>OX123204.2:0-2712613 GCA_944739405.2 Euclidia mi
AACCTAACCCAACCTAACCCAACCTAACCCAACCTAACCCAACCTAACCCAACCTAACCCAACCTAACCCAACCTAACCCAACCTAACCCAACCTAACCCAACCTAACCCAACCTAACCCAACCTAACCCAACCTAACCCAACCTAACCCAACCTAACCCAACCTAACCCAACCTAACCCAACCTAACCCAACCTAACCCAACCTAACCCAACCTAACCCAACCTAACCCAACCTAACCCAACCTAACCCAACCTAACCCAACCTAACCCAACCTAACCCAACCTAACCCAACCTAACCCAACCTAACCCAACCTAACCCAACCTAACCCAACCTAACCCAACCTAACCCAACCTAACCCAACCTAACCCAACCTAACCCAACCTAACCCAACCTAACCCAACCTAACCCAACCTAACCCAACCTAACCCAACCTAACCCAACCTAACCCAACCTAACCCAACCTAACCCAACCTAACCCAACCTAACCCAACCTAACCCAACCTAACCCAACCTAACCCAACCTAACCCAACCTAACCCAACCTAACCCAACCTAACCCAACCTAACCCAACCTAACCCAACCTAACCCAACCTAACCCAACCTAACCCAACCTAACCCAACCTAACCCAACCTAACCCAACCTAACCCAACCTAACCCAACCTAACCCAACCTAACCCAACCTAACCCAACCTAACCCAACCTAACCCAACCTAACCCAACCTAACCCAACCTAACCCAACCTAACCCAACCTAACCCAACCTAACCCAACCTAACCCAACCTAACCCAACCTAACCCAACCTAACCCAACCTAACCCAACCTAACCCAACCTAACCCAACCTAACCCAACCTAACCCAACCTAACCCAACCTAACCCAACCTAACCCAACCTAACCCAACCTAACCCAACCTAACCCAACCTAACCCAACCCCACGGACTTTCCTGGCTCTCGCAAACAAATGCCTCCAACTCCGGTATTTCCCCAGGAGTTGGAAAGAGGCAGTAGTGGTCGTTTTGCGAAAGCCAGGAAAGCCCGATTACACCACCCCGAAGGCGTACCGACCCATTGGCCTTCTGCCCGTATTGGGCAAAGTCTTTGAGAAGATGCTGATGGCCCGCCTCAGGTTTTATTTACTACCCAGGATGAGTACTCGCCAGTACGGATTCATGCCACAAAGGAGTACCGAAGACTCCCTCTATACCCTGATGCAACACGTGCAAACAAAACTAAAGCAGAAGAAAATTATTGTTTTAATATCTCTGGATATAGAGGGAGCCTTCGATAATGCCTGGTGGCCAGCTATAAGAGTTCGTCTGGCTGAGGAAAAGTGTCCTGAGAACCTGAGGGGGGTCATCGGCAGCTACTTGAATGACCGGAGGGTCAATGTTAGGTACGCTGGAGAGGAGTACTCAAAAGCCACGGCGAAAGGCTGTGTACAAGGCTCCATAGGAGGCCCCACTCTCTGGAATCTCCTTCTCGACCCGCTCCTTAAGAGCATGGAGCGTAGGGGGATCTACTCCCAAGCGTTTGCCGACGACATCTTCCTTGTCGTCGATGGTGACACGGCACTGGAGATAGAGCTCCAGGCGAATGGCGTCCTCGAACATGTTCGGGCGTGGGGTGTCGACAACAAATTAAAATTCGCGCCGCAAAAAACTTGCGCAATAACAATCACAAGGAAACTAAAGTACGACACCCCACGCTTGAGCATGGGCGGGGTCGACATTCAAATGTCAAAAGAGTTAAAGTTGCTAGGTGTCACCATCGACGACAAGCTAACGTTTAGTCGGCATGTGAGCAACGTCTGCCGAAAGGCGATCGCGGTTCACAAGCAATTGACCAGGGCAGCAAAAGTCAGCTGGGGTCTAAACCCCGAAATTGTCAAGACAATATATATCGCGGCGATAGAACCAATCGTCTTGTACGCGGCCAGCGTATGGGCGCCGGCAGCCCATAAAATCGGGATCATAAAGCAGCTGGGCACCGTGCAACGAGGTGTCGCACAGCAAATGTGCAAGGCATACCGCACTGTCTCCCTGAATGCCTCCCTCTTGCTGGCTGGGGTGCTCCCACTCGACCTTCGCATACGCGAGGTGGCATCGCTGTACGATGCCAAGAGGGGGGCACCACAGCCAGTACTGAGGGGCAGGGAGGTGGAGCGGATGTCTTCCGCACTGGAGTCTCCCCATCCCGCCGAGCGTATTGACCTGGAGTTCGGTATCCTGGCAGACCAGGAGCAGTATAGCGCCAACCCAATCCCGGACGTCAGTGTGTTTACGGACGGGAGTAAGATCGGCGGGCGCGTCGGAGCCGCGTTGTCCATTTGGACAAACGGTGCCGAGATACGCGCTCGCAAGTTGGCGCTACCAGATTACTGCACAGTTTACCAAGCGGAACTCCTGGCGATATGCAGAGCGACTGGGGAGATTCGGAAGAGCGCGGCGTCGTCATTCGGGGTCTTCAGCGATTCGATGGCGGCCTTGCAGGCAGTGAAAAACCACGATTGCCTTCATCCCCTAGCGGTAGAAACAAGAGAGAACTTAAGATCCATTTCTCGCCAGAACAAGATAGTAAACTTGTTCTGGATCAAAGCGCACGCAGGGTTTGAGGGCAACGAAAGAGTGGATCAGCTCGCCAAAGAGGCCGCACTCGATAGCAGGGGGGCCCCGGATTACGACTTGTGCCCGATTTCATTCATCAAGCGTTACATTCGTTTGGGAACGCTTGATGAATGGAATCGGAGATACACCACCGATGCGGTGGCCGCGTACACGACGATTAGGAAGCTCAGCCTGGATGGGATCATAACACAGGCGTTGACGGGGCACGGTGGATTCTCAGAATACTTGACCCGTTTCAAGTGTAAGGAGAATCCATCGTGCGTTTGTGACCCCATCCAGGCTGAATCGGTTGAGCACGTCCTGTTTTGCTGCCCTGTTCATGCTGTGGATCGCGAGAACCTGAAGCAGGCACTGGGGGTAGAGATCACCCGGTATACAGTAGGGAAAATTATGGTAGGAAAGGACAGGGACAAGCTTATTAGTTTCCTTAAAAAAGTGGTAAACATGGTAAATAAGAGAAATAGTTAAAGTAAATATGCACAATTCTATAGATGGTTCTATAAAATATGTACATAGGCATAATATAAAGTTAAGAAAGTATGTTAAAGGAACGCAAAGAAGCTTCCCTAAAAGTAAGAATGTAAATAGTATAAGAAATTAGATAAATAACTAGATAAGAATTAATATAATAAGACACACAATGTAATAGATTAAGTAAATAGATTTAAGACATAAATGTAAAGTGAAAATAAAAATGGGAACAAATAAAAATGAAAACCCCTACGCCCTCCCGTGTACATAGTTATAAGTAAGTTAAAAATAAAAGAAAGTACAGAATAGGTAATCTATGGGTATCCCCCCATAATGGGAAAGTATGATGAAAGAATGCAAGAAAGATACAGTATGAGGAATGAAAGTGCGAGAGGAATAAGAGCGAGAACTGGTATGACAAAGAGAATTAGGTTAAGAATAGGCGCCGACTAACAGCGGCGGTAGGAGAAAAAAAAAAAAAAAAAAAAAAAAAAAAAAAAAAAAAAAAACCTAACCCAACCTAACCCAACCTAACCCAACCTAACCCAACCTAACCCAACCTAACCCAACCTAACCCAACCTAACCCAACCTAACCCAACCTAACCCAACCTAACCCAACCTAAACCAACCTAACCAACCAACCAACCAACCAACCAACCAACCAACCAACCAACCAACCAACCAACCAACCAACCAACCAACCAACCAACCAACCAACCAACCAACCAACCAACCAACCAACCAACCAACCAACCAACCAACCAACCAACCAACCAACCAACCAACCAACCAACCAACCAACCAACCAACCAACCAACCAACCAACCAACCAACCAACCAACCAACCAACCAACCAACCAACCAACCAACCAACCAACCAACCAACCAACCAACCAACCAACCAACCAACCAACCAACCAACCAACCAACCAACCAACCAACCAACCAACCAACCAACCAACCAACCAACCAACCAACCAACCAACCAACCAACCAACCAACCAACCAACCAACCAACCAACCAACCAACCAACCAACCAACCAACCAACCAACCAACCAACCAACCAACCAACCAACCAACCAACCAACCAACCAACCAACCAACCAACCAACCAACCAACCAACCAACCAACCAACCAACCAACCAACCAACCAACCAACCAACCAACCAACCAACCAACCAACCAACCAACCAACCAACCAACCAACCAACCAACCAACCAACCAACCAACCAACCAACCAACCAACCAACCAACCAACCAACCAACCAACCAACCAACCAACCAACCAACCAACCAACCAACCAACCAACCAACCAACCAACCAACCAACCAACCAACCAACCAACCAACCAACCAACCAACCAACCAACCAACCAACCAACCAACCAACCAACCAACCAACCAACCAACCAACCAACCAACCAACCAACCAACCAACCAACCAACCAACCAACCAACCAACCAACCAACCAACCAACCAACCAACCAACCAACCAACCAACCAACCAACCAACCAACCAACCAACCAACCAACCAACCAACCAACCAACCAACCAACCAACCAACCAACCAACCAACCAACCAACCAACCAACCAACCAACCAACCAACCAACCAACCAACCAACCAACCAACCAACCAACCAACCAACCAACCAACCAACCAACCAACCAACCAACCAACCAACCAACCAACCAACCAACCAACCAACCAACCAACCAACCAACCAACCAACCAACCAACCAACCAACCAACCAACCAACCAACCAACCAACCAACCAACCAACCAACCAACCAACCAACCAACCAACCAACCAACCAACCAACCAACCAACCAACCAACCAACCAACCAACCAACCAACCAACCAACCAACCAACCAACCAACCAACCAACCAACCAACCAACCAACCAACCAACCAACCAACCAACCAACCAACCAACCAACCAACCAACCAACCAACCAACCAACCAACCAACCAACCAACCAACCAACCAACCAACCAACCAACCAACCAACCAACCAACCAACCAACCAACCAACCAACCAACCAACCAACCAACCAACCAACCAACCAACCAACCAACCAACCAACCAACCAACCAACCAACCAACCAACCAACCAACCAACCAACCAACCAACCAACCAACCAACCAACCAACCAACCAACCAACCAACCAACCAACCAACCAACCAACCAACCAACCAACCAACCAACCAACCAACCAACCAACCAACCAACCAACCAACCAACCAACCAACCAACCAACCAACCAACCAACCAACCAACCAACCAACCAACCAACCAACCAACCAACCAACCAACCAACCAACCAACCAACCAACCAACCAACCAACCAACCAACCAACCAACCAACCAACCAACCAACCAACCAACCAACCAACCAACCAACCAACCAACCAACCAACCAACCAACCAACCAACCAACCAACCAACCAACCAACCAACCAACCAACCAACCAACCAACCAACCAACCAACCAACCAACCAACCAACCAACCAACCAACCAACCAACCAACCAACCAACCAACCAACCAACCAACCAACCAACCAACCAACCAACCAACCAACCAACCAACCAACCAACCAACCAACCAACCAACCAACCAACCAACCAACCAACCAACCAACCAACCAACCAACCAACCAACCAACCAACCAACCAACCAACCAACCAACCAACCAACCAACCAACCAACCAACCAACCAACCAACCAACCAACCAACCAACCAACCAACCAACCAACCAACCAACCAACCAACCAACCAACCAACCAACCAACCAACCAACCAACCAACCAACCAACCAACCAACCAACCAACCAACCAACCAACCAACCAACCAACCAACCAACCAACCAACCAACCAACCAACCAACCAACCAACCAACCAACCAACCAACCAACCAACCAACCAACCAACCAACCAACCAACCAACCAACCAACCAACCAACCAACCAACCAACCAACCAACCAACCAACCAACCAACCAACCAACCAACCAACCAACCAACCAACCAACCAACCAACCAACCAACCAACCAACCAACCAACCAACCAACCAACCAACCAACCAACCAACCAACCAACCAACCAACCAACCAACCAACCAACCAACCAACCAACCAACCAACCAACCAACCAACCAACCAACCAACCAACCAACCAACCAACCAACCAACCAACCAACCAACCAACCAACCAACCAACCAACCAACCAACCAACCAACCAACCAACCAACCAACCAACCAACCAACCAACCAACCAACCAACCAACCAACCAACCAACCAACCAACCAACCAACCAACCAACCAACCAACCAACCAACCAACCAACCAACCAACCAACCAACCAACCAACCAACCAACCAACCAACCAACCAACCAACCAACCAACCAACCAACCAACCAACCAACCAACCAACCAACCAACCAACCAACCAACCAACCAACCAACCAACCAACCAACCAACCAACCAACCAACCAACCAACCAACCAACCAACCAACCAACCAACCAACCAACCAACCAACCAACCAACCAACCAACCAACCAACCAACCAACCAACCAACCAACCAACCAACCAACCAACCAACCAACCAACCAACCAACCAACCAACCAACCAACCAACCAACCAACCAACCAACCAACCAACCAACCAACCAACCAACCAACCAACCAACCAACCAACCAACCAACCAACCAACCAACCAACCAACCAACCAACCAACCAACCAACCAACCAACCAACCAACCAACCAACCAACCAACCAACCAACCAACCAACCAACCAACCAACCAACCAACCAACCAACCAACCAACCAACCAACCAACCAACCAACCAACCAACCAACCAACCAACCAACCAACCAACCAACCAACCAACCAACCAACCAACCAACCAACCAACCAACCAACCAACCAACCAACCAACCAACCAACCAACCAACCAACCAACCAACCAACCAACCAACCAACCAACCAACCAACCAACCAACCAACCAACCAACCAACCAACCAACCAACCAACCAACCAACCAACCAACCAACCAACCAACCAACCAACCAACCAACCAACCAACCAACCAACCAACCAACCAACCAACCAACCAACCAACCAACCGACAGGTAGTTCCTGAGATTAGCGCGTTCAAACAAACAAACAAACTCTTCCGCTTTATTATATTAGTATAGATAGATGTAAAAGCAAACTATGGTTATTGTGGGTTATCCTTGAAAGATAGACATACTATCGCGGACTTTTTTGTAGATCTATAAAAGAGGTAGGTACAATCCCATCATAGGCAGTGGCGTGCCTAGACCTTCAACATAGGGCAAGCAGACACAGTCTCCCCCCCCCCCCCCCCCCCCGGTTTTTCTTTTTTCACACTTTTCCGCATTTCATAGAGATACTGGGATTATCACATGGACTTGCATGAACATTCAAACTACGGATTCACCCAAACTCGAAACAACAATTTGTGGATCACACCAAGTGTTGTCTGAAATCGATTCGTGTTTTCATCACATCGGCTACAGAATGAATAATATCGTTTTGAATTTTGTTAGACAAATAAGTCGGCCCCGCTTTGTTCCCGCTCCGCCCATCATTATATTGTTGATTCTGTAAATGATTCTCTAAAACGACATCATATTTTGCAAGTAGCGATACAAGCTCTAAAAAATTACCTCTACTAACTGAAGTTTTGGACTCGTCGTGACCTCTGAAAGGTAGTTCCTGCTGGGCTAAATGACAAACAATATCAACTAATCTTTGAAATACACTACGGTTATTTTCGACCCGCGAGTTATATTTCAAAATTTCCTCACACAACTGCCGTGATATGGATGTCTCAATTCTTTGTTTGCCAAATTCAGTAAAAGAAATTACAGCGCTTAAGTGTTTATGTGAATTAGCGTGCTTTTTAATAGCGCCACTTAGATTATTTAAATCATTATAACCGAATGTATTCCAAACATTCTTGTCGTTCGAGAAAAATATACAGTACCAACAATATAATTTATTTGAATGAGAACAGCCAGCAACCCATTTCGTTTTGTACACAGATCTACTAAACTGTCGTTTATGCGATTTACTAATCTGAGAAATACACAAATCAGGCGTTGGTCTTGGCGATGAAACTAACTCTTTTTTCTGAGTATAATTTAAAGAATTTACCTTCCCCTCGATGATCAAAACCTGAATACATTTTAAATCCTCAAAAGGGACAATTACCTCCATTGTAATATGTCACCAAAACACAAAATAATTACTAAAAGCTCTCAAAATTAACTTTTTACACGAAAACGAAAATAAATTTTCACAATAAAACCAATACTTCGTTCACTCAATCAGAAAAAATGGTATGGCGATTGGCGCCCAGAAACAGTGATCTCGTACGACAGTTCTGAATCGGTAGAACTGCCTTTTAATATCGGTAGACTAAGGTAACAAGAATCGGTAGTTAAGTCAAAAACAAGAACGGGATATAATTATTATATGATTATTTTAAACACTTTGTTTAAAATAGGACTACAGCCTACAACAGAATAGAATATTATATCAACATTTTCTACAAAAATAGCTTGGTTCTATTCTATTTATGACGATAATTGAGTACACAGTAATCTTTGTATACTAATAACATTAAAATATCACATAATGAAATGGTCGCTAGTAAGTTCAGTGATAAAATTCAAAACGAGAATTTTCTTGTTTTGTTAAGAATTACAAAAAGACCTTCATCTTTTGGCATTTAATTTTTGGTAGAAATGCCTAAATATCGGTGCAACGTCGAGCCGTTCGCCCGCAAATATACGAATGCACACCAACTTCATTCGTTGCATACACCTCTAGACAACTTCATAGGCAACAAGCAGGCTTACTTCCGAGTTCTGTCGCCCAATAGAAACTTACTTATTACGATGGAACGTAATACGTCATCATAGACTATTTGTAAAGGTTAGAAAGAGAAATTTTGCAAGCCGATGCCAGTTGGCTTGTACACGAGTAAATCAAACGAGTGCGAAAGAGATGGTTATAAGATGCAGAGTAACACCAAAATCTATCTCGTCTAGTTCCGTCGCGTTCGTGCGATCGCGCGGCGCAGCCAGCGCGCGGGTCATTGTACTGCACATCGAAAAAGAGCGCGACATTTGAAATATTCGTAATACAATTTCGGGTGATTATTTTATATACAGATTGAAGTTGATAATATTGTTTGATCGAGGTCTTAAGTAGGGCATGCCCGGCTTATGGGCTTCTTTGCAAGGCACGCCACTGATCATAGGTACATTGTTTTGTTATAAACTTATAACTCAAAAGGTTTTGGCAGCGTTTTCGAGGAAAACTCCCGATCGCCTTAATTTTTGCCGGCGGGTTGAACTAATATCGTCAGTTTGCACAAACATTAAAACCTTCCTCAGGGATTACTCATGATGTTGTTGAAAACTGATAAAAAATTGTCCAATACTTTTCGAGTTTTGAGCGAACAGACAGACAGACGCGGCGGGAGACTTTGTTTTATAATATGTATAGATAGTAATTTCAGGCTATTAAAAAATAGGGGTTAGATATAAAAGGGTGAAAATTAGGAGTTGTATGAATTTTAAACCTTTAAAATAATTATTTATGTATTTATATTTCATATATGTATTAGTATATATAGACATATATATATGTATGTATTATATGAATGTTTATGCTTATGCTTATGATATAACTATTAAAACAGGTACACCTACAACTACCACTTCTTTTCCTACCAATATCTCCATCCAAAGGTTGCCTGGTAGAGATCACTTTAAGCGATAAGGCCGCCCTTTGTACTTTACCTAATATACAAAAATTCTGTAATGTTGATACTGGTGTACAATAAAGTTTAAATAAATAAATAATTTATAAAAAACCTACTAACATAGATTTTTTTTAATAATTTAAGCGAAAGCCTATTGGAGATGCCAACAGACTGCCATGCAGAGGATATCGGGTTCGAAACCACGGCGCGGACCACTGACTTTTCGGAGTTATGTACAGTCGCGGTCTGAAAGTGTTTACCACCTTAAGGCTTATAATTGCATGAACACGTCAACGTCACGACACAAGGACGACGATATTGTACCAGGCAACCAATCTATGATAACATGCGTTGCGTAGCAACTGGTGTCAATAACGATTTATTATTCCACATTTATAATATACGTTCATTTAATTACAAGCGTGATATTTACACTGAAACTAAAATATTTGTAGTCTTCATGTAATTTTAAACTTGCTATTTACGATTTTGGTATTTCAAATTAATAAGTTTATCAAATGACTTTTACATTGACAGATTATAATGAAAGGGATGGCGAAAATACGACATCCTGAATATAAAACCTTTTTGAAAAAAATATAATATTTATATCGTCTAGCGTAAGACTGCCTCGTTGGTCTAGCGGTAGTGCCATACGACAACTGGTCATGAGGTCTCGCGTTCGATTCGCGGGTCGGGCTCGGAAAATGTTGCTAAGGTTTTCTGTTAAGAATTTTTAGTGACAAATTATTAGGAATTCCTGTCAAGAAATTCTTAATAATTAGCCCGAAGTTGGTGGTGTTTCACCCCCGTGCATCAGAAAGCACGTTAAGCAGTCCCGGCTGTCATGATCTATGGCAGTCATTAGTGGGAAGTCAGTGCCCTCAAATATACCTACTGACTACTGGTCTAACCTTAGAATGATGTTAGATGGCAGTCGCTCCGTGTAAAAACTGATATTCAGTCAAATCTTGGTAGACCAGTAATAGCAGGCCCTGGGCTCCGAAGCGCAAGCTTGGGATGCAACTAAGAAAATGCTAGGGTGATGATGATGATGATGATACCTGTCGCCTAGCGAAAATCAGGGCGCGACTCAGACTCAGCGCGAATCAGACTGTGAGCTATAATGATAATATTATTTCAGCTCTTTGTTGCACCGTTAAACTTGCCATTTTATTTCAATAAGTAAGTGTTTTTATAATAATATTAAAATACAGAACTTTTACAGCAAAATAAATGCAATTCTGTCATTATGTCAAATTATTTCATCGACCTAAAAATATTAACACCTACTCTTTTTGTTTGACGCGATGCCTTACCAATGATTGAAAAGTAATAAGTACTCAGATATAGCATTTTAGACCTTGCTGAACCCAGCGTGACAAAGAATGTAATCTGAAAAGTGGTAAACATTTTTAGACCGCGATCGTACGTATTGGATAGGCTTGTGTCCTAAAATGTAATAATCGATTGATTCGTTCCGTTATTAGATGTTAAACTCAAATGCCTGATTTTGCTTCAGAAATCGATCAGCAACATTACTAATTACGGCTTTTTTAAAATATTTTTGAATTTGACACGAAAACGCTGTAAACCATCATGGTGGTTGAGTGATATCACAAAGTCCAAAACAAAACAAACCGTGAATGAAGTCTGGTCTTATGTACCCACTTTTTATTTTGTTATATTTGATTTGACAGGTAGAAAGTTTGACGTTTTAGTTGTATTTACTGCTAAAACGTCAACAACATGAATGGCGGACGTACTGTTTGACTAATGCTCTCTGATTGGTGTTCACTGTCACAAGAATAAATATATTATTTTTAGTTTTAGAATCCTGAAAATAACATTAATCTTACCTTTTTATAATAAATAATAAACTTTATTGACATCTTATATATAGACATATATATACTACAATCAAACCGATTTATTCTTAGTGGACACAAGCCTATTGTTAATTATCTTTTGCCCCATGCCTCGGAGAGCACGTTAAGCCGTCGGTCCTGGCTGTCATGAATATCTTTGACAGTCGTTACAGGGCGTCAGTACCTTTTAAATAAACAGACACTAGTATAAACCATGAAATATCGCTATACGAAGGGATAGCGATATTTCATGGTACCTAAAGCGATAAGTACCTCCTGTCAGACAGGCAGTCGCTCTGTGGAAAAGCTAATATTCAGCCAAATCCGGTTAGACTAGAAGGCGGACCCTAGGTTAAAACTGGGATAACGCTACGAGGTTGAAGGTTGAATTTCAACCACTGGGTGAGTATAGATATAACTTTCAATAAAAAACTTCTTATCTATTAATGCTCCTGCTACACAACCTGCGTCTTAATGCGTCAATTAGTGCCTTAATTAAGGCGCTATGTAGATGTGGCCTACGTTTTAACGCGTTAAATCACCAATGGCATTACTAATGGCGTTAAACGTTAAGGTCAACGCTCATTAGAGCCACCCGGCACCCACTCCGCACCGCCTCGCCTCGTGCGGTGAGTATTCTTTATATGGATTTGTATGGGTATGCGCTCACTACATCAACTCCGTAGCGTCACCGGATCGCCTCTGTCGTAAGCCGTCCACGCGCGGGCGGCGGGTGGTCCACCCGCCGTCCGCGCGTTGACGGCTCGGTGGCAACTCGCTGCTCGCATGCTTGCCGCGCGTTGACGGCTCGTCGCCAACGTGCGGGTCCGAAGCGGACCGCGCGCTGCCCGCGAATGATTCACGTCCGAGTGTTACCAGATACACGGTAAATACCGTAGATGCACGGTAATTTTGAGCAAGACACGGTCTACGGTAATAAGCTACTACCGTGTTCTTTTCTAAAGTATTTTTAATTATTAATTACCGTGTAAATGATACTCTTATTTTTACTCAAAAATATATTATGTTCTTACGAGTAATCCTTTATTGGCAACACTGGCTGTCGCAGTTGGTGATGTCGGGAAAATCATTAACGATTTCATTACTTAGCAGGTAATATAAGCCGGCAGAATTAAAAATATTTTAGGTAGTGTTTTTCATGAGCATACCTTATGTTAAAATTTGTAGTTAGTAGGTGTATTCATAGACGAAAGTTTAGTATCTAGTTGTGTGTGGTCATTGCATTACTTGAAAAAGTTAATTGATATAAAATAGAGTGCCAATTCAACGTTTGTAAAATTTGGCATTACGAAACACACGTGTAGACCTAGTGCCAATTGTTAACAGACTATTCGATAATTCGTGGACCAAGCGACGTACACTCGTTGACCGCACGGCGTTCAGTCGTTGACGGCGCGCGGTCCACTGGTTGACCGCGCGGCGTTCACTCGTTGACGGCGCGCGGTCCGCTGGTTGACCGCGCGACGTCCACTCGTGGACGCCGTGCGGAGTGCGTGCCGGGTGGCTCTAATGAGCGTTGACCTTTAAGCGATAGCTCGGGTGTCGGAGTAGTGTATTATTGGGGCACACTCAGGCACACTACTAACATGATCTGCGATTCGAGCAGCTGGCATTAGAAATTTGATATTATTTCATTCATCGATGCATCGTAATACTGATAGGGTAGTAACAATGGAGCACCTAATATATCTATTCAAGCACATTTTGACATAGATTGATTTTAATAAGTAACAAAACGAGTAGGTAGTTCATTGTCTGCACACTGTACAACTTCATGTTTTTGCGGCACAGTTTTACTCAGCTTTTAGTTTTCGTTAGCTAGGTTAAGGCTAAGTTTCTATTAAGCTTGGTAATTATCTCCTGAAGCAGCTGTATTTGCTTATCCTACAGTCGTATAATCTTAAAAAGATCAGCATTTCATGGTTCTTTTAGAATATTTATCTGTTGCTCAAGGTCTAATAAAACATCAGATCTGTTCATACTTTTTGATGGATAAAGATTCTTTGTCTACTTTTTTTAAAACCAATTAGATTTAGAATTATAATTTTCTCTGAATTATTTTATGTAATTATGTTAAAAGGTGGTCTATATTATTACAATTATGAGAGTGTAATGAAATCTCATAGCTGATTATAACCAACTTATAAATATATATAAATAATTTTACAAAGATAAGTTGGAAGATCACAAGACCCATCACCAAGCCGAAGTCTACTCGTTGTGGACATCATGCCAACTCATACTAACCAAAAATAAAACCAAGGAAACGACTTTTTTGTATGAAATGAAGTTTCACATTTTTTAAACCGCAATTGAAAGCGCACGCGTGCAATGCTCGAAATACCTACTTATCCATGGGGTCATAGTGCATCTAAAGAACATATTGGCAGAGTAAATGCATCGATTTTGCACCTAATTAAAAAAAAAAAACATACTAACTTTGAGCCTCAATATCTCCTGAACCAGTAATTTCCCAGCTATGGTGCCGAAGTAAAAAATGTTCGTAGTGATTAGTACAACATGGGATTTCAGTTTTCGTTAAGGGTCTTTTTGCACCCTGTATATTATACAAAAAGTTTATTATCAGAGCACCATATGTTTAAACACAAACACACAGCATCTTTCAAAGCACATATATTGAGTTATGATAAATACAACTATGCAAATCAATAGAATATACCGATCATACAGACTGGACAGACTTTATCTTCTAAATTGATCACATATTATTATTATTTTTTTTTTTTTAACCACAACACTTTTTCACGACCTTTAATATAAATACATTTATCTTTAAAAAAATCTAAAATTAGACACTTATAATTTGAATATGGTATAAATTCTTCACCCCAATATATCTTCCTGTTACGTTCAATCCATGCAACTTGACGTCTTTCTTGTTTTGTCAAATCGTAAAATGGAAATGGCGGCTTAATTAAAAACACTTGCAATTTGTCACTACACAATATAGCAATTTCTTTTAGCTCAAATTCATTTGTTATACGTTTTAAAGCCTTGGACGTCTACAATGGCAGTCATGATAATCGACGCACTATGTTGCTCAAAGGTTTGTATTCCACAAGTCGATTTTTTATAATCAAACATTATGCAGTAGTATTATCTGGTATTGGCTCTGACTAAACATTCAATTTCTCAATTTCAGACTGCACGGTTGGCGTAGTGGTTTAAGCGGTCGCCTCGCCGCTTGGTACAGCGCCGCGTGTCGTAGGTTCGATTCCCACACGAGACCAACACTTTGTGTTATCTACAAATTGTTGTCTCGAGTCTGGGGTGTTCTTTGTGGAAGGAGGTTCTCAGTTTGACCTGTATGTATGTATGTATGTTTGTCCGCGATCATCTCGCGTTTGGCTGAATCGATTTTGATGCGGTTTTCAGAAAAGTATTTGTTACACTTAGGAGAAGGTTTTAGGCACTTAACCGACTTCAAAAAAGAAGGTTCTGAGTTTGACCCGTATATATGTAAGTTTGCTCACGATCAACTCGAGTTTGGCTGAACCGATTTTTATACGGTTTTCAGAAAAAAGTATTTGTAATAGGAGAAAGTTTTAGTATTTTAACCGACTTAAAAAAAGAACGTTCTCAGTTTGACCCGTATACATATATTGGTTCTTAGTATGCTTGTATGAATTATGTGTGTGTGTTTGTACGTGTGTACGTGCTTGAGCGCGCGCGCGCGCACGTGTGTGTATTTGTATGTGTACGTGTGTGTGTGTACGTGTGTGTGTGTGTACGTGTGTGTGTGTGTGTACGAGTGTGTGTGTGTGTGTGTGTGTGTGTATACGTGTGTACGTGTCTATGTCTCTGCGATTAACAAAATACAAAGAAAGTCGGTGAAAGAATCTAATACGAGAGCATATTTCTCATTCTTGTCATTTCGGATAAGGCTCTGTTATCGTGGGGTGGGTTGAGTAATTTGTTCGAGTCAATGTCACTTAAAGCCATGCCTTTTAGTAATTTGACCCTCCTCAAGGCAACATAGCATTGGCCTATAGCAAAGATTTTATGCCCTAGGTCCGCGGAACTAAGTGTACATCCTTGCAACTTGTGTACCGTCACAGCCCAACTCAATATGACTGGTAACATCCGCCTCTCGATATCACCATAACCACGATTGCCTTGATAGGTCGCTGTCACTGGAGCTATGGAAATGTATCCATCATCATCTTTAAGACGCAATGCTATTGATGGATCATCAAATAATATCAAAATGGCATCAGGCAGTTCACCTGGCTCAAGTTGATCTCTTCTTAGTGCCGGCCATTTAAATCCTTTAGGAACACCCAATGCCCCGTTCGCTAAGCCATCTGTTATTGGCATATTTTTCCGGAGCATAATACGAGAGCTCACAGCCAATTCAATAGTATGTACAAGTCCATCGCATTTGTTTGGATCGTACTTCCGTATGTGGCTGATTCCCTAGACTCATCTCTCTCTTCCAGCAAGAAGCCTAAGCCCATAGGCACACAGAATAAAAGTAGTTACCTATGTCAAAGTCATGATAACAAACTGATACTAGCAGAAAACTTATCACTAAAATAATTGAATCTAACTATAAACAAACTATTAATTAGCCCAAAACTTAAATTAAATGGTGTACCTATCACTAAAAACTATGAAATAAATAAAAGAGTAGTTAATACAAAACCTGAAGTAAACGAACGAAGTACCTAACACTAAAAAGTATCATCATCATCATCAGCCTTTAACAGTCCACTCCTGGACTAGGCCTCTCCTTTGAAATGAGGAATTGACCTACTATACCACGCTGGCCAAACGGGTTGGTATAGGGTTTGTATCAAGTTTTCCTTCTCTTACAGTGCTGTTCTCTGCATAATATGCTCCCTCTGTCGGCTCTTACGACACCCATGGGATGATATGGGGTGGTGACATTCCGTATTCTTAATCCGTCACCACACGGACAAAAAAAGTATGAAATAAAAATAATAAGAAAAAAAAAACGAAAATGAAAACTTAAAAATCGCACCAAAATGTTTACTAGGTATTTAGTTTCTTTTTTAAAAAAAGAGAACCGCCTTCAAAAAATCGACCCACTGAAAAGTACGAAATAATTTTTATATACGCTTATACATAGTATATAACTTATAGAAAACACTTAGTTTTTGAAGTCGGTGCCAAACCATCAAAAACAAAAAAGAATACTGGCAAACATAGAAAATTATACGACGAATATATCAAATCAATAAAGCCTCAAAAAATATCTGAATTAATAACATTTTAAATAATCTACCTATATACTCTAAAAAGCAACATATATATAAAATAAATAAAAAGTTTGAAATAAATGCTTAATTATAAAATAATTATACTTCTTAGCTATTTTGGGCTGTAAGTACCTACTATGTAGATTGAATAAGCTGGTTTGGAAAGGATGACGCCAAACAATAGGCTTTTAGAGGGATTTGGTTTGGCACCGACTTCAAAAACTACGAAATTTGGTGAAAGCTTACCTTATTATGTCCCAAATACACTGTAATGATTTTTTTATTTAAAAATAATTTTTCGCCTTATTTTAACTTAATATCAAAAAAGCACCCTAATTTTCAATCGAAAATTCTCACGTCAAAATATCAGCTTTTTCCAAAAAGTCTGAAGGCTTTTTGTTCGTTGAAATCTCTTCTTTCTGATGGTGTAAAAAATATACATTACTATAGTAAATGTTCTCAGAAAATGCAAAAAATTAAAGAAACTCAATTTGAATTTTTTTTTAATCTTTATGTACATACAATTTCGAGCTATTTCTTAAATTTTACACTTCAATAACTGAAAAACGTAAGATTTCATGTTACATTGATAAACGAAAAATTGCAAATTAAAATATACTACTATAATTAACAAACAAAGAAGTTAATAAAGTTAATATTTAATAAGACATCTACAATATTTTGAAAAGTTGTAGAATCTTCTTTAAATAGTATTTTTAGATGCCTATTTCTTGCTATTTTAAGATAATTTATATACTTGAGTGACCTACGGTAAATTTTAGCCCATTGTAAGGTATTTCATAGAGAAGTGCAGTTTTCAGAAAGGACGGGAGGACCTAGGAGGGACGGGAGGACCTAGGGGACGGACCTAGGAGGGTCTGGGCCTTACTACATACCTGCTATTTCGTAGCAGCTGTAAAAACCGTTAGCCAGTATTCGAGATACAGAGCAGTGTACTCGTACAACATCGTTTTTAAAAATACACGTGCAGGCTGAGTTACTCTAAGAGAATTGTGAGAAATTTACTTTATTCAAAGAATCGTTTGGAATCTACATAGCAAGGTAAATACTATCTGTATTTTAATCTATATTAATGAACTTTAAATAAAAATAGTAATATTTTCTTTCATAAATAATATGTTTAACGTAACATAACCTAAAAAATTAAAATTGAATAATATTTTAGTACAAGAATAAAAAATAGTAATTTCGTTTATTTTATACAAACAAAGGACTATGGGCAAATATGTATGGGCTCCGTCCCCATATACCAACACACATGGAACCGATGTACCTTAAGTATTTTATCCACTACTTGATTAAAATCCTTTTTTTACCTAAATCCGTGGGATTCATCATCAGCCCTTAGTAGTCCACTGCTGGACTAGGCCTCTCCTTTGAAAGGAGGAATTGGCCTACTTTTACCACGCTGGCCAAACGGGTTGGTATAGGGTTTGTATCAAGTTTTCCTTCTCTTACAGTGCTGTTCTCTGCATAATATGCTCCCTCTGTCGGCTCTTACGACACCCATGGGATGATATGGGATGGTGACATTATGTATTCTTAATCCGTCACCACACGGACTCCGTCACCACCCTGGGATATATAAATAAAAACAATTTATTATTATTAATTAACCTATATTTACATTTTACACTTGTAAGTTATTTTGACATTATGGTTATATTACAGTACAAAACCTGATTTAGTAACTATACAAAATAAAAAATAATGTATTTTTAAACATTAAAATGATAATGATTGAATCATCATCATCAGCCAATAACAGTCCACTGCTGGACTAGGCCTCTCCTTTGAAAGGAGGAATTGGCCTACTATACCACGCTGGCCAAACGGGTTGGTATAGGGTTTGTATCAAGTTTTCCTTCTCTTACAGTGCTGTTCTCTGCATAATATGCTCCCTCTGTCGGCTCTTACGACACCCATGGGAAGATATGGGGTGGTAACATTCCGTATTCTTTATCCGTCACCAAACGGATAATACGAAAATAACGAATATAAATGATTGAATAATACGAAAATAACGAATATAAATGAATCATCATCGCGCTAGCGTTATCCCGGTTGCATACGCACCTTATAGCTCGAGGTCCGCTTACTGGTCTAACCAGATATTACAAAATATCAACTTTTCACAGAGCGACTGCCGCCTGACCTCCGCAACTCAAAGGGATAGCGATATTCTATGGTTAAGACCAGTATCAGTTTATTTGAGGGTGTTTGAGGGTACTTACTCCACGTAACGACTGTCAAACATCTTCATGACAGCTGGGACCGACAATTTAACGTGCTCTCCAAGGCACGGGGCAAGCGATAATTAACAATTTAAAACGCACTTAACTTCGAAAAGTCATTGGTGCGCACCAATGGATTCGAACCCGATTCCCTCTGTCTGGCAATCCGTTGGTATCTCCTCTAGGCTATCGCTGCGCTTATATAATAAACACTATGCTGGCTCCGTCTAGAGACCGCACTTAGGAAATGTTTGAAAATTGTTCCCGTCGGCTAGTATATATATATTTCGGCGCCGTGGCACCATCGTCAGGACACCCCCAGAGGATCCACAAATGAAACCACACTTTACTGAAAACTGCATTTTAATCTTGAGATGCACTTTACGAGTCCGATGATAAAAGTGTCATGGCCGCCCGCCGTCGCATCAACTTTACTTACTCGGTATCAAAACATTATACTTTTAATTACGTTAATTAAAGTATCGTATGTATGAACTTTCAATTAATCTTTATAATTAAGAAACAATATAGAATTCCAGTTACTTTAGCTAAAGCGTCGAAATACATCTTGATCAATTTAATTAGTTATTAAATTACCGAAATGTGTTGGCGGGCGACAAAGCTAAATCAAACTATTAAAGACGATATCAACCAATACTGCGTTAAGAAATATATGTAAATACAGAAATGTAACACAATTTATATAATATTAATTACAAGCAAATGCAATTAATATTTTACTGGTTATTTACTTAACATTACATTAAAATAATATTAACTTACGGGTTTAGGTATCGTTTAGTTATCATTTAGTCATCTAGATGGCTCTGCTCTACGTTTATGCCTCTACAATATAACAAACCATATCACTGCGCCCATACGGCCATATTGACAACAAGCGCGCTCTCTGCGCTTGAAAATTACAAATTATAAAGTTTTTATAACTCTACATTCAGGTGGGTAATTGATAAATTACTGGTGTGCGTCTTTAGGATGTGTAGTTATAATCTTAACCAGTCACATGCTAGAGCAAGCACCAAGTTACTATCACAATATAATCTTATCCAGTCACATCATGCTAGAGCAAGCAACAAGTTACTATCACAATAACAACCTCATACAATGACAATACAAAAATTAATTACACGTTAGTACAAAAGTATAGAATAAACGAAAAAGTAAACAGTTTAGACATCAACACACCGTTATCATCAGTGAACTGTTATCAGCAGACAGTTACTGGCAGTTACCAATGTGGTATCAGTAAACAATACAAAATCAGCAATAGTTCTCTAGATTTAAACAGTAAACTATCAAGTTAATATAGTGATCACAATAAACAAGTAAAGTATTGCAGCTTTAACAAAGTACTTTATAAACAAAATGTAAACAATTTTGTCATCAGCAGACAGTACAATATTATCAAACAGTTATCTCAGTTGCAATTATATGTTTACACACACATAATAACGAAAGTTAAAAATTATAGCTTGCATAAAATTAACAAACAGAGATGGTAACAACTGAACCACAAGGGACAGTTCAATTCTCAAACAGATTCTCACCATAATATACATACTATTCAAACAAATAGTTTACAACATTAATAACAGGCAATCGCTCTTCTCGAGTCTAGCCTTCCAAACTACAGGCATCATCCACCTCGGATCTAGCCTTACAAACTACAGGCATCACCCATCCCGGGTTCAGCCACCCAAACATCAGGCATCACCCATGGCTAAGCCAACTCGTGGCATCACCAACATAGGGATCTAGCCCACAAACGGCATCACCCATCACGGGATCTAGCCAACACACGGCATCACCCATCACGGGATCTAGCCAACACACGGCATCACCCATCACGGGATCTAGCCAACACACGGCATTACCCATCACGGGATCTAGCCAACACACGGCATCACCCATCACGGGATCTAGCCAACACACAGCATCACCCATCACGGGATCTAGCCAACACACGGCATCACCCATCACGGGATCTAGACCTTCAAACAACAGGCATCACCCATTCTGGGATATAGCCCTCAACAAAATTACAATATCACAATTAAAAGAGCACAGAAAAATAACACAAATAAACTGTCATAAAATCAATTTCAAAAACACAGTTACAGAGAGCACAGTTCTATAAAACATTTATATAAAAAAAACATTTAAGTATATAAAACACACTTATATAAAACACATTTATATAAAACACATTTATAGAAACCACAGTTTTAGAAAACAAGGTTATATAGAGCACAGTTATATAAAACTCAGTAACTTATATAAAACACAGTTACATAAAAATACAGTTTAGTCATTATACGCCCATACGGTCGACTGCTCATACAGTTGTTGATGTTGATCAGCAACAAAGGTTAGCAAACAATGCTGGAGTCTAGCTTAGTACAGCGCTCATGCGGCATGTGTGCGCATAGCCCACAGACGAAACCACCGACGTCAAATATTAATCAGTAAAGGACCGCTCGTCCATCCTCTCTTCATGCTAAGTCCAGGTAATCTGCCAGGATGTCATCTTCAACCTGTAACACTCAAAAGGCAGGTGGTGGGCAACATTTTCCACCCTAGTATTAGTTCCATGAACCTTTGTAACTGTAGATGAAATAAAATTCTACTCTTGCAAAGTGGTGCGGCCTATTAGGCTATATCTATATATCAGGCATGTTTAACATGTGCGTTGGTCTGTAAGTTAGCTTTGCTACAACAGTGTTACTTGATTGTTAGTACTAAAGATACTGAATTTTCTCAGGTACTCTCTGACAGTGCCATTTTAGATAATCAAATATTAAAGTTATCAGGATACCCATTTGTAGTTTTGATAAAACAGTTAAAACTTAATATATTCAAAATAAGTTTAATTCACATCAAACAGGAAAACAATATGGCAATAACAAGGAGAGGCCTATGTTCAGCCGTGAACAGTCAGACTGTGGATGATGATCATAAATATGAAATGATTTCAAACCATGTTGTAGATTCAAGGATTTCAAAAATACCAGTGCTATAATTATTACTCATGTAAGAACAAGTTGAATCCATTATTGAATATTTTTAAGTATAGTGCAAGCTGTGAAATTCTTTAACTGTTTGCCCATTGAGCCATAAAAGAGAAATTTACAAGATACCGGTATTTCAAATCAAGATTAGTGCTTTCTTATTTCTAAAAATGATTCCGCTCAGTAAAGGAATTTACTACAATCAACCATAATATAAAAGTTAATAAAGTCATTCAGATATTGGTATTTTGTAATGAATTCAACATTTTATTTATATAAATAGACCTTTCTTTTCTGAAATAAATGTTTTTATTTATGATTTCTCTACACATTAACTCTTTCATTAGGTAATTCAACTTTAATTTTATATTTTGTTTTATTATTTATTAATGTGTATAGTAAATATGGTGGTGAGTTTATATCTATCTGACATTATATTTAAGGAGATTTTTCTAAATAATGTTTATATTTATTGAAAACTGTTAACATGTGATATTAATGTAATTCTTATTAATTCATACACAATTAATTATTGTTTATCTGAATAAATAAACTCAAACTGACTGTAATCATAACTGACTTAATAAAGTATGAGTAGTCCGAACAACTACTTTTATTTGCTCAGAATAAATACTGCTAAATGTGAAAGAGATATGGATTTTCACATGTTCTTTAAACCCAGTTATCACTATTGTAATAATCATATTCCTAACTGTCTTGTATCCCACAAGAGCTAAGCAATAAGGTTGGCAGTAAATTTTATTGGTTTATCAGTTTATCACTGATTGTCATCTTGAATATTTATTTTTTATTTATTTATTTATTCGTCTCCAACAATACAAATATCTTTACAGGTGATATATGTAGATATGCCACTATCTTTGCAAATGAACTCACAAATAAAATAAATTGTATTTACCAAGTATTACACTAAGGCTTGGTACCTATTTGTAAAAGATTAGCAGTTACCTGCCTTAAAACTTTCAACCTAAAATGCTCAGAGGTGGACAATTATAGAACCTAAGTGAGTGCCCATGTCCATAAAGGAATCTACTGTCTGTTTCTAGCTTCAGTAGTTTGGGTTAAGCAAGGACTTATCATCATTGTTGGGACAAATCATTCTATATAGTGTCTCACGGGTGATTGATTTCCACGTGGTAGCCGGGATCGATCACTCGCCGAGCAATTAAAGTGAGATAATTAGGTTGACTTACGGGAAATAAATAAAAAATATCACCAGGAAAGTTTAAACTCGCGTTATAATTCCAGTTATTCGATGGCTTTAGTTATACAAAAAAAGAACTGACAATTAAGATTAACAGATGAGACAATTATCCAGGGCGTGGGCGACGTTGGCACTTCACAGGTCTTCGGATGATGGTAGTACTCAACTGGCGGTGCTGGCCGGAGGAAAAAGGGACGAAGCCTCGTTTCCGCTGTATTTATAGGGCCGGCGCGGAGGGGCGCGAGGGAACGGCCCATTGCTGTGCGTCACTCGTAGCGAGGCTCGCGGCGCAGGAGCGCGATGTGACGTCGCACCCTCCCCCCCCCCGTTAGGCCGGGATTTTCCCTAAGGAAAATTCCCTAGCCCAACGGGCGTAGCAGCCCTGAAGATACTCCCTGAAATTAGATAAAACAAGGGCATGAGTACCTTGAACAAGTGACAACCCTATACGCTAATTAGGATACCTAAATAATAATGACCCACGCTTGCATTCTTCACGCGTACAACGGCAGTCTGAATTTGAACATAAACATTTATCATTCATAATTCATCACACATACCTACATGTAAATGCCGAGGCCAGTGTAATAGCCTAATATTAAAGATAACAATCTATGGAGAAGCGCTTAGGGTAATTATTAGGTAATAATGATTTGTAGATATAAGAAACTTGGTCTAGCCCTACGACTTATAAATCTTGGGTTCGGCCTTTGCCACTAGATAAGTAAACTTTTTGAATATAGTTAGGTATAACAACAGATTTTTCGTAAAGGTGAACAAAAATAATACAAGCCGCAGACACGACCGGACCGCTCAATGTCAAAGGAAAGAAATTAATAAATATTTTGCTCTAATTAATAACTAGAACACGACCAGTAACCACCTTTTGAATGTAAACAATGGTGAGTCATTAGTTAGGCATTTATTTATCGGCGCGTCGCTGAGTGAACGCGCGTGCGTCATAACGACAACTAGGTACGATCTAAATGGTAGGTACTATTTGACTGTTCCGAGCTCGCGACGCACGGTTAATCACCATGATCGTTTATAAAGTACCTATAATAACAATTTGATTATGGAATTTATACATAATTAAGAATAACAACAGAACTTCAGAACAAGGCACGGCGAAAAACAATACGCCAATCAAGATGCATTTCAACAAATAGATTTGCGGAAAGAAAATACACATGCGAGAATCGAACTTGTATGCTCAGCTAATAGCGACCTTTTAACCACTGATCAACAGGGTAAAAAAAAACAATATATTTAGTTTATGGTTAGTATTTTTTAAAACAATGTTCAACATAACATTTGAGTACACAATTGCGCAGCAATTTGAAAAATAGTATTGTTTACGAGAAAAAAAAATACTTGCTACCCACCACAGAAAATATCAATTTATAGTAGGCACTACTACAAACGGTAATATAAATTAGAAACGTTCGTTTGAAAAAATTAAACAATGAATAGGTAGAAGGTATTCTTATTGTTGTTTTTATACTTTTATTATTCTTTGTAATTAATCAACTTTAAATCCTTGATGTGCCAATCGCCTAAAGGTTTTCCAGCCATGTCGTTAAGTTTGTATACTAGAGGTGATTTTTTTAAGGCAATCTTACATTTAATAAATTTAGGCGCCAATTTCTTGCTAAAGTATTTATCCTTATCACTAAGAAGAAACGTTCTGCGCCAAACTATATCACCGACATTGAATTCTGCCTGTTTACGGCGAAGATTATAAGATGAACAATTTCGTTGGTGGGCCGACAACAGAGCTGAATGTACCTTCTCGAAACTAGAAGATAAATAGCCTAAAGTTTCGGCATAGCCGTCCCGTGGTTCAAGCACCATATCGGAATTAAATTCCTTATCAATATACTGAGAACCACATGTTATGACCTCCCTACCAAAAACAAGGCAATTAGGAGAATAACCAGTAACCTCACTAACTGCGCAGTTAAGGGCGAATTGAACTTTAGTGATTAGAGTGTCCCAGATTCGATGATCAGATTCTATGAAAGTTGAAATAGCTGTCATAATGGTTTTGTTGTAACGTTCAACTGAGTTAACGTGGGGAGTATACAACGGTGTAAAATGCAAATTTGGAATTTTATATTTTGACAACATACTTTTAAAGGTTGCGCTAATAAATTGTTTACCGTTATCCAAAACAATAGTAGATGGAATTCCATGCACCAAAAATACATTTTCCTCAAGAATTTTTGTTATCACTTCTGCAGTTGCCCGTTTAATGGGGAAAAGTAAACAATATTTAGAGAAACAACAACTGACCACAAATATAAAAGTGTTTTGTTTCCTGCTGGGAGGCAATGGACCAATCAAATCAATACTAATCGTCTGAAAGGGCTTTTGACATGATTTGGGTTTTCCCATTAGACCTAAATTTTCCTCCGGCCAGCACCGCCAGTTGAGTACTACCATCATCCGAAGATCTGTGAAGTGCCAACGACGCCCACGCCCTGGATAATTGTCTCATCTGTTAATCTTAATTGTCAGTTCTTGCGACATTGGCGCCCCACGTTGGGCGCCAATGTCTCACGGGTGATTGATTTCCACGTGGTAGCCGGGATCGATCACTCGCCGAGCAATTAAAGAGATATAATTAGGTAGACTTACGGGAAATAAATAAAAAATATCACCAGGAAAGTTTAAACTCGCGTTATAATTCCAGTTATTCGATGGCTTTAGTTATACAAAAAAAGAACTGACAATTAAGATTAACAGATGAGACAATTATCCAGGGCGTGGGCGACGTTGGCACTTCACAGGTCTTCGGATGATGGTAGTACTCAACTGGCGGTGCTGGCCAGAGGAAAAAGGGACGAAGCCTCGTGTCCGCTGTATTTATAGGGCCGGCGCGAAGGGGCGCGAGGGAACGGCCCATTGCTGTGCGTCACTCGTAGCGAGGCTCGCGGCGCAGGAGCGCGATGTGACGTCACAATAGGTATAAAGGGTATAAAATTAAGCGACAGATATTTAGATAGGTAATTATGTTGGTTTCCATTGTCTGTTATTATATTATCTTAACTTGAGCTCCAAGTTGACATAACAATTTCAACATTATGTTAAAAGGGATTAAAGGGAATCATGTAGGCACCTACATACAGAGTCCACAAATATATAGTAAAACCTATTTTGTAACTTTACAAATATTAGTTTTAATGTTTTACCATTGAGATAACCTATTGACTACCAATTGAATGCATATTCAGCGCATCAATTAGCTTATTACTGAAAGCAAATCAGGTAATTTATACAATGGATCTATATCAGAGCTTCAACTTGAAAAGGGCAGGTATACTGTTCTTTACTAATAATTACATTAGTAGAACCACATATTCCACATAACAACAAAGTTATTTTCTCTTTCTTGTGTAGGTAATAATTTCCGACATGGTCGACGGCATAACATGACTATAAGCACAGTAGCACTGTTAAGTGGTACCAAACGTGGATAAACAACAGTTAGGTACTTAATTTTTACTGTATGTTTATCTGGTAATCCTTACTGGGGCAAAAGGTAATCATGTAAACAAACAGCACCATAATTTATAAAATGTTAAAGGATGTTTCTCAAAAACTCTAATCATATCAGGTCTGGATAAATACCTCTGTCAGTGCATCAACAACCCGCATCTGCAATCTCTGGTAGAACTCAAAGCAGAACAGCGTTCGCGCCACAGTACACCCCGGTGACCGGCGTAGTCGCTCTCGCTCGTATGTGGCCTCACGTGCAAGTGTAGACGTGCTCGCCAAATCTCCGACAGTCCGACACACCGTGCCGTCTCCGATCAGGGTTGACAAGCGCTAAACACGGCTTCCAAGTGCTTGTCGCATCAGTCTTCAGGTCATCATTGGTATTGGCGGCCAAGCCAAGAGATCCATTACTTTCGCGCCAAATGTATTTCTCGATGCTCTTAGGGGGCGCTGATCCCACCGCTGCTTTCGGCGCCGTGGCACCATCGTCAGGACACCCCCAGAGGATCCACAAATGAAACCACACTTTACTGAAAACTGCATTTTAATCTTGAGATGCACTTTACGAGTCCGATGATAAAAGTGTCATGGCCGCCCGCCGTCGCATCAACTTAACTTACTCAGTATCAAAACATTATACTTTTAATTACGTTAATTAAAGTATCGTATGTATGAACTTTCAATTAATCTTTATAATTAAGAAAGAATATAGAATTCCAGTTACTTTAGCTAAAGCGTCGAAATACATCTTGATCAATTTAATTAGTTATTAAATTACCGAAATGTGTTGGCGGGCGACAAAGCTAAATCAAACTATTAAAGACGATATCAACCAATACTGCGTTAAGACATATATGTAAATACAGAAATGTAACACAATTTATATAATACTAGCTGACCCGGCAAAGGTTGTTTTGCAAATTTTTTTTTTTTTTTTGAAAAATAGATGTTGGCCGATTCTCATAGATACCGGATAAGCACAAAAAATTTCATCAAAATCGGTCAAGCCGTTTCGGAGGAGTATGGGAACGAAAACTGTGACATGAGAATTTTATATATAATATTAATTACAAGCAAATGCAATTAATATTTTACTGGTTATTTACTTAACATTACATTAAAATAATATTAACTTCCGGGTTTAGGTATCGTTTAGTTATCATTTAGTCATCTAGATGGCTCTGCTCTACGTTTATGCCTCTACAATATAACAAACCATATCACTGCGCCCATATATATATATATATATATATAAATTTTGGATTTCAAGTGTGTAATTATAGCTTACTAGATGACGAACATTTCAGCGTTCTAGTCCCATCCAGTGGTTCTGATAGAGGGACCAGAAAATGCGGCGAAATGTTTGCAGTGAAGGATGGTACGGCAGTGTTGCTTCGCGCTCGACTTGGCGGCAGATCAGAACCTATGGAATCCAAATCACCTTAACGTGTACTAATGCGTGACTTCAGGATGAATTTATGTAAATGCTACTGCTACACCAGCGTTACGGCCCGGCCACGACCTAGAGCGGCGCGCCGCCGGCGTAGCAAAGCGCGTCATGTTACATGTACTGCCGCCGCCGCCGTAGGCCGTGGCCGGGAATGGCCAACTACACGTTAATTAACGCGTTGAAAATGTACCTACTTTGTCTTTTAGTAATTTTACGCATTAAAACTTTGGCCACACTAGGTACATAGCGCCTAAATTACCACGCTAATTGACGCGTTAAGACGCAGATGTGGCAGGAGCACAATATAGTGGGCATTTTAACCATTGCCATTGGCGTTAACGCTAACGCAGGTGTTCCTAGCAGTAGCATAACAATTATATTATTTCAACACATGTTTCTAATGTATAAAAAATGTAATCATAAAATAAAATGAACTTTAAAATAAATTATAAATACTTGGGATCAGTACCTACATAAATTTTTTTTCAAATCAACTTTTATTTTATCTCACATGCTACTATTTTAACAGGATATCTCAATACACTATTGAATCTAAAACCAGTATATAAACATTTTACATTTTATAAACATTTAACTACATTAGTTGCCGTTGCGTACAGACGTGTGCTCTATAAGAATAATATAAATTTACGTTGACCTAGATCTATTCCTTTGATGTGGTAGGCAGTAAAGCAGTTTGTTTACATAATGAACAGTTACAAATAGAATACAAGTAACTTCAACAACATGGATAGTCCCTTTAGTAGGAGAGATAGAACACGGCGCTCTCCACCACCGACCCTGGCACCGAAGACCTCTCAATATCAGAGACAAGACCATGAAGAGAGAAGAGAAATGATCTCAACACCGGAGCTACAGAACTGGTTAGGAACTATTGAGCAGAGTCTTAATGAAGTTTGTGCTTATTGCCTCTGAAGGTAAGCTTAACACCGAGCAAAAGTTGAAGATCAATACCAACTGCCGCAATGTTGCACAGGGTGTGTCCAGAATGATCATTCAATACCAGTCATTGGAGCTAAAAGCCTTGCAAAATCACCAAGCCCTTTTAGCTTTGACAGAAAAGCAAGGCCTTATGGAGGTGTCTAGAATTACCGTAGCCAGGCAGGAAGGTGTATCAGAAGTGCGCAGTGGAAGGTGTAATACATCTACCTGACCACGATAGACAATATATCCAGACACAATGCACTGCGTTGCACAGTGAGTAAAGTATTGAGTAGGTACATGAAAATTTTACCTTATATATCCTGGTGATGTTCTTGAAGTGGACCTATGGGATTAACTCATAATTTTGGCCAAAATAACAAGAGAATCAATAGATACCAGTGTACAATTCGGCGAAGTCCTTCTCCAGACCACGATGCACGTTTGCGGTTCACAAAACTTTTCACAAATGTTCAATATGTCATCAATTTACAACAAACTTTGCCGGAAGTCAAAAGCGGCAATTACGTATTTGCAAGTTAATTCAATTCGCGTTAATTCAAAGGGCGATCAATTTATTAAGAGTACAAGGCACGCGAGAGTGCAAACGGCGTGTTAATTTTTCAAGGCGCCAACGGAAGTGACAGTTCAGTGTGACCATTGCCAGAAATTTTCAATAGACTAAACAAAATGTTACTCAATCGATCTAATCGATTTGACTTATAATAAAAACTAATTCTATTTCAAACAGGAGGAGTTAGCCCAGATAAAGCAGAAGATCCAGGATTCGAGCGCCAAACAAGCTCCAGCCAGTACATCGTTTGCAGATATGGTGAAAATGGGAGCCAACAGCTACATTCGACCAAATAGTCTAAGCTCGGTAGCTATTTACCCTAGTGATACTTCAAAAACAAGCGAAGACACAAGAAGTATGGTTCAGTAAATCATAAAGCCTGCAAAAATGAAACTACAAGTTCGCGGAGCCCGAAAGACCAGGAATGGTGGAGTAATAATAAGCACGGAAACGAAAACTGATTTAGAAAAATTGAAGCAATCAGCCCAACTCGCTGCATCGCAGGCATAAAGATCGATGAGCCATACAAGCGTAAACCGCGCTGTGGTATATCCTTCAATATTGTCGGCTCTTAGTCACGCGCGCCCTCTCACTTACACCGCCCACAGCCGACTGAGCTGTCAACGGTCGCACGCGTGCCAGAGATGACATAATGCTTCCCTCTCTTTCACTCACATACACTACATCCCTTCCTTCTTTTAATTTTTCAAAACCAATAAAAGATCAATCAATTAAACAATTAATGTTTTTATTATACTCATGACTACTGATTAAAATCAACATTAATCACCTAAAATCAACATCAATCACCTCATTCTATCTTTAATTCTGGTCTTCCGAGTAATTGTTTTAATCGCCTCCAACATCCTCTTTTGAACTCTTTTCTACTGCTATTTCTGAATGCTGTCCTTCGATTTCTTTATTCATCGATTTCCATTCACCCTCTACTTTCTTTAGATGCAGTATGTTTCGTCTTAACTGTTGTCCCGTTTCATCATTCGGTACTTCCACGTCTCCACCGGTTTTAGATTTTACAGTATGTGTAGTTGTATCAAAATTTAGACTCAATTTATTAGATTTATTGGTATTCTTTACATACACTTTATCTCCTACCTGTATATCTACTTCGCGTGCTCTTCGTTTTCTATCAGTATATTCTCTCCCTTTTTCTTTTTGTTCTTTGTCTTTATCCCTTACGTCAAAATCCTCAAAATTTTGTTCCGCATAATCTATCATGGGGATCTTGTCCTTAAACTTCCTTTGAAAAAATAGCTCTGCCGGGGATTTTCCCGTCACACGATGTGGGGTGCTATTGTACATAGTCAAATACTCGATCAGTGCTTCTTTCCAGCTTTTTCTCTCTACTTGGCATATTTTGAGACGTTTAAGGATATCCCGGTTCTGTCGCTCCACTTCACCGTTCTGTTGTGGCCAGTAAGGTATTGAATTAAACAATTTTATATCATTTTCACGACAATAAGTCTTGAACTCTGCGCTAATGAATTGTTTTCCGTTATCGGAAGTTATGGAAACCGGATGTCCTAAACGGCTAAAAATCTCTTTTAGTAAGCGGATCACCTCATTACTGCTTATGTCTCGACAACTTTTGATTTCCTTGTACCTTGAGTAGTAATCAATTACCACTAATAGGTGATCGCCACTTGGTAATGGACCTAACAGATCTATAGCGATATCAACCCAGGATTGGGTAGGTAATTCTCTCCTTTTGAGTGGGTGCGGTGGGTTTGGTGCCGATACTAGTGTACACCCTTTACAGGACCGTACTAAGTTTTCCACGTCCTTATCATACTTAGGCCACCACACTTTCGCTCGAAGTCTCAACTTCATTGCGACTATTTCAGGATGGCCCTCGTGGGCAGCGTCCAAAACAAGTCGTCGTAGTTGTTTCGGTATAACTATTCAAGTGCCTCTTAGCAATATGTCCCCAAAAAAACAAAACTCGTTCTCAAATAGTTGGTATCCCTTCACTGAATCATCCCACTTTCTGTTAAATATGCCCTGTTTCACTTTTTGTATGTCGATGTCGGTCTTTGATTGTTCTTCAATATCTTTTAACGATACGGCTATTGGTCTAGCATGGTCAATTATATCCTGAACGTAATCTTTTTGCTGAGTCTCATTATGCTTAAATGTACACAATCTGGACAAGGGATCGGCTATGTTATTTTTTCCTGGACGGTATATGACATTGTATTTATAAGATTGAAGTCTCAGTATCCAACGTTCTATCCGTGCACAGGGTTTGCACTTTGGACCAAATATAACCTCAAGAGGCTTATGGTCAGTGATTAGATCAAATTCCTTGCCATACAGAAACATGTGAAAGTGCTCCACAGCCCACACCAGTGCTAAAGCCTCCTTTTCGGTTTGGTAATACCGACGTTCACAATCACTGAGAGTTTTATTTCCAAACGCAATAATACGTGGACCACTTTCATTTGTCTGTACCAGAATTGCTCCAAGTCCAACCGGACTAGCATCTGCAAATACCATGGTTTTATCGTCTACATTGTAGTACCCCAAATTTGGTATGTCACTCAAAACAGCCTTTAAAGCACAAAAGGCTGTTTGCTGACTTTTCCCCCAAGAATCCCTAATATCAGCGTTTCTGGCTGATCCTTGGCGAAGCAATTGCTTCAATGGCTCTGTGAGGGTAGCCATATTTGGAATCCATTTTCCAATATAGTTAATAAGCCCTAAAAAGCTTTGTAGTTCCGAAATATTGATCGGGGTTCTAAAATCTTTTATAGCCGATAAATAGTTATTTGTCTAGTGGTCGAATTCCTTCATCAGACAATTCGTGTCCTAGAAATTGGACTTTCGTTGTTGCGTAGATACATTTATCTTCCCTTAACATTATGTCATTTGCCTTCAGTGTTTCTGTTACTTTTTGTAATCGTATGTCATGTTCTTGCTTGTCTTTTCCATATACTAAAATGTCGTCGATGAAATTAACAACCCCTTCACATTCTATTAACACTCTTTCGAGTGTTTTTTGAAACATTTCCGGCGCACAGGTTATTCCGAACATTAATCTTTTAAAGCGGTATAATCCTTTGCCAGAAATGAAAGTAGTAATGTGTGGTGAGTTGGGCAGAAGCTCCAGTTGATGAAAAGCATCCTTTATGTCTAATTTGCTAAACATTTTAGCATTTTGGATCTTTGGTAGCAGCTGTACCATCGTTGGTAAAGGGTGATTTTCCCGCTTGATTGCCAAATTTGCGCGTCTCATGTCGATATAGAGACGGACATCACCATCTGCTTTTAAGATCGGTACTACCGGAGATATCCATTCTGACGGTCCTTCTACCTTTTCTATTATATCCTTTTGAAGTAGTTCGTCTATTTTAGTATTGAATTTTTCTTCTAAGGGAATTGGTATACGTCGGTAGGGTTGTGCGACTGGTTTTACATCCTTATTAATTGGTATTTGTATTTGTATTTGGATATTTTTGAATTTTGGAAAGGGCGTCATTTCAACCTGATTTATGTCCAATCCTAATTTTAGTACGCCTAATGCAATCGCAGTTATTTTGCCTAGTAGATTACGTGTCCCTTTTTCTATTACATAGAAGGTGGCGTTTTGTGTTCTTGATCCAACACGAATATCCGCAGTAAAGGACGTCAATAATTTGAGAGGGACTTCACATCCATATGCTACAAATGTTTTTCCTGGATTCTTTATTTCTTTTCCTGTCTTTAAAACGTTTTCTTTGATTTCTTTCCACGTTTTATCTGTTATTAAGTTATGTTGACATCCTGAATCAATGAGCATCTCTACTTGAGTTCCACCTACATGACAAGCGAGCGTATCATTATGCAGAACATTAAAAACGTAATCGATTTTATCTTCTATCGCATTCGCCTGTTTTATATCTTCCACTTTGTGATTTGATTTCTTTCTTTTCGCATCTTCGCTTCTATCCAATTTGTTCGCTTCTTCATAGCTTAGTTTTTGGCCTTTTCCTCTGTACTGAGCCTGGAAATGCTCCACCTTCTTGCAGTTGTTACAAATTTTACCTTTAGCTGGACACTTCGCATCATGCGCTAGATGATTCCAGCTACCACATCGGAAACACGCCCTTTTATTGTTCTTTATAATTGTCTTTCCCTTCTCTCGTGTCTCAATTTTGCTTACAGTGTGCTCCTTTCCCTTCTGGCTAAAATCACCTAGTTGTCGTTCCACTATTTCTAAAGTATTCGCCTCGGTTATCACTTCATTTAAAGTAATTTTTTCTCCTGCTCGAAGTACTTTCTTCCTCAGTTCTTCCGATGAACACTTCTCAATTATCTGATCAATTAAACTGTCATCCACATCTGTAAATTGACATTTTAATGCTTGTTGCCTTAGACGAACCAAATACTTCTCAAATTTCTCGTTTTCTTCTTGTTTCATTTGTCTGAATAGATGTCTTTCATATCGTTTGTTTTGCTTTGGCGCGAAGTATTCATCCAATTTTTTTATTGCTACTTCAAATACGTCTTTGTCTTGACCATCTTCAACCGACTTGACGTAGCCACCGGGTATATTAAACAGTATTTCTTGAAGTTTTTGTCCTCCCCAATGTAACAGACTTGCGCGTTTTTTAGAACTAGTATTAACATCCGCAGCTTCCAGGTAAATATATAAACTCCTCTTCCAGCGTTCCCATCTAGCTTCAACAGAACCTGCTTCGCCATCGCACTCAAATTTTTCTAGTGAAAGACTTGACATTATTTAATCTGTGAACAAGGAAACAAATAAAGAATGTCTCGTTTTGGTTACCAAATGGGCATCATCCTTTGAGCAACCTGACACATTCATTATCCATTCCTCACAACCTCTCTTGCAACCCCATGTTAACTGTTATTCATCTTCAGTAAACGGGCGTCACCCGTATACATTTTCAATAACGGGCGTTACCCGTACCAACTTTAGATTACGGGCATCACCCGTAAAGCAACACGTCACAGGCATCACCCGCGCAAATATCACGTTAAGGGCATCACCCGTATAGCTTCTACATCTACACTCTGATAAGCCTCAATTACATCGCATCTTGTACTAACAGGTATTACCCGTGTTTAATTGTATTACGAAGTCCTTACAGGCATCACCTGTCGCGATTTCTCGCGAACTGTATAGTGTACAGAGCAGATAACCAACCTCTATGTGAATACTTAACCAACCTCTATGTAAGTACTGGCCACAACCAACGGTTCTACGTTTGAGGTTTGAACTTGATATATGAAGAATACGAAATTACTTTATTACTTCATAGTATTGACATTGTCATTTGAAATATTATAAAGCAGTAAATGTATTATTATTTTGATTATTAATGTGCTGATACAATATTAAATGTGCTGACAATGATGAGCTGTGCTATGATGATATTACAAATGGGCGCTGGAGCTCAGTATTTAGTGATTCTTACTGTTTGCGAGTAGCTAGTGTTGTAAAGCTAATTATATGGGATCCTATTGTTTCTACGTATCTAGAAATTGGTAATGTATTGTATGGTAATTCTGTATTGTAATAGTAGAGATGTTTTAGAGCTCTGCTGAGGATAAAGACGTTTATGCCTCTGTTTGAAATAGAATTAGTTTTTATTATAAGTCAAATCGATTAGATCGATTGAGTAACATTTTGTTTAGTCTATTGAAAATTTCTGACAATGGTCACACTGAACTGTCACTGCCGTCTCTTCCGCTTGAAAAATTAACACGCCGTTTGCAAGCTCGCGTGCCTTGTACCTAAATTAAATTGATCGCCCCTTGAATTAACGCGAATTGAATCAACTCGTAATTAACTTAATACGTAATTGCCGCTTTTGACTTCCGGCAAGGTTTGTTGTAAATTGATGACATAGTGAACTTTTGTGAAAAGTTTTGTGAACCGCTAACGTGCATCGTGGTCTGGAGAAGGACTTCGCCGAATTGTAAACTGGTATCCATTGATTCTCTTGTTATTTTGGCCAAAATTATAAGTTAATCTATAGGTCCACTTCAAGAACATCACCAGGAGCTATAAGGTAAAATCTTCTTATAACTACTTTATAATTTGACATCGCTGAGAATCTCAGCAATATATGTCAGACATTTGATTACTTTAGGACAACTGGATGAATATAAATTAGCTTCCACTGTGCTTACAACCAATTCCCAGTAAGCCTACGGTAATTCTAGACATAATTTTGGTAGCAGAGCGTAGTTGAAATTTAGCCGCTGTTGCATTACTGAGTATAAACTCAGATTGGTATGAGCTTGTATCTTATCACCTTGTAGACAGTATTGTAGTGTTTGTCAGGTCAGTTATTGTCTAAAATACATAATATTTAATTGTATAAGTTGACCTAGATAATTTGAAACACATTGTCACATAACCTCAATCAGTAATTGTTGATTTGTATTGTTGGAAAATCTAACTTAAATTTGTTGTTGCATTAATAAGTCAGTTTGTTTGGATACATAACAGCTGTATGTATCAATAAATTTAGTAAATTTAGTTTATTGCATATATTCATAAACATAACAACCAACTTGACCTTGCCACTTGGGCGGGTCACATTAATAAACTTTGTTTTGTTATAATATAAAGATAATATTGTTAGGTAACACATATTCTGTGCTTACTTACTATTGTATATCTCAAATAACACAGCCAGTCTGTCTGTTGCAAATAATTCATTAATTAATTTGAAGTTTCAACTTTTAATTTGTTATAAGTTATAACTTTGATAACTTTGATAACTTTGACTTTGTTTGTTTCAATATACTGAAACCTTTAATTTTGTTGGGCAGTAAATACCTCTAACTTGCCTTCACTTGCAGTAAACAGGCTAATACTTTGTTGGTTTCAAAGAATTAAGAAAAATTAAGTTTTGATTGTTAATTTTATTTAGCGCTTGTCCGGGCTCTTTTGAATTTTTATTATGTCAGCTATCAAGGACTTGCGTGCGGCTGCTGGTGCTATTGCATTAGATTTGCGCTGGTTTGCCTCGGCCAATGCTTTAGTGAACCGGCCTGATCGCCAGCAAGCCTTACTTCAGAGGTACGAGCGGATTGACGATCGCCTGGCAAGTGTGGAACAGCAATTCCGCACTTTCAGCACTTGCTGTCTTCAAGTGTCAATCAATGATTTCACCGCTGACCAGCGAAATAAGGTCAGCGAAGACTATGCCCAGGTCTTAGACCTGTATGATGCTGTCTCCAATAGTGCGAGACAACTAGTTGCCGATAGGGAAGGGCAACCCGGCCTGAAGCAGGAGCTTCCTAGGTCAGCACCAGGGCTGGTGAGTAGGCTCCCTACCTTGGACCTCCCCCATTTTGATGGCTGCCTAGGAAGCTACCTGGGCTTCATTAATTTGTTCGACAGCCTAGTCAATGATAGGGCTGACCTTCGGCCGGCACAAAAGTTGGCCTATCTAATGTCGGTTCTGGATGGGGAGGCTAAGGGCCTCATCCAGCATCCGCCCGTGTCTGACGAGGCGTACCAGACGGCTCGGGACCTAATCACCCGTAGGTACCATAACAAGCGTGGCCTTGCCGACACGCACATCGAGCAGATTTTGGGTTTGCCGACGCTCACCCGGGTCTCTGGGTTGCGCACCCAACTTTTGAACCCGCTTTTGGTGGCCATCAATGCACTTAAGTGCCTTGACCTGCCCGTGGACCAATGGTCCTATCTATTGGTGCACATTGTGCTGAAGAAGCTGCCTGCCGACCTGAGGTCGCGTTTTGAACAGCGCTTTGGTGGGGATAGCGCGACCCATCTGCCCCCCTTTGCTGACCTGGAGAAGTTCCTGGAGGATGAGTGCCGGGTCTTGGACAACTCCGGTGGTGACACGCCGGCTAAGTCGCAGCCGCGCAAGGTCAAGGAGCAGGCTCGCGTTCACACTCGAGCCAATGTTGACCGGCGCCCTCCTCGCTTTGCAGTCACGCAGAGCCCAGTAGAGTGCTCCTACTGCAAGGTCACGGGGCACAGAACGGCCAGTTGTAGAGCATTCTTGGACCTACATGTCGCCTCTCGTAGGCGCATCGCGAATGCCCGCCGCCTTTGCTTCTCTTGTTTGGGGTCCCACTACCAGCGAGACTGCCCAAACTCTCGCCCCTGTCCTCACTGTGGAGGACAGCATTTGGACATTCTCTGTATGAATGCCAGAGAGGTTGGCCGCTTGTCCAACCAGCCGACGCCGCGCACGGGCGGGTGTTTTGAAGGTGGCAGCCGAGGCTCACCGGCGCGTATCCGAGAGTCGCCTCGCTCAATTGATCGCCACTCACCCCGCTTGGAGAACCGTAGCGTGCGCACGCCTCCTCTCTCTCGCGCACCTGAATGTGCCGCGCAACGTCACCAGCACCATGACTGCTGCCCCAGGTATTCCCCTCCTTTGGCGGAGCGTCCCCGCCTTGACTCGCGCCCACCTCGTTTTGGGCGGGTGCGTCATTATGACCCCCCACAGATGGCGCGCGGATCGAGTCATCGCGCTTTTGAGGACTTCAAGCCGCACCCTCATTTTGACCTGCCTGGTCCTGGCCAACGGTCGCCGCCCAGGCAACAATAGGTCATTGACCCCTGCCCTATAACTCCAACCTCCCCCATTGAGACCGTTATCCTACCAACGGTTGCTGTTAGGGTCTGGGGACCCACGGGGACCTCTGTTGTTGTCCGTGCTATATTGGACACAGGTTCACAAGGTTGCATTGTTTCCACTTGTTTAGTAGGGCAGGTTAAATTAAATATGGGTTTATTTCCAAATTGTATACGGGGCATAGGTGACGTAGCCTCTAATGTTGAAGGGCAAGTTAAAGTTTTGTTTGGCCCTGTTGAATCTTCACACCCGAGGATTAAAACCTCGGCTATTGTGTTGAAGAATATTTTGGGTATGCACCCACAGAAACAGCTACCCGCTGCTGTGGTGAATTTGACATCGGGATTGGAACTGGCAGACCCCAAATTTGACACACCGGGACAAATCGATTTGTTGATTGGCTCTGACGTCCTCGGTGGAATTTTGATTGGTGGAAAACGGGTCTTGGTGCCAAATGGTTTGACTGCCATCCCGACAATATTTGGACTTGCTTTGATGGGACCTGTACCTAGGGACCCCCCTCCACCTGAACTTGATAATTTGTTGGCTGTAGGCTCTGCTCTCTCTGATGCGGTTCAGAGGTTTTGGGAAGTAGAGGAGCCCCCTCAAGTTGCCCGTTTGAATCCAGAACATGAGGAGTGCGAGCTGTTCTTCCAGAACAACACTGGTCGACTCCGTTCTGGTCGGATTATCACGAAGCTGCCCTTTCTGTCTGTTCGGCCTCCGCTTGGTGAGTCACGACCTTTAGCCGAAAAGAGATTGTTGGCTATGGAGCGTCGCATGGGTCGTGATCCGGAGCTCAGACAGAAGTACATTGAGTTCATGAGGGAATATGAACAGTTGGGACACATGTCTGTGTCAAATTTGGATTGGCGTTCGGTGGAGCATTACTTTCTCCCGCATCATGCGGTATTGAAGCCATCGACTGGCAAGCTGCGCACAGTGTTTGATGGTTCTGCGCAGACTTCAACAGGCGTATCCTTGAACCAGTGCTTGCATTCTGGTCCCAAGTTGGTCAAGGACCTTTGTGACGTCATCACCAGCTTCCGACGACATCAGGTTGTCTTTGTGGCCGACATAAAAATGATGTTCAGGCAGACGATTATCCACCCTGATGACCGTCGCTTCCAGCTGATCCTTTGGAGAGAGTCTCCTCGCGATCCCATGGTCGTCTACGAGCTCAATACAAATACGTACGGGTTAAGGTCAAGCCCCTACTTGGCAATACGTTCTCTTTGGGAGCTCGCAGACCGCGAAGGCCTACGTTTCCCAAGAGCCTCCGCCATCTTGAAGGACGATATTTACGTCGATGACATTTGCTCGGGCGCCTCCACAGCGGACGAGGCGATCCTCCTGCGGGACGAATTGATAGGTATTTTGGCCTCCGCTGGTTATGAGTTGCGTAAATGGATTTCCAACTCACCAGCGCTTTTGGAAGGCTTGCCAGAGGATCATCAGCAAGATCCACATCTATTTGAGATTGTTGACAACCCCGCCATGATGGCTGTTCTCGGCGTTCAGTACAGACCAGTCCAAGACATCTTTACATATAACGTAGACTTGAAATTGCCGTGTTCTTGGACTAAACGTCTCGTATTGTCTGCTGTCGCCAGAACCTTTGATCCGAATGGTTGGATCCGTCCAATTATATTTTGGGCAAAATGCTTCTTGCAGAAGCTTTGGACAGCAGGATTGACCTGGGACGAACCTCTGCACGGCACTCTTGTTGAGGAATGGACCTCTTTTGTATCCTCACTTCCTGCCGTCAACGAGATCTCCTTGCCTCGTCCCATCCTTCCTCCCGGGAAGTACAAGGCCACCCTTCACGGGTTTTGTGACGCCTCGGAACGTGGTCATGCCGCCGTGGTGTACTTGCGCACAGTTAGTGCCTCAGGTCAGGTGAGGGTTTCCCTGATCATGGCAAAGAGCAAGGTTGCACCCCTTCGTACATCTTTGACCATTCCGAAATTGGAGCTCTCGGGAGCAGCCCTACTTGTACGCTTGTTGAACCACGTGTCTAACACTTTGGGTAAAAGCATTTGTATTAATGGGACTTACGCCTGGACAGACAGCCAAATTGTTCTTTGTTGGTTGAAGGCTTCTATCCACACCTTGGAGGTATTTGTCGCTAATCGCGTTTCCCAAATCCAGATATCCGAAGTCAAGCTTGTTTGGAGACACGTGCCAGGTGAGCTCAACCCCGCTGATTGTGCCTCGCGCGGATGCTTGACGCCTAGTTTGATAGGTCATTCGCTGTGGTGGGGTCCGGAATGGTTGAGTCGACCAGAAATTGATTGGCCTCGAACGCCAGTTTTGAATACTTCTAATTTGCCGGGTCTACGAACACTCGCTCTTGAGAAGGTAGAATGCGCCTTCGACCCCGATTTTTTGTTGAATCGTTACAGCTCCCTCGACAAGTTGTTAGGTGTCACTGCTTGGATAAAGCGTTTTGTTTTTAATTTTAGGCACCCACAACAGAAACGACTGAAACCGATTCTCTCACCACAGGAACGACAGGAGTCCCTCACCTTTTGGGTTCGTTCTGTGCAAGTGGCGCATTTTGAAAGGGAGATTGCTATCCTCAAGTCGGGAAAATCGAAATTGTCGGGAGCTGTCTCTAAATTGAACCCCTTTTTGGACGATACGGGTCTCTTGCGCGTTGGAGGGCGTCTCAAGAACGCCAACCTCCCTTACGGAGCACGTCACCCCCTTTTGTTACCTAAGGACGGTCATTTGGTACGCTTGTTGGTAACTGACCGTCACCTTAAAAATTCGCATGCTGGTTGTAATGCGCTCTTGGCCATTTTGCAACGCGAGTTTTGGATCTTGTCTGCCCGAAGAATTATTCGGAGTGTAGTCTTTCGCTGCATCCCTTGCTATAAGCTCAAGGCTTCTACCATGCAGCCCTTGATGGGAGACTTACCGGCAGATCGCGTAACTGAGAGCAGGACGATTGACGGTGTTGGCACGGACTTAGCAGGTCCCTTTTTGGTGAAAACGTCGACACTTCGAAACAGCAAGACTGTTAAGGCCTACTTGTGTGTTTTTGTTTGTCTCTCCACAAAGGCCGTACACTTAGAACTGGTCTCCTCGCTTACGACCGAGGCGTTTGTAGCCACATTTGACAGATTTGTATCCCGCAGAGGGATGCCTTCCTTGATCCGTTCTGACTGCGGCACTAACTTCAAGGGCACCTATAATTATTTGAATGATGTTGTTAATTTCCTTGAAACCAACAAAGCTGATATAGGTGATAGGCTTGCCCGACGTGGGATAAATTGGTTGTTTTCCCCACCAAATTGTCCACACTGGGGTGGTATATTTGAGGCCGCTGTAAAATCGGCCAAAACACACTTGCGCAGGACAATCGGTGAATCTGTCCTTACATTTGAGGAACTCGCAACTGTGTTTTGTAAGATTGAGGCCGTTTTGAACTCTCGGCCATTGTGCCCGATCTCCTCAGATCCGAATGATTTGGAGGCCCTTACGCCGGGCCATTTTTTGATTGGTCGCCCACTTGTCGCCTTGCCTGAGTACCCCTATATTGATACGAGACCTGGTCGTCTCTCGCGTTTTGAATTGGTACGCCAGATTACTCAGAGCTTTTGGAAACGCTGGAATTTGGAATATTTGCACATACTCCAGCAACGCGTTAAGTGGACCGACAAGACCGATCCACCCAAGATTGGAGACCTCGTTTTGATCAAGGAGGCTAACCTTCCGCCACTCAGATGGCGCAGGGGGCGCATCCTTCATATGGTGGCTGGGGCTGATGGAGTTCCCCGATTTGCTGAGGTCTTGGTGGACGGTTCGATTCTGAGGAGAGCGGTTGCAACATTGTCACGTCTACCAACCGATTAGCGGACCGGTAGGCCGGTCCGGGGCGGGTGGATGTTTGAAATAGAATTAGTTTTTATTATAAGTCAAATCGATTAGATCGATTGAGTAACATTTTGTTTAGTCTATTGAAAATTTCTGACAATGGTCACACTGAACTGTCACTGTCGTCTCTTCCGCTTGAAAAATTAACACGCCGTTTGCAAGCTCGCGTGCCTTGTACCTAAATTAAATTGATCGCCCCTTGAATTAACGCGAATTGAATCAACTCGTAATTAACTTAATACGTAATTGCCGCTTTTGACTTCCGGCAAGGTTTGTTGTAAATTGATGACATAGTGAACTTTTGTGAAAAGTTTTGTGAACCGCTAACGTGCATCGTGGTCTGGAGAAGGACTTCGCCGAATTGTAAACTGGTATCCATTGATTCTCTTGTTATTTTGGCCAAAATTATAAGTTAATCTATAGGTCCACTTCAAGAACATCACCAGGAGCTATAAGGTAAAATCTTCTTATAACTACTTTATAATTTGACATCGCTGAGAATCTCAGCAATATATGTCAGACATTTGATTACTTTAGGACAACTGGATGAATATAAATTAGCTTCCACTGTGCTTACAACCAATTCCCAGTAAGCCTACGGTAATTCTAGACAGCCTCAGTGGAGAAAAGATCGGAGACGTCCGATAAAAGGGCGGTGAAATACCGACAGTTAAAATACCTTGGCAGCGGTGAAATATTCGACAGGTATAGAGTTATTAAAATACCTTGGCAGCGGTGAAATATCCGACAGGTATTGAGTTATTAAAATACCTTGGCAGCGGTGAAATATTCGACAGGTATAGAGTTATTAAAATACCTTGGCAGCGGTGAAATATTCGACAGGTATAGAGTTATTAAAATACCTTGGCAGCGGTGAAATATCCGACAGGTATAGAGTTATTAAAATACCTTGGCAGCGGTGAAATATCCGACAGGTATTGAGTTATTAAAATACCTTGGCAGCGGTGAAATATTCGACAGGTATAGAGTTATTAAAATACCTTGGCAGCGGTGAAATATCCGACAGGTATAGAGTTATTAAAAGACCTGATATCGGTGAAAGATCCGACAGGTATTACGTTATTGAAAGACCTGACATATTGTAATTGCCAGTTATATAATTCGTAATTCGTACCATAGAAATTGATAGACCTGCAATACTAGACTGCCGGACAGTGGAATCATATAACCTTTTAACCTACAGGTCGCACTGAAATAATCGAGGAGGAACCATACTGACAAATGATTGGCATCGAGGTCAAACAGAGCTATCCATGTGATGTCTACGTTGCGAGATGTAAGTCAAACCTTTCATCCATACACGCATATTATTCCAATTGCAATGCATATCGGCGTTCAGTTACAAACCCCTCATCATCTAACCTCGCCGACATGGTGGAGATGCTGGGATCTGATGATCCTCATTTTAAAGGCAATACAATATTATATCTTATGAAATAGCGTGGCGGATGGAATGTTTTGAAACTTCTAGTGACACTTAGTGGAATTATTTTCAAATTTTAAATTTGGAATAAAGAAATAATTTTAAACAATTAAAACAACATTTGTCAGTGTGGAACTTCAGTTTCATACATTATGTGAACTACAATTTTACCAATTCGAGATTGTAGACAATAATTTGAAACAGTTGGTTTATCATATTACTTTATAATTTTATGATATTTTGTTTTCTGAGATTTCGTGTTGTGTGGGATTCACTACCGGCATATGTGGTTTATCATATTACTTTATAATTTTATGATATTTTGTTTTGTGAGATTTCGTGTTGTGTGGGATTCACTACCGGCATATGCAGTAAGTAAAAGGAAATAGAATCAATAGATTATTGAAATTTTATCTTAAAAGTATAATACTAGATTTGATTAAATTTGATACTTATTTTTAGGTACAAAATTGATCAACATTGATGGTATACTACAATAATGGAGAATATAATGTTAAATCGTTTGTCTGTGATTGCTAAAGAGATACAATCGTTAAGTAACGAGTATGTCGGTCTGTGGTCAATAACGGATGAAAATATAAAAGATGCACGTATAATATCGGCTAAACTTAAATCACTTCTGTCTCGCTTCAATACTGATTTGAACAGTTACTTTAATATAAGTCAGGAACCTAATGCTGATGAAATATCGAATTTAACTAACTACCAATTACAAGGAGAGCAAGCATTGGCTGAATTAGAAGTAAAAATTCAAATGAAAAATGAAACCTCAACAACATCAAATGAAACCTCAATAACATCAATGAAAGAAAACGGAGCATTATGTTACAGTAAATTACCTGATTTGAGTTTACCTCAATTTGCTGGAAACTTATTAGAATGGCATCAGTTTTGGGATCAATTTGTTTCTAATATGTCTAGAAGGAGACTGAACGATGTTGATAAACTACTCTACCTTAAAAGTTCTTTGATAGGCGATGCGGCAAGACTTATAGATGGACTGAGTATAACCAATAAAAATTATCAAATTGCGGTTGATATACTTAAAACTAGATATGGTAAACGCCCATCACAAAGCTCTCTCCAATATTAAGAGAGCTGCAGGAATAGATGAGTGCAGACAAGTATTAGATGAAGTGGAAAGACACATGAGAGTTCTTCAATCTATGGGAGAGGATACTGAGTCTACGACTATGAGATACATGATTATGGAAAAATTTCCTCAAGAGATAATATTTGAATTGAAAATGAGAATAGGGTCTGATGAGTCCATTGACAATATGAAAGAACAACTGGCATTAATAATTTCAGCCAAGGAAGAAGCAAAAAGGATAATTGAAGGAACTACACTAGAAAATTCTCAATATACTGTCCAAGCATTATACAGCAAAACAGAAAAGACACAGAATGAACAAAGAATTATTAATAATAATCAAATTAAACGAGATAGGAGGAATAAAACTCATAACTTCAATTTAATTAAACCAAGAAACAATCAAAATTATCAATTTAATAAACGAAATTTTCACAACAGACAAGATGAAAACAAGATGGAGTTTAAAAGAAAGAAGTTAAGCTGTATCTTTTGTGGTAATGACCATTTTAATGATAAATGTAGACAATTTAAAACTCTTCAAGATAGAACAATTAAATTGAGAGAAAGTAACCGATGTTTAAATTGTCTTCAAGTGGGACATATGTATAAGCAATGCGTATACAACAGACCTTGTTGGCATTGTGGTAAATCAGCAGGACATAATAGGGCGTTATGTCCCAAGAGATTTAGCGAAGAAGAGTGAATGGGAATCTACAAGCACTATGCACATTGTGAACAGCTATGGTTCTACGATGTTGGTAACAGACACACTTCATTTGAGATTTAATTTAACAAACAAAGTTGTAACCAAAAGAGGCGTTTTAAAAGTTATTGTTTCTGTCTACGACCCATGTAGGTATGTAGTGCCTGCATTACTACCAGTAAAATTATTTTTGCAAGAGTTGTTGAAACAAAAGTTAAAATGGGATACAAATTTATCCACTGAATTATGATATTGAAAATCAAGAAAACGCATCTACTAAAGCTTATGCAGCAATGGTCTATGTAGTTGGAAATAACGCTAAAAGTTTCGTCATTGAAAAATCACTTCTGGTACCAACCAAAGACCAAGATAACTTGAAAATACGACTTAAACTGTTAGGGGTATTAACAGGAAGCCCTTTAATACAATATGTTGTTAAATATATTCAAATTCAATTAAAATTACAAAGCAATTGGTATGGACTAATAGTCAGACAGTTATAGATTGGTTCAACTCTAATAAATTACTAACACCATTCGTATCAAAACGGACTGATGAAATTAAAAGGAATAAAAATTTTGTCATGAGACATGCTTCTTCTGAACGAAATCCTGCAGATGTAGCCAATCGACCTGCGACGTCACAAGAAGTTAGACACGAGTGGTTGAATGGTCCAGAATTTTTGGTACAGGATCCAGCTAGTTGGCCTAAGGACAGAAACACAATTTCGACATTTCTCGTTGAGGAGGGTGTCACGAATAATGTAATTTTAGTACAAGATCAAATTAAAGAAGACCACACGAATAATGTAATTTTAGAACAAGATCATTATAAAGAAGACCAGAATTCAAATATTAGTAAACCAATTTAAAGTGAACATCCAGATCAACTAGATTCCAAAGTGATGAAAATAAAAAGGATACAAAGGGAAACAAATCAAAAAAGGAATTTAGACAGTGGATGGCATACTCAGATGTAAAGGACGTCTTATAAATACGGATTGGTCTTGGGACAAACGTTATCCCATATTGATTCCAAAAGAGAGTGAATATTTAAATAGTATCATATTGAAACCCACAAAGATAAATACCATGTTGGTACAAACCACACACTAAGTATTATACGTGAAACGTATTGGATTCCACAAGGAAGAGCTCAAGTTCAACAGAAAACGGAACAAGTAAGAGATGGATTTGCTTGTTCACGTGTTAAGCCGTTCGAGCCATATACCTGTAAGTTATTGTGGTTACCTTAGACAACGCTTTAAAATTCAAATTGATATCTGAAATACTATCCAATGCATATTGTGTGTAAAAAAAATTCGATGGAGGTTTATTCCTGAACTAGCTCCTTGGATCGGATGATTATACGAACGACTAGCCGGATTAGTGAAACATTATATGAAAAGGACACTACAAAATACCTTTAAGTAATAGTCAATTATCAAACATTGTAAAATAAATAGAGGCTAGAATAGATACACGACCTTTAACATGTGTTGATAACGAATTAGAACATATTCATACGCCATCGGATTTCTACAAGCTGACAGATATATAACATTACATAGAGCACCTTAATTCGAGGGTGGAGAAATCTCTAGTAATGTTAGATGAATTCAAAGAAATGTTCACAATCGGTACTTGACAAGTCTCAGAGAGAGATATAGTCACTCCTATATACCACTCTCTTGTAATCTTGCCCGGCGGGAGTGTCGCGATTTCTCGCGAACTGTATAGTGTACAGAGCAAGAACCAACCTCTATGTGAATACTTAACCAACCTCTATGTAAGTACTGGCCACAACCAACGGCTCTACGTTTGAGGTTTGAACTTCTTTATTGTACACACAAAAAAAAAAACAAATACATGAAAAGACTAAAAAATAAACATAAATTATATGTACAAAGGCGAACTTAACTCAACACTGAGTTTTCTACCAGCAAACCTTTGAGGCTGGAGATTTGATATGAGAGGTAAGGGTTATTATCGTGTACAAAATAATATTTAAATAAAAAAAATAGGATACCAATAATATATATAAATAAACAAACTACGTACAATAATGTTATATATATATAATAATATATATTATATAGACTACATAAATATATAGTATACATAAAATACTACCTACTAATACATATGAGAAACAGTGTTATTATTTTTAAGTGTTATTAGATAATAGATAGATAGTGCCTCTTAACATTCATCTTGAATACTGCTGAGGACGGGCTAGCGCAAATGTGATGTGGCAAAGCTTTCCACAGGCGGACAGCATAGACCGAGAAAGAATAGTCGTACGCAGTAGAGGTATGAGGAGGCGTGCGTAAGAGAAGAGAGGTGGCTAAACGACAGGGCTTATCACGCGGAATAAGAAATTCAAACCGGTCACGAAGGTATGAAGGTGAAGTAGTAGGATTGTGAAGAATAGAGTAAAGAAGTGAAAGAATGTGAGAATCCCGGCGCCGGCGAACAGGCAACCACTTCAACTTGGCTCGAAATTCCGATACATGATCGTACTTCCGAAGACCAAATATGAAGCGGATACACAGATTCTGCAGGCGCTCGAGTTTGTTTAAAAGTTCCTCCTTTGCATCGAGAAAGGCGACATCTGCATAGTCAAGTGTTGGAAGAAGAAGAGATTGCGCAAGTGTTACCTTAGTATTAAAAGGCAGGAATTTTTGAAGACGTTTGAGAGAATGAAATGTGCAAAACACTTTTCTGCTTACTTCAGCAATATGTGCTTCCCAAGACAGGTTTGAGTCTAGAAGTACACCAGGATTTTTAGCACATTTTGAGTAAACAATTGGTGTATTTTTTATTTATTACATTACATTATTGATGGCATCGATAGCTTCAGAAATATCCTGAACTTTAAAATGACGATAAAGCTGCAGGTCGTCTGCGTAAAGATGATAATGTGAAGATATAACTTTGGTGATAGCGTTTATAAAAACGGAGAAAAGTAAAGGAGATAACACGCCGCCTTGAGGAACACCCGCAATCAGATCACACCACTCAGAGTTTATCTCTTCGGAGCGCACAGACTGTGAGCGTCCCTGAAGATAAGATCTAAACCAACCAATTGCAGAAGCTGAGATATTAAGTGAGGATAGGATACCAAGAGGTACGTCAAAATCAACTGAATTAAAGGCACTGCTAAAATCCAATAGTACAAGTATTGTCAGTTGCTTATTTTCCATGGCCAGTCTTATATCATCAGTGATTTTAACAAGTGCAGTTACAGTACTATGGCCAGGTCGGAAGCCAGACTGATATGGACTTAGCAGGCTATTAGAGGAGAAATAATTGAACTTGATATATGAAGAATACGAAATTACTTTATTACTTCATAGTATTGACATTGTCATTTGAAATATTATAAAGCAGTAAATGTATTATTATTTTGATTATTAATGTGCTGATACAATATTAAATGTGCTGACAATGATGAGCTGTGCTATGATGATATCACAAATGGGCGCTGGAGCTCAGTATTTAGTGATTCTTACTGTTTGCGAGTAGCTAGTGTTGTAAAGCTAATTATATGGGATCCTATTGTTTCTACGTATCTAGAAATTGGTAATGTATTGTATGGTAATTCTGTATTGTAATAGTAGAGATGTTTTAGAGCTCTGCTGAGGATAAAGACGTTTATGCCTCAGTGGAGAAAAGATCGGAGACGTCTGATAAAAGGGCGGTGAAATACCGACTGTTAAAATACCTTGGCAGCGGTGAAATATCCGACAGGTATAGAGTTATTAAAATACCTTGGCAGCGGTGAAATATCCGACAGGTATTGAGTTATTAAAATACCTTGGCAGCGGTGAAATATCCGACAGGTATAGAGTTATTAAAAGACCTGATATCGGTGAAAGATCCGACAGGTATTACGTTATTGAAAGACCTGACATATTGTAATTGGCAGTTATATAATTCGTAATTCGTACCATAGAAATTGATAGACCTGCAATACTAGACTGCCGGACAGTGGAATCATATAACCTTTTAACCTACAGGTCGCACTGAAATAATCGAGGAGGAACCATACTGACAAATGATTGGCATCGAGGTCAAACAGAGCTATCCATGTGATGTCTACGTTGCGAGATGTAAGTCAAACCTTTCATCCATACACGCATATTATTCCAATTGCAATGCATATCGGCGTTCAGTTACAAACCCCTCATCATCTAACCTCGCCGACATCACCTGTTTGCGGACTACCAGGCATCATCTGGTAAGATCACAACGTCGTTACAAACATCAAGATAAACAGAGATCGTTTTTTACTATTCACCATTGCCGTTTGGGTGCCGGTTAGAAAACCGGACGTTTTTGAATGAAATGAATGAGAATTGTAACATTGCCAAATGAAAATGTACCATTACAACATCAAATGACGTTTACTTGTACAACTCTTTTAGACAATCGTATAATATTATAATGCACTCAAGTTCAGACGTTGTATTTTTCGTTATTTTTCTTTTTTAGGAGTATCACGACATTTTTTGGCAGGATTAATTTTATGACATTTGTCATTGTTATTGTTTACTGTGTAGAAATACCATAACCATTTCAAAAGAGGTTTTTAAAACGTGAAAAGTTATCATTGAGCACATCCTTTTGTCTTTATATGAAACAAAGAGGTGTCATTACAGTAGTGCTGTAATGATACCTCCGTGATATGAAACTGTTCTGTTGGCGAATAAATGTAACTAGTAAACAAAATGTCACATTGACAGCGATATAATATAATTACTCACCAAATTGGTCCTCGTCGCCAAAATGTTGTCGGCTCTTAGTCACGCGCGCCCTCTCACTTACACCGCCCACAGCCTACTGAGCTGTCAACGGTCGCACGCGTGCCAGAGATGACATAATGCTTCCCTCTCTTTCACTCACATACACTACACGCGCATTATTATAATAGGAGTCCCGACAGCAATGCGCGAAAATGGGGTCTTTAAAAATATATTTTTGATCAGAACATCGCTGATAAATTACCAGGTATGACCCAGGATACACTTTTGTTTGATACCAAACTGAGCTACAAATCGGGCAAGAGAGACTCGGAATTCTGCAATCTTATATTAGAAGTAACAGCCGTAATCCGTAAAGCCCTGATCACACAGAATAGAATATTCATAAACTGGACTTCCTGTCCGGTAAGGGACTTCACAATTGTGACCAGGTGCTATAAATGTCAGCAGTACGGTCATGCGGCTAAGACTTGCAAGAATGCGACGTCTACATGCGGACATTGTGCTGAAGAAGGACATTCGATCGACGACTGCAATAAAAATCACAAGCGCCTAAATGTGCGACGTGCCTGCGCTTCAACAAACCCAGCAATCACTCAACGGGTGACGTCGACTGCCCGGCTAGAAAGGCTGCCGAAATCGGGTATATTAATACAATAATAGACTATGAAGGCGCCTAGGAGCGCCGCAACATAGCTTTATAACCTTATTATATAAATACCCCATTGATCATCCAAACGTTGATCACGGAAATGCCTAATTCCTTAAGTAAGCCTGTTACATAACTAATTTAGTGTAAGACATAAATGTGATTTAATCATCCTACGTAATTAATTTGCTTTTAATATTCATCTTTCTGTTCAATCATAATAGTTATTTTATATACTTAACATCATTCCATTAGCATAGTAACCTACTAACATTGTAATAGGTATTGTGAATGCACTTAGTCTTATAAAATGCATATATAGATTTTATAAACGTAATTAATAATTATATTGCTAAATGCAGTAACATTGACACTATTAGCAATTCCGCCGACCCACTGTTTTATACATATTATGATGCACTTACTTCTTCCATAAAATGATTAGCAAGCGATTAAATTGATCAATTTTATTGTTTATTTATAAATTAGAAACTAAGCTTAATATCTTCCCTTAATTCATTATATTGTTTACTTTTGAATCCTGTACTAATATTGCATCTCTTTATTATACTTACCTACCTACACATAATTTTGAAAGAGAGACCCAATCTCCTGTGATACAGTTTTCTAACTAGTACAGGAGACTGGTCGTGTTCTTCCTAATCAATAGGAAAACTGTAGCCTTAAGTTTAATTATGTATGAGTATATTTTTGTACCTTTGTGTTCTCTGATAAAAATAAATTATTATTAAAATGATATACTCAGGTACTTACAGTGAAACAGGTTGTGAGTTGACTGAGAGTACAATTAGGGAATACAATCTCGATCTCGCGAGATCTTGGTCTTTTTTAGCGAGATTAATCTCGGTCGAAAAATTAGCGAGATCTCGCGAGATTTACGAGATTGCACTCGAGCATAAAAACGTCTTATTAGAAGCGCGAACTGACTCGGACGGAGTTGCAATCTGTCGGTATCGGCATTAATAAAAAAATGAAATGAATTTATACGAGTCCGGGGGTTAAAAGGCAAACGTTTGCAGTTCGTGGATGTCTGCCTGAGAACTGCGAGAAGTTCAATTAGCGTTGAATCCGAAAGTGCCTTCTCAGCGGCTGGTTATCTGGCCAACAAAAAAGGAAGCCGTTTAGCAGACGATTCTTTGGACATTTTGTGCTTCTGAAGGAGCTACTTTGAAAATAATTCGTAATAATAGCTTGTGATTTGAACTAAACCAATCTTTCCTTTGATTGGTATATTTTGTTAATTAGGATCTGTAATTTCTAAAAGTCTGTGTAATTGGTATATTTTGTTAATTAATCTGTAATATCTAAAAGGTCTACTCAGTTGATATAGTTTTATTTACCTAATTGATAATAATACCCCAGTATAGTAAGATATTTTTTTTTTGACCTCTCGTTGTTTTGTTTGTTATAAAAGAAATGTTTTATTACTAAAAGATTTTTGTTTGAAATTAGAAGCGAAGTCTGGTTGTTTCTTTCCTTTCTTATTTGACAGATCCGTCCGTAAAAGTTTACTCCATAAAACTTTATTAAAAAAGTATAGACAGATAGGTACCTACGTCAAACAATGTTTGAAGCCTTTGTTTGAAGCATAAAAGTCTATTGAAAAATTCGTGATAAATAATGTTTCCTATAATACTTAACATGGTTATTATTTTTGTCCTAATTAATCAAATATTGCGGTTATTTACAAAAAAAACATTTGCCAATCTCGCGAGATCTCGAAATTGGCGAGATTTCGCGAGATTGGCTTCATAATCTCGCGAGATCTCGCTTGAGCCCAAATCGTAAAGCTACAATAGTGCGCACGTCAAGAGCGCCTGGTGTGGCAAGTTACCTACCTAGGTAGGTATAATAGCAAAGTCAGATTGTATAAATTCCTGAATCTAATACGAATATATAAAGCTGAAGAGTTTGTTTGTTTGTTTGAACACGCTAATCTCAGGAACTGCTGGACCGATTTGAAAAATTCTTTCAGTGTTAGATAGCCCATTTATCGAGGAAGACTATAGGCTATATAGAAGATCGCGCTATGAGCTACGGAAGCAGAGCAGTAGCAGGGCTGTAGCTAGTGTCGAATTTGAGGTAGGGCACCATTGGGTACAGGTAGGGCGAAAGTATAAAAAATAATATAATAATTGATCTGCTCCGGAGCCGTTGCGTGATTTACATAATCACTGACCTCTAGTCAGGTCTAAGCTCGAGTCAGTGATGTACTTACATTCAATAGCTATCCGTAGACAAATAATTTATGTGACATAACATGAGCATTGATCTAAGAACTATTAGATCCTCAATGATGAAGCACAAGCGAACAAGATGGTTGAACTTTCAGATTTGGATGTAGAGTTCCACGTCTGAGTGAGAGTGAGTTAATATTTCATTATTGGGTGGGGTGATACGAGTAAATAGATACGACCAAAAATATCATTTAGATCATATTGTTTCTGCCTTATAAATTAACTTATTATGATAGTTAAAATAATAATGAAAAAATTTAAAAAAGTTGAATTCTACGATTCGCCATGTTATTAAAAATGCGAACTTCGTTCAGATTAACTGATTTAGTTATTATTTTTCAAAGGCCAGAAATACCAAACCAGCCATTCTCTCGTTACGCATCCTATTAGGCCTATTGATTGCAATAGTTGAAAACGTAGATTCGCACACTGCAGTACTACTGGTACTACTTCCTTTGGTCGCCACAGATGCAAAAAGTTCATATGTATCATTGAACGCCTCTCGTTGCCTGTCAGGTACAAAACTTGCAATGTATTTTCCATTTTATCCTCGTTATGACATAAGTAAGCAGCCCGCTTAAATAAGCAATTAAGAAAAGCAGCTTGTTAAAAAATAAACAAGCCGTTGTTGTTCACAACTTTAAATATAGCCAATATTGTAATCTATGGTACGGGGAATCCCCTCTGCATCACAGATATTGTAATGAAATAAAATAAATAATTATTAAATTATGAAAATAATGTCACAAAGAAAAGAACTGTGGTACCTATGTTTAGAAAAATTTAGATACCTATCGCTACAATTTTTTTATCGCAAACTATGAACAAACAATTTAATTATAACAATTATTCTTAGTTTTTGGCATTGCCCCACAATTCGCAAACCCCCCCCTCCCCGCGCTCCCTTCCTAGCCTTAAATAACGCGGGTGTAATCGCGGACTCAGCTAGTAGTAACTTATATACTTATTGTAAAAATACCCTTAACGATTTCTAAAATACCAATACCAATCATCACGAAATTTTTTTTATTTCGGCACCATACCTGGGAAATTACTGGTTCAGGAGATATGGAGGCTCAAAGTCACAATGCAATTTTGCTAAATAGGTAGGTACAAGATCGATGCTTTTACCCCGCCAACTTGTTCTATAGATGTCCCGATGCACCCATGGATCATAGTAGGTATTTTGAGCATTGCTCACTAACTAAAATAAATAGTTTCCCATTACAACAACATTATTTTTGTTTAGTATGACTTGGAATGATGTCCAGAACGATTGGGTTTCGGCTTGGTGATGAGTCTTGTGACACTCTGTATAAGAGACGAGGCATAGCTCTTACGACCTCACCTAACCATTCCTAGTACAAATAATGTTGGATACATTAACAGGTAGAATTAATAAACCCCATACCATGCCATGTATACAGAGTGAGAGGTAATTCGACCTCTTCTTTCAAAATGTGTTTTCAACGGATTTCAAAAAACGAGAATGTTATCAAGTTGATTGGATTTTATGTTTGTTACCTTCGGCACACTATCGGTTATCGAAAAATATTTTTTTCTATGTAAGGAAATGGTGGGCGCTGTGAGTGAGCGAGTACGCACGCACCGTAGTTCTCTCGGCACGTAAGTTGGTTTTACCGGCGCCGCAATATCCTTGTAGTGATACGTTACATGTGAGTGGGGAGGTCTCTACTGATAACGGAGCGTTGGTCCTCGCGTTGAAGCTGCGCCCACTCCGCCAGTGCCAGCCAGCGGCCGCGCCCGCGAACACTCGCCACCGACCCGCGCACCCAATATTATGTGAAGTCACGACTCTGTGACAACAATCAAACAACTATCAGAACATCATTTGAGAACATCGCCACGCCAGTGGGTCGACGAGATAACACTACGGGAAGTTTGATCTACTGAACGATAACAGTCAATATTTTGAATATGGTGGTGGCGCCGGCTCTTCTGTTGTTGGTGGCGACCGTGGCAGCCGCTCGGATCGTCAATATCCCTGCGGCAGAAGCAAACAGACATCACAAGATCGTGCCAGCACTCGACGAACCTCGCCTCATACTCCCTGGAAGCGTGTTTCGAGAAGGTGACCACTTCACGGCGCAATGTATGGTGTCAGTTAACTCATCAGCAGGGACAATGACTTGGCTTCTGGGTAACGAAACCGTCACAGCTGGCGTCGACCCGCCCACCGTGTCTCACAACGGCGACGTAGTGACCGTCACGCAGAATATGTCGCGCGTCCTCACCGCGGATGACGATGACAAGATGTTGATCTGTAGAAGTGAGCACAACAATACGGAAGCTAAGAAGAAGCTCGTCGTTCACTACGCGCCGAGGACCGTAGACGAGTTGACGAAGATCACAATCTACGGTCTAAAGCTGGGAGCTGAGGCCAGAGTGAGGGTGAGGGTGAGGGCCAACCCGGCGCCCGCGGCGGAGTGGTCGGTGTGCGGTGAGCGGCGCGAGGGCGCGGTGGAGGCGCGCGGGCGTGGCGTCTACGACGTGACGCTGGTGCTGGGCGTGCTGAGCGCGGAGGAGCTGCAGCGCGGCCACCGCGTGCGCGTGTGGAACGCGGCGGGCCGCGCCGACCTCACCGTCGCGCTCTCCACCGACGCCGCGGACGCGCCGCGCACCGCCGCCGTCCGTATCCTCACCACCCGCACCTTCCACACGTACTCGTACAGCTCGCACACCGGCGCGTACGGCGGCGGCGCCTTTGCGGTGATCGTGTTGATTCTGGCAATATGTCGACTGTGCCAGTACTGCTGCCCCAGGGATGACGACGACGACTAGTGTCCTACTGAGAGCTCACATTTTGTACAAAACGTAGCCTGCTGACTGCTGACACATTCTGTACCTGTGTCAATACTCCGAGCAGTTACTGTCGGGCCGATGCAAAAATAACTCTGATTATGGAGTGTACAATGAAGCGCTTTCACCGAGTATACCGACGCTGCGAAGTTTGTAGTTATAGTACAAGTACTACTTACTAATAAGCAGATAGCGCAAAATTATTGTTTTAGTGTTTTATGTATATTTATTGTAGTAAACTGTGTACTTCGTATTATTTAATTGTGTTACCAGCGCACTGGGCAGTGTCTAGCCTTGATAGTTGTAAGAAAGAAATAAATAAATTATCGATTATACATTTGGTATTCTATTTGCCTTCCTTAGTACATATGTATATAAGTAGGTATAAGGTGTTTAGGAGGGAGCTTAGGTTATATAACTGCATATTCAATAATACGAAAGTCAATCTGTGGACGTCCTTATTTATGTATTTACTTCATACGTACATAGAAGACTTTCAGCTGAAATACATAGTGTTTAAAACATCCGTTTATCTGTAAGCCAATTCTAACTTTTTGACATAAATATATGTATTTATTAGAGTCAGAGAGGTTGGACTAGGTATAAGGTTATATTTCTTTGATTAGAGTGAATGTAATTCAAGTGAGCAAAATATATTTTTCTTTTGTTTTCTAGGTTCGATTCCCGGTCAAGTCAAACATTTGTGATTGTGCGTGAACATAGATGTTTGTCTCGGTGTGGCTATTTCTACTCTCACAAAACATTACAAGGATAGTAGGTACAAGCTCTGCTTAGTTTAGGTCTAGAATAGTCTACATGTTGTTGTGTGTAAGTGGTAAGTATAACTAGTATAAGATTTGACGTTCCGTTTCCCAATCTCCGACAAATATTATTATCATGTTTCTCTTTATCTCGGCGATTCTTCGAACAATGACGTTAAATATATACCCAGTCCTTTGGGAGACTTGCAGAGAAACATGGGTCCAACTACCAGGGCCCTTAGAGAGTTTTAATCTAAAATGGGATGGGACACATACCGAGGGGGTGCGGAGTCTCCATAACTGTACTACTAGACTGTGGTAGGTACTAGTAGTACCAGTACCGTACTACTGAGTAGAGCTATGGACTAGCCCACAGAACAGATAAAAGAGGTCCTCTTTTATCTGTTCTGTGGACTAGCCGCAGCACATGAACGACTATTGTTATGATATGGAGTTTAATCATTATTTTATTATCTAGAATCTAGTATATATGAAATAATATTGATGGGGATCGGGTGGAAACGCTTAAATTAAAATATATTGTGCGGGTGTGGCTGTAGGCATCCTCTGGTCACTAGTGCCTAATCTATATATATAAAAGAAAGTCGTGTTAGTTACACTATTTATAACTCAAGAACGGCTGATTTGGCTGAAAATTGATGGGGAAGTAGCTCAGAACCAGGAAAAACACATAGGATACAATTCGTTGCAAAAAAATCATCTGGGAGGGATTTTAGAGAGGGTCGAAGTTTGTAGGGACAAACCTATTACCTATTGACAGTAAGAACGCATGCGCTGTAAAATTGAGTGCTGCGCATGTGCAATTGTATATCTGTCAGTACTGTCACATTATACATTGTCATATGGTGCGCTGTCACTACTTCGTTCGCTTACTTATATAAAGTAATAATTATTGTAGCAGCCTTGGCTAATCCCTACTAATATTAGGTATAAATGCGAAAATGTGTATGTATGTACGTACCGATTTCACGCTAAACCGCCTGAATCAATATTCTCTATTCATAAATGCGAAAGTGTGTATAGAGATACATCGGACCATGGCTTTGACATTAGACAGTATGCAAAGTGATGTTGTTGAGCACCTTTCGGTAGATAATGTCAAGAATACTGACCAAGTTACTTCGTACCCTATAGAGTTTCTGAACTCCTTACAATTATCAGGAATACCTTCACGCAACTTGAGACTGAACGTTGGTGTCCCAGTCCTGTTAATGCTGAATCTTAATGCACCAAAGCTTTGTAATGGCAAACGGCTACAAGTAACACCTAGGACGAAACATTATAAAAGCTATTTGCTATTGCGAGTCAGACTCGCTCATGAAGGGTTCCGTAGTGGAGGTATCCACTTACCATAGCCAATATCTTCGACTAACTATTAATAGTATGTGTATAAACGACAAAGCTATATTTGCGGTTTTTAAGATGTGCTTTATTTCAAAAGCTGCTGACTACATATCGTTCACACCAATTTTCGTTGGAAATCTTTATAACGATCTGCAGCATATGCTGTAGATCAAATTGGCTCAAATTGTCTGTGGGTCACTCAGGTATATACATTATCTTAAAATAGAAATAAATAGGAGTCTACGCTATAATTTAAAGAAGATTCTATAACTTTCGCCAAATATTGTAGATGTCTTATTAAATATTAACTTATTTGGTTGCTAATTTTAGTTGTATATATCAATTTTTAAGTTCTTGTTTATCGATGTAGCATGGAATCTTACGTTTTTCGAGTAATTAAAGTATTAATTTTAATAAATATCTCAAAATTGTACATTATGAATAAAAATATCGGTCTCGAGTTTGTTTCATTTCTTTGCATTTTCTGAGAACGTTAACCTTAGTAATATATATTTTATTCACACCATCAGAAAGTAGATATTTCAACGAACAAAATGCCGAACAATTTAAAAAAAAAACTGATATTTTGACGTGAGAATTTTCAATTGAAAATTAGGGTTTTTCGATACGTAAAAATAAACATTTTAAATAAAAAACATTTACAGTGTGTTTGGAACATAAAAAGGCAAGTTTTCACCAAATTTCGTGTAAAAGAAAAAACTATTGTAAAAGTTAAAAATAAAAAACCAAAAACTTGGTTATTTGAATTTTTCACATAAATTATGACGTTGTATGAATAAAGTGTAAATACAAAAGTTGTAGATCTTTTTATTACCTACAACTTTGCCATTGACGTTTTTCCCGTAGGACTTGTAGTTTTGCTGGCAATCGAGATAAACCGATTTTTACCCTTAAAATGGCAACCCGATCCACTTCCCGACCTCGGATCGCCCGTAATTTATTTTTCCTTTAATGATCGCTATATTCTCTTCCTTCTCCAATGACTTTCATCCTTTTTTTTTTTTTTTTTTTTTTTTTTTGGTATCGGGTTGGAAAATCCTCATGGAGTCCCTCCGCCCCGGGGGAAGGACGAAGGGGACTGTCAGACTCTTACTGACTAAAAACCAACCCGTGTTCCTCATGTACCCGTGTGTCGGAGGGTAGGGATTCGCATAGGCATTCGTCACTACCCCCCGACGGGTATTGGCCCGCCAGATGGTCAGGCGGGCCCCGAACAAAACCCCCTTGGCGGCGGATGAAGGTGTTGGGCTCCGCCGCCAAAACACTCAGCGGCCGCAGAGGATAGGGAGGACGGCAACGCAACACCGCATCTCCTCTTCCTCTGCGGCCCCACCGCGACGCAACGATGGTGCGCCTCCATTTGGTCGCGGGAGATAGGGCGCGCGGCAACGCAACACCGACACGCCTCTCCTCCCGCGACCGCACCCGACTGCGAGGGACAGAAGAACTGTCCCTCGCACCCGCCCTTTGGACGCATCCTGCGCAGGCCTCCGTCAAGCCCATGCGGAGCGTCCCCTCCTGGATCCCTCTTAGCTTCACCGCGGGTCACCAATCCACGGTTACTAAGCCCCCCCACCACGACAAGGTGGAGATCCCACGGGGGGGATGACTTTCATCCTACTGTAATTTTATTTTACTTTTTACCGTTTTCTAACGTATTTGCACTGGTCTAAAAGCGGAAGAGTTTGTTTGTTTGTTTTTTGTTTGTTTGTTTGAACGCGCTTATCTCAGAAACTACCGGTCGGATCTGAAAAAATATTTTTGTATACGATAGCCCAGTTATTCCGGAAGGCTATTGGCTATAAAACATAACGCTTCGACCCTTTGGGGTCGGGCAAAAGGCTAAAAGATAATGTCGGCTAATCTCAGGAACTAGCAGTCGAATTTTAAAAATTGTTATTGCCTACGGTTGCCCAATTATTCCGAAAGGCTATATAAAATTACGCCACAACTTTTAGGGGCCAGACAAAAATAATAAAATGGTCAAACGAGAAGGGGAGGGTTGGGTCAAAGGCAAAAAAAGGCTAAACGAATAGGATACAATCTATATGGGTATCGTTTTCGAGATTTTCGGGACGCTGATTAATAATATGAAATTTATTTTGTGATCGATCGATGGCGGACGGGAAATCAAAGATGGCGGATGAGCAAAGGAGATGTACCATTTGGCCATACATTATGGGCCTGGCACGGCCAAACACGATACCATGTGTGTTTTGATGATAAATGACTACTCTATTAACCTGTATAATTTCTTTTTAAATAATATTTTTTTTTTATTTTTTTTTTTTTTATTTTTTTTTTATTTATTTGGACAACTAACAAAACATACACTAATATAAAATTCACAAACATGTTTACAATTGCATGCTAAGTGTTGTTCCACTTACAAGTTGCCACGGCATGGTAAGGGACTGTTTAAATTAAGGTACCTAAATTAAACTTAAAATTAACAAAATATTTTACATGTAGGCAAGAGAACAAAAAATGAATTTACTTGTGAATATATATACTTACAAAAGAAATATACCTAGTTATGTCAGTCGTATACAAAAGACACAGAACATGATCGAGACAACAGGACTTAATTATTGAAGCACTTTACTTCTTCAAAATTATTGCATCATTTAATCTTTCCAGAAAGATTAAATGATGCAATAATTTTGCTTTTAAATTTAGAAAGACTGTTTGAAAAAATATCTATATCAATGTAATTATTTTTCGTGAGCTTATTATACTCACTCTGTAATCTGCTGATAGTAGCGTTTTGACCCAAATTGGTTTTTGATTTTTCTATCGAAAAAGGTGTGTATTTACTTGCACGAGGTAACTTTGATGGCGCATATATATTTAACTTCTCAACGAGAAAGGGGCAGTCCAACTCACCGTTAACTAATTTATATAGCATAGTCTGATCCAATAACCGTCTTCGATCCAACAGACTATGGAGATTAAAATGCTTTAACCGACTTTCATATGTTGGTAACAATTTTGCCATGTTACACTGGTACGACAGGTGCCAGAGAAAACGCTTTTGCACCCTCTCGAGCCGCTTAACATGTATCTCGTAGTGGGGTGACCAGACTTGAGCACAATATTCCAGACCTGATCGAACTAAGGCTGAGAAAAGTCTAATCTTAGACTGTGGCTTTTTAAAATCTTTGGTATTTCTAATGATAAAGCCCAGCATTTGAAAAGCTTTAGTCGTTATTTTGTCGATGTGAGTATGGAATCTAATTCTGCTATCCAAATGAACCCCCAAGTCTTTAATTGTAGCCACTTCTTCTAATGTTTTACCATTGATTGTATAGGTTTGCGAATTCATGCCAACACTACGAGAGAAACGTATATATTTACATTTGTCGATGTTCAGTGCCAAGCCGTTTCTCTCACACCAGTCGACCAAGCGATTTAAGTCTTCTTGCAAAAGAAAGGCGTCCTGCTTGCTTTTATCTGTTTTGCAAGTTTGAGATCGTCGGCGTAAAGGATGCATTTGCTGTGTTTAAAAAGTGGTACAATATCATTAACAAATATATTAAACAAAATTGGCCCAAGAACTGATCCTTGGGGGACTCCTAATGGGGTTAAAAATGATTCAGACGAGTATCCATTGACAACTACCCTGGAAATCCGATTGTTTAAATACGAGGAAAACCAAGTTAGCAAATTACCTGTTATTCCAAAACAAGAAAGTTTGTAAATAAGAACACTGTGGTCCACTGTATCGAAGGCCTTGCTTATGTCAGTATAAATGGTGTCAACTGGAATATTGGAATCAACTGAATCAGTCAAAAAGGTCACGAATGAAATAAGGTTAGATGTTGTCGATCGTGCTTTGCAGAAACCAAACTGTTGTGGCGATATGAAATGTTTTATATGCCAGGTAATTGTGGGTCTTATTAATACTTCAAACAGTTTACCGAAGACAGGCAATATAGAAATTGGCCTATAGTTTTTTATGGACGCAGTATCTCCTGATTTGGGAATAGGTACAACCCTTGATTCCTTCCACGCGGTAGGAAAATGTCCAGATTCCAATGACCTGTTGTATATTAATGAGAGTGGAAAGGATAGCGCATCACGACATTCCGTTGCAAAGAGAGTTGGTATACCATCAGAACCAGTACCTTTACTTTGATCTAAGTGCTTAAGGGCCGTTAAAACAGTCTGTTGTGAAAAGGACAACCCTGGCAAACAATTCGTAGGCAAAGAGTTAGGAGCGTCATTATAGTGGGCCGAGGTAGAAGAGGGTGCCTTATAAACGGACGCAAAAAAGGATGCAAAGAGATTGCAAATATCTGAGCCATTACAAGCGCGTCCGTTATCTAAATGCATAGATGACGGGTACATACTTTTGTTTTGACGCTTATTTTTTAAGTGACTCCAAAACAACTTTGGATTTTTAGACAAGGAATCTTCTATGTTACTAATGTAGTTCTTGTAACACGATTCAATCAGTGATGAGCATCGTTTTTTCAGTAACATGAAACTCAGTTCATCCAAAGGATTTTTATATTGACGGTACCTTTTTCGAACTTTATATTTCTCATTTAATAAGTTTATAAGTTCCTTAGTATACCAATTGGGATACTTGCGATTAGACTTTTTACTTAAAGGTACGTGTTTTGCTATTGCCTCTCTAATAACCCTATAAAATACATCAACCATATCATCAACGTCCTTCAAGACTGAGAATTCATTAGCCCAAGAAATAGAGTTTAGTTCGCTTATAATTTTGTTAAAATCTGCTCTGTGAAAATTAAACTTGTCACTAGGAATCTTGGGGGAAAGACTTGGAGTACTACTACACGATAAGACAAATTCCAAAGGCGGGTGGTATGGGTCAATATTGCTAAGAATGTACTTACCTACTTGCATGTGGTAAATTTTTTCAGTCGAAAGTACCAGGTCTAGAATCTTTCCTTGGTTATTCAGGATTGTGTTGTGTTGTTTTAAATTATTAAAGGCTATAAATTCGACCAATTTGTTCCCGAGTGGGCCAGGTAAAGATGCCGGTAAGGATACGCTGCTTACATTGTTGGGCCATGTTATCGAGCTTAGATTAAAATCCCCTAGTATTAGCGTGTTATTATGTGATTCTAAAATTCGATTGGTGTTGTCAATGAAATGCTCGAGAATGTGTTTTTGAACCGGAGGAGGTATGTAAACCGCACATATGTATAAATTATCTAGGGATTTCCGGTTATTACCCCTATCTAACTCCACCCAAAGGTCTTCGCAACCGCTTTCTAACTGGGTTAGTCTCCGCGATTCAAAACGCTTAGATACGGCAACTAAGACACCACCACCCGATTTCTTGTTGTGATATTCACTGGTCTCTCGATCACGTCTATATGTGACATAACGATCATCAAATAGTTCCGAATCAAATATGGTATGGTTTAGCCATGTTTCACACAGTATAATAACATCATAATCGCAACATAAAACATTTTTATATAATTCTAAAGTCTTAGTACGTAAACCTCTAACGTTTTGAAAATATATATTTAAAGATGAGAATTTTGACAGAATATATCAGAGTAAGATTAGAGATTGAATATTTAGTACAAAATAACTATTGATTACACAGTCTTTCTAAAGTTGCTGCGTTGCGAACATAGATATACTCAGATGTATCAGTTCTTCGCATATATATACGGCCGCTGCGCACCCAAACATGCTTGTAGTTGAGTTCCCTGGCTTTGAGACGTGCTGCAGCGTGAAGCGACTTGTTCTCGGGCGATAAATTTTCGGTGACATATATTGCCGACTTCTTATTCTCACTGAGCCCTAAATGACTTGAGTTTAGTTTATCATTAGGGTGTTGCTTATTGTACTTTACAGTAGCCGCTAAAAGCGTATCACGCAGACGAGGACTGCACAGTGTAACCAAAATAGCACGGGGGCGTGGGCTTCCAGGATCCTTCTTAGCAATTCTACTACAATAAGAAATGTCTGTATCATTTAAGGGGCAAGCTACCACTTTACCCAATTGTTTTACGACTGTCATTATGTTTTCTGTCTTGTGTTCAGGTAAGCATTGAATTTCAAGATTTGATGAACGCATCAGTTGGTCCAATTGAATACAGCGCGCGGAGATGGCCTTAAGATCATTTTTTAGTGATTCATTTTCATTTTTAATGCGATCGATATCAACTTTGTACGCTTTTATTTCAGCATTTAGTTTCTCAAAATGACTGTTCATAAAAGTAATCGACTCGTTAAAATTTCTTATATCGTCTTTCATTTCACGCAACTGATTGTTAATATCACTCTTGAAATCTGCAATGCAATCAGTAATACAGGCCCGTAATTCTTCTTTTATAATACAGCGAAGATCCGAACGTGACAAGCAAGAGGGTAAACAGCCAGTATTCGCATCCTTAGTGGCGCGAAGCTCAGTAGTCCCGCGTTTAGCCACGTTAACGTTAGAACGCGAGCTAGGCGATAATATCGGCCGAACTGGCGTGTTTGAGTTATCACTCTTAGGAGCCTTACTGTGACAGGCCGGACATGACCACTTCGATTTAGTATCAGTAGTGAGGTTTTTAAACTCTTTATTGGATATGCCGACACAAAGTGTGTGATAATAGAGCAAACACAATCGGCATTTTAAACATGCATGGTCTTCAATAATCGATTGACACGCTGAACAAAGCATTGTCTTTATTTGTGTAGCCGTGTTATGTTTTATATTTTATGTTTTATAAAACAAATGTAGGTGCTTCTAGTTTTAAGTTGCGGTGACTCACTCACTTGTTAAAGCGCTGGGCGAGCGAAGTGTAGCGGTGCGACAAGAACGAATTATTTCGAAACGCAGCTCCTCTCTTTCCCGCGAGGTGAGGAGGGGCCTACCTCAGCAAGCACGGCCGCTGCAAGGTACGCGAGCGACGAATTTATTCTCAAATACGACTCGGCGCACTACACACGAATACCGAGCTTATGACCCGATATGTATACAGGTTAATACTGCGTAAAAACTTTTAATTAAAATTTCGTAAAAATTGAAACACGTCCGCTTTCTTCAACATTTGATGTACGCATACGCATAAATATAATACCTAGATGTAAATAAAGGTATGTCTTTGCGTCTTAAAGAACAAAAACTACATAAAGAGTGGCCAATAATAATGAATAATCACCTGTGTACTAGGGAACCTCGTACTATGTATACTCGTCCAAAAAGCTAACCACAATCACAAACACCGCTGCATATTCTTAGCATGGGTAGAAGGTAGTGATCATTATTATTGAATTTATATTCAATTACATTACATTAAAACCGTACGAAAACACCAATGAATCAGAGCAAAATATTTACGATTCACAGTAGCAACACGAATGACATAACAGATAAAAAAAGTGTTGCAATGGTTTGAAAAAATATTTCTACTATCGATTAAAAAACAAAACGATTTTTACCGATTAATAATTATGGAATATATAACAAATTATATATTTCTTGATTCTTTTTACAAATATACTTATAAAGTAAATAAAATTAATTATTTTCTAATATAATAATAAAAATATTATTTCCTTAAAACAATTTCTGCCTACCATACTTCATTTTATTTTTAATGCTGGCAACATAAGACATTCATCCGCTATTACCATAGCCTATTCAAAATAATTAATCTTTAAAAACTAAATTCTTTCACCGATACTCTATCAAGAAACGAAAACGATGTAAACATTTTAAAAATTATATGTTTAATTTCAACGATTCTCAACTTTCTGGCCGCTACAGGCCGTATTTGGTATTTCTCCTTTAAAAATCAATATGGGTATCGCCTTCGATATTTTAAGGGGTGGGGAATCGAAATACAAGATCTATTTCGAGATCAAAGATGGCGGATGGGAAATCAAAGATGGCGGATGGGAAAATTTAAAAAAAGTCAATATTGGTATCGCCTGCGATGTTAAAAGGGATGGGGAATCCAAATACAACATCTGTTTCGTAATTCAAGATGGTGGATGGGAAATCAAAGATGGCGGATGGGAAATATTTAAAAAATCAATATGGGTATCGTCTCTGATGATTTAAGGGATGGAGAATCCAAATACAACATCTATTTCGTGATCAAAGATGGCGGACAGGATTTTTTTTAAAGTCGATATCGGTATCGTTCCGATATTTTAAGGAATGGGGAATTCAAAAACACCATCTATTTCGTGATCAAAGATGACGGATGGGAAATTTAAAAAAATCAATATGGGTATCGTCTCCGATGTTTAAAGGGATGGGGCATCCAAATACAGCATCTATTTCGTGATTCGAGATGGTTGATGGGAAATCAAAGATGGCGGATGGGAAAATTTTTAAAAAGTCAATATTGGTATCGTCTGCGATGTTAAAAGGGATGGGGAATTCAAATACAACATCTGTTTCGTGATTCAAGATGGTGGATGGGAAATCAAAGATGGCAAATGGGAAAAATTAAAAAAATCAATATGGGTATCGTCTCAAATGATTTAAGGAATGGAGAATCCAAATACAACATCTATTTCGTGATCAAAGATGGCGGATAGGAAATCAAAGATGGTGGACGAGTTTTTTTTTAAAGTCGATATGGGTATCGTCTCCGATATTTTAAGGAATGGGGAATTCAAAAACACCATCAATTTCGTGATCAAAGATGGCGGATGGGAAATTAAAAAAAAATCAATATGGGTATCGTCTCCGATGTTTAAAAGGATAGGGAATCCAAATACAACATCTATTTCGTCATTCAAGATGGTGGATGGGAAATCAAAGATGGCGGATGGAAAAATTTTAAAATCAATATGGGTATCTTCATCATCAATATGGATGATTTAAGGGATGGTGAATCCAAATACAACATCTATTTCGTGATCAAAGATGGCGGATAGGATATCAAAGATGGCAGACGGGATTTGGGTCAAAGTCGATATGGGTCGTCTCCGATATTTTAAGGAATAGGGAATTCAATATTATATAAAAATCTATGTTTGTTTGTTCAGCATTTATAGACTCTGAAATGATAAGAGATTAAGCGCTAAGTCAATGGTAACTTTGGAAAAGGGGCTTCGAAAAAAGGGAATTAAATAAAAACTCTTAAAAAGGCGAAACGGAGTTCGCTGGGTCAGCTAGTTAATTTATAAAATCATATCACTAGATCAGTTATACGTGCGCGCCAGGCGCATAAAGGTGTCAAAAGATAAATCGTGTCACAGTGTTAGTAACTCCGAAGCAACTGGACCGATTTATATGTATTTTTAATATTACTATTTAAACAAAATATATTACTTATTTTAATATCTGTCATTAAAAAGCCATACCTACAACACTTGATTTTTTTATATTAGTAATCTTATCATAATTATTACTAGTTCAGTTATCAGCCACTATCACTCTGATACCACATTCTCAGACTTGGAAATGGCGGGATGCCGATGTATTTGGTAACTTTGTTCAGAATTGTCTGGAAAACAATGAAAAAGAAAAGAAAACTTGAAGAGGCCGTACTTATGGAGTTCGCCGGGTCAGCTAGTTATTAAAATGTTCACATAAAAATGTTATAACTCTCAATCTCCAATATTCAAGTCAAGTCAAAAGCATTTATTGAGCTAGGCCACCATTGATTCTACATTTACTGTGCCACGTTCGCAATATAATAGATAGAAACCACGCAAAAAACGGGCAATTTTACATTGCCACACGGCAATAAAACTCAAGGTCTGGATTATCTACTCCTGAAGCAATACATTTATATTGCTTTAAGAATGGATAACCCAGATTACCCAGACCTCCCCTTTCCCAAGAAACGATAAAAAACAAGGACAGCTGACTGTGCTTGTTTCATTCGTCCTCCTAGAGTCGTTCTCCTCATGACTGAGGGTCGCGATTCCCTGCTGGCATGTTATCGTTTTCTTCACGATGTTTCGCCATTTGTGTCTGTCCTTGGCGCCATGGAGAGCGTCATGCAGTTTGGTGTTCAAGACTGTGCGGACCTGGTCAGACCATCTTATGGGACTACGTCCTCTTGGGGAGCTTGCCGTCAACTTTTCCAGTGAACATAGATAAGTTGTTCTAAGTTATCACCATTTTTCTGGGCAATATCTTTCTTTTGGCATTAAGAATAAATCCTATGTCGCAGGGGATTTTACAAACATACAAACAACGGACACAATGAACACCCAGACTCGAAACAACAATTTATGGATTACACAAAGTGTTGTCTCGTGTAGGAATCGAACCCACGGCACTCGGCGCAGTGTCAGGCGGCGAGGTGGCCGCTTAAACCACTACACCAACCGTGCAGTCAATATGGCCAAAGAATTCCAGAATCTTGTTTTGATGCCCAGAACACGAAGGATAGATTCATTGGTTCGGACAGCAGTCCACGGAATCTGAAGCATTCGACAATTAACAGCTTCAAAATCGGCGATCGATCGCCGCGGCGGCGGCGCTGTCGTCCAAGTTGGGCACCCGACGATCATGTCACTGAGCTGGCGATTAGAGCAAATAATGGTCACTTCAGTAACGGTAAAAAAGGACCTACCTTGTCTCGCACACTTTTTTGTTTCATCGAGAAACGCCCCGATAAACGACAAAAGGAAGTTAGGGATTTGTTACTATTGTTAAACTTTTAGGAGTTCGAGTAACTATGTATTGAAAATTCAATGGACATTTACGTATATAGTGTTTAATGTATGTCTATCAAGCAACTTATGATTAACAGATTGATAAGTACCTACCTAGTTTTTTATTGATACGACGTGCTCCTGATTTGATCATTTGTTTTATAAACTGTTCTCCTCATTGTCCTATTATGTTCTCAAAATGAAAGTGTGTGCGTATCTATTGTAAGTATATAACGAGTTTACAAACAATACTGTAAGTCGCACAGTGTCTGATACAGAGCTCGGAATGGCTCATTTCCGTTGCCAAAGACTTTATCCATTTGCCGATCTAATGCCCGATTTAGTTGATTGAATCAGGCGTTACTTGGCGGAATTCCATTGTAACCTAATGGAAGGAAAGAGGAAGCCACCACGCACCCTCGGATTGACCACCACAACTATTGCAATAGAAAAAGGTTAACAATACCGAACTCCTCTAAAAGGATAAGGGATATAGGAATGGTATGGGTTCCAGGAAGATACCTGACTTGCAGTATCCCGCGGGATACGCGTATAATAATCGTAATGAATCATTAATTTAGACATTGCATGTAACAAGAGAAATACTTAGCTGACCATAGTATATAAAATATCAATAGTTATATTTGTCTGTTCTTTTGTACGTTTGCGTGTTGGTAGGCTGGGCTGCTATATTTCCATAAAGAAAAACGTAAAAACAGCTACAAAAGTTATATACGTGGTTTCTCAGTTTCACCCACCACCAACAACAACACAACAAAACAACTGTGCGTTGTTTCAAATTACTTTCGATCTATTTAAGTGAATACTGCCTGACGCTCGTGGCTCACATTAACTTAGTTTTTGTTCCTTTTTTAATCCCTTTCTATATGAAACAAAATTGATCATCCTAAGTGCACTATCAAACACAATATAAAGTATCGTTTGAGTAAGGGTTTTAAACCAGCATTTAGCCCATGGGTATGTATTTTTTTAACCCAATCGTTGCCAAGTAACTATTGTTAAATATGGTTAAATATAGCTTATAACAGGAAGTAGGGCGGGGGTCTTGACCCCGTCTATAGCTGATTGTACGTAAGCACATATAATTCACATACGCAAGTATGATATTTATACATAATATTATATACGTACTATATTTATTACGGAGAGTTATATCGCTTGGTTTTCCGCGAGGTGTTGACGCTGTGCTGCGTATTTACCTAAATAACATTATGTTATTAATAGAAACAATAGACTCGTTATAGAGTTTGTATTTATAATTATTAAGTATTTTTATAGGTGATGTATGTATTTCTGCTTGCTATTGCGGCCGTCGTAGGCCTCCGAATTGTTAGGCTGAACTCGACTAAAGTGTTCTCGGGCACAGCACATAGCTCGAAGAACCGATGGTCATTGGGGCACATCTACGTACGAACTAAATGCGAACCGACCACCATCTGCCCAATAGCTACAGCCCAATTGTATAGCCCTTTTAGGAGCAGTTTAGGAGCTCCTGCTCCTGAGTAGGTACATTTGCAGCGTTATGATAGCAATCAAACAGTTGAAATTGTGATTACATCTAAAGATGATGATTTATTTAATAATCTTTTGCGCTATCGCATTTTATTAGTTACGAGGTAAAGAATTACAAATAACGTATTAAAGTCAAATATCTTTGAAGAGTAGTGTAGAACCGGTCCTTGTGCAAACAATAGTGCAGTGGACGCGGTGCTCCCGCGATAGCGCCAGCCGCCAGGCAGCCATGCGTCGGAATCTTGCCTACATTCATGTAAAATCATTGAAACCAGCTCCCTCTTTATTGTGCACACGTAACAAAATTCGTTCGTGAATGTTCGTGAGTACACGGATTTCGATACATTATTGATGAAAAATAAACATTTCCATTTGGTCGTTTTTATTTATTTAAATGACACCTTCGACTTATAGCACATATTAATGTTAGCGACATTAACTTAGGAATATAAGATTTGAAATAGTTATACTTAGATTTAACACTTCATGAATCGTGTAAATCGTGTAAGAAATATTTACTTTACAAATTATTTTAATATTATTGTTCATATTATGGTACAAAATGGTAGAAAGTCGGATTTGTTACTCTGTTCAATTCTATTCAGTTATGTCACAGAGCTGTCATAATTGTCATTACAAAAAAATAACGTCTGCCGGGTTATTTAAATTCTTGTGCGCAAATAATTTTGTGTTTTGGTGTATTTGTATTGCTTTTAGTGATATTCGCGTTGAATTGAGCGTCAGTTCCTCCGTGCATATTACAAAAACAAGCAATTACCGTCTTCAGTGTTTTATACGTCGAGAATTGTTCTCCGTGTAAAGTTTAGGCCCTCCTGTTTTGGAGTTTGGCCCATATCATATAAAAGTGTATAAACAATGTCTAGGAACAAGTGCTGTGTACCTATGTGCCCCATCACCAATAAGGATGGTAAGTAATGTAACAAACTCTTCTATCTACACCTGTTTATAAGTGAAGCTATATGATTTCTCGCAGCTACTCGCACAAACCTTTAAGTCAGTTTTGAAAAGCAAAGTGAAATAACTGATTCTGGATGCTATTTTTATATATTAGGAACAAACTGAAGTTAGTTTTGAAACCATAATAACAATGTAATAATCCTTAACTACCTGCATAAATATACCAAATATTATCCAATTGTACTCACTCGTTCGTGGATAAAGCATTCGTATGATAAGCTGGGGGGCATAAATACTCTTAATCCTCACAAGTTTACATACAAACTTGGACATACTTTAAAAACAAATTAAAATGTATGCTATAGTATAGCCTAGGATATGATATATTATACCAGCATAACTTAAAAAATAAATATGGGTACTAAGAATGACATAGACTTAAATATTTTATGGGTTATTAAGACTAGTATAACAATTTATGAACATTATTGGTATTCGTAATAATATCTGCTAGTGTTGTTATCCCCTGTGTAACAATCCCTTCTTACCTGAAGGCCCCACTCCAAAGAAGCCCATTTATTTAGTAATCATAAGATGACAAACTTTTTCTTGTCCGTTGTATGAACAACTTATTTATTTGACTTGTGAAATGTTTTTGTAAATCTTTTTTAAAGTGTGTTGGTCTGATATGTCAAAGGTACTAGCCGGATTGGGCCATTCACTAGTCGCTAGATTAAGTTGAGATCTATGATGTATTTCAGCAATTTATTTTTGGTTCTAGATGTACATCTACACAGCTTCCCTGATCCAGTAAATGATGCTGAGCGGTTTAGAACATGGGTCTTAAGGATTGGTGGTGAAATAATTGGCCTGGATAATAACACCATATATTAAAATCGCAAAGCACCTATGTCATAGACACTTTCCTGAGTATGTTATTTTTCTGAGCAACCGTCTCAGTAAAATGGCTGTCCCACAACTGCATCTTCCAGGTAATTATTGTATCATTATTGTCTATGCTGCTACACAATGTACTATTATTGTTATGAAAGAATCAAATAAATATTAGACTTTTTCACAAATAATCATCATAGAGTACAGTAGTGATTAAAATATGCTAATAGTTCTTCCTTCTTTATTTACAGCTCCTCATAAACTCACCACTGTATTTAGTCATCAACCCCTTGTTTCTGCAACTTCAACACAAGGAGAGAATCTATTAGATGCAACTGCAGGATTTGATGTTAACCCAATGCCTTCGAGATCTCAGGCATTGATGTCACAGACAATAATATCCGAGCCATCAACTTAACTTCAAAAGAGGCATTGCAAAACAGGTATAATAATTTTATATATTAGAATGTTATAAACAGGGCCAGTCTGTCCATATGGTGAATGGAGCGGAGGCTGTGGCAGACTATGGGGCTTGCTAGCTCGAAAGCTTAGAGCTAGGGAGGCATCAAAATTAAATCTCACTCCAACACAAATCTGGTCACGGTCACTGGGTACATACTTAATATTTAAAAGTTTAGTGATGCTGAATTCTGAATATTAATAAAGAATCATTGATACATTAGCAAATCTTGCAGTGGAGTAGTTTATTCACTTACTCTTGAATGAGAGGTACAGTCAATGACATGACTTGCTACACATTCATAGATTTATGATAGATTTTTATAATAATAATAATATTCTACCACATTCACACAACACCATCTAGTCCCAAACTAAGCACAGCTTGTACTATGGGTAACTAGATAATGGATAAACATACATATATACTTTTTTTTGTAAATACTTACATATTATACATATAAACACCCAGACCAAGACAAAAATCTATGTTCATGCACACAAATGTTTGTTTGACTTGAACGGGAATAGAACCCGCGACCTTTGACGTAGCAGTCGCTTACACTCCCGCTACGCCAACCGGCCGTTTATGAATCAAAACTGTCTACTTCTTATTCTGTAGGTATAATTTACGATCAAATCAGGTTTTCTTCGTATAGAAAGCTTTTTCAGTTTTAGAATGCTGTCAGATTTAGAAAATAATTGTAATTATTTGGGCAATAAAAACCATTTAAAATCTCGTAAATGTGTAGCGACCTTTGTCGCTGATTGTACTTAATCAATGTTATCTGTGCCTTTGACGACATATGCAATACCTATTTCATGACAAACAGTTGAGTAGTTGAGACATGAAAGTATGAGAAACAAAGAAACAACCACACTTTCTTATTTATTATATGGGTAAATTGACCATTATTAATCTATTTGTATGATAGTAAGAACACTATGTAGCAAATTGCGAGAGAGAGATTTCCAGCAGAAACAGACTATAATAATACATACATACATACATACATAACGTCACGCCTTTTATCCCCGAAGGGGTAGGCAGAGGTGTATTTCTACACCCACTTCTCGCCAGATATACTTTAGTCCCACGTAATAAGGGGCGAGCCTATTGCCGTACCGGGCACATTTCCAGACTCCGTGCTGCTACTGAGAATTTCGTGACAGAAAAAACCCAATAACACTGCCCGGCCCAGGAATCGAACCCGGGACCTCTCGATCCCACGCGCACATTTATGCCGCGAGACCAACGAGGCAGTCGTATAGGGTTTGATGTCGAGTTTTCCGTCTCTACGCAAAGATGGTATTTGCATCGTGTTATCCCTTAGTCGCCTTTTACGACACCCACGGGAAGATAGGGGGTGGTGACACTTGTATTCTATGCCGTCAACCACACGGCACATACTACTACTACACTATAATAATAATGTTAATTATTTTGTTTTCAGCTTCATACAAGATATCTCATGCTGAACAAGCAGAGGTGAAGAAAGCTATAAAAAAATCAATATGCAACTTGGCAAGAAAACTGGCATGAATAGAATCTAAATCAAAAATCTAGAAAGAAATCAAATTTGGAAAGAATGTATCGAAGACAAGGGCATTCAACATTTTAACAACGAAAATGTCAGAAAATCGTAGAACCTTCTTTCTGATGCAAATAACCCAAGGTGGTAAGAAGTCTCAAGGCCGAAGATTTTCCTTAGACGAGTCCCAAGTCCTACAGAATTCTTAGAACCAACCCAAGACCCAAGTCCTACAGAATTCTTAGAAGAATGTGAGTGTTACCCTCAAGGCGATCTCACAAAAAGCAGTTGGAATCAATAAACCTTTCACCAGGCTGCAATGAAAGAATTTATAATCATTTAAAAAAGAGAGTGGCTAAGATGCCAGATAAACACAGATATTGTACCTTGGTGTTTGATGAAATGGCCTTTGGTGCTTTTTGTATATATAATGCAGCCAAAGATGAAATAGAAGGTTTTGTAAATGATGGAGAAGAACGACAACCTAATTTTTGTGACCATGTCCTGATCTTTATGATAAGGGGGGTTGTAAAAAAATACAAGCAACCAGTGTGGTTTTCTTATTCAGCTGGCACCACAAAAACATTGTCGCTAAAAAATCAAATTAAAACTGTCCTGAAGAAATTAACGGAAGCAAATCTACACGTTGTCACAACAGTTTGTGACCAAGGCGCCACAAATTTGGCGGCAAAAATTGCTTGATTGCAGACACTCGAATGCAAATGGTGAGAAATGATAAAGAGTACACTGGTGGCTGTTTTATAACAGCAAAATAAAATATTTGTATTGTATGACCACCTAATGAAAGGTATAAGAAATAATCTCTTAAATAAGAATTTGAAATTTACAATGAAGGGAAAAGAAAACATTGCGAAATGGGAACACATACAAATTCTTTATGAATGTTCACCTGGCTATAAGGGAGTTAAAATTATGCCAAAATTAACTGCTTGTCATGTTGTGCCGCATCTGATCCCCAAAATGAAAGTGAAACACTGCACACAAGTGTTCAGCAAATCTGTTGGTGCAGCTTTGGGCTTTATGGCAGGTATGTGAGATTTTGTTTAGTTTAATTTAATGTATGTACAAAATAGACTATTTTAACAATTCTAGGCTCCCATTTGACAGAATATAAGCTTTTCCACAGAGTGACTGCCATCTGACATCTGTACCCCGAAGGTATATTCTATGGTTTAGACCAGAGTCAGGATATTCGAGGGTACTATTTCCCCGTAACGACTGTCAAAGATCTTTTAATGACAGCCGTGACCGACGGCTTACCGTGCCCTCCGAAGCACGGTGCAAGCGACAAATAAGAGTTTAATACGCATATAACTTTGAAAAGTCATTGGTGCGCGTCATGGATTCATACCCGAGACCTCTGCGTGGCAGTCTGTTGGTCTCTCCACTAGGCTATCATTGCCTTTGAAATATTAAGAATGTATAAAACATATTACAATCAAGTAATTTTGTTTTGTTGCAGAATCGGGTTGCATGCCCAAAGAATGCACACAAACTGCCGATATACTCATCTTCTTCGACGAATTATTCGACAGCGTCAACGGCAGTTACCACCAGACAATTGGAGGAAAAATTCACAGAACAGCGGTTACGCCAAAATCACCACATAGAAATTTATGGAACAAAAGTATGCCTATTTTAAAATCCATGAAATTTGATACTCCACTAAGGGGTGGAGTTGTGCCTTCATTAATGAGCTGGGTTAAAACAATAGAATCTTTTAAAAATATTACCCTTTTTCTACAAAGAAAGGGCATTAATTCAGTTTTACTGCGCAATTTCAACCAAGGCGCTTTGGAAAATTTCTGCGTTTCCATATGTGCACATGGTCACGGCAATATAATGCCAGGTGCCTCTCACTTTGTAGCAGCGTATAAAACCTTAATTTTAAATAATTTAATCTCACGCGGTTGGTTCCAATTGCGAAGCAGACGATGGCTTCGCTTTGGAATCATTTAAAGATTTTATTGCTGAGGGACAGGCACCATTGTTAGAAGAGAGACAAATAAATATATATTTTGACCATGTGTCTATACCGGATCTATATACCGATATTTTAATAAATAATAAAGCCAAAAAAGCGTCGAAAAATGCGCAGCAATTGGTTATTGTAGTGGTTGGATAGCAGTAAAGGCCAAAACAGCAGTCTATAAGAGCTGTGCAGTATGCAAATTAGACACGGAAACAGAAGATTTGCAAAGTTTCCATAAATATATAAAAATTAAAGAATTCGAAAATAAAAGATGGCTCTGCTATCCCACTAGGTGCTTGTTTGACTTCTTTGCACAAGTTGAAAATATTACATAATATTATACCATATTAAAAACCAGTGCCACTAAAGAAAAGTAAATGGAATATATAAAATTTGTGGTTAGTGTAAATATAAATTTAAATTTTCCCAAATGTGAAGTACATGGTAAGACAATGAAAGAATTCATAATTAATAAAAATATTTTTTTTTTTATTTACAACTGGTGCAAGGAGGTTGGCCACCTACTCACTGGCAAAACCACCGTATACCTACGACAGTGATGATATGTTTACGAACTCAGCTCGTAATGTTTTTTTGAAAAGCAGAGGATCAAAGAGACAAGTACAGTAGCAAACTCCATATTAATGCTAGTTATACTAATTCATCTGCCGTAGATCAAATGGGGGTTCACTATTCCCATAGAGGGTTCCTTAAGGCGTGCCTAGAAGTCGAAAAGCATGAAAATCGACTTTCAAAACGTGTTCGCAACATATCTGCCGTTTTGATATCTTAAAATATATATATATTTTTATAGTAAAAAAATATATATATGGCAGGCACTTGTTCCGGTTCCTACTATATTATATAATATCATAGTTTCAAAAATTTCATAAAATTTGCGTTATTTTAGCAAAGCTAAAAATTATACACGTTATTTATATTATTATTATTATTATAAACATATATTTACAAAAACAGACCCATGGGTTGGTTCAGTCCTGCTATTGAAGTTGCATGATTTTGATTTTCTCACGCTTCATTTCGCAGATAACTAGTGTTTTAGCAAAGCTGCAATTTATATATGTTTTTACATCATTATTATATATGTATATCAAAAAAACAGACAGGTAGGTCGGTTCTAAAATGCAGGCAGACTACATAATACTTTCGCAGTCATGCTAATGGAGATACAGGATATTGACTTTCTCACTCTTACTGGCAATGACAGCGAATCAGTATGAATACATGTGAACAGTGTTTTTAAATATATTTTTTAATTGAAATTAAGAGTTATAAATTACTAGCGACCTGCCCCGGCTTCGCACGGGTGCAATGCAATATTACCTATGTATGTATGATACATATAAACCTTCCTCTTGAATCATTCTATCTATTAAAAAAAAACACATTAAAATCCGTTGCGCAATTTTAAAGATTTAAGAGACTGACGCATGAGTTAGATTCATCCTGTGATATAAACAAAAAAATGTACTACAAGATGAAAAGAAAGCTTACAAACTCGATTTTTTCAGTTTAGTCAGATAACACCTTTGTCCACTTACCCCTTCAATTAGTTTCCATAAAAGTAGCAATAGTCCCTGTTGCGGCTAACCCGTGACTGTACTTAATAGTGCAGTTATGGAGGCTCCTCAGTAGGTGTCCCATCACATTCTAGATTAAAACTCTCAAAGGGCCTCTGCGCGTTAGACCTATGTCTCTGTGTACGCCTGCCAAAGGGCCGATTATTGTTCTAACAAATTAGAATAATACCCGTGAAAGAGAACCTAATATAAATAACATATATAATTTTTAGCTTTGCTAAAATAACACAAATTGTATGAAATTTTCGAAACTATGATATTATATAAAATATAGTACTAACCGGAACAAGTGTCTGCCATTAAGTTTTAAAAAGATATATATTTTACGATATCAAAACGGCAGACATGCTGTGAACACGTTTTGAAAGTCGATTTTCATGCTTTTCGACTTCTAGGCACGCCTAAAGGAACCCTCTATGGTAATAGTGAACCCCATTTGATCTACGGCAGATGAATTAGTTTAACTAGCATTAAAATATGAACTTTGCTACTATACCGTGAGTCTGCGTAACACTGGCTCTTAGACTAATACAAAACAAATTAAATAAATAAGAAAAGTTAAATAAATAAAATAATAAACAAATTAATAAATGGGTATATCAATCATTATTTTTTTTATTTGGTGATTTTAGCATAACTTACTGTGATCTTACTGCTGTAAATATTGTGATTTTTGGAAAATAAACGTCACTTATAAGCATTCTCTATTGTTTTATTTATATTTCCAAAATAATTTTGACTATAATTATAATACTTGACTAACATAAACGACCTCTAGCGGCATTTTTTGTAAAACAGACGGCAAAAAGTGGCCTGTAGGTTAAAAAGGTGGCGCTTGCGTCGCCTAAAATGTCGAAGTTGCCAGTCTATTTCCAGGTATAATATATTAGTCTATGCAGGCAGCGACTTGATGGTAGCGCTTTGTCCTGTAAGCAGAACTGTAACCAGTGTATAAGTCATATTATTGTGACGGCCGGTGTCATGCCAAGCTGTCATCACTACCGTTGCCAAGGTCTTCTGACGTCTACACGACAAACTATCCGGTCATCAAACACAATAATTTATTAGCAAAGAGGTTTGAAGACTATTTTATTATTTGGAAATGAGTTTTTAGTTCGATGACGTATACACTCTGTCAAGTGTTCGCCAAATTCACCAGTCATTGACAACAAGGCGATGGCCGTGCGGATAACACATTCCGTTCACGTTCTGAAGGCGTGGGTTCAAATCCCAGTCATAACTGTTATGTGGATTATGGTTTTTATGAAATTTGGAAAATGTTTATGAATATTTGGCGAATATTTAAAAGATTATTTAAATATTTCGAGTAAAAATTAGAAAATTCTCGAAACTTCAGGAAGGAATGGAAAGGTTAAAAAGAGACAGGAGATGGAAACACAAATTTAAATATTTCGAATAAAGATTAGAAAATTCTAGAAACTTCAAGAAGGAATGGAAAGGTTAAAAAGAGACAGGAGATGGAAAAACAATTGAATAACGAAAAGACAATCGAAATTAGTAGATCTAGAACATTCTTAGGGGTATATAAGGCGGTGTAGACGCGCTAAGCGCCAGTTTAAGTTGAAAAGTGGTAAAGTGAAGAAGAAGTAAAGGAAGAAAGAAGAAGTAGTAAAAAAAAGTGAAGTGAAAGTATAGTGCAGTAAAGTGCAGTGAAGTGCAGTGAAAAGTGCAGTGCGAAAGACGCTAGTGTTGGTGCTGTCTGCGTCGGAATTAAACGGCGTGTCGTGTGTCAAGTCGAATAAAGTGTCATCAGTGTTACTCGGTGTTTCCTTTCAATCCCGTTACCCCGTCCGTAACAATTGGTGTCAGAAGTGGGATTGGAAGGATTAAAGATGCCAGTTATGCCGAGGGAAGGTCCTACGACACGTGCGAGGGCTGCCGCTCAAGAACAAGGCGACTCTAACCCAGAAGTTGTAAACAGGGAAGCTCCTTCGCAAAGTGTCGGATCCGAAGGAGGGGTATCTACGTCCGCAAGCGCAGCTAACCCGCTATCTCTCGCAGACCTCGCGGCAATATTCCAGCAAACCTCGCAGCGACTCGAATCTCGACTCGAGCAGAACTCGCAGCAGCTTAAAACCGAACTCCAGCAAAACTCGCAGCAGCTCAAGTCCGAACTCCAGCAAAACTCGCAGCAACTCGAATCTCGACTCGAGCGATCATTACAGCAAAACTCGCAGCAACTCAGCGAGATAATGGAGAGCCAGGATGAGATTCGCCGTTATATATCTGAGAACGCTCGTAAGATTGCCGAGATAGAGATGTGTATCGGTGAAGTGCAATCTCGCGTGACTACCATTGAGGAAGAGATGCAGACCCGCATGGCGTCAGTAGTATCGGAAGAGGTGCAGTCCCGCATGGCGTCAGTATCGGAAGAGATGCACACCCGCATAGCTACTGTAGAGGAGGAGTTCAGGAGGATAAAGACTAACGTCCCTTCGGTTACAGTAGCCTCATCAGGTGCTGGTAATTTTAAAGTACCTTCTTTCGACGGTACCTCATCTTGGGAGGCGTACAGGATGCAGTTTGAAGCCGCTTCTTCTAGTAACAGCTGGAACAGAGAACAGGCCAAGAATGCACTCGCTCTGGCGTTACGCGATGGTGCGTTATCAGTGCTACAGTCTGTGGGGAAAGACGCCACATATGAACAGCTCATCGAGGCTCTTGAGTCCAGGTATGGAGAGGCGCATTTGGAATTTGTATTCCGTGCTCAGCTGCGTAACCGCTGTCAGCGCCCTAACGAGTCATTGCAGCAGTGGTCTATAGAAGTAGAGAAGATGGTAGGAAAAGCTTACCAGTCTGCACCTCCGGCACAAGTCCAAAGCATGCGTCTCCAGGCGTTCATTGATGGCATTTATGACGATGAGGTCAGGACAGCCGTTCGTCTGAAGCACCACGACAATGTTAAGGACGCTTTAGCGCATGCTCTAGAAGTGGAGGCTGTCCGTCGAGAAATTAAGGGTGGACGAGTCCGAGTTGTGGCCGCAGAAATGCAGCGAACAGACCGAAGATTTGTCCCAAAATGTTATAGCTGCAGGGAACCAGGACATTTAAGCAATAGCTGTCCGAAACGTAAACGTAAGACTGACGCTATTGTTCAAACGTCAGAACACGACCAGGAAAACTAATTCCAGCCAGGGCTGCGGGGCAAGCGCTGGCCGGTAGACGAAAAGCCCCTAAAGTTTGTATCCGACAAAGCACAGATGGGAACAGCTTAACCATTGATGGAGCGGTCAATGGCGTTACCTGTTTGTTGACCTTGGACACCGGTGCGTCACGAACTGTTATAGGGACTCACCTGATAAGGAAGAATGGGAAGATTCTTAAACAGTCAATTCGACCTCGACTGACTACGGCTACCGGCCAGCACATCCCAGTCAGGGGAGAGCAAATAGTGGCTTTCAAAGTAGGTGACGAATTATATTGGCAAAAAGCACTGATTGCAGACATCGTCGACGACTGCATTATTGGGCTAGACTTCTTCAGAGATCACCAATGTAGATTGGATATTAAGTGTGGTATCCTAAAGTGTGGAGACGTGGAGATTCCAATGAAAGGTGGAGGCACGGGAAAGGTTTTGTGCCTCAAGGAGAGCAAGCTGGCACCTAGGTCACAGACCTTTGTTCCTGTCACATTACCTGCCACTTCGACTCAGCGACGTTGCATAATGATAGAAGACAATAGAGATGACGATCCATGGTTGCCGGCGTGTGTAGTTGTTGCTTCTTCACAAAGGGCAGTTATACCTGTCCTAAATTTAAGTGATGAAGAAAAAGTGTTGAAAAAGGGTTCTGAGATAGGAGAGTCCGAGGAAGTCGCTTGGTTACGAAACTGCCAGAAAACCAAGAGTCTGGCTGAGACTAACATTAACGTGGATAGTGTATTAAAAGGTTGCAAAGACGATCTAACGGAAATCGAAACAGAAAAAGCAAAGAAATTGCTGACACAGTACGTCGACATTTTCTCAAAGAACGACGGTGACATCGGAAAGACAGGATTAGTAAAACACACTATCAATACGGGGAATGAACAACCGATCCGTCAACACCCACGACGTGTACCTTTTGCCAGGGAGAAAGAGGTAGAGGATATGATCGAAGATATGAGGAAAAACGGGGTTATCGAGCCATCGATTAGCCCGTGGTGTTCGCCGGTGGTATTGGTAAGGAAAAAGGATGGATCGACTAGATTCTGCATTGACTACCGAAGATTGAATGATATAACCAAGAAAGACAGTTATCCTTTGCCTAGAATAGACGACACGTTAGAGACCTTATGCGGAATGAAATGGTTTACAACAATAGACTTAAAAAGTGGTTACTGGCAAGTGGAAATGGACCCAAAAGACAAAGAGAAGACAGCTTTTTCAATGGGCAGAGGGCTTTGGCATTTTAATGTTATGCCTTTCGGATTGTGCAACGCACCAGCTACTTTCGAAAGGTTAATGGAACACATCCTTGCCGGGCTTTTAGGGGAAGCTTGTCTGGTGTATCTCGATGACATAATTGTAATGGGCCGAGACTTCGATGATCATCTCACGAAGCTAGAAAGTGTACTCAATAGATTGAAAAATGCAAATCTGAAACTCAGTCTTAAAAAATGTTCATTTTTCAAGCGACAAGTTAACTACTTGGGTCATGTCGTCTCTGAAAATGGCATCGAGAAGGACCCTGCCAAAATTTCGGCGGTTAAAGATTGGCCCATGCCTAAGGACAAGAAACAGGTGCGCTCATTTATGGGGCTTTGCTCTTATTACAGACGTTTTGTGAAGAATTTCTCGAGCATCGCAAAACCCTTACATGAGCTGACGGAGCAAAAACGCCCATTTAATTGGGATGAAAAATGTCAAACTGCTTTCGAAGAGTTGAAGAAGCGTTTATGTGAAGCGCCAATTCTTGCATATCCCGACGTCAATGGAGAATTCATTGTTGACACAGACGCAAGCAATGTGGGTATTGGTGGAACTCTTTCCCAGAGACAAGGAGATCAGGAGGAGGCTGTTATTGCCTACTTTAGCAAATCGTTGTCTAAACCTGAACGGAACTACTGTACCACACGAAAAGAGCTTCTAGCAGTAGTAAAAACTCTCCAGCATTTTAAAAAGTACTTGATCGGAAGAAAATTCCGGATCCGGACGGACCACGCAGCGCTTAAATGGCTTTTACAGTTTAAAAATTGTGAGGGTCAGGTAGCTCGATGGATAGAACAACTTCAAGAGTACGATTTCGAAGTTGAGCATCGTGGCGGAAAATCTCACGGTAATGCTGATGCCTTATCAAGACGTCCCTGTGATAAGAATTGCAAGCATTGCGTGCGACAAGAAGGAAAAGAAGAAGCTGCCGTCAAGGTTATTAGAATGGATACTATCGACGGGCGATGGAACAAGGAGTTCATTATTAAATCACAGGAAGAAGATAAAGATTTGAAACCGATACTGGAGCGGCTAAAGAATAACTCTCTTCGGCCAGAATGGAGTGAGGTAGCTGATACTAGTACCGTCACGAAAAGCTATTGGGCGCAATGGAACAGCCTAATAATACAAGATGGACTACTTTGTCGAAAATGGGAAAGTGCTTCTGGAAGAGACAGTTATCTTCAAACAATAGTGCCAAAATCAATGATTCCTGAAGTTTTGCAAGTTTGTCATGACGGCCCATCTGGCGGACATCTTGGAGTGCGAAGAACCTTACTGAAGATTCGTCAACGTTTTTATTGGCTGCACTGTAGGGAAGACGTTGAAGACTGGTGCAGGAAATGCGTTAAATGTTCTTCAGTTAAAGGGCCGCAAACTCGGAGCCGCGGAGCACTAAAACTGTACACTGTGGGAGCTCCTTGGGAACGTGTTGCTGTGGATATAGCTGGACCATTTCCTTTGACAGAAAGTGGTAATCGCTACATTCTGGTGGTAATGGATTATTTCACGAGATGGCCAGAAGCTTTTGCAGTCCCCAATCAGGAAGCAATTACAGTTGCGACAAAATTAGTAAATGAAGTATTTTGTCGATATGGTTTACCGTTGGAAATCCACAGCGACCAAGGGAGAAACTTTGAATCTCAACTCTTTCAAGAAATCTGCAAGATGATGGGGATCCACAAAACTAGAACAACTCCGTATCACCCTCAATCGGATGGAATGGTGGAGAGATTTAACCAGACATTGGAGCGCCATCTTGCTAAAGTAGTCGATAGCCATCAGAGAAACTGGGACGAATATATCCCACTATTTCTTCTGGCTTACAGAGCCGCAGTACATGAAAGTACGGCAACAACCCCGGCGCGAACAAATTTAGGAAGGGAGCTACGACTTCCAGTAGACCTTCTTGCTGGATGTCCACCGGGGACACCTAGCTGTGTTACCGATTATGCATGTGAATTAAGAAGAAAGCTCGAAGAAATTCATGAACACGTTAGACAAGAGAATTTACAAGCGGGAGTAAGAATGAAGACCCGATATGACAGATGCGCAAATGCGAGAGAATTCGAAGAGGGAACTTTGGTGTGGCTTCATAATCCGGTCCGATGTAAGGGAAAATCTCCCAAATTACAGCCAAGCTGGGAAGGACCATATACTGTAATAAAGAAAATTAACGATGTAACCTACAGAATTCGAAAGACACCTAGAAGTCCACTGAAGATCGTTCATGTGGATAGGATAGCGGTATATCATGGATCCAACAATGCTCGGGACGAGCATGTCTTAGAGAGGGGGTAGTGTGACGGCCGGTGTCATGCCAAGCTGTCATCACTACCGTTGCCAAGGTCTTCTGACGTCTACACGACAAACTATCCGGTCATCAAACACAATAATTTATTAGCAAAGAGGTTTGAAGACTATTTTATTATTTGGAAATGAGTTTTTAGTTCGATGACGTATACACTCTGTCAAGTGTTCGCCAAATTCACCAGTCATTGACAACAAGGCGATGGCCGTGCGGATAACACATTCCGTTCACGTTCTGAAGGCGTGGGTTCAAATCCCAGTCATAACTGTTATGTGGATTATGGTTTTTATGAAATTTGGAAAATGTTTATGAATATTTGGCGAATATTTAAAAGATTATTTAAATATTTCGAGTAAAAATTAGAAAATTCTCGAAACTTCAGGAAGGAATGGAAAGGTTAAAAAGAGACAGGAGATGGAAACACAAATTTAAATATTTCGAATAAAGATTAGAAAATTCTAGAAACTTCAAGAAGGAATGGAAAGGTTAAAAAGAGACAGGAGATGGAAAAACAATTGAATAACGAAAAGACAATCGAAATTAGTAGATCTAGAACATTCTTAGGGGTATATAAGGCGGTGTAGACGCGCTAAGCGCCAGTTTAAGTTGAAAAGTGGTAAAGTGAAGAAGAAGTAAAGGAAGAAAGAAGAAGTAGTAAAAAAAAGTGAAGTGAAAGTATAGTGCAGTAAAGTGCAGTGAAGTGCAGTGAAAAGTGCAGTGCGAAAGACGCTAGTGTTGGTGCTGTCTGCGTCGGAATTAAACGGCGTGTCGTGTGTCAAGTCGAATAAAGTGTCATCAGTGCTACTCGGTGTTTCCTTTCAATCCCGTTACCCCGTCCGTAACATTATTATATCTAGTGCAGGAGTCAGAATGCCCACCGGCGAAGGGGCTGCCTACACCTTACAAAGGGGAAAACCATCATTAACAATAGAAAACGATAAACATGTGTTAATTCGTTAATTCTCTATAAATAGAGCTTGCGATTTATTTATAATATTTAGCGACCCAAGCTCTTTAACTTACTCTTTCCTGTGACTATTTTATAAGTTAGGTAGGAATACTACTTTGCAACATTCAGAACACTGAAACTAAGTAAGAAATTAACAATCTACTTAATCACGTCATCATAAGGATTACATGTCATTTTAATGGGCTCGATAATTAGTGGTTTTTGTGGAGTTACGAGTAGCTAGTTACTATAAATAATGAAATCAAGTGCGAGTCGGACTCGCCCATGAAGGGTTCCGTAGTGAAGTCTTCACCTAATCATATAACACTATCACTTTGTTTTCCATAGAAGGCAGCGATAGCCTAGTGGAGATACCAACGGACTGCAATGCAGTGGGTATCGGGTTCGAATCCACGGCGCGCACCGATGACTTTTCGAAGTTAAGTGCGTATTAACTTGTTAACTATCCTGTTGTCATGAAGATCTTTGACAGTCGTTACGGGGAGTCAGTACCCTCAAATAAACTGATATTGGTCTAACCCATAGAATATCGCTATCCCTTTGGGTTGCGGAGGTCAGACGGCACTCGCTCTGTGGAAAAGTTGATATTCTGTCATATCTGATTAGACCAGTAAGCGGACCTCGGGCTCCAAGGCCTGTAGGTCTTGGTTGCAACCGGGATAACGCTAGGGCGATGATGACTTTGTTTTCCATAGTGTTCGTCTAAACGACGAAGTTATAAATATTTTATTTTTGTAAAAAAATCGAGAAGCGGTACACAGAATACATCTGCCTACCAATTTTCAAACGTGTAGTCTTAATAGTTTTGGATTAAAGTGGCTGTGAAATACGGACGGACAGACAGACAGACATGGCGTAAAGTTTTGAACGGTGATAGTGTTTCGAGGGTACCGTAGAACTACGGGATCCTCATAAATAACGATACCAAAGGAACCTACCGAACATTAATTAATTCCAACGAGACGCTCGGTGGAGTTACTTTATTATCGTCGTTCAAAACTTTATGGCTTAAGTATACCTAATAATTGTTAGTTTACCTGGTAGATCTAATTCCGGCATAGCACCTGATGCAAGTGACGCGAGGATACGTTGACGTCATGTCTATTCTTGTTCAACAAATACTTCCCTCCATTCTAAATTACAGGTCAGGCCACAATGAGAGCACTCCAATTTCTTCGGCGACAAAAACACGGAGGTAGTAGAGCCTTGCTGAATTCAGCATGAATGGGCCGGCTCGACCGGGGAAGTACTACCCTCTCACATAAAATCGACGTAAAGTACCTAAACTGTTGCGTTTCGTTCGGTGAGTGAGAGTGAGTGGCCCTATCCTCTATTCCTTCTCCCTCATCCCACTCCTCATCCTATCCCTTTTCCCAACTCAAAGGGGCGGCAACGCACTTGCTTGTGTCCATGGGCGGCGGTAATTGCTTACCATCAGGCTATCCGCCTGCTCGTTTGCCGCCTATTACTATAAAAAAAAACACGCTGTTGTGATTGATTTACTTTATGTGAGCGAGTGGAGTAAAGCGACTACTGCAGTAGCCTCTTGTCATAGCTCAGAAAAGAAGATAGAAAAAAGAAACCCAAAATTTAAATCCTAATAAATGATAACCGCCACACAGAAATCAATCAAAACAGCGAGATTTTTAATCTTTTACATCAGGAATGTCTTAATGAATAGGAAGCCATTGTAATTAGGAAGCCGGCATGACGGATACGAGCACCAAACTGTTTTTTACCAGCACTCATCTGTGTCAGCGCCGCGCTGGGAGCACTCGCCGTGCTGCCGACCAGGGGCAAGTAAGCGGATACAGAGGTAAGAGACAGGGCTGGGGCTGACACCGACCTGACCGTCCGTAGTCGTGATAACGGTATTCTGTAGCTAAACTTAGTGTCAGTCTGTCGGAAGACTCGGAAGTGTTAGAAACTCGTGACCTAACTGCATTTGTAGAGACGTTCGTCAATGTACGGAAGACGTACAGAAAGAAATCACATACCTAATGGCTAAGTTCGATACTGGTTTAGGTTATGTGTAGTGAGTAGAAAGTAGTATTGTGTCCCTACACCGGTATTGCTCACTGTCTGCTAGAGTGAACAAATGTTTATTTGCGTGTCCGCAGGCTGCTCCCTGCGGCGGCTGGAGATCGCCACGCACTCGCCGACGCGGCGGACGATGAGGCACCCTCTGCCGCTTGGCCGTCTCCGTGCTCAGCATCACTGCCTCAGAGAAAGAGACGGCCCCAATCCAGGCTCTCCTGTTCCGACTTTTGCCAATGTCTGATGCGAGAGCACAGCCGAACCAGCGGCCGCGACTAAGTTGCGGCGCTACTGCGGCGAGGCAGAGCACTCTGCCGAGGTGTGCAGCGTGTGCTAGACAACGTCGCGGCGATCACCATCACCATCATATCTCGATCATCGGCGTATTCCGATGGTCAGTCCTGTGCATGTAACCGGCCATCACAACTGTGTCAATAACAGCCGGATACAAAGCCGCCTCCCAGTCACTACCAAAACGGAGCTTACCACTATTATTGAGGCGGCTTCATTCAGAGCTTACGTTAAGATATTTTTCATTTCAGTTGTGTAGTTAATTATTTGCTCTTATTTAAACTAATCGCTACGAATATTTTACCATATTTGTACAAATTGTGTATGATATCTAATTGGTTTTCCTTGTTGTGCTTCAAATGTTGCGTACTTGCGATATATTTTTGATAATAATAACTATTTGCTGTTGCCTGTTAGTGCCACTTATCCTTGTAGGTATAACAATACCAGCTACAGTTGTAGTAGCGATAACGTCTGAGGGCTTTCTGAGGGTAATAAATTAATAATAATGCTTTATGTAGCCGTACCTACTTACTTCTCTGAGAAATCAATAAGCTATGGTCCCAGTCTTAACAAAGGTAAGAGTAACTTTAATTTAAACTTTAACACTTGCTTGAAGTAGTTTTTAGACTCCCGCAGGGGACCAAAAGTGTCGTCTCGTGTGGGAATCGAACCCACAACACTCGGCGCAATGTCAAGCAGCGAGGCGGCCGCTTAAACCACTACGCCAACCGTGCAGTCAAACTTATTTATAGAGGAAAAGTTTGTCGCAATTTTGTGATCCTACGTCACAAATTTATGACGGTGCAATCTAAATTGTTAGTTCGTCGTAAGCCATTAATTTTCTAGATACGCTCAACTGGGATTACCAAACTATAAATACCAAAATTTCACCTGAGAATTCGTCCACGTTGTATGGTGATTAAAATCATATGCAGAGAAGGTATGATACAGCAATGATGATATCGGAAACGAAGCCGACATAGAGGTTTTTAAATAAAGATTATCAGAAGAGACACCAGGGTTGGACTAAAAACTACCTGCCTAATTGAATAGCTTATTAAATCATACAAGGCCTATCTGGCAAAGAATTAGAGATATAAAAGATAAAATATAAAGAAACATGAGCTACATATACCTACCTACCTATTACGGAACATTGGCAGAGAGGTGACCAGTTAATATTTATTACTGAATTTTATACGGTGATAAGTGCATTCGTAAGAAGAACGTTATTCCTGGTGTTATTCGTGGTGGCTCTCTAATATATGTATGTTTGTAATAGTATTAAATGTAAAGAACGAGAGCAACACCCATCGCCTATGTAACCGACCACTGCAAAGTGAGTTAAGCCAATTTGAAAGCAATTAGTGCGAGTAGCTCTTAAGGCCCTTCTCTCACGAAGCGACTCTCAAGCGATTTGTGTTTTGTACCCGTATCCTACGCGTCGTTTGTGAGTAGCCGCCATACATATTCAGCTAATTTCGCACACGACGAGACGCTTCGACGGCGCGTTTGATATTAGTCGCACGCTACCGTCTTGCTGGTCGCACGCTACCCGAGTCGTTTATGCGTTGCATTATAAAATGGCGGCGGAACAAACTTTTAATATTATTTTTGTGCAGGAGATAGTAAAATTATCCATGTTTGTATAATTATAAGCTGCCAGAGTACGTAAGAAAAGATGTTATAGAAAAGGCGTGGATTGAAATTTGGAAAAAGAAACATAACAGGTCATTTATAGGTATACATTAAAATACACAATATGGCAATAGGCTCGCCCCTTATTACATTGGGACCTAAACATGACTGACGAAGTGTGGGTGTGTAATACACCTCTGCCTACCACTTCGGGGATAAAGGCGTGAAGTTATGTTATGTTATATACAATAATTATATTGCCAAGGAAGCGAAGCATGTGGGTTATTTATTAGATAGTTGGCAAGATAATTTCTGAGATTTAGATTCAAATAATAATATGACAGTATAATTATTCTATTGACAGTCTATAAAAATGAAGACTCGTCATCATTCTTATGCATTTCTCTTGCAGCGACGAATGCTAATTGAAAATTTATTTTATATATTATATTTATTTATTATATTGATATTTCTTTCGATGTACGGATGCACCCAGAACCTTCTTTTATATTTTCGTTTATTCGAAAATTGTATTCATCGCGAGAGTCACTAGACATCGTCGTACGAATGTTGTTCTTCAAATGATAAAAAATAGTATCATTATCGTAGCACCGTGTGCGGAGACGAGTAGATTACACATACAGTAGGCGATCATGGTTTGCATCTCAGTCCCGCAGCATTTGAATAGCTTCGTGAGAGAAGGGCCTAAGGTTTTCCAGTGAGAATGGGCGTTCCACAGGGCTCTATTCTGGGCCCGTTTCAGTTTTCAATATACACTGACGGACTCATAAACTGCATCAAAGTAATAGACGACTTTGCAATAAATATTTTAACCAAGTATGCAAACTTTCTATACAGATTTAAATTGAAACCTCTAGATTGGTTCGTGAACTTTAAAACAGCGTAGGGTCATATCCTTAAGTTTAAGTTTGTGTACTGAAAAGACTTTTTTGAAGAAAGAACAGAAATTTAAGGAAAATTGGTTTAATAAAAAAATTGGTTTTAACCATAGACACAAACTTTATGCAATGGTTTATTTATGTTTTAATAAGGTGTATTACCTCCACGTGCCCTTATTACGAATTCTAATCGGTTCCGCATAGATTTTATTAGGGTTATTAAAAATCTTGCGGAATATTGTCCCATTCTTCTGAAAGTGCTGTTCTTAGTGCTGCCACTGTCGTGGGCACAGGATTTCTCGCATATACAGCTCTTTTTAAAGTGTCCCAAACATGCTCAATGGGATTAGGATCCGGGCTGCGTGCTGGCCAATTCATTGTACGTATCCCAACCTCTTCGCAATATTGTCGAACTTGTGCAGCAGCGTGCGGCCGGGCATTATCCTGCATTAAAGTAAAATTTTCGCCTATGAATCTCATGTAAGGCACCACGTTATCTTCTAAGATCTCTGTTATGTAGCGATGTGCAGTCAAACCCTCTCTATTACCGTTTTGACGGACCATGTCTATGAACACAAGTTCTGTTCGCCCGTTCATCGATATGCCACCCCAGACCATACACGAACCGCCTCCAAAAGGAACACGGTCCTCGATGCAACTTTGAGCATATCGATCCCCACTTCGACGATAGACTCTTCTGCGACCATCTGCACCATATACTTAAACATGTCTTACACTCGTCCGTGAGCAATACGGAGGCCCATTGCTCTGCTGTCCAATTTAGGTGCTCACGCGCAAATCTTAAGCGAGCTTGTCTGTGAGCTACAGACAACTTTGGACCATTTGCTGGTCTAAAAGGGGTGATATCCGCTTCCTATTTGAAACAATGAATTTACCTCTACACAAATTCAAAACCACTATTAGGAATTTTCATTTAGGTACAAAGGAGTTATTACACTATTAAAGAATTTCTAAATGACACGACAATGATGTCTTGTCATCTAGAAATTCATTATTTTAATTGTGAATTTATAAAAGCAACTTGCCCCATGTAGTTGCTTTTTTATATTCTTTTTTAAAAGACAACCTAAACTAGTTTCACTGATTTGTGCCCCGTGCCTGCGTTAAGCCGTTATAGGGCATCAGTACCTTCTAAATAAACGGACACTGGTTTAAACCATGGAATATCACTATCCCTTCGCATTGCGGAGGTCAGGCAAGCAGTCAGTCGCTCTGTGGAAAAGCTAATATTCAGCAAAATCCGGTTAGACTAGTAAGCAGACCCCAGGTGGAAGCTGGGATAACGCTGGGAGGATGATTTATTTCCAATCGTGCTGTTTTGGCTGTTTCAGCAACAATGGTGCCACAAACTGTTTGTAATTTAAGTACCTAAGTTAAAAAAAAACTGTTTTAAGAGAGTGGCATGAGTTTCTTACAGGCTCTTCTCATAGCTCTACCATCCCTAACCTGGTTGTAAAAAAATAATTTAAGTTCATAAGAATTGCTTTGTAAACTATATGAACAAATAAAATGACTTTGAATTAAAATGTTATGGGACTAAACGACAAGTACTACCACATCAAAAACAAAAAAAAATAGAATCCCGGAGTAATCGGTGCGTAATATGTCGCAGGGATTTTACAAAAGCCGTGATACTTATTATAATTTCACTAGTGACATTATAATAACACAGATTATAGACAATGATATATGATGATAATCATCATCATATATCATTGTCGTCACTTACAATTTATTTATTTATTCATTTATGCACAAACATGGTGTACATCGGAGGACATAATATTTTATGGCATCTCTACCTGTCAACCTGCAGAGATGAAAGTGGTAGGTGCATTTTACTATTTAGATTTAGGTAACTAATGTAAAATAATATACATACAATAATAGGGATAGAATACATACAAGGTATATAGTTATACAAATACATATGTATGTATTTGTATAACTATATACCTTGTATATAGTTACCTATACAAAAATATATTGTATTTTTAAAAGTATATTGTATACATAAAAATACAATATACTTACCTACTTACATTAATACTTATAATATTGTATGAGAGTGATGTGCTGATTCCTTCAATCTCTCAAAAAGAAGCTCTCGAACTTTCATTTTGAATGTATAACGGTTGGTGGACAATCTGATTTCAGGAGGGAGTGTATTCCATCAAATAATAGACTGCACAACAAAAGAAGAGTTAACGAACCCAGTAGTGTGACTGGGGCAAGAAAGAAGAAGATTATGAGAAGAACGAAGATGTCTCTCATGAGTAGCAGATAGATATTTAACGAGCTAGTTTCAGTTTCATTATATTATCACTAGGCAGTGATATTTTGACAATACCTAACACTGGTTTAAGAAATCCGTTAGATTATCAGAGCGATCGCTAATTGGTCCGTTTTCGTTACCAGATGTATTATACATAGAGTTAGGAAATAAAGATAGGTTTTTGAAAACCAATTTTGAAATTTTGTTAGTGACCAACTATAGTATTTTCGCTGTATGATGATATGCATGACAGTTCTCATTTTACGTATCACGCATACTAGTTTCAACTTATGAAAATAAATTGGCAAAAAAAACAATTATTAAAAAAATATCTATTAAAAATTACAAAGTAAATTGATACTAGTATGACTCTCTCCATTTTTATAATTATTATTAACTGTTAATAAATTATTTAAAAATATAATAAAATATAATCCTCAAAATGTCAGATGCATGAAACGAACCCTCTGTCAGTAGAGATTAGAGATTGACACCATTGAATCGGCATGAAATCGATGAATAAGAGGGGCCATCTTGTAATCGAATACGTAAGTACGAGCGCCTTGTATGCGGTTTGTGATTCTACCTGTTTGGTGTGTTATTTTTTATTGTGTTTTATTTAGTAGGTACAATGCCAAAAATAACAAAAAAGATAGTTTTAAACTCTCAAAGCCGTGAGTTAGTGCTTCGTTTGAGGACCTTCTTTGAACGAGAGCGTGCAAACAGGGACCCGGTAATACCGATCGACAGTGTTGATTACAGAGTTGCGGCAGCTCTGCTCTGGACATCGGTAAGGCTTCAGTTTCTTGAATATCCAATGAAAAATTTCGTGAACTAGTTTTGAAGACAAGAAGCTGTCCATTCCGAAGAAACGTGAGCGTAAAGCATATCCAGAGTTCCGACTTACAATTCGAAAGAAAAGTCCATTATAGTAAGCTTCATAAATAGATACAACAAAGAGGATTTTATAGCATCTGCAAGGACCACTAAAATAATAACACCTGAGGACTTAGGCTTCCAGGACAAGAAAGGAAGAATCTTCGTGAATGATCACTTAACAACGGATTCCAAGCTACTATTAAATAAAACTAAGCAGTTAGCTAAGGAAAATAATTATAACTTTGTTTGGGTTAAGTTTTGTAAAATCCACGTCCGGAAGAATGAAACCGCTCGGTCATTTACCATTAATAAAATGGCTGATTTAAACAAGATTGCATAGTCAATATTACAAACAATATAGTTTTGTATAATTATAAGTTAAATTTTACATGTATAATAAAATATTGTAACTTTACGCCAGCATCTGTTGTCGTTATAACTTTAAACATAAGTATTTATAAAATGTTTAGCGCCTCTGACTCATTACGTCGTTCGACTCGTCTCTTTTGTTCTCGGACACCTGCTTTATGCTTTGGTCACAGCGTTGTTTACCTATTAGTTACAGGTGCCGGTTATATGTTTATCTCGCTCGCCCTGCCGCATACTCCTATGTCTGTCTCGCCTATAATCGTAGATCGGTGCCATATCGCTAAGTACTACTTTTGCTTAACCATTTCTCTAGTTATGTGTTCAATTTACCCACATTATAAAATTGCAACATTACTTGTCATATCTATATTTAATAAGTATTTTTGCGTTAATGATTCTAATTTTTCATGTATTCTGTTAATAAGATTTATATTTTACCAATGGATGTGTATGACTTAAAAGTGTATTACCAGAATGTACGCGGTCTGCGATCTAAAACGGTAACTTTCTATCGTAATTTGAGACTAAGCTCGTATGATATCGTGATCCTAACGGAGACTTGGTTGTTGCCTGGTGTGAGTGATACGGAGCTTTTTGATGAGCGTTACATAGTGTGGCGGCGCGATAGGGATTACGCCCAGACAGGACAAACGCGAGGAGGTGGTGTACTCATTGCAGTTCGTAAAGATATTTGTGCCGTTTCCCAGCCAAGTTTTGTAAGTACCGCCGAGGATCTATGGCTAACGGTGTCTATAAAAAAGGGTAAAACTGGCTCACCGCAGAGTTACGATTTGAATATATGCACTGTTTATTTATGTAAACAAAATCTGGGGCTGTCTTTCTCGAACCAATTAAATAATTTTCTATTTAAATTGGACGAAGTTATATTGAGAAGGCCAAATGATAAATATTTGATCACGGGAGATTTTAACATGAGTGGTTTGTTGTGGAAGCAAAATTCTGGCGAGTCATCCCTTTGCCCGGGTAATATTGTTAGCGCGGACGAGCAATCTTTTGTCGACTTGTTATGCACTCATGATCTAAATCAATTTAACGGTATAACTAACTGCTATGGGAGGATATTGGATCTGGTCCTGTCGAACGATATAGTCACCGTCCGGGAAAGTGAAGATCCTTTAGTATCTATAGATCCACACCATAAGGCGCTCATAATAGATTTGAAATTTTGTCAATTACCCCCCTTAAAATCAGCTTCGCGTCCCGTGTTTTTATATTCTAAGGCTAATTATGATGCGATTAACCAAGATATTTCCGAAGTTAACTGGGATAGGGAGTTTCATGATAAATCGGTTATTACCGCCACAGACTGTTTTTATTCATTTTTAAATAAAATAATTATTAAGCATGTCCCGTCAAAAGTTAGTAGTACAGGTCGATATCCGGATTGGTATACCCCAGCATTAAAGAAAATGATCAAGGAAAAATACAAATATTTCAATAAATTCAAAAGATATAAAAATCTATCGGACCGAGTTAGCTATCGCCTGTTGAGAGAGAGAGTAAAAAGGCTTGAGAGTGAGTGCTATGATAGGTATATTATGTCTGTTGAGAGTAATATTAAAAATAACCCCAAACATTTCTGGAGGTATATAAAATCGAGGTCCAACTCAAATAATATTCCTTCTACCGTTAATTATGGTTCTAAAATAGCCAGTGGGGGAGAAGCCATTTGTAATGTTTTTTGCGACTATTTTTATTCGACGTTTTTACAATGTTCGACGCCTACAATGAACTTTGACTCAATTGAATATAGCGATACTGTGTCAGAGATTCAGAGTGTAAATATTGAACTGCATGAGATAGTTAAATTGTTAAAGTCATTGGATAAGAGTAAGTCAGCTGGACCTGATAATATACCTGCTCTCTTTCTAATTAATTGTGCTGATACTATTTCTTTACCAATCAGTTTATTGTTTAAGAAGTCCCTATCGGAGTGCGTCATGCCTCCGCTATGGAAATCAGCGTTCATTACCCCTATACATAAGAAGGGCTCTAAAACTGACGTTGAAAATTATCGCCCCATCTCAAAGTTGTGCTTAGTTGCTAAAACTTTTGAGAAAATAATTCACACTCAATTATATGCCGCATTAAAAATTTCTTTTAATGAATTTCAGCATGGCTTCATGAGGGGACGGTCAACTGTCTCTAACCTAATCTTATTTCATGACTACATCACAGACAGCATGAGCCAGGGTAAGCAAGTCGATGTCGTTTACACTGATTACAGCAAATGTTTTGATAGAATTGATCATTCGACACTAATCCACAAGCTAGAGGCAGCAGGCATACGGGGTGATCTGCTAAGACGGTTTATATCTTATATAACCAACAGATCTCAGGCTGTAGCGGTGAATAACTACCTATCTAGATGGGTTACGGTGCCCAGCGGTGTTCCCCAGGGCTCATTGTTGGGTCCCTTATTGTTTGTAATTTTTGTAAACGACATCGGCCAATGCTTCCATTCTTCTAAACTACTCTGTTTTGCAGACGATATGAAAATATTCGCCTCTATTTCCTCTCAAACAGACGTTCAGGCACTCCAGTTAGATCTATTACGCCTTGACGATTATTGCGTTAGAAATAAATTAGATCTTAATCCAACCAAGTGCTCCGTTGTCACCTTTACCAGAAAGAAGTGCATTGTATCCTCTGAATACACCCTGAAGGGACTCACTCTGACAAAATGTCATACTATTCGAGATCTCGGTATTATGTATGATTCAAAGTTATTGTTCGATGTACACATAGATAATATTGTAAAGAAGGCATCACAGGCATTAGGATTTATAATGCGAGCGTCTTCCTGTTTCCGAGAAGCGAAAACATACAAAATACTGTACTGCACGTACGTTAGAAGTATACTGGAGTATGGGTCGCAGATCTGGAATCCTAGGTATGACAAGTATATCGATAGATTAGAAAACGTACAGAGAAAGTTCTTAAAATACCTTTGCTATCGTATTAAATATTATCATTATAAGTCTGATAATTACTTGAACATATGCGCCAAATTCCATCTTCTACCTTTGTATAAGCGGAGGGATATTGCTGATATAACATACTTACAAAAAATTCTGTCTAATTCTATTAATAGCTCAGAACTGTTGTCTATGGTAGGTTTGAATGTACCAGTAAAATCCTCACGTCATCATACTCCACTACACCTACCTCTCGTAACTACAAACTACCGGCAGGATAGTTTTATGTGGCGCGCAGGCAAGGCACTTAACGCAGCGAGTAAATTGCATGATTTCGACGTCTTTGACGCGAGTCCGGCGACGATGAGACAGATGCTAAGCAGAGATTTTTTTATGAACTACGTAGATTTTAGTTAGTTAATTGTATTTTTCTTTTGTTGTTTTGTTTTTTGTTGTATTGTATTTTATTGTAACTTTCAATGCACATGGTTTATGTATAGCGAATTGTTTCTAACCGTGAGGACCTTTAATTGGCCACATGTCACATATACCTACCATTGTTATTCAATTTAATAAGGCCGTTGGTCTTCTTATAAATTAAATAAATAAATAAATAAAGCTTCAATAACTAACATAGATAGTTCCGATGTGATGGCAATACGAAATCCTTACATTGATAAAACGTAGAAATAACACAATCGACAATATGGTAAAGGTTTTGAAATACGTCGCCGTTTTTAGGGGTTGTGAGTGATTGGGAGGGGAGGGGGGTAGGTCTCGGAAACCCACCTCACCATTTTCACTTGCCGGAAATACTTGGTTTCCTCTGAAAAAAAAAATCCAAACATCGGTGTGTATGGCACTGCCAACTTCCACATTATTCACACTAGTTTAATAAACTAAGGTTGACGGAGCCCTGCATCGCAGGGCTCCTATTTTCGGATTAGGGTCAAAAGAGAACCTACTATAACCTATTTAGTTACTTATTACAGAACCCTAGGTACTCGAAAGCAATGACGGCAATGACGCACAAATTTGATGTTACCTGTCAATATCATTCACACAAGATGGCGGTTGCGTTTCGTATCACGTTTTTTCACATAAAACCTAAATATCGCTTTTATTGATTCTACTAGTTTAATAAAGTGAGGTTGACTGTGGTTAGGGGTCAAAAGAGAACCTAACACAACCTATTTAGTTACTTTCACATAAAACCTAAAATTATGTTCCGTTTTGCATATTTGAATGAAGAATTTTTGGAAATTGTTTAAAAATATTTAGACGCAACCCCGGCAGCCAAAATTACTTTTAGGGGATTAAGACTAACTCCCTTAAGCCCCCTACACCACCAATACCCTCAAATTCGGGCGATTTTTTTCGAAACCCAACCCGACAATATTAACAGACTAGGAAAAATATGTCCACCTCGACCGAATATGAGATCAGCAAATAATTATCTCTGTTGGAGAAGATTCAGATATGAGGTTTTAGTTTGAGTGACAGTGACTAATAATAAAAAAATATATTTTAAAATTACTGCGTTTTATTTGTGAATATATTTGCCAAAACACTTTTAAAATGAATTTTATTTCGAAGATGTAAAATCGGTAACTACGTACGATTGCATGTCGTTTGCCAATTAATTTGATATTTATAAATAATCGCTTAAATTTCCTTAGGTTACATCACTATAATTGTCAGTCATGAACTGTCATGCATATCATTATAGGGGAGAGTCGGTTATATCGTACCACTTTTCACTTTAACTCAAATATCTCGACTATAACACGTCTTATAATAATTAATAGATATGTAAAATAAAGTTTCATATTTTACCTTGCTAAGACGGAGAGAACAGATCCCTGCGGTTACTCTAACATTGTTATAAATGCTTTTTTGTAAAGGCCTGCCAAAGGTACGATTTAGCTGACTAGTCGTTTTAATCGTACCACCAAGTCTTTAAATCGTACCATGGGTGTTTAAGTCGTACCACTAAATGAAAAACATTAAAATTCTCAATCAAATTATTAATTTTTAACTCTTAGGTAAGTAATAAAGAAACATTATTTATATCTCTTAGGTAATAGAAACACACTGATACGCTCTCATTGCTCGAATTCATTGTTTCAGCGGCTAATAAATTGTCAGCAGCCTCAAACATATGTTCTGGAAAAACATGTCGGTTTATAGGCCAAATTCCACTAGCGCTGAATTCATTTACTATATTCCCAATCACTGCGGCTCTTTCATAGGCTTCTCCAAATAATTGAGCAACCTGGTATTGTGTCACTTGTCGCCCAGGATTGGTTCTCAACCATTTTTCTGTGCTCTGGATATAATAAGTACTCAGGGATTTGAAAAATGATACGTCAAGAGGCTGAATTCGGTTTGTCGTATGACCTGGTAGTTGTAACAGTATTATTCCATTATCTCTTGCTAAACACAGAGCTTCGAGATTTTTTGAGTGTGTCGTATGCCCATCCAAAAGCAGCAGAACTTTCTTTTCAGGCGTAGGTTTTACAATTTTAATAAAGTGCTTCAACCATTCCACAAAGAGCACAGAGTTAATGTAGCCGCTTTCAGAAACAGTAACAATACTGCCTAAAGGAGCACCATTTGCTAGTTCTGGATTTTGTCTTATCCTTTTAAATATTAGCATTGGAGGAATAAACTGGCCGGAAACACTAGCGCAGCATACCGCCGTGGTATTGACACCTCTTTCTCCACTAGTAGCGGCGCCAATTTGCTTCTTTCCCTTTTGTCCTACAATTTTTTTTTAGCTTTCTTTTGGACGGTTGAAAATCCACTTTCGTCTACATTGAAGATATTGGTAGGTTCTATGCCATTTTCATCTACAATCTTCTCTAATAAATCAAAAAAGTGAAACACATTTTCTCTATTGAATCCTTTAATTCTATTCAAGGATGTGTTTTCAGGTTGTCGAACACTTAGCTGTGGGTGCCTTTTCATAAATTTGTAGAACCATGCTTTGCCAGCCATGCGATTTTCTTTATTGAAATTATTCTGAATGTTATGGATTTCAGCAATTTCGAATGCAAGACGTCGAATATCGCTGATTGTTAGACCAAACATGTGTGTTTCGAGATGAAGAATATGCTCAGCCAACATATTTTCTGTTTCGATATCGAATATAACCGGTCTCCCTTTTTGGATTTTCGCATCAACTGTAATCTTATTTTTCTTTTTTATATGCCGTAGAATTGTTGGTTTTGGAATAGATGTCTTTGAAATTTTGTTTAAACTTAATTCTTTATTTTCGTAAGCCGCAATAGCTCTTTCTAGGTCCTCTGTGTTCCAATTATAATATTTAATTTTAGCTTTAGGCTTCGTCATCTATAACAACAAAAATATAGTCTGTAAAATATAGGTACTTGCGGTTGGTAGTCGGGTAAATCGTACCAGTACAATTTAACCAACTGCAAGTGGTAAGATTAAGCCAACTAAGTTATTTCAAAAACAAAAGCAAAAATCCGGCATAACTTCAAAACTTAGACACGCAACAAAAGCCACCAATAATCTAGTATACAATTGTGAAAGAATAAAAAAAACTGTATAACTATAGCTTACCTCGTTTACGAGTTATATCCTTACGAATGTACCTACGACAATATTTACATTAATTCCCACAAAAAAATGTTTTTTTCACTCACGCGCACAGTTGTTAACTCACGTCGATTGCAAATGGCGGGTGACGAGGGGTGGTGCAGGGCCACGATTTGGTGTTGTCAGTGAAGAAAAATATATTCATTAAGTGGGAAATTTAGAAGTGGTACGATTAAAATGCCAGTACGATATAACCAACTCTCCCCTACAGCGAAAATACTATAGGTAGGTAACTAGGTATACCTAGCGATGACTTTAAGCTAAGTTGACGAAGCCCTCAGAAGATCACTATTGCGGCCTAGTGAAATTACAATATCACTGAAAAGAACCCATTAAATTATACGAACCAGTCGTTATTGACTATCTGTGTAATTATAATTTCACTAGTAAAATTATAATATCACGTATTTGACTAAATGCGACACATACATGTACCTACGTAAAAACATATAAGACCGAATTGCGAAGCTCCTCCTTTCTTAAGCAATAGGATCTACATACCTACTACATTAAGTGTAGTCGTACAACCGTCAATTAGTGCAGTACCAGCGTTATAATCGTAGTGCCTGCAGAGAAACGATTGGCAACAATGAGCCAGTCACTATGCTATTTAACTTGGTATAAACCGCAGGACTACTTAGAGTCTTGTCTGCCGCGGAAACCAAAAAATATAGCTACTAGTAGATAATATACAGAAGGCTGGTTTATTCTTTGCTCAGAGAATCAGCATTGCCATCCAGCGTGGCAATGCTGCCAGCCTTCTGGGCACGTTACCCGATGACATTGATGCGGAGGCATTTTACGACGCCTAAACCGTGTAAATATTTTCAATTTTTAATCTCTTTTTACGTTTTTTTTGTACATATACTACTTAGACATTAAGATTAGATTTAGCTACTTAGTTTGCCGCCCGTAGAATTTACTGCTCGCTATATCTGTTCATTGATAGTAAGCGACAAGTTAATAAATTAACATCAATAACATCATGAAAGTTTTTACTGGTTCAAAAACGTCAAGTAGATACGTAGCAGGCTTGTTGACTACTGGGTAACTGCGTAGTAATAGAAAAAAATCAATATTTTGAGTCGAGCATCTGACGCACAGAGAAGGGAATCACTGGCCAAGTTCAGCGAAGAGTCCAGTGTCAAGTGCAGGCCTCGCTGACATCATCATCGTGGTCACTAGATACACATGTAATACTTACTTACACTTCTCTCTCCACTACTAGATCTTGGAACAGTCAGCCCGAGCCGGGTCATCATTAGGCTCACAAATCACTGCGTTACCTTTTTCTCTCCTAAAGTTCTAACAAATATTTCTTGAACATTCAGATCGAGTTGCCTCGCGGATTAATCTGCCTAAACTTCGACCATAACATTAGTGCTCTTTCAGCTCGTTTCGTTTTTTAAAGATGCTAGCGTAACAGTTGCTCTGATAATCACAAATGTTTCAGATTCGATTTGTAGTTGCTGCGTTGAAATAAAGAAACAAATCCTGCAGCTCAGTAAAGATAGAACTAAAAGTTAGTTCAGGGTTTGTATAATATGTAGAGGGTTCGGGACGTTCGGGTGTAGGGTTCAATAAACACACGCACATACTGTATAGATACAAATGTATTGTTAGTAACTAGTAGGTTCTGGTGGCTCGGTGGTGGCTCGGTGGTGGCTCGGTGGTGGCTCGGTGGTGTTAGGAGCGCAGGTAGTGTCGCGGCGTGTAGACGCGTGTGAGGTCGCGCTCGCTCATGGTGGGCACGCGCGGCTTCAGCTCCGGGATGATGGCGCAGCCCAGCACCGACAGACCGTTACGAGCCCTGCACACACACAAGCGCACACTCACTACACGCGCACCGCACACGACACACACACAGGAGCATTGCTCCTCTCGGCGTGAACAAGCTGGCTAACACCGATGTTCGTTCACAATCAATCTAATTCCTTTTCTCTCCTCTTCAATCTACTTCCTTTATTTTTCCTTCCACTCGAATGACACGGTCAATAGTGTTTTTGAATACAGTTTTTCATAGGCGAGAATATTGCGTGTATAGTATTAATGTCCGTGTGGTGACGGATTAAGAATACGAATTGTCACCACCCCATATCATCCCGTGGGTGTCGTAAGAACCGACAGAGGGAGCATATTATGCAGAGAACAGCACTGTAAGAGAAGGAAAACTTGATACAAACCCTATACCAACCCGTTTGGCCAGCGTGGTATAATAGGCCAATTCCTCCTTTCAAAGGAGAGGCCTAGTCCAGTAGTGGACTGTTAAAGGCTGATTATGATGAGTATTAAGGTGGGGTCAACCTCCAGCAGGAGAGCTAGTGGCTTAGTAGGCAGCACTTAGGTATGTACATTTGTGAATAGGCACTTGGCCCTAGTTACCAGAAAGACAGACCAGGCTGCAGACAGATTGCGTGCTGTACCAACGGTTTAAGTGCTTTCCGAAGTACGGAGATGTAAAGCCACCAATCTTCTGTCTTCAAGTTTCTATTGAAAAATTCCTAACAGGAATGCCCAGTAGGTATTAGTTTATACTCGACTTGGGAATCGAACCTTAAGCTCGTGATTTGCAGTAGTTAGCCTGACGCTCAGAGTAGTGTGTGTTGGGTAGGTGTGGGTACCTTATCGGCGCGTCCTCGGTGTCGGGCAGCCAGCAGTGCAGGGAGTACCCCCGCCGCGTCTGAAACAACCGCCTTCTAGATGTCAATATGCTAGCCGACTCGCCACAACCACTACTTCTCACTACCGCATCTAACAACTACACGTGTACTACTACATACTACAACATGTCATCATAAGTGTGATGTTCGCGTGTGTGGAGCGCCATACCTTGACGGAGCTCTTGAGCTTGCTGCGCGACGCGCGGTACGTCTCCACGTCGGGAAGCTGCTCGCACGACTTCCTCGAACTCTTCGACGCGAGAATTGAGGAATCTGCAACGATCACCCACTGTTACACGCTCGTCTGACTCGTCAACAAACAGCTAGCAGGGTGGCAGTGCCCGGAGAGGCCGCGGCTCGGGTTTGTTTAAGTGCAGTGCGATTACCGAGCGCTTCCTTCTTCATGGTGAGCGTGAGCTTGCTGTCGGTGCGCGCGAGGTGCGGCGCGGGCGCGGGGGGAGGCAGCGGCGGCGCGCGGCTCACTCGGGTGCCGCGCCCCTCGCGCGCCGAGCACGCGCACGAGGCGCAGTGGCGACACGTGCACTCCTGCAACACACGCCGCGAGTCAGCGCCGCACTCACCCTCACTGAGCTCAACGGCGGCGCGCGCCCGGGGCTCACCTGGCAGGGCTGCGGCGCGGCCGGCGCGGCGCGCTCCTGCGGGAAGCGCAGCCGCATCTCCACGTCGGCGGGCAGCGCCGCGCGGCACGACCCCGCCACCGTCACCGACCACCCGCCTGCGACACACGCGCGCGTCACGCTACAGCTCTCACTCACACACAACACCTCTCACTCACACACACGTCGCACCATCGACCACTTTACCTGGCGTCTCCCGAGCGTCCTGCGCCGGCGCGGCGGCGGGTGGCGCGGTTGGCGCGGGTGGAGGCGCGCGCGAGGCGGCCGCGGGGTCGCGGCGCCGCGCGGCTCGGCGCGCTCGGCCCGGCGCCAGCCACCGCGGCGCCAGCGAGCACAGCAGGCTGCCCCCTGACTCGCTGCTGTCGCTCGACGTCATCCCCGCGCCCCCCTCGCCGCCGCCGCCCTTGAACTCTGGCAGCTTAACGGTGTGAGCGTCCTCCTCGCTTCGCTCAAGCGAGAATGTTCGACCTTTCCGTCTGTCGGTGGTGTTGCGAGGGAGCTTGGCGCCGGGCGAGCGCGCCGGCTCGTGTGCGGCGGGCGCGGGTGCCTGCACGCACTCGTAGGACTGCGAGCGCGCTAGCGACGCACGCCGCGGCGCCGGCGCCCGCTCCGCACGCTGAGCTCGCTCGGCGCGCTCGTGCCGCGCGCCCGCACCCGCCGCCTCCCCGCGCTCGGTGCGCTCGCCGGGCGCGGCGCGCCGCACGTCGTGCTGCGTGCTCACCGTGCGACGCGCACGACCTTTGTCGCCATCGGCCGCCTTCTCTTTGTTACCTTCGCGCAAATAAAACGACCGTTTAAATATCTCAATCTTTTATTATCCAAACTGTGATACATAAATGCTCTCGTCTAGACCTAATATAACAAATAAATAATTTTACATTTTACAACGAGGTGGTGGTCGCGGGTGCCGTTCGGAACGTTTACGGTGCGCCGCTACGAGAGGCGCCTCCACGCGCGCGGCAACGCTAGCGGTGAGGGGCGCGGTGCCAGTACTCGGGCCCGTAGTCGGGTGACAGCGAGTGACTAGTGTGAACTAAGCAAGCGTCAGTGCGAGCTACTCGACGGGCACGGAGCAAGCGGCGGTGCGGTGCAGCAGCGGCGGCGCGGGGGTACCTTGGGCGCGGGCGCTCCAGGCGCGCGCGCGCACCGGCGACGTGGCCGCCGACTTGCTGGCGGGTGACGTCATAGTGGTCTGGTGGCATCGCCGCGCCTCGCCCTCGCCCATGGGGGACGTGGCGGCGCTCTTGGTGTGGGGGGGGCGCGGCTGAGGGCGCGGGGGAGGCGGGGGCGCCGCGTCGCACTCGGCGTCGGGCGGCTCGCGGTACTCGTCGACGATGTCGGGCGCGGAGGCGCGGCGGTCGCGCGCCAGCTCCTCGGCGCCCGAGTCGAGGCTGAGGCTGCTGCGCTCCTCGGGGATGATGTCGAACACCTGGCGGAAGCGCAGCGAGTTGGCGCGCTCGCGCGGCTCGGGCGGCGCGGTTGCCTCGCGCGCGGCGTGCGGCTCGCGCGCGGCGGGCACGGAGGCGCGGCGCGGCGGCGGCGCACGCTCGTGCTCAGCCAGCGCCTGGAGGAGCATGTCCGCGATGAGTCTGTTGGTGTTGCCGTTCCTCTCGGCGCGCGCCTCGCCCGACGACCTCCTGTTGTTGTTCCGCTGGGAGTCACCGCCCCCCGAGCGCTGCGCCCGCTCGTGAATCGGCACGGGAATGCGGGACTTTTTATTTTTCGTGCAGTGATTTTGGTTCTCGTCGGAGTTGGTCGTCTCCGGGGAGCTCGGCGAGCCGTTCACGTACTCGAGTATCTCGAGGATCTCTATACATTTATTGCCGTCGTGTATCTCGGACTTCTGGTATATCCGCTTGGCGGCGCGGTCGTCGGCGGGCGGCGGGCGCAGTGACAGCTTGCCGCGCACGTGGTGTCGCTCGGGGCGGTCGCGCCCCTCGCGCCCCTCGCGCCCCTCGGCCCGCGAGGAGTGGTTGCGGAGCGCCCGGAAGGGCTCCCGGTCGTCGAGTGGCTCCAGCTCCTTGCGCCAGGTGCGCTTGGTCGCGTTGTCGTCGGGCTTGGCGAGCAGCGCGCGCGCAGGCCGGTGCTTGATGCGCATGCACTTGTACTCGTCCTGCGCGATCTTGGCGATGACGTCGTCGATGAGCGCGTTGACGATGGCCATGCAGTCGCGCTCGACATCTCGCCGCGAGCGCGCGCACGTGTCGACGTGCTTGGCGCGCTCGCGCTCCAGCTCGCGCCGCTGCTGGCGTGTGCGCGTGCGTCGCGCGCACTCCATGCGCAGCTCCCTCTTGCGGTGGCGCCGGTACAGCCGCTGTTTTATTTTCTCGGGCATGCGGTCGGCGACGTTGACGTTCTCCTTGTCGCAGTCGCACTCGTTATCCTTGATGCCTATGAAGAAGGACTCGGGCTTGTCGCGGGGCTGCGGTGAGTCTTGGTTGCGCGCGTCCTCGGGCAGCAGGTCGAGCACGTCGATGGCGGAGCGCACGAGGGGGGCGCGGCGCAGCAGCACGGAGCGCGGCGAGTTGGGGTCGTCGAGGCTGTCCACGAGGCTGGTGCAGTCCGAGCCCATGAGCTCGGCGTCGTCCGACGACGAGGTGTTCACCTCCATGGAGTCGGTGTGTGGCAGTGCCGAGAAGCGCGGCACCACGGGGTTGTCGCCCACGTCGCGGTAGTAGTTGCCGGCGCCCACGCCGCCGATCAGCTCGTAGCGCTCGGGCGAGCGGGCACGCGGCGCCTCGCGCGAGGCCAGCGCCGCCTCCGCGTTGTCGATGTACGCGTCCACGTCCGACACCTCGATGTGCGAAATCTCGGGCCGGTTGGCGGCGGCGAAGTCTGCGGGCGTGAAGGCGTGCAGTTCGTCCTGGAACAGCTTCTGTATCTGCTGCAGCACGGCCTGGTTGACGCTGTCGTGGTGCAGGTCGAACGAGTCGCAGGGGCAGGCGGCGGGCGGCGGCTCGCCCGAGGCCGCGTTGTTGTTGTTGGACTCGACGCTGAGCGCCTCCTCGCGGATGCACAGCGTGTTGTTGTTGGAGTCATCGCGCCGCCCCTCGCCGTGACACAGCTCCTCGTTGCCGAAGATGATCTGGTTGTTGGAGGTGGGGCTCAGGTGAACGATAGTGTTCACTCCTGTGTTCTGTAACTTCACTTTGATCTCCTTCTCGACGATGCTTATTTTCCTATCACTGCCCATCGACGCGTTCATGCATTCCAGTTGATCCGTCAACGAGTTGAGACTCTCCACTAGGATGTTGGAGACGTACTCGTCGATATTTATGTTCTGTGCGCTCCTTTGGCTCGGCGCGGGAGCTCGCAGAGTGTTCGGTGGAAGCTTGTCGGGTCCGGTGGCGGGAGCGGGCGCGGGCGCGTGTATGGTGGGCACGGGGTTCGCGTTCGACGTCTCGGAAACGACGATCTCGAGCACCTCGTACGTCGGCGAGGTGTCCACTGTGAGCGGCTTGTCGTAGGGCAGCACGCAGCGCTCGACTTCATCGCCGCTGGCGGAGTGTTCGCTGATGCGCGCGTTGACGTGGTCGCTGTGTGTCATGAAGTCCCCGGGGCGCGGTCGCGGCGCACGCAGCAGCTCCTTGGCGGTACACAGCGACGCTGAGAACGACTCGGACGTGTCGCTGAGGGAGCGCTCGTCGCTGAGCGGGCACAGCACGAGCGCGCGCGGCGGCGACGTGTCGCTGGGTGCGCTCGCCTCCTCCGCGCTCGTCGACTTGATCTCTCTCGTGGCGGCGTCGTCGTCGGACGAGTGACGCTCCGAGTACTGCGTGTAGGCGTCGCGCGCGGCGCGCTCGTCGCACTGGTCGCACTTGGAGGCGTCGCTCTCGGAGAAGGGGTCGGCGACGTGGTCGGGGTGCGCGTGCGAGCGGTACGTGCAGTCGGAGAGGTCGGCGCGGCGCTCCTCGGCGCGCTCGTAGCTGTTGCGCATGGCGGCGCGCAGCATCTCGTCGCTGCCGCGGAAGTCGCGCGACTCGAGGCGCTGGCGCTTGGGCGTGGCCCAGCCGGCGGGCGCGTGCGAGGGGCGCGCGGAGGAGGACGTGAGCGCGCTGGACAGCGGGCGCAGCTCGGAGCGCGAGCCGTCCAGCGAGCGCGTCTCGCGGTCGGCGGGCTCGTCGGCGCAGCAGCAGCAGCCGCGGCAGTCGGCGCGGCCCCACATGCGCCGCTGCAGCGCTGACTTGCGCATCAGCTCGCGGTCGCGCCGCGCGAATCGGTGCGCGCCCTCGCCCGCCGCCGGCGACGCCGACGCGGCTGTCCGACTGGTGGCCGGCGCACTCTCCTCTGACTCAGATCGTTGCTGCGCTAGCCGGTACCTGCAACGAGCGAGCAAGAACGTCTATTAAATTGTTACCAAAATCATGTCACTAGTGGTGTATACTGCAAGGTACTTGAGTGTGAGGCTTACTTTCTCATGATAGTCTCCGGCACGGAGTAGCGGCGGCGCATGAGGCCGGGCGAGGCGCCGGGGCGCGCGTGCTCGGCGAGCGGCGCGCGCTCCATGCCGCGCGGGGGCGCCACCTCCGCGCACACAACACGCGCTGCTGCGCTGGAACACACATACAACAACTATGAACATGTTATCTTTAACAGACGATTTTTTTAATACAACCAAAGAGGTGTCTACGTCCTTTCGAAGATCGTTCTATGCAGTTTCTTTTATGGCGCTGATACACCTGAGCATTCACTTGCAACAGAACAGTGAGCATTCGCCGTTTTATGATTTGTCGAACTGAACATTTTCACGATCATTCTAGCGAACACTCTAAATTCAAATAGTCCGTAGAATTTAGAAAACAGTCATATAGAAATCGCACTACAACAGCAGTTTTACCCTATATTTACTTCAGTTCCACTTACGAATTATTTCTAGAGTAAGATACATAAACAAATGACGTTTCTAAATAATGAAATGCAGATTTTAATTTGAACAGGTTTAATAAATCACACAAGTGTCTGTTCCTACGTTCAAATTTATTAATCGATATTGAGAGTTTATCAACATTCTATTGAAATTAATTCTGAGACCTAAACCAAATCTAAGGATCTATTGTAAACATTATCGATATTTTATCGATATTTATTCTGAGTAATCCTATCACTAGTCAAGTAAAAATTAGTGACAAACTACGAAGATTCTTCCCTAGATTAAAATCATAAGTCAAGGTGAAGTAAATATATTGGGTTTAACCGCCATTGTAGCGCGAATTCTATGTATTATCTATATTCTAAGGCTTGCCCGAATGTTCGTGAGAATGCTCGCTAAAACACACTCATTTGTTTTGTAACGTTCGCGAGGATGCTCATTACAGGTGAATGATTAAGTATATCAGCGCCTTTAAACAAAAATTATTTAGTCCAACACTGTCAGACACATTCGAGTAGGCCGAGAGAGAAGATAGATTTTGTCAACTTTTTCAGTCTAGCGGATAATTGTATGTATTTATTTATTATACCCACCTACACTTTATTGTGCACATATACAATTATTTTAAGGAATTTCACATAACATAAATACAAAAGTGGGCCTTATCGCTAAAAGCAATTCCTACCAGGTTACACGTACATACATGAATGTCAACAATGCCTTTGATCTTATAAATCATGATATTCGTATTCAAAAATGTTTCTATGTGTATTCATAGATACTACAGACTTTACAGTGTTTTTTTTACTTAGATACCAAGATCTAGTCTTGGTATCTAAGTCAAAAAAATTCACTGTTCACAAATGGTTGACATAGGTACTGCAGGGTTTTATATCATAAACTTATGTAATATCGCCAGGAATGCCACAGGGATTGCCTATGGGGCATTTTTCTAAAATCTTGGCTGTACTTTAATGTGATGGATGCGGGTATTCAGCTTTATAATTCGAGATAATTTCTATCAGTCAGTTATAGCTCGCGCAGAGAAAATGCAGCTGTTTAATATGTAAGCAGATCAGATCGACGAGAAATGCGAGTCAAACGAAGCGCGTTGACGTATGCGTTTGGTTATTATTGTGCAGCACCATGCGATGTCACGTATATATCGAAGTATAGGGTAAACGTGCTGCAGTCGCACAGAAGTGTGCGTACACTTCAATGTGGTGGCAGATACATATGCTATGAACTCTGCCATGATGCTATGAATAGGCGCTATGAACCAAGCACGAAGTAGCTGAACTAGCATTAAGTCTTAAGTCTCAAAAGGATCAGTATTCGTGGAGTGCGCCGAGAATAGAAGAGGAATGTGTAATGATCGGCAGCGGGCGGAGCGAGCCGACACTACACCACACCGCACTGTACTCGACCTACAGTTATGTTATGTTGCGTGACGATCGCTCTGTGAGCGCACATCAATGAGCCAAACTCATTGAGCACTGTTATGATCAAACCGAGCCACTCCAGCATTGTGCCCGCCGCGACGTGGAGGCCCAACACACTCTAAATATACACATAACGGCCAGGCAGCTACAAATCAACTTTAATATTTATATTTAGATACATTAGATGAATGAATGCTTCCTCGAAGAATTATTTCGACGTCGATCTAAATTAGAATACGCTCTAAAAGTGAAACGGCTCATACCTACTGCAGAAATGTTGCGGGAGCGATATGTCTCGCGAGGGGCGGCAGGCGACAGGCGGCAGGACTCGGTCAGGACAAGGAGGTGGAGTGGCTATGATCGGAAGCGGAGGTGCGGGGCAGTAGGGGGCGGGAGGCGAGGGTGCGTCACAACAAAACGACGAGCACGTGGTGGATATTTGCGACAGACGCTCGCGAGTCACGCGGACCGATCTGTAGGGCAGTGCGAGCAATGACCGACACACACCACATTGTCAACCCGGGTAACTTTGAATGTTATGTTTACAGGGTGCTTAACTGTAATCATTGTCGAGGTAACTGAATATTTTGTTTGAAGTGGCTTATTGGTGACATAGGCAATAAAAAAATGAATGGCCATGACTTTTATACATTCTATTTAATTTTTGCTATTCGTAAATCGCGGGGTATATGTTTAAACTCAGAAAATTATCATCTATTTGCCCTGGCTCCAATTCATTAGAGATCAGTGCAGTAATTATGATAGCGATAAGCACAGATGCTTAGGACGTATAACTCACTTTATGTGAGCTGTGCGGCGCCATAAGACTGAAAAGGTGATCTTTTTGCGTTTGTCATGCTGTTAAAAATGCTGGTGGGCCCCAGCGGTCCGTCTTATCGCCCACACCGCTTGGTGCTGATGGCATGGAGTCATTTTGATAGGGTACAACAAGAAACAAATACAAAAAGCATTTCAATTCTAGTTATGTATTGCGTAGCTTGGAGAAGTCTCTCGACAACCGAAGCAGCGATCAGTGTCAGACCCTGGTCTGCTTAAGACAGTTTGGTTGTTTCCTACTGCTCCTCATCGAAAAACAACAGTAAAGTAGCAAGGTTTGAGTGTGTGTGTCTGTGAAGAGCCATGTGGAAATAGTTAACAAAGCACACGGTACACTAAGTTCAGTTGTTATTTGTGAAGATGCTCGTCCCGCGCGGACGAGACTCCTCGCGCGATTGACTCATACGCCTTGTTCATTATCTGAGCAACACCGCGACTTCCGAGAACACCAACAACGACAGCTTTGTGACGCATCGCCACCGCCACCGGCCTGGGTTAATGCCTTAATTCGCACAATTAAAGACAAATGTGACACATGAACACGCACATATGGTCGACAAGTTCACCAAGAAGGTCTGTGTCACTCATTAGTTTGTTGACCTCCACAGCTCCACTGACCTACTAGACACGACCCTTGATGGAAAAAAACTTTACGAGATTACTTTTAGTAAAGTGCCAACCTCTCAGGGGATGATTAAATTCGTTAGTATGAAAAACTTTGGTTTTAGGACTGTTTGAAATAGAATTAGTTTTTATTATAAGTCAAATCGATTAGATCGATTGAGTAACATTTTGTTTAGTCTATTGAAAATTTCTGACAATGGTCACACTGAACTGTCATTCACTCACTTTCTTCTTTTGTCGTTTCCCGCGGTCAGCGAAAAACCCTAGCTCTGGATAGATTTCGTGTTGTGAGCGTTTTGATCTTGTATTTAGAACCCGTTTGATTGCCACTTCCTTGATCAATAACTGGCACCGGTTAATTGTGATAAAAATAGTATTTTAACGAACATTGTAAAACTTGAGTGAATCCGATGCACGTGGTTGGTGCCGGAAGAATTTGCTGATTGAAGACGCTGCGTGGAGTCTGGTAAAGTAAAGATAATTCACTTGCTAATATTGGCCAATTTTAGTCTCGTGTGTGTCTAACTTGCCTCCAGGACTCCACTCAAGAACATCACCAGGAGATATTTGGTAAGTAAGTTGTTTAATTCTTAGCGCCAAGAAACTTGGCCCATGTGTTAGATCCTTGTCTTGGGCTAAGACTGGATGAATTAATCGCTTCCACTGATCTGTGTTAAAAAATACCCATTCTTAGCCCGAATTCTACACATAAATTTTTGGTGCAGAGCTGTAGTTGAAATTTAGCCGCTGTTGCATTACTGAGTATAAACTCAGATTGGTATGAGCTTGTATCTTATCACCTTGTAGACAGTATTGTAGTGTTTGTCAGGTCAGTTATTGTCTAAAATACATAATATTTAATTGTATAAGTTGACCTAGATAATTTGAAACACATTGTCACATAACCTCAATCAGTAATTGTTGATTTGTATTGTTGGAAAATCTAACTTAAATTTGTTGTTGCATTAATAAGTCAGCTTTGATTGGATATATATCAGTTATATGTATCAATTGATTTAGTTAATTGCATATATTGATATATTGAGTTTGAAACATTGTAATAATCAAACTTGACCTTGCCACTTGGGCGGGTCACATTAATAAACTTTGTTTGTTATAATATAGATAATATTGCTAGGTAACACATATTCTGTGCTTACTTCATATTGTATATCATAAATAACACAGTTAGTCTGTCTGTTGCAAATAATTAACTAATTAAGTTGAAGTTTCAACTTTATTAATTTGTTATAAGTTATAACTTTGATAACTTTTGTGTTTGTTTCAATATACTGAAACTTTTAATTTTGTTGGGCAGTAAATACCTGTCACTTGCCTGCACTTGCAATAAACAGGCTAATACCTTGCTGGTTTCAAAGAATTAAGAAAAATTAAGTTTGATTGTTAATATTGTTTAACGCTTGTCCGGGCTCTTTTGAAATTTTGATTATGTCAGCTATCAAGGACTTGCGTGCGGCTGCTGGTGCTATTGCGTCAGATTTGCGCTGGTTTGCCTCAGCCAGTGCTTTAGTGAACCGGCCTGATCGCCAGCAGGCCCTACTTCAAAGGTACGAGCGGATTGATGATCGCCTGGCAAGTGTGGAACAGCAATTCCGCACTTTCAGCACTTGCTGTCTTGAAGTGTCAATCAATGATTTCACCGCTGACCAGCGAAATAAGGTCAGCGAAGACTATGCCCAGGTCTTAGACCTGTATGATGCTGTCTCCAATACTGCGAGACAACTAGTTGCCGATAGGGAAGGGCAACCCGGCCTGAAGCAGGAGCTTCCTAGGTCAGCACCGGGGCTGGTGAGTAGGCTCCCTACTTTGGACCTCCCCCATTTTGATGGCTGCCTAGGAAGCTACCTGGGCTTCATTAACTTGTTCGACAGCCTGGTCAATGATAGGGCTGACCTTCGGCCGGCACAAAAGTTGGCCTATCTAATGTCGGTTCTGGATGGGGAGGCTAAGGGCCTCATCCAGCATCTGCCCGTGTCTGACGAGGCGTACCAGACGGCTCGGGACCTAATCACCCGTAGGTACCATAACAAGCGTGGCCTCGCCGACACGCATATTGAGCAGATTTTGGGCTTGCCGACGCTCACCCGGGTCTCTGGGTTGCGCACCCAACTGTTGAACCCGCTTTTGGTGGCCATCAACGCACTTAAGTGCCTTGACCTGCCCGTGGACCAATGGTCCTATCTATTGGTGCACATTGTGCTGAAGAAGCTGCCTGCCGACCTGAGGTCGCGTTTTGAACAGCGCTTTGGTGGGGATAGCGCGACCCATCTGCCCCCCTTTGCTGACCTGGAGAAGTTCCTGGAGGATGAGTGCCGGGTCTTGGACAACTCCGGTGGTGACACGCCGGCTAAGTCGCAGCCGCCCAAGGTCAAGGAGCAGGCTCGCGTTCACACCCGAGCCAGTGTTGACCGGCGCCCTCCTCGCTTTGCAGTCACGCAGAGCCCAGTGGAGTGCTCCTACTGCAAGGTCACGGGGCACAGAACGGCCAGTTGTAGGGCATTCTTGGACCTGCATGTCGCCTCTCGTAGGCGCATCGCGAATGCCCGCCGCCTTTGCTTCTCTTGTTTGGGATCCCACTACCAGCGAGACTGCCCAAATTCTCGCCCCTGTCCTCACTGTGGAGGACAGCATTTGGACATTCTTTGTATGAATGCCAGAGAGGTTGGCCGCTTGTCCAACCAGCCGACGCCGCGCACGGGCGGGTGTTTTGAAGGTGGCAGCCGAGGCTCACCGGCGCGTAGCCGAGAGTCGCCTCGCTCAGTTGATCGCCACTCGCCCCGCTTGGAGAACCGTAGCGTGCGCACGCCTCCTCTCTCTCGCGCACCTGAATGTGCGACCGCGCAACGTCACCAGCACCATGACTGCTGCCCCAGGTACTCCCCTCCTTTGGCGGAGCGTCCCCGCCTTGACTCGCGCCCACCTCGTTTTGGGCGGGTGCGTCACTATGACCCCCCACAGATGGCGCGCGGATCGAGTCATCGCGCCCTTGAGGACTTCAAGCCGCACCCCCATTTTGATTTGCCTGGTCCTGGCCAACGGTCGCCGCCCAGGCAACAATAGGTCATTGACCCCTGCCCTATAACGCCAACCTCCCCCATTGAGACCGTTATCCTACCAACGGTTGCTGTTAGGGTCTGGGGACCCACGGGGACCTCTGTTGTTGTCCGTGCTATATTGGACACAGGTTCACAAGGTTGCATTGTTTCCACTTATTTGGTAGGGCAGGTTAAATTAAATATGGGCTCTTTTCCAAATTGTATACGGGGCATAGGTGACGTAGCCTCTAATGTTGAAGGGCAAGTTAAGGTTTTGTTTGGCCCTGTTGGATCTTCACACCCGAGGATTAAAACCTCGGCTATTGTGTTGAATAATATTTTGGGTATGCATCCACAGAAGCAGCTACCTGCTGCTGTGGTGAATTTGACATCGGGATTGGAACTGGCAGACCCCAAATTTGACACACCGGGACAAATCGACTTGTTGATTGGCTCTGATGTCCTCGGTGGAATTTTGATTGGTGGGAAAAGGGTCTTGGTGCCAAATGGTTTGACTGCCATCCCGACCATATTTGGATTTGCTTTGATGGGACCTGTACCTAGGGACCCTCCTCCACCTGAACTTGACAATTTGTTGGCTGTAGGCTCTGCTCTCTCTGATGCGGTTCAGAGGTTTTGGGAAGTAGAGGAGCCCCCTCAAGCTGCCCGTTCGAATCCAGAACATGAGGAGTGCGAGCTGTTCTTCCAGAACAACACGGGTCGACTCCGTTCTGGTCGGATCATTACGAGGCTACCCTTTCTGTCTGTTCGGCCTCCGCTTGGTGAGTCACGACCTTTAGCCGAAAAGAGATTGTTGGCTATGGAGCGTCGCATGGGCCGTGATCCGGAGCTCAGACAGAAGTACATTGAGTTCATGAGGGAATATGAACAGTTGGGACACATGTCTGTGTCAAATTTGGATTGGCGTTCGGTGGAGCACTACTTTCTCCCGCATCATGCGGTATTGAAGCCATCGACTGGCAAGCTGCGCACAGTATTTGATGGTTCTGCGCAGACTTCAACAGGCGTATCCTTGAACCAGTGCTTGCATTCTGGTCCCAAGTTGGTCAAGGACCTTTGTGACGTCATCACCAGCTTCCGACGACATCAGGTTGTCTTTGTGGCCGACATAAAAATGATGTTCAGGCAGACGATTATCCACCCTGATGACCGTCGCTTCCAGCTGATCCTTTGGAGAGAGTCTCCTCGCGATCCCATGGTCGTCTACGAGCTCAATACAAATACGTACGGGTTAAGGTCAAGCCCCTACTTGGCAATACGTTCTCTTTGGGAGCTCGCAGACCGCGAAGGCTTACGCTTCCCAAGAGCCTCCGCCATCTTGAAAGACGATATTTACGTCGATGACATTTGCTCGGGCGCCTCCACAGCGGACGAGGCGATCCTCCTGCGGGACGAATTGATAGGTATTTTGGCCTCCGCTGGTTATGAGTTGCGCAAATGGATTTCCAACTCACCAGCGCTTTTGGAAGGCTTGCCAGAGGATCATCAGCAGGATCCACATTTGTTTGAGATTGTTGACAACCCCGCCATGATGGCTGTTCTCGGCGTTCAGTACAGACCAGTCCAAGACATCTTTACATATAACGTAGACTTGAAATTGCCGTGTTCTTGGACTAAACGTCTCGTATTGTCTACTGTCGCCAGAACCTTTGATCCGAACGGTTGGATCTGTCCAATTATATTTTGGGCAAAATGCTTCTTGCAGAAGCTTTGGACAGCAGGATTGACCTGGGACGAACCCTTACACGGCACTCTTGTTGAGGAATGGACCTCTTTTGTATCCTCGCTTCCTGCCGTCAATGAGATCTCCTTGCCTCGTCCCATCCTTCCTCCCGGGAAGTACAAGGCCACCCTTCACGGGTTTTGTGATGCCTCGGAACGTGGTCACGCGGCTGTGGTGTACTTGCGCACAGTCAGTGCCTCAGGTCAGGTGAGAGTTTCCCTGATCATGGCAAAGAGCAAGGTGGCACCCCTTCGGACATCTCTGACCATTCCAAAATTGGAGCTCTCGGGAGCAGCACTTCTTGTACGCTTGTTGAACCACGTGTCCAGTACTTTGGGTAAAAGCATTTGCATTAATGGGACCTACGCCTGGACAGACAGCCAAATTGTTCTTTGTTGGTTGAAGGCTTCTGTCCACACTTTGGAGGTATTTGTCGCTAATCGCGTTTCCCAAATCCAGAAATCCGAAGTCAAACTTGTTTGGAGACACGTGCCAGGTGAGCTCAACCCCGCTGATTGTGCCTCGCGCGGATGCTTGACGCCTAGTTTGATAGGTCATTCGCTGTGGTGGGGTCCGGAATGGTTGAGTCGACCAGAAATTGATTGGCCTCGAACGCCAGTTTTGAATACTTCTAATTTGCCGGGTCTACGAACACTCGCTCTTGAGAAGGTGGAATGCGCCTTCGACCCCGATTTTTTGTTGAATCGCTACAGCTCCCTTGACAAGTTGTTAGGTGTCACTGCTTGGATAAAGCGTTTTGTTTTTAATTTTAGGCACCCACAACAGAAACGACTGACACCGTTTCTCTCACCACAGGAACGACAGGAGTCCCTCACCTTTTGGGTTCGTTCTGTGCAATTGGCGCATTTTGAAAAGGAGATTGCTATCCTTAAATCAGGGAGATCGAAATTGTCGGGAGCTGTATCTAAATTGAACCCCTTTTTGGACGAAACGGGTCTCTTGCGCGTTGGAGGGCGTCTCAAGAACGCCAACCTCCCTTACGGAGCACGTCACCCCCTTTTGTTACCTAAGGACGGTCATTTGGTACGCTTGTTGGTAACTGACCGTCACCTTAAAAATTCGCATGCTGGTTGTAATGCCTTGTTGGCCATTTTGCAACGCGAATTTTGGATCTTGTCTGCCCGAAGAATTATTCGGAGTGTAGTCTTTCGCTGCATCCCTTGTTATAAGCTCAAGGCTTCCACCATGCAGCCGTTGATGGGGGACTTACCGGCAGATCGCGTAACTGAAAGCAGGACGTTTGACGGTGTTGGCACGGACTTCGCTGGTCCCTTCTTGGTGAAAACGTCGACACTTCGAAACAGCAAGACTGTTAAGGCCTACTTGTGTGTTTTTGTTTGTCTTTCCACAAAGGCCGTACATTTGGAACTGGTCTCCTCGCTTACGACCGAGGCGTTTGTAGCCACATTTGACAGATTTGTATCCCGCAGAGGGCTGCCTTCCTTGATCCGTTCTGACTGCGGCACTAACTTCAAGGGCACCTATAATTATTTGAATGATGTTGTTAATTTCCTTGAAACCAACAAAGCTGATATAGGTGATAGGCTTGCCCGACGTGGGATAAATTGGTTGTTTTCCCCACCAAATTGTCCACACTGGGGTGGTATATTTGAGGCCGCTGTAAAATCGGCCAAAACACACTTGCGCAGGACAATCGGTGAATCTGTCCTTACATTTGAGGAACTCGCAACTGTGTTTTGTAAGATTGAGGCCGTTTTGAACTCTCGGCCATTGTGCCCGATCTCCTCAGATCCGAATGATTTGGAGGCCCTTACGCCGGGCCATTTTTTGATTGGTCGCCCACTTGTCGCCTTGCCTGAGTACCCCTATATTGATACGAGACCTGGTCGTCTCTCGCGTTTTGAATTGGTACGCCAGATTACTCAGAGCTTTTGGAAACGCTGGAATTTGGAATATTTGCACATACTCCAGCAACGCGTTAAGTGGACCGACAAGACCGATCCACCCAAGATTGGAGACCTCGTTTTGATCAAGGAGGCTAACCTTCCGCCACTCAGATGGCGCAGGGGGCGCATCCTTCATTTGGTAACTGGGGCTGATGGAGTTCCCCGATTTGCTGAGGTCTTGGTGGACGGTTCGATTCTGAGGAGAGCGGTTGCAACATTGTCACGTCTACCAACCGATTAGCGGACCGGTAGGCCGGTCCGGGGCGGGTGGATGTTTGAAATAGAATTAGTTTTTATTATAAGTCAAATCGATTAGATCGATTGAGTAACATTTTGTTTAGTCTATTGAAAATTTCTGACAATGGTCACACTGAACTGTCATTCACTCACTTTCTTCTTTTGTCGTTTCCCGCGGTCAGCGAAAAACCCTAGCTCTGGATAGATTTCGTGTTGTGAGCGTTTTGATCTTGTATTTAGAACCCGTTTGATTGCCACTTCCTTGATCAATAACTGGCACCGGTTAATTGTGATAAAAATAGTATTTTAACGAACATTGTAAAACTTGAGTGAATCCGATGCACGTGGTTGGTGCCGGAAGAATTTGCTGATTGAAGACGCTGCGTGGAGTCTGGTAAAGTAAAGATAATTCACTTGCTAATATTGGCCAATTTTAGTCTCGTGTGTGTCTAACTTGCCTCCAGGACTCCACTCAAGAACATCACCAGGAGATATTTGGTAAGTAAGTTGTTTAATTCTTAGCGCCAAGAAACTTGGCCCATGTGTTAGATCCTTGTCTTGGGCTAAGACTGGATGAATTAATCGCTTCCACTGATCTGTGTTAAAAAATACCCATTCTTAGCCCGAATTCTACACAAGGACATTACCAAAATTGCAAAGAAATATTAACCAAATTGAACTTTAACCTTGAGAAAATGTATGGAACAGCTATAATATTATAACGAGTACAATTACTTCCTAGTTCCTACCTACCTGCTCACCTACTAGGCGGTGTGCACTATACTGAGAATAACGATGTATGTAACATTTGAACAGTGAATCCAGTGAATCCACAGAGACAACAAAGCATTAAGTGTGTCAGATACAAAACATGACACATGTTCTTATATTTATATAGAACTTTATTTGGCGCCATAGCACAGTTGAAGACTGGGTGGATCTTCACTGATCTGAGGGGTGGATCGTAGATGTGTTGAGGGCGAATGTAACCCGTGTTTCATCAGCCGTCATTAGTGTGATGCTTCTACTGCGCAATGTATCGACAGACACTGAGTTGTGCTCATACTTCCCACACTTCCCTTGTCCATCATAAGTTAAAACATTTTAGCTGTCCTCCGCCCACGATATCAAACCGATAAAGTATAATGGATGAGTATATCAAACACAAGTGACTCAAATGTTAATGCACTGGGATTTAGATAGACGCTGGCAGATAATGTTGGCAGGTAGTCTGTGCAGTGTCACTGTCTCATTTTTCGTCATCGCCATCCTGAAGTGGTTTGCGATTCTTTAATATTCTCGACAACGGTTTACAAAGTTCCCTAGCACTTTATTTCACCTCGGCAAACCTATCACGTTTTGCCATAACGTACTGAACAACATTTGTCATAAAAAGGTTAATAATTGTGAAACTAAGTTGACATGTCTGTTACGCTTCCACGCCTTAACGACTCACACGTGCGATCATCTGATTTGCATATACGTTGAAAGAACAGTATCTAAACCTACATCTAGTACCTACTGTTTATCAGCCGGCAAAATGGATTTTCCGTGAAGTTTGAGAATATAAAGTGTCACTACCCCATTTCATGCCGTGAGTGTCGTAATAGGCGACTAAGGAATAATGCAATAAGCAAAAAATATATTGCGGAAATTACGGCAAACTGATATTAAATCCTTTGCCAACTCGTCTGTCCAGCGTGATATGGTTGACCGCATAGACATAGGAGTATGTCTATGTGGTCAACCATATCACGTTGACGTTCACGATTGGATTGTGTTGAGTGTCACGTAGACTCTAAACACAATCCAATTTTGATGCATATTTGAAGTAGCCTATGACCAGCGTTGGACTACAAATTAAAAGGCTGAAGATCATGTAAATATTCAATACAATGTTATATATTGACAGTGAAATTAGTTCTAAAGCACCGCAGTATCATTTCGTAAGATGAGGTATGCCGCAAGGTTCCGTCTTAGGGCCACACGTAAGGACACATCTATGTAAGACATCCATAATTCATTACGTTGAAACCGAGGGGTAGCTTTCGTTGCTTAGTATGTAGTGGATGTGCCAGCGCGTTTATATGTGTAACATACAATAATGATATCCGCAACAACAAAGAATAGTCGCGAGCTAGTTCCTCGGCTCGGACACAATTAACGCGACTGACTCGACTGGTTCAGTTCTGCTCGACGCGCGGCGCCCGAGGTGAGCCACTTAGACATATACAAATACATACAGAGAAACACTAATACCTACAAACAACTAGCGAAACACAAAACGCCGAGCTACTCATGCGCTTGACAGAACACTCGCACGATGATATGGCGGGTAACAGTAAGAGCGTTGTGTGAATAAAAAGCAACAAATATGTAGTAAATACCGACGTACGAACAGTACGTGATTGTGATGCCACTATGTCGAGGTAATGGCGCGGAAATCAGATTAACATTAACCGCTTGTTACGACTCGCGCTCATCTCGAACACGAAACGCGAACACATAAACAAGGATCAGTTTAAATACCACATGAATACCGATATTATACCGGGTACCGTATGAAAGAGCTACAATAAATGTGTTTGCTATATTCATTCGATAAATTATACGATTTCGATTTTCATCCACATTAATGGTAATTTATGAATATGAAATCGTACAATTAATAGCAATGTAACAACGAGCGTATATATTTAATATTGTGTTCAGTGGCGTGAAAATATAAGAAAACATGTTTAATGAAAAGGAACCACTTAATAAACATGAGAGGCAAACGCATCTTTAGTAGCGCATGACTACGAGCGAGGCACCTCACGAACGTACCGCACCGGTAGGGCATGACTACGAGCGAGGCGCCTCACGAACGTACCGCACCGGTGCATTGTTCTGTTGTGCATAGATACAGTGGCACGTTGAGGATACAGGTGTCCGTATCAAATATTTCGCTTACTAATATATCTCGCTAAATATTTTTTGCTTAGTTTTCATATGAATCCTAACCTAATCTTCTATTTCGTTTCACTAAAATTACAAAAGATTTTCTATTTTCTGACCGTCGGATAAATTATGTTCAGTTTCACAAAATGAAAAAGATAAAGGTTGTGTCTAAAGCGACAGTAAACTTGTTCGCAGCGAAATTATGCGCTCCACGGCTGCGACATGATTTGCCTTTTTCAGAATATTTCACAAATGAAATGCGGGCGATATTGACTGGGGCTACCTTTTCACAAAATTGTTTCGTTGTTTACTTTATTTATTACGTGCAATATTTTTATAAAATTGTTTAGTTGTTTAGGTATCCTCTTCGTAGAAGAGAGGTGATAGAGATGGTGAGTATATTTGTACAATGTTAGATAAATTAGTTGACAATACCAGTAAGTGAGAGCATGCATAATAAACTTGATGGGAGTGAATGAAGCAAGAGAGGTACTCGTATGTCAGGATCGTTGCAAATGGCGTTCCGTAGTCTCTGCCTACCCCTCCGGGAAACAGGCGTGAATGTATGTATGTATGTATGTATGTATGTATGTATGTACCAGTAAGTATCGTAATGAATCGTTTTCAAGTGCTAGTTGTTGTTTTGGTTCAGTTTGTAACAATAAATCACTTTTCTAATAACTCGCAACATTCAGTTGCCAAAATGAAACGAGGGCACGTATTCACGTCTAGACAGCTCGGTGTCATGTGGCGTGGACTGAGCTCGAGTTACGAGCTGTGCACTAGCGACAAATAAAGTCCTCAGTACTACATACAATTTAGACAAACGGGGCTTTGAGTGCGCGCGGTGGCGTGTGGCCGCCGCTGCGTGTGGCGGTCGGCGGAAACACAGGCAATCCGCAGAATCATTGCAGATTTTGTGCCGCAAACCAGTGCATCGCACACACACAGACAGTTGTGATATGAAAGTTACTTTACAATGAGCGATTTGTTGAATACTACTGGCATGTATAATAGTCTATTCATTTCGCCTGAAACCGGAAGTAGTATATTCGGTCAATCATGAAACCCATGAAGCTGGATGACCAATGGCTTTCTGTGTATGGTGACGGATTAAGAACAAGTCGCAGATCCCAATGAATGGGTGTCGAAAGAGGCTTAAAGCAGCGATAGTCTAGTGGTGTATGTAACGGACTGCCGAGATGATGGTCTCTGGTTCGATCCCCAGATACCCCGGGCACACAGCTCTGACTTTTCGACGTTATGTGTGTATTAAAAACGTTAATTATCGCTCGCTTAATAATGTGTCCGGTAGATGGCAATAGGCTCGCCCCCTATTACATTGGGACCGGAACATAACTGGCGAAGGGTGGGTATGTGGTACACCTCTGCCTACCCCTTCAGAGATAAAAGGCGTGAAGTTATGTTATGTAATAGTGTCTTCTGAAAGATACGGTGAATTCGATATTAAGCTCTAACTTAATCAACCCGTCGGGCTACCGTGGTATAGTCAAGTCCTCCTATTAAACCACTATGCTATTGAGACGCAAATGGAGAAAGGAGAGACCCATGTCCACTAGTGGACTGCGAAGCTCTGTACAGTGATGATGACGCCAGAGCAAATCGATGGCGATCTTCAGTTCTTAACGTTTACATTAGTTGGTCAGTTAATGGTACACAATGCCCGAGCTTCAGATGAAACTGCCGAACACAACACTTCTGCAGGGTGCTGAAAATTTAATTCTGACGATTGCATTTTCAGCACCCTATCCTGCAGAAAATTATACATAAAAATATTTAACTCTGAATCTGGAATTGTCTGTGAAGAAATGCGAACCGGTTGTTGTCTCTTAAGATCATTTATTCTGCACGGATTTTCATACAATTATTCGGTATCTGGCCGGATAAGCCAGATGGCAAATATCCGATTAATGACTAAAATATAACCTCTGCGTTTAGAGTATATTATACTTTGTTTAATTACCTAAATAACTATATTTCTCAGCAAACTATTTGTCGACCGGTTATCCGAATACGATCTATATAAAGATTCTTAAAAAGTCACGTGACGAGCCCTGTGTCAAAGCGCGGCGAATCTTATCTAATTTGAATATTAAACTAGCATAATCAAATAATGTATTATTTACATAAGCTAGTTTAGTACATATCTTCTTAGAGATGCGTGTACAGTAGTGTGTTGATGACGCACCTATCGTCGGATCTGTCTACGTGAAAAACTACACATTTGTAAAATTCTTGTGTATTCGTTGTAAGTAGTGTTGCCCAAATTCAGTCTTGGTCTTGCAGTCTTGGTCTTGTTCTTGCGTTTTTGCAAGACCAAGATCAAGAACAAGACCGCGTATTTTTAGCAAGACCAAGACCAAGACTGATCGTGCAAGACTTGAGCAAGAACAAGACTAAGCCTGCAAGACTCTTGCGTCTTGCAGCTAGGACTTAGCGCTATTTCACGAAGTAGTTAGGTGTAACAGTTCGGTGTATAGGTACGCTTAGGAATTCTATGAGACGCAAAAAACTGTATCAAAGAATATGAAAAACTGGACCTATGCGCATTACTTTGTATTAATTCTTGGTCAAAAGAATTGATATAAAGTAACATAACCTAATGATAAAGCTGTTGTGTACTGTTATGTTTGATTTGTGTTGTATTTTATTTTTTATTGAAATAAATGATAAATCGTAAAACTCTTTTATTAAATTTCATATAAGTTGAGGGTTCAATCTCTTTCTAGACAGATATTGTTCTTTAAAATACAGTCAAGTTATTGTAATTAATTTGTTTTTTTTACATGTTTTAGCAAATGTAAGCTTATAAATCATAAATGTTTATTAAGAAACAGTTAATTCCATGGAAAACGACATATAGGTCAGTTGATTTTTCGAATTTCTTATCAACATACATACATACATAACGTCACGCCTTATCAAATCTTCAGTTATTTATTAATCTGCTTGATCTTTACTATGGCTGTGTTAATTCAAGCTCACAATGTTCCAATTCTAATACGTTTTTCTAAGATTTAAAAACTTTAATAAATAGTAATAGACTGATAGGTAATTGCAAGACTTGCAAGACTCTTGCTGCAAGACCAAGACCAAGACTGGGAGCGCAATACCAAGACCAAGACCAAGACCAGGTGTATTGGCGCAAGACCAAGACCAAGACTGGCTAAGTCTCGTCTTGTTCTTGCATTTGGGCAACACTAGTTGTAAGTGGGCGTGGGCGACGCCATTTAATATATAAATAAATATTCTCAGCATTCCCTTGACAAAATGTAGAATATGTTCCACTTTACGTAACGAGTGCCTAATCAAATGGTGAGTGACCTGAGCAGACGAGGCTTGTACTTTGTTCAGAACATTGTTCCCGCGCTGTCTAAATGCCTGATAGTACACGTGTGTTAACTATGTGAACAATACTAAAGAATTACTCGTTGACACTGTAGTACAATATATGGACCTAGTCAATTCTTTCGTATATAATCTCCGCTACGAGTGGTAGAAGACTTAACGAAAGAGCAATACTTTCTGGGTCGTAATGGTCGTCAATTAATTTAAAATGTATTTTTCATAGACTCACGCCTGTATCCTCGAAAGGACAGGCAGAGGTGTAATATTACACTCAAATTTCGCCATGTTTTATAAATTTTGGAATGATACTCTTGTCCGACCCGGGACCGGCCGATCCGCAGACGCATAAGCTATCCACTAGACCACGGCGGCAGCATTTAAAATGTAAGTAATGGTAAACAAAACATTAAGATAACTGTCAAGGGTAAGCGCCAATCGTGTTAGGACATGAGACGCTAACTCATTTAGGTACTCATTCATTGTCATGCACAACACAACACAAAACAAAAGTGTTATACAAAGTGTAGAATAAACACTTCACTAAAAATTCCGCCAACGACTATACAAAAACTCAGCTTAGCATTACATCAGTCGGCGTGACTACTTGATCCAATACATAGTTAATGAGAATTAGGGCAGAATGCCGAAAATTCGTGACATTTGCGCGCTGAATACCACTTTAGTTTATATACTACGTAGTGAGCTTAAATGTTACAGATACCACGTATTATAAATAGAATACCAGAATATACTTAAACCTTAGCGCCATGTGTGTCATATTTCTTTTTTTATTTAAATGACACTTTTTTTGGCAACTTCTCTTAGACCTATCACCTAGTTCATTAGTTAAATATGTCAGTAATTCGTCCGCAAGTTTTGTACATACTTTTGGCTAGGAAATCTACACCCACACTGTCCCCTTCCTGAAATATTATCACGTACACGTAATAATGATTAGGGAATGCTAATAGCAGTGATAGCTCAGTGGAGACAACAATAGGTCGGCTCGTAGACATTGTAGAGTTCGGCTCTACGTCAAGTACTACTGACATTTTGAAGATATATGCATCTTAAATAGTTAATTGACGCTTGCCCCGTGCTACAGAGGGCGACTTAAACAGATTAAGCGATCCCATGATAATTTTCGGTAGCTGTATTAGTACCCTTAATTGCCCTGAATAAAATAGTACTCTGAATCGCAGAAAATACATAAGTATTCCATTCAGCTACGGAATGCCAGACAAGAGTAATTCTGTGAAAAACTGACTTCCTGCCTACATGATTTGACTTTAAGGCCAAGGGCTATGACGGTGAAGCGTTCTTACTGAATTATCAATCTTTCTATGTAGTTTGTAGACGGGCAAAGGTGACACTGTGTTATTATATTGTCGCCTGAAAAAGTTGTGTACGTTATTATAACTCTAAAGGTTTCTTTCTTTATGCTATTTACAAATAGTGGCAGATCTAAGCTAGCTCAGTCTTCGATCAAATTTACCATTTGATCGAAGAGCTCAGTGCTTACACCAGTATTTTAGGCGCGGCGGTACCGGTTCTTCGCTCATTAATGGGAGTGTGCCCCACATCCCACGAACACCAAGTGCCTGTTAACGGCCGCAACATCACAACAGAAGCATTGTTTAGTAGCACAACACAAACACTTCTCACAACATCACAGTTATGTTTGTGTTGCGCGAACTCGCTCACTTTAACTCTCCACTGTTTGCCAAAATGTGCCGGTGGTGTTTGCTAAAGCTGCGTTGGGGAGGTGCATTTGCAATTTATAGTTAGTGGGAAGCCCAGCGCCGGCTCTGAATGGAGCGACCGCTGAGCTTTTCACCGGAATTATATAAACAAGAATATCTTACCGGCGAGTGAGGTCGGTGCAAGTGTTGTCGGAGCTAGCACATCCCTGCTTGAACACAGTGTTCGTATCGATTAGTTAGTAGTTAATAACGGAGGTCGAGTTGTAATTTCGTTTCGTTTGAGAGTGCGGTGGTCGAATGTTCGGCGTGTGGTGCACATGTGTGCGCGCGGCGTGTCCGCGGCGGACTGGCGGCGACGGCACACACAACTACCTACGTATTCCATAATTATTTCAGACGAACATCATGAAAACGCAGCGCACGGGACCCCGTACATCGCCGCTCGTGACCGCCGTAGCGCCGCGAGCTGGTTGGGCCCGCGGCGATGTATTGCGCGGTGGAAATACTTGACATATTTATGTGAAGAGTGCGCTACACGGCGGTGTGCGCTCGGCGCTGCATGTGCAGCAGAGCTGAACCACGTTAATACATGCACTAACACTACAACAACAATAAATACAAAGCGACGTGGGCACGCGACTTGATCCATGGGCGCACGTTGGCGCCCTCCCGAACTAAGTAACAATTACGTTTGGTGGTGCATCTAATATTTACTACAAGCACAGTATAGAAAGGTACTACAAGTATAGGAATACAAAGAAGCGCCACGTAGGCACTGCGCGCACGTAGTGTCATACATTATATGGAAATGGAAGTGCTCATAACTCGTAGCATACTAAATGATACACCTACCCTCGACACACTGCATTATAATATACACCGTACATCACACGAAACATTAATTTTCACAAATATTTCAGCTCATCCATTTTGTTTAATGCAGCCGTGTCATAAGTTTCTTACATTTCGTTACTTTTTATTCTGTATTTTCTAACCTTTTTACTTAGGAAATATCTTGATAACTTTATGAGATAGGTATGTTTTAGCGTGCATTTTCAGAATGTTGATGACAGTATATCATAGATACAGTAATGTCATTGAAACCAATAATATATTTGTTTCAATTAACAAAAATATTATTTTACTTTGATGAGGACCTGAGCAGCACTGAGCACTCCAACAACACTGGTACGTTAAAATTAAACATTTCTTATGAGAAAGAAGTTTGACCATCCATACATCCATACTCCCTGATAATATAATTATCACGATAATAATATAGACTGTAAAGTTAAAGTGTAAGTCAATGATATATTGCTTTGTAATTAGATAAGTTTATTGGTAAGTTTGATGTAGGATGTGCTGACATCTTGTGTTATGTTAGAAGAAGGCGTTGAGCCCTGAATATAAAACATGTTTGTGTTCCGTTTTATTGTTGCACAACGTTGAGGTAGCTATAGAAGCGATCCTGTGACGCGCACAGTTTCAGGTTTACAGTTACAAAATAAGATCTGCGTACCTGCCAGATCTTATTTTATGTCATGAATATCTGGCAGAACACTTTGTTCTCTCTTCATTTTGTAGACAAATCTCAGTGGATTCAGTTGTGTACGAGTATTTTCAAATACACATAAATATAGCCACGTAGCTTCTATCATTTAATATGTAATAAGAGTAATCTACAAAAACATATAATACTGATTGTATTGTTAGGTGCGACCAGACTCAACATACACTGATGAAACGTTCACCTGTATATAGGTACATAATTATGTATAGTTCCATAAATGATTTAACGAAAATAAAATAAATTGGAAATTATTTCAGAATTTCGTTAATTAATCACAACATATTGATCATAGACTGCATCGGTTATATTCATGCCTCATGGTTAAATAAGTTGAACAAATAATTAATTTCCACATCATCTCGCAAATATTCAGCAGTGAATAAATCTGTATAAACTTGGCTCTACCTTTGATTGCCTGATTTTTAACTAATGTCACTAATTGTATATCACCAAAGGACCATGAGTCAAATTGGGCTCAGTTTCCAACAGAGTTATGGCATATGCCATTGTAAAGGATTTTGTTCGTACTAAAATTGTTACTGCCGGCACCACCTTCAATTCCATTGCAGAAAAAAGATATGAACTTAAATAGATTTTGTAGAAAAATACAATTGTTAGTCATAAAACTGTTATAGTAACAATATATTCATACTTTAATAATGGTAAACGATAGATGCGCTTGCGCCCGTGGGATTTACAACACTCTCCATCCCTCTCACATCTCTCGGACACCTGCCCGGGCGCCCCTCTGCTCTCACTGCTCTCAGTCAGTCGACTCGTTATTCTCACGGTGTTAGCTATGTGTTTTATTAGTGATGTTCTGGATATCTGTATCCGCGGATATCCGAGAAAGAAGAAAGAACCGTATCCGTATGCTGGTACTTTTCTCGCGGATGTTTTACGGCTCTTTCGCCTTATTAATTTCCAATTGACAGGATGGAATGCTATAGGTGGTTAGGTAGAATTAATAAACTATTAAATTCCATTCAGAGTATTTTTAATATAATTTCAATACAAGTCGAAACATGAGCTGTCTATTGTTCCGCCGGGCGTGCGTAACGTCAACTATCGTTTCAAAGTCGCACCGACATCGATTCAGTAAGAAAATAAAGATCCGTATCCGTATCCGTGGATCTTGACACCAAATATCCGTATTCCGATCCGTGTCCTGTATATGTGCATTGTTAACGATCCGGCACATCACTAGTTTTCGTGTATCCTCTCGGCAAATACAATTTAATCCACCGGCAGGTCACCTAAACGATATTATTATTGATATTGATTGAAATGTTAATAAAAATATTTTTAACTGTTAACAGCTGTTTTATTTTTTATGTATTCCTTGCACATGGAATTAAAACTAGTTAAAGATGTGAAACAACAAAAACTACAGTGCCATAATATGCTATAATACTTTGCAGGAATATTGTTTATTTATGGTAGGAGAAAAATATTTATAGCAGAATAACCCCATCGATTCTTCGCAAAAATGAGTTTATATCTTTATATTTAGTGCTTTACAAGTATATTCAAAGTGATCTCATCTCTGTTGGTGGGTGAGCCCAGGCTTCATACATTTTTGCCCATGGTCCTTTATACAAATCATACCTAGAGTACAGACCATGCTGGACCTAAGACGACTATACTCGGTTTTAAGCACATGTACCTATAATTGTACCTATACTATATGTTTTGTCGTGTATTTGTATAACGTACCGTTCGTTAGGAACTTCAGCGCGCATTTTTAAGTAGAACACGTGTTCATAAATCGATTATCTTGCACGTGAACAATTAAACAATAATTAAAAACATCGTATTATCACTTAGCTATGAGCTCAATGACAACATTGATCACAATGGGGAACACAAGACAATGAACCGATGACAATCAAGTGATACCTAAGCGCCATGTTAGGACATAGCTTATCTATGACTTAATTGCTAAATAATTATATCATTAACATCTGTGATATTTTCCAAATAGCTGAGATAATAGTGTTATGAACAAAGAACAGAGTGCTTGTGAGTGCTGAGGTCAGGGGTACGCAACCTTTTGTATTCGTTGTCTTTGTTATATTCCCGCATCGTGCTCGACGTTTGCTACGGGTAGAGGTTAATTAACTTTTCGTTCGATAAAATTAAACTGCTAGTTGCCTTTTTAATTTTCTTGGCAAACAAACAAGTAGTCTGGTGGTAATTTGTTATGTATCGCAGTCTACAATCGCTATTGGTACAAGCGGTAATATTCACGCCATGTTGGCCATCTCTAATTAAGATAAAGAGGAGCAGTGAAAAGTTATGAGAAAACTTGGTGTTCCGCAGGGAGTACTGCAGCAAGAAAAAATTCACGTTATCCAAAGATCCAGGTGTCAATCACGACGAAACCGGCAAATTGTTTAGTATTTTGTTTGGGTACTAAGTATGTGTACTGTTGGCATAATGTCATCATGTTGAATACTAACATCCTTCATTCTAATACTCGACAGCGGGATATGACGTCACAGAGCCATCAGACTCAGGTATTTGCATATTATTGTATTCCATAATGTTGTATGAGTGAGGAAACCAGCGTGCGTAGATACTAATACAAGTGCGTTATTAGAAGGCTAGCGTTATCTTCGGTAGTGGTGTGAAACAAACTCGTGACATCCTTACTAATATTGTAAATGCTAATGTTCGAGTATTTGTTACGCTTTCACGCCTTTAATGTTCAATCGATCAATATAAAATTTTGCATACACATGTCTACGAAGATTGATGTGAGTGGCATACAAAAGGACTTGGACTGCTCTATTTTTTTCTATTGTTCTGAAAGTATTGAGACAGTCATAATTAACGCTTCTATGTCAGTCGAAAGAAGTAGAAAGCTTTAATAGGCGTCAGCACCAGCTGGCTAATGATCCCGCAGCCAGATGTTAAGTCAACGTATTCTCCCTGTTACTTCTCACAGTCTATACTTTTTACTGTTACGGGATATATACCACGCACCTTTGTTAACATCGATATATAATATGTTTGTTAAGTTACGTGGTATTGGCGATGCTAAGATTCTAACTAGCGACTCTACGACTTTTGACAGCTCAATACAATTACCACTATAACCTCGAAGCAAAGTTGTAATGAAGGCTGTCAAGAGTTTACCGCTAGAGGCGCGCGGATAATATTTGCATCGCCAATATATCCCGTAGAAACAGTAAAAAGTATTGATAGTGACCACGAAAGTTTAAATTCCTATATCACAGTCTAATAATGTTATGGTGTTTGTTTGCCAGCTCGCCAAACGTGGCGGAGATATTGTGCCGTGACGGGTGTTGTGACAGATGCGTCGTCACCACGTCGACAGTTCAGAGCCAACAATAACATCGTTCGGCGACAAACCTCACCGTCTGACGGACGTCGCCGAGGTGGTGATGGACGAGTGGCGCGGCGCATTCCACGCACCTCACACAAACAACAACACAGACAGGCGCGGCGACACAAACACATCGCACCGGTGCCCGTGTTACGTCTACGGCTCCTACTGTTATATTATTAGCGTGAACTTCAATCAACTCTCAACACAAACACGATGCGACGCACTGAGCGTGCAATGATCCGGCGCATAACTTACATCTAAATCAGACGTAAGAGATAAGCTTCACACAGCTATATCTGTACACACTCGCGCCACTCGCGCTGAAGCTGCGGCGACAGAATGTGCACAAGTTGGCGCTAGCCGTGCTCAGTGTCCTAATATAGTAATATGGATCATATTATTCGCTTTGTGCGGTTACTGTAAGCATATGCGTCATACGCGTGTGCTGAATAAACGAGTCATCCCTAACAGCGAAAGCTGAGAGCTCTTGGATGCTCAACGTCGACGCTTTAATTTTAATCTTCTTTGTTTGTTTAGTCTTGTTTCTACATACTCGTAGTTACTCGTAATGTAAGTGATATTCTCCTTTCATGTTGTGTAATATTTTGTAAAGATTGTGTGCTTATCCTTCAGCGTGGTGTGTGTACTATGGCCTTACCCTTCTCATAATAGGAAGAGGCCCGTGCCCAGCAGTGGGACAGAATAAAGGTCTGATGATGATGTGTGCTTACCAGCGGGTAGTGAGCGAGCGCGGTTCTGCCCACGCCTCCCTGATGGTGTTGAGCGCGTCTCGCAGCGCGGGGGACGCGCCGCCGCAGCCTCCGCTGCCTGCTCCCTCTGCAACAACACACACACATACTGTAATATAGTCTCACTGTAAACACACACACACACTGTACTGCAGCCTTACTACTAGCATACTGCCGGCCTGACGGTGGACGATACCGACGTCTCAAGACACCAGCAGCAGCAGACGTAACACAGGCGTGTTGGTCATCGTAAAGTGTAATGGTGCTTCCAAACCGCAATTATTTGTCGTAAGGCAATTAGAAACACGGCAATACTCTATAACTTTTAGTAACAATCTGTTTAGTTACCTCGTAAGTTTTGTAATAGTATATAGTGCTCTAACTGCTCTACCATCCTTCAGCAGAGAGAGACTTATAAGAGAATCAACAAGCACTGTAGCTCACCGAATGATTCGTATCACTGATCTTTATCACTTCACTTAAACTTTATATGCGAGGATGGTAGTGTCAACTGTGGTCTACAGTTCGCTACTGCCAACTTTAAGTCGATTTAACTTCATTCACGAGTACCTACCGCTCTACGAGTCAATGAAGAGTAGCAAGCTCCTCCCTTCACACTCAACTCGATGCCAATACAATGGTCGATACATGATGTAATTAATGAATGATTAAGTAACATAATCAGCTGGTCAACAAAAACAATTAATTAGCTCGTGTGCGTTGCGTCACTCGTTATCACTGTTATGAATGGACACACAATAGTGCGGCTTGCTCATTAACTTGACAATGATTACAGCCGCGCCGCTCGGTGTGTAACAATGCTAATAGATAATGCTATCATACGTGAGCTTAGCGCATCGAGTAGCTCACACACTCAACAAAATGATCAACTAAGTCGAGTGCTTATAAGCACACTCTATTATTTATGTTACCACCATTATGGCGCAGGCAGGAGCGAAACAAGATTAAATTCAAAATCAGAAACATCATAATCATCGTCGTAGTGTTATCACGGTTACATTCAAAACCTTTTGGCCTTGGAGCCCGAGGTTTGCACACTAGTCTATCCAGAAATTATCTTTTCTATAAAGCGACTTCCATCTGATCTCCGCAACCCAAAGGAATAGCGAGACGCCACGGCTTAGTATGCTTAGAACAGGGTCAGTATATTCGAGGGTGCAGAAACTGACTCCCAGTAACTATTGTCCTGTCAGCCGAGACCGATGCAACGCAACGGTTTAAAGTTCGAGCCAAATGATAATCGATGTAATTAATACGCACATAACTTCAAAAAGTTAGTGGTACACGCATGGATTTGAACTGATATGTTCTGCATGGCAATCTTTTGAAAAATCTACACATCAATAAAATGCTCTCGATCACATTTCGTTTATTCCAACCTTAACATACATATCGACTATATTTATTTATTTATTTATAAAACCTCCTGCAATACATTTTGCACAAGGCGGACTTAAGGCCAAAGGCATTTTCTACCGGTCAACCTTAGGGTGATGCAGAGATGCTAGTGGCAGGTGTGTTTTAGAGGCTAAAACAAGAGAACTTAATATAACAATAGACTATATATTTACTGAATTACAGTACAAATATTTCAATAGATGGGTGTTTGGAACTATGCCCAACAAACGGCAATAAGTCTGCTTGTTGATACTAAATACTAAACCTCATGCAATGTACACTCAAAACTGAATGTGGTTTCTGTACTAGCGTCTAAAGCAGAGAGAACCGAGCAATGTTACCGCAACCGCGACCGCGTCATGAACTCATTACCTTTCTCGTTACAAAGTTGAACTGTAGGTGTCTGTGGACGATCGTTAGTGTGACCCAATCTTGATTATGTACTGCGCTGTAGCAATTATAAACTAATTACGACATTAATTTGTGATCAAAGATTAGTACTCGGCTCATTATGACTGGTATTCAACTGTTGTCGGCGTAAGATGAGAGCCGGCCGATCGCAATCATAAGATGCATCTGCAGTCTCAATTCTACATCATACTTAGCATTTATCTAGACGCATTACCTTACAAAGTACTTTATATGTCGACAAAACCGGAAACTAAAGTCAATACAAAGACGACTGTATCCTTAACATACCTATGCACATCTCCGTGTCGCCTCGGCTAATGAAGGTGCAGCGAAGGAGTTTCCTTAAAACTAGCAACAAACGAGAGCGATTGATTGATATTACTTGTGTAGTTAATGAAACACCTCTGCGGTTCTACATAGGTATATGAGTTACAACACATGACGTGAGTGTGGGCACTTTAGGCAGATAGACATATCTTGTGTTCAAGTTTAGTTAAGACCTTATTAGGTAGTAAGGTATGAGTATACGGTATACATTAAGAGTAATATCGGTGACCGCTCTCCATCATGCACCGTAACATATTTTCAATTTAAAATTCATTAAACTTGCATCGGCGGAATATATATTTTATTATTTGTTATTATTTGAGCGCGTTACGGTCACGTTGGCTGCCACGCATACTTGTACCATATCGCCGAGATCTCGGCGTGCCGATGCCGACGGAAATTCTTTACAATATACAAAATTACTCTATAATTAGTAGAGCTCAACTCAATTAAGCTATTTATAACACAATACTCGTTTCATTCAATATTCTAAGTTAATCTTATTGAGAAAAAATAATCCAGAGTGAGACATCCCTTTTGTTTGGTCCTTATACCCAATACACATAGGTACACATAACACTATGCAGCCCCTGCTAAGCATGGCCTTGTATATAACGCGAAAAAAATTGTAATCATGCTCTTTGGGGCGGACGGTAAATACCCAGAAACTGTGCCTTCAGTCAAAACGTGACATTGTCAAAGGTTGATAAATTTAAATATTTAGGACATGTATTGACCACCGACCTCGAAAGGAAATCGAAAGGGAGCGGAGAGCATTGTCTGTGCGAGCTAATATGATCGCCCGCAGGTTCATGCGTGCCTCAAAAGAAACAAAGTGTACTTTGTTTCGCGCTTACTGCACATATTTTTATACATCTGTGCCTGTGGGCTCATTTTACTCAAAAATCATACAGTGCTCTTCGCGTCCAGTACAATAACGCGTTGGGGGTGCTGATGGGGCTGCCTCGCTTCTGCAGCGCCTCTGGAATGTTTGCGGAAGCTCGGATTGACTGCTTCTATACCGTGATGAGGAAGCGATGTGCATCTCTGGTGCGTAGGGTGCGGGCCAGCCCCAACAGCATCCTGAACGTGATAGCGTGTAGGCTAGATTGCTCCTTCTTGGCTCACTGCAGTAAGGTTTCAGCTGCCCCTGTTACCTTTAGGCAGTGAGTGAGTCGAAGGATGCATTAAATAGTAGTTATTTTATTGTATTTTTAAACGTGTATACTAACATAGATTATAAGTTCCATTGTTACTAACATTTTTGAGTCTTGGTACTTGAATAAATGAATTTATTATTATTAAGCAGAACTTGTATACTAGATATTACTAGATAATGGATCATATGGATAAATATACATTATATAGGAATACTTTTTTTGTTATTATATAAAACTATGCATAGAAACTAAAAACTCAGAACAAGACAAACATCCATGTTCACGCACACAAAATGTTTGACAAGAGCAGAAATGGAACCCGCGCCGTGGCAGTCAATTACTCTTCCGCTACGCCGCCGGGTGGACTGTGATTGCTCTCTAATTATTTCCTCATCACGTTTGTGCTGAATATTGGTTATTCACCATGTCAAGCCACAAAGAACTAAGGAGGAGAGTTTGTGATGTTAGGGCTTGTAGAGTTAACTTTGTTAGCTTGACTCTACATCTCATGTAGAGCCAAGATACCCAAATAACTTGTTGATAATGCGAGCCGCGTGTTCTCGTGTTGGCAACATTTTACATAAAACTGTTTTTAGTGGAATTATTCTTATATGCACATTGTTGGACAAAATATAGTCATAGTTGTTCTGTTTTACTTATCTCTAGCGCAGCTAGAAATAGGATAATACAGAAAGATATTTTTCCAAATAGGTAATTATGAAATTACAGGCTATGTGAGCATAAGCAGAGCCCGTATAATTATAATCTTTTTACAAATCTTAGACTAGTGCAAGCTTTGTGACAAGAGCTTCCCGTTAGCTATTTTCACGATTTGGCTAATTGTGCTGTTTAGATTATTCGACCAAATTTAGCAAAACGTGATCTACTTTAGATAAATAAACCAAATTGGCGAACACTGCGCTGAATAAAGCGATCTCCACGGATCGTGCATAACACGATCAGATACGCTCTATTATAGCACCAGCTATATTGTTAGATGAATAGTTCTCATGCAACGTCCGTATTCGCGGCACTTAATACTCGCCTCTCGTCGCCGTAGGTACTAGGAGAGGTCATTCGAGCTCCTTAGACGACCGCGGTACGTTTCGCGGCGGTAATTACGTCCGATCAACTTCCAAGTAGCCAATTATGGCGGTGGTATTTACTCGTCAGGCTACGAATATCCTCGGACGAATATTAAAGTAACAGACAGGTCACCGCGAGACCTACATCCAGTGCGATGACATCACTGGCACTGGGGCGGTGTGGGTGGTGTAGGGTGGTAGGTAGGAAGGTACCTACAGTACCGACTGTGAGGCCCCGCGGCGCACAGGGTAGGGGTGGCGTCGCCTTTGTTTATTTTTTTTTGACTACCTAATCTGTCTGTAATCGCTACTGTCAATGTTTAATATTCTATCAGTAAATCGTAAGACGCTTCACAAACAACAACATGATTACGTCGTTTTAAGAGGATCTTCCCTGAGAAGAAACTGCTCTACCAAGTAGTCATCAAGTTGTTGAATGGTTAATAACTTATTATTTATTAAATTTTAATACTATCTCTGTTAATTTTTATGTATTTCTTAATAAGACACATCACAAAATCTGTGTTTTAAGACTAAAATATATTACTTTGTTATATTAATAATAATAAAAGAAGTTAAGTACAATTATTTCAGAACAAAACACTGTTCTGGGTCATTATGTTTTTATCATCTTTTTTATACACCTGTACTAACTAGGTATAAAAATAATTAAATTATTGCTTTACAAGTCGTGCAAACAGGCCCGCAGGCCGTAATCGTAAGTATACAGGAACTATACATAGGTACATATACACGAATATGTGCGATGTCGGTGGTTGAAGGTTACTAAAACAATTACCATAAAATAAAGACAGACAAACATACAAGTACCTACATATAGGCAAAGTCTTAACTTTGTTCAGTTCTGCAAAGGTTACGAAAAAGGTATTAGCGTCATGACATGAATCACGAAGTGATAAAAATAGCTGGCACTGTAGGTCACAACTAACTTTATGTCGCGTCGTTGCAAAAAGTCTTGCACATTCCAACAGGGCGTAAGACACCGAACTTAGTTTGTACGTAACAACTAAAAGGATCAGTGTACTCGTTTCGCAACAAAACATCCAAGTGTAAACAGCAGGTGAGTACATTATTTGGGGAGGTGTTATCAAGTGTAGTTAGTAATATGATAGTGTGTGAAGTGAGCGAGGGAGCGCGGCGATCAGCACGCGTGTGCGGGCAACACGCGCCGCGCGCTCGGTACGGGACCCATGTGTGACAGTGTGAACTACACATATAGTAGAGGAGACGTGGAACATCGAACTTCACCGATCTGATAACCAGATGAGACGTATTTTTTATGTAATATAATTTATAAACAAGTATGCCTATAATAACTTGCCTATCAAAAAGTGGTCATAGCTATTTTAAAATTTAAGTTAATTGTAATCAACCGCAAATATAACTTTGTCGTTTATACAAACACTATGGAAAACAAAGTTATTTTTGGTAAATGAAAAAGTGATAGTGATATTTGGATAGGTGAAGATAAAGGGTATGTTAAGTGTTAAGGCTGATGCTAGTAATTAATAAACGAACACGGAAGCAATATAGCAATAAAGATCAAACAATTAGATTAAGTGCGAGTCCCGTAAGGGTCCCGTAGTTCAGGTATCCACATAACATACCCTTTATCTTCACTTAACCAAATATCACGATCACTTTTTCATCACCAAATATAACTTTGTTTTCCATAGTGTTTGTATAAATGACAAAGTTATATTTGCGGTTGATTACAATTAACTTAAATTTTAAAATAGCTATGAGCACTTTTTGATAGGCAAGTTATTATAGGCATACTTGTTTATAAATTATATCACATAAAAAATACGTCTCATCTGGTTATCAGATCGGTGAAGGTCGATGTTCCACGTCTCCTCTACTAATAGTAAACACACCACCACTACCTGAGCGTCGCTTTATCTTAATCACACTCACATCAGACAACGTTCTACGACCGCTTCCGTACAGTTTCGTATCCTCGACATTGAGTGCGTTTCATAGAAATATAATGTGTTTATTGTTTATTCGATTCGGCATAAGTTTACGTTAAGGTCTTATTGGCAATGTGCGAATCAGGCCGATTTTCTTATTTCTGAAGTGGGTTTTATAGGTTTCCAATGGCTATATTTACCAGAAATTGTGTACCGCATATTATTGGTTACATTTTTGTACACATTTTTATACCGGATAAGGTCCCTTTTACTTTAGGACGGGGCTGGCCGTACATATGGCGAACTGAGTAGCCGCTTGCCAAAAAGGCTTTCACTTCAACCGCAACGAGGGCTTATACCGCCTCTGCTCCAGAATGACCCTAGATTTTGGAAAATAAATAGTCAGTAGAGTGTAGCAAAACATGGGCACACTAACGTGATCAAAATAATTTAGTTTTTAATTGACTTGTTTATTTTGCTTAATCAAGCTTTGTTTTGAAATTCACTATTTAAATAAACACATCAACGAACGAAATGATAGTTAATGTTTTAATAACAGTTCAAACTAGTTTGTTAAGCGTCGAACTACTAGGTAGATGTAATCGTAACAAGTTCCAAGTGATCAATCTGTACATTTCCGAGGAGCGATCAAAGTATCGACTCTGAAACTGGTCGGAGCGGAGCAGTGGAAGTAATCAACTCGACACGAAATGTTGCTCAACTAAACAGTTTAGTAACCAGTTACTACTTATCTTGTAGGTCACTACAGATTTGCTATAGGTACGGCTTGACTAGCTTTTGACAAATCTGATTAATTTTATTAATAGTATCCTTATATTGTTATTCACTTTTCAGTTGCTTTTGTGATCACGATTTCTGTATCCCGTACGTATGTGCAAGTAAAATCAGAAGATAATACATACCAAACAAACACTCAACAATCGTCTAAGTAGGTACAATACAAGGGCTGTAAACAGGCAGTAGAGCCATAAATAAGCTATAAGCTCGCTTTATCCAATAGATTGGTATCAGAAACCATCTGGCGGGCAAACATGCTGATTTAGTAACAACTAACAACTATGTGAACTGACTTTCATAGATACGTATTTATTTAAAGGTACCTATTTAAACCAACATGAATAAAAAAATTGAACAAGGACCTACGTTTCCATGAAACAGCTTTTATCGTAACTGCTTATTAAGTTTTCAGAATGCGGGGTCAATAACACCGAATACCACAACGCTATGCCGACTACTGCCGGTAGCAAGTACCTAATACATATAATACATATATTAGGAAGAGGCTCTAAACGCTAATGTATGGTTTAGTACATTATACGCACGAGTGTTAGTGCGGTGGGTGCGGCGCGGTCTCCGCGAGGTCGCGGGTTCGGTTCCTTCCGCTCTCGATCACTTTTAACATTTTACCGTCCGCACCGCCGCCACTCCAAGGTCACAGCGCTCATTGTCTGCCGTAATATCGTAATTAACACGACGCACTATTAAGCTTATGTACACTTTACTTAATTTAATCGATGACGCATCGCTTTTACCCAAAGTTGAAAGTCGTGAAAAGAAGGCAACTATTGATAAAGCTTTAAAAGGAAAGACTTACATACAAGTTTCACAAATACGGGTACCTACTTATCATTCGTATTGTTTGTGTGACCCGAGTTCACGGACTCTTGACAATGAAAGAGCTTTAGCTTGGCGACGATATATGCTAAGTAATTAACATGAATGTAGAGTGAAAATGTTTAGTCAATAGCTATATTATAGCTATTAGTTACTGGTTATATGTTTTGCTTCGATTTATACTTAAGATCAGATTAGCATATCCTTGTAAGTGGGTCGAGCACTAACAAATGTATAATTACTGACGTCCTTCACTTCCATATTTATACATTAAATACAGCTAATCTTTCCTGAAAATGATGTAGTGAGTGACCGCGAGTTATGTAAGTACTAAATAATGGTAAATGGTTTTGTTGATTGACATTTTGAGCAAGTGCACAGGTACTCAGGTAATATTGGGAGGTGTGTCGTGAGCGGTCGAGGTCGCTGCCGGGCCGAGAAACAGAGGCTCTCGCCGCACTCACATAAACACGATAAAGCCCAGTGAGTAATTAAGTGCGACTTATGGCTATTACATACGTGTTAACTACGTACACACTACACATGTGTTTGTTGTCGGCGTGTGCCGCTCGGTGACTCACGTGCTATTTCAGTGCCACCCTTATCTCAGCGCTCGGCCTACAGCACACATACAAACATACACACACACACACACACACACACACACGTATAGTGGCGCTAACTTGACGACCTCCTCGCCGCAGCACGAGCCACACTCGCGAGGTATTTTGAGTTCACCACGACTTAGCGACACCGCATGGATAGTTACACGACGCAACGATCAAAATAATAAAGCGTATAAATAGTGCTAAACACCGCCGCGCCGCCCCAAGCCGCGCCGCCGGTAAACGCTCAGTTTTATAATAACCTGCAGAGTTGGTACTGAAGATATTACATTTTATTTGATCGTAAACATGGGACACGTAAATAGTTGTCGTCGACGCTTTAGCAGCCGAAACGCGCGCCACTGTTTTGATAATCTGATTTTGTTTATCGATTTTTGTTGCTGACTACACCTGATTGTGTACTTTTTTCTATACAAGCATAGCTGGCCGTCATAAATATAAATCAAAATACAAAACAGCCAGAAATCCATTTTTCTCAAGATTTATTTTCAAGCTCTCCTGAACTCATGGGATGCAGGTAGCAGTTAAGCAGACTATCAGAATTATTATATTAAACGCATACTTCAACCTTTACTCAAACTACATATTCATCTACTTATTTAACAATGCTACAACATAAATAAAGATCAGTAATCATCTTTAAAATCCATAAATGAATACAACCGTATCATTTGCGTACGTATTTAGAGAAATATGGCATATGAAATAAACACTTGGTGTTCCGCTTGCGGCAGACCTTGACACGCTTTGTTTTGGCATAAGTTCGTGAGACCTATGTACCTATTATATACTAGCTAACCTAAGTATACAAACGTGGTCTGGTTGCGAACGTCACCCTCTCCACAGCGCAGTGTGTCAGTGTGGACTCGGCCTGTTGCCGACGCACACAAAGCCGCGATCTCATTGAGAACAGTTAGCGTGTGGAGAGCGACACGAGAGCCATCACAGAGCAGCCCACACCGGCGCAGCTGTGCGTGTGCCACACTTGTGCTCACTCAGCTGGCATGATGGATATTCATCAAAGATGTGCGAGAGCTGAGCGGTGGAAAAAGTAAAATACATAATAAGGTATTCTCGCTCACTGCTCAGCTGCCCCGCACATCTCGATGACACGCAGGCCAACGCGACAACAACACTGTGACTCATGCCTCACGGAGCACTTTCATGAAGATTCCCGCGAACGAATTATTATGTAATAACCAATAGGGTTTTATTGATCCAGACATTCTTAACATTGACATTTTTATTGTAATGTTATCTCTACGCAACGACTGGTGAAGCCTCACCTAAATTGAACAAATGTTGAAGTAATGGCGACGACGTGACTTCGCTCAGAACGACCTCATGTTTCAGGAAGTTTGTACTGTACACTCAGCGTTGTGCTAACTTACTAAGTATAAAAAACTTGATCTGTTTCTCGGAAGAGAGATAAGACGTAGATTAGACTACTGGTTTCCATTTGTCGCAATACCAGCAGGTACGCACGTACTTCTACTTGTCTTTTGAATTACTGTACGGAAATTTCTCCAGAGAATATACGCAACCTTTAAAATAATTGCTCTTAGAGTAGCTTTTTCTTCAGAGATGCACACTTCATCCCAATGGATATGGCTCAAGCCTTCGCGCCCGACGCCCGGCGCCCGGCGCTCGGGGCAACCGACTGTGAAACTACAACTAGTTCGTAATAAGGTCGCTACGAATCAAGTTCGCGAAAATCCACCGGGAATTAACTTGTTAAGAGATAAGTAAGTAAGTGTGTATATACGTAGGTAGATAGTTATTTTTTGCCTTGAGCTTGCGTAGCAACTACTTATTTTATCAGCACGATCGACTAAGCGCGAATTATGCGTAACACCGAGTACAAGGAGGCTTGTAAGCTACTTAAATTAAATGGTGAGTTGAAAAAATAGTGAGTGACGTGAGAGGTCAGACCATAGACTTAATAAATTACTACTGGAAGGTTCATTACCGCATAACCTGAAAGGCTTGTTTCGCTGCTGTAGTTGTACAAAATGGCATTTCAATTAAATATTTAGAGCTCCGCTGAATCCTACATAAGGTAATTGAATAATTTGGCATTATGCCTGGCCGATGAGATCACTATACATAATTTTATGTTTTACATAAGTCCAAAACCTCCCTGCTCGTGTGGTGTCGGATTAAGAATACAGACTGAGGAAAATACACGAAGCAAATCTTATCTTTGCGAAGAGACAGTAAACTCGACGTCAAAACCCTATACCAACTCGGCCAGACGTGTTGGTATAGCTTTTAAGTTTTATTTATTTATTTTTTATTTATAGACTCACGCCTGTATCTCCCAAGGGGTAGGCAGAGGTGTAAGATTACACCCATATTTCGCCATGAATTTTTAGGTCCCACGTAATAGGGGGCGAGCCTATTGCCGTTACCGGACACATCACCAGACTCCGTGCTCCGACTGAGAATTCGGGAAAACCCACTACCACTTTTGCCCGACCTAGGAATCGAACCCGGAACCTCCGATCAGCAGTCGCATAGGCTATCCACTGGACCATGGAGGCAGTCAGTTTTTAAGTGTATTTAGGCGAAAAGTTCATGGTTGAAAGGTTATGTTGATCAATGGTTCGTGGGCCAATCGAATGTTGGTAAATCGTTTCACACTCCGTCTGGCCTGTGGGTAATTAGGAAGCGAAATGAGAGAGTCCAAGTAGTGCACTTCGAGAGACTGCAAAACGCTCCTCGCAGTGCATTGTATTCCATTGTATTAAGGGTCGTCACCTACCTTCTAAATCCTAAACAGTTGGCGTAATTTATGTACCTACCTAGTCATATAGGAATTTAAACTTTCGTGGTCATTTAAACTTTTAATTTGTCTTTCGGTATATATACCACGTACCTTTGTTTCTAGTAACCGATATTTCGGCACTGTTGCAAGCGCCATGTTCACGTATGTACTGAGAGTACATACGTGAACAGTGCCGAAATATCGGTTACTCCTTACTCCAAACAAAGGTACGTGGTATACTACCTAGTCATGTTAACTATGTAGATATGATCATGTGTGTACATGCATGATTGTACCTCGTTATAGTGCTGCATCAATTCATCAATCATGCAACGGACAGTTGTGTAAGGCCCATCGTCCACTACATGAGGCAAATGAGCGATAAACAATGGACCATATAATGTGTAGAGTCCTACTACCTACTATATATATGTATGTATAGTCACAAAATAAACTTTTCAACAAGAACAAGCTTCTCAAGGTTTCTCATGATAAAATGAAACAGGGGTGCGTAGCAGCACGGTGCACAGAGCGGAAAATAACAAAATGTAGTTTTAATAAATTTGGAGAGAACGGGTTCTGTAGCAGATTGGATTTGGTTAACATTGTGTGTCTAGGGTTTGTTGTACGTATATATTGACCTGCTCAGGTGAAGATGATTTTAACTCAGTAAGTATCTTGTAAACAACGGGCACAGAAAAAACATGCGTGGTATCTAATTATATTTAATTGAAAGTGCCCAAATCAACTCTCGAATAGTTTTCTCCGCTAAATACCTAAATTTTCTTCGTTTTTACATTTTCATTACATAAAGGATCCGCCATCATTATTTCCCTAGCTGCATTCAGCGCCACTAGCACTGTTTATATACATATGATATTCTCGCACTCCGCCCAGCTTTCCCTTTTGGTCACTATTTTCGTAACATCTTGTCATATTGAGTGCGTTGGAAATCTGCTCTACTTTTACTGGAGAACTGTTTCGATCTGTCAAGATCGATCAACAGTCATGATCGATGACGATTATTAATTGTTGATCGATCGCCGTCTCGGCTCGCAGTGGCGCTCATTTATCAAACTCTTAACTAATGTGGCACACTCGTAGGTACCGACATCACTTACATCAGTGTTTACTGGCGAGCAGCGGAAAAAGCCATCGCGCCAACGAGCCACAAGTGCTTAAGTAGGAGTGATGACGGTGACGTCACAGTAGCGACCAACTATATTAGCTAATGTACTGCCTCACTTTATCAACTCCATTACCAGCTATTTTGTAAAACACAATATGCTCATTCCTCGTACCCCACTAGGAATACTAGATTTGTGTTGGCAGTCTTCACAAAATGTGAATGAAACAAAAGACGCAAACAACACCGACGTAAACAAATAGAGGTGAGGGCCGCTCGCCAACGGAGACAATAAAAACAAAATAATGTACTGATACTACTGATTCTCTTCCTAAAAAATCAATATCCAGGTCAAATGAAAAAGCGAACCTTCCTTGATTGCTCGACGCGACTCACGCGACGGGCGGCACAGTGCCTTAGTGGGGAAAGTGATGAGTTAATATTATGTACGACAGTAATGAGACAAGGTGGACCGGTCCGGGTCCGACATATGGCACCACACGCCACACGCGACACGTGAGCACACACGCACACACGTCGCGTCACTCACGACGTACTACACGTAGGATAACAAATGGACGACGAAGGGTCTAACCGACGACATCCTGCACCACAATCTGTTAAACGTGTAGTCCTCTTCAATAGATTATACTTTATAAGGAACGGATGGTGCCACTTTAGTTAATGTTGTATACACACCGATTGTGTATATCAATGAATGTACAGATTTCTCGGACCAATTTAACTTCGAGGATATTTTGAGCAGACTATGTTTAGTCAGAAATAAAAATATTGGGCAAGTGCGATTAGGACTCGCGCACGAAGGGTTCCGTACCATCATCTATCAAAGAAAACCACGTTTGTTGTATGTATACATAAATATTTTTAAGTTTCTACCGGTTTATTAAGATCGAGTAACAAATTGCTTAAAAATTAGGTTTGTTGTATGGGAGCCCCCCTTTTTTATTTACTTTTTTTTATTTAATTTTTTATTTTGAAAGGTAATATACAACTACATACTCTGTGAAAATTTTAAGCGTCTGCCTGTTACCGTTACTAATTTTAAGCAAAAAATACGAAAAATAACACGTTTATCATTGTGTTGGTTATAAAATGACCTATCGTATAAATAAGATGATACTTAAATTTATTTACACGTTTATTGTATGGGATCCCCCCTTAATATTTTCAATTCTTTAATTTTTAGTATTTGTTGCTATAGCGGCAACCGAAATACAGAAGTTGTGAAAATTTCAGCTTTCTAGCTATCACGGTTTATGAGTGTCCAAATAGATTAGCGTTTTGAGGCGAGCGTATAGATATGTAAGGGATAGCTATCTATAGATGGTGTATAATACAGTCCACTATGTTTGTACCTCAGTTGCGAATAAACTTGCATACTAAATACACGTCGTTTTAATAAAAAAATCCCGGTAAACAAAAGTAAACCTTATACGTTAGACATTTTGGTCCATATTCGAACCGGATCGTGCTAATGACCCTCGAGCCCGGCCGACCCGCGAGAACAATAGAATATTACCTGAGTCGTCGGGACACATGGTTTTTTATAAGACAAATATGAAGTTATGAACATTTAATAAACGAGTGATATTGATTGACTATAAAAACTGTTAAGTGCTTATAACCGATCGGTGTGTTGTTTGCTGGGAGTGCTGTGCGAGTTTATTGGTTACTCACAATGGAGGAACTTTTGTCGTTACAAGATGAGTTGTTCGATAATTTGATTAAAGCGGAAAGAAATTATAAGAAAACGCCGAAGGAAAGAATTAAACGTCAGTACATAGAAACGAGATTAGAGTTATTAGAACAACTATTTCAAGATTTTAAAGACGGGCACAAGAAGTTAGTTGCAAAAGCGAAAAATAAGAACGAAGCATATTTTACAGAAGGAAAATATGAGAGATTTGAGGAACTGTATGTGCAGTTTAAGTCGAATTTGCGAGAAGCTTTGCAACAGTTTCTACCGCCAGTTAGCGGGTTTTCTAACCCAGCAGTTACCCACAACGCGAACAATAAGTGCAGTGAGGTAAAATTACCCCGCATACAATTACCTAGATTTGCTGGTAAATATGAAGATTGGCCAACATTTTACGACATGTTTTCTTCATTAATACATAATAATCAGAACATTTCATCGGTTCAGAAATTACATTACCTCAAATCCAATTTGAGTGGAGAAGCATTAAACTTATTAAGTAACTATTCGACGACTGATGCAAATTATGAAGAAGCATGGAAGCAGTTAGTTCGGCGATACAATAACAAGCGTTATAACTGCAATGCTATTATGAGGACTTTATTTGGCACAAAGAAAATTCAAACCGAGTCAGCCACTGCGATTAGAAGTTTATTGGATACGACATCGACCTGTCTTAAGTCTTTGCAAAACTTAGGCATTAGTACTGAATCCAGTTACGCTGATGCGTCCGTCGTTCACTTGGTCGTTTCGAAATTGGATGCGGAATCTGTTAAACAATGGGAGCAACAGTTAAATGTGATGAGTGATGAGCTGCCCACTTGGATACAATTAAGAGATTATTTGGAGTTCAGATTCAGGACGTTAGAAATGATAGATACGAACGGGAACCGAGCCGCGCAACATGTTAAGCCTGCTGCTAAGTCAAAATCCTTTCACGCGTCAGTAGAGAAGGAGAAAGAGGTTAAGTCTAAGGCTAAACAAGAGTGTCCGATGTGTCATGAAATTCATTATCTCAACCAGTGCAAGCGTTTTAGCCTTATGACGCCTAAGGAAAGGCAGAACTTCGTGCAAACAAGTAAATTATGTTTTAATTGCTTGGCCCCAACTCATGCAGCAGCTAAGTGCCGTCAATCATTCAGCTGTAAGAAATGTGGAAGGAGACATCACACGATGTTACACTTTGAGAGAGAGAACCAGGAGCCAGCCAGTAGCCTGGAGCAGGCTGCCGCCGCGCCATCGAGTGAACCACAACAGGAGAGAGCGACTACAACACTAGGTGACACAACCATAACGGCTACATTTTCTAGAGGGGAGCTACAACCCAACAGCGTGCTGCTTGCTACGGCTAAGGTTAAGGTAATCCGTTCTAACGGTTTTAAACAATTGATACGTGCTTTACTTGACCAAGGGTCGCAGGCATCTTTTGTATCAGAGTCAACTGTACAATTGTTAGGTCTTGTACGCAAGCCAGTAAGTGGCTGGGTGTCAGGGCTTGGAGATGGCCGTATGAGAATTAAATATACGGTTTCTCTTCGACTGGAATCACGTCAAAATCCAGCGAGTTACATTCTAGTTAATGCTTATGTGTTACATTCCTTAACTTCATTACTTCCTTCAACTAAATTTAGCACTTCCAAATGGACAGAGATTGACAATCTTCCTTTAGCTGATCCTACGTACGCGACGCCAGGTAAGATAGATATTTTATTAGGTGCAGAAGTGTATAGTGAAATATTACTTGATGGGGTTATGAAACATCCTGATTGTAATTTAATAGCACAAAATACGGTGTTTGGATGGATTTTGTCAGGAAGAATGTCAAAGGACTCTCGGAAGTTATCAAAAGATAATCTCATTAGCATGCATGTGCAGGTGAAAGAAGATGAGTTACTTAAAAGGTTTTGGGAAATGGAGCATGAGCCTAATTTGATAAAGAAAGAAATGACTGATAGCGAGAAAGTATGTGAGGATTTGTTTGACTTAACTACAGTGAGAGATAATGAAGGGAGATTTATAGTGAGATTACCTTTTGCAACAGACGATCCTAAGTGTCAATATGGTAACACAGAAAAGATAGCATTGAAGAGGTTAGAATATCTTGAGAGAAAGCTATCGAAAGATTCAAAGTTGAGAGAAGAATATAATAAAGTTATGAGTGAGTATTTGAGTATGAACCACATGAGACTGGTATTTGAGAGTGAATTACAGCATTCTAAAGTTGTTTATCTTCCTCATCATGCTGTGGTGCGAAAAGACAAAGACACTACTAAAGTGAGAGTTGTCTTTGATGCTTCGAGCAAGGGTGATAACAGTGTATCACTAAATGATGAGCTTCTTGTTGGACCGAGATTACAACAAGATTTAAGGCACATCTTGATGCGATGGCGTCATCACAAAATCTGTATCGTAGCCGACATTGTAAAAATGTATAGAATGGTCAAAGTGGCGGACAACGACACAGATTTCCAGAGAATTGTCTGGAGGTTTGACCCGTCGGAACCAGTCCAACATTACAAATTGTTACGTTTAACGTTCGGTACAGCATGCGCGCCATATCTGGCTGTCAAGGTGTTGCACAGACTTTCTGAGTTAGAAGGGAAGAAGTATCCATTAGCGGCGAGAATAACAAAACAGTGCTATTCGATGGATGATTTATTGGCCGGGGGCGACACGGTCCATGAGGCAATTCAAATTTATGAGGAGATGAATGCGTTAATGAGAAAGGGTGGTTTTGAGTTACAAAAATGGAGTAGCAATAGTGATAAATTCTTAGAGCAGATTGGGAAAACTGAGTTGAGTGAAAGTCAAGCTATTAAATTAAATGATCTAATTAAAGTGTTAGGTTTGAGTTGGAACAGAAAGAATGATGATTTTGAGTATGTAGTAAACTTACCTGAACCTAAAGAGTTAACCACTAAAAGACAAGTTTTATCTGAAGTAGCGAGATTATATGACCCTTTAGGCTGGATTGCCCCAGTGGTAGTGAATGCTAAGATTTTCATTCAGAAACTTTGGAAATCTGGTCTTGCATGGGATGATAGTTTAACGGATGAATTGCTTGATGAGTGGTTAAAATATCGACAAGAGCTAAAGGATTTCAAAAATCTTAAAATACCTAGGTGGGCAAATTTTACAACAGAATGCAAGAGAGAGTTACACGTATTTTCAGATTCTTCCAAATCAGCCTTTGCGGCAACAGTGTACATCCGAGTGATTGATAGTTCAAATACAGTGCATGTACATTTACTGTCCGCAAAGACTAGAGTTACGCCAATCATAAAGGAGATTTCCATTCCCCGACTTGAATTGTGTGGTGCCACCCTAGCAGCCAAACTTATATGTGAAGTTTCACAAGTTTCGGAAATACCAAAAGCACATCTCTATGGGTGGACCGATTCCACCATAGTTTTAGCATGGCTCAAAGGAGGCTCAAGTCGCTGGGCAACATTTGTCAGCAACAGAGTATCCACTATATTAAATATTATGGATTACCACCAGTGGGGTCATGTCTCATCAGAGACAAACCCTGCGGACTGTGCTTCGCGTGGTCTCCAGCCCAAAGAGTTGAGTGAGCATGCATTATGGTGGAGAGGACCACACTGGTTGTCAGAATTAACAATGCGCACAGACAATGAATTGATAGAAGACACACACGAAGAGGAGCGAATCCAATCTTTATCCGTTCTAACTAATGTTGACGAAGAATTTATTTGGGCAAAATATTCATCATTAAATAGATTATTAAAAATTGTATCATATTGTAGACGAGTTCTGAATTATAAGTTAAAAAAAGATAATAGATCTAAGCTAGATAAATTAATCACACCAAGTGAAATGAACGAGGCTTTATTATCTTGCATTAAACAAGTTCAAGAGCGCGAGTTTTCAAGTGAAATTAAACGGATAAAGATTGGAGAATGTGTGCCAAAAAAGAGTAAATTAAGATCTCTTTGTCCCCTTTTGGACGAAAAGGGGATACTAAGAGTAAGTGGACGCATAGCACAATCGGACGCGTGTTATGACACGAAGCATCCAATAATTATGCCTGGTAACCATCATCTTACCAAGGTTTTAATTGCGGATGCTCATGCAAAAACATTGCACGGTGGTCCACAGGCTATGTTAAATTATCTGAGAACCAAGTACTGGATCTTACGTGGTAAGGACCGCGTTAAAAAATATTTTAGAGAGTGCACTATTTGCTTGAGATACTCCACAAGGAAGACTACTCCTCTCATGGGCCTGCTTCCAGAGGCACGGTTAAAACCTAGTAAACCATTCAAATCTACTGGTGTGGATTACTGTGGTCCTGTTTCCATCAGATTCTCACCAGGCCGTGGAGCAAAGTCTTATAAAGGCTATATTTGTATATTCGTGTGTATGGTTACACGAGCTGTCCATTTAGAAGCAGTAACCGACATGACAGCCAAGGGTTTTATAGCAGCATTCAGACGATTTACTGCTCGTAGAGGCCATTGTCAAGACTTATACAGTGACAATGGCACAAATTTTGTTGGTGCTGATAAGCAAATGCGAGAAATGTTTAATAGTGCCAAATCTTCTCTTCCTAGAGAACTAGCCGAGCTACTTTCTCTAGAAAGAACCACCTGGCATTATATTCCTCCCCACTCTCCTAACTTTGGCGGGCTGTGGGAATCCTCGGTGCGTGGAACTAAAACTCATTTGAAAAAGGTAGTAGGAAATAGTACACTTACCTATGAAGAAATGTCGACTGTCCTGGCGCAGGTGGAGGCGTGTTTAAACTCGAGACCTATTTCCTTGTTAAGTGATGACCCAAATGACCCTCTACCCCTGACACCGGGCCACTTCTTGGTAGGCGAACCATTGTTAAATATTGCAGATGAGGATTATACTAATTGTAATGTTGTTGGTTTGGATAGATGGCGATTAACGCAGAAAATTGTAACGGATTTTTGGAATAGGTGGTATAAGGAATATCTAGTTAATTTAAATCAAAGATACAAATGGAACACTAAACGTGATGAACCAGAAATAGGCGATATTGTTGTGTTAAAGGAAGATTATTTACCGCCAGCTAAATGGTTACTTGGTAAAATTATTAAAAAATATCCTGGACCTGATAAAGTAACCCGAGTTGTATCTGTAAAGTGTAAAAATGGCGAGTATAAGCGTCCAATGAGCAAGATTTGTATTTTAACTAAATGAAATCTACTATTGTTTTCTGTTATTATACTGTTTAAAAACCGTTGTTAATATCATTTAAGTTGTTTCCAAATTAAGAGTTTATTTACCTACCTATCCAAATGAAGTTAAACAATCAATGTACTTATTTATGTTATTGTGATAATTGAAATTTAAATGATGAGTTCAAACAAACCTACTATTTACCTGCATCAAAAGGTTCAGTTGAGTTATGACTAATGACCTACTTATAAAAACTTGTTTGTTATCAATGTACTTACCTGCTTGAATACGAACCCGGCTTGAGCCGCACGTGTTCTGAGATATTTGAAATTTCCTACTATAATTGAGAAAGATACAGGTTGTTTTGTTTTTTTTATTGAAGTGTTTATTTTTTGTTTTGTAAATATTTAAAATATTTTTTTTTGTTTTTGAGATTGTATTCACACTTTATACTAAGCTTTTTTTATTAAGTATAGTTAAAGAACTATGTTCTTTGGCGGGCGGAATGTCCAAATAGATTAGCGTTTTGAGGCGAGCGTATAGATATGTAAGGGATAGCTATCTATAGATGGTGTATAATACAGTCCACTATGTTTGTACCTCAGTTGCGAATAAACTTGCATACTAAATACACGTCGTTTTAATAAAAAAAATCCCGGTAAACAAATGTAAACCTTATACGTTAGACAATGAGATACAGCCTGGTGACAGACAGACAGGCGGACAGACAGACAGACAGCGGAGGCTTAGTAATAGGGTCCCGTTTTTTACCTTTTAGGTACGGAACCCTAAAAACTAGTAAAAGAAAAATCCCGTCAGATATGCCAAGTCAACAAATGTTAGCACATCACAACACAATATTTTTAGATGCGTGGCGGACACACTATTGCAGGTGAAAAACTTTAGCTAAATAACTTTTTACAACAAAGTAAGGGTTAAGTCATCAAGTGACAGAAGGGTTAACGCAATATAACTGTTGGTTTAATCTAACAGTTTTTAATGGTTCTACAAGTCAACCACCGACTATAAGTGGGTTTTGTCCATTTTCGCCCTAAGCTGTATCTAATTTAATTCAGCTTTGATGTCCTCTTTATCATTTGTTTACGTGCAATCATCTGCTCAAGTAGGTCATGATCTTTTAGCACATAATAACATGAATATAAAGCTACCAAGAGAAAGCAGTGATAGCTAAGTGGAGAGACCGACAGACTGCTACGCAGAGGGTCGCGGGTTCGAATCCACGGCACGCACCAATGACTTTTCGGAGTTAAGTGCGTATTAAATTGTTAATTATCGCTTGCTTATCGGTGAAGGAAAACATCGTGAGGAAACCTGCATGTCTGAGAGTTCTCCATAATGTTCTCAAAAGACATGTGAAGTCTGCCAACCCGCACTTGGCCAGCGAGGTGGACTATGGCCTCACCCTTCTCATAGTGAGAAGAGGCCCGTGCCCAGCAGTGGGACAGTGCATAGGGCTGTTGATGATGATAAAGCTACCATTAATTTTTTGATGCGGTTATAAACTACCATGCTTATGTTGCGAACTGTAAATTTTTTGACCTTTGAAGAATAACGATCGGGTCGCGGGAAAATTGCTGTCACACACGTCAGATTTCTCGCTAATATTAAAGAGCTCAGTAACGAGAGCAAGTACAAGTATGTCCGATAGACACATAAAATCTCGTGAACGAGTTACGAAGCGGGTCAATGTTGAGCGCGTGCAATGAATTGTTACTGACTCACATGGTGTGTGGAGCGAATGAGCAAAAACTGCGGGTGCCGTTATGTGCCGGCGGCGGCGCCGGGTGGTCAGACGAGCCGGCACGGACCGGCGCCGGCCACACACGTGCGCCGGGCGGCCCAGGAGCCCGTGACACACTTGCGCGAGACGTCTGTGGGTCTCAGGTACCGGTGCTCAGCCGGCACACCGGCCCCCGTGATTCACTTATTATTGCTTGTCACTTTTTACGTTGCAAAAAATATTGGCACATTGTATCCAAATTACTGTTTGAACAAACGATTTGGAGCCTGGCTTTGCTAAACTAGGTATGCGACCTGACACTTGACTTGCGCGAAACGCATTCTATCATAGCATTTCGCCGTCCCCAGCGAATAATATCGTAATCAACTATGGCGATAGAAGTGCTTTTATGTGCGATTACACCTTGTGAATTTTTTTCACGTGATTCGTACGAATACTTTTCGAGTTAGACATTTTGTAATGAATTTACCTGTACTATTCGTCTATAAATAAAATCAATTTTTTGTGACGAATATCATCATAATTAATCAATACAGACCCCTTGAAGTTATCCATTTTCCAGTAAACTGTAATAAAAATTTTATTCGGGTACAATAAATATAACTTATTTTCGTAAAGTATATTACCATTCCGTTTGCTATGGAATATTAATGTTAACCAATTTCTGTTACTACAATATATTGTTTTGAGCTATGATTAATGTAGTATTAATAAGTTATCATTACAATCAATCTCGCTACTTAACAGTCAAGACGATCGCAATTAACTATTGCTGTATAGGTCACTGTCAACAATTTACTCGAATAAAATCGTATTGTTGCATTACGGTTTGAAAATGGTGTTTACATTTTGGTAATTTGATTTTTTGATTATATTTTTATGGGTGTAAAACTAATATATTTTTAAGTTAAATCTCTTTACACAACAAAAAATACCTATCTATTGGTATGTCAACGAGTTTGCTATGTAAAACTGATAAGAAGTTATAAACAAAAAACGGTTTTTTATTTTTCCTGTAAATTTTACTTTTTTTGATAACGATATTATTCGTTGGGGACGGCGATTTGGTGTGTTTGGACGTTACTCACAATCATGCTCACAATTATAAGATAATGACAACACGAATAACATAGATCTCCGAACTACAAAGAACCGCGGCGAAAGCCGAGTAACCTCGCCGATAGCCCAGTGATGTGCGTAACGGACTGCCGAGACGATGGTCTCGGGTTTGATCCACAGTTACCCCGCTTACCTCTGACTTTTCGAAGTTATGTGTGTATTAAAAATGTTAATTATCGCTCGCTTAACAATGTGCCCAGTACATGGCAATAGGCCCGCCCCCTACTATAAGTATTGGGACCGAAACATAACTGGCGAAGTGTGGCTGTGTAATACACCTCTGCCTACCCCTTCGGTGATAAAGGCGTGAAGTTATGAAGAAGAAGTGAGAACGAGCATAATTAATACTCTTGCTATCCGAGCAAGCACACCAGTTATACATATGCCTTAAAGGCATAGCCCCTGGAACGCCTTGAAGTAAATGCCACTAAGCTCGATCGACGACAGTACTATAGTCAAACAAGTACGCGAGTAAACATAATGGCAAGTAAATAAATACAAAGAGTATCGCTGGCACGCAAGACAATGGAAACATAAATGGGAAACGGAATAAGGGCATTACGTTCATACGGTCCAAGACTCGAGGACCGTGATGTTTCTACGTCAAACGATGAACTTGACATTCATTGCATGCATATATTGGCACAACAGCTATTAATAACTAAGTGCCATATCAATCTACGAAGACTTATTCAACGCACATTCCATTACCATAACAGTACAATGCGCTGACACATGATATATCGCGAGAAAACACCCAGAGAAAGTTATAAAGCTTGTCGCAGTGGGTGTGAAACAAAGTCAGAATATGCCAATTCCATTATGTTAAAGAACTTGACAAACTTGAATAGTTAAAGCCACGTTAGATGTGAGTCGAGGCTTATAGCTGCCGCTAAACTTTTATCGCGGTCCTTACATTATGCATGTACGATCAGTTCGATAAAACCCGTATCATACAAGTTTTTTAGCCCGAAAGCTATCGATATGTGATCTACGGTTCCGTTTTTCAAAGGAATATGGGACGTAAAAGTTTGCGCGTTGTATCCGAGGTAAGAGCGAAGATTGTGGAGCTGGATAACGTCTGTGTCGTTGTGTGAAAGTGTAACTAGTCGTGAATAGGGATACGATCTGTTAGACTGTGCGGTGCGGTTCTGCGGTGTTTGCCGTAAGGCGATATTGCTAGGACAGGTCGCTCGGTAACCACCTGCGATACTTTATATTCGGTTGTCATGTTATAAGTTATGCTTGTTATGTGTTAATGGGAATGTGTGCTGAGAGTGAGGTGAGTCGCTCCGGGCTCGACTCGTTATCGCCGGCGGCGCGGCGGCGGCGTCGTGTCGCGTTATCAGCGAAACTAATCACCAGTTTACTGAGCAAATCACCTTCCTACTATTTGTTCAGTTTTTTTGCGTATTGCCGATATGCTACGTGAATTACGGCATTATTATCATCATCATCAGCCTTTAACAGTCCACTGCTGGACTAGGCCTCTCCTTTGAAAGGAGGAATTGGCCTACTATACCACGCTGGCCAAACGGGTTGGTATAGGGTTTGTATCAAGCTTTCCTTCTCTTACAGTGCTGTTCTCTGCATAATATACTCCCTCTGTCGGCTCTTACGACACCCATGGGATGATATGGGGTGGTGACAATCCGTATTCCTAATCCGTCACCACACGGACAATGCGAGACATTATTATACAAATGTAAAAAAATATCATTTATCGTATTTAATTACCTATAAATATCTTATAAGTAAGTACATAAGTTTAGCATTCTGTTTGAAATTGATACAGTTAAGCGAAGTTTTGTCATCGCTTGTGAAAGTATCAATTGATTCTTGGTCAATAAACGAGACAGAAGCACTGCCGGTAATATAGGAATTTAAACTTTCGTGGTCATTTAAACTTATTTTAAATTGTCTTTCGGTATATACTACGTACCTTTGTTTAGAGTAACCGATATTTGGCGGTAAAGTAGTCACATATTAATTTAGTAGAGTACTAACTCTACTACTAGACCTACAAATAGATGTCACTTTCTAACTGCCACTCAATGGTAGAGTTAAGTGATTAGCGCCGGTGCAATTTATAATACTCTATTAAATGACGTTGAGTGGATTTGATACCTGAGTGACTACTTTATCAAATAACTTCAACTTTAACAATACTTTTTTTATATGTCAATAGGCGCTCGATAGGAACACAGAGATTTGGCTACTATCTTAATCGAAATCTTATCGAAGCACTCTTAAACAGTTTGACTTTAATGTTATATAAATTTCTTGTGACAAATCCGGCTCTGCTTTTGTTTAACAACATTGTTATAATGTAGTGACAACAATAGACGCATCTGCTAGTACCTACTTTGTTAGTTTGCTTGTGTCACCGGTGACAGATACATCACGAATGGGAAAGCATCGAAGTTATATTTTATGTGTTCTTGGTGCAGGTGGCACATCTGCAGCGCGGCGGCCGGTGAGTCAGGCTGCAGACGCACCACCGGTGACCAGCGACCACCGGGGCACAGGGGCACCGGGGGCAGCGGTGCCACGGCGACCGGGACGTAAACAAGCTGGTGCTGCGCCACGCTCGCACCTGCGGCGATCGATACTCACCGGACGTGGCGAGGGTTCTGCTGGCTCTCCGCACCACACTGCACTCGCGCTCCACGCGGTATGTGCTGGGGTGACAGCTGACGCCGGGGCCGGCCCGCGCGGACTCTGTCTCAAGTATCGTACTAATGTTTACACCGGTGCTGGCTAGTAGAGCCGCGTTCGTCTCCCAGGCGGGAGTTTGAGAAGCGCGGTCTGTCGGTGCTGACGGTGTGACGGTGGTGTCGCGCGTCGCTCGCTCAGTTCAGCCCGCGGCGGGCTCTAACTGTGGTGCGTATCGCGTGCGGCCGGCGTGACGGGCCGAGTAACACTGCCGCACCGCCCTCCGGTCCACCGTGCCGCCGCTGCCGGTCCGCCGCGCCGCGAGGTCTCGCGGAAGTCCCGACGATTACTCACTAACCTCCCGGCACTGGTTTGTCCTGTCCACTACACACACTTTGCATAATGATTATGCGCGCCGCCGATAACCATTTATTGTATATTTTACCCGTATATGGGTCAATTCTTGCGAATACCTGCTTCTTGTTCGTATAATGAACAATTCCAAGGAAACTATCAGTTTAATGGCATATTCAACTGCTAACAAGACTGTAACTTACATGTAAATATGAAGCAGCACCTATGTCAAAGTTGTTTTCTAAATAGATCTAGGTATACATGCTATTTAAAATTGACGTTCCTACTTTAGTCAAATACCTAACATCCGAAAGCAAATACGGCTTCTGACAGCATCAGCAGAAATGGCAATTATTACAAATAATGTTCTTGGATCCAAGGTCAGGGTTTTCTCTCTGCTCTATCACGCCACGAGGGTTCTTCTGACTATATCCGATTAAGACACCTACATGTTATCATTTCTCGGGTACGCACCCAAGAATATGTAGCAAGTTTATGCGGTCGCAGGCGCACTCTACATAATATAACAGTATCGTAACTCTACCGAACTTATTTTATGACACTGCTATTTTTATTCGAAGCTTTAGTAATGTTCCCAATCGGTTATCTACTTAGCCACTTATATAATGTACTTTTTAAGTTTTTAGGTTCCCTAAATAGATTATCTACTTTTGCGTTATAGGTAGAGTTCTGAAGATAATTGCAACTACAAGTAGAGTAGGTACCTACTAAAGCATATTCCAATAACGCGTAGGTGTAAAAAACCGTAAGTAATTGTTTTGTGCTCGAATTATTTCAATTATAAAATCATTAGTCTGTTGTGCGTCGTACCTACTTATTAAGTTCATTAACCAAATTGATGATATTCGTCGTAGTTTTCCTTATTGCTACATTATCTACGCGAGAAAACCATAATAAACATTAAACCTACAAACAAATGATACCTAAATGAGTATGTACCTACCCAAGTAATTAATATGTAATTATACTTAGTCAACAAGTCCCTCTTAGGTAAGGATAAAGGGAAAATGATAGTAGCGTTATTTGGTAACAATCTAGTTCGAAATAGTCATGTAATATGCATTCCAAGTGGATGTAAAGTGGAAATCCTCCCGAACTCCGCCCTTTAACTTAATAATTAACTCCGCCGGCGTACTTCCCAAATAAATCATAATGAGTGTGGCAGATATTTCGTTATTTATTCATTAAGTTATAGCACTGCTTCTCTTAATATTTATTATCTGGGTAGGTAACACTGGGTCAGGTAATAAGTTATTTTTCATTTGCGTAGTTTCTTCAATAAAAATAAAAATTGATACAGTATTATTATTAGGTTACTTTTAATATTTATTAAATAAAATACTATTTTATTGAAATAAAATACTATTTTATCTTCAGAACTGGTACTTCCCATTGACCTAGAGCGCTGACATTTGGTACAGAGGTAGAGTTTAACGCCCACATAGAGGGAAAACTATTATAACTAGGATCATGGAAGATCTGGTCTACCTGGTGACCCTGATGGGAAACCTTAATAGCACACCAGCATTATCGACTGACTGTCTTAGCAAAATTTTACCTATACCCATTAACGTGCAAAAAATGTTCAGCCGTTGAAAATTTTTTACACGTTAGTGGGTACAGGTCAACGGCCAAGTCACATAACACTAAATATAATAATTTAATATTAAAGAAATTGCAGTACGGAACCTTAGACTTGGCTCAACTTTACCTAGAGATTTCATAACTTTTTAGAGATAAACAAGCAGCTCCATCGAGACTTGGCTATTTTTTTACAGAATGTTTTGGTGGGATATAGATTACTAAATATATTTGTGAATCTTTAACGCTAAAACTGCCTACTGAACAGATTTTGTTGACAAATGGCTGAAACTGCAGTTCTAGAGCTTATACATTTAAATAAAATATAGGCTATATTGTCGCGATACAGTTTCCTAGGGTAAGGATTAAATAAATATAGCGCACGTGTGCCGGGGTCGGGGCAGGGGCACACGCGGTTCCACAAGAACCTTTATAGCGTAGGTAACCTGATACGATTTCAGAAGATGAAATTGTAAAATCTCTACTGCACAGAAAGAAAAGAAGTCAGTAAACAATTAAATAAACTATAGGTAGAGTTACTTAGAATATGTTCAAACTGTTTAAAAAATTGTTATTTTTTTTAGAATTTGTTTAAGTAGCTGTTGCTCAAGATCGGTCAATGTGGAGAGCCTTGGGGAAGGCCCATGTGCAGCAGTACGTCTATCGGCTGATATGGTGAACTGCTGCGTCGTAAGGTAAGATACAACTTTTTAAACATTATTCACAGATAGTTATTGTTGAATGCTTTTTGTAAGAAAAGGTACACAAATAAGTAACAAAGAAAATTGACAGTTTATTAATTAACCATCCTCCTAGCGTTATCCCAACCTGGTGACAACTTTCTAATCTAACCGGATTTGGCAGAATATTAGCTTTTCCACGGAGCGACTGCCTGTCTGACCTCCGCAACCCGAAGGGATAGGCTAGTGTCAGTTTATTTTAGAGGTACGGACGCCCTGTCAAAGATCTTCATGACAGCCGGGACTGACGGCTTAACGTGCTGTCCGAGGCACGAGACAAGCTGTAATTAACAATTCAATACGCACATAACTCCGAAAAGTCAGTGGTGCGCGCCGTGCATTCGAACCCGATACCCTCTGCATTGCAGTCCGTTGGTATCTCCACTAGGCTATCGCTGCCTTCTCTTTATTTACTTTATTAATTAACCAGTGACAAGAATAACCTAAACTACTAGTAAGTATTAAGGGGTGAAAATGAAGTAATATTGTGATATAGAGTCCTTTTGAGCGTAGTTCCCAACGCGACAATTACGTGGACCAACACACTAAATGTTTCAGAATCTGGCTTTGCATAAAAAATATCTATCAACACTGAGATGCTGCGGAAATAACAAGCAGACATCGCTGTTAAAGAACTGCACAAATTAGTCCGTTTTATGTATAAGTAGACCGCGCCTACACAAACCCAGCCACCGTAATCAATTAACTTGGCTTAGCAGCTACCTATGTATATTTATGTACAAATCCCTTCAACATAAACATCCCGGCAAGTAATAACATAAAGGTTCCAAACTTGTTGTTTTCCTACAGTTCAGTCAAAGCGGTTAAACTTGGCGGCGCAATCGGTCGCAAGTCTGAAGGTTGTTAAAACACGTCGGTTCGGGTGTCGTGCCACTGATAACGATTAAGTTATTCAAGGTGAATACTTAATCGACAAACTACTTATACTAACTAAATAACTTTTCACTTATCTTTGGTAACTGGAACCAATAAAAACAAAACAAGTATTAAGGCGTTGGCGCGCTAGCGATAGCAGACACACCTACATGACAAGATTTCATTTTGTATATTCAAGTCGATGAGATACGAGTCAGTGGTACATTTGAGGGTAAGTATAAAACTGGCTCACAAACATGAACTCAGTTACCTTGACGTTATTAAAGAAGATATGTTAATTAATTGAGTTCGACTAGCTGCTGTCTATGAGGAAGAAGTTATTATTAAAGGGATTAGAAAAGTGATGAGTGGTGTGAAGGGAATGCTTATATGATGCTTCACCGGCGATTTATTGAGTTAACGAGTCCATCAAACTATTTCCTTACGCTGTTGTGCCGCATGAAATGTCAGAAGTTGGGCTAGTCAGTATTACGACACTGACTAGCCCAACAAAAGCATGTCAGGCACAGCAAGGCTATAGGTTGTTACAAACTGTAAAATTATATTTAGATTTTGTGTAATTAGCTGGTGCTTAAGATCGGTCTATGTAGAGAGCCTTGGGGAGCCTATAATGAGCAGCAGTAGACGTGTCTCGGCTGACATGATGAGCTGGTGCGACCTAACATACAATTTAAAGGTACTGTTAAACGCTTTTTGTAAGATAAGGTAGATACATAATGAAGTCACAAGGAGAATTGACCTATTTATGGAATGTCAGACAGTAGTCGCTCTTCAAATACCTAAATAAGATTCTGATGATGGTATTCTAAATAAATACTGCTAAAATGTAGGAAGTAGATAGGTTTAAGGAAGTATTCTAGTAAGCATTTTATTAAAGTAAAATTGCTTTCCTTGGTCTCTACCGCTAGATGAATTTTTGTGGTCTCTACTGTCGCGCGTCGTGTCGGTTCTTATTATTTCTAAATACATCAAGTTTCTATCTACTAGAATGAACAGAGCCCAACCACAATACGTTCAGGGTCAATAACACAATCATTTAATTAAAAACTAAATCAACATCCTTATATTGTTGTGTGCACATGGTGCCACAACACAACACAAGTACAGACGAGTGCGCAACTACGAGTCGCCACATTTCACTGAAGACGTTGTGTTGTTAAACTAATCCTTGAAAAGTTACGTTTGGGGTTGCATTTGTCAGAAGAGGCAATTTTATTTTACAGATGTGTAAGGAAGGCTAGTGTAAAGCTTGGTCCAAATTTGTGGGGTCGTACCTCTGGTCCCTCGGCCGCCATCCTGGAAAGAGTGCGGGCGCGGATGGTTTTTCTTATTTATCTGGTAAACTATTGATCACTTAAAGATCTTGTTCAAGCATTTCTTGCTGCAAATTACATTTTCTACAACTTTGGTTCTGATACTTTTTGTCGTAAAACCATAAACAAAAAAGATTTTCAAGATGTTTTTCTTTAGCTTATTAAAACGTTTCTTCATGATTACTGTCCTTAGTATTTTTATGCGCCAGGCTGCGGCTTGTGATCAAATAGAGCTTTGGTATACAATTAAAAAAAAGAGCCCACTAACTTGAATTTAACTTTACACTAACCCCCTTGGCATCTATGAAATAAAATTGCGTCCTCTGACAAGTGCACCCTAAGTCCCCAAAAAATGCAACATTTCAATGGACTAAACTCAGAGCTCTCAAAGTATTTACTGTGAGATATCCTCATTCAGAGCAATTATTAATGTGACAGTCCTGCGTTTGATTACCGTTTCGGGTGAAATTGCATTAGATTATCAAAGTAATTCTCAAACATCTGCTTCCATTACTTTCCTTCCACTACGTTGAGTGCTATCGGGGATTGTCTTTATACTGAGTGAAGGACCTATCAGTTCATTTCACCATACCCACTAACTACGGAATTCAATATTCGAAATATACCTAGATAGATCTGTAGATTTTAGATTAGTTTTTGACATAAGCTCCATACAAAATATGTCAAACACGAATCTAAAATCTACAGATCTATCTATAGTTCGAATATTGAAAATGGCCGTTAGTCGTGGTGAGCTTGAAAGATTTATAATGTTTTTAATGACTCCTCGTCATCCTGGTGTTGTCACGATGGCATACAATGAACTCATGTAGTTTTAATAAACTACTTAATGAAATAAGTGTATAGTCTCTGAGGTTAAAGTGGACGTGCCAGCGTACATTAGCGGACAGGAAGCACTCATTCAGCAGCCCCGAGATTGAATGTGTATGTCAGACAACATCACGTGCGTTCACATGTGGCAGTATGGCATGTGTCATGTGTCTGTCTCTCACTAACACTGACATGGTCGCGGGAACATTTACTTGTCAGCATATTACCGCGAACAGTGGTCAACAGCGACATTGTTCGAATTAATTCGTAATGGAGGAGGAGGGAACGAATAAACATCTACTACTAGTGCTTCAACTAGTATCTAATGACTTAGCGGAGCACAAGCATAGGACGCAGGCCTTAAGAGTGGCACGAAAATTACTTAATCCGTGTAATTGTCACACATAAATATTTCGTAAAGAGCGCCGTTATTGAAGCTCGCACCAGGGGCACAGTAATGCCTTCTACTAATAACCTATGTAGGTATGTGTTTAAGTTAACTATTGAGTGCATAGGAGCTTGTGGTTTGTATGTTGGTACTTTTAAATCATCTCAGTTTGAGAGACAAACACGCGGATCATACTCATTAGTTCCATCGGAAATTAGTTGCGTGCTATTAATGAGAGTTTTTGGTTACGTGGACTTTGATGATCTCAATAGTTCCATGCAACTAGGTAATTAGGTACGCTCTGGTGTAACCACTAGATCAATTTCTGTGGATCGAACTAATGAAAATGTGAACACACAAAAAAATCTTGAAATTAGTATGAAGTCATTAGAAGAAGTTTAGGAAGTATTTAGTGTCAATTAAATATGATGGCCGATACCTAATAAATTAAGAACAATAAAATATTTGTAACATCTATACCTACTTATAAAAATACCGTATGAAATAGCCTTTGATTTCGTGTAAACTTTTTAATTACCTAGATAGGTACCTACTTACTAAACGTAATTTCAGAGCAATAGAAATAAATAATTATACCGTGTAACAACGGGTACTGCTAGTTTATAAACTGCTTTTATATACAAATATTTTTATGACAGTTATTCTAAATTGTATTCTATTGAAAATGTACACTATACCAATTATTAGTCAAGCCTAGAGATGGGCGGGTGGGTAAAAATTGGGAAGGTAAAAATTGGAAGGAAAGGGTAAAATAGGTAAAAATGAAAAAAATACCCTTTTTTACCGGGTATTCATAAAAAATACCGGGTAAAAATTAGTTATATCTTTATATTATTTAAATGCCTTCGCCATGAAATGAATACTGTTCATATATAATGTTATTGGCTTCGTCATCAATACTACGATCTACCTTGTTAATTTTGACCTTGACCATTGAAGATAAAATATTGATTTTAAGTAAAACGAAGTTAAATATCTTTTAAATCTTTAATCAACATACATTTTCTATTAAAATAAACTGTTTAGAATAGAAACAAATATAATAGATTGCACATGATTGAAATTTAACTGAATGCTGCACACTACCTTATAGAATATATAAATAAGTAACATAATTATACACATGGGATGTGGACGACTTCAGTGACAGGTTCGTGGATGCCGTCCATACAACGGGCTTGAAGTTCTTTAAGCCCAAAACGAAGAAAAGAGCCAATAAAATCTCGGGTTCGACCCTCGACCTCATAGAGGAAAGGCGTAGGATGCTTCTGCTATCCTCCGACGACATGCCAAAATATCGGCGTCTCAATAGGCGGATCTCTAAGTCTCTGACTCGCGATTTCCGCCAATACAACACTAAATGTATTCGAGAGGCAATCGAGCGGAATAAGGGTTCTAAAGTGTTCCAAAGAGATCTTTCTTTCTGGCAGAGTCAGCTGACAAAGCTGTAGACGGAGGATGGCGCAATTGTCTCGTCCAAAGTCCAAACCTCAGATCGAATGGTTCTATGGACACTATACACGACTACACGAACACCTGTTACTACTCCAGCCACAGACCCTAGAGCTGGATTGATCCGACACTATACCGAAGATATCCCGGACGTCAGCATGCACGAGATTAGTGTAGCCCTAGAACAACTAAAAAACAACAAGGCACCGGGTGATGACAGCATAACTACAGAGCTTCTAAAAGCTGGCGGCACACCTGCCGTGGAAATGCTTCGGAAGCTATTCAATTCCGACATACTCGAGGGCAAAACGCCACAGGCATGGCACAGAAGGGTGGTGGTGCTTTTCTTCAAAAAGGGCGACAAAACCCTGTTGAAGAACTACAGACCCAGTCCCAGACTAAACTACACTTCTGAGTCGAGAGCAAGCTAGACGACTTCCATCCCGCCAACAACAAGCCGGATTCCGTAAAGGCTATAGTACCATATACCACATACATACGCTGCGGCAGGTTATACAGAAGCAGGGCCGGATTTAGAGGTCTGGGGGCCCCGGGGCAACGTAGATGTGGAGGCCCCTATTTATTGTCCGTATAAAATTTTCCTTAAACTGTTTAAAAAATACACTGTCAGCAAATTAAAATTCGTTAAATAAAAAAGACATGAGAATTAATTTATTTGTTAAAAACTAAATAACTAATGTAATAGAACTACGCGAATTTTTCTTTTTTGATGAAATTTCATTAATTATTTCGCTGAAGTCTTTCATTACTAAGTAGGGTGAATTTCGATAGCCGGTTGTGTCCTATCGTCTTTTACGGCAGGGCCTACTCTTGATGAAAACGAACGCTCTCCGGTGCAATTAGACACCATTAAAACCAAGTACATTCTTATTGTAATTTCTATGTTCGGGAAAGAAGCTCGGATATTCTGATTTTCAAGAATGCTATACTAAAACAATTTCTTTAAGTCGTCTTTTTCACAGTCTTTTTTGTACAAGTCTATTAAAGATACAAATTGAACCAACCCATTGCCAAGGCTATGTTCTAAATCGTTTAAGTAAACTTTTACTAATTCCTCTGCAGCCGCATATAAACTTGCGACGTCCATCTTCTCTCAGTGGTTGAGGAATCCAAATCTCAATCGAACAGCTTCGTATGCTTGCAATCTTTCTATGAGAGAAACACAAAGTTGACTGATAACTGGGATAAAAGTGGTCACTTTAAATTTTTCTCTTGGTGATAGAAATGCTTCTGGTCTTTTCATGTATTCGATCGGATTCAATTTAACACTTCTATTTCTGATGCGTGATTGTATGTATTCGTCAGTATTTGATATTTCACGGCTTGTTGCAAAATTGCCTCTTTTAGATTCGACGAATGATTTTAAAGACTCTCACCACTCATATTTGCAGCATTGGTTAGCATTGGTTTGCACCTAAAAATGGGTGCAATACGTGACACCAAAAATATAACATCGAATACCGCGTCGCTGAAATCTAATCCGCGATATCTAGTATGTGTCGCGCGTTGTGGCGATTATTTGGTTGTTTTTAGAAACATATTTAATATACGTACATACTTCAATCCTTAAAAGCTAGTAAATTATGGATTTTAGACAATTGATTCCCCATTTTATTAAATAAAAATGTGTTTGACTTTATTGCAAAATAGGTATAGGCAATTACTGTCTAGATAAGTTTTATTTATTTGGTATGAAAATTTAATAATGACCATTGTTTTTTGAAACATTAATTTGGATTTACGATTTTCAACTTCATTGCATGAATGTTACGGATGAAGTAAACAAATGCCGACATTTTGTTTCACTTTTCTAGAACAACATTATCAGGTTTGTGCGAGTTAGTATAGTTGCTAATTATGTGGACAATAATGTGTGAAAAAAATCTCGGAGGTGGTTTCTTCGAGCATAAGTATTTGTTTTCTCTGTTGTGGGGGCCCCCCTCTTGTGGGGGCCCCGGGGCCATTGCAACGCCCGCCCCCCTCTTAAATCCGGCACTGTACAGAAGTCCGAAGAGTATAACCAGCCTCTATGCTTAGCGTTTGTGGACTATGAGAAAGTCTTTGATTTGATCGAAACCTGGGCAGTGCTGCAGTCTCTCCAACGGTGCCAAATTGACCATCGATATTTCGGAGTGCTGAAGTTTGTACGAAAACGCCACCATGTCAGTCCGCCTCCAGGACCAGAGCTCAAAACCTATTCGGCTACAGCGAGGAGTGAGGCAGGGAGATGTTATATCTCCGAAACTCTTCACCGCTGCGCTGGAAGACGTTTTCAAGCTTCTGGACTGGGAAGGACTCGGCATCAACATCAACGGCAAGTACATCACTCACCTTCGATTTGCTGATGATATCGTAGTCATAGCTGAGACCATGGAAGACGTCAGCACAACGCTCGATGGCCTCTGTAGAGTCTCCCAACAAGTAGGTCTTAAGATGAACATGGACAAGACGAAAATCATGTCTAACGTCCATGTCTTACCTGCTCCTATCCAGGTTGGGAACTCCACACACGAAGTTGTCGACATTTACGTCTACCATGGACAAATGATCCAATTAGGTAGGTCCAACTTCGAGAAAGAGGTCATTCGTCGAATCCAACTCAGTTGGGCGGCGTTCGGGAAGTTACGGCATACGGCTGAAGTGGCAGTGAGCAGGGCATATAGCACGAAGAACCGATGGCCGTTGGAGCAGGCGGGTCCTGGAGTGGCGACCACGTACCGGAGCAGGCAGCAGGGGTAGGCCTCCCGCAACGTGAACCGACGATCTGGTTAAGATCGCGGTGCGCGGTTGGATGCGGGCGGCTCAACATCGGTCTGTGTGGAGAACCTTAGGGGAGGCCTATGTCCAGCAGTGTCTCCACGCTGACATGATGACACATAGGTATATCTTGAAAACATTTCAAAACTAATAAATGAGTAACAATTACTTAGACTTTTCATTTCAGTTCAATAATTACAACGCAACCTAGACAGTAAAAATAAAATATTAAAACTGCACAATTCGTTTGAATCCCTCATTGGACAGTTATAGTGCTATAATTCTTCTCTTGTTCTAATGAGAAAACAATGTCCGCGTATGTTGTTCTGACGACGGTCGCAAATAAAATAAATTATAAAATAATTGTTGTAATTTTTAATTAATACTTACATACAGGTCAGTATTTATAAAAAAATACAACAATTATTTTAAATTAAACTGATTTTAATTTTTACCCGGTTTAAATTAAAAATGGGTAGGTAAAAATGGGTATAAATGGGTATTTACCCAAAGTCTGGGTTTTTACCGGGTATATGCCCATCTCTAGTCAAGCCTTTTATTACAACACTTTTTTTTATAACTCCAGCACAGGGAGTAAGTCATGTGCTGTGTCGCCGAGTTGGAAGCCGGCCGCAGACGACAACTGCAAGCGACGTGTCGCCGCGAACTATTGTTTTCTATATATTTTTATGAAATACCTTCCGTCCGGGCGACACGTCGCTTGCAGTTGTCGTCTGCGGCTGGCTTCTAACTCGTACCTTTACAAACATACACAGACACAATAACAATTTATAGATTACCTACACAAAGTGTTGTCTCGTGTAGGAATCGAACCCACACCACCCGGCGCAGTGTCAAGCGGCGAGGCAGCTGCTTAAACCGCTACATCTACCGTGCACTCAATTAGCTAGACCTCTATGTAACTAAATATAATAAAATTAAATGCAAAGCGCCTGTGATTTAGTAAAAGGCAATGCTCATATTGGTAAATACATAATACTGTGAAGTATATTAAAAAATCCCTCATAAACAGGGCCGAACCATCCCTATGTGCAATGTGCGCGGCGCACACAGGCGCCAGGGTGACAGGGGCGACGCGCGCCGAGATTTGCGCTAATTATAACAGTTTTTTTCGAAAAAGGATGCCAAGAAAGGCGCTTCCCAGATTTCGCACACAGGCGCACAACTAAAAAACAAAAAAGGTCATCCGCCAGCATCCGGGGTGACCCAGGCTCCCAGGCTCCACAGGCGCTGGATTGGGTCGGCACGGCCCTGCTCATATATACAAGAAAAACGCCACCCCTGTTGCAATCCGATATCCGCTTTCTATTATTACCAGATTTGACTGCTGAAAATTAGAATTATAAGCAACACGAGTCGTGAGTGTCACTCGTCTCGGTAGCTTTATCACTTTACTTGATTTAAATCTATGGTAGGTAGCCCCTATGCTTGACACACCAACAAACACCCGAGGTTTGGTGGTGTAATAGACGCAACCAAAATCAGAGAGAAAGTGAGATAAAAGATAACCCTTCGCCTGTTTTTCTGTTTCGGAAAAATTGCGAGAAAAGTTGTCACATTGGCAACACTGCATATACGGCCATTTTCAATATTCGAACTATAGATAGATCTGTAGACAAGGAGCAAGTATACATGGAGTGATAGCTTTAAGCATAAACAAGAAACCTATCGTTATTTCTTTTTACTTGTATAAAATTTCATATGTGTAACCGAGACAGATGTATTGTATTTATTACCTCTTGAAATACTCACGTCGCAATTTTTTCAAAAGAAGAAATGACTGTCAATAGTGATGTACTCATGCATTAATCTTTTATTGGTAGTGGTATATAATTCGGTATGTAGAGACAAGATAAGCATTTGATTAAGTAATATACCAGTAGTATATTATTTTACGAGCTTTTATTTAGAGTATAGTACTTAGGTGCCTACAAAGAAACAAATACTGTAAAAAGAGAGGTAATAATAAGACATGATCGATCATATCTTATTATTACCTCTCTTTTTACAGTATTTAGGAAAGTAAATGAAAAAAATGTCTAAATAGTCAAAATCATTTATTTATACAACAAAGTAATGCACACGATAACTGCCCGGCAGGTCTGATACTATATGTATTACCAAAATGGGATGTACATGGGCGGAAACAGTTAACATTTACGAACAATATTTTCATCCTGAGTTCCAGAAGTGCAAGCCATGTTCACTCTTGATGCTTTACTATCGCTTCTAAAAATAAGGTTTCGTTATTTCGGACATTTCTGAAAATTACAACACAAATCTGTTTATGATATACCTACATATATGTATATATGATTACTATAGCATATTTTAACAGTTGCAATGTTGGTATATATTGATTGATAAAAATATAAGTTAATAATAATAAAGTAGAAGTACAAACCTCAGTATTAGATATCTGGTTAGTAAAAATAGTAGGTACAGCATAAGAATGCAAAACTTTTCTTTGAAATCCTTCTTGATAACAAGCAGACACAAAATCAAGCGAACAAAGTTTAGAAGAATTAGACTTTTGCCATTCTCCCTTTCTCATATTTCGGACCCAATTTAGTTTCAAACCTTCATTCTTTGGAAATCTACAAAAAATCACAATTAATAACCAATTATTCAAGTTATAATCTTTCAGAAACTGGTTTTCTAACTGACAATTGTATTACAACACTATCCTCATATTTTTTATCGAAATATTTCTATTATATTTATTTAATTGTGACTATTGGAATAAAAATATGTGTCAACGGTGGTCATTATCTTTATCTTTTGGTATAAGCTTTACAAATATCATTGTAGAATTATTACGGCAGATATCTACAATTTTACTTATTATGACTTACCGGTGGTAAGATATTTTTTGACCATTTTCGGTCAATAGTCCCATTTGGCTTTTACATCCGACGGCATTACAAACTATGGTAATTTTTTAATGTTTAGAAGTGGTCATATCTACACTTGTAATATTTTGTAGCAATTACAATTGCAATTTATTTCGACACGGCTTTCACTCCAGCTGGACGAACATCGACATGACATAACATTTTTCTTGGCATATGTCATTCAAGGCTGTATAAAGGCTCTATGGCTATCATACTCGAACATATGCAGTTTTGTAATTAAAGAGAAAAGAGATGCATATACGTTTTCTATTCATTTTGAAATGCTCCCTCCATGTATACTTGCTCCTTGTCTGTAGATTTTAGATTCGTGTTTGACATATTTTGTATGGAGCTTATGTCAAAAACTGTCAAAAACGAATCTAAAATATACAGATCTATCTATATTTCGAATATTGAATTCCGTAGATAATCGTACGCTATGCGTCGCGCGCCGGACGTAGCCGAAGAGACGCGGCGCGGTGCGAACAAACCGCAGCTGCTGACAGTCGCTCGTGCTCCCTCGCACTGATCGTCGCCGGCCGCACGCTACGGCAGCGTTTCGCCACTATCTGCTTAATCTAATCTAATAACCCAAGTTAGATATAATAACGTAAAAGTACTTATTTGTGTGTTAACCGGGTTAAACTAGCGCGACAGCAACAAAAATATTCTATCTTTTCTACACCATACGATCCGTAGGTTATCGCCGTTGTTCGTGTAAATTCATTCATAATATTCGTATTGTGCCGTGGGCCTTCGTAACTGCTCGGAGCAGTAGGCGCGACGCGTCACGCGCGGCGAGGAGGGCGCCCCACCGCGCACAACGCGTGAACTACGCCGTCACATAACGGCTACGCGCCTCGCGCGTCTGCTAACAGGTGGCGCTGTATACCAAACAATAATAACAAACAAACAATAACAAGAAAAGTGATCAACAACACGCCACCATGTTATCATTATCGCCGCGCAAAAATAAACCTAAACGACTTCTAGAAGACGTATTTCCTTTACGCATCATACGAGAAGTGGAGAAATGGCCAGTGATCTACAAGAGAAACAGCCCTGAGATGATTAATCCGCACTTCAAATATAAAGTTTGGGAGGAAATTGCAAAAAATCTCTTCGAGAACTATCAAATATATTCAGCAGTTGAAAAACGAACTAAAGGTACCTATAACCTATACAATTATCCATTGACATAATATTATATCGATGCAATCATCAAGATGAAGAAACACTAAAATTACCGGCTCATGTCGGTACTTTAAAAACTTTGGGAATCCCTGGTCTAGGAAAAGATGACAATTTTAAGTATTAATTATTATCTAAGTTATAAGGTATGCTATGTAATAATTTTATAGGTTTACAGTAAAGTATATAATAAATAAATAAAATAAATAAATAAGTTATCTTCCTATATTATATGCAATGCATTGAACTAATTAACAGGAAAAGGACAATATGTAGGTTGTTTATTAAGTTAATAGCAGAATAATAACACATGTAGGTAGCCTAGCTAATCTAGCTATGTATCTTGCTCGTATTATTTAAGTCTTATTTCTTAAAAAACAAAATTGGTCCATGTTAATCGAGAGTAAGTTATAGTTAGCTACAAATTCTAAAGCCTGCTTCCCATGCACTGTGTTTCGTCTAGAACATGCTAGCTGGACAAAAGTCATTGTCTAATTACCTGAGCCTTTTACCAGATACCCAGGTGCCCCAATTCTGAGAATTGTTTTGGACACGTGTCAACTACTGATAAGGTAATGAGGTTAGTATATAAGGAAAGGGTAAGAAAACCACTTATTAATTGCATTTTTGCGTGTACGGAAGTAACATCCTATGTCAGTGAGTTTAAGTTTTTTCAAAAGTGTTAGTGATGGATCTTCAAGTTAAAGGTATGTTCTTTTTATTTCTAATAAGAAAATAGGTTTACATTTCCCCATTTTTTTTAAATAGCTCGAGTTTAAAGAAGTTTGTCAAATTTTGATGATTTTCTGAATTCATTGGACTAGAAACTACTTGTACCCTCTTGTACCCGGGCTAGATTTTATATATACGAGGGGAGTTCAATGTATTCTCGGTATAGGTATGAAGGAAAAGGCGGAAAATTCTGAATAAATTTTATTTTTCAATATACTCCCCTAACATCTCAATACATTTATTTGTTCGTGAAAGTAACTTTTCAATTCCCTCTGAAAAATATTTTTCTTCATGGCCCGAAAAATGTTCGTTTATTGCTCCCTTCAACTCTTCATCGTCCGAAAAATGCTTTCCACGAAGGTCTTTTTTAAGATTAGGGAATAGATAATAATCACTAGGGGTCAGGTCCGGACTGTAGGGTGGATGATTGATTTCTTCAAATCCGTACTCTCGCACAGCAGCCTGGGCAAGGCGCGCCTTGTGAACCGGCGCGTTGTCGTGAAGCAGCAACACACCTGCGGTTAATTTTCCACGTCTTTTTTCCTTAATTGCCTCCTTTAAATTACGCAGGGTGGTTGCGTATGATGCAGCAGTAATACTTTGACCTTTTTTGTGTACTCGATTAGCAAGATGCCCTTAGAATCCCAAAACACCGTGGCCATGAGCTTTCCTGCGGACGGAGTGACTTTGAACTTCTTCGGCGGGTCTGATCCTTTTTTGTGCCACTGCATAGACTCTTGCTTGCTCTCAGGATCATAGTGATGAACCCACGTTTCATCACCAGTAACAATCCGATCGAAAATACTTTGCGGATTTTCACTACAGAGGTCCTAAAACTCCTTACAACAGTCAACTCGCACTTGTTTCTGTAGCGCGGTGAGCATTCGCGGCACCCATCTTGCACTGACCTTTGACAAATTCAGGCGCTCATGAAGGATTGTGTGAATGGTACCCACGGATAGCTTAGTCATTTCTGCTAATGTTTTCACTCTTACACGGGCATCTTCAAGTACAAGTTTTTCGACTAATTTGACGTTTTCTTCAATAGTGGCACAAATTGGCCCACCAGCGCGGGAGTCGTCTTCAATGCTCTCTCTACCCCGTTTGAATTCACTTGACCACTTCTGAATTGTAGATAATGAAGGCGCAGAATCTTGGTAAACAGCCACCATTTCTTCATGGATAATTTTTTGAGTTTTTCCTTGTATTGTGAGGAATTTTATCACTGCACGATGCTCGATTTTTTTCATCATTGTCGAATCAGTCATCATAGTTGTCTTTTCGCAATGATATCTTGAATACTAATGGTGGCAATTAAATGAAATTTTGTATTTATACCCTCAAAGAGTGTCATTAACTAATGAGATAATTAAATTACCCTTATCATTAGTATATCACCTCGATACCGAGAATACATTGAACTCCCCTCGTAGCATAGCCATATCTGTTAGCTTTAAAATTTTAGTCATCTTAGCCTGCACACTTGAGTACAACTTTGTCATTTTGTCTGTTTTCTAGAATACGAATTCTCAGTCTCGAAAATGGAGTTTTTTGATGAATGGCAGAAACATGCTAAAGAGAACCGCAACAGTAGACTGTATGAGTTTATAGTGATGAAACATGATCTTGTTAATATCACGGAAGCATCTGAGCGGGAAATTAAAATGACAATTGGAAGATTGTCATCCAAATACACAGAAAAATGGGAAAAATGTGGGAAATGCCGTAATCGCTTCCTGACTAAGAATTCTGAGTGGTTGTCTCGGGATTTTACATTCAAAGCATCTGTCCACCTCTCAACACCATCATCATCAAGTAAGAGTTCGATTCGTGGACGTCCATCAATAGATTTTCCTGAAGCAAGTGAAAAAGCGAAAAGGAGACGCGTGGTGGACCTACTACACACGCGAGATGTAAACCAGCTAGTAGCCGCTGCTGAAATATCGGCACGATTATCCGGACATCGGATTTTGGCTACTGTGATTAAAGAAGCAAGCCATAGTCCGGAAAAGTGCCAAGAAATGAAAAGATATGTGGGTGAAAAGGTACGCGAACAACCAAAATGTTTGTCCAAAGAGGAGGCTTTGGCATATTATGTGGATGCCAAATCCACGAGCCACTCTTATAAGTTATAAACAAACGAGGAAATGGAGCATCAAGGCAGGACACCAGGTATTCCCATCATTTTATAGTGTTATTCAGGCAAAAATTGAATGCTACCCTCCCGAGGAACAGATTTTTATAAGCGAAACGCGTGCAGAAATTAAACTTCAGGCGGTTTTAAATAAAACAGCTGAACGTCTAATTTGTGCACAGCGTGAAGTTTTAAAATTTGTAGATTCTGGCTCATCACTCTCCCTTGTTAGCAAGTGGGGGTGTGATGGAAGTTCCGGTCATAGCACTTACAAACAAAAATTCTCAAACAGTGAAGACACAGATGAGTTTTTGTTTATGTTCTCATTCGTGCCACTTCAGTTACGTGACAATAGTGGTAGAGTTGCTTGGCAGAATCCTCGACCATCTTCTACCATGTATTGTCGACCGATTAAGTTTATTTTCTCCAAAGAAACAACAGATTTTACTGTAATAGAAACCAATAAGATTTTGGAGGAAATAAACCAATTGGTGCCAACAATAGGTAATATAGATGGTAAAGAGATATCGGTCAAACACGAATTACTGTTCACGATGATTGATGGTAAAGTGTGCAACGCTATGACTGAAACTTCGTCAACACTTAAATGTTACATTTGTGGAGCTACTCCTAAATTTATGAATGATGAGTCTAGGGAATTTGTTGTAAATAAGGAAACTCTTGGTTTTGGTATATCTCCCCTTCACGCTTGGATCCGGTCTTTTGAATGTTTGCTTCACATAAGCTATCGTCTTGAAGTTAAGAAATGGCAACTTCGAGGTCAAAGTGACAAAGAAAATGTGAAGCAACGTTCGGCTCGTATCCAAGAAAGGTTTAAGGTTGAAATGGGTTTAATTGTAGATAAACCAAAACCAGGATTTGGTAATACGAATGATGGGAATACTGCTCGTCGGTTTTTTGAGAATCCTGAACAGGCTTCAGATATTACAGGTGTAGATGTGACACTAATTAAGAACTTTGGCACTATCCTTAGAACTTTAGCTTCGGGTTACGATATTGATGTTGTTAAATTTAATTCTTTTACACAGGACACAAAAAAATTGTATCTTAGTCTCTATTCGTGGTATAAAATGCCTGTTACTGTGCACAAAATTCTTGTGCACAGTTTAGAAATTGTGAGATCGGCTCTTTTACCTATTGGGCAGCTTTCTGAAGAAGCTCAGGAAGCGCGTAATAAGGATTATAGGAGGTTCCGGGAGCACAATACTCGAAAATATTCACGTATTGCCACGAATAGGGATTTACTTAATATGTTGCTAATTACATCTGATCCTGTAATAAATGGCCTTAGGGAAGTGCCGAAAAAACCGACGAGTAAACTTCCTTCTGAGGTTTTAGAATTAATTATACCCCCTCCTGTAAATGTAAGGTCTAGTGTAAGTCATTGTAGTTCTCATCAAAATATGTCAGATTATATGGTAGATGATTCTTCAGAAGAAGAATTTAGTGATGCAGAATAAATAGAAGTTGTAAATAATATTTTACTAATGTTTTTTTAAGCTGTGTACCTTATCTAACTTTATTATTAGTTGTCAACATATTGTTTTTTAACTGCATAGAAGCCAAGTCCTTAGTAGCACAATATTTAATGACTATTGTAATTTTTTTTCATTGTTATTTTTTACCTGTCTGACAATAAAAGATTAATCGCTATTATTTTTTTTTTGTTGGCACACGTGACCCTACCTCCTGTTTTTTGGTGTTATATGCGCTAATACCCCATTAGAATATCATAATAAAGCCGTACGAACTAAAAAACCTCAATAAATAATTTTGTCCAGCTAGCATATTCTAGACGAACCACAGTGCCATGGTGCGAACTACGAAGTCTTGCGGTAGGATGCACGCGGTAGCTTTCAAGTTACACCGCGAGGCGGGTTACTGAACTAAGTGGAAACGCACTATCTTGTAGCATTTGCACATCTATACAGAATAGAGATCCAGGGACACCTAAAATCATAATTTATTTCAGTCAAGATTAAAACTCATAGCCCTGTGTGACCTGTGTCACTAACCATCTCTGTTAATGAGGTGCACGTTGTTACCTGCTATGGAACCATAATTTAAAACAATTAATAGTCACCCTTAATCCTGAAGTTCGAGTTTATAAAGTATAGAGACGTTAAAATATAATTCATTCCATTATATTCATGCATCGTTTTCTAAAGAGGACTGTGTATTGGTTTCAGTTACGAGTCTAATGAAGAAATGGCGTAACCTGAGAGACACATTCAAGCGTCACTTGATGATAGAGAAGAAGATCCGCGAGGGTCACAACATCAAGAAGAAGGAGTACGTGTACTTCAAGCACATGTCGTTCCTGCTGCCGCACATGACGGAGCACGAGGACGCCCCGGCGTCACCCGCGCCCGCGCCACCAGGGCCTTCGAGACGCGACCACACGCGGCGACGCACGAAGCCCTCGCCGTCCCTCTCTCCCATAGAACACATCGACGAGGACAGACACTTTCTCCTGTCCCTCCTGCCCTCATTCAAACGCATGAACGACGACGAGAAGCTCACCGCCAAGATGGAGATATTGAAAGTGATCAAGGAGGTGAAGAACAGTTCGATGGCGCTGGGGTTTGTGGTGGACGACGCGCTGGCGCTGGGGGAGACAGACGTGCACGACGGTGGGGAAGGGGGTGACGAGGTGGTGGTGAAGCAGGAGCTGTTCACCGTCGAGGTGGACAACTACCGTTCGGCCAGCGAGTCCGGCGACGACACCGAGTGACGTCACGACACCACGAGCCGCGCCCCGCCGACACAGCGGATACAGTGCGCGTGTTGGAATGGACTCGTTACTGAGCATACAGAGCTTACATGTGCGCTATGATACTATCGTTTACAGTGGGTATTATTAATAATATGTTTTAAGACAGTTTTAAAATAATGTGTTAAGTATTTTTTTAATATAAATCCCTATTTGTACCCACTATACATATTTACAAAAACCACAAATAGAGTGCAAGTATAACGAAATTAATGAATGAAAGTTAAACGGATGTAAGGCGGGTGCTGATTTGCCGAGGGGGCGCTAGTTATGTAAATAGGTGACCCAAATATGACACAAACAGTCGCGAGCGTGACACCAACCGACCGACAACACCGGCAACTAGCAAAAGACACCCCTGCTAATGCACGCTCATTGTGCGGTCGCATCTACTGCACTTGCACTCTGACCTAGTGAGACCGAGTGCATTCACAAGGTTATGAGTTATGCAGTCGCAACCTTACAGTTTCTACATTTCAAATAAAGCACCACAAAGATAAAAAAAAAATGTCTTGAAGAGAACAATAAAATTGTCTAGCTCAACTGAGATAATGTATGACAATGCACTAATAGTCATCATCATTTTCCAAGTTAGGTACTGTGATTATTGGTTCATTGAGAGTTAGCTGAAGCATAGTTTGTCACGAAATCCCATCAACGTAGGCTAGATTCATAATTAGGTTAGACCACATCTCTGGATATTCCGTAAGGTCCTGTCCTAAACGAAAGTCACGCGATTCGAGTAGGTACGCTATGAACCCCTCTGAAGAAAATCTCACACACTCCCTCTATAAGCCACTACTCGAATACTAAGTCTGGAAGGAATAGCAAAAATCCAATAATCGGGGTTGGTATGATACGTGTGACACATAATAGATCTAGCGGTGCACAAATAGTTGTGCCAAATTGTTGAATTAGGTTTTGTGTTTCAATGTTATAAGTTATGGTATGTTTAAGAACTTCATCAACAAATTAATATCAGAGTAGATTTTAGAAGCCTAATTCCCGTCATGAAGATGCAAAGCCACTGGCCAGACAAAAACGAATTTTCGCAGAAGATTCAATGAGTAATTCTTGGATGCAAATCGTAAACTTTACTTTGTGTGGGGCTTCCTTCGACACTTACTCGCGTGTTTTATGTTAAAAGTATGTTACCACTTTGCACTGGGTGACTCTCTTTGAAGAAGTCATGGAGACAATAGAAAAAGTAAAGATTGACATAGTCCGATTACTCCCCATCAGATGAGAGGACAGCGCAAAATGTGTGCGAACTGCGGATACTACATATCTAAACAGACCACAACAGTACTGATCCAAGCATCTTTATTGTAAGAACACAAACACAACACACATATTTACACACACACACAGTGCGTCGCGCGTGCGGCGTGGGTCACTTGGGTGGCGCGGGCGAGTTGACGCCGGGCAGCGTGCGGCTGTAGTTGACGACGATGACGATGAAGTAGAGCGCGAGCGCGACGGTGCAGGCGGTGGTGCACAGCAGCGCGCAGCCGTACACGTCGAGCGCGGCGCGGTACGCCAGCGCCACCACCAGCAGGTTGAGGGCCAGCGCGCCGGCCGCCACCAGCAGCGCGCACCACACGTACAGCTCGCACAGCGTCGCGTTCTGGTAGCACGCGGCGCCCAGCAGCAGCGCGTGCGCCGCGAACACCAGCACGCCCAGCACGCCGTGCGCGTACCGCAGCGACAGCCGCCGCACCGCGCGCGGCGCGCCCAGCGCGTGCAGCGCCCGCGCGCCCCGCGCCGAGTACGCCGCCAGGTACACCAGCCCCACCGCCATGCCCAGCACCGCGATCACCATCACGGCCTGCCGCAGCCCCACGCCGCGGCAGCACCGGTCCACGTCCGGGCACTGGTCCAGCAGTGCCATCGGACACTAAACATTCTTGCCTTTTCGCGCGCTTCACACTCACCTGCACTCACCACACCACTTCACACTGACACTGACACTCATTGTGACGTTTGTACTTCTATAAATTTTGGCAGTGTTTGAAAAAGGTCAATAGCATTGAAATATTATATATCCTCCTTTGAGCATTGTATAGCAGAAAAATATAATTGGTATTTGAGTAGAGTAACAGTAGGTGTGTGTGTAGTGTGTACGTACCTGCGAGCGCGCGGCGCATGAGCGTGGCGAGCAGGCGGCGCAGGTCGGTGGTGCGCGCGGCGCGGCGCGGCTTGCTCACGCCGAGGCGGCGCCGCGCGCGAGCCTCCCGCCCCGCGCCCGCCGCACACGCTCCTCCCGACGACTCGTCCGATAAGCTGCCGCGCACGCACCTTTTACTGCGCACTATTTGCACTTGGGCCGCCGGCATCTCGATCGGTGGCAGGGAGAACTTCTCCGGGTTGAGGCACTTCTTGGGCCAGAGGTCGTCAGAGCTGTCGACGTTGGAGGAGTCGCGCGGGCTAGGCAGATGCAGCGGCGGCAGGATCTTGTTGTAGGGCACGAGGCGGCGCGGGTACTCGGTGCTCTTGCAGCTGGAGCTCGAGTTGAACCACATCTCGCTGGAGAACAGTGAGGAGGAGATCGAGTCGCGGCGCGCGGCACCGAACTCGAGCGTGCACTTGCTCGCGCGCGCCACGCGCAGCACATCGAGCGGCGCGGGCGGCACGCGCAGGGTGGTGGCGCCCAGCTCGTAGGAGGGCCGCGACGCGCTGGACGTGGCGGTGTTGTAGGAGTCGTCGCTGGTGCTGCCCCACACCGTGAACGGCGACACGGGCTCCATGTTGACGAAGGCGCGCGCGATGTGCGGCGGCGCCCCCGCCAGCGTGGGTGGCTCAGGCGACAGCACGCCGAACGGGTGCGTGAAGTAGAACAAGCACAGCGGACGACTCTGGAACACGTGCAACATGACATTGTTATTAATCGATGGGTTTTATTTTTCTCCTAACATAATTTTGAAAAGGCAGAAGTTTCAGTAGGATAGAGCAGTGCAGCTTGACCGCCCGGCATTTGAGAAGATGCGTCGTATCTTTGAGTTAGCTTTGAAGATCAAGGCTTTTGTCCAACGCGCTCTGCTAGTCGTGACCATGACAAACGGAACTGGGAAGAGGAAAATGACGACGAGGCTAGCCCACCGACTATGTGTCACTCAAAGGGCTCTGGAAAGTTAATACTAGGGATGTCGTTGAAGGACAAAAGCTGGCATGATATTATCTATCAACAGGCCAAAATAACTGACAAAGTTCGGAAGTGTAGCAAACTTAAGTGGCAGTGGGCAGGCCACATCTATCGCAGAATAGAGGCACATCTTGGCAAACGTAGTGAAAGTGGAAGAACCAATTACTTGAGGAAGGTGGCTAGAGGAACGAAATGGGAAAGCGGGCGAGTGAGTCTTGTGGCAGAGGCCTACAACTATACAGCTGTAGACTGCAATAGGCTGATGAAATGATAATAATGTGGTAGGGCCCCTAATAGATGTTCTTTCCAGTACTGAACTCAAATTCTGTGAATACGGAAGCATGACCTTGTACTACTAATCTCTAGTTAATGTTTCTTGCGTGGGGGCGAAATAAATGAATTATTTTCTTATCTTTCTAGTAGCTTTCAAATGGAAGTATGTGTAACATTAAAACACGGAGTAATGACCTCACCTTCACGTCATCAGTAGATGTGGACGCATCCGATCTGCCGCCATTCATCTTCGATGAGCACGCGCGTCAAGTGGACGCACCACATCAAACTACATGCCGACCACGAGCAACACGAGCGAACAGACTACAGCGGTCGACTCGACCACACATCTTGAGAGCCGGCGACCACGCATACACGTTTCGTCCTTAACACACAACACAACAACTAACAACGGCTGACACAAGCACTATCAGTCTATCACTCACAACACTTGTAATAAGCGTAGACAGTAAATTCACAGACAAAAACAAAGAGGATTTTTGAAAACGTAAACGTTGTGTATGTGTCGTCGCGCGCGGTCGCTGCAACACTGAACGTGGCGGGCGCGGCCGGTGCCAGGCGCCGGGTTGCACACTGATGCTCCTCACTCCACAGGGAAGCAATCAGCTCGATGCAAACGTACAACACAACCTCACACTACTAGCTATCACAGAACACGCTTCAGAGTTTGGCAAACTCTTGAAAAGTATTTAAGAACACCGCAACTTTGATCAGTCCTCGTCATGCTGACTTTAACGTGACATCTGATCACCTTATAAGCCTCATGAATAGAACAGATTACGAACTAGATTCATATGCATATTTTATATTACAACAAAAATACCAAACTTTGTAATATCATCGTGTACCTAGTCATGTAGTGTGTACGTTTGCGGCGCGTGTGTGTATACGAGCGGTGAGTTCGTCCCTGTGGCGGCGGCGCGCGGCGCGGGCGGTGCGAGCCGGTGACGTCTCTGCTCACCCAGTTTGGCAGCAGACCCACAGACGGCCACTCGGAGCTAGCACACATACACAAACATTATCGCCCGCGTGCTAGCCTTCACCGTGACCATGGCACATGCTAGGCTAAACCTTTAACTTTAACCCTTGCCCGACTTCCACTCACAACTTTATTTATAATTTTCATTAAGCAGATCGTAAGGCGCCATTAACGAGGGTGGGGTCGAGGTGCAGGTGACCCATTTATGAATGACCTCTTTTTAGGACAATAGGCCTCGCAGTCATGGCGATAGCGGGTTTAACATGCTTCGTTTTTGCGTTGCGTCTTGCTGCGAAAAATCTTTGTTCAGTTAGAATTTATAAAAAAAAGTAATTTGGATAAACACGAACGATTCGTTCAAGGATAATTCGTTCGGAGTGAATTATCCTTGTACCAGGAATAGGGGTACGGGGCCGATCTATGTCAAGCCACCGACAATACGGTTGGTGTGGCCACATACTGGGCTGGTGCCATTCGAATTCTGTACCAACGACTCGAGAAGAAGAAGAAGAAGACCAGGAATAGGACTGACAAATACAACGAGTTTTTTTGTCCAGAACGGAAAACGATGAATTGTGTACCTATTTACATCATGAAAACAAATCTTCTGTAGGCAATTCTAACACAATGTTTAATGTGGCTTGCGCCTCCTATGAGTAAATGTAGTGGAATGTTGAACTATAGAATTATTAATATTTTTTATTGATGCCTGCTATAATATAAATCCTGAAAATGTGGACTATTATAACAACCAACGGACACAAAAACACTCAGACTCGAAGCAACGATTTGAGGACACACAAAGTGTTGTCTCGTCGAATCCGCAACACCCGACGCACTATTGGACAGTCAGTCTTCGTGCAAAAAGTTTTAGAACCATTTGTTCTCTGGTTCAACATTATGTCAATTATGTCTCGTGCGAAGGATACCAATACCCAATGCGCTGTTGCACACTCAAAGTCTTTGTTCAAAAAGTTTAGAGCCATTTACGAGTAACTTACAAATACAATTCTTGTTAAATCTGTGTATAAACCAAACACATAATAAATACTTGAGAACTGTGCTTGAGAAGTCTTTATTATTTGTGCTTATGCTTATAAAATTCGGCACCAAAGTTGAAACAAAATAACTAAGGATACCGACATGGCATGGGATACGACAAGATAGGAAAGATGAAAAATTAGGAAACAGTGATATGTCTTGGACCTTGGTCTTGGATATTTTCCAGGTATAATATATTAGTCTATGTTGGATATGTCGCTGGTCTGGTTCTCAATGAAAGTTCATTGACAAGTGCCACAGATAATGTAATACAATACTGGAATGTTTTATGAACCTATTATTACTATTATTAGTATCCATATAGTCTGTGTCTATTATTGCTTTTGCTTTTATTACATAGTTGGTTGCTCTTCGATCTATCTAGTTACCATGAGGAAAACAATACTAAAAAACATTGTTTTGAAAAGATGTGATTATAGGATTATATTTACCTCGTGAATATAGCGCTATCTAGCGGATAAATGGAAAACTTCTAACATATATCATGTACAACCGGCTAGTTGATAGTTCTAAAAAATACCGTGATGATAAAAAGCGCTATCTACTTTATACAATGTGACCAATTAAAAAAATATAATGCTCTCCTTTGGCTCTCCTAGTCCATAGTTGGCACTAGTGACTAGATTTTGAATTGTTCGTCGACGCCTCGACGGGAACAATTTCTTTTTTTTTTTATGCGTTTGGCGCCGGTAGCTCTCTGTAGCAACTGCAAGGAATAAGTCCCCTAAATGTTGTTATCTAGCATTAGATAGGTAAGTATGCTGTATACTACGGACTAAAAAAGCAGCAATAGGCTAGTGGAGATACCAACGGACTGCCATGCAGAAGGTATGGGGTTCGAATCCACGGCGCGAACCAATGACTTTTCGAATTGTGCGTATTAAATTGTTAATTATCGATTTATCGCTTGCCCCGTGCCTCGGACAGCACGTTAAACCGTCGGTCTCGGCTGTCATGAAGATCTTTGACAGTCGTTACGGGGAGTCAGTACCATAGATATATTAACTTTTAACTGTTCTGTGGTCAGTACCCTCAAATAAACTGATACTGGTCTAAATCATGGAATATCGCTATCCCTTTGGGTTGCGGAGGTCAGACGGCAGTCGCTCTGTGGAAATGTTGATATTCTGATATTCATATCTGGTTAGACCAGTAAGCGGACCTCGGGCTCCAAGGCGTGTAAGTCTGGAAAGGATGCAACCGGGATAACTTTAGGGAGATGATGACTACGGACTAAAAAAATATAGGTAAGTTGCAGTAATCTAAATGAAAATGGCCCCGATCACAATTTTTGGTCGACCATGATTACCGAGCAATAAATTGAAGTCCATAGAGGTTTTTGAATATCCGAGTCTCCACCAAGGTTCCGAGATGAAGATTGATTAGGTAAATTATGGAAAAGCAAACAATCATAACTTAAACATAAGCAAAACCTACAAAGTTTTCACAAATTAAACATGGTAGTAATAATTTAACAACTTATGCATATTATTGATGTGCTACAGTGTTATTTACATCGACGTCCTTCTAAGCTGTGTAGGTATGTGATTCTTGCAAAATCTCAAAAACCTACTAGGTATATGAAACTGGGACGTAACGTAACACACCACCACCTAGCTATTTTAAATGTTGGATACATTTCAAATAGCTAGGGTAAACCCACCAAATATCGGACATGTTAACATACCGTTACCTCTTGTAGATTTAAAATGTGTAGCTTTATTTAAGTACTTATTACCTACTGGTACCTAGTTATGCAGCCTGCTCACCCACTCCAAACAATAACTATAGGATGACGTTACGTAATGATTGTCATGTTACTTGGTTTCATATATTAAATACATGATTACAATAAAGTTTACGATCGCCAAATCCATAACCATTAAATATAATGATTCCTTCTTTCTGGAAGACCACCAAGACCCCATGAAACCACGTGACATCGCGTGACACATTTGTTTAGTATAAAGAGACCTGTATCATATAGAATTAGTTAGTTCCTCTCTGTCGTCGTAACACTGCAAGTGCTCTGCGAAGCACAAGTTTATTTAATTAAATAAATATTTTTTTAAGTAAACACGTCTTAATAAATTTGACTGGCGCAGTCGGGTCGGATCTAGTATCGCGTAGAAGTCGTCGTTCCGGTACACACAAATCGGTACGCAACGTCGGTCGGAGCGCATAGGCCTAGGTTCGAGAATCTACAAATACAAATTCGTCAAATACCGCAAGAAGCTACGGACCGGAGAGAAGCTCGTCATGAGGGGAAGCAGTCTAATGTGAGTAAATCCTTTTCGCACTGTATTTCCATATCCTCGTGTACTATCCATACATCTAACTGGACCAAAAATCGCCATCGTTAGTGTATCGTGTATTTTTATGCCAAAATAGCTGAATTTACACTTAGTTAAGTTATTTTTTTGCTCTATTTTTGTGTGTGTAATTGTTTACTATTATTTAAATATGAATCAAATAGCGTTAATTCCTAAAGAATTCCAATGTATTATCCCACGCTTTGACGGGGACGAAAAGTTATTAAATCTATTTATCACAAAATGTGAATACGTTATTACTAGTTTTAGAGGGGATAACAATCCTGCACAGTTAGCTTATTTATACCATGTTATTACAAGTAGGTTAATAGGGAAGGCAGCCGTGTTAGTTAGTGAAAGGCAAAATATAGCTTCATGGGATCAGTTGAAAGAATTACTGATCCAACATTTCGGCGATCCACGTTCAGAAGCGTGCATTGCCATAGAATTAGAAAACATTAAAATTAAGTCAGGAGAATCGTATATAGATTTATGCCACAGAATACAGAACTGTAGGAGTTCGCTCATATCTAAAGTAAACCTCTTAAGTGACGAAGGCATAAAGGCAGCAAAATATATTATATATAATAATACCGCGTTAAATGTTTTTACATATAATTTACCAGAAGACTTAATTAAATTCGTTAGACTAAACCGTTGTACTACGTTGGAATCTGCCCTCAGCGTTTTCACTGAAGAAGTCAACTTTCAGACACGTTATAACGCGAAACATAAAAACAAAGCGTATAACCAAAATAGCTCATTTTCTTCGCCTTCATCGCAGAATGTAGCTAACCCACAAAATGTTGTAAAACCGTTTACATCGAATAACTTTAAATTTGGTATTTCTCCACATCAACAGTATAAACCCCCTTTTAAGTCAAACTTTACACCAAATACAAATAATAAGTTTACGCCTCAACAACCGCAAGGTTATAGACCAAATTTTAATAATAATAGACCTTTTTATAGTCAGCCTCAACAACAGTTTCCGCGAACTGTTAACAACTATAAACAATCGGGATTCTTTAAAATGAACCCGAATAATCAGTTTCGTTTTGGGTTAAATAATAATCCACAAAACCCTCCGAAGCCAAACGTTGACGCGTCTATGAGAACCGTACGGAATAATATGACTTATAATGATAGCGATATATTCTATACGCCGCAACAGGCAAACGAGTATAGGAATAATTATGAAATTTCACCACCGACGGGAAATTTTCATATAGAGGCCTCACAAGGAGACCAAGAGAAATAATTAAATTAAACTATAGTGATAGCCTAAGACTACCATATATACAGCTACCAGAAATAGACGCTATATTTTTAATTGATACGGGTAGCACACGTTCGTTTATAAGTCCGCAAAAAGCAAATCAATTCTTTTCTCGTTTTAAATTAAATAAGTATTTCGAAGTTTATAGTACGCATGGTTGGAGCAACCATAATGAAGTAGTACATATTCCGTTGCCGAAGACATTTCGCACGAATATGTCCCATACTTTCTATATATATGACGTCGATAAATGTTACGATGGATTAATAGGTATAGATTTATTAAAACAACTAGAGGCTAGTATTGACATGAAACGTCAAGTGTTAAAAACTAAGTTTACGGATATACCCATCTGGTATAACCATTTTTATTATATTAAGTTACCGCCTAGATCGGAAAATAGGGTAAAAATCCCGACAGTTCTAGAGAACGGTACAGGTTTATTTAGATTTACGGAATTTTGCCCTGGAGTTCGTATGCCAGACGCGATGGTTACGTGTATAGACTCGTTCGCTCAGACAGTCATACAAAACATCACAAACGAATCAGTTACAATTACGTTCGATAGACCCGTAGATATTGTTAGATTAGATAAGGAACCGTGTTTTGTTAATAATTTAAGTATAGATAATAGTTTAAATTTAGAATATATTTTAGAGGAAAATTTGTCTAAGTTAAGATTAGATCATTTGAATAACGAGGAAAAATCGCACATAGAAAAGTTATGCGCAGAATATAAAGATATTTTCCATTGCGAGAAAATACCCTTATCTTTCTCAAACTCCGTTAAGCATAGGATTAGGACTCTAAACGAAGATCCTATATATATTCGCCCGTATAGGCAACCCATTGCCCAAAATGAGGAAATTCAAAGACAAGTTAATAAGTTATTAGAGAATAATGTTATTAAAGAATCCCACTCACCGTGGAGTGCTCCAGTGCATCTCGTACCCAAGAAAATGGATGCATCTGGCGAGAAAAAGTATAGGATGGTTATAGATTACCGTAGGTTAAACGAAATCACAATAGACGATAAGTATCCGTTAACAAACATTACAGACTTGTTTGATAGGCTTGGAAAAGCGTCCTATTTTTCTACGATCGATCTAGCAAGTGGTTACCATCAATTGGAGGTCCATGAAGCAGATCAACCGAAGACAGCATTCACTACGCAGTCGGGACATTACGAGTTTACTCGAATGCCCTTTGGTTTGAAGACGGCTCCTGCCACTTTTCAGAGAGCTATGGATAACGTACTCAGAGGTCTGCAAGGTATCCATTGCTTATTTTACTTAGATGACATAATAGTTTTTTCAAATAGTTTACCTCAACACATAGAAAAACTAAGGAAAATTTTCGATAGGTTAAGAGAAACAAATCTTAAAGTTACGTTAGATAAGTGTGAGTTTTTAAGGAAAGAAGTTTTGTACTTAGGACATACTATTTCTAAGGACGGTTTAAAACCGAATAATGATAAAATAAAAGCTGTATTAAATTTTCCGATTCCGAAAACGCAAACGGAAATAAAAAGTTTTCTTGGATTAGTAGGTTATTATAAGAAATTTATAAAAGACTTTAGTAAAATCACGCAACCGTTAACAAGTTGTCTAAAGAAAGGTAGAAAGATAGTTTTAAATACAGAATACATAAACGCATTCGAAAAGTGTAAAGAACTGCTAACAAATGCACCTTTACTTCAGTTTCCAGATTTCGATAAACCATTTTTATTAACAACTGACGCATCAAACTATGCGATCGGTGCCGTATTATCACAAGGCCCTGTCGGCAGTGATAAACCTGTAGCTTATGCTAGTAGAATGTTAAATGATGCAGAAACCCGCTATAGCACGATAGAAAAAGAATTGCTAGCTGTAATATGGGCATGTAAGCACTTTAGACCGTATTTATATGGTAGAAAATTCACGATATTAAGTGATCATAGACCGCTTGTATGGTTACAGAATTTTAAAGAACCTGGTAGTCACTTAACTCGTTGGAGACTTAGATTAGATGAATATGATTACGATATTAAATACAAGCCGGGTAAACAGAATGGCAACGCAGATGCATTGTCACGAATAAAACTTAATGCGTTAGATAAAGATAATTTTTCCACTCAAATAAATTTCCCAGACTCTATCGTTATCTCATCTGACGATGAAAATGAAATGACATCGAGAAAATCGCCTTACTCAATTCCTTCATTAGATAGTAGAACCGCTACAGCATCGGAAAAGGATGAATCCACAATAGTTACTATACATTCCGAGGAAAATACAGATTCCTCCCATATTCCAATTTTAGACGAAGCTATTGACACGAAACCCAATCAAATATTAGTTTATACGTGGAATAGAAATGAGTTGACAGTTAAAGATCTTTCGCGAGATAGGCAAAAGATATTAGAAGTCCATATGCCGTTAGAAAATCCTGAGATAGTTAAACGATTTTTAAAAGAATATGTTAGGCCGAAGATTAAATATTTCATTTACTTCGAGGATAGCAAACATAAGCAGTTATTCAGTAATATTATAACTAGTTTGTTTAAGAAAGGTTCTATAATGATATACGAATGTACAAAACGAGTAGTATATATAGAAGACGAAGATGAACAAAGAAATATAGTATTAAAATATCACATAGGAAAAACTTGTCATAGAGGCATTAAAGAAACAATTGCTCACTTAAAACGCACCTATTACTGGAACAATTTACATGAAACAGTTGCCAGTATTATTAATTCATGTGAAGCATGTAAGTTAATGAAGTGCGATAGAAAGCCTTTAAAACCAGAACTACAAATAACGCAAACGCAAACAAAGCCGTTTGAGGAAATATTTATAGATATATTTTCCATAGAAAATACTTATTTCTTAACAATTGTTGATGCATTTAGCAAGCTAGGTCAAGCATTCGAGATAACTAGTAGGTCTACCCCAGAAGTAGTTAGAGCTTTGTTGAAATACTTTTCATTGTATGGTGTTCCTAAACGGATTAGCTCAGATCCAGGCTCAGAATTTAACAATAACCTCTTAAAAGAAATGTTATTATTTTATAAAGTAGAGTTACACATAACTACGCCTCATAACCCAAACTCGATGGGTATAGTAGAACGTTTCCACTATACTATAATAGAAATATATAGACTTGCGAAATATGAAAGGAAAATTACAGATGCCGTATCAGTTATGACGTATGCTATAATGTCGTACAATCAGTCGATACATTCATCGACAGGTCTTACACCGTTCGAAGTAGTCTTTGGACATACAGACGCATCGGGCGCATTCGAGGTAGATTTTAATAAACAGTATACACAACAACTCGTTAGTGAGCACATGAAAAGAACTAAATATCTTTATAAATACCTTACGAATAAAATGTTAGAATCTAAAGTTCAAATTAAAAATAAACGAGGTGGAGAGACTAAATTCAAAGTTAAGGAAGGTGATAATGTTTATATTAAAGGCGTAAATGTTAGGCGCAGTAAAGATAAGCCCCGATACCAAAAGGCAGTAATAGCAGGTGATGTGAATCGAAATACAGTTCCCGTAAAGACAAAGAATCGAGAAACTAGAGTACCGATTAAAGATATAAAACGTCCTCCGCAGGTACGCAGTATGGATACTAGGACAGTTAGCCCTCAACCTGGCCCTTCAACTAAAGAAAATTGAGGAAAATCCAGGCATTCTTCCCGTAAAAGAAGGACAAGCGTTAATAACTGTATATAATTGGGAAATTATTAAAATTTTAGACTTAGAGTTAATACATAGTAATAAAGAATATAATGTAAACAAATATAAAGATATTAATAGTTATATGAAAGATAATTTAGACATATATTCATTAGATGGTAGTATCGTAGATGCAGAGTTGCAAGTTCAATATATAATGAACATTACTTTAGAAAAATATAGTCAACTTATACCTAGTATTAGAATTAAGAGAGGTCTTATAAACCCTATTGCTTCCATAGTTAAAGCCATTACAGGCAACTTAGATAATTAAGATGCATTAAAGTATGACAGTTTAATCAATAATATGCAAGTTAAGCAAAATCAAGTTATAAATAAAATAACTTTAATTTCGGAAATGGTCGATGCACTTATAAATACAACAAATTCAACGAGAAATAATTTTATTATATTAGAAAAAACCATGGATGAAATAGAAGATATTTTAAGGGTCATTCTTCAAGGCCTCGATTTTGGTGGTCACACGGCAGTATGTCAATAGTTATTGAAGTTATGGCTTTAAACTATTTTTTATATGTTTCTTTATGTAATACGGCAACAAAAAAAACAGTTTTACTGATATCGACCAACAATAAATAGCCGATATCTAAATCCAAAGACTGAAAACGGGGACAATATTGCTGTTCTCCGCATGTCACACTCATTGTGTAATTCAAACAATCGTGTATAATTTTATATTCCCTTTACGAATTGCTATGTATTATACCTTAAAATATTTGTCCCGGGTAGTAGTTTTCGAAATAAATATGGACTTATATAAATGTTATAATATTTAAGAAATTTCATATAAAATGTATCGGTCACACGATTTTGGCACTCGTGTGAACGCGTGATTCAACCCTCAATAATTCGACTATTGAATGACTTTCGGCATCTTATTTGTATTCACGCGCATTACCAGTCAGCAAGCGACGGCCGAGGGAACCACACATGATTCTCGATGGCACATACGCGACAGCAGGGGTACGTAATTATTTCGTCAATATTTTTTTTACCTACGTAGGTAAGATTCGTGGCTACTAAGTTTTAATGATTCATAGGATTCTCAACAGTTCTTATTTATGGTAATAATAGTCTGAATAGGTAAGATTGCCATAAGAGTTCTTGAATTACGATAATGTTTTACTGTAAATAGTTATTTAGGAATTACAAAAATTTCATCAGATTTGTGGCATCAGATTCATGTTCCCAGTACCATGAATCTGACTCATTGAACCACGAATCTGATTAGCAGCTTTTTAATACCGTGTTATTTCATTTTAAACGTTATTTTATGGTTTAAAACTACTTAAAGCCATTGAATAAGCATTTTTGCGATATTTTTTTTTAACTTACCGCCGTAAATGAAAACGATATTGGAGGAGGTGGATTGTATTATTTGATTTCTTGTTGTCTTGGTGACCTTTTAGTTAATACTTTGTTTAGATGGAACATAATTATAGACGACGCAGGCTGTTTTTATATCTATAACTCATTATGCATTGTGTAGCATGTATTATACTTATCAATAAAACTATCTTTATTACAGATCAATCTACATCTAGTCAAACATACCGCGACGTAGCCAAGAGGAGAAACTAGATCTTTGGCCATCCATCCAGTTATAATCCAACTAAATTCAAAATTAAACATCTGGTACCTAGATGATGAAACCCTAGGCGGTGACGTAGAGTCTGTGTACCAAGATCTAGCACTTCTGAAATCATTTTTTTTATCCATAGGCTTAGAACTGAATACAAACAAATGCGAAATTTTTATTCATGACAATTTAGATAAATCCTCTATTCTTTCAAAATTTCAATATTTGGCTCCCAATATCACTCAAGTTGATTTGGATTGAAAGTCCTCTTCGCCTCCTGGGGTCCCCAATTTTAGACGACGGTTTTGATTCCTTTATACAGCAAAAAATTCAAAATGTTAGTGAAATTTCTGACAGGCTACTCAAAATTAATATACCTTCATTCGGCTTTCTCTATTATTCGATATTGTCTTTTTGTCCGTAAATTTACGCACGCATTACGGTGTTCACCTTTTTGGAAAAATCCAACTCCACTCATTCAAATTGACAAAATTATACAGAATACCCTGAGTAAAATTTTGAATGTGACCCGGAACGACCCGGTGTGGCTACAGGCGTCCTTACCTGTGCGCTTGGGCGGCCTCGGCGTTCGCAAAATTACCGACGTAAGCCTGCCAGCGTTCTTGTCATCGGTCCACAGCACTGCAGAATTGACTCGGAAAATTTTAGCTCCCACACTGGTTGATTCTGAGGTGCAGTTTAAGACCGATGCCTTGAACGCTTGGAAAAATGCTTGTCCAGGAACTGAGTTACCCCGAAACTTATCCTCCCAGAGGCAATGGGATGGGCCGCTTTGCAGCATGGTACGAGAAAACCTTCTCAATACATCGTCCAAAACTGCAGAGCGTGCTCGCCTGCTGGCTGTGAGAGAATGAGAATCGGGCCTCTGGCTCCAGGCACTGTAGGTACCTCCAATATAGGTATCGTGTTAGACGATACGACCTTTCGCTTCGCTACTTGCCTCCGTTTAGGTGCGTCATGTGTCTCTCCGCATCGTTGTCACTGTGGAGAGGCTGTCGATAGCCTTGGTCACCATGGCCTGTCATGCAGCAGGAGCGCGGGTCGTATTTCACGACACTCCAACCTCAATGACATACTGCGCCGTGCTCTTGCCACAGCTGGCGTTCCAGCCCAAATTGAACCTCAAGGCTTGGCACGCGACGATGGCAAAAGACCAGACGGGATGTCGTTACTGCCGTGGAAGCTGGTTAGGCCTTTGGTATGGGACGAAACATGTATCGATACCCTTGCGCCATCTCATCTTCCCAGCACAGCAGGTTATCCGGGCGTTGCTGCTGCTACAGCGGAGACCCTCAAACGGCGCAAATATGTAAATCTAATAGGAGATAATGTAATTGAGCCGTTTGGGGTCGAAACATTGGGGCCATGGGGTCCAAGTCCGCGATCACTTTTTAGAGATCTCACAAAGAGACTCATAGACGCCTCGCGTGACCAGAGGGCTGGCACGTATTTGGCTCAAAAAATAAGTATAGCCATACAACGAGGCAATGCTACCAGTCTTCTGGGCAGGCTTCCAATTGACTGCGATGAGTTTAATGACGCCTTCAAAATTTTTATTTTTAATTTTTTGATTTTTCACTTGTAACTATATATTAATTAGTTCTTTTTAATTATTTTAAGACTTAATCTAATTATATTTAAATAATTATTGGATAATATGATCTTTGATTAATGTTTAAATAATCATTAATCAAAGACTTAATAAAATGTTTTTGTTAGTGAATTGCAAAAAATACTGTGATTTAGTAAGCTGTGCTAGATATTAATCAAAAGAAGAGTCAACGTTATATTCTTGTTGTAATTTTTTTTTCAATCCTTTTTTATGCCAGTGTAATTGTAATTAATAAGACTTTTACTTTTAATTTTACGATAATCATAAAGACTGATTTATAAAATAGCTAGTTACTTTTATCAGACAATTATAAAGTAACACTGTGATGTGTGAGCTTATGCAAGATTGTAATTATACTGTACATGTTAGGTACATTTGTATTGTAACTTGGGAACATCATAAGTCAGTCTGATTGTAATTATTGAACAGTATATTTGTGTTAGTTATTGAATTAAAGTAAAGTCATGTTAATAATTGAAATAAATATTACTTTTTGATTGTATTTGAGATATTTCAAACAACCTTACTATCTTAAATGTTATATCAGTGTGCCTATTGACATTGCAAATCTGAAAACATTAATATGACACATGAACATTAATCTGATGACTATAATATAGACCTTCATCCTTTATGTTCGCTTAGATACGATTAGACCAATAGCTATGCAAGCAGTAACGTGTAAACTATTCTAAAGTGTGTATTTCATAGGCATATCACATAATAAAAATCTAAACTTAGATGCTTGCTTGATCTTACAGCTTATGAGTCTGTTAAACGAGCTTAAGCTGTTGATTTTAACATCAAATTTTATCATGTCAGATTCGTGGTTTGCTACGTCAGATTCGTGGCACCAACGTTTTTAAAAGTGAATATTTTCTTTATTTGTCGATCGATTTTGGTGTAATTACACCATTTGGTTTGTATTGTTTTGAAGTTTGATAAACAGAAGCCAATTTTGTAAAAATATGAAATAAAAAAAATGCCACGAATTTGATGCGAAGAATCTTGCGCGAAGAATGACCCTTAAACAGAACTCAGTATCAAAGAAGCAAGGCACTTGTATTGAATACATATAATTTGCTAATACATAACTTTCAGATATTGTTAACTAGATTAGATGAAGTAGAAACTGCCGTAGCATTTAGTAGGCTTAATATACTACATCAATCGCTATTGAACACAGATGAATTGTTTAATATTCTTATAGGCATTGAAAAGGTAAATAAACTTATTTTTCCTGTAAACGTCGATAACTTAATCAAAATAGAACATAGTATAAATATAAAGGCTTATGTAAAGAGCAAACAAATAATATTTATTTTGTCAGTACCAGTGGTTCAGTCTGATGTTTACAATTATTTTTCCTTACACCCTTTTCCTATGTACAATCCTAAACTGAATGCAACATTCCTAATTACCCCAAAACATTCCTTTATACTTGCGAAAGGATTGAAAACTATGTCACTGTCTGAACCATGTAAGGAAATCGATGATGGAAGATTCCTTTGTCGTGAGAACTATTTGTCCATAGAAAATGAAGATAGATGCATCGAAGACTTGATGAAGTTTTCCACACAAATAACTTCGTGTTCGCCCCTGCTGGTCGAATCTACAGATGTCAAAGTCAGACTCGTGGTTACTATACACTGGAGTCCATGTATCACTCACCGAATATTGTGAAAGCGACATAAACCAACATGATATACTTGGTACATATATTATAACTCTAAACAATGATTGTAAGATTGAAGTTGGAAAACTAACGCTAAAGAAACAAAGCAGTATTCAAACCGCACAAGTCATGTTCCGCAGTACGCCGAGCATTCATCTACCCAACATCGTTACTACAAAGGAAACGATGCGAGGAAAGCCGATCAACTTGGATCACGTCAACATGGAAAATCTACAGTTGTTATCGCACGTATTAAAGAGTGAAGTGTTAAGTGAAAAGCCAATAGTCAATCCAGTGAATTTTCATAGTGTTAGTATAGGAACACTAATGCTCTATATTATATTGTTTATTGTTTTTGTCATTTTTGTGTATTATTGTAAATGTAATAAATCTGTGTTTAATCAAAATCATCAACCTAATTTTAATAAAAATATAGATGACGATTTTGAACTTACGGAGGGAGGAGTTATGCAGCCTGCTCACCCACTCCAAACAATAACTATAGGATGACGTTACGTAATGATTGTCATGTTACTTGGGGCGAGGATTTCCGAGCGCTCAAAGCTTTTGAGGCTCCCCTCTTCCCCAGTTCGCGAGTAGGTATAATTACGATCAATCGCGACGCGAGACGCGACCACGGTAATATAATCTAATGCTCGGGCCACACTACCTTACCGTCTACCGGGCTGTTACCGCCATAATTATGGCAATAAATTACCGTTAAATTACTGCGTGAAGTCGTGTGGTTACACTAGAGTTTACCGAGATATGCCAATAAACTAGGCGGTAAAAATATCATTTTTCAAGATGGCGGATGAAGCTGCAGCTGTTTGGTATTTTATGAGTGCCAATTATTTTAACATGAATCTTTTAAATTTTTAGCTTTCTGTCGGGTATCCCAGAGAGACGGTTCGAATTGCAATGACTCCAAAAATTCGAGCGCTTTTTCATTTGACCACTCCATATCGGTTGATAGTGTAGATACGTGCGTCGTCGTCGAACTCGTGTTGCACACTGAACAAACGGTAGTGTGGCCACAAACGCAATAATTACCGCGGTAATCTTCTTTGATGTGCGAAAAAGACCGCCGCCGGAGCTATTGCCTACCGGCATATGCCATATTGATTGGCATTGTAAAATTATGGCCATAAATCGCGGTTACACCTAGGCGTTGTTGAAATTATGGCAATAATTATTGGCATATCCCGGTAGTGTAGCCCGACGGTTACGCTCGGGCGCACGTATCTACACTATCTACCGATATGGAGTGGTCAAATGAAAAAGCGCTCGAATTTTTGGAGTTATTGCAATCCGAACCGTCTCTCTGGGATACCCGACAGAAAGCTAAAAATTTAAAAGATTCATGTTAAAATAATTGGCACTCATAAAATACAAAACAGCTGCAGCTTCATCCGCCATCTTGAAAAATTATATTTTTACCGCCTAGTTTATTGGCATATCTCGGTAAACTCTAGTGTAACCACACGACTTCACGCAGTAATTTAACGGTAATTTATTGCCATAATTATGGCGGTAACAGCCCGGTAGACGGTAAGGTAGTGTGGCCCGAGCATAACAGTATTGTAACTCGGCCGTCTTCGTGAGTTATATACCTACAGACGCGCCGTACGCAAACCAGCGGTAGGGCTGCCCGCTTCAAGTATTTTAATTACATCTACCTACTTGACGTTTTTTTCTGGTTTTGTGATTGTTCATATTACTTATATTTTTATTCAAACAAATGAAAATCGAATGAATGAAATAGTAAACTGCAGTCGCCGTAGGTTACAAAACTTAAATTTTTACTTCAACACCTACCTACTGAGCCAAAATACAAGTACCTACGTCCTTAATAACTGACGAGTATAATTATAACTTTTCATCGTAAATTAACGTCCCTATTACTAACAGCACAGAGCAACTCGAAATAACAGTTATTTGGTCACCCATCCGATGTCCAACCGCTTTGAACATTACTTAACGTCAACCATCTAATTGCGTATGCGCTACTTACAGTAATATCTATTCATTGCCAACTGGTTCGATAACACTACATAAAATCTACCTTATCATTTTAATTTCATAACGATATTACGTTTAATTCAATATGTATTTCCAAAAACCTATAGCTCGGGGTGCTTCAAAATTAAGCGAAAAATAATGTACATAGTTAAGTAAGTACCCTTAGAAATTACAAGCAGATTTCCATTGGCTTCCATTTTGAAAATTACCCTGTAGGTATTACTAATCATAGACAACAATGAAATAATACATTGTCCATAACGCAGGTAAAAGTGTCCTGCTAGTAGGTATACGTTATAATCGCAATATGTTTTAAAAATAATAAACATACTAATAGATTCTCAGATTACTGAATACTTCAGTAATCTGTGAATAGATTAAGCTAATCAAATTACGACTTTATCACGCTAAAGTTAATTACCGTGTCAGAAGGTAGGTGTGAAAAGCGTTGTTTTCATTTAAAATAAGGTAGTAGTATAATACTAGAACTAGCAGCAACCATCGTAATTTGTAAAAATAAAACATTGTATAAATAGTCTTACCTTACAGAGTTTACAGGTAATTTAAAAAATCTTATAGTTGGGTGAGTTATCGAAGAATTTAAACAACCAAAAACAGCACAATATAATCTATTCGTCTTCGCCATAATAATTATTTGAATATCAGAACACTGGTACAAAAATCATCGCCGTCTGTTCGTCACTGCGACACGGTGCGAGCTGCGGCACGAGCGACCGCAGCTGTGGGTACTTTACGCTCAGTGTAAATGGGTACTCTTCTCGAGGCGCGTAGGTATAACTCGAGTTTCGTGCGTTTGTATGGAGTTACAATACTGTTAGATATTATTACCGTGACGCGACGCACCTGCCGCCATATTATGTAGGTATAACGGCCCTGTCACGACCTTGCCGCTCTGAGCGGCGGCTTAGCGCGGGGCGGCGAGCGGTAAGATCAAATGTATGAAGACGTTCGAAGCACGCCACGAGCCGCCGCGCACAGCGATAACGCGCGCGTTTTTTTTGGCGCGACTGGCTGCGCGGCGAGCGGCGCGGCGCGCGGTGCGGCGAGCGGCGGGAACAAATGTACTGCGACCGAGTCCGACGCCACGACTCCGAGCGGCACAGACAGCGTTACGCGAGGGACGAACTAGGCGGTTAAACTATTTGTTAAATATTTTGTGGCGGTAATGAATACGGAGACATTTAAAGTCGAAATTTTAAAACGGTCGCGTGTATGGATAGCAACACATCCGCTGTATAAATACAAAAAATGTTAATAAAACGTTGCGAGATGTAATGAAACAATGTTTTACAGAATGTAATGGTAGGTTTTAATATAAATCGCAAACATTAAAACATTGTGTAATGTACATTCATGTACCTATATAGGTACAGACACAGCTACTATGAAAGTTGAAAGGTGATTTACCTACCTACTTACGTAATCTACGTTGTGTAGGTACCTAGTCAACGCCTCATTAATTGCGAATATGCATTATTCCTTTGATATAAAATACTTGTAAGAAATGAAGATCCAATGTCGACAATTTTGTAGGTATACCGTATAGTTACACAAAGATATTTTGGTTATCGCCATATTTATGGGTATCTCCGTCGGCCCAAATACGTCCACATTTGCCGCTGCGTTTACCACTGCTGTAGGGTCGTGGCGTGCACGACGCTCTGCCGCGCCGCCCGCCGCGACGCGCGCCGCTTAGACCGATCTCGTGAACAGGCCCTAACACTTTCGCGCCACAGTATAGAAAATTGAAGCAGTATATCAATTGAAATATAAACTTACTTATCGAGTATAAATAATTTGCAAAGTTTTTGTTTTGAATAAACCTTTATGAAATTCGAAAGTAGTTTTACAAAATTGCTTTTGTTTATAGTGACAATAGTAATCAGTAGATAAATTATAAACATTATGTTTATTGTTAATTATAAAAAAAACTTATGACCGCTCGCAACGCAATGCGAAAGTATCGCTTGTTCGATATCAATTTTAGGGAAAAGGATTAGATTAATATAGATTAATGAATTCGTTGCTACTGTCAGCAAAACAACGGCATAGAACCAATAATACACATAAAGGGTAAGAAACTCATAGCTACTTTAAATCACCAATAATTACATTTTGTTATATTTATTTTAACAATGCAATCTCTAAGATACTACTCTGTCAAAAAAGTACCGGAAAAAGATCAATAATACACAAGATTTTTATTACAGGGCAATAGTTATAGCAATATATACTCATGCAAACACGTGCATGCATAATAAAGGAGATCACCAGCTCCATACAAATTTAGGCTATTCTAAAAGTGCCGGCCATCGATATATATGTACTAAATATATGTCAATGGTGCCGGCCAACTAAAATAAACTTATAGAATATTACGAAATAAACATTTTTTATTACTACACTAAGGTTCTAAGTGCAGTCTGTGAGATCATATTCCAGCTCAAATAATCTATTCTGTTCCTAAAATAAATCCTAAGTAATTACTGTTATTTTTTTGCCTAAAATAACGTGCATGTTGCAATTTAAATGGCATCAGGGAATGACAGGTAGTAAGCCAAGAGCGAAATATCTGACTGATAAGCATTACTGCCTCACAGAAAGAGACGCTGACGTTCCAAGCCATCACGCACCAGACTATGGGCAGGGCAGGTAGCCAGGGTACGACTGTTAGACTACAGGCCCATGTCCAAAATGGATGGGTCATATGAACCACCAGGTGACGTATATAGGATGATATAAGAGCATAAAATAATAAGATTCAGCACTATGCCGTCACTTGTAAGCTGTCCAACTGAGTGCTGATGAGAATTCAAAGTGCAGGTAGAGTGAGTACGCATTTCGGTCATATATTTTTGTACGGCATTATGACCTTCGATAGATCCATGATAAATAATAAGAAAGCGCGCAGTGCCGTAAAAAAATGGTGCGCTACAAAGTCGGTAATTTTTTGGAAATTGTCAGAAAATCAAACTCTCACCAGCACTCAGTTGTGGCCGCCAACATTTGTAGCGCCGTTTCTTGGACAGGGTTGCGGCTGCTGTCACTATAGTGATATCCAGGTGTTTCCGACTGGCCTTTTCTCTACAAGAACCGGCCGAAACATTGGAAAGTGAGAACGTCGCGACGCAACATCTCTTCAACCACATGGTGCCATGCCTGTACATCATGCAAGACATCTGTACCTGACCGGACATAGACATTCCTACTAAAGGTTTAGACGATATTTTTATATTTGGTCAGGAGTATTTAAAAATATGTTTTTTACTTTTTTATGAGTCCACTGCATTTTAAGGCTCACGTATTTCACGTTAGAGTGAAAACGTATAGTTGACTACGGTTACACCTCTTTGATTTACCACTTTTGTCAAAACAAAACTGCTCTACGGTACTTTGAGACATACATTCAAACCTAAATATTGTCTCAGAGAATACGCTTGTATCCTAAAATGTAATTAGCGATTGATTCGTTCCTTTATTAGATGTCAAACTGAAATACCTGATTTTTCTTCAAAAAACAATCAGCAATATTACTAACTAGAGGACGCCAGCAGCTACGCCTGCATTTTTTTTAAATTTACCCATTTTGGCCGATCCCGTGGGAATTTCGGGAAATCCCTTCTTAGTGCACCGCTACGGTCCCCAAGGAACATACTTGCCAAATTTCAGCTTCTTGCGCCCAATAGTTTCGGCTGTAGCGTGTCTGTCAGTCAGTCAGTAACGTAAGGATTTTATATATTAAGATTACGGCTTTTTAAAAAACTTTTTGAATTTGACACGAAAACGCTGTAAACCATCATAGCGGTTAAGTGATATCACAAAGTACAAAACAAAACAATCCGTGAATGAAGTCTGGTCTGATGCACCCACTTTTATTTTGTTATATACCTTGCTTCTTAGAAGAGAATTTATGCACTTAGTTCATTATTACTTGTTGTTAAACAATAAACTTGATAATCCATCGGTACGGGAGTGCATTCATTTATATGTGCCTGATAATTATTTACGGAGCACAGGACGCCGGCAGCGACAACTGCTTGCATGCCCACCTGCTTGGCGTTCTCTTCAAGCTCATAATAGCCCTACTGCTAGGGGTCTCACATATCTAAACCTGTATTTAAAGCACAATCCTGACGCAGACATTTTTTATGATAGACTTGGTACAATTAGAGTAAAAATGTTATTATATCTAAATCAAAGATGTGAATGATTTATTTTGTCTGAATATAAGCAATATTATTTTATCTCTATAAATTGTAATTTAATTTTATTTTATTTCATTATTAGAATTTAATTTTATTTTATTATTGATTTGACTGTACTTATGACATATTTTGATAACTAATCTTAATGTTAGATTATTATGATTTTTACAATGACATTATTTTTGATTTTATTGTAAAACTTCACGGCATACGAGCGCTTTGGTGTATACTGTAAGTTTGTATTGCCTTTAAAATGAATGATTAAATGATTATATATATTCGATTTGACAGGTAGAAACTTTTACTTTTTAGTTGTATTTACTACTAAAACGTCAACAACATGAATCGTGGACGTACTGTTTGACGTAATGCTCTCTGATTGGTGTTCACTGTCACAAGAATAAGTAAAAACATTATTTTTTAGTTTTAGAATCCTAAAATTACATTAATCTTACCATTTTATAATAAATAATAAACTTTATTGGCATCTTAAAATCATAATGGATCTATAGATACTACAATCTAACCGATTTATTCTTAGTGGACACAAGCCTATTGACTTAGAAGTTTGGTGTAATAGTTAAAATGTTTACAACAGTGTGTTCTATTAAAATAACACAATTTATTGATTGGCCGGCAAAATAAAAATTAGCCCAATTTGGGTGATCTCCTTTAGGCGCTGCCATCGGCAAGTAGTAGTGAAAAAAAGTTAAAATTTTACATACATACATACGTACGAAATGATACTCCTACACCCACAACGCTTATTTTCCGCCAACCAATAATAAACTTTAGTTTTCGTTATTATTTGTCGGTCAAATTGATATACTTACCTACCGAAAACCTTACCTACCTTTCTAAGCTGTGACACCAGTGCATTCTTCCTCGGCGTGATAAATAATTACTATAATATTATTAGGTGTCCATTGTTCCGTGTTTGGTAATAGTGCGGAAATCAATGATATTATTGGTGGAAATAGTCAATAGAATGATTGAATAGACGGAAATTCATTTTTTTTGTTTTTTATCGCGCTAGTCTTAGGAACTAGCAGGCCAATTTCTAAGATTTATTTGCTTCTCTAGCCCATTTGTTGAGGAAGGTTATACCAAATAAAATCACGCTACTACCCACGAGGGTGGGGCAGTAACCATAAATACCACTAAGTAGGTAACTGCGGATATGTGTATTTATTTAGGTAGGTAGGTACCTATAAAATTCGCTTGTATAGCTTTTAGGTACATCTCACATTTTATTTCCATATATAGGTACACAGAATAAAAGTGTGAATTATTGTATTAGGTAGGTACCCAATACAACAATAATACTATAAATCATCCACAATATACAACAAATCAATATTTTTCTAAAGTACTGTTACCTAACTATGCTGATGTTATCAAGTCGTTATCTTGTCCAATAATCAAAACGATATTTTTAAAACTATACTTCTTACTTATATACACACTATTATTACTTACTAAAAATTTACAATACCTATTTACAAACTAAATCTAGATGTAATATATTTATCAATAAGTGATGATGGCATTCGTAACTGACGATAAAATAATTCGTAATCCTGCGGTGCGCTCTGCAAACTAGCGATACGTCCTGTCTCCATTACATCCCGCTCGGGACTGAACGACGCCGGAGAGAGCGCGACGGCAGTAGGAAATTACGTATTTTCGGTATTATATTTTTGTATATATTAAAATTCATAATGTGATTGCCGAGAACCATCCGCTTTTACATGACATTTCTTTTGGTATACTTTTGAAAATTCTAATCCCAATACAACTCAAATGAAACGTGAAAAGTTGTTTAAACAGACCTATATTCGCGATTATTTTCTATCGTATCAAATTACAGTAATCGTGTTTCGAATGGCCGAAATGTAAAGATCTAATGCTGTAGAATAACATATATTTTTTTCCGAATTTAAATCTCTGTTATTTACAAATAAAACGCGTTTGACCACGCTAGATAACACTGTATTTTGGGAAATCCTCGCCTTAAATACGTGATTACAATAAAGTTTACGATCGCCAAATCCATAACCATTAAATATAATGATTCCTTCTTTCTGGAAGACCACCAAGACCCCATGAAACCACGTGACATCGCGTGACACATTTGTCATGTTCCTCTCTGTCGTCGTAACACTGCAAGTGCTCTGCGAAGCACAAGTTTATTTAATTAAATAAATATTTTTTTAAGTAAACACGTCTTAATAAATTTGACTACCTAGGTACTTATGTTATGACATTTATGTACCATTGCTTAATTACACGTCACTTATTTTTTTTCATATCTTATTAATTTTTTTCAGGCTCAGGCTCCGAATTCATTCTTTTTGGAGCGTTACATCGACATAATTATCATGCCATATTTTTGTCGAAGATGGCATTGAGATTATCTAAAAAGTCCTTATGAATAGATTTTAATAAAATTTGGTAGGTACTTGAAAGTGGTATATATCTACATGTAATAGTGTAAGTAAATTGTGAATTCATACGTCGTTATTCTAATAAACTACTAACATCCGTTAAATTCAATCACAGATAATATTAGGCTTATTTGAATAATCTACTGCCTCCGTGGTCCAGTGGATAGCGTATGCAACTGATGATCGCAGGTTCCGAATTTTCAGTAGCAGCACGGAGTCTGGTGTTGTGCCCGGTAGCGGCAATAAGCTCGCCCCCAATTACATGGGACCTAAAAATTCATGGCGAAATGTGGGTGTAATATTACACTTCTGCCTACCCCTTTGGGGATAAAGGCGTGAAGACTCACGCCTTTATCCCCGAAGGGAAATAAAAAATAAATAAAACAAAGACTAATCTATGCAGGTAATTGATAGCAATTGCTCAGGGAAGAGACCAACTGACTGCTATGAAAAGGGTATAGTGTTCGAAATCAATGCGCGCACCGTTGAGTTTTCGAAGATATGTGCGTACACATTTTCTTTTTCTTTTCTTTTACACGTTAAATCGTTGGTCCCGGCTTTGCTGAAATTCTTCGACAATCGTAAAGGCCGCCGACATTTGACGCGCGGCTCGTGCCGCCGGCTTTTGGCGAGCGTCGGTGCCGCCGGCATCTGCCGCAGGAAGCCGCCGGACAACATTCGAGTTGTATAGAACGACCACACACAAGTAGCAAGTTGTAACCCGCGTGGCCCGCCGGCCTACCCGGGCGGACATGCCGGCGTGGCTCCTTCGTGCGGCAAAGCCGGCGGCTTTGTTTGCCGCCGGGTTCACGTGGCTCTGCCTGTGTTCCTCAGGCTCCTGCCTTTAAGGGGAGTCAGTACCCTTAAATGTACTCATCATTGTCTTGTCCTGGTCCCAATTTATTTGGGGTCGGCGCAGTATGTCCTTCGCTTACATACTTCTCTGTCACCAGCCATCCGATCGTTTATCCCTTTCTCTTTCATATCCATCCTCACACAGTCCATCCATCTTTTCCTCGGCCGCCCTCTCCCTTTTCGTCCTTCTACGTGCATATTCATCACTTACCCTTAAATGTACTAGCTCTGGTTAAACCATGTAATATCGTTATCCTTATGGGTTATGGTCAAATAGTAGTTAATCTGTGAAAAAGCTAATATCTAGTCTATAAAATCTGGTTAAGGATTTCCAAGGTGAAAAGTCTTGGATACAATGCGATAACGCTGAGACGTTGATGATGCAAGTAATTGACGCTATGTTGGTCTTCTAAAAAAAGTGGTATGTGACACACACTTTAGGTCTTGAATTTTCACGATTTCACGGTTCGCACTTTGTAGCGTCGGTGTAGGCAGGCCAATAGCGCGCGAGTGATAATTGTGCGGAGCTAATTGTCTCAGCGAGTGCGTGAGATGTGCTGATGTGTAGTGACGCTGTGACTAGTGTGTACCTACTGCGTCCTACAGCTAACGAGTGGCAGCTGCGCCTCTTCGCAGCACTGCTTGATTGATTTCAATTGATTTGAGAGCAACTCAGTGCCCGCGTATACCAGCTCACATAAATTGTACGGTATGCTGCTAATGTATTCAATGAACATTCTTTAAGTAATTATTGATTAAATTGAAAACGATATTACTGGTCATATCATACGAAGTGTAGCGCTCACAACGAGACTTACCTTGCCGTTCGTAATAAGTCGGGCAAGTTAAGCAACGGTTTGCACAGGTTGCCACTTAGATGGGTGACCGCGTGTGGCATTTTCATCAGAGAGCTACCGTGCTTCGAAGGGCATGTTAAGTAGTCGGTCCCGGTTCTTTTCTCAGTTAGGAATCGTTAGGCCGTTGAGGCCTTCGGGTGGTCAGTAAACTCCCACACCAGAGTTGGCCACACACTCACATGAAAAAGTTAAAAAGAAGAAAGATGAAGAGTGAAGTACAGTTATTGATTCGGGGCTAACGACCCTAATTTTCACCACGATTCGAGAATTAGGCGCCTGTATTTATATTTTATAATAACATTTTACATGTTGGTCCACGTGTCAAAGGTCACATGACGATGAACCGGGACGTCAACATGATCTGTGTAAGTACAAGGGCTCGCTGGACGCGGGGCAACGGCCGCGGCCACGCTTACACAGTGGCGCCACTGTCGACGCGCCTAAACTAACCTGGATCATCGCTATCAGTGACGCAACTGATTACATTCTTATTGCCTTATCTCATTGTTATACCAACAAGGTCTGACACCTACAACCAACGTGAATTACGGAGGCAAAACATCGTTTGGCGGCCTCGGCGAGACGGCCCCGACATTGCGAAGATTTTGTACAAAAAATTTAATTGTTACTTAAGTAATGAGCTAATAAGTTACCAACTTAAGTTACCACTAGGTCTTGCACGTTATTTTGGATAATTTTTAATCTATAAGGCTTAGGTATTATTAAAACATATCATTTATACTGTAATGGAAGGTCACGTTCGCGGTTATGGATGCTGAATGACGAAATGTAGCAGTGCTTAGTTGCACACAGTGTTAAGGTGACATTCCACAAGCACACAGAGCTATAATTAGTTACAATACGTACGAGCAATGACAATGAGCTTGGAATTAATCTAAATCTGTTCAAGTTAACATATGTTAGCGCAGCGCAGCACATTGTGTGAATCTGGGCGTGAACGCACTTGGGCGCATTTGTCGCACACATTGGAACGATAGTTTAAGCCTATTAGTAAAGATATAGAATTTACTTGTATGAAAAAATATTGAATAATACAGCCTTTAGATTAACCAAAACAAACCTATCACGTTCTGATTATTCGGCCAATCGGCTATCTTTGCGTTAAGAATTCAGAAACAATGCTGGAGTGCTGCTACTGAGGGCACTCAAGCACCACTTGTACCATTTGTAAATTTGCTTTTGCAATGACTTTGTAATAGCATGTTTTCTGGTGTACCTTAAAGAATATTCTATCTATCTATCAAGTACTAGTCGACCAAGCCAACTAGACGAATGTCAACGTGACAAAATTCAACATAATTCAACAATTATAATCCAGAAATGATTTATCGTAACGCGCGAACGCGGCGTGTGAACGTACAATGCGCCTGCAATCGGTACTAGGAATTTCTGGATTATAATTATTGAATTATGTTGAATTTTGTCACTTTGACATTCGTCTAGTTGGCTTGGTCGACTAGTAGGAAGAAGTTTTGTTCTCGAGCGAGCGTACTATAAGACCACAAAGTGTTGTTTGTTTGTGAACATGGAGGTAACGTGCACCAGAACGAGCAGACAAGTAGTTGGTGACACAGCGAAGGCGAAGAAGATATTGGTACACATACATTTTTAAAATTTAGTACTAGAGATTACGAATACGTATACGACGTCCATTTTCAGCCTTTCTTAGGCCACTACTGGACATAGGCGTCTCTTGCGTCACAATAACATCGTGAATAAATAGGAGGAGCTGGCCTACTTTACCACGCTGACCGTACGGTTTGGGTATAGGATTTGATGTCGAGATCTTCCCAAACCTAGCGTTATGTCTCTGCGTCACCTGTATCGACACTCACGGAATGAAATGGAGTACTGACACTTTGTGTCCTTTATCCGTCACCACACGGATGGATGTATTTGTGACCTAAATTTTATAAATAACTTCCAATATTCAAGGTTGCAATTATAAAAACAATGTTAGATTGCAGAAGTGGCAAGTGAAGTCTTTTTAAAGAAATCAATTATCACCTTAGTGATAGTGTTATCTCTTCTTTGGTGAATAATATGATAGCTGTAATCAGTATTGGCGTAAAACTTAGCGAAGATATCAATGGCGGAACTTGCGACAGATAAGATCGCTTCGGCTGCGATGAGTTGTTTTGTAGCTGTGGTAATGTGCTTGTGTTGGCGCGGCTTGCAGCTCGCGGTGCAGGATGACGGTGCGCGGATTCCCGCCATTTTTTGACAGTCGCTAGCGGCATCATCGAGCGCTCGCACGTGCGCGCGTGTGTCCGCCCGTTCCACGCTCGCGCCGCGCCGCGATATCGTCACTTGGATTGTTCTTATCTTGTAACAAATGAACGGTAGTGAAATGAATAATTGCTGAATGATTTACTGTTCTGTGCCAGTGATAACTTTATTGATTAACTACGCTTTCCAAATAACTGGGCCAGTCGCACCGCTGATTAGATGCTTACTTATATATTATTTAACCACAGATTTCGAGTATCTATTCGTTGGTTTAAACATACATTTATTGCACACATTGCAATCTATGTTTACCGTCGCGAAAATATTTTAACCTCTCGTATGCTGGGTTAGTAGACATAATTATAAATCTATTGTGTCTCGTGCAGATCTGCTCTTAAGCATTCGAAAGGTTAAGCTGCATCCAAGTAGGAACACATTCTTACAAGTTTATAAATTTTAATGTAAATTTGTACAGAAGCAACGTGTTAGCTCTACGTAACACATAATAATTTATGTTAATCGCGTAACGTGGAACTACGGAAACAGTGGCCTTCTACAATAATGATTTATTGACAAATTATTCAAAATTAATGATAGCTTAGTTTTTAATATGCCACAGCCACAGGAATCAAACAGGCTTGTAAAATTTAACATAGGTATCTTTCTATGATAGAAGGTATTTCTAATGGCTTAACATGTTATGTAGGTACCTAAATTACAAAATTTTAGCTCTGGGCAGAAACTTGGTTGAAAAATTGGCCGCACTTGCATGAATATGTCAACATCAATGGTAAATCAAAGCGTGCGGTATGTGGAAATCAGCATTTTTTATTTTTTATTAATTTGTACAAGAACGTAAAAAAGAAATGAATAAAAATAAGAAACTAAAATTGCTTTATTTTTATTAATTTCTACAAAAGCTTACCACATATTTTTTTCATAAAGGCACTAAATTCCTAACCTAGTATTCGGGACATCCACCCTACAAACATACAAACTTATTTCCTCGTACGTAATATCGAGGGTTCACGGGCAAAATGTATTAAGCGACATTTTTTTAACTTTACAGGAGAGCGTTTTAAAGTTTCAATTTTACGAAAAAAAATCGTTATAAAAAAAGTATTAGGTTTTTAACGAAAAAGTGACCGAAGTTGATTTCCATGACAAAAGCTGCATAATTGAGTATAGTTTTCATTTCTTTTAAGCTATTATTAATGGAAATAAAAGTCGCTTGATACAATATTACCCCAGTTTACTTTTATTAAGAAACAGGCTAAATGATATAAGTGCCATAAATTACACAATACAGTTATAGGAAAAACGATTTAAGCGACACTCTGGCATTATTTTGTGTAAGGCTAAATATATGAACAACCATTGGAATACTAAAATAAAATCAGGCTAATCGGTTTAAGCAATCGAAATATCATAAAGTAGTTGCAGATTAAAATGATTTATGTAGCACTTTTCTCTAAAAGTAAATTGTTTGAAATAACAATTAATTTGTATGTATAATTAGGATTGGCGGTTAGATCAACATTAATTTGGACTATTGTTTATTACCTACCAATGAAAATCCTAAAGAAATTTTAAAATAAAACAAATACGTATTTAAAATCAGACATGTGAGCGTTTTTATTATAAAAGTGGCCAAGGATTAACATTTTTCGCTATTTTTCGAAAAATATTCAGCTAACAAGAAATACATATTTTTTGACGTGACAACGTCTTATAAATTGGTTTGCCGGGTGACACTTCAAGAAACTGCGTTACGCTCCGCTCACGTTATGCGCTCACAATGAGAGCGAGTGAGAGGCACGCGTCCCGCCTAAGAGCGAGAGAGACAGACATAAAAAGTGAAAGGCACGCGTCTTTCATCCTTCTTCCTACTATACGAATGAATATTCACATTAAAATTATTTTACCACTCAAAGTCGTTGTCACGTAAAACTTTCGCCCGTATACCGACTTTACAGGCAACCAATTTTTTTTTAGATAAATTACATCCAGAAAAATCATCGTACTCATCACACCACAATTATTCCTGTATGATTTGATTCTGATAAGATATTTTTTTTGTTTAAACTATTTTTGACTGTTCATTTTCATATCCGTGGATGTCACTGTAAGCAGAAATTTCCAAAAAAGAATTTAGTTTACGCATGCCAATGTCATTGCTAAGCATGAAGCCCGGGGTTTGATTCCCAGGTCGAGAACAGTGTTCTCAAGTTTTTCCATATAGAAATTCTCAGTAGCTCCGCAGTCTGGAATTGTGCCTAGTAAGTGGCAACAGGGACATCCCATGTTTCATGTGATAATATAACTGGTAAAAAAGTATGTCAAATATCTCTGCCCTCTACACTTCTACCTCTCCAGAGAAATACAGGCGTAAATTTATGTTACGTCAATTACTTAGTTTAGGACTTTAGATTATGTGTAATAACAGTCATCATTATCCTAGCATTATTCAGGGTTGCATCCTCTGCTATTTGCTTAGGAGCCCAGGCCCGATATCTTGTCGAACCTGATAAGGTGCAATATGTACCTACGGGATTCTATGGGATAACTATGTTCTTTGGTTAGACTAGTGTCAGGATATTTGAGGGTGCTGACTCTCCGTACCGACTGTCAAACATCTTCGTGACAGTCGGGACCGACCGACGGCTTAACGCGCCCTCCAAAGCACTATATAAGCAATAATTTTCAGGTAAATACGCACATAACGTTAATAAGACTACAAGTTGTTCGAAGTTATTGGTGTGTGCCAGATTTCGGATCCGAGACCCTCTGCATTACAGTCTGTTGATCTCACCCCTAGACTATCGCTGCCAGTAATGTTTGCAAAATGTGCAATAACACTATCTGTGTTCAATTCAGTTGATAGCGCATACATACACTTACATAGTCTCACGCCTGTAACCCCGAAGAGGTAGACAGAGGTGTATTGCTACACCCACTTTTCACAAGCCTATTGCCGTACCGGGCACATTCCAGAATCCGTGCTGTTACTGTGAATTTCCTAACAGAAAAACCCAATAACATATTGCACGACCCGGGAATCGAACATGAGGCTTCCTGATCCTACGCGCACATTTTTGCCGCAAGACCAACGAGGCAGTCAGTAATAGTTCTGCTGATCATCATCCTCTTAGCGTCATCCCAGTTTCAATCTGGGGTCCACTTTCTAGTCTTACCGGATTTGGCTGAATATTAGCTTTTCCACAGAGCGACTGCCTGTCTGACCTCCGCAACCCGAAGGGATAGCGATATTCCATGGTTTATACTAGTGTCAGTTTATTTAGAAGGTATTGACGCCCTGTAACCACTGTCAAAGATCTTCATGACAACCGGGACCGACGGCTTAACGTGCTCCTCGAGACACGGGACAAGCGATAATTAACAATTCAATACGCACTTAACTCCGAAAAGTCATTGGTGCGCGCCGTGGATTCAAACCCGATACCCTCTGCATGGCAGTCTCTCCACCCGGGTATCGCTGCCTTCTAGTAATAGTTCTGCTGATAGTAACACTAAATTATAGATTTTAATAAACACAAACAACTACCTACTACTTATTTATTAAGGAAACATTTTAAAAAACAATTATGTAAGTAAGTACTTATCTACAATATTTTTTGTTTAAGCATCGAAATGTATATGGCAAATAATATTTTCAATTCAGTTTTACACTCTCAAAATAGTATAATAAAATTATGTTTATTCAATGTAAACATTCTAATTCACAATAATTAATACTGTCTGATCGAGTGTAAGAGACACGTCGTGTAGACTGTTTATATTTCGAATACATTTTACAGTAAGTTAATAATACAATATATTAATCACATTTTTATTTTTTATTTATTTTATAGACTCACGCCTGTATCCCCGAAGGGGTAGGCAGAGGTGTAATATTACACCCACATTTCTCCATGAACTTTTAGGTCCCTAAAAGTTCACCTTTTTAATGTAGGTATTGATAATTTCTTTATGAATTTCTTCAAATTATAATTAGTCTAATTATAATTTGAAGGAAACGGCTAGTCTAGCCGTTTCCCGCAGTTTCACCCGCGTCCTGAGGAAACTACTTCGCGTACCCGAAAAACCCAAATATCTTACGGACCCCTATTTTTTCTAAAATAAGATATAGCCTATGTTACTCGCAGATAATGTAGCTTTCTAATGGTGTAAGATTTTTTTAAATCGGTCCAGTAGTTTTTGAGTTTATCCATTACAAATAAACAAACAAAAATACAAAATTTTCCTCTTTATAATATTATAAATAAATAATAATAATAATATATAATTATATAGTGTAGATGTAAATCATGCACTATTTTACGCCACAACAATGCAATATTTCAATAACCAGGTGATAATTTTGTCCAAATAACACATAACATATCCATACTCGTACACGGTTCACGGCAACTGAAGCACCACGGGGGCACGCGCGTTACTCACAGTGACGTAAATCAAAGACTCTGGCGCCGAAACGATATGTCTTACCCGACAACGGATAAACGATTTATACAAAATTTTGACTATCTTAACGAATATAGATTTCCTAATTCCAGTAGAGTAAAAATGTTTTAACTTCCACCACTTAGAATACAATATGTCCGATGAGACGAGTCTTTATTAATTCAGTTCAAGAAGAAGGATTTAACCGCCGAGTATAAAGAATTTTTATTAAATATGAAAATGATTTAAGCGCCTATGTGTATTAATATCAGTCGCATGGTAAATGGTATAAGCGACAAAAGGCATGGATTTCAGCAGCAGGCTAAATGTTTTAAGCGACATCAAGTATGAATTTCAGGTGCAAGCAAAATGCTGTAAGCGACGGTATGTATATATTTTAAGCGCAGGCAAGACGATTCAAACAACTTATCTTACCAAACTTATGCCGGGGAAAATAGCTCAAGTCAAAAACACTAAATATTTCGCCTGTATGAAGTCCATTTTTTCTTAAATTGCAAGAAAATGTTGTCGCTTCAATCAAAGCTACTCCAAACTGCGCCTAAATTTACTATTGTTTTAAGCGCCAAAAAAGTGCTCAGATCATCACGAAACCGAGTGCAAACGACGCAGAAAAATCTGCCGATTCCGAATATGTATATAACTCAATATCGGCCAGGATGTCGCTTAATACATTTTGCCCGTGAACCCTCGATATAATAGGTACGATCTAAGAATATTTATAAACAAGTAGGTAGATAGTGCTACTTGGCGGAACTCCATTGTAACCAAATGGAAGGAAAGAGGAACCCAACACGCACCCTCGGATTGCCCTCCCCAACTATTGCAATAGAAAAAGGTTGACAATACCGAACTCCTCTAAAGACCGATGGGCAACGACTGAGGCTCTGAGGATGCCTCGTGGAGAGGCGAAACACGTGCCGAAGCATAGTCGGCGCATACAGCGGGATACTGCACGTCAGGTATTTTCCTGGAACCCATTTCCGCATTATTCCATATATCCCTTATCCTTTATCGTTAGAGGAGTTCGGTATTATCAACCTTTTTCTATTGCAATAGCCAAGGTGGGCAATCGGAGAGTGCGTGGTGGGTTCCTCTTTCCTTCTATTAGGTGTTAAAGAAGAGTTAAAGCTCAGTCAATAATGTTATCTCATCGGGCTGAAGTGGACATGCCGATATGTTTTGCTAATATGTGGGTACCGTGTTATAGGTAACTACGTCTTAACATAAGTAAGTTCAAGAGAAACTGTTAGCATCATGTAGAGCCTTATAATTACCTAATATAGCAATAATGGTTAGTGTATGTTTTTTCACCGCTAAACTATATTACATTTAGGTATAGGTACTTAGTAGAGTGGCAACTCTGTCTGCAAAGTGCAGCCAGCGTCCCAAAACTGTCTAACTATACCTACTTAAGTAGTTACTTAATTATATTTTTGTGGTAAAGTCATTAATCGTAAACACATCGTCATCGCTTTTTTATCTAAACTGCATTCAATAAAGCATTGGTATCAGATGACCTTTTCAACCAATCATTAACAAATAAACAAGAAAGTGATTGGAGGATGCACTCCAAATTCCAGTTGATAACTGTCTCTATTTTGTATGTCTATCTGTAAATTTTGTAGTCAGTTTTGTCACCTTCAGGAAACAGGTGTGAGTCTATGCGTGTAGGTAATAGCTAGTATAGTATTATATTATCTGTGGTAATAGTAAGTATGTATCAGTTCAATTCATCACTCAATGACTTAGCCGTACCCGTTCCCGCCGTACACCACACGGGTGATACGGTACGGAGAGCCCACATCTCAACTATAATTTCGATTACCTAATGTCACAATTTCAATGATCAAGTAACGTTCTAATACTTTTTCCCCACATGTGGATCAGTTCCGATCGCTTCACTATTGAGTGTTTGTTAATTAAGTACAGAATGGGTTGAGACCATATAAATTTACTATATCTATTGTTGGGACGTGTTATGGCACTGTCCAAGTGTCCAACTTCTTAATACAAATTTTATGATGCATCATCATAATTGCTTCTACTGTCTGTCAACTTTCAGTCACTTTCACTTGTTAAGGTACGGCCCGACTTCCTCAATTCTATGCAATACAGGAAATTCATAATATATTTGTCTTAACTAATTTTCTCGCGCGTTTCACGTAAGCCCGGCCAACCAGCTACCGCACTTCCTAGTGCACAGTGCATCGTGTAGATGTAGAATGTCTATAGATTGTCTAGATGTCGCGTAACAACGCACGACGTTTGTAGCTCCATGTATTGTGTACGACGAACAGTAATATTATACAAAATGGAATTAAGTTTGCATAACATTAACACATATATGCGGGCGTAGGAGGGCGCAAAAGCCACAAATGGCGATAGAGCTATGTGAGGCACTCGGAGGCTGCAGGCATCCGGGCCGCGCCACGCGGAGTGTAGGCGCCGACATATCGGAAACAATCGATTCGGAACACTTTGTACAAATAGATGGTAATCAAACATGGCGATTGACACCACGCGAGCACGCCGCTGTTATTTACCGCGCCATTGTCGACAATTGCTTCGAATGAGCACCCACTTGTCACAAACGTGCCGAGTCCTACACACAGCGCACAATCATTCCTTATCGATGTGCTCTGACACTTGCATATATGTATATTGATATGGTCATAACAATTGTATTCATGTCCTCAAAATAATCTATTGTAGGTAATAAATCGTTCAGCTTAATTATCTTGTAAACTACATGACGTGTTTCCAGAATCATATCGGTGCAGTAAAATTATTAAATTACCTATCAATTACAAAATAAAGTCACACTAGAATTTCATACTGTAGGTAACAGATGATCATACACTTTGAACTCATCAGCGATGCACCGCTGCTGTCGAAGCTGTTTCTTTTGTGAACTTTAAAAGTGCACCCGTGTTATAAAAGCAGTCTGAATCAGCTGTTGCAGACGATGCGCGGCGCAGGCGGGGGTGGGGCGGCGCACTAACTGGTCCGGATGAAAATAACCGAAATGTCAGACGAATTGCGCGGGCGGAGTGCTCTGGAACACATCCCTACCGTGGGAGACACGCGCGCTGCATACCTATTGCACTACAGACTCGGTTGTGTCGGTACTACCGACCTTGCTGACTGCACGCTCATTTGCATTTCGCATTTACAAGCAACATTACATTACAGTCGTGGGTTTTGTTCGTCTATAAACCTTTTGTCAGAGCGAGGCGCAATGTCAGTAGCGAGTATGATTGGCCATATCTTAAAAAACGTGTCGGTTTACCTACCAACATAGGAATACTTAGCCCCATGCTGGTAGTTAGACTTCAGCCACCTCGATTTACGACGCGTTGAAATGGGCGGTTTCAAGGTCAGATCGCCGTAGAACTTAGAGTGACTCAAACAGTACCTACTCCAATCGAATCGAGGTGACAGCTGACAAGGGCAAGCACGTATCAAGCCCCCGTCAGCGTGAAATCAATTTGCACGGTGATCTTATTTAAAAAAAAGTTTAGAGCAAGCTTTTTTATTAAAAGATTTACAAGTGCAGGCAGTTAACCTATAATCAGTAGTACCTATCATGTAATCAAGTAACTACATACCTCCGTAGAGAAAAGTGACAACATTATCGTACGGTTCTATCTGCTTCAGTAGAGCGAACTTTAGGTCTATTAAAGAGCTGTAAAACAGTTCCGCTGCACACATGGCATGCCACATAACGAGCGACGCTTGTAGTACACAATTTGGGTTGGCAAGTTAATTAAGTAATTGTACAACTATGGAGAAATCTTAGCTAGGAATCTGCTTAAGTGTGTTCTAACGGTGTCTCAAGTGCAGAGCGGCCTGTACATCTGCATACAGAGCTATCAATCGCAGACAGGCCGAGGCGCGCCAGTAACTGTGACATCCTCAGCACACTACTTGACAACTCTACTATTCCATAGGTAGGCAGGACAGCTAGTATTCGTCGACTCTATGTATAGATAATACTAAATTCCAAGGTGTAGACTGTAGAAGGACACCCGTCCTTCTACTGCACTGACTGCACTGACCCCAGTGCAACATATTATTAGGTAATAGGTATTCGTCATATTATTAGGTTTCGAACCTAGTTCACACTCCAGCTCTCAACAAGGTTTCTGTTTTTATTGTAGGTATCTATAAAATACCTAAATATAAAAATACCATTAGGTATACCTTTTTGAGAGAAATAAACAATATTTTTTTTTAATTTATTTATAGACTCACGCCTGTATCCCCGAAGAGGTAGGCAGAGGTGTAATATTACACTCACATTTCGCCATGATTTTTAGGTTCCACGTAATAGGGGGCGAGCCTATTGCCGTACCGGGCACATTACCAGATTCCGTGCTGTTACTGAGAATTTCCTAACGGAAAAACCCAATAATTAACACTTTGCCCGACCCGGGAATCAAACCCGAGACCTCCCAATCCCACGCGCACATTTATGTCGCGAGACCAACAAGGCAGACTCTCAGACAATATTTACTAGTTAATAAAATATATGTACTTCTAAATTGGATTTGAGATACGTCTTACTCTCATAGTATAAGTATAACATTTATCTGTACCTGTATTTGAAATTCCAATGTTTATTGATTGGACAGCTTCCTATTATACCAACATTTTATATTTGCGTGTTTTGCTGCGTGTACCTACATCGTGTAACACATCTCATACTATCGCCTCCTCTTCTCCACAATATATTTGAATTTCGCGATCGGCCCGCCCGCACTACCATTAGTACCATTACAACACTAACGTTCTATTTACGACGTATTACATTTAAGCTTGTCAATTACAAATTCCATTGTAAGTTCAGTGCTTGGTTCATTGAGTTCTTATACCTATCAAAACTTTAATTAATAGACAAGTTTATAATCAAAAATATTCTTCTTAGTATTTATCTCTGGCATCAAACCCCATTATGTGCCTACTTACATCACTTATTATACCTATTATCTGCTATTATCTAACAGGTAGGCAGGCTGTGCCGCTTATTGAGCAGCAAATAATTGTCTCACCACTGCAGTCAAGTGTCAAAGTTTGAAAGTCTTGGTAGGTACCTACTGAATAAGATTTAGGTGGTTTATTGAGAATGTAGAATACGGTTAGGTAAGTAGCTATAACGCTAGTGAGACAGCGCAGCACTTTAATTTCGCTGCATAACGTTCATTGTAATTCATTTTAATGTTCAGTAAACAAATAGATAAGTAAATAAAGCGTCCAAATAAAGCAAGTGTCGTGGGGTAGCGGCGCGGCGCGGTGCGGGGTTCCTCGACCGCGAGGAATTTGATTAGTCACAGAGGGCCCACTCTCGCGACTCCGACCCGACACTCCGCCAGTCCCGGGAACTGGGAAATAAATACCGAGCCCGCCGAGATGAACGTCTCTATGCGTGATGTGGGAGTGTAGCGAAATTTATGCCAGTGCGTGATGTGGCCAAAAGGTATTTTTCCAGAGATTTAACTGTCATTGTTTTAGAGAAATGGTGATACTCATTATTCATTGTTAACAAAAATGTATCGTAATTCTTAGACAGTGCCTATGAATACCCAGCGTTAAGACTTGCATGAAGTAATAAGTACACATTACTTGTATAATCTGAGGTTGCAACGACCTCGTCTAAGCAAGAAAAATAGAGCAAAATTAATAACTGTAAACTTTTGGATAGCACGAATGGATGTGTCATTAATACTACTTTAATGCATAATTTTAAATAATAAATTAGATCTATTGAAATAATATTTGATTCAATTGAGGTCTCGTGCTACTTTGCGATAGGGGATGGAAATAAGCAGAGATCTAAGTGCTTCCTTCTTACATCACGTGTAAGAGCATCTTACATTACGTTTAGTCGTCATTGTTTTCAAATAGTTCCTGTGGCGAGACGTGTGCATAGTCAAGATGTAATATAGAGATGTAAGTCATTCATGCGGTCATGTGCTCCTGTGCGCGTATCGCTATGCACGGTGCGTGTGGCGGCCGGTGTCGGTGCCACTACATATATCGCCCGGCGGCGCTACGTGATATGTGCCTCTCATTGCTCTCGTCCGCTTGTTTGTAGGAGCATGCGCCGGCTGCCCTACGCGACTTAAATGCGATATTTTTTATAATCATAACTTATTTTATAATCTGTCTTACTGCGGGACACATGCCTTTTATAATTATCAAAAGCCCATAGTCCACCACTCTGGTCGAGTGGGGTTTGGCCTTTTCTCCAAAGACTTCACAAGTCTTGAGAACTATCAAAAATGCAGGATTCCTCACAATTTTTTTCTTTACCATTTACCGAGCAAATAACGCACATAACTAGGAAAAGTTAGCTCAGTCGGCTGAGCACCGCATAGGTAGGTACGTGGGTTTGAATCCGAGATCTTCTGGGTAGCATTCCAATGATCTTTCCACTAAGCCAACGCTGCCTTCCAGGTGACTACAATGACAGAAATAGCTGCTCTGGGGTAGATGTGTGTGGTTACCTGATATTAAGTAACCTCCAGCAGTTGTTGAATCCACACAGTATGACTATACGAGTAATAAATGTACAATGCATGGTGCCTGAATGAATCAAATAGGAGTCTGAAATAGGTACTTACTTGCCAATCATTGTACAAAATGTACAATGAAACATTTTGATATTAAGTAGAAAATCAGCGATCCAAATCTTATTCATAAATATTCTGATGTAGCAGTTGCTCGCCGCTACGCTCGCGTGGACATACCCAAATAAAAGAAAATAATCCCTAATTAACTTCGTAAACATTGTTAAGAGTATTACTAAATATGCATACATCTACGTGTAGGTACATTTAATCCTAACTTATACGATATTTCTTGCATAGTTATTTTAAATATGTTTTTAATTACTTTTCCCCCAAAGTAGTGCACTTGCCAAACCGGAGTACCGGAGTAGATACCTTGTAAGCATGAATGAATCGTTTAATCTGTTCCGGTGTTGCCATAATAAGAAATTCATAGCAATAAAATGATGTTAGTGACCTCACACTTGGGACGTGACGGTGTCGGTCGCGCGGTTCATACTCATAGACTGTGTCGAGTGCTTAATATTGATTATGTATGTGCCGTGTGGTTGACGGCATAGAATACAAGTGTCACCACCCACTATCTTCCCGTGGGTGTCGTAAGAGGCGACTAAGGGATAACACGATGCAAATACCATCTTTGCGTAGAGACGGAAAACTCGACATCAAACCCTATACGACTGCCTCGCTGGTCTCGCGGCATAAATGTGCGCGTGGGATCGGGGAGGTCCCGGGTTCGATTCCTGGGCCGGGCAGTGTTATTGGGTTTTTCTGTCACGAAATTCTCAGTAGCAGCACGGAGTCTGGAAATGTGCCCGGTACGGCAATAGGCTCGCCCCTTATTACGTGGGACTAAAGTATATCTGGCAAAAAGTGGGTGTAGAAATACACCTATGCCTACCCCTTCGGGGATAAAAGGCGTGACGTTATGTATGTATGTATGTATGTATAACCGGTGATAAGTTGATAACCAATCATTTTGTCGACCTGCCCCGCACTTTATCTGGACATTATCTACAAACCTCTACTCTGCTAAATGTTCGTAATCACTTGATTGGTAAACAAACTGTACAGCATTATTTGTAAATAATTTAATTTAATGGTTTTTAATGTCTCATAATTCAATATTCATAACACGTTCAATTCATTAGATTGTCTTTAAATACTTCTGACCTTTAATGAAGCTAATCAAAGACATAATAGTGCACAGGGCACAAACATCATAATCATAACATGTGCTTGGCCATAGTAGCGCGGGCAGCCCGCGCGCGTCGCCGCGCGCGTCTTCATGTGTCCGTAGTGGCGCGTTTGCGGGTGCGATGTACAGTGTTTGTCAAATTTAGGATCGCGGCTAGATTAATATGAATTTTCAGTTAGATGACATTAACACTCACCATAGCAACACTATGTCGATAACAAGGCTGTAGCCGTGCGGATAATACAACCGCCTCACGGTCTGAGGGCGTGGGTTCAAATCACATTCATAACTGTTATAATAATTTTGATTTTTATGATAATTGGAAAATCTTTATATATATTTGGCAAATATTAAAAATAAAAATAATATTTTGAATAAAAATTGGAAAATTCGAGTAACTTCAGGAACGACTGGAAGGGTTAAAAAGAGAAAATAAATTAGAATTTATATAGATACTTTGCATTTTTAAGTTCAACATTATATAATACTAGCCTTTGCCCGCGGCTTCGCGCCCGTTGAAGTCGGGGTAACATTAATTTACTTTCAGTCTCAAGTTGTGTGAGACTCCTGGTTAGTCTAAAGATTTCAGAAACTCTATAGAGTACGAAGTAATCGGTCAGTATCCATGACATTATCTACCATTATATATACCGAATATATATCTATAAACACTTTCGCATTTACAATATTAGTAGAGTATTTCTGAAGATTGACTGATATGTAAGTAACCTATCTTTAGAGTTCCCTAGCCAAAGGCTAGGAGGCTTAAAACTGAACCCCTGATAGATTCGCCATGTCTGTCTATGTATCCGTTTCTATGTAAAAATAACACAGCCACTTTATGCCGAAACTATTAAGACTACAAATTTCAAAATTGGTAAGTAGATGTATTCTGTGAACCGCTTTATGATTTATATACAAAAAAAACATATCTGTCCTGTACTAGCGGGGTGCCTATGGAGATTTTTAAATTTCAATTTTGCTTTCCAAAACCCTCTAATTTATTATGTAATTGATTAACATTATAAAGTTTAATTCAAAGCAATTTACATTTCAATTGGTATCTTTAACAAGTGTATTTTAACAGAAATAGTTTGACTGCTCGCATTATGTAATTTTAAGTGTAATTTTTGCATGCCGATTGAGAGGTGAAACATGCTGTACTAAATGACTGAACTATAACTGTACCATCTGTACCTACCATGTTTCTAGCAAATAAATAATCATTCTATTCTATTCTCATCCTCTTCGCGTTATCCCAGTTTCAATCTGGGGTCCGCTTTCTAGTCTAACCGGATTTGGCTGAATATTAGCTTTTCCACGGAGCGACTGCCGGTCTGACCTCCGCAACCCGATAGGATAGCGATATTCCATGGTTCAGACTAGTGTCAGTTTATTTAGAAGGTACTGACGCCCTGTAACGACTGTCAAAGATCTTCATGACAACCGGGACCGACAGCTTAACGTGCTCTCCGAGGCACGGGACAAGCGATAATTAACCATTCAATACGCACATAACTCCGAAAAGTCATTGGTGCGCGCCGTGGATTCGAGCCCGATACCCTCTGCATGGCAGTCTGTTGGTATATCCACTCGGCTAATGGTGCTTAAATCAATAAACAATATACACAAACACTACAGAAACCAAAGTTATTTTTGCTCTCCAAAAATTGATAGTGATAATAGGCTGGGGGCTACGTTATGCTTATGTTAACTGAATCCCTCTACTACGTTAACCTTGATGAGCGAGTTTAACTCGCATTTGATTTCATAATTACTCATAATACTATTGCTCATAAAAGTTTGAGATCCGCAAGCTCCGCATTGTTTCCCGCTTGCCGCCCGCACATTCACTACGGACACTTGTATGAAAGTTCTATGGTTTGAGTTGCCCGCGTGCTCCCCGCGCTGCAACGCTCGCCGCCCCGCTCGCTCACTACGGACACTTCTATAGAGCTCCATATGTTTGAGTTTCCCGCGCCGCGCCCGCACCCGCGCCCGCCTTCCACTGTGGCCGAGCACTTGATCTGACTTTTGGCGTATAACCCGGAGGCTAAACAAAAACAATCGCCAGAAGTGTGTGAAACAGCACAGCCGTCACGCGTCGTCACTAGACAAAGTGCCGATTATATATGAATACATGAGTATTGTATGAATGGGTGACCGTTTGAATATGCCACCTCGGTACTAATAACATAACGCTCGGATGGCCACTAGCGGTTGAAAAGGTTTGAATAGCGTGATAATTACGGCAATGTTCCCGGAGGGCCCGACTGACCGCGACACAAGCATTCACTACGCCCCGGCGTCGTCGCGCTTACACGCACAGAGTGAAAGATACACACATTACGTACTTATGAATGTTAAACATTGACTTATAGCGCAGTAGTGCAGGTAGTCACTCGTCACTGTCAAAGTGTCAACACGCCGAAGTAAGTCGTGTTTGTGACTACTTGTGAAGTTGTGACACACATGGTGTGTGATGGTCTACGAATAAGTCTTTTACAGCCTTTCACAGTGCACTGCTGGACCTCTCCTAATTTGCTTCTCAGCAGCACTGTGATCCAAAAAAATTATATCACGATTTGCTTCTAATTTAATCATTGTTTGCGCTGTGTGCAAGTGTTCCCTCCTATGAGTAAAAAAAATATACCAATGACTGCACGGTTGGCGTAGTGGTTTAAGCCGCCTCGCCGCTTGACACTGCGCCGAGTGTTATGGGTTCGATCCCCACACGAGACAACACTTTGTGTGATCCATAAATTGTTGTTTCGAGTCTGGGTGTTCATTGTGACCGTTGGTTGTATGTTTGTAAAGTCCCCCGCGACACAGGTAGGATTTATTCCTAGTGCGGGAGTTGTCTTTTTTATAACAAGAACAAAATTACAGTAGCTTTTGCTCGAAGATAGCTGTATCTTCTGAAATGTAAAAAAATCCTACAGGGTGACGCGAACTTTATTGTGTTCATGTTTAGTGCTCACATGATTGCCATACAGATACATAATTATGTTTGTTTTCACTTTTAAACAACTATATAGTAGAACGTGCGAAGAATTCTGTTTACAGCTGTATTTTTAGTATGTCGCATTTTAGACGAAAAATATATAAACTTGGATTGATTGTTTTTCGTGTGAGCGTGTGGCCAACTTGGATGAAACATGCGTTATAGTTCAGTACATATTTTATTTTTTTATGCCTTTACTAAAGTCCAAAGCAGAATAATTGCCATGCTTATAACATTCCTTGCGACATCTCTCTGGAACTCTTGCCACAAAGTTTTTATAGGTACTTAATTATGTAAAGAAGCTGCTTGGGCTTTATTATTTACTCAGACATTTAGTATGTACCTACCGTGGTGCTAATTACGCTAGTCCTCTAAATCTGTATGAGTAGAGGACTATCTTAAATGGAGTCTACATATGTATGTATGGGGACACCCTTAAATTTGCCACTTTTTTATTATTTGTAATTTTTCCTTTATTTGTGCTGTAAGACCCTGCTTTTAGCCAAATTTCGTGATTCTAGTTCAACGGGAACTACCTTAGGTTTTCGACCCAAAACCAATAGGGTACCTACTACCTACTTACGGTTGACCTAGAATTGTCAATTTTGGTTAAAACCAAGGTCTTAGGTTAAAACCAGCACAAGTAAAGGAAAAATTCCGAAAATTAAAAAAAGTTGAAAATTAAGGTTAATTTTGGTACTTACAAGTTTTCGCAAAAATCTAATTTTGATCATATCTTTTTAACGGGTTGACCCAGAACCCTGATTTGTATACACCTAATAGGAACCATAGACCTCAGTATCTGGTATTTGCTAGGTCCACCCGTTCCTGAGAAAATCGGTGGTGACACACGGACAGACAGACGGACAAGAAAGTGATCTTATAAGGGTTCCTTTTTTAACCTTGTTAGGTACGGAACCCTAAAAAGATAGTTTTTGTCCTTAAAATAAGTAGCACAGTTAATTTTAAAATTCATTAATATCATTTTTAAAGCAAGTCAACAGCCGCAAGGTTGTCGCCCATATTGTGTTTTGTCAACGCTTTCCACAATCCACTGGACAATTCGCCACCATCTGAATCTTCGTATCAGTTAGATATAAGTTTTATATCATATTAGTCCTTTTAAATTTTAATCCTAATACATATAGGGTAGACCGAGGCGAATCGGATCAGTGGGTGAATCGGATCAGAATAAGAAATTTGTGAATAATTTTAATAAACCGTTGATACGGAACGCAAGCTGTTGGCGGCTCGCGAGCCTCTTCTACCCTGCACCTCCTGCCATCGGTTTCGTTTCGATATGACTAGTACATCAGCGTCAGCGCCGTTCACCAGTGAGTTGCTTTTTGTGTGCGTCAAAATTTTCGCACTCATCTAAAATACATGCTTACTATTTCTTGGTGTAAATCTAAGAACTTGTGTTAAATCTTTGAATGTTATAGCTTTAAGGCTGGTTTCAGAGTCACGCGTTTGACCGGCGCCGGCCACACGCGCGCGCTTACAATTACACTAGATTAGTAGTAGCGTTTCATAGTCACGCAGTTCAAACGCGCCGCGTGTGAGACGCGCGCGCCGGCCGCGCTGCCGAAGCTTCATACATTGCAATGAGAAACGCGAACTCGTTTCACAGTGGTCCGCGCGCCAAACGCGCTGTCGAGACGCGCTGGCCGACGGCGCGTGCCGCGCGCGTCACTCTGAAACCAGCCTAACAGTTTGGGAATAGGTCTATTATAGAAAACATTTCAGTTTTTAAGCACAATATTATATGTTAATATGTGAAACATTAATTTCAAAAGTCTTCAATATGGGGTGATTCGGATCGCGTCATCGGGGGCGGATTGGATCACTTATTTAAAAAGATTTATTTTACATTAGAGAATAGTTAAGTATTTTTATTCAATTATAGATGGTTCACACATATTAAAGACTAACAATAAAGAGAAAAAGCAGAAGAATGGTCCCCAAATAAAAATGATAGCCCCAAACGAAGTACTGGCCTAAGAATTAATCTTAGGTCTGGCTGCTGAGATTTAAAAATTACCATACACGAATTTACAAATAATAGTTTCGCTATCCAGTGATGTTATTAAGATACGCGGTAGACAATAAAACCATTACTGCATTTGACTCCACCCCAGTGTAAGATTAATCTTTACTAAAGAGATGCTAAGAAGAAACTAAAAACTGCCGAGAAGGCCGTGAATAAAAGAGGAACTGACTGAATACAAAAGAAAATATGAAGAAGAATATTAATAAAAGAACACCTTGAATAAAAACCAAAGGTTCACGTGCGAAGCATAAAGATTGGCTCTGTATTTACTGATAAAAAAAACATTCATCCACCATCATGTGAAGAATGGTGCCATGAAAAAGTGCTGATCTGGGTGGGAAAGAAGGCCCGTATAAATGTGATTTATGTTTTAGTAAATTGTTTTTAATATTGCTTTTGATACAAAAGCCTATCATGCTGAAAAAACCTTAATTTTATGTATGATCCTATTCGCCCCGATAAATGTGGTGATTCGGATATTTCTCTCTTTCTACCTTTTGATTAATATTATACACAATTTATGAGTAATTTTAGTTTCGAAATGTTTAATGGGTAGCCAAATAATTACTGATTACCGTTTTGGCAATTAAAGTTACATAAATTACACTTTAGAATGATTTTTATGTCCTCAAATAAAAAGTTATCCGATTCGCCTCGGTCTACCCTAATGCCTCTATGAAATACTATGAAAAGAATGCAAAATATATTCTTCTTGAATGATTCCGTGCAAGTAGCATAGTTTGGGTTTCTGGCAACCTTTAAGTCAGCCAGTGGGTGCGCAAGTTCAACGTGCAACGACTATCTGGTTAAGGCGAGGATTTCCGAGCGCTCAAAGCTTTTGAGGCTCCCCTCTTCCCCAGTTCGCGAGTATAATTACGATCAATCGTGACGCGAGCGAGACGCGACGCACCTGCCGCCATATTATGTAGGTATAACACTTTCGCGCCACAGTATAGAAAATTGAAGCAGTATATCAATTGAAATATAAACTTACTTATCGAGTATAAATAATTTGCAAAGTTTTTGTTTTGAATAAACCTTTATGAAATTCGAAAGTAGTTTTACAAAATTGTTTTTGTTTATAGTGACAATAGTAATCAGTAGATAATTTATGAACATTATGTTGTTGTTGATTATAAAAAAAACTTATGATCGCTCGCAATGCGAAAGTATCGCTTGTTCGATATCAATCTTAGGGATTAGATTAATATAAATTAATTAATTCGTTGCTACTGTCAGCAAAACAACGGCATAGAACCAATAATACACATAAAGGGTAAGATACTTATAGCTACCTATAATCACCAATAATTACATTTTGTTATATTTATTTTAACTATGCAATCTCTAAGATACTACTCTGTCAAAAAAGTACCGGAAAAAGATCAATTATATACAAGATTTTGATTACAGGGCAATAGTTATAGCAATATATACTCATGAAAACACACGTGCATGCATAATAAAGGAGATCACCCAGCTCCATACAAATTAAGGCTATTCTAAAAGTGCCGGCCATCGATATATATGTACTAAATATATGTCAATGGTGCCGGCCAACTAAAATAAACTTATAGAATATTACGAAATAAACATTTTTTATTACTACACTAAGGTTCTAAGTGCAGTCTGTGAGATCATATTCCAGCTCAAAGAATCTATTCTGTTCCTAAAATAAATCCTAAGTAATTACTGTTATTTTTTTGCCTAAAATAACATGCATGTTGCAATTTAAATGGCATCAGGTAATGACAGGTAGTAATCCAAGAGCGAAATATCTGATTGATAAGCATTACTGCCTCACAGAAAGAGACGCTGACGTTCCAAGCCATCACGCACCAGACTATGGGCAGGGCAGGTAGCGAGGGTACGACTGTTAGACTACAGGCCCATGTCCAAAATGGATGGGTCATATGAACCACCAGGTGACGTATATAGGACGATATAAGAGCATAAAATAATAAGATTCAGCACTATGCCGTCACTTGTAAGCTGTCCAACTGAGTGCTGATGAGAATTCAAAAGTGCAGGTAGAGTGAGTACGCATTTCGGTCATATATTTTTGTACGGCATTATGACCTTCGATAGATCCATGATAAATAATAAGAAAGCGCGCAGTGCCGTAAAAAAATGGTGCGCTACAAAGTCGGTATTTTTTTGGAAATTGTCAGAAAATCAAATTCTCACCAGCACTCAGTTGGACAGCTTACAAGTGACGGCATAGTGCTGAATCTTATTATTTGATGCTCTTATATCGTCCTATATACGTCACCTGGTGGTTCATATGATCCATCCATTTTGCACATGGGCCTGTAGTCTATGTAACAATTGCCGCGATCAGTTTACGGCCAATTCGAAACATGTTCAGTGAAAACTCCAGCGGAATAACAATTGCAGTAGGATGTACCCGATTAGAATTCTTCAATAAATAGTTAATTATACATATGGCAAGAAATAAAGATGGGCAAAGCAAACCAAGTGAACAGGATTGATACACGTATCCATTTGGGTTGGGCTGCTTTCGATAAACTGGCATTTGCTTTTACGAAGCAACAAAAAGCAAGAATATTCAACCAGTGCGTCCTGCCAGTGCTCACCTACGGAGCCGAAACTTGGGTTACTACAGAGGCAGCGCTACAGAAACTTGAAGTTGTTCAAAGAACAATGGAGAGAAAACTGGCAGGAGTGACACTCAGAGACAGAAAGAAGAATAAATAGCTCCGAAAAGAAAGTCTAGTACCAGATGTTGCCTAAAGAGTAGCGGCCGGACATGTAGCCAGAAATCCCGAAACATGGTGCAAGCAAATATTAAAATGGCAACCATGGGATTGTAAATGACTAGCTGGAACGGCAAATGAGATGGAAAGAAGACATCATAAAGATAGCAGGCATTAATTGTTTGAAGACTGCCCAAAACAGAACGGAAAGGAATTTGTTGTAGAGGTCTACACCAAAATGGTCGGAAAAGGCTTAAGATGGTTATGTTCACGGCGCTGGGACGCATAAGCGGGGCATTCCGCCAACATTTGTAGCGCCGTTTCTTGGACAGGGTTGCGGCTGCTGTCACTATAGTGATATCCAGGTGTTGCCGACTGGCCTTTTCTCTACAAGAACCGGCCGAAACATCGGAAAGTGAGAACGTCGCGACGCAACATCTCTTAAACCACATGGTGCCATCCCATTATCATGCAAGACATCTGTACCTGACCGGTCATAGACATTCCTACTAAAGGTTTAGACGATATTTTTATATTTGGTCAGGAGTATTTAAAAATATGTTTTTTACTTTTTTAATGAGTCCACTGCATTTTAGGGCTCACATATTTCACGTTAGGCTGAAAACGTATAGTTGACTACCGTTACACCTCTTTGATTTACTACTTTTGTCAAAACAAAACTGCTCTACGGTACTTTGAGACATACATTCAAACCTAAATATTGTCTCAGAGAATACGCTTGTATCCTAAAATGTAATTAGCGATTGATTCGTTCCTTTATTAGATGTTGAACTGAAATACCTGATTTTTCTTCAAAAAACAATCAGCAATATTACTAATTACGGCTTTTTAAAAAACTTTTTGAATTTGACACGAAAACGCTGTAAACCATCATAGCGGTTGAGTGATATCACAAAGTACAAAACAAAACCATCCGTGAATGAAGTCTGGTCTGATGCACACACTTTTATTTTGTTATATTCGATTTGACAGGTTTCAAACTTTTACTTTTTAGTTGTATTTACTACTAAAACGTCAACAACATGAATGGTGGACGTACTTTTTGACGTAATGCTTTCTGATTTGTGTTCACTGTCACAAGAATAAGTAAAAACATTATTTTAAAGTTTTAGAATCCTAAAAATTACATTAATCTTACCATTTTATAATAAATAATAAACTTTATTGACATCTTAAAATCATAATGGATCTATAGATACTACAATCAAACCGATTTATTCTTAGTGGACACAAGCCTATTGACTTAGATGTTTGGTGTAATAGTTAAAATGTTTACAACAGTGTGTTCTATTAAAATAACACAATTTATTGATTGGCCGGCAAAATAAAAATTAGCCCAATTTGGGTGATCTCCTTTAGCCGCTGCCATCGGCAAGTAGTAGTGAAAAATAGTTAAAATTTTACATACATACATACATACATACGTACGAAATGATACTCCTACACCCACAACTGACAACGCTTATTTTCCGCCAACCAATAATAAACTCTAGTTTTCGTTATTATTTGTCGGTCAAATTGATATACCTACTTACCTACCGAACACCTTACCTACCTTTCTAAGCTGTGACACCAGTGCATTCTTCCTCGGCGTGATAAATAATTACTATAATATTATTAGGTCTCCATTGTTCCGTGTTTGGTAATAGTGTGGAAATCAATGATATTATTGGTGGAAATAGTCAATAGAATTATTGAATAGACGGAAATTATTTTTTTTTTGTTTTTGATCGCGCTAGTCTTAGGAACTAGCAGGCCAATTTCTAAGATTTATTTGCTTCTCTAGCCCATTTGTCGAGGAAGGTTATACCAAATAACATCACGCTACTACCCACGAGGGTGGGGCAGTAACCATAAATACCACTAAGTAGGTAACTGCGGATATTTGTATTTATTTAGGTAGGTAGGTACCTATAAAATTCGCTTGTATAGCTTTTAGGCACATCTTACATTTTATTTCCGTATATAGGTACACAGAATAAAAGTGTGAATTATTGTATTAGGTAGGTACCCAATACAACAATAATACTATAAATCATCCACAATATACAACAAATCAATATTTTTCTAAAGTACTCTTACCTAACTATGCTGTTGTTATCAAGTCGTTATCTTGTCCAATAATCAAAACGATATTTTTAAAACTATACTTCTTACTTATATACACTATTATTACTTACTAAAAATTTACAATACCTATTTACAAACTAAACCTAGATGTAATATACCTATTTATCAATAAGTGATGATGACATTCGTAACTGACGATAAAATAATTCGTAATCCTGCGGTGCGCTCTGCAAACTAGCGATACGTCCTGTCTCCATTACATCCCGCTCGGGACTGAACGGCGCCGGAGAGAGCGCGTCGGCAGTAGGAAATTACGTATTTTCGGTATTATATTTTTGTATATATTAAAATTCATAATGTGATTGCCGAGAACCATTTGCTTTTACATGTCCTTTCTTTTGGTATACTTTTGAAAATTCTAATCCCAATACAACTGAAATGAAACGGGAAAAGTTGTTTAAACAGACCTATATTCGCGATTATTTTCTATCGTATCAAATGACAGTAATCGTGTTTCGAATGGCCGAAATATAAAGATCTAATGCTGTAGAATAACATATATTTTTTTCCGAATTTAAATCTCTGTTATTTACAAATAAAACGCGTTTGCCCACGCTAGATAACACTGTATTTTGGGAAATCCTCGCCTTAAAGATTCAAAGCGGCCCTCAAGGTGAACCACATACACCTAAAAATAACTGAGATAGCGAACCGATGAATAAATGAACCCCGCCTGTTGCGGCCGCGCAGCGAAAGTAAGCCCTCCGTCACGCGCGCACGACCCATTACTATCAGGACCGGGACCGCAATAATGTGAAACTATAGGTATTAGGTACCTAATAATATTCTGAAACTCATCATTTCCAAGTCCTCGAGTTTTCTACATAATACTCATTTATTTATAAATTACAGGTATACTCGTTCATTTGTTACAATGTTGTTTCCACATTTATTATATTACTCAATGGTGTATCGCCCGGCGTTCTGCCCTTTGCTCAAATGTTTCGAAATATGCTTTGATCCCTTTCTGTGGCGATAAGACATTTGATTTATAAAAAAAAAGCTTTGAGCTTGTTTAATAAATCTGCATAACACATTTCTTAAAATATAGTCGTATTAGCTAAAACATTCTATAGATATCATACATAAACTGTATCGATAGCTTAAAGTGGAACTGCGATAAAATCTTATCATTTACGATAGCTACTCATGTATTCACGCGAATAATTGCATTTTACGAGACCTTTACACAATTATCAATAAGGAAGAGTGTTGTGTTATATCCAGGGAAAGGTCAATAATTTTACTCGTCGTGTGTTATCAAACGGTGTGTGTGTCAGTAAACAAATTAACAAAGGTGAAACACGTACGCGAGTGCCAATGTGCAGTGTGATGTAGTTCGAGTGCCGACCGCGAGATGGCGTCGCGCTCGCCAATGCTGGGCCAACGCAGAGTCACCTGGGTCGTGGAAATAGGAGACGTGCCTGCTTATGCACGTGCACCCTACGAAAAGCATTTAAATAATAGTAAATGTAAGTAAAATAATATTAATATGTATGACAGTATGAATATCGGTGATATCATGACACCTCTAAATGGTTACCTGTGCATTGGTACCTAATTAAGTAAGTACTTAGCTAGGTATATAGCGCCAAGGAACTATTTAATGTCACATATTTTATCTATATACATACCTTTTTTTCACTCATGATGGAAACCGAACAATTTACGGGCTTACCAGAGACCCCTCCCCTCTCCAGGCTGGGCCCTTAAAGGGGCTCAGCCTAGAGAGAATGTGGTGACTCCCCAACGAGAAGCACCGGGACTACCCACTAAAACCATCATTGTGTTCCTCTATCCGATCCCATTCCATGGCGGGGTCACGGGAACTACGTTAGCATTACTACCGCGACTTTATCTATATAGGTTGCTGCTTGGTTGCTAGCAACTACTCTCAACTAATATTAAGCAAAGACTCTTGAAATTATCAATTCTGAATATATTTTACCTTTAAATTAGTTAGGTACCTAGACGCCAGGAGTGAACTGACGTAAGGTTCAGCCAAGCGAAACGATTGTTAATCGTATCGTTAATCGTATCGTATCGTAATCGGAAAGTACAAAAAGACTCATAATTATGCATAATTATGAGTCTTTTTGTACTTTCCGATTTTTAGGGCTCCGTAGGCAAGTGGCAAAAAAGGTACAGTCTGTCCGTCCGTATGTCACAAGCAATTTATGCCTAAGATTACACATTTGAAAGTCTTCTGTGAAAGGCTTCCCGATATTTATACAAAAAGAAAAAATATAGGAAATTAAGGGGCGCACACCATACATGGTGCATACATGGTGTCTCTTAGATCTTTAAAAATAACATTGAGTTTCCTAATACGTATGGTATTAGAGTGCATTCCGACTTCGAGACACAGGCCAAGCGATTATTAATAATTTTATAGATAGCCTAAGCACACACTAGGTACATAACTTCGAAAATTCTGTGGCTGCATGGCTCTCTGTTGGTATCCCCACTAGGCGTTCGCTGCCTTACAGAAAGTAGAGAGTGTGATGTGATCTTTACATAGATATTAGATGAAAATTATTAAGATAGGACCTACCTACCTCTCGATATTGCACCGGGTTAATTTTTACATTTAAATTACTCTAAATTTGGGTTTAATATTACACTTCTGCCTACTCCTTCGGAGATACAGGCGTGAATCTATAAATATAAAATAAAAATAAAGAGACTGCCTCCGTGGTCCAGTGGATAGCGTATGTGACTGCGGGGTGGAGGTCCCGAGTTCGATTCCCGGATCGGGCAAAAGTGTTACTGGATTTTTCCGAATTCTCAGTAGCAGCACGGATTCTGGTGATGTGCCCGGTAACGGCGATAGGCCCGCCCCCTATTACGTGGGACCTAAAAATTCATGGTGAAATGTGGGTGTAATATTACACCTCTGCCTACCCCTTCGGGGATACAGGCGTGAGTCTATAAATAAATAAAAAATAAACTTAAATATATATAACACAATTAAATAAAATTATAATTAATAAATAAAATTGTCTAATAAACAATACGTAGCTCACGTTGATTTCTATATAATTATCTTGTGCTACTTTGTACTACATTGGTCTATTTTTGTTAGCACAAACAAATTTAAGTCATAACGTAAGTGATGTTTAATAGGCGCACACTACAAATTCACGTACGGAACCCTTTCCACGCGAATTTAACTCGCACTTGTCCATTTTTTATATTATAATAAAGTTTATTAAACGTAAGTATGTAGGAATATTAATAATGAAGGAATAATAAAATTATACTTCACGTGAATTACACTCAATATCTTAGGCCTTTTGTGGAAGCAGATATTTAATTTTTAATTGCAGCTAACTTATCATAATAGCGCAAGAGAGAACTTAATTGATTGTTTTCTCCGCGTGCACGTGTGTTCTTTTACCATATGAAACAGAATCAGAAACATCAGATGAAGCCGGCTCATAGATACATCCATAATGAAATAATTACTGCTAAGAGTTAAGACTGAGCCGCATGCAACTTACGCGTTAAACAGTTACAGCGCCATCTGTTAGACCTTGCTCAATAATGTTGCTAGAGTGGTTATATAGATGACGCCACTATCTAGCATGAATTTAAGATTCTAGTATACTATGAGGAACCAATAACAGCATTTGTTTAATATACCTATATATTTTAAATGTTTACTTAATATTTGTATTCAAATCAAAACTGATCAGACCAAGTTTACACTGCACTATTCGTATTAAAGTATATTTACCAGTGGTCACACTGATAATTGGCACAGTGTGCGTTACACACGCACACAGTTAAAATTCTGTGTATGTATACGCTACTTAATCGGCTGGCGCGAGCGCCCACCCTCCCGCTTGTCATCTTGCTCGACTCGCTGTCATTTTCGTAGTTTCGGATACTAACTTTGCTGTGCCCGTTCGTGATGTTTTCCACGCTTTTTAGCGTTCTATCATTATTTTAGACTTTTTGTGCGCGACAGTGGGAATAAAGTGTTTAAAATTAAAGTGAATAGTGCCGGACTTCGGTCGGCGTTGTTTCGCCGAGTTTAATATTCTTGTTTTGAAAAGTTTGGACTAAGTTTCAAGTCGGGAGTGGCGGTGTGTGTGTGAGTGTTGTCATGTCTCAGGAAAACTTTTTATCATCACATAAACTGGATTGAAAGGGATCTTCTTCGAAGACAGATAAGGCTCGGCGAAAATGGAGCCTAGTTACGTGGGTAAGTGTGCCGGGGCTGAGCACGCCTCGCGTCTCTCGCGAGACACAACTTAGCGGAGTAAGACCTTGAGTGAATGAAATAAGAAGGTGCAATAATGTGGTGCGGTCAGCGGTGTGATGCAAGCGTCGGCGCAGTGCGGCGCGCGCCGGCGTCGCCCGCACCTGCCGCCGCCGCCGCGCTAGTATGCGCGGTTATCTTATCAAAACTATGTAATAAGTACACAACACGAGCGTGTGATCACATTAACTCCTCTCGCCGCGAGATTATCCTCGCGAGCTGACTACTGGCTTACCAGCAGTGTGTTATAACATGATCCATGCACAATAGGCAGCCAGCAAATAATATTGTATTTTCAATATAAACATCATACATAACATTCATCTAATTTGCTATATTAGATTCTTATTAGGTCTGTTATGCAATGAGCTAGTATGTACATAACATTTTTGAGTCCTAACATTACTTTTATTTTTTTACAGTTAAGGAAATCTTACAGCTAGAAAATCAATTTATATAAAAATAGAAAATGAAGGCCAATTAAAAGTTTTCACTGATAGTATTATTGATTGACTATGTGATGTCATGTTACCAATTACCACAGAGGTACCATGCTTTAACTTGAAGTTATTGAGTACAGTGTGAACCATGATATTTTATCTTTGACTCGGTAGTATCCTATAATAAATTAGTCTATTTTTATTTGCCTTTAAAATATAACAGGTCTATGTTTATAACTCTTGCTACTTATCTCTGACAATGTTTGCATAAATCTGGCAACTATCACTACTTGTGGAGGCTACTAACTGCAGCTTCGTACTGCACTTATAACCAAATAACTTATACTCTGTGACTGTATATTTTCAACAAAGTTTGGATTTGCCAGCCACATTCGGGCACATGCCAGAAAAGATGCTTAGGGTCGCCATCGACGGACACGTCAAGGATGACATCATCATCATCATCATAACTAAATATAAACCGCTTCACTTCTAATGATTTACTAGCTATCTTCTAATCAGTAAGGATAAAAATGATGTCTGCCATTATGCCTTACAATAAAAACTATATTTTACTTAAGTATGTCAAGCAAGCTTATACTCATTTTGCATAAAGTATGCAAAAAACTTGTTTGACCAAGCCCTTATGTATTATGACTGTTGTTATATAAGTTGATTTAAAAATGTCACCATACATCATACATGGATACCTGTAATTCCACTTGTGCCATTCACATCATACAACCAGTTAAAATAATTCAAAAGCTTTTGTATGTAGTTGCAAGTGCAATGAATTACAAAATTCTTACAAGCCATGAAAAACTTGATTTATTATCAAGTTTTGTATGATTTGTTTGATCAAATTATTTGTTAAGTCTTGTACACTCATATCCAATAATTTCTTGTTATGTACGTTTGACTATTTTTGTCCCTGAACAAATTAAAAAAAAATTGCTTTGGTTTTTTATTGAAGCCTTAATGTAAAATATGAGCACACTGTAAAAGTTACCCTTAATATTGTGAGCCACATCTGCCTGTGAATTTCCAAAGATTAAAGAATGCAAATGAACAGGCCAATAAACAAAAATGTTACATACATACTTAGATATTATAAACAGACAATTCTGTTTATTTGTATGTATGTAGATAATATAAATATTTGTTCTCATGAGATGTAATATTCTGTCTGCTTAACACAGAACACTACTTTTGATTGTAGAATTAAAATACATTTGACTACAATGTAATGAGTATAAATATGTAATGTGTGAATAGCATGTAGAGACAGAATAAATCAGTCTATCAACAAGTGCATTAAGCATGTGTGTGCGGGTACATTCCTGTGCGGTGCACGGTGCGGCGGTGTGCAGATCTGTCATGCACCAATTGTGTTGAAGAAAGCTGCCGAGTATGAAACATTAGCAAGCTCACCTTTCAGCAGATCATGTTCTTCCTTATGAAACTGGTTTGTCTTGAGCTGTTGCTATAGTTTCTGCTCACATGGGATATTGCCATCATAGAATATTGATGACAGCATTCTTTTTATAACAGTAAATCAAGTAAGTCAAGAAGTAAAACTTATAGGTAAGTGTTTGTAGTCAACTATTTGAGCATCAATTAATTTCTTTTTTATTTAACATAGAAATAAATCAAAATACTTAGTATTACATTTACTTACTTAATAAAAAAAAAAGAAAATCATACTGTCGCTTCCACTAAGTAGAAGTATTTTCTAAAACTTGTCTGTCATCATCATCATCAGCCTGTCATAGTACTGCTGGACATAGCCTCTCCACTGCCACGACACTGAGCCCAATTGTCGCCTTTTCGTGTCTAGCCACTTTGCGTATATCGTCACTCCACCTAGCGGCAGGGCGTCGTCCTAAGTGGCGTCTCTACTCTAGAACACGACTACTCCAACTGTTTCTTGGTATTTATTAGCAAGGGCTGTTTCTGCAACTCCACGTCCTGGCATGTATTTTGCGTACGGGTGGAAATAGTGTTGTCACTCGAGCCACCCCAGCTCTTCGAGAAAGGCCAGCAGACTCTTGATGTGGCCCAACTCATGTACTCCAACCATTAATTATTGATTCAGCAAGAGATCAGCTCGCTAATTCTTTGAGCTATGTCACTTGTCTATAGCAAAGGCAAATACTGGTCATATTAATATTAATTGCTAAGTTTGTTTTAGTTGACATCCATTAATTAGAAAGAACAAATTTATAAAAGTAGCTGGCTTGTCCTAAAAACGTGCACCTAAGCAGCTAAGTGGCTAAGCAGACGCCTACACAATGTGTCAATAATATTTGTTGTTAATTTGCATACAACTTTCATATAAGTTTATTATATTATACATAGTGTGACCTACTAGAATATTCTAAGTCATGCTTGTGAACAGGTGACTTTCAGGTGCCTTTGGGGTTTTGTTTATTTTTGAGATGGGATGATTCAAGAGACATAAGATTTCTGTCAATGATAGAATTAAATCTGAGCATAGCCTACGTCAATAAGTAGATATATACCACTATTTCAAAGCCAAGTTTGGGATGGTGACACTAACAGTTTTAGGAAACTATAAAAAATCTCGCGATTTTATGAGGTATACGTAACTTACCATAAGTTGACCTACATTCCGTGTTTATTATCGGTGTTCTACTTACGCCCAAACAGTTCAGACTAACCAAAGTTTTGTAGTGATGCACTTGCTTTTAGATTCTAATTAAAGCCTTCACTTTAAAAATTGTCACACGAATTTATCTATGTCGCTGATAAATTAGCCACGAATGTTGGGTGATGGATGCCTATCTTATGATTTGATTGATGGCAATTGAGTACAAAAATCTATTTAAAATGGAACTCCACAACTTTGTTGTCCTGAATTTATGTATGGAACCATAAAATATGGCTAGATTATTATAAAAAAATGGACACCATTTGCACCTTGACCATTAACCTAGTTATCCTGGTTGAATCCCAGACTTTTCGCATTGGACTCTGGGGTCTTTTGTCACCGCTAAGAATTACTTTAAGGTAGTTTTACGAGGACGACATGGTCGCTTCTCTTTGTGTACCAAGTCCTCTTTTAAATAAAGAAAATAAAAAAAAATTTTTAACAAAAAATAACCGCCTCCAAAAATCTGGAAAATGTGTGCAAAATAGCACTAAAAAGTAAAAAATAAATTCCGTTATTTTTACTTCAATTTACTTATAAACATCACCTATTCAACTTAATATTACATACTTATACGAGTTATACGTATCTACCACTTAATTCACATACCTGACACAATACATATTTTTATATGACTAACAAACTAAATTAAATACCTATCACCAGAAATCAGATAAGTATATTATATTTTTGGACTAAGTACTTAGAAAAAAATATTTGTTAGGACTATAATATACAATTATACTTTTTTTGGAGTCGGTGCCAGCTGAGATTAAGAATTAAAGTTGTTATTAAGTGACCGACCCGAACGCAAGCAGGGCAGACGCGTGAGGGTAGACGTTGTTGACGGTTGTCTCCGATATCCATTTTATCTATGCGCTTGTATGTAGGCAATTATTGTATTGCAGTGGATTGTGGTTCTTTAGAGTTATTTTACACGAAATCTGTATTCATTGAAATAGGTTTGATTTGGTATTGCTGCATTTTAGTATTGCATCTTTACATAATTCCATTTTTCTTGTTTTTCAAATTTTGAGATCTTTTTGTAAAAACTTCTCAGAATTTGATTTGTACCAAGTATCGCTTTAAGTTCTTGTTTTGGTTGATAGGTAATTGTAAATAGGTATTTAGGTAAATTTGTAACTGGGCTGTCGCACCTGTTGCCAGGTTTCGTTGTTTCCTTTATTTGCAAAATAGGTTTGGTTAGATCCTACATTGTGGTATTAATGTAACTTTAGGTACTTACATATATTTTGTGTTATAGAAAACTTCCTAAAATTTGATTTATATTTGTTGATTTCATTTCTCGTCATTTGTAAATGACTTACAAGTTTAATGAAGTTTTGCTAAATTATCGTATCAATGCAGCTTTTCATATATTTTGTACATTATCAAGATATTATTTACTAAAACGCTTGGCTGGCACCGACTCCAAAAAAAGTATAATTGTATATTATAGTCCTAACAAATATTTTTTTCTAAGTACTTAGTCCAAAAATATAATATACTTATCTGATTTCTGGTGATAGGTATTTAATTTAGTTTGTTAGTCATATAAAAATATGTATTGTGTCAGGTATGTGAATTAAGTGGTAGATACGTATAACTCGTATAAGTATGTAATATTAAGTTGAATAGGTGATGTTTATAAGTAAATTGAAGTAAAAATAACGGAATTTATTTTTTACTTTTTAGTGCTATTTTGCACACATTTTCCAGATTTTTGGAGGCGGTTATTTTTTGTTAAAAATTTTTTATTTCCTGTTTTTTAGTGAATTTTCCTTTCTGCAGTTATCTGATTTATCGAAATTAAAGATGGGTAGACTTTTTTATTTTTTTACTTGGGGAAACTCTTTTGCCGATTGCCTCTCCGCGTGGCGGGCAAAGAATGGGACACAGGGAACGCGGGTGTGCTGCTCCGTTACGCTTGTCCCGTAAGTAGGGCTCAGTCTCTGGAAGTGTCCTCCCTCACTCGCACAGTACGAGGTAGCGCCTCGTACTGTGCGAATACAGTGGTTCCTCGGCTATCCGAGACCGCTGTCTTCTCGGGGTCGTTCGTGGTCGTCAGCCAGATTGCCATCTCTGATTGCCCACGGCCCTAAGGAAGAGTCAGGCTAGCGGCCATTGCCACCACCACGACGCCGCCTGCGTCTGCGACCGGGATCGGCTCTCTCGCGATCCCGCTCGGCGGCCTCCTTCTGGTGCATAACCGCTTCGCAGAAGGAGACCACATCATCCCACCGGATGTCTTCCACCAACATGGCCTGGACGACGGCCTGCGGAGAAAGATCGCCTCCGATAACAGAGACCAAGTCTCGCCGCTCGGATTCACATGCAGGACACTCAGAGAGCGTATGCTGCGCAGAGTCCAGGTCACTGCCGCAGTGGTGGCATGCCGGCGTCGCCTCGCGGCTGATTCGGTTCAAATACTCGCCGAAACATCCGTGTCCGTTGAGTATCTGAGTTAACCTAAACATGACGCAGCCACTTCTCTCGATCAAAGATGGGTAGTATTGGGTAGACCTACTAAACGCGCTGCCCATATGAGACAGCGCCGTTTAAATGAAACTATTTTTTTTATTGCTGCTAATGGCAGATGAGCGAACGGCCCATCTGAAGGTAATCGGTAGCCACTGCTCATGGACTTCGCTAATGTCAGGGTATACACAGCAAAGCCGCTGCCTACCGTGAAAGTAATGCTCTCTTTAAACCTCGTTTGAAGAAGGACCAGTCATAGCGCTCGGGAAACACCGCAGCAGGTAGTTCATTCCAGAACTTACACGTACATGGTAGAAAAGATCGCTGGAAGCGCACCGTACTAGATGAGAACGCTTCCAGGTAGTACGGGTGAACTCTACTGCGTCGGCGAGTGGTACGTTGGTAGAAGGGTGACCCTGGTACCAAATTAAACAATTCTTCGGAGCACTCCCCGTGTAAGAGTCGGTAAAATACGCAGAGAAAACTAAAGTCTCCGCTGCTCCAGCGACTCTAGTCTAGCCGTGAGATCATCGACGATTCGAATAGCTCGTCTCTGTAGGGAGTCAAGCGGATCAAGCTGATATTTTGGCGCTCCGGCCCAGAGATGTGAGCAGTACTCCACAACTAGCGAAGAAATGGAGAAACGTTTATCTCAAAGTGGGGAATCTCGGTCCAAGGCTATTTCAAGAGAAAGTAGTGAACTGCGTGAAAAGAGGTTATCACAAATGCGGGCTATCACAAAAATATTAAATCGTGTAAACACTGAAAAACGTACTCATCGTCTGCTCTTTGAATTAAACCGTACTACTATTAGTTATTCTGTGATTTAAAATCAAAGTTATTATATGCATAAGCTAGCAGTTGGCAGCTTCGCTCGCGCGTAATGACGGACTTTCCATATAAAAATACAACCCCTATTTCCAGAAATGAGTAAATACATGATCAGTTATTTCTAATCAGAAGCTAGTTTATGAAATTTCATTTCGCATAAAAACTTTCAACCCCTATTTCAACGGTAGATTTTAGAAATCGCTAAAACACGTACTTATTTATTTTATTTCTAACCAGAAGCTTGCACACAAAAATACACGCTATCTTTTTAAAAATGACGGACCTCCCATATAAACTTTCTACACCTATATATAGTTGTTAGATTTGAAAAAAATCTAAATTGCGTGTTTATTTTTTCTAACCAAAAATATGTATAAAAATCCTTCCTTAGTGGGTGCTTACGTCATAATATGCATCGACTGTCAAAATTTCAAGTCTCAAGCCCCTGTGGATTTGGCTCTGCGTTGATGAATCAGTCAGCCCAAGCAATTTTATATATGTACTAGAGGACGCCAGCAGCTACGCCTGCATTTTTTTTAATTTACCCGTTTTGGCCGATCCCGTGGGAATTTCGGGAAATCCCTTCTTAATGCACCCCTACGGTCCCCAAGGAACATACATGCCAAATTTCAACGTCCTGCGTCCAATAGTTTCGGCTGTAGCGTGTCTGTCAGTCAGTAACGCAAGGATTTTATATATTAAGATGATATAGATTTACTCTCCAACCTTTCTTTCTCCCGGTTTCATCAATACCTGGTAATGAAGCCCAAAGTAGGTCGGTTGATTGCGACTATTCTAGTGTCCACTGATGAAAAGTCACAGTAAATTCTTAATTTCGTTTACTTGGATGATTTAGTTTTTTGAGTTTTTAATGAAACTATTGGATTTATTTTGATAAAATTTGAGTTTTTAATGAAACTATTGAATTGATTTTGATAAAATTTAAATGGGACCCACCTGAAAGTATATGCTTTCAAACAAAAAAAGAATTTTGGAAATCGGTCGATAAATAACGGAGTTATGAGGTAACAAACATAAAAAAAAAAAAAAAAACATACAACCGAATTGAGAACCTCCTCCTCTTTTTGGAGTCGGTTAAAAAGAGGCTGGGGTCCGCTTTCTAATCTAAAGACTTGACAGAATATTAGCCTTTCCACAGAACATCTCTCGTCTGACCTCCCCAACCCGATGGCATTACGATATTCCATTATTCAGACCAGTGTCAGACCTGTCAGTTTATTCAAGAGTTACTTACTTATCATAACGACTGGCCAAGATCTTCGTGGTAACTGGTACCGACGCGGCGCTTAACCTTTTCACCGCCAACAACTTCTATAGAAGTTCAGGATTTTCGTGCCGTCCACGCCACGACTTCTATAGAAGTTCACTATAAAAAAATACATTTACGATACATAAACACGTTTGTTTCTTTTGTAATTGTGTAGATGGACACGAATGAAGCCCTATTTATTCTTTTCTCAGGCAAAACAGGCTTTTTTCTGTGTTAAAATGGATTAAAACATAAAAGGCCTTAAATATTTTTATGTCCCGCACGCCAACGACTTCATATCAAGTAGGCCAGTGATGTGACGCGAAAGTTGCGTTCATTAGAATCTTTTATATTTATTTGTCTTTTTCCATTCAATCGTTCTTAAATTCTGTGATTAAAAAGTAATGCCGGTCAGTAAATAACGTATTAGATAATACGTTTTAAAATTTATGCACGTATCAAATCACTTTATTAAAATTAATTAAATGTACTGAGGGTTTTCGATATTGCTACACCCATCTCTACGTAATGGCAAGATGTCAGTGTCACTAGCGCCGACAACTCCAATAGAAGTAAACCTGTGACGTCGTAAGCGCATAGGTGTCAAGGTCATTGTGTCATAGTGCCGGGCGACGCGCGCACCTTTATCTTTTTACACGACTGACCAAAAAAAGGAGTGTAATGTTTCTGATTTTGATTTGATACTGGCAATAATAATTTTGAATAGCTAAGTTTAATTACTTTTTTATTAATTTAGGTATTCGTATATCCTTAATCAAACTAGCCAGTTTTTCATTTGTATTGAATAAAAAATAAGCTGAAAAGATTTACAGCATAAAGCACATCAGTATTAAAAAGTCACTTACCATCCCTTTCCGAAACTACACTTATTTTGCCACTTGTGATCACTTCAATGTTCCTGACTGACTGTTCATGTTACATTTCAAATATAAACTAAAAACATTCAAGCGTTTTTAGTATAGACTAACAATAATCTATACACAGAAAGAAAACAATAGACAACCCTATTTCTTATGAAATTTATCGTGCTACGAACGCCAACGACTTGATATGAAGTAAACGGACTACGTTTTGAAATGAATAGTGTTGTGCCTATTATATTATTATCTCTAGCAAGTCTATGCATGTATCTTTGTCTCCGATAATGGATACCCATATTTCTTACTATAAATGCTCATGAAATAAAACAAATTACCATTATAATGTAACAGTGTGTATTTTTAATTGTAAATTTGAGTAACAATTTAAATTTACACATTGTTTTTTTCATTATCGATATGACGTTACCGCCATCCCTGCTTTCGTACTATATAATTGTTATACATTTATACGTTGGCGTACAGCGACACATCGCGTTTAGTATGGCTGGGCGGTGAAAAGGTTAACATGATCTCTGCACAGGCCAAGCTAATAGTTTAATATGTATATAAAATAATGGATAAGGTGCACGTCCTGGATTGTATCCTATACCTCCTGTATTGCAGTCTGTAGTATCTCCTCTATGCTATTGAAAACTATTTTAAACTAATTTTTTCCTGCATTACTTAATACATATTAAGTATGTGGCGAAGCAATTACTCTAACACTGATCACGCAATTAAAGCATTACATAAACATTAGACAAGTTTAGGTGTTACGTAATGTAAGAGACGATTTTATTGCAACTAACTAGCACTCAGTAGCTGTAGGTAGGTACCTACTAAGAATTTCTTGTCAGAAAAGTAATAAGGTCAACCCGGTTATCGAACTTGGCATCTCACAAGCAGCTGTCGTGACGAATGGACCGAATAGAAAAGCATTAATACATTTATGTAGTCGATTAAACTCGTTGCCCATACGCGTAGTAACGAGTGGACAACGTCAGGAGAAAGTAGCCCACGAGAGGATCCCTTTAGCGGATGACGGCGCGGCGTCAATCGCTCGTCTACATCTCGACGATCGGCCAAGCAGCGCTTCACTAAATTGTGCGACTATCTGGAGGCAAGTAGGCCGTGAAATATTTACGGCATGAGATAAGATCAGTCACCGATATAGTGGGAATTGGTCGTGTTTATTCGTCCGCGGCGTGTGTACTGCTTGCAGCTGACCGTTGTCGCCCGTTGTGCGACCGATGCGAAGACAACAGCGCATTGTGCGGGTGTCCTCAATGGCTCAATCACCAGCTCGTGCGCTCGTGTCATGTGCATACAAGTACTCCATTATTTAAACTGCCGCACGTGCCATCAGTGCCATGCGACACGGACACAAATGTGGTCATTATTCCAAGACGTGTCGATCTGATTAGACCATAAGCTCCTTGACATGGCGTGATTGCTCTGTCCGGCACGACAGACAGAAATACAGACGTTATTTAGCGGAGACACTATCTTGTGTGAGTGGCCAGAGAAGAGCGGTTGATTACTTATCTGGAACGTTAAACAATCGGGCAAATTGAAAGAAAATGTTCAAATTAGCTATCGATGTTTTGAGCTTGTGGTATCCTGATATTCTTATCTCAAATTCTGAAGAGTGTGTGATACTTACGTTATTTTCTACTTGGTAACTTCTGTACCATAGTGTGGTATAGACGAGTGATTTATTCATCTTTGGTTTAAGTTACTGGTGACATTTCGTTTAAAACCAATCAAATGACATGATTTTTTTATCTTATTAATTCTGTCTTTTATCATTAATTACAATGTAACAACTACTGGTTGTCCTAAATAAATAAATAAATAACGTATAGTAGTATACTTCCGTGGTCCAGTGGATAGCGTATGCGACTGCTGGTTGGAGGTACCGGGTTCGATTCCCGGGCCTGGCAAAAGTGTTACTAGGTTTATCCGAATTCTCAGTAGCAGCACGGAGTCTGGTGATGTGCCCGGTAATGGCAATTGGTTCCCACGTAATAACGTGGAACCTAAAAATTCATGGCGAAATGTGGGTGTAATATTTACACCTCTGCCTACCCCTTCGGGGATACGGGCGTGAGTCTATAAATTAAAAAAGTATACCTACTTACTGTGTACGCTTGCAAAATAAAGTTACATAAAGTGTTGTGTAACGGTTGTCCATTATTTTGTCACAAATAATGATATATGTTGTGAAGCAGCGAATGTTTCGTGAGTAACATGAGTAGTATGACGTGAGCCTTACCGCTGACACAAACGAGTAAACACTAACAGCGAGTGTAAGCATTAAAACTGAATGTGAGGCTGGTGTTAAAGGTTAACGTCTGTTAATTATGCATCCCATTATACGCAACACCGCAGCACCGCCACGCATAATACGCAGCCACCTTTATCTCTGAAATCTACTAGGATTACTGTTTGCAATATAATATGCACAGTTATTGATCGATAGTATTAGATCCGATTACTCGTATTGAAGAAACCTGGTAGGAGAGGAGCTTGCCCTACTTGAAGGTTTGCTCCAAACTCACCGTATGAAATGTTGACACCTTTCCTCTCTGTAGATCAACAAGTATTTTGTGTTTGAAATTATCAGAATACTAGAGGACGCCAGCAGCTACGCCTGCATATTTTTTTAAATTTACCCGTTTTGGCCGATGCCGTGGGAATTTCGGGAAATCCCTTCTTAGTGCACCCCTACGGTCCCCAAGGAACATAAATTTCAGCTTCCTGCGCCCAATATTTTCGGCTGTAGCGTGTCTGTCAGTCAGTCAGTAACGCAACGATTTTATATATTAAGATTTTTGCAGAAATGACGCACTGTCTATGTCTGGTATTGCAATAGTAGACATTTATGTGTGTTTCACGACCAGATTAGCTAGCTAAATAATACTAATAGCACATGCTAGTATGCATTGTGTTCTATAAACTATAAACAAATTTAAAAAATACACGTGACTACTTAACATAGTGCCTAATATTAGAAAGATTTGGAATTGCCTTACGAGTTAGTTGATATGTTGAATGTAGATTTGGCAATGTTAATCCCATGGTTATAAAACTATATTAAACCGGTGTTCAAGCTCCATCTACAGACATAGAAACAGCTCGATGCAAAAGGCGGTTCTTCTCAAGTGGGCCAATTCTTGTCGCTAATAATCCTTAGTGGTTTTAGCATAAGTTTTCAGCGTCTATATCTTTTAGTTTCTGAGAGCAATATGTATATTTATACCATGGCGATGTTTTATATAATGTAGAATTGGACTTCCCTATACTCCAATTTTCCACCGTGCACGTTTCGGCTTTGCGTTGTCTGTCAGAGGTATTCATTGTCTGATGGTTATTAAAATTCTGTAATAATGGTCAAAATAAAACCACAGTATCCGTTTCGCATACGTCATTACATTGAGCTATTTTAACATAAGTAAGATAGAAGTTGTTTAATCTTTATAAAAATCGGTCATTTGATATCCTTGCAAATTCGATCAGACTCGTGAGCTGACAGATTCGTAACATAGCATAACTGCATCATTAATATAGTGTCCAAAATAAAATTATTTTTTGATTTATTCTCTTCATGAGTCAGCTACTGTAATTCTATAGCCCTGTTCTCTGTACTTACGACGCCACTTCGCGACCTAAATGTAATAAATAACTCTGAACTTTATCTTGAACTAACGGAAACTATTCTGTTAAATACGTAGTTCTGTTTGTAGCCATAGCAAACATGATACGTAAACATACAGTTCTTCAAAAGGCGTGGAGCGAAGAGTCGTAGTCAGTGATGAGCTCCAGGCTCTTGATACGAGGGTGACCACGGCTCAGTGTGCGCAGCGCCTTTCCTTGCACAATTACACTGTCATGATGTCACCACACTAATTTCATTGAGTGACTAAGTACCCGCCACCCAATGAGACTATGCCTCGTTTAGAGGCTGTTAAACGTGAATAGCTTCTCGCTAATGCCTGTGAGAATCGCGGCGAGGTGATCCCCCCGATACGACGCTCATTCTGACAATTACACCGCACGCCTAACAGTGCAGTGTAGTTTACAGTTCAGTATTTATTCAGCCGTGCAGGTTATTGACCACCACTATTGTCAATGTATTGAAAAAACTCCGAATTTGTATCGACAGCTATGCTACTGCTTGCGACAAAAATATCCATTATTTTGGAATCATTACTTTTCAGTACGTGAATGAATGAAGCTATAGAGCTCCGTCGTGGAGCGATTACGTACGGTAGATGTGTATCGGCGTCAGGTAACCCGGCGTCAGCCACTTATTATGCGGAGGTGTATACTCGGTATCCTCCGGGGTGCGACTGTATAGTCCGGGTGATAACTGTCGCGTCGTCGCTACCTGTACTTTGAGCTGATATCGTATGTGCGTAAGGTCGCCAGTAATTGCTGCACTTCCGCGCTTCCACTTACACACACCCGGCGGCGCTAAGAATACAATGCAAACGACCGTGTTGATAGTTGCATCGACGATCACAGTGACAACCATGTCTGAGTAATCGTAAGCAAGGTTGAAGTGACAAGAAGCAGGGCACATATTATGTCAGATACAGATGACCGGCAAACGCAACAGGGGTGCGATCTGCCAGGGTGGGAATATCTGGCACAGACCGCTTACAGTTCAAAATGCTAGAGGTTAAGACTTATGTCCAGCAAAAGATGTCTTTTGTTTTTTGTTTCGAATGATAATGTTTGGCAACTACGAGTAGGTCAAAATCTGGAGAGCACGTATGCAAACAGAGCATATTAATTGATTATTACATACGTCTCATTACGTCAGGTCAGTTACAATCAGTAATTACCAAATACGATGTATTGATTCAGACTAAGTGATATTTAATTAAGTGCTCTCTTTAAAAACCAACCACCTAATTTACATTAAAAATCGAGGTCTGTTCATGTAATTTTGTGGGCAACAAAACGATAGGCAATGAATGTGACAGTAGATAAATTAGACAATAAAATATCAGCAGTCAATATCGGGTTATTAGAGACAAGTGCGTAAGTCACAACGGTATTGATTGTGTTGTCACATGTATGTGTTCGTCACAAGTGTACTATTTTCCGGCGTCGTAAGATCATTGACACGCGAGCGCGCGCCGTATTGATAGAATGAATAACTTGAGCACGTGTGGTGTGTGCACACGCATGCGCCGGCCGACGCAAACTGCGCTTAACGAAGAGAAATTAGTAGAAATAATTGTAACACGGAATGTTGGGCGCGGGCGCTTCTCTGCGCCTCGTCGGATGTGTCGGCTGTCGACAACGCATCGCCATGCTTCACTACAATTACTTAAACGAATTGTCGCTCTCGCCATTGCTATAAATATCAAGTGGTGCACGCTGACCGCTGGCTATTTTAATAACAGCGGTAGTTTCGCACGCAGCGCTAATTAATCATAGCCTGCTTTAAATTGGTGTTCTAGAATTGTTGATAGTTTTGTGAGAAAATTGTGCTTCTCACACATGTTACTCATGATACAGTTTTATAGGAGGATCCAAAAGCTTTTCTTGTATCAAGTGAATAGTAAACCATATTATATTAACTGACTATTCATACCAAATATTTGATTATTTTCACTTTGCAGATTGATGAGCACCCACCAAAAAGATCTCAATAACGTAGCAAGCTTAGTGGTTAACGATGTTTGATTTAGTGTGGCGTTATCTGTAACTTTCTTCACGTAACAATGTGTCGGGTCCGCCCACGCGTGGCCGTGGGACGTGGGAGCCTACTCACGAGCCACTCGCGGGCCACTCGGGGGCCACGCTCGGGGCGCCAGAGATGCGCCATAACACTCAACATGGATAACAATATCTGAATGTGGGGTACAGAACGGAACATAGCTCATAGTAAGACATCAAACTTCCTGATGCTTCGAAAACCTTCGCTAAGATCAACAGGGTTTCATTAATGTCGTCACAGGGTCTCCTATATTTTTTTGTATGTAGATATACGGGAAAATATGTCAGTTGTCCAAAGGAGCCTTTTGCGGGATTTCGGCTCTTATTTCTGTCTTCAAATTGGTAGCGTTCCTCTGGTAGCCAAGATCTCTTGTATTTTGCACTGGATCACAAGAAATCTAGCAAACCTAACTTATAATGTGTTTCATTTCCTTCTTTTTTCACAGAGATTTTATATTTAAATCGATGGCGATAGGAACAACAGTTAATGTTGCAGACATAAATATAATCATCAGTTATATGATTGGCTCGCATAAACTATATGGAATGGATATCCTATCCTCCCCTCTAAATGCGAAGTAATTAGCAGGCCAAATCCTACGTCATCATATAAATTTTAGTTACATCCAAGTTTGGTTAATATACAAGCGCTCTTGCATATTACCACGCCATCCGCTTAATTTGCAAATACTCCCGTTGGTGTCAGCCACTGGATGGTCTTGTTTCTTTGTTAATGAGTGTTAGATGGTGATCATGAAACTTGCCTTCACTGTCAAAGCGAGAGATGACTATTTTATACGCACATGTCGTCGACAATGCGTTAAAAACGCGCGTTGAGGGATCGTACACGCATGATGCCTTTGTGTTACAGTCCTTTAGTCTCCCCCTCTAGGCTGTTAATGTTAATTGAGCAATTTATATTAAACTTTGAAGGGTTATCGTTATCATAAAAACTTTGAATTTAGCTGGTTCGTCAATGTCAGTTTGCAAGAAATGTCTTGATTTCTGATTGTATTAGCCATATTTACATTATTTTGTTATATCCATTATGAAATTTATAATGTAAAGCACCCATTGTTTGTGTGGTGACCACAATGGAGACATTATTCAAATGTAAATATAGTAATACGTTAAAGTGACTACATTATATCTTATGCTTCGTCTGTTCGTCAGATAGAAATAGGAGCCCACTATTTGTGTAAAGAAGAAGAACTCCAGTGTTTAATTACATCTGCGACTGCACGGTTGGAGTAGTGGTTTAAGCGGCTGCATCGCCTCTTGACACTGCACCGAGTGTTGTGGGTTCGATCCCCACACGAGACAACATTTTGTGTGATTCACAAATTGTTGTTTCGATTCTTGGTGTTAAGTGTGTCCGTTGGTTGTATGAATTCCGGATGTAACTAAACGAGAGAACAGTGGTCTGAAAGAAGATGTCGTGACTAGTATTGAGAAAGGAATGCTGAAGTGGTTTGGACACGTGGAGCGAATGAGTGAAGAAATAATGACGAATCAGATTTATAAGACAGATGTGTGTGGGCAAGTCCGTCGCGGCAGACCTCGTCGGACATTCCTCGATCAAATTGGGGACGTCCTAAAAAACGGCAAGGTCCGAAGTACCGGAAACCGGCGAGCATGTATGAAAAGAGTAATTAGTGTAGAGGAAGCGCGTGAGGTTTGTAAGGATAGAAGCAAGTGGCGTTCTGTTGTCTCTGCCTACCCCGACGGAAAAAAGGCGTGAGTATATGTATGTATGGTTGTACGTTTGTAAAGTCCCCCGCGACACAGGATTTATTCCTAGTGCGGGAGTTGTCTTTAAAAAAAAAGTAATCCAAAAGTTTTGGTAATGTAGATGAGCTAGCTTGCATAGCGTCGTGTGATGAGACACATTCTTGTGTGTATGCACGTGTGACGTAAGTTTTATGACGCGTTGGACGCACATGTTCTACGCAACATGTCGGAAGGGGAACTAGATAAATAAACAACGACACCCGACCGTGTCGCGGTTGTTCTGCCGTCTACCCGAGCGTCATGTCTGCTTGAATTATCTAAACGGTGCGAAGGGTCGTGGCATCGTGCGCGCGCCGGAAGCGATACTACTTACTGAATGACGGTGGCGTACTTAATGAGCAAATGAATGAATGTAAATGATTCGCTCGTCGAACCGCGAACATTATCTTATCTCTCAGTGGAAGGAAATGCAAATGAGCGAGCGGTAATACACCTTGTAGTGATGTCATCGTGCCTACGCAACGATGCCCCGGCGGCGCAGCGGCGCGCGGGGACGAATGCTCGAGGTTACGACACAATCAAATAATTAAATTTGTAGGTAATCATGTAGTTAGTGTAATAACAAAATACCAAGTTATGTTGAACATCGACAATATTTACTGCTACTTAGAGCGTGTACACTCATCGTCTAACTATTTGCGGTTTATTCCCATCTTCCCCCGCATGTCTCCCCCCGAACGGGAGAAAATGGGATTTTTTGCATAGGTACTCTAAGGCAATTTCTAGTCTATCACGAGATGAGCTACTGTAGTACATTCAAATTTTTTATCGTGAGACATGTTTTAGTCTTACTGAAGCTATCTGCTGACATTAACAAGAGGAGTGGTGCTTACAAAGTTCCCGCTATCAAGGCATGCAGACATGGCGACGACAGCTTTTTATTTAGATATACTATACAACTTAAAGTAGCTATAAATAGGTTCTTCTACGGCTTAGTTAATGTTTTGCCACGACGACAAATTATAGCGTGTGTCCTGGACATAAGAATATGAGATAGTAAACGTGTTTTTACCGGTAGCAATAACTAAAACCTCTCATTTTACGTAATCGTGTCTCACATTTTTTGTGACAGTAGAAACGAAGCATTAATGAGCGTGGTTAATTCAACATTCTTAGTCCGGAGTCCCCGGGTGCATGTAAATGACGTGAGTGTGTACCTGTTATGCCGAGACATGGCAACTCACGGATCATAGGGTCTAAGCAGACGTGACGCTTTTCTATGAGGGATAAAATGACAAAAAATAAGAAAATGAATTAAACTCTCTGAGTTCAAAACGTGTAACAAGCTGTGCTATTAGTCTCTCGTGTAAGTAAGTGCCCAGCAATAACCTAGTGGGGTCCAGGCTATCGCTAGACAGACCAACAGACTGCTACGCAGTGGGTTTCGGGATCTAAGCCACGGCACGTACCAACGACTTTGGGGAATTAAGTGCATTTTAAATTGTTAAGTAATTATGTATGGCTTGCAAAACGATGAAAGAAAACGTCGTGAGGTAAAGTGCAGATTAGAGAGGTATCCATAATGTTCTCGAAAGACATGTGAAGTCTGCCAACCTGCACTTGGCTGACGTCGCGGCCTATAGCCTGAAGAGGCAACGGCCTCTTCTCATAATTCCCTTTGCCCAGCTGTGGTACAGATTATATACAAGGCGGATGATAACTTTCACTCGACGCAGTTGTATATTTGTATGTGATCTGTAGACACACACTTAGACACAACTATAAACACCGAAATATTGTTTTTCTTCTGCGTAGGCCCTTATGGCTCATTGTGATGCGGGTCGCGACGCCACGCTAGCGCCGCCTTGTATCGCCGCCGCCACCGAGCGCCGCGGTCAAAACCAGTCGTGTGCCGGAGCGACCACGGCGCATTATCTCGATGTGAATCATCGAGTATCAGCTGTGAGCTGTGAGCGGCGAGCCCGCCGACAGACAGCTGTCCCACTTGATTGATACGATCGTCGGCATACATAAACATATGCAAAAAAACGGTATAAAAGTAGTACGATTGTGTTTTGACGTCGTAACAGTAACGTTACGTAACATTTCGTATGAGCATCCTGTACAGAAATTAAGTCTACCCAAAATATTCACGACATACAGTCTGCTGGCCAAACGGATGACCAAAACTAAGCGATACACATTGGCTTCCTTTGCGAATGTAACCTAACATATACCTAATATTTACGTGCTAGCATGTGCCCTTCTACTAAGAAAATAACAAGATATTAAAACATTTTTCCGTCCGTGGTGACGGATTAAGAATACGGAATGTCACCACCCCATATCATCCCATAGAGATCGTAAGATCCGACAGAGGGAGCATATTATGCAGAGAACAGCACTGTAAGGGAAGGAAAACTTGATACAAACCCTATACCACCAACCCGTTTGGCCAGCGTGGTATAGTAGGCCAATTCCTCCTTTCAAAGGAGAGGCCTAGTCCAGCAGTGGACTGTTAAAGGCTGATGATGATGATGAAAACATTTTTCCAGAGAGTATTTTTTGCTCATGAGCTAAAAGATCTGACTTAATAATTATCTACACTAAAAATTAGTCAATGTAAGAGAAACGAGCAGGTGCCATGGTTATGCGTATGGACTGGACTCACACTATCGAGACCGAATCTTACTTCTTGATGGTCTGAATCGCCCGGTAAACTCATATCTAAGCGCATTAATTAGGTAATACGTCCAAACCAAAGAACCAAGTCAAACTTGTCTGTAACAGTAATCCTGATTTTGATCTGATTCTTGAACAATTTTATTTTCAATATATTTTGTAGGTAAATGGAAGGTTTTTGAAAAGTAACTCATCTTAGTAAATTCTTCACGTTATCTCTCGATGGATCACTAAACGTGTGACGAACACTGCTAACAGAGCCGCGTTGTTCCGCGCAACAGTCGGCGCGGGCCTAATTATCACGCAACCACGACCCTGAACGTCTCACCGAATTGTTTGCACACCGATCTTTATAACACAATAGCTATGTACTAGGCAGACGTTCTCTGATCACATTGAGACATCCTAGAAAAAGCATAGGCTAAACCGAAGAGCATGCATGAGAAATTTTATGAGAGTGAATGAAGCAAGAGAGGTATGTCAGGATCATTGCAAATGCTGGTCCGAAGTCCGTCTCTGCCTAACCCTTCGGGAAACAGGCGTGAGTATATGTAAGTACGTGAATCTGAGCAAACGCACAATGTGGCGACGGCTCTGTTATCTCACTATGACACATTCGGCTACCACAACGACCTTCACACTGCTAACCTTTGTATAAGATTTGATAGTAATTATCGAGCATTCATAAAAAACGGCGCATTATTTGTGTCATCATTAGACTAGTGCATGAAGTCATCTTCGGTTTAGCCTTGTTCGCTACTTACAAGAACGTATCTCCTACTGTATGGGCAAGCGCTCGATGTCAAGTCACTTGTTTAATGCTATTCAGAACTTTAAAAAAGTAAAAGTTATGCAAAACAATTTAGGGATCCTCGTTACTGTGGCTGCGATAATCGCCTGTACCTAAAAGAATAAGACACCAAACACGCTGATGAAGCAAAAGCTAAGTAGATTGTAAACAATGTAATTTGCGGCGATGAGTTTATTTACGCCGTTTTAAACAAAAAACATATCTAAGTATGACGCAATACTGTAAAAACATTGATTAGTTAACGCAAAAAACAGTATCACGTAGAACGCAGCGAGGTGAAGGATGTCCCATCTCCTCTGCATAGCGTCATCGATGTATATGTACTAAATGTCAATGCATAGCGTTTGATTTATTACGTACTTTGCATCGTTTGCATGCTATCGTGCAAATACGATGTGGTGTCTCACTAGCTTCCTCAGCTGTTGATCGACCTTACTGATGAGATCATCGCTGCGACGTAAAGCTTACATTATGCACGCGCCGTGCCGCGGGTGGTCTGAGCTCTTCCAACGGTTGTACTGCCGCTACAGCTGTAGTGCTGGCTTCTTAGTGATAGTGGTGACAGACGTCTGCCGCCGAAGGTCACCGCGTACATCCCATTATGCAACAAACAAAGCGACGATAAACCCGCTCGAGCGTGTAACGGGCCGCCTCATCCATCAGTACGAATACCTATGCCTCTGCGTATTAGTTTCAGTTCCGCTCACGGGTCGGGTGTCTACCACTGGTATCTTTGTCTGTCTGTGCGTAGTTTCTATGAGTATAGTGGCGCTGGTAAAGTCGTGGCTGACGCTGGTAGTGAACGTTTTGGATGAGGTGCTCGGCGCCATGCTGACGCTGCTCAAGTCATGGGAGGCGTTCATGGCGCCTTCGCAACACGATGACTTTAGTTGCCGTATGTTGATAGCATGCCCTTTCAAGCGTGATCCCGTCGCCCTAGAGTGTATCAGCATATTGCACGTGGTGTCCGTTTACTTACTTGTGTTCATGTTTTGTTGTAGTAGTTAGTTACATGCCTCTAGTTGTCATATAGAGCAACTTGCTCCGTGTCGTTGCAAGCCATGTTTGTAGGCTGGGATTTTCCTTGGATAATTATATGTGTCGTGCTAACTGTAATTTTGACATACCGAACCTAATACTTTGATAAACAGTTTATCAAATATCATCGTGCTAATAGTAGAAAACGTTTGTCAACCGACATAATGTCCATCACTACCATATTGTTTTATCTCTAACCATTGGTTAGCAATTATCTTTTTACTCATAATACAGTATGTGAAATGAGATATCTAAATGTGAAGATCCCCATAAACCCATCCCAAATGTTCTGACATGAAAAATAACAAATACTTCAATATCTACAGCATTGAATTATTCAATGATCTACAGTTTGTTTGAATTCCATATAATAATCAATAGAGACCTGACACTAATATTTGGTTTGTGTTGTTACAGATGAGCGCGAAGATGTCCAGAAGAAAACATTCGCCAAGTGGATCAACTCCCAACTTGTGAAGGTACGTGTGCACTCACTCACTACGAACACGATGAACACTTGGTATGTAACATATGACGGTAGTGGAGCGTGGATTTTGGCCAATATCGGCAGCCGCCGAGCAGGAAATGAACCGACTGCAGATCAAATTACTGTAATGAATCAAATGAAAGTGTTGTGTGATCACTGATCGCAGCAGACGGAGAATGAGCACTCGTGTTTGATGCCACTCAAGTGTAAACCAAGCTGCGAAGTAACCAGAAGTACATTTAATCATTTAACCGTGACCATCTAACCGTCTAAACGTCTAAATAAAGGAATGTTAGTCATTGGTGGTAAGATCACTTTGTGATTGTCAAACAGCGGTGCGTGGTACTTTCAAATTCAGCGTGTGCAGTAATTAGGGTCAATTCTCGACGACTCGTTGTTTCTGCTTGTTGAGTTGTGGACTTTACCAATTGAGCGTGCCTCACACGCCCCCGTACCATACAACATTAGTTCTTTATTTATTCAAAAACTAAATATATTTGTATTTGGTTGGTATGCTCCTACACAAATAGCAAGTCATAGCATGCCTGAAGGGCGCAGCGCCCGTTGGTCGTTGTTGCTATGACACCACATGCATGTAGTCTCTTTTATTGCGTATGTGCCATAGCTTTTCACTTGCCAGGATACCATACATTTGTTCATCCCGAGTATAAGTAGGTATAAGGTTGTAACTCAACAGACAAGATTCACTTTCGGAGGTAGGATCTGCAGACCGAATTTGCCGTCTCGAAACATAATGTCACATGTAAGCGCAAATACGCTTACTCCCAAGTAAGCGCAAATAGTGACAATATAATACGCACATAATTTCGAAAAGGGTTTTATATTTCAAGCTTTGTCGAGTTTCGCCACCAGGTAATGATTTCATAACGTTGTAGAACATCCAAAACTTCGTCATTAGTACCTACTGAAATGATATTTTACATACTGAGATAGTTTTACTGATAATTTATTTAAAAAATTTGTAAAGTTTCATTAAGATGCAGTGATGGTTGATATGATACAACGTTTCGATGTTTTATGCAGAGGGGTAGTCGGTGGAAGGTTGGCTAATATATTGATAAACATAAATCCGTAGTGCACATTAAATACTAATTGCTTGGCTATAAAATTAACTGTTTTGACCTTCGATTGATCTCAGTCGCTAAGTTCACTTATTTAATCTGTATCGCTTTAGCATCAAAGACGTTATCCGAGTTCATGAGACGCAGGTTATCGTGCGCAAGTTTATAGTTTAATTGAAACAAAATGGTAGTGAGTATTTCCCCAAGATATTTGTATTACACGTCGCTTTACCTTTCTATAGTAGGGGAGCCCATGAAGGGATTTCGGGATTTACTCGAGCGCGTCAGATATTGATAGCATCCATGTCCTACGTATTTTTAATAAGGTAGGAATGGTAATCTGATCGTTTGCATAGTGGAGGTAAGATTTCAAAATGTAAAAACAATCAAATTAATCGAGCGTGTCAGATTTTCTAAGGGTGTCAGATGTTAAGTGAACCTAAAAAAAGGCTATCATTGAATAATCTGACGATTTAGGTGTCACGCAAACTCGTGGACATTATTAGAAAGTTGCAAATTTGAATGAGTGAATTCACCGTTTTGAAATACTCAAGCGCGTCAGATTAAGATATATAATATGCCTGACATCCTAGACGTGCTTACTCTTAATCTGACGATTATCTGGACTGATTAAGGCAACAGTTCTTTTTAAAAATTTTGAACCGATGAAAAGTTATACATTATTTACATTTTTCTTTTTATCATAAGCTTTGCAACCCAATAGGTCTCTATGCTCGAGTAAATTCCAATTTAGCATCGTGGGCTCCTCTACTACTAGCAGTGGTATCCAGTGTCCACATACAATAGGCTTGAGGTATTCATTATAACATGGTAGCTACGTATGTAATTTAATTCAGGCTGGTATTTAAATAGTCACCCTAGACTTCGACGGCCCGGTGGGGTAGCGGGAGAGTACCCGACTGCCACGCCAATTTATGACATTTAATAATTCAATTGTTCGATCCTTTTGTCAGTCTAGTCATTAAATTGCCATTTTCTCCAACTTAAATTTAGCGAAATTGACAACTTACCGAAAATATGCTGAAGTACTATATGTAGGTATAACATCAATTTGGATTTTACTTTTTGATAAATAAATATACAGAAAAGATGACTTTTATACCTAACAATAAAAATTTCACTCATGAAACTCAATACATATGTCGATTTGTCTGTCTTAGCTCATCCTTATCTCAATCGCAACATGACCTGACTATGAATTCCATTCATATATATTTATGCTGAGATCAGCTAAGTTTTACGTAAGCTAAAGCTGAGTGAAGCCAAAGTACTCTTTAAAAACTTACCTAGTCTCATAAAAATTAATACTGAATGGGTTCCTGCTAGAGTAAAAAAAATGTTTGAGAATTGCCAGCGAAGGTCATGATGTATTGAATGAACGCAATAAAAATAAATTGACAGCGCCAGATTGTTTTATTGCATCGATTACATCGACGACTTGGTCTACATGTTCTTATGTCTCTCCCAGTTATACCTAGGTACATCAAATGCGCCAGTTAAAGGCCAGGCTCATAATAATTATCTACTGAAAAGAAAATCTGAATGTACAGAAGCCACATTCCAAATCAAATATTACACACAATGATTCATTCTGAATTCTGAAACAGAATCACCATTAAGTAAATAATTATCGTAGAAGTGTGTCAAAAGCTATAGACAAAACAACAATAGAAAGTGCTACTTTCGCAATTATCAACTTGCTAATATGAGAAGTTATGCGAACGTGACCCTGTCTGTTGACAACTTCTCACGGTCGCATGCTCCCACAAATTGGTAATGCGACCAATATTTCCTTGCGAATTGGAATATTAGGCATTTCAGAAGAACGTAAGCTTCCATCCAATATAATCAATTGAAACAAGTGGATCTTTGTAGATGACTTCGCATAGACAGCTGATCAACATAAGCAGTAAATTATTTTATTGTGTGCAAAACTATCATGAATTTCTTTTGCAAAATTAATAAAGTTTCTTACAGAAAATCGTCGTGAAAAGTACCACTAGATTTTGTCACATATTTCACCACAATTGCGGTGATTGTCAGAGGTGTAGGCCCTTACCGTTGCGTTCGCTTAAACATTTTGTATGCATGTTACAGAACGACAAGCCGCTAGTGGAGGACCTGTTCGTGGACCTTCGGGATGGCGAGATCCTACTGTCGCTGCTCGAGATCCTCACCGCGCAGCAATATGTGAGTCCACTCCGCACTTCCTTGTGCAATCTCGCGGAAACCGTATGTGATCGCTCCAGTGTGTACGCACTTTTTGTGATGCGGTATGCTAATAGTGCGTGCGTACTGTATGTTTCGTGCTTTGCATACACGCATCGTCTCTTAAGAATTTCATTTACATGTCATTTTCTGTATTTGCTCTCGAGCGAAGCGTCATGGTGAATGACAAACGAGTTTGGTTCATTTACAAACATTAGGTACATAGGGTGCATAGTTCCCACCAAGAACTTAGGGTCCCAAGCCAACTTCACCTGCAAGTGGTGCACCTGCCGATCAACGGACGAGGCTCTGGCAAACAAAATATCCCAATAAGCGGCAATAGGCTCGCCACTTATTACGTGGGATCAAAACACTGGCGAAAAGTGGGCGTTTAATATGCCTCTGCCTACCCCTTCGGGGAAACAGGCGTGAGTCTATGTATGTATGTATGTACAAACATTACAAAAGTTTTGAATTTTGACCACAAAATTTATCCGGCTGCTTGCCGAAAAGCCGATCCTAAAGTAAGATAGAAAGAACTGACAGACTTGCTGATGATTAAAGAAATGATTAAGCCTCCAGTCGTCTGTCACAATTTCTAAAGCAATTAATAGTTCAAATTAAGAACTTGTAACTATGTAAATTTTCCATGCGAGAGTAGTAACTAAATTGGTGTTGAATATAGCAGGATTACACTAGCTATCGTACAGCTGGCTGTAGCAAGAAGGCCATCTGGACTGTTTGCGTGTGCGTTGTGTTACAGAAGCGCGAGCGCGGGCGCATGCGCGTGCACCACATCAACAACGTGAACACGGCGCTGCAGGTGCTCGACGCGAACGGCGTCAAGCTCGTCAACATCTCCAGCAACGACATCGTCGACGGCAACCCCAAGCTCACGCTCGGTCAGTATGCATTCTACATAAATAGTAATCCTTTACTACTGCAGCACTTTCTACAAATAAAAATTCTAATTTTCCCGATCATCATCATCAGCCTTTACCACTCCACTGCTGGACTAGACCTCTCCTTTGAAAGGAGGAATTGGCCTACTATACCACGCTGGCCAAACGGGTTGGTATAGGGTTTGTATCAAGTTTTCCTTCTCTTACAGTGCTGTTCTATGCATAATATGCTCCCTCTGTCGGCTCTTACGACACCCATGGGATGATATGGGGTGGTGACAATCCGTATTCTTAATCCGTATTCTTAATCCGTCACCACACGGACTATAAAGTTTATTTTCCCGATAAAGTTATTTAATTTTGATATACAATTATTACATTCACACATGGTGCTACGCGTAGGAATTCTTGCTTGTTTTATTGTATTGTATTAAGTTCCTGCAGGGTTAACCGGAGCTTATTTTTTTGACAGTGCGTGTCTTAGAATTATGTAATGTAGTCTGCTAGTCATCCCAATGTTTTACTTATTAAAATTAAATGCCTTTGACATTTTCATTTATTTATTTTAATTTTTTGGGAGACCAACAGCGCAGCGTTTACAATGTGTAATAGTATTTCGATACACATGTGAGTTAAAGAGCCCACAAAATAAAAACGAGCTCATTGTTTGCTTGCAGGTCTGGTATGGAGCATAATCCTGCACTGGCAGGTGCACTACCACCTGAAGGAGCTGATGTCGGAGCTGCAGCAGACCAACCTGGAGAAGACGCTGCTGGCGTGGTGCCGCGCGCACACGGCGACGTACGCGGGAGTGCGCGTGCGCGACTTCAGCGCCTCCTGGGCCGACGGGCTGGCCTTCAACGCGCTGCTGCACCGCTGGCGCCCGCAGCTCTTCGACTACGCCTCCGTCGTGGGCCGCAGCCCCAACGCTCGGCTTGAGCACGCCTTCAACATCGCGCATACGCATCTGGGGATCGATAAGCTGCTCGATCCGGAAGGTCAGTTGTATTTAAGTGTTCTAAATTCCCCTCAATAAATCCTCTATCTATTTTTTTTTCTGTCTTTATCGATTTTCTATTTAACGGGCTTTGTTATATTTGATGCTGTAACAAGATGTTTCTATTCCAGGACCTCTTTTAATTTTTCACAAATAAAAATGTGGTACCGGTAGTGTCATACCTGCTGAAAATAGTTCTAACACATGAAATGACGTTGCATGTTCCAGATGTGAACACGGCGAATCCGGACAAGAAGTCGATAATGATGTACGTGATGTGCCTGTTCCAATCTCTGCCGCACTCCAGCGAGGACGTGGGGGACGTCGAGAGCGTCGCCTCCGAGCCCACCACGCCCGTCACCAGCAACCCGCCAGAGGTAACCGTTAGCCTTATAAAGCTGGTGTGTAGAATTCGGGCTAAGAATGGGTATTTTATAACACAGATCAGTGGAAGCGATTAATTCATCCAGTCTTAGCCCAAGACAAAGGATCTAACACATGGGCCAAGTTTCTTGGCGCTAAGAATTAAACAACTTACTTACCAAATATCTCCTGGTGATGTTCTTGAGTGGAGTCCTGGAGGCAAGTTAGACACACACGAGACTAAAATTGGCCAATATTAGCAAGTGAATTATCTTTACTTTACCAGACTCCACGCAGCGTCTTCAATCAGCAAATTCTTCCGGCACCAACCACGTGCATCGGATTCACTCAAGTTTTACAATGTTCGTTAAAATGCTATTTTTATCACAATTAACCGGTGCCAGTTATTGATCAAGGAAGTGGCAATCAAACGGGTTCTAAATACAAGATCAAAACGCTCACAACACGAAATCTATCCAGAGCAGATTTTTTCGCTGACCGCGGGAAACGACAATGAATGAAAAAAAAAATTGACAGTTCAGTGTGACCATTGTCAGAAATTTTCAATAGACTAAACAAAATGTTACTCAATCGATCTAATCGATTTGACTTATAATAAAAACTAATTCTATTTCAAACATCCACCCGCCCCGGACCGGCCTACCGGTCCGCTAATCGGTTGGTAGACGTGACAATGTTGCAACCGCTCTCCTCAGAATCGAACCGTCCACCAAGACCTCAGCAAATCGGGGAACTCCATCAGCCCCAGTTACCAAATGAAGGATGCGCCCCCTGCGCCATCTGAGTGGCGGAAGGTTAGCCTCCTTGATCAAAACGAGGTCTCCAATCTTGGGTGGATCGGTCTTGTCGGTCCACTTAACGCGTTGCTGGAGTATGTGCAAATATTCCAAATTCCAGCGTTTCCAAAAGCTCTGAGTAATCTGGCGTACCAATTCAAAACGCGAGAGACGACCAGGTCTCGTATCAATATAGGGGTACTCAGGCAAGGCGACAAGTGGGCGACCAATCAAAAAATGGCCCGGCGTAAGGGCCTCCAAATCATTCGGATCTGAGGAGATCGGGCACAATGGCCGAGAGTTCAAAACGGCCTCAATCTTACAAAACACAGTTGCGAGTTCCTCAAATGTAAGAACAGACTCACCGATTGTCCTGCGCAAGTGGTTTTGGCCGATTTTACGGCGGCCTCAAATATACCACCCCAGTGTGGACAATTTGGTGGGGAAAACAACCAATTTATCCCACGTCGGGCAAGCCTATCACCTATATCAGCTTTGTTGGTTTCAAGGAAATTAACAACATCATTCAAATAATTATAGGTGCCCTTGAAGTTAGTGCCGCAGTCAGAACGGATCAAGGAAGGCATCCCTCTGCGGGATACAAATCTGTCAAATGTGGCTACAAACGCCTCGGTCGTAAGCGAGGAGACCAGTTCTAAGTGTACGGCCTTTGTGGAGAGACAAACAAAAACACACAAGTAGGCCTTAACAGTCTTGCTGTTTCGAAGTGTCGACGTTTTCACCAAAAAAGGACCAGCGAAGTCCGTGCCAACACCGTCAAACGTCCTGCTTTCAGTTACGCGATCTGCCGGTAAGTCCCCCATCAAGGGCTGCATGGTAGAAGCCTTGAGCTTATAGCAAGGGATGCAGCGAAAGACTACACTCCGTATAATTCTTCGGGCAGACAAGATCCAAAACTCGCGTTGCAAAATGGCCAAGAGCGCATTACAACCAGCATGCGAGTTCTTAAGGTGACGGTCAGTTACCAACAAGCGTACCAAATGACCGTCCTTAGGTAACAAAAGGGGGTGACGAGCCCCGTAAGGGAGGTTGGCGTTCTTGAGACGCCCTCCAACGCGCAAGAGACCCGTTTCGTCCAAAAAGGGGTTCAATTTAGAGACAGCTCCCGACAATTTCGATCTCCCTGATTTAAGGATAGCAATCTCCTTTTCAAAATGCGCCAATTGCACAGAACGAACCCAAAAGGTGAGGGACTCCTGTCGTTCCTGTGGTAAGAGAAACGGTGTCAGTCGTTTCTGTTGTGGGTGCCTAAAATTAAAAACAAAACGCTTTATCCAAGCAGTGACACCTAACAACTTGTCGAGGGAGCTGTAACGATTCAACAAAAAATCGGGGTCGAAGGCGCATTCTACCTTCTCAAGAGCGAGTGTTCGTAGACCCGGCAAATTAGAAGTATTCAAAACTGGCGTTCGAGGCCAATCAATTTCTGGTCGACTCAACCATTCCGGACCCCACCACAGCGAATGACCTATCAAACTAGGCGTCAAGCATCCGCGCGAGGCACAATCAGCGGGGTTGAGCTCACCTGGCACGTGTCTCCAAACAAGTTTGACTTCGGATTTCTGGATTTGGGAAACGCGATTAGCGACAAATACCTCCAAAGTGTGGACAGAAGCCTTCAACCAACAAAGAACAATTTGGCTGTCTGTCCAGGCGTAGGTCCCATTAATGCAAATGCTTTTACCCAAAGTACTGGACACGTGGTTCAACAAGCGTACAAGAAGGGCTGCTCCCGAGAGCTCCAATTTTGGAATAGTCAGAGATGTCCGAAGGGGTGCCACCTTGCTCTTTGCCATGATCAGGGAAACCCTCACCTGACCTGAGGCACTAACTGTGCGCAAGTAAACCACGGCGGCGTGACCACGTTCCGAGGCGTCACAAAACCCGTGAAGGGTGGCCTTGTACTTCCCGGGAGGAAGGATGGGACGAGGCAAGGAGATCTCGTTGACGGCAGGAAGTGAGGATACAAAAGAGGTCCATTCCTCAACAAGAGTGCCGTGTAGAGGTTCGTCCCAGGTCAATCCTGCTGTCCAAAGCTTCTGCAAGAAGCATTTTGCCCAAAATATGATAGGACAAATCCAACCGTTCGGATCAAAGGTTCTGGCGACAGTAGACAACACGAGACGTTTAGTCCAAGAACAAGGCAGTTTCAAGTCTACGTTATACGTAAAGATGTCTTGGACTGGTCTGTACTGAACGCCGAGAACAGCCATCATGGCGGGGTTGTCAGCAATCTCAAATAGATGTGGATCTTGCTGATGATCCTCTGGCAAGCCTTCCAAAAGCGCTGGTGAGTTGGAAATCCATTTACGCAACTCATAACCAGCGGAGGCCAAAATACCTATCAATTCGTCCCGCAGGAGGATCGCCTCGTCCGCTGTGGAGGCACCCGAGCAAATGTCATCGACGTAAATATCGTCCTTCAAGATGGCAGAGGCTCGTGGGAAACGTAGGCCTTCGCGGTCTGCGAGCTCCCAAAGAGAACGTATTGCCAAGTAGGGGCTTGACCTTAACCCGTACGTATTAGTATTGAGCTCGTAGACGACCATGGGATCACGAGGAGACTCTCTCCAAAGGATCAGCTGGAAGCGACGGTCATCAGGGTGGATAATCGTCTGCCTGAACATCATTTTTATGTCGGCCACAAAGACAACCTGATGTCGTCGGAAGCTGGTGATGACGTCACAAAGGTCCTTGACCAACTTGGGACCAGAATGCAAGCACTGGTTCAAGGATACGCCTGTTGAAGTCTGCGCAGAACCATCAAACACTGTGCGCAGCTTGCCAGTCGATGGCTTCAATACCGCATGATGCGGGAGAAAGTAATGCTCCACCGAACGCCAATCCAAATTTGACACAGACATGTGTCCCAACTGTTCATATTCCCTCATGAACTCAATGTACTTCTGTCTGAGCTCCGGATCACGACCCATGCGGCGCTCCATGGCCAACAACCTCTTTTCGGCTAAAGGTCGTGACTCACCAAGCGGAGGCCGAACAGACAGGAAGGGTAGCCTCGTAATGAGCCGACCAGAACGGAGTCGACCAGTGTTGTTCTGGAAGAACAGCTCGCACTCCTCATGTTCTGGATTCAAACGGGCAGCTTGAGGGGGCTCCTCTACCTCCCAAAACCTCTGAACCGCATCAGAGAGAGCGGAGCCTACAGCCAACAAATTATCAAGTTCGGGTGGAGGGGGGTCCTTAGGTATAGGTCCCATCAAAGCAAATCCAAATATGGTCGGGATGGCAGTCAAACCATTTGGCACCAAGGCCCGTTTCCCACCAATCGAAATTCCACCGAGGACATCAGAGCCAATCAACAAGTCGATTTGACCCGGTGTGTCAAATGTGGGGTCTGCCAGTTCCAATCTCGATGTCAAATTCACCACAGCAGCAGGTAGCTGCTTCTGTGGGTGCATACCCAAAATATTCTTCAACACAATAGCTGAGGTTTTAATCCTCGGGTGTGAAGATTCAACAGGGCCAAACAAAACCTTAACTTGCCCGTCAACATTAGAGGCTACGTCCCCTATGCCCCGTATACAATCTGGAAAAGAGCCCATATTTAATTTAACCTGCCCTACTAAACATGTGGAAACAATGCAACCTTGTGAACCTGTGTCCAATATAGCACGGACAACAACAGAGGTCCCCGTGGGTCCCCAGACCCTAACAGCAACCGTTGGTAGGATAACGGTCTCAATGGGGGAGGTTGGCGTTATAGGGCAGGGGTCAATGACCTATTGTTGCCTGGGCGGCGACCGTTGGCCAGGACCAGGCAAGTCAAAACGAGGGTGCGGCTTGAAGTCCTCAAAAGCGCGATGACTCGATCCGCGCGCCATCTGTGGGGGGTCATAATGACGCACCCGCCCAAAACGAGGTGGGCGCGAGTCAAGGCGGGGACGCTCCGCCAAAGGAGGGGAGTACCTGGGGCAGCAGTCATGGTGCTGGTGACGTTGCGCGGTCGCACATTCAGGTGCGCGAGAGAGAGGAGGCGTGCGCACGCTACGGTTCTCCAAGCGGGGCGAGTGGCGATCAACTGAGCGAGGCGACTCTCGGCTACGCGCCGGTGAGCCTCGGCTGCCACCTTCAAAACACCCGCCCGTGCGCGGCGTCGGCTGGTTGGACAAGCGGCCAACCTCTCTGGCATTCATACAAAGAATGTCCAAATGCTGTCCTCCACAGTGAAGACAGGGGCGAGAATTTGGGCAGTCTCGCTGGTAGTGGGACCCCAAACAAGAGAAGCAAAGGCGGCGGGCATTCGCGATGCGCCTACGAGAGGCGACATGCAGGTCCAAGAATGCCCTACAACTGGCCGTTCTGTGCCCCGTGACCTTGCAGTAGGAGCACTCCGCTGGGCTCTGCGTGACCGCAAAGCGAGGAGGGCGCCGGTCAACATTGGCTCGGGTGTGAACGCGAGCCTGCTCCTTGACCTTGGGCGGCTGCGACTTAGCCGGCGTGTCACCACCGGAGTTGTCCAAGACCCGGCACTCATCCTCCAGGAACTTCTCCAGGTCAGCAAAGGGGGGCAGATGGGTCGCGCTATCCCCACCAAAGCGCTGTTCAAAACGCGACCTCAGGTCGGCAGGCAGCTTTTTCAGCACAATGTGCACCAATAGATAGGACCACTGGTCCACGGGCAGGTCAAGGCACTTAAGTGCGTTGATGGCCACCAAAAGCGGGTTCAACAGTTGGGTGCGCAACCCAGAGACCCGGGTGAGCGTCGGCAAGCCCAAAATCTGCTCAATATGCGTGTCGGCGAGGCCACGCTTGTTATGGTACCTACGGGTGATTAGGTCCCGAGCCGTCTGGTACGCCTCGTCAGACACGGGCAGATGCTGGATGAGGCCCTTAGCCTCCCCATCCAGTACCGACATTAGATAGGCCAACTTTTGTGCCGGCCGAAGGTCAGCCCTATCATTCACCAGGCTGTCGAACAAGTTAATGAAGCCCAGGTAGCTTCCTAGGCAGCCATCAAAATGGGGGAGGTCCAAAGTAGGGAGCCTACTCACCAGCCCCGGTGCTGACCTAGGAAGCTCCTGCTTCAGGCCGGGTTGCCCTTCCCTATCGGCAACTAGTTGTCTCGCAGTATTGGAGACAGCATCATACAGGTCTAAGACCTGGGCATAGTCTTCGCTGACCTTATTTCGCTGGTCAGCGGTGAAATCATTGATTGACACTTCAAGACAGCAAGTGCTGAAAGTGCGGAATTGCTGTTCCACACTTGCCAGGCGATCGTCAATCCGCTCGTACCTTTGAAGTAGGGCCTGCTGGCGATCAGGCCGGTTCACTAAAGCACTGGCTGAGGCAAACCAGCGCAAATCTGATGCAATAGCACCAGCAGCCGCACGCAAGTCCTTGATAGCTGACATAATCAAAATTTCAAAAGAGCCCGGACAAGCGTTAAACAATATTAACAATCAAACTTAATTTTTCTCAATTCTTTGAAACCAACAAGGTATTAGCCTGTTTATTGCAAGTGCAGGCAAGTGACAGGTATTTACTGCCCAACAAAATTAAAAGTTTCAGTATATTGAAACAACCACAAAAGTTATCAAAGTTATAACTTATAACAAATTAATAAAGTTGAAACTTCAACTTAATTAGTTAATTATTTGCAACAGACAGACTAACTGTGTTATTTATGATATACAATATGAAGTAAGCACAGAATATGTGTTACCTAGCAATATTATCTATATTCTAACAAACAAAGTTTATTAATGTGACCCGCCCAAGTGGCAAGGTCAAGTTTGATTATTACAATGTTTATGAATAATTATGCAATAAACTAAATTTACTAAATTTATTGATACATACAGCTGTTATGTATCCAAACAAACTGACTTATTAATGCAACAACAAATTTAAGTTAGATTTTCCAACAATACAAATCAACAATTACTGATTGAGGTTATGTGACAATGTGTTTCAAATTATCTAGGTCAACTTATACAATTAAATATTATGTATTTTAGACAATAACTGACCTGACAAACACTACAATACTGTCTACAAGGTGATAAGATACAAGCTCATACCAATCTGAGTTTATACTCATTAATGCAACAGCGGCTAAATTTCAACTACAGCTCTGCACCAAAAATTATGTGTAGAATTCGGGCTAAGAATGGGTATTTTTTAACACAGATCAGTGGAAGCGATTAATTCATCCAGTCTTAGCCCAAGACAAAGGATCTAACACATGGGCCAAGTTTCTTGGCGCTAAGAATTAAACAACTTACTTACCAAATATCTCCTGGTGATGTTCTTGAGTGGAGTCCTGGAGGCAAGTTAGACACACACGAGACTAAAATTGGCCAATATTAGCAAGTGAATTATCTTTACTTTACCAGACTCCACGCAGCGTCTTCAATCAGCAAATTCTTCCGGCACCAACCACGTGCATCGGATTCACTCAAGTTTTACAATGTTCGTTAAAATGCTATTTTTATCACAATTAACCGGTGCCAGTTATTGATCAAGGAAGTGGCAATCAAACGGGTTCTAAATACAAGATCAAAACGCTCACAACACGAAATCTATCCAGAGCAGATTTTTTCGCTGACCGCGGGAAACGACAATGAATGAAAAAAAAAATTGACAGTTCAGTGTGACCATTGTCAGAAATTTTCAATAGACTAAACAAAATGTTACTCAATCGATCTAATCGATTTGACTTATAATAAAAACTAATTCTATTTCAAACAGCTGGTCTTTCAAACATTTAATAGTACACAAGATCTATGTTTCAAACATTTTAGTAGTGCATGAGAGCTATGATTTGGCCAAGGCATTTGAGAGGGTTAATCTTTTGATTATTTTGACCATAGTGCAGACATTATGAATTACTGACATGAGTCATGTCGGAAATGTCTCGTGTCTCTCATATTCGGGTACTTATAAATTTGAAGTTTGTTATAGTTTGATATTGGCATACCTCAAGGAACGATTTTCGTGCCCAGTCTTCCTTGCTTTTCTGTTTGTTTTATCTATGTTGGAACTTCAAATGTATTACGGGCATACTTTGAATATATCAAACAGTTGTGGTGCAACAAGAAAAATAATTTGATTAATGACACCCTGTAATTTTCAGCAGCAAGTGTCATCAAGTCGTCCGTTGTCGACGGCGACGACGGGCTCGGTGGAGCTGGGCGGGTACTACGCCGCCTTCGAGGAAGTGCTGGCGTGGCTCTTAGAGGCCGAGGAGCGGCTCGCCGAGACGCCCGCTCCTGAGACCGACGACCTGGCGCAGCTCAAGGAACACTTCCATTCCCACGAGGTACAGTATACTACCAAGACGAGAAATGAGGTGTTACTTTCATGATTGTACAAAGAACATGGATTAACATGTGAAATTTAACATAAGGCGCATTGGCTGCATGTTGTATTTGGTGTAATGCTAATAGAGTACGTAATGTATGTTGCAGAAGTTCCTGCTGGAGCTGTCGGAGCAGCAGTCCCGCGTGGGCGGAGTGCTGGAGGAGGGCGCGCGCCTGGTGCTGGAGGCGGGGCTCACGCGCGACGAGGCCGCCGAGGTCCGCCTGCAGCTGCGCCTGCTCAACTCGCGCTGGGAGGCGCTGCGAGGGGCCGCCCTCCGCACGCAGGCGCGCGTGCACCACGCGCTCATGCACGCGCAGACAGAGGTACGTGCTGCAGGAGGGCGGGGGGCGGGGGGCGACGCCTGCCTCCCTGCCTCCGCGACCAGGTGGCACAGTATAAACACATACACTAGTTTGACGCCTTTGATCTCGTAGAAAAGGTCTAGACAAGGGTAAGGAGGCTAGGGCTGACACATGTAAAAAAATACCTACTTATTCAAACACCGTCTATTTTTTTTTACAATTGCTACGCTTTATGAATATTATAGTGTAAATCACTTATTTATTATATTACAATAATTAACGATAAATAATAATTATAAAACAATTTGCATTTTTCGTGCGGTGACAGATTTGCATACAAAGTGTCAGTCAGTCAGCACCTACTTCATCCCGCAGGTGTCGTGGGAGGCGGTTAAGGATATAAATAATTTTTCAGATATCGTTATCGTACAAACCAAGTTAAAATAAAGCGATTGACATCGCGGTGGTTTAATGGACGGATAACCATGGGATCAGCTTGCAGAGCCTTTGTTATCGATATGAAGTATTTTGCAGTTTTTTTCTTTTCGTGCAAACTATGTTAAGAGGCCGTTCCAAAATTCACGGACTGCGTGAATAGGTATTTAACGCCAAGCGCGCGGGCAACGCGATCAAGTTGTCAATGTGTGCGTCTGTGTAGCCCAACAAAATCTACCTTGCAGTGAACTCGCTGAGACAAAACAAATTGATACTTTGACCAATAAAATTTATGATCGAAATACAGAATTATTTTGGCTAAGGTATTTTGATGTTTAAATGTAATAACTCTAGGTAGATTCCATTGTTGTTGTTAAAAAAATCCGACTTCAAACAGTAGTAGAAACATGCAATCTCATTTACTTAGATTACACATACATAGACTCATGCCTGCTTCTCCGTAGGGGTAGGCAGAGGCATATTGAACGCCCACTTTTCGCCAGTGTTTTGATCCCACGTATTAGGTGGGCCTATTGCCGCTTATCGGGATATTTTGTTTGCCAGAGATTACAATAAATGACTTAGATTACAATAAACTGACTTAGATTACAATAAATACTAATTCTAGTTATTCTGTGATAAAATCCAAAATACTGAACCGATTTCGGAAAACTTTCTATGGGACCAAGCTGGAAGTAATATCATTATATCCTATCCCATAAAAATAAATCCAAATTGGTCCATAAATGCTGCAATCGTGAGGTAACAAACATGAAAAAATATGAAAAATAATACAACCGAATTGTGAACCGCCTCCGTTTTGAAGTCGGTTAAAATATTAATCCCTACTAATATTATAAATTCGAAAGTGTGTATGTATGTATGTATGTTCCGTTTTCACGCGAAAACGGCTGAACCGATTTTTTTGAAATTTAATATAGAGATATATTGGACCATGGAGACGGACATAGGCTATCATAAGTTGCAAAAATTAAAGGGGGAGGGATTGTAGGGAGGATAGAAGTTTGTACGGCAGAAATTTTCCTCTAGGAAGTAAGAACGCATGCGCGAATAATTGAGTGCTGCGCATGTGCTGTCTGTCAGTAATGTCACATCATACATATTTTACATATTTTCATATTGTGCACGGTGATTCCATTGTTCGCATATCTAAACTAATAATTATATACTACGCTCAAACGGCTGAAACGATTTTCTCTACCCACTAAAATTATAAATGCAAAAGTGTTTATTTTATAGATATAATAATTGGACATGTATTGAAACATGGCTTTGACATTTGTCATGGATACTGATCGAGTTACTTTGTACCTTATAGAGCTTCTGACTCTTTAGAATAATCAGGAGTGTTTTCACACAACTTGGGACTGAAAGTAGATATGGCTTATCCCGAATTTAACGCGCGCGAAGCCGCGGGCAAGACTAGTATACAATATAAATGAGATTTTACTTAAGCTGAAATAGTAGCCGAATCTTTTTCTGGGGTATCCATCTCCTCATTTATTGTACTATTACAAATCAACTGATAGCCATCATCGCCGCTATGTACTGTTTGCTAAAATAAATAAGTAAAAGTAACGTCTTCATGTTTTGTTTTCAATACCATGCTGTCACCATTTATAACACATAAATCATATACGAACCAACATTTTTGCAGGAAGTATGTAATAATCAAACCTTATAGTACAAACCTCTTAGACGGTGATTGAGTCATTATTAAAAACTACATTTTAGCTGGAACTTTATTTTTACTTCGGCACCATACCTGGGAAATTACTAGTTCAGGAGATATTGGGGCTCAAAGTTAGTATGGATTTTTTCTAATTAGGTACAAAATCGATGCATTTACACCACCAATATGTTCTTTAGACGCCGTATGACCCCGTGGATAAGTAGATATTTCGAGCATAGCACGCACGCGCTTTTAATTACGGTTTAGAAAATGTAAAATTTAAAAATATTCGTTTCCCTGGTATCATTCTTGGTAAGTATGGCTTGGCAGTCATGTACACAACCAGTAGACTTCGGCTTTGTGATTACACAATATTCATAACTAATCTGTCATAAGGCGCTAAAACTATCAAGCTATTGGGTGAATAGCCTGTCGTGGGTCGTAATACCAAAACTTGCTCCAGTCATTAACCACATATCTGACAATGTCTGAACGCACCATCGCTCTATCTTGTGTTCCGTATAAGAGAGAGCACGAAACAAACATGCACCGTCACCAACAATAGGGACGACAGTACATTCTTCAACTTCTCCATTAACGTTCAGATTTTCTTTAGCCATTTTAAAAAAGTCTAATCGACAAAACCTATGCTTAAACCAAACGAAAACAAAATAAATGCCAAATACAAAGCTGAGTCTATAACCAAAATTACTTAACCGAAACAAAGCAAATGCAATCCAATATATTCCAAGAAAAGAACAGCCAAAATCGTCAAATATAATCCGCTAGAAATATTTAGGTATGGTATGTACTATACAGCAACCAAAACGATTTAACGACCAACAACATCCAACCAACTGCGTAAAACTAACCTACCTGACGATGAAAGTTAAATAATAACTGGAGAGGGTCATTAATCCACAGAAAATCTTAACACCTCGATTAAAAAAATGACGTAACTGCACGACGCTATCTATTGTCAACATTTATAACTAAAATTATTTTGCTTGTCTTAATTTATTCGTTCCATTAGTTAGGTACTGATAGTTCAAACTAATACATTTACATCATCCATCATCCCTAAGTTTATCCCCATGGGGGTTGAATTTATCAAAATCATATTTAAGCGGAAGTCTTCATCATAGTAGCTCCAATCTTTAATTTCAGTTCAATCAGTCGAAAATCTATAAAAATGTATACAAACTTTCATCCCCTATTTTATCCCCTTAGGGGTGGAATTTGTCAAAATCCTTTCTTAGGGGATGCCTACGTCATAGTAGATATATGCATGCAAAGTCTCAACCCGATCGGTTTAAAATTGACAAAGTTTCATACAAACTTTCATCCCCTATTTTATCCCCTTGGGGGTAGAATTTATCAAATTCCTTTCTTAGCAGATGTCTACGTCATAACATTTACCTTCATGCCAAATTTCAGTCCGATCCCTTCAGTGGTTTGGGCTGTACCTTTGAGTTTTATATATATATAGATACAATTTCTGACATTCATAAGAGTCACCTTGTGACCTAAGTGAATATAGTATTTTTGAATTTTGCGGTATTTATTTTATAAGAGCATCGATTTCGTCACCATTATTTTATTATACATAATCACATCAAGAAGGGTTGGTCGCGCTATAAATACAGTGGTGTTTACAAGGCACGCACACAGACGCAGTGACAACGGCAAGCGGCATACGTCCTACCTGGATGAGCGCTCAGCGCGGTCTAAAGTTCTGTAGACGCGTACAGGATTTATATAACGATTTCTAGCTTCGTTTAAAAATTAATTTAAAATATTTGTAATCACATTTAGAAGCTGATTTTTTTTTCCTAGCAAGGTATTATATCAAATCTTATTAGAGACTATTTGTTTTTTTTATTTCTTAGTGTATTTTATGTGATAAAAAATAATCCATTTAGACGTAAACTGACAATTTAATGACATTTTACGTAACATTTTTTGGTTTATTTCTGAATGAAACCTAACATTCTGGCACAATCATACAAAGGGGCAGGATGTTGTTATGTTGTAGATGCATTTAAAAGTTAATTACTCACATTAATTTCGATGTCATGGACCATCGCGTAATGCTCATAAAATGATTTCTTCAAAACATGCTTTGCGGAAACTTGATTTTTCTGTTGTAGGTAATTAAACACTTATTTTTACTACAGTCATACAATAGTAAACGAAGTGATCTAATAGTATAATCGTTAATTTCTTAATTTGTTGATATATCTGACTCACAATCACGTATCTCCGCGCGTGTTAATCGCCAAAATGGCTTAAAAAACGGTAACGGTCTCTTAAGGTAAATTAATAGACATCGGTCGGTCATTTTATGGATGGCTGACCGGGCTATGAGAGTACGAAGAACATGTGAGGGATTTATAAAAGGGGGCCAAAAATATGGTTATTTTTGAGCTAGGATGCACCGTTACCAAGATACATAATAATATATAATAGTTACTTACCTAATACGGAGTTATTAGGTACTTATTGCATGTAATTAAAATCACATTTGAATCGAATATTACCTTATAACGCATATTTTTTACGTCTGCCATGTTGTTTACGTACAATAATTACTACTTTATTCTGTGATTTGGCCAGACATGAGATATTGTAAAAAGTTAGTAGACTAGTAGGAACGTGCACAATATTTTAAGTGGTTATAGGAAATCTTATTTATATGAAATGTTACATACATTTAAAAATAATTATAGTTAATGAAATTTTTTTTGGTAGGCACCTATATGTAAATTGATGAAATCGCAGATTTTTTAAATCCTTATTTTTTTAATTTTTAAACGGCATAACGAATTGCAATGTTTCACAGAACAAGTCGTATGTATTATTTTGATTAATATTCATAAGCAAATAAATAAGTAATGAACAAAAAACAAGCACGCGCCAGCCCCCAAAAACATGTACCTAGTTAGGAACTAAGGCGATATACGTAATTAGGTACCGCTCTTCCCGCGTCTCACCTCTTGCTTCCCGCACGATTGACCCGTCTAGACGCGTTCGTCAAACGACTGTATGGATTAGACTGTGGCGGTAGCAAGCTGACTTGCATTTGGTTCGGTAAAATTAAGATAAATGATGAAGTGTTATGCGGCGTCCTACGTGAGTGTTTTGGATGCGAATGCAAGGAGGCGCAGAAAAAAGAAAAAGTTGATATCTAATGAAATTGTTTATATGACGCGATGAGTGATGCGGCGAGACACGAATTCAATTGGATGCGATGTTTTCGCATTTTTATTTGCGTGTTTAAAGTAGCGTTATTCTTGACTGTCTTGTTCACTCTGTTTCTCGTTGGTTGATGAACCTGTATATTTCCAGCACCTGGAGCGGTTCCGCGCGTGGCTGACGCGCACGGAGGACCGCATGTCACGCCTCGGCACGCTGAGGGGAGGCGCGGCGGGTGTCGCACAGCAGCTGGCCGCCGTCACTGCGCTGCATGATGATCTGAGGGCGCAGCAGCCGCTCGTGGACGCGCTGGCCGACTGCGTCATTGTGGTGGATGATGATGCCGCGCAGGACAACAGTACGTATACCATTATATAGATCGGTTCACGAAAGTTGACCACAAATGGCGGCCGTCGCGCATAAGTACATTTTTGCACCAATGGCGTGGCTCCATTCTTGACGCATTTAGGGAATGCATCAAGAAACGAGCCACGCCATTGGCATTCCACTCGCGCCTCACCCCGCACCTTCACGGGGACCTAAAAAAATATTTCTGCGCAGTGGTCATCTTTCATGAACCGACCTATACCTACATTTATATGTGTACGGTTTTTTGCTAACCATTCACCCTTTTGTATGTTATGTAAGGAATAAAACTACACTTTTCTCACTTTGATAACACTGCACTTCACTTAAAGTCTAATTGATGGATAATGAGGTTGGAGTCCTAACTTCCACATCTGCTGCTGTCGCTGACGCATGTGCTGCACTGGTGACCTGATAGCTCGCCACTGCGTCCCTTGCCAACGCTTGACAAGCAGCCCGCTTGCTTCTAACTACTATATGATCACCGCACTACCAGGCCGGGCGCACTTCGCATTTTAGGTACAAACTTACCGCGTACCTCGGCCGACCATGTCGACATGGTTCGATTTAGTAGGTTGCCGCGCGCCGCTCACATTAGACGTCACGCAACGAGTGCGACCGAAACGTATGAACCACGCGCCGTGTTCATACACTGTTCAAATTATATACTTAAACGCCTTTAACAACAAAAATGTATCATAACAAGTCTAATGCAAAGTATTGCTTAATTTAAGTGTGTGTCGAAAGCGACTTGAAAATTTGATTTTATTTATATTACGAGAGCAACTTGAAAATTTGATTTTTTGTTTGTTGAGATATCTCAACGATTATGATGTCAAATTAAAGATCTAGTTCAAAAACCATTTTATCTGTTTGAATCATGTAAATCGGTCCACGCGTTTAGGAAATAACTAAGAATTTGTATAGTAAAAATGTAAACGACCAGAATTTTTGTGCTTTTGTTTTACTAGCTCAAATAGTGGGATAGGATACTTATAGGATAATTATTTATTATTAGGTACGTGGTCAAGTAGGTAGATAGACGATGAATAAATATTATAGTAGCAGCGCCAAGTCGACAACCCTAGTGCGCCTCTCCGCGCCAGACAGCGACAGCGTTATGTGTTAGAAAAGAACGGGAACTGTTAGGTTAATATCGCATTAGGCACTGAGTGCTTATGCGAGCTGAATTGAACTTTATTGCTTAGTACCAAGAGTCGCAATTTCAATAAATTGGTTTGAAAAGTGAAGCTTCTGTACGTTAGTACTATTAATTATTCTGTGGCACTACACGACGATCCACAGGTGTCGACGTTGATGTCGTCACGCGTAAAAATAATACGTGCAATTTACATATTTATGCTTTCTGGACTAGCGTTAGTTAATAGCAGTTGCATAATTGATAATTTGATTTTAATGTGACTGTGTGGCAAAGTCTGGTGTCGGAGTTTTCAGGCCGCCCGAAGGCCTCCGACATGGACTAACGATCCTTATCCTTAGACAAGAGCCGGGACCGACAGCTTTACGTACCCTCCGAAGCACGGTAGTGCTCAGATGTAAATGCCAGACACGGTCACCCATCCAAGCGGTGACCTGTGCAAGCGTGACTTAACTTTGCCGATCTGTTACGAATGGCAAGCCAAGTCTCGCATTGAGCGCTACTATAGTTACATAATGCACACTTTAGAATCTCTTTGGTAACGGGAAAGTCGGTTGACGTTGAGTATAGTATAATAGTCACAGTACAATTGCGAACTTATCCTAGTTACTATCTTAAAACCCGCCTGAACAAAATACCTGAGTTGTACATCACTAGTTACTTTTATATTTTATATGTGCACATTTTATACGAAAATAGGTTGATGGTACAATATAGTACACGGCGAAAAGAATTTGTTGATTATTACAATTTTTTTTTAATTATCCCTGAAGGGGTAGTAGGCAGAGGTGTAAATATTGCAGCCACATTTCGCCATAAATTTTTATATATGGTCCCACGTAATAGAGGGCAAGTCTATTGCCGTTAGCGGGCACATTTTACCTCAAAAAAATATATAAAAAAGCTGATTTCATGATGTCAATTATTATGTCTCGAATTTCTTGTTTGTAATAAAGAATACAATTTATCCTTTACAAAAATAAGAATTAAGAATAATCTGAAACATATAACCGTTTGTTTATAAAAACTGTGTTTAACATACTATGTGTGGTGTTCGTTTCAGATGTGACGGAGATCGAGGACCAGCTGACGGCGCTGAGCGAGCGGTGGTCGCACACGTGCCAGTGGACCAGCGCTCAACTAGCTCGCCTGAGAGACCTGCAGGCTCGCTGGGAAGCTTTGGATAAGAGACATGCCGAGTTACTGCAGGTGTGCGACGTCGCTGAGACTGAGCTCAAGCAGATGGAGGCTGTACCAGCTGATAGTGTCGCACAGGTATGTACCATGCTGTCCATCATTAGACTCAGGGACCTGCAGACTCCCTGGGGCAAGCTGGATAAAAGACATGCAAAGTTACTGCAGGCGCGACCGATAGTGACGCACAGGTTCTTATTATTTTATGCAGGCTATATACGCTGTAATATGCTGGCCCGCAGGTTTGCTCGATGTTCACAGGAAGTTAAGATCACGCTTTTTAAAGCATTTTGTCAATCTTTTTATACTTGCAGCCTGTGGATCAGACATACGCAGAGGGCCTACAACGTTCTCCGAATCCAATATAACAATGCGTTTAGGGTGTTGATGGGGCTCCCATGGTATTGTAGCGCATCAGGGATGTTTGCAGAAGCGCATATAGATAGCTTTCAAACAATTCTAAGAAAGAGAACTGCATTCCTGATGTCTCGGTTGCGGAGGAGCGCCAACAGCATCCTTGGCATTATTTCAAACAGGATGGACAAGCCCGTTCCTGTGGCACTGGACCCGTATGCATATGTACGGATCGAGTGCACCAGGAGGGGAGCGCCGATATTTAAACTAGTATTAGTATAATAAGATTTATTTTGTAACTAACATAGTTTTAAGGAATCTGTATTACTAACACTTATGGACAATAGTCTGAAAATAAAAAGTTTATTATTATTATTGGTAGCGCCATCTACCTTCCTATCTATAACGAATCGCATCAAGATCAATCGTTCCACGTCTAGTGCGAGCTATACCATATTTCCGTCCCGCTCTATCCCACTCCCTGGAAGAGGCACTGCCTTCGCCTGATTCGTCGACGCGATCGTGGACGCGAGTGACAGTCTAGAACATTCCTCCCGCTGAGAACGCCGTCTCGATACCGTACCGCGCCGCACCGTTGTATGTGATTATATAAACCGCTCGCAAGTGGGAGTGACGGTGGATTGAAGTGTAAACAATCAGCTGCATCACGAAACACCAGGAGGAAAAGAAACGAAGAAGGCTGTATAAGGTAAGTGCCTTCCATCCTTGAAATATCCTATACCCACTCAATCACCTCCTCCCGTATCCATCTCCTCTTCCCTTATTCCTTTCTAGGCGACCCAGAACTCGCCCTAATACAGTCCATTCCATTAATCCTTCCCAAGTCGCCTAGAACCCTACGGTTTCGGTGTAAAGCCGAACCATTTTTTTTTATCCATACGAGTCGGATTCATTTACGTTTTATACGTTATACCGCTATACCTAGGCAGTTATAGCACCTAGCTATACTCCTAATATATTCACATAACCGTCACATGGTTATTTCCGCCCGCATTAGTAGGTAAACTTTTATGTAGCTACCTACTTATTAAATTATTATTTCTGCAACTATCATAGTTGTCTTATAAATCTCATATTTCAATCAACTTTAATTCCTCGGCTCTAAGGTGTTGCCTACTTAGCCTACTTAGGTAAAATAATAGGTACATTAGACATTCTTATTTTGTTTCGGTCTCATTAGCTTATACTTACGTAAGCATGTCACAACAAAAGAAGTCACGCGTGTCGGAAGACAAAGAGATGACAATCTTAGAAGCAAAACGCAATATTTTATTTGAGCGCATTCAAAATATCTATGAAGGCTCAAAAACCGCATCTATGTCTGACAGTAATAGCGAAGCATTTCTCAGTTATTGTATAACAGTAGATAGTATTCGAACGGATGTTCATAAGTTGTTAGACGATTATAACGCAAGATTACTTTCTATCAATCCTGATGAAAAACCGAACTATCAGGCGTATACATCATTCGAAGATCTTTATTGTATTATTAAGCGTATACAATCGCAATTGGAGGGTAAATGTTCAGCAGAGCCCGTTGCCCGCAAACCGAGATTACCGCCAATCGAGATTATGTCGTTTGACGGAGATATACGAAATTGGCCGTTATTCTATGCGAGTTTTAAGTCTACAGTGCACGATAATGGTTCTCTGACAGATGCTGACAGGTTGTACTATTTAATAGGTAAACTGTCACCGAAAGCCCAGTCCGTATTTGCAGGTGTCACACCCAGTGCTGAGAATTATCAGGTCATATTTCAGTCACTATTTGACAGATATCAAGACACGCGCGTCCTAGCGTCTACGTACTTTGACCAAGCTTTAAATCTCAAACTGTCCAGCAACGCGTCTGTCTCGAATTTCCATCTGTTTATTGATAACTTCGTAACCGCGGTTAATTCTCTTAGGAATTTAAAATTAGAAGATCTTTCCGACTTTATGTTGCTTCAACTCGCTTTAAAAAAGTTTGTCACTGATACAATTCGCGCATTCGAGATGACGGAACGCAATAATAAAATACCTACACTAGATAGTTTTATTTCGTTCATCAAAGATCAGTGTCGAATATTTCATAATACGCAGTCTGGTTCACCTGGCCCGTCTAACACTAACAACAACAAACAAAGGTTGAATAAATCGCGAAATAGTAATAATAACTCTGTCCCTAATCCACAATCTTACGTAACATGTTCGGAATCTAATAGTAATAATTCACAGAAGTGTCTGTGCAGTAATATAGTGCACGACCATTACTATAAGTGTCCCACCTTTAATGATTTAAATCCAATTGCTCGTTTTAAATGCGTAAAAGATAACAAAGCTTGCATTAATTGCTTAAGCATAAAACATAAAACGAGTAATTGTTCCAGTAGAACGAGATGTCGCTCGTGTAATCAAAAACATCATACACTGTTACATCTCGATAAAAATAACCGGTTGTCAAGTCAAGCCGCTAATCTTGACACACTCGCGCCGCAGGTGCAGACCACGGTAGCTGCGCCTTCCGCGTCTGAGGGCGAAGTATCGTTGTGTATGACATCCATTGCGCGGGCGACGCGCACGCGAGGACGGCACTCGCGCATCTATAATGATCCGCGCAGGGCCAAAACGCAGTGTACGGCGTCTAAGACGGTACTGTTGGCGACAGCGCAAGTTATCGTATATGATGTTAATGGGTCGCCGCACATGGTACGTTGTCTGCTAGATAGCGCATCTCAGACCAATCTAATAACATCGGAATGCTTCAAACGCCTCGGATTATGGAATAACTTTAAAAATACTAACTCAACCGTCAAAGGGATAGGCGGATCAGAAAAGCATTGCAGGGGTTCCGTAGATATTAAAATACATTCGCGTTTTGATAGGAATATTAATTTTAACATTTCTTCGCTTATCGTGGAGCGTATCACGGACGCATTACCGAACGCTAATGTAGACGTAGCATCACTCACTCATCTCGAGTCATTGCCGTTAGCCGACGCGGAGTTTGCGAATCCGGCAGGCATTGATCTTTTGATCGGAGCTTCAATATTTCCGCACTTGCTACTAACTAACATAGTTCGTAGTGAGCGATATGATTTACCGCCCGCTATTGAGACGGTACTTGGGTATGTGATTATGGGTACCGTACCTACGTTACATACTTCTCATTGTATTACGTCTTGTTGTTGTTCTGCTCTTCAAGAGATCAAGGTGGGTGCTAAAACTGTGTGTAAGATAAAGCACTAATTAGCTATGCTTAGCTATGCTATGCTATGCTACGCCATGCTATGCTACGCTATGCTATGCTATGCTACGCTATGCAATGCTAAGCTACGCTACGCTACACTATACTATACTACACATCCGCTCTGTATATAGATGACATTGCCTGTAATGTCATATCCGCTCCGCTAGCAATTTCGCTTTGTGAAGAGCTTATTCAGCTTTTCAAGCGAGGCCAGTTTGATCTTGTCAAATGGACAAGCAACTCTAAGGAGGTTCTCGCACGCATACCAGATTCTCATAAGGCTTCTCCAGACATTGAGTTTTAGAAGTCTGTACCGCATAAGGTTCTCGGTTTACGCTGGGACAAATCCTGCGATAGTTTTCGGTTTGACGTCTCACCACCAGATGATAAGTGCGCCAAGCGCACTATGCTGTCCACAGTGGCTCGACTATGGGACATAATGAGTTTTGTGGCTCCCACAATTTTGTACGCCAAGCGCTTGATCAAAGAGCTTTGGCTATCAAAGTGTGAGTGGGATGAAACACCCCCTGACTATATTGTCGCCGCTTGGGGCCAGTTTTGTATTGAGCTTACCGCGCTCAATCAAGTTACTATTCCGCGTCATCTTGGGTTGGTAGATGGATGTACCGTCAACTTAATAGGTTTCGCTGACGCCAGCGAGCGTGCTTACGGCGGAGTCGTATATCTGCAAGTCCGCATTGGTTCTAACTACTCGGTGCAGTTAGTTTGTGCCAAGTCTAAGGTCTCGCCTGTTAAAACCATTTCGGTTGCGAGACTGGAGTTGTGCGCGGCCCTTCTGCTGTCTCAGTTGCTCCGCAAGGTTCAAGACACAGTTTTGCCCCACTACTCTATTAATAAATATACGCATTTTCCGACTCCAAGGTAGTGCTCGCTTGGATTTATTCTTCTCCTCACCGCTGGCAGACTTTTGTCGCCAACCGCGTTAGTAAATTGATTGAACATGTTCCCGCTACTTGTTTCAATCACGTCGCGGGTTATCGTACTCGTCTTCAGGAAGAACTTTCCATAGATCATATTGGCTGGAAGTTTATTCCACCAGCATCACCACATTTCGGTGGATGTTGGGCAAGCATGGTCAAAGTAATTAAAACGCATCTCTTCAAAGTTATAGGTCAACAGATCCTCTCTTCCGAAGAGCCTTTAACTGTCCTTGCACAAGTCGAGGCACTGATCAACTCGCGTCCGCTTCCAACTCAGTGAGATCTAGCCTGAAGTTGGACCTACCTCTTAGTTTAAGTATTTAGTTAGTAGTTTTCGCTATTATTGCGTTTGTAGCTTTCGCTAAAGTTAATTTAGATTAATTTTATTGTCATATCGCTGTCTTAGCCTATTGATGGGTTATGCGGTAGTACACCCAACATAGCTAAGTTCAATTCTATTTTTTTTAAAGGCAACCCTTTAGGGCCGGGGGGATATGGTAGCGCCATCTACCTTCCTATCTATAACGAATCGCACCAAGATCAATCGTTCCACGTCTAGTGCGAGCGATACCATATTTCCGTCCCGCTCTATCCCACTCCCTGGAAGAGGCACTGCCTTCGCCTGATTCGTCGACGCGATCGTGGACGCGAGTGACAGTCTAGAACATTCCTCCCGTTGAGAACGCCGTCTCGATACCGTACCGCGCCGCACCGTTGTATGTGATTATACATACAACGTAAACCGCTCGCAAGTGGGAGTGACGGTGAATTGAAGTGTAAACAATCAGCTGCATCACGAAACACCAGGAGGAAAAGAAACGAAGAAGGCTGTATAAGGTAAGTGCCTTCCATCCTTGAAATATCCTATACCCACTCAATCACCTCCTCCCGTATCCATCTCCTCTTCCCTTATTCCTTTCTAGGCGACCCAGAACTCGCCCTAATACAGTCCATTCCATTAATCCTTCCCAAGTCGCCTAGAACCCTACGGTTTCGGTGTAAAGCCGAACCAATTATTATATACTAAATCTGTATATTTGGAATTCTTGCGTTATTGTTGTGTACAGACAAAACTATAAAATATAAAAAACTGAAATGTGATATGTATGTTTTTGAGGGAGTGGCTAAGAAGGGATTTCTTTAAATTCTTATGAAATCAGGTAAAAATGTTTAAATAAAAACAAGTGCGGGCGTAGCTGTAATGCGGGGTAATTGATTGATGAAGTTAACATTTTATGAAGAATGAAATGAGTATGTATGAGATTAGTTGTGACTAATGTGGAAGGAGGTCAAAAGTCATGAAAATTCATTAGTAGTTTTATATATAACTTACCTTATTGTAGGTCACAAATTATTTTTATTATGAGAAGGATTGGGTCTTAGTTTTTCATTATTAGTATCCATGCTAGGCCTATAGTAAATAGTAATACGGGTTTGTGGACTTTATTTGTCTTATATAAATTAGAATTTCTTTGCTTGTTTAGGCATATACATACATATACTCACGTCTGTTTCCCCGAAGGGGTAGGCAGAGGCATAGTAAACGTCCACTTTTCGCCAGTGTTTTCATCCCACGTAATAGGTGGCGAGCCTATTGTTGCTTATCGGGATATTTTGTGTGTCAGAGCCTCGTCCGTTGATCGGCAGGTGCACCATTTGCAGGTGAGGTTGGCTTGGGACCCTAAGTTCTTGGTGGGAACCCTATGCACCCATTATATTTCATAATACATTTAGGCATATGTATTGAACTAAATAATTTTTAATAAAAGAAGAAGAAATTTAATAAAAAAATTAAAATTTACAATTTACAAACGAAACTTCAGGGACAAACGTCCCTGAAGTTTCGTTTGTAAATTGTAAATTGTATTGGAGTACTGCAAGGTTACATTTGGGGTCCGATAGTATTTGATCAATCCACATCATCATTTATTAACCGAGTTAATAGAACATTTATATGTTCATATTATTTACAACGTGTGTAAAGGGTAATAAAGCACACGTAACGTGTATGTTCGTCAGGCCCTGCAGCGCTGCGGCACCCTGAAGACCCTCCGGCGCGAGCTGCTCGCCCGTCAGTCACAAGTGAGTCAACTGCACGACGACACCAGCGCACTAGCCGCACAGTGTCAGGCGCCGGCACCCGCACTGTTGGAGCGAGCCGAAGCGCTCAGTGACCGACTGGACGCGCTGCTCATGATACTGGATGTACAAGCGCACAGGGTATGAACCACATGTAGCCTTTATTTTTTAGCTTTTGAATAACTACTGTGTGTACCCAACGTAGCTATTGTGTAAGTTCTATTGTAGCCAACACATGCTATACCGACATTTTGGCTTATCACAGTTACATAACTACGGCACTCACTAAGGTGTCTAGAGGCTTTTAGGCTAAGACCGCCCTACGATTAATCGTAAGTGATTTTAACCACGTCGGCTTATAACATTTTACACAATTATTGAATTTCTGTATACTGTTGCTCTTCCTAAGATTAAATAAATAAGGGCTTGATTTTACACACGCTAGCGATTTTTCCACGAATGACAACAAAAATTGTGCATCTTAAAACCATGCGAGTTAAAAACTGCGAAGACATTAACAGTAATAGAACCTTAGACTTATTAAAAATAAGATATTGAAATAAATCTATAACTTGTAACCAAATATGAATTGCTGCGATATTCAGCTAAATCATCCCAAAAAATCTAATCCCAATCATTGATTACCAGTGACATAATATCTACGAACCATAACAAACAAACCTCATAACGGACCTCTTTAATTTTGCAAGAATTGTAACTGACTGACTCATTGCTATAAAATATACAACAATAGAGTAGTTTCCAGGATCAAAATAATTACATTTTATTTAGTCCGTATTTTAGATTATAAAAAATATTAGACACGTATTTTTTTTTCTTTTTTCGATTATATAATAAATAACAAAAATATAGGCCTTTAAAGTTACGTGTGACGTCATCTAGTGCGAAAAAATGCAGCACGGCGTGACGTTATACGTAACTTTAATGAGCTATATCTTGGTCATTTTTGGTTTAATTTACAAATAACAAATACGTATCGCTTATTTTTGAATAATCTAAAGGATGGACTTATAATTTTTTTTGTCAACTAGCCTATTTATATTGTTAACATTTTATTGACAAAACTCGTCTATTAACTCATATGTTACATTATACTGAAAAATATCAATGTAATTTTAATCACCTAAAATAATATATAGGTAACTTAAAATTATTAAACACATTACTACATTACTTTTCAAAAAACCGACATCTAAGCCACATAATATATAAATCCGCTAAAAACCAATCGTACTCAACGTTACTCCATGTTCCAGATCAAGGACCTGGGCTTCGACATCGACCTGGACGACGCGCCCATGGACACCACTCCCGAATCGACGGTGGTCACGACCATCACCACCGTCACTACCGTCACTCAGTCAGCAGTGGACACGTCGCACAGCGGGGCCAAGAAGGCGCGCCTCTCAGACAACAGCGCCGACTTCCAGCTCGGGTACAAGACCTTCGTCACCTGGGCTGACAACGCGGAGAAAACGCTCGCTGATGTAAGTTAACACATTCCGTCATCCACTACCATCACGACGGTCACTACCGTCACTCAGTCAGCAGTGGACACGTCGCACAGCGGGGCCAAGAAGGCGCGCCTCTCAGACAACAGCGCCGACTTCCAGCTCGGGTACAAGACCTTCGTCACCTGGGCTGACAACGCGGAGAAAACGCTCGCTGATGTAAGTTAACACATTCCGTCATCCACTACCATCACGACGGTCACTACCGTCACTCAGTCAGCAGTGGACACGTCGCACAGCGGGGCCAAGAAGGCGCGCCTCTCAGACAACAGCGCCGACTTCCAGCTCGGGTACAAGACCTTCGTCACCTGGGCTGACAACGCGGAGAAAACGCTCGCTGATGTAAGTTAACACATTCCGTCATCCACTACCATCACGACGGTCACTACCGTCACTCAGTCAGCAGTGGACACGTCGCACAGCGGGGCCAAGAAGGCGCGCCTCTCAGACAACAGCGCCGACTTCCAGCTCGGGTACAAGACCTTCGTCACCTGGGCTGACAACGCGGAGAAAACGCTCGCTGATGTAAGTTAACACATTCCGTCATCCACTACCATCACGACGGTCACTACCGTCACTCAGTCAGCAGTGGACACGTCGCACAGCGGGGCCAAGAAGGCGCGCCTCTCAGACAACAGCGCCGACTTCCAGCTCGGGTACAAGACCTTCGTCACCTGGGCTGACAACGCGGAGAAAACGCTCGCTGATGTAAGTTAACACATTCCGTCATCCACTACCATCACGACGGTCACTACCGTCACTCAGTCAGCAGTGGACACGTCGCACAGCGGGGCCAAGAAGGCGCGCCTCTCAGACAACAGCGCCGACTTCCAGCTCGGGTACAAGACCTTCGTCACCTGGGCTGACAACGCGGAGAAAACGCTCGCTGATGTAAGTTAACACATTCCGTCATCCACTACCATCACGACGGTCACTACCGTCACTCAGTCAGCAGTGGACACGTCGCACAGCGGGGCCAAGAAGGCGCGCCTCTCAGACAACAGCGCCGACTTCCAGCTCGGGTACAAGACCTTCGTCACCTGGGCGGACAACGCGGAGAAAACGCTCGCTGATGTAAGTTAACACATTCCGTCATCCACTACCATCACGACGGTCACTACCGTCACTCAGTCAGCAGTGGACACGTCGCACAGCGGGGCCAAGAAGGCGCGCCTCTCAGACAACAGCGCCGACTTCCAGCTCGGGTACAAGACCTTCGTCACCTGGGCTGACAACGCGGAGAAAACGCTCGCTGATGTAAGTTAACACATTCCGTCATCCACTACCATCACGACGGTCACTACCGTCACTCAGTCAGCAGTGGACACGTCGCACAGCGGGGCCAAGAAGGCGCGCCTCTCAGACAACAGCGCCGACTTCCAGCTCGGGTACAAGACCTTCGTCACCTGGGCTGACAACGCGGAGAAAACGCTCGCTGATGTAAGTTAACACATTCCGTCATCCACTACCATCACGACGGTCACTACCGTCACTCAGTCAGCAGTGGACACGTCGCACAGCGGGGCCAAGAAGGCGCGCCTCTCAGACAACAGCGCCGACTTCCAGCTCGGGTACAAGACCTTCGTCACCTGGGCTGACAACGCGGAGAAAACGCTCGCTGATGTAAGTTAGCACAGTCACTTATCATCCTTAACCTTCTATACAGAGTGTAAAAAAGACCTTTAACAAAAACTAAAATCTCATTTTGTACCAAAAATTAATTTTTTTTTTACTTTGGCACCATACCTGGGAAATAGGGTATTACACCATTTTTTGAAAAGTGTCTCAAGATGATCCTATGACTTTAAGAAAGTAGTAGAAAAATTACAAAAAATATATTCAGTTGATAAGTAGTTTTTAAACAACTTTTAAATTTACATTTTAAATGTTCGCGGTTTATCAGACAAAAACGTTGGAAGCCATCTTGCGTACGCAACATAATTAGTAAACAACGTATAATGCTTGCATTTTTGACAGTCACGTGGTTTAGTTGTTTAAAATTCTACTAAGTTTATGACGTCATTTGACATTAATGACATTCGTCATGGCGGCTGCCGTTTTGCGTGATTAAATCACAGATACTAAAACGGAATTCTTAAAAATGCTTTTAAAATTCTATTTATTCATATTATGAGCTGTAACTAATATATTCCGTATGTTTTCCGGTAATACTATCTTAAATATACGTTATTATATTTTTTTTCACATGGGGTAAAATACCCTATTACTGGTTCAGGAGATGTTGAGGCTCAAAGGAACAATATAATTTTTGTAATTAAGTACAAAATCGATGCATTTACCCCGCCAATTTGTTCTATAAATATCCTATGTACCCATGGATAATTAGTATTGTTTCGATCATTGCACGAGCACACTTTAAAAAAAAATGGTTTCCTAGATATTATTTTTGCTTAGTATGACTTGGCATGATGCCCAACACGAGTAGGCTTCGGACTGGTGATGGGTATTGTGACCCCCTGTATATCCTACTGCTAGGCACAGACCTGCTCCCACTATGAGAAGGATTATATAGTCCACCACTCTGATCCACTTCGTAGGTCCAAGAACATTAGAACATTAGATTTTGACGTGACAACGTCTTATAAATTGGTTTGCCGGGTGACACTTCAAGAAACTGCGTTACGCTCCGCTCACGTTATGCGCTCACAATGAGAGCGAGTGAGAGGCACGCGTCCCGCCTAAGAGCGAGAGAGACAGACATAAAAAGTGAAAGGCACGCGTCTTTCATCCTTCTTCCTACTATACGAATGAATATTCACATTAAAATTATTTTACCACTCAAAGTCGTTGTCACGTAAAACTTTCGCCCGTATACCGACTTTACAGGCAACCAATTTTTTATAATGCAAATTGTCATGTATTTTGCTCTAAGCTTGCCGTGTATTAAATAAATAAATTTAGAATTTGTTCACGATTTACCGATTATTTCCATTAATACTTAGATTATTTTTAAAATTTGCAGTGCAAGCGCGAGTTGGAAGTGAAGGACGGCAAGCAGGAAGAGATCCCCGCGATACTGGAGCGTATCGAGAAAGAGATCGAGACGCAGCGAGCTGACTTCTCTAACGTCGAGGAGATACAGCGACGACTGGCTGCAGAGACTGGCCTTGAAGGTTAGCGATATCGTATTCAGGCATTGTTTCATAACTTAACATAACTTCCCGCCTTTTATCCCCGAAGGGGTAGGCAGAAGTGTATTACACACCCACACTTCGCCAGTTATGTTTCAGTCCCAATGTAATAGGTGGCGAGCCTATTGCCATCTATCGGGCACATTGTAGCGAGCGATAATTAACATTGTTTCACATTAAAACAATCTCAGTGTATCCAAGCTTTCAGAACGAGGGATCTTGGATCCCAACCGGGATGAAGATTAGAAAAGATATCTAAAATCGCAAATTACATGTGATTTGGGTTTATTTACTTTTTCGTTTATAAAAAAACCGTATTTGCTGCCTATGACTTGTTTAATATTACATAAGCAGCTTTCTGTGATCCAAATTATGTCAGTCGAGAATTTTTCGTGTATTTCATAGCTTATCAATATCCCAAACTCCTTAAATTTTTCTAAATTTTTCTTTGTTTTGTTGGCCAAATTATCTTCAACAGTTACTCTGTTGTAGTGGGCGAAGTCACGAATTAAGTTCAACTATGTGTAAACGATACTCTTAGGGAATGTATTCTTACAGCAGCCGTTCTGAGGGGAGACATGTTTTTTCTATTATCCTTTTGATGTTTTTATGAATCATCAAAGAATGCCAAGTATTCAATAAACTATTTTCTGGTTGCAGAGGAAGCGAAACGCCACGCGGAGAGTATCGCCGAGCTAAAACAGCGGTGGGAGAGCATCCAGCGCGGAGTGTTAGACATTCGCAACACCATGAACCTGCTGAGTGACAAGCGCAGCTACTCGCGGAACCTCGCCGCGCTCACACAACAGCTCGATGATATACACGCGTGGAAGGAACGCATGCTCAGCGAGAAACCTTCCAATAACCAGCTCATACATCTAAGGTTACCTTACTTACCTTACTAGCTTATACATTTTAGATAAAACACACAGTCAAACTCACTATCTACTCGATTTGAAATTACTTTCACCATGCAAGTTCTGAATTAAAAGTTACGTACAATTAATCGATTTTAAACTTTAGCTATTTGTATACATCATATACACTTATTTAGCGACCCGCTGAATAATTTTATAAACAATGTTCAGCTAAAGAGAAAATATATTATTTTCTCTCACATCGTTTGCCTTAGACAAAGTTAAGTAGACATTAAAATAAAAAAATAACTATTTTCGTCTTCCAGGAACAAAATACGGGCACTAAAGCAGCTAGATATGAAACTAAAGGAACTAAACGCACAATCTATAATATTATTAACGAAACCGATATCAAAGACGCACAAAGACGACATCGAAGCCGATTCGAAACGAATCAACAAAGCTTACGAAGAACTTCTGTCATACTTGACGAACAAAGAAGTTGAAATTAAACTCGCAGTTAGCAAGAAGCCTGTTGAGACGCATAATGACGACTTTAAAACAGTTCAGAGTAGAATACAGGCGATCGAGATGCAGATAATTTCTGAGCACGCGATGATCTCAAGTCGCGAGGTGATGATGACGAAACTGCAACACTTGACGAAGTTGCGCAAAGAGTTTTGCGAGCTGCAGAGCACGTACGACCAGGTCGTGAGGGACCGCAGAGAGAAGTACGAGAAGGGAAGCGTGCAGGAACTCAACTTCAGAAGCAGTTTAGAGAATCTAGTGACTAAGTTTGACGACACCAAGACTTTACTGCAGCAGAAGATTAGCAAGCTAGAAAATGGTATGTCGTTCTGTCATTATTATTTAACGTTTCACTCACTGAGTTTTGGATTGTTGAAATTTTGATTTTGAGAACACAAGAAATAATTCTTAGATGGCTCGTATAGCAGTCATTTGTCTACGAAAACATTTCATACAATTTCTCAAAGCTAACGGCGTTTTTAGGAAATCCATTGAAAATTGTTATTTTATAAATTATTTGTGTTGTAAAACTGGTTTTTATGTTAAAGGCTAAATTCACAAAAACTTAATAGTCTATTTGTTGTAGGTATAAAATTAGTAGAGCAGCTAGAGAAGGAGAGCGCAGAGGTGACACAGTGGTTGGACACACTCGACAAGTTCTTACAGGAGAACGAGTACATTCCTCTCGGAGAGGTGGAACTGCTGGAGAGACTGCTCGACACTAGTAATGTAAGTACACATAAACATAATATTCTATTTTAATCTGTAAATAGAAAAGCTAGCTGTTACATCCAGTTTCGCCTGAGGTGGCAATTACTTATTGATAACGTTAAAAATGTAAAAACCCTATTTACTAAATAGCAAAACATTGTAATTTAATTTAGTGAATTGAAATTATTTATGAACTGAAAAACAGCTTATTATACCTTTTACGAGTTCTTCTTATTTAATGAGGTCCGTGTCTTTAGCTGATAACGGTGTGTAGTCTGTAACGGCCTGACCACGTACTGAAATATATGGAAATGTAGTAAGCATGGCAGGCGCGGTGGCGACCGGCGAGTTTCACCGAGCGGTAGTGCGGCGTGACACGCGAACACTACTCATGTAGTAAGCATGGCAGGCGCGGTGGCGACCGGCGAGTTTCACCGAGCGGTAGTGCGGCGTGACACGCGAACACTACTCATGTAGTAAGCATGGCAGGCGCGGTGGCGACCGGCGAGTTTCACCGAGCGGTAGTGCGGCGTGACACGCGAACACTACTCATGTAGTAAGCATGGCAGGCGCGGTGGCGACCGGCGAGTTTCACCGAGCGGTAGTGCGGCGTGACACGCGAACACTACTCATGTAGTAAGCATGGCAGGCGCGGTGGCGACCGGCGAGTTTCACCGAGCGGTAGTGCGGCGTGACACGCGAACACTACTCATGTAGTAAGCATGGCAGGCGCGGTGGCGACCGGCGAGTTTCACCGAGCGGTAGTGCGGCGTGACACGCGAACACTACTCATGTAGTAAGCATGGCAGGCGCGGTGGCGACCGGCGAGTTTCACCGAGCGGTAGTGCGGCGTGACACGCGAACACTACTCATGTAGTAAGCATGGCAGGCGCGGTGGCGACCGGCGAGTTTCACCGAGCGGTAGTGCGGCGTGACACGCGAACACTACTCATGTAGTAAGCATGGCAGGCGCGGTGGCGACCGGCGAGTTTCACCGAGCGGTAGTGCGGCGTGACACGCGAACACTACTCATGTAGTAAGCATGGCAGGCGCGGTGGCGACCGGCGAGTTTCACCGAGCGGTAGTGCGGCGTGACACGCGAACACTACTCATGTAGTAAGCATGGCAGGCGCGGTGGCGACCGGCGAGTTTCACCGAGCGGTAGTGCGGCGTGACACGCGAACACTACTCATGTAGTAAGCATGGCAGGCGCGGTGGCGACCGGCGAGTTTCACCGAGCGGTAGTGCGGCGTGACACGCGAACACTACTCATGTAGTAAGCATGGCAGGCGCGGTGGCGACCGGCGAGTTTCACCGAGCGGTAGTGCGGCGTGACACGCGAACACTACTCATGTAGTAAGCATGGCAGGCGCGGTGGCGACCGGCGAGTTTCACCGAGCGGTAGTGCGGCGTGACACGCGAACACTACTCATGTAGTAAGCATGGCAGGCGCGGTGGCGACCGGCGAGTTTCACCGAGCGGTAGTGCGGCGTGACACGCGAACACTACTCATGTAGTAAGCATGGCAGGCGCGGTGGCGACCGGCGAGTTTCACCGAGCGGTAGTGCGGCGTGACACGCGAACACTACTCATGTAGTAAGCATGGCAGGCGCGGTGGCGACCGGCGAGTTTCACCGAGCGGTAGTGCGGCGTGACACGCGAACACTACTCATGTAGTAAGCATGGCAGGCGCGGTGGCGACCGGCGAGTTTCACCGAGCGGTAGTGCGGCGTGACACGCGAACACTACTCATGTAGTAAGCATGGCAGGCGCGGTGGCGACCGGCGAGTTTCACCGAGCGGTAGTGCGGCGTGACACGCGAACACTACTCATGTAGTAAGCATGGCAGGCGCGGTGGCGACCGGCGAGTTTCACCGAGCGGTAGTGCGGCGTGACACGCGAACACTACTCATGTAGTAAGCATGGCAGGCGCGGTGGCGACCGGCGAGTTTCACCGAGCGGTAGTGCGGCGTGACACGCGAACACTACTCATGTAGTAAGCATGGCAGGCGCGGTGGCGACCGGCGAGTTTCACCGAGCGGTAGTGCGGCGTGACACGCGAACACTACTCATGTAGTAAGCATGGCAGGCGCGGTGGCGACCGGCGAGTTTCACCGAGCGGTAGTGCGGCGTGACACGCGAACACTACTCATGTAGTAAGCATGGCAGGCGCGGTGGCGACCGGCGAGTTTCACCGAGCGGTAGTGCGGCGTGACACGCGAACACTACTCATGTAGTAAGCATGGCAGGCGCGGTGGCGACCGGCGAGTTTCACCGAGCGGTAGTGCGGCGTGACACGCGAACACTACTCATGTAGTAAGCATGGCAGGCGCGGTGGCGACCGGCGAGTTTCACCGAGCGGTAGTGCGGCGTGACACGCGAACACTACTCATGTAGTAAGCATGGCAGGCGCGGTGGCGACCGGCGAGTTTCACCGAGCGGTAGTGCGGCGTGACACGCGAACACTACTCATGTAGTAAGCATGGCAGGCGCGGTGGCGACCGGCGAGTTTCACCGAGCGGTAGTGCGGCGTGACACGCGAACACTACTCATGTAGTAAGCATGGCAGGCGCGGTGGCGACCGGCGAGTTTCACCGAGCGGTAGTGGGGCGTGACACGCGAACACTACTTATGTATACATGCTGGGGCGTCCAGCGGTGGGCGCGGCCACTACACACGCAACTGTCGCCGTCGGTAGACGACCTCACGACCTGGTCGTATGTGCTCTGCAGCTCACTGAACTCTTTGCGCAATTTCGTCAAGTGTTGCAGCTTCGTCGTCATCACCTCGCGAATATACGCTGCTGGGAATTGTCCGTGGCTAGGCCGTAACACAGTCTCACATTCGGAGTTATTTTAAGATGTATGATATTAGTAGCGATTGTACTATACATTAATTATTCCTTTCTAGAAATTCGAAGAAGACAAATCGTTGTACAAGACGAAGCTAGAAAACATCGAGAGTATCAAAGAGTCTATACTGGAGGACTGCGACGACGGAGTCGCTAAAAGTATTCAGAACGATGTAAAACAAATGCGCAAACGTTACGATTCACTCAGCGATACGTGTCACAAGCAGAATGAACAGCTACGAAGGGCGTTAGAGAGGACCGACGCTGTTTTCAGAGGTACTAAATATCAAAATCCTATCCGTTATTCCAGTTCAATCAAAGGCTTTCGCTGATGCTTAGGACAGCTTCCTTTAAGTTTGTTTTTTTTATCTTATCTCCTATACAACTGCCGTCTTCACTCTAAAGAGATAGCTAGAGGCTTAAGCCTTTAAAGGTAACAACTGCCCACAAGGACTATCGAAGATTTTTTGACATCTAGAAACGACGATCTGTCGAATTGGGTCTCTGCATTGAGGTAGATTTAGTGTCTGGTCCCCCATACAAGAACCAGATGATAACGCTCTTTATATGTTGTTATAAAACGAACCTTGTGTAGGCATGTCGGAGATCGAGTCGTGGCTGCAGCAGATCTCGACGCAGCTGCCGCGTGACGAGGAGTGCAACATCGGGGACTCGGCAGAGCTGTACCAGATGAAGGCGCGCTTCCAGACGCTCAAGGACAAGTGCGACGACAAGACGCAGGAGTTCCGCAACCTTAACGAAGCCGGTAACTACGCGTCACACAAAAATATTCACTTTAGTATTAACACTAGAAAAATTACTTATATGCATTTAGGTTAAAAATGAAAAAAATACTACCCTGACTTAATTCGCTTCAAATTTGATATGTAATTTTAATTCCAAAAAAAGGATTTCTTCAAAAGAATTTCGAAATTTCAGGTATTCGAATTCGCTTCAGTATTACAATAATGTTTTGGTTCTGTCATGTAGCCGTATCTGTAATGTAAAGAAGTACATGATGTGAACATTTGAACGATTGTAACCATGATGTCCTCCCCCCAGGCAACGACATCCTGCTGCAGGCGGAGCAGCGTCGTCCGGCGACGCTGGCCAAGCGCGTCACGCAACTCAACGCGCGCTGGAACGAAGTCACCCACGGCGTATATGAACGATACAAGTACATAACACCGACATTTACTTGTTGCAAGCTTTTGATTCATACACGTATGAGTTGTGGCATATTATTGTGTGTAAACACCATGCAGCATTGGCACCAATGAGGAGTTATTAATGTGCCTGAATTATTGACTTTTCCTTGAAATAGCGAAATCCGGAATATAAATGAAAATCGTCCGCGTAGGCTTGTGTAGGTAGAGGGTGTACCACAGGGCTCAATTTTGGATCATATATATTTCTATTGGCATTGATGTTCATTTTTGATTTTATTATTATGCTATATCGTTTTGTGACTTATTTTAAGAGGTTTAGACTAAAAAGAGATCAGACTGGAATGAAAGTATGTAAAACTTTTTCCTGTATATTTGTACGATGATTGCATATGTTGTGTTATTGTCGAGTGTGTTGTGTTGATGATGTAGGCGGTGTGTCATGGCGGAGGGGTATGAGTGTGGTGTGTTATTGACTCGTGATGGTGTGTGTGTCAGGGTGCTGGCGGAGGCGTGGCTGGAGACGGGCGAGCTCCGCGCCTGGCTGATGCAGGAGGGCGCGTGGCTCGACGGGCTGCAGCGGAGGCTGCGCCGCTCGCCTGATGCTCCCGCCGACGCCGAGGAGATCGCCGAGGAGTTATACGTCAGTACCATACTGTTCACTTCCCTACTACGTTTCCCACTCACCACACCCATGACTGATATATTGAGTATGTTGTGCAGGACCTGGAGAACTACATCCAGAACCACAGCGATTCCCGTTTGTCCCGCATCCAGGACATCGGGCGGCAGCTGATCGACGCGCACATCATGCCGCGCTGGATCCAGGCTGAGATCGACGCAGTCACCGAGCGCTGGAACACGCTGCGGGCCGAGGTAACACTGACTGACGCAGACAATTCGGAATAACCCAGTAACACTTTTGCCCTACCCGGGAAGTGAACAGTATACCTGCCTCAGCCATAGATCAGCAGACGCATACGCTACCCATTTAACCACGGAGGCAGGCATACAGGGTGTTACATATCCCCCCGTCCGATCAATGAAGGGGTTGTAGAGTAGCGTAAAATGATGAGATATTTGTCATTATTTCACGGAAATTCAACATCAAATTTTCCCATGTAAATTTAATTAATTTTAAATAATATCATATCAGATTACCCATGGCAAGACTAAAGACTCATAAATCGTATTAGCTAGGTATCTACCTAAAGTTCATAAAAAAATTACGCCAAAAGCGGCGCCTTTGAGTGCATAGGCCAACCGACCGCCTCTTTTGACAAAAGCCGCCGCCGCGCGTCATCGTCCTTTACACGTGCCAAGTATTATTTTAGGTATAAACAGATTTTATGCACTTGATGCAACAGCTGACCTTTTGCTTCGACGGTTTAGGTAAAACTCCGTAAAACAAAGTACAGTATTAAGGTTTTCTGTTTGTTTCGTGCGAGTGCGTGGCCAACTCTGGTGTCACTGTTTTCAAACTGCTCGAATACCTACATGGCCTAACGATTCTTGGATGCGGCTTTATGGGCCGTCGGAAGCCCGGAAGCGCTTTCATGTAATGTCACACGCGGTCACCCATCTAAGAGAAAATCGTCGCGCTATGACTACGGTACTTACATTAATAACTACCTACTTTTTAATTGGTTTAATCTTACGTAACTAGGTACCTACCTTAATTGATAAAAATATCAACTTGCTGTAAGTTGCGACGGTCATTCATTCATTCACGTCCAGACACTTACGGCCCCTTGCACCATATCCGAACGCACACTTCTTAACACTCCTGGGTTTAAACTTCGGAAAGCAGAAACGATACGCGCACGCATTTCTTCTTCAGTGTCACACGGTTTTTGGTACACTATTTGTTTAACGTGTCCCCACAAGTAAAAGTCTAAAGGCGTTAGGTCCGGTGATCTTGGTGGCCACGAGATAGGCCCGCTTCGTCCAATCCACTTGCCAGGGAACTGTGCGTCAAGATACTCACGCACAGCTCGTAAAAAATGAGGTGGGGCACCGTCGTGCTGGAACCACAAGCTGCGGTGGAAGCTTAACGGCAACGAATCTAACTCGTCACTTAGAACTTCCCTTAAAAATCTTAAATAATTGGTACCGTTCATGGTTTCATTAAAAAAATGCGGACCAATAATACGGTCGCCGAGGATTCCCGCCCACTCATTGATGCACCAACGATGTTGAAAATGGCTTTCTTTCATCGCGTGTGGATTTTCAACAGCCCAGACGTGTTCATTGTGACAGTTGAAAACACCCGTCCGCACAAATGAACATTCGTCGGTAAATAACACGCGCTCCAAGAACGTAGCATCCTCTTCTACTTTGCCAAGTAGCCAGTTGCAGTATTGTCTTCTGTGGGCATAGTCCGACGGCATAAGTGAGTGAACACGTTGGTAGTGGAAAGGATCCTGTCCGTCTTCTTTTAATATCCTCCACACTCGCGCGTTACTGGTGCCCAGTTCACGTGCCGCACTCCTGGTACTCTGCGTGGGATCCTCAGCGAATAATTGTAAGACCTGTTCCACTACACCGTCGCTACTTTGTGGTCTGCCACCATGATTGCGATTCGAATCATCGCGAGCACTGCCCGTGTTGTACACCCGGTGGTGAAGCCGTTGAAACGCGCGCTCCGACGGCACGGGTAGACCCCGTGGTCTGGCATACCGCTCCTCGTACTCCCTACGAGCACCTGCATAATTGCATTCACTCCTACCTAAGCACATCAACATGTTAAAGTATTCAGGGTTTGAATATGACATACCTAACGAATCTACTATTTCACGCGGAAGTCTAAACAAAAGGAAAGCTAGCGAAAGACTGAGTGTTCAAGTAGGCAAATAGTTAATTCGTAAATCAAATAGGTAAATAATTAGAGATGTAACAAATGGTATTCACTGGAGTAGTGTTTCTATCGATATTTTATGTTATTGTTTACCTGATAGAATATCGGTAGCTAAACCCCTAAAACGTCAGCTTTGTGTAAATTTATGTTTTTATTTGCTGTTAATAAATAAAAACATTCCGTGGTTTAGACTAGAATCAGTTTATTTAAGGGTACTGACTCCGCGTGACGACTGTCAAAGATCTTCATGACTGTCGGTCCGACGGTTTAACGTGCTCTCCGAGACACAGGGATATTAACTATTTATTACGCACGTAAATTGGAAAAGTCTTATTATCTTATTATGTATGTATTATTATTGATGCGCGCCGTGGATTCGAACCCGATACCCTCTGCACGGCAATCCGTTGGTATCATTACTAGGCTATCATTGGCCTAGTAGCCTAGCAGGCTATCATTCTAGTTTTAACATGTCATGTTTAAATTAAATAAATCGATATTATCTCTTGATCGTAAACATCACTAGAGCGGTCCCTTTGTGTACGGCGGCTCGCTTGACGGTAAAATTGCACTATTTTAAAAAGGCGGCATGCCCTTTGACACGGTAAGCGGCGAAAGCCGACAATTTTTAATAAAGTTAAAGGCCTATCCACACGACACAATTTTACGTCCAACTTGACTAAATCACTTGATTAAATCGTGACGTGTAGACGCCAGTCTTCCAACTCAAGTTCATCGGGTGTTTTGATAGATAGATTTTAATCAATTGGATGGACGGAATGAAATTCAGTCATTTGATTGTGTCGTGTAGACGGGCAAAGCCAATTCCATTGAAAATTTGATCAGTGGTAAAATTGTGCCGTGTGGATGGGCCTTAAGAATCATAAAGGATTCCGCTATTGTGGGGAGTGTTGTTAGTTTACAGAATTTTCGCCAATTTCGGGGTAATGTTTCTCGTTAGCACTGAGCTAAGGAAATTTATTCTGATGTTTTATGATGACCTAGATTTTTTTTATTATTTTTCCTGGTATGCCTGATAAGTCAGTAATATGTCCTTTCGAGATCGGACGGGGGTTTATGAAACACACTGTATAGTTGCTGGACTGTTCCTAGATCTGAGCTCCGCGTTCGATTCTTTAGAACACAATATTGCGAGTAATATCGCAAACATCCCTATGGGATCAGAAAAATCACTTGCAACTATTTAGGTCCTAGTTACGAAACATAAAACAATTTATGGAGATAAAATCATGAGCAGAAAATAAACATATTAGTAAATCGGAAAAAGCTCGCGGCGTGCCCCAAGGGTTAGTGCTGGGACCTGTTTTGTTTGTTATCTTTTTGAATAATTTAATTTATGAAATTAATTTAAATAATTAATTTAGCACCTTTCATGACACACTGTGTTTCCGAAGTTAGGCTTGTTATCTTTGCACATGACTGTAATGACATAGACAACAAATTACACGACCTGTTTGAAAAATGGTTTGCTGTCAATTACCTTGTAGTAAACACCAAGAAAACGAAATGCTTACTACATAATTATTTAAGTCAACAGTTAAAAACAAAGCTACATTACTAAGACACTAGTGAGATAGCCGTGTGCAGATACCAACATACTACCACAGTCAAATAATCCATACAGTCGTTCGACGAACCAGTCTAGACGGGTCAATCGTGCGGGGGCCAAGAGGTGAGACGCGGGAAGAGCGGTACCTAGTTACGTATATCGCCTTAGTTCCTAACTAGGTACATGTTTTTGGGGGCTGGCACGTGCTTGTTTTTTGTTCGTTACTTATTTAATTGCTTATGAATATTAATTAAGATGGTGCATACGACTTGTGCTGTGAGACATTGAAAGTTTTTATGCTGTTTAAAGATTTAAATAAATAATGATTTAAAAAATATGCGATTTCATCAATTTACTTATACCAAAAAAGAAAATATTAATTTGAAATGTATGTACCTATAACCACTTAAAATAATGTACACATTCCTACTAATCTACTAACTTTTTACAATATCTCATGATTGGCCAAATCACAGAATAAAGTAGCAATTATTGTACGTAAACAAAATGGCAGACGTAAGAAAATATGCGTTGTAAGGTAATATTCGATTCTGGTGTGATTTTAATTTCATTAAATAAGTACCTAGTACCATCGTATTAGGTAGTACCTATTACATATTATTATGTATCTTGGTAACGACGCATCTTAGCTCAAAAATAACCATATTTTTGGCCCCCTTTTATAAACCCCACAAATGTTCCCCGTAATCTCATAGCCCGGTCACCCATCCACAAAATGACCGTGATGTCTATTGCTTTACCTTAACGAAAACAATCTGCCAAATACTTCATATCGATAACATAGGCTCTGCAAGCTGATCCCAAGGTTACCCATCCATTAAACCACCGCTATGTCAATCGCTTTAATTTAACTTGGTTTGTACGAGAAATGCTTTATATTCTTAACCGCCTCCCACGACACCTGCGGGATGCTGGTGCACCTGCGGGGTGCTGACTGACACTTTGTATGCAAATCTGTCACCGCACGAAAAATGCAACGTATTTTATAATAATTATTTATAGTTAATTATTGTAATATAATAAACTAGCTGTTTCCCACGGTTTCACTCGTGTCCTGAGGGAACTTCTTCGCATACTCGGTTAATTTTTAGCCTAAGTTACTCCTTGGTACATACATCAGGCCAGTAAGGGTCCCGTCAAAATAGGTCCAGCCGATCCAGAGATTAGCGAGAACAAACCGACAGACAGACAAAAATTGTACAAAATGTCATTTCGGTGTATGTACCGTGTATACATCCATATACATTTAGTAAAAAGCGGTTATTTTAATATTACAAACAGACACTCCAATTTTATTTATATGTTTATATATAAGTGATTTACACTATATTATTCATGAAGCGTAGCAATTGTAACATTTTTCTAAAATAAATAGACGGTGTTTGAATAAGTAGGTATTGTTTCCATATGGCAGCCCTAGCCTACTTACCCTTGTCTAGACGTTGTCGGCTTTTTCTACGAGATCAAAGGCGTCAAACTACTGTATGTCTTTATACTGTGATACTACCATGCAGAGGGTATCGGGTTCGAATCCACGGCGCGCACCAATTAATTTTCGGAGATATTTGCGTATTGGTTTGTATGTTTTTATTTTATTCTTTGTTATTCCGTTACGCTATTCAATGGACCTGCCAGAATACCAGCGCTGCTGCTAAGTTTGTCGCAGCATTAGCTGCGAGGTTAGGCATTTCTGAAGCACAAAATAAACATTTTCTTTTGTGTTTCTTTTCTTAGTTATAGGGAGTCAATATCTATGAATAAGCTGACACTAATCTAAAACATGGAATATCGCTATCCCTTTGGGTTGCGGAGGTCAGACAGGCAGTCGCTCTGTGGAAAAGCTAATATTCAAAACCGGTTAGACTAGAAAGCGGGCCTCGGGTTCAACTGGGATAACGCTAGGAGGATGACGTCTTATTTTTATTTTTCACTTGTATTGATTTTTCAACACAAATATAAGTTTGTTATGAAATAAATGTCTTTTGTTTGCGCTCTGTCCAGGCCGCGGCGCGCAGCACGCTGCTAGAACGCTCAGCGCGCGAGGCGGCTGCCTCCGAGGTGTCCGTCGACAAACTCCAACAGTGGCTGGCGGCGACCACCCTAGAACTCGACACTCAAGTATCCGCCGAGAGACGACAGGCGCTACTAGAGGAGTTAACAGAGCAGAGGAGACTGGCGGATGATGTGCGAGCTCACGCTGACTCGTACGCAGCCAGCGGGAAGCACGAGGCCGCTGCCAGGCTCAGGGACCAGCTGGAACTTGTGCAGGTGCGTTTATTGCACTTTTGGTTTTTAGCAAAATAAATTCTCGTTATGCTATTGAAAATTTGTGGGAACAGGTATTAGTATTTTTTAGTCTTAAACAAAAATTCAAAGCAAAAATTAGTATAAGTAATAAAATTTGATTCGCATTTTAGGACAATTGAAACACTGGGTTGTTTAGTAGTTTATTTGATACTAAACAAGGCAAGTTTTGTAAATGTGAATATGAAGGTAGAGAGGTGGAAAGAGAGAGGCCAAAGAAAAGATGGATGTATTGTGTTAGGATGGACATGAAAGAGAAAGGGGTAAATGATCCGATGCCGGGCGACAGAGAAATATGGAAGCGAAGGATGTACTGCGCTGACTCCAAATAAATTGATGATGTAATTGCAAGAAGATGATGGTGAACTGATGAAATATAAAACTTACGGTAACCGGTGTGCTGAAGAAACATATAAGATGCTCCAAGACCGTAGTAAACAGCTATTAATATCATGCTACCTTAAGTATGTTAATTCAGTTCAAACTTCTATTGGGAAAGATCCAAGTATTTGTGGTCTTATGTAAAATACAAAATTAGTCAAAATTCTATGCCCGATAACTTAAACTTAAATTATTGTAGACACTGGGCAATCATTTTTTAATAACTGGGCAATAATCTCTCTATAAATCGCTCTTTAACCACTTTACTTGATTCTTATAATTACCCAGTAGCTAATATATCTTCAATTTATATTTCAACAGAATATGTTCAGCGTCTTATTTCTGAGTTAGACGTACACAAATCTCCTGGACAAGATGATCTACCTGCTTTCTTTCTTAAAAAAATGTTTAAAATGTATTGCTTTACCAATATCTCTGCTATTTAGGATGTCTCTTTCTGAGGATGAAGTGCCTGCTATTTGGAAACGAGCTTATATTACACCAATCCATAAAAAGGGCTCACGCACAGAAGTTGCCAACTACAGGCCAATATCTAAGCTCTATACTGTTTCCAAACTGCTTGAAAAAAATGTTTTTAATCAATTATATCGTGCTTTACTTCACACTTTCTCTCCGTACCAGCATGGTTTTCTAAAGGGTCGTTCTACTGTTAGCATCTTAATACTGTTCAAAGAATTTTTAACTCAGGCTATGGACAATGGTCAGCAGGTCGATAGCGTTTACACAGACTACAGTAAAGCTTTTGATCGTATCATTAATCATATAGTATCCATCCAAATGTAACGTTATGACTTATGGGAGAAAACGCAATATGTTACTATTCGATTACACACTGAACACCCATGTTTTGCAGAGGGTATCATGTTTATGTGATCTTGGCCTCTTTCACGACTCTAAATTATTATTTGTCATTCATGTCGACACTATATGTTGAATATCACTCCGACTGTTATATCGACATATTGCAATAAACACCACCTCCTGTCACTGGTCAAACGTCGCAACATTGCAGATATATTGTTTTTAATGGAAGTTGCAAGCGGTTTATTAGATTGTCCAGAATTGCTCTCCCTAATTTCTTTGAAGGAGCCGATGATGGGCTTGCGAAAGGGAGCACTGCTAAGCCGTCTACACGCATCTAATAATTACAGGCCGAATGCATTTATTTGGCGGGAGAGTATTGGTGGGTTCAAATTTTTTTTTAATAATGTTGATATAGACCTATTTAATACTAGTGTTGCGTCGGCTAGGCGGTTGCTTAGTAAGTGCATAAATTGTCAAGTTTAATGTTATACTACATATGTTAGCTTTGACATTACTTATGAGGTTTCTCTTCATTGTATCATTATTACCTACATTTTCAATCTGTTGCTGAGGTATGCGTGTGCGAAGAATTAAGGAGAAATGCGTTGTTTTATCTCATGTACATTTCTTTTTTATGTATATTATGTACTATTGGCGAAAACCTATTAATGGCTATCTCTATTTTCAGGAATGACTATCTATGTTGTTTGTAAAGCTGTTGGCTTTCCTAAGAAAATAAATAAAAAGTGCTCAAGGAACACCCGGATGGAACGAAGTTCCTTTCGATTAATTAGTGAAGGAATTGTAATAAAATTTTATTTTTTTAAGTTCAGTAGGCTCAATTTTACTAATAATTGTTAATTTTATAAACAATGTCCCGTTCGCCATCTTGGATCCCCTAAATAAATGTCGTTTACGTTATCAGAATGCATGATCGCCCCGAAAATTATACCCATATTAATTTTACTAAAAATATCTCGTCCGCCATCTTGGATGCCCAAATAGATGTCATTTTCGTGACCAGAATCCATAAAAACTCCGAAAATGATACCCATATTAATTTTATTAAAAATGTCCCGTCCGCCATCTTGGATTCCCAAACAGATGTAATTTTCGTGATCAGAAAGCATGAAAACCCCAAAAATGAAACTCGTATTAATTTTATTAAAAATGTCTCGTCCGCTATCTTGGATTCCCAAATAGATATTATTTTCGTGACCAGAATCCATAAAAACCCCGAAAATTATACCCATATTAATTTTATTAAAAATGTCCCGACCGCCATCTTGGATTACCAAATGGATGTCATTTTCGTGACCAGAATCCATAAAACCCTGAAAATTATACCCATGTTAATTTTATTAAAAATGTCCTGTCCGCCATCTTGGATTCCCAAATAGATATCATTTTCGTGATCAGAAAGCATGAGTCATGACGCTTGCTTTCTATAAGAGAGAGACACACAGAGAAACATGCGCACGCCGCACGCCTTACAATAGATTACTATAGCAAAAAGTGTCGTTACAACTTTTCGTCTTAATTTTTTCTGTCTAGCCCCCTTTCGCAACGCGCGATAAGGAACTTCGTTCCAAAAATAAATATTCGTATATTTCTAAACATTTCGTTATCTGTAAAAGTTTTAAGTTACTTCTAGCCACCATATAAATATAACGTGTGTTGCACAGCGCAAGTTTAGCAGTATCGAGGAGTGGTTGCGCGCGGAGGCGGAGGGCGCCGAGCCCGCCAGCCCCACCGGCAGCGTTGGCCCCGGCGGCGCCGCTGCCACCGCGCCCGACGGCGACATCACCGCGCGCCTCACGGCCGCCGCCGCCGCGCTCGCCACCGTGCAGCGGGACTGCGCGCGCGCGCTGCCGCTCGCCGGACACGAGCCGGACAACGTGCGCGCGCAGCTGCGGACCTGCCTCGTGAGTACAACGCTACACTAACACTGACAGAACAACAGATAACTAAAGGGTCTCGTTTCTCCCATCCCAAAGCACTTCGCACACCAGCAGCAAGAACTCCAGAGAGAAGATAAAGGAAACTCGAACATCTCCTTTCTGTACAAAAATAATCTTCAAGCCAACAGAGATGGCTCTAAGAAAAGAACAGGGTGTACAAGCTCTTCCAAAAGCATCTGTTTTCCTCCAAACACAGACGAATTTTTAGCATCGCCCTTGAAGATCACACAATTTTCATGCCTTTTTGACCTCCCCTCCATCCTCATAATTTTAAGATGGCTTCTTGACGAACCCTTCCTTCACTAGGTTTAACCACCCCCTGTAAATCCGCCCGTGGACACAAGCTCACTACATATAGGACCTGCGATATTCTTGCATTATTTTAGCTTTAGATCATTTACACATGTATATAAATTGCACCTGCCTATTTCTGTAAATTACCATAAGTTTAAAATGTACATTAGCACAATGCAATACATCTATGGCAGGCATGTATATTGCCAAATAATATAATTATCGAATAATAAAATATTATCGATCGTTACATAATTTTTGCCAAATCATAATCAAATAACAAAACGCGTAGCCAATTCCCGCGGCATAGCCACATATTTGATAATCTGCGCGCGGTTGATGACTGCTGTGCGACGTCAGATATACCTACACCATGCGCAACCATGTTTATGATATATCTATACTACATCTAGTCATTATAATGTATGAAAATTAAATAATAATTGTGACTATTGTACAGATACAGGTGATAAATATGATATTCTCTTTTATATAGGTAACTGAAAAAAGTTATTCTCTCTAATTTAGGATTGAATTATATGAACTTTATCATGGTCAGATAATTAGTTACCGTTTCGATTATAGCAAATATTATGTTCAGTTCATATTTGTTGTTCATATTTGTTTTCGTGGCTAATTGATAACAAAATGCTGAAGTTGTTCTTGATTCAAATTAGTCCCTTTAGTCTACGAAAGGCATGTTAATATATACTCATGTGAAATAAATCTATTAATGTTCTGATTTCACCAAGTCTCAATTTCATTTAAACTCAAAATCCTTTATTCATTTAGATCACAAAGTGACACTTATGAACGTCAAATTTAAAACATTATTACTGTATGCTTCTACATTTACATTTACTGCCACTTTCGCAAAGCAAGGGCGTAGAACCATGAGAAAGAACGGGCAATAAAACTCACGGTCACGCTTTTTCATCGCCAGGTTTTTAATAATACATAACAATTAAACTTTTGTAAGGTGCTGCAACTGTTATACCTGCTATGTTACTTGTATATATTTACTGTACATAATACTCAAGCATAATCAAGTTAAATTTTGATATTCATTTAGTTAGCCTCCTGAACATAGACATGGTGAAACAGGAGCATCCACTTACATTATGCACCTAATAAAGCAGGCAATCCGCGCAAATGTTCAGAACCATGATGGAAATTATGAAGTTAATATCAAAAACAAAATTATACCAACCCATAAGACCGCCCTCACCAGTCATCGCAAGTAGCACCCGTTCACGAGTATGACGCATGTGCCAGCCATCATCCCTCTCGCCATATTAGAGGGACAGGGATGACCACAAGAAATGACATTTTAGTGAGCATGACGACAACGGTATACGAACCGGCAGTAATAAAATTAACAATCTGTTGGTATACTGACCATGAACGCGAATTACCGCCATTTTCCAGATCATTAATATTATGATAAATTAGTGAAACGCCTGAAGAAATGCAAATGTAGTACCCATATTTAATTGACATGATACCTTTTGAAATACAACCACCGATCCAACTGAGTACAAGATAATAAAATTAAACATAATAAATAAATCGTATCTAACGACATGAAGGACATTTAATGATGTGGTGGCGATTCCAAAAAACATCATTTATATAATTTTATTTCGAATAGAATCATATTTTATTTAATTAATTACATGTCATGAAAATTTTAATATTATCTACCTATTTACCTAATAATTATCTGAATACTGAAACAGATTATTTTCAAGCGCATTTGTCATTAAGGTAATCATTTAAATTGTAATAAGCCTTTTGCATTAGGCTATTTTTAATCTTTGTCTTAAATGCGCTAAACGGCAAGTCCAAAATACATATCGGTATCTTGTTGTAGATACGTAAACTAAGTCCTATAAAAGAATTATGAGTTTTACACAAACGGAAATACGGAACACATAATTTATGTCTATTTCTTGTATTAATAGAGTGAATATCACTATTCTTTGAATATGAATTTATATTTTTACGCACATGCAAAACACTGGCATAAATATACTGAGACGCTACAGTTAAAATACCGATTTCATTAAAACTTTCCTTGAGCGAAACTCTTGTTCGTAATTGGTAAATGGCCCGTACTGCTCTTTTTGCAATAAAATAAAAATACATTTATTATACAAACTAACAGCAGTGGCGGCGATAGCCGAGTGGGTATACCAACAGACTGCCATGCAGAGGGTATCGGGTTCGAATCCACGGCGCGCACCAATGACTTTTCGGAGTTATGTGCGTATTGAATTGTTAATTATCGCTTGTCCCGTGCCTCGGAGAGCACGTTAAGCCGTCGGTCCCGGTTGTCATGAAGATCTTTGACAATCGTTACAGGGCGTCAGTACCTTCTAAATAAAACTGACACTAGTCTAAACCATGGAATATCGCTATCCCTTCGGGTTGCGGAGGTCAGACAGGCAGTCGCTCCGTGGAAAAGCTAATATTCAGTCAAATCCGGTTAGACTAGAAAGCGGACCCCAGATTGAAACTGGGATAACGCTAAGAGAAAGAAGAAGATACAAATTAACAGCAAAATTCATACATTATTCGCGTCAATTAATATAAATAAATCTGATTTCTTAACAAACAGGCACATTTGCAATGAGGTTTAATTTCGTACCTATTTGAATATACCTGTCACCAAAATTTCAGTAATATCCTAAGTATCATATGATACAGTGTATCGCGTCTGTCGAAAGTGGAGCGGGCTCCGCGCACGAGTGCACTGCGCGAGTGACTGCCGTGGTGCAGTGTGCGCGGCGCTTTATTGTACCACAATATTTGTAAACGATTACCAGTGTGTAGTATTTGGCTAATTTGTGAATACTTTTGTGTTTTTGGTAAGGTATGTGGTGATGTATGTTATCATCTGCCGCCGTTAGAGTACTGTTAACGAATGCTTAAGGTACTGATGAAATGGAGACAAGGGTCATCATGTAACGGGTCTGAATCGTGTTAAACGAAAAGAAAGATGAAATACCTTTCTATTTGTCCCGACGTTTCGGCATGGGTTACACCAGCCGTGGTCACGGGATGACAGTCATCCCGTGACCACGGCTGGTGTAACCCATGCCGTGTGGTAGGTAGTTTAAAAGGGTGCGATTCCCGCGTTGAATAATTCTTTAAACAATTAGTCCTCTATTCATAGTAGAAACATGAGCAGATACGACACAATTATTTTTGAATAATGATTTTAATGTTTGAGTCTCAAACATCCAAATTTTATTTTGATTAACATACTCAGAACATAATTTTGAAAAATTTTGCGTTTATTCTCAACTTGTTTTTTATAATAGTATTTTTGTCGTGTTTTACTTTAAACTGTACTGCTGCACTAAACAAATCATACCCAAACTCAAAATGACTATTTGGCAATCACATAAAGTTTAGTGTTACATGGGAATCGAATCCACGAATCTCGGTGTAATACAATACAGTGGACCACCTCCTAAAGTACTATGCCATAGGCACACCTTACAGCAACATATACTCGACAATTTGAAGAAATTACCAAAATAAAATGATTTCCCCAAGAAATTATTAGGCAATGAAGAAATAGTTACATTTTATCATCCTGTTTTTTCGTGTGAGTGTGTTAAATTTATGGCCAGAGTTTTCAGACTAGAATAATATCTATTCAATTCATACTTTTTCAACATAACATTTATACAAGCCAATAATAGTAGTTTTTATTATAACATCAGTGATATTTTTTGTCGTAAAGCCTATATTATTTTATCAATCGTTACGCATTGACCTCCGTACATCCTATAGTACCTATTGTACCCATAATAATATAGCTTGGTTCACACAACCGATTTAAATCCAATCAAGTGCGTCTACTATTCCATTACAACGCGAGTGCTGAATGGTAAGCCATACCTGCCTGCCTATTTTATAGATTAGCTATAGATTCATAGTACGCAGAATACGATTATGTGCGGACAGTGTCGCGTGTCGCTCTCGGCGCGAGTTGAAAGGATTCTGTCATTGCATTTGTGATTACACCGGAGCTACAATAATGATGCGACGTGGATGCGGCGTCTGATTGTTTATTTGTTTGTTTTTTTAGAGAGATTGTGTTTGTATGATGCTTTTTGTAAATATTGTGCGAGAGACAATGAGTTAAAATGACGGTATTCGTTGGAGATGATATTATTATTCATTAATTATAGCTAGAATAAGTATTATTTACTTACGTTAAACTGATAATTTAAGTGTTCTTTTTAGTAACTCACCTAAAAAACATAAAAATATACGAGTTTCTACCAGTTTCTTCTTCATAGCTACTATCTATCTAAACCAGGATGGGAAAGTTCTTTTGATGTTTTGTTACCTAGGTACTCTGTGAACGAAATAAGTATGTTCTTTGAATTTAATTTATTACATAACATACATAACCTTTTATCCCCGAAGGGGTAGGCAGAGGCGTATTACATACCCACATTGCGCCAGTAATGTTTAGGTCCCAATGTAATAGGAGGCGAGCCTATTGCCTTTTAATTTAATTCTTACATGCTTATATTATGTTGTTATTTCCTGACTTAAAAGTTCGAAAGAATTAATGTAATATAAAATCGAATATAGTAACAATTGTTACATGAAAGCGCAGTTTTTATTTCTAGTTAAAAAATTTTGTTTCATGCATCTTCGCTCGAGGTTAAAATCTATCTACCTAATACTCAATTATTAGGTATATAACAGATTAAAAATATATCATAAATATGGTTGCCAATAGGTATATTTATTTAAATAGTATCTATATGTCTTAAAGTTAGAAGGTTTATCGATTATTTTAAGTTTAATGTAGATCTGTATCGAGAGCACACATAGGTACTCAGTACACACATGGATGCGCGCTTAGCTTCGTACATCTCAGTAGCATAGCGTGAGGCGCGGCTCGGCCGCTAGTGTACCTATCGCCATCAACACTCGCGCTTGAATTTTTCGCACCGTGCGATCTCTAACATCACGCTGGATATGAACTGGGATTCGCTCTATCTGCTCTTCGTCTTGAGCATCGCCTTGTACAAATGGATAGTAAGTGCACCAAGCGCATCTGAAACTAATGATAACACCAATCTGATCGAATATTTTCGAAATCAAAATGATTATGGTTCTCAAATTACTTAAGTCGCTATTAGAAAAAGTGTTGTCAGGAAAAGTTCCAGATGTGCCTGGTGTGTTTGCTGGTGCTTGCTTGGCCGCGGGTACTGAGCGCTGTGTGGCGTTGTTTCGCAGAGATTCTACCGCACGCTGAGCGAGATCAAGTCGGAGGTGGAGTCCATCATCAAGACGGGCCGCAAGATGGTCGAGGACAAGAGCGTGCCCGAGCCACACGAGTTCTCCAAGAAGATCGACATGTTAAAAGAGCTGTATAATAAACTAGGAGCTCAGATCACAGAGTCCAAGACTAAGCTGGAGTATGCGCTGCTAACGGCGCGAGAGATACAAAACGATCTCGGCTCATTAACAACGTGGCTCGATGGCCTCGGCACCAACATCGGCAAGCAGACTCTAGAGCTGGAGATGTCCCGCATGGAGGCCATCAAGGACAAGCTGAACGCCAACTACGCGGAGTTCGCCAAGAGCTGCGACCCCGTGTACCTGGAGAAGTTGAAGGAGCAGATCGAGGGGATCAACGCGCGCTGGGCGCGACTGGCGGGGCGCGGGGTGGTGCGGCGCGGACACGACATCGACGAGCTGCGGAAGTACCTCACCGACCTGCAGCAGGAGCTCGACAGCCCGCACACACTCTCCGCCGCCAAGCTCAAGCTGCTCAGCACTGAAGTCCGCGCCAAGGCTCAGGACGTGGAAGCCCTGGACAACAAGCCGCTGTCCCAGCTGTGGGAGAAGATCGTCGACAAGATCGCGGTAAGTACGCACATCTCTCGCAGGGCTAGCATTCTGCTCACACACAAGTACTGTCACGTTGTCATCAGCCAGTCAGTTGTCAAATTACTTGCCCTAGTGGAAAGTAATTGGATGCTCGATTTGGCTAATTACAGCGCTCGCAACGTGACGCAAACGTATGCTCAGATTTAAGTACTATAACAATATTCTTCATCTTGTACAGAATGAATAAATACTATGGAAAAGAAATCATATTATTATGTCATTGAGATTCTTTTATGTGACAAATTAATAGAGATTATATGTTTAGAGATTTAGACAGCAGTTCTTGTAATATATTAAAAGTAACTGTTAATACACAATCCTTAGATATGAGCACACATTCTTGCAGCATTTTGTACACATGGCGACATATCAATAATTTATTAGTAGACGTATCTCTTTATGGCATCGCTATACAACAAAAGGTCAACTTACAGTAGCATGAAATTATTTAACATGTCGCCGTGTGTACAGAGGTACATCAGAGACGATAGTTATGTAAGATTTGCTTGTTGATTAGTTCGTATCACTGAACATTGTTGCACGTAGTCGCTTCAGCCACGGTAAGTGACGTCTCAGTATTGTGGATCTCTATGCGGTAAATCGACGTGTCCCATAACCAACTAAACGTACTGACGATCTGTGTGTGTGTGTGTATGTGTGCGTGTGTGCGCTCCTCTTCCTCTGACCTCTGTACAATACGCGGACTTCGGCGTGCACACTATACATAATGTAAATACGGTTGGTGTCGGTGTAATGTGTGGTGTGAACTATGCTTTGTGTCACGGGAAACCATTGTACACATTGGTGTCACCTCAAGCTTGTTAATGGACTCACCTTGGCGGGGAATCATGCTTAATCACCTTCATCACAACACGGCGCTTGGGATCATTCACGGCGTCACGGCGTCACCGCGTCCCGCTCGCGACGGACGCGCCGCAGGGACCGGCGGTAAACCCGAGTTTGACTAACATTGTAAATAACAGTGTGGCCTAACCTTAACGTTAGAGACTTAAGTGATCGCCGGTTTGTACTTGCAGGCCGCCACACTGAGCGAACCCGCGGCCCATGTCGAGTACGAGAACGTTACCGACACGATCAAACGGCGCCTCGAGAGCCCCGTCAACACGCCCGACACTGACAAACCTGAGTTCAAAAAGTCTAAGATACCGCTGGCTCTCAAGAGCCCCGTGCCGATACGGAAAGAAATTAAGGAGGGTGGCAATAGGAGTAGGGGCTCCTCTTTAGAAAGAGGCAAAAGAATATCTGAGAGTCCCATGTCGGATAGCATCAGCAGCGCGATGTCGACCGACTCCATAGAGCCGTCGATATCCTGCGTGAGCTCCGTCCCCACCACGCCGGAGACTCCCAAGAAAAACAGCAGTACCTTCAACCTTTTGAAAGACAGCGATCTATTCACGCAAATATCTAAAAACAAAATCCAGCCAAAACAGCCGCGGGAGCCACAGAAGCAGGAAAAGCCGAAAGCGGATCCTTGCCACATGGTCGCCGTCAAGGAACACGAGATCGTCAAGTCTACCGTGAGTCCCATAGAACCCATGGAGATATACCCCTTCGAAGCTATCGACGCCGTGGTCGAGTTCATACCGCAGAACGTAGAGACCGTAGAGATCATCGACGACACGGAGAACGAGTCGTTGAGCGAGTCCGACGCTGAGAGCCCCGATGTCCCCTACGAGCGACGACCCACTGTTGACCTTGGCACCGAACCCAAGACATTTGTAGTGGAGGTCAAGACTTTGGAGCACAGGATGCGGCCTACTCTCGGTATACTCAAGCGGAAGAACAGCACTGAAGAAGAAAAACCGAAAACCATGAAAGTCACCATGGATGTGCCCGACCTGATACCTTCTACTGAGAAGCAGGAGGAAGATGGATCTATGAGGACACCACCACCGACACCGCTAGACGAGGAGCAGGCTATTGAGTGCCCGCTACTGTACGACCTCGCCGTTCGTCAGAAAGAGGCTCAGAGGAACTTACGACGAGACGAAGTTAACGAATACCTCATACTAGATGAGGTGCCCAAAGACCAAGCTGCCTTACCTGAGCCCTCTGCGACCGAAAATATTTTCGACAAGAGGCAGGAGGTGAATGCCACTGACCAGTCTTTGAAGAAGACTGGTGTTAGTATTAGTGGCTCTACGCCCGAGAGGATCAGGAGAAAGTCTAGCCAAAGTGCAGAAGAAGAAGAAGTGATTTATTCTGAAGTGGAGGACATGCCTCAGGTAAACGTTCTGTTAATCCGATTGTAATGTTATGTTTAAAGTTGGTAGCGTATAGGCGCGGGAACATTACTCGATGGTGGAGATGTTGTAGGTTTTGAGGTGTCAGGATTACCAGGCATCATTTGTGTTCGTACGTCCCAGAGCCGGGGAAATCAGGAAGTTCAAAATGCAAATTTGATTAAGTGAGTTTAAAGTCGTACTCGTAAAATAGTTCGACTTGAATGTTTGTATATTTTGCAGCTACGTTCGGCATCATGTAGTGAGTTCGACGACAAGGTGCCACTGTCTACGTCCACCCCCATCAAGGCGGTGGAGAAGAAGCAGGTCCAGGTGGTGGCCATGTCGCCCAAGCTCTCTGGCAAGATCGACAAGCCGGCCAGTCCGCTGCCCGGCAGAGAGCCCAAGAGTCCACTGCTGGCCACCAAGTCCCACATTCCCATCAGCAAGGAGCGGCTGAAGAGCGTGCAGAGCGAGAAGTATCAGAGAACTGACGAGTACTCTACTAAGGTGAGCCTTTGTCCACGATATTGTTTATCTAAATTTGATAAGATTTACTTGGTCTGCAAACGTGTTATATATTAATATAGGTACTAAGCATTTGTGGTGAAAATTAAGGCTAAGATAATTAACTCAAGAATTGAACCGAAGATTATTGTTGTCAAAAATATTGGAGAAAACAGTTTTTTTTTTCTGAAAATCCATCTGAGAATTATAACAAACGTACGTTAGGGTTCGAGCTAGTCTGTAGCAGACTGCAGACAGCAGCGGTTGACGACATGTCGCCACGGCAGGTCCCAGCGACTCATCATAATATAGAACCTAACTGCACACGGCAACAGATGAGACCAACGCTGTATTCTTATTGGTTTTATGTCTTCTATGAGACAGGTCTCAACAAGTAAGCCTAATGATTAACATGGATAAAAGGAAAATGTCTAACGTCCATGTCGTACCTCCTCCTATCCAGTTTGGGAACTCTACACTTGAAGTTGTCGACAAGAACGTTTACTAGGGATAAATGATCTATTAGGGTAGTAGGTCCAACTTCGAAAAAGAGGTCAATCGTCTATTATTACTCTAATTGCACCACATTGCTATTTCACTTCTGGAACATTTTCCAATTTAATGAAATATAGTAAAATTACACATTTATTTAAATCTGGTGACACATCAGACCCCTAAAATTTTCGACCTATTTCTATATTGCCAACTCTTACAAAAAATTTTGATAATTTAATATTTAGTCAGCTGCTTAATCATTTTAATAGACATTATCTTCTTCACAAGAAACAGTTCGGATTTACGAGGGGTTGTTCAACTACTGACGCAGCAGTTCAGTTACTGAAAAGTATTTTGCGCCTTGGGAGAAGCCGCAAGATGCGTAATGTATATTTTGCGACTTGTCAAAAGCTTTTGATTGTGTACATCATGATACTCTTATTACGAAATGATATAATTACGACATTAAGAACAAAGCTCTCGATCTCCTAACTTCTTATTTGGGCAACAGAATCCAGAAGGTCTAAGTTAATGGTAAGACATCTCCAGGTATTGCTTTAAAAAGGGGTGTCCCGCGGGGTTCAATTCTTGGACCACTTCTATTATTTATGTATATAATAACGATTTACCTTATTACGTAAGGAACATTCATGAGATTGTGTTGTTCGCGGACGATACCTCTCTGATTTTTAACATTAAACGACAACAGAGTAATTTTGACGAAGTAAACAATGCACTCCCTAAAGTTGTTAATTTGTTAAATGTAAATAATCTACTTCTTTATCTATTACTAAATTATATTATTGTTATTAATATTCATAAAACAAAAATTCTAATATTCTCAATGCCCAATGTTAAACAAATGGTAGCCAATGTACAGCTTAATGAATCTAGGATTGAGCCCGTTGAGAACCATGTTGCAACCAAGCAAAATACCTAAATATTTTGCTCGACGCCCAAAGTACAATGGGGTTCACATAATATAGAAAGGCTACGGGCAAACTCAGTTCTGCAGTTTATGCAGTTAAGACAATTAGATGGCCACAGATATAGATACAGTTAGACTGGTTTATTTCAGTTACTTTCATAGTATAATGTCATATGGGATTCTTCTGTGGGGGAATGCTGCAGACCTAAATACAATATTCGTTTTGAAGGAAAGAGCTATAAAGGGAATTAACATTTAGAGCAGAGGACGTCTCTATGCTGACATGATGAGACAAGATAACGTAATTGCAAATAATATTGTGCGGTCGGGTAATACTGACATGTTGTGATGTCGTGTCGTTAGCTACGAAGGTCTTCTTTTGGATGGCGATTATTTATCCCGGCCTATAGAACTAGGCTCTTCGTTCTTGCTCAACTTTTTCCATTCTGCCTGGACTTAGTCTACATCTTCCAAAGTAAATCAGTTGGCAGTGGCACTCATATAGCTTCTTACGATTTCGATTCAGCGATGCCGATTACCGAGTCCTTTCAACTCTAGGCATCTTCGACTTATGTACCCCTCTGGTCTATGCATTAGATGGTCATACCATCTCAGGCTTCAGGTTTCAGGTTCTCCTGCAGCTTATCCACCATGGAAGTCTATCTTGTAACGGCGATAGGGAAGGTATTTAATAGAAAGACATAGAAACCAGTGGTGCCGTTGCGCCACGTCGCCTGCTGCTGTCCGCGGTCGACTGCAAACTCGTACCATTAGGCCTATAGTCATGATATAAGGTTGTTGTCTTCTGTATGTCTAGTCGCCGTCCCCGTCGACGGAGTCTGCACCACCAGCAGAGGACGCGGGTTCGGGTGGCGTGTCCCCGAGCGAGGAGGCCACGCTGCGGGCGCGGTTCGGCGCGGCGTGCGACGCGGAGCTGCTGCAGTTCAGCGGCGCGGCCGCCGCGCTGGCGCGACGCATGGACGTCATGCTGCTCACCGTCGGCGGCGTCGCCTCCGAGCGCGATCCCGCCAAGAGGCTCGAGGTACCCTACCACAACACAGTTCAGCCTCAGTTGACAGTTGAATGCGACGTTGTCATTCGGACTGGAACGGCCAATTAGCAATGGAACTAAGCTTGGTACCCGACTAAATATCCCTATGTAAGACTAGTTTCATGTGGGGACTGCAGTCCGCACAATCAGTTGATAAAGATTTTTTCGGGGACTATAGTCACTGTGGACGCTTGGGTGGTTAAGTGTTCCCTTGATGCACTACAAAAACAAAAAACTTTGCTTTACAATTTACATTACGTATTTTATATCGATCTAAATAACAAAAGTTGTCTGGTCCATGCTAGAGAAAGGCAGTGCCATTCCTCGTACACTATGTCAGAATCACTCAGGTGAATAACACCTGTAACATTTGTATGTCCAGATCCTGAAGAACCAGATGGGTCAGTTAGCTCCGGACGCGGCTGCGCTCATCTCTCGCGGCGACTCGCTCGTGTACGCGCGACACAAGGACAACCCGCTCCTCGCTGACTATATACAGACACACTTCCAGGTATATACATTACTTAGTAGCCTGTGATATCATTAGAGCTAGCGATAGCCTAGTGGAGATTGCAACAGACTGTCATGCATACTACTAGGTACTGAATTTTCGAAGTTATGTGCGCATTAAAGTGATAATTATTACTGTCTATGTCTCGTGTTTCGACAAGCGCAGTAAGCCTTCGGTCCCGTTTGTCATGAAGATCTTTGATAGGCGTTATGAGATTAGATTAGCCCTGGATCCTAGGGTTACAAGGTGATCACCATATAGTGAGTACAAGTTTTGATATGAAACAACTTGTAAATGGCAAATATGTTGTGTTGCAGGACAAGTTGCGTAACAAGTGGTCGATGGTGATGTCTGAGATAGAGCTGAAACGCAACCTAGCGCTGGCGGCTGAGGACAACCTCAAGGAGCTGTCGCGCCTCGTCGCCGACCTACAGGCGTGGTGCGACGCGCTCGACGATAACCTGAAGAATAACCCGGTTAGTATACACTGCTATGTTCATTGAAATTAATTAGGAAATGGAGAAGTTTCTTCTTTATAGAATAAAAATATGGATGAAAACTAATAACCTGCCGTAAAAGTATTTAAATCGATCAATAAATGACTGAGCAATTGGTCTGTACGGTAGGGTTTGTAGCTGCTGGTGAAGGTGCAGAATGAGAAGTCCAGCCTTCATGTTGTATAAAGAGAATATATATACAAAATAAAATTAACCTAAATAATGTGTATAAAATATGTATTACAAAGAGAAGTAGCTTAAACTACGATACAATTCGCGATAGCCAAACAGGGCAAACTGCGCTTGAGGGGGAGTACTGTAGCTGCAATACATAAATCGGCGACGTTCCGTTGCACGCGAACGTGCATGATGTTTATGTATTGCTAAGGGTCATTAAAGTTCAACTATTTTAAATCAGTGTCTTGAGATCGTTGGTCTTGTGTTTTGTGGACCTTCTGCCATGCAAAATATGTATTAATAATTCTTATTTGTGTCGCGCAGGAGCGATGCCTGGCGGAGGTGTCGGAGCGCGAGTGCGCGTCGGAGCGCATCCAGCAGCTGTGCCGCGAGCTGCGCGCGCAGCACGTGGGGCTGCCTGACCGCGCAGTGAGCGATGCGCTCAGCGCCTGGGGACAAGCCGCGCAGAAGTGCGCCGCCGCGGGGGACGCCGCGAGTAAACAGGTACTATAGCTATATCGACCTTGATGTCCAGTCGAGCTGTGTAATTACACGATTTCATGATTTAACGGTTTAGTCGATAACTCAATTAATTTACTCCTTTTGTATTAACTATTTCGGTTTAGGATAGAATCCCCCGTGAACAGGTAAGAAAAAAATTCTTGGACTATAGTGACCGTGGACATTTTAGTGGATATTTGTTTGAAATATACTAATGTGTGTGCAGGAGAACGAGTCGGTGTGGTGCGAGTGGGTGACGCGCGCCAACCGCGCGCGCGGGGGCGTGGCGGCGCTGGCGGGCGCGCTGCGGGCGCCGCCGCTCGGCGCCAGGGACTACGACGACTTCCCGCTGCAGGAGGACGCGCTCGCGGTAACGTCACCACCACTATACTGTCTTATACCTGCCGAACGTCCCGCGGGCCTGAGAGGCGTGGCGGCGCTGGCGGGCGCGCTGCGGGCGCCGCCGCTCGGCGCCAGGGACTACGACGACTTCCCGCTGCAGGAGGACGCGCTCGCGGTAACGTCACCACCACTATACTGTCTTATACCTGCCGAACGTCCCGCGGGCCTGAGAGGCGTGGCGGCGCTGGCGGGCGCGCTGCGGGCGCCGCCGCTCGGCGCCAGGGACTACGACGACTTCCCGCTGCAGGAGGACGCGCTCGCGGTTACGTCACCACCACTATACTGTCTTATACCTGCCGAACGTCCCGCGGGCCTGAGAGGCGTGGCGGCGCTGGCGGGCGCGCTGCGGGCGCCGCCGCTCGGCGCCAGGGACTACGACGACTTCCCGCTGCAGGAGGACGCGCTCGCGGTAACGTCACCACCACTATACTGTCTTATACCTGCCGAACGTCCCGCGGGCCTGAGAGGCGTGGCGGCGCTGGCGGGCGCGCTGCGGGCGCCGCCGCTCGGCGCCAGGGACTACGACGACTTCCCGCTGCAGGAGGACGCGCTCGCGGTAACGTCACCACCACTATACTGTCTTATACCTGCCGAACGTCCCGCGGGCCTGAGAGGCGTGGCGGCGCTGGCGGGCGCGCTGCGGGCGCCGCCGCTCGGCGCCAGGGACTACGACGACTTCCCGCTGCAGGAGGACGCGCTCGCGGTAACGTCACCACCACTATACTGTCTTATACCTGCCGAACGTCCCGCGGGCCTGAGAGGCGTGGCGGCGCTGGCGGGCGCGCTGCGGGCGCCGCCGCTCGGCGCCAGGGACTACGACGACTTCCCGCTGCAGGAGGACGCGCTCGCGGTAACGTCACCACCACTATACTGTCTTATACCTGCCGAACGTCCCGCGGGCCTGAGAGGCGTGGCGGCGCTGGCGGGCGCGCTGCGGGCGCCGCCGCTCGGCGCCAGGGACTACGACGACTTCCCGCTGCAGGAGGACGCGCTCGCGGTAACGTCACCACCACTATACTGTCTTATACCTGCCGAACGTCCCGCGGGCCTGAGAGGCGTGGCGGCGCTGGCGGGCGCGCTGCGGGCGCCGCCGCTCGGCGCCAGGGACTACGACGACTTCCCGCTGCAGGAGGACGCGCTCGCGATAACGTCACCACCACTATACTGTCTTATACCTGCCGAACGTCCCGCGGGCCTGAGAGGCGTGGCGGCGCTGGCGGGCGCGCTGCGAGCTCCGCCGCTCGGCGCCAGGGACTACGACGACTTCCCGCTGCAGGAGGACGCGCTCGCGGTAACGTCACCACCACTATACTGTCTTATACCTGCCGAACGTCCCGCGGGCCTGAGAGGCGTGGCGGCGCTGGCGGGCGCGCTGCGGGCGCCGCCGCTCGGCGCCAGGGACTACGACGACTTCCCGCTGCAGGAGGACGCGCTCGCGGTAACGTCACCACCACTATACTGTCTTATACCTGCCGAACGTCCCGCGGGCCTGAGAGGCGTGGCGGCGCTGGCGGGCGCGCTGCGGGCGCCGCCGCTCGGCGCCAGGGACTACGACGACTTCCCGCTGCAGGAGGACGCGCTCGCGGTAACGTCACCACCACTATACTGTCTTATACCTGCCGAACGTCCCGCGGGCCTGAGAGGCGTGGCGGCGCTGGCGGGCGCGCTGCGGGCGCCGCCGCTCGGCGCCAGGGACTACGACGACTTCCCGCTGCAGGAGGACGCGCTCGCGGTAACGTCACCACCACTATACTGTCTTATACCTGCCGAACGTCCCGCGGGCCTGAGAGGCGTGGCGGCGCTGGCGGGCGCGCTGCGGGCGCCGCCGCTCGGCGCCAGGGACTACGACGACTTCCCGCTGCAGGAGGACGCGCTCGCGGTAACGTCACCACCACTATACTGTCTTATACCTGCCGAACGTCCCGCGGGCCTGAGAGGCGTGGCGGCGCTGGCGGGCGCGCTGCGGGCGCCGCCGCTCGGCGCCAGGGACTACGACGACTTCCCGCTGCAGGAGGACGCGCTCGCGGTAACGTCACCACCACTATACTGTCTTATACCTGCCGAACGTCCCGCGGGCCTGAGAGGCGTGGCGGCGCTGGCGGGCGCGCTGCGGGCGCCGCCGCTCGGCGCCAGGGACTACGACGACTTCCCGCTGCAGGAGGACGCGCTCGCGATAACGTCACCACCACTATACTGTCTTATACCTGCCGAACGTCCCGCGGGCCTGAGAGGCGTGGCGGCGCTGGCGGGCGCGCTGCGAGCTCCGCCGCTCGGCGCCAGGGACTACGACGACTTCCCGCTGCAGGAGGACGCGCTCGCGGTAACGTCACCACCACTATACTGTCTTATACCTGCCGAACGTCCCGCGGGCCTGAGAGGCGTGGCGGCGCTGGCGGGCGCGCTGCGGGCGCCGCCGCTCGGCGCCAGGGACTACGACGACTTCCCGCTGCAGGAGGACGCGCTCGCGGTAACGTCACCACCACTATACTGTCTTATACCTGCCGAACGTCCCGCGGGCCTGAGAGGCGTGGCGGCGCTGGCGGGCGCGCTGCGGGCGCCGCCGCTCGGCGCCAGGGACTACGACGACTTCCCGCTGCAGGAGGACGCGCTCGCGGTAACGTCACCACCACTATACTGTCTTATACCTGCCGAACGTCCCGCGGGCCTGAGAGGCGTGGCGGCGCTGGCGGGCGCGCTGCGGGCGCCGCCGCTCGGCGCCAGGGACTACGACGACTTCCCGCTGCAGGAGGACGCGCTCGCGGTAACGTCACCACCACTATACTGTCTTATACCTGCCGAACGTCCCGCGGGCCTGAGAGGCGTGGCGGCGCTGGCGGGCGCGCTGCGGGCGCCGCCGCTCGGCGCCAGGGACTACGACGACTTCCCGCTGCAGGAGGACGCGCTCGCGGTAACGTCACCACCACTATACTGTCTTATACCTGCCGAACGTCCCGCGGGCCTGAGAGGCGTGGCGGCGCTGGCGGGCGCGCTGCGGGCGCCGCCGCTCGGCGCCAGGGACTACGACGACTTCCCGCTGCAGGAGGACGCGCTCGCGGTAACGTCACCACCACTATACTGTCTTATACCTGCCGAACGTCCCGCGGGCCTGAGAGGCGTGGCGGCGCTGGCGGGCGCGCTGCGGGCGCCGCCGCTCGGCGCCAGGGACTACGACGACTTCCCGCTGCAGGAGGACGCGCTCGCGGTAACGTCACCACCACTATACTGTCTTATACCTGCCGAACGTCCCGCGGGCCTGAGAGGCGTGGCGGCGCTGGCGGGCGCGCTGCGGGCGCCGCCGCTCGGCGCCAGGGACTACGACGACTTCCCGCTGCAGGAGGACGCGCTCGCGGTTACGTCACCACCACTATACTGTCTTATACCTGCCGAACGTCCCGCGGGCCTGAGAGGCGTGGCGGCGCTGGCGGGCGCGCTGCGGGCGCCGCCGCTCGGCGCCAGGGACTACGACGACTTCCCGCTGCAGGAGGATGCGCTCGCGGTAACGTCACCACCACTATACTGTCTTATACCTGCCGAACGTCCCGCGGGCCTGAGAGGCGTGGCGGCGCTGGCGGGCGCGCTGCGGGCGCCGCCGCTCGGCGCCAGGGACTACGACGACTTCCCGCTGCAGGAGGACGCGCTCGCGGTAACGTCACCACCACTATACTGTCTTATACCTGACGAACGTCCCGCGGGCCTGAGAGGCGTGGCGGCGCTGGCGGGCGCGCTGCGGGCGCCGCCGCTCGGCGCCAGGGACTACGACGACTTCCCGCTGCAGGAGGACGCGCTCGCGGTTACGTCACCACCACTATACTGTCTTATACCTGCCGAACGTCCCGCGGGCCTGAGAGGCGTGGCGGCGCTGGCGGGCGCGCTGCGGGCGCCGCCGCTCGGCGCCAGGGACTACGACGACTTCCCGCTGCAGGAGGACGCGCTCGCGGTAACGTCACCACCACTATACTGTCTTATACCTGCCGAACGTCCCGCGGGCCTGAGAGGCGTGGCGGCGCTGGCGGGCGCGCTGCGGGCGCCGCCGCTCGGCGCCAGGGACTACGACGACTTCCCGCTGCAGGAGGACGCGCTCGCGGTAACGTCACCACCACTATACTGTCTTATACCTGCCGAACGTCCCGCGGGCCTGAGAGGCGTGGCGGCGCTGGCGGGCGCGCTGCGGGCGCCGCCGCTCGGCGCCAGGGACTACGACGACTTCCCGCTGCAGGAGGACGCGCTCGCGGTAACGTCACCACCACTATACTGTCTTATACCTGCCGAACGTCCCGCGGGCCTGAGAGGCGTGGCGGCGCTGGCGGGCGCGCTGCGAGCTCCGCCGCTCGGCGCCAGGGACTACGACGACTTCCCGCTGCAGGAGGACGCGCTCGCGGTAACGTCACCACCACTATACTGTCTTATACCTGCCGAACGTCCCGCGGGCCTGAGAGGCGTGGCGGCGCTGGCGGGCGCGCTGCGGGCGCCGCCGCTCGGCGCCAGGGACTACGACGACTTCCCGCTGCAGGAGGACGCGCTCGCGGTAACGTCACCACCACTATACTGTCTTATACCTGCCGAACGTCCCGCGGGCCTGAGAGGCGTGGCGGCGCTGGCGGGCGCGCTGCGGGCGCCGCCGCTCGGCGCCAGGGACTACGACGACTTCCCGCTGCAGGAGGACGCGCTCGCGGTAACGTCACCACCACTATACTGTCTTATACCTGCCGAACGTCCCGCGGGCCTGAGAGGCGTGGCGGCGCTGGCGGGCGCGCTGCGGGCGCCGCCGCTCGGCGCCAGGGACTACGACGACTTCCCGCTGCAGGAGGACGCGCTCGCGGTAACGTCACCACCACTATACTGTCTTATACCTGCCGAACGTCCCGCGGGCCTGAGAGGCGTGGCGGCGCTGGCGGGCGCGCTGCGGGCGCCGCCGCTCGGCGCCAGGGACTACGACGACTTCCCGCTGCAGGAGGACGCGCTCGCGGTAACGTCACCACCACTATACTGTCTTATACCTGCCGAACGTCCCGCGGGCCTGAGAGGCGTGGCGGCGCTGGCGGGCGCGCTGCGGGCGCCGCCGCTCGGCGCCAGGGACTACGACGACTTCCCGCTGCAGGAGGACGCGCTCGCGGTAACGTCACCACCACTATACTGTCTTATACCTGCCGAACGTCCCGCGGGCCTGAGAGGCGTGGCGGCGCTGGCGGGCGCGCTGCGGGCGCCGCCGCTCGGAGCCAGGGACTACGACGACTTCCCGCTGCAGGAGGACGCGCTCGCGGTAACGTCACCACCACTATACTGTCTTATACCTGCCGAACGTCCCGCGGGCCTGAGAGGCGTGGCGGCGCTGGCGGGCGCGCTGCGGGCGCCGCCGCTCGGCGCCAGGGACTACGACGACTTCCCGCTGCAGGAGGACGCGCTCGCGGTAACGTCACCACCACTATACTGTCTTATACCTGCCGAACGTCCCGCGGGCCTGAGAGGCGTGGCGGCGCTGGCGGGCGCGCTGCGGGCGCCGCCGCTCGGCGCCAGGGACTACGACGACTTCCCGCTGCAGGAGGACGCGCTCGCGGTAACGTCACCACCACTATACTGTCTTATACCTGCCGAACGTCCCGCGGGCCTGAGAGGCGTGGCGGCGCTGGCGGGCGCGCTGCGGGCGCCGCCGCTCGGCGCCAGGGACTACGACGACTTCCCGCTGCAGGAGGACGCGCTCGCGGTAACGTCACCACCACTATACTGTCTTATACCTGCCGAACGTCCCGCGGGCCTGAGAGGCGTGGCGGCGCTGGCGGGCGCGCTGCGGGCGCCGCCGCTCGGCGCCAGGGACTACGACGACTTCCCGCTGCAGGAGGACGCGCTCGCGGTAACGTCACCACCACTATACTGTCTTATACCTGCCGAACGTCCCGCGGGCCTGAGAGGCGTGGCGGCGCTGGCGGGCGCGCTGCGGGCGCCGCCGCTCGGCGCCAGGGACTACGACGACTTCCCGCTGCAGGAGGACGCGCTCGCGGTAACGTCACCACCACTATACTGTCTTATACCTGCCGAACGTCCCGCGGGCCTGAGAGGCGTGGCGGCGCTGGCGGGCGCGCTGCGGGCGCCGCCGCTCGGCGCCAGGGACTACGACGACTTCCCGCTGCAGGAGGACGGGCTCGCGGTAACGTCACCACCACTATACTGTCTTATACCTGCCGAACGTCCCGCGGGCCTGAGAGGCGTGGCGGCGCTGGCGGGCGCGCTGCGGGCGCCGCCGCTCGGCGCCAGGGACTACGACGACTTCCCGCTGCAGGAGGACGCGCTCGCGGTAACGTCACCACCACTATACTGTCTTATACCTGCCGAACGTCCCGCGGGCCTGAGAGGCGTGGCGGCGCTGGCGGGCGCGCTGCGGGCGCCGCCGCTCGGCGCCAGGGACTACGACGACTTCCCGCTGCAGGAGGACGCGCTCGCGGTAACGTCACCACCACTATACTGTCTTATACCTGCCGAACGTCCCGCGGGCCTGAGAGGCGTGGTGGCGCTGGCGGGCGCGCTGCGGGCGCCGCCGCTCGGCGCCAGGGACTACGACGACTTCCCGCTGCAGGAGGACGCGCTCGCGGTAACGTCACCACCACTATACTGTCTTATACCTGCCGAACGTCCCGCGGGCCCGAGAGGCGTGGCGGCGCTGTGTGTAACGTGTGTGTTGTGTGTGCAGCGCATCAAGTCGTCGATGGCGGAGGTGCAGGCGAGCGTGGAGGAGACGGAGCGCGAGTTCGGGCGCCTGTCGCGTCGCGCGCGTGACGTCACGCCTCAGGCGACGCGTGTGCGCGACAAGCTGCGCGACGAGTGGGCCTCCCTCGAGAAGGACTACAGCGACAGACACGCACGGTACTACTACAGCATTGCCCCTATATAGCACAGAATAGATATTTCATATTTTGTTACGCCTACCCGACTGTATTACAGCTAATCTTGGTCAATGTCGCATTCATCATATCGTATCCCACTTTATTGACCCCCTTACCTGACTTACTTACGTAATTTGTGGATAGTCCTATATAGACAAAAGCAAACTGAACTTAGTAACTTTATGAAAAACTAGAGGATGCCAGCAGCTACGCCTGCTTTTTTTTAAATTAACCCGTTTTGGCCGATCCCGTGGGAATATCGGGAAATCCCTTCTTAGTGCACCCCTACGGTCCCCAAGGAACATACATGCCAAATTTCAGCTTCCTGCGCCCAATAGTTTCGGCTGTAGCGTGTCTGTTAGTCAGTCAGTAACGCAAGGATTTTATATATTAAGATAATAATATTACGAGTAACATTGAACTATACGACTCAATTGAAAAATCCTATGATTCTCATAGACATGAGCAATGCATTTGATTGAGTACATCACTCATCATATATTTGGTAAATGTGAAACTCTACATAAGGTGCTTTTATCGACATGTTGTATAGACTTTTCACGTATAGTCTAGCAATGAATTATCGCAGCAATATTAGTAAAAAATACACTAATGTGCAAAATTAAACATCATAATAATAATATTGAATGCCAAGAGTGCCTCAGGGTGCCATTTTCGTACCACACGTAATACTTGTTGGTATGTACAGATAGTTATAAAAGTGTGTTTCATAATTCATTCATTAATTCGTGGTGGCGCAGCGACCCAATGTGAGTCTTTGCCTCTGACACGAGATCTCTCCATCTTTTCCTGTCCATCCGTACATTCCTTCCAGTCCAGTTTACGAAGTCCTGCTAGATCTTTTAGGACTTCGTCATTCGCTGAAATGTGTTTCATAATAATCTACACTAATATTATAAAGAGGAAAGAATTGTTTTTTTATTTGTTTGTTTGTAATGGATAAACTCAAAAACTACTGGACCGATTTTAAAAATTATTTCACCATTAGAAAGCTTCATTATCTGCGAGTAACATAGGCCATATTTTATTTTAGAAAAAATAGGGGTCGGTACGCGAAGTAGTTCCCTCAGGACGCGGGTGAAACCGCGGGAAACGGCTAGTATAATATAAAAATAATTCAATCCAAACACTTATATTAACTTCAGTAAATTACAAATTAAATCTTTCTACAATTTCAATTTAATACAGTTTTGTACTCAGCAATATTTTTTTGTGTATCAGTGTATTGATGTACATTTTGTCACAAGGTGGACAAAATGCCAAGTTGTGTGGGCGAACTTGTATTCCCTCCTGGAGTCATGCGGCGAGTGGTTGGACGGCGCCGAGAGGTCGCTAGCGGCCGCCAACGACCCCAACCTGCCCTTCAAAGACCTCAAGCAGAAGGTCCGAGATTTGGAGAAACAGGTAAGAAATATATTTATTTATTTGAGTTTATTAATGATGGATGATTAACATCGTTTTATTGGTTTGTTTTTGTCTTTTCGTACGACTCAGTTACTTCACCCATTTGTGGTGGACACGCAAAGCAGTTGGTGTTCATTAATATATACAAATCGTGGTCGAACTACGCACACATGAAATCACTCACCAACGGGATATCTCGGCACGCTTCAGACACGCGTCTTGTTATGTGTTTTTTGTGCAAAGATGGAGAACAAAATATAGTTATTTAATTTGTTCAGTTAATGGAGGTTTCAAATCTACTTTAAACAGTGAATTTGCGCTTTTGAAGCTCCCACTTGCACCAGACAGGTAAGTCAGGTAAGTAGGTATTTGCTTGTATTTTTTATGTATCACAGAATAGTAGCCAATAGATAGGTAAGCGCGACTTTTGGGGCCTTCAAATATTTTTAACCGACTTCAAAAAAAAAGGAGGAGGTTCTCAATTCGGCCGGTATATTTTTCGGTTTTTTTTTTAAGTTTCTGAACCGATTTACGTGATTCTTTTTTTGTTTGATGCGAGATAGTTTCGAATTCGTCCCATAAAATTTGATTCAGGTAGTATTTACCTGTACCTTCACCTATCCCGATGTCTGAAATAAAATCTCGCTAGTAAATTTAATCCACTTCCCAGTTACCGATTAAGCTGAAATTCTGTATATGTATGTAAAATGGATGACAACGAAAAATGATTATGATATAGAGCTGATCAGATGATGGAAAGGTGGCCATAGGAACTCAGTAAATAAATGACAAAACTCTATCGAGTTTGGGCTCGTTACATTCGTCAACGAGCACTTAGGTGCGGATGGTAACAAAGATCCTTTATGGTCTGATGAAGGAGGATATGGTGGCCATACAAACTCAGTAATTATAAAAATCAATTTGGCTTGTACAATGATGATAATGGTGACTTCACATAAATCATGCGGTAAGGCCGTTTCTTGAGATCTATATTTTTAAGGGGCGCACCTTTTGTAGGTCCACCCATAAATAACTAGTTGACAATACAACAATACACTAAATGTATTAAATAAAAATAACTACGTTAAAAAAACCGACGGCAAAAACAAAAAATTGGGCAAGTGCGAGTCGGACTCGCGCACGAAGGGTTCCGTACCAACATCTTTAAAAGAAAATCACGTTCTTTGCATGTATACTTAAATACTTTTTAAGTTACTACCTGTTTATTAAGATCGAGTAACAAATTGCTTAAAAATTACGTTTGTTGTATGGGAGGCGCCCTTTATTATTAACTTTTTCTTTTTTTTATTTAATTATTTATTTTGAAAGGTAATATACAACTACATATTATGTGAAAATTTAAAGCGTCTACCTGTTACAGTTAGTAATTTTGAGCAAAAAATACGAACAAAAAACACGTTTTTGTATGAGACGCCCCCCCCCCCCCTCCTTAACCCTTTAATATTTTCAATTTTTTTATTTGTAGTATTTGTTGTTATTGCGGCAACCGAAATACATAATTTGTGAAAATTTCAGCTCTCTAGCTATCACGGTTTATGAGATACAGCCTGGTGACAGACACAGACATACAGACAGACAGACGGACAGACAGACAGCGGAGGCTGACTAATAGTGTCCCGTTTTTACCTTTTAGGTACGGAACCCTAAAAAGTAAAAAATAATAAAAATTGACTATTAATTAAATACTACCTATTATTTATATGTGCTATTTACTAATAGGTTTGAAGTTAGTGCCAAGCCTTTAACACAGGGCCGCATGCGGCCCGCTGGCCTTTTTTGTGCGGCCCGGCATAGCACAGTACTTTTATTTTTACAGTAGGTAGTATTACTTATAAAGATTCAAAATTAAGTAAAATTAACGTATTAATTAATTTACTCATGTTTTCTCCCTTATTGCGTACACACAGAACACTACATATGTGGCTATGGGTTCTAGGCTTTCAAGCTTAGGTATAAAGAACCTGAGCAAGACAGTTGATGGTGTCTTTTAGCGTTTCTTTGCAATATAACAGAAAAACTTGGTGAACTTAATCGCCGATTACAAGGTGAGCATCAACTGATTTCTCAAAAGGCAAGTAAAGTGTTTGCTTTCGAAGACAAACTTCATATTAATATGTATATCGAAGAAATAAATAATAAAAAAAACATAATTTTCCAACATTGATAAAAGCTCAACATGATGGAACTGATGTGTCCCCAGAAAATCTGGATTATATTTCAAACCTTCCAGGGTTATTCGATGACACTTGCTGGTACTCATATGTAAGTAGAGCTAGGCATGCTGCAAGGTTACTTCATAAGTTCCAGTGGTAGGGTCACTTATGTCAAACAAAATGAACCCAAACTCGGCATGCCTAGCTCTACTCACATATGAGTACCAGCAAGAGTCATCTAATAACCCTGGAAGGTTACTTCATAAGTTTCAGTGGTAGGGTCTCTCATGTACAAACAAAATGAGCCCAAACTCGGCATGCCGAGCTCTACTCACATATGAGTACCAGCAAGTGTCATCGAATAACCCTGGAAGTTTACTTCATAACTTTCAGTGGTAGGGTCTCTTATGTACAAACAAAATGAGCCCAAACTCGGCATGCCTTGCTTTACGCACATATGAGTACCAGCAAGAGTCATCGAATAACCCTGGAAGGTTACTTCATAAGTTCCAGTGGTAGGGTCTCTCATGTACAAACAAAATGAGCCCAAACTCGGCATGCCTAGCTCTACTCACACATGAGTACCAGCAAGAGTCATTGAATAACCCTGGAAGGTTACTTCATAAGTTCCAGTGGTAGGGTCTCTTATGTACAAACAAAATGAGCCCAAACTCGGCATGCCTAGCTCTACTCACATATGAGTACCAGCAAGAGTCATCTAATAACCCTGGAAGGTTACTTCATAAGTTCCAGTGGTAGGGTCCCTTATGTACAAACAAAATGAGCCCAAACTCGGCATGCCTAGCTCTACTCACATAAGGGTACCAGTAAGACTCATCGAATAACCTTGGAAGGTTACTTCCAGTGGTAGGGTCTCACTAAAACAAATAAAATGAGCCCCAACCTGGCATAACTAGGTCTACTCTTTTATGAGTTCCAGTCGCAACACTTGAACGGCATGGTATACCATCAGTCCACATAATCTTACCAGATTTCAACGCAAGAAACAAAATAATATCTAAATACCGAAATATATCCTGAATCAACATAATGGAAAAAATAAAGTAATTATGTCCATTTAGGTATAGTATATAAAAATAAGAAACTCATTTGTACGTTATTCGCACAGAAAAAAAATTCTAAGTCTCAAAGTTTTTTAGTTGAACTACATTTCCGCAAGTTACCGTACGTAGTACGTACTGTTGCCGCCGTGTCGCTGTAGTGACGCGATTTTGTACCTACTAATTTTGTAAACGCGTCCTTAAGCAACGAATTTCTGAAAAGATTTACGTAAAATAAAGAAATGTCTTCTCTTAATTGATAATCCTTGGCACTTAGAAGTAGCCACTACAACAGAGCTTGCAGTATTGGGTTTTGATAATGTAAAATTATCTGATGAGCTGATTGATTTAAAAATGATACGAATCTGGAGGCGATTTTTAAAGAGAAGAGAGACACATCAAAAAAGGATAGCTAGGAGACATTAAAAATTGTGCACACTTACTCTTGACATTGTTTGCATCAACATACCTATGTGAATCTTCATTGCCAAAAATGAAATATGCGAAAAAGGTCTCTCGGCTTACTGATACCTAGACGACGTGGCGACGCGACGTTTTGAGAGTAGCATGCGGTAATTATGTGCCTGATTTAGCAAAAATTGTCAAAAGTTTGTTACAGTGTCACAAATCACATTAATGTTTATTACATAAATAAATGCTTATATTTTTAAAAAATACACGCAAAATACACGCCAAGACGTGGAGTTGCGGAAACAGCCCGTGCAATCAAGTATCAAGTATATTTTTAAATTATTAGTTTTATGTTACTGTCGCATAATCCCCACTTTGCCATTAATCTTACAAATGCGAAAGAAACTGTTTGTCTGTTACGCTTTCACGACTAAACCACTGAATCGGTTTTGATTAAATTTGGTACATAAATAGACTATTATAGCTCGGTAAAGGACATACGCGACATAGGTACGTAGGTTAATTACTGCGGCCCGCTAGATTAAACTGAAGCAATTATGTGGCCCAGTGTAAAAAAAGGTTGAGTATGGCTGCTTTAACAAATAATAATATTTTTAATGAATATGAGCAAATTAATACATTACTGCGTATATAAATAATAGGTAGTATTTAATTAATATTAAATTTTTATTATTTTTTACTTTTTAGGGTTCCGTACCTCACAAGGTAAAAAAAGGAACCCTTATAAGATCACTTTCTTGTCTGTCTGTCTGTCTGTCTGTCTGTCTGTCCGTGTGTCACCACCGTTTTTTTCAGGAACGGGTGGACCTAGCAAATTGAAATTTATACCAGATACTGAGGTTTATGGTTCGTATTAGGTGTATAAAAATCAAGGTCCTGGATCAACTCGATAAAAAGATATGGTCAAAATTAGATTTTTGCGAAAACTTGTAAGTACCAAAATTAACCTTAATTTCAACTTTTTTTAATTTTCGGAAATTTTCCTTTACTTGTGCTGTAAGACCTTGGTTTAACCAAAATTGTCAATTCTAGGTCAACCGTAAGTACCCTATAGGTTTTGGGTCGAAAACCTATATGGTAGTTCCCGTTGAACTAGAATCACGAAATTTGGCCAAAAGCAGGGTCTTACAGCACAAATAAAGGAAAAAATACAAAAAATAAAAAAAGTGGAAAATTTAAGGGTGTCCCCATACATACATAGTAGACTCCATTTAAGATAGTCCTCTAAGTTGTATGCGCGCTCATACAGATTTAGAGGACTAATGAGCACCAACAACCAAATGAGGCGTAATTAGCACCAACCTCAAATAAGTTAAAATGCGTACGGAACCCTCAGTGCGCGGTTCAGAATCGCAATTGCCCGATTTTTTTTGTTTTTGATGTCGGTTTTTTTTAACGTTGTTCTTTTTATTACAAATTCTCTTATTATGTAGTTATTATATTATAAAGTTAAAGAGTTTCTTTGTTTGTTTGATTGGTTAGACGTTATAGTATCTTTGAGAAGGTACTTACTGGGTCGTAAGAAAACAAACAAAAAATGTTTTTTATCGGTCCCTTTAACGAGGACTAGAGGAAGCCCGCAGCTGCTCTTGCACATTTATTTTATAATTTAACCATTTCAGTCCGATCCCTTGGGAATTTTGGGAAATCCTTAGTGTACCCCTACGGTCTTCAAGGAACATACATGCCAAATTTCAGCTTCCGGCACCCAATAGTTTCGGCTGTGCGTTGTCTGTCACCTAGACAGTAACGCAAGGACTTTTTATATATATACTGATACATCAGACATATAACATCACGCTATGAGCCACAAGTGCACGTTATAATTATTTAGAAGTACTGCACCGCACTACGGGCCTAAGGGACTGTGTTCACAGCTAATTGAAACTTGTGTTCAAAATCTGGGGGCACTGCAGTGCCCCCGCCAAGTCGAGCGCGAAGAAACACTGCCGTACCACCTACTCTATCTACTCTGGATAGGACTAGAACGCTGAGATTCCCGTCATCTAGTAAGCTATATTTCAAGTCGGTAGACCATTTAGTTCCGAAGCTAAACGCAAGCAAAGTTTCACATTTCCGACACTGACAAACTGATCATCAAAATTGAACTAGTACTTCCCATTGGTCTAGAGCGCTGAAATTTGGTACAGCCGTAAAGTTTAACGCCCACAAAGAGGAAATAATGTCAAAACTAGGATCATGAAAGATTCAAGAATTTTCAAAAAACTACTCTTATAGTTATAACTAAAAAGAAATGTGTCTTATAAGAAAATCTAATAAGGCAATCAGTCCAGGTCTTGTCAGCTTTTTGCAAAAAGAAGTGAAATCCCACCAAAACATTCTGTAAAAAATCTTTAGACAAAGTTGAGCCAAGTCTAGGTTCCTTACTGCAATTTATTTATATTTAATGTTATGTAACTTGGCCGTTGTCCTGTCTAATATTTACACGTTAGTGGGTACAGGTCAACATTTATTTTCAGGTATTATTTTCCCTATAAGGCGATCCTACCATTGTCACGAGTGCGTCTCTAGCATCTCGTTCTGTGTGTAACCGGCGTGGCTCTTTCAGGTCCACTTTTGTTGTGGATTTTTCCGGCATGCAATCCCTGCATGCTAAGAATGTTGACCCCCTATAGTTTCTGTGTCTATAGCTGTGTAGCGTGGTGAATCGTCTAGTACCGTATGGTCCTAAACGATTCACCACGCTCTTGTCTCACTTTTGCATTGACGTCTCCCATGACAACAGTGAAATGTGTTTTGGTGGTGCATCGTGGTATACAGTCTCCATCTCTTCATCTGGGTTTCATAACTCAGTACATAGTAAGTAATCCGGATCGAAAGTGTCGTGATGCTGTCGCTCAGACACGCTGTCACGGATTGCTTTGTTGTCGAGACAATCTACAACATCCTGGTATCGTTGGCTTCCCTTCCCGAAATAGTATATACAGGGTGTAAAAAGACCCTTAACGAAAATTGAAATCCCATGTTGTACCAATCACTACGAACATTTTTTACTTCGGCACCATATCTGGGAAATTACTGGTTCAGGAGATACTGAGGCTCAAAGTTGGTATGAATTTTTTCTAATTAGTTACAAAATCGTATTTACCCCGCCAATATGTTCTTTAGATGCCCTATGACCCCATGGATAAGTAGGTATTTCGAGCATTGCATGCGCGCGCTTTTAATTGCGGTTTAAAAAATGTGAAAACATAAAAAAGAATTCGTTTCCCAGGTATTATTTTTCGTTAGTATGACTTGGCATGATGTCCACAACTAGTAGACTTCGGCTTGGTGATGGGTCTTGTGACATTTTGTATAGCCTGAGGGTTAGTCGCCTCATTTATTGACCCGCAGAAGGAAATAAGTTTTTGGTTGGTGTCCAAATGACTAATATTCCCTCGTGTTGTGCAGATGTCAGTCCGCGCGTCGCAGGTGCAGGGCGCGCGTGCGGCGGGGCGCGGGGTTGTAGGAGCTTGCGGAGCCCCCCTCGCCGCCGACGTGCAGGACCAGCTGGAACTGCTCAACGAGCGCTGGCACCACGCCGCTGCTGCGCTGCAGAAGCTCACCGACAAGTACGTATTACTAGCGGTTATTTTAGGACTACGTGCGACCGACGGCAATCAGCTGGAACTCTGTCGCATGTGAGAGTATACGTCAAAATGCTCTCAACGACTGGATTGACCAGCAACAATTTACATGAGCGCTTGTCCAGTGGAGCTGGCCGGATGTGATGATGTAGCGTCCGGCTGCTGTGGCGTGCGTTCGGTTGTAAAGAAGCTCGAAGCAGAATAAATGCCACGAATTAAGTTAGAATTGCCACTAGCGTTTGGTGGTAACCTTCATTCACTTTCTAGGAGTTCTCCAACACCCGTGTGTCCGGCCCGCACAGGCGGGTGTTAATAGCTGTCAATTGCAGTATCAACGTCCGTGTGATTTGCCCACACAGGGCGGGTATTAAGAGCTATGTCTAGCGCAGTATACAGTAACGGCCGTGTGTTCAAGCGTCACTGAACTCTGAAACAGCCGTGTGATCAGCCTTCCCAGTGCGTGTTGTAAGAGCTACGTTTGTCGCAGGATCGCGTCGGCGGAGTCGTCGCAGGTGGTGGCGGGCGGCGGCGCGGCGTGGGCGCTGGGTGCGCGGGCACAGCTGCGCCTGGTGTCCGAGCTGCTGCACACCACCAGCGCTAACGTCTCCGACCGGACCAGCCTCGCCATACGACTCAGCCTCGTCAAGGTCAGACCCTATACACTATACAGAGAACCTACACACTATACACTTACACAGAACCTACACAATGTACACTTTCAGAGAACCTATACAATATACACTCTTACAGCATCTAAATAGTATACAATTTCACAGAACACCTACCCTTTTGGCAGCCTATACGGTACACACCTTTACAGTAAACGTATACTTCGTACAGTATACACTTTCACAGAATGTACACAATATACACCTTCATAGAGCCTACATATTATACACTTCCACGAAACCTACACAGTATACACTTTCATAAAGACTTCTCAGAATACACATTCACAAAGTCTGCACATTATACACTTTCACAGATTCTACACAATAAACACTTTCACTGAATCTACACAGTAGACACTTTCACAGAAACCATACAGTATACACGTGAACCTAAACAGTATACACTTTACAGATCTTTTATAGTAGAAACTCGTAGACAAAACTACAATTACATTTTTCAAAAATTTAGTAAGCTACAATAGAACTGACTTATTCTTCCTAGATGAAATTGTAAAGTTAAAATACAAAATTATCATAACACAAACATAATACGTAACAACTACCAATCCCGTAATCAACATTTTTTTTTGACTCATGGTGGGAACCAAACAATTTACGGGCTGACCCCCCCTAGGCTGGGCCCCTAAAGAGGCTCATTCTAGGGAGAGTGTGATGACTCTCCGCCGAGAAGCGCCGGGACTACCCACTAAAACCACCATGGTGTTCCTCTATCCGATCCCATTGAATGACGGGGTCACGGGATCTACGTTAGCATTACTGCCGCGACCATCCCGTAATCAACCTTATCATCACATCTTCAACTACACATCCCTCCGACAATTTTGTCAAACATTACACGCTCCTTACCGAGAAGAAAATGATTTTTTTAATGAAAAAATTTTGCGAAATTATGATACTACTCTTATATAGTTGATCATAAAACTGGACTGACGCGTAACATCTAATGTCCACACAATTAATGAAAACCAATCCCAAACACAGAAATATTTTCAACCCCATTTAAATCGTTCCTTACTTGCGAATGTATTCACTACAACAAACTCGTGAACGTACAAATAATCACATACAGTGTGAATGTGTGATCTAAATCGCTGCGTCGTTTACGCTATCTACTCGATTAACGGATCATCGCTTACGCCGAGCCATCCACGCGAGCCGGGTTATTGTAGCGAATATATATTCACATGTCTGTGAATAGTAGCTTAACTAGCAATGTTCATATTGTATGAATATTCGATAGAGTGTTATGTCGTCTCCTAAATCATTCTTATTCACTCCACTATCCTCACTCCGCTATACAACGTTATTCTGAGTAAACCACTTCTTATTATGATTAATTTTTGTTTTGGGACTTTGCTGAAATAAATTGCCACTTCCATGTTGTCTTCCAAAAAAATGTTTCTCGGGGTAAAGTTCAAAGAAGAAAAAAAAGAACATAATTCTAATAGGAGCATTTTGTTTACTGTTTGTTATATGCAAAGAACAACTAGCTCCCAAAAAGTTAATATGTGAAAAAATACATCGATTTACAAGTAGTTTTAAATACAACCAAAACTTTGTACAAAAATGTAGGGTGGTCATGCGGAAAATATTGTCTTGTCATTGTAGCCACGTCTAACAATAAAATGTTTTATATCGGATTGTGATTTGTACAAAAATGCAATTATAATTAGTGGCACGTCGCGTATAAATCAGCCGGTAGGCCCACTCGGTGCGGGATTCTACCGCGTCGCATCGTGGCTGGCGCGCTGCCAGGCACACACGACATACTAAACTACACTTTATATGGATACAGCTAAGGTTTATAATACCTCGTAATGGATATTGCACGCCAATGCAGTCTTGCACATACTCTCTTGTATTAATATGGTCCAATAAACGATATTAGACTTTGAGACATAAGCTATTAGAATGAATTTGACGTGTGCGGGTTCCGACTGTCACGTGCATTTGTTTGTTTGTTTGTGCATGTTGTGTATTTGCAGTTTCGTTTCACTTCCTAGTTCGCCGTTGTTTTGGCCGACAAAGGCTCGTTTGATCTAAAATTTATTTGCTAACTTAGGTGTAAATTGAAATTTATAGGTTTTACTTCGACTTGGAGTTGGAGAGACTAGAGGTGGCCTAGCTCTTTATTTATGTGAGATTTTGTTCTTCTCCGACGAAAACTATAATAGGATTGGTACTGGTACTTAATATGTATATAGAGAAATAGTTTGTCTTTAGTGTAAACGTTTATTTTAAAGTTTCTTCCTACCAAATAGATATTTTATCACAAGAACTGGGCGTCTAATCACAAATTACTACGGAGACCAAAATGTATTTTCATCACTTAAATACTACATGGAGTGGGTTCGAAACCCATCACAATGCAAATACTTTTATAAATAAATGTTTGTGTGATAGTCTCGGTTAACGTTAACTGGCGCACAGTTATAAATCCTTGCTGAGCTATCACACAACGCAATTAGTTGGATTGGTCGGTGTACCAAAAATGGTTAGTGTTATAGTTATGGAGGGCCCGACGCGCGGTGTAGTAGGGGGTGGAGGGGAGGATGGTTTATGTGGCGACACTTTATACGATCGACGTGCTCATATGACACACGGCACATGCGGAGGTGTGATACACAAAAATAAATACAAAAATATACCTACGAGTGTACCCATGAAAGGAATTAATAAGTTAAAAGTCATCTTTTTAATATAACTTGTTTATTATTTATTGAAACCTTGAAATCGTGTGCTAAAATATTTCTAACTGTAACATTCAGGTAATCGAAGCTGAGTCGTGGTTGCTAGGTTCAAGGGCACTCACAAGGCGATGGAGACAGCTGTTTTCTTTGCTGACAATACAAATTCGACACTCTTTACATGTAATTTGTAGTAAACTCAGTCCTATTGTTAGTTGGCTCGCATATTATAGTCGTTAGTTAGCGCACTACATACACACACTCAGTATGTATCACAGGTGGTCTGCCTCGCGCTCGGCACGCGCCGCTAATGGCCGCCACGCGCCTGACCTGCCTCGCGCGTTGATATTTCATTATCACTTCTACTCTTATTTAGTTTCCTTTCTTTTAGAATGTATGACGGATGATGCAGTGGTTAAAGTGCTTGGTAATCATATAGTATTTTTCAATCGACTGTTAGTCAGAGGCCTTCTCAATTAGCATCATAATAGCGTTTAATATTTAAGTATTTAGCCTGCTATATCAGGATTGGTATAGGATTAGAAGTTCAGGTTTCCGTTTCTTCCCAAATATATTGCATTTGCTTGGTGTATTTTCCTAAGCCGCTTTTTACGACAGCCGCAGAATGAAATGGTGAAGTGGCACTTTGTGTTCTTAACCCGTCATCATCATGATAATGAGTAACATAAAGGTACAAGTCCGAGATGGGCTGCAGACCGCAAACTGCAACCGCAAACTGCAAGCGACACCACTAGTTTCTATGAATCTCTATGAAATTGATTCCGAGCGCAGCTACACTGCGGCCCGCAGTTGCGGCGCGTCCACGGTCCAGTGATATCGCGGACTGCAGACAGTTCACACGTACTAAAAATTTCCACTTTTTCAGAGGATGATTAAGAAAAATTAATTAACTTTGTTACTGGTCATTACCGGTCGACCGCAGGCAGCACTGCGGTCGACCGCATCCACTAGCCGCAGTGTCGCCTGCGGTTGCAGTCTGCAGCCCAACTCGGAATTGTACCTTTACCATTATTAAATATATTTGACGGTTTTTCTGTACTCAAATTATTAGTTAATGTATATAGTATCAGCATTCTTTTCATACACTGTCTATAATAGAATCACTATAAAATTAAGCAATGTGAAGCTAATGTGCAACGGAAAGTTTCATTTCAATTAACTGCTCTTAATTCGCGTCCATTATAGAACGGTTTACAAACAACGTATTAGAGTTCTCAAACATTCTGAACTTGTTAAATTCTATTAGGTCTAGCTTACGTTACCGGCTTCTCTTACCATAGCTAGAGTTATTTTATTCGGATTTTTATTCTATAATTTTAAAGCATGAAGTGTTAAATACGTTTGGGTGTAGAGATGAATATGCAGATAAACGTTGCGATAAATATGGTAAATACGCCTGACTAATATTTGTTACCAAAAATGTCTGACGTTTGAACTCTTTTAAAGCCAAATCGGGCGGTAAACATCCCGATGTCGTTTACCTTTACAGATTTTTATACACATACGTTATTTTTACGTATTGTTTATACAAAATGACATGAAATATTTAGATTGAAATAATCCACATAAGCCGCTAGGGTCGGTTCACACGTCGCGCGTCGGCGGTCGCGGGTAAAAATACTTGGCGCGGTATTTTGGGCGCGCGCGCTGAAATAGCGTTTGTGTTCTTTAAATATCGCCCGCTGCGACCGCCGGCACCGTGTCAACTCATTGCGGTGATTCAACAGTTATTTAATTGATAAGAAAAAGCTGACGTCGTGACACTGCTGTGTGTTATATTTGACGAAAGTTAATTAAACTTCGTTGTGTAGATTTTGGAATGGCTTTTTATTTTTGCCACAAACAATTGTGCAGCAATTGTTTTAATCTTTACAAAATCGTTGGTAGATCAAGTGCCTAATGTTGTAACTGTTGCCTCAATCTAACAAGTTCTATATTATCAAATCTGGATCTTCGCAATCAGTTCAAAATATTTACCAAAAATTTTGAAGCAAAGAACAATGGCAGAATTAGGTCTGGGTTTGTTGTGGCGAGCTTAAACTTCATATGAACAAAACAAAATGTTTATTTTTTCTAATATTTTTTATATTTTCACTTTGTCTCGATAAAGCCGGAATATTTTATGATGATAAAAAGCATTCCAATTGATTACGAACTAGGTGCTTACTTTATTATTTGATTGTTGCCATAGACAATGGTGTGACAGGAATAGACGTTTGACATTGATGCGTATCGATTATTAAATAAGTAATCGATATGTGGTTTGGTTGGATGGTTTAAAATATAATAATTAAGGACGCGTTTCCAAAATTAGTAGGTACAAAATCGCGTCACTACAGCGACACGGCGGCAACAGTACGTACTACGTACGGTAACTTGCGGAAATGTAGTTCAACTAAATAACTTTGAGACTTAGAATTTTTTGTGATATGTATCTATGTGTTATAGGCTTGGCTGTGCGAATTACGTACAAATAAGTTTCTTATTTTTATATACCTAAATGGACATTATTACTTTATTTTTTCCATTATGTTGATTCAGGATATATTTCGGTATTTAGATATTATTTTGTTTCTTGCGTTGAAATCTGGTAAGATTATGAGGACTGATGGTATACCATCCCATTCAAGTGTTGCGACTGGAACTCATAAAAGAGTAGACCTAGTTATGCCAGGTTGGGGCTCATTTTATTTGTTTTAGTGAGACCCTACCACTGGTACAAGTGAAGTAACCTTCCAAGGTTATTCGATGAGTCTTACTGGTACTCTTATGTGAGTAGAGCTAGGCATGCCGAGTTTGGGCTCACTTTGTTTGTACATAAGAGACCTTACCACTGGAACTTATGAAGTAACCTCCCAGGGTTATTAGATGACACTTGCTGGTACTCATATGTGAGTAGAGCTAGGCATGCCGAGTTTGGGCTCATTTTGTTTGTACATAAGAGACCCTACCACAGGAACTTATGAAGTAACCTACCAGAGTTATTCAATGACTCTTGCTGGTACTCATGTGTGAGTAGAGCTAGGCATGCCGAGTTTGGGCTCATTTTGTTTGTGCATAAGAGACCCTACCACTGGAACTTATGAAGTAACCTTCCAGGGTTATTCGATGACTCTTACTGGTACTCATATGTCAGTAGAGCTAGGCATGCCGAGTTTGGGCTCATTTTGTTTGTACATAAGAGACCCTACCACTGGAACTTATGAAGTAAACTTCCAGGGTTATTCAATGACTCTTGCTAGTACTCATGTGTGAGTAGAGCTAGGCATGCCGAGTTTGGGCTCATTTTGTTTGTACATAAGAGACCCTACCACTGGAACTTATGAAGTAACCTTCCAGGGTTATTCAATGACACTTGCTGGTACTCATATGTGAGTAGAGCTAGGCATGCCGAGTTTGGGCTCATTTTGTTTGTACATGAGAGACCCTACCACTGAAAATTATGAAGTAACCTTCCAGGGTTATTAGATGACTCTTGCTGGTACTCATATGTGAGTAGAGCTAGGCATGCCGAGTTTGGGCTCATTTTGTTTGTACATACGAGACCCAACCACTGCAACTTATGAAGTAACCTTCCAGGGTTATTCGATGACTCTTACTGGTACTCATATGTCAGTAGAGCTAGGCATGCCGAGTTTGGGTTCATTTTGTTTGTACATAAGTAACCCTACCACTGGAACTTATGAAGTAACCTTCCAGGGTTATTCGATGACTCTTGCTGGTACTCATACGTGAGTAGAGCTAGGCATGCCGAGTTTGGGCTCATTTTGTTAGTACATGAGAGACCCTACCACTGAAACTTATGAAGTAACCTTCCAGGGTTATTAGATGACTCTTGCTGGTACTCATATGTGAGTAGAGCTAGGCATGCTGAGTTTGGGCTCATTTTGTTTGTACATACGAGACGCAACCACTGCAACTTATGAAGTAACCTTCCAGGGTTATTCGATGACTCTTACTGGTACTCATATGTCAGTAGAGCTAGGCATGCCGAGTTTGGGTTCATTTTGTTTGTACATAAGTAACCCTACCACTGGAACTTATGAAGTAACCTTCAAGGGTTATTCTATGACTCTTGCTGGTACTCATATGTGAGTAGAGCTAGGCATGCCGAGTTTGGGCTCATTTTGTTTGTACATGAGAGACCCTACCACTGAAACTTATGAAGTAACCTTCCAGGGTTATTAGATGACTCTTGCTGGTACTCATATGTGAGTAGAGCTAGGCATGCCGAGTTTGGGCTCATTTTGTTTGTACATACGAGACCAAACCACTGCAACTTATGAAGTAACCTTCCAGGGTTATTCGATTACTCTTACTGGTACTCATATGTCAGTAGAGCTAGGCATGCCGAGTTTGGGTTCATTTTGTTTGTACATAAGTAACCCTACCACTGGAACTTATGAAGTAACCTTCCAGGGTTATTCGATGACTCTTGCTGGTACTCATATGTGAGTAGAGCTAGGCATGCCGAGTTTGGGCTCATTTTGTTTGTACATGAGAGACCCTAGCACTGAAACTTATGAAGTAACCTTCCAGGGTTATTAGATGACTCTTGCTGGTACTCATATGTGAGTAGAGCTAGGCATGCCGAGTTTGGGCTCATTTTATTTGTACATAAGAGACCCTACCACTGCAACTTATGAAGTAACCTTCCAGGGTTATTCGATGACTCTTACTGGTACTCATATGTCAGTAGAGCTAGGCATGCCGAGTTTGGGTTCATTTTGTTTGTACATAAGAGACCCTACCACTGGAACTTATGAAGTAACCTTCCAGGGTTATTCGATGACTCTTGCTGGTACTCATATGTGAGTAGAGCTAGGCATGCCGAGTTTGGGCTCATTTTGTTTGTACATGAGAGACCCTACCACTGAAACTTATGAAGTAACCTTCCAGGGTTTATATTAGATGACTCTTGCTGGTACTCATATGTGAGTAGAGCTAGGCATGCCGAGTTTGGGCTCATTTTGTTTGTACATACGAGATGCAACCACTGCAACTTATGAAGTAACCTTCCAAGGTTATTCGATGACTATTGCTGGTTCTTATATGTGAGTAGAGCTAGGCATGCCGAGTTTGGGCTCATTTTGTTTGTAAATAAGAGACCCAACCACTGAAACTTATGAAGTAACCTTCCAGGGTTATTCGATGACTATTGCTGGTTCTTATATGTGAGTAGAGCTAGGCATGCCGAGTTTGGGCTCATTTTGTTTGTACATAAGAGACCCAACCACTGCAACTTATGAAGTAACCTTTCAGGGTTATTCAATGACTCTTGCTGGTTCTCATATGTGAGTAGAGCTAGGCATGCTGAGATTGGGCTCATTTTGTTTGTACATAAGTGACCCTACCAATGGAACTTATGAAGTAACCTTCCAGAGGTATTCGATGACTCTTGCTGGTACACATATGGAAGTAAAGCTAGGCATGCCGAGTTTGGGCTCATTTTATTTGTACATAAGAGACCCTACCACTGGAACTTATGAAGTAACCTTCCAGGGTTATTCGATCACTCTTGCTGGTACTCATATGTGAGTAGAGCTAAGCATACCGAGTTTGGACTCATTTTGTATGAACATCAGAGACCCTACCACTGGAACATACCTAGCTCTACTCACATATGAGAACCACTAAGAGTCTTCGAATAAACCTGAAAAACCTGAAAGGTTACTTTATAAGTTCCAGTGGTAGGGTCTCTTATGTACAAACAAAATGAGCCCAAAATCGGCATGCCTAGCTCTACTCACATATGAGTACCAGCAAGAGTCATCGAATAACCCTGGAAGGTTACTTTATAAGTTCCAGTTGTAGGGTCACTTATGTACAAACAAAATGAACCCAAACTCGGCATGCCTAGCTGTACTGACATATGAGTACCAGTAAGAGTCATTGAATAACCCTGGAAGGTTACTTCATAAGTTCCAGTGGTAGGGTTACTTATGTACAAACAAAATGAGCCCAAACTCGGCATGCCTAGCTCTACTCACATATGAGTACCAGTAAGAGTCATCGAATAACCCTGGAAGGTTACTTCATAAGTTCCAGTGGTAGGGTCTCTTATGTACAAACAAAATGAGCCCAAACTCGGCATGCCTAGCTCTACTCACATATGAGTACCAGTAAGAGTCATCGAATAACCCTGGAAGGTTACTTCATAAGTTCCAGTGGTAGGGTCTCTTATGTACAAACAAAATGAGCCCAAACTCGGCATGCCTAGCTCTACTCACATATGAGTACCAGCAAGAGTCATCGAATAACCCTGGAAGGTTACTTCATAAGTTCCAGTGGTAGGGTAACTTATGTACAAACAAAATGAACCCCAACTCGGCATGCCTAGCTCTACTGACATATGAGTACCAGTAAGAGTCATTGAATAACCCTGGAAGGCTACTTCATAAGTTCCAGTGGTAGGGTCTCTTATGTACAAACAAAATGAGCCCAAACTCGGCGTGCCTAGCTCTACTCACATATGAGTACCAGCAAGAGTCATCGAATAACCCTGGAAGGTTACTTTATAAGTTCCAGTGGTAGGGTCACTTATGTACAAACAAAATTAACCCAAACTCGGCATGCCTAGCTGTACTGACATATGAGTACCAGTAAGAGTCATTGAATAACCCTGGAAGGTTACTTTATAAAATGCAGTGGTAGGGTCTCTTATGTACAAACAAAATGAGCCCAAACTCGGCATGCCTAGCTCTACTCACACATGAGTACCAGCAAGAGTCATTGAATAACCCTGGAAGGTTACTTCATAAGTTCCAGTGGTAGGGTCTCTTATGTACAAACAAAATGAGCCCAAACTCGGCATGCCTAGCTCTACTCACACATGAGTACTAGCAAGAGTCATTGAATAACCCTGGAAGGTTACTTCATAAGTTCCAGTGGTAGGGTCTCTTATGTACAAACAAAATGAGCCCAAACTCGGTATGCCTAGCTCTACTCACATATGAGTACCAGTAAGAGTCATCGAATAACCCTGGAAGGTTACTTCATAAGTTCCAGTGGTAGGGTCTCTTATGTACAAACAAAATGAGCCCAAAATCGGCATGCCTAGCTCTACTCACATATGAGTACCAGTAAGAGTCATCGAATAACCCTGGAAGGTTACTTCATAAGTTCCAGTGGTAGGGTCTCTTATGTACAAACAAAATGAGCCCAAACTCGGCATGCGTAGCTTTACTCACATATGAGTACCAGCAAGACTCATCGAATAACCTTGGAAGGTTACTTCACTAGTACCAGTGGTAGGGTCTCACCAAAACAAATAAAATGAGCCCCAACCTGGCATAACTAGGTCTACTCTTTTATGAGTTCCAGTCGCAACACTTGAACGGGATGGTATACCATCAGTCCAGATAATCTTACCAGATTTCAACGCAAGAAACAAAATAATATCTAAATACCGAAATATATCCTGACTCAACATAACGGAGAAAATAAAGTAATAATGTCCATTTATACAAAAGAAATTTACTTGTACGTAATTCGCACAGAATACGAGAAGTATCAAATTGATTTTAGCGAATATTTTGTATTCGTATATTGCTTATTTCGTCTTCGGGCTGCAGCGACAAACGACATAGAGTCCACTCCCGACGGCGCTCAAGCGCAGACTGAGATCTCATTGCAGAATTTGGATATATAAATCAAGAAAGTGGCTAAATAAAACGAACCTTATTGCCACACATTAAGACACACGTATGCGAGCAAAATAGAAGAAAAATTTAAGATGATTTTTTGCTTTTTTTGAGTCAATTTACAATATTTTGAAAAAAAAAAATCAAATTGTTTTTGAGTTGACTATATTTACTACCCTATTCTATCTTTGAAAATCTAAATAAATGTTAAAATAGAGAGAAAATTGTACCCAAAAATAGCAGTATATGCCTATTTTTGATTTAAGAGGCCGTTTCGAATCGATTTTAAATTAATATTAATTAAATATTTTTTATTTATTTTCAAATTGATTTATAGATAAAAAAGTAATCAATTTATCGTAATCATTAGTTTTATTAGTTATTATCTAAAATTGTCGTGAAATGTACCGGAAATATGTGGTTTTTTGATACAAGCGTAAACGCGTCCTTAAAATGCAGTTAATTAATTGTTAATCAACATTATATCAATAAGCTAATTCTTTTGTAGCAAAACAACTTTTAAATCAAATAAAAACGTCACAGCATCGTTTTAACGTTATATCGATTTCACATAAAATCGATTTAAAATGTGCAGCTCTGCTTTTGTCTTTAGCTGTGACAGGTAGATGCTACAGAATAGTTCTGCGTTTAGATGTCAATCTGACATAATGCCTTTGATAATTCAAACGTACCCACATTGTTCATTCTTAACTAAACATTAAACACTGATATCTTCTTTTTCCGGCTTTCCCGAGTGAAAATAGAATAATTTATAGACTCTGTTACTTACGCCGAATTTTTTGATATATTTTTTATTACTGAGCGCTTCAATTTAATTTCAGACATTTTGATGTATGGAGATCTGCCATTGTCCTTTAAACAAACAATGTTAGTTTCTGCAAAACTATTTAAACCCGCGGCGCCAAACAAATCCTTTCTGGATAAAACGGCCTAAAACATCCAGATATGAGCCGCCTGGGTCCCCTATGTTGTTTCGAACGCCGCTGTTGCGACACACGCTGTTGCGAATTATTTTTCCACTGCCTCACAGGTTCGATAGCTCATGGACTCGAATGAAGTAGTCGCGAAAGACGCTGTTTCGAAAAACATTTTCACTGCCTCATACGCTCGAATGCTTGTGATTTCGATTTATTTAGTCATAAAGTGTACAGAAAAATATTTAAGCAGTAATTAAATAAAATCAACAAATTCGATATCAACATCATTTAATATATTATTAACAAAGTAACAATAAAAAATTATTAGTACCTCAACTGTACATTTTTTTCTATGAGTAGATACTGAACACAAAATCTAAGACTGATCTTTATAAAAAATTGTCTAGGTAGGTACGTAATTGTCTAGGTAGTACCTAAGTGGTATTAATTAATAGTGGTATTTTTCAGAAATTATTCAATTGCACATGTGTTAGTATTAGTTAGTAATCTATACTAATATAATAAAGCGGAAGAGTTTGTTTGTTTGTTTGTTTGTTTGTTTGTTTGTTTGAACGCGCTAATCTCAGGAACTACCGGTCGGATCTGAAAAATTCTTTTTGTATACGATAGCCCAGTTATTCCGGCAGGCTATAGGCTATATAACATAACGCTTCGACCCTTTGGGGCCTGGCAAAAGGCTAAAAAGGCTAAAAGATAATGTCGGCTTATCTCAGGAACTAGCAGTCGGATTTTAAAAATTGTTATTGCCTATGATAGCCCAATTATGCCAAAAGGCTATAGGCTATATGAAATTACCCCACAACTTTTAGAGGCCAGACAAAAATAATAAAATGGTCAAACGAGAAGGGGGAGGGTTTGGTCAAGGGCAAAAAAAGGCTAAACGAATAGGATATACAATCTATATGAGTATCGTTTTCGAGATTTTCGGGACGCTGATAAATAAAATGAAATTTATTTAGTGATCCAAGATGGCGGACGGAAAATCAAAGATGGCGGATGAGAAAATTTAAAAAATCGATATGGGTATCGCCTTCGATATTTTAAGGGGTGGGGAATCGCAATACAACATCTATTTCGTGATCAAAGACGGCGGATGGGAAATCAAAGCTGGCGGATGGGAAAATTTTAAAAAATCAATATGGGTATCGTCTCTGATGATTTAAGGGATGGTGAATCCAAATACAACATCTATTTCGTGATTCAAGATGGTGGATGGGAAATCAAACATGGCGGAAGGGAAAAATTAAAAAAATCAATATGGGTATCGTCTCTGATGATTTAAGGGATGGTGAATCCAAATACAACATCTATTTCGTGATCAAAGATGGCGGATAGGAAATCAAAGATGGTGGATGGGAAAATTTTAAAAAATCAATATGGGTATCGTCTCCGATATTTTAAGGAATGGGGAATTCAAAAACACCATCTATTTCGTGATCAAAGATGGCGGATGGTAATTTGAAAAAAAAATCAATATGGGTATCGTCTCCGATGTTTAAAGGGATGGGGAATCCAAATACAACATCTATTTTGTGATTCAACATGGCGGATGGGAAATCAAACATGGCGGATGGGAAAAATTAAAAAAATCAATATGGGTATCGTCTCTGATGATTTAATGGATGGTGAATCCAAATACAACATCTATTTCGTGATCAAAGATGGCGGATGGGAAAATTTAAAAAAATCAATATGGGTATCGTCTCCGATATTTTAAGAAATGGGGAATTCAAAAACACCATCTATTTCGTGATCAAAGATGGCGGATGGGAATTTAAAAAAAATCAATATGGGTATCGCCTCCGATGTTTAAAGGGATGGGGAATCCAAATACAACATCTATTTCGTGATTCAAGATGGCGGATGGGAAATCAAACATGGCGGATGGGAAAAATTAAAAAAATCAATATGGGTATCGTCTCTGATGATTTAAGGGATGGTGAATCCAAATACAACATCTTTTTCGTGATCAAAGATGGCGGATAGGAAATCAAAGATGGCAGACGGGTTTTTTTTTAAAGTCGATATGGGTATCGTCTCCGATATTTTAAGGAATGGGGAATTCAATATTATATATTATTGAATCACATCAAGATGGCGGATGGGAAATCAAACATGGTGGATGGGAAAAATTAAAAAAATCAATATGTGTATCGTCTGTGATTATTTAAGGGATGGTGAATCCAAATACAACATCTATTTCGTGATCAAAGATGGCGGATGGGAATTTAAAAAAAATCAATATGGGTATCGTCTCCGATGTTTAAGGGGATTGAGAATCCAAATACAACATCTATTTCGTGATTCAAGATGGTGGATGGGAAATCAAACATGGCGGATGGGAAAAATTTTAAAAATCAATATGGGTATCGTCTCTGATGATTTAAGGGATGGTGAATCCAAATACAACATCTGTTTCGTGATTCAAGCTGTTGGATGGGAAATCAAAGATGGCGGATGGGAAAAATTTTAAAAATCAATTTGGGTATCGTCTCTGATGATTTAAGGGATGGAGAATCCAAATACAACATTGTGATCAAAGATGGCGGGTAGGAATCAAAGATGGCGGACGGGATTTTTTTAAAGTCGATGTGGGTATCGTCTCCGATACTTTAAGTAATGGGGAATTCAAAAACACCACCTATTTTGTGATCAAAGATGGCGGATGGGAGTTTTTTTTTAAATCAATATGCATAACGTCTCCGATGTTTAAAGTGATGGGGAATCCAAATACAACATCTATTTCGTGATTCAAGATGGCAGATTGGAAATCAAAGATGGCGGATGGGAAAGATTTAAAAAATTAATATTGGTATCGTCTCTGATCATTTAAGGTGTGGTGAATCTAAATACAACATCTATTTCGTGATTAAAGATGGCGGATAGGAAATCAAAGATGGCGGACGGAATTCTTTTTAAAGTTGATATGGGTATCGTCTCCGATATTTTAAAGAATGCGGAATTCAATATTATATAAAAATCGAAAAAAGGGAATTAAATAAAAGTTCTTATAAAGGCGATACGGAGTTCGCTGGGTCAGCTAGTGTTAGTATATACTTAACGCTAAAGCTCTCATAAATTCAAGCGTGCCCATAGTACTTTTTTTTTCAAAATTGCTGAAATAGCATTCTCTGCAACTCTTTGTTTTTTGGGGTGGTGTCTAAGGTAAATTACCCAGAATCTTCTCGATTTTTTGTTCCGTGACACTTTACTCCTCAATAAGTTTTCGTACATCCATACAGTCCAAGTCTCTTATTGTCTAACAAAGAATTCCAGCGGCGATGCTAGGCTTTTACACTGTTTTGGGTAAGTGGAATGAACAAGTTCTTATTTCTTTCTATAGACCATAGACTCGATGGAAAAAGTGGTTGTAAAACTTGAATTTGTCATCTACGAGTATGTTACGGCTTATCAGTCGTCCTAAAACATAGTACCTACTCTTCAAAATAATTAGTAACTTCAAAAATGTTGATGTTGACACCGAATTTGTTGATTTTATTTAATTACTGCTTAAATATTTTTCTGTACAATTTATGACTAAATAAATCGAAATCACAAGCATTCGAGCGTATGAGGCAGTGAAAATGTTTTTCGAAACAGCGTCTTTCGCGACTACTTCATTCGAGTCCATGAGCTATCGAACCTGTGAGGCAGTGGAAAAATAATTCGCAACAGCGTGTGTCGCAACAGCGGCGTTCGAAACAACATAGGGGACCCGAGCCGCCTACAGTTCACAACAACGTGTGTGTAATTGTGTATACAACACATATGTATAACGTGAGGTGTTTGTGCTCCGAGTTGAACTGCTATTAAATGATATCAGGTGTTCTTATGGTCGCATACTTATATGGTTTGCCGGATTCATGTGTATTTGCAGAATTGGATATTTGAACATCACCAGATGGACCGACAATCTTGAGGTGCCGATGGCTGCGGGTGGCTAGCTAAGATCGGTCTCCGTGGAGAGCCTTGCAAGAGGCCTATGTCCAGCAGTGGACTGTTATGACGAATATACATAGTGTGACAATCGCAAGACAACTTGCCTCATTTATATTGCCTATCCATTATCCATCCGTTGGATGCGGGCGGCTCAAGACCGGTCTGTGTGGAGAACCTTGGGGGAGCAGCAGTGGACGTCGTGTGGCTGATATGATGATGATGATGATCCAAAATTATTCGAAAGGTTTTGTATCAGATTCGATTACGGTTTCGCCTAGATTTTAATAAGTTTGGACATTGAATAGTTAAGGTTATGCAGGTTGCTAGCCTCTCTAGTGTGCTTGTGTGTTTGTTTGGCAGCCGGCAGTGCGTCACCATTCACTCTTAAAGTACTCAGCTGTGAGTAGCGGCGCGAATGTGGGCCAATCAAATCTATTATATATTAATACCCCTCTAGCTTTGTTATTGTTTGGCATGGCTACGGGCCAGTTATTGTATAGTTAAATCATTAGGAATTCATGGTAGTTTAAACGGGTTAGGGGGCAACTCGTCCCCCTTGAAACTGGGACCAGGGCCCAATTCTACCTTTTAAATTTTGTTAGGGGTCAACTCGGCCCGTCTTTGAAGTTGGGACCTGGGCCCAAATCTACCTTTCCTAATTTGATTGTAGTCAACTAGGCCCACGTTAGTGAAGGCTGTAGGGAAGGAAAATAAAACCAAGTTAGTTGATCTCATTCGTGCAAGGTTGGTTGATCTCATTTGTGTTATGTTATCAAAATAATCATGACTATTATTAACTTCATAAAATTTAATATCGTGCGAAACAAAACATACGTATCTAGATTTATTTTTATTGAACATAACATAGTCTCACGCCTATATCCTCGAAGAGGTTGACAGAGGTGTATTTCTACACCCACATTTCGCCAGATATATTTTGGTCCCACGTAATAGGGGGCGAGCCTATTGTCGCTCCGGGCACATTTCCAGACTCCGGGCTCTTCGGGCACCCGACCCGGGAGTCGAACCCGGGATCTCCCGATCCCACGCGCACATGAATTATATCTATATATATAAAAGAAAGTCATGTTAGTTACACTATTTATAACTCAAGAACGGCTGAACCGATTTGGCTGAAAATTGGTGGAGAGGTAGATTAGAACCAGGAAAAACACATAGGATACAATTTGTTGCAAAAAATAGACTGGGAGGGATTTTAGGGAGGGTCGAAGTTTGTAGGGACAAATCAACCTATTGAAAGATACAACGCATGCGCAGGAAAAGTACCGGGGGAGCATAAAGCTAGAGACCTTTTTATTTTCTTATATTAAACTTCCTGCAGCTTTAAAATATCTCATTGTAGCTTAGGATATTGAAAAGTACTGAAAGAAACAACGCATGCGCAGGAAAAGTACCAGGGGAGCATAATGCTACAGACATCCTGCAGCTTTAAAATATCTCATTGTAGCTTAGGATATTGAAAAGTACCAGAGTAGCATCATTTTAGAGAGGGTCGAAGTTTGTGGGGAAGAATAATGTATTAAATGAACAATAAAGAATCAATATTTTTTATTTATTTGTATTTCCTATTAAAAATGAACTTTTAATAAAATCCAAGATCTGCTTATTGATTGCCTCTAAGGCGGAACTGAGTTCGTCGGGTCAGCTAGTAGATATATAATAATATAGATCGATTTTGTTTGATTATTGTATAATTATAAAAAAATCAAAAAGTTTACATTATTCTAGCTGTACTTAATATACATAATGTATTTTAAAGCTGAAAGGATATATATATATAAATATAAAATATAGCTATAAAATGATTTCAAAAATTTTAACCAGCTTATTTATAGGCGGCTGACTTCTGCACCTTTATGCTACCCTGGTGCTTTTAAATTTCAATTCAAATCATTTGATTATTGAATAATTATTGAAACATGCCCATGACTGCCTCGTTGGTCTCGCGGTATAAATGTGCGCGTGGGATTGGGAGGACTCGGCTTCGATTCCCGGGTCGGGCAAATTGTTATTGGGTTTTTCCGTTAGGAAATTCTCAGTAGCAGCACGGAGTCTGGTAATGTGCCCGGTGCGGCAATAGGCTCGCCTCCTATTACATGGGACTAAAATATATCTGGCAAAATGTGGGTGTAGAAATACACCTCTGCCAACCTCTTCGAGGATATAGGCGTGAGACTATGTTATGTTTAATAAAAATAAATCTAGATACGTTTGTTTTATGAAGTAAATAATAGTCATGATTATTTTGATAACATAACACAAATGAGATCAACCAACCTTGCACGAATGAGATCAACTAACTTGGTTTTATTTTCCTTCCCTACAGCCTTCACTAACGTGGGCCTAGTTGACTACAATCAAATTAGGAAAGGTAGATTTGGGCCCAGGTCCCAACTTCAAAGACGGGCCGAGTTGACCCCTAACAAAATTTAAAAGGTAGAATTGGGCCCTGGTCCCAGTTTCAAGGGGGACGAGTTGCCCCCTAACCCATATTAATTTGAAGTTTTTGTAAGGCTTTGTGTATTTACTGAATTATATTAGAAAATGAAATGTCCTAAGCAATGGAACCAAGTTGAAAGTCGACCCTGAACTTCTGTAGCACTCTCTAAATCGAATGAAAACAGGCAATGCCTACGAAATGACGCTACAATGTTTTTCTTTAGCACAATTCTCAACACCCACACGTTATAAAAGTACTAGAGATCCCACAAAATGGCTTGCACTCTCATGAAGTATGTGTAGACGTCCCTAACGACCTTATCAGTCGTCGCGGGCAATCGCTACTCACAGCACAACACACTTACACTGTACACTAGCTGACGGATGATGGATATACAACTGAACACACGTGGTTAAAAGACACCTTGAGATAATAGAGAATTGTCTTGTTAAACTTAATATGCTGTACTGATGAAAATTGAATTGAAAGATGATTGTCACAGTGGCTTAGGTTATGGTTCGAGGCAAATTACAAGCTTTTATTTATTGATAATGCAGAATGATCTTCCTTTTTTGTATACTCTTTACACAGTAAACGTGTCGTCATTCTTTCTCACCATCGAGTATCGAATGAAGATATATACCTACCAATAGATATATATGTTGCTTATGCGTTCCTACGCTTCTTATTGATGATTTTGTGCCTATTGATTTTTCACTTGCGAACTAGCCATTAAGAAAGGAACATCTCATCAACATCATCGGCCTTTTTCTTCGTAAAATATTTGCATTATCTAGTCTAGTAATCTGTAAGAAATTTTTATTTTAAGTTGGAAAAGTCTGAAACCGGAGGCAGTTGCGTTATTTTTTAAATTTTCCTCATTCTTCATCAGTGTGTTCAGTATATATAAATTGACTCTTGTCATAAGGACGGTTATGTGCGTATACTCGTATTAAGTCGTGGTGGGTTCGTTGTCAAGATCTCGCGCGTGATGGGTGGGCGACGACGCGTCGTAAAGAACGCGGTAATCCCGCAGCCCTTTGTGGGATCACGCGAATTAATACCCGCTCTAAACTATACTGACTTATTATATACAAATCACCAACTGTTTTCTCAAGACAAACAATAGATTTATCTTGAGAGCTTTCAAATTTATTACTATGACATTTATGTAATAAATGGAAAATCATTTGTTGTTTTTATAACTTAGCTGGCAGATACAGTTTAGAGTAGCATTCCAGTTAAATAACACTTATATAGATTATTTTCATAAGGTACCCGTATAGTTACATAGTCATAAAACTATATTACCTATTATGCACAGATTCGTTGGATTTCGATCCCACACATTAGGAATATTCATGGGACTGAGTAGCCTAAATCAAAGTGATCGTTATCCGCCCAGAGTTCCGTGAAATATATAATCCGTGGGCATAAGCCTATAATAGCTTTTCCAAGAAACAAAAAGTAAATATGTAAAAGAAAGCTTAAAGCTTTTGCGATAGAAGATTCGATCAATACAAGAGTATCTTCTGGATAAAGTTATTTAGATGCAACGCGTTACGACTTGCTATTTATGAGTGTAGGAGAGTACGTGGATACATATGATTTCCCAGGAATATTTTAAAGAATATAACACGTAATACATTCCTGTGTTCACTCGGACCAGATCATTTCTCAAACTAGAAACCGCGACAAGCAACTAGCTTAGACAAGAATGTAAGGCTAGCATGCATGTGACAAAGCATTTAATTAGACCTAAATCCAACATTCCCCGTGTGAGTTACCGCGCAGCTAATTGGCAGCCACGTTAGTATTTATTTGAGTCATAACGAGTAACAGCGTTAGTTATGTGCATTCCGGCGTCCGTATAAGGAAGAGTAGTGTTAGCACGTGTGTGGAGAAGTATTGCGGGTTATTTCTGACGCGGGGGATACGTGTCGCGTGTGCTGCACCGATATAGCTGCTCATCGCCCTCGTACAGCGGTGTGAAGTTAATTCAGTAGTGATGGAGGATAGTTGGCGCAGTGTCTCGCCGAATAGTTCGGGGGCCGTGCGTGCGGCGCTGGCCGATCTGTTTGTACACAAACGGCGCTGTTTACTTGTTAGCTGTTGTTGTGGACACTTCCATCTTCCATGTGACACGAGTGCTTATGGCCTTGTTGCTGAAAGTGTGCATTGCTAATCTTTTGGTCTCGAGAGGACTGTGTTGGTGTGATATTTGTGAACGTTTGTAGGTTAGTACGGATTTATTATAAGCTTGCGGTGCAAACGATTTTTATGGATAAATGTTTAGGATGTTGGTATAATATTTGGTGGCACAAACGTCTAAACTCATACCTGTGTATCAGGAATACGATGTTCCAGAGACATCAGTGTTTTTATCACATCGAAGTATAGACTAGTTCTCTACTAAATGCTACCTTTCAAAATATTTTGGCAAACTCATTTTTATAATATAGTCGGTTAAAAATAAACATATTACAAAGATAGTCCATTATTTAGATTATATTCTGTACGTGAAAATAACATCATACTATTAAAAATGTATATATGTTTTACTAAAACATTGCAGACGTAAGACGTTCTCTTACTATGAATCCTTCAGTGGCATACGATTTATGCATTTATGAGTTATTTATCGTACAAAGATGGAGCATATCTCAAACTGTAACAATTGTAGATCCGACCACGTGTTGTTTATTTATTGTTTACTATGTGTGCACACCACGTAGCCATGTGTGCGGTCGATTAAATGCAGCAGCGGTAAGACATGCGGTCGTATCAGACCACAATCAATCTGGTGTCAGAGGAAATCGATCAGAGATTTCCATTTGATTAAGTTGATCCGATTGCGTGGTGACCACGGGTGCGTGAGTCGTCGTAGCCATCAAACCGAAGCCTTGAACTAGATTATAGATGGATCTCAGCAAACGAACTTGTATAGCGAGAGCCTTCCAAAAAAGTGACGAACTTACGTTATGAAACGAACGAAGTACTCAAGTGTGCTTCGTAGATGTTTAACTTCTGTGAAACACTTTGTTCAAGACGGTGATATAGAGATTTTCTTTGTCTATTAGATTAATGTCATATGGTCACCTAATGAGCATTTCCTAATGATCAGATAGGTATGTATTTCATAAACATTTGAAAGTTCAAAGCGAATAGTGAAATTTTCTTGTACTTAATCTTGAAATTGTCTTAGTTAGTTTGACGGAAGCGTCGCCGCGCGCCGAGCTGCAGAACTAAAACACTTAGTTTGATGTTATTGCAGTCAGTTTAATGACATCCTGCCGGCAAATTTAATAATAACAAATATGTTTGTGTATAATGTCGCGGAATATTCGCTGCATACGCGACGCGCGCGACGTACGACTTGCACATAGTGCACATGCCGCCGTATACCGACGCAATTGTCGCCGCGTTACATATAGTAAAGTTACGTAGTACGTGGCGATCTTAACAAAATACTACATACATTGACATTTTCTGGCGATACGTTCAAATTATTCACGACGAAAAGAAAATATGTGTCATCATGGCATCTATTTTTAATATCGATCACAGCAATGTGCGATAAGTAACCGCGCATCTTATTCTTGATTCGTGTGTTCTATTTGGACGACGGTCACCGCAGTTTTCTGTTTCACTTTTCTGTTATCACGACGATGGACATTTTATATTTTCGCGACATGATATCGCATCGTGACACTAAGCATCGTACTCTGTAAAAGTGTTATTCGGTGGGGCAGGTGCAACGCTTGACTAGTGCACGTGGCACGCGACAGTCATAATAGTGCCTAGACGTCGTATATCGCGTCTGCTGTTGGACGCGACTGCACGCGCGACACGCACGAGCGACGCGCGACACTGCGACTAGTCGCTCCCTCCGTCTGTCGCGGGTGCATGCGCCCATTAAGGGCTACACAGACGAGACACCATTATCCACTACGTATTTTATGCGACATTAGATTTTCCTTTTTGTGAATAAGCTTTTGTTTAGTTTTTATGGCTGCAATAGATTTGAAAAGTGCTTTTGTGGGGACTTTAATTAGAATGTGCATTCTACGTGTATTCACGTCAGCTTAGCTGCCTCATAACATTCTACATTTCTGCGCAATTAGTGCGTGTTGGTTTTTTGTGTGGAAATATCCCTTGATATATTATAAAGGTACCCCGTGATAAAAGATGGAAAATCTAGTAACCAATTTTCTATCTCTGTCTTCACACGACCATTTAGAGAAAGTTGTCTTTGCTACCATTACAGCAACTGAAATAGAAACAGACTATAGTTTTGTGTTATGCACAGCGCACCCTCCTGTGCACTCTGTGCAGTGTGTCTGATGGGACAAAGTGCATCGTTCGCACGTCGCGTCGCTGCCGCGTGTCGCTCAGCGAATGTAACGCAAGCAAATTGAGCCGTTTATCTCAGCGGCAAGTTCAATCGATACTTAGCGTTATTGCTTGTCTAGTGACAGTGTCTGGGGTTAGCCACCGTGACTTCACCGCGCTGCGGCGGCTTGTTAGACCATAACAAAATTACTGACACAGATCACTTTTTTAAAGCACTGGTTTTGTAGTCTGTAGTACGTCAATTTGATAGAAGTAAACTGCACAGAGTACCTTTGTAGTAAACTGTGTCATTAGGCAAATTAAAATCACGGATAGAAATAATAAATGAAATAAATTAATTGGAAGTAAAATACAGTAATCAATGCACACCTTGTTAGTAAATTTACGACAGGTATCGCCACTAAGATATAGGATTAACTTATGCCTACTGCGAACACAGTTACATGTAGTACACTTTTGTGCGTAGGTATTATTGAATTGGGTATGCGAGTGGGGTATCTCCATACAGATCGCGATACACCAGTAATGCGTATCACTAATGTCTCTTAACGAGCGCGCGTTCCGTCTCCACCGCGCCAAGCGATCAGCACGATATTCGCGAATTTTTCAAATGTCAACCTAAGGGAATATCTATCTACTTACATTCGAGTATTATAAGAATTTACTGGGTAACACGAAGCTCAACTTGAAGCAGGATTTCTTAACATGTATTATCATTATCAGTCTTGTTTATAATCTTTCCTGCAGTTGCTGGGCAAAGCATGACCTCTCTTCATCATAACAATTGGTAGACCAGGCCATAGTCCACCACGCTGGCGGAATGAAGGTTGATAGACTTTACACGTCTTTTAAGAATATTTAAAGAACTCTCAGACATTCCTTCACGATGTTTTCTTTCGCCGTTTAGCAAGCAATAATGAACTATTACGCACATAACATAACTTCGAGAAGTCTCCATGATTGGTGCTCGCCGGAATTGAACCTGAGACCAGAAGCGTTTGGCTCTCTTTGTGAAACACATTGTGTGTTTCACTCAACACTCATATTCTCCGCATTTAACATTTAAATCTCCCATCCTCTGTATGCAATGTTTGCTTACAAAGCGTCATCTAGTTAACGCGGTTTTTACCTAAACATTGAAAGCAGCTGAGTTGCACTCTTATCTTTTCACCTGTGAAAGCTTTTTGCGAATTTCGAAAATTTTAAGTTTATTTTTTGACTGCACTTTAAAACATGACTTCTGTCAACATTTGCAATATGCAATATAATGAAAAGCAAGCTGCTTGGCAAAGGCCTCTCTTCAGAAGGTTAAGAGGAGGGTTAGGTAATAATTTACCACGCAGCGCAAGACTCAGTTGGTAGACTAGTATGTCTTTTAGGGAACTTTTAAACACGCACATTTCTTTCGCCAAAAGTGGCTATTTAATAAAACAAACTTTTAAGTTTTGCTGTTCATCCGTAAGTGCATCTTGTTATATCTAAACTGTATAATGGTACCTGTTGTGTCATGTCTAGGAGGCGTTGTTTATTTGTACAAAGTGCCTGTCATAACTCATCCCCGTCGCCGGACAGTTTCAGTCGTTCTTACAAACAGGCCGGTGCTTTCGCGTCTATTAATGACTCATAACTTAGTCGGGGTTTGTTGCAGCGGATTCGCGTCCGCTAAGTTATTATGATGGGTCGACTCGGTAAGTCGGTACGGTGCGGTGTGCGAGCGGTATTATAAGACTGCGGATTCATCAGAGCTGTACGAGCCAGAAATTTATCAGTAGTGTGCTAAGCGAGTTTGGAAGAATTATAGTGGTCGCTTATCTGGATTACGAGTAGTATAAATAGGGTTCGATTTTCACCCAGGACAAATCTTTGTGTTTAGAGCAAGATTATTGATTAATATGCATGTATTTAGAATTATGTTCCTAACTTAGTTTATATAAGGCTGATGATGATTAAGTAGTATATCTAACCAAGTGATCTGGCTGACATAGTTCATGCTCTGCTTAGTTTTGAGCCGATGCTGGTGCGTGAGTTGTAAACTATTGATGAATATATTCTCACTATGACGCTAATCTTTGGTAAACATTCATCATAACAGTATGACTTAATTTACGTAACCTCACTTAGCTATTGGTGGAAATACTCGATACCTCGCTCATTTCTGATGGGTGACACAGCGCGGTGCGATGTGGTGCGGTATTCTTGGTTCGTTTCCGAGTGCGGTGTCGCGTCGCGTCTCATCGGCGCGGTGGAGAGTGGCTGACTCGGCGCTGTGCTTTGCATCTGTATCGGCTGTTACTCTCTGTTACCGATGCATGGAGCAAGCTTACGCTACGCGCGTCAGGGAACGATCGCGACCTGCTTGCATTTGCCTTACCTATTATGCAGATATCGACGGTATTTTTGTTTCGATATTTGAGCATGGCTCGTGTTCATTGCTATTGTGAATCATATAAAAATAACAGAAATTATAATACCTAGATATATTAACTTAATGTTACTTTTTTTTTTTAAACCATTGCTGTCCCAATGTTGGGCAAAGGTCTCCCCCACATTCTTCCAGTGGTCCCTGTCTTTTACCATATCTTGCCAGTCTTTAATAAAATTGTCCAAATCATCGCGCCATCTTTTTCTCGGCCTGCCTCTTTGACGACGACACTCTGGTTTCCATCTTGTGGCAATACTTGTCCACTTTTTGGGATTCATTCGGCAGACATGCCCCGCCCAGTCCCACTTCAGTTTAGCAGCTTTAATGCCCACGTCTAAGATGCCCGTCTTGGAGCGTATTACGGTGTTGCGAATTCGATCACTAAGTTTTAAACCTAATACGCTCCTTTAAATTGCGCGTTGACAAACCCCGAGCTTGAACTTTTGTGACTCGGTCAGGGACCATGTTTGAGCTCCGTAAGTTAGGACGGGCAAGATACACATGTCGATGAGTCTGCGTTTATGTGTCATTGAAAGATTGCTCTTTAATAACGCTTTTAGACCAGAAGGTCTTCCAGGCATTTTCGACCCGGCGGTCGATTTCTTTTTCTTGCCTGTTCTCGAACGAGACTATCTGGCCCAAGTAAATGTACTCATCGACATAATGTATTACTTGCCCGTCTACCTTGACCTTACGTTTGCAGCTGTTAGACATAACTTTTGTTTTTGACCGATTCATCATCAGTCCAACCCCAAGGCTTGCTATGCTTAGCTCTTGAAGCATATTCTGTATTTCTTGGGCAGATGATGCGAAAATTACAATATCGTCTGCGAAACGAAGATTTGTGAGCCTTTTGTCACCAAGCATAATACCCTTAGATGTCCATGAATCTTTTAATGTTCGAAATACTTCCTCTAGAGCACTTGTAAAAAGTTTGGGGGATAGTGGGTCTCCTTGCTTTACACCCCTTTCTATGTCAAATGATGGGCCTATTTTATCTGTTTTAATATTTGTCTTACTATTACAGTATATTGTATGGAGTATGTCAATATAATTTAAATCAATGTTTTGTTTTGTGAGAGCTGAAAATATTGAATTATGAGTAAGGCTGTCGAATGCTTTAGTGTAGTCAATAAAGGCTACATAAAGAGGTATACTATATTCGCTGTGTTTTTCTATTATTTGGTTTATGGTCTGTAGGTGATCGATGGTGGAAAAACTTGGACGAAAGCCGGCCTGTTCAGGAGGTTGATGCAAATCTAGCTTGCTGTCTATTCGATCGTGAATAATTTTAACAAAAAGTTTGTATAGGTGAGATATTAGACTAATGGGTCTGTAATTGCTGATTTCTGCTCTGTCTCCTTTTTTGTGAAGAAGAATTATATTGGAGTCACACATCTTGGAAGGTATTTTGCCTGTTTTTAAAATGGTATTAAAAAGGTTGGTAATATGGGGTAATAAAGTAATAAAGTTACTTATCCCGCAAAAACTTATAGGTAGGTATGCACCTATATTTGTGTATGATAGGTACCCATATAGTTTTATAATAATAGTGTATGTGCAAGTGGTAAAATAATTATATTATATTTACTTCAACACATGATATTTGCATACTGTAACACTATAGGGTATTCTACCTGGTAACACACTCAGTCGCGGACTTGTCAATGTGCCAATATTATGAAAATCTCGCTACAAATATCAGCCGGCGTGAATCATTCATTAATCGTCAGTAACTACAACTCGAGTTGCCGATGACACTTCTAGAAAACATGGAAGTAGATTTTTAGCAGATAGACATAATTAATACACTTTCTAATTTTACGCTCCAACTATCCAATTTATATCATCTATCCAATTTTAATATACTTTTGAATAGATACAGTTTTTAAACATACTAATTTGCGAAAATATAATGTTATGTTCTGTATAATATACTATCGCGTCTTGACTCGCGTTATCTTTGGTATCTCGCCAATAGCGAGAACCGTGAAAGATACAATTGCGAATATTACGCCTTTCGAATTCCTACTCAAATGCATACACAATTATCTAAATCGGTTCAGCCGTTTTGTAGAAACTGTCTGTTATAGGTATATTGTGTAGGTGAGCACAGTACGATTATGATTGTCTTGTTACTCACAACGCACAGTGTTTTATGAAGACCATTTTTCGGACACTGTCTTTTTATTAAAGAAGCTAATAGATATATTCAATAAAAATAAATAATTCGTATCCCCATTAAGCTAGCATCTCTAGTTTTTTAGAAAAACTTTTTTGAAAATCTTCATATTTTAAAGCGGATATTTATAAAAATAGATATTCCTCAGTTAGCTGAAAATTCTGAATAAAAATTTAATCATTAAAACCCGGAATATAAATGTGAAAACCCTAGCAAAAACAGTTAATATGGAATAACTTCTAGATTCCATAGATTTAGGGTCTGAAATTTATTGAGTAGATGAGGAAAGTAAAGAGTATCCTTTCTGTATATATAACTTGCCACATTTGGTATAATCTTCGGGAAAAGTAAGAAAATCTAGAAATCCAAAATGTCGCTTAAATTTCAATCTAGTCAAGTTATGAGGTTCATTTTAGCTGTAAAATGTGCAGTGAAAGAGACGCTATCGGTGCTTGTAACATTATTATTGCGTATTATGCTTAGTTTAAGAGGAATACTTATCTATTTTTATAAATATCCGCTTTAAAATATGAAGATTTTCAAAATAGTTTTTCAAAAAAACTAGAGATGCTACCTTAATGGGGATACGAAATATTTATTTTTATTGAATATATCTATTAGCTTCTTTAATAAAAAGACGGTGTCCGAAAAATGGTCTTCATAAAACACGGTGCAACGGCAAATTCAAAAATGTTGGCCTACAGTTAGTACTGTTCGGTGTTGGTGTGTTGGTACTGCGTGGTCGCTGTCCAGATGAATCGGTATAGAGTTTGATGTTGAATATTTTGCTTCGTATATATCACTAGGAGCCCCACTTCATTCTTGAATTTTTCTTCATTTTTATGAAACCTACGGCGGCTACGGCGTAGCTGGGGTGGTAATATTTTGTATATTTAATCCGTTACGTCACGACTTACAATGAAGAATAAAATGTACATAATTATCTTTTACTCATTAGGGAGACATGCTCTCAGACAAAAGGCAAGTTTTATAAAAATGGGTTGAATTAATTAGAGTGAGTCGACATCGTCACTCATTACGTGTAACGAGGTAAACGTTAAAGTCTGTGAATAGAACAAGACGCCGCATTCGTATCGCTAATGAAACGTTTACAATGAGAAGTGTCGCAAACGAAAATAAATGTGAACAATAACATTTTATTTATTATATTGCTGTAAATGAATTATGACTTTGTAACAAGGGTATTCATACATACATACATAGTCTCACGCCTATAACCCCGAAGAGGTAGGCAGAGGTGTATTTCTACACCCACTTTTCGCCAGATATACTTTAGTCCCACGTAATAAGGGGCGAGCCTATTGCCGTACCGGGCACATTTCCAGACTCCGTGCTGCTACTGAGAATTTCGTGACAGAAAAACCCAATAACACTGCCCGACCCAGGAATCGAACCCGAGACCTGAGGGTATTAATTTTTAACAATAATCTTTATTACAATAAGGTACTTTTCTTATAAGTTCACTACTGGTAGTGTCTTACCTAATTTTCGTCACTTATTTGCAATTTGGAATTTGTTCAGTAAATAAAAGATGTAATTTAGACGAACGATTATAGTAAAATGAATTTTATTATGAAACAGAAATAAGGCAGTCCTGCCTCCGTGGTGCTGATAGGAGGTCCCGGGTTCGATTCCCGGGTCGGGCAAAAGTGTTACTGGGTTTTACCGAATTATAGTAGCAGCACGGAGTCTGGTGATGTGCCCAGTAACGGCAATGGGCTCGCCCCCAATTACGTGGGACCTAAAAATTCATGGTGAACTGGGGTGTAATATTACACTTCTGTTTACCCCTTCGGTGATACAGGCGTGAGCCTATAAAAATAAACAGAAAGAAACTTCCATATCGACATCAAATAAAGACTCTTTACTGCAGCCCAAACATATTCCACGGTTTGAGTAAGGATTCCTCTACATCTGTATGCAATAGTATCAGTTTTACTACTATCGCGTACATATAAGGTGTAGCAGACTACTTTTTACAGTTGTGTGAGCTAGTACATTGAGTGTGTGTGTTGTGACAGGCTCGCGAGGAGGAGCTGGCCAACAAGCTGAAGGACATGGAGGTGCTGCGCAAGAACAAGCAGCTGCCCAAGGGAGACCAGCCCGCGCAGCTGCACACAGAACTTGAGAAGGTAACACTACTAATATGAACACATCGATTATTCTTTCTTTTTCCTAGCGTTATCCCAGTTTCAACCCGGGGTCCGTTACTGGTCTAACCGGATTCGACTGAATATTAGCTTTTCCACAGAGCGACTGCCTGTCTGACCACCGCAACCCAAAAGGATAGCGATATTCCATGGTTTAGACTAGTGTCAGTTTATTCAGAGTTATAGCCGTAACACACGCTCGAACTTTGTCCGGCGGACAAAACCCGTTGGTCCGGCGGACCAAATCCGTTCTCGCTACAAACGACCGGATCGGACAGTTGTTTCATGTAAGCCATATCCGATCCGACCGATCTGCAAACTAGCGGACCGAGGCGGACTCAATGAATAATAATTATGTTCGCCGGACTACTCTACAGACGGGCAGATTTGGTAAATCCGTGGTCTGTTCGGACCAAGTTCGAGCGTGTGTTACGGCTATTAGGTACTGACTCCCTATAACGACTGTCAAAGATCTTCATGACAACCGGGACCGACGGCTTAACGTGCTCTCCGAGGCACAGGACAAGCGATAATTAATAATTCAATACGCACATAACTCCGAAAAGTCATTGGTGCGCGCCTAGGATCCGAACCCGATACCCTCTGCATGGCAGTCTGTTGGTATCTCCACTAGGCTATCGCTGCCTATGAACACATCAATTATTATTGTTTTCCAATTTTCTTAGGTCTTTCACGGCAAATATGTTGACGGATCGCCCAATGGTAAACGATTACCGCGGCCCATGGACACTTGCAGAGGAGTCAAAAGTGCGTTGCTTACTTAATGGGGCAAACAGTAGGAGGAGTGGGATGAACAAGGAGAAGGAGATTGGAGCCTTTAGTAGTGTCGTGTGGATTGTTTCTACACTAATAAGGACTACACCTCACTTCATCAGCCTTTAATAGTCCACTGCTGAACTAAGGCCTCTCCTTTGAAAGGAGGAATTGGCCTACTGTACCACGCTGGCCGAACGGGTTGGTATAGGGTTTGTATCAAGTTTTCCTTCTCTTACAGTGCTGTTCTCTGCATAATATGCTCACTCTGTCGGCTCTTACGACACCCATGGGATGATATGGGGTGGTGACATTCCGTATTCTTAATCCGTCACCACACGGACCAGACGGATCAGATATGTTGAAGCGTAAGCAATCATATAATGGCAAAATATAATGTCAAATATATCAAGATAAGGACTAAGGTCTACATAATACGCTCTACAAATAGGATTTGTATTCACAATAAATATCCTTATTCAGCTTAGAACAGCTAAACTTGTTACTGTATAGGGTCCTTGTTTTGTAAGTAAGCTTGAAATCATATTCTATATCTCTAGGAAGACCCGAGTCAGTACCTACTTTATGGAGGTCTTGCCAAAAAATTAAATATTTAAATTATATATATTGCACAAGTTTCAACTTCAATAGAGCTCCTTAATAAAATAATATGAGTGTAATGTTGCCACTAGCAACAAAGGCATCGCGCGACACGTGGTCACAACGTGGCCGCCGCAGACTCGGCGACATAAAGTGTCGCCACATACCACTATACACCCACCACATATGTGACCACCACACAACACACGCTCGTATCACCACTACATACACACACATTTACGCTGACTCATACCCACACATTTGAATATGACGGAAGATTTCGACCATTTATTCTCTTTTTTGCCACAATTCGGTAACTTCCGTGAACTTCCGACTGGTTATTAGTGCGGAAATGCTGGTATTTGAACATATATTAGGTTTATATGGACTAGTAAAACGTTGCGTGGTTCTACTTCATTATTACGTCAGCAATTTGACGACTGTGAATACGTTTCCCAATTAAATGCATAAACGCCACTAAGAAATACCATTCCTGAGGGGCTATAGTTATTACTTCGCAGGGTACTGCGAGTCATCAAAACGGTAGTTTTGATGACTCATTTAGTATGTTGATGACGTGCTCTACCAAACTTTATATTATAATGATCTATTCTCATGATATGATCCTTCAAGCAAATGATTCAACCCACTTACTAACAATGAACCTACGCTACGCTAATTAATGAATAGCTAATACAGTCAAGCAGTCATCGAACACACGTACGATACACTCGCAGACAATACGTCCGCTGAACAGGCGACTACGCGTATACGTATACGCGCGGTGTACGTACGTGTATGCGTAGTACGCACAGGCTAGTGACTCGCTATTAAGTGTAGGGAACTTGTAGTCGACAAAAAATAATACAGTTTATTCACTTCGACTAATTTCGCTTTTTATAATATTGCATCTGAAAGATAATAATATTTGTCAACATGGATGCTCATAATTTAATCAACTAGAACCGGCAACACAATGACCAATGAGCTGATGCTCGTATAAATCGACCGTCGTGCCGACCACTCGAGGACTCGTAAAAAGACTGCAATAAAGCTATTTATCCTTAGATTAACTTTTTTCAAGAGAACGACGTAAATTACATTGACTATTACACGTAAATTACTCTTAATTTTGCTCTACTTATGAAATAAAACCGCCGGAGACCAAATTGGTGCCTCTATCGTAGTTAATCATTCGTTACGTATGGTTTGCATGTCGATACTGGTCACTGGTCATCATGATTTGTCAAAATACCAGATTTACTCAAAAAAGAAAACACCCGTAGCAAAATCGGCACATCACTAGTGGGTACACACTAGAGGGCGCGCGTGTCGCGGGTTAAGTGCGTGGCTAGACTGAACACCACTCGCCACTCGAGCGGAGAGCCGCACTGCATCGCATCGCATCCCCTGCGTGTAAGGACTCGTGTTCGTTGAGGTGCACTTGTTTACATACAACTTGTGTCAAATTAGCTGCGTTCATTTAATTATACAGTGCGTATGCGTATCGCTCACTCTAATGTGAAAAGGAAGGCATATGAAGTTTTTCAAGAAGTGATTCATTTGTGTATCAATACACAAAATACCAAACTAATGTGTCGGATCATGTCTTAATAATAAGCAGAGCACTTCATAAGTATGAGTGGTTATCAACAATGAGCTGTTATATGCTAAATTGAATTTAAACCTCGACAAAATGTTCTGAAAGCATGTTACTTAGGAAATGTAAAATCAGAGTATGTCCTTAATCATATGATACCATCTCTTGTGCTAGTTGTATAACAGACTATTCGAACATTTATTACGAGTTATTTGATTTTAAAGGAAAGTTAATATTTGTCAGTCTGGAGTAGCATTTAATATATGTTACAGTACGTACTTATTACCCACTACTAGTATAAGTAGTACATACCTAATAAGTAATTTCAAATCAATCAGGTTTTGCCGCATTGGCTTGCTTTAATTACATTATTTTTACCTTCAATGTAATATCGCCACCAAAAACTCTAGAATTCATTTATTCTTCAAACACGTATTTAAAATACATTCTAAACTGTCGGCAACTGTTGCCGGAGCAAACTTTAAGTAAATAAAAAGACAGTAAAAAGAATAATTAAAAGGCAAATATCGCGCTCATTGCAGCGCGACAAGTACTCGTAAGCCGACAAATTGTCGCGCTCGTTGCAGTGCGACTAATAAGCCGACAACTTGTCGCAGACGACGTCGCGCGACAAATAAGCGTCTTGGTGCGACAGAGCTGATTCTGTGGCGCGACAACTGTGTCTTATTTGTGCAATCTGTTTTCTTAGTTGTTACTTGTGCTTTGATTTATTAGACTTTTATGTTGTAACCATTGAAACGAATCAGAAATATGAAATAGCAGTCTAAGTTACATGTCTGTTAAGAATGATCATGATGTTTTGAATGGTAGATACTGGCTGTTTTTTGTATGAACTGATAACTGACTGACTCTTCCACGGAATATCAAAATAATGCAAGTAAGAGTCATTTGACTCCTGATTTTCTTTTACCTAATCAATTCGCCTCGTTAGTAATTGTTGTACTTACTATTTGCATTTATAATGAAGAGGTAATAATAATAATAATAATAATCTTTATTGATGCAGATAACCTTTTATACAATGCCTTAGGACTAATTTACATCTAATAATGATTGAGGTTACACTAATATAATAACCCTAACTCCCAAACTAGGTGTTCCTGTGACTTGGGAGCTAGTGTTCTGCCAGAGGTATGACAAGGAGTTGCATATCATCCGGGCAGGTGGTTCTGTCTTCTTCTTCTTTCGTGTTCGACCAAGTTTCATGTCTCGTTCGCCCAGTATGTCAATTTTAATCATCAATTTTCATTCATTAGGTCTTGAAGAGTAAGTACATGTGTCTGGGCAGTTTGGACACGATAGCAAGGGGTGTTTTGTATGTATACCAGTGCGACACTGACACAGGGTTTCGGATCCGTCCAAGAAACTCAATCTGGATCCGTATTCCTTGTTTTTGGTTCTGTGCACGCAGTCCATATTCTTCATTCTTCTATTTGTCTTGCCGTCTAAAATTAGGGTCCAGTGAAGTCTCAACAAGTTTTTCCGTTCAAGGCGTACAGCATTCTTTATAAATATTGTGCAAAGGTGGCACAATATTCGTAAGAAATTCTGACCGCCTTCAAAACCTAGTAAGTCTTACTGATACATAGATAAAATGATGATTAAGAGTAGGTATATTGACGATGGTGTGTTATGAGATAATAGAAGAGTATAACTACGCCCGCCCCTTTTTAATTTAACTGTTTCTGGCCGAAATCGGGGGATTTTTGGGAAATATCTTCTAAGGCCTCATGTACGGAGATGATGAATGCATACGGCCTACGATCCGCAAGGCATATACGTGCTCATTTGGCGCCTAATTGTTTTAGTTGTGCGTGTGTTTGTCAGACAGCAACGCAAGAATCTTTTACAAACAGATGTCAATATAGTTCGTGTTTGTGTGTGGTAGGCGCAGGCGAGTCTGAGCGCTCACCGCGAGTACATAAACAGCAAGCTGAGCGCGCTCAGCAAGTCGGCGGCGCGCCTGGACGCCGCGCTGGCGTGGGCTGAGCGCGCCGCCCGGGAACTGCGTAGTGCCGAACAGGCACCTCAGGAACAGAGGGAGAAGACCCTACAGGAGATTAGCGTACGTACTAATACTATATGAAAGTCTTGACGCCAGCATACTTGGCAAACACGCGAATAGAGACAGTTTTTGAGGGATTTGTTTCTTATGTAACATGGTCCAAGCGAGCAGACGTATCGTCTGTTGGTAAGCGAACCTCCGCTCATGAACATCTACTAGAGGAGTCACAAGTGCGTGGCCGACCTTTGGGTGGGAAAAGGTTCAGGGTGAGGAGCGGTAAGAGGGAGAACCCAAATGGAATTGGACCCCCAGCACTCTCACTTATCAAACGAAACGCAGCAGTTTCTATGGATACTGTTACTTGTCGTCGATATTATGAAAGACCTTCCGCAGTTGAGTTGGCCCATTCATGCTGAAATTTCTGCCACCTGCCAAATACGTTATCAATATTTTTGAGCTGCAATTTTTAAAGTGGTAAGCCGAATTCATCAGGCAGTAGGTAAATAATGATGACCTTGTATGATCATGGCGTCGTCACGTCCATCTTTATAATAGACTCACCTGTGATCCGTTCATAATCGTCACATTGTGACCCTAATAAATAAAGGAATTTGATTTCGACTTTTCCGTTTGAGCACAAAATCTGTCGCAACCGACTGATTTACGTACTTATCCACAGGCCATGGTGAAAGACCGCGAGACTGAGGTCCGCGAGGTGCTAGAGAACTACAACAACATGGAACGCGAGTGCGTGGCTGCCAAGCAGAGCGTGTGCGCCGACGTGCGCGACAAGGCCACGCGCCTGCGTGACAGCTGGGCACAGCTGCGTGACGCCACACGTGACGTCACACCACACGTCACACACGACGTCACCCGTGACGGAGCCCGTGACGTCAGAGAGCAGGTGACGCCGGTCCGTGAGTCGGAGTCGCGCAAGTCGTCGGTGGACAGCCAGCAGAGCGGTGAGTGTGGCTGGGTGGTGGCGGTGCCGGTGCGGCGCTGGGTGGTAGCGGTGCGGGGCTTGCTTGGGGTCACGTGATGTGCTGACGCGCTAGCTGCACTCTGTGTACTTGAGCTCTCTGCTAATATAGCTTCTGCTAATAACGTGAAACTGTTGGAGTAATTTTGACTATTTAGGGTCAGAAGCCGCAGTATCAGACTAGTATGAAAAACATATAGCACATATTGAATCTTTGACTATATCGAAGTCAAATAACTGTTTCCGTGATCTATGCTCTTCCGCATATGCGTCTGCTGATCGGAAGTCCCGGGTTCGATTCCCGGATCGGACAAAAGCGATACTGGTTTTTCTTTATGACACTGTCACTAAAGTCAATCCAACTATGACACTTCTTTGAGGGACGATATTTACATGATAGGCTCCAAAGTTCTTCTGGCCTTATGTAGTTACCTATTTAAGATCTGTAAACGTCCGGGGTCTACGCATAACCACGCGTTATAACGAGTGCAGCTAGCAGTGTTACCGCGCGCGTGCTCTAGTTTGTAACGTACAACTTGTAAATACGTGTTGTGTGACAATAAACGTTTGGGATACTAACCGCTCGTTTCATTCACTAATCATGTGTCTGTCTGTCCGTCTGTCTGGCAACGGACTCCTGTATTCTGACTCACCTCTGTGATAGAATGACGCTTGATGATATACGAATTATTCTTATCGCAGGAATGAAATAAATCAAGCATATACAGGTCTTTATTGCTATTTTTGCAAAAGTATGTACATTAGACTTCTTAAACTCGTCATTTCTAAACACATCTAAAATAAAACAAATTTCTAGATACGTATATTTGTCTGAGTTCAAATATAATCTTCCATTCTTAGACTATTTGGAGTTCTTTTACTCTGTATTTACCTATTAATAGACTACAAATAGTATACGAAAAAATGGCCTAGATCTGCGAAATCATAGCAAATATTTGTAATTTATGTACAATAATGTTCACGTTTCTTGCCAAATAACATTTATAGACAATAGCAATGAAATCGTAATTGAATTATGATGTTATAACGCTGCTACGATTTTCCACGATATCTTTTATAATTTCCATGGGATCATTAAACCAGTGATATTGTAATAGTTGAGCAGTTTGAGAGAATACTTTAATATTGTCATCTAGCGTCATTCTTGTCACCCGCACGAATGTTTGGTAGTAGCTAGTGAACTAACCTGTGTCACCCGGGTCTGCCTGCGACTCACGGAACTAACGTAAGTATTAAACATTCTGTACTTATTAACATGCACTCAGTATCTTAACATATGCTAACTAGAATCACAAATAGTTCAAATAACTGTCTATTTTACATCACAATATTATCAATAACGAATGCTATGAACTGTTTTTAAACTGTATGATGAAATTGGGATGCGGTTGTGTATTTTGGCAGATTTTGTAAAACTAAGAAACCAATTGACTCTTTGTTGCTAGTCAGCTGACAGAATTTCACCTATATTCGTTGATGTTATGCAAAAGAACCACTAAACTAATGTTGTTTTAGTACATTATGTCACGTAACATTTTGATGCCTTCGAGGAGAACTGGATATCATGGTTCACAGTAGTTTGTGACTAAATCTTTCACATGAACAGTGAAAACGTAAAATTCTCTGCAATGAAATATGTCTTGCAACTATTATTGTACTACACAACAAATTTAAAACTAGTTGATTATAAAGTAACATCAACACTAGCTAATGACAGTGGTCAACACGCGTCGCTTCCAATCAAAGAGCTGGCAGACAAGCTACATCTATGAGAGTGATGTGTTGACGTGCGGAATGAGTGCTAAACGGTGCGCAATCATGTCGCTATTAGTGCCGCGGAGACCGGCAGGGGTGACAGCCACCGGTGGTCAGAGGGAGCGAAGTGATTGAGTCATTTGGCTATCTGTCTCATAATCGCGGACAATTTAGTGCGTCAAGACAATTAAATCAATTTAATGCGAAATTCGGTAAAATGAGGTTAGGAATCCTGACTGTAATAAAATGGTCTCACACACGAGATTACAAAGTAATAGAAAAAAACAAATCTGCATCATTTTGTTATATTATTGTAAATATACCTCACTGCAATCAAATAAATCGCGATAATATCAGGAAATATTTAGTTAATCTATATATTAAAAGAATTTGTGTTTTATAATACGAGTCGACCAGCCCGTTCTACCGAACCGATTCGGATGATTTTTTTTAAATGAAAGCTCTCGCTGCATAGATTTGTCATCAAGCATTAGAAATTATCTAACTTGCACATTCATCAAGTTATATGCAAAAACAGTTTTCTCCCATACATTTTTTACGTTTTCGTAGCCGTAGTCAATGACTTTCTGCTTCTATATATCTGCTTCTTATTGAGGCAGGCGTTTCGTTATAGGCCTAAAACACGCGCTGAAAAGAGCTCTTTCATTTGATGGTATGCTCATTTATAATGGGTAAGTTTGAAGGAAGATAGGTGTGGACATTGAACTTATTTTTCAGTATTTTCCTATAAATTTCTTAAGATTTCAATGCTTTCTCTCTACATGGACAGTTCCAAATTCAAAAATATTTTTTTTATGTGGAACATATTACAGCGGTTCATAGTACTATTGTCATATAATTATATTACAAGTGGTAGTTATGGTAGAAATTGTAGCTTTGGTAAGAATAGTAGTTTTGAGAGAAAAGGTACTTTGGACAGCATCGGCGGTTTTGGTAGAAATGGTAGTTTAAAAAAAATGGAACATATGATAGTGGTAGTACGAATAGTAGTTTTGGTACAAATAGTAGTTTTGGTAGGAATAGTATTTTCGGTACGAATAGTAGTTTTGGTAGAACTGTCACTTACGATTGCTACCAAAGCTACCATTCCTACCAAAACTACCGTTTTACCAAAACTACCTACCATTTTAGCAAAACTGCTATTCCTATGTAAGAGGTTTTTTATAATATTAAAATATGCTGTGGAGTAGCATGGGTCCTCTAGTTAAAATTAATATGCTTGCTACACCTAATATTGTGTACCTAAAGCATAACCGTCCAATCTGTCTATTAACTCTTCTACCAAATCACTTGGAATACAATTGGAACTTAGAATACCTAAATAATATCCATCGATCCGGATAGAGTTGTTTCCATCAAGTCAAATCAAAAACTTTTAATGAAATGTCAAAAACGACCTTTGCCAGGGGTTTTCTATGAAATATGATGTAGTGACGTCATAGTGTTTTGCTGTCAAGTAGAATACTTATTATCAATAAATTGACGATTAAAATGTTAAATAACGTTTTAATTTTAATTGATGAATGAAACTACTATTATATTGACATGTTTTACTATATAAAAATACTTGTATAATTTATTTCACTTGCAGAAAACTTCCCTTTTTTCAAATATTATCTTTCCCGCAAATGCAATTAATGCCTCATCGTTTATGGTTTAGCAATCAAGTAGCGAACATTAATTAAACAGAATTTAGTTAGCACTACATATAAAGTGTCTAGATATGAGATATGTGTACCTATACTTATCATGGGTAGTTAGTTGAGAGTAGCAGTTGCTGCTACAAGTTTTTTTATTACACAGTAGGTACTGACGGCTACTTAATCTGTCGTTCGACCATAGCCACTCTTATTAAACAGTATTTGGGCGAAACAATCTTCCATAGGTTCATATACTGCCTACTTATGTCAGAAAATGACTAAATGAGAATTATTACGCAATAAAATTCTTCAACGCAATAGAAGAGTCATCATGATTCATGATCAGAGGCGGCTCGTGAAAGATTATATTGGATGTTCACTAAAAAAAAATTCGGGCAAGTGCGAGTCTGACTCGCGCACCGAGGGTTCCGTACGCATTTTACCTTATTTGAGGTTGATGCTAATTACGCTAGTCCTCCAAATCTGAGGGTCTAGTACCAGTTTGCACTCGATCGTCACGGTGGACGATAGCCTAGATGACAGGAACAATTTCCATACATTTTCTAAATGCGCCCCCTAGCGGTCTCTATCGATCGCTTCTCTCCATAAGGGGCGCTTTAACTCTCTCTGTACGAGCGCCCTTACAAAGAGTACCTACTATCTTAAATGGAGTCTACTATGTATGTATGGGGACACCCTTAAATTTTCCACTTTTTTTTTGTAGAGGTACATAGGAGATATGGTCAAAATTAGTTTTTTGCGAAAACTTGTAAGTACCAAAATTAACCTTAATTTTCAACTTTTTGAAATTTTTGTAATTTTTCCTTTATTTGTGCTGTAAGACCCTGCTTTTGGCCAAATTTCGTGATTCTAGTTCAACGGGAACTACCATATAGGTTTTCGACCCAAAACCTATAGGGTACTTACGGTTGACCTAGAATTGTCAATTCAAAGGTCAAAACCAAGGTCTTACAGCACAAGTAAAGGAAAAATTCCGAAAATTAAAAAAAGTTGAAAATTAAGGTTAATTTTGGTACTTACAAGTTTTCGCAAAAATCTAATTTTGACCATATCTTTTTATCGGGTTGACCCAGGACCCTAATTTTTATACACCTAATAGGAACCACAGACCTCAGTATTTGGTATAAATTTCAATTTGCTAGGTCCACCCGTTCCTGAGAAAATCGGTGGTGACACACGGACAGACAGACAGACAGACAGACAGACAGACAGACAGACAGACAGACAGACAGACAGACAGACAGACAGACAGACAGACAGACGGACAAGAAAGTGATTTTATAAGGGTTCCTTTTTTTACCTTGTGAGGTACGGAACCCTAAAAAAAGATGAAACTGCTTACCATTTATTTTGTGAACGCTTTTACAATTAAGTAAGCAAGATGACGTACTAAATCATCGATACCTACCTGAACCGTCCACGCAGTATCAACTCCGGCGCCACTAAACAAAATACACGGAAAACAAAACAGCTTCTTACTTCCTTGGCAATTTCGCAACTACATAGGTAACCAAAGCGTTTTATCATATTGGTCGTTTTTTTTAGGGTTTTCACAGTTTTTTATAAAGTTTAGGCTGTTATATTCCATATTAGTTACACAATTTAACTGTCTTTCTTAAACATATACACACAATCACACATACAATTAACTATATTTTAAACACAAATCCTTTTCTAATTACCAACACACTTGCAGAGAAATGTTTTGCTTTTGTTTACATTCAAATGATACCGACAAAACACTATTTAAAAAAAACGGCGCACACCTTTTAATTTTTTTTCGTGATAAATGGTCATATCATTTGTCGGCATTTAGCCAGGAGCGGCGCTCCGTATTTCGCTTATTTCTCATACCTACTAATCTTTTGTCTCACGCGCCCAGCGCATAGAACGCTCTCTCTTTCGCACTCATTACATTTCAGTATTAAGCGTTGTACTAAGCTTTCGTCAACGAAGAGCGCTGGTATGAGCGCTCCACTCAACAAAAATACCTATGTAGGTATGTTTCAAGAATGTTGACAAAATTATGATAAACAGCTTAGTAGTCAAATACTTATTTGTGGATATGCATTAGGTATAGAAAAGAGAATAGCTGTGTATTAAAATATTGAGTATGTTTATAGAAAAAGTTTATATGCGTTGTATAGGTACATATATTTTATAATTTTGGGAGTTCACTGCTCCAGCGCTCCTTTGAACGAGCCGCCACTGTTCATGATATACTGTAGGTACAATCAAACAAGTCAGCGCTTGACCAGTTTGAAAAAAATCCATTGGCTCGCTCATAGAGTCGAGGCACACTAGAAATTCTCGCCCTTATGGTGGTCTAGTGTGAAGATGTTCGACTGCACATCAACATCGACTAAAATAAGTTACAAAATATAATGTGATGCATTAACTACGATATGTTTCGTGGAGGAATTGAACACAAAGTTATTATATAAACTTGTAAACTTATTTTGTATTGGTCACATTAGGTATCGTCTCGTGTGGGAATCGAACCCACGTCCATTGGTAAAGTGAAAAGCCACTACGCTGTACGTGCAGTCAACTTGACACAAGTCGAAGGTTAGACTCGCATTTCAGGAGATTGATGGCAACCCATCAACGACACATCACAAAGTATGCGTCGAGCACCGAACCTCGACTCGCCTGCATTACTAACACGGAACTTGCTAAATAATTCCATTTCAGGCGCTTTCGTGGCTAATATTACAGTCAGTCTCGTTCGCAGCGCCACTACCTACTTAGGTACCAAGGCGCACTGCATGTGTAACTTGTACCTACATCTTAGATAGATACTGTTAGGTACTAAGAACTGCAGTGTATACCAATCAGGACTGTCATAGATGTTGATAATTATAGGATATAGGTGAAAGAGCCTATCTAAAGAATCTCCTCAAAGTATGTAAACCAAAAACTTATTCTTTAGGATTACCCAAAAAATATCTTTAGACATTTCTCTTTAAATGAGACCACACGAGAAGCATTTAATTTAAAAAAAATGAACATCAAAGTGATACACACAAACTGTTAAATTGAGAACCTCCTCCCTTTTGACGTCGGTAAAAAAAAACTTGCGCCGCGATTTCATCCGCGCTGCTTATTTATTTAGACAACAGCGCCACTTACGAGCTCTATGCGACTTCAAGGCAAATTCGTTCCTAGCTGGCGTTTCTGCCTGTAACTCGTCTACAATATACCTACAAGAATATGTAAACAAATCTCACAGCTCCTTATAGAATGAAGAAATAATGGTATAAGTATATATTATCTAGGTTCGCTATTATGGAAAATGATCATGAAGCCTATTTGATTTAACGTGTTAATATACCTAGCAGTCTTGTTCTAACTGTCGTTCTAACGGGTTTGACATAATACATAGTTCTATGGGTTTGACAATATCAAGTACATTTAAGTTCTAGTGCTGTTTAACTTATGCCGGTTAGATTTAAGAAGAAATGGAAAGTTGATATTGTATAAAGATTTTCCAATCCAATTTAATCAAACCTTGCAATACGGTGTTCTTTTTGGCTAACTGTTACAAACGCGCTCTCCACTATATAAGATTGCATAAACAACTATCAGATAATATAGTCGATGTGCAAATAACCAAATAACCTCCGCTAGAGTTCCACCGGCTCGTATGAGCGTGTGAGTTGTATAAAACAGGCAGATATCCAAAAAGGGCCGCAGTGCGTAGTGAATCATTTTAAACGGGCGCCAATAAAACGCACCCGCGGAACAAAGGCGCTTGTCCGACCACCTACCACCACCCGACACCACCCGGCGTCACCCGACGCCACCCGGCACAAATCACGCATGACGTGTGCGTGACGTCACGGGCATGACGTCAGCAGACGCGTATTCGCAAGCAGCGTGTAGTGAGTTCTATTACAATACTCGATGGAGTGATATCAGGTATTCGTGCGAATAGTCGCCTTACCGAATTTACGTGAAGTAGTAAACATTGATGTTGTCGAACATTCGTAACACCCGTCGAGAGCAATAAAAAAATACTACGCTGATCAAACTAAACTAGGTACCTACATATTCTACTATACGTTTTGGGAGAAGGTTTTTGGCAAACCTAGGTATATTTTCACCTTCGATTTCTCTTGAATGCCACAAAAAGTTCCTTACAATTGTAAAGTTAACAAGGTCCACAGAATCAACGAACTTATTGCTTTAATAACATTATTCATGTTACTAGACAGCTTTGTTCGAAAGTAATGTTGATGCGACATTAGTTATGGAAATGCATGATCGGTGTTTAGTGCAAGCAGAGTCCCGCCGGCGGGCAAGTAGGTACTGTGCATTAGTGTAGGCAATGATAGCGGCTCGGGATTAATACGAGGCTTGTTCTCAAACAGCGCCGTCGTAATAGCCGGCATCTGCATGCTGAGACGTGAGCTCATTTCCACTACAAACAGACACCAGCGCGGTAAGACATGCGCGAACAGCGGCTACCGAGCACTGATGATGTGTTCAAGTTGTGATGTAGATTTTCACAATTAATCTAATGAGGAAAATAAGTACCTAAACAAAATGGTCCTGGTTGGCTGTTATAGGATGCTGATAGCATTACTTAATGTATTTTGAACTATTATGGAATTTAGAGGACGCCAGCAGCTACGCCTGCAATTTTTTTAATTTACTCGTTTTGGCCGATCCCGTAGGAATTTTGGGCAATCCCTTCTTAGTGCACCCCTACGGTCCCCAAGGAACATACATGCCAAATTTCAGCTTCCTGCGCCCAATAGTTTCGGCTGTAGCGTGTCTGTCAGTCAGTAACGCAATGATTTTATATATTAAGATGATAGTTCGTTAAGTTGAACTGAACCAAAACTAATTTGAAGCATGGTTTCCTGAATCGCTTGAGTTAGGTAGATTAATTTACGAAATGTCAGTGTCACATCGCGTAAATGCGATGGAAATGTCATCGCATTTTCCTTTAGATAGAGAACTTTACAATAATCGCGTTATGAAGACGTTGTTATTGGAAGTTATCCTTCCGTAAATTACTTACCCAATAAAATATTGTTTATGGTAAATTGCAAATCAGTGCATTGAAGTGAAACAACTTTGTGTACAATTCTACAAAGGTACTTTTCCATGAAAGGTAAATAAAAATGGTCTAAGGTAGGTAAATTTATTTTTATCAGATTCACTGACTTAATTTAACGGTTGTGCCGCAATGTTTTGCGTAGGTAGCTACAATAGCGATTGGTCCTATTTCACCGCGTCGTCCTATAACTCGCACCGCATCAAATATTCTCACAAAGCGTGTAAATTTCCCTATTATTAGCGAGTTTGCGACTAACGTTCACTTCGGATGGAATTTGGCGCACTATCCGTTTGGAATAGCGTCGGTCGCTCCGTGAATATTGTGTGCAAAGAGAGCGCACCGCAGCCTCCCGAGCCGAACTGGGCTGAAAGAGACGCGCCCTAGTTATCTGACGAAAAAACTGGGATAACAAACAATAGTCGGCAGCGGCATTGTGCGGCGAGGTGCGGCGCGGTGCGGCTCACAAAGCGAGGGATCTGGGGCGAGCCCGATGAGCGCAGTAATCATCCGACACTCGCTCTAACTACTATTTCTTGTTGCAATACCACACCACAAAATACCAGACATTATGCCTCTGAAGAAGCTGGGCGCCTAAGATTGCGACGCGACGAGAAGGTACCTACTTTGACGCGCTGTTTTGTCGCAGAACTAGGTCGCTAATGAGATTCATAGGATTGTAGGGTTCGTTTGACTCGGGCCTCCGGTGACAGGTGGAAACGAGCTCATGACTAATGGCTCCCTCCCATATACTTAATAGTTGTGTCGGACGTGACGCTCGCATCGTCGCACGGGTGCGACGCGACGCGATGCAAGGCGTTTATTAATTAGAGGCAGGTGAAGCCGCCGATTACAATTTATTAATAACCGAATATCTGCTGTAATTAGTATTCGGAGGACGTCGACTACGTGACATTTAGCGGAGCTACTGTTCAACTGAGGCGACTCTATCGTAACGAAAGATTTTGTTTATGACGGTTTTATTATTCCGTCGCAGAGGTACTTTAGCATGAAAGTAATTATAATGGCATTATATAGCTTAGATATAATTAGTTAGCCGATGTAGCGAGGATGAAGTTGTAAGTGTTGCTGCGATACATTACTCATTTTGCGCTGTCTGTTCCTGTTTTTGTTCTACCTACCAATTGTTACAAGGTTGACAGACAGAAGCACTGACAGAAATTACTTTAATTTCCACAAGTTTTTCTCTTTAAGGTATTCAGTTAATATTAACCGTGTTACAAAATATGCGACTTAACAGCTATTTCAAAAAGGTGGTGTTTAATTCCTTGTGTGTTTCGCGCTGCCGCGGTATGTGACGCTCGCAACACATTAGTAAAATTTTATTTAGCAAAATATGTTGTAAGAACAACGTATTTACAATTTAATTTTCAGATTCCTAGGCTATGCGTAGCTTAAGGTAAATCCTGTTAAAATAGTGCAAAATAATTGGATAAATTCATTACGTGCATTAAAGTAATGTATGAAATTCTGTAAATCTATTTATTACATAGGTACAAACATGATGCTATAGAACTTAACACTCTAGGTAGAAAGACTAATTAGAGTCCAGACTGTCCATGACCACACATAAGTGCCGTAATTTTTGGGACTGTGTTTTTATGACACATACTTAATATTTAAACCATCAGTTACATATTTTCCCCTTTACTCATAAACGAACCAAGAGTATTGGTACGTTTACGTTCATTGGCGGTATTCCACTTATGAACAACATAACATGCGGTTGTGGCTTAACCTATATTACCTCTTGTGTAACCTGCAATCAGCAATATTAAATTGCTCTGTGAAGCTAATTTAGTGCATCAATGACGTTTTGGTTCAAACGATCACTTTCCAACTAGGTACAGGTATATAATCGTTTATGCATACCTGGTCTTAATATTGTAATTAAATTATACATCGTTTTAGAATATGCTGTTGTTAGGTACCGAATGTCGGTATTTGATCAGCACAATTGAAAAGCGAAATTATTTAATGTAACTTAAGCTCGTGTTGTAGCTAGGTATATTTTTTATCTTGATTAAATATGAAGGTGCGTTTGAATAGCTTCTATTTACGACAGGCCTCAATAAATAACAATCGATAAGTAGTGATAACAAAATCTATTGTTTTACAGAAAGGCAATCACTTTTATCTTCCCTTGTCAATTATACTATTTCCCGATCAGATTATCGTACTGCCAGATTAACGACCGGAAGAGAAAAAGCCGTGCAATTAATTATTTATCTGTGACATAGCCTTTTAATTAGCGACGAAGCCTCCCTACACGCTGGACATGGTCGTGTCCAGACAGGGGGCACACCGAGGCGGAGGCTTTCGCGCCGGCTTCCGGTCAGACATCGCTACCTCTACGTACATTTCATATGTATAGTATTATTGACTGATTCAGAAATCGTCTCATATTTGTCTTTTGTGTACACCCGCCTTGATCACGGTAATAAACTTTGTATGGGGAGATCTACCGAAGTTGAGTAGGTACTTTTTGTGCTTGATCTTTTAATGTTTGAAAAGCGTACACAGGGATTTATCCCTATGTGAGACCTTTTTAATAAACAAATTCATTGTCTATCCAGCGTATACAGATAGTAAAATACGATGTAAATCCACAGTCCATACAGGAGACATACACACTAAAACAGTGAAAGTCACAGCCCTCCCGATGTCCAGACTATGAGGCGAATAGGTACACGACCTCCCGGCGGGGTTCTTAGACACCGATAAATGCGAGGTGCTCACCAACTGCCTCGCATATTCTATCCAACCAAATGCACCGATGCACTCCATACACAATCCTAGGATAAACGCTTTACTGCTATTGAAATAGAGTCGAAAATCACACTAGCCATAAAAGAACCGCCAGCTTACATTTGCTGTTTACAGAAACCTTACATGTTGGATGTAGGGTTTAAAATGTATTGTGCGATATGTATTATTTGCTTGTTTGTTTAAAGTGTCAGGAATGTGTAAATCGACATTTTCACGGTGTTGGAATGTAAAAGTTTTATTTCATGAGCCACTCGCATTTGTTGTACATTTTTTAATGTCGTGTGTGCGAATGAATGAGTTTTAATATCATTTGTTTAAAATGTTAGCGGAAGTCTGGTGTTGTTTTGCTTAATTACAGTGCTGAGGCATTATGCAACGTTTGAAAGTCGTTAAGAAGTGTTTAGCTAGTTCGTGTAGGTACACAAATGTGACTATAATGCGATGGCGTTCTACTCTCGACTCGCATCGCAGTATGTGGTATTAGGTACGGAGTAGTTACATTGCTAAGCCACTTCGCTGTATCTACTAATACTTCGATCCCCATCTCGGACAAAAGCAATGTTTATTTGATCTTCTCTGATTTTGATTAATGTTCTACAAATAAATGTTGATCTTCATCTCCGCATAAAGTCAGTGTTCATCGTTTCATGTTTATAATGTCACCCGCGGGCCGCGACACAGTTATTTTATTGTTACTCGTGAGATTTGTTTCCTAAACAAATAATAAATAACTGTTACTCTACTCTACTGTACCTACTACTATAACGGTTACTATAATAAGTTAGTGAAACAAACTGCAGATTGTGCTCTGCAAAGAGGCTTGTGATGTCGGATAGATCGACACAAGTGGGCCTTTACACCCAGCATTGCTAGGCTGTCAGTTTTAACCGATGTGTTTCAGATAGTAGTTCAATTCCATCCAACACTCACCGAATCGCACCGTGTAATTCCCTGAGCCCATTCGATCGTCGAAACAGACGAACAGCGTTACTCCACTCTTGTATGATTGACGATCTATGCTTGCGTACGAAGTACTTCGTCAGTGCATTAACTGATACACGGCTAACGAAGCTTGGTATCTTTCGTGACTATCACTGTTTTCACTGCAGAATATTTTGCTTGGTGTAAAGGTTTAGAACTTATTTGGGCAAATACAAACATCTACACAGAAATTATCAATAACTGTGTCTTACACCCCTACCTACATAGATTGCATAACCCTTGGCTAGCGATAAAACTCTGTTTATTTGCTCTAGAAATTCTTTTTGCTTTCTCAAATCTGGAACCATGCGTTTGTATAACACAGTAGGTACAAACAAAGTTGCGAACAAAAAAGGCTATATCTTGTATGGTGCTCAAGGAATACGGATGCGTGTCGTCACGACGTCAGCTGGTTTTTATGTCGCAGAGGGCGGCACTCGAGACGCGGTCACCTCTCGCGCGAGTCCGCCTCGGCACTCGAGGCTCGAGTGGCGGGTAATGCGCCTTCTGTCGGCGCCCTCTTGTCTATATATATATAAATATGGTTGCCGATGCGAAAATAAGCATCGGCGAATGATGATTTTGCTTTTATTTAAAGTTGAGATGCAGATTTTTTGTAAGTTGTTAAAACCAGAAAGCAAATTAAAGATACATTGTGACTGGTTGCCAGTTCCTCGTCATAGGTTTTTGATTCATGATTGGCGACTTCATAGTTAGAAACCAAGCAGACGATTCTTGCTCTGATACAAGTAGCGTGGTCACGCTACTATCAAAGCATAATAGCGCTCTGATTTGAATGCAACAACAAGAAGTCGATCCATGTGGTGCGCTCCAAACGGTGCTTAACCAAGCCGAATTATTGGCTGGGAACAGCTCAAATGCTCCTTAAATTTTATATGTGTACTTCCTTTGTATGTGTATGTTGCCAGTAGTATATACGTCTAATGAACGTTCTTGTGAAGTTGCCACTCAGTAATCAGTAAAGTTGTCGTTCTGAGACTTCCGGCGCCGTCAAATTGCGCCTCATATCACACCAACTGTACTGTGACCTACTGCCATCTCCACAATAACGCGCCTGCTCTATCTGCCACCCGCGGCCGAGGCTCGCGGCAAGTCAACAAAAATATACCCAACTTCAGACTTCTCTCTAAAAGTTATCGGAGCGACTCAAAGTTATACGATGAATAAGTTATAAACAAATTTGTCATCTTGTTCATAATACTTAGTGAATATATTGCTATCAAAACATAATTTTACTTACTACATTTTGGTATTTAAAATATGCATATTTCAACAGCCTCTCGTAATCCACTGTGGGTCTTAAGCCTTTTCTATTTTGCCTCACATTGCACTGTAACTCTGTAGGAGGATTAGACCTACTAAACCACACCGTCCATATGGGTGTGTATGGGTGGTACAGGGTCCCATGACGAATTTTCCGTCTCTTCGCAAAAATACTATTTGCTTCGTGCATTTTCTTTGGTGTCTCTTATGATTGTTACGGACTGAAATGAGGTAGAGACATTATGTATTCTTAATCCGTTAACACACGGATAAAGTATACAAGGCTACGTTAAATTTATTTCCAATTCGCCAAGTGGCATTTCTGTAATAAAATACCAGTACAGCCTAAATTTTGCTGCAAGCCGTAAATATCCATCCCTATATGCATTAACATGAAATTCTATTCTCATAATTCCACTTATCCAGAGGGCAATGTGACTTTTTAAATCACTATATACACTCACAAGGTAGCGCTCATAGCGTGACTTTTTTGACAAAGTTAAGAGACTCACACATACGGGACTTGCATATGTCACTACTTGGATAAGTGACCTCGTGTGGCACTTACATCACAGCGGTACCGTGCTTCGGAGAGCACGTAAAGTTGTCGGAATGTCGGTTCCGGTTCTTGTCTCAGGACAACAATCGTTAGACCATATCGGATGTCGGCCTTCGGGAATATATAATATAAAAAATGTTATTTATTATTGAAAACTCTGACACCACACATTCAATGAAGCAAACAAACAATCAAGCCATTTGGCCAATTTTTGTAGGCTTTTTCTTATTTGATAATATTACCTTTTAGATTATCTTATCCATCATTACTAAGTACAGTTCTGTGGGCTTATCAGTCCATAACGTAATCCTCTCTTATCAGTCCCTAAAATAATCGTTTTTACCTCACAAGTCCAATTTCACGTTTATAATTGCTTTTTATATTGCTTGTACAATGAATCCCTTCTAAACCCGCAAAGGGTTGATAAACATAATTATATTTTTTTTGTTATTTTAAACTGTTTACTCAACAAAATACTTTTTTTGTGTTATGTTTACTATCTACAAGCTATGGTCCACGTTTGCTCTAAAAGCTTGGCAGAGATTGTTAGTTTTTTGTTGTTAGCATAAATTGGATTCTGGTTTATCTGGGAGTGAATGAAGCAAGAGAGATATGTCAGGATCGTTGCAAATGGCGTTCCGTAGTCTCTGCCTACCCCTCCGGGGAACAGGTGTGAGTCTATGCATGTATGTATGTATAGTTTCACGCGTCAGTATCGTCGTCTCACTTTAGATTGATACTATTCGTGCTTAATTTAATTTTCTTCTTCGATTTATTACCAGGACAAGGACACAATTCCGAAATATCGATCAAACATCGATCCGTATTGTATCTATACGACTACCTCAATGCAATAAAAGTACTTTCAGCACGTGATAAACATTTATAAGAACTATTAATTTTTCGGACAAAACTATCTTCCTTCTTAAGAATGATGGTGCTTTCACTGGCTTTGTGATTTTCTTGGGAAGTTGTAAGTAGCAATACAGTCTAACTTTTTTCTAAGAAAACAGCCCACATTGATAACATCAACAGTTTCTTGTTCGTGAATATGCAGGCTTTACGTGTTTCTAGTATTATGAATACTCGTCAGCCACGTTCAAAGGCCCCCACTGCATAATACATGCATTCTAACTGCCAGATGAATACACATTGTCACTAAGTACACGTTGAGCGATGAATGAATCAAATCAACACTGATATGACGTGATTAAGAGCGGCGCACACCTCACCGCTCCATATTCATGAGCGATCGGTCCGCGACGCACCGCTCAGTCGGTAATCGCACCCACTCTTATATCCCTCATTATGTTATGCTAATATTGTACTAACAGGACTGCACGCACATGCATGAGGGGACGGACGACTTTATAGCGTCACCTTAATTATAAGAAAGGGGTGCTTTGTTTGAATGATTTACTTGTCAAGTGATTGTGTCGTCCATCGGTCGATTAAGTGGTCCGATTATATTTTGGTCGAGAAATTTATGCAATTTTGGTGTTAAACGTTTTAGACGTCAGCGGTACCAACTAAGCATCACTCGTGTGTTGATATTGGGAGAATATTCCCAAAGACTCTTCTTCTGCTTGCTCTTCCTTTAGATGTAGATACAAGAGGAAAAGAGAGCGGAAGATACGGTCTCCAGTGTTCTCAGTCACCTAACGAAACGCGACAGTGGGATCACCATTTTTTATGTCAATCTTCTTTGCAAGGCAGGCTGCCATTTATGGTGTATCCAGCGTGGCTCCTTCACATAGATAATTAAATTACAACCAGTAAAATGCTAGTATTCATTAATTATTATATAAAACTTCTCTTTTCTTGGTGCAATCAGAAATCCTAAAGACTAAATCCCTTAACTATGAACTGCATGAACTACTTCTTTCCTAAAATATTTCAAAACTTCTAACAAAGACAATAAATTTAAGAATAACTTTCGTTCTTTCCTTTACATTAATTTAATATTTTCAAAGTATTTCGCTAACATGTAAAACGTCGTCGCTCTTAATGAATTTTTAATATTTATAGACACTGATTGCTTTTAAAATACATAAAATACAATGAAATAATGTTGAACAATAAACATTGAGTTGGTAAAAGTGCATTTCAATGAATGGAATACCGTTTTCAATGGAAGCGTGCCCGAGAGGAATGGAGTTGTGTCTCCGTGGAATCACTTGATTTATGTGAATCATTAAAAATACTCTTTCCTGCTTTTTTACATCTACCTACATTGGTAAAATACTGATGCCTTTATCAAGAGATGCTGTGATAGCTTTAAATTATATATTTTATATTAAGTATATTGCGTTTGGATATTACAGCTCATATTACCTCGATTGCAGATGAATCAATATGAGAGGTTGTAGTATCTTATCTTAATATATAAAATCCTTGCGTTACTGACTGACTGACAGACACGCTACAGCCGAAACTATTGGGCGCAGGAAGCTGAAATTTGGCATGGATGTTCCTTGGGGACCGTAAGGGTGCTCTAAGAAGGCGTTTCCCGAAATTCCCACGGGATCGGCCTAAACGGGTAAATTAAAATGCAGGCGTAGCTGCTGGCGTCCTCTAGTACTAATATATAAAGCTGAAGAGTTTGTTTGTTTGTTTGGTTGAACGCGCTAATCTCAGGAACTACTGGTCCGATTTGAAAAATTATTTCAGCGTTAGATTATATCGCATTTATCGAGGAAGGCTATATAACATCACGCTATGTGTGACGGGAGCAGAGCAGTAGCCTTAAATAACGCTGGTGTAACGGCGGGCATCGTCTAGTAAATTATAATGATTAAACATCACTATCTCGTTATGTTGCAAGCTAGAAACAATACTTGGTTTAAACGAGTGCTTATGCTTAAACGGGACTTTATTAACAAAGTACATGTTACTGTGTATTTTTACATTCTTCGGGTTATGATTTTATTCATGTGATAACATAATAACTGAAATTAAAACATAATAGAGTTAAGTAACAGCAACAAAATGATATTGCGTCACATACATAATTATATTCACAACTACGTATACAGTTTGCATTGTGTTCGTTTGTATAATAATCAATGGTGCTACTGGGAAGAACACTAACTTAATTTTATTTTGCTTTTTTAACTGCTTGAGTAAGTATGGTGCAAAAATTCTTGTAGATATGTTCCTAGTGCATGGCTGTGTGTGGCAAGCTTTTCGCCCTTTTGCCAGTTGTAAATGTCATTTGCTTCAAAATTATACGCGCCATAAAGTCTGCTTATAATGTGGACATTAAAATTTTGTGACATTATCATTATTCTTATTTGCCTTCTTCAAATGCAATTTCTTTGACATTATAATAATTTTTATTGAATTGTTTTTTGTTTGTTTGCTTATTTTTGTTGTTTTCTCTTTCAGGTAAGTACTCTATCAGTTCTCTGTCCAGCGGTAAGTGATTACGCAGTGAGCTCTCCGCTCAGCAAACACCATTACGGAGGCGGTAAAATGTGATCATTTGCATCCTCTCGCGGCAAATCTTTTAAACTGCGATTATTTCCCAAGTACCCGGATGCCGTTGCTAAAGTGTGCCCGCAAATAACGCTCCCGAAGATTTACTATCGCAAATAGTTTACACTGAGAATAAAGCTGTAAAATATTGGTGTTGGTAGTAGCATTAGAAAAAATCCAGGATAATATCTAAAATATTTTTATTACCATCATGTGATAAGGAAAATCTAAATTTTACATTATTTGATGAAAATAACTAATATCATTAAAAGTACTAGTAATTTGGATTTGAATTACTAGTATTTTTGTCTATTTCTTCAGCTTTGATCAATGTTTATCGGCGGTGAATTTCATTTTACCAAAAGCTCTTATCGTGTCATTCACATAATAATAATAAAACAAACAGTTCACGCTATCAGAGATCGATATTTACGTCTAAATTTAAGAATAAAAATAATCCACTACTTAAAATATATTCACGCCATTTATCTTGTTGATGTACAGATAGAAATGTGCAGCCACAACCAAGTTTTATCTCGGTTATGGTCGGACGTTGTGTTGCTTTTGAAAACAATCTGAAGGGAGACCCAACAAAGAGTTTTGTTTAAACTGTTAATTACGCTAAGAGCTCATTTTTCAGTGATAACTTTGCTTAGTTAATTTTTATTTAAACATGAAGTATAAATAACCATACTTCAAAGTCTATTTTCGGCAAGAGACTCTTGGCTGGTATGATGGTAAAGAAGCTGAACGTTCGTCACGCAATCTTAACATATGTATATTAAGTATGTTTTGTCCGTAATATTTCCTACTTCTAGGATAATTGCTCTTATTAAAGTTATTGTTGTTGGGTGATACAATCTGTATATATCTGTACAACGTAGTTAATATCGCTGTGCGTACAATATCGTGGCCGTTAGTTGGACGTGTCCGGATGAAATCTCGCCGTAGATAAAAGCCCCAAGCCCGACAGTTAGGCTCTAATCACGTCTCAATTACGTTGCGAGGACAAATCCGGTTAGTAAGCCCCGCTGGGGGCCCCGGCTGGACCTCGTCCGGGTCCGCTCGAGGCACGGCGGGTCCCTATTGTCTCACAACACAGATTTTCGCCGGAAGTCCGCTCAGACGTTAAATTAACGATGTCCCATCGTCGTCATATTGCTGTTTGTTGTTGATTCTAATACGTGAAACTGATATTGCTGATAAGTATAAGTAGCATTATGTATGCCTGCCTACATCCCTTTTACTTATTTTAATATCGTGACAAACCCTGTACCTCTATAACTGAAGGTCACGATTCAAAACATTATCTCTCAAGAACGTTAAAGCGAGAAATGAAATGAAATGGAATGAAATGTTTATATTTTGAGGGTTGTCTAATCATGTTTGTATTACCAGTGAATGAGTGTGTGGCGTTCTCTATTGCGTTTTTCACTTGCAAGCGGCTGCTAATTTGTAATAATATTAAATTTCTGCTGGGTTGGTCTAAATTATATAAATTTTTCTATTGTATGTTGACAAAACAACAAGATACGTCTGTCCGTAATCAAATTTCGAAAATCGCGGTATAAAATAATAAAAAATCGTTTTACAATTCCAATATTAATTGGAACAAAGACATGTTAGAGCAAGAACTTGTAAGTTAAATCACATTTAAATTAATTTGTGTGTGTTAGCTAAACAGTGTCCGACTGTAGTAGCTCCCTACTCCCACAGGGGAGGTGTGTAAGTGGCCACCTTAGCTCGTCTGGTCGGTGCAGCGCCGCGCGCTGGGTGCATGCTAATACTAAGTGCTCCGTAAACACCGGGGGTTCGACTCCCGGTGTTTATGTCTGTCATTTGTACGTCTGGAGATCTAGACGAGATGTTTGAGATTTGATGTTTTAGGGAAAAGAGGGTGCTTAGATGTTTTATTGCTGACATCTTTGATGTTGCGGCGTTGACGTTTATGTTAATGTCGGATCTGTAAAGTTTAGGGTTTGATGTTTAGATTGGTCTAATAGTTTTACTTTTTTGTTCGGAAAAGTGTGTCCATTCTTGTGTTTGGCAAATAGTTATGCCGAGAGGTTAGGTTATGAGATGTACCTATATCTTAATGTTTATTATCTTGTGTGACAAATGAATCAACCTCATGCACAAGTTTCATTTAGTGAAAAATTACAGTAAGTTCTAGATTAACTTGTCTGATCCCGGACAAATAAAATAAATTCGTCTGAATTCAATTAAGTGTGAGTGTGTAGCGCCTATTTCACAAAAACGTATGGCCTGTCTCGGTATAAACAACGTACTTGTAAATCTCGCCACTTTAATATAGAGACTAACACTTTAATGTAGTGACGACAGAGATAATATACTAACGTGTTAACTATACAGCCTTCACGCGATAATGTATTGTACACACTTGTTGGTGAGTTGTATATCTAGGCTAAAGATTTCCTTATTACTTAGCTATAATATTATTCATTCATTTCACATGCAATTTGTATTAGTTAGCACAAGTGATATTATATACATGATTAGCTTTTGCCTGCTACTTCCACCGGGTCGTGTTACTTAGATAAAATGTTTCATACAAACTTTAACTTCTTTTTTAACCCCTTAGAGGAGGAATTGCTAAAAATCCTATATTAGTGCTACCCTAAACTCCTCAAGGAACATACATGTCGTACTTCAGGTTACTGCACAATTTAATAGTGTGTAATAATTCAATAATATGTTTAATAGCTTAGTTCAAGACAAAGTAGGTATACAAATAAATACATTTTCCGATCGAGTGCACGAACCTCATGTCACATGTAGTTCAGCTCAGGCGCCACTACGAATACAATCCCTTTGAGTCCTGAAACACTCGTCACTCGAGTGCTACGAGCTACGAGCTACGCACACATATCCCACACGAGCTACGTGCCACTATCCATACGTCTACGTCGTAGCACCATCACTCATTTGCGACGTAGCACTCAGTCGTTCTTGAAGGTGTTTCGTGTTCTACGAGCTGGAGTCACGTAGCCTCGTAGACCTCGCGAGATTCTCTGTCTACGTCATTATTCTGATTCGTAGAGAGTGTTAAGCTTATAAAACGTTATGAAGGAAATTGAAACAATTTTCTGTGAGTAATTGATATTAAAATGAGTAATTGAGAGCTCTTGTTTTAAGAAGTGATTGCTATCTGTCGATTTGAAGAGTCTGTATTACTTTTAAGACCTCTTCAGACGAAATTTAATAATATGATATAAATCTTGATACATGTCTGCTTTTTGTATACCTATAAATAGTTAAGTAGTATACATTGGATACTATATAACACACCACTCATCTTTAAATAGATTCATTCACCTGAATTCACATGAATCAGGTTCGTGTTTCCATATGATATAAAGTACGCAATAGAGTGCATAAGACTTGCGATGTTTGAAGTGTAACTTTGGCAAAAGAAAGATTTCTAAGCCGACCTTTGTTAATGTGATCAGTGTTATTGTTTAACACTACGCATATTTTAAAGTATTACCAACTTGGCAGATAAGTTAACAGGAATAATATGCAATGATTGCTAACAAAAACTACCACTCACTTCGTTTAAAATTAAACTTCATCAACAATCATACGTCTCCACCATGAATGGCACAAATCGAATCCTGCTCGCACACATTTTATTCCACATCAAACTTAAACTAATGGGATCTTCACATCACTGATAGCCATCAGTACGTTGACGTCAGGCGGGAACCGAACCTCGAGCAGGTGCCTCAACCACTCACCTCATAAGATTTATGACTGTAGGGAGGGGAAGGGAGCGACATTTTTCCTCGCGGTGAATAATGAAGCACAAGGCGCGAGATTTATGGACAGACAGACAGACAGACACGTGTGACGTGTGTGAAGGGTTTATTTGTACACGTGTGTGAATCACTCGCGACGTCACACTTACTCCTCGTGGTTATGATTTATAGAGTAACTGCACGCACGCCGCACGGTGTAGTTGTTTAAGAGGAAACACTACGGGCGAGAGAATTGAAAAATAGGTATTTGTAAAATCTATTGCTGTCGCGCAGCCTCAAGCCTCCCCCCGCAGAGCGCGATATAGACAACTGCAGCTTGGACCAAAAATACCTATTAAATGTACACAAAATCAACGTTTCGTATTCCCTTGATTCCTTCTCCAAAACAGCGGAAAATCTGGCCAATTTTTGAGGTATTTGAAGGTTCATATCTTTTTTAATATTTAATTTATAAGAAAAAGGAAAACATAGGGACATGCCAATTAGGGCCATACATCTTTTTGAAAACAATAATTGCTCTACTGGCATTATCCAGGGAGAAAACAGGAGACTACGTTTGTATGGAAAAAACCGGCGTTGTGTTTCCTCTCTGCGCAGGGTGCTGTACATTCGATTTCAACATTTGAATCAGAATTGTTTTAAAATATTTATTCATCATATGAAGTTAAATAGTATGATTCATATGTGTATAATCTTTTTGAACAAGTAATTCACTGGTGAGGAATGAAATTGACCGGTTGTTATTTTATTGACACAAAATAATATTTTGCGTTCCTTTTGCTTTTATTGTTAGAACAAATCATGTTGATGACTTAATCGGTTGTATGTCATAACGTAAACAATTTGCACGGACGGTCAGGGTATAACATAGAGCTATTTTAGAGAAAATGAAATTTTAAAAGACAGGAAACCCAATTGCATTACAACGGAATTTAAATTGATATAATAAATTTTGAATAATATAGTCCAGTCCGGGTGTTATGCCAGGGTGAAAGCGGTAGTGTGCCTGGTAGTTACAATGGTAACATTTCCATGGTGCCTAAAACACTACTTCTACCGTGGGCATCAGTTGTCGCGACATGTTTAATCCCGGTAAAAAGTAGCCTGTGTCACTCTCATTTTCACTACCTTTACCCACAAAAATCACACCATAACATTAAAAGAAACAACAAACACACCTTCGCATTTTTAATATCAATATGAAGTATAGTGTTGTTCCTCTTACTCCTTTGGACTTAAAAGTCGAGGCAATTAATTTTAGACTTTACACAAGCTAGTTTCAATTGTGAAATCTATTTTTCACAACTAATACTTACGATGTGAAAGCGAGTGTCATGTTGTGATTCAAGGTTACAAGTTAGTTGTTGGACGCTGCAGCACTCGACAGTGCACATAGTTCACACACAACTCCACACGACAACAACTTTTAACAATATTTTGTTAAGGTTCTAGATACTGGTTTATTTCAGCCGTTATTATAGAGATATGATAGCGGTATACTAGTGGCAGAAATCACCTAATAAATATGCTTCTAAGCATACGCTGTTCAAAGGCACAATCATATGCTAAACTCAATTCTAACGCTTCATAAATGGGCGTACATTCTTAACTTCTGAAATACTTTTTCTTTCAAGAAAAAGCAATAATACTTTTTCATATGTTTATACGATATTGATTTAATCAAAAACAGCCAAAACACATGTTAGTTGTACCGTCAACATGTTGTTGATTGTCGCAACGAAAAAAGTAACATTGCATCCGTGGAGTCGTGGACAAACATCCGTATGTTGCGTCGAGGCGTCAATGAAACAACGCCACATTCACTACGCGCCTAGGAAAACTCAGCGGGAGACGGAGATAGGGGAAAGTGTAGGTGGGAATGAGATGGAGGCTTGGAGGGATGAATTTCCCTCTCGTTTCAGTGTGGCTAGGGCGGGCGTGTGGGACGCACGCGGCGCGCGCGTGGCGCGAGGTTCGCGAGTGTCGTGCTAGCGTGCTTGCCAGTGCTCGTGTTTGTGTGTGACCTGTGACCATTAGTGTTCACTAACCACTCTGGTGCCACCGCGGTGTCACTTGTACGTACACCTACACTACTTATTAATAAGGCCTTGTATTCGGACCCAAAGTTTGTGTGATTCTCATTTTTATCACGAAGTTGTCGTGAGTGACAAACTCACGTTATTGTTGTTCTAAGTTGTTTTGTGATGATAAATGTCGTGGCAGTTTCAGTAAGTCTAGAGTTCACCGGTATATATACAGATTCGGACTTGGGAAGTGTGTAATCTTGTTTATTTCCGACGATAAACGTAATGTTGGATGAAAACGACGATTTCATGATAGTTTAATTGCCAATTCATATGATCTTTAGTCTTGTTAACCTGAAAACATTAAAACCAGTTCGAACTCTACGTAAGTATATCCTGACACTCGCACACTTATACAACCACGTGGTCTACTCCGCAGAAAACACAACACAATACACACACAAACACACTTCTATGTTTCAAAGTGCAAATCACCGAACAGTATGAACCGAACCGTTTAATTGTCTAAACACTTGCCACCGTAGATATCACCTACACCTTCCTGCCTACCCCCTGTCGAGGGATAAGCTACGTTATCTTATTATTTATTATGTCCTTCACCCCATCTTGCACTTTAAAATATCTTCCGGGAACGAACCCCAACCCTCGCGGACGTGCTAATATTGCCGCGCCGCGAGTTGAAGGGAGCGAAGTTTTGTGTCGCTCGCAACGAAAGTAATGGTGTGTCGACGGTAGGAACATGTCGCGAGACTTAGGTACTATACTTGTTGGTGTATGTGTTATGTTAGTAAGGAGTAGAAATATTTATCAGTTCAGTTTTAAAGTCAGTTTGACGATAAGATGGAGGTTTTGTTTTAGGCCGTAATAAAGTAAATTATTAGGCAACAAGACCTGCATTTATAGGTACATTAATATTATAACTTCATAGAACAATAGACGTTCTGTCAAATACTTAGAAACTTTTTCCATTTCTACTCATACCAATATGTAATGGGACTATACCGCGTAATTATTTGAAAATAATAGTGAAATATTTGCCTCGAAATTTCGGCAAGTGGTTACAGCCGCGGCAACAGGATGACTGAATCAGTCAAATATAGTGTAATGAGTGTCTGTTCAAACAATGCAATGTGTATTATGTAGGTACTTCGTGGCTACTTCGCCGTCCAATTCGACGTTTATTAAATTACTAACTGAGCCAACGACACGTGGACTCTATTTTCGGTATCGTATAGACGAATACCAAGGGAAACCTCTTTAATATAATGTTATTAATGATCTAAGGTTAAAAACGTGAGAATAATGCTCTGAAAGGTCAAGGTTCGGTTCTAGATGTAGCTTAAGTGACATAAATGTCACAGACTTACTTGTAAATTTCTTTAGTTCTTCATTCTGCACAAAAAAGGGTATGTGAAAGGGAAAAATTTTCGTATACATAAAGTTTAATGTTTTACAGTAGTAAGTTTGCTGGCGAGTTTCACTCAACTTTGAATTTTCTACCAGCAGCAGCACACCTTTGAGATATATTGTTTGAAAGTCAAGTGTAATTGTAGTGCACGAAATATAATTGAAAATTAAAAATAAGTTGAATTTAGTTTATGTTAATCAAAGTGTTACCTGTTTTGATAACCTTTTCAATTGGTCTCAACAGACTGCTAATCAATGTGTAAGTAATTTAAAACCGCCAGTTATCACGCAGTCTAACGTTTAGCTTCAAAGATAACACATCCATATCCTACTTTCCAGGCGTAAGTAAGTTTACGCTCGTTCGACTAAGTGGTATAACTCGCGGAATCACGTTCGCAGTGTAGGTGTAGTTCTCTCCTAGCGCTCGGGACGCGCGGGGACGCCCGGTAGGGCCGGGATAGTCGGGAGGTTAGGAGCGCGTGTTAAGTAATCCAATCCGAGTAGTTATAGCAAAGAGTTCCGTGGCTTCGCTAACTAGTTAGAGTTGTGAGCCTTCCGAGCGAACTCATGTATTATTCACACGTACGTACGTACGGTAAACATTCGTGCTCTTAAAAGTATTTGGGGTTATTGATTGGAAATCGTGAGGACGTTGGTTTGGACATCACGAGTTCATAAAAAAGTCAATATTATATGAGCCATATACTACTATTATAAGTAGGAGTAGTAGGGCCCTTTTATAGATATATACTAGATATAGTTCGTTCAAGGTTTAGTCTTACCTTCTTTTTATACATACATATATATGTATGTATAAAAATTCGCGATAGGTACCGGAGTCTTAGGCAAATTTTGGTATAGGTACTCCTGAATTTCGTTTACAAAAATGTCACAACACCTAAATAATTACCTTCATTGATAAATTTTCTTCAATAATGTGTGACCAATTCTAGTGCTATACCTATTTAGTTCTTGTTTTGTAACAAGACCTTTCAACTGTAACACTGTACACACAGGTAACAATAGACAAAACAGCTATAAATTACAAGCGCTCGTAACATAATTACTGAATTTGGTTGCCATCTATCTTTGCTCGACTTTTAGGGCAGTTTTAGGTACGACTACCAGCTTATATTAATCCCTGTCAAGATATTTTAGAGTGTGGATGGTTAACAGACTAATAATTTATACGATCAAATTAAAACTGACCGTATTGTTTAACCAATTGCCTCGTTGTTTAAAACTGCGCCGGATGTCGTAGGTTCCATTTCCACATGAGACTATATTTTTGTGATCCATAAATAGTTACTTCAAGTCGTGCAGTGCTTGCGTCCATTGCTTGAAAGGTTGTAAAGTATCAAACTCGCAATCACCGTCACAACATCCACTGAAACGTCCACTAAACCTCGAAAAACGTATTATTCACTCGAGTTGTATTCAATAAGAGATACCACGAAATAATATTTGGTCGCGGCGGGAATTAACCGTAAGAAGCGAGTAAGCCTCTTAACTCGGCTCTGTGTAAAAACTCCTGGAAAAGGGTTGCGGGGCAAAGCCTTCCGTCTTATTATTGAAACCTTTGCGTCGAGACTGTAATGCCGAGTTACTGTGAAGAATGGCTCGGAGTATAAGTATATATCTACATAAAATGCCTTTTATTCGTCGTCTTTTTGACTGTGATTTATAACAACATTTCGTGGATTTTAGGCTGTTGCAGACTTATTTAAATTGTAAGATGAGGTATAACTAAGATAGTAAGAATACCTAAATGTATTTGTTATTAAAACAAGAAGTCTTTGTCACTTCAATTTGTCTTAATTTGATGGGTATAACTAGCCTAAGGGTTTATCTTGTAAATGTATGGAGATACAAATGAAACATTTTTCTCTTTCATAAAGTCTTATATAAGTAATAATGTAATGTCAAAATAATAGCTAATAGAAATTAGTGTACATAGGGCTAAATAATATGTGGAGTATTAGCAATAAGCTCTGTCAGATAAAGTTACACTCATTGTTTGTCAGTTACCTACCTTGATGTTGATGTTTCTATACCATAGCTGAAAGCCGCTGTTGGAATTTAGAGCAAAGTGTAGTTAAAAGCTTGTCTATGCTTCGGAATGTATCTGAATTTGCAACGCTTTGTGTTCGGAATAGCTTAGACGCTCTCTCATCTACGTTGTATCATGGACTATTTTGTGGTGGTTGTTACACTTTCATGCCAAATTAATGATCGGATTTCCATGAAACTTTGTAGCAATGTAGCTTACCTATACGTGAGAATAATATGTACTTCATTTTATCGCAGTAATCAACCAACCCACACGCGGGTGAAATCGAAACGTAGTATCAAAAAGATTATCAAGATCTTCCTTATTTTCATTTACTTACTTACTTAAAGTCTAAAACAAGGTCTGAGGTATAGTAAGTATACCTACTGCCATATTTTTTTATGAGCCTCATTTACAAATGAATGTACGCATGTGAAGATATGTGTATATGTACATAAATATATTCGCACATGACAGTGACGCGAGAACCGCCCGTCACGACGCCGCGGGAGACTTCCTACAAATACACAAAACATAAAATTACATTCTCGAATAGTTGCCGCACTTGCGACAGTTGCCACACTTGCAGCACAATGGCGGCTTTGGCGGCATACGTGTTGCTGTGAATAACTGAGAGAACATCACTCAGACTGTTGCGCAAATAAAACGCTCGGTGCTGAATTATTGTGCGGCTTTTAGCTGATGGTGTTGCCGAGAGCTGCGGCACTTTATTATAAATGTGTTCAATTATAACTATTTAATCACGTATCGTATTGTGTAGTTGGTTGTAAAAGCTAGGCAAAATAGGTCTTATTACAAAACAATATGAAACTTACTCTTACTACAAAGTTTGTAAAGGTGGATGTATGTAACTTGTTATAGAGGGTGGTATAGCGGGTCGTATAAATATCTCGGTTTTTTGCCAACGTTTCGACTGACTTGCTTCTGCCGTGGTCGCGGCGGGACTAAACATATGTAAAAGCTACATTACTAGTTCTCCTGTTGTCCCGAATTCATAATTATTCGTTATACATTATCCTACTGTCATACAATCTTTAGCACTCCAAATCTGGACGCAGGCCCCTCCCAATTGTAGTCACAATAATATAGCAAATCAAAAATTATTTATTCAACGTAAAACCTTATTTCATTTGGGCGTGTTTAAACTGGCAGTCGCCAGCTGCGATACAGCGAGGCAGCTACAAGAGCCTCATCCCTCAAGGTCAAGTGCGAGCGTGCTATACGCCTACCAACACCAGCCAACATAACTAGGCCCGCCATTTAATCACGTTGACGGGTAAATAGATCTCAGGTTGTGTTGGCCACGTGTAGGTAGATGTATCGCCATGATAGGGCTCCGTAATAAAAGGGATTTATTAAATATATTAAGTTTCAGCTGTAATGTATGTATGTCAAGGGGACGCCGCACTTTATTACATTATTATTGGAAATGAAATGTGAGTTATTGTCACATGTGAGTTAGTTACATAAGATAATGTATTAACATTGATATTACTAAGTACTTTAATATTACTTTCATGCAGAAATTGGTAGAGCAGAATCCGTAAAAATAAGATGTGTGTTATAACTTGGCCAGTAGATATATTAGGCGTAACATAATCAAGACATAATTTTATTACATACAAACATACATTCACGCTTGTTTCTCGTAGGGGTAGGCAGAGACTTCGGAACGCCATTTGCAATGATCCTGATCTTTTGCTCCATTCACTCTTATCAAATTTCTCATGCATGCTCTTCGGTAATAATAATCTTCTTCGGAGATAATTACGCATTACCTAATAATTAACAACTTACAGTCTACCACGATCATTAATTTTATAAGGTAATCATTAAGATCAGAAACGACGCAGTACTTAACGGTTCAGTGTGATTTTATTTAAGCGGCGGCTCATCGAGTTCAGGCTTCGATATTCGGCGCGAGTTAAGCGCTATTGAATTTTCCGCTAGCAAACTTTCAGCAACTTTATGGTGCTTGATGTGTGCTCGACTACGTTTAACGTAAAACCTTAAACATATGGCAAATATATACGCCAAAATGGAGAGTAGAAATCTTCCAATAATAAGGAAGAAAACATTAGATTTTGAAACTAAAATCTAACTAGATTGTAATGCGAATAAAACATTCGGAATACGGTAGTACATTATTTTGTAATTTCTTTTATTTGATACACATAACGATATATTTTAAGAATATTTTTTGACAAGATTCATCCCCTTTAGGATAGGAATTTTGAAATCCGGCTTTAGTAGATCTATTTATTTATTTTTATTATTTTTTTATAGACTCACGCCTTTATCCCCGAAGGGGTAGGCAGAGGTGTAATATTACACCCACATTTCGCCACGAATTTTTAGGTCCCACGTAATAGGAGGCGAGCCTATTGCCGTACCATTACCAGACTCCGTGCTGCTACTGAGAATTTTCTTACGGAAAAACCTAATAACACTTTGCCCGCCCCGGGAATCGAACCTGAGACCTCCCAATCCTACGTCCTCCAATCCCATTTATGCCGCGAGACCAACGAGGCAGTCAACTTTAGTAGATCCAACGTCATATAAGAAGTATTTTTTTTAATTTCATGAAGTTTGGTCTCTGCGATGATATTATGTCAGTCAGCATATCTAATTTTATAAACACGACGATAATGATGGTGTAATAGGTATAGCTGCTGGAATCATCACATCCTAGTAAAGTAAACACCACAGCCTTTCCAGATCGTGTTCAAATTCAACATGCTCAATATAGTAGAGTGAGTGGTGCTGTATTAGGGGAAGTGAAGTAGACGTGTATTTGTGTGTATCTGTAACTGAACGAGAGTCGCCGAGGCCAAGGTCGCGCGCGTCCTGAGCACTCATTATGTCTTTGTTAACGTTCTGTAGGTACTCGATTTGTTACCTCACTTTAGAGTATAATATTAGAAGCCTATAAAATTATATCTAAAACTCAACGCATTCATGCGTTTTTGTTCAATGTTTTATTTGTAAGAGCGTACGTATACCCGTAGTACAGTTTTAAGGTGGTTACTTTTTGATGTACGATCGTTTGTATTCTTTTACTTTTAAACCTTTCTTTTGATTTGGTTCCTCAGAGCTGTAGTTTATTTTTACTTGATAGTAATAAGGTGTGAGCATTCCTTCTTCTGCAGACATTAAATTAATAAAATAACACACAGTTTTACACAAAACGATTACTTAATTATCAGTGTAATTTATCTGCGCTTGTTCCAAATTTTTATTGTCATACGCGAGCGTCTAAGTTAAAAGTGCCGTTGAGTGAACTAAAATTACCCAGTTAATTTGTGACTATTTTGGGTTTCTCATTCGGTAATATAGATACAATTTATTTCAGCAATGCAAATGAACGAAAGAAATAATGTATGACCTGGATCACCCTATATAATTATCTTGCACTTAACATCTCCCTCCGTCCGAGTCGCTTATGATAAATGACCTGAGCGGGCAGGTGGATTGTTTTGATCCATACATCGCGTTCATAATCCCCTGTCGCCTCCAACGAGCCCCATGGGAACGAACCTGCGACCGGCCGGTCATATCATCCCCCAAACTTTGTACTGTTTGATGATAACTAACATACAATAGGGGCTCTGCTTAGGGTAGAAAGTTTGATTCCCAATTGAGGCTTTTGGTTTACTCTGACGTGATGACGGTCAGTCACGTCGCATATTGCTGGTTCAATCCCTATACAAATCCAAACTCATATTGCGGTACAATTCACACATGATCATCTGTTCTCAATCTTGGATGCTGGGGTATTCAGATAACTGATAAACATACTCATAAATTTTAAACACATTCATATGTCATGATAATTCACAGCACTTTAAGCAACTCTAACTTGTGTTAAGTGGGAACAAATTGACGAACAAATGACTGCCGTTGTCCAGTGGATAGCATATGCGACTGCTGATCGGAGGTCCCGGGTTCGATTCGAGGGTCGGCCAAAAGTGTTACTGGGTTTTTTCGAATACTCAGTAGCAGCCCGGAGTCTGGTGATGTGCCCGGTAACAGCAATAGGCTCGCTCCCAATTACCTACGTGGGACCTAAAAATTCATGGCGAAATGTGGGTGTAATATTTACACCTCTGCCTATCCCTTCGGAGACACAGGCGTGAGTCTACAAAAAATACTAAAAAACCGGCCAAGTGCGTGTCGGGCCACGCGCAATGTAGGGTTCCGTAGTTGCCCATAATGACTTGCTGCAAAGGGTATTAATGTACAACAAATCCGACTGTTTATTTTGCTGAAAAAAATATTTTAATAACACTATTATAAGAACCTAAGTTTTGTTTAGAAAAATACTAGGTATGTATCCAGTTATGTATTGTAAACATAAAATGTGGTTTCCAAGATATACTACTACTATACATACGTAGTACCGTAGTACATTACATACCAAAGTACGTATATCTTTAAGATTAAGCCAGCGCGCCCAATGTAAACTCACAGAAATAGGTATTTATAACTTAACCGACGATTACTCGTAAACTAGTGATATCTACTTAGCTGTGATAGTTTTCCTTTTAAATTCGTTATATGTACTACATTTGTGATTTTTTCACCTCTTCCAAATTAATAGTTTAGCCGGCAGAGGGGGGGGGGGGGGGACACTTGAGTCTAACAATTTTTTTCACTTCAAAGCTTGATATTTGACAAACCAATCACTTGATCGAAAAATGATTTGAGCAAACTAATAATATTTTTTTAAAACCTATCCAATAATACCCCACATGATGGGGTACTCAACCAAAAAAAAATTCAACCCCTCGATATATGTAGGGGAGATACCCTTAAAAAAAATATTTTCCTAAATTTTATTCTACAGTTTTGTTGCAATATCTTATGTTTATATTCATGTCAAATATCAGCTTTCTAGCACCAGGCGTCTTTGAGCTAGACTGCGGACGGACAGACGGACGGACATGACGAAACTATAAGGGTTCCTTGTGGACTACGGAACCCTAAAAATGACGAACGCCCGTTTAGCGGTCAAGGTTATTCGGACACGACATGACAAGATAACGGCCTAAACCCACTATCTATGCCTTTTTAAAATACATCTACCTTTAATAAAACAATTAGGCATAGCAGGTATAAAATCTCTGCCAAAATATTTGAAAATGTCCCTTTATAACGCAGTTTATAAGTAAATGTCCGGCGCTAAGTTTCATTAAGTTCCATTTTATTCTCAATTAAAGAACAGGGAGGCTGCGATCGTCCCTCATGGAGCTCATTTACGTTAAGAGTCAATTTCACCAGATTTGACGGGATAAAGAGCATTTTTTAAAAGCCAAGGTATTTTCCTATCAGGCAAATTTTATCTAATATTATTGTTATGAGATTAAATTTCAAAGTGTAACCTTTAGGCGTTCCACTTCTTGGGAGAGAAAAAGTTGTTTGCGTAAAGCAAATCCGACTCTAGGTGACTTTGATTGAACAAAAGTGAGCTCTGTAGTTTTTATGTACCTATATTATGTCATTTGGTCAGACGTTTATTTTAATTAATTTTTAATAAGTGACAAATTAACAAATAATAAGACTTTTTGGTAATTGTAGCTATTTTAGCATTCGGTTTATGTGTAGGTATTTATTATATACCCTACGTTTCTAATGCTGGAATAGGTAGACTGCCTATTCCAACTTGCTGGAGGCTTACATTACTTAAGCTTAATGTAGGTATAGGTACATTATATTATTTCGCCAATAATAAGCCACAATCATTTAGCTGAGTGTCGTGTACCCCTAAGCCGTGTTTCATAACAGAATGGCTCCCACAGGAGTTGAGCTGAGCTGGCGGACGGCGCGGGCGTACCGCGACGTATTTTGTCAGGTTTAGACAAGACACTAAAACCTCGTCGTTAAAATATTATGAGAGCGCCGGGATTCTCTTCCTGCGGTGATATCACGTGGCTTAGATTACATTGCGCGGCCAAACTTACTGGATTACATACACCTTGTTGTAATACACGTTTGTGAAATAAACATGATACTCTACATCATTCTCCTAGCGTTATCCCAGTCTCAACCTGGGGTCCGCTTTCTAGTGTAATCGGATTTGGCGGAATATTAGCTTTTCCACGGAGCGACTGCCTGTCTGACCTCCGCAACCGAAGGGATAGCGATATTCTATGGTTTAGACTAGAGTCAGTTTATTTTAGAGGTACTGAAGCCCTATAACGACTGTCAAAGATCTTCATGATAGCCGGTACCGACGGCTTAACGTGCTCTCCGAGGCACGAGACAAGCGATAATTAACAATTCAATACTCACATAACTCCGAAAAGTCAGTGGTGCGTGCCGTAGATTCGAACCCGATACCCTCTGTATAGCAGTCCGTTGGTATCTCCACTAGGCTATCGCTGCCTTAAACATGTCATGATACTCTACATGGAATCTAATTCGTATATACCTACTCGAATTACAGGATTTACGATATATAGATAACATAGATTAATTTCACTAATCTGTTGAAAGACATTGTAAGCCCTTGTTTGTCAAGCAAATCTTCCGTAGACATGTTCATCAATCAAGATTGAGGTAATTATTTTTCTATAGTCTCACGCCTGTATCCCCGAAGGGAAGTAGGCAGAGATGTAACATTACACCCACATTTCGCCATGAATTTTTAGGTCCCACGTAATAGGAGGCGAGCCTATTGCCGTTACCGGGCACATCACCAGACTCCGTGCTGCCACCGAGAATTCGAAAAAACCCAGTAAGTAACACTTTTGCACGACCCGGTTATCGAACCCGGGACCTCCGATCAGCAGTCGCATACGCTATCCACGGGACCACGGAGGCAGGGATAGTGCTTGCTACAGGTGTAATTTGTGTCCGTTAATTGTATGTTTGTAGAGTCACCCAAAACACAGGAATATTCCTAGTGATAGTGAGGGCGTTGTCTTTTTAAATGAAGAAATAAAGTGTGATCTAGGAACACTAACATGTAGCAGGTGACTGTGTATGTACTTTTAAGTAGAATAGTTGGCCTGTAACACACTGCACCACGTCTGTAAAAACTTCAAAGTTATAACCAACATAGACCTCTACCTATCTAAGTTTGTAATAAGTTAAGATTTAGCTCCTTTGTGCCTCAGTGCGCCTTCCCTTAACAAGATCCTAAGCTCCACCCAACATACAAATTAAATCTGAGATAAGCCTACATACCCGGATAAACGAGGTATTTATTTCTCACAGTAATGTACGGTGTATCCCCATTAAAATACTTTCTTGAGTTCCGTATTCCAAGGGTAAAACCGTATTGCTAAGGCTCCGGTGTCCGTCCGTCTGTCTGTTTGTCTTTTCACAGATGATGTACCTATTTCTGTAGTCGCCATAGCAACAAATAGATACTAAAAAATTGGTTGCCTGTAAAGTCGGTATACGGGCGAAAGTTTTACGTGACAACGACTTTGAGTGGTAAAATAATTTTAATGTGAATATTCATTCGTATAGTAGGAAGAAGGATGAAAGACGCGTGCCTTTCACTTTTTATGTCTGTCTCTCTCGCTCTTAGGCCAGACGCGTGCCTCGGTCCTGCCAATATCTTGCGTAAAGCTGCGATAGCGGCAACAAACGCGCACTATAACGCACTGGAGAGACGGTAATGGCGTTTACTCGCAGTTAACGTGAGGGATAAAGATGTTACCGTGTATGTATCGCGACGAATGTTATGTTGGCGGTAATTCTTGGGCAACACGCTGAAGCTATCTTGTTGGTAGATTATTGCTTATATGAACTCTTCGTCTATAAATGAATAACTTCAGAAATTTATGATAATCAATCTATTCATTACTTGAAACATGGTTATTGGTAGACACTCAATCACTAACAACAAAAATAACATATACATACATAGTCTCACGCCTATAAACCCCGAAGAGGTAGGCAGAGGTGTATTTCTACACCCACTTTTCGCCAGATATACTTTAGTCCCACGTAATAAGGGGCGAGCCTATTGCCGTACCGGGCACATTTCCAGACTCCGTGCTGCTACTGAGAATTTCGTGACAGAAAAACCCAATAACACTGCCCGACCCAGGAATCGAACCCGGGACCTCCCGATCCCACGCGCACATTTATGCCGCGAGACCAACGAGGCAGTCGTATAGGGTTTGATGTCGAGTTTTCAGTCTCTACGCAAAGATGGTATTTGCATCGTGTTATCCCTTAGTCGCCTCTTACGACACCTACGGGAAGATAGGGGGTGGTGACACTTGTATTCTATGCCGTCAACCACACGGCCACCAAAAATAACAAAAAAGAAATAAAAGAAGATAACTTAAACAAAAATGTAAAGCATTTATTTCGCTACATGATATAGCAATCAGCCTACAAATCCTTACATCTGAACCAAATGAACAATAACTTAGCTTTTCAATAACATTCAAATACACAAATCCCTTGTAAGTGTCACCCAAGTGGCATGTACTTATGTACTCCGGCAGTACATTCGTTCAAGTGAAAACCGAAGGTCGTTGGAACCACAATTATATTTTATGTGGAGGGAGTCGGCCATACACTTTGTTCGCAACTTATTGGGTCTCGTAGGCCCCTTTTGTTGTATATATTAAGGTAGTGGTATCTCCCGGGCCAGTTCATTGTTCCGATATACTATCGCTCTTACAAGTTGAAATCCATTTTAACTTATTGAGCGTTTATTGTCTTTGAATCGAATTGTTTTCGTGTTGTTGAAATGTGAGCCAACGTTTTGTAGTTTAGTTTATTTGGATTTCTCTTCAATCAGATAAATATTTCAGATAGGATCGAGATTTTTTCTTCTTCTCCACAGACAGTTAAGTTCGTTAGATAAGTAACATATTAGGGGTTATAATTCTCAGTTTGGAAACTGGTTATATATGATGGTGTGTGGTGATGGATAAAGAATACAAAATGTCGCTACTCCACTTCGTACCAATCCAGTCTAGCGTACTATAGTAGACTTAATCCTCATAATGACTCATATGGATCTTTTTTTTTAAAGACAACTCCCGCAGTAGGAATAAATCCTGTGTCGCGGGGGACTTTTATAAACCTACAACCAATGGACACAATGAACACTCGAAACAACAATTTATGTATCACACAAAGTGTTGTCTCGTGTGGGAATCGAACCCAGGACACTCGGCGCAGTGTCAAGCGGGGCGGCCGCTTAAACCACTACACCAACCGAGCAGTCAATGATATGGTGACACTAAGTTAGAGAGGTCTATGTCCAGCAATGGACTGAGAAGGTTGCATGGTGGTAGAACAGCCATGATTTCAACCGTTTACTTTGTAACTTTACGTTGCCAATTAGAGCACAATGCATCGAGTATCAGAGGCGTGTCACGTCCAGCGTGTCGGTCCAGTCGACGTGACGTTTGTAGCGTGACACCGAGCCCGCCAGCGTGACACAAAAGCTGTGCCAACTACCCGCTTGTAATGTACCGAAGATAAACAACAAAGTGGACTGCGAAAATTCTTTAGAGCTAAAGTTTTCCAATAAAAATGGTGTTATTTTAATGTAATAGTCTGGCAATACAGTGACTCTCTTCAAAGTCTTTTGAAACGTTGGCAAGAAATAGGCCACTGAGTCACATGTTTCTTCTACGTATTGGGCTTTAAATTATGAAGGCGCACTATCTATCTATACTAATATAATAAAGCGGAAGAGTTTGTTTGTTTGTTTGTTTATTTGTTTGTTTGTTTGTTTGTTTGAACGCGCTAATCTCAGGAACTACCGGTCGGATCTGAAAAATTCTTTTTGTATACGATAGCCCAGTTATTCCGGAAGGCTATAGGCTATATAACATCACGCTTCGACCCTTTGGGGCCAGGCAAAAGGCTAAAAAGGCTAAAAGATAATGTCGGCTAATCTCTGGAACTAGCAGTCGGATTAGAAAAATTGTTATTGCCTATGATAGCCCAAGTATTCCGAAAGGCTATAGGCTATATAAAATTACGCCACAACTTTAAGGGGCCAGACAAAAAGAATAAAATGGTCAAACGAGAAGGGGGAGGGTTGGGTCAAAGGCAAAAAAAGGCTAAACGAATAGAATACAATCTATATGGGTATCGTTTTCAAGATTTTCGGGACGCTGATTAATAATATGAAATTTATTTAGTGATCCAAGACGGCGGACGGGAAATCAAAGATGGCGGATGAGAAAATTTTAAAAATCAATATGGGTATCGCCTTCGATATTTTAGGGGGTGGAGCATCGAAATACAACATCTACTTCGTGATCAAAGATGGCGGATGGAAAAAAATTATAAAATCAATATTGGCATCGTCTGCGATGTTAAAAGGGATGGGGAATCCAAATACAACATCTGTTTCAAGATTTAAGATGGTAGATGGGAAATCAAAGATGGCGGATGGGAAAAATTTTAAAAATCAATATGGGTAACGTCTCTGATGATTTAAGGGATGGAGAATGCAAATACAACAACTATTTCGTGATCAAAGATGGCGGAAAGGAAATCAAAGATGGCGGACGGGATCTTTTTAAAAGTCGATTTGGGTATCGTCTTCGATATTTAAAGGAATGGGGAATTCAAAAACACCATCTATTTCGTGATCAAAGATGGCGGATGGGATTTTTTTTTAAATCACTATGGGGATCGTCTCCGATGTTAAAAGGGATGGGGAATCCAAATACAACATTGTTTCGTGATTCAAGAGGGTGGATGGGAAATCAAAGATGGCGGATGGGAAAAATTTTAAAAATCAATATAGGTATCGTCTCTGATGATTTAAGGGATGGTGAATCCAAATACAACATCTATTTCGTGATCAAAGATGGCGGATGGGAAATCAAAGATGGCGGATGGAAAAAAATTATAAAATCAATATTGGCATCGTCTGCGATGTTAAAAGGGATGGGGAATCCAAATACAACATCTGTTTCGTGATTTAAGATGGTAGATGGGAAATCAAAGATGGCGGATGGGAAAAAATTAAAAAATCAATATGGGTATCGTCTCTGATGATTTAAGGGATGGAGAATGCAAGTACAACAACTATTTCGTGATCAAAGATGGCGGATAGGAAATCACAGATGGCGGACGGGATCTTTTTAAAAGTCGATATGGGTATCGTCTTCGATATTTAAAGGAATGGGGAATTCAAAAACACCATCTATTTCGTGATCAAAGATGGCGGATGGGATTTTTTTTTTAAATCACTATGGGGATCGTCTCCGATGTTAAAAGGGATGGGGAATCCAAATACAACATTGTTTCGTGATTCAAGAGGGTGGATGGGAAATCAAAGATGGCGGATGGGAAAAATTTTAATAATCAATATGGGTGTCGTCTCTGATGATTTAAGGGATGGTGAATCCAAACACAACATCTATTTCGTGATCAAAGATGGCGGATCGGAAATCAAAGATGGCGGATGGGATTTTTTTTAAAGTCGATAAGGGTATCGTTCCGATATTTTAAGGAATGGGGAATTCAAAAACACCATCTATTTCGTGATCAAAGATGGCGGATGGGATTTTTTTTTTAATCAATATGGGTATTATCTCCGATGTTTAAAGGGATGGGGAATCCAAATACAACATCTATTTCGTGATTCAAGATGGTGGATGGGAAATCAAAGATGGCGGATGGGAAAAATAAAAAAATCAATATGGGTATCGTCTCTCATGATTTAAGGGATGGTGAATCCAAATACAACATCTATTTCGTGATCAATGATGGCGGATAGGAAATCTAAGATGGTGGACGGGATTTTTTTTGTAAAGTCTATATGGGTATCGTCTCCGATATTTTAAGGAATGGGGAATTCAATATTATATAAAATCTATGTTTTTTGTTCATCATTTATAGACTATGAAATGATAAGAGATTAAGCGCTATGTCAATGGTAACTTTGGAAATGGGGCTTGGAAAAAAGGGAATTCAATAAAAACTCTTATAAAGGCGATACGGAGTTCGCTGGGTCAGCTAGTACTAATATATAAAGCTGAAGAGTTTGTTTGTTTGTCTGGTTGAACGCGCTTATCTCAGGAACTACTGGTCCGATTTGAAAAATTCTTTCAGTGGTAGATAGCCCATTTATCGAGGAAGGCTATAGGCTATATAACATCACGCTATGAGCGACGGGAGCGGAGCAGTAGCCTTTAATAACGCGGGTGTAAACGCGGGCATCTTTTATCTTTTAATAGAGACACAGGAGTCAGAAAGTGTTAGTGACTCTGTACTTGTTTCGCAATGTAGCTGTTAATTATTGTACATACGTTCATATAGTCCGTTAACTTCAAGGATTTGACCTGAGGCTCAATTCTCTTAATTATATTTGTTAAAAAATGCAGTTTCGATCTAATGTCAGTGTCATACTCACGTCACAAATGGTATTCTTCTAAATGAACTCATATTTGAATGTTATCTTGACTAGATCGTAAATTGAACAATGTGTTAACGTCAAATAATAGAAGTCAAATTAGTCGATAATGACATTAAATAAGCAGAATGCCTATTCTGAGTCAATTTAAAATCTAATCTCATTTCGTTCAAAATATAGTTTCAATGTCATATAACATACAAGAATTGGCCTTCTGGTTTAGGTATCTCGATAGCTTCAGACCCGCTGATGAAGTGTAGTTTCCACACAAAACAGAATCTTCGTTTGGTTTCTTAAACGAAATATACTTACAGGCAGTGACAGTACAACTATTTGGGACAATCTACATAGATAGGTACGTAGTTTTAAAACAAACGTTTCTGTTGTCTCGCATCGTCACCTCGCCTCATTATAACAGGTAATAGCTGTGACCCGGTTTGTCCGTAATTGGTCCAGTATTAGTGCGGTCGTTATCTGCGCGGGGTAGGCAGAGGGGTCGCGCTTATTTATGTGGTGGGCGCGTCGAACTAGCCGCACTGATGTGGTGGGACACGCGACCATGGTCTGAGGACAGACTGGGTTTTAGTAAATGTTGTTGGATTATGTCTAAAAATACGAAACAATTTACAAAACAACTCTTTCTTTCTTTGTATATTGCTGTCAATTGCCGGCACTTTGAAATAATTATTGAGCATCTCACTCCGTATTGCTTTAGTTACCACATCATCACCGTCCCCAGCGTTATCCCAGAATATCAGCTTTTCTAGTAACCACATATTTTTGTTATTAAGCAGAAACATCTAGTTAGCTATTGTATTCATAATATTTATCACATAAATGGTAATTTTACATCTCCTCCCTTCGTAACTTCAATGTTAAATAGAGTTAAAATAGTTAAGACCTATTTTAGTAAAAGCATTCATTTTCTAATAATACAAATCATTCAAGAACATTAGGTACCTATGAATAACATTTTATTAAGTAATTCAATTACATTCGCACCTGGAATGGAGCCACGGAGCACGTCCCAGCAATTGGCATAATTTATCAGGAGCACATATTGTACGGGACCCTACTGGCTCTGCTGCCGTGACATATGTGGCTTGAGCCCACTGGTGCCGCGGCATACTTTTGCGACAAAGAAAAATATAACTTATTACTATATCATCACAATTTAAATTTGCCTACTCGGAAGTCTACAGAATGTAACCGCATCATAAGTACCTGTTATGATTACCGATGAAATTTAAACTTAATTTTTATACAGTTATGTCACATTTTCCTTTGTCATCATTCCGGCGGTACAGGTGCTCAATCATGTCTCATGTTATTCACGAGCATATATTATATGCTCGTGAATAACAAGAGGAGCGTCCTCTCTGATTATTCTGCCTACCCTCGAAGTTCCTCTGGGAGCCGTGACTTACAGCTCTGCCTTCAGAGGGGGAAGTCATTTCGTTGATCAATGGTGCCAATTTTCTTGCACACAGCACATCTCACTACAGCTAATTTTCTTCTGGGTGTTCCTTTTTGATTAAAGGTAGAGGAAAATTATGATTTCAAATTTGTGTCTGTCTGTGGTCTAATGATTACAATCTCTTAGGTGTGCTGTTAATGAATGCAGGATGGTCTATAAATATCATTAAATTTGTTTATACTAGTCGACCAAGCCAACTAGACGAATGTCAACGTGACAAAATTCAACATAATTCAATAATTATAATCCAGAAATTCCTAGTACCGATTGCAGGCGCATTGTACGTTCACACGCCGCGTTCGCACGTTACGATAAATAATTTCTGGATTATAATTGTTGAATTATGTTGAATTTTGTCACGTTGACATTCGTCTAGTTGGCTTGGTCGACTAGTAGTACTTACATCTTTTGTAAAATTAAAAGTGGCATTTGAATGAATTTTTTGCATACGTCATCACATTTAAAGGCTTGTAAAGCCATATTGGTAACATTGAAGGGAAAATTACAAACAACAAAATAAAATAAATAACTATTAACATGTGCTAAAGCAATGTACTTACTGACAAAATCAATGTTCGATTTACACAATACTACGGCAGTGTGAAATTTGTATACTCCCTTCGTTTTAAACTTATTTGACATTGTTAGAACATTAATTAGCATTTTAATTATGACTTTATTGTTAGCGCTCGCCGGCGTGCACCCGCGTGTACCCTTGTCCCGTGCACCCGGTCGCTACCTGTTTAAATCCCTACCGATAAATTCCACCAATTTGCATTTTACGTGAACACTGTGCAGTATAGTGGCGTATACTTTAATAAAATTTGCGGTAAACTAGGTTGAAATTTCAGTATAATATTAATTTTGTTATGGTAACAGGCAATATGCAATTTACAAGTAGGTTTTCAGACTAATTTTGGAGCTTCCAAAGCAATATACAGCTTATTCATTCCTCCGTCTATTATACCAATAGATGTAAAAAAGCTCACTTGTGCCACACGTATGCCACCAGAAGCCAATCTCATGTAAATCCATATCCAAACACCCTCTTTATAGTCAATATACACGTCTCGTGTTCACAAACACGCCGGCACAAAAGGTGGTCTACAAAGCCTCGTATGGGCTTAATCACAGACGCGCTTCGATCTAAACAATAAACATAAACAAACCGAACCCCGCACACCTCACCCTCACCCCCTTAGAGATCTGTTTGCAAGGGGCGAAGACCCTGAAAACTTAGGGGCTCTCAAGGACTGTTGAGTTTGCGATGCTGAATGCACCCAGTGTAGTTTGCACTAGCGCGTGTTTCAAGTATTTGCTGGATTCTGTGTGATCACAACGAGCCGTGTAATGATTTTTCAAGGGTCCTTCCCACTTGTTATCTTTTTGATTCGACGACGGAGGTTTTCGAGTTCGGTGATTGTTAGAATAGCAAGCATTTTATAGTAATGGTATTTTGTTACTGTAATTTTAACGGTTTTGTTACCTCTGTGTTTACTTGGTACTACAGAAAGAATATACAGGGTGTCACAAGACCCATCACCTAGCTGAAGTCTACTCGTTGTGGACATCATGCCAGGTCATACTAACCAAAAATAATACCTGGGAAACGATTTTTTTTAAAGTTTTCACATTTTTTAATCCGCAATTAAAAGCGCGCGCGTGCAATGTTCAAAATATCTACTTATTCATGGGGTCATGGGGCACCTAAAGAACATATTGGCTGGGTAAATGCATCGATTTTGTACCTAATTAGAAAAATTCCGTACTAACTTTGAGCCTCAATATCTCCTGAACTAGTAATTTCCCAGGTATGGTGCAAAAGTAAAAAATATTCGTAGTGATTGGTACAACATGGGATTTCAGTTTTCGTTAAGGGTCTTTTTACACCCTGTATATCATATAATTTAAACATTTTAACAAAGTGTTGATACAATGACTTATACCTAACTTACAGTAGTTTATGTGACTGTATATGTCACTTGTACTGTATATGTCAATTAGTTTGTTTTAAGTTTTGAATGATACCAATCTGTCAAAAAGGCGTTAAAAAGATTTCCGCCTATTAACTCGCCGACTCACTACTGAAGAACACTTCGTGCTAGTATTCAAGCTAATATTAAACGCTATGTAAAACATAATACATGTCATACCTGCGTTTTTAGTTGTAATACCTGGAAAGAAGGTTTCCTCTACAAACAAGAGTACTTAGGACTCAGGACAACTTGTGAAATCATGTGTATGAACAACTTTGTTCAAAAGAGAACCTTATCAAATTGTTCTGTATATATTTCTTTGTATAGTATTTTAAGACTTAGTTACGTTTCAATCTGATATATATATATATATATATATATATATATATATATATATATATATATATATATATATATATATATATATATATATATATATATATATATATATATATATATATATATATATATATATATATATATATATAAAATTGTGTTGATTACAATACGTGAATATTATTAATGCTTTGGGTTACAAGTGATTAAGTAGTTTCCTTGACAATCCTTCAACGGCAGTAATGTGTCGTGAGATCAAAGATTCCAAGTCATAGCATAATCGCAAGACAGCCGCAAATCAGACCTCTACAATGTACATAATGCCAAAATCAATACTCCGACACATTTCACCATGATTTTCCACAGTGCTGACTAGTTTTATACCCCGGCGTCGCTTGATTAGCATAACTATGTCGTATCAACGTTACGGTGACGGATAATCGCCGTAATCGGGGTTAAGACCTCGTGAGGGTTGCTTATCTGGCACAATCGGCTATAATGTGAGGTTGTATTAAGTGGTAAACCGAGATAAGCAGTAATTGTCAATAATTATAATATATCATTATATCGTTGGGTTTTTAATAGGCTAATAACTGCCTCCGTGGTCCAGTGGACAGCGTATGCGACTGCTGATCGGAGGTCCCGGGTTCGATTCCCGAGTCGGGCAAAAGTGTTACTGGGTTTTTCCGAATTCTCAGTAGCAGTACGAAGTCTGGTGTAGGGAATGCAAATCTCGCGAGATTTGGGCTCAAGCGAGATCTCGCGAGAATATGAAGCTAATCTCGCGAGATCTCGCCAATTTCGAGATCTCGCGAGATTGGCAGTTTTGTATGTGTTTTTGTAAATAATCGCAATATTTGAATAAATTAGGACAAAAATAATGACCATTTTAGGTATTATAAGATAAACATTATTTTCACGAATTTTTCAAAAGACTTTTATGCTTCAAACATTGTTTGACGTACCTATCTGTCCATAATTTTTAATAAACTTATGTATTCCACCCACATTTCGTGATGTATTTTTAGGTCCCACGTAATAGGGGGCGAGGCTATTGCCGTTACCGGGCACATCACCAGACTCCGTGCTGCTACTGAGAATTCGGAATAACCCAGTAACACTTTTGCCCGACCCGGGAATCGAACCCTGGACCTCCGATCAGCAGTCGCATACGCTATCCACTGGACCACGAAAGCAGTAAGAAAACTTTTTATATTCGAATCATATAAATGGTATCCTAAATATTATTCCGCAACCATGTTCAACTGTATTCGAAATGTTTAGGCTTGACTATTTCATATTTACATATATACCTTGAACATTATGAGCGGTTGTAGCAAAAATACACAACGTGATATAATCTCAAAGGAAAGTCCGAATAAAAGAATTCAACAAAAACATCCTCTTCCTTCAATGGATTCCTAAAATGACTTTCCTTTGCCTGAATAAGTCCGCTATAGCAAAAGTTTTAGGCAGCTTGAACTCTGATACAATGTTACCAAAGAAAGAATAAAGATTAATGAAAAATTCAAGATTGTAAGCGCGTTGAACGCAATCAAATACTTTCAGCAACACATACATACGTAACTAAGTAGGTATATTCATCGCAGTTTTCCTCGAAAAAGTTTTAATTAAATTGTTGGCAGCACCTGCCCTAAGAGCCAGGCGAACCCGGGGGGCAGGTGTAGTCATCGCGTTACGTCAAATCGACAGCTTCGACAAGACGCTGATAAAAGACGTTTTCGTAAAAAAATTTCTTGAAAGTTTTAATTTGAAAAGATGAATGTTACTTTTAAATAGTAACATTCATCTCTTCAAAATTAATGTTGAGGAAAGAATCTACGTAAAAGAAATATATCTATATTAATATACTATAATTATATCGGAGGCAGCTGCTTATCTTTACAATATCTACCTAAGTGTCAGTCTGCGCAAGGAGGAACTAGTACCTAAGTAGCTGAGCCTGGATTGAGATGAGGGGTGATTATGATTAGGCTTATGAGGGGTGATTATGATTAGGCTTAAGGTATTAAATCCTAAATCAAATACATGGTGCCGAAAATTGTGCAGGAAAATACAGAACTTGCTTTGGGATAGTTACAAATCCGTAATTCTATTGCAACTATATATGATGATCTGTAGTTGCTATTTTAACATTACCGGAAGCTAATTAATTCCACAAAACAAACACATATATATAAAAACTTTTGAAATCGCAATCAACACAATCCTAGGTGTGAATTCGATTAAAACTTGTTAAGCTCACTCAAACTTTATGAATCATTAGTACTCTCTGAAAGAGTTCGGTGACTAATTTCCATTTCGCGTCCCTAGATGGCGGTAGCAGTCGTTAATATCCCATTACACTATCTTCGGTACTGTAGCCCTACACGAGCGTAATCTAATTTGACAGACAGACAATATTGTAATGAGTACAATGTGCGTTCTGTGCTGTACTTAAGTAAAATAGAGAGACGATGAAATTAGTCCAAATAAACGTGACGAAAGAGTAAGGGTTATTGCACACCAATTGTCTGAGAACGACGACACAATGCTGACGAATATACACACAAAACAATAATGAACTTTATGCGTGGATGGTAGAACTGAAATTCGGTTGTCGCCATCAATTTTGCAGTAGAGACGTTTTTAGAGACGAAATTAAACCGAATGTCCAATAAAATAAAGTCTATATTTGGGGTAAATTAATTATGTACCGCATCGTCCCGTTTTGCTCCAGTAGGCTCGACCGTCCCCTAAGTTTGTGTGCCGCGGCAAATAAACCAGTAATTACTCGGTTTTACGACAGTGTGTACGCGGCCTTATAAGGTCTTGTTTGCGTTAGACAAATATGTTTGACGGCTGCCAATGTATGCTGAGGTGTTTAATATCGCTTAGGAATGGTAGCTTCATCGCGAGAGATTTAATATATGCCCCCGAAGGCTCTCGGCGGCGACGTTTGTGCAATAATCACTGATATGTTCATTTTAGAGTAAAGCTGCTTTGTGACATCCGTATTGTATATATGTAATACGTTTATTTACTGACGTATGAGTACAATATTATGGGTTTGACGTATTTTGGTCGTTTATAGCCGCACATGTCGAACAGTAAGTTTATAATATAAATTGTTACGCAAAGCAACGAGCTGAGGGTCTAGTACGAGTTTTATACGGTGACGATAGACTACTCGATGGGAACAATTTTCATACATTTTCTAAATGCGCCCCTTAGCGGACTCTATCCATCGCTACTGTCCGTTAGGGGCGCTTTAAGAAAATGTATGGCAACTGTTCCCGCCGCCTAGGCTATCGTCACCGTGACGATCGAGTACAAAACTCATACTAGACCCTCAGATAATCTGATACACCGTTATAGTAATGACTGATTGTCTTTACTCACTCGGAGGGTTTCATGGTACGCCCATATTTTTTTTTTCATTTATATAAACTCACGCCTGTATCCCCGAAGTGGTAGGCAGAGGTGTAATATTACACCCACATTTCGCCATTAATTTTTAGGTCCCACGTAATGGGGGGCGAGCCTATTGCCGTTACCGGGCACATCACCAGACTAGGGAATGCAATCTCGATCTCGCGAGATCTCGGCCTTTTTGAGCGAGATTAATCTCGGTCGAAAAAAGGGCGAGATCTCGCGAGATTTACGAGATTACACTCGAGCATCAAAACGTCTTCTTCGAAGCGCGAACTGATACGGACGGATCGCAATCTGTCGGTATCGGCATTAATAAAAAATGAAATGAATTTATACGAGTCCGGGGGGTCAAAAGGCAAACTTTTGCAGTTCGTGGATGTCTGCATGAGAACTGCGGACTTCAATTAGCGTTGAATCCGAAAGGGACTTCACAGCGGCTGATTATCTGGCCAACAAAAGAGGAAGCCGTTTATCAGACGATTCTTTGGACATTTTGTGCTTCTGAAGGAGCTACTTTGAAAATAATTGTAATAATGGCTTGTGATTTGAACTGAGCCAATCTTTCCTTTGATTGGTATATTTTGTTAATTAGGATCTGTAATTTCTAATAGTCGGCCTTATTGGTATATTTTATTAATTAATCTGTAATATCTAAAAGGTCTACTGAGTAGATATAGTTTTATTTACTTAATTGATAATAATACATACCTCAGTTTAGTAACATAGATGATAAGTAAGTAGTTTTTTTTTACCTCTCGTTGTTTTGTTTATTATAAAATAAATGTTTTATTACTAAAAATTAAGAAGCGAAGACTGGTTGTTTCTTTCATTTCTTATTTGACAGATCCGTCTGTAAAAGTTTACTTCATAAAAGTTTATTAAAAATTATGGACAGATAGGTACGTCAAACAATGTTTGAAGCATAAAAGTCTTTTGAAAAATTCGTGAAAATAATGTTTATCTTATAATACCTAAAATGGTCATTATTTTTGTCCTAATTTATTCAAATATTGCGATTATTTACAAAAACACATACAAAACTGCCAATCTCGCGAGATCTCGAAATTGGCGAGATCTCGCGAGAATATGAAGCTAATCTCGCGAGATCTCGCCAATTTCGAGATCTCGCGAGATTGGCAGTTTTGTATGTGTTTTTGTAAATAATCGCAATATTTGAATAAATTAGGACAAAAATAATGACCATTTTAGGTATTATAAGATAAACATTATTTTCACGAATTTTTCAAAAGACTTTTATGCTTCAAACATTGTTTGACGTACCTATCTGTCCATAATTTTTAATAAACTTTTATGAAGTAAACTTTTACAGACGGATCTGTCAAATAAGAAATGAAAGAAACAACCAGTCTTCGCTTCTTAATTTTTAGTAATAAAACATTTATTTTATAATAAACAAAACAACGAGAGGTAAAAAAAAACTACTTACTTATCATCTATGTTACTAAACTGAGGTATGTATTATTATCAATTAAGTAAATAAAACTATATCTACTCAGTAGACCTTTTAGATATTACAGATTAATTAATAAAATATACCAATAAGGCCGACTATTAGAAATTACAGATCCTAATTAACAAAATATACCAATCAAAGGAAAGATTGGCTCAGTTCAAATCACAAGCCATTATTACAATTATTTTCAAAGTAGCTCCTTCAGAAGCACAAAATGTCCAAAGAATCGTCTGATAAACGGCTTCCTCTTTTGTTGGCCAGATAATCAGCCGCTGTGAAGTCCCTTTCGGATTCAACGCTAATTGAAGTCCGCAGTTCTCATGCAGACATCCACGAACTGCAAAAGTTTGCCTTTTGACCCCCCGGACTCGTATAAATTCATTTCATTTTTTATTAATGCCGATACCGACAGATTGCGATCCGTCCGTATCAGTTCGCGCTTCGAAGAAGACGTTTTGATGCTCGAGTGTAATCTCGTAAATCTCGCGAGATCTCGCCCTTTTTTCGACCGAGATTAATCTCGCTCAAAAAGGCCGAGATCTCGCGAGATCGAGATTGCATTCCCTAGTCTGGTGATGTGCCCGGTAACGGCAATAGGCTCGCCCCCCATTACGTGGGACCTAAAAATTAATGGCGAAATGTGGGTGTAATATTACACCTCTGCCTACCACTTCGGGGATACAGGCGTGAGTTTATATAAATGAAAAAAAAAATATGGGCGTACCATGAAACCCTCCGAGTGAGTAAAGACAATCAGTCATTACTATAACGGTGTATCAGATTATCTGAGGGTCTAGTATGAGTTTTGTACTCGATCGTCACGGTGACGATAGCCTAGGCGGCGGGAACAGTTGCCATACATTTTCTTAAAGCGCCCCTAACGGACAGTAGCGATGGATAGAGTCCGCTAAGGGGCGCATTTAGAAAATGTATGAAAATTGTTCCCATCGAGTAGTCTATCGTCACCGTATAAAACTCGTACTAGACCCTCAGCTCGTTGCTTTGCGTAACAATTTATATTATAAACTTACTGTTCGACATGTGCGGCTATAAACGACCAAAATACGTCAAACCCATAATATTGTACTCATACGTCAGTAAATAAACGTATTACATATATACAATACGGATGTCACAAAGCAGCTTTACTCTAAAATGAACATATCAGTGATTATTGCACAAACGTCGCCGCCGAGAGCCTTCGGGGGCATATATTAAATCTCTCGCGATGAAGCTACCATTCCTAAGCGATATTAAACACCTCAGCATACATTGGCAGCCGTCAAACATATTTGTCTAACGCAAACAAGACCTTATAAGGCCGCGTACACACTGTCGTAAAACCGAGTAATTACTGGTTTATTTGCCGCGGCACACAAACTTAGGGGACGGTCGAGCCTACTGGAGCAAAACGGGACGATGCGGTACATAATTAATTTACCCCAAATATAGACTTTATTTTATTGGACATTCGGTTTAATTTCGTCTCTAAAAACGTCTCTACTGCAAAATTGATGGCGACAACCGAATTTCAGTTCTACCATCCACGCATAAAGTTCATTATTGTTTTGTGTGTATATTCGTCAGCATTGTGTCGTCGTTCTCAGACAATTGGTGTGCAATAACCCTTACTCTTTCGTCACGTTTATTTGGACTAATTTCATCGTCTCTCTATTTTACTTAAGTACAGCACAGAACGCACATTGTACTCATTACAATATTGTCTGTCTGTCAAATTAGATTACGCTCGTGTAGGGCTACAGTACCGAAGATAGTGTAATGGGATATTAACGACTGCTACCGCCATCTAGGGACGCGAAATGGAAATTAGTCACCGAACTCTTTCAGAGAGTACTAATGATTCATAAAGTTTGAGTGAGCTTAACAAGTTTTAATCGAATTCACACCTAGGATTGTGTTGATTGCGATTTCAAAAGTTTTTATATATATGTGTTTGTTTTGTGGAATTAATTAGCTTCCGGTAATGTTAAAATAGCAACTACAGATCATCATATATAGTTGCAATAGAATTACGGATTTGTAACTATCCCAAAGCAAGTTCTGTATTTTCCTGCACAATTTTCGGCACCATGTATTTGATTTAGGATTTAATACCTTAAGCCTAATCATAATCACCCCTCATAAGCCTAATCATAATCACCCCTCATCTCAATCCAGGCTCAGCTACTTAGGTACTAGTTCCTCCTTGCGCAGACTGACACTTAGGTAGATATTGTAAAGATAAGCAGCTGCCTCCGATATAATTATAGTATATTAATATAGATATATTTCTTTTACGTAGATTCTTTCCTCAACATTAATTTTGAAGAGATGAATGTTACTATTTAAAAGTAACATTCATCTTTTCAAATTAAAACTTTCAAGAAATTTTTTTACGAAAACGTCTTTTATCAGCGTCTTGTCGAAGCTGTCGATTTGACGTAACGCGATGACTACACCTGCCCCCCGGGTTCGCCTGGCTCTTAGGGCAGGTGCTGCCAACAATTTAATTAAAACTTTTTCGAGGAAAACTGCGATGAATATACCTACTTAGTTACGTATGTATGTGTTGCTGAAAGTATTTGATTGCGTTCAACGCGCTTACAATCTTGAATTTTTCATTAATCTTTATTCTTTCTTTGGTAACATTGTATCAGAGTTCAAGCTGCCTAAAACTTTTGCTATAGCGGACTTATTCAGGCAAAGGAAAGTCATTTTAGGAATCCATTGAAGGAAGAGGATGTTTTTGTTGAATTCTTTTATTCGGACTTTCCTTTGAGATTATATCACGTTGTGTATTTTTGCTACAACTGCTCATAATGTTCAAGGTATATATGTAAATATGAAATAGTCAAGCCTAAACATTTCGAATACAGTTGAACATGGTTGCGGAATAATATTTAGGATACCATTTATATGATTCGAATATAAAAAGTTTTCTTACTGCTTTCGTGGTCCAGTGGATAGCGTATGCGACTGCTGATCGGAGGTCCAGGGTTCGATTCCCGGGTCGGGCAAAAGTGTTACTGGGTTATTCCGAATTCTCAGTAGCAGCACGGAGTCTGGTGATGTGCCCGGTAACGGCAATAGCCTCGCCCCCTATTACGTGGGACCTAAAAATACATCACGAAATGTGGGTGGAATACCTATTACGCCTCTGCCTACCCCTTTGGGGATATAGCCGTGAGTCTATAAAAAAATGAAATAATAAAAAAGTTTTCTTAGCAATGTAGAATGCATCTAGTACTAGAGCCCTTTTTTAAGTTATCGCGGCGTCATCCTCAGGTTGCCAATCGTATTAATTCCGTCTCTGCACATTTGCTCAAGAACGAACTGTAATAAACAAACGTACTTTTTAGAACGCAAGATTATTATAAAAACCAATAACAGATACCCAATACCTGAGACAAAATGAGACCGTATCAAATATCGGCGAGGTACACAAAGTCGTAGATTGGACATGACGAATGCCCGTGATTGTCCCTTGGATCGTCACATCGTTTATGTGTCCCTCCGTGATACAGATTGATGAGATGCCTTTAAGCCATGGATACAGACATACATGACTTGGCAATCGTTCAGACAGATAATGATCGGAGATACCACGTGTTTGAAGTATCTCCATAATAGCAAGTCGCTGGCCGTTGTTTATTTGCGCGTTTTGTTGTTTTTATATAAAACCCACCTGAGGGTAATTGGTTATCCCAGCTGTCATACATAAAATACATATGGCTGTGTCCGGAACACAACCAAACCGCTGCATATCGTGCGGATGGTAAGGAAAAGGAGGAGCAGCAGATGTGGGAGAAGGAAAGCAGCATGGTATAGGTATTTTAAGATGCAGCCGGTATTAATATCATTTTCACTCCCATACCTAAATAATATTTATAAACGAGAACTTGAGTGCAAAAATAAATTATAATAGTTAATTCGTCAAAAATAACAGACAGTTACTGTTGTATACTGGCAATAGGAAATAATGCAAGTGTACATTTAGTAAAAGACTGCATAAAGCGTCGCCGGTTTATTATAAATAAGTTTTATTTTATTTTATTACTCCACTACCCTCAAGAGAGTTAAACAGTACTAGTTCAGTTAACATTAAACTATATATAAAGTAAGGGATGCGTCTTTATACAATTTTATATCAGATAAACAAAGCATTGTATTTTCCATTTACCTTTTCTTTTTAAATCTGAGTAAGTCATTATTTGCGCAATTTCTTTCCCAGCGCTCCGATCCTTTTCTTGATACGGTGCCAACGTGATTATAGCGGTAGTAATATAATAGCACGCGAGAATACCTAGACGTTTTTGCATAATCCTGGAAAAATATTTCTGCATTTTTATTCAACAGACCAAACATATTTATTTGTAATTTGAAAGTTACTTTCACGAATGTTACCAGTTGAAAAATAATCACGCTGTATACGAACAGTCGCGCATTGATCAGCCTGTAGTGGTCTCGTGTGTTATCTTTAAAAATGGTTGATGTTTGTCTGGGGCTGTGCGGTGTCCCCATATCCCCGGGGCAGTGCGGGCGATGAGTAGTGACCGCAGATTAGCGCCAAAGACAACGCGGACCAACCTATCACTGGATTATGTGGCACTTTGCTGCAGAAAAAAATGTGTGCGCGCGGCTTTAACTTGGTCTTGACTGATGGTTTACGGCAGATATTTCGTAGGTTAAGTTAGATTTTTTCGTTATTTGTATCGATATAGAGATTTTTAGGACAATAAGGTATAGGGAGGGTACCAATTATAGAATACGTAATATTTTTTATATTTGTTTTAGTAGAGTAAAGGTACAAATTATGGACTATATCCAAAATAAATTTTAAGTATATTATCAATTTTCAGAAGTTTGGAATAATCTGGGCACTTAGACTTGAAAATATAATGGTATTCCATATGGGACACATATTCCACAATTAGAACTTATCTCTCTATATTTGAGCATATATTTGATGATGTTGATGCAACCTTGAGATCATCAGCTGGATTTACTCCAACGCGATATTGTATTACTTAAAGGTTTTGTCTATTTGTTGATAAACATTTATTATTAAACCGCTCAGGTTCTTTTATGGTATATACAATGTCGAGTGGTTAAGTTATCTGTACAAGAACTCAGTCATAAAATTCTTTGTTATTTTCACGGGATCTCAATTTATACTTAGGGTGAAAATCTGCGAAGAAAGTCACTACCCTTACCAACATATAATACACCAAACTTAAAATATTTTCATCTATACAGTGCATCTTTTCAAGCAATAAATTTAAAGTCTGCGAAATGATTTGACAAGTTATACCCTCACGTTGCGGCGGTATGACATCGGCGCGACACTAAATGAAATATGTGTCAGGTAGCGGCGGTGTTTGCGCTTCAGCTCCGAGCCTCAGTCGTCAGGTAGTCGCACTTTAGTGCCTGCACGTAGCATGGACCTTAGGGATTTGTGGGATCTCAAAGTATTGGATATGTCCGTCGAGATGTGAGGAGATTGTGAGGCTGTGTGAGTGTTTGGTTAGATTTTTCATTTTATGGTTTGTTTTTCTTTAGATATTTCGTGTCTATTTGCTGCTGTCTAAATATGAAGATTTTTCTGCGGAGATTTTTCATAGTAATAAAGTAATGTTTGTAGTGATATACTTCTTATTTGCCCTGATGTTTCGGTATGCATTACAACAACCGTGATACAGTATTAATATTGTTTTTGAAGGCTAGCTAATATTCAGCAACTTCGGTTAGACTAGTAAGTGATCCTCGGGATGAAACAGGGATAACAGTAGGAGGATGATGTTCTGTTTGTAGGCCGAGACAATTCACTCACTTAGGTGCTTGATTAGTATTGGTTTGGCAGAAATACACTAATTACTTAATATCGCATTTATTAAACAATCTGTACATATTGTATTAAAGATAAACCAGGAAATGATGTCTACATTAAACCCAACATGAAATATAAGGCTTTTGTGGAGCTGTGGATACGGGCCCGATATGGTAACGAATAAAATTAAATTCTTTTCATGAATACGTTGCAGCCGTTCGCTGCCTGCTTGTACGAGGGTCAAACTGAAAGTTCTTAGAAAATCAAAAACTGATTACATTAGCCAGTTATTAGTTTTATTATATCTTTTCAAAATATTGTCCATTGACGTCAATACACCGCTGCATGCGATGGAACCACTGGGAAAAGCACTTTGCCCACTCGTCCTTAGGGGTCTCTTCAATGGCATCGCGATACGCAGCCACCGCTTCTTCAGCATTCATAAACCGCTTTCCTTTAAGTTTTTCTTTAATTTTTGGAAATAAATAAAAATCACAAGGCGCGAGGTCGGGGCTATACGGCGGGTGACCCAGTAAATCAACGTTTGATGTCGCCAAATAGTCGATCGTTCGCTTGGCGGTGTGCGACGAGGCGTTGTCGTGGTGAAGGAGGATCCTACTGCGAGGTCGTTTCTCTCGAACTTTTTCCAAGACAAGTGGCAAACAATTGGTAGTGTACCATTCTGCAGAAACTGTTTTTTGATCCTCTAACACAATTGTTGCGAAATGACCTATCCTTCCAAAGAACGAGGCCACCATTTTTTTTCCCGCACTTCGATCTCTCTTCACTTTAGTTGGCAACTCCTCGAAAGGAAACACCCACTGAGCAGATTGTCTTTTGGTTTCAGGATCATAACAGTAAATCCAGCGTTCGTCACCTGTTAGTATGTCGAACACAGCATTTGAGTCACCTCCGTTAAATCTTTCAATCATTTTACGGCACCAATCCACACGATGGAGTTTTTGAGCCTTAGTCAAATTATGAGGTATCCACCGGGCGCAAAGCTTCCTGACCGCTAAATGTTCGTGGAGGATTTTGTGCACTTGACTCATACCGATGCCTAAGCTTGTCCGAATCTGCTGATAGGTCACTCTTTTGTCAGTCTCTATCATACGCCGCACAACACAGATGTTATTTTCAGTCGTCGCCGTAGAAGGCCGTCCCTCACGTACATCATCAGTGAGATTAGTGCGACCACGTTTAAACTCATTAAACCAGTTGTAAACAGTCGCACGAGATGAGGCTTCATCGTGAAAGGCCAATCGTAGTCTATCATAACTTTTTTGTTGACTTAAATGACATCGAAAGTCATAAAAAATCATTGCACGAAAATTTTCTCGTGTTAAATTCATGTTGACGTGACACAGACAATTTTCAATTTGCCGCCAAATCGTAAAACAAATGACAAATGAATGAAATATATACTCAGTAATATTGGCAAAGAGTTCTATTTTCAAATTTTAGAATATTTTTTTTATTATATTGTTTATAAGTGCCCAGTTCTAAGAACTTTCAGTTTGACCCTCGTATTTATGCAATGCTTTTTTAATAACAATGTTGTTATTGGTAATACAATTTTATTTAGGTAATTATTTTTTACGGGATACAATCCTTACTTTTAAATTGGCCATACTCAGTTTTTGGCATTACTAATAAAAACATCGGGTCTCAAACACACACACACATTCAGCAAGTTGAATATCACCCATCTTTACTGCCTATCAGTAGTACCAGGAGAGCAGTAGTGAGGTAGAGGTACTTATGGTTCGACTCTCGTTCCGTGCGGTTACATCCAACCACTTAATTATCCGCTAATATATGAATTTTAATTATCGAGGAGAGTGACACTGTGTCTTTATGGCGACAGTATTATTCAATGTTTGAGATAGCGTGTAAGGTGTGGGGAGATTGTTATATTGTATTTTAAATTATACATTATGTTGAACTTGTTAGAAGTTATTTAAGCGTAAAGCGTAGATAAAAAACACGAGGTTAGCAGTATATTTTCCAGGAACTTGTTTTTGTATATGCATCATCATTGTCTTGCCCTGGTCCCAATTTATTTGGAGTCGGCGCAGTATGTCCTTCGCTTCCATACTTCTCTGTCACCAGTCATCCGATCGTTTACCCCTTTCTCTTTCATATTCATCCTCACACAGTCCATCCATCTCTTCCTTGGCCGTCCTCTCCCTTTTCGTTCTTGTTCATATCCATCACTTTTTTACCTACATACATCTCATCTCTCCGCATAACATGTCCATACCAGGCCAATCGACTCCCTTTCACCTTTTCAGCTATGGGCGCCACTTTCATACTATTTCTAACGTAATCATTCCTAATTCTGTCCATTCTTGTTACTCCACACATCCATCGTAACATTCTCATATCTGCCACATGCAATCGTTTCTCATCTATCTTCTTTGTAGCCCAACACTCAGCTCCATACAGTACGACAGGCCTTATAACCGATTTATACATACGGCCCTTTAATTTCACAGGCATTTTGTGGTCGCATATTGTGCCTGAGACCTGTCACCATTTCATCCATCCTGCGTTGATTCTTTGCCTAACATCCCGATCAATTTCGCCGTCATCTTGCAGGAGTGAACCTAGGTAGCGGAAATCGGAGCATACTGGTAGAGGTGTACCGCCGAGTGTAACCGGTATAGGACTGGAGAGAACGCCAAAGTCACAGAACATATATTCCGTTTTGGTTCTGCTTATTCTCAAGCCCACATTCTCCAATTCTCAAATCTCCAGTTTTTGTATATGCATAAGCCAGTCTTATTCTGAGAAGAATCAGAGTTTTTACGGAAGACTTAAGAGACACGTATTTTTACAATAGTAATTTTGTTATTGTAATAAAATACGATACAGCGGCGACAAACAAATTCCAACCAAATAATATTCATTACTTTCTTATTAACCCTCCACTTTACAATCATTCAATGAATAGCCACAACGTACACCCAGACACGGAACAACAAGTTGCGGATCACACAAAGTGTTGTCTTGTAATATGTATATTAATCATCAGCCCTTTATACTATCCCACTGCTGGGCACGGGCCTCTGCTCATTATGAGAAGGGTAAGGCCATAGTCCACCACGCTGGCCTAGTACAGGTTGGCAGACTTCACATGTCTTTCGAGAACATTATGGAGAACTCTCAGACATGCAGGCTTCCTCACGATGTTTTCCTTCACCGATAAGCAAGCTATAATTAACAATTTAATACGCACTTAACTTCGAAAAGTTATTTGTGCGTGCCGTGGATTCGAACCCGAGACGCTCTGCGTAGCAGTCTGTCGGCCTCACCACTCGTTTATCGCTGCTTCGTACGCTTAATATGTATATTACATAAAGAAAAGTTGTCTAAAACCATTTCTTAGTCATAAAAAAATCTTTAAAGTTCAAGGAATTAAACTTTCAAAATGAAAGCGACAAATGTAAAAAGCGAAACTTCATAAATAAATTCAAATAACAAAAGTTTAAATGACTAAACGTTTTGTATCGAAAATGTTCCAAATTAAGTCCTAAGCGCCTTATTTTACTATCGGGCCTTTCCTAATGGCAAACGATAACAAAAGTGATACAGCAATAACTTTCGCGTAACATTTACGACACAAAGGCGAAAGTTACAAAAATAACACCAAACTGAAAGAAATCAAGAGTTGGTATTTATATGACCTTTTGGTGGCGTGTCCTAATTCTCAACGTCCTCGGAAGCTACCGGCAACTTTCGGTAACTTTCGGGAGTTGAATGGCACAGGGTGAGATCCTTGATTGACAACTACAGAGCGTATTTAATTTGAGAATTTGGACAGAGGGAAAGTATTAAGCATACTTTTATTTTAATCTCCTTAAAAGGAATAAAATTAAACTGTTTTTGTTAACATTTAATTTTCAGAACAACAACTTATTTTCGTAAGGCAATGTGGCTGACCTTTATACTTAATTGTATTCATTAAAAGCTACCGAATTATATTCTTTTCAAAAGCCGTTGCGCGCCGTTCGTAATAGGAACAGATTCTGTACTGCTGAAGGCTCTTTATAAACATACAAGAACCTAACTAACGCACAAAGAAAACCTAGACCAAATCATTTTTCGAGCACGCGAAGAGTTGTCCCTTAGAAAACGAACCTACAACGCGGGGCACAGTGCTAAGCTGCGGATCGATCTCCTAAATCATCAAACATTCGTGCAGTGATCGCATGACTAAAGTTCATATGTTCCGTATAAACAAGTCAGGTGACACTTTTTGTTTGTCTATAAAATCTGTAGACGTTTACGAATAGGTTTATACTAGATACAACAACATAACATAACATAACTTCACGCCTTTTATCCCCGATGGAGTAGGCAGAGGTGTATTATACACCCACACTTCGCCAGTTATGTTTCGGTCCCAATGTAATAGGGGGCGAGCCTATTGCCATCTACCGAGCACATTATTTAGCGAGCGATAAATTAACATTTTTAATTTACACATAACCTCGAAAAGTCAGAGGTGTGTGCCCGAGGTACCTGGGGATCGGAACAGAGACCATCGTCTCGGCAGTCCGTTACTTTCACCACTGGGCTATCACCGCTGAGATACAACTACGGATTATTTAATAATTATATCAACGTTACATGATTTTACACAGAATCTGTCCCACTGCCAGCCACGGGCATGGCCACGGACGCGTTGGTTACGGTCTGTTTCGACTTGCTATGAGAAAAGTTACACTATAGTATACTGCGTTGCCCCAGTGCAAGTTGGCAGCACATTACTTTCCAGAACATTATGGAGAACTCTCAGATAGCTAGCTTCCTCGCGATGTTTGTCCTCTCCGTAGCAAGCGATAATTATCAATTTAATACACACAGCTTATTACGAAAAGACAGCTGTGAGAGTCGTGGGTTTGTACCTTATTCTTTCTGCGTAGCAGTCTGTTTCGTCTAAGCAATTGATGCTTACCGGTTATCTGTTACACTCCTACTAAAAGTTTACTGCCAACACTACTATTCTGTAAGTTGTTAAATCGATCGTCGATGTCATCGATTTTACTTCACACACAACACAATAACAATCACGATGCGCTGCCATTCGGCGGCGCATTAGCCGCCCGACTTGTCAAACGATCACGTGACCGCGCGTCCCCTCGCCGCCATTAGCGCGCTGCCACCGCCGCGGCTGTGCAAATCGCGATCGTTTACCGCCTACATCATAAATTGATAGGCTACTGCTGTATTAGGTCAACTATTTGCGACAAACTATTTGCTAGCAAACTGTTTGTGGCAAGAAGTTTGCTAACTGCAAACGTTAATAATACTGCAAGTACGCGGACGCTTTCTGTCTCTGTTCTCTGTTCAAGCCAAATCTGAAAAAAACATGTTTAAGCCAAAAAAGATTTATTGACTTATTAGATCTAACAGTCTTTGGTAAACCGTATGCTGTGTATTATGAGAACTATAATTGTAAAGTAAGTAAAGTGACTTTTTTTCTAATACTTAGTGAGAATTTGTATACATAGAATATCTTTTTGTTTTCGCATAAGTATGACGTGTGATTGGATCGATGCTATTGCTGTAATACGTTATACGGGAATGCAGCCGCCGCTGTGGAATGCCAATAAATTATACAAGTGTGATGTCTCTGTTCGATGGTACCTTTATGATGAATACTAATTGAGCTAGCTCTAAATTATTAACTTGAGCATAATTGTATATAAGTAGGTTTTTTGTTTGAAATAGGTAAAATAAATGTTATGTTTGAATTTTCGATTAAACACCGTACGACTGTTTCTGGTGCCTTTCAAAATGTTAGATACAGAAAACAATAATTAATGATAATCATAACGTAACGCAGCTCAATAAGCAGTCGCAATTAATCTGCCACAAACTATTTGCGTAATCTGACCGTATCCTTACCCACATTTACAAGTTTTTGTAGTATTGTTGGTAAGTTGGCTACCGTTTACAATAAATATCAGGCAGTCGTTTCGTTTTGTGTGGCCTGGTCACGTCAGATGACCATTTTGAATTGTTCTGCATGTTAGTCATGTTACAAGGGAAAGTAGTTTGCGTTGGAAATAATATTTTTGTATTAAAGGAGACGGCGTGTGTGATGTTTTATTTACTTTACTAAATGTACAAATTGACTACGGTGGATAATTATAATCGTTAAACATTTAAGTCTCTTATGAGGCCCGGAAGTTCGTCGTTTTAAAAGCAGGAAGAAATAAATAAAAGCTGAACTAGCGCTTTCCATAATGTTAATATTAAATTTACAGGGTTAAAAGGTTATTCAGATTCGTCACTCTCAAAAAAAGAAGCATTAAATGTTATTTACCTGCTTCTGCTTAGGAGCACGCGTGTATCAATTTTGTAAGTTTACCTACCCTTGAGAGAGGAAAAGGCTTTTGAAAGTAGCGAGCAAAACTGCAAGCAGTTGATAGTGTAATATATTTTCGGTTCATCAGAAAGTTATTTAAAAAACAATGTAGATTAAAAACAAGATTTATTTAAGTTGGTACCTACCGAACAAAATGTTTCTGCGTTATTAATATTATGCTTATAATGAAAAGGTAAAGTTTTCATCTGCTTCAAATATGTGGTTCTTTGCCCGATGAAGTAGCAAAAGAACTTACGGTAGCATTCGTATCTGTGGCATTCTCATTTCATTTTCTTTTTGTTTGTACAAAGCAATTTATCTTGAGGCGCGTTAGTTTTATTAATGCGCCTGTTTCTACGGTAATCTCATGCTTTGTGCAAATATATATGTTCAAGAACTAAATTACTTTAAGAAAATGAGGATATTTTTAAAAGAAAAGTCTCTGGTCTGCTCAGTAATGTCCATGGAATTAATTACAAGTGAGTTATTAAGAGTATACGATATGTCCAAGGTGTCTACATATAAATATATAACTTTATACAGATTCAAGATATTTATTCATTGTAGAACAACAGGTCACAAGTATGAGCGTCAAAATAAATGTTTCACCTACTTTAGGAATATTAGAAAATATGTTAGAAATATAATACGTGGATCTCGCAAAGAGACTCATAGACGCCTCGCGTGACCAGAGGGCTGGCACGTATTTGGCTCAAAAAATAAGTATAGCCATCCAACGAGGCAATGCTGCCAGTCTTCTGGGCACGCTTTCAATTGACTGCGATGCGGATGAGTTCCATGAAGCCTTCTAAATTTTAATTTTATTTTTTTTGAATTTTCCCTTGTATATATTAATTAGTTGTTTTTATTATTTTAAGATTTAATTTAATTATACGTGGATAGCCTAAAAACGCAAGTGTGTAGTGATGATTATGTAACTATAAGTCAGATATTTTATTAGAAGAATTGAAAACTTGCTGCAGAAGACGGCTTCAAATTAGTGCGCCAACTAATTAAACGTTTTAATAATATCAAAGAAACCTTGTATAATAAGGTGACGATTTCGCGCAGACTTTTATATCGCATCTGGCTCGACTTCCACAAGTGTTACTTCTCAAGATACTTTACAATATCTGCCTTGATTTCATTATGAGAATAAGAAATATCGATTGGAATATGGATTATAATCTTAACATGCAGAGCCATATTTTAAGTTCAATTGACAACGACATAGTCTGCTCATACATTATAATAAACCTATTTTTAATATTTCTGTTACTTATTATTTCAAAAACTTTTAAACTACAACTAACAAATACATAATGGATGCTTAAGCTTCAAAAACAGCACATATTGCAACAGCCTTTAAGTATACAACTATATTTACATGTAATACATGTTATTTTACGTTAAATAACATTACATGTTTAAGTTTTTGCAGTGTTGTTGTACTCATTAACAGTTTTTGCCCATCTCGTGGCCTCGTCAGTCCCGGATTGTGGTACCGCCTCCTCGTTGACTGGGGAATTTTGTTTTAATTCACATAAATGGGTAATTTTGTTGTTGTTTTGTTAGGACATAATATGGTTCTTAGTTTTTAAATAAATCAGTATACGTGAGATAATAGAGACCAAACATAATTTGACTGCCTCATTGGTCTCGCGGCATAAATGTGCGCGTGGGATTGGGAGGTTCTGGGTTCGATTCCCGGGTCGGGCAAAGTGTTATTGGGTTTTCCCGTTAGGATATTCTCAGTAGCAGCCCGAAGTCTGGTGATATGCCCGGTAACGGCAATAGGCTCACCCCCTATTACGTGGGACCTAAAAATTCATGGCGAAATGTGGGTGTAATATAACACCTCTGCCTACCCCTTCGGGGACACAGGCGTGAGACTATAAAAAAAACATAATTTTAAGTCACTCTTGTTACCCACGTACCTATACGTAGGTGTTTAATTTGGAAGCTACTGTGATATTAATATTTACAGTGAGTAAGAGATCTAAGTATGGACGTTGAACATTTTTTTTACTTTCTCACAGATTGTATTAAGTATTAACAGATTTGGATTTATTCGTGTTTTTGTAGATTTAATAGACTTCTGTTTTTTTGTAGACTTTGAACAAATGGTACTTCGAAGTAGATTTGTATTTTAGAATTAAAGGCAACTTTCATTACTTCAGATTAAAACTTTACAACCCCTTCAAATGATACTTTCTTTGTATTAACTTCGGATTCACCGCAAGTATGTCGTTTACTTTGTAGTAAAAAAGTCTCATTACCCAAACATTTTGTACTTTCGTTTCATCAACAATACTCGACTGCACAAAAACCATTTTATTATTCGTCTAAACCCTGACCTCGAATTATTCTACGGAAAAAAATCGTAAAAAAATTCGTCGTAACTCGCAAAATTATATTCTTTTCACACAATTAGGGTCATTTCGCCTGTTCGCGTCCATCCCCCTATTCGCGTCCATTTTGCGGACCTCCCTTTAAAAATGCTCGGAAATAAGAATACTAACACACTAATAAAATGAAAAGTCAGTATCGCCAATACCTCGACGTATAAGAGACACGCACAAATAGACAAAAGTTCCGTGCGCCTAGCTTATCCTGTTTAAAAAAATTAGTTAATCTCGGTTGTTCAACAAAAGAGTGTAGATGCGCGGGATATAAATAAAAAAATAGTGTGCAGCGGCGTGTTTGACGTTAAGTATTTTAATGTTTTATGTGAATTTTAGGATACATAGCTGTTTCTAGACATTAATAATGAAAAGACGAAAAGTATGAATTATGAATTAGCTTGTTTTTTTTATAGTTAACAATTAAAATAAGGTGGACGCGAACTACAACACCGAATTTATAAAACTTCCACTTTGCGTCCACAATGGACGCGAACTCGTCTATTTATGATTTCTTTAGTTGTTTATTTTTATGTGATTAAAATATGAGAGAGAAATTGGGATTTTGTTTATTTTAACATTAATAGTATGCAATTGTAATGACCAATTTGCGTCCACATTATTATGATTGTAATAAAAGATATAATCGATATAATAATCGATCACAAATGGACGCAAACTATACCTGCAAGGGATAATATTATAGCAAATTGCGTCCATATTTTCATGAATTAGAAATGATCGCATAAATACATTCTATATATATATATATTTATAATTTAAAATGCATTTTTGATTAAGACTGAGTTTAAAATTGAATTATTACATTTAATTTCTTTTATTCCATATTTTTTCTATTCAAGATGAGTTCTTAGGAGACAAGAAAGAAGAAGGAAAAAAAATACAAAAGATGATTAATTATAGAAAGCGTTTTGTGATATTCGTGAGAAGAAGAAATCGATAAGACAAATATGTACATAATTATGTAAAAATTATGCTATTCCGAAGACCACAATATTGGACAACATGTATCGTTATTTTTTTATCTTTGATTTTAAGTTCCATTGATGTTGAGAACAATAAATAGTTATTTATAGTTTCTATAAAGTGATTTAATAATGATAATAATGTAGACTTTTTATAACTTTAATCTTAAATGTAGAAATTGTTAAAAGCCAATCTTTCTTTAGATTGTCACAACAATATCACCCTTATATGAAGGATTATAAGGCTTGATATTGTTAAGACTAAGCTGGTGGACGCGAACTGGTCCACAGGTGGACGCAATTTGGATTTTTTGGACGCAAACTGGGTAAAATGCCATATTTTGAAGTTTGTCTATTTAAAAAAAAACACAACAAGTTTCGAACAAAACTGAAAGTTATTATTAAAATAGACTATATAATGAACGCATTACATACATTTTTCATTGAATCAATTTGCTGGAACATTTTTATTTTCTCCTTCAAACTTGCCAACTGCACTAAATGGACGCGAACAGGCGAAATGATCCTACTTCGTCAAAATCTCTATTATGGCATTATGCTTGGCAAGTAAACAGGGTCTCAGGTTTGCGAGTGCCGACGCCCTTATTATGTAAATGGTAAGGTTGTGAATTGCTTGTGTTGTTGGTAGGTGTAAGTTGGTTGTTGTAAATGCAATTTGGGTACGGTGTAATGGTCCCCGGCAGACGCCATTATTGTCGGTGACGTCACGGGCACGCACACATACACACGTGTAGTGTGCTCGTGATTTAGGTACCGACCTCACTCAAGCCCAGGAACGCTTTTTGTATTTCGTTTCGGTTGCTATCATATTATGATTTTTGGGTGAGGATATTTGCAGTGGTGGCTACGACGCTTTCTTGTTGAGATTTTTGAGCAATGGCACTGCTAAGTTTCAGGTAACACCGTTGTTTAAATTTATACGAATGATGCAGTGGTTCTCTAGCCACTTTACTGCAGGGCCGAGTATTGTGAGTTCGATCTCCAAACGTTTCACACCGGCGTGTTAGTAAATTCCCTCGCAATGCAGAATTAATTAGGTACTAGCATGCGCATTGTCAACATTAGATTTTTTAAATTATTCATAACATATTAGGCTTCACTGAGAATGCAATGGGATCTCTCGGTTTCACCCTTGCTTAGCTATAGGTATTTAGTAATTATCTTGTTCCTTATGAGCCGTTGCTAAGTTAAAGTTGACGCTAATAAATAGTAGACAGTGAAAAGATTCGTCGACATATAAATACATACTATGTATTTACTAATCATCAACAGCCTTGAACAGTCCACTGCTGGACTAGACCTCTCCTTTGAAAGGAGGAGTTGGCCTACTATATCACGCTGGCCAAACGAGTTGGTATAGGGTTTGTATCAAGTTTTCCTTCTCTTACAGTGCTGTTCTCTGGATAATATGCCCTCTGTCGGCTCTAACGATACCCACGGGATGATATGGGTTGGTGACATTCTGTATTCTTAATCCGTCACCACACGGACAGTATTTACTAATATTATCCATCAAAGGCAGCGATAGCCTAGTGGAGATACCAACAGACTGCCATGCAGAGGTATCAGGTTCGAATCCACGGCGCGCACCAATGACTTTTCGGAGTTATGTGCGTATTGAATTGTTAATTAGCGCTTGTCCCGTGCCTCGGAGAGCACGTTAAGCCGTCGGTCCCGGTTGTCATGAAGATCTTTGACAGTCGTTACAGGGCGTCAGTACCTTCTAAATAAACTGACACTAGTCTAAACCATGGAATATCGCTATCCCTTCGGGTTGCAGGGGTCAGACAGGCAGTCGCTCTGTGGAAAAGCAAATATTCAGCCAAATCCGGTTAGACTAGGAAGCGGACCCCAGATTAAAACTGGGATAACGCTAAGAGAATGATGATGATCCATCAAATACGTATAACATTTGGGTATCCGTTCACCATCTAAGTTTTTATAGGTAATAATAACCTCAACGCCTTTTTAGTTTCCAGCTTCCTGATAAAATCTTTGAAACAAAAAATAAGTTCCCCAAATCATGAGGCATGATCGCAAAGGGGCCATCCGGTAGCTGTAACACAAATTAAACTTTTTTCACCGGCCATTCTCTAAGAAGGGCACATGTAACAATAAAATACGGTAAATGACTATAATAGTGCAGGGGTGGGGTGTTACGGACCCCAGGGGTGTAATGGCCACCTGGGGTGCCGCCAGTCACCACTGATTCATATTAAAATTACACCATCTTACATATTTTGGGGCAGATTTGGTCGAAGGTACCTTTGATAACGAGCAACTGCTACCGATTGTGTAGCGATCGCTTGATAATTGCAGGTGTTAATAATAGTGTGAATAATTTGTATGGATGCCTCAATTAAGGCGTGCGACTGACTCAAAATGAATGGTGCTAAAACTGTTTAAATTCTGTTTACTTATAAAGTGTTTGTGTCGTAATTTATTATCAATTATTTATTTCTTAACAGAAGAGCATGCATGAGAAACTTAATGGGAGTGAGTGAAGCAAGTGAGGTATGTCAGGATCGTTGCAAATGGCGTTCCGTAGTCTCTGCCTACCCCTCCGGGAAACAGGCGTGAGTCTATGTATGTTAATAATAATAATAATAATATTCTACCACATTTACACATCACCATCTAGTCCCAAACTAAGCATAGCTTGTACTATGGGTACTAGATAATGGATAAACATACATATATACTTTTTTTTTGTAAATGCATACATATTATACATAGAAACACCCAGACCAAGACAAACACCCATGTTCATGCACACAAATGTTTGACTTGTGCGGGAATCGAACCCGCGACCTTTGGCATAGCAGTTGCTTACACTCCCGCTGCGCCAACCGGTCGTCAGATGTATGTATGTATTTATTTCTGCACTATAAATGCTCTCCGTATTTTATTCATGAGGAAGCTATTCCAAAAGCTGCTATCGGAGCGACCAGTTGCTGGTTGCTTATATGCAATAAACTTCCAGATTTACGATTTTAGTGTTTTATTCAACGTCTTGATAGGGGCCTGATGGCTGCAGCACTATGCATCCAAATTTGATCCTTAAATATTTATGGTTAGGGATCGTTTTCACTTAGCATTCGGGGTACTCCCTGTTACTTTCAAAGTACGGACGTGACTAGAAGTTTTAAAAAGCGTCCAATTTCAGCTCCCTCTGTATCTTGAATAACATAAATTATTGTGGAAAACATCCACAATTTCCGAGTTTAATTCTTAAATTGTGTGTCTCCGGAACTACTGTGTTGCTAACGATAAAACTTCAACATTGAGATAAGTTTTGTTTAAGTTTAAATCAAGACTAATGGAGGCATTAATTTTTTACAGAAATTGCGAAAATTCAAGAGGCAAATGGTGTAGTTTTATTTTAAAGGAGCGTCATAGTTCGCGTGCAGGGATATTAGGTATGCTTAAACAGTGTTCGTCCATGTGGGAAGGGTGAATGAAAGCCGATTACCGAAAATTTATGGAGCGTAGTTGAGTGGAAGAGCCGGGAAATACTCCTTGTGAGAATATATTATTATAAACATTGTATTATTATATCACATGGCGTAAGTTGCTTCATATACTGTGTTACTTAATAGTTCGATCAGTCAAGTATATAAACTATTCCACAGCTGGGCACAGGCCTCTTCTCACTATGAGCAGGGTGAGGCCATACTCTATAATACTGAGTAAAAAGATCACGAAAAAACTAGATAAATAATTTCGTGATATGCACAAAACATAAAAAAAAATTAAAAGTTCATTGAGAATTTTACTAACGTAGACCATACCAGCTCTTTAAGCAATGATGGCTTTTAAAACCGAAACACACAAACAAAAAGTACAAAACATAAAAGCTCAGCCCTGCGACCTGGCTATTCACAGGTTGTGCTCAAACCAGTGACACGTGGCAGGCGCGCACTGAGCGTGAACGGGCGCGCACAAAAGCACATACTGTATACGCACCGGGTGACCCCGCGCACCGCATCCCTCCTCCTGTGTCGCCCGACTTCTAATGCCAGGGCTGCCCTTTACGGGAAGCTATTTTTATCAATGTGAATGGAAGGTTAAGTTTGAAGGGTTCCAATACAAAAAATAGAGTATTGAGAACAATGAAATGCCAATATAGTGCCTGTTTTGTATAGTTTTTGAACGGAATCATCCACAAAAACATGCCAATGATTTTGTATTAAAAGCTCTTGCTAACTACTAACTATGTTATTACTTGTTGTAAAAAAAGTCTTACTTACTAACTATGTTAATACTTATGTATTCTTGACCAACTTTTACTGGATAGAAGAAACTCATACATTACTGAATCAAAGAGACCCTTTGCTTTTAAAAGATGAATGTGCCTACAGGTACAAATAATGGATAAGCCTTTCTTTTGTCCTGTTCACAATAGGACCTTATTTGCTTAGATCAAAATACGTCAACCTATTATAAATGTGAATTATCATGGAATAGATTCATGCACTAAGAAGAAGCTTACAGGCATATATATTATTTTGGCTGTTGGATCAGTAAAAATAAGCAGATTTGCAAAAAGAACATTCATACCCAGTTTCTTTCTTTAGGGGCAGAATATAAAAAAAGCTTCCGAAGTAGATATCTACGTCATGAAATGAACCCTACGTCCAAATTTCACGTTTCTAGCTTTTTTAGCTATAGCTTGATTTTATGTCAGTCAGGACAAGCGACTTTATATAATATTATTACAATGAACAATGCCGAAAAACATTTAGGCTAAGTAATATTGACGACCAATTTGATTCCTGTTCATCCTCAAACTGTCTTAATTTACTCCGTATTAGGTAGAAAAACACTCACGGCGTGTTATCCATTCCAGGAACCGAAATTAATATTTAACTGCCGATTTCCTCAGCAACGATAAGTATACTGGATAGGTACTTACATTACATAGTAGTTAGGTAACATTTGATTTAGTTGTAAGCGAACAAAATACTCAATTCGATTGACAGAAGATGTTACAATGAGTTTTTGGAGCATGTATTTTTGCTTAAAGCGTTTAGTAAAACTGTCGTATAAATAGCAAATCAAATATTTATTAGATGGGTCAATTAATTAGTGATCCGGCCGGGAAAACTACCCAATAACGTCGGAGCAAATAAAAATTGTTAAAAATTTCAAATAATTATGAGATATAGACCCGTAACTTAAATATTAGTGTAGTCGCAAAGGTTAAAAGTATTAAATTATAAACATAATTTTACTTTTCCTTGGGTATATTTTCTAAATCTGGAGGAAGGCCTCTTGATTTCCAGCAGTAGACGTATTTAGGCTGTCATGATGATATTTTTCTGAATACCTATATGTACTACTAAATATCTTTTATTATATTTATTTTTAGCAAATATTTCTTGAAACTGACAGTAAGTACTTAGGCTGGCTACACATGTCTGGCGAGAATTGTATATCTATATCGTATAATATAACGTGAGTTACAGAATGTACCTTAACTTACTTTAGGTAATAAACTTTTGTACTAAAAGCTTTGTAAGGCATTGTGAAAGGTATACAATATCTAATTACTTAATTTTGTTAAGGTAACGAAAATGATTAAACTTGTTAAGAGTTGAATGCGTATAAACAGTGTAAGAGCGTGTTTCGTTTAATTAAATGTGTTAGGAAGATGTACAATCTTCCTGAATTATGATATCAGTACCTAATGGAAACTGAACTTTAGAAACGTAATAGTCAGGCACCAGATTCTATAGTGATAACTTTAATATCAGCCGTTTTTAACAAGTATACCTATTTTACTCTGACTCCTCCGTGGTCCAGTGGATAGCGTATGCGACTGCTGATCGGAGGTCCCGGGTTCGATTCCCAGGTCGGGCAAAAGTGTTACTAGGTTTTTCCGAATGCTCAGTAGCAGCCCGGTGTCTGTTCATGTGCCCGGTAATGGCAATAGGCTCGCCCTCTATTACGTGGAACCTACAAATTCATGCGAAATGCGAAATGTGGGTGTAATATTTACACCCTTGCCTACCCCTTCGGGGATACAGGCGTGAGAATACTCCTCCAACTCCTATGTCACTGGCTTTTAGTGTCAATACCTAGTAGACCATGGTATAAACTGTGCGATGATATGTCAAACAAGTATGCGGTTAGCAAACATCTACATATATGTATATATATATATGATGTTTGCTAACCGCATACTTGTTCAATAATACCGTAGGAATTTGGTTCTTGAGATATGAATAGTTCGTGAAGCTAAGACATGGTTTGTCAAGGTCTCGGGTTGAGTCCTGCTAAACGGCGTTGACCTTTCTCCTCATTTTTAGGGTTCCGTACCTCAAGGTAAAAAAAGGAACCCTTATAAGATCACTTTCTTGTCCGTCTGTCTGTCTGTCTGTCTGTCTGTCCGTGTGTCACCACCGATTTTCTCAGGAACGGGTGGATCTAGCAAATTGAAATTTATACCAGATACTGAGGTCTATGGTTGCTATTAGGTGTATGAAAATCAGGGTCCTGGGTCAACCCAATAAAAAGATATGGTCAAAATTAGATTTTTGCGAAAACTTGTAAGTACCAAAATTAGCCTTAATTTTCAACTTTTTTTAATTTTCGGAATTTTTCCTTTACTTGTGCTGACCTTGGTTTTGACCAAAATTGACAATTCTAGGTCAACCGTAAGTACCCTATAGGTTTTGGGTCGAAAACCTATATGGTAGTTCCCGCTGAACTAGAATCACGAAATTTGGCCAAAAGCAGGGTCTTACAGCACAAATAAAGGAAAAATTACAAAAAATAAAAAAAGTGGAAAATTTAAGGGTGTCCCCATACATACATAATAGACTCCATTTAAGATAGTCCTCTAAGTTGTATGGGCGCTCATACAGATTTAGAGGACTAGCGTAATTAGCACCAACCTCAAATAAGGTAAAATGCGTACGGAACCCTCGGTGCGCGGGTCAGACTCGCACTTGCCCGATTTTTTTTCAGAGTAATAATAATATTCTATATTCTAGCACATACACATATCACCATCTAGTCCCAAACTAAGCAGAGCTTGTACTATATGGGTACTAGATAATTCACACACTTATATACTTTTTTTTGTAAATACATACATATTATACATAGAAACACCCAGACCAAGACAAACATCCATGTTCATGCACACAAATATTTGACTTGAGCGGGAATCGAACCCGCTACCTTCGGCGTAGCAGTCGTTTACACTTCCGCTGCGCCAACCGGTCGTCAAAAAAGTAAGAGTATATTTCCATCATTGGTGGGCACAGGCCACTTCTCATCAGAAGGAATAGGCCGTATTCTACCACGCTAACCAAAGGCTTTATGGCAGACCTCACCTGCTTTTCGAGAACATTAAGGGAAAATTCAAAGAATTTCCTCACGATGTTTTCTGTCACCATTTAGCAACCGATATTTAACAACTTCATAAAATAATATCGTAACTCAAAGTCGTTTTTGTATATTTATCAAGCTAATGAATATGTATGGAATAATTTATATAATTATCAAATAGCTGCTAATGATAATAATTATTTCTTAGTATCCTGTTCGTCGTGAATCGTTAGGAGGCTTATAACTTAAGCTAAGATTATTTATGATTCTGTGTCAGGTGGCTTTTCGTCTCGAGGTGTTTTAATTATCGTCTTTGTTGCTATGATATCGTGTTTATTAATGAGTGACGTCGGTATCACCGTCGGAAAATGGGTCGAATGTTTAGGTAAGCGAATTTATTATTAGTTTTATGTAAAACATCATAATTATTATATGAATTGATACTACTACTAATATAAACGCTGAAGTTTGTGAAGATGGATGTAGGGATGGAAGCTTGTTAGTTTGTCAAGTGCAATTATCGAAGGGTGTTTGATGAAAATTTACATTAATATAGCTTATACATCAGAATAACATAGGCTTTATTTTCTGGCGACGGATGACAGTGACGTGGCGAGATTGTCCGCAGAATTGAGTGTATAATTTATGTTTGGATTACCTATTTTAATTTTATATTAGCTTAAGCTATCTAATTATTCTATTTCATTCTAGCCATCTTTTTTCATCTATCTATTTATTCTAGCAATCAAACTAAATGTTTTACACAATAACACAAAATTTCGTGCAGGAATAATTAATTATTATGTTTTGTTACTTAGCAAAAATATACCTACAACATCTTTTGTTCAAAAATTATTTACAAAGCAAGTTTCCATCTTCAAAAACATAATTAATAAATGTCAGACATACTTAAAACTTTAGTAAACATCTGTTTAAGTTTCACAAATGCAAAACGTCTCAAGATTTTGTCTCCGAACCTTTTATTTGTAGTAAAACTTAGCCCGTCTAGCCAGCAATATGTATCAACAATAAACTTCATGTCGGCGAACTTTATAAAACTATCAAACTAAACTTATTGAATAAGTGTCGTCTCAACAAACACATTAATCCGGGGCGGGCTGGTCCCGGGGTAGAATGGTCCCGGGTTACCGACGGGCTATGCGACCGTGGTGTGTTTAAGACCCTTCGCACACATGGCAACTTCTTACACTAATCATCTTCGTTACTGGCAGACAACGCACAACCGAAACGTAACGTATAAGAAGCTGAATTTTTTCATTTACGTTCCTTGGGGATTGTAGGGGAGAATTCAGATAAATCCAAAATTCCACGGGGTCGGAAAGATTCGGGCGGGCGTAGCTGCGGGTATCCTTTAGTATTATTTATAACTGACTTTTTTATAGACTCACGTCTGTATCCCTGAAGGGGTAGGCAGAGGTGTAATATTACACCCACATTTCGCCATGAATTTTTAGGTCCCACGTGATAGGGGGCGAGCCTATTGCCGTACCGGTCACATTACCAGACTCCGTGCTGTTACTGTGAATTTCCTAACGGAAAAACCCAATAGCACTTTGCCCGACCAGGGAATCGAACCCGAGACCTCCCAATCCCAAGCGCACATTTATGCCACGAGACCAACGAGGCAGTCTGACTTTTATGTACGTATGTTTTTCAGCAACTTCTCCTAAATGTAATACTAATAATAAAACGATGCCAATGCTTGGGTATGTACAACTAGGATTTAAAATAGTGGTGCGACTAATTACTAAATTCGCTGGGTGCTGAAAATTTACGTCGTTTAGTGTTCGAAGCTCTTTACACTGAGCGACAGAAAAGTCGCCGCTCTATGTCGCGTCGCTCATCACTAAAGTCGTGTGGGCAATGAGTCCGGTGTTTTGTGGGTGTAATCTGTCCCCGGGCGGGCAGCTTAATAGCCTCCTTGATAACTACGTAATGAGTGGCATAGAGCCTCCGATTGTGTTCGCATTGGCTTGTTAACTCAAAGATTGTGGTGCTACGGCTTGCGGTAACTGATGGGGTTTAATTAGGCGTTGTAGCATTTGTCGATGTTCTAAAATAAAAAATAATTGGATTAAAACTGCTTAAGTGAATCAGAGCTGATGCTAAAATATTTTTAGTACGAGTTGAAGAGTATTTTCGTGAGGTACTAAGAGCCTGACTTATTACAGCATTACAGGGCCGGCTCGAGAGTAGTTCCTAAAGTAGGAATATTCTTCCTGTTGCATCTTGTTTGGAGAGCAAGAGGACCACAGGCCCTAGTAGCCCTTTCTACTTTTCCAGTTTAATTCTTTGGTCCCAGACACATTTTCATAACTATGGGTAGTAGGTATGTGTGTAAACACATGACTCCTGTAAAGTTGCAGAATCTAAACAATGTTTGCCTAGCCCTGAGTAATAACTTGTTCGACGATCTACATGTGCTCAATAAATGTACATATGTAATACCACACAAGACATATATCAAAATGGTTCATTGAATTGACGACAATGAGCTTTGAATCAATCGTATCTTGCGGCGACATCCATATCGAGTTCGGACATTCGGATCTCGACATACGTAGGTACATAGGTACAGACAGACTGATGAATATTACACGATACCACTTATGCTAATGACGTATAAACTCGTGTTAACATCGTTACCAGCGTTTGCCATAATGCGTGTACGGCCATATTATAATTATCTGGATATTAAACTGCACCAACTGATTAAAATTTGCGCCAGCCTCGAGATAAATGTTATCAAATAATAAACACTACTAAAAACTACATATTAATGTGCATTATTTTAAATTGGACAAACCTGATTTTGAAATATCTAAGGACATTTTTGTTTTGGTTACACCTACTTAATTACTTTCATGTAATTAAATCGTCAATATCTCCAAAGAATTACCAAGCCAATAAAAAAGAATTCGAAATAGGTTTATGTAAGACGGACCTTCTTTCGAGATGGTTAACTAAATCAAATATTAGTACAAGCTTCGAGACCAACGAATTCTATCGCAGCTGGTTCTTAAATAGAACAGCAAATATACTTTCTGCCCAAGTAGTGTATAGAAAATTGAGTTTTAATCTATCATCTCGAAGCTGAAAGGTGAGTTTGTAGACACCGTCCGACGTTGTGCGAATGTCGCAAGTTTTGAATTTCACGTAAAGGAAATAGCTATGCGACAATATTGGCCGGCGAAGTGCCCTAGCCGCACTGCGCTGACAGTTTGCAGTTAATTGACAGCCAAAAATAATTGCAACGCCATAAAATCTTAAGAGATACCTGTAATAATCATAAATGCCAGTAAGCAGATGAGGTAATCATTACTCCTTACAGAAAAATATTCCTTTTTTAATGCAGTTGCTAAAATCTAAGTTGGTTTCAGATGTAATTGCTTAGGCATGAAAACTACACATGTTTTTACTGGTACGAAATAATTTGTAGCAGCATTGTGTCTGTGTATCTACTTGGTAGATTGCAATAGTCTTGTGCTCCTTTGCATATGACATAAAACAGTATTTTTATGTCCCTATCAAAACTTCTACATTATTCAGTCGTCTGTCTCCAAAATAAATATTTTTAAAATAGGCTAATATTTTGTCGCAAAACGTGAGCATCATGAGAACGCATCGTAAACAAGGTTACTTACGTTTCGTTTCAAGAAATATCTATTTGATATAACGTCAGCTATTTCGGTTTATATTTTGGTAAAGTGGCTTAATACTGTTGACTCGGGGCACGAATGGTGACACTTGACAGTGTGTACGTGCTTAATATACTACGGTTTTAGGTAATGAAAAATATTTGAGCATCTTCATTTGAGCTGGCATTTTGCTACAGTAGTAGAAGTCAGGCATTTTCGTAAAGTATAATACAAAGAGTCCCTTATTGCATTTCATTCCATTGTTATTGTTGTTATAAGAGGCGGCTAAGGAATACATGAAGCTATTAGTAATTTGCCCTATTCATGAAGGAACCCCGGTACTTTACGAACTACGTAACAAAGGTAAAGGCAGGCGACGCACTATGTTTGTCTTAAAAATGATAACTATAATATACTAGGACAACTCACAGGAGGATAGGATAGGAACTAGGATCACACACACTAAGCAGAGCTTGCACTGAAGCAACCAGATAACCGCATATTTGAAATAGATATAAGTTATAGCTAAATTACACCTAAAAACGAACGAACGAACATTCGTGCTCATCACACAAGAATGTTTCTTGATTGGGAATCGAAACCACAACCTCTGGTTTAGCATTCACGGTTTCTAACCCTCATCAACAGGGCGTTCAAAAATAGTAGCTATTTGATACCGTCCCGTCCTCGTAAATAAACAGTAAAACCAAAACAATAAAGGTAAATAAGTAACTATTATTAGTAATATTGAATCACCGAGGATTGTTTCTTGTATACCCCCGAGGGGATACAAGTGAACAACACCGTTAATCAATACAATTTGCAGCCGGCTGCGGTGTCTGGTCGCCATGTTGAATTTGCAAGTATCATAATTAGGCGATGGGCACCCTGGCTAGCGCTAATTAGAATTTGTGAGAGAATAACCAGGAAACCAAATGATGGAGGCGCTAAGTCGAATGTTGTAGTAAATAATGTTCGTTGTCGAGTGATTTGTTTTGACTATTATTTGTATATTAGTATGGCCCATTCATCTAGTGGGTTATCTAAAAGTTTTTTTATGTAGACGCAACAGGGGACTACATATTTTTTCATTAATTAATCCGATTGCTCTCAAATTTTACGTAATATAACGTTATATTAAAGTCACAATCAAAATAGTATTTTTACAGCTGGTATACAGATGTATACCTAGGTTTTTATTAGTTCTCGCACTAGGAATAAATCCTGTGTTGCGGGGGACTTTACAACTATACAACAAACGGACACAATGAACACCCAGACTCGAAACAACCATTTATGGATCACACAATGTTGTCTCGCGTGGGAATCGAATCCACAATAATACTAGGTGTCGTGCCAAGGGCTAGGCGGCCGCTTAGACCACTACGCCAACTATCTCACATTTTAGATAATATGTAAACAATCCCGCATAAAAGAGAGTCTATAAGATCTTTTAAGACCTTAGTTTTGTTTGTAATTCTGAGATTCATTACTGTACCTCAAAGGTCTTCAAACCAATTCACTAGTTCCCCCTCCTGAAACCAACGTCGGGCATTCGTGCCATCCTCCGATTTTTCATCAACAGCACAAAATCCAAGGACTTATAGGAAACAGATCCTCCAATAACAGAAACCATTAAATAAACAGAGAACAGTGTCGACGTCGACAAGACACTGATACTTAATATCGCATTTTTTGCGCGCATTCCGTATAATGGCGCGGTTCCATTGTCACACGGCATTCGGGAAGTTGCGACGTCAAAAAACGTGTCGACAGATAATCTACAAAGGTTTCGTTACTATTAAAGACTCGACTAGTTGAGCCCGCGGTTACACTCGCGTTATTTAGGGCTACTACGACGCACCCTTAGCTCTAGTTATATACCACATAACATTTTTCAATGAGTGTGCTATTGAACACAAACATAATTATCCAAATCGGACCAGCAGTTCCTGAGATAAGCGGGATCAACCAAACACTCTTCAGATTTATTTTATTATTATTGTTGAGCGAAGTAGATGCAAATGCAAAATTATTGAATAGACACATGTGCATAGCGAGGCTCGTAAATAAAGATGTTACTTTTGATAGATGTTTTTTTTTACACACAGCTCAGTTCTCTCTTATATCTATAATAATATTATTAAGCTGAAGGGCAAAGAAGCTATAAAATGTCACCTGCACTGAGCGAGGCTGGTAACTAAAGATGATACTTTTGATAGATGTTTATTTACACACGGCTCAGCTCCCTCGTATATATCTTCTGTTAAGACGCAACCTAAGCATTCGGCCGCATTGTATTGGCAGCCCTTATTGCCTGCTCAGCTATTTCGTTGAATGTACGTCAAGTTGTTGTGCTGAGGTTTTGAAGGTTTGGTTAACTCATATTTTATTCTGGTTTTATTTGAAAATCTTCCCCGTCTTTGCATTTGACCTGCGATTAAAACGCACCGACGATGGGTTATTTGTTCAAATCGCCGGTCAATGTATTTTTTTATGAATGGGTAATTATATATTTTACACATTTTGTGTCTACGAATTTATTTTAAACACGATTTTTGTGCTGTTAAAGGTAACTTCATGAAATTTTCTGCTCTGCAATTTTCTGTAAAACTTTAAAAACAGTTCTGAATTTCTTGCTATGCTAGGATCAACTCACAAAAGTTCGTATGTTGTATAATTTTAATTTTAAAAGACGTGCTTACTTCTGTAACTTTTTACGGGATAATCTAATATGGTGCCGGGTGTACGCGAAAAAAATTCAAGGACCTAGCAAGTAGCAGGTATTTATATGAATTTAGAAAATTGGCATATCGTACCTATTTTACAATTGTCTATAGTCACACCACTCTCCAAAATATCAACGTGTAGAATAAATATGTAAAGCGTAAGTTGTATAAAAAATAAGTAAATAATTGAAGAAGGAACGTGGTGCATATGAGCTCGATCTAAGTGGAGGCGCACGTACAACCTTCACCGAAGGCTTCGCGCCAAATCGAATATACCTCACATGATCGTTATAGCAAAAATATTCCACCAGCATACCACTTGGATGAAAAAGAATGTGATTTTCCTTAATAGGTGAGAGTGACAACGAAGTCTACATACATATAAGTATATTTCACTCAGAAATCGTCTCACATAAATATAAAAGGTTCGCAGAAATAGAATAAATATATTGTGTTATTTTGTTTGCTGCTAAATTTTTTACTAAATTATATAATTTACGCCTATGTCTAAGATAAAGGTAAGGTAAGCAATATTTTAAAATGTACATGAAGTATAAAAGACTGCCTCATTGGTCTCGCGGCATAAATGTGCGCGTGGGATTGGGAGGTCTCGGGTTCGATCCCCGGGTCGGGCATGTGTTATTGGGTTTTTCCGTTAGGAAATTCTCAGTAGCAGCTCGGAGTCTGGTAATGTGCCCGGTATGGCAATAGGCTCGCCCGCTATTACATGAGACTAAAATAAATCTGGCGAAAAGTGGGTGTAGCAATATACCTCTGCCTACCTCTTCGGGGATATAGGCGTGAGACTATGTATGTATGTATTTATGAAGTATATACATGGAAAGAATCGCAACAGCCTTGCGATTATTTTCGCAGCTATGTACAATTTTTCTGTACACTGATGAAAAGATTAAACAAGTAGCAATGTTTAGCAGTTTCTAATAACCTAAATGGCAATTAGGCCTATTCTTGTTGGGTGGCACATGACTGTTTCCATGGCTCGTTTAGTCCATATCAGTGTCGCCATTGTTCATTGGCTAATTAATACTCATGTGCTATCGTGATATAATGGACTCAAACGCCGCCTATTCACGACACACAATCTGTCCCTTGCTTTATTAAATTAAATTCTTATATGCGAAAATTAAAGATATTTACCACGATTCTTTGGTTTACTTCTTCAATCTTTAAGATCGAAAGATCAGGGTCTGAAAGTTCATAGGTATAATTATGTAGAATATCTGAAAGGTCACGAAGGATATTTTTAATAAAATAAATATTTTGCCTGGTATGCGTGATAAGCTGGTTATTTTGATAGGAATGTAATTACCAAAAATATGCTGCTACCCAATCTATTGTTAAATCATTTTAAGGAATTCATGTAATGTTACTTTCTCAGTATACAGGGTGTAAAAAGACCCTTAACGAAAACTGAAATCCTATGTTGTACCAATGACTACGAACAGTTTTTACTTCGGCACCATACCTGGGAAATTACTGGTTCAAGAGATATTGAGGCTCAAAGTTAGTATGGATATTTTCTAATTAGGTACAAAATCGATGCATTTACCCCGCCAATATGATCTTTAGATGCCCTATGACCCCATGGATGAGTAGGTATTTCGGGGATTGCACGCGCGCGCTTTTAATTGCGGTTTAAAAAATGTGAAAACTTAAAAAAAAACAAATCGTTTCCCTGGTATTATTTTTGGTTAGTATGACTTGGCATGATATCCACAACGAGTTGACTTCGGCTTGGTGATGGGTCTTGTGACACCCTGTACGTAACTCATGATAAAATATTAGAATCAATTTAATATGATTTATTATTTATCTGGGGTAAGGTAACTTCAAATCTAGATCTTACAGTCTACTTACGATGGCTTAGGTATACAAACATTTATCATTAGCATTACCCTAGCCGAGTACAAGACGTTAATTTTATTGTCTTGGAGGTAAGGTCGTGTTTACTCCAAGACATCGTCAAAGTATTCGTTTCTACAGAACGACAGACGTCTAACCTCTCTCGCCGTCTGATTCAAAGAAACACTACACTTCGCATGTGGCTCCGCCCGCTTAAATAATATCTATAATCGATTAGTACAAACCTTACAAATATTCGTTTGGTCGTTTTTAGGTTTATCGCGTTCCTACAGACAGACAAGTTGGCACTTGATTTTATAAAATTTACTTTAAGGGGCGAATATACAACTATAACTGAATACAAATTCATGAAAAAATAAGTCACTAAAAGTTAATAAAAAAAAATCGTTTAATTAATAATTTAATTAACTCGGGGTACTGACCGCCGCCGCCGCTCAGCTGATCGCAATTGCAGGTGTCTAACACACACAAGCACACGTACCTACAGTGACTGCGCGATTCAGTCTTATTTCGCACGATTTAACAGTTTATTCTGATTTACTATCTAAGTAACATTTAATGAAAATAGGGTCTTATATCATCACACAATGTTTGAAATAATTTTAGGTTAATGTATACTGTCTATGTTGTATTATTGAAATATTTTGCAAATGCATATCACCATCCTGTATAGACTTTCTCAGTTTAATTCATACATATATATTTAATTCCAAATAGTGTTGAGTATCTATTGTCTGTAGCTCAGACCGCTGTCTCGACACTTGATTTAAGTGTCATCAACATTGCGGCCAAGTTGGAGCGTTAAGTACGTAAGCAGTAAAGTAAACGCATGACTGTTTAGAGATAGGTACGACTAACTTTATTCTGGAGGTCTTTAGAATTAAGATGTTTAGGTACTGTACTACTGCGTTAACTTTACACATTGTGAATTTGAACTTTCCGTGCTGCATTTCGGCTTTAATAACAAATTTTCTACATGTATAGCGTAGAAGTGCAAGAAAAGTAAGGCGAAGACATGACAGTTTGGCGTCAAAATATGGACATTTATGAAACTTTGTCTATAACTTTATCTTGGCACTAGAACTGAGGTTCTGACTCGTATAACCATTATACGAGTCAGAACCTCATTTCTAGTCTAGTTCTAGTCTCGTCTCATATTGTGCTGCCTAGTTCAGGTATTTTTTATATCCTATCTTTAAACAGGAATCATTTTGCAGTGATATAGAAAAATCTTTGTGGTGACGGATTAAGAATACGGAATGTCACTACCACATATCATCCCATGAGTGTCGTCGTAAGAACCGACAAAGGGAGCATATTATGCAGAGAACAGCACTGTAAGAGAAGGAAAACTTGATACAAACCCTATACCAACTCGTTTGGCCAACGTGGTATAGTAGGCTAATTCCTCCTTTCAAAGGAGAGGCCTAGTCCAGCAGTGGACTGTTAAAGGCTGATGATGATAGAAAAATATGCCCATATTTATATATTTCTATTACGCGCAAAGGCTGTAGGTTCCGTGTTGTTGGCTGTTAATAACTATTATCGTCTCAAAGCCGCACTATCAGCGGCGCTAGTTAATATTTATTGCGGCACCGGGCTGAATGCTAATCGCTTGTCTGTTTGTGTACAAGGGATAGTTATTTGTAATGAATTGTAAGCTGGGGTGGTTACAGTACACTACCGTTATTGAAAAGATATCAGTGATGACATCGTTACAAATTAAATTAACGAATTGAGTTTATAGAATTCAAAGCCATTTTGCATTTTTTTTTTGTATTAAGCGGCAAACGAGCAGAGGGATCACCTGATGGTAATCAATTACCGTCACCCATGGACACAAGCAACACCAGAGAAGTCACAAGTGCGTTGCCGCCCTTTGGGGTTGGAAAAGGGATAGGAGGAGGAGTGGGATGAGGGAGAAGGAATAGGGGATAGGACCGCCGGCACTCTCACTCACCGAACGAAACGCAACAGTTTAGGTACAGTTACTTTACGTCGATTTTCTGTGAGAGCGTAGTATTTCCCGGGTCGAGCCGGCCCATTCATTCTGAAATCAGCAAGGCTCTACTACCTAGTAGAGCATAATATTCTTACACTCAAATTATTTTAAGTAGATACCTGTTAGATAAGAAATTAGTATTTATCAAATAAAAATAAATACAATCACAGGCTCAAGATTCTACGCATATCTATTATACTATCATCGCGTATATATCATCGCATATATATATATATATATATACTCACGATTCTCGTGTACCTATTGTAAACACAGATCGCAAACAGTTTCAAAACAGCTCCCAACTTGCTGAGTCAATAAATTTGTCCTTAATACGTTATGAGTTCGAGACGTGTCGGAGATGTGTTTGTCCGAGACACTTGTAAGTCTTCTCTCGTTTACCGTGCATAAAGCTGCGCTACTATAAGAGATGAGCGAGGGAGCTGGGCGAAGCGGCGTGGGATGGAAACGACCATCAGTAGTACAAGGCTATAAAAATAAGAAAAAGGGAAAAGAAATGAGAAAATGTTTATTTTTGTAGTATAAACTTTAACGTAGCTTTCTTAGCATGACTAGACTTACGCCTTCAACTGTATGTAAATGCCACAATAAACAATAAAAACGAGTAGAGATGAAAGTATGGCAGAATAGAGAATAAATGCTGTAGAAATGAGAGCACTGAGAATAAGAGTAAGACCTAGGCGGACGTTCTCTGACCAGATTGGAGACGTCCTAAAAAAAGGATAGGTCAGAAGTACCCTAAACAGAAGAGTATGCATAAAAAACTTGATGGGAGTGAATGAAGCAAGAGAGGTATGTCACGATCGTTGCAAGTGGCGTTCTGTTGTCTCTGCTTACCCCTCCGGGAAACAGGCGTGAGTCTATGTATGTATGTACAATAAACAATTCATCCAAGTCGAGACCGCTAAAAATGTTACTACATTTTGGCGATCCGGTACTAGAGCAAATTATTCACGCCACGAACGATAGAATACTTTTATACTATGTGTTCCTCGTACCGCTCATCTCTTATCGCTCATCTTCAATGTGTCCGCAGTCTTGTCATGTTATAATTCTGTCCACGGCCTGTCTTCGTCCCGAGCCCACTGCCTCTCGCCCTAATTCTATTGGCTTGTAACGCATTTATTTGCATTATCTTTATAGCTATCTGATCGATTTCGGATCTACTGAATTGCTATGAAGATAAATGCTTGTAGTTTCGCAAGAAAATGCAATCATGTTGTGTGTTGGCCGTGTTTTTGGGTAGATGAGCAGCCTATGTTTAGGCTATAAGCCATTATTACGGCATTTTATGTTAAGGACATACGTGGAAATGCACTTATTTTCACTCAAAGTCTAATATTTTTAAGATTCACAAGATTTAGCCCGCGTTGTTGGCTATTGCGATAAAAGGTAGCCTATATATATTATTCAATGTATAAGCTGTAATTCTGTAAAGTTTCATCGAAATCAAATCTGTAGTTTTTGTTATTTATTTTATTATATGCTTATTCATCCATCTTCACAGACTTATGCGTTTGAAATAGAAGTAGGATGGTTGTATAAGAGATATTTTCTATGATTTACAGAATTTTTAAAATTGTTAATAATCGCTTGCTAAACGGTGAAGGAAAACATCGTGAGGAAACCTACATGTCTGTGAAGTCTGTCAACCCGCACTTGGCCAGCGTGGTGGACTATGGCCTTACCCTGTGGCCTTACCCTTCTCATAGTGAGAAGAGACGCGTGCCCAGCAGTGGGGCAGTGTAATGGGCTGATGATGATGGTGATGACAGAGTTTTCAATTTCTAAAAAATAAATTTCGTCTTCTTATCATTGGCTGCCATGGCAAACGCAAGTTCGCAGGACTAATGAGACAAATAAGCAATTAATGTTTTAATATTGTTGATTCGTGTAGAATAATGTCTCATTTAAATATTATAATTGCAATAATGCCGACCATGTCACGCAATTACTGCATAATTTAATTATCTCAGTTTGAATTGAGCACGATTTTAATAAACCAACACAAACATGTTTGTTTTACATTTGCTCATGTACGTACTTGTGGTAAATATAACTCCACTTCAGCCACATTTTGCTCGTTATATTTTAAGTACTCAATGGTCTGCGAACTAATTGTCCCCCAGACAAATATTATGATGACCTTTTCCAAGTTATGGCCGTTGTCACATTGCGGGCGATAAGCGAGTAGCAACTAGAACTAGATTTAATACTAGTAGCAGAAAGTAGCAAGTGTTTAGTGCCGATAGTTGTGTTGCTGCATTTCGTGATTTTCGTGTGATCAACATGTTGTTTCTATTCATTGATACAAAAAAAGGATTTTGTTATCAGTGCGTGTCTGTTTATTGAATGTTTCATCAATGTTGTCTTATAACTAGTGCGGCAGCTCTCGTCTAAAATGGCAAAGAAAATCTTAATATATAAAATCCTTGCGTTACTGACTGACTGACAGACACGCTACAGCCGAAACTATTGGGCGCAGGAAGCTGAAATTTGGCATGTATGTTCTTTGGGGACCGTAGGGGTGCACTAAGAAGGGATTTCCCGAAATTCCCACGGGATCGGCCAAAACGGGTAAATTTAAAAAAAATGCGGGCATAGCTGCTGGCTTCCTCTAGTAAACTTATCAATCTGTGTATATCTCTTGTGAATATGAAATTAAATCCTAGAAATGCGAATGTTCTCTCTAGACTAGAAGCGGTCGTCAGATTACAAGGCAAATAATCGAGACAATTCTAGAACGATGATGAACGTAATTTCTAAGGCAGATCAAAAATTGGACCTAGTCACCGGTAATATTGAATTATTGGCTTTTGTCCGTGAATGAAAGGAACAGTTTCATGCTGAGTGAAGCCTTCCCAGCGTTTATAGTTCACTCACTCGCTCGTTACACTTAACCGGATCAACTACTTACCGCCCCTGTATTTGTCTGCTTATTTCTTTGATGCTAACGATTACTTGAATATATTGTCCAGTACCCATCGTACAAGCTCTGCTTCGTTTGGGGCTAGATGGTGTTGCGGTTGAATTTTATATTATTATTGTTCTCAGATATTGAGTTCCTGGTTTTATTCATTTATTTCTTTATCATAGTTATAGAATGTTTAGGATTTGGTTAGGACATGTATTTTGACCGAAAGATTATAGTCGACTATTTCTAGGAAATTTATATGGAAAGTCTATGGTTTAAAGCTAAAGTATTTTAATATTTTTCTTCAAATGCACTAAATAAAATAATATATGTGTATGTGTTGGAATGAGTGGAAAATATTGATATAGAAGTATTAAAATTAATCCGGGCGTATATTTCATAGTATGGTGTTGGTGTTAGTTTTAAATAAATAATTACTAATAAAGATTTTGACAAGTTTTCATTATAAATAATTATTGATAACTAAAATTAGCAGAGAGTAAACTTAAAACATTTGTATTAACCTTGTTTCTATTTCTATCGCTTATAGATTGGATACAAGTTAGCTCCGATACACAAATATCCCCAAAGGCTGTTGCCTAGCGATCGCGGCCTACTGCGTCAATCGATCAACCGTTATCCTTTCATATCTACTCGTTCAGTTCATTTGTCAGGCATCGTACCTGTCGCGAGGGAATAAGGTTCAATTTGGCACAACATTGATGTTAGAAAGTCTTTTTATTTATTTATTGTGAACTAACTGCTGAAAAGATGATTTTTGTATGGAAGTGAACTTTGGTCTGAAAGGGTTTGGAATGGACAGTCTGCTTATAAACTGCCTAAACGCAAGCTAAGCGAAATATGTAATATTTACCACATACACCTGCTAGTGTGATGTGTGAATCTTAAACTAATATATAAAGCTGAAGAGTTTGTTTGTTTGTTTGGTTGAACGCGCTAATCTCAGGAACTACTGGACCGATTTAAAAAAATCTTTCAGTGTTCAATAGCCCATTTATCGAGGAATGCTATAGGCTGTATAAAATCACGCTATGAGCCACGGGAGCGGAGCAGTAGCCTTAAATAACGCGGGTGTAACCGCGGGCTCATCTAGTGTATGTATATTGTATATGCATTCACACGTACATCATCGTTATAATCTTTGATCCCAAACAGTCAAATATTACCACTTTTTTATTGTTGCACTAAATGCAATATTCATCCAACTTTTTGTATGGACTGGGTTTTGAACCCACAACACAATCATATTCCCATTGATGAGTAAGACTGTTTCAATAAATTCACAAAAGAAGAAAACTAATTTTGTTTTGCGTTTTAAATGTTAATTAATACAAAATAGATTACTTGTTCATCCAATTAGTCGACTTTGTTTGTGGCGCTACGGTCTACGTCGTAGACAATTAGCTACAGACTTCGTAGACATAATGAAGTATAAGGTATTAAATCTTTTGTACCTATTAGCTTATGTAAAAATATGCTATTATAATATTTTTATCCAGAATGTATCTGTTTTGTATATATACTGTATACTTTTTCATTCTGAGAAATGTTAGGCCATAGTCTACCACACTGATCTATAGAGAGAGTTCGAAATCTGCACATGTTTTTCGAAGTTCAATCATGCAAAATGCTTTACAATATTTCCTGAATGAAATGTCAGTGGTGCCTAAGACTGTCTTGGGTGAGAGCCCGTACTGCGTAGTAGTCTATTAATATTAGGTATACTTATATTATTATAACCAATATAAGTTTATCGTTTTAAAGAAACTCACACAGTAGAAATAATTACCTCTTTAAAATGCCTTTATAAATGTTGAACCGACACAAAGAACATCTAGATTCGGCAGAGCGACTCTTAGATCGTACAGCTCGTACACAGTTTGTCCCGTTTTGGGGTCGAATTCACAATACTGAGTTCCGTGCTATTAGGTAAGGTTATTGACCATTGCGTTTTCCGTTCACTACTGAAAAGCCTATATTATTATGTCAAAACAATCCGGGTATATTGAAGTCAATACTGACACTGCTAAATATATTCCTACTAGCTTTCTGCTTCGTGAAGCAAAAGGCGTCTGCTGTCCATTCACTTCAATACACTTCTGAACACACACGGAATGATTTCACCGTCTAAGGAATCGTACTACGAACACCACAACTCATATTATTAACTAAGGTTTCTGATACAGATCTGTTGTGTGCTCGACTATCACTTTACTTCAGCCACTTTACAAACAAGAGAATCATAAATTAAGGCCCTTGGTAAGTTTAAAATCGAACAGGTCTTTAATTTGATCACCGTGTCGCGCAAATTCGTTAAAGTCCAATCTATCGTTTTTGCCAACGTATCTTAAATCGCGGACTGACTTAGAATTACTTGGTGTTTTTTTAACAAGTTGAAAGTCGGGAGGGCGACAAGAGGGGAACCGAAGAGCCTCGAAGGGTCTGCAGCCGCCCGCTGACAAATAAAAGTAGGAAAGTGAGTACTTTGACAAAGTTTATAAAATATCTCGAAAGGACTGTTCTTGTCCGCTCCACTCAGCACAGCTTCAGTCAGCTAATTCATATTAACGTAGTACGATACTACTGCACAACAACAACTGGATTTTATGTGTTTAATGAAGAGGAGGGAAGTCGAAACAATTATTTTGTCAAATCATATGTTATTCTTTTAAGGTTCTTGATTGATGGCTTTTATTGTAACAGCAATAATGTATCTTTTAATGAGAATCACAGAAGTTTTTTTTTAAATTGTACGCTTAATATAGAGCGATATTTTCGACGAACAAAAACATATTCATTTACTATGCTATGTGTTATATTGGAACACGATAAAAAATGTAGGAAATGGGTTCAATTCAGCTCGTGAAGTAGTAAAGGATGTTATTTGACGATGTACATATTTTACCGACTCAAAGTGAGAAATTACGCATAAAACATCGTATTTACTGAATTATGTATTGCCTTCACAATAAAAGTACTTTATATGTTATTTTTTGACGACTCTAAATCGGGGACTGCCTCCGTGGTCTAGTGAATAGCGTATGCGACTGCTTATCGGAGGTCCCGGGTTTGATTCCCGGGTCGGGCAAAAGTGTTGCTGGGTTTTTCCGAATTCTCAGTAGCAGCACGCAGTCTGGTGATGTGCCCGGTAACGGCAATAAGCTCGCCCCCTATTACGTGGGACCTAAAAATTCATGGCGAAATGTGTGTGTTATACCTATTACGCCTCTGCCTACCCCTTCGGGGATACAGCCTTGAGTCTATAAAAAGAAATCTTAATCGTAGTAACATTGTTTTTATGGCTTTTTATAACTTATTTTTTTCTGACGTTTCGACCATCTTGCATCGCAGAAAGGCTTATTGCCTGCATATGGGCCGAGTTGTTGGTCTAGTAAATTTTATGCGTAGGTACTTCGGGAGACAATCATATCTAAATACTGTGTACGGGAGAAAGATGTAGAAACCTTTAAAATAAGCTCCTACACGATTAAAATAAGCACCAACAAATATTATATTTATAATGGGTATTATTGGTTATATTCTCCATATGTATTAAAAAAAGTTTCCAAAAAGAAATCAATCAGTACTTAAATATTTCACTTTAAAATATGAAAGCGCTACTTATTTCAGAAAAGCTAATTAATCACGTTCGTTTACTAAAGACTCAATCTAAACTTGGATCGCGAAATAAGTAAATAAATGATTAATGCAATTAGTTGCGAGAGGCAATCAGTTTCGATCAGCAACTGGTTGCCGGTTGTTAGTTGTTAAACAACAACTTTCTGTCGATGAGTTATTGCCGACTCTGCAAACCTTGCGTACCGCCGTTAATGGTTTACTTTTAGTTAAAATCATTGGGGTATTGCCAATATTTTTGTTTATACGGCGTTGATTGCGGTTTGGGCTGTTGCTTTTAAAACCTTCAGTTTATTTCTAGCAATGTTTAACAATTAAATACGAGCAAATGTCCCTTATGTTTACATACGATATTATATTAAAGACCAACGAAATAAATATGATAATAAAAATTATATCGATAGCCCAGTGGTGTACGTAACGGACTGCGGAGACGATGGTCTCGAGTTGGATCCCCAGGTACCCCGGGCACACACTTCTGACTTTTCGACGTTATGTGTGTATTAAAAATGTTAACTATTGCTCGCTTAACAACGTGCTCGGTAGATGGCAATAGGCTTGCCCCCTGTTACATGGGGACCGAAACATAACTGGCGAGGTGTGAGCGTGTAATACACCTCTGCCTACCCCTTCGGAGATAAAAGGCGTGAAGTTAAGTATAAAATAAAAATGGATTTTACAATGGTGCTTCTTTGATAGGTTTTAAAATCATGACATCCCACAATTCTAATAGCAGACTAATAAATAAACACAGCTGTAGATTAGACGCATGGAATCTGGCTTATGGTCAGCAGAATAGAAGGGGCTCGTTCGCTAGTACAAGGAACCAAAAACCATTTACGAGTGAATTTCAATGAACCTTTACTTATCCAATCAGGGATAAATATGTGAGTTTATACGCGATTGTAAATTAGATTAGTAACCATGAAGCCATAACTCAACTGTACACAGGCAGTGATAGCCTAGTGGAGATACCAACAGACTGCCGTGCAGAGGGTATCGGGTTCGATTCCACAGCGCGCACCAATGACTTTTCGGAGTTATGTGCGTATTGAATTATTAATTATCGCTTGTCCCGTGCCTCGGAGAGCACGTTAAGCCGTTGGTCCCGGTTGTCAAGACAATCTTTGACAATCGTTTTAGGGAGTCAATACCTATCTCTAGATAAACTGACACTAGTCTTAACCATGGAATATCGCTTTCCCTTTGGGTTGCGGAGGTCAGACAGGCAGTCGTTCCGTGGAAAAGCTAATATTCAGTCAAATCCGGTTAGACTAGTAAGCGGACCCCAGGTTGAAACTGGGATAACGCTAGGAGAAAGAAGAAGCCATAACTCAACTTTTAGTCGCAGTTCCTCGGGTAAATGCTGGGTAGAATAGCAGAAAGACTGTAGATATTAAGGCTAAAAACATACAGACAATGTAATCACCACGATAATTGGCGATTGCTAGCTAATTGCACTCAACGCTCACACGTCGCTCGTAAAGCAATTGGTTAGCAATCCAATTTACACGATAAGTTCACATACGTGATAAATCGCTGGCAAGCAGACGAAGCCGCAGCAAAAGCTAATGCAATGTAAATCGAAGTCTCGCAGAGGTTCTAATCTAAACAAATGTTCAGGAAAAGCCCCAATAGCGCAGTCGCCGGGGTGGAGGCATTTCGATCGCAGGTTCGTTTCCTGTCTCCGGTAACGCCTGCACTGCGGAAGTTTTCACTGCTGCTGTATACTTGTTTGTTTTTTATTTTGCTAGCCGGTTAGACTTTGATATTGGACCGTGCGCCTGCTTCGAGCTTATGTTGTACTGTTTTGGAAAAGTTTAACGTGAAGTGCGCTGTTAAAAATTAAGATACTTGAGTTCATTTAAGTCTACTTTTAGACTAACTTTCTGTTCAAAATTTAAGGGTAATGGAGATTGTTGGAGCGTTAGATGACGGGTTTTATATTTGTCTACTAATTAGTTATATGATTACAGTCTGTGTGTAATCGAATGTGGTGTCTTACGCCTCTACAATAAAAATATGGAAGACTTGTACTTACATCACTTGAACGATATTTGTTATCTCATGGGATAGATGTTAATTTACTGAGTACATACCATACTAACATTATAGATGCGAAAGTGAGTTCGTTTGTTTATCCCACTATCACTTTGTAACGATGATAAGGTATATTTTTGGCAGGATCGAGAGTGACATATATGTATCTACTTTTTACCGCAATAAAACATGTCACTATAACCGATTCCCAACACGAAATATAGTTGTGACCTTAAGAATCTTTTCTTATTGTTGTATTATATAATATGTGCTAATAGTATGTTTATTTGTTGCAGAGTGGAGCGCGCGCGCGTCGGCTCGGCGACGCTCGTCCCAGCAGTCGCCGGCCGCGCTGCTCGCGCACTTTGACACCACCGTGCTGCAGGTAATACTCCTTACACTATATATATCATCTCTTATCAGCATCATTAACAGTCCTGTAAAGAAACTGTCCCACCGCTGGGCACCGAATATTTCACACTACGAAAAGGGTTAGATCATCGCGTTTCGTCGTAGCACGGTCAACAATTTGTGTAAAGTCCCTTGATTGCATATTTGTAAAGACCCCCGCACATAGGATTTATTCCAAGATATGATTTTGTCTTTAAATTAAGTATCTGGATGGTCGAGTTTTGATAGATAATTTTTTGGTAAATCGTGTTTACAAAAAATTAATCCCAGCTATTTCGGTTTATCGCCCCTGAGACACCCTGCATTCAAAACCTCGTAAAAGTCATTGGTGCCAAGTCCGAGACCATATATAAAGATACACAAAAATTGCTCGTTTAATAATATTATAGATAGATAGATGAAAATGGAAAGAATTGTTGAAAGTCCGCCATCCCGCACTTGGCCAGCGTGGACTATGGCTTTACCCTTCTCATTGTGAGAAAGGGTTCGTGGCCAGCAGTGGAACAACATACCTATACAGGGCTGATGATGTGTGGTAAAAATAATGTAACTGGCAATAATTTCGACTTACACATAATATTAATGACGGAGTGTATGAAAGGCAATTAATATGCAAACTGCACTCAGTCATTGCGAGGCAGGACAATTTTCTACGTTATTCGTAAACCATAACACGGAGAGTAATTAACGCGTCATTATCTACTGGCAACACCGGGGCTCTTTAATCTGTGGACGGTGGACTATCTTTTTGGTGTTAAGACGGTTTGTTATGTCAATATTATTACTGAGTGTTGTTTTTTTAATATAGGACAACTTACACAAGGTCATCTGAATCTAAAAGAAGCATAACTTATACTAAACCAACTAGATAGTTGATAAAAATACTTAAATATTCTTGAATACATACATAACTTAATTCATTATTACTTATCCCATAAAGCTTTATCTTGGGTAGGAATCGAATAAACGAACTCCGGTTGAGTAGTCGGGTCCATTAACCACTAGAGCCTGTCAGTAATTGTCTGTCGATCAGACAAAGAGTCATGGACTACTTGACTGGAACACACTGCCATGCCAGTCCTATAGCTCGCAATTTTAACGGCAAATGTAAATAAATATCAACATTGAGGCAATACTTACAAAATCATCTAATATATAAAACCCGACGTGTGGCTTTAGCAACTCGACCTAGTAGTCGAGTTGCTGTGTTTAAAATATGGTGGGTGGTTTAGTAACCACTGCAGCATATTGTCAAAATATGTATAGTATTGCAAAACATTTGTATGGTAAAACTCATTTTAGCTGTAAGAATGCACATGCATAAAACAACAAATTAATTTGAAAGTAATGAATATCTAACAATGCAAATAAGTTGAAAGTAGTTTCAAATTCTGTTTTATTCAGAGACAAGGGGTGCAAACATAAGACGTTAAAACTTTTAAATTAAAGACTTTTACTTGAAATTGATCCGTTCTCCAGACACATCGAGTTATCCCCAGCGCTGGGACCAGTCAACGAGAAGCGACAATAGTAACCGACTCAATATAATCTACAGCCACAATTCAGAACATCCCTCGGGACCTCCCACTCTACTCACCTTACTACGAACACGCTCCAACAAATTGAAGTACACACCATACATTACCCTATCCCTCTACAGATATCATAAAATCCTCTCAAAGATACCAGCAGTGTATTGAAAAGCATATGATAGGATTGCTCAGAATTTCTAGTGAAGCATTTTTATTGAAATCAAAGGTGAATGCGCAAAGAGCTAGTCGTTTCCTCACAGTATCCAAATGGAATAAAATCTCTTCCTGTTAGAGTTCAGCAGTAAATCGTATTATGTAATACAGAAACGGGGAAATATTAAGAATTATAATACACGGTATTTGAACACTGAATAAAATCAGGGAAATGGTCACAAATTTTATTGATCCGACATTCCAATAGCGATCAACCGCTGAGAAGGGAATTCATTGCGGTCCGACCATCAAATACCGAATTGAATCCCCACTGAAATCGGTAATGTAATCCGTAAATTTTTTCCTCAATGAAGCGTCGTGATTGCATTGTGTCCCACACTGGCGTTGAGCGGTGGACTCCTTTAAAGCCTTCGACACGACTGAACTTTTTAACACAGGTACGGAGACGATACGATTCCGACAACTATCTATAAATTGACTAAAACATGATTTATAACGTCTTTAAGCCTTTTGTTTTGCTCACACTACCTCAATATCACTGTTTTAAATTAGTGCTAAAGCAATAGATAAGTTATAATAATATTCTACCACATACACACAACACCGTATAGTGCCAAACTAAGCAGAGCATGTACTATGAGTGTTAGGCAATGGATAAACCTACTTTTTTGTTAATACATACATACCTATTATTAGAAACACCCAGAGTCCCAGACCAAGACAAACATCCATATCCGCGCACGCAAATGTTTGACTTGAGCAGGAATCGAACTCGCGACCTTCAGCGTGGCACTAGGTTTACACCACCGCTACACCCCTTGGTTCGAAGTGACGGGTCTATTAGCGTGTCGGTGACTTTAAAAGCCTCATACGAGTAGGTATGAAACTCTCGCGGTGGCGGCGACTTTATCTCTTCCGCGCAATTTGGCGGGTGCCCTGTACAAAGGGAGGAGGGAGGGGGAGGTTCTTTCAAAACATCACGTTTTATTGCCGGTAATATCCCAGTTGGCAACTCATTCGAAAACCGTAAAAAAAATTACACTTTGAGCTGTAAAATGAATCATGATCGGCTGGGAGTGAGGATCGAGTACTGAGGTAAAGAACCACCTTGCGAACTTGTTTGAACGAAAGGGATTCCATAAACATGTTTTTTTTAATTGTTTTTTAGTCGTGTCTGTCGGAAGCGATGGAATATCAATTTTTCTTTATAATGTTTTCTTTTGGATGGTATTGCCGATACCATTTTATAAGAGCAAGGTCAGAAAATAAAATAAAGAAAAGTCCTTTCGTTTGACTGTTGCATTGATATCTTAATATGAACATTTTAAAATGCTAGAAGATCTCGTTTTTCTAAAGCTTCTTAAATCAGGCCCGTATAAGAAATATAAGGGCATGCTTGTACTTCCATATATTTTTCGATAAAATCTTTTGCTTTGAAGTGATTCAACATTTCTTTAATATGTTTTTATGAACACATCAGGCTTTATTACATACTTAGACGCAGACCCCATGCAGTTTTCGTGAGGTACATCGTAATAAGACCAATAAACAGTGTACATTACTTTCTTTAGCTTTAGTGTCTTGTGGACTCACTATTCTTCTCAGTTTATGTAACTAAACAACTTCTAGCTATAAATCTTGCATTGTGGCAGACCTTACAAACATCCAACCAATGTACAAGTACTCCAAACTCCAAACAACAATTAGGTCAGTATACAAAATTTTGTTCTATTAGTGACTCGAACCACAGCACTTGAAGCAGTGAGACGGCCACCAACACCGGTAGATTTTTATTTCAACAGTAAATGTATCCAGTGGATTTTAACTTAAGGTTAACTAAAATACAATAGTCACCTAGAGTTTACTCAAATTATAACCTTCAATGGCAAAACGATTAAAAAAGCGTAGAAAGCAAACTAATCTTCAGAAACGTCCTTCGTATAAAAGCTTATATTTAGTAGATCTTACGTTCTTTCCTAATAAAATTTAACGAATACAGTTCCAAGCCAGAATTTTCCAGCGCCCGCCGTCTTAACAGCTATATAGCTTAGCGATAACATCATAACATACCACCCGTAGTTCCGCCACTTAAATCGTTTTCAATTCACTCCCGAATTTTTATCGCTCGAAATAACAGTGCTCAAGAATCTATTACAAACGACAAGGTGAAAGAAGTTAATAGTTGGGTAAGGGGCCGATTCTGTTGTTCTCTTACTAAAATAAAATTAGACGAGTGTTAAAGTGTGTTTAAAAAACTGGCGAGACTTTTCTCATTTAGGTCGTTTAAAGAGACTTTAGAAGGTCAGACATTTGATCGTACGAATTTTAGAAACAGGTTCTTTACAAAATTGTAGCTTAAGTCTTTATATGAATTAACAAATTAACAGTAGAAAAAAAAACGGGCTTAACGGACGTAGGAACAAAATCAGCCCGACTAAAGTAGGACTGGGCCGGACACGTCTGCCGCATGCACACAGAAAGGTGGGCTCATGTAGCTACCAATTGGGTACCAGGTGGTCGGCGGCGACGAGGACGTCCTAAACGGAGATGGTGGGATAACCTAGACGCTTTTGAGGGCAACTGGCCAGAGATCGCAAAGCACAGACTCTGTGCCACAGAGATTTGTGGAAATCCAAGGGAGAGGCCTTTGCTCGGCAGTGGGACAATACAGGCTAATTAAAAAAAATATATGTATTTAATTTAAAAGTACATATAATATTTGATAGCTATCTTTCAGTATTTTTTTTTTTGATTTATCTTCGACATGTCGAACTATCCATTTTTACTACTTGGACAGTAATAACAGCGCTTTACGGGTGACAAATTCCGATGGGTACTTTTAGTCAAGTACGTAAACTGAAAGTGACTTCTCTTATCGTTACCGTCTCTTTTAAGTTTTATACGAAATAAAACGACACCAAAAGTCCAAATCTATTTTAGTTCATGACCAACAGAATCGAACCCTAAATCTTAACTTCATAGTAGAGTAATAGAAATTAATTGTGTGGGTGTGCGTTGTTCGAGTAAGCGACGCACGTATGGCATCAGTTTACGGCACGTTTGGATTCTATTACTGCGACGAAAAACTTGGAATGTCTTTTGATGCCATGGGGAAGGTGCTACGTTTTTAGGGTACCATTTCATTGTAAACTGGACCCTTAGGAGCTCAATGTCTGTTCAGTTAGTTCTATTTTTATAGTTAGTTGTTGTATTGAAGTTGATCTTCAAAAGTAAGAAGGATAATGCACTAGCGGTTAGCAACAATTTCGTCAGGGTTGGAAACTATTCAACTTACAAATTGTTGCTGCAAGATATACAAAATAAAGGTTAAATTTGTATGGTTTTGAAAATATGACTATTTTGTGTGAAATACTATGTCAAATTAGAGCTTTTCACGCAAAAGCTCTAATTTGCGCAATTTTTTAAAGAATTGTCAAGTATAAACGAAATGGACGCGTTACTATCAAAAAGCTTAAATTTTACTGTTGATGCCAGCTATTCACGTTTCATTTTGATGTAGGAAGTGTGATTGAATAGCATTTTTATTTTGCTTAATTAATTTAAATCGATTTGTTTTTAATTCAGAGAAATCTTGTTTGTCCTGAACAGTAAAGCTGCTTTTGCTATGGTCTGCTGATAAATCTGTTGGTAAGCAAGTGGTTAGGAGTCTACTTGATTATTAAAGTTAATTAAATCTCCCAAATTCAATCTTGAAATAATGTTAATAGTAAGACGCTAAGATATATATTAGGAAATAAAACCAAATTGATTGTCTAATTGTCTGAAACTGACCATCCATCAAAACTTGGGGTGAATTTGATGAAAAAGTATAAAAACGTACATATATGGGTTCGTCGGTGCAGATAGTACTAGAGGCAGACGAGGACAGGGGCCGCTTCTAGCGAGGGCCATTCTACCGGACAGCTTAACATGTCATATTTTCTTAGGCAACCTAGAGGTTATACGGTATGATAAAAGGGTCAAGAGCGCTTAAATTATTTCCAAAAATATATTGTACTTATGATCTAAATTGGACGTAGATTTGATGTCAGCCTCCTGCCTAATTATAACTCTTAGCTATAGTAAACCTCACTCTCACTATTCGATGATAATATAAAATAGGTTTCGAAGAATTCCCTTCGCGGATGACAAATACCTATGTAAAAATTTTGTTTATACAACAAATATGTTGCTTACCCACTAGAGCCTTGCTTAATAGCCTGGTGCGATTGTCATACATCCTGTCACACTGTTGCGACATAAATTGACAGTGAAGTAGTTTTTCGTTTTTCTGTCAGCGAAATAAAGTGCCACACTATCTTACACTCGCATTCACTTCGCAACGCAAACGTACTTCGTGACCAAAAATTTGCCTATTTTAGTTCATGCAAGTCAGTGACACTAACGGACAGCCAGCGGCGACTTAGTAACATGTTTCATTTGTCACCCTACGAGTACCGAACCCTAAAAACGAAACGCGCATTTTTGCAGAATATTAAATACAATTCTCCCAAATGGCATTCTAAAAATAATCGAATGAATTCGCACTTTTCCCCATTCGATTAAATGCCATCGGTGCACTCACGCTGCTATTTTGTCGTTATTATTTGACGTGGTGCTATTGGTCGCCAATATGTGCCGGCGATGCATTCAACGCGTAATAAACGCTCAATAGCACCCTCCTGTGTATAATATATGACTGCGTTAAAGCTTTGCTAGTAATGTGATCATTTTAGAGTTTTGAAAACGATTTATCGCTTGGAGATGAAATATATTTTACAAAAAAAATGTACAAAAGAATATTACTATTGTACGTATAACCTCAAGCAACTACTTCAACGATTACTAAACAATACTTTTCATATTTGGCGTCCATTATCTGTGAGGTTGTGTGTCGTGTAGATCTACGAAGTTGTGCTTGAAATTGTAGGACATAAATTTCTTTTTACTGGTCTGTAAATAGCACTCACAAATGACTAAGCCTAAAAGCGTGCCCATACATGTTCAAGCATCGTATGTTTCCACAAAAAGGTCGTGGCACTCTCAGTAAATCAGTATAGGGTGTGATCATAACGACTGGGTCACGGATGACCTGGGCCCTCCCAACACCAAGGATGGGAATAATCCTCCTCCCTTACCGCCTCTCGAAGTTCCGCACTGATTCGAATAAAATTCCTTCGTGACGACAAAAATATTTTTTCACAAAAAAAGTATTGGAATAAAACGTTATTGTTATTGGAAGTCGTGTAATGTTGAGACCAGTATTATGTAAAACGGGCAGTCTGAAGTATAGCTATATTGGAAAATATTAATAGAATGTCGTTGTCGTTGCCGCGTCAAGTCTTGCTCTTGAGAATTATAAATTCTTAAGAGTCGCTGTCAGCTTTCTGCAACACAAGATTTTGCTTAGTTTGGTAGATTCAAATGGTTGTTTAAATATAATATTATTGGAGTGACAATATTGTTGAAGCTGTAAGCTGATTTTACGAATGATGATAAGGAAGATGAGGAAACTGACAAGATAAACGACGTAGAGTTTATTATCATATAAACAGTAACAGCTTATTTTCAGAAGCACAAATAACTTGCCATTACAAACTAGCACAAGCTATGGTAATCGACCATCACCACTCGTACAGTATGCTTATTTTTAATAATCAAACTTTAAAATATATTATAAAGCACAAGAACACAACTATAACAATTTTAATAAATCGTAATACAATAACTTCGAAATCATTACCAAGAACTCTTGAAATAATATCAATAGATTTCAACTGACTTACAGTATTGTAAAAAACTATAACCCCTAGTCTTCGACAAGTATATTGAATAGTAAACAAATCCCTTTATATATCAAAAATCCCTTCGACTTTGCGACGTTGCCTCGGGGCGTGTGTCAGCGTTGCGCGGTACAAGAACACCTCATACAAAATAAATTGATACAATATGTCACACAATACCACTTTTATTTCAATAAGTTATTCACATGTCGGGGGAAGCCTATGTAAAGCGATATGGTATTGCTGCCTTTTACTTCAACGTGGTTTAGGGGACAAGTAAATTGAACAGTCTGTGAAAGTATGTCAGCACAAAGTACATTTAAATAGAAGATTAAGTGCGCTTTCAAATTAGATTACCGGTGCTAGACTATCGTCTGTATTATATATCGTTGTAATCGGGTACAAAAGTAGATCTAGAATTTCAGGGCTAAAGGACTCAAGCTCGTCTCCTCCCTAAGGCATCCAAGTCCCCCCATGATAAAGAATAATATTTACTCTGACCAATGTCCAGCTCCTTCCCTTAAAACCACAGTGAGTCTCCCAGATAAAATTCCTGGGTCTGATGCCAACTGCACATAGACGACATATTTGTTCATATTGATGATCAAAATTTGTGCTACTTGTATCTGTTGGTTGAATGGCTGTTCAATTACAAGTAAACACTCGTTACTTTGTGTAGTATGGCCTAGTAAGGGCACAAAATAAAAATGGAAGATCGAACCCAATACATTTAGATCGCAAACAAATCGTACCCATTCGTATTCAACGTTTTATAAAATTTACGATGACATTTCATCAGTCACCTCTTTTGAACTTGACTTAAAAGCCTTTGAACAACTTGAATAACAAAGATGGAAATAAAGCGAACTGCGTCGATTTGGTTATAAATAGAATCTAACACAAAACATAATTTATATCAATACTTGGAGTAAATTGAGAGCACAAAGAGCAGTTCGAATAAATTATTTCCTTTCGCTAAGAAATTCCAAGAACGCTTATGTAACGCTGGATTGTAATCGGGATCCCCATCTAGGGTGGTAAAATATCAATCGTTTACCTGACTTACATTTTCATGATAACGATTGTGAACGTTCTCTCTTCGTCATTACGACGCGAGGATTTGATCGAAGAATGGACAAAAAGGTGATCCTTTTTAATGTGCACATGCGTACTTATAGGCAAAAATAGACTTTTTAAAAATCCGATAACCTTTAGGTCAAGGTTAGGACGAATAAGGCAAGAATATAAAGTAGAGTTACGTAAAATCTAGAATAGAAATCTTCAAACTTTAATGTTTGATGTCTAAGCAGGGTATTCAGACGTCAGTGTTTTCCCTATCCAATATTATCTTTACTCTGTACAAGCTGCATCGGTCGCAAAACTTTCTCTACGATATTTCGTCCACATCTCGAGACGCCGAGTCAGCGCAAGTATTGTGTGTGTCCACGTCAACATCTGTTGTGAGAATATTATTATTATAGAATTCAGCCCTGGTTTGTGGACACAGAGGGTACTCGGCTGTATAAATATAAACTGTACATCTTTGTTTTTGTTTGAGCCAATCACTGACTGTTCCCAAGTGAGGCTTCAGTGAAATGGAACATTTTTTATGTTAATGTTTTGAATATTTCTTTGCAAACATATTTTGATAATGAGTGTGTTGTTGTTTTATTGAAGAGAATGTTTACTTGTTCATAGGGTATGGGGTCGATTAACAACAAAAATGTGCTCTTTAGTGCCATGGCCGCTCCAAGAAAAAAATCTGCGTTTCATTAACATTGAAATCACAGACAGCACAACTATAATATAGATTATAGTTGTGCTGTCTGTGATTTCAATGTTAATGAAGCGCAGATTTTTACTTGGTAAAAACTATATTAAAATATGCAAATGGAATCACGGAGCAAAAAAAAAAGTCTTTCCGAGTGAACTTCGACTTAGGCACGTACTCGAGTAAACTCAGGATGCCTTAATGCTAGAAAAGTGAATAGACCGCACAATTCGTACACATTGACTTTTAGAAAACATTCTTATCCAATAAGTAGCTTCAAATAGCGGCGGATTTCAATTCTACTCCCATTTTACCTCGTTTTGGGGAGAAATATTTAAACTTATTCTTTTGATTGGGGATGAGGAGGCTATGTTTGAGTTGCCCTAGGAATATAATTTATTATCTTGATCTAGAAAGTTCAATAGGCTTAAGATCTAGAATCTTGTCTAATGCATGCTATGTATTGTGCAGGTCCGCGACTGGGTGTCGGTGGAGGTGGACATGCTGCGCACGCAGGCGGTCGCCGTCGGCGACGTCGACGACATACTGCAGCAGCTCGACAAGCAGAAGGTCAGTACACACACGTTTATGCGTACGGCGTTACCAGAGGTAAGAGAAGACGTGAGGAAGTGTTCGAGTATCCTTCTACTTATTTCTTGGCAAGGCATGAGGAAAAAGGGTTTCGTAAAATCCATCTGTCTCCGCTTCTTCGTTTATTCCATTAAAAAAGCAAATCTTTACTGATTTCTTTTCCCATCATATTATTTTATAAAATACTAAAAAGAAAACATAATTATGATCGACGAAGTGTAGAAAATCTCACTAGGCCTGTTTTACCGGTTACCACTATATGTTTAGTGAAGTCTGTTTACAATATGCTGATGTGATAAATAAAGAAAAGATTCAATAAAAATTATCGAATAACTTATTTTTTAATTTTAACTATGTGTTGAGGTTTTTAGGTATCCACCCATTTACATCAATTTAATGAAAACACCCGAACAAACTTCAGTTAAATACCTAGTACAATATTGTTCTTCGTAACTAAATAATATAGGCACAAAATTAAGGTAATTTAGTAGAGCTTATCTTTAGATTGCTTTTCCGTCCTTTTTTTAGCTTAACAATGTGCCCGGTAGATGGCAATAGGCCCGCCCCCTATAACATTGGGACCGAAACATAACTGGCGAAGTGTGGGTGTATAATACACCTCTGCCTACCCCTTCGGGGATAAAAGGCGTGAAGTTATGTTATGTTTTTTCAGACCTTTTAAAACTAGATGTCGAGCACAATACTTTTATGTAAAATGCTAGGTTACAAAAAAGAAGCATTAAAAGTGCCTGAAGGTGTTCTGAGCTAAACAACGAGGTTTAAGATGCAGAGGCAAGTTGCAACAGGCATGAATATCATTCTAAGTGTCTAAACACACTATGCCGAACTTACGCGACCGAACTTCGGCATGATTACGCCTGCAATGCTATTTGAATTAATGACGACACAGTCACTAACCGAAATTACGTTGCGTTATAGCGTACAGCGTAACTTCGGTCGGGCGTAACCGCGTCAGTTCGGCGGGAACTTTACTAGTAGTAGCGCACCTCAGATTATTAGAACTGCGCACAAGCGTAGTTCGTAGCACGAGCGAAAGTTCGGCACTTATGGTGTGTCATATCAGCCGAATACGTCGGAACGTAAATTCAGTCGAGGGATTTCGGTGGCGTAACTTCGGCATAATGTGTTCACTAAAAGTGCCATTTTATACGAAATAGTAGGGATCCTTTTATGATGGTACAAGTGCTGCCATCTATTGTTCGTGGTTAGAAGTTGCTTTCGATAAAAGCTCTTATTAAGTACTAAATTTCGAACGCAGCTTCGTCTGCCTAGGCTTCAGTTAAAAGCATCCTATGTCGCTCTCTAGTCTCCTAGCTATCACCAGACTCAAAAAAATTACGACGCCTACGTGAAAGAAGGCAAACTTAATGATAAACAAGGTCATGTGGCTTTTGGCTTTTTAACACTACACAGTTTCCTGTGAATCGCAAAATATCCTGTCCTAGTAGCTCGCTGTAATATTTATTCGATAACGAGGCTTCGCTTGGGCCGCGTGGGCGTCAATTAACGCGGTAAAAAGTAGCCCATGTTACTCACCACTATGTTAACTATGTCCACACACAACAATGATCCCATAACATCGTCATATTACGACGTGAAACAAGGGCTACATAACAAACTAAAAATTACAAACGACTATACAAAACGCATACAAAATATTAAAGAATCCGTTCTGTCATTTCTGTTTACCTCCAATAATGAAGTCATGTCATTATTCACGAAACCGATCGACATGCAAACAATCCTCTTCAGTTACAAATAATACAAAAATATTTACGAGTTCACATTTTGACATTGTTTTCAAACAATACTCGTAAAAAACAGCACAAAAGACATATACGTTAATAATCGAAATATGCAATAAACCGGCCTCGTACAATAAAGACCATTCAGTAATTTTAAACACAACATAGATCATTCCGCAAGCATTAGACAAAAGATTAAATTTATTACCATCGCAATACTACCACAGACTGAAACAAACTTTATTTCTTTAAAAATAAGATATATTTTCGTTTGTCACTGTAGCTTTACCCAATGGCTTTAAGTCGCTTCCTCTACGGAGATATTGAGTTAAGGCGAGGTACACACCCGCGCGGTTGAGGCATCTCGTTCCACAATAGGCCTGAGGTCTTTTGAGGCCCCGCTTGTGTATACAGCCTCCAGTCGTCTAGCGTAGCCCGTATTTTAATTTCGAGATCGTAATTAATTGTCTTTTTGAATGTATACAAAGCAGATTATGAACTGAGAGTAGCTGTTCTAATTTATTGTTGGGTAAATCGGTTCGCTGAACTGGCTTTGTAATGTTTTGTTCTTTTGTGATTTTTTCGCATGAGAAGGTTACCGCATAATTGTTATTTTTGTGTGCCGTGAGCTGTAATAATGCTCAATCTTTATCTACGGTCATGGTCTAGGCTGCATTGAATATTTGAATTCATTTATATTATATGTATATTGCTTTTAATACTCATCGCAATAACGTAATGAACTTTTCTAAACTAGCCGATACCACTCTCTAGCCGACTTACTGTGTACCTTACTAACGCCACATACACAAAATATAGTATGTGTAACATCGCTACATTTAATTTTCGACGTGAAAGAAGGACAAACGAAAGCTTTCGTAATTATAATATTAGTATGTATAATATTTGATTATTAAACTGTTTACAATATCTACCCGTTTGATATTGTTATAGAATGGTAATCAGTGTTTCGGTAAACCGATATTTAGTGCTATCTGGTGCGATGGGAATAGTCAGATATTGTTTTTTGTGTCAGCCTTCGAGCGTAATTATTATTTAAAGGGTATATTTGGCTTTGTAAATTGCAATACAGAAAATGTCAAAAGTATTGACTACACTTACGTTGCCTAGACTGCCTCCGTGGTCCAGTGGATAGCGTATGCGGCTGCTGATCTGAGGTCCCGGGCTCGATTCACGGGTCGGGCAATAGTGTTACTGGGTTTTCCGAATTCTCAGCACGGAGTCTGGTGATGTGCACGGTAACGGCAATAGGCTCGCCCCCTATTACGTGGGACTTAAAAAAATCATGGCGAAATGTGGGTGTAATATTACACCTCTGCCTACCCTTTAGGGGATACAGGCGTGAGTCTATAAAAAAACGTTAATGATGAATTGCCAATGTTTTGTTATTCTCTACTTTTCTAACTAGTACAGATAAGGTAGCCTAGAATAATAGGCAATATACGAAAGATAATCTGTATGTACTCGTACCTTTAAAATCCTTGCGTTAGTGACCGACTGACAGACAAGCTAAAGCCAAAACTAGTGGCAGGCGAAAGAAATTTTTTAAATTACCAAGGGATCTAATCAGATCAGAAACAGTTAAATAAAAAGGAATTTGCGAGCGTAGCTGCGGGCATCCTCTAGTAACTAATAATAAGTAATGAAACTCCACTGTATACAAACGGAAAAAAGAACGAAATACGAATAAAATTTAAACCAGCATAATATTACCACAAGGATTTGACAATTTGTTTTTGTAGTTTCTTACGTACCGATACCAAATTCTAAATGAACTAATACGGGCATATGCTATACGTAGAACAGTATATTCTTAATCACTAACGTGAATTACATTCTGTAAATCCACTTGCCTATAAAGGAGAGCCTCGTATGTATTAAGTTATGTAAGTTTCCTCCGCAAATACTTTGATGTAAAGTTGGTCCCACATTGTTTGGTCCGTGCGGGCGCGTACGATATCATTACGCGAGTTGGCCTGAGTTTAGTATTCCACCGGTGTGCGCTCGGCCTTACCCGCGATTATTATCCAATGCCGGCCGCATCGCGATTCTATAACCACGAACACTTTGTGGATTATTTCCAATGTTTTCTGTGTTTTTATGTTTAATCGTTATCCCTCAAAAGCCCTTGAGTTTTGGTGGATTTAATTTTAGGTACATACGAATGGCGAATTGTAATGTAATCTACATTGCCAGTTTTTGACAGATTTTTTGTCTTTAGAGGCGGTTTAAACCTAACAAATGTATTATGCTTTCTTTGAACGACAAGTTCAAAGAAAGCATAAGTTTTAAGTTGTCCTTTAACTTCCATGGGTGCAGGCAGAGTAAAGCAGAATGATAATTTTATTTTACTTTACAGTTTTAGAAAAACTTACAGCTAGGTAGGTACATTTTTTTAAACAGAATCGAGTGCAAAAAAGAAGGCCTATTAAAAGTTTTCACAGATAGCAGATAAAATAAGTGATTATAAACAATATAAATAATGTTGTAGCTTATGGCTGGATGATCTTGAGATAAAAGGGATGTGGCTTTTTACTCCATATCTCATTTGAATGTACGTTTGTAAATATTTTGAAAACGTATCTCGCATCTGATATGTAGTTATTTTTAATAAACTAAATTGATAATAATAGATATAAATAATTGTTTTTAAAACTTGACAAAAATACGAAAATTTCTTCTTTTACTCTACAAGTATTACACGTCATAAGAACACAAAAATGTCGTACTTATCCGTCTGTTGAGTACAGCGGACAATTAACATGTTTTTGAGGAGGCATATACTACCTAAGTTTGTTTGTTTGTTTTTCGAGTGAGTGTGTGGCCAACTCTAGTGTCGGAATTTTCAGACCGCCCGAAGGCCTCCGACATGGCCTAACGATCCTTACCCTCAGACAAAAACCGGGACCGACAGCTTTACGTGCCCTCCGAAGCACGGTAGCGCTCAGATTTAAATGCCACACACGGTCACCCATCCTAGTGAAGACCTGTGCAAGCGTTGCTTAACTTTGCAGATTTGTTACAAACGGCAAGTCAAGTGTCGCTAAGAGCGCTACATATATTATACTAAGTAAATCATCGTCAGTCTTTAACAGTCCACTGCTGGACTAGGCCTCTCCTTTGAAAGGAGGAATTGGCCTACTATACCACGCTGGCCAAATGGGTTGGTATAGGGTTTGTATCAAGTTTTCCTTCTCTTACAGTGCTGTTCTCTGCATAGTATGGTCCCTCTGTCGGCTCTTACGACACCCATGGGATGATATGGTGTGGTGACAATCGGTATTCTTAATCCGTCACCACACGGACTAAGTAAATAACAAATTTATAATGGCTTACTCTATGTTAGCGTGCTATCTGCATCTTTTTGAATTTTTTTGCCATCTATATTTTGTCTTATCAATACCCTATTCTACCGAAGCGTCGCACCAGTAATCTCAAACATCACTTCCAATAACAGGACATACAGTAGTAACCGCTCCATTCAATATTAATTTGGTACAGATTTGTTCTACAAGATCAAACAAGGTCCCTTTCATGTTAATCTGATGGAGAGAAACAAAGGAGCCACTTAGCAGATACTTATCACTTATTCATTCGAAGGAAAATTCTATTCAGGAAGAAGTTGAGGCAAAATCATTCTTGAAGACCCGTGAGATTTCAAACAGGCTATAATAATCTATGTACTCTTTTTAATCACTTCTGTAAAATGTTTAACTATACTTCTTGACGCGCACTTCTTCACGGATTTACAAATTGTATAACCAATAATTGTGATTCAGCTATTGAACTAATAGTTCTCGTAGATAGAAAAAGCTACTCTTTCACATTGACACCATATCTGCGTCAAACAAACGTATTCTTAACAAAATGGAGATTACCATTAAAACTACTGTGCTGAAATGGTTTAGATTGTCTTTATAATGTAGCGTTTGGCAAAAATAAGCGACATTATCACCACCTATTGGTCAAAGCCTAGTACTACGGCTGACTATATGTCCCGTGACATACGTTCTGCTGTATGTCGCGAAGGTGCTTACCATACTATTTTGAGTGACCGTGAGTAGTATGCGGTGAGGTGGAGAAAATTCACACCTGTGGCGCCATCTAGTATGTCGAAAAGTAGTTATTGTAAGAAAATAAAGAATTATGCTCTGAGAAAATTAAAAGAAGGATGACTTTTCTGAAGGCTTATGCCAATTAATATTAAAACAAAAAAATACTAAACTAAACTACTCAATTTGGTGGTTTACTTTGGTACATGTAACTAGACAAATACAAGTAAGTATTGATTAGTAAAAAAATAATAGCAAAATTATGCTTTACTAGCTGGCCCGGCGAACTTCATACCGCCATATTATTTGTTTTTGCTACAATATGTATTTTTTTATACAAACCTCCTCCTGACAATAACGAACACATAAAAGAAAGATTAATCCAATTTGGTGCATTGGTTTGGTAGTTATGCGCGTATAAACATTCCGGCAATTCATTTTTATTTATATAGATGTATTCACACTTTTCCAAAGTTAACAAAATTTACAACCATTTTCAAGTTTCTAGATTAAGTCTAAATTAAGCTATAGGTCCTTGATTAGTCCCACTTTATTTCATAAACACGCAAAGCTTTTGGAAATTGAACAATCTTGTAAAACATAATACGCTAAAATTGGCATTGTTCCTACACGTATTCTTATTTAAATATCTTTCCCCAGTACGTGAAACATAGCCATCGCGGCTAATATGCCCCAGGGGACTGACAGGCATGTAGGGTGCATACGATAGAGGCACAGAGGGTGTGCCCGTGCATCCAGGGCATTCCGGTCACGTGTTGTAATCAATGGCTTTTTGCGAGGGCAAATCTGAAAATATATACTTTTTGAAGTAAATGGAAGTCGGATGAGGGATGCAGCCTGGCATTTTTTTGTTTTTTTGAAGTTACACTAACTTTATCGAGCAGATTTTTATTAATCTGTGAAATATCAAACACCCAGCAAACTGTCAAAATTCGAGAATGAAATAATCTAAATGACTGACATAATTGAATAGGTATCTACTTCAAATTCTCATTATAGCTTTAAATACATGTATCTTTATCTAATATCTAAGCTACGATGTCATCTAATAATAACAATTACCATTTACATGTCTTACATGTTAACCTTATCAACTTATGATCACGTAACGCGTGCCAGTTCCTTAAATTAGCATTAATGCCGCATCCGTGACGTCACAATGTCGCAACGCGCCCTTGACCTTGGCCTGGCAAACGGCAAATTACTTTTGTACCGACTAGTGAACCCTTGCAAAGGAGTATTTAGAAATACCTAACTTAGAGCGCGCATCTGCTTGGCCTAAATTACCTACGCAAAAAAGCTCTTTCAGTATTTAGCACGATTTTGCTAATTTTCGACTTTATTTATTTTTCATGGTTTTAGATTGAAATAAGCCAAAACTAAACACCTTTCAGCTTTAAAATGTCAAAAATATAAAATACACTTTTTACTACAGAATAAACCTAAATAACAGCCGTCGGCTAAGTTCCGGTTAAATTTGTTAAACGCCACTGCATTAGCATCCCAGTGAGGACTAACGCCATCTATGTAATAGAGTACAAACTTCATACAGCAACTGGTAATGTGGCGGCTGCGAAATTCAAAACTTCCCCCACTACCTGGGAATGGCGCTGCAAATCATAGAGATGGCATTTGAGTTGAAGCTCAAATATTACCTAGTGATTCAAGATACGATCTTAAGATGGCGCCACTTGGATTTTGACGAAAAAGTATGCATTTTGACTATAAAATTTATTAGCGTATTATAAATGTGTATTCAGTCAAATTTGCAGTGTTGTCAATTTAAGAAATTATTACTTCTAAATTTGTCCGTGTGGTGACGGATTAAGAATACGGATTGTCACCACCCCATATCATCCCATGGGTGTCGTAAGAGCCGACAGAGGGAGCATATTATGCAGAGAACAGCACTGTAAAAGAAGGAAAACTTGATACAAACCCTATACCAACCCGTTTGGCCAGCGTGGTATAGTAGGCCAATTCCTCCTTTTAAAGGAGAGGCCTAGTCCAGCAGTGGACTATTAAAGGCTGATGATGAAATTGCTTTCGATCAGCAATAGTACATGCGAACAATTCGTGCACTAGCAAAAATAATACATATTTTATTTTGTCTTTCTTAACCTTCATTTGCATAACTTCTATAACATAAAGCGAATAGTATTATACAGTCTTATTTAATACAAACCCATAAAATAATCATCAACTAAATAGATATACATACATATATACCATACTTATTGTATTAATTTGCAAATCTAAAACCAAAACCGATGGATACCGACCAGCGCCCTGAGCTTTCGGCACTGGCTCTACCGAGCAGCCTTACACCGTGAACATCCGTCCACAGCGCTCGGCATACTGACGTGAAATCACGCCATGACTAGTATAATTATTATGTTTTCTTAACAGTCGCCCACTAGAGGCGGCACATTGGAAGCGAATTTTCAGAAAAATCCGCTTCCGCTGAGCCACCGCTGGGGCGCGATTGCCGACGAGGTACTGGCTGCACCGACTTTCATAGGGAAAATTCGGCGTACTGCGCATGCGTGGAAAACCAGCGCTGTGAGGGTGACGATACGGATTTTTTGTGCTTTTCTTGATTTTACGCTTCTTGTATGCGAGTAGAAGTTAAATAACCTTAGAGGTTTTCGTAATCAAGCTTTGGATGTTTTTATTGTATGTGTAGCTGTCATTCTTAGTTCTAAGGCTTGGGTTTGAGAGCATTTTAAGAGGAGAAGATTGTTATAGCTGGAGTTGAGCTGGAGCTACTAGGATAGCGAAGCCAAAACAAAGATTGCGTAACATTATACTACGATTTAAGCGATTTGATGTACGAAGACGTCACGTTTATAAACTTAAAATGCTAAACTAGCAGTAAAAATAACAAATGCGGCATTATTGACTAAATATTCCATCGATAACAAAATTGTCGAAATTTGCGCTATCGACACGTGGTACATCACTTTCATCCCCACTCCGCCGTCACACCCCCGCGAGGTGAGTTGGGAGGGTAGGCGTTGCCTAGCAACAGCCCAGCCGGCAAGCTACACGTGCTCGTAGCTCGTAGTCGATGCGTAGTACAATCAGTCTACGTCGGCTACGAGTGCTACAGTATTCCGGCCGCGAACCCCGTGCGGTGTAGACATGAAAGTGGAGGATTTTATGTTGCATTCTTCTTAATGCAAATTATTTTAGAGACATGACTTATATTATTGGAGGTAAATATTAGGGCAGCTTAGATATAATAACTATTTTTCCTGCTATTACTGCAGAATTTAGATTTAAATTACTTGGAAGGGCTAACTAACCAGTACTGTTAACTGTTAAGTAAACAGAATACGAATTTAAATATGACCATCAAATACACATTGATTTAGAGAGTGGTATTTCTTACTTTCTGCTCATATTAATTAACTGATTGGACTAATAAAAAAGAAACCGTCCTATTTTAAACATTTTTGTTAAAGTTTAAGCTTACCCTACTTTCTTTTGCTTTTTGAGAAAGTTAAAAGCCTTGTATTTTTAAACTAAATAATTACTACCAATGGTATTAAATTCATCATTCATAAAGTGCCCGTGTAAAAATTGCAGACTTTAGTTCTGCGAAATTTTCCTCTTTGCATGCTTTTCTAACTTCTCTTTGCTCGATATTATTTATATGTACCGTTATACGTTTATATTTGATGGATCTCACCATTTTATAGTTTATGTAATACAGTCAGGCAATCAGTACTCTTCCTCGTTAATTGTAATTCTGATTTTGCAAAGCATGAAATGAAATCTCAGGATGTCTCTTAATCTTTGATTTCGTGATTAATTATTCTTTTAATAAATTATCTTAATTAAAAAAGTACATAATTATTTCGGACAGCTTGGTGAATGAAATAAGTTCTTAATGAATATTTAAGTAATATTGTTCAGAATACATTAAGTAAGAGTGGATAATATCTGGCAAAAAGTTTTCTTTTCTCGTATGAATTTTTAAACTGTCTGAAAGCTTAGCTACTCTTCTAAAGGACGGAATATATTTATGCAGATAGAAAAACTCTGTCGTAAGAATTTATTTTTCTTATATTGATACTAAAAATATTTTACAAACAGTCACATAAATTGAGAGTCAAAAGCAGCCATATTCTAATTATAGGCGTGGTTGTCGTAACAAGTATGTTCGTACTTTGCGGCGGATAAAACCAGGATGCGCTGTTAATCCTTATTGTTATCGCGTTACACACGACATGTGTCGCGCGACACCACGCTACTCCAGACACGCGTCTAAAACGACAATTACAAACACAACGACACCGTAACGCTTGTAACAGTTGTAAGCCTACCGAGACATCATCAATAAGATCAAATGGCCGACTTCATAAATGCAAATATTTTCACAAATTATTAAGATGGAGGCCTTAGCGGGATAGCCTCAGCTCTCGATATAAAAATGTTAATATTACCTGCCCGGTGTATCAACTGGTGTAAATTGATCCGCGGACACCGAACGTGATTTTCCGAAATCGTCTTGTAGAGCTCTCGACAAGAGGGGTAGGGTAGTTCTTATTATGTTGGTTAGTTGTAGCTCAGTGGAGTAAGGGGAGGGGATCAATAAGGTGAGGTTCAGGGTGGAGCGGGAAGGCGGCCGCTCACTCGCGCCGCTGCCGCCGAGCGAGACGGACGTATCTCTTGTCGTTTTAAACTTTAATTGAATAGGTATGATCGTAAAATGGGCTCATTTTGTTTGTCAGATTCCTGTTCTTATGCTTTGCAATTGGGACAAATGAATTCTTATGTTAGGGATAGAGGAAGATTTAATTTTTGAAGGAATCCTCTAATTGATTTCGCTGGGATCATTAATTGTCTCTAATACATTTGTGCTGCTGTAATTAAGGACGCAACCGTTAACGATCCTTGAGGGGTATTGCGTTATGAAATACAAATAGCTAAGTACAGAAATACTTACTTTCTGTAAATAGATTTGTTCTATTTGGCAAGTGCCGGGCGCTTTAGGAGAAATTAGAGATGCCTGATGGAACTTTAATTCGCATAGATGTACCTACAATAATTCGTTGTATCATCTGATAATGAAAATTGGGACCAGGCAAAAGCTGTGCAAATATAACTAAATTAGTATAGAAATAGATTGATTCATTTTCGTGAGTTATCTATTTATCTATCGCTAGTGTGATATATCACTAGTGTGTTAATTAGTGAAAGAACAACATAACTTTGTATGTTTTAAGTCTTGGTTATCCTTACTCTGAGTTAGGTAGATCTCTTAAGCCTGTCATTAGCCCAATGTTATGAAACATTTCCTAAAAAAAGTTCCGTCTAACAATGGTATTTACACAAGTTAAAACAGTATTAGACATATTCCTTTCCTTTGATTGTTGCCTAGATGCCTAGTGATACAGAACACGCACACTATGACACTATTAGACCAAAAAAATCACTATTATTCGTATAATATTGGTTTTTTGGTCTAATAGTGGGCTGGAATAGAATCTATTTTAAGACATAGCTTCGTAGCTATGTCTAAAAATAGATTCTATCCCTGGACTCCATCGATTACTTCACACACGTCGATATACGTGACGAGAGTCGTTATCGGTAGAGCAACAACACAGACACCTTTAATGTGTAAAATGGATGTATGGTTGTTAAAAGTTACGCCAACTTGTTTGAACAAGTCCAAATTATTCATATCTTGAATGCACAAATGGTGTAGTGGCTTAAACGGTCCCTACGCAGATAAACCCCGGGTTCGATTCCCACTCGAGGCATCACTTTATATAAGCCATAAAATGTTGAACGCTATATCTCAAGAAGTAACAAGTAATGTATATGTAGTCCTCATTAAGCATCAATATATATGTACTATCGTTAGAGTATATGTCAATGTCATTAAGTTATTAACTTAAATTTGGATCTTTAAAAGCCTCACATCGTGGTCTAACGTTTTGATTTTAACTTAAGAAGGAGAATATCACATATTTAGAACCGAGAAAAAATTGATTGATCACTCTATTGCCATACATCACATACCTTTATGAATATGAAAAAAATTTGTCCAATTTTTTTCCTACTAAGAAAACATCTTCAAGTTTTATAAATTTATGGCTATTAGGAAGTACGGCCGCCTCTTGCGTACTGCGGATAACTTTTTAATATGCCTTTTAAAGGCATGGACGTTACCTTGGGATGGTTGCTTGATAATTTTATCCACTTTCAGACGCAGTTTAACAACGTATTTTTATAAAGTTTTAATATTTAAATTATTGACGCCATTATGAATGTTTTATTTTATTTTATGCGTATACGTTCATAATCGACCCAAATGGGTCGATTATGAACGTCAAATGATGTTTTAATTGTCTATTTATCATTGTGAAATGTTAGTATGAGCTGACCAATATGATGCGGCGCCCTTTCAAACCAATTTAAATCAAAATTAATATTTTACTCTTCGCTTATTTTGATTATTACTCATGATAAACTAAATATGTTATTTTAATTTTATCTGAATCCCTGAACGTTTTAGTTTACAATAAAACTCGCTAGGTAGAGCTGTCGTGGAGATAAAGGTAAAAACGCGAGCGAAACTGCTGGTAAATAAATAACCGTTGCAATGTTTAAAAGCATATCGACGAATCGTCAATTAAAAAATATATTTACTTGGATACCTTTCAGTTTAGCCAAAGTTATTTGAAAGGGTCAGGTTTTTTAGCCCAAAACTTCAATTGATTTTTTATAGCAATATGATAAATATGTAAAATAGTTTGTTCAGAATTATTTAGCGACACACAAGCCTAGTAACAATAATTAATGATTTTGAGTCTCTAATGAGAATTTGGCTTAGCATTATAAGAAAATTTACTAAAATATACATTTTAATATCAACGTTGTTTGAACATCTTTAGTATAAAGGACGACATGTTCTCAGCGTGGATGTCGATCAGGTCGCTGCGTTCATTTATGAGCCTGCATAAGCGTGCAATGGGTGAGTTTGCTCCATGTTTAGTTCGGCGAAAGGGTGGAACTAACGGTGTGATAGGTTTCCTGGGTGTTTTACGAGGGACTCGGAAAGAAATATTGGCTAGGAGTTGTGGGCTATCGATTTTGTTCCGAAGTAAATTGTACACGAACCTTGCATCTAGCATATCTCTGCGTTTCTCTAAGGACTATCTATCGAGGCCGTGTGTAAACTTTTCAGCAATATTGTTCGGTACTTCCTTTTTATTTACCGCCAATATAACTTGCTAATTGTTTATAAAATATTTAATTGACAAATTATTATTAATCATAAGATCAAGCAATCTTTAGGAATGAAAGGCATTGTTACTATCATGTTTTGACTTTCTACGTTCGGACATGAATGATGTCTTTTCTCACATAATTATGAAGGCGCCATGCCCAGGTGCGCCAGGCATTTGTGTTAACTGCCCACAGCCATTAAACTGTCGTCAAGTAACATAACTTGGAGCAGCATTGAGCTTCCGTTATTGTTTACTGCGTGAGAATTTGCGCTATATAGAGTACTAGAGGACGCCAGCAGCTACGCCTGCATATTTTTTTAAATTTACCCATTTTGGCCGATCCCGAGAGAATTTCGGGAAATCCCTTCATAGTGTACCCCTACGGTCCCCAAGGAATATACATGCCAAATTTCAGCTTCCTGCGCCCAATAGTTTCGGCTGTAGCGTGTCTGTCAGTTAGTCAGTAACGCAAGGATTTTATATATTAAGATTGGAAACTTTTAAACACTCGCGTGACATGTTTGAGAATATATAATTATATACACGGGAATTAACGCGAACATGCATTAGGTATTTACATAGCTTATTTTGCTTGATGTTTCGAGACGGTTGCACGTCCCGTGGTCGCAAGCTGACTGGTGTAGCGATGTCACGTCTCCGAGTGCGAGGTAGAAGATTCTATTTCTACCTCCGGGTCGTTTATTTTCGAAGTACCGGCGCAAAGCACACTAACCGTACATTCGCCGACTGCGCACTAAAGTGGGGTGTTGTTAGCCGAATCACTGGATTCCACGCCGATGACAATTTGAAGCCCGCTTCCCGATTGAAATTTTTATGATTTCTGATTTCGATCGCTTCACGCACAACTCTTGGGTAAAAGTGGCGTTCTGTGGAGAGGACTTGTGGACGATGAAATTCAATCCAGTGATTGGTGCCCGATTGAAGTAAATGTTCCACAATCGCCGATTTGTTCGTTTGACGGTTCTTTACAGCTGCGATGTGCTCCTTTATACGTTCAGCGATAGTCCGCTTCGTTTGCCCTATGTAAGAGCTTCCGCAGCTGCGTTTGATTTTATAGACACCAGAAGGCCAATTCTCGTATTTAACAGACACTGACACTGAATTTTGACTGAACTGCGATTTAATTTTGAATTGACTCACAATTGGTATTCTGCTACATTTAATCTCATTACAGTATCATTTCGATATAATCAATTTATAATCTCTTGTTGATCTCAGAGGTAATGTCAAAAACTCAAAAACAAAAACATGAATGTTGCCATAGTATGGGAAAATACATTAATGCAAATGGTAATTGTCTCAAATATAGCCATCGCAGCCCAAATCCACTCAGCACTCATACTTATTTTACTTAAAAAACAATAACAAAGTAACAAACATTTTGCTCAATTGTCAACAATAGTCAGCTGTGAACTGTCAAACCGTAGATCATTTGGTTTTATATCTAGCTACAGTTTGACGTTTGTTGTACATAAATAAGTAGCAGAATACCGTCCACACTAGTTCACACTTGTTTCAACTTTGATATAGTCCCGATCTCATTCAAGTGTCAGTTAAGTTACGAGAATACCATTTATGACACCGAGTCTAGATTGATATTGGAATTTGAACAAATATAATTACCAGAATTAGCCTTCTGGGGTTTGTAGCGGTAGAACTTCCTTTGGTGTTCCCACCATATTGTATACTTTGGCCCCTGATGTAAATACGGTCGGAATGGAGTAGTTTTTTAACTTGGCTCCATTTTTATCGGTAACACCTCTAATGTAGGGCATGTAGGTCGGTTGTCTATTTACCGCCGGATAAGCAGTGTTTTAGTAGATCGATATAGTTGTGAGGCATATCATTGTCACTCAGTCTGTCCCTCACTACGTCCAGACATCCCTTATTAGACCATTGGTAAAGAGCGACTCAACGTCAAAGCTTACCACTACATCTTCCGGTTCCAAAATAAAATAAAACAATTTACAATTACATTTACAAAATAAAACTTTAAAGGTGTATGTTAGTAACATTAGCGGCTAAGCAATTTTTTTTGTTATTTTTGCAAAAATGGTACGCGTGCGGTTATTTAACGCCAATCGAAGTCGCAGGCGAAGAGTAGTCTATCTAATATTGTGGCCCTCCAAAGTATATATATGAGGGCAATTTCCTGGAATTAAGTATGTCATAGTTGATTGAATCAGGCGTTACTTGGCTGAACTCCATTGTAACCTAATGGAAGGAAAGAGGAACTGGGATACTGCAAGTCAGGTATCTTCCTGGAACCCATACCATTCCTATATATCCCTTATCCTTTTAAAGGAGTTCGGTATTGTCAACCTTTTTCTATTGCAATAGTTGGGGTGGTCAATCCGAGGGTGCGTGGTGGGTTCCTACTTCCTTCCATTAGGTTAAGTATGTCAGTCAATTGATCAAACACCTGGTACTAAATAGTAAATTACCTTTACAAAACGGAATCTGTGACATCATTTTGAAAACGAAATATAACAAAAATTAACAGAGGCTTATAACCCTTAACAAGCCTTTGAAAACACCTCTTTGGTTAATTATTTTGTTTAATTACCTTTCAAACCTAAAGCCATTCAGCCTACTCCTGTATTCAAGAGCTGTCAATAAAATCTTTGTAGTTTTGACCGCAGCCGCTTTCAAAACGATTGACTTTCCAAACTTCATACTGTTTAAGTTAAAAAGTCAAACAAACTAAACTGACTTAGAAAGTCGGTGAGCTGCCTAACTGTTCGCTTTTATTTTGTAAAAAAGAAAAAGGTAAATAATGTTGTTTCACTGACCGTCGTAAGCAAATTATTTGCGGCTGACTGATCTTAAACTGGACGTTATTGTGGGTAACATTTAGCGAAGATGCTGAATTGAATGTTTCTTTGAGTTTTAATATTGTGTGCTGTGTGGTTGACGGCATAGAATACAAGTGTCACCACCCCCTATCTTCCCGTGGGTGTCGTAAGAGGCGACTAAGGGATAACACGATGCAAATACCATCTTTGCGTAGAGACGGAAAACTCGACATCAAACCCTATACGACTGCCTCGTTGGTCTCGCGGTTTAAAGTGCGCGTGGGATCGGGAGGTCCCGGGTTCGATTCCTGGGTCGGGCAGTGTTATTGGGTTTTTTCTGTCACGAAATTCTCAGTAGCCGCACGGAGTCTGGAAATGTGCCCGGTACGGCAATAGGCTCGCCCCTTATTACGTGGGACTAAAGTATATCTGGCGAAAAGTGGGTGTAGAAATACTCCTCTGCCTACCCCTTCGGGGATAAAAGGCGTGACGTTATGTATGTATGTAATATTATGAACTAGATTTGCACTTGATTTTATTCGCGTTCCAATTGATGTATATTTTAGAATTTTGACTTCTCTATTAGATACTAAAAATCGTTCAGGATTCCTATTCATTATAGTACTGTTTAGTAAAGTCTATGGCCTTTCGTTTAAGATTTTCTGTTAGTTTTGTACAACACTTGCGTCTGCCATACTGATGTTTAAGCTATTGCAAAGTTAAATCGAAAACCGTTCGAGTAGTTCTTTACAGGAAAATAACCAAACATCCATCCATACAACCCTAGCGATTATAATAGTAGCAAAAGAGTTTCTTTTTTTATGTCATAAGCGGCAAACGAGCAGACGCCAGACGGATCGCCTGATGGCAAGCAATTACCGCCGCCCATGGACACAAACAACACATGAAGAATCACAAGTGCGTTGCCGCCCTTTGGGTTAGGAGAAGGGATGGGAGGAGGTGTGGAATGAGGGAGAAGGAATAGGGGATGGGGCCTCAGGTACTCTCACTCACCGAACGAAACGCAACAGTTTAGGTACTGTTACGTTACGTCGATTTTCTGTGAGAGGGTAGTACTTCCCCGGTCAAGCCAGCCCATTCATGCTGAAATCAATCAGCAAGGCTCTAATACCTTTTAAATGTACTATTTTATTCTAAGTAAACGAGTGCACACAATTACTAATTGCTTTAATAATAACTAACGTCATGCGGTTCACCTCCATATAACCCCATACACGTATGGTATTTATTCCCTTTGATAATTCCAGTCAATTAGCGAGGCGACAAAGCGATGAGTGTAATTAATTAATCGTTGTGATAATATCGAGCTGAAGCGCCGCCGCCGGTCTAAACAGTCGATAGTGGTCGATCGCGGTAATGGGAGCATTTTGTTGTTTATTAATTATGTCGAACTTGTGATTATATTGAAGGGGTTAAAAGAGAAGTAATAAGTTTAATTTTATGAGAAATAATTGATTAAAAAGCATGAGCTTAAATAAAATCAGAATACTTTACAGGCGGTAATGTTATTTTAATGTTGTAATTGTTGTAGACCTATTTGTGTGAATAATAACTAAGCAGACTTATTAAGGTGGCTAAACTTACTAGCCTTTTCTTAGAGAGGATAGTGACAATATCAATATTTCATAAATTTTACTTTAAAACTTAATGTTATCTTTCTTTTATACCTTGCGTTAGGGGACAAGAATGCTTTCGCCCCTGGATCACTGGAAACCGCGATCAAAGCGAAAGTATTGAGTAAGGTAGTGACGACCCCTAAACTGTACAAAATTAGATCAAATAGTACTGAAAGACGAGCTCCTTAGTCCTTATATTGTTTCAAAGAACATTAATGAATTATTATATATGAGAAATGAGAAGGAAAACTTGATACAAACCCTATACCAACCCGTTTGGCCAGCGTGGTATAGTAGGCCAATTCCTCCTTTCAAAGGAGAGGCCTAGTCCAGCAGTGGACTGTTAAAGGCTGATGATGATGATGATGATAATGAATTGCGTGTCAATGGAAAATAAGGCATGCATTTGAACTCGCGTTCACTAGCGCTCAATGATTATCACTTTAAAACATATTTGCTTTGAAACTACTTTAGTTTTAGTACACGAACACATCAGTGTTTCGTGTCTCCCACGCGTCGCATGTTAATACGAGTGGTGTTAATGCAAATGAGCGTCAGAGCCGCCGCCGTCTCGTGCACTGAATTAAATTCGCATTTACTCCATTTTGAATGCACCAAATAGCACCGCGCGATGTTTCATTGTAGTGCAATTTACTATCATTAGTGATAAGGCATCGTCTTTACAAAGTACTGCGAAACGTTCAATTGGATTAAACAACTACTATATAAAAAATATATTTAACTCCAAAGTGGAATCAGTGAGACGGATTCTCAGCCTTAATTTTTTCACAAAACATTATAGTTAATATGTGTTTCTCAACGTATCAATAGCGTTATAATAGCCAATATGTTCACTAACTTTTAAACTATTATATAATCGTGAAGATATGTAATTGACCATTTGTATCATACACTGTGTTTGTTTTATTCTATCTTTATGTGCTGTTGGTTATCCAAAAATAAATAAATAAATAAACAACAAGGACTACTTTCAAAATTAATAAAAAAATAACGAAATATACGAATTCCTAAAGAAATTCAAAGTAAATACCTATAGATACGTATTCCTACACAGCGTGTATTTTTTTATAATCTCTATTTTATTTCAAAGACGATAATAGATAGGTGCACAAGATCAGTAGGTACTCTTACCAACTTCAAATCGGCTATAGTTTGACCTCAGTGGATAATATCTAAGTATCTGCTCTTCATTGTACATACATACATACATAGACTCACGCCTGTTTCCCCGAAGGGGTAGGCAGAGGCACGTTAAACTCCCACTTTTCGCCAGTGTTTTGATCCCACGTAATAGGTGGCGAGCCTATTGCCGCTTATTGGGACATTTTGTTTGCCAGAGCCTCGTCCGTTGATCGGCAGGTGCACCACTTGCAGGTGAGGTTGGCTTGGGACCCTAAGTTCTTGGTGGGAACCCTATGCACTTCATTGTATTTTGTTCCAACAATCAGTGTGGCTCTTAGAATCGTTTAATGTAAAACTGCATCGTCAGTAAGTTCATTGACCTCTTGGCAAGTCACGCAGTCATTAAGTTTTTGCTGTGTCATTAAAGTGCGTAGAACGACCCTTTGTTGCAGCCAAACTTAATCATTCTTATTATATATAGACTATTATTTTGGTATAAAGGCTGAATAGGCGCCATATTACCCCCATCATGACATTCTTGTTTTAAGACTTAGATGGACACAAATATTTAGTTAGGTTTTTTTATAGTAGTACCTAGTAAGCAATTACCGCCGCCCATGGACACAAGCAACACCACAGGAGTCACATGTGCGTTGCTGCCCCTTGGGGTTGGGAAAAGGGATAGGATGAGTGGGATGAGGGAGAAGGAATAGGGGATAGGGCCTCCGGCACTCTCACTCACCGAACGAAACGCAAAAGTTTATGTACAGTTACTATACGTCGATTTTCTGTGCGAGTACGTCGATTTTCTGTGCGAGGGTAGTACTTCCTCGGTCGAGCCGACCCATTAATGCTGAAATCAGCACGGCTCTTCTACCGTAGTGAGGTATGCCTTCCGATGCTCCCATGCATATTAGGTCCCGAGCTCAGATGATTAGACTACACGCGTCACCCATACAAAATGCAATTAGAGCCAAGCCAAGCTTTGGTGGACTTTGTCTCGCTTTAGTTTAGGCATTTTTTTGGTAAATATTGTTTCCTAAAAATGAATCCTGGCCTGTTCGATTTATCGCTCCCGAAACCCTCTGCATACAAAGTTTTATGAAAATCGTTGAAGTCGTTTTCGAGATTCAAATTATACAGGGTGTCACAAGACCCATCACCAAGCCGAAGTCTACTCGTTTTGGACATCATGCCAAGTCATACTAAACAAAAATAAAACCTGGGAAACTAAGTATATATTTTTTTAAGGAAACACATTTTTTAATCCGCAATTAAGATTACGCGCGTGCAATTTTCAAAATCCCTACTTATCCATGGGTGCATAGGACATCTATAGAACAGGTTGGCAGGGTAAATGCATCCATATTGTACCTAATTATAAAAATTTCATAGTAACTTTGGGCCTCAATATCTCCGGAACCAGTTATTTCCCAGGTATGGTACAGAGGTTAAAAATGTTCGTAACGTGGTTACGTTACATTATGGGGTTTCAGTTTTTGTTAAGGGTATTTTTACACCCTGTATAAAAATAGCTCGTTTAAAGGTTTGAGATTAAATCTAAGGTAAATTTAGTTTTTGACATTGATAAGTTTAGTGTCACATTGAAACGTAAATGACCTTGTAAAGTTTCACAACCAAGATGTTATATTAACGTCAACATTTGTTTGGTCCAGGGTGTGCTCCGAGAGTTGGAGCAGAAAAAACCTCAGCTGGATGAGCTTCTCCACACAGCTGAAAGCCTCAAGGGAACGGAGAACAGACAGCAGCTTCACGGCAAAGGTAAGTCTAGATTTAAGGCTTTCTTTATATATACCTACCGGACTATTCTACTTCATTGAAATTGAAATAATCAAATATCTGTTTGCAAGTACTCGCCGAATCGGGTCACCGACAATCTGTTTATAACTCGGCGTCTGAAATTTTAAATTATACCAATACAAACAATACTTAAGTATGTTAAGATAAACGACTGTCTCCCCGGTTTGCGTACACCAGACAAAAAACAACTACTAGCCGAATGAACGTTGATACATAAAGGAAGTATAAAGTCAGTTATGGCCCGTTACCCGTTGGGCTAAGCGACTTGTTTCACTATCTAGATTCGGAGCATTTTAGAGATCTCGCAAAGAGACTGGTCGACGCCTCGTGTGACCAGAAGGCTGGAGTGTACTTAGCCCAAAAGTTTAGCATTGCCATACAACGTGACAATGCTGCAAGCGTTCTGGGAACGCTCCCGGTCGACGGCGATGTGGAGGACTTTTATGGCGCCCTCTAAATTATTTTATTTTCTGTTTTGTATGTTCTGTATATGTTTCTTAGTATAGTATTTTAGGATTATTAAGTTGTATTATATATCTGAATAATATGTATACCCAAATTGGGTTACAAAAAACAGTAGGTATTATTTTAATGACATTGTGGCATAGTAAAAACTGATTGTGATTGTGGGTTACAAACTACCTGTGTTCTGCTAACTTTTAGCAATTTCATGGCAACTAAACAAATTAAATGTTATTTGAATAAATATATTATTTGTTACAACGGCTACAAGAAGAAAATCTTGTTTTCAAAGATTTAATGTCGTTGACTTCGGTTTTACCTACCACCTTGTGGCCACTGTAACAATATTTTGGAAGCAATTTTAGAGTATTACGTTTTGAAGGAAGTTTGTTTTATGGAAATTAACTCTCAAGAGAAAATACCTTTGACGTTTAGGAAATTGAAGTTTATCATCAAAATAATAATAAATTTCGTCATACGAAGCCTTAAAAGGCATAGTTTCTTTTATGAAAATTGCTTTCAAATTAAGCATATCTAAATAATTCTGAGACAGGCACTGTTATGTATGAGAGCCACCTTCCTGAACTCGCCTTAGGCACCTAAAATAAGTATATTTGTTTTTTTTTTTAAATGAAGGAAATAATGATTAGAAGTTGAAATACCTACCTATAGACCAAAAAGTCAACGCATATGATTTGAAAAGTAGTGCTGGGTTATAAAAAAGACACATTATGCATTGAAAACTATTGTTTCAAAATTAGGCAGTTCTTACTCAGGATTCGGCAGTGCTACATAATTTGAAAAAATAACAAGAAATCAAGAGTTCATTATATTAAGAGCTGGTACCTCTTTCTGGCTATTAACTGAGAACCCACCGCACCATTAAAAGAATTGGAATCGATTGTAATTTACTGGAGAGCATCGTTAAGGTAAAGTCAATCGTTTTGATTGGAAGCGATGGCGGAATAATCGACTATCTGTTTTGATTTGTTTGAAACGATCTTTAGAAACTACAATATGAATCAAAGGTCATATCGAGATTTTTGTCCGTAAAGTTACGCTGATCCCAGACTTAACTTAAATTGCGAAATAACTTCGCTCTTAATAATTGAGAGCGTAATTAATTTTTTTATAGTATTGTAATTAAAAATGGTTGACAACCATGTCTCCTAGTAAAAGTAATTTAGTCATCATTAAGAAATGTAATACACCATTTCATGAATCGCATGAAGGCGCGTCTTACCTGCCAACTAGTACCTACATAATTGCGAACACCTGCCATAATTAAAAAACATTGTATAATGACGACTACTGTCGTCAATTTGGCGTCGCCTAAAACAAGCAAAGTCTTATAATAGCTATGGGTGAGACGAGTAGGACGCTGAATTTAAGAGCCATTATCAGTTAAACATTATCAAATTAATTATTATTACTAGCGCCTTGATAAGTCTGGCAGTAAGCCTGAATCTATTTGTAGCCAAAATGTCGAAAATCTATACTCTTATCTTTAGTTAAGCTTTTGTAAATTATCTTTCCCCTTGCGAAAAAGATTTTGGAGTGATAAAAACTCTAGAAGAAACTTTGCCGTTAAAATTAGTTTTTAATTGTCTTTCGGGATATTAGCGCAACCACGTGGTACATTTATTTGAACATGGATGTAAACGGAGAACGCATAAAATATCGGATTCTCGAAACAAAGATACGTGGTATATCCCCAAAACAATTTAAAATTGAAGGTAATATAACATAATTACTACACTATCGAATCTTTTTGTATGTTTATTCTAAGGTTGCTTGGAAGAATTCGCACTTTGCTATAAGGCCGGCCTGGTGCATTTGCTATGCGTATACAACTGACTTATTTATATGTGATTTTATTACCTACAGTGTATTTGTTCAATAAAGATTTATCTATCTAATGTTACGACAGTTTAAGTTCCTATATTCCATTAAAAATGAAGCAGTTAAAAGTGTAATCTACTAAAAAGAGACGTGTTTAAAGTACTTCAGATCGGTCGGATAGGATCTCTGTTTTAGCGACGATTAATTCTGTGACAGTGTTTCACTAATCGATCTTGCCCTGATGAATGGTTTTTAGACAGTGTTGCGCAAAAATCCACTGCTGTAATATTTTATTCAATTCATTCTGTACTCGGTTCTTAATCAACTTTTTCTTATGGTTGAAATATAGGGGGATATTGATATTTTCAGGTAAAATATGTATAATTATTCAGCTGTGTGTTTTACTGATGCTTTTTGCGAGACTACGAATAGTAAATAACTTTTAATATGACCATGTGCTTGATTGTAGTTTGCTAGGAATTTATACATACACAGGTATTTAAGGTACTATTTACGTCCCGATAATTCTCAAACATTTCTTAAAATGACCTGTTGGTAGGTGTAGACTATCATAAATAGTAATTAGTAATAACTTTTTTATATGAGAATAAAATCATGCTGTAAATGATTACTAGTTACAGTTTTTATTCGAAGTAAAACTGTATTGTGTTCCATGTTTTTTTATACTATATGTATACGTAAAACTGTACTGTATTCTTTGTTATTCCGTCTCATTAAGACAAGCCAGTGGTAACTCTGCGAAATTCAGCGACAGAACGGAGCGCTAACACAATTTGTTGCAACAGTAACTCTTCGCACACAATCTTCACAAACTGAAACTGTAGCCAACATAGGCGGTAATCATTGCCCCTACCACGGAATACTAATTACAGTATTTATTTACACTTATACCTAGTATTAATTCAAGTATTATTCTAATATCATGATTCATATTATTATCTAATATTGCACCTACTGTTATATTCTCTCTGCACCACCTTAGGTTGACTGGTAGAGAGTAGTAAGTCCGCCTATGTACCACATTTTTTTGGTGTAAGAAGTTAAATAAAAAAAAAATAATTACTATCAAAAACTCTGCGCCTTTTCGTATCGATGGTAATACTTGTCGTACGGTTTTAGCCCAGTACACGTATCGCATTAGGCCTTGCTTGGTGCATGTCGTCAAGTGTGTACTATTCTTGGCTTGTGTTGCAAGTCGGCATAATGGATGAAATTATGGCTCATTGTCTGTTGTGAATAAAGTGAAGGTAGAGGTGATTATGTGATGAGTAAATCTATACTTGAGTGCACGTTCTTTGTTTGGTTGAAATGTCAGGATCTACTGATTGGATTTTAATAATTCGTTTTGCGTTGGACAGGCCATTTATCGAGGAAGGCTTACATTCAACTGTGAGCCATGGATGGGGAGCAATAGCTTTAAATGATGGATGTAACCGTGGGCTCAGCTAGTGTCTTATAGTAATAACTAAAATTAAATTATTTTATCTTCTGTACAAATTCAAAAGTTTCGTTGTTACAAAAATAAAAAAATATTAGGAGAGAATGACACAGTTAACTTTTACTCACTTTATAAGACCGGTTTTAATGAGAAACAATATCGGCAAAAGGATGCTTATCTGGATATTTCAGATGTATTTCTACATTATCTCTAATTATGATACAATCTGTACTGAACATATATACAAACAAAATAAAACTACTTATATAACTAAACTATCCTAAGCTAAACTACAAACTTTATATAGTTTTTACCAAGTACATTACAAGCTTTGCTAAAGTCTTAATAAAAAATACGATATAAATTCGGTCACTGGTTGTAAGTAAGTCTCGAGTACCAATGGTAAGACGCTAGTATATCTTAACTGTAAATCTAAATATAAAGAGCATGACTTTCCGTCGCCGTCCCATTCAAACGTAACGTAGCCCTTTGTGTTAGAAGACAATCCTTGTTTTACGCACTTGTATTATACTAAAATTATTTAATTTTGGTCGTAAGTTATGTGGTAGTGTTATTGTATTCACAATTTTACTGCACTACGCTGAGTGTTTTAGGTTCGATTCCTACAAGAGAAAAACATTCATGTGTGCTGAAAATCGTTTCTTTTATATTCGTTGTTTTGATAATTCATTTCTTTTCCTCGTCTATAAAAAGCACAGTAGAAAATAGTTACTTTGGTATTTTTTTACTTTTTAGCATTTCCATAGTCAGGTATAATATGTATCTTGAAATAAAGAATAAGGTACCTGCGTTAAAATGATAAACAGTCATATAATTTAAGTTTTCTAGAGCGAGTGGAATGTTAAAATAACAGTAGAAGTATTATTTTATCACCCAGTATAAAAAGTTACCAACCTAAATCGAACTTCAGCAGTTAAAATCACACAGCATCATTCACAAAAATATAAATAGAAAACCTTTGAAAAATCAATCCGTCAAGATACAATCCTTAAGCCAATTGTACGTTACCCCTTCTCTCAATAATCGTTAACCTTTATGTATTATAAAGGTTAACGGAACAGGTATGTTCAAAACCTTGATACGGTACCCATCAACAATATCTCAAACGAACAAGAAACGTAGACAACAAAGAATATACTTGTAACAAAGGTTCAAAGGAGTGCCAATCCAATGAGCGCGCAAAGTAAACCTCGCCCTTAATCTGGTTAGTCACCCTCCCTTCGACCCGGAGGACGCGTGAAGGAGTGCTCGTTGAAATATAATCAACTTTACCCATTCTCCTTAACTCCACGGTTCTGTTGGACACCACTGTACTTACATAGGTGGTAATTACGTCGATTAATATAATAGGCATGATTCCAATTACTCAAAATAGGCGCTTTTCAAATGTCAAAAACAATCGCTTTCTACTGATTTTGTATGAAATATAAAATAGTAACGTTTATATGTGTATTTTTTGCTTTATACCTATTCGTACATACATACATACATAGACTCACGCCTGTTTCCCCGAAGGGGTAGGCAGAGGCATATTAAACGCCCACTTTTCGCCAGTGTTTTAATCCCACGTAATAGGTGGCGAGCCTATTGCCTCTTATCGGGATATTTTGTTTGCTGTGTATTAGTACTCACTGATTATAAATTTCTTGTCAATAAAAAATGTAAAATAGAGTTCTAACATTATTTGATAAATGAAGTTGCTATTATTTTGGCATATTTAACTAGATAAAAGGAGTAATATAATTTATTTTACTTGTAACTTGACAACACGAGTACTTACGTAGGTGGTAATTAGGTCAATTAACGCATATTTGTAAAGCCTATAGAATCTTTTGAAGGTCGTGAAAGTCCTCGAGCTGAAGTGAGGTTTCCCTAATGAAGATTCATACGAGTTTAACTTTTTTCACGTGTGCAGAAAGAAAATAATTTTCTGCAGACTAATGAAAACGCTCTCAAGTGGAAATGAAATAGTTGCGTGTAACGCCCTCTCTGTTTTACGAGCGGTATTATATTGAAACTGCAGAAACTATTTTGTATGTTCAGTATGTTGCGAAATTTAGTTTATTTTGCGTGTTCTGTGCTATGGTTTCGTAGTGATGAATTTTTATGCGATGCTTCGATGATATAGTTTGTAAAACATAATATATATATATATATATATATATATATATATATATATATATATGGTTGGATAGGATATGGGTGCATAGGGTTCCCACCAAGAACTTAGGGTCCCAAGCCTACCTCACCTGCAAGTGGTGCACCTGCCGATCAACGGACGAGGCTCTGGCAAACAAAATGTCCCAATAAGCGGCAATAGGCTCGCCACCTATTATGTGGGATCAAAACACTGGCGAAAACTGGGCGTTTAATATGCCTCTGCCTACCCTTTCGGGGAAACAGGCGTGAGTCTATGTATGTATGTATGTATGTATGTATGTATGTATGTATATATAAACATACATATATTATACTTTTTTTGTAAATACATACATATTATACATAGAAACACCCAGACCAAGATAAACATCCATGTTCATGCACACAAATGTTTGACTTGTGCGGGTATCGAACCCGTGACCTTCGGCGCAGCAGTCGCTTACACTCCCGCTGCACCAACCGGTAATACTTTATAAAAATATTGCATGTTTTTAACGTCAGTACAATCATGATCTCTAAGCCAAGTGGGTACTTAAGATACTTCATAACCAAAGTCATTACACGCCGTACTAATAACTAAATCCATAAGCAATTAAAAGCTTTTTATCACATAATGCGCATTTCCGCGGTCTAGGCGCTCTAACAATCTAAATATTCAGCATTAATTATCGTTCATTTTTCATGAATACACAATTAATGGCCAGTGATCGTCGGCTGACATCGTTATATCATCTCGACTCGACACTTGAGGACAACAAGCTTGTGTAATAAGGACCTCAGGGCCCTCTCGATGGGATCAAAATATATTATGGAGTGTAATATTTTGAATGGAACACTCTTGAATGTTTTGGTGCTGATTTTGGGTCGCTTAGCTAGGATTAGAACTTGGGAGTGAAAAGAATTTGAGAGCCATCGTGTTCTAATTAAAGCTATGCTTAATCTTATCTTAATATATAAAATCCTTGCGTTACTGACTGACTGACAGACAAGCTACAGCCAAAACTATAAGACGCAGGAAGCTGAAATTTGGCATGTATGTTCCTTGGGGACCGTAAGGGTGCACTAAGAAAGGATTTCCCGAAATTCCCACGGGATCGGCCAAAACGGGTAAATTTAAAAAAAATGCAGGCGTAGCTGCGGACGTCCTCTAGTACTAATATATAAAGCTGAAGAGTTTGTTTGTTTGTTTGGTTGAACGCGCTAATCGTAGGAACTACTGGTTCGATTTTAAAAAAATCTTCAGTGTTAGATAGGTAATGTATCGAGGAAGGCTGTAGGCTATAATATAACATCACGCTATGAGCGAAGGGAGCAGAGCAGTATCCTTAAATAACACGGGTGTAACCGCGGGCATCATCTAGTTGTATTATAAAATTATTGAATGCTATATTGTGTATCTATATCTGTACTTAATATGGAATGAAGTCCTCGCTTCGCTCGCTTCTGTCTGTCCACATGAACCTGATAAACTCAAATACTACCAAACGGATGTTTATTTTTAAGGACAACTCCCGCACTAGGACTAAATCCTGTCTCGCGGGTGACTTTATAAACATACAACTAACGGAAACTATGAATACCCAGACTCGAAACAACAATTTATGAATCACACAAAGTGTTGTCTCGTGTGGGAATCGGATCCACAATACTCGGCGCAGTGTCAAGCGGTGAGGCGGCCGCTTAAACCACTACACCAACCGTGCAGTCAACCGTGTTTATACGGTTTTCACAAATAGATAGTGTAACTCCTGAGGACAGTTGTGGTGTATATTCACGTGGGAGTAGCATGGGTGAGGTCTAGACTATTATAAAATTGCGCTGGTGATCGCACAGACCAGTGACCTGTGCGCACACTGTCTCGTTTCAAGGTCAAACCGTTGTTGATATTGGAGCGAGCCAATCAATGCTCTGAATGCTGTACGGATCAACATGATGCACGAGGTGGCTAAAGCCTTATGTACTTTCTTGAAGGCTAGTCGTAAAGTACTAGATTCACTTCCCAAATTGGGCGACGTTTTGTTTATTGGTGATAGTAACTTTGTGGTAAATGTGGCTAATAAAGACATTGAAAATTGCGTGTCTATTTGTTTCCACGACTTGTTGTAAAGTTCTGAAACATACTATGTTTGTTATATAATAATATTTGTAGTGTAACACATTCCAACATGTCGTGACTGTGTGTACACTAACTTGATACTCTCTCATGAGAATTGGAAACATACACACATTACCCAACTAGGTACTTGATATAATCTCAAACTATCTGCCCTGAACTTTGAATAGCTTATAGACTTCGTTGTTTTACGTTTCATAGCACTGAGGACTTATGTTATCAATACACACAACATTCTTTGGATAGAGATTGGATGGAGAAATCTTGAAAACAGGTCAATATCATCTTGTTGATGAGGCTGTACCTTTTATTACTTTTTATTACTTTTTTTTGCTGTACATGCAAAAAAAAAGTATTTATATATAGTTCCTTTTAGGTAGAAGCTAACTTGTCATATAAACATTATAATAGTAAAAGCAAAAATAATATAAATACGTAATACTATTCATTGAAATCCTATGTATTTATAAAACACTAGAGGATGCCCGCGGTTACACCTGCGTTATTTAAGGTTACTGCTCCGCCCCCGTCGCTTAAAGCACGATGTTATATAGCCTTCCTCAATAAATGGGCTATCTTACAGTGAAAAAATTTTTCAAAGAGGACCAGTAGTTCCTGAGATTAGCGCGTTCAACGAAACAAACAAACTCTTCAGCTTTATATATTAGTATTAGATACTACAGATATACTACGTAAGCAGTATTTACTACAACATACGGCACCCTCTCAGCAAAATGTAAGTGCACACAAGTTACGACGACGCGTCCATACTTCACCTGCGGGCAATCTTGAGCTCAACAAAATGAATCTTACTAACCAAATCCCCCAAGCATTCATAATTCCCTCTGCCCTAGCTAAATTGATTCACTCCCTTCTCAACCCAGCTGTTGATTATAACACAACATCTTCAAGCAATATTAAACTCTATACAACTTATTTGAAGTTCGTTTTATGTTGGCGTGTTTTCAAGACAGCTTCTCGAAGTAGAGTCATTCGAAATTGAATTTTAAATGTATATGGAGAAGGTGAATAATTGATTGGAGGGTGTAGATGTGCATTCTTGATGGCGATGCGAGTGCGTCGTTTATAATGTTGGTAACATTTGTGGTGTTCAATTTATATCGCGCTTGTTCCGGTGTGAGGCTGGGCAGGTCGTTAGCGGCCCGGGACGATACCGACGTGTATTGGAAATGCACCTTCCGGAAACGTTTTTCAGTTGGCCATGTTCGGATAGAGTGCATTAAAAAGCTGTTAATCTTTTTGCGTTTTTTATGTGAATAATGTTGTGATCATAAATATATTTTTATAGGTCCTCCTTGTCTTGTTTAATTTACTTTGCATTTTACTCTAAGATTATAAAAGATTTAGTATTCTGTACCATTATTGTGATAGAAGCAGAGCCACAAATTATGCTACTAATAATAATAATTATATACCGTAATACGTGAATGTTTCGAAAAGCAATAAGCCCCTATATAAAAATTCTTCTCTTGGTCCTATATATTACAAGGGACGTGTCTACACCAAAATATCTATCTAAATATCCGTCGGTCTCTCCACTGGGCTATCGCTGTTGATTATAAAAGGCCTTAAATCACAGCCCAATCTAAAAATCAAACCCAAAACCTCGTCTTACTGTAACATTATACATATAAGTAAACCAGCTCACGCGCCACCCGATATCATCTCACGATGTCTGCCGAAGTTGTTTAGGTACATATGAGTTTGCTTATCTCCGGACTGAAATATTGAGACTGCAAGACATATTATAATACATATACATACAAACATACATATATGTATATCACTGCCTCCTTGAATTTCACACGAGCGCTCTCCCGAGAGTCGCGTTCAAAAAATTTACATGAAATTTTTCAACATGTTTTTGCGTTCACAAAAAGTTTTAGACGCCAAGTATTTTCTTAGATGATTTCGTGTCCCTTGGGTAAATAGTCGCGGCTTTTATACAGTTTTACACTTTATGAAGAGATGGGGTGTGTAATTTAGAAACTATTTGGAGGAATTTAAAATGTGTATATTAGTACCTCGGCATCAATGACCAGTATTAAATGTATGTGTGCGAGATTTTGTAAATTTACAGCAGGGTTATAATTATGTCTCTTAAATATTTCCTCTCTGTAAATCAAGTAATGGGTGGCTATTTTTGCATTAAAATAATTAATTAGATATTAAATACAGTGTCTAAACATTTTACGTTACATTTAATTAAAAGCTCTATCAAATAAAGCTAGCAGAATAGTTTCATAAACGTTCATAATTCAACACGATTTATTAAGCATCCGTATCACAATGCCGCACTCAAAGCAACTACAATCTCTGCATTTGAACGTCTAGTGCCCAACGTAGCCTTAAGCAAAGCCTTTATCCAAATAACATCATCTTGCCAATCAAAGCATTTCACTTAAACAAAACCCATTTAAGGTTTATTTCAAACACTTGATTCTGCCATAGTAACTAGCTTGAACAAATACATCATAATAGTAACGGACGGCGAGTAATTTTATCCAAATTTATAACTTGAGAATATACTCTTTCAAATTACGAGATTTCATTGGAAGCTTACTTGTCGTAGAGTGCTCGTAGCTTGCCGTGCGTAGAGGGTGAAGCTACGAGCTACGGAGGGTCGTAGAACTAAACGGCGAGGGTTGTACATGTCTATTTTATAGGGTTGATTCATTACTGGTTAAGCGGCGAAACTTCAAAACATTAATATCAATAACTCGCACTTCTTAATATGATGTAAACATTTTTGATCGTTTATTTTATTCAACGGATGATATAGTCTTATGTAAAATCACTGCATTTTTTATCGCATTATTCTTAAACTTTTCTAATACACTATAAGATGTGTGGAATCTGTGTGGAAAGATAGTAAAAATAAATATTGGCTTTTTTAAGATCCTGGTATCGGTACACCAGGCTCTTCACAAAGCCATTGATGCAGCCAGTTTATTTGAAAATTATGTATTATATTGTATTATAAACATAGTTTAAACGTGCATCGGTGCCATTATTTTCAGCCAGCCACTACTCTCAAATCCAAAATCTGCTTAGAATCCAAAATCATATAGACTGGCGAGCTCTATTTCGTCTAAGCATAACTAACAAGATAGTAGCCGTCATAAAACGACCGCGTTTAATGCTCCGTAAGAATCTTAAAAGATAGGCTTTATCAACTGCAGACATTACAACAGAGTAATATTGTTGTATCTCACGATACGTCAGTTATGAGTGAGCCCCATTCGTGTCGGGGTTACGTCATTGTTTTTACTAACTTATATTACAAAGTAACTTGAGAAAACATCACACACAGGCTTCCAAGGAAATTAATTATACTACACGGTAATTTAATCATTTAAATGTACTTCTCGTTATGAAATTTAATTTATCGTTTTGGATATTTTCGAGTATAATATTATATATTATATTAATGGTAAAAACTACATTTGAAATGAGAATGAGGTAAAGAACAGCCATAGCGAGTATTCTATTGTAACTAGATGATCCCGCGGTTACTCCCGCGTTATTTCAGGCTACTGCTCCGCTCCCGTGGCTCATAGCGAGATGTTTTCAAATCGGACCAGTAGTTCCTGAGATTAACACGTTCAAGCAATCAAACTGTTCAGCTTTATAATATACGCAAAGATAATTTAAGTTTGCTTTTAATTTGATATATATTTTGGGTGGCAGTGATCGATTGTGGGGTAGTCAGATTTCAAGCCAGAATCTTATGACAGCTGGAGCCGATGGAAATATTTTTGACAGTCGTTATCGATAGTCAGCATCTCGGAATAAACTGACGGTAGTCTAAACTTTGGAATATTGCTATCCTACTGGGTTGTGGAGATCTGACAAGCAGTTGTACTGTGGCAAAGCTTACATTCACTAAAATCCGGTTAGACAAGTATGCTGACCTCGGCATGCACCTGGGATAACGCTAAGAGGATGGTGAAAATTTTCATGAGTTTTATGCCATGCTCTGAATATTGTCCCGAAATGAAATATTTCGGTTGAAAAGTTTACACAATCGTGAAGGTGGTTAACCGATACCGAAAACCTGTGTCCTATTTTCTATTTTCCTCTGCCGCGTGAGAGTATTATGAGTATGTACGATTTCCTATTCATTGAGTCTAAAGATAATTGTGAATTTGATGGGAGTGAACGAAGCAAGAGAGGGTTCAGGATCAATGCAAATCACGTTCCATAGTCTCTGCTTACCCCTCCGGGAACTGTTTCCTGTTCGTGAGTCCATGTATGTATATATAATTGCCAAGACTAGGTAAAACTGTTATACAGTCTAACTAATATTCCGTATACCATCGTACATATGTAGGTAACCACACTTATGTATGTTTCTCACACGCACCCCTTTGAGGCGCGGCGCCAGGCAAACATAACAGTGGACGAATGAGGTGCGTGGCGTCTGCGGTGCGGCTGCGTGGCGGCGGCGGGGCGACGACGGCGCGTGCTTTGTGGCTTAACTTGCCATTCGCCTTTAGGTGCAGGTATACGGCAGACTGATGAATTTGACGAAATTTTCTGTTTATAATAAAATTTATACGTTAATTTTTAAATTATGTGTAGGTTATGTTTAACAATATTTTTATTGAACCGTTCTCGGTGTAAATATAAATTGTTATGATACAGAAAACAACGCTGGTAAAATCGCGCAATGCAGCTAGTAATAATAAATGTGTCTAACTTGATAATGTAAATCACAATAAGATTTTAAACTTTCGGGATTTGTATCCACCATACAATTTTTTTTAACGGGTCTTATTCGCAATCATTTATTTATTGTAAGGTATAAAAATCGCTGTCATACCTCTGTTACCTGAAGATAAGGTTATATTTTAATACCTTATTTGATTGTTTGGTTATGCTGTTAGATAGCAAGCAAACATTTACATTAACTTCCGATAGCTTAACACTTGGTAGTCATAATCAGCGTAACTACGCCTTTCTAAAAATCTGCGTCCAATAATCCATATATTATTCGCCATATCCACTTTTACCCTTACCGGTAGTGCGATATTCAATGTTTTTATTGAGCGGTTTCGCTGGATGTTTGCTGGCGTCAATATTAAGAGTTTAATACACTCGGTAATTTAGCGTGCCACGCTCGTGAAGGCTTTGATACTGCGCTTGAATGTATGGGCGTTTTAAATGTACGCTTTTATGAAGTTCATATGCGATTATAAGGTTTGCTTTACTGGTTCTGTATGGTTAGATGTATGATTATTCCTAGCGTTGAAAGGCAGTTTTCGGTTTAATAACTTGTTCAATAAGAGTTTAATGACTTTTTGGTAGAAAATTTGCATAATCTACAAATATTTTTGATGGCACAGAAAAAGACTAAAGTTAAATACAAATAATACCCTACAGACTTACAAATAATATCACATAGTCAAACACGGACTGCAAAATGTTACGTGTCTACCGTATAATGTGACTACACAATAATCACGTTTTAAGTTCCTAATTAGGGCGCTGCCAAACACTTTGGCTCTACATAGTATCTGCGTAGCACTATGTAGACCCTACGTAGGACCTGTCTACGAGGCTACGAGCTGTTTTACACACTCAATTATTTCAGTAATGATGTCTGGTTTCGATGTTTGTAATTAGGAGAGGCTGCGTGTGAAAGCGATGAACGATGGTTAATTAATGTTCTTTGTGGCTTTATGATGGTTTAAATGGTTAGTGATAATGTTACAGGTAACGGGTTCGTTGACAGTTTAGAAAAAAAAAATGCAATCCCTAAAGTTTAAATGGATCTTTTATACCTATCTTTTTTCAGAAACTATAGTAAGTATTAATTGCAGGCAGATCTTTATTAATCATTAAGCTATGACTGCCTCCGTGGTTCAGTGGACAGTGTATGCGACTGCTGATCGGAGGTCCCGGGTTCGATTCCCGGGTCATGCAAAAGTGTTACTGGGTTTTTCCGAATTCTCAGTAGCAGCACGGAGTCTAGTGATGTGCCCGGTAACGGCAATAGGCTCGCCCCCTATTACGTGGGACCAAAAATTCATGCCGAAATGTGGGTGTAATATTACACATTTGCCTACTCATTCGGGGTTAAAAGGCGTGAGACTATAAAAAAAATGCCTAGTCGTGGCCGTGGTTTCTTCTATTGATCCTTATCATGTATGTTTTGTCTATTTGCTCAGCTTTTCAGGTGCATAACATGTTGTTATATAGCCTGAACTATAAACTTCCTCATGAATGAATCTATCATAGTCAAACAAAAGAAATCAAATCCGATTAGTAATGGCACAGATTTGCGCGATCAGACAAACGTACAAATGATTCAGCCTTATTATATTATACTAGTTATAATATATATCGACGTACAAGGAAGTTGACACTACTGCCAAACAATCTGTTGTCATTGAGTTACTAAGTATTTCTGTAGCACGTCGTTGATAATAAACATTAGAAGTTTGTTTCCCCAAGCGATCGGCGCTAATATCGGCCGAAACCTGTGGATGCAAACTAATTAGTTCGATGAAAACATTCGCGGTCACACCTTACACGCTTACGAGCTTTACAAGTACCTTACACGTTGTAGGAATGCATGGTTTTACTTTAAAGTAAATTAATCCATACTCATATTACTGTACATACTACTTACTACACTCATGAATGCGACAATGTGTTTGTTTCTTAGTTTGTTTGTACTTCTTTCACGACCCAATGGAGCGATGTTATAGTACGATTTTTGTTTTGAGATATATAGGATTCTGGAGAGTAACATAGTAATGTCTAGTCACTACATAGTATAAAAAAGAGTCTGTCTTCTGTCTGTCTGTCCCTATGTATGCTTAAATCTATAAAACCGCGCAACGGATTTTAATGTATTTTTTTAATAGATAGAATAATTCAAGAGGAAGGTTTATATATATATTTGACGCGGGCGAAGCCGCTGTTGACGTATAGTTGATTATAAAGCTAAAAGACTAAATCAATTTTTTATGTGCCTCCGTGGTCCAGTTGATAGCGTATGCGACTGCAGATTGGAGGTCCTGGGTTCGATTCCCGGGTCGGCCAAAAGAGTAACTGGGTTTTTCCAAATACTCAGTAGTAGCCCGGAGTCTGGTGATGTCCGCGGTAACGGCAATAGGCTCGCCCCCTATTACGTGGGACTTAAAATTTCATGGCGAAATGTGGGTGTAATATTTAGATACACCTCTGCCTACCCCTTCGGGGATACAGGTGTAAGACTATAAAAAAATATTAATATTTTATCTCAGAACGGTTTGTCCGCTTAACAAGATTTTTTGGAATTGACTGGCTTGTTGGTCTAATGGTTAGTAACTCTGATTGCTAAGCCGATTGCCATCCACCCAGGATAAATCTTTGTGGGATCAGTGCGAATACTAGGTCTGTGCCTAGATGTGAGTAGTTTTTAATATGTGTGAATTTGATGTTGAATTTGATGACTTACACGGTTGGCCTAGTGGTTTAAACGGCCGCCTCACTGCTTGACACTGCGCCGAATTGTTGTGGGTTCGATCCCCACACGAGACAACACTTTGTGTGATTCCTAAATTATTGTTTCGAGTCTGGATGTTCACTGTCCTCGTTGGTTGTATGTTTGTAAAGTCCCCTGCGACACAGGATTTAGTCCTAATGCGGGAGTTGTCTTTTTATAGAAAAAAAATGTTTCTCATTTTTCTGATTGCTATATTATTAATATTATTATAATATTTGCTTAGTTCGGGATCATTGTTTTATTTTCTAGGATATCTTGTATTACTGATCGTGTGTATTAAAAGGACTAGTATAGATCAAGGTGCATAGGGTTCCCACCAAGAACTTAGGGTCCCAAGCCAATATCACCTGCAAGTGGTGCACCTGCCGATCAACAGACGAGGCTCTGGCAAACAAAATGTCCCAATAAGCGGCAATAGGCTCGCCACCTATTACGTGGGATCAAAACACTGGCGAAAAGTGGGCGTTTAATATGCCTCTGCCTACCCCTTCGGTGAAACAGGCGTGTCTATGTATGTATGTGTATGTAGTATAGATCAAATAATGTTGTGAAGCAAAACTGTGAAGAAATGTTAGTGGTAGGTACCTACTAAAACTTCACTCCTATATTGTTGTTCGGATTATTTTTAGCCTTCGCTCTAAAGGCACCAAAGTTTGCCGTTTGTTCAGCAGCAATAACAATTTGATTTCTGCGAAAACCTAATTAAAGTTAAATTTATTTTTAGTTATGGACTAGTTGTCTTTGATTATTTGACGGATTTTTTATATGGATACACACGCATTAAGGTAGATAATTTAGGGGAAATAGTTATTTCTAAGATGACTGTTCATAAGACAAAATAAATTTATAGTAATTATTATGATATAGCCCTATGAAATGTTTCAAAAGCATGGTATATTGCGTACATTAAAATGATAAAAAAACAGAAGTTATAGTGAAATACCGTAAACGAGCCAAACGTTGGTGAAACATAGAAAATAATTTATCTATTTATATCTATTTTAATTTAAACCATCTCTCTGTCATCACCACTTCATCATAATCAATTATAGCGTAACTACAAATAGCCTGTCTCTACATAGAGTCCAGTAGAACCTCTCTACAACGCAGTGACAAATTCGATTGACTCATAAAGCAGCGGAGACACAACCAATAAATATTTTCCATCAGACCAGAATTTGCTTATATTTCCTTTAACAGTTGTCTCGTTTCAAGAAATTATATTGTACACTGACGTTCAATAGTTAGGTATTTTCAATTATATTGTAGGTATGTAAAAGTGAAATTTTAGGGATGCGGTATAGTAAAAATGGAATAAATACATAGATATGATTTGCGTTATTGATTTACACCCGACTGCATGGAGGGTGCAGTGGTTTTAGCGGCCGGCTCACCGTTTAGTACTACCCGGGTGTAGTGAGTTTAGTCCCAACACGAGACAACACTTTCTGCTAGCCCCAAATTTTTGTATCTTGTCAGTGTGTTTTTTGTGTCCTGTGCCTAGTTATAATTCATACTTCATATTTTCTCATTGAATTTAGTATGGGTACAATTTCCATGCGTTTATAAGTTACGAAAGAACAGGCACCATATAATGTCAAATTAATAGGACTTCTCGTGAAATCTTTCTTTAAATCGGCTTTCTCAGAACTGATTTTTGGAGAATATTCGTACCAATATCACAGCGTTAAACACATGTATGAGTTCTTATTGATATCATCATTATACAGCCTTTGCAGTCCCCTGCTGGACATAGGCCTCTCCCAAGAACCATGGCAGTCGGGATAGTGACTTATTGGTACCTAACAGGTATACTACCAGGTCGATGACAGCAGGTAAATATGATGTACCCAGAGTTCGTAATTACTATGGCGACAGAACCTTAAGAAAAGGCGTTCCCTATCTATTGAATACTTTGCCTGTTGACATCAGACAGGAAGATAATAAATCAAAACTCGCACGTAAGCTTTAGAGATATTTACTAGATACTATGTAAGTGTAGGTATTAAGTATATATAGGTATAGATGTACCTGATATAATGTCATTGTAAGAGAGGCTCACCGATGTTACAGTTAAACTGCGTAAGCAGTTTTGTGGGGCAATGTATTTAGTTTTTAAGTTTTTTTTTAAGTGAAATAAATCATTCATTCAGGATTTGTGTCACAATATAATTTTCAGGCTATAGGAGGATTTGGCTTCCTATACATATATCATGTTCGTATTTAATCATTTGTCAAAGTAACCACAAGGAAAACGTAAAATCACTATGTTTAAATTCGTCACCGGCGCACCCTATAAAGTGCAAAAGGTCCAAAAGGTTCCAAGTAACGTTCGCGTTACCTCCCGTTCGACCATTAGTACAGATTAAAAACCTCACATGAAGATATATCTCTTTCGTTTTTTATGGTGTTTACATGCAAGACGGCTGGGAGATGCTCTGTGGTAATTGTGAGAGTGAAGCTGGTGTTTCGTGCTAGATGCTGAATCCTACTGCTATTTTAAAACGAGAGTTTGTGAAGATGGATGTATGAATAATTGAACTCTACCAAACAGATTTAAATTACACTTTGTAGTAATATAGCTGGTATTTATATATGACAATAATATATAGGCTACCTTTTGGTACGATAGCCGATAATAATGTGGTAAGAAACACTATTAGAATGTAGTTTAATGTCCGTATATATAAAACTAGAGGATGCCCGCGGTTACACCCGCGTTATTTAAGGCTACTGCTCTGCTCCCGTCGCTCATAGCGTGATGTTATATAGCCTATAGCCTTTCTCGATAAATGGGCTATCTAACATTAAAAGATTTTTTCAAATCGGACCTGTAGTTCCTAAGATTATCGCGTTCAACCAAACAAACAAACAAACTCTTCAGCTTTATATATTAGTATAAGATTCTTCCGTTACTAACTACTTACAGAAGTGTCTGCGAGTGTCTGCGAGTGTAGTAAGTATGGTAGCTATGTATAAAAACTTACTTATTAAAACAATAAATAGACTTTTAGCTGTTCTCCACGTTTTCATTCTGAAAAGACTAAAGACATTCTCTAAAGACATATTCAAATATTCACACATAGAAACCGTATCCTAATTGGTGACCGGGTCTCAAGATATAATACTATTTCTCGATAAACCATTAAAGCAATGTACTGATCTGAATAAATAATAATAGGGTAGACTTATAGAAATGCTCTCGTTATAATATAAAGCCTTATCTGAATAATACGCCATTATTATTTGAAGTATAATCAAACAAGTTTCGAAGATGAACGTCGCAATGTCGAAAGACTTTGTTGTATAACTTTGAAATAGATGACGAAAATAGATTTGTAATTATTACGGCAATTTGGCAGTATACGTAACAAGAGGACGCTCGCAGTTACGCCCGCGCATTTTATTCTAATTTTACCTTTTCTGCCTGATCCCGTGGGCATTTCGGGAAATCCCTTCTTACTGCACTCCTACGGTGCCCAAGGAACATAAGTTATGCCAAATTTCAACTTCCTGCGCTCAGTAGTTTCGGCTATATGTTTTCTAGCAGTCAGTCAGTAACGCAAGAACTTTATAAATACAGAAAATAAAATAAACACAGCTGGTTAGGTTGCTGCTGTTTCAGCGGAGACCTTCAAATTACGCAAATACCTAAATCTATTAAGGGATTAGGTTTTTGAGTCGTTTAGTGTCGAAACGTTGACGCCATCATTCAGATCCTGTGTCTCGGCAGACTTTCCAAACATTCCATTAACGGGCACTAAGAAGATGCCGACTTGAACATTAATTTGTGGTTGACACACAGTGTTGTCTTGAGTGGGGGTCGAACCCACAACACTCGGCGCAGTGCGCTCAAAACTTTCATGATGCTTGCTAATTTTAAATTTTATGTCCATTTTACGATTTGAAGATTCAGAGGTGTGTGCCCAGGATAACTGGGGATCGAACCCGAGACCATCGTCTCGACAGTCTGTTACGTACACCACTGGGCTATCGCCGATACAATAAACTATAGTTATTACCAAATGATGATGACAATTTGCAAATATACACGAGCGAACAATTGTCAAGGCATAGCTATGCTATTTACAGAGTATAATGACGCGCCGCGCATGTATTATTTGGGGTATGTTGTAACTGAATTATTGGGGCTACATATATTTTATTGGAAACTTTCATTAAAGTATTATTTAAATCAATTAATTTATTATATAACAGGTCACAGGCAAGCTTCTATTTTTCTTGTCAATTGAGATATTAATGTTCTCATTTTTATACCGAGTTTCTCATCTCTTACACAATCAGAAAAATACTCTTTTATTCCATGCAAAACATATAAAAAAATGTTGTTTCGTTTTTGGTTTACGCGAAGGTTGCACATTAAGTGCAACATTCGTGTAAACCGAAAAAGAAACAAAACTTTTTTATAATAATTCATTTAAATAATTTAAACCGAGTGATCTAAGAAATAGATTATTTATTACTAGTAGGTAGTTTCTAGATCATTTGATTTAAATGTAATCTCAGTAAAACTTAGGGTAGGTACCTTGATTTTAATGTTTTGTTTCTGTCAATACTTCTCTTTACAATATACAATCCACTAAAATTATTTTTAATTTTTTTTATGACTTTAATATAAGCACGTGTGACGTCAAACCTGTGGTCACCGTTAACCTTCAATCTTCTAAATCAAGCGAACCATTATCGCGCCGTAAGGGACGGTGATCGTTAACCTATATCGCAGGCTGCGGGGCGCCCGCCCTAGCCGCCCTAGCCCAGCGCCAGTCGCCGCCCGCCCTCGCGCCGAACCGCACGCGCGCCTTCCATCCCGACGTTACACGCGAAAATGCGCCGGCTGAACCGAGGCCTATATTAAACATATCATTCATCTAATTATGTATTCTATAGTGATAGTGATAAGGTGTAAAATACAACGAGTCTGTGTGACATCTGTGGTTTTGTATTGTGATGCTATATACCATTGAATGGTTTTGTTCGTCGCGTGGTTAAGCGTGTTACACTTAATTTTAATGCTCTAAGAACGTTATTGTTCCATTTTTATGACAATTATTCTTTTGAATAATTCTTGAAGCGGTTTATCGTAAGTTTATTTTGTTCATTGATTTTATCGTGATACGGAAGCCGGTAAATGAGTGATAAGAATTTATTTGGTGGTTGTATGTATGCCTTCAAATTATTCTATTCTTTCGTCAAAACGATACAACATGGATCTTGCACTTTAATTTATTCAACGAAATTAAGAAAACACAAACACAATTTAGAATGTTATCTATGAAACAAGTAAGCATTATAAAATATGTGCAATGTATCGTCTTTATTTTTAGGTAGACTGCAAAATATTTTTAGAGCAGTAATCTCATAAAACTACAATAGTGTGTTATGGTATGTACTATATATTAGTCATTCGAATGATCGATAACTACAACATGTAAGAATGTTACGTGTGTTAATTGTAGTAAGGACTTGTTGCGCCACTTGTTAGCTCACAGTGATTAATCGTAGCTCACAACACTAGTGTATGAACATAACGCTATGTGTTACAAGTGGTACAACACTACTCAATGCGCTACAGCACATTAATATGTGTTATTGCACATTAAGCGGCGCGAAGCTCAACTATTTGAGATTAATTTCAAGGGGTAACAATATCGGGTTGTATTAAACTGGTTTATGATTGAGTATGTTTATTATAAGGTTTATATTTTAGTCAAAGGGAACTTAGAATTTCTTGGATTTTGGAATATGAGAAGCCGTTGGTTCTTTAATCAAAAACAGAAATTATGTGTGCAGTTTTCGCTGGCTTAATGGTATTATCGGTTTAATGCACAGTGGCGTGGTATTTGAAGATGAAGGTTTATTATTTTGTATAATAAAAAAAAACATACTTTTTTTTAAATCTAGTTTTATGAGTCCTACATAGGTCAATATATTATAATCTTAGTAACTGTAGTTCATAGATGGAAAACAAGCTTCAATATAATTTAGTCGAACTAAGAAAAACGGCAATAATACGGTAAATTCTTAGTAGTTAATAGATCTTAGCGATTCGGTAACTATTCGATAAGCTCAATTAATAATTACAAGTATTATTTTTAGTTGACTTCACCAATAGCACACACGCCAGAGGTGTGTATGAGTTCAATATGAAACTGACGAAATGGATATGAGTGAAAAAAAAAAGTCATCTGGTCCTTTTTTAATATTGAGACTTGAGAATAACGGTCAGTATGTATCAGTATATACTGATAATCTATTGGCATACTAACACAATGCCACATAAAGGGTCAGAGCGTCAGAGGCGTCTGAGCTTCAAACCCACACCGTACCACCCTTACGAGGTGAAGTATGTATTGAATTGAAGGTGAAAAAAACTTATTCGTCTGAGAGTTCTCCATAATGTTACACAATGGATTAACAATCCATACTTGTTAATCCTTAGAAAACGAACTGTTTTCTGTATAATTTATAGCACACGTACATACAGCTTCTGGCGAAACAAAAATTAGTCCCTAAGGCAGGCATAATACATTTTTTTACCGCTTGTATAAAAGTAGCACTTTCCTAGATCGAATCTAAGTTTGGTGGGAAAATGGTGTCGAATACTTAGTTATACCTTGACGCCTAGCGGCCGCCCGGGTAACATACAAAGCTATCTGATTCTAACTTCTTTACCTTTTATATTAATGTGTATAAAGCATGTAAAGCTGAAAAGGTTTCGAAAAAACTTACTCGAATAACGATACAGTAGTTCCTGTAGTTGGTAAGTTGGCTTTTAGGGGATACTCTTAAGGTGAAGTGTTTATGCTGCACTGCATACAAACTTCACGTACTTAAATGTTATACTAGAGGATGCCCGTGGTTACACCCGCGTTATTTAAGGCTGCCGTCAGCTCATAGCGCGATGTTATATAGCCTATAACCTTCCTCGATAAATGGGCTATCTAACACTGAAAGATTTTTTCAAATCGGACCAGTAATTTCTGAGATTAGCGCGTTCAACCAAACAAACAAACAAACAAACTCTTCAGCTTTATATATTAGTACTAGAGGATGCCCACGGTTACACCCGCGTTATTTAAGGCTACTGCTCTGCTCCCATTGCTCATAGCGTGATGTTATATAGCCTATAGCCTTCCTCGATAAATGGGCTATCTAACACTGAAAGATTTTTCAAATCGGACCAGTAGTTCCTGAGATTAGCACGTTCAACCAACCAAACAAACAAACAAACTCTTCAGCTTTATATATTAGTATAAGATAAGATATGAGATAAGATTCAAATTGTCTTACTAATATACATTTTGTTAGTCTGGTATCTGATGTGTTTTGGCAATGACGACATGCATGCTGTGAAGAGAAGTAAATGAGATATGTTTAACAGTTTGTACGTTGTGCTTCAGAGAGACTTATTAACTATTCAAAATTAAATAGAAAGTTTTAACCTTTCTAGACGTTCTGAAATATTCTCTATTGCTTAAAAGAAATTGCATACATTTTACTATTTTAACGATTCAACATTTCTTATTTTTACCTTTATGATTGTGAATGTACTTATTTAAATACCTTAAAAATGGTTAAGCGAAAGAATCGCGGCGAGGAGTGGAGGAATGAGATAAATCTCTGAAATCCCTTAATCGCCAATCGCATGGAAATTAAGCGCTTTTCTCACATAAACCTTTGCTAATTTTGGAAATATATTTGCAATCTTTTTAATACCGTGGAGAATGGTATATAAATAGAAGAGTCGATTTGAATATTAACCATAGACACGTTGTGAAATATTTGAAATTTAATTTTAGTATAATTATGAGGGGTCATGTGTATAATAAAATATCTTATTAGAATATTGTTAAGGTCCAAATAGAGATTCTTCGCTGCACAGATATGAGAATTTCTCATATCTGTGCTTCGCTGGAACTTATTGTAAATTCTAAGATAAACAAATTCACCTGTTTAACTACAGTTTCAAGCACGCCTCTCTTAAATAACTATATTATTCTACCGTCTCCCAATATTATGATATATGTATTATAAAATCCAGACAGGGTAAAATTTTATAGATAGTACCTATTAGACTAAAAAGCCCAATAAAGTACAACAGACAGACAGTAAATTTTTTTATAAACTTGGACCTTCAAGTCAAGATCTTGACTCTGCTTAGTTTGGGATTAAATTACCGAGTATGAGTGGTCCTAGGACACCATTTTCATGTTCATATTATAAATACTATCCCACAATCAAATAAAAATTCCCCAGACATAAGGCATGAAAATTCAACAAATTCAGATATACATACGACTCGAACCCACTACCACTAAGGAGAAAGAACTTTAAACTTCGGCCGTTGAACTACTTGCTAACATTCTGTTAGCGCTAGTCGGGAATACTAATCCCGTAGGTGGCAAGACAGGCACGCGTTATAGCATTCTCGTCTCGTCGTTCGAGACTTTTCTCGGGTCTCGTACTCACAACTAGCTAAAGAACCGTTTCATTAAGTTTTTGGACTGTAGTTGTGTTAGGGCTTAGTATTAACATAATATTCTTGGCTAGAGAAATATCGTTTCTTTTAGACTAGTGTAATGTTTTTGTCATTTTGGTAAGAATATAAACTGTTATATTTACCACGTTTTTTTTTTCTATACGTATGTAATTGCCGTTATTTCAATGTAACAAAAACTTATGTATATGGCATCCTGTTTAGAATAAATATCTACAGATGTAGAGCAAATATCTTTTTTACTTAAGATTTTAAATAAGAAAGTGATGTATCTTATGCTGGCTATACACGCTACGGTCTACCGCAGAGGTTACCTGTGCATGTTTACCTACGCAGGTCAAAAATGTTCATAAAACTGCACAGGTGTATTCCCACACACGCTCCGTTATAACTGCGCAGATATACCTGCACAGTTTAATCTCTCCGGTAAACCGTAGCGTGTATGGCGGCCATTAGTACGATACAAATATAGTACCTATATGACATGGGCTACCTTATTCACCATATATATAATTATTAATATATCATCATCATCTTCTTGCCCTGGTCCCAATTTATTTGGGGTCGGTGTTGTACGTCCTTCGCTTCCATTCTTTCTGTCGCCCGTCATCTGATCATTTACCCCTTTTTCTTTCATATCCATCCTCTCACAGTCCATCCATCTTTTCCTTGGCCTCCCTCTGCCTTTCCATCCCTCTACCTTCATATTCATCACTTGCTTACCAACATACATATCATCTCTTCGCATAATATGTCCATACCAATCCAAACGACTTATTAATATATATATACGATACATTTAATTGATTGTCTTGAAAAACCGTCGATTATTTTATCAGACTCAGTATTCTGTTCATAATTTGATGAAACCAATACAAACAAAGTTTTGGTGCGAGCCGAGCTAACCCATTCAACTCTTGGCCGGTTTTTTATTTTTCACCTTTACGTAATACGAGAACCCTTAAAACAGTAGGCCTTAATAAATACAACTGCTAGGTTGTCTCTTGTTTTCTAACCTTAGCTTAAAAAAACCTAGTCAGAAGTTCAGCGGGTTCTTTCTCAGGTCGATGAAAATATAGATATTATTATATTACCCATCGTACTCTTTACCTACGGGTAAGAGAGGGAGAGAAAATGAACTACCTATGTCTATACATATTAATATTCTGTCTTGTGATAAAAAAAACTATTTAAAGTAAGTGCGTATATTTTATTCACTTGATACAAGGCATACACATTTTCTTTTTAATATTTATATGTCTGTGTTTCTGCTTGTTTGGAGTATTCTAATGCAGATACAGTTCAAGTTAAAGGTTAACTTGGACTGTTAGGTGAATCTAATGTCAAAATGCAAAAAAAGGGCGAGTCTAGCCCCGGGGAACAATTAGTATCCAATAAAAGTTCATTAGTAAAAGTGTATAGTGGTAGTCTTTAGACGCAATTGTGATTCAGTCCGTCTGTATATGCAAAACAGTGGCTTACAGCTAAGCATAAAGCAGCTGCTAAGCCACCCGACATGAGCGAAGCAGCTAAGCGAAACGTAGTGATTTAAGCGGTCACCTAGCCGCTTAGAATTATTTAGAGTATTATGGGTTCAATCCCCACATGAGACAACAGTTGGTATGATCCCTAAATAAAATTGTTGTTTCGAGTCTTCCTACTCCCTCTCCGTTGAGCGTATGTCTGTAAATCCTCCGCGACACAGGATTTATTCCGCGGGAGAATTCCATTTTTATAGGTAAATAAATCTCATAATAATGACACCTGAGCTGAGCTTTAGGAAATTAAAGTGAAATTATTGCATGATTTCCTTGCACACTGCTCAGCTCTATAATATACGCAGCCTTATCAGTGCATTGCGCAGTTTGTATCACTCGGTTTATTTTTAGAGAGAATCTACGTAAAGTAAATGAACTGCGGTGATTAAGGATTGTGAAGAACTTCTAGATTTTGTATTAATGTTGTTACTTAGTATTCAGATGAGACTATTATATTTAATACTAGCTGACCCAGCGAACTCCGTATCGCCTTTTTAAGAGTTTTTATTAAAATCCCTTTTTCCCAAGCCCCTTTTCCAAAGTTACCAAATATTGACTTAGAGCGCTTAATCTCTTATCATTTCAGAGTCTATAAGTGATGAACAAACAAACATAGATTTTTATATAATAATGAATTCCCCATTCTTTAAAACATCGGAGACGATACCCATGCCGACTTTAAAAAAAATCCCGTCCGCCATCTTTGATTTCCTATCCGCCATCTTTGATCACGAAATAGATGTTTTATTTGGATTCACCATCCCTTAAATCATCAGAGACGATACATATATTGATTTTTAAAATTATCTCATCCTCCATCTTTGATTTCCCGTCCGCCATCTTGGATCACTAAATAAATTTCATATTATTAATCAGCGTCCCGAAAATCTCGAAAACGATACCCATATAGATTGTATCCTATTCATTTAGCCTTTTTTTGCCTTTGACCCAACCCTCCCCCTTCTCGTTTGACCATTTTATTATTTTTGTCAGAATAATTGGGCTATCATAGGCAATAACAATTTTTAAAATCCGACTGCTAGTTCCTGAGACTGGCGGACATTATCTTTTAGCCTTTTTAGCTTTTTACCCGGCCCCAAAGGGTCGAAGCGTTATGTGATATAGCCTATAGCCTTCCTTTCTTAACTGGGCTATCGTATACAAAAAGAATTTTTCAGATTCGACCGCTAGTTTCTGAGATTAGCGCGTTCAAACAAACAAACAAACTCTTCCGCTTTATTATATTAGTAAAGTGCAAATTGACTCTTTGACGTTAGGAACATACCTACATTGTTTAAGCACCAGTGAGTGCTTGTAATTTAATATGAACTTAATACAATAGCAATAAAGCTCAAATTGATTCTACGTTTTAGTTAGAAAACGTTTGTATGGGATAAAGAAAAGGGCTGTTTTTAGGGTTTTCCCGGCAATTATTAGAATTTTTCTCGCCGTAAAAAACATCTTTGAACTTCAACGAACATTTAAAAAAAAGAATTGGCCAAATTGGTCCAGGCGTTGTTGAGTTATGCGCTTACCAACACATTTTGCGATTCATTTTTATATTATAGATTATGCAGGCCAATTGATGATAACTCACTTTTAATATATGAGACCAATTCAATACTGAGACCCGCTACGTTACTATAGTCAGCGTCTGATAAGTAAGTATATTAAATCAATGATCATTGCAATTAATAAATAATCTTTTTCCAAATACATTCCTGTATTGTAAGAACTACATTTCTGACAACATTCAAATAGAAACAGATATCCTAAACATATGTATAGGTACTTACCTGCCTTGAAACCTGATCCTTAAACTTTTACCAGCTCTGAAATATTTTCAAAAAAAAATCTTTAATCGAAGACAACTATTTCTTGATGTTTAATGTTTTATTGTCTGTCTATTTTAAACAAAGCATAAGTCCTTCGTATTACTGTACAGTACGTCGTAAAGGTTTTCCAGTCATCATGCCAGCTCCCCTTCGGCGTTTATACCATGTGTATGGTGTATGCGAACCCAACGAATTGGTTGTGCAGCCTGAATGTTATGTGGAAGTCTAGACGACATAACTTATCATGGGGAAGGGCCCCTAATGTTGTCAGTATTGAGCAAAGCATTGCAAACTTTAATGCATTGTTTTTAAGGTTTCGTTTTGTATGTTTGTGTAGATGTAAGGGTTACATATTATTGTATTTCAGGTGAATTGTTTCGTTTAACACTCCGTGGCAATTTATGTGCTGAGTGAGCGAAATCCTCATAGATTTCTATTTTTAACTCATTAGAAATTGTTCGATACTCTGTACTGTATATTTCATGAATATTATTAGGGAATGCATCGATAATGCAAAAATTAAACCGGTCAAGTGTGAGTCCGACCCGTAGATACACGTACCTGAACTGTTTCAATAAAAAAATATCATAATCTTACCATGGGACATCTAGGTATCTAATTTAATATTAAATAAGTAGTTATAACACATAGCACCTGTGGTTTTTCGCATTTTCTCCACAGTGATTATATCTTCCGCACCCGTTTCGTAGTAAATACGATGCGCGTAGAGTTCTTATCTCTCGGTGAAATTGGCAAGCGCACCGCAATGAATATTGAGTTTAGAATTTCTCTCGTATTATAAGACACGATTAAGTAAAATTGTCGGTATTCTTGTTCCATTCCTCTGGTAGCATTTATATGAGGCACACTAAGTTAGTACTGGTTGAGAATTGAACCCAAGACCTTCGGGACATCACCACTAGACGAATACGACAAGAGTTTTCAACGCTTACGGTTTTTAAAAGATATAGTAGTAAAACGTACTTGTTAACGGAAACGTCCTCCCAGCTGTCGTTTCAAGAGTCCAGGGTTATATAACTGTGACATTCCGCAAATAAAACGCCAATGGTTAAGCGAACCGTCTGGTGCACTTTAAAAATGAACAACTGCTGCACCGGAGAATAGTCCCGTACAGGGGTTAACAACATCGGAATCACGGATGTGCAGTGAAGCAGTTGAAAGTGTGTTGTAGTTATTTTGCGGGGATTTTAACTTTGAGAACTTATTTTTTGGAAATGTTCGGTAAAGTTTACTTTCGCGTGATGTTTGACGCCTTATAATATGTATGTATTTGTGTCTATTGGGATATAGTGATACAAAATCCGTACTTGACAAAAAACTAGCCACTTAAAGTGATAAAACTATGCGTAAAGACTGCCCAAATTTGGCACCTTATTAGAATTCGATTAATTTCGTCGACCATTGTTCGTAAAATATATTTTTGAAAGGAGTATTTCATGTTAATAGGTAGCGATAGTCCAGTGAAGATACCAATAGCCTGCCATGCAGAGGGTATCAGATGAAACCGGTGGGGGGCACTACTAACTTTTCGATATAAACGTGAAACTCGTACCTATTAGACATAAAACTATGGTCAGCATAAAATTCTTTATAGGATTTCTTAACCTTTAAATCGAATAACTACAACAGTGTGGTAGCCTTAACCATACATGTGAGCAAAACCAAAGAGACACACATCCCAAATGCCTCGAAAATAAATTCAGGTGTATTCAGTAGTTCGTAGTTCATAATTACGAAGTAATTAAAAGCTTGATTGATTGATGAAGAGAGTCCCAGTGACCTGGATTGCTTGATGAAATTATTGAAGACGTTGTTGTGGGATCATCCGTCACACGACGCTTTTGATTGAGTGCCCATGCGTCGGCGAGAAATAAAGTTAGAGCGGTTGACACACAAAATGTGTTTATGGAGAATGTAGGTTCACTTGTAGCGTGTGAATGGTGAATGAAGTTAGGTTCTTGTTGAGAGGTTTGTTTTTGGGCTTACCTTTCTATGGAAGTCAAGTAATTAATAACCCGAAAATGCTGGTATTGGAACGAAATTTAAATTTAACTATTGTACATAAATGCAAATTGAATGCGCTTGCTTAATGTGAACTACACGCCATAACTACTCAAACAGTATCATGCATTTTTGCACACACTTCATAAAATAAATTTTGTATAGTAATTTAGTAATAAAATATTTTACACTTTGCTACGCCAAGCTGTAAACCATCATTACTTTAGTCTTCATTAACCTAACATAGTCCTAGAAGCACTAGCACGTTTTTTGTCATATTCGAATTATAGGAACCTTCAATTTCCAGAAAATACTTTATGATATCGATTTCGATCAACATTTGAAACACACTGTTCAATGCACCAATGTTCACATTTGTATACTCTTGAACTGACCTTCCAAATCTTCAAATGCACTATACATAACTAATATTCTCTATCGCCCATTTCGGTATTCTAGAATTCACTTTTCAATATTTCCGAACTCACTATCCATGTCGATATATCGACAAATTTATCGCTCATCAAAAACGTATACCACAAATATAGGTTTATTACGTAAACAAATATCTTTACTAATGCACCATGTTAACTGTCTGTCTGTCCAATATATTTAGTGAATCAAGCTGAAACGTTTTGGATATCGCCTATGAGTGTATTGGTGATCTAATGAACCGTTTCTGGTGTGTTTATAACTGTAAACATGGCTAATGGTCATAACTCAGCGTTATAATTGACACGTCGTTTGGAAATAATATTGTGTCTGTTATGATGATAGTTTGTGCGTGTTTGTGGATCGTTTGTGAGGGTGAGCGATTTGTCGGATTTGTTTTTATGTAATAATGGAGGGAAGGTATCTAACTAAACGTTTCCGGATTGACTGGTCTTCATATCGTTATAAATACAAACCTTGCACTAGTGGTTGACTGACGGCCAAGCTACAGCTAAAAATATTTCGCGCAAGAAGCTGAAATTTCATATGTATGTTACTTGGAGTCCATAGGGGTGCACTAAGAAGGGATTGCCCGAAATTCTAACGGGATTGCCCAAAATTCTAACGGGATCGCGTAGAAAAGGTAAGAATAAAAATTGTGCGAACGTAAGCTGCGGACATCCTCTAGTACGCAATAATACTGAACTCTTAAGCTAAGATTAAAATTATATGTTACGAACTAGCACTTCAAATCTTTTCACTTCATGTGCTGCTAAGTATTTTTACACGGTTTTTCCCACGGAGGGCTGCGTCGACTTTATATTTTTGCAAAGTTTTATATAAAGTATTTAGTAGTTTTTGCTTGAAAGTGTAACGTAATTCGTTTATTAGTAATAAGATTTTGCATAGCAATTAGCGACTTTACGTTTCTCGAAAGTACACACGAAATTGTCTTTGGACCGTAACTCACGAATTGTCAGCCATAATTGACCGTAATATTCGCCAAATAGCTTTAAATTCAAATGTCTGTTCTCTTGTATTTACACAGTGGCTGACTGTACAAGGCTTGGCGCCTTTTCGTCTTTATAAAGCGTAGCGAAGCGCAACGCAGCGCATTTATTTAGTAAATGATAGGAAGTCCGCTAATGGTGTTTCAGCGCAGTTGTAGCGCACTGTCTGCAGTGTGAAGCGCATTCGAAATTTCTTGTGTATTAATTAAACAGAAGTATTTTGATTTGCTTCCAGTGTTCACTTGCTGTTTGTAGTTGCGCTTTTAAATTATTAAAAAATAAAGTCTATATCAATGCAAAAATAATGGAAGATTTCCTATGCAGTTGCAGTTAAACTGCTGTTAGGCGGTTGGCAAAAATGAATAAAATGTGTTGTCTATGTAAATAATATCTTGCCTACACGCCAAAAAAAGTGGTGAATTCTGCGAGATAATGTAATAATATGATTGGCAGTAGCCAATCATATTATTACATTATCTCGCAGACTGCAAACTGTTATAACTATAGATTCTATAGTAATAGAATCTATAGTTATAACAGTTTTCTTACTTCGAGGCGAGTCGCCGTTTTGTGTAAGCAGCTTATTAAAATTAATATTGAATTTAGTCTTTGAAAGTGTTAGAGTTAGACTAACTAACTAACTAACACAATTTTCGTATCACACACAGTCAGATACAACGTCTTATTTCAAAAATATTATGTCGTTATAATCTACTATCTAATTCGACCACACAGCGTAAATTGACGCGCGACTCCACACCTATATTCCCGTAATTACGCGCCGATTAACGCGGTTGGCGTCGATATACGCGCGTAGTAGTGTTGCAGCTTGGATTCACTACCATTGTAGCATTTATCATGTTAATAACGTATTTCAGTGAAGCAAATTAAGTTATAAGCTATACTACACAATCTGTTAAACAGATTAATTAATGCATAAGAAAAGAAAGAAAAGAAAAGAAAAAAATATTTTGTAACAGCACATAGGACACACAATAGAAAACAAGTAGGTAGGTACATATACAACAAATAGTAGTAGGTATTAGAACATTTATATAAAAGAAAATAAAAAAAAGACAAAAAACAAAAAAACAATTGCAATAGAATAAGGTGAGGATGTGTCCCATCGCTGGCCAAAAAAGGTGGCTGGATCAGCACTATGTCCAGTGATGCTAGTGCATACCGGACGCTGGTATTCTTCCAGCCCCTTCTAGACATCCCGGATGTGCAACCATCGCCGCATAAATAGAATCGCGAAAAGAAAATAGATCGCGGCGCAGCGTGCTGGCGAATTTTTACGTGAGCATATCATATATGATATAATAAGTTAATAATACTACAAACTTTATTTAAATTAAACAAGAATCTATTAACCAAGTTGTTCTGTCCTGCTATGCTAATAAACTCCCAGTCCTTTCATGAACCACGTAGCTCTTAATATTCAAATGTAATATTCTTTATATACTTACTTCAACAAAAAAGAACATTCACCCGTTGACGCTACTACTCAGTCAAAGGCGAAATATTTTCGGTGAAAAAAGTAATCTCATTTTCTCCAAGGAAATTCAGGCCTTCATCGATGGAAGGTCGGCTACCCCATTTCTTAGTATTAGGAAAAAAACTAGACATAAAACCTATAGAGCTTTGGATATAGACTAGTGGATTCTATGTAATACAATCAGCTTGCAGACAATGAGCTACAAATCATCGGCGACACATAATAGACGTCGGCTGGTGTGTATGTGTGTGCTGTTGGGTATTGTAACACACACAGACGCGCGTCTAGTGACAAATGTGTTAGTACGGCGGCGTAAGATCGGAGCAATACCTTAGCGGTCCGTACAAACACCTGCTCGTTAATTAAGTCTCTTTAGGCCGGTTGCACGCTAGTTATGTACGGTAATATATCTGAATCGATCGGCAGTTCCTGCGTGACTGAGTGTGCGGGTAACATATATTATCGTATATGTTGCTCGTACGAGTTTCAAAGCAATTATTATCGCTAAGTTTGTGTATAACTTGTTAAGATTGTATATCAGAAGTTGAGCACGTACTGAAGCTTTCCTAACTTCGTTTTCTACCAAGATAACTCTCAGCTATGATAGGAGAATTATATCAAACATTACTAATTATCTCATGTAGGCAGTATAAAGGTCTTTAAATGCTTATGGTTTGCGAGTGTGGGGTACGAGCTAAATGGTTTACTTTTAGGTATAACTACCCGACAAATTTAATGAGATTTTAAAGTTATTTATACTTATTAATTCGTGTCATACGCTTGTGAATTTGATTAAAAAAGTTATATCCGAATCTAATCCTTGTTAAAAAGTTAGAGAAAATAGAAGGTAATTTATCACTTCCTTTTATATAATTGTGCGTTTGAGACAGAATAAAATATTAATGTATACCAAAGACGAGTAAGAATCGTCTCTGATGTATACGAATCGCGACATTTTGCGAGTATTCTTTGTATGGGTTTAAATAAATTTTAAAAGACAGGAAAATTAAATATTCTAGAGGTTTTAGGCTATTATTTTAAATCTCTAGACACGAAGAGTAACAAAAGTAGGCGTTTTCATAATAGAAATGATAATACCTACTCATAATGATTTCAAAATCCTTCGCTTTTATCCGACCAAATAACATCGTAGTTGACTCTAAGCTATCTTAATAGTAGGTAACGGCATACACTATTTTGTCGTGTCATACTTAAAATGTTTTTCAAAGAAACACATTTGTGACAGCCACGTAATACTTCTTACGGTCCAACACGCACTATTCACATTATTTATCAATTAACCACAGGGTGCATAGATTTGTAGTAGCATTTAATAAGTATAACCCATTATCAAAAAATACATACATACATACATACATAGACTCACGCCTGTTTCCCCGAAGGGGTAGGCAGAGGCATATTAAACGCCCACTTTTCGCCAGTGTTTTGATCCCACGTAATAGGTGGCGAGCCTATTGCCGCTTATCGGGATATTTTGTTTGCCAGAGCCTCGTCCGTTAATCGGCAGGTGCACCACTTGCAGGTGAGGTTGGCTTGGGACCCTAAGTTCTTGGTGGGAACCCTATGCATAAAATATTATTTTGTATAGACATTGCGTTATAAGTGCAAATTTTTAATTTTTACAGTAAATGTAAGATTAATATTAAACACTAGAGGACGCCAGCAGCTACGCCTGCAATTTTTTTTAATTTACCCGTTTTGGACGATCCCGTGGGCATTTCGGGAAATCCCTTCTTAATGCACCCCTACGGTCCCCAAGGAATATACATGCCAAATTTCAGCTTCCTGTGCCCAATAGTTTCGGCTGTAGCGTCTCTGTCAGTCAGTCAGTAACGCAAGGATTTTATATATTAAGATTACTACCAGCTGAAGTTAAATGCTAATACTGGGGACAAAATAATGTCAGTTCCAAAGTGCTTGTGCTTTTAACTTAAAAACCTCTTAATATTGAAACTAATAATAATCTAACATGGGTCTCAAAATAGATTTAGACAATAAAGACCAGTCACTTGAGCCACTTCCTTGAGTTTCGACATATTTGGATAGACAGACTGACCCTTAAATTAAATTGCCGTCAAAACGGCCAATTTTAGTAGATATTAGTGTGAAAATTATGCGAAGGCAGCGATAGCCGAGTGGAGATATGTACCAACAGACTGATATGCAAAGGGTAGGTATCGGTTTCGAATCCACGGCGCGCAACCAATGACTTTTCGGAGTTATGTGCATATTGAATTATTTATTATCGCTTGTCCCGTGCCTCGTAGAGCACATTAAGCCGTCGGTCTCGGTTATCATGAAGATCTTTGACAGTCGTTTCAGGGCCTCAGTACCTTAATCAACTGACACTAGTCTAAACCATGGAATATCGCTATCCCTTCGGGTTGCGGAGGTTAGACAGGCAGTCGCTCTGTGGAAAAGCTAATATTCAGCCAAATCCGGTTGGACTAGTAAGCGGACCCCAGATTCAAACTGGAATAACACTAAGAGGATGATGAGTGTGAAAATTGTACGAGACAAATAGCTATTGAAAGTTCACAAGTTTGATGTGAAAAACTCAGGGAATAAAAATTTTGGCACTCTTCATACACTCTCTTAATCTCACTTTCTTAATCTGATGGGATATCTGACGACCGTACAAGAATTGGACATAAGACGAACACTTTAACAATGTTTCAGAGGCATAAAACCAATTTTTTGCGCCAATATATAAGTTCTATTAGATCTCTCCGGCATCATCTAGAATAGGGTTTCGACTTGTATACGTGTTGTAAACAACCAAAATGCAGTAATAAATATGTCTTTATGTCTTTATCTTTCTTGACTGAGATCTGAATCATACTCAACTCGGGTATTAAACCCAAGCCCTCATACATAAGCAACATAAGCAATTGCTTCCACCACACTGAGGCAGTCGCTAAATAGAAAAAAATGTATATAAAACATACTTACAAAATCGAATACCTATCGTTCATGTACCTCGGTGATAGTACATCTGACAGCCAGACAAAGAATTGCTGTGCTCACTCGATATTCCTGTCGCATGTCCTAGTGATGAACAGTCGATGACATTAAGTGAAATTATATCGATAAAAATGTGTTTTATTTTGTAGTGGAATCACTTGAATGGTATGTAGTAATTTTATAGTCTGATCACAGATACTATACATAAGTACATAATTATGAGCAAAATATTTTTGCACAATACGTTGAAAGGTTTGCGTATGGTTACGAGGATTTTGAAGTGAAAACAGATTTACTTATGGATGAAATTTGAAATTCAAATTCCGATTTGTTAGGTTTAGTGATCAGTCATATAAACTACTTCTCAAGTAATACTAAAAAAACAATATGTGCCGTATTGTTTTTATTCAGAAACAAAAATGATAATCAAAACCAGATTGCTACGAATGGCAATAAAGCTATTTTTATAACAATGTACAGCAAAATATAAAACGTATGTTGTTCACGGGTGAAATTATTTCGGCAACTTTATTGCTTTTATTTCGAACAAGCCAATAAATCCAGATTTTATCGACACACTCCATCCACTATCAATTAGTATTTTATCGACAAAATGTCTGGTTCCGGTTTCGCTTTATTTGCTACGTTTGTTTTTCCACTGACGCGGCGAGGATGCAGTCGTAATTAAATGCAATCCTTCAAAAAAAATATCTTATATCCTGTATTTATGCTGGTTAATGCAAAATGTAAAACTACATCGCTAGACGCAAAAAAATAAGAAATAGCGACTAATTACACATCTTAGAGCATTTATGTAGACCGTACAAGTCTAATTTTATGCGAGACAGAACTCTTAATCACTTTTTCCCATCTTCTAAGTGAGATATTAGTATAGTCATATTTTAGGGCACTCTTTTAGCCCTTAATTACTTTAAATAGGCCGTCAACCCTTTTAAAAGACCATCGATATATTTATTGCATATATATGGGAAAAACCCATCCCTAGAAGTGCGTTTAGTCTTGGATGGAGTCCAGCCGAGTGGGGCCGGGTCAATAAATATGTATGAATCGGACATGTCGTGTTTTATAAGGGATAATACTGGTATTCTGTTTAGACTGGCCGAGGCACCGCCACGCAATAACATATTATATGTACTTAAGTTGTTTTAGCCTCTTTGTATTGACACAGTGTCTTTTTATGCTAAGGGATCGAAAGTAAAAGGTTGTGTTATTATAAAGTTATGTTGATGTTATAGATATCGCACCTAGCGTCATTTGATTAGCTATTCTTATGAATAATGGATTGTTTAAGTTAAGAAATGTTAGCAAAGGTCGCAGTTCGGATGGGTGACCGATCATTGTGACGGTTACATAGAGCAATACCTTGCTTCAAGAATTAAGTACTTCCTAGCTGAGTCCAGATAAAAATATTCTCATCTGTGTCAAGTAAAGTTTCTTTTTTAATCTTCAGACAGGTTTAAAACTAATTTAAACTTCCATAACAAGTATATCCTTTTTGAAATCTTCTGAAAGGTTGAAAATTAATTGAAACTTACAACTAGGTGCAAAACATAAAGTGTGATAGTTGTAACTCGTATAGAATTAACGGGTTTACTTTGAGAACGTTTACTTCTCATTCCGGGTCTCTCTCTGAGAGGTCTTCATAAAACACAGGATTAACGCCAGGCTTTATATTAAACCCGGTTTATAGTGACTGCATTTTCTGCCAAAGACTTAGTTGCTATTGCAAGTAGTCTGAATTTAGTTGCATGCAGTTTTATTCACAGATCTTTAATCGACTTCAATAAAAAGAGGAGGTTTTCAATTAGACGTACGTATGTACGTATTACTGGTGCTTCTCATGTGGTCCCATTTAAATTTGATCAAGATTTGACGAGTAATTTGAGTTAACCTTAGTAATGCGTAATAAATTACAGGTGTCAATAACTATTTTCAACCAGTCATATAGGAAAATGAACGATAACAATCTCACACAGCTTATAATTGCAAATATATAATGCATTATTTTCAGTAACAATTAATTGAAAAGTGGCTACAATTTTCTGTCAGCTTTTTGTTCTCATATTTTTCGCCTTTAGGTTAACTATTTAAATTGTAATTTTTTTTACGTGGAGGTAACAGGTTTTAACTTTGTTTAATTGTATCAGGCGTGGATGAATTTGAATTCACTGTTTCAATATTTGTAAGACTGCTGAAGCTTGCATAGTGGTTTAAGTTGTCACTTCGCTAGTTAACATTGCGCCGAGTGTATGTGTTCTATTCCCACACGAGACAACAATTTTTGATTCACAAATAATTTTTACGAGTCTAAGGTGTTGGTCTGACCCTTGTTTAATTGTTTGTAAACTTTTCTGCTATTCAGGGTTTAATCTTAGTCAGAGATTTAATTAAAATAAGGAAAAGTAGTAAGTATTTTTTTATAGTTATGCAAATGACCAAATTATTATGTTAATCTTGCAGTTTATTATGATTTTTACTTCAAAACATGTCGTGCGTGTCAGCTTTCCACGTGCGCCGCCATTGTTTACGTGATGACGTCACTGTCGTAAAACTACCCGCTACGTTTATTAACGTTTGGAGCATTGACATATATTCTGTACTTTAGTACATATAATATATATCGATGGTTTGGAGTAATAACAACAAAAACTACTCTATGGATGTGAGAAATAGTATTACAGGAAAAATATTTATGAAAGTATTAGAGAACATAGTGAAAGCTCTGTTGAAATTTAGGATGCTCGTATTTATTTGTACAGAAACATTATAACCAGTACCGGAAGTAGTTTATTACTTATGCTTAGGTATATAACTAAATCATTAGGTACATCATTGATACATTTTAACTAGATTTTATTTTCTGGGTTTTGCAAGTAAGATCCAAAAAAGATTATTTATCTTTGACAGGAAGCAGGGCTTAATAATCTTGCAATTCTTACAGAACATGTCTATGGTTAGAATTTTTAATATCTAATATTACCTTAATATTACACTACACGTATAATTAGAGCCTTCCCTTTCATTTTACCGGAACCAGGAAGTCACGGATTACGATTGATTAATTATATTCCTTTGAGGGGCAAATCATTAAAGTTAATCAAAGCCTGTGATGTACCTGCATAATTAATCAAAAGATTTCATTAAACTTCATTATTGAAGACTAGTACCAATTATTTGAGCTTGGCAGTATTTCTATTCTCTGTTTCAGAATTTAATTAATATTCATAAAGATTATTAAATTTTCATGCAGAGTACATACCTACAGAATACATAAAATGCTCTTTACCATTTTATCTAAAAGATTTACTTCAAATTAGCCTTTCCCACCGCTTCGACCACGTGGTATAAAGTGTATGTAATTATTAGTGAAACCAATATAACGCGATAAAAGTTATTTAAAAAAGTGTACTATTAAAAAAATTGTGAATGCTAAACGTAATAATAACATTGGTACTCTAATTTAGGGGATGGTTTTGGGATATATTTGATCAAGAATTTTCAGTTATCTTCATGTAACATTCTAAAGTTGTACCAACCAGACAGACCAATAGGCCGCCGCATTCATAATTTTAGGTAGTATGAATTACCACAACTTTAAATTTGTTAATCATACATTACACACTACCACATATTCATAAAAGTAAAAGTTTGGTCGTCATTTTACTTGTATATTTTAATTACTTGCGCCGGGGGCGTCTATTCACATCCCGGGTAAGTACGCTCAAGAGTATGTCGCGTAATGAACGACCATCACTCTCGCAGAGGGATAAACCTCCTCTCACACTGAAAGAGCAGCAGACATCAACATCAACAGCAGCAAACGAATTTAGACCTTATCTGTATTACTAAAGAGTCTAATATCACTTGAGATGTGATACATCGCTTGACCGTCGGCGGCATCGCAAGCGGCAAAGCGATGTCTACCGTTTAAAGTGCTTAGCAATATTATGCTCTTTTTCACTTAAGATAAGTCTTAAAATTGTTTGACCCTAATATCATTCTCTGAAACTTCGCCGGTCGCTGCTCTATCTGTGTGAATTGAGGCTTATTTGCGTACAAGGCGTAAGATACGAGGCATAAGGCGCGAGGCACTGATGGCATACAAACGAGGCGATTTCGTAAGGATCGCGCCTTAGGGATCGACATCATTGTCTGTTTTTAATAAATATCTTGTATACGCCTCGCGTTGTATTTCCGTACTGCGTGGCGTGACTTGCTTACTATAGCTTTGATTCCAGAACATTCTGGAAGTATAGCCGAATTTTCATAGTTATTGCTTCAAAAGTAGCGGATTTGTCAAACATAATACCCCATTTTCCTTACTCCTTAAGAGTTATAGTTTGAAAAATATAACTCTTAAGGAGTTATAATTACTTAGGCTTTGCCTACCTTACGAAAGTAACCCCCTATCCAAATATGTTTCTTAGTTTAGGCTCTGTCATGATATTGAATTATCATATTATGATATGATAATTCAACTACACACCTTATTTAGTACAATTCTGTTTAGATATAATACTATTGCTATAAATGTGTAGGTTGTATTTCCACTTAATATTATATACTGGCCATACTTACATAAGTAATGACAATATTAACTGCCTACACTCTTTCTCCATTTTAACTTGATTTTTATCTCTCCGTCTGCGGAATACCTATATGAAAAAGTTAAGCAAGATATTTGCTTCACGTGTTATTACTATATAAATATAGTAGGTTGCATAAAGTCAATAAAATTCCCTCAAAAACATTAAATGAACTCAGGTGTTTTTATTTCCTCCTCGAGTATTTCAACAGGGTGTTTTTAAATAATCGATACTTACACCGTTTCGTCTTAGTCGTTTCGTCGGCGGAGGCTATTATTATGCATAAGTAGCGACGCTGAGTCAGCACAAGTACCGACACGTCGTGTACGTTAAACTTGCCGATGTTTTACTATTAAATATTACTTATATGTACTTTAATATTAAGATGTGTTAATAGATCTTGAAGGATGTTCTTGGTGAAACATTTTATAAAGAATCAGTATCAAAATATGTCTTACTAGAGGATGCCCACGGTTACACCTGCGATATTTAAGGCTACTGCTCCGCTCCCATTGCTCATAGCGCGATGTTATATATTCTATAGCCTTTCTCGATAAATGTGCTATCTAACACTGAAATATTTTTTCAAATCGGACCAGTACTTCCTGAGATAAGCGCGTTCAACCAAACAAACAAACTGAGTCTATGTTAAAGTCTGTCAGTCTCACAGTTAGTGTCCTTGATTGCTTAGCCTGGATTTGATCCGGCCGATTTTTTTGGTTCCATTCCCACCCAGGGCATTTTTTGTATGTATATGGGGTGTTATTTTCTATAAAACTTACATGCTTAATAACATACCTAAATGTTAATCAGTTATCTGATTACCATATTCCTAGCTTTAGTTAGGAATCAGATAGCTATTTGTGGATACTGTAATTACTATATGACCTCTGTAGTAAGTAGGTACAGTCGAACAACTTCCCGCTAGACCACCATAAGGGCGAGAAACGCTCAGCAAGACATCGGCGCTTCCAGTGCTACTTTACACGCACATTGACACTCTTATACAAAACCTGTTTAGTGTGCCTCGACTCTATGAGCGAGCCAAGGGATTTTATTTCAAACTGGTCCACCGCCGACTTGTCTGATTGTACATAAACTACCAAAGTTTCCTACATCTTAAAAACTTAATATTTTGTGTATGTGTTAATGCTAAATGTTTGCAAGTTCAAGTAATCTAGTCGGTGCAAAGTACAGCTTAATAAGTGAAGTCACGTCATACGTGCTAGCTAATAGTGGTTTCATTTTGCGCGTAATGACGCTCTAAGTGCTTAGGCACGTAATGGCTTTGTGACTCGTAGTCGTTAGAAATAGATATTGTATTAAACTTCGTTTATTTAGTTAAAGTATTACGGTAATATTATGCGTTTGTGCCAAAAGCAATACCAGTAAATACACCCAATACGTTAGCAATTCTGTTCACCCATGTATACCTAAACCTTATAATATAGTTGATTCACTTACTTTGATTCACACACTCATATTTGTAGCAAGTACTAAAGGATGCCCATTTTTTCCTGATACCGAAGAAATTTCGGGATATTCCACCTTAGTGCACCCCTAAAGTCACTAAGGAACATAAATGCCAAAACGAACATACATGTTTGACTGCACTGTTGGCGTAGTAGTTTAAGCGGCCGCTTCGCCCTTTGACACTGCGCCGAGTGTTGTGGGTTCGATTCCCACACGAGACAACACTTTGTGTGGATTCATAAATTGTTGTTTAGATTCTGGGTGTACATTGTATCCGTTAGTTGTATGTTTGTAAAGTCCCCCGCGACTCAGTATTTAGTCCTAATGCGGGAGTTGTCTTTTTTAATTAAAAATATAAAACAGATATCAGTATCTGGCGAAAAGTGGGTGTAGAAATACATCTCTGCCTACCCCTTCGGGGATAAAAGGCGTGACGATATGTATGTATGTATAAAACAGATAGCGATTATACATACAGATAGAGAACCTTCCCACTGTATACACCAAATGAAATTGGCTTTTAGAACGAAACTCTAACTTACCTACATGCTAACGTCATTAATCATGATTTGACTTAGTGTGGGATACTAATGTATCGATTGATTTCTGCCGCACCCACCAATCAGTTTATAAATATAGATACTTAATTTTATTTACATCTGTTCTGTAGCGCAGTGGTGAAAGCCTACTTTGGCATTTAATACTGTCAAGGGTTAAGGGTTCGGTTCACACGCTTTACAAAACTTTGAGATGCAAACCTTTTTTGGCAATAGGTGTATTTTGTGGCCGTATTTTTGTAACGTACAGAGGATTGTTTTCTAGTTAACACGTTGTATTTTTATTGTAAAGAGCGCTCTCTAATCTATCTGTAAAATTCATTTGATCAGCGTACAAACTGACATAACAATCAATAAGTTAACCGCAGTCCTTTTCATAGAAAACAAGGCTTTCTTTTAGTGCCTATCTTCTGTTGAAATTATAATACACAACACCCGGCGGCGCGGCGGAGAGTAAACGAATACAACGCCGAAGGTTGCGATTTCGATTCCCGGTCAAGATAAACATTTGTGTGCGTGAACATGGATGTAGGGTATGGAGACTATATGATTGAACTCGGGACATATTCCCAATCCACCAGCTTGTCTATTTGCGTATAACTGCATACTATTGTATAAAAGATTGCTGGCATTCTTAAAAAAGCCATAGTGTACTAAAATAAACAGAACGATTTTAGAAAACTATTTCGGTACACTAGTAAATCTATTTATCAAACTATTCCTAGACTGTTACCGATCACGTTACAGGTATAAATCTCGAATCTGCAATGATATATAGCCCATACTAACAACACAAAGGCGAAAGTTTGTCTTTTACGCTTTCACGCCTAAACTTCTGAACCGATTTTCATGAAATTTAGCATCGAAATAGTTGAAAAACGAGGGTCAAAGGTAGGCTAGGTATATTTTCAAATAACAACTTATAAGTTGTTAAAATTCGGGACACAAGCTAAATTAGATTCACACATAAAATTCTTATGGTTTAACAAATAGTACAGGCAGGTAAAGCCGCGGCTAAAGCTAGTTATTAATAAATAATTGTCTGCGTTGCCTATAAACCACCGATATATCAGGATCTCCGCAGAATTATTAGCCTGAAATAATGGAGCACCGAGCGAACGGCGCGTCATGCACGGAAATATATCGTCGTAAAACTCTCTGTACCACAAATATATGTTTGATAATTTCCTTCAGGATTCATACTGAATAGGCGTAGACTTTTCGGCTGAATATTTGCTTATCATACCTTATTTTTCTTTTCTTAAATATGTGTAATTAATTATTTTAGGGCTAGATCTGTTTGCATATATTAAATCTATATTAGGTTGCAACTGTGTATCTAAAATACTATTATATTCTACAATAGACTTCGGCCGTGGCTCCGCCTGCGTAAATCATAGTATACACCTAAACCTTCCTTTCGAGTCACACTATCTACGGTGAAAACCGTACAAAAATCCGTCCAGTAGTTATTTAGTTTATCGCTCTCATACAGACAGACAGGATAGATAGAGAGGTACATATCTACAATTTAAGTATCGTAGGTTAAACATTGCAATCATAAGTACAGACTTAGAACTTACTTCCTTATCAAACTGGGCCATCGCCGACCAAAATGGCCGAAAGGCGTCGCTCGGATTGGTATGAACGAAAAAATTAATCATGATAACTAAATTTTGATGGATGCGAAGCACGAGATAGACGAGGACTGGCAAGCGAGGCAGGTCTGGCCAGGAAAGGTCGCGGTATGTCATAGTCATAGTCCCTGTGAGTCCACTATTCATGGTAGTTCGTGGGAGGAATATGCCACGGTGGTCATCTATACTAATATTATAAAGAGGAAAAATTTGTATTTTTGTTTGTAATGGATAAACTCAAAAACTACTGGACCGATTTTAAAAATTCTTTCACCATTAGAAAGCTACATTATCTGCGAGTATCAAAGTATATAGTAACATAGGCTATATTTTATTTTAGAAAAAATAGGGGTCCGTAAGATATTTGGGTCTTTTCGGGTACACGAAGTAGTTCCCTCAGGACGCGGGTGCAACCGCGGGAAACGGCTAGTATTATCTAATCTAATACTAATTCTGTATAATGCAGAGTGGACAACAACAGCTCTCGATAGAGAGAGGTGGAAAGAGGGTAGGGAGGCCTTTGCCCTGCAGTGAGACAGGTTAGGCTGTAGATAATAATAATAATACTAATATATAAAGCTAAAGAGTTTGTTTAGTTTGCTTTAACGCGTTAATCTCAAGAACTACTGTCCGATTTGAAAAATTCATTCAGTGTTAGATAGCCCATTTATCGAGGCATTCTATAGGTTATATAACATCACGCTATGAGCCATGGCAGCGGAGCAGCAGCCTAAAATAACGCGGGTGTAACCGCGGGCTCATCTAGTAGGTAATACATAATGTATAGATGAAACTCCATCACTATAATATAATACGCCAAGTAAGTCCACCCACACATAATGTTGCAACCATCGGTTTGTTTGTCGAATGAATCAATGCATTGCGAGCGCGTCTCGTTTTACCACTGTTATATGTACATAGTTAGTGCCACTAAATCTCCCGAGTATTAGAACATAAATGTCCGCCACAGTCACTCATACGTGAAACTGACGCAATTTTGTGATTCAGAACTATATGCGGCATGCCAATGCACTCTGTTTTGTGCTAATTAAGAAAAGTTTACATTTGTATACCAATCAAGCATTAATTATCGCTTGTACCGTGCCGTGGAGTGCACGTTGAGATGTGGTAGATCTTTGACATTCTTTATGGGGAGTCGGTATTCTTGAATATATTAACACTTTTCTAAGCCATGGCATATGACTATCTCTTTGGGTTGTAACGCCAGACAGCAGTAGCTCTGCAGAAATGCTAGTATTCCGTCAAATCTGTTTAGACTAGAAAGCGATCCCCGGGCTCTAAGGCAATTTTTTTTTTTATGTTAATAGGTGGCAAACGAGCAGACGGATTGCCTGATGGTAAGCAATTACCGCCGCTCATGGACACAAGCAACACCACAGGAGTCACAAGTGCGTTGCCGCCCATTGGGGTTGGGAATGCGGATAGGATGAGGAGTGGGATGAGGGAGAAGGCATAGGGGATAGGGCCTCCGGCACTCTCACTCACCGAACGAAACGCAACAGTTTAGGTACCGTTACTTTACGTCGATTGTCTGTGAGAGGGTAGTACTTCCCCGGTCGAGCCGGCCCATTCATGCTGAAATCAGCAAGGCTCTGCTGCCGTGTTTTGGATGATACCGAGATAAGGCTAGGACGATGATGATGTGATAACAGTCATAATATTAGAAACAACGTGAATGTTTGTGCACCTCTAATTTATATTAAATGTTTTCAAAACTTCGTTTTTTCATATCGGTACCGAACCATCCTAGATTTCTTAGACAAAAAGCAAGTTCATTAACTACTTTTGAAACTCTTAAGACTAAGTAAGAACGCTTTTTCTAGGCTTAACTTAAGCCACATCTTAGTACATTAATGGCAGAATCTTTGTAGAAAGTGCTTAAGAGAGAAATTTTATTATGTAAGGTAATGTTTTTGAGTTTAAACTTTATTATATCTGTATCGTTTTTAAATACCAACATATATTATGATTATTATAAATGGCAAAATTTGTGAGGATGCATGGATGTAAGTTACTCTTTCCTCAGTTTTCCTTAGTCTATCACATAGGCTACCTTTTGTCGCAGTAACCGACTGTCACCCGGGCATAAACCCAGGAAATTTATGTTAACTTGCGCGTCAAGAGCTCTTTACATCATGTAGTAATAGTGTTACTGCAGTACCGAGAATCAATACCTACATAAAAGGTGAAATATAAAAACCCCATCTCCCCAAAAAATAGTGTGGTATGTATAGACATAGTTAGCCTCCCGACGTGGCTTCCAATCCCGCTCAGAGGGGCTCTCAGTTTAATGTAGCTAATACGTACCACTAACGGTAATTTGATCGTTCTCGACAGATGTTACTTATTGATACTGTGCTCTTGTTTTATTTCTTACCATTATGTATGTAATCTCAACCAATACAACAAATAATAGTGCAGGAGTGTGTGGTGTTTGTACGATTGTTGTGCTGACATAACAAAACAGCTGAATCGAATTCGAAGAACTCTAAACTAATTTAATAAAGCTGAAGAGTTTGTTTGGTTGTATCCGCTTATCTTAAAAGCTACTGGTCCGGTTTGTATAATTATTTTGATGCTGCATAGCCCGTTTATTGAGCAAAGCTATAAGCTATATAACATCACGCTTTGAGCCACGAGTGTAGCGCAGTAGCCCTCAATAACGCAAGTGTAACCGCAGTCTCACCTAGTTCTAAATAACAAGTGTAATTGTTACAACGACGGTTAACATTGAACACAAATACTTATTGCTTATTGCAGTAGAGAAATAAAACTGAACTGTATTTGTAAACGTAAACTTCTCATGAATAGTTTTATGTAACATAAAATACAAAGTATTAGTGATTAGTGATTCTATACACTGTTGTTATTCTGAGCTTTTGCATAGGTACATAGAACTAGAAGATATGTATCCTCAACGGAGCCCGCACATGTTATTTTAATTAAAGAGCTTCTTTCCAATCCCATGGGAATTTCGGAAAATACCTCCTTAGTGCACCTCTACGGTCCCCAAGGAATATGTAAGCCAAATTTTAGTTTCTTGCATTTAATAATTTCTGCTGTGCATTGTCTGTCTGTCAGTTTGTAACGCAAGCATTTTTTATATACAGGATCGGGCAGAAAGGGTCCTGTAGTTATTTAGAAATAAAGAATAAAATCGGGGAGTTATAATTCATAGCGAGACTTGGCTTGTCGATCGTAACAGATCGCCAAAGTTAAGCAACACTTGCACAGGTCGCCATTTGGATGGGTGACCAAGTGTGGCATTTACATCTGACGCGCTCGATCCGTAGCGCTACTGTGCTTCGGAACACACGTAAAGCTGTCGGTCTTGGTTCTTGTCTCAGGATAAGTATCGTTAGGTCATGTCGGGGGCCTTCGGGCGGTCTGAAAACTCTGACACCAGAGTTGGCTACACACTCACACGAAAAACAAAACAATAAATCTTAAAACGACCGACGTTCTTTGACGACCGGTTGGCGTAGCGGGAGTGTAACCCACTGCTACGCCGATGGTCGCGGGTACGATTCCCGCTCAAGTCAAACATTTGTATGCATGAACATGGATGTTTGTCTTGGTCTGGGTGTTTCTATGTATAATATGTATGTATTTACAAAAAATAAAGTATATATGTATGTTTATCCATTATCTAGTACCCATAGTACAAGCTCTGCTTAGTTTGGGACTAGATGGTGATGTGTGTATGTGGTAGAATATTAGTATATTATTATTATTAAAAGACTCAGCAAATATTTAGGTGTGTAGCGACTTTTGTACTTCACTGTACACACATTAACAACATGACGAGATCATTTACGTCACTTGTCGCGAGTGTGAATGTTCATCACGCTGCATGTGTCGCTCATGAAACGGACGCAAATGAACCCGTCGTGCGAGCTAACTTAATGTTGCTGCCAAATGTAATTCTCCTGGGACGGACGGTTTATTCGGTGTTGTACCTTGGATGAAATGAAAAATGTATGTTCAATTGCACGTATAGTGTAATGGTTTAAGTGACATTGATTCAGAGTACTACGTCGAGTGGTGCGGGTTCGATCCTCATACCAGTTTCCTGCTTAAGATTGCGTCAAGGGTTGCGGGTTTGATCTACTAGCTGATCTACCAGTATATTAACGGGTCTTAACTTATCTAAGGTATAAATACCAATTTTTCCGACGTTTCGCTCGTCTTGCACCGAGCGTGGTCGCGGAGAGACCTTTTTTAAAATCGATTATTTATTATTATTAGTCGTTGTTTCTAATATGAGGAAAATATTCAGTTGTTAATATTCACTTGTTCCTTGGCTACCTGTTGTGTAAGCCCAACTGAAACTTTCAATAATTTTAAAAGGATATTCATCCGTCGATAACTTGAATAATATAAGAAGTTCAAGTAAGTTTTAATGTCTGAAAATATATGATTAAAATAAAAGTGAATTATAATTTTCATAAAATATTCACATTCTACAACCCATATTGACGAGTATCACATAAATATTAAAATCACAGACAGACTACATTATATCATTAATTTAATAATTATAAGGCATATTAAAATAGCTTCGTACCGCGATTTAATGACAATCCAAGTTACAATGCAATAATCATTATCACAGCAACCGGCCATGCTTCAACAATGCAATAATCATTATCACAGCAACCGGCCATGCTTAATACAAACATTAATAAAGCTTGCTTGTACTATTTGTAACTTAACTCTGCGAATATACAATACATTTTTACGTTCAAGTTCGCAGTACAGTAGTGTTGCGGTGCTATATTGAGACACGAAAGAGTTAAACTTAAAAGAGATATCAAACACGACACTGAGGAACGCTTCTGTAACTTTCTCGAAACTTTCATACATGCTTTAATTGTTATCCTATTAGCTCAAAAAACAGTGTTATTGTCTTGAAAACGTAGACCCAAAAATTTAAGAATAGTGTTCTTTGAACAACGATTTTGGAATCTTGACGTAAGCTCTATAACATTACCCAAATTTACTTTAAAATTAATCTCATTGATTCAAGCACATAGACATGTTTCTACAGGATGCCTAATACTTGAATCATCAAACATATCCGTAATCCGTTAACTTAGTGCAGAAATAGCTTTTTAATAAACTGTTCAAGCTAAATAAAACCGTTTAAAAACCAAAAATGTTAATAGGAATAGAATTAATTTCAAACATATTAGGTAAAATTACCTACATAGCTTATCGCTTCTGGTGTACTATAGGCCTTACACCGATACACAGGACTCGTAATAAATATATTGGATTACCTCTGGGTGACCTGCGGCGTGACCGATGACGTCATATCTGTGACGTCACACATATGACGTAGCCGCGCCTCCCCGAGGCATTGCATTATCAGGTTATGATTACTTGTGGGCATCGCTATGTGTTTGGTGCGGTGGAATGAAATTGTGTTGTTTAGCGCCATTTTAGACCTTAACGCAGATCTCCAAAGAATAGTGGAATGGGCTGAAACCAATTGTCTTGTTCTCAATCCCTCTAAAACTAAATACATGGTGTTTGGCACACCAAATAATGTAAGTCATATTCGACTCCCTCCAATCACCGTCATGGGCGAGACAATCACAAAAGTAGAAGAGGCTCGTAACCTTGGGCTTATTATGGACTCAGGGCTTCGATACGAGAAGCATGTAACTGAAGCCGTACGTAATTGCTTCTATAGATTGAAAGTCCTGTATAAAATGCGTCCGTATTTATCTGAGGAATTACGCATCCGACTGATAGAAACAGTTGTCCTATCCAAATTAAATTATGTCTGTACAGTGTACGGCCCGCGCCTTTAGTCTCGCACGGATCGCCTTATTCAGAGGGTACAGAATGCTTGCGCCCGTTTCTGCTTTAAAATACCATATAGAAGCCATGTTACACCTTTTTTGAATGCTCACTATATTTTAAAAATGAAATCGAGGCGTAAGCTTCATCTAGCAGCGCTCATGTTCGGGGTGGTCAAGCTCAAGGAGCCCCAGTACCTGTATGAGAAACTTGTCTGGGTTAATAGTGGGCGGGACCTAGTAAATAGACAATGTGCGCGACAACATGCCGTAATGCCTCACAAGACCACGGCATTCAGAGGCGGCTTCCGCTATGCGGCATTCAAGGTCTGGAATAATATCCCGCCGCCTATCAGGCGACTCAATTCTATCGGTACGTTTAAGAAACGTTTACGCCAGTACCTTATGGATGCGCAGCGGGAGTTGGACATGGTAAATACAAATACATCATTAATATAAGCGGAATGATATTGTTCAGTATATAGTTAAGAGACTACTATGGACATGTGTGTGTGTGTGTGTGTTTGTGTGTATGCTGTATGTGTATTTGATTTATACTTGTGTGATGGTTTGTTATGCGTGCGTCACTTAAGGATCTGGTTGAAAATCAGCGTCAGCCTTCGGGCTGGCAAATGCTAAACCAGGTCCTTTTTAGACCGCGTTGTGAGACGCCACTATTGTATAATTATGTATATTATGTTCTGCATTGAATATTATTATAGCTTTCTGTTATTTTCTGGTATTGTCTGTCATATTTGCATGTTACTTATTTTATTCTTTACTTTCACTTTTATATGTATTTCAGTGTTTTTGTGTATTTTTTTTTATATTTATTGGCGTCCATTGTGCAGAGTCTAAATAAATTTATTTTCTTTCTTTCTTTCTTTCTATACTTATGTGGTATATACTAAGGTGAATGGAGGTGGAGCTATGATGTTGATTTGATTCCATGGGGCGGCGGTAGGTAATCGGTAACCAACAGGCGACCCACCTGCTCGTTTGCCTCGTTTATCATAAAAAATACTACTAACATATTTATTTTGAGCACTATATAGACATGCAGATCTGAATTTTTATCTTGGTTCTCAATGTGAGGATAGCATTTTTCGGCTGTTAACTCCGTATGATATGTTGACTTAAGCATAATTATAGTACATTTATGCAGCACAATAAAAAAGAGCAATAAAAAAAAATCACTTTCCTTTGATTATAATAAATCTTTGCTCAAATATCGTACTATTAGTTGACATTACCACCTTAAAAATAAATGCATCATGTCTTTTTATGAAAAAAAAAACAATCGCACGCACTAAGATTTCTCAAACTTTCTATGATCTGACACAAGAACACCCAAAACAATTTCTGAACCGTTCCAATCGTATACTACATACAGCTTTCCGTTAAGTCTTAATAACTTTCAGTCTAACTCACTAAACTGTTTTACCTTTCTCTCTATTTCTATTCCATTGGGTATAACTACACCCACTTAGTTAGATGCCCCTATAAGTCACTATTAATTACAACCAACCATTTATTACCACAATTTATGGGCAATCTTACCTATAGATCGCTGCCGACTTTCGTTAACTGATAGATAAAAGGGTAGGTATTTTTTTCGCTTGATAAACGGTGAAAGAAAACATCGTCAGGAAACCTGCATGTCTGAGAGTTCCCTACAATGTTGTCGAAAGACATGTGAAGTCTGCTAACCCATACTTGACCGGCGTGGTGGACTATGGCCTTACACTTCTCATAAAGAGAAGAGTCCGGTACTCAGCTGTGTGACTGTTATATACAGGACTGATGATGATCATACGTTTTTATATGTTAATAGTATATTTCGGGATTCCTTCTTTTTGCATAATGGCTTTTTTCCTTAAATACCTTCACATAGATTTATTAGTCTAATAAGACCTTGCCATAGTTGTGTTTATTTCTTCTATTTTTTTCAATTAAACAACGTTTGCTAGTGTCGGTGTTTTTTATCTTATAAGTGTTTAAGGACTGCCCTTCCAAAGCCTACCTAATCAAATTGCCATACATAGCAAGTAACTCGTAGACAACCCGAGTGGGTCAGTATGTCGGATATAACTTCCGATCGGTAATAATACGCGCTGGACGGTCGCCAGACTCGATAGTAGAAGGTACTACGGTTCGGTGCCAGCTGTTGCAATTATAGCTGGTGGTATATGAAAGTACACATGATTGTATTAAGACATTCGGCACAGATTGTAAGTAAATTGTACGCAAGCAATTATATTTCAAAGTATATAGCATCGGCATATGTTTTTCGGTCCTTAAACATGCATACATAGACTTTTACGCCTGTGTCCCAAACGGGTAAGCAGAGACTACGGACAGCCATTTGCAACGATCTTGACATACTTATCTCTATTGTTTTATTCACTCTCATCAATTTTTTCATGCATGTTCATATTTCGACATTCAAGTTTCTACTGCCATACTTATATCGTTAACACTAAGTATATTTTATTTTACTTTAAGTCTACTTATAATGAGCTAGTTCATCCCATCGTTCAAATGAGGTGTGATATCTTATACCTCTTACAAACATCTCCCCTTTGAAACAAACTCATATTATTTTAATATCATAAATCTCCATTAAAACGAAGGCAAATTGCCAGTATAATGTCTTAATTGTAGTTGGCTATATATTACAAGAAAACGTCAACAAACTTAATACAAGTGACGTCATAACTATTACGACACACTCGTCTTGCAAATAATGTCTCACGGACATAATTATATTCAGGTGCACATTACCAGTGTAAACTAAGCTTTGATTGTATGGCAAGTCTATACAATGACAGTCCTAGTTTAGCTGGAGGTATCGTTTATATAGTTGGGTCTTATGATACAATTGTTCAAACTAATTTTGTAATGTTTTGAGTTTGTAACTACTGTTGCTTGATAGTGGGGCATCTAATTGTTATTGTCTATGTTTGTTCAACTGTGTAATTTATATCAAGGAAAACATAATACACTTAACTGATTTCAATTGAACAGTAACAATAGAACAGAATGAGTTGCTACAGGACTAAAAATATGCATAAAATATCATCGAAACATAATTATGACCTCATCTAGTTATGATCAACCTAACCAAAAACCTATGAACTAGTATTTTCAGTCATAAAGATCCACAAATCAAGCGTATAATTAGAGCTGAGACTCCGAGAAAACTTGAAACTGTGAGCGAAACCGCGGCCTCTTAAGTATATCATATGCAAAATAAAATAAATAGGTACCATCTTAAACTTGCCAACAACAAAAAACATGGTTCACATTAAACTTCACAACGACTTACGTAAATATGTAACAGCCATGTTGGTAAAATTATAGCCAAGCCCGCCAAGTCGCACTTGGCGCCGCCTAGGGCTCTAATTACGAGTAATGGACGAACTTGGCCGGGAAAGCGCCCCTCTACTTCACTAAAGATAATAATGAGCAGTTTTGTTCAACCCTATTTAGTGAAAAAAGGTTTTATTGTGGAAAATAAGTGAAAAGATTTGCTCCTTTCATATTTATAAAACAAAGTTGGAATGGATTTTGTAGGCGCGGAGAATGGTGAACGTTGTTAGTCACGAAGTGTTTTTATATTTAATTCTTAGTGTGTTGATTTTGTCTTTGATAAAAAGTTACTTGCGATTCTTGTAAGAATCGCTTTTGAGATATCTAATACCTTTATTTCAATAACCCGAAATTTCACCACTGTTATCTTAATCATGGTAAACAACTGTGCCCAAATATTGATCGGATACTCGTGACAAAGGTGCGAGGTTCATATCCCAAAGGATTGTTAAAATGTATGTCAATGACAAAAGCATGGTCTCTTAAATTGCTAGTTCTTACGGGTATTATTATTAGTCCAAATTTGCACTAGGCTGTTTCTGGTACTGCTTTTTTAATCACAAGTAAGGTGAGAATGAAATCCTATGTTTTGAATAGCGGCAAATCACAAACAGTTTAGAATGTTGTATCTAGCTAGTGATTAACAGAAACTATCTTAATATATAAAATCCTTGCGTTACTGACTGACTGACAGACACGCTACAGCCGAAACTATTGGGCGCAGGAAGCTGAAATTTGGCATGTGTGTACCTTGGGGACCGTGGGGGTGCACTAAGAAGGGATTTCCCGAAATTCCCTCGGGATCGGACAAAATGGGTAAATTTAAAAAATTGCAGGCGTAGCTGCTGGCGTCCTCTAGTTAGGTATAATTTTAATTACTAAGCATAATTATGATACCATTCTACCTTATAAATAAACTCGTGATGTGACATTCCTTGTAAATCAGGTTCTAGAATGTTCGTCTTTCTTTCACTCAGCAGTTATCTAAATAAGTTTGATCCGAATTGCCCGTAATTGTGCTAAATGGCTCATTTTGAATAAGAAATACAAAAAACGTTCTCTTAGAAGTGTCGTTTAGCTAAAGCACCTAGCTTCATTGTATAAGAGACGTTATGGAGGATTTAGGCGAACGACTAAGGAGGAATAAATACGTTATTGACTAAAAGCAATGAAATATCAACTTTTAATTCTGACTAAATTACTTTTGCTAGAGAAACATGCCTATATCCGAAGAGGTAGGCAGAGGTGTGATACACCCTGCCATGTTATGAATTTTTTGTAGGTTCTATGTACTTTTGCTATACACCTTCCCAAGTTCAAAATGAGTGTCAACATTGATGTACAATATATCTAGAATCTATCTGATTCGATGCCTGGTCTAAGGAAGTGTATAGTGTGTGTACCTACTACTTTTAAATAAAAGTGTATGAAGGTATATAGATGAATGTGTCGCCTTGTCGACGCTACAATTATGTTAGTTCGACAACAAATTGAGTTTGTTTTAGTTGAGTAGAATAATTTGAAGGCATATATTCAACGCGTTCATATTACAACCTATTTGCGTAAACTGTATTAATTTCATATTGGATGGACTGTGTGAGGATAGATATGAAAGAGAAAAGGGTAAATGATCGGATGACTGGTGACAGAGAAGTATGGAAGAGAAGGACATACTGCGCCGACCCCAAATAATTTGGGACCAGGGCAAGACAATGATGAATGATGTTTACTCGTTACTTCTCTCGTTAGTTGCCTGTTACTAGTATACATACAACACCAACCACAATATTTTTAGTTTATATTTTATTTTGTTGACTTTTTTTTTAGTTTTTGTGTTTACACGTTTAGATTTGTGAATCGATACCGTATCATCGACGAGAGTGGATAACAGGTTTTTCGTGTGACGGGTTTTCCATGTTTTCTATTTTAGCGATTCTCTTTATTGATGCGTATATACATATACTGGGCACGGCCCTCTTCTTACTTATGCATATAATATCGCTCTTTTGTGTACTATACTATTTACCGTCTGACGATCTCCCTTTAGAAGAAAGAAGAGAATATTAACGTTTTAATATCAGACTATTTTGCTTAGTTATAATGCACGTTTAATGTTATAGTTTTACAATACAAAACCACAAAACACGCAACAAAATAACTGTAGGTATTTAAAAAAGTGCTTGTGTTAACGAGATTTCTATTCCAGCTTGTGTATTTGGTTGTGAACATTTTCCTATAATAATATTATAATTAATTGCACAAATATAACAGACAACACTTTTTAAAATATATACCTACTCGATTATATAAACTTTGTGTATTCACGAATTTTTATATAAAACTATTAAATTTGTGTAGACTTATAATATCCAGTGTTAGTCAGTGTACGTTTTGATGTGTTTATAAATAAGTAGAAAAATATTTTAAAATGTCCCAACAACCGCCTCAACAAGGTTTCGTACCTGAAAAAGTTCAGGAGTTCAATCGAAGAGCTTCTCAAGAGATGTCAGAAGCTATAGCTCAACAGAAAATGCGACAGCAAGAGACTCCAAAGAAGGAGGCTCATCAGAATGGTACTGATAAACCTCCAGGTTCTGAGAAACCTGGTAAAGATGAGAAGCCTAAAGTGGAAACTGGGTATACCAGGCAGAATTTGGACAGTAAGAATCCGTTCTCACCTCACTTCTACCGAAGCAGTAGTCGACCGCACGGCCACTTCGAGATGGGGCCTCGTGGACTGGATTATTCTCCTCACCGAATGGGTCTGGACTTTTCGAATAGACTGCGTGATTATGGTCCTCAGCGTTCCACGTCCATTCACGGTCATGAGCTGACTGATGCTCCGATGAAGCCTGAGTACCTTGGGCATCGGAACCACTTCGGCAGTCAGATAGTGCCCGGTGGGATGAACCATCCGGACGTGGTCTTCAGACACGATTACTACAATCAGATGGGGTTTTCTCCCCCGAGGGCGTCGAGGTTTTCGTCCCAGGAGTACCTGAACGCACCGGCTCAGTACGGCCGGTGGCCGGACTACAGGGCTGAGTATCGACAGCGACGGCGCTCTCAGCAGGATCTACACTCATTGGGACAGAGTCCTGAATCAGGTACTTATAGTTTGTAGACTTTTTAACTGTTTTCAGGATACACAGAAGACAATTTCAGAAACTAGTATAATGTATTGAATTTCTTCTAAATTCAAATAAGCAATCTGTGTTTGAAAGCAACCAGAATAAAGATGACCATGCGTTAAGAATAGGTCATACATGATAACATGTGCTTTATAAAACTTTATTTGTAACTTCAAAAAAGAGTTTATCTAAACAGGTACTCGTAGTTTGCGCACTCACAACGCTAAATTAAGCTTTACAATTGCAATACAATTTTAGTAATTCTTTCCTACGCTATAACAACGGCACAAATGTCAAAGTGTTTAGCTTAACGCGTAACCGTGTGTACAAACACAGCATATAAGTCATGAGAACATGAGTTATCTTAGGCCTAAAACATGCAAACAGCCTCCTATTACCAAATGCCGGGCAATCCTTGCTTTTGTGCTGCAATATAATTTGATTTACCGTTTAGTATGGTTGGCAACGATAATCCTGTTGAGAGATACCTCTAGTTCTCATAAACTGTTTATCAAACGCGACTCTTATTTTGTTTGTTAGTAGTTCCCTTTTATGAAAAGAATAATTGAAAAGTTGAGTCCCATTACCATTTTACAACAGATTACCAAAACAGATAAAAGTTTCACTTCACAAAACTTAATCAATTTGTTTTCTGTTATTCGTCTAAATGACAGTGGAACGGCTCGCTAATAGATTTATGTTAGTGTGGGAATGTCGGGCATTTTTATAAATTGAACGGGAGGTGTTATTGGTGCTATGTTTTGTTTCTATTTGATGAATAGTGAGCCTCCGTTTGCATACATCGCGCTAGGTTGTTACTCTCGCTAATAAAACTGTCAGTGCAATCGGCCCAATATATTTTGTTAGTTTTTTACTGTGTTTTCCACGTTAGAATAGATTAGTTACAGGTGCAAAACTGGACCAGTGGATATGGATATTTGGTGTTGCTGTGTTTTAGGTTAGAGTAGGTAACAGTTACAGTTGCAAAACTGGCGCAATCAACAGGGGTATTCGGTAAATGATTAATTAAGTAGAAATAGATAGTGTAGCTTCTCCTTCGGTAGCACAGTTAGATAAACTCGTATATATTTATGGTTATTTGACCTCACGTTCATAGTTCACGCTTCTACATTTGTATTAAAGTATAAAATAATTGCTTGTTTTATTCATCTAACATATTAAGCGAAGTAATTTTGATAGTGTAGGCAACGAAACATAATAATACTAGGAACAAACTTTTTATTAGCGGTTATCCGAAATGTGTCCATTTTTTCATTGTCATTGCTATCAAATATTGTGGCTATGATAAACGTCTTCACCATCGAACGTCTTAGACCCGTTACCAAATGACGTAGGTACAATGCATACAACTTGCAGCAGTCGAAAATCTCTACCAGATTAGACGCCTAGTATGATACACATTATCATTTAAAGCATTAACAAAGTATCTTAAATATTTTACACACATTAATAGAATAAGGTAAAACAAATCGCCCTCTTAGATTTAACTAGCTACGATTAACTTGCCCTTAAGAGCGTCTCAAAATTATTGGAAGGAAACGGTCGGGACTTTACCTAACTGCCTATTAACTTGCACAAATGGTCCTTTACTGAAGAATTAGGTCACGGTAGCCTACACAAGTCCGTTCTGCAGGAAAGTGTAGCAGTTAGCAATTATGAAAAAAATAACTTTTCTGACTTTTAAATGAGATTACAGATTAGTTTTCTTCTTTGACGGTCTGAGATAAACTGCATGTGAGATGCTGCAACATAGAGAAAACTTAAAATGAGACTTCATTTAAAACGAATCGAAAATGGCTTTCTTTAAATTCTATTGAAGCCCAGATGCAATAATAACTAGAGTGAATTCAAGGAACTAACAGTTTTCATGTTATCATTCAACCTTTGCCGGGTATATTTTAGCCAGAGCATATTTTGCATATAAAATGGTAATAACCTTCTACCGAATTAACAAAATATGCTTTGCATGACCCGGACAACCCTTTAAACTGGGAATACACCATTATTCTCCACCCTTTCTCCTAACATGCATTGAATTGTTGCCCATTATATACGCATTCTGCACAAACTATTTCAAACCTTCAGTAGCTAAGAATAGAGTAGACTATAGGTTATTTTTATACAGTCTCTCGAGAGATAGCTCATCTGTAGATATATTGGGATGATGGATGTTATGCAGTGCGTTGGCAGTAAACTCGATTTAATGTTGTATTGCATTCTATACGAGTTGAGAAGTGGGAAGTATGTATACAAAAATGCACACGACTCTTCATTCTGTACATTTGAGTACTTTTCTTTAAATACAGCTACAGAAAGTAAACTTGCAAAACAGAAACAGAAGGTAGTTAGTCGATTCATTGCGGCCATATTATTCAAACGTTTGTTATTGGTAGCTACCAACAAATATTTGAAATCGTTTAAAAACTCTGAAGTTTAAAAAGAAAAGCAAAAGCCGTAAACAAAAGCTGTAGTCATTCAGCGTGGCAAAAATTTATACTTTCTGAAAAATATTTGACGAGCGGTAGGCGCAGTGGGAGTGTAAGTGACTGCTACGCCGATAGTCGCGGGTTCGATTCCCGCTCAAGATGTTTGTCTTGGTCCCAGACCATTTTTTTTTTCTATGTATAATATGTACGTATTTACAAAAAACATAGTAAATATGTATGTTTATCCATTATCTAGTACCCATAACACAAACTGTGCTTAGCTTGGGACTAGATGGTGATGTGTGTATGTGGTAGAATATTATATTATATTATTATATTAAAGAATTGCCTGCTCAAATTCCACCCCTAATTGCCAAACTGTTACGTACTCTAAAAACATAAAATAACGTCAAAACAAGACGTATACTTTTCGCAAAGACTGTCGTATGACAATAATTATCCACATCCATCAAAACCATCTCTTGCAGCGTATTTTAAACCAACAACTTATTACGTTTTCTATATGAGAATCGGTAGATTGAATAAATATCCAATCATGGATAGCGACGTGGGTGTCTCGGGGCGACATGCGGCGGGTTTTAGGTTCAATTCAGACAAGATATAACAGACAACTCAGTTTTAGTATCAAAGTGTTTGAAACTTTAAGAACATTAACGAATTGGTAAATATCGCTTGACTCATGAAATACCGTGCGAGCAGCCGTAAGTCATAAAGTTTTAAATTGTCTGATTATAAAATTGCTCTTTGCTGGCTTATTAGAAGCCAACAACAAAACGACTACGATGAAACCAAAGAGGTATTGATTTACTTATTAATCTTATTACCTATGTTTCACTATAGCGCCTAAACTATTCATATTTTTTTCATGAATAAAGCATCAATCAATGCCCATTGTTTAATTCTGAGTGACTTACGATCGGTTCTAATATTTGACCTATTAATTTGGCACAGTGATACATACATATTTGACATAAACTCCCTTAAAAATACGTCAAATATGCATCTCTAATCTTGAAATACAAGAATAGATCGGTTATTGAATCTAGCGATAATAACATAGGCTTCATGGTTTCCGCGGTCAGTTTAATGTTTTTGATAACATAGCTCGAGTCACACCGAGCGTGTCAACGTTCGGTGTGACTAGAGCCTTACTCCCTCTGCTCTCGGCGAGCGCCTCTCGTACTCTCATTGAATCTCGTTCAGTTTCAAGCAAGGCGGTTTGTTGTCAACTAAATCTTGAGACGGATGGAAAATGTTACATATATGGCTGTAAGTTATGGTAACATAAGTTACGGCGATGCGATGGTACTTTCGGTTTATTGCTCTAGGTGATTTATTTACCCTTTGCATGTTCAATAATGTAGAAATTTTGGTGTGGGGTAGAAATGGGTTGAATGTATAAGAAAATAGAATCTGACTAAAATAATGATTATAGTTATACGTACCTAAGTGCAAAATAATTTTCTATTGCTGTTTTTTTTTAACTAAAAGTGACGACAAATTTTAAAATTGCGCATTGTAAATAACATTTCACGATGTCATCTTTAGAAAATAAAACTACTTACCACTAATCAAAAGTAATATCAAGGAGACGCAACGAATTCCTTATAAATAGTTTGGTCAAAGATACATGTCATGGAAACATTCTGATTAGAACCAAGCATGCTCCTTTCTTAATCGTAAAGTTCAAAAATAAATATTAAAACATACCTACAAAACTTCAAGTCCGATCTTCAACAGCCATCGAAGCATTTCACAGCAGCAATAGTCCAAAAATGCCTAATTCAACCCCTTACCCAAAGTATCTTAGTTGTAGAGGAGTCAGCTACTAGTGCATTAACATTGACCCAAAGAGTCGTGTGCGGGGTCATCGACCGCGGCGTATCGATCGCTGGTGCGTGCCGATACACTCAACTAACTCATATTCGTTCAGCTCACACCAACATTCTTACCCCCTTCTCTGTTTTTCTTCGATTAAAACGTGGAAGAGACAATTTGATATACCTACTGAATAGTTTATCCCATTTGAAATGCAATGCCTTGCCTATTTCCGTAGTAAAGTTTTGTGTGTTTGCTCAATTTAATTATAAATATATTTTCTTAAGCTGTGCTTAATATTCAGAAAGTAGAACTATCTAAGAATTAATTTTCTGAAAATCATCGCTGAAAAACTTTGTATTAAGTTCCTTTTCAGTCGTCTTAATCTGTCTTTAGAAGATATTAGTTCTACTCAAAATGTTTTTTCTTTATTTAGGTCATTGGTTTTAAAATATTCTAAATTTCACAAACATTAAAAACTTTGGAAAACAGTCGTGGTATATTTTTAGTGCCGTTGTAGATCGAGCATTTCTTAGCAGAGTGACCCCATCAAACATTACACCATGCGAATATAATAATACCAAACATCTCCCTCAAGCTATGTACTATATCTTTAGACAACAATCTATTCCCAGATAACCGTAATAATTTGCAACCACAATCAGTTTGTCTGTCTATCCCGCAGTGATTAGGTTGATCTTGTAATTTGACAACAAAGCTGTCGGCAAAGGCGGGCACAGTCGCGAGGCAATACTATCTAGCTATTTGATCTTCAAACGTCAGCCATGACGCTCCTGGTGAAATGAAGAGATTGTACATGATTTTTAGAGATAACTGTATTAGGTGATACCTGTTTACTTGGCAATAGTTTCTGGAAAGGTATCATGCTGTTGTTGTCTTATTTAGAACATTCTCGAAATAGGCTTTCATAACTATATGATTTATGTTCAAAGTGTTGATACGTATCAATAGAGCTTTTTTATAATTCATTGAATTGAATGAAGCAGAAAATGCAAAAAAGCGTTGAAAACTTTGCGCTGACCTTATCTTCTTAATATACAAAATCCTTGCGTTACGGACTGACTGACAGACACGCTACAGCCGAAACTACTGGGCGCAAGAAGCTGAAATTTGGCATGTATGTTCCTTGGGAACCGTAGGGGTGCACTAAGAAGGGATTTCCTGAAATTCCCACGGGATCGGCCAAAACGGGAAAATTTAAAATAATTGCAGGCGTAGCTGCTGGCGTCCTCTAGTTTTTATACACTTAACTTTTTGATTGCATGATTCCCTGCCTGATTGTCTTAAGATTAGGGCCACGATTGCAACGTTCGCAAGGTATAAACGAAATATAATAATATGTATATTAATATCTGAATGTTGTTTTTCTTATAAAAGATACGAATGCGATTGATTACGAAAATATTTATCGCGAAAGGAAAGAAGAATGGGCGCAGTAGCAGCAACACTTCAAAAGACGGTCCCAAAGTTACCTTACAATTTATAGTACCTAATCAGATACTTATAGTGACTACACATCAAAGCTTTTTGTCTTTTCAGTCTGTCCATCCTAAGGTTGCCTGGAAGAGATCGCACTCTGCGATAAGGCCGCCCTTGTGCATTTGATATGTATGTAGTACACTTGTCATTTACACCGAATTTGTATTTACATTTGCACAATAAAGAATTATCTATCTATCTATCTATCTATCTTAAACTAAAGAAAATTTCGTTTTATATCAACAAGTTTTAAAATCTAGCACGGTGACAACGGCAATTTTCTGTTCCCAGAGACACAAGCAGCTTAATTACGTCATTCTTCTTTGCCTCAGCACTGTCGTTGAGAGCTACATCTTTTCTAAAAAAATTCGTCGAAAATTCCTTTTTCTAACTACGCTACGTCCTTTTCGATGTTGGAAAATTCAAACACACATTAGCATAGTTACTAAATATGAGCAAGTACTCGCTTGCACTAAAGTAGATTAAATTATACTAACAAAATAGTTACTCTACTGCAAGCATGATGTGTGATGTGTTGCTTTAAACTTGGGTAGATGTTATAAGCTACCCTGAGGGGCCCTAGCCGGGGTAATTGTGAGATTTATCTTGAATTTACCTCTAATAACGCTCCCTACTGCATACAGAATATATTTTACGGTAACTGTAGGTGAAGGGCAGAATTATAAGTTTTTAATTGGTGCAATTTGGGTAGTTTTTGTGAATAATAATATAATAATTGAAGTTTTCGAGTCTTTGTCTTACACTTCAGAAAATATTATCTTATACTGATATATAAAGCTGAAGAGTTTGTTTGTTTGGTTGAACGCGCTAATCTCAGGAACTACTGGTCCGATTTGAAAAAATATTTTAGTGTTACATAGCCCATTTATAGAGGAAGGTTATAGGCTATATAACATCGCGCTATGAGCGACGAGAGCGGACCAGCAGCCTAAAACAACACGGGTGTAGTCGCGGGCTCATCTAGTATATACATAAAAGTATATCTTTGTTTTTAGATGTAAATACATTGAACTAAATAAGGAATTATTTTGTTGTAAGCGCTTTATGGAAAAAAAACTTACCTCTTATTTCGTCTTTTTAACTATTCGTTCAAATTGTGTAAGGATCAAAGTCCTGTGACAATACTGCCTCTAAAGATCACTGGGACCCTATTATCGTCATTATAATACAAGGGAAAATTTCTATACTTTATGTTTGACCCATTTTTACGCCATACCCTTTCAAAAGCTTTCCTTATACTTACGTATTCTTCTATTATCATCAGATCATACAACCTTTTGTAGTCCACTGCTGGACTTAGGCCTCTCCTTATTTGCGACACAATATCATTGTGAAGTAATAAGAGGAGTTATACTCACGCCTGTATCCCCCTAGGGGTAGGCAGAGGTGTAATATTACACCCACATTTCGCCATGGATTTTCTGGTTCCACGTAATAGGGGGCGAGCCTATTGCCGTTATCCGGCACATCACCAGACTCCGTGTTGCTACTTAGAATTAGGAAAATCCCAGTAACACTATTGCTCAACCCTGGAATCGAACCCGGGACCTCCGATCAGCAGTCGCATACGCTATCCACTGGACCACGGAGGCAGTCTATCGAGCACGGAGGGAGAAACTATTTGCTTCCTGTCTTTTCCTTAGTTGTTTTACGGCACCCACATAATAAAATAGGGAAGTGGCACAGTATTATTAATTTGTCACCGAAAAAAAACCTTGAAAGATCACCCATCATTATACAAGGGAAATATACATACATACCTACATATGCTCACGCCTTTTACCCGTCGGGGTAGGCAGAGATAACAGAACGCCACTTGCTTCTATTCTTACAAACCTCACGCGCTCCTCACGTGATATAACATCTGTAAATTCTCTTTATTTATGAACCGTTTTTAAAGCATTCTGTTTTAAAAGCTTACCTTGTATATTTACCTACTCATAGCACAATCTAATTCAATAACAAATTACTATTGAACAATAGAGAATAGATAGGATCGGTACAAATGTTCGCGATGCCTCCTCTTCGCGCAAACTAAGCGAGACCGATCGACTTGGCACAAACACCATGTTTCTTTAAAGTCTTAGGATATGAAATATAACTTTGGTACAATTTTCTATCATCATCATCAGTCTTTAACAGTCCACTGCAGGACTAGGCCTCTCCTTTGAAAGGAGGAATTGGCCTACTATACCACGCTGGCCAAACGGGTTGGTATAGGGTTTGTATCAAGTTTCCCTTCTCTTACAGTGCTGTTCCCTGCATAGTAGGGTCCCTCTGTCGGCTCTTACGACACCCATGGGTTGATATGGATTAGTGACAATCCGTATTCTTAATCCGTCACCACACGGACGACAATTTTCTAAAGGAAAGTAAAATAATAAGTGTTATACGTGAATTTACCTTTCAATCTGGATATGAATAAATACCCAAGCACAAAAAGCATAACGTCATCATAACCCATAGCACAAAAATCTTTTGTATCTCTAAAGGAAAAATGAAAGTCAAAATCATATTTTATTCATTTAGGTCATAATGTGATGCTTATGAACGTCAAGGGTGAAAGGAAGTGATGGTTGAGGTATTGAATTAAGCCTCAAATTCTTCATTATCAGCCCTGTATAGAAACTGTCCCACTGCTGGGCACGTGCCTCTACTCACTATGAGAAGGGCAAGGCCATAGTCCACCAGGCTGGCCAAGTGCAGGTTGGCAGACTTCACATGTCTTTCGAAAACATTATAGAGAACTCTCAGACATGCAGGTCTCCTCACGATGTTTTCCTTCACCGTTTAGCAAGGATAACAATTGATCTAGCACTTTCAATATCCATGAAATACAGGGCTTATATCACTCGCTTTATCTCCGTCTTGATGGCGGGCGGTGATCGCAACTAATCTGTCGTTAAGCCTATTCCTGGCTCAGCGTCAATGAATCAATACTACAAACTAATACTCTCAATTCACTAAGTATTAAACTATCTGTATATGCAAGGTTTTGATCGACCATTATAGTGCTTTGCAATTGAACGGTTAGTGGTTTATTATGCCTGTCTTTGATGAGCAAGGTATAATGCAGTACAAATTTTAATGAAAGTGCTAATTAAAGTGATGGCGCTAATTGGTTTGTCATGGCACATGATATAAGTTTCATTTACCTTTATAGACTCACGCTTGTATCCCCGAAGGGGTAGGCAGAGGTGTAATATTACAATGCATCCATTTCGCCATGAATTTTGAGGTTCCACGTAATAGGGAGCGATTCTATTGCCGTTACCGGGCACATAACCAGACTCCGTGCCGCTACTGAGAATTTGGGAAAACCCAGTACCTACTACTTTGCCCGACCCGGGAATCGGACCCGGGACCACCGATCAGCAGCCGCATACGCTATCCACTGGACCACGGAAGCACTTCATTTACCTTCTCTTAAAAAGAAAATCTCTTCATTAGGACAGCAACAAATAAGCTCTGTCTGTACTAGAAGAAGAATGATCTACAGTGCAATAAGCGAACACCCAACCTACATCCTTACATATCTTATCACTTAACCGTTGAACTATTGCATGACAGGTTTTTAACTTCAATATACCAAAAACCCTTCCAAAAAAAAACCCAGGTGAATCAATGCCTCCCCAACACACAAGCAATTAATTCACTAGTCACATTTATCACAGCGTCGCGGGTTCGAGTTCATAATGACGTATGCGCGTTATCGCTCGTTAGAACTGCGGTAACGGCGCAAGTTCGCTCGTTAGCGATGTTATCGCTTATCGAGCGGCGCCGGCACTAATAGTGCGGCGGTTTGTCGCGGCACAGCCTTCGAGGCGGCACTTTGATGTTTTGCGATAGTTGTAGTTTTTATAAACAGTAGACAGCACATCTTCTGACAATTTTATTTATGATGTGTATGTTAAAAACACAATGAACTACCAAAATTGCCTGAAAATGGCAATGTTCTGCTAAACATTACTAGTAAATAAAAACATATTACATTTTCCTGTTTTAGGAATATAACATGTTATGTTATATTCCTAAAGAAAGGTTGACAACAGTAATCTTAATATATAAAATCCTTGCGTTACTGACTGACTGACAGATAAGCTACAACCGAAACTATTGGGCGCAGGAAGCTGAAATTTGGCATGCATGGTCCTTGGGGTCCGTAGGGGCGCACTAAGAAGGGATTGCCCGAAATACCTACGGGATCGGTCAAAACAGATAAATTAAAAAAAATGTGCAGGCGTAGCTGCTGGCGTCCTCTAGTGTTTTGATATATCCCTAAAGAAAGGTTGACAATAGTAATACACAATTGGTGAAATTTCGACCTCTTAAACCTCTTATAATTAATAACAAACAACCCATTGACAGACAGACGAATCAGTAATAATATGGTCCTTTGGCACTTATCCGGTAAGGAACCCTAAAAATAATGATGAAGATATAAAAACAACTTTTCTCGTATTCAAAGATATCAAAGAACCAATGGAATCTTTCAAAATCAAGTGCCCTTTATTACTCTTGTTTAATAATTTTACTTCTATCTTTAGATCTTTTTGCGATGGTCTTATTATCGTGGTTGAGAAATTGATTTGAATAATAATAAATGTCTACTTTAATTAATAAGAATGAGTTGAGATTGATTGTGTAGTCTTTTCTCGTTGCTAAAACTATGACATAAAGTTGTCGCAACAAATAATTATTATATCATAACCTTTTCCTTTAAATTTGTTTGTAATCGTACTGCGTCTTAATTTTTTTTTACAGATAATACACATAATACAGATAATAAATATAGCGTTATAGAATCCGTAAACCGTATTTTGAGTTCAATGTGTAAAAATTTCCTAAATCTAAGAAAGTACGCTTTAATTTTACTTTTATCTTAATTTATTTTAAAATGTTCAAAGCTAGAATCTTTACTTATCAGATATAATGTTCTCATAAAGTGGACATGTCTTCAAAAATCATAGTCCCCCTACAAACAGGGGCTATTGAACTGCATCGCGAAGTTGTCGTATCAATGCGAGCAACTTGGTCGCCGGCCAAGCGCATTTTTGTGAAGTTCTCGCGCATCAAGTGGGAACTTGGCTGGTGCTTTACTTTTATAAGAAACATTTATTTTTCCTTGGCTCTTACGAGTTGCGTTGAGTTCATTGCTTGTAGTAAATAGTGTTGTCGAAATTAATTTTTGATTTTATTTCAGCACTTGTTACAAAGAATTGTGTTCTTTTATTGTTTCATAAGTTCTGTAGGTACGGTTAAGTTTTGTTGTTTCTACACATTTTTAAAGATGATTTTGGTCTTTGATAACTTCCATAATCCTTCTAGGGTTATCCCAGTTGCAATCAGGGGTCCGCTTACTAGTCTACCTGGGTTTGACTGAATATTATCTTTTCCACGGAGAGTGAGCCTACCTGACTACCGCAAATCAAATGGATAGCGATATTCATGGTTTACACTAGTGTCAGTTTATTCTGAGGTACTCGCTCCCTATAATGACTGACAAAGATCTCCATGACAGCTGGAACCGAGGGCTTAAAGTGCTCTGCTAAGGACGGGGACATAATATTAACAATACAATACGCACATAGCTCCGAAAAGTCAGAGATGCGCGTCGTGCATTTGGACCCGATACTCTCAGCTGGTATCATACTAGGCTATCACTACCTGATCACTTCCATTATACCAAAAGTCGACTATGCGCTCAAATCCTGGGTCAGACAAAGTACAAAAATTATAATACAAATTTTGCGTCAAAATCATATCTGATATAAATCAACTCACTACGCTAGCTAGATTGAACTATGAAGTCCAGCTATTAAATGGCTTAAGGCTATGCTGTGACACCGCTTGAAGGCTAACAGGTGACTTAGTTAACTATCTTAAGACAATGTACCTACTCTCAGAGTTTAGCTGCTGTCTAAACTTGTCCAAAATTGAGATGTTAAGCTCGGAACTTGTATCCCATTAATAACGTGTCAACTACCGTATGCATGGATACGAAATGGAGTTGTGTATAGGTATTATGTAGCCATATTTTATTGTAGTTTATAGATCATTCGGTTTAAATGAAATCTCAGTAAAACCAATATATCGCGATAAAATTCGTAAACCGTTGTTTAATTTCATTGTGTAACATTTGCGTAAACCTAAGAAAATACAATATCTTTTGTTACGAAAGTGACACTAATTTTACTTACCGTCGTAAGTTTACGAAAATATACTTATGTATCGTTCTTATGTTGTAGTTTGATCAAGTTCTAGAAGCATTTTAACTGCTGAGTGACTTATATATTATTCTACACCGAACTTCTAAATATACGGACACCCTTAGATAAAAAGATTAGCAAAAATTTCAATTAATCTAACAAAAACGCAAAAGAAATAAACATTCTTTGCCCACCCCAACAAGAACAAAACTGTACCACAGTATTAACGATACTTCTACTATTTAATTATCTTACTTATTAAGTACACAGGCCATTTTTTTTCTAACTAAAGAGTACATACATAACTTACGATAGCATATTTTTGTTTGATGTTTCTGTTTCTGTTCATAAATATTATAAGTATTATGAGTATTATGACTATATAACGTTCTCTTTGAGTTGTTTAAATGAATGTACGTATCATTTCTTTGAACTAGCGCGAAGTGTGTACCGAAAGAGGGTTTTATTTTGTTGGTGGAAGTGTATATTTGTACCAAGTTTATTTTGCTTTTGGAAAATGTTTTGCAGTTCTATGCTAGAGCCATAGTTTGCTGCTCACTGTTAGACACATAGATTGCCAGTTTCTATAATTAACAATTCAGCATATGAAAAGAGCAATCAAATAATTTTGGACATATCAAAAATCAATCTAATTAAATTATAGTGAAGCTGTGCCAGTAACAATATTTCTAAATAGCCTCACGCCTGTATAACCAAAGACGAGGACAGAACAAGACCAACCACATATGTTAAAGAAAAAAAGTATTATTTGACATTCAAATTAGTTTACGCGATTGAGATCCGTTGTCATGTATATATGTATAAGTCGCAAAAATATTTAAAGGTTCACAATCCATTTCCTCAATTTTAGGCATGCGATATTCATCTTTATTCTACGACGTATATCAATATAAATTTACGTACAAATCGTTAAAAAAGCGTCGCTTTACTAAATGAAATGCGCATAATATTATTTGCGCGAGTTATTTTACCCAACACGCTATCTGTTACTGAACAGAATTACTGTGATCGTGATGACACGGATTGACATCCGTGATTTGAGCCACCAAAAGAAAAGAAAAAAAGGAAACGCAAAAATTATCATTATATTATGAAAATTTTACAATGACGATGTTATTTTCCTACAGTAATTGGACTGAAGTTTACCTTGTTGCTTTTATGCATTAAGGTTGTAGACAAGCTTATGCTTGAGGATCTAGAATCAAATAGGAGTAGGTATAATATACGCTTTGGAATCAAATAAATAGGCGTGCGTAAATTTCTAATTTAAAAGCGACGTCCCTTCTGGAATGAATACTTTTTCTTTCCTGAAAATTCGTCCACAAACACAGTATTAAACGATGATGTTGTCCTTTGCGGGGATAGAATAGGCAAATCAGAACACTTTTTTCAAAGAGTACCTGTAACAAGTCAATAAAATGTTGGCCAATAGGCACAATGATGTCTATAACACCATACGATGTGTAAGAACCTATAAACGCCCCCGAAAATCCTTTTATGACCATCAAACTACACACTATATGGGCCGACAATATCTGGCACGCATAATATTCGCGCCAATCATATAAAATCATATAAGCCATTTTTCAAAGAAACTAGCTCCTTTATTGTTTCTCGGGAACCATTTTCCTAAACCTATTATGGAGTGCGATCGATTCAACTTTCAATTTAAAATACGCTTTCTTACGACATTAGTCTTTTACTGATATATAAAATTGGATCGAAGGCTTCATCTTATTTCTGAGAAGATATACAAACACTACATTATTGAAACCATCTTACGTGTACTATTTGTAGTTGTAGTATGTATTTTCTGACATATTATATCATGTACTACAAAGAGAACCCTCGCATTATATTATGTAAATCACTACTTATCAAAATACAGTACCGTCAAAATAATGGCAATTTTTTTTTCTTGATTCTGGAGGCAGTATAGGTAAAATTTAATAAATATGTATAATTTAAAAGACATTAGATTTATCTTATAGTAAAGTTATTTCTGTATTATTTTTCTGTCTGATGTACAGTGTACTTCATATATATATCTTTCACCTTGCTTCAACCCGCCAAATATTAATATAACTCCATATTTCGCCATTATTTCACGACCTACGTACATAATTGCTTAATGTCCTAAACAAATAAATGCCTTTTTTGCTTTTTAATCCCTTCATAAAAATGTAGCAGACCAACATTTTAATCCGTATTTCTCAAACAGAACAGGCACTAGAAACCCAATCCTAAAGTAATCTTGTTTGTTAAAAATCCGCAGTAATAACGAAACAAACAAAAATTAATATCCGTGAAAGATAATTTCAGCTGGTGGGGAAAAGGAAGTCGGGGTAAGCTCTCAGGATGATATTGTAATAGTTTGATAACACAGGCGGCCATGACGAAATGATCTTAATAATATAATTTCAAAATGGCGGCTGGTGTTGGTTGAGTGCGACAGGAGCGGCCATCTCTTGGTTGTAATAATTGTACGACATTACGCGGCAACGGTTATTCGAAATTCAAAAGTATTTGTTTTTAACTTCGGTCACATCCTGTAGGTTTTATTGTTACGTTCAGCGTTATACTTAGGTATATTAAAATCCTGATATTTATCTTAAGGTACTGTAAAAGAAGGCTGGAAACTTTAGATTCGGTCTAATTGTATATATTTTTTATTTACTATAGATATTATGTGTAATATTGAGAAAGATTCTGGAAATAATGTAAAACGAATAGATTGAACCGATACTAATCGATATCTGTCAATCAATCAATAAATTTCCTTGATATGCATCCTCATTTGTTTACATTGCGAGTGAGGCCAATAAAGAAAGACTTTCTATTTTATTTGATCTAAGTATGCGTTAAATACACTTTAGAAAATGTTTACTTAGAACGCAATTGCTTCATCGGTTTAGCTTACCTAATACAATAAATCTTAGTCTCAGTTTCTGTCTAAATACATATAAACTCAGCTTACGAATCCCGCAATTCTACACACAAACAATATTTAAGCAATAAACTTAATTACATCAGAGTTAGTATGGAACTACTAGGTAACGAAGCAGTTTATTTACTATATTAGTTTGGTAAGTTTCTCATTACATGACATATAGAATTATAAATTAGGTATTTAAACTAGAATACTATTCATGTCTGTTTCTAGGTAACTATGATATTATATGTATTTCGTAAGCTCTAATATTTGTTAGACTTCGGTTCCACTATGTCACAAATATGTTATCGGTGGACGACTGTTGTCTCTGACTGTTTCCATTCTTCTTCTTAGCTTGTCGATGGCAATCTAAATTAAATCAGCCCAAAATATAGCTACAATTATGGCATTTTCAGTAGCGTCCAATAAAAAGTGGACTAAACGGAAACCCATTGCAACGATGTTTAACGTCACTGTGTCGTGTCGGTTATTTTATCGTTGAACTAATGTCGTACCTACAGTTCCCGTTGAAATCTCACTACATTTTTAAGGTTCACGGCTGTTGCCTTGTCGTTTATGTGTATATTTATTTGAGGATACGATTTTTTCATCGCGGCTTTTATAGAAAGTCGTAACAAGGACGACTCATTGTGCTAGCCTTTCCCATTGACCGGACAATCTGTCGTCACTGCTCAGAGAAAGTCGTGGACTACAGTAATCGTATCTTCCTTTGTGTGAACACCTCCGTTTAAATCTACAAGCCACGACGCTAGAAACGACACGGTAATCTGTCATCACGCGACATATGTCGTGGGTGAATAATCAGATTATTTCACTAACGGCTCTTGGTTTACTGAAAACTGGAATTGACGTTTCTCGGAATTGTCTCTATTGTCTCCCAAATAGAGATGTTTCGGAGAAATCAGTCAACAGTTGTCTAAAACCGGGAACGATTTCCGAAGACTATTTATTGATATTTTTTCTACGGGATAATTACTCGTCCCCATAAATGTCTTGCCACATAGACCAAATCTTTGTGTTTTTGATTATTTAATCGGTTGGTGTATATCATACTAGTTTATTTAAAAATATTCTTGATTATTTGTTTCATTTTCTGGTACAAAATGTCTATAATTTGAACGTATTTAATTATAATTACCAGTGATTTGGGCTCTAATACTTTGGGATCATATGACAACGTGTGATTTGTTCAAAAATAAGTATTAAAATCCCAGAAATATTTTCTCGCAATCAAAACATCGGAACGTTATCAAAATATTGGCACTGCAGGGTCAGCTATGAACTCTGCATCAAAACTGAGAATAAAAATATTGACACAACTCTGCAGTAGATTCGGGGTTGGCTGCCGTGGAACGATTCGTGAATCAATATTAGTAGCGAACTAACAAATTAGTGAGCAAATAACGCCACGCTTATAATAAGGTTTTTGGTGAACGTTTTAGTTTTGTTAGTGAAATTGTATAGCTTATTGGTGGTAACACAGATAGTAATTTAAGCTATCAGAGGGTTATTAATAAAATATAATACATATTAGGATCATTAAAAGGTCGTAGAATTCAGGTTGGTTGAAGTCAAGACAAGAGATCAAATTTGTTTAAAAGTCTCTTTCTAGAATAGTTTCCAGTGCCCGTTTGGTTCCAATAGGTATAAACTATAGATATTGATAACTTGGGGTATTTTATAAGCATTGCATAGGCTACCTTTGTCAAGGTACCTGTCATAATATCGCTATCATATCATATGTGGTTCATTTCAAAACATCATATAGAACAACGTCACATAAATTAATAACATGACAGCAAGATATTAATAATCTAGAACTTTTAATAAGATTGTTGAACCGGCCTTAAGACTTGTTAATCTAATAATAATTTATAATCGATCGATTAATAATAAATTTGTTCACGAACAGTCGGTGCCGGAGCGAAACTTTGATAATCGATAAAATATTCATTATAGTCATTCTCATCTTGCGGTAAAGACTTTCAATACAGAGGTGATTTTATAACGTTTACCCAGGGCTTTTCTTTAGACACAATTTTATTTGGTACGGCATTTATGCCGTGCCGTAGCCAAAACGTAAAATCTTTGCCACGACACACTTTATGCACGTCATCCAAAAAAACATCGGCATATTTACTTTTAGGTGCGGTTTTTTTAATTGTGTTATAAAATATATTGATCTTTTACTTATTCTTGACTTAATACCTTCCAGGCTTGGCCATGTTGAATTTAGTGTGACGTCACGTATCGATTTAAAGAGTTTGCACCGAGATGCATCTGATGATTCCTTTACTTAATTAAAGATACAATAAATTCAGAAAATGCATACAAACGAACATATATGTTTATTTTTATTTAATTTTATTTATTTTGGGTCTCCTACAAAGAATCTACACAAAATAGACATATTATACAACCAAGAGTTTTGAACAGTGCTCTCCTTCAGTTATAGGAGACCACAGCATGCACTATAACATAAAAGCTTACTTAATACAAAGACAGTTAATGAGCAACATATTATTACAATTAAAAAAAAAACTTACAATATCTACTTATAATTTAACCGTGTAAATTGAACAACTAAATGATAATAAAATAAGAATAAATGTGGTAAACAATATAAAACGTTAAAAACATTTTTCCAATAGCCTCTTATATTTTGGTTATTATTTCAGGCGATATTTATTTATGTTTATATAAATATCGGCTGAAATCATAACAATCCATACTTTGGTAAAAACTGAAATCATCCAAGATTACTTCAAACTTTCTCTTATCCTTTAGCGAAGCGATTGGAAGAAATGCGCCCCAGACATACCAGCTCGTGAAATAAATAAAAAGCAATGAGATATAACTTTCATAAGCCTTTTGAAGTTCTAGTAATGAAAACGGTACCTCTAAGTTTTCTTTTTAATAAAACGAATTAAAAGCAGTTGCACAAGAACCTAAATTAAAAATAAGCGGCTTGAAGGAAATGGATGTAATAAATACATTTCATGTTTATCGTTGAATAAACGTTACATTTTGATAATAATATAATATACATTTCAATTAATATTTGCCTAACGATTGTTTGGTACATTTGCATAGTTTTAAGTTTATTTCAATAAACCGTGATGTAGTTCATGTATTATTTCAATAACATAATTATTTTCAGTATAATTTGTATTGGTCGACTGAAAATTATTCTGCCTTGTACACAATTTATTTAATCGCTTTTATTCTGGTTTATATTTGGCTAATGTTTTATTCACAGTCTAATATTCTTTGTTATTTATTTGTGTAACATCTGTCCGAAGTTTAAAATAGAACACAAGGACTTTTCATTGTAAATTTTATAAATTCATGTCATGATGTTGTGCATTATATTTAATTCAGAAGTGGTTATGATACGAGAAAATGTTATATATAGGCTCACGCCTGTATCACCGAAGGGGAGAGGTGAGAGGTGTACCGGGCACATCACCAGACTCCTGCTACTCAGAATTCGGAAAAAACCCAGTAACACTTTTGCCCGACCCGGGAATCGAACCCGGGACCTCCGATCAGCAGTCGCATACGCTATCCTCTGGACTACGGAGGCAGTCAGAGAATGTTATATAAATAATACAAAGACGATAGTATTATTGACGACCAGTTGGCGCAGCGGGAGTGCAAACGACTGCTAAGCCGAAGATCGCGGGTTCGATTCCCGCACAAGTCAAACATTTGTGTGCATGAACATGGATGTTTGTCTTGGTCTGGGTGTTTCTATGTATAATATGTACGTATTTACAAAAAAAATGTATATACCTAAGTATGTTTATCCATTATCTAGTACCCATAGGACAAGCTCTGCTTAGTTTGGGACTAGATGGTGTTGTGTGAATGTGGTAGAATATTATTATTATTATTATACTTAGAAATGTTATTAAACTTTTTATTTTTGTTACAGGTACGTACTTTAGCGGTAGTATAAAGGTTCAATCATATAAGTAAGTAAAACGATTACTCATTAGCAATATATAATATGCAACTTTAGAGATCAAAAGCTAAGGAAGGCTTATCGGCCGGTACCTTAGTCGAAAAAATAGTGACAAGAACTAAAACAACTAAAAATATAAAGCCCAGCACACTTTTATACTTTAAAATTTGACGTCTTATATAAATAATAATCGATTTCAAACTTTCCCGATTTGTATACATGATACAATTTTATGTAACGGGTCTTATTCGCGATATTTAATTAATTTAAGGTAGAAATACGTCTTGAATAAAAATCTCTGAAATCATTATTTGATCAGGTACGCAGAAAACCATATTTTAAGCAAAAATATCGGTTAGAATATCATATTCCTTACAATTTAATCGTCAATAGATATAACAATAGGATCGCGAGACAGCGAATCGTAAAACACAGTGAAACGTCCCATCGTTCACCGATTTTCAGCTCGGAACCGGTGTTTGCCCCGGTATTGTTACGGTATTACCGAGTATTACCGGTAATGGATATTGCGGCGGTAAAACAAAGCTTCTGTTATCAAATTATCGTTGCCATGAAAGCGTAATTTGTCCGTTACGTTGATGTATGGTGCGTCAAATGTTGCCGGTTAGGTTGACTAATTGCACAACCCAAAAATTATAAGTTTTCGGCTATACGAGGGTCAAACTGAAAGTTCTTAGAACTGGCCACTTATAAACAATATAATAAAAAAAATATTCTAAAATTTGAAAATAGAACTCTTTGCCAATATTACTGAGTATATATTTCATTCATTTGTCATTTGTTTTACGATTTGGCGGCAAATTGAAAATTGTCTGTGTCGCGTCAACATGAATTTAACACGAGAAAATTTTCGTGCAATGATTTTTTATGACTTTCGATGTCATTTAAGTCAACAAGAAAGTTATGATAGACTACGATTGGCCTTTCACGATGAAGCCCCATCTCGTGCGACTGTTTACAACTGGTTTAATGAGTTTAAACGTGGTCGCACTAATCTCACTGATGATGTACGTGAGGGACGGCCTTCTACGGCGACGACTGAAAATAACATCTGTGTTGTGCGGCGTATGATAGAGACTGACAAAAGAGTGACCTATCAGCAGATTCGGACAAGCTTAGGCATCGGTATGAGTCAAGTGCACAAAATCCTCCACGAACATTTAGCGGTCAGGAAGCTTTGCGCCCGGTGGATACCTCATAATTTGACTAAGGCTCAAAAACTCCATCGTGTGGATTGGTGAGGTAAAATGATTGAAAGATTTAACGGAGGTGACTCAAATGCTGTGTTCGACATACTAACAGGTGACGAAAGCTGGATTTACTGTTATGATCCTGAAACCAAAAGACAATCTGCTCAGTGGGTGTTTCCTTTCGAGGAGTTGCCAACTAAAGTGAAGAGAGATCGAAGTGCGGGAAAAAAAATGGTGGCCTCGTTCTTTGGAAGGATAGGTCATTTCGCAACAATTGTGTTAGAGGATCAAAAAACAGTTTCTGCAGAATGGTACACAACCAATTGTTTGCCACTTGTCTTGGAAAAAGTTCGAGAGAAACGACCTCGCAGTAGGATCCTCCTTCACCACGACAACGCCTCGTCGCACACCGCCAAGCGAACGATCGACTATTTGGCGACATCAAACGTTGAATTACTGGGTCACCCGCCGTATAGCCCCGGCCTCGCGCCTTGTGATTTTTATTTATTTCCAAAAATTAAAGAAAAACTTAAAGGAAAGCGGTTTATGAATGCTGAAAAAGCGGTGGCTGCGTATCGCGATGCCATTGAAGAGACCCCTAAGGACGAGTGGGCAAAGTGCTTTTCCCAGTGGTTCCATCGCATGCAGCGGTGTATTGACGTCAATGGACAATATTTTGAAAAGATATAATAAAACTAATAACTGGCTAATGTAATCAGTTTTTGATTTTCTAAGAACTTTCAGTTTGACCCTCGTATTTATTTGTTTCGTTATGGCACTCCGATGGCTTATTCACTAATACATTTCAGTATAATATTAGGCTTATAATCTAGAGTGAATATGGCACTTACAGGTGTGTATAAATATAAATTTCTTTATTCCATCATAACTTCTGCCTAAACAGATTTCGATGAAGGTGTTATTATATAATCCTTACATCATGCTGGATGATATAAATAAATGTTCTGAAGACTTCAAAATAGTGGTATGACGCCTTTAAAAAAGAGTAAGTATTCTTTTTATTCAATTATTGCATTCCACTTAGGAATTACTGAAAGACTGCCTCCGTGGTCCAGTGGATAGCGTATGCGACTGCTGATCGGAGGTCCCGGGTTCGATTCCCGGCTCGGGCAAAAAGTGTTACTGGGTTTTTCCGATAGCAGCACGGAGTCTGGTGATGTGCCCGGTAACGGCAATAGGCTCGCCCTCTATTACTTGCGACCTAAAAATTCATGGCGAAATGTGGGTGTAATATTACACCTATGCCTACCCCTTCGGAATTAGGGTCAATAAGCAACAGGCCAGTCTTACTTCTAATATCAAAGGTACAAACTTTAAAGCCAAATGTAGAACCTTTTCTATACATTACACTGATTTCTACCTCCATCTAATATTATTGCAGCACTCACAGTTCCGAACGCAAAGAAAATTCAGACATGTTACATGCGATCTTACATTTTTAGTAGAACTCAGCTTGGATATTACCGATCGAAGGCTTCGAACACTCATTTTGTCCACACGATATTAAGCTCTATTCCCTAGAGATGCAGTTCATAATAGATTGAACGTGACCGTATTCCCATCGACCCTATTGGCAGTTTGTTCCGATTTTATTTCTAACATCATTTGCTCTGGGTACAGATATCTGTTATATTATTTGGAATGTTGCTTAAAACTTTTGTCTAAACACTTCCCTTTTGGATTTTAAACAATTTTATTTGGGACAACCTTTTACGTGGGTATATTTTTGTATATTATGACTTTGAACACATACTTTTTTACGTATATGACTCACTTCTCTAGGCGTAATAACTAATACTTTACACTAAAGTTTGAAGAAGCTCAACATGTGATCTTGGTCAATGATAAAAAAGCACACATTCTGTTATCTGATCCCAAACTAGGCTTAGCCTGTACTATGCCAAACATATAGGTATTATTACTGACAAACATACTTCATAAATACATACATACTATACTATTGCTCAGTTGTGCAGCATACAAAACAAATAATCTTGCTCATGCCACTAAGAGTTTTCCTGGTTGGAACGAACCTACGACCTCGAATCGAACCTCCGACCTCCGGTCTAATCGAACTTGTCACCAAAAACTACTTAGCAGATATTCCATTACTGCTCTTTTAGACTTGCACTGATATTGTATTTATTTATGGTATCTATTTATTTATTTTATAAAGTATATATGTATTTATGTATGTTGCAATATTAGTATGTAAGTACATAATATTATTATTAGTTTTGTTGGGCTCTTTAGTATACACTATTCCATGAAGCACACCATAACCTGCTCATTCTATCAGTCACTCAATCATGTATTCCATTCTTGGTTGTCTGGAAGAAATCGCAATTAGATAGATAAGATCGCCCTTGTACCACTAGTCTTAAGTTGTCTAAATTTGATAACTTTACAGAATACAGTTATTCTTAATCGATTTTAAACTTTCGTGATTTGTATACATCATACAAAATAAATTAGCGGGTCTTAATCGCGTACAATTAATTTATTTAAGGTATAAATACCTATTTGTTTCCGACGTTTCGCTCGTCTTGCACCGAGCGTGGTCGCGGAGAGACTGATGAGAGCTCAGCGCCGTCTTGTGGAAGTGCGGGTTTCGGCACCTACCCTCACTTGGTCTTTATTTAAGTTCGCACTGTCGGTACTCCGACACACTACACTAATGACGTCTACACACTGTTGAGATTTATCACTGCGGCGGTGTTTACATTTGCTGATGACTGGATTCCAAGTAGCCGATAATCTATATCCATCCTCCCGGTTGAAATTGTTATATTTCTTGATTTCTACCGCTTCACGTACTATCCTGGAGTAATAGTGACGATCGGTGGATAAGACTTGTGGTTGATGCAGTTCTATCCAGTGGTTTGGTCCAGACTCCAACAAATGCTCAGCTATAACCGACTTATTAATATGTCGGTTTTTCACAGCTGCGATATGTTCCTTTACTCTTTCAGCGATTGTACGCTTAGTCTGCCCGATATATGAACTACCGCAGCTGCAATCGACTTTGCAGACGCCAGGTGTTTGGAGAGGAATGACATCCTTACTTAAAATCCATACCTTAAATAAATTTCATCCATATTCCATCCATCTCAATTACATCCATACCTTAAATAAATTAATTGTACGCGATTAAGACCCGCTAATTTATTTTGTATGACAGTTATTCTTGTATCTTTTTGTTTTTCTGGTGTACAATAAAGAGTTTTCAATCAATCAACCTCAAACTCAGCAGCCAGGGACACAAACCATCAGACCAACAGTTAGACAAGAGTGTAAGTACAATTACTAGCGACAAAGCAAGTTAAGTAAAAGCTAGTAGGAACATTCTCAGTTTATTTTGCGCGTCGGAAAATATTGTCATTATTAATTTAAAGAAAGAACTGGCTATGTTACGAGAAATTACAAAAAGTAAGAAGTGCATTGTTTTCAGAAGTTGTTTGTTCTTAGAAGCTGGCTCCACCAGCGATAAATTTCTTCCATTATTTTTGTTTTTAAAAGACAACACTTGCACTAGATATAAAGTCTGTGACTGCCTCGTTCGTAGGTCTCGCGGCATAAATGTGCGCGTGGGATTGGGAGGTCTCGGGTTAGATTCCCGGGTCGGGCAAAGTGTAATTTTTAGTAGGGTTTTTCCGTTAGGAAATTTTCAGTAGCAGCACGGAGTCTGGTAATGTGCCCGGTACGGCAATAGGCTCGCCCCCTGGACTTTACAGACATTCAATCAACAGACACAAATAACATCCTCACCTGTGCCAACTTTTTAGTTTTGAGTAGCTCATAAAGTGTTGTCTCGTATGGGAACCGAACCCATGACCCTCGATGCAGTATTAGCAGCTGTGTAGTCAATTAATATTGCCGTAATATTATGATTGATCTTGAAAGCCAAATATTTTATAAACAAATCACTGAAAACATTATACCTAGTTAAAATTAAACCCGCCCAAAAAAAAATACAAATTTTGATTTCATCGTTTTCTAGGCGTGGTCAAATGTAAAATAACTACACAGTTTCTGAATCAAACTGTAGATGGACCGAAGTGAGGAGACTCTAAGTGCTCGGCCACAGTGAAAGGCGGGCGCGGGTGCGGGCGCGAGGCGGGCAACTCAAACATATGGAGCTCTATAGAAGTGTCCGTAGTGGACGAGCGGGGCGGCGAGCGGTGCAGCGCGGGGAGCACGCGGGCAACTCAAACCATAGAACTTTCATATAAGTGTCCGTAGTGAATGTGCGGGTGGCAAGCGGGAAACAATGCGGAGCGTGCGGATCTCAAACTTTTATGAGCAATAATATTATGAGTAATTATGAAATCAAATGCGAATTGAACTCGCTCATCAAGGTTAACGTAGTAGAGGGATTCACTTAACATAAGCATAACGTAGCCCCCAGCCTATTATCACTATCAATTTTTGGCCAGCAAAATAACTTTGGTTTCTGTAGTGTTTGTGTATCGATATTGTTTATTGATATTGAGCACCAATAGAATACATACATACATACATAGACTCACGCCTGTTTCCCGGAGGGGTAGGCAGAGACTACGGAACGCCATTTGCAACGATCCTGACATACTTCTCTTGCTTCATCCACTCCCATCAAGTTTCTCATGCATGCTCTTCTGTTTGGGGTACTTCTGACCTGTCCTTTTTTTAGGATGTCTCCAATCTGGTCAGAGAACGTCCGCCTAGGTGTTCCCCTTCGTCCTGTCCCATTCACACTTGCCTTATATATCTTCTTTGTCAGTTTTTCGTCATCCATCCTCTCCATGTGCCCAAACCATCTTAACATGCCTTTCTCGATGCTTGTCACTACATCTTCTTTTACCCCACACCCCTCTCGTATCACACAATTCTTTATTCTGTCGGTCAAAGACACACATACTTCTCAGTACTCTCATTTCTACAGCATTTATTCTACTTTCAAGTCTCTTCTGCCATACCCAACTTTCACTACCATACATAAGGGTAAGCACTAACATACCTCTATGCACAGCCAAACGCGCCTTTTTGGACACGTTTTGACTGTTCATAAACGCCTTCAGAGCTCCATTCACACTATTACCTGCATTAACTCTTATTTCAAAATCTTTTTCATTCTTACCAACTCTTATAAACAACGTACCTAAGTAAACAAACTCATTCACTTGTTACACTCGCTGTCCATCGATCAAAACATTACAAGCCGTAACGCATTCCTCCTTTTCAAAAACCATAACTTTCGTTTTACTTACATTCACTTTCATTCCTTTCCTCTCTAACGCACCATGCATGATTGTTACCATCTCCTGTAACTCCTCCGCTGAAGATGCAAGTATTACCTGATCATCAGCATAAAGGAGGCATTCGACGAGTAACCCATTCATCCTTAATCCGCAGTCACTATGTTTTTAATCTTTTTGTTACTCGAATTTTCCAATTTTTATTCAAAATATTATTTTTATTTTTAATATTTGCCAAATATATATAAAGATTTTCCAAATATCATAAAAACCAAAATTATTATAACAGCTATGAATGTGATTTGAACCCACACCCTCAGACCGTGAGGCGATTGTATTATCCGCACGGCTACAGCCTTGTTATCAGTTAGTTGCGAATTTGGTAAACAATTGACATAGTGTTGCTATGGTGAGTGTTAACGTCATCTAACTGAAAATTCATATTAATCTAGCCGCGATCCTAAATTTGACAAACACTGTACACCGCACCCGCAAACGCGCCACTACGGACACATGAAGACGCGCGCGGCAACGCGCGCGGCCCGCGCGCGGGCTGCCCGCGCTACTATGGCCAAGCACTTAAAGTTCCCTATTATTTGCCTTAAAGTTTAATAATTCATTTCTATACCTTTCTCCGTCTCTGTTTAACATAAAGCGCATTTACACAAACTAAATTCAACAGTCACAGCCAGCCCTTTTATTCCCTTTTACTTGAACAAGCAAGCCAACTCAATGCACTTAAACTACACACAAACTAACAACTGTCCCGCAAAATAAATACTAGATAAAAGCTACACCACCATCGTAATTTTATTAAGAACATGCATTGCGCTATAATTGCCAACTGAACCGCAATACAATCACAACAGAAAGATAACAACCCAACGTCCTCCAAATTTGTTTACTATAAACAGTTCAACAGAAATAAAACATGCGATACATCGTCAAACAAACCATCTGAACATTTATTTATAGTTTTGACGTGAACTTCTTAAGCAATCTTATTTAGTACTAGACGAGCTCGCTGTTACACTTATCTTATTTAGGGCTACTGCTCCACACCCGCGGCTTTTAGCGTGATGTTATAAAGCCAAGCCTATATATTCCTCTATAGATGAGCTATTCAACACAAAAATAATTATCCAAATCGTACCAGTAGATCCTGAGATTTGCGGATTCAAGCAAACAAACAAGCTCTTTAGCTCTATATTATTGGTAGGTAAAGATACCAAAAGATACTGACGTTTGTCTCTACATTGACACTTCTTTTCAAACATCAAACCAAGAAATTCTTTTGTGTGTTGAGCAGTGCTTGCCAACCTTTCGGACAGCAAAATAAATCATGTATTTACAGTACACAATGCTGAGTTACTACGAGCCCAGCTGCCACAGCGTGACGACTATAAACCATGGTTTATAGTCGTCACGCTGTGGCAGCTGGGCCTAAAATCACGTTATATGCATGCATATAACGTGATTTTATAGCATTTTTAGTTTTATTACACTACTGAATTAGATTAACTGTTCACCCGACAACTGAATAACGGCATAAACATCACAGAATTCACAGATGTACCATGCGTTTGATACTGATTTTTAAACGAACGAAAATAATCCTTTGTTGAATGAAAGATTACGAAAAAGCGAAGAGGTTGTTGATCCTCTCAGTAAGTTTATACTGTGGCTTCACTGTGAAAGAAGTAACGCAAGCTAGAACAATATTATTTGTTATTATTGTGCAATTTATGGAGAATTGAACACGATCTTCCTCTTTAGAGGGTGGTATTTATGAATTAATGTTTTAGTTATCTGTATTGATGCAGCTTCACAATTTCACTTTGTTCGTTTTGGTATTCTATTCTTTTATGTGTATTTTTCTATGCTTTTAGCTGCGTACTGTGGTACTATTTGTCAGTTGATTTATATTTCATTTTCTGTAGTGTTCGCATGGCGCAGGGTAGGGTGGTTGTACGGAACACTATTTGCGATAAAATACGCACGAGTTTTAGCTCCACCGCTGCAGGCATCACAGTCAGTAGTTATCCAATTATGGTTTGATAACACACGACTGTATTGATATTGCACCGCTTTATAAAAGCCGAGTAGGTTACCTACCTAAACATAATTTACTTTTATGAATTTAACGAAACATCTGAGAAGTATGTATTTTATAAACGACTAGATGAGCCCGCAGTTATACCCGCGTGTTTTAAGGCTACTGCTCGGCTCCCGTGGCCCATAGCGTGATGTAATATAGCCTTCCTCAATAAATGGGCTATCTAACGCTCAAATATTTTTTCAAATTGGTCAAACAAAGAAACAAACTCTTAAGCTTATATTAGATATTGAAAATATGACTTCATCATAATCAGCCTTTTGGAATCCACTGTTGAATATTAATTAGGTCTAATTTGTGTCATAATATCATTGTGACAAAACAGGTGGATTTGCCCTACTATACCACGCTGACCAGAGCGGTTGACAGGGTAGGCTTCGTGTACTTTACTTAGTCGCCTCTTTAGACCCACTTAATGAAATGGAGAAGTGACATTTTGTATCCTTAATCCGTCACCACACGGACTCGCGCAACATAAATATTAAATTTTGCAGGAGTTTGCACTTATATAGAATATTATAAAAGCAATGGGTAACGCAGGTCATGAAATATACACCAACTTTGCTACTTTAATTAATATTTTTCTCAGCATCAAACTAGGTATAACGGACTTCAAGGAAAACTAGGGCTTTAAAATCTTTGTGTTAAAAATCTGGTCCCTAGTTTTGTGTTGAGTTCTCATTATTATCAAGAAACAACAAAACAACATTTTATCTTGCACCTAAAATTTCATTCTTATCTTTGACAATACATTCGGGTACTCATTAAAAAAATCCGACAGATAACCCCTGGCTTTTGTAGTTCTTTGAAATACCTACTTTCTTAAGAAAATATATATTTTGATGATCAAATCTAGGTCAAAATGAGTACCTATGTTTATATAAGACAAGTTACTTAGAATGCCTACATTGCCTTTTGTAGACGATGTAATTATTTTCTCAAGAAAATAAGATCTTTCCTCTGACAAAATTGAAGACGATATTCATTCTTAAAAATAAATATTAATAACTTGTGAATCCCTAAGGAGGCTTTTCACCATTAACAGTATTGGTTCGGGTGAGAAACCTCGTAAAAGCGACTTAATTATATTTTGTGGAACCTTTATCTTGCCCGACGACTTTATCACTGTTTTGATCGATTTATTATATAACGTAATTATAAATAATTACGTGATTCAGATCACATTTTAGCGTGTTTTCTTTAAATGCATTTTATAATTAAATGGGCCTTTATTACTATGGTTTTGTTTCAAGTAAAGTTATGAATGGGTTTGTTATAGTTTTAAGCTAGTGTTACTATTTATCACAGATTTTTACTTATAGTTTAATTCCATCTACATTTTGAAATATGATTTTACCTTATTCATACCTTAGTAAAAACATCGTGAGAAAACCTATATTTCTGAGAGTTCACCATAATGATCTCGAAAGACAACGTGGTGGGCTATGGCCCCCTCTCTCCTCATAGTCTGGACAGGTCCAAACCCAGCAGTAGGGCAGAATAAACTCGGGTCATTATAAAGTTGTGAAACATCTGTATCTAAAAAATTGGTTGACACCAAAACCGAATCGACCTTAAATAAAGTCTGTCTCTTAAAAAGTCCAAATCTGAGACTAAGGTGTAAGATATGATACATTAGATAGTGGTACATTACATGCAAGTGTATAGTCTTACATAAAAAAAAAAATATTTACATAAAACCATTTCGTCTTGTTTTATAACATGAATAATATAAGCATTGTATTTGCTTACAAATGTAATATATAGAGTAGGAACGATTTATGAGCGATAGATTTATGTTTACGACTCATATTTATTTGCCACCGACAAGTCTGCTATGAAACATGATGACGTTACATGACGTCAAAGATTTGGTTTATAGTTTTTATTGGATATGCATATGCCATCACTATTTCATGATTTAGTAACTGTTCTGAGTGGTCATCTACTCGAACTCTCTCTTAGAAATGTTGGTTTTCTTCTTGATATGAATAGACTACAACTCAAAGAGTTCTGAAATAAATATGAAGCAAATCAATAACACATGAAGCTGTGCTGCCACGGTGGTCCAGTGAATAGCGTATGCGACTGCTGATCGGAGGTCTCGGGTTCGATTCCCGGGTCTGGCTAAGTGTTACTGGGTTTTTCCAAATTCTCAGTAGCAGCACGGAGTATGGTGATGTGCCCGGTAACGGCAATAGGTTCGCCCCCTATTACGTTAGACTTAAAAAGTCATGGCGAAATGTGGGTGTAATATTACACCTCTGCCTAACCCTTTGGGGATACAGGCGTGACTCTATAATAAGAAATAATGAATCTATTAATATATTTGGGCAGAGACGAAAAACACCTAAACCCTTAACCAATACGTCTAGCCTACGCGGTGGTCTATTAGCTCAAATGCTCGCATTTCTATTGTGACGTAGACTAGGATACGCTTATGTCCAGCAGTGGCCTGCAAAATAATGATAATGTATTCTTAAATAACCCATAGAGGGGTGTTAGTTCCTAAACTTATGTATGGTAGTGAAAGTTGGGTATGGCAGAATAGACATGAAAGTAGAATAAATTCTGTAGAAATGAGAGCACTGAGAAGTATGTGTGGAGTGTCTTTGACCGACAGAGTAAAGAATTGTGTGATAAGAGAGTGGTTTGGGGTAAAAGAACATGCATGGGCGCATGGGGAGGATGAAAGACTGACAAAGAAGATATATAAGGCAAGTGTGAATGGGACAGGACGAAGGGGAAGACCTAGGCGGACGTTCTCTGACCAGATTGGAGACATCCAAAAAGAGGGCAGGTCAGAAGTACCCTAACCAGAAGAGCATGCATGAGGAACTTGATGGGAGTGAATGAAGCAAAAGAAGCAAGAGAGGTGTGTCAGGATCGTTGCAATTGGCGTTCCGTTGTCTCTGCCTACTCCTCCGAGAAACAGGCGTGAGTCTATGTATGTATGTAAATAACCCAACCATAATAATGACTTCAGACTATTAAGATTATCGTCAGATCACAACCTATCTACCAAAATTCTATACCAGCTATAAACAAAGCCTCTTCCTTCCAAGGTATAGCTACCTATCAATAGCTATATCTACCTACAACCCATGATATACAGCCTTAGAACAAAGAAGTGGCTTGTGTGCCACAAACTAGCGAGCACTTAGTTGGTCCGAGACACGCAAACCTACACCTATCGTGAGGAGATTGCGTTTAAAAGTTTAAAGTTTAAACCATTTATATATAACGGGTTGAACTCCACATAATTGTAAATAAAGCCTTCAGTTTTGTTCTGGTTTAAACCGACTGCGAGGGGAGGGTTATGCTTTCAGAGAGGTTTATGATGTTTCCTTGCGACGTATATTTAGAGTGTGAGGATGTCAGTGGAAGCGATGTACAGTATGAAGTTTTAAGATGGTGATAGGAAAGAAGTAGATTGTTAGGTGTCGTTCTTGCACTCAATGAAGTGAAATATTTAATGGAGAAAGGAGTTTCGCTAAAAAATGAAGATAAAATCACGCCTTACCTATTTGTAACTGTGAAAATATCGTTGAAACAAAAATCCTTTAAGAATAGGAGTATTCAGAAGGATCACTCTCAAACCATCATCACAATTATAATAATAGACTTATTTATATGGTTACCGTAGTTTAAACGTGAAAGGTCTAAACGAGGTATCACTCGCCCAAAAAGCCTTTGTTTGCCTTTTCTCGAAAATGACCATGTTGTGTTCTCTAGGGAAACCGGGATGGGAAGCTATTCTTTATTTAGAACATTTTTCTTGCATGTATAGGCAAGTACTACTAAAACTAAACGTTTCAGGATAACATGATCCTTGTAATCGAAACGTTCAGGATATTTTTTTAACTGTTAGACTCACGCCTGTATCCCCCAAGAGGTAGGCAGAGGTGTAATATTACACCCACATTTCGCTATTATTTTTTAGGTCCCACGTAAGCGGCGAGCCTATATTGCCGTACCGGACACACCAGTCTCCGTGCTGCTACTGAAAATTTTCTTACGGAAAAACACAATAACACTTTGCCCGACCCGGGAATCGAACCCGAGACCTCCCAATCCCACGCGCACGTTTATGCCGCGAGACTAACGAGGCAGTCAGTTCAGGATTAAGTGTGCAGTAAGAAAGCTTTGCATTATAAAATATGACTCCAATTGTTCAAACTACCTAGACCAACATTGCCGACGATCTTCAAAAAAATATTCATTTTACTTTACAAAATATTAGAATTAAAAATGTAATAACCAACGCAACACATCGAGTTTGGCGCAACCGTTAGTAAGGGTAACAAAAATCTTATAAAATATACAACACTTTCCGCCCTTGGATTTCACCAACATTAGTGATTCAAAAATAATCCCCAACCATTAGCAATCAGTGACGCGATTCTAAACCGAAGCGGAATACTCCCCTAAAAATAAATACATTTGCAAACACTTTTATTTAAAAAAACAGCAGATACATTTTGTAGTCTTGTTTAAATTTTTCATTATCTGTAAAATATGGACCCCGTTTAAAAACGCGAGTTCTTTGGTGATTTAACAAAGAAATGGTGCGTACCAGTTATCAAACATATTTTTTTTAAACACCTTAATAAATACTTTTTTGGACGTTTTATTTTCTGTTTAATGTACGTGATTATAATTTAAATAGACTAAAGTCGTTAGCTTTTGATAACTACAAATAATGAACCATGTAAGGTCGTGCTTTGATTGTCAATTCTGCAAGGAGCATCTGGACTTAAGACATTAATTTATAGATCACACAGAGTGTTACAACGTGTGGGAATCGACCACACTACTCGGTACAGTGCAAATGGCCACTTAGGCCACCACAACATTCACGTAGACTAAGGTTATTGAAAACATTCTGTATTTGCTTGTTAAGATTCACAATATTCAAACTGCAATGTTACAACCAAGCTGTTATCATAAAACTAATGGCATCAATAAAAGTAAAGATATACCTACCCAAACACTCTGCAAAGCACTCAGAACTATTAGTTCCTTTCTCCTGAAACCATATTATATAAAAAACAGTGATATAGCAAGATAGAGATAGTATAACAGTTCAAATATACATACGCGTGGTCGCGGAGAGACCACGTCTTTCCGCGACCACGCTCGGTGCAAGACGAGCGAGACGTCGGAAACAAATAGGTATTTATACTTACCTTAAATAATAAGTTAACGCGATTAAGACCCGCTGAATTATTTTGTATGATACATCTTTATTATATTAATTTTCATTATAACATATACACAACGGAATAAAACTACATAAGATAGGATAAACTTGACAACAATATGTTATATCACGTCATTTGTAGATTCTGGTATCATATGCGAAGAGTTTTATAATTACAATGCAGTAAAACTGAATTACTCCCCCTCATAACGGGGCGCAACGACACATGGAATAAACATCTTCAAATAATTAATAAGCATACTGAAATCAGTTTTATTCACCATACAGCCTGTCGTAGGCCACTGCTATTTATTTTATTTATTTATAAGTAGTCTCACGTCTGTAACCCCGAAGGGGTAGGCAGAGGTATAAATATAACACCCATATTTCGCCATGAATTTTAAGGTCCCACGTAATAGGGGGTGAGCATATTGCCGTTACTACTGAGTATTCGGAAAAACCCAGTGACACTTTTGCCCGACCCGGGAATCGAACCCTGGACCTCCGATCAGCAGTCGCATACGCTATTATCCACTGGACCACGGAGGCAGTCAAATTATATAAAATAAAATTAAATATCGTCAAATAATAATTAATGAGCATACCAAAATCAGTTTTTATCCACCATACAGCCAATCGTAGTCCACTGCTGGACAAAACTTCTCCTTATTATTGTCACAATAGCATTGGGAGCCAACGGGAAGATTTGGCCTATCATACCACGCTAGCCAGACGGGTTGGCATATAAGTATATGTCGACTTTCCCGTCTCTTCACAAAACTACTATATTTTCCTTAGTTGCCTCTACGACACACACTTTGTAGTCTTAACTCACCACCACAACACTATACAAATATATCAGAAACACTACAATAAAACATACAAACCTCCAATATTTTCGAACAATAACTTGTTCAAATCGTCATCTTCAAACGATCCTGTTCAAAGAATACGCACTTCGTATTTATCGCGCAGTAAGCGTACGAGGGGTCCCTTTGCTATGTTAAAATGGATTCATCCGGCGGAGAGGGATTTTGGGATCCTTAATAATTAATCGGGTGCAGAACCCGCTGTGGGGAAGCCGAGTTTATGAAAGGCTCGGAAAACTCGACAAAAGTCGATGCGAGGTGTGTTGTTTTATGATGTAATTGAAACCTGAAGTTATGTTTAAAGATCCTAAAGTGGTGACGCTCTTGAAAAAGTTAAGTGTTGTTGACAAAAAGTCGTGAGGAAGAAAAATAGCAATTTAAAGTTTCGTAGTCTTTACCATCAGTTTTGTATTGTCTGACGGGATATATACCACGTAGCTTTTTTTCTAGTATCTGATATTTCGGCACTGTTGCAAACGATATGGTGACCGTGTGCTCGGTGATCATTGCGCTTGTAACAAGGAATTATTCAAAATCAATCAGTATCGCGCATTTAATAATTCAATTCAATTTCAATTCAAAATATTTATTTGCAAGAATATGGTACAATAGATGTTACAATGATTGGAATACAACATATTCTGCCAAGAGTGGCGTGCAAATGTATTATTACATAATGTCATTACCAATTATAATACCTATACTCATTAATATAACATTTCTAAATCCACTAATATAGTTTCGTTATTTTTATCTAATAATATATTGAATAAACAAACAAAGAAATAAACAAACTCTTTAACTCTTTATGTTAGTATATATTTTTAGTGTAATTAATTCTTATAAACGTCCACAACAATTATAAAAGTAAGCACGAAATATGTACATAATATGTTTTAACGTTCATATGTACAACTTTGTTACCAAAATTAAATGAAAAACTGTTGTGTTCGAATTTAAAAGGATTAGCATTTTCAATAAACAAACCAGTGAGGTGGAACGCAATATTTGCAAATAGATATGTTTAAATAACTCACTCATGTGTTTGATGAATGAAAATTCTGATATTTCAGCAATGCACGCCACTACACGAAACAATGATAACCACACAAAGCGATTCTTATTCAAAACACAATTTAGTGAAGATTATTTCTCGTTATTATTATAATTGTTTTACTAGTGAATATGTTGATTTAATTATTCAGCTGTGTAAATTTTAAACATTTGTGGATTCGATCATATTGCGTCCAACTATGTGGAATTAAATACGAATGGCTTTATAAATACAGATAGCGAAAGGAAAAGGAAATATGGTGGATTATAATTTATAACGCAAACGTCTGCAATTATGAACTTTACGTAAATTGGGAACGCAAGAAGCAGGATTCGGTCCCTTAAGTGTCGTTTGAATGTGAATAATGTAAGACATAGAAATAATTGAATTGCGAAGTCTGGATGGAAAATTTGTTTTGACTTTCTTATGTGTTACTCGTGACGTAAATGAAATAAGTACTTTAACTTTGAATTTTATGTGTGTATGTATGCAATATATTTCTATATATGTCAATATATTTCCAAATTGATTATATTGCCGTTTCTGACCGGTTATTCAGTTATTTAGTTTATGACATAAAGTATTTTGAAGTTCAAAAAAGAAGGAAAATAGGAACAGTGCATCAGTATGCTGACGTTGTTCATTACAACTACGACAAAATAATTTTAAATCGATTTTTTTTTATTTATTACCAACTAATTATTATATTTCAAATCCTGTTTTAATTTTTAAAGTAATTATTGATTATACACAATCCTTTTTCTATTTTTTGTCTTTACGGTTTCTTACCTAAGATGTTTTGAATTATTTTAGAAACAATGAATTATATTCTTACTAATAATCGCAATCCAATTAAAATTAGAAAATACCATATAATAAGTAAAATAAAACAAGTTTGTAAAAGAATAATTTCTAGGGCTGAACACTGACCCCCAAAATACAGGCACTCGCCTAGTTTGGAGGAACAGCGTCAGTACATTAAAGTGAAATACAACAACAATGTTCTATCTGAGATAAACTGTAATGTGTAATTTGTTTGTATTACTTGAGAAATAAAAGATTATTGTACGGGCAAACCCGTACAATACAATAGTTTTACGTTTATGTTGACATCGATGCGCCGCGAAACACACATTTTATTATAATTAATACACACATTTTATTATAATTCTACATCAGCAAATCAGCAAATTATATCGTATAGTTCAGTAGTCGTTGCAAAATCGTACACCGCGCTACCTATCGCACAAATAGCACCTTTCGCCGCGTATCGATCAATCTATCAATATCAGTAAATCTGTTAATTTTAGTTTTTTATCAATATACTTTATTTTATCTATCAATACATCTTTGATTTGCGCATACCGACTACAATTATTATTATTATTATTAACATTCACATATTGTTAGCGCACCTACTACAATGACGGTAAATATTGGAAGTGCATTTACAATGTACTGAGTAGTACACTAGAAAACTTGTAGTTAGCTTACTCACTCTTCGCTAACGTGGTAAAATATGTCCTTAGCTTTTTCACTGTTGGAGAAAACTCGTTCGTTTTTATGTCTTCTATTTATATTTATCTCAAAGTTCTTTTGTGCTTAACGGGTGTAATAATACTCTAGTATAAAGGCGTGGTGTTAACAAGAAATCATTAAATTTTGTTATAGACCGATGGGTATCTTAGCAAGATGGGTCGACAATCTTGTTGGGATTGCGAATCGATATATATGCAGATCTTGGGAGCGGCCTATGACCAGAGGTGAACGTTTTACGGCACAGATGATGATGATGAAAACATCTGTTGAATGTTTGAATGTCCTGCTCATCATAATATGAACCCATCGCATCGCATAGACACTAACCGATTCCTAGCCATACCAATTAAGAACCCTTAGGAACTACAGCCCATAATCTTCACATTTTTTTAAGCACATTACCATTACACGTTGCTAACTATCTGTAATCGGTAATAAAAGCTACTTCGGCAACGCTCGTAAAAGATCGGCAGTCGTCGGTATTATTAAAAAGACAGTAGAAATATAGGGCTGTGAGTGGAAACAATAGAATTAGCATTACGACTGTTATGAAAGTATGGACAGGGCTGGCACTCACGGGAATCATTTGGGACTCATTTTCTGAGTTGAACAACATACTTTGTTTATATTGAGTTGAGAACAGTCTATTGTTGGATGATTTGTTTGTTAGTGTTGTTTATTTATAAAAAAATGTTTTATCTGTGAGGCTGACATAAGTCAAAATGTTTTATGCATTCACTTAACAAGGATTGGGTGGTGATTAATTTTAACAATGCTTGACTAGAATGAGTTTCCACTGGTTTTAGTTAATCATCTTGTAATGTTATTTAGCTGTAGCAGTTAATTTTCAATCATACTAAGAGATCTACTTGCTAATCAGGTTTCTTTTTCAAGTATCCGGATCAGAAAGACGGGAAAATATTATCAATGTTTTTCAAAATTATAGTTAGTTTTATTAATTGTTTGGAGTTGTTGAAAGTTTTGCACAGATGTTACCGGGGTTTAGTTTGGTAACTATGGATACAGTTTTTGCAAATTTAGGAACACAAACCACCTTATCTAAAGCCAATAGATACAGTTGATTGAATTAAACGTTACTTAGCGGAACTACATTGTATACTAATAGATTTATATTAAACTCTTACGTTACTGACTGACTGACTGACTGACAGACAATGCACAGCCGAAGCAACGGGGCACAAGGAGCTTATACTAGTCATGTATATTCCGTTTCCTTAGAGTGAATTTTTGATAATTCCGTCTCTAAGATAGTAAAATTGTCCCAAGCGTGCGGTGCTACGGGCGAATTCTAGTATATTATCACAGTATAAAGACATATGACTGTGATATTATATAAGGTGCTTTGCCTTTGACTCGTGTTTATAAAGTAAGCATCGAAAACGAGCTCTTGGGCCGTTTCACAAGCAAATATGAGTCAGGACGAAGTTTTGTCGCCTCGTTAAGTATTCACACTCGGCCGAACAACTTTGTCACTTTAAATATTCATACTTCTTTAACCGCATTTGTTGCTAATTTAACTACTCATTCGACAAAATGTTCTCGAAACTACGATTAATTAGCTGTGGATTAAGCGGCTTAAAACATGAGTTTCTTAAGTTTGTCACACATTGTTTTTTAAAAGAGCGAAGGGTTCTTTGCATCCACTTACACTGTTTGCACAATATGATCCTACGTTCCTAACATATAAATTGGTTTGCTACGCATATAATGGTTAAAAAATGACTTCATCAAAAGCATTATAGTGGGTGGATTTTTTTATACTTACCTATCTTTATATAAATTACATGTTCATTAAACATCCAAAGGTACAACTCCTATCTGTAGATAAAATAATTCATATATTTATTTGAGTATTTTAATTAAATAAAAGATTCTGTAGCTGCGCCCGCAAATTACTTTTTTAATTTATTCGTTCCTACCCAATCTCGTGGGTAGGAACGAATAAAGTACGGTTGGTCGGTCAGTCAGTCAGTAATGCAATAATTTTATGTACACACTACACAGATGTCAAATTAAATCATCGTAAATGCTTGATTTCTTTAACCATATAAATTTTATTAAGTACGTTTAACATACTAAGTAACAAAGTGCTATTTGTCAAACAAGCTAATAACTAATTACCTAATTGAACGAATTATAACAGTCAAACATTTCAAGTGAAAAGTTTTCACACGATTTCACTTGTATTACGTTTTGTCAAGTTAGTAAGTGGCAACCCTGTTCGTTGAGAGTACTTTACTAGTGATGTCAAGAATAATTTGTGAGATGTCAGTGAAAGTCTTGTTACGTGTCTTATTATATTTTATTACAAAGACAATCTAGACATTTTAAGTGCTTTATATTTTTAGATAAAGTTCATATTTTTGAATGAGCAACAAAGCTAGTAAGTGTCAACCGATTACCATTACTGTTTAAAGAGACAACAAAGATATTTAGATATACTTACTTTAAATATCTTTGTTAATGCGAGATTGGTCCGTTAAATAATTTTTTATGATGTATTATCATCATGTCAGCCTAGAAACGTCCACTGCTGGACATAGGCCTCCCCCAAGGTTCTACACACAAACCGATATTTAGCCGCCCACTTCCCGCTATCTTAACCAGGTCGTTGGACCTCCTTGTGGGAGGACTAAACCCCTGCTGCCTGTTTTATGATGTATACAAATCTCTAAAGAAAAAACTTTCTCTCTAAGGTACTTTTAGAAGAGTAGGTTTTTTTTCTAGTAAACGATTATGGCTAGTTAAAGATTAATATATAATAATTTGATAATAACTGCTTAGTTAAGCACAACGCTTAAATCGTTGCTGTAGAAAATAAATTGCTACATTTGTCGTCTTTTTATTACAGTCCTCTCTAAAAACGGGACTTTGTAAAACAGGACATCTGCCAACACTAACCGGGACTTTCATTAATTTGATTGCGAGCAGTTATTGACGCTACATCTCTACCCACCTGGTAGGGATGGTAGAGTCGCAATGAGTATAGCCGTAGAGTTGGTAGAGACAAATTTGTTTTATAACTAATCTGGCGAATTGCGAGACGATTCTAACGACGTTCCGGTAACTTCTGTTTTGTCAAAGGGATTATTGCGATGAAATTTTCGAAGGCACGAAAAGATTTTGTAAAATTATATTACGGTTTGTCGCTTTTAATGAAAAGATTGGCAGATGGACTTGGATTGGACAACTTGGTAACACGGTTACCAAGTTGTCTAATCTTTAGATTGTTTTACATATATATAATAATATATATGTTGGTTCATCTTGCTTTTCGTGAGAACCGATTAAATTATGGCAAACGTTGGAGGTTTCTAGTAAAATATATATAATTTTTTTTATCCAACTCTCGCACTAGGAATAAATCCTGTGTCGCGAAGGACTTTATTATAGGATAATCATGATTGATTTCAAAGTCCTAATTTTGTGGCTCCTACATTGTGAACATGCGGCAAAGATATATGTGAGGGAATTACATATTATAGATAGTTCTATCACCAGTAACCGTTTTCAATTTTCACAAAAACCAGTCCTTTCGCCTCTACACTTTATTCACTAAAACTTAATGTAGCGAACGACTCGAGTCTTATTGAATTTTCGCACCTAGCTCAACCGCGACCACAGTTATTTAAATGAAGGATTGCCTCTAAAAGGCTAGAGGTACCTCCACTGGTACTTGAACCTTTAGCACTGTGTGACGTCATTATTAGATTTATGACCCCGGAATATATGATGCTTTGGGTCCACTTTGTGAGGAAATGTTATTAATAGTAATTTAATATAATATATGTTTCGCACTTTGACATATTTGTCAAATAGTATTAATATGTGGATAATCGCAAAGTCTTAGGGTCAATTCCCGAGTCAATTAAACGTCAAAATAGGCTATACGTTCGTACAGCATGTTTAACCTTACCTTACCAGAATGCAGACTCTGCCTTAATCTGACATTTGATTACCGCTTGCAAGTTGTACCCGTTTTACATGTGTTGTATCCATTGTCTAGTGTATCATCAATTCAGCGAATAACGTAAATTTTTTGAATATGTATTTGTATATTGACAATTATTTATAAACTCAGCTCCTATCTCAAAGTGGGAGCCGTTCTAAGTATATGTTTATTTTGTTTGTCGTAATATTTGTTAAGCTCGCTCCAACAAGATTTATTTCTCCACGCTCCATAAAATAACGGCGTTAATGTTCTATTCAGAGTCTCTCAATGAGAAATTCTTGAACAAAATATTATAGATTTCAATCCTATTTCAACGAATGTAAACGGGGTCTGTGTTTTAGCAATTGTGAAGAGAAATAAAAGAGATTATTATTTGTAACGCGATCGTAGCGGCTATTATTAGTACAATGATAAACATTGAAGCAATTTTATTTATTTAACTATAGATCTGTTTGCGGTAGACAAATGAATTGCTGCAAATAGTTTGCATGACAGACAGATAATAAGGTAGACTCACACCTTTAAAAATGTCAGCCGATTAGTGTTTAGTTTAGTTGCCGCATGTCACTCTGTAATTAAGGAAATTTTCCATAGAAAGAGGTTTTCGCTCAAGAATGAAGCCAGGGGAAGCTTTATGTACGGATGATAAGCGAAACCAACAGAATACAATTGTAAGATAAAATATAATATTTAAATAATTTCAGTACATGACTTAAATTATGCATTATTACAACAATAATAAGCAAAATGGTCAAAGTATATAAATTAGTTTGTACAATAACCGCTTCTATTTTGCCGAATGAAGACGAATACTTTTGCCGAATGAAGCCCTAACGAATACTTTTCTGTTCAATTTCTATTCACTCTTGTTTACTTTCATTAGTATTGACCTCATTCAATAGAGTTGTTTGATGATTTCTACTAAAACAAAATCTTTCATTGATGTACAACAAAATAAACTTACCAAAAGTCAAGGTGGATTAGCAACATAAAATTGGAAAGTATTTTTCTACGCCGAGAAACTATTTATAATATCAACAAATAGTTTAGAATAGAAACAATGTGGAATGTGTGTATTTTTCATTCGATAGCACATTTGTTACTCGAACTCATCACATCACTAATCTATTTGAATAGTGATGTATGTTATCCACGTCCCGGTTAATTTATGAATGGGAGAGGGGTATAGATTAATGCTGAGAATTTTTATATTGTGGAAAATTTAAATGATTGGAAGGTAATTTATTTCATTTTGGTAGAAAATAACGTGAGTGAATTTCATGCATTCGTAAATCTTCTAGTCTAGTATGTACTTCATAATATTTATATTATGAAGTACATACTAGACTTAGCCCGCGGCATTGACCGCTAGGGTGTAAGTTTCCGCAACAAAAAAAATATTTTTTTTCGTTCCGATTTATTTGTTAGTTTATTTTATCCAAAATCAATTCAGTACTTTTGCGTGATAGAGTAATAAATATCCATACATCTACCCACACAAACTCTCGCACATATATAACACCAGCAAGTGAAAAAATTTAGCCCTAGTAGTAAATCTAGTTTAAGGAACTGGTAAGCAATAAAATAATAATAAAGGTCCTAATATTAAATCTGCGAGGAATTGGAATTCCTCATAAAATATGAATGAATCAATATAATCTTTCTGAAGTTTTCTTATATTGAAAACAAAAAGTCCCAATACTTTCTACCTAATTTAATCTCAATCGAAACTTTTATAAAGGCACTCAAATTATCCAACAAATAGACTAACTCTTACAGATAAACAATATCGATGTATCCCGTATAAGTCAGTAAAAGTCCCTCACTAAAACTCAGTGAGGTAAAAATTGCAAGCGGTGGCTGTTTTTCGCCCCCAAACGCCGGAGACGGGGTGAATACATTCCTAAATGGACCCCACTCGGCCACTTATTCACCCTTAGCTATCTTAAGAAACTTTTATATTGGATAGAAGGTATATTTCATCAGCAGTTTCCGCTTAAGGCGTTTTTGAAAGTGTTTCATGTTCTATTAACATAGTAAAATTGTTATAGTTATTGAACCTATCAAGCAGGTGTTTAATACAGAGCCAATTTCACCGTTATCAGATAAGTTCCTGATAAATAATTTGTCGCGTAACTCATACAGATCTCGCTTGATTCTGAATTTATCTAGAAGATAAATTCTATCTATATGTGGTGAAAATACCTAAGGAAATTGTTACTCACACTTGTCCAACTGATCTCGTTCTACTCAAAGGCACATGGTAACGAGATTGATAAACATACTTGTACCTAATATTGAACAAATGAAAATTGGAATATTGTGCTCATCACATAAAGATTTGTTCTGATTGGAAATCAAATCAACTACTTACCTCAAGTGTAAAAATCTGAATTCAGAATACCAATAACCACTAGACTAAACACATGCAACGTATCGATTCGGAGGTTATCAAAACTTATATGATATTTGAGACGAGGAATCCCCCACATGTTAAACGGGCCCTTTATTTTTATAATATCTATAATAGCCTTTAGCTTCAGATGCCAAAGGAACGGTGACTCCATAAATGTAACTCTATCCATAAGGGATAGAGTTACATATGTGGAATCGCCCGACCACGCTTTTGTGACCGGTTGAATATTATTTCCATTATTGGCACAAGACCTGTTAGTTTGAAAGGTAAGCAGAGCTTGTACTATGGCAATCATATATTCTTACACTATCATTCTTAAATTCATACACATTATAAATTGTCTTCATCGATCTTTATGGCAATCTGATGGATGACACATTATCAAACGTTTATAATATTTACCTTTTTAATATAAATATTAATTATATATATTCAGAATCTTTTCGCTTTAACGGTTCTGCAATGTTATTAAATATAGACGCCTAAACCAAATTTATTGCCTGTTACAAGGCTTAAATTAATTTTATTTAAATGTGAAGTTGTTACACGAACGTTTTGAAATTATAACCAAAAAATTACTTCTATAAAAGCGAACATTGCTAGTCATTGGAAAATATACAAATGTTTAATATTGGTTGTTTCCTCAATGCGAAACAATTGTGTAGATATCGAGCTTACTGGTAATCGGGAGGTGCCTGTGGCGAAACGCTGGCGTTTCATCGAGAGGAACGCCTTAGTTAGGTAAGATAGTACGGCTAAACTTAGATAAACTGTTTGTATAGAAACGCTGAAACTTATTTTCATATAGTCGTGTAGATTTCAGCATGAATGGGCGTGGAAGTATTACCCTTACAAAGAACAACAACGTAAAATAACACTATCTATACCTACTGTTTCGTTTGGAGGTACCAGCCCTTTTTCGTCCTCCCTTATCTGACTCCTCTTCCTATTCTTTTCCCATCCAGGTCCGCAACGCAGTTGTGATTCCTCTGGGGTTGCGAGTCCATGGCGGTAATCGCGTACGTTGTGACTTCTACGCCATTTCTTAAAATTGTAGTGATAGTCTCTCAAAGAAGGTCATATCAGCGGGATTTCCCTTTACGTACTAAAATCTGTGCTTCCGCTCTAACTGGATTAATGCAGCTTAAGGTCTAGCAATATTTCAGTTGAAGCAACTAGTTCACTAGGGACAAATTACAAAACGATAATCTTATTATATAGCAGCACTAAGTAGTTTTAGGCTATTTCATTAAGGCGCCTGAAGGAAAGTGACTTTATAAAGTACCTATGGATCGTCTTGGAAAGTAGGGACCAGCGCACAGTAAACTAAAGCATATACATTGTTCCACTTAGTCATATTAGCTCTCAGGAAAAACATTTCCCGCATTTATAAAAATTGCTTCCAACAAGTCTATAGAAAATACATCTTGGTAACTTACTTGCTAAGGATATTTCGCGCCAAAAACTCTAACTTATTATCGATCTTTGAGAAGTATTCGACCCAAATTGGCAGTTGCAAAGAGTGTGATGTGCATAATATATTTTTGTCCAAATACCTACGGACCATTTCTCGAATAAAATTGCGAAGTTGCGTTAGAAAATTTCCCTGAAATATGTAAATTAAAGGTACTCAAAGAGTTACCAAGCAAGTTAGTTTTAATCTAAAATGGTTTATTCAATCAGTCTGAATACTTGAATGTTTTTAAACTATGTTCGTTGGAGGAGAAAAGAAATTTGAAAGTTTTTGTTCCCTCAGTTTTAGTTGTCTTGGTCTAGCTTAGCTTGTTTGTAACCATTGTAACCATAGTTTAAGGTTATCATCAGATCCAGTTTTTTTAACCCAAGGGCTCGTAGGTTTGTTTGCCAGATCAATTTTTATAAATAAGTCAAAATATGTTTGTTTAACGTTTTTTCGTTCAGATGCCGATCCCTGTGTGTTTTGCATACACGTGGCTAATACGGCGAGGATATACATATTATAATATTATCACACTGTAACCTTTCGTTAAACTTGTTTGCCTCGAAATTATATAGTTTTGTTGCGTACTCAGGAGGGATGCCTACGTCCAGCAGTGGACGTGGCTGATGACATACATGATACAACGAGATAAAATCGTCATATTACCAAATATTTTTGTCCAACTACAGTTTTAAAAATATCAAAAAGGTCCAAAGTTAAGCGATTACTGTATTCACTGCACACAAGGGAGGAGAGCAAAAGAAAACAATATTTTAAACACTTAAGCCCTCTCATTCAAATGCACACTTCCTTAAAAGCACACGTCAAAATCATTCAACTCGCAGAAATATAAAAGCGTGAGTCGTAATGGCGTCGATGCCACAGACAGACACCAAGTTTGGCGTCCGACTTGTAAGGATATGCACTGACAGATAAATAGACAATTTTGGGAACAAACAAAATATAAGTTATTAGATTTTGCCCGCGGCCTCGCGTGGAGTCGGTTATCGTGGTAAGAAGTCGCTTATGTATTATTTTGTTTTACTGAAAAAAATTATCAACTTGGTTCAGTAGTTTAAGCCTACAGGAAAACACAAATAAAGAAACATATACACTTTCGAACTTATAATATTAGTTTGGCTGCCTATGACAGATTGCCATGAAGCGGAACTAAACAAAAGTATGGCTGCTGATGTCAACATCAAAAAAGTGAGCCATTAGTGGGATAACAATTGCATTACCAATTTAATTTCCACGTTGTTATATTATTTTTGGTCGCAAAAAGCCCCTTACCTTGTCTCGCCGTTACTGAGTGCAAGTCCTGACATTCTCTTCGTGTTGTGTTCGCTTCTCATCGTCCCGCTACGCTTCGCACCCGTTCGCTTCGCGCTGCGGGTGCTAGTGGAGAATGAATGAAATGCATTCGTGCGCCCTTTGTGTAGGGGCACGGACTGCAAACAGTTTGAGCAAACCAAATACTTTAGAATGGGACGTTATGTTGTAAAGATTTTTAAGTGACGATAGTAAAAGGACGATCGATCCTTAGTGCAAAGTGAGTAGGGTAGTTTTAGTCGCTCTAGATGTCTGGTACAGTCTTATGTCTTATTGTATCCTATTTTATTGCAGATAGGTACTGTCTCTTTCTATTTCTATCAAAGAGAACAATAGTGTGGATTAAGGCGCTACCTCGAAAATGTATGCCCTTTTTGATTACAGATTTTGAAGCAGTGAGACACACCATCAGGTCTTTATCTAGGGACTGCTCGGACAGAGATTGGAAGATTTTCGCTCGATAGAATTTTAATTTGAAAAACATGCTATCTCTTAATATTTTTACGGGTATTGCAAAAAATACTTAACTTTTCGCTTTGAAATTGCTACTCACCGAAAGAAGAGCTAGTTTATTAGGGATTGGTTAAACGATTTTTTCCTAAGACGATGATTACTTGAGTTATGAACGAAATAAGATTTCAGACAGTTTCGTGATTGCATGTCATGTCAAAAAACCTGCGACATTCAACTTTATAGCTAACACTTAGCGATGACCTCTGCACGATTTTTTGACCTTCCACTAGGTAGCCACTTAATTTTGGATTCTACTAAGAGTATAAATTAATTTTAGTCGTGTTGAATCCCTAGCACTGTCATTCCTTTTAAATTTTTAAAAGAGTCTCTTCACAATTCAACTCTTATCCGTGTTACAAATGATCGTAACTATAAATTCAACGGTGTTCATCCAACAGATGGATAGTTTTTAAATAACAATTTTCAAATTAATCAAATACCTGAATTGTAGAAAATGTAATGTTTTTGTAAGAATCAGCATCAAACCCCTTGGGGAGAGGCGGGACTCAGGTAAATAACATTGTCCTAGACCTGAAAACACTATCGTGGCGGAGCTGATTCATGTTACTTACTTTAATGTAAAGGTAATAGATGTTTTTTTTTTAACATAATTGAGATTTATTTCTTTATTTGGAAGAAGGTGAAAAGATATTTAGCGAAAAATTTTTTTAGAGACTCACACCTGTATCCCCGAAGGGATAGGCAGAGGTGTAATATTACACCCATATTTTGCAATGAATTTTTAGGTCGCACGTAATAGGGGGCGAGCCTATTGCCGTACCGGGCACATTACCAGACTCCGTGCTGCTACTGAGAATTTCGTAACAGAAAAACCCAATAACACTTTGCCCGACCCGGGAATCGAACCCAAGACCTCCCAATCCCACGCGCACATATATGCCGCGATACCAACGAGGCAGTCTATAGTCTAGAATAATATAGGTAAGTATACTTAAATTAATTATTAATGTATGTCACATTTATAGGTACGTTTTGTTAATCCTATTACTTATTATACGCGAACGCGAAAGTTTGTGCGGTTGAATAGTGTTTATTTCCCTTCACGCTTATACTCATGAATGTTTTTGTGGTAAAACTTTACTGTAATATAGCTACATCAGAATCGCGGGCAAAACTGCGGGTAGAATTTAGAAATATTAAATATCTTCCATATTTTCGCATCTTAAAAAAATATTTCGTCCGCCATGCCAACATTACTCGAAAAAAGAGCCAGTAACCGCCAATATCTTGTACATTTATCACGAAATTTAAATCCCGAACGAGCCGTTAACCGTTACGAACCACAGACAAGCGTTGCGAACATAAACTAGCGAAGATACTGCGATAGCATGCTTGCATTTCAAGCACTACTCGTCTATGGTGTGAACGAAATTTGTATTTTATATTTTATTTATAGGGTTATAAAGATTGTAGATAATAATATATAATATTGTACGCTATTCTTTACTCGATTGGGGAATATGTTTAATACCCGTGTAGAGCAATCTTGTCGATATCCATAATTTGCATTGTCCATGCCCAGTAGACAAGTGACTTTTGTTTAGTGATATCGCTATTAGCTAAGTCAAAGAGCTCAGATATTTACATAGAGGCGCATTTCTTATGGGCGCCCTGAAGACAAACTTTCTGGGAAACCAAATTGCCGCTTGGCGGCGTAGCAGTCGTTCCCTTAGTGTAACAGTAAGAGAGACGGTGTATCTTAACTACAAGAGCAAGAGAGACGGAGAACGACGCTAGCGCCATCAACTGCGCCAACTACGAACTAAACTGGAGCCAGACCCCACTTGGAATCGACACACGAAATCCTTAAGAACTGCGGTTCTATGTATAAATCTGTATTTTTTGGCTAAGGGCATAAATATGTAACTGGTATAGGCTTTAGGGTTTTTATTTGCTTCGTTGACCAGGTGACATACTTGGTCAACTAAGACCGAATTGCTTATGTTACAATGGCAACCAAACAACAGCGATGCGAAGCGAGAAATGAGAAGAGAATGCCATTAATCTAGGCCATCAGGCCTGTTGTTGATTTTTTTATGGTAATAGGCGGCAAACGAGCAGATGGATCGCCTGATGGTAAGCAATTACCGCCGCCCATGGACACAAGCAACACCACAGGAGGCACAAGTGCGTTGCCGCGCCTTGGGATTGGGAAAAGGGATAGAATGAGGGATGAGGGAGAAGGAACAGGGGATAGGGCCACCGGTACTCTACTCACCGAACGAAACGCAACAGTTTAGGTACTGTTACTTTACGTCGATCTTCTGTGAGAGGGTAGTACTTCCCCGGTCGGGCCGGCCCATTCATGCTGAAATCAGCAAGGATCTACTACCTACGTAAAGCCTTGTATTCATTAGGCAACATTTGTTGATAAACACTGTTAATAAACAGTTTATAAACAGTGTTGCATCATCTCTGGATACAGTTTATAAACAGTTCATAAACAAATGTGATGAAGCATTGTTTCTGAAACATGTTGCCGTGTTCCCCAATCAAACGGAGAACAAGCCGAAACATTTTTGTTTTTGTTTATATGCAAAAGTCAACAGGTGTGGACGTGTGTTGCGCGAGTTTATTAACATGGAAGTAGTGTGGTCCAACCACCAAGTTTCGATGATCATAGAGCTTTACAACAGAATCATGTACCTACTTTGGGACTCTTCAAATAGAAATTATAAAGACAAATTAAAAAAAAAATATGCTTGGGCCGATATTGCTGCAGAATTGAATATATCAAATGTAATAAATATAATATATATATATAATATTTATATATTATATATATATATATATATATATATATATATATATATATATATATATATATATATATATTTATGTTTACAAAACCAATGACTATCAGAAAGTGATCAGCCACCGATAGGGATTACAAAAAACAGGTATATGCGATTTTCGACCTTATTGACGTAACTCAGAATTTATAATTTAACTAACGTATCAATGTCAGAAAGCAAGAAAATACAAAAATAAAGTCTGTCATGAATTGTCAATAAGGTCGAAAATAGCATGCACCTGTTTTTTGTAAGCCCTATCGATGGTCGATCATTTTATAGTCATTTGTTTTGTAGACGTTCATTTGTCTTACACAATTTCTTTTTAAACTTATTTTAGGTACCTATCCCCGCGGTAAAACTAGTGGTACATAATAGCTAAAGGAGATTCCTATGTTTATTAGCAAAATAGATCATATTACCAAAAATATTCAACACTATTAGTGGTATCGTTGGGAATGTCAAATAAATCACGTCGTCACGTCGTGTCCTTGGTAACAAATGTATATTTTTATTCCGTGCTTTTAAAAGTTTCAGGTGCATGCCTTTGTTGGTTCCACTCGCTATTTTATTTACAACTGTACTTCTGCCGTATAGCGAATCCGTCGAGTCCAAGAATCTGCCCAATCCACGAATCTGTCGAGTTGGGAATCTGCCAAATCACGAATCTGTCCAATCCAGAATCTGTCGTTTACCGAACAAGCGATTTGTCTTAACCTATTGTGACAACCCTACCAAAATAGGTAACAAATTTACAAGCTCTTAAGAAGCTGTCTCTCTGTTCGATTTATTTACTCATGTGGCATCACTACCTCCTCGAGCGACATCCTAGCAACAACTGACAAGTGTGGACGGCCATGTTTCAGAAACAGTGTTTACGGCAAACTTTGTGATAAACACTTCATAAACAGTTTATCAACAAATGTTGCCTAATGAATACAAGGCTTTAAATACATTAAGAAAAACACACAGAGATCAGTAGTACCTACCTGCCTGGTAATGCAAGCACATACTGGTAGGCCTTTTATGGATCTCCCATAGCTGTAGACAATTGTACATAAATACAAACACATTTTTTACATACTTATAACTCTTCGTAATATAATATAAGTAACTTATTTCTACAATTTGAATTATCATACCATAACTTTTGATTTAGATGAACTCGAAGTTAAGTACACGTGTTCTTCGTTATGTATAAAGTTTGAGAAAACATGTCTCCAGTTTTGTTGAAATGAACATCAACTTGCATAATTTACATGAGTTTAATTGTACTGTTGCCGATTTATTTACTTTACTCATGTTCCATATGTTTCCATGAAATGAGTAACGAATTTTAATATATTTACTAGCTTTTTAGACACAGCAAAAATTGTTCCGTTTTGAGCTCGCTTTTGGGCTCTAGGTATCATTATAAAATAAATCTCGAAAGCCAAAGTAAATTTGAAAAAATTTGGTCACAACCTATTCTCAAATCTACCAAACATACAACAAAATATTCATTAAATCAATCTAACTGTTTCGGAGGAGTTTGGTAACAAATACTGTGACAGGTTATTAATTAATATTAGATAATAACAATTTATAACAACTGATAGAACTCTAATAATTTTGCATATTTGGTGCTATATTTTGACAATCTAAAAGCGGCACCTATATTAATACAGTTTTACCTCTTGTATTTTTCAATTTTTACAAATCCGCCGTCAATTCTATTTATTTCATAGAAATTCGATTACCAAAGTCAAAGTTAATTTAGCAAACTATAGAAATTGTAACGAGTCACAAACAGGTAAACATCGGCGTGTGTCGAGGGGACAATGGGCACGGTAGCCACGGTACTACTACCTGACAGAGGTATTGTTTGCGCAGCCGCTGTCGACTGTCACTGTACAGCGTACAGTGTGCAGCGCTGGCTATCGGTCTGTATCAGTAATACGTTTGCTGATTACTGTGACTAAAGGGAAACGAGTGAGTCGGTTGCTAAAAACGAATGTGGTTTCTTAGTAAGATTTTCTTATGCTATAGTCGGAATAAGTACCTAGCCTGGTTAAGGTTAAAAGCGATTTTTACCTTGGTAAGAGTGTCTTTACGACTTGATCGGAATAGGTATTCTTTTAGGAAATTGTCCTGTAGAACGATCAGATCTGATTAGCACAATATGTGTCTGTAAGTGTCTCAAAGGGTAAACTTAGATTATAGCCCACATTGTGATATTATAAATTTCTTTCACAAAAAGGGATTATCCCGTTTGCATCCAAGATTGTCGCCTAGGAGTCCAGGTTTCTGTTTTATAATCAACTAGATTGCATATTATTTATTAGCTTATTATTTTGCAAAAACCTATTTATATTCAAATTAATCATTTTGATATGTTATAAAATAATATGATGATGGTTTCAATGATAAGCAACTAGCTATCTACGTTTTATTAAAGAGCTTGTAAAGGAACGCTAGAAATAAAAACAAAAAGGTCTGCGGCGTGTAATACCAGCCGTAGGTGTAAAGTATTGCACTAGAGTTAATTGCAGTAGGTGGCGAGCCTAGCCACCTCTCCTCGTACCGCACTCGGCGAGCAAGGCTTAGGGCCTGTTCACGAGATCGGTCTAAGCGGCGCGCGTCGCGGCGGGCGGCGCGGCAGAGCGTCGTGCACGCCACGACCCTACAGCAGCGGTAAACGCAGCGGCAAATGTGGACGTATTTGGGCCGACGGAGTTACCCATAAATATGGCGATAACCAAAATATCTTTGTGTAACTATACGGTATACCTACAAAATTGTCGACATTGGATCTTCATTTCTTACAAGTATTTTATATCAAAGGAATAATGCATATTCGCAATTAATGCGGCGTTGAATAGGTACCTACACAACGTAGATTACGTTACGTAGGTAGGTAAATCACCTTTTAACTTTCATAGTAGCTGTGTCTGTATCTAAATAGGTACATATGTACATTACACAATGTTTTAATGTTTGCGATTTATATTAAAACCTACCATTACATTCTGTAAAACATTGTTTCATTACATCTCGCAACGTTTTATTAACATTTTTGTATTTATACAGCGGATGTGTTGCTATCCATACACGCGACCGTTTTAAAATTTCGACTTTAAATATCTCCGTATTCATTACCGCCACAAAATATTTAACAAATAGTTTAACCGCCTAGTTCGTCCTTCGCGTAACGCTGTCTGTGCCGCTCGGAGTCGTGGCGTCGGACTCGGTCGCAGTACATTTGTTCCCGCCGCTCGCCGCACAGCCCGCCGCGCCGCTCGCCGAACAGCCATTCGCGCCAAAAAAAAACGCGCGCGTTATCGCTGTGCCTGGCGGCTCGTGGCGTGCTTCGAACGTCTTCATACATTTGATCTTACCGCTCGCCGCCCCGCGCTAAGCCGCCGCTCAGAACGGCAAGGTCGTGACAGGGCCGTTATGCCAACTTATATCTAGCAATGGGAATAAATTACGAAGGAATATGAGAAATAGAATTATTTGAGTAACTCTCGGCTGCTGTGATAGGTGAATGGTTTCTATTAATAACAGATTAATTGTGGAGAGTAGAAGTTCAGAAACGTACTGCATATACATAAATATGTAATGGTATAGCGTGCTTTTTAGGTGCAAGTCCGAGATGGGCTGCAGACCGCGAATTACAACCGCAGACGGCAAGCGACATCACTAATATAGGGAATAGAAGCAACCACGACCGCATGCAATACTACAGTGAACAGCCGCTAGCCGCAATGTCGCCTGCGGTTGCAGTCTGCAGCCTATCTCGGACTTGCACCTTTAGACTAACGTTAAAGGTTTGACTTTAAGCAAATATAGACTACAACAAAGATGTCAATATTGCTCCAATATGATATCGATCTGGCTATCGCTCCATATGCGAACATTTCAATGAAATCTAAAAATATGCCATGTGTAGATATTTTTAGGCAATTTATTCTTGCAATGATTTGTTAAATAACGATATGATATTCATTAGTATTTTTCATTATTTTCATCCGAAGCTTAACTAACAGTTATTTGCCCTTTATTCACCCTAGTACTTTGAACGCAATATCCCGTTCACAATATTCCCTGGTCGAACACTTCAGCGATTTCAATAATCTTTCAATCAAAACAATGTATTTTGAATAGGAACCTTGACCTCGGATACAAAGCACGGCCAACCCTACGTTAGTACCCCACCCTCCTCTGAGCCGCCATTTTCCGTGTGGTCCGAAATAACCCGTCTACTCTGAACTTGCATCGGAGGCAGGCGGGGCCGCGTGATATTTATAACACACTATTGGATTTTTATTAACACTATCAGCTCTGTGATAGTTTGTTCCGTTCGTGAATGTATTTTGTTGTTGTACGGATTTTGGAGTATACAAACAAGGTTTGAATTGCGTTCATTGATCAATCGGCATTGAACACGTACGGTGTTGTCTGAGTATTGGTTGGATGTACTTCGATAGGTCAGAAGTTATAAAATAAATAAGAATGTACGCTTCTTTGAAAATTGTGAAATGTTTCTGTGTTTGAATCAAACCTTTGTATTAACACTTTAATAGATTTCGATACGGGTATAAAAATTCTAGATTTGGTACCTTGCACAATACACTTAAATTCATACATACGTACATTTTTTTATGGTAATAGGCGGCAAACGAGCAGACGGATCGCCTGATGGTAAGCAATTACCGCCGCCCATAGACACAAGCAACACCAGAAGAGTCACAAGTGCGTTGCCGCCCCTTGAGGTTGGGAAAAGGGATAGGATGAGGAGTGGGATGAGGAAAAAGGAATAGGGGATAAGGCCTCCGGCGCTCTCACTCACCGAACGAAACGCAACAGTTTAGGTACTGTTACTTTACGTCGATTTTCTGTGAGAGGGTAGTACTTCTCGGGTCGAGCCGGCCCATTCATGCTGAAATCAGCAAGGCTCTTCTTCCTATACATAGACTCGCGCCTGCTTCCCCGAAGGGGTATGCAGAGGCATATTAAACGCCCACTTTTCGCCAGTGTTTGATCCCACGTAATAGGTGGCGAGCGGCCATAGCCGCTTATCGGGATATTTTGTTTGCCAGAGCCTCGTCCGTTGATCGGCAGGTGCACCACTTGCAGGTGAGGTTGGCTTGGGACTCTAAGTTCTTGGTGAAAACACTATGAACACTTAAATTAAAGATGACAAATCTTGAAATAATAAAAACATAAGTAATAATTTTGTTATGAATAGTTTACCTAACGAAAACCCGCTTCATTGTTATAGGTAATTTAAGCTGTTTTTTTGCTAAGCATATAATACCTTTTATTGAGTAGAATCAAAAATAGTACAGTGATAATCAATTTGCATAAAGATTATTCTGTGTAAGACGCTTATTGCGTTCATGTCTCTTTAAAATAAAATTAAGTAAAATACCTTTCTTCCTACAAAACAGCTATCTTCAAAGGACTAAGTAATAAATCTCCGGAATCCCCTCCAAAGCCTTGCTAAATGCCATCAAAAAGCAGAGATACGGTACAGCGTCAAGTGAAACAAGAAATGATACATTTAATTAAGTGCTTCCTCCGAGCCGGTAAATTGGAATGTAGCAGCATCCCACACCTGCAGAGATGTAGCTTAGATCGTATCAATATTAATTAATACTGAGTCAAAACCACAGCCTACAGGATATTTATTTGAAAGTTGTTTATGCAGGATGAAAATTGAGTCTTCATTTGCAGGTTGAAATATGGAAAAACGCGTAGCAATTTACGAAATTGGTGGATAACTCATTTTTTATTGTTTTTGTTTCGATTCTTCCAATGCCAGTGTTGATTTTTAAGGAAAATTATTATATTAAAATTGCACTTCTTCATAATATATTTTGAAAGTTTCCTCGATTCTTATATTTTATTTCGCCACCTTTGCGATTTAAAACAGCAATAAAATAAACACTACCCAAAAAATTAAACCATAACAATACTTCAGTTAAATTTCAAAAATTTGCCTAGAAGTACCAACAAATCTGCCACTTAGCATTCCTTAAATGTTATAATAATATTTTAGGTGCAATTTTCATTGCAGTTTGATACGGAACAATTAATAAGCTGGTGCGGTACTGCAAGCAATATATATGCTAATCTAGTGTTTATAGCTTAGGTCACGCGACCACAAACGGGGTGAAATGGTAACACCGCCGACGATCAGGGGCCGTAGGATGGTATGTACCACTAATTGGGTGTATGTTTGTGATTGAAGGGGTGTACTAAACTATGGACTATCTGATTTAACTAGCGTGTTTGGCATGTAGAGTTATGGGGAAACAAAATGGCAGTTTATAGGGTTATTATTTATTGTGTTTATCTAGATGTGTCGTTTGTTGCCAATACACGATACAAAGTAACGATTATTTTGCATAAGCAATACACTGTAAACTTTATAAGACAGCGTGTATGTCCAACAATGTAAGTATATGACCTGAAATACTAAATATTATTCTGAATAATTTTCTGAAGTCATAATCTTTTGCACATAACGACTGCCATCTAATTTACATAATACGCTAAGACTCATGAACGCGTAAGAATCTTTCTATGCCCTTAACATCTCGAATAGAAAGATAGCTGCAGTCACCTCTATTTCTTAACATTTTATATTATTAAGTACAAAAAATATATCGAAAGCAAAATGTGCAAAGTGTCTTAGCTTACTCACCTATACGGTATAGTATTTTAGCCTACCACCATCCTAGCCAGAGACTAGAATTAGAACACAATTTCTCATGTTCGTATCCAATCCCCGCTTTCAATCAGCCCGAATCACCTGTCATTTGGTCGTGAGCCTCTTAATCTAGCAGACCTAGCGCTCAACACTATACACATCAATCTCCGCCATTTTCGTCTGAGTCAGCTCCGACTAATTGGCGACACGATAATCAGAGCACGCACTATTACCGCTGAGCTAAGACGTTTCAAGGGCCAAATTTGCGCGCCTTGGAATTTTCGATAGATTTACCTGGCAATATTGTTAAAAAATATACTACACTGGGTGTGCGTTTTCGTGTCGCTAGCTACAAAATTAGGGGCTTTTCAACCATTATTTCGCCTCCTGTTTTCCCTCGACAGTGGTATTTTAAGTAATCCTTAGTGAGTGCCTAGGTTGCAGAAAGAGCTCACAGTCTAAATTCCATATTTCTAGAATGAAGACAATAAAGTCGGCCGTGACTACGGAGCGATGAGCAAAAGTTATTTAAATATACGCCTTGGCAAAAGAGATTATAGCATTCTTGTGGTTAATGCATTAGACAGTTTACCTCTAAATGTTATAATGACGTTCGTGACTTTGCCACAGAAGAGATAAACGCAGGTGGCCGTTTGATACTACGCCTAAAATATTCTTAAATAGACTATCGTCAGTCTTATTAAAACACAAAGTTAATATTATAATCTTTGATATCTAAACAAGGCATTATCTGTGTAGACGTTTTAACATGTCGACAAATGCAATATTTTTGTACAAAATCTGTGTCTAAAAGTCGTTAGAGCAAATATCAAATTGCAATAATGAGCTTGTTTGATAGATTGTTTGACGGCATATATCTTTTAGTGAAATCTTAATATATAAAATCCTTGCGTTACTGACTGACTGACAGACACGCTACAGCTGAAACTATTAGGCGCAGGTAGCTGAAATTTGGCATGTAAGTTCCTTGGGGACCGTAAGGGTGCACTAAGAAGGGATTGCCCGAAATTCCCGCGGGATCGGTCAAAACGGGTAAATTAAAAAAAATTGCAGGCGTAGCTGCTGGTGTCCTCTAGTTTTTAATAAAGTTTTTTGTTTAATATATTAATTATTACGTGCACATAACACATCATTATAGCAGAAGACTAAACATTCGTACAAATATTGTACTCAAACAAGCACATATAAATCAAAAACACTAAACGATGCCGCGAATAAAACCCAGTGTCTAATAAAACGCACATTTATTGAAGCTAGTGCTCAGCTTCCGTCTGTTAGTCCAGGGCACCGGTACTAGTATCGCCTAGAGCCCTCTTTGTTTCCGACGGGGAAATATGGCAATTTTCCTGTACCTTCGATGATGGAGTGGCCACTTTTACCCCATTCGCCCCGTGCTGATTGTGCGCACCGGTAGAGGTGGGACATGTCGATGGATTGGGTTAAATGAATTATTGTTGGAACAGAAAATAAGAAAGTATATCAACTGACGTGTATTCTTGTAAAATATTATTGGTACCTAATCAATTAGTTCAATGCTTGTTTATTAAACCAATTATTATTTGGACTATAAGTTTACCTGACGGTTGGAGAGGAATCGAATCCAATGGTAATCAGGATACCAACAGATATTTGTTTCACCTGAGTTTCTAATTCTAATGTTATAAACAACCGTAAATGCGAAGATGAACTGTTACCATTGACAGATTAGGTAGGCCTAAAAAAAACATAAAATATTGTACAATAATTATTATTTGAGAAGTAGCAAAGAGTAAATAAATTATTAATTATTTTATTTATTTATTTATAGACTCACACCTGTATCCCCGAAGGGGTAGGCAGAGGTGTAATATTAAATTATTAATAAACGCATCATTATATTTTCTTGTGCTATTCCTAAGCGAATATATAGGTATACATAGTAAGTATACATATTCGTGCGGTTTGGCTACCAGAGATAAATATTTGACATAAGCTCCATACAAAACATGTCAAATATATATCTCTAATAGGCAAATCTATTGATAGATCAAATATTGGGACCAGCCGTTGTACCGGCAATCCAAAGCCCAATTTCCAACCAAACAAAACCCAAAACGTTTTCGATAAACGGTCATCGATACCGATTTGTCGCCGCGCGGCGCGACGGGGGCGACACGGGAACGGGACGTTGGGGGGCAGCTATCAATCTATGACGTCATTAACCCATAAAAGCCCCACTGCCACTATTATCCTCCATTCAATGGTAATTCCGCTTCGTTTTGTTGTACGTATCGACCAATCACGGAGCGAGATTTGTGAGGTTTTTATTGACTTTTGCCCACGTTTCATGATCATACCTGGGTCATGTTTCACTTTTCTAAAGGTATTCCTTGGCAATGACGTAGTGGGTTTAAGATCCCACTTCTTCCACATGAATGGATGACTTGTAAATAACTAAAATAAAATAAATCGTTTTGGTGAATTATCCTTTACAATAATAACTGAGACAGCGAAAGCCTTTCAGAGATGCTATCCGACTGTTGATTATCACTTACCTCTCGTAGAGCACGTTAAGCCATTGGCCCCAGCTATCGTGAAGATTTTTGACAGTTGTTATAGGCCTTGAATTAATATACCTACGACACTAGTCTAAGCCATGGGAATATCCTTACCTATCCTTTCAAGCTTTACAGCTAATATTCTAATCTAAATAAAATATCTAAATAAAAGCTAATATTCTGTCAAACCGAGTTAGATAAGAAAGTGGCAAATTTTGAATACAACCTGGATGGCGTTAGCACGATGTGAATAATGACGATCGCTTTGAATATAAGTCGTAACAATTTAAGTAAATGTAACTAACGTTGCGTATCGTATTCCGTGTGGTGACGGATTAAGAATACGGAATGTCACCACTCATATCATCCCATGGGTGTCGTAAGAGCCGACAGAGGGAGCATATTATGCAGAGAACAGCACTGTAAGAGAAGGAAAACTTGAGACAAACCCTATACCAACCCGTTTGGCCAGCGTGGTATAGTAGGCCAATTCGTCCTTTCAAAGGAGAGGCCTAGTCCAGCAGTGGACTGTTAAGGGCTGATGATGATAACTAACGTTGCTGTAACTTTGATATAAAATTTGTGAAATAGCTTTGTCGAAAGGTCGGCAACAGAGTTGTAATCCTTCAGGCATTGCAGTGTGTTGGCGGGCGGTGGTGATCACTTACCACAGATGACCCGCTTGCGTTTGTCTTTTATGCAATGAAAAAAAAAACAAAGGTATAGAAAGCTAGATCTTACAAAAATGAAACTGAGATGTATTGCATAGTTTGAAGTGTGGTCTGCAGATAAATCAGTCCGGTCAGGGCGTAACAATGGCACACCTGATCTTTCCCGGTCGTCTGAACTCGTGACATCACAAGGGGATTATTTTTACGAAAGGAAACACGATAGCCTTATATTTTGTCATTTTTTGTTCACCAACATGAAAGTGTATGGTATTATTTATAGCGTCCCTCAACTTGACGGATCGCCGGCCCTTAGACCGGAGACAAAACCAACGTTACTTCTGAGTTGAGACCATATAAACATTGTTCTAGTATTTCGTCTCAAAACTTAAAGAAATGTTAGGTTATTTTTCCAAAATTTTGGTCTAGCTTCTAACTACGGTTCCGCAGGCGTTGTGATCGGATATCAAGATAAAAGTTAGCTCATCTATTATTGTGGTGTATAAGCTATATTATCTTTTTGTTTCTTCACTTACGTTAATAGTTTATGCGTGCAAGAGTAACCAAAATTATCCATCCATCCACACGAACTTTCGGCTTTACAGTAGAAAGATTAACTCACGAACAAATCCATAATAAATATTAAATCGCCATAATGACAAATTGATTGCTACTCATTCAATTATATGACACATTACCAGTCTTATATACATATGTATACCTGAAAAAGCTTTTACACTCATCGACATATGAAACTACAGATCACCAGTAAGCTTTGACCTATCAATGAAAAGACTTACTTAACGAAGATGGATCAGTGTATATTGGAAGTGTTCAGTTTGAAGTGTAGCCGTGATTTCATGCTACTCTCTCGCATGGCAACATTTTAGTCGCGGGTAAGTGTCAAGTCGTGAGAAAAGAACCCTCGTTATTGGCTGACTGAGTCACGTAACTTGTCTATACTAATAATGATAGATTATCGTGCGCCATTCGTGAGATATAAACACTGTTTATGAAGGAATGGCTTAAGGCAGCGACAGCTCGGTAGAGATACCAATAGACTGCTGCGCCGAGGGTTACGGGTTCAGAACCACGGCGCATAACACTGACTTTTTGAAGCTGGGTGTGTTAATTAAATTGAATGTCGTTAGTGCCTCTAGCAGGTAAAGCCGTCGGTCCCAGCTGTCATAAAGATGATTGACAGTTGTTTTGGGCAATGAATACAGATTTACATAGAAGCGCAATTCTTAAGGATTTCGTGTGCCGATTCCAAGTGGAGACTGTCTCCAGTTTAGTTCGTAGTTGGCGCCGTTGGCGGCACTGGTGTCGTTCTCCGTCTCACTTGCTCTCGTAGTTAAGATACACAGGAGGAACGTTCGTCTCTCTTGCTCTCGTAGAGACAGCTGTCACAGCGCGACTGCCATGCCGCCAAGCGGCAATTTGGGTTACAGAAAGTTTGTCTTCAGAGCGCCAATAGGAAATGCGCCTCTATGTAAATATCTGAGCTCTTTGTTATGAGCAAACCTCTTGAATATAATGACACTGGTTTAAACCAATGAATATCGATATCCCTATGCGTTGCGGAGATCAGATGGCAGCCGCTCTGTGTCTTTATCAAATCTGGTTTGACCTGTAAGTTAACCCGGACACACAATAATTATCAAGGTCACTTCCTAATACAATAGCGAAAAAATCTTCTTAGTACGAATGTAATAGGTTCCATTCCCAAACGGGGTAACATTTTGTGCGATCCATAAATTTTTGTTTCGAGTCTGGATGTGCTTTGTGACTTTTAATTGAATGTTTGTAGGTCCTCCGCGACACAGTAACTAATAGTAGTGCGGGAGAGATCTTAAAAAAAAAAAAAACAAAAGTAAGTTGTTACTTAATACCTCGTCATTTTATACTGCAGCTAGGTATCGTGTTTTTTCCTCGGTCAAGATTTTTTATACTGGATCCAGCAACTCTCTATAACTGAAAGTGTAGACACATGACTCGCAATCGCTGAGCATTCGTTGAACAGCACACGTTGCGTCGCGACTCAACTCGTACTTACTTATTCATAGAGTGACTCGCATTTCGTTTCGTGTGTATGACGTACACGATGTCCGACTTGATACCACTAAGGGTGTAAGCACATTGGACGGAAGATACGTCGTGTATCGTTGGTAGGATAATCCGGGACATGGAGAAAAATAATTGTAATCAATGCTTTGTCTGTGCTTGAAAATGAGATATGTATTTCGTCAAATGTGTGTCGACCTTTAGTTCGAGTTATCGGTCACTTCCTGGTTTTCTATAGAGCTGAAATTTTGCATGCATGTGTATATTGCGTGACAATGCAATGGAATTGATCTGATGATGGAGCTGGAAGGTGGCTATAAGGTCTCTGCAATAAAACGACACAACCCCATGGAGGTTTGACTCATTTGATTCCTATTGACGAGAACTATGACCCTATATGTTTAACGCATATAAAAGATTGCTTATAAATGTGTTGACTTTTAATTTATGTTTCTTACTTACAATTTTAAACAACAACCCTACTTTTCTGCACTACACGTGCAGTCAAGAGTATTAATATAGTAATACCTAACTCTATTACGAATACGATCTATAATATCCTATTAAATTTGTCTTTCAATAGACTATCGTACATTAACTCATAGAATCTCAGTCCAGTAGCCCAGATGTGTGTATTTGAGTTCGCTCAGTGACTAAAGCGCCGTGTTCTGAGTAGCCACAATATGGCCCCGGGTCGATAGCCACTTGGCTAATGACAGACTCATAACTAAATATGTTTTGTTACTAATGTGTATACATAGTACCGCTTTGTATTTAGTGGATATAATGTATTAATATATGGTATGCAGTTTAGTGTGTGTTTAGTCTATAGATATACATATGTATTCTTTGTTTTACACGCATTTTAGCACCCACCTTGATTTGCGTCTGCACCACCCAAAGGTTGACTGCTAGAGAATACCTTAGACATTATGACTGCCTTTGTACAAATTATTTTATTTTCTGCTTTGTTTATGCTTGTGCCAATACAAAGTTTTCAAGATATAATGGTATCCCACAAAAAAATCCTAGTTAAAAATCGAACCAACGGTTTACTGCTTGCCAGCGATCACATAGACTCACGCCTGTTTCCCCGAAGGGATAGGCAGAGGCATATTAAACGCCCACTTTTCGCCAGTGTTTTGATCCCACGTAATAGGTGGCGAGCCTATTGCCGCTTGTCGGGATATTTTGTTTGCCAGAGCCTCGTCCGTTGATCGGCAGGTGCACCACTTGCAGGTGAGGTTGGCTTGGGACCCTAAGTTCTTGGTGGGAACCCTATGCACACTATATGCAGGCGTATTAATGAACTAATGCGTATACTTAGTAGCTTTTAGTCAGTACCTTGGTAAATATATTATTTTATTAATTGTATTCTGGATGTCATGCTAATGGAGAAAAATAATTTGCGCTTATTTTGATTTCGATAGTAATAGTGATGCGATGCAAATTGCTATCGGTAAAGGATTATTTAGTTCAAGCGTGTTGCGGCGAACCATGACATCGGCAAATCTTGGTATGGGCCAACCATTCATTCTTTGTAGCGTTATTCGGCGAAACGTGCTGTCGCTAATTAATAATGTTAGCGACTAATACTTTTTTCATATTACAGTTCGTTGGTGAACGATGCTCTCTGTAGACAGTTATATCGTTCAAGGGTAATTCGATATATCGTACGGGACTGATTATAGATAAGGTAGCTATAGACGAAACATCTCATCACACATCACATAAACATTTGTCCTGGATAGGAACCAACCACACAACCACCCATTTAGTAGATAGGCCAAACTACTAGGCCGATAGTCTTGCCAAGTTTCAGACATTACTTGATTATAACTTTATTTAAAGTCAAATTCTTCCAATAATACGACTCACAAAGTTGTTACATTCAAACGTAAAATATTTTGCGCCGGTCGTGTTCCATTATCTTTATCTAACTCCACTCAGATTACAGCTGCCATATTCCGCTTTAATAAAAAATGTTAAATATATTGTGAGAGTAACCCCAATACCATTAAGTACAGAGTCACATCCCCTGCCAAGGGGACGAGCCTCACCCACCCTCATCAACATTAGCCACTGTCAGATAAAAATCACTTTTGCCCTTGTACCGGATTTCACCGAAAATAACCCAAATGCTACCGAAACGCTATCGAAATTAACCGAATATCACCGTATTACCTTGTACCTCTGTAGCCAACAAATAGACGTATCCGCTGAATTATTCATCAATTGACGTCAAGATGACAGCTAATTCTTTTACATTTTTATTTTGCCTTCGAAAATTTGCAAAATTCTTCTTAACGGCGCTTTCTTGTCGATGTATGTACATTATGTAAATCTTGTCACTGTTGCTCGGTCAACATAATTGTTTACTGTCTTGTAACGGAATAATAAAAAGGTATAAAACACTACGATGGACATTCTACATACACATAAACAATATCATAACAATTTAGGTGTACGATAGACACATAGTTTAAATTTTTAGAATACAACTAATAATTTTATGTCTACAAAAATATCCTTGGCTTAGTGTATTTGCCTAAATAAATAAAAAAGAAGCTAAAATAACACATATAAGCACGATCTTTTTCATTTAACAAATTGCAGCCAGCAAATTCTTGTATTTTCCATATACTCATCATCATAATAACCTGTCAATATCCAGAAAGAACGAAAACACGCTGTAAATACATTTTATAAGTTGATTGATAGCTACTGATTACATCTGCCGACCTGTCACGCCAACATCCCTCTAAGCTCTGTTTACGTAAAATAACATAAAAAAATATGTCGGCAGCACAAACATACAAAATGACACGTCTATATTTGAAAGCCTATTAAAACACGGTCCGTGTGTACACCGTCCACCGGTGACACGGAGCACAGGGGGTGCTTTCGTCCAAATATAAACATTTACGTTTGTTTGTAAACCCTCCCGTGTGGATCGAGTTAGGAACGTACCATGAAACGTATTAAACAAAGCCTATTCAACTTGCCCAGTAATACAATACCGGCTTTGTACGGCAGCTTACAACAGCAGATACGTGAGAGAACGCTTTAGATTGTAATGTTCCGATACGATCGTGTGATGGTAAGCAAGAGACAATATTGGTTTTACATTCTTGGCTTGTAAATAAAATCGTTGGGTGATAAAGGGGGGTAGTTATATTTGTGTAATAATAATATATTATTGTTTGTTGACTACCGGTTATAACATGGGTTTGTGTACATATGTATCTTCGTATTTAATTGTAATTGTTTGGTAACATGAAAGGTTTGAGAGATATTCCGATATACGGTTAGTACTTGAAGGCAATAAAAAAATATTTTCGAACCATATATTTTGTGAAGACATGATGATACTCGGAGCCGAATTTAGCAAAATATTATTTAAAAAAACGGTTGATGAAAATTCCCTTCTTATTTGCGAGAGGGATAATTACCGAATATTGCCGGTCTTTAGTAAATAAATAATTTCAGTAATAACAGAAAATTACGGCGCAACAATTTTATTCGATACTTAAATTAATCCCCGTATCATATTAAATACGGTAATTCCGGTTAAACTTAACCGAATAAAACCGAAACCCTTCGCTTAAAAACTAAAGTAATTCTCGTTCAATTTCTTGTACAAAGGAAGAAATAGAAAATGGACGGTAAAATATTGTTGGGTGAGTAAGTTGTTGCCCGCGGCATCGCTCGCTCAGTTGATGTAATGGTTGTTGAGCCTCGGGCGACACGGAGGCCAATTTGCGTCCGCCTTTATATCTACGCCTTTATTATGTAATTCCTCAAAATAATATAAAAAAAATCGTTTTTTTATGAACGCGGGATGGGACGTTTGAAAGGGCAACGTAATATGTTTTTTGTTGATGCAATGTTGTTACAGATGAAAGTGGGTTTCCTTTTGTGATGTTATTCAAATTTAAAATAGAATGTAGTTTTAAGCGACCTTTTCAATTACAATTTTATTATTGTGGGACGTATTAAGCAAATTTGCCTTTATATTTTATATTATTTAAAGTCTGATCTACCTTTTTTGCAAAATATGGCCTGTTTCCATTAATTTGACTTTCTATAGGTTTATTTCTGTATAATTTAAAATTAAAGCGTTGTACAAAAGTAGGCCACATGTTTCCTATTGATGGTTAGCGCTCTTTAATATCTAAATGCTTTTTAAGTACATACATGATTGTCTAGTCTAGCTTTATAAATTCATAGATAGATGTTTAATGTACCGATCAAATACGAACACAACATTACAAAGATAAGGATATAAGAAATATTTACAGTAATATCTCTACAGTGAATTGAGTTTAGAGACTAAAGGTAGATAAACGTCTGACCCACAACTGGAAGTGTATCCAATATCGGCGATGAGTAATCAGTTTCAGCGGTTTTGTGCCACTGAGGTATTATTGGCTTAACGATGCGGAACTGCCATTATATTCATTAGTAGAGCCATTTATATACATAGGTATTTATTTTGTAGTTGCAATTTCAGTTCGAATGTTGTTTATTAAAATAACAAGATTTTATATGCCGTTACAAGACTGTTGACAGCTTAGTAGGTAGTCTTGCAATATTATCAAAGCGACACTGAACAAATATTATTCATGGTACTATTTTTTTTTCAAACTTCACCTCTACCATCAATCAAAATTAGTCTATTAGATAATAGTCCATATTATATTTTTTATTTATTTATAGACTCACGCCTGTAATCCCCAAAGGGGTAGGCAGAGGTGTAATATTACACCCACATTTCGCCATGAATTTTTAGGTCCCACGTAATAGGAGGCGAGCCTATTGCCATTACTGGGCACATCACCAGACTCCGTGCTGCTACTGAGAATTCGGAAAGACCCAGTAACACTTTTGCCCGACCCGGGAATCGAACCCGGGACCTCCGATCAGCAGTCGCATACGCTATCCACTGGACCACGGAGGCAGTCAGTAAAGATAATTCACTAGAAACCTTTGATAATTTACAAAACGTAAAATAAAAGAACCATCAACACTTTTTCCGATACACAAAATGTTGTAAATCCTTCCGCAATTCAGATATTCTTCCAAGAGCAGTTTCTTAAAACAGCAATTAAAAAAATATCACAGAGCTTAACAACAAAAATTACTCCCCAAATTATAAATTAACGCTCATTCTTCAGTACCCATTCTAAATTCCAGGATTGAGTACACAAGCGGCCTAGCTATACTGTATAATATAAAGCGGCTAATAGTCCATACGTCATAAGGGTGCAATATTAATGCATTTTTGCCCGGACACCAGCGGTTTTCGGGCACCGGTAATTATTTAAGATAACGCCCTCTGGCGGACAGCGCAGACTTGATTCATTGCGGAAATGTACAAGCGGTTTATTTCCTCTTCTCGTTCGCAAAGCGAAAAGTTGGCCACTACAATGTATTTTTATTAAGGGTTGTTTTACGGAGTAGTTTCGTGGCGTAACGAGTGTTTGAATTATATTGTTTTCTGTTTTACGAAATGCTGTATGTCGCGATGAGGGTGTTGTAAGATAGTCGTGTTAGTATGATACACTGTAACTTAGATATGTAGATCACCTGATACTAACGGCATGATTAAAGCCTCGAAATAGACTTCAGACATGCAGTCAGTTTATTTAGCTGTCTTTTCATATGTGATTTTTATTTTAAAATGAGCATGCCCAGCTACGCTTGCACAGCGCGACTGCCACGCTGCCAAGCGGCAATTTGGGTCACAGAAAGTTAACTTTGTTTTCAGAGCGCCCATAAGAATAGTCTTGTCTGTGCGTAGACTGTCAGCTAGTCAGTACTTATTTACATATAAGTATACAGATATAAACTTAAACTTGACTTTTCCATCGTAAATTCAAGAAACCTATCAAAAATTAAAATAATGCCTTTCAATGCAATATTTATGTGACACATTCACTAATTTAACAATTTTCCATGTTAAGCGCATTTCGCTATAATAACATGCCTCTCCTTTAACTACAAAAGCTATATATACAGAGCGAGGCATCTCTTCAAAGCCAGCCAATTTTCTTGACATCACTACACAATAAGTCCCACATCCTTCGTCTCGACGACGTCGCGACAATCTCGCGGTGTTTAAAGAGAATTTTTGCAAGCCTCGCGAACAACAGCGGCTTACAGCGTTCGTTTGCGATCTCACAATACGTCTCGGGCTCAAAGCAACGGAACGCGCTCTCATTTAGCCTCCATACTAATATTTACAAAAGCTCAATTACGACGACACAGAAAAATTACTAGACATTTTAAAATGAACTTTACCAATATTATCAGAATTTTATCCTTATTTTTACGTGTTGTGTTTTATTTTTACGTGTGGTTACACACTGATAAATTTCATTACTAACTTATCTGAAATTTTAAATTGTATTTCGTATTTGTATCATTATCTTTAAATAAATTAGTCTATAAAATTTTACTATAAATCATAATAAGTTTTATTACTTAATTACTGTGTTTTAATGTTTGCATACAACAAAATATTATTGTCGATTGTATCATTATGTAATAATCAAGCGTCAGCTCGAAACACAGGTATAACCTAGTTCGAGCAGGTAGCCGATGTATTATAACGCAATCTTTGTTTTTTGCCAATAGTGCAAATAGTTTTTTTTTTTTTTTTGCCTTATGTACACTATTGTTTTTTCAACCATGTATGATATTATGTAAGACTAAATATAAGACATTAGGCTAGTTATTCCAATTAAACTAATTTAAGGCTAATTGTAGTGTACCTTTTTGTATTTTTGAGGATAAATAAATTATTATTATTATTATTATACCCACTAAAGAATTGCGAAACTGAGCGAAGCGGTCCCTGTAAAAACCTTATAATGTTCACTAGACCCTATTTTCGGCCACGGCGCTGGCTCATATGAGACAAGCCATCTGCGCGGGACATATTATAGTGCACAAGTGTGTGCGCAAACACAACACTCTCTATTTTCTCACTCTCATAGTCCGATGGGACAGCACATGCGACATGCGACACGACTTGAGAGAGATTGGGCACAGAATCAACGGCACGGGGATGTCACACCGCACCGCCAACTCCCTGACACCAAACTTTCATTGGAAAATAATTATTCATCCCGGAAATCGAAGCCGAGACCTCATGATCCGCAGTCGCTTACACTACCGCATGACCACAGAGGCAGTCAAAATCTACCATTGGTACCATCGATGCTATGGAAGTAAAGTGATTACTCGCAGACCGCTTTGCTTTCTACCTCGCTCATCTTTGGTGGATACGCTACTTTACCGCGTTTAGTGCACAGACAGTTACATTGAAAAAGAAACTGTTTATTCTAACTTACGTACATATGTGTTCGTGTGTTAACAAACTCTTACCACAAGTGCAATTTGGAGGAGTTTTAGTGCTCCTGCGGGCTCACGATGTTGAGAGTTGCTGCCATTTCGGCTTCCACAAGTGCGTATTATAACACATTTTATGTTAGTTTAATTGATGGGTGTAGTTTGTTTCTTGTGCTTATGTTTGATTTGTTTTGTTGTCGGAAGTTACTTGCAACTTTGCGATAAGAAAGACTTTGTTTAGCCTTTTAGTAAAAATAAATAAAAAATAATTTAGAAAATATAGCATATTAACTTTTATATTTCTTAGGTCATCAAAAGTAAAATATTCACTACGTGTTTAGTGGTTTCTGCTGTCGCCTCGCTGCTTAACCGTGCTCTGAGTGTCGTAGGATCGATGTTTGTTTTATTTTTCGTGTGAGTGTGTGGCCAACTCTGGTGTCGGAGTTTTCAGACCGTCTGAAGGCCTCCAACATGGCCTAACGATCCTTATCCTTAGACAAGATCCAGGACCAACAGCTTTACGTTCCCTCCGAGGCACAGTAGCGCTCAGATGTAAATGCCTCACTTGGTCACCCATCCAAGTGGTGACCTGTGCAAGCGTTGCTTAACTTTGCCGATCTGTTACTAACGGCAAGCCAAGTCTCGCTATAAGCGCTACACGTAGGATCGAGTCGTATAAGAGACAACATTTTGTGTCTGATCCACAAATTTCCAGTTTTTTTATGGAAAGAAATAATATATTTTGTAGATAAAAGACTTGGACTTGTACTAATGCTTTCTTTTATATTCGAAGGGTCTCGAAGTATTTTTATTAAAATTATTTTTATATACCATTCAACGTAAACAAAAAAAGGAACTAAAAACAAGCTATTCTTATACACAAAAGAAAATGTATGAACTTATTCATAAAGATAAACCCACAGCTTTACATACTTAGGTTTTTGCTAACAAGTTTTCGGACAATACCTTTGAGCCCTTGAGACGTAGTTAAGGGAGAAAGAAAACAATATTCGTATTCATATCCCGGGGGAGGGAGGGGGACGGGTATACTACCGTCAGTTCGTCGAGAAGTTGTGACGTAAGACTGGCCTGTGGTGAATTTAGTTGATATATTTGAGGAGGGGTGAAGCTGCAGATATTCCATTATTTTTCTAGTATGTTATTGTTTTTCTCTCTAGGTACCTAATATTGAAAAATAATTTAGTATCTAATCTATTTTAAACTTTCGCGATTTGTATACATCTTACAAAATAATTTTGCGGATCTTAATCGCGTAAATTTAACTTATTTAAGTTATTTGTTTCCGACGTTTCGATTGTCTTGCACCGATCATGGTCGCGGAGAGGCTGCAGCCAGTCTTTACGCAGTATAACTAATTCAGTGTTTAAAAATGTTATCCGGCAAACTCTGTTTAGAAAATTGTATTCCCAGGACACGTTTAAAATTAAGCCAGTATATATTTCAGTGTATCTCTTACTTATAATGTATTTTTGTTGTTTCAGGTAAGAAATGAATTCGTTATCATTAATGGCCTCAACGTTGTAACTTATACCATAAACATGCACAATAGTGTACTGATCCAGTAATTCGTGAGTATTTAACCGCTCTATTATTGTTGTTTGTTGAATCACTGCCTCGTTAGTTCAATGACATAAGTTTCCGATTTGTGCGAGATCTTTAGGAGTTGTATTCGATTTTAAACAGAAGAGAATGCATGAGAAACTTGATGGGAGTGAATGAAGCAAGAGAGGTATGTGATCGTTGCAAATGGCGTTCCGTAGTCTTTGCCTACCCCTCCGGGAAACAGGTGTAGGATTTTCCTGTTAATATATTGTAGTGGAATTAAAAGACTCATTCTCTCTTACTCAGTTAACACTAGGTAAATTACTAATAATAATTACGTGCATAATATGGACCGTATTGCGTCAGAAAATAGATCAATAATTTCTTCCCTCTTACACATATTTTATCATCAGTTCAAGGGTACGAAAACCTGTACAGGAAAAAAAAACCACCGTTAAAACACTTTAATTTCCACCAGAGGGTACACATATAATGGCCCATGATTGATGTCACGTCAGGGAAATTTGATCAATTGTGTTTTTTTACAGCCACAGATTGATGATGGCAACGCAATTAAATTATTTTTAAACGGTGGCGAAGTATTTAAAGCTCGGCTTCGGTTGGGATTCATGTGGGTGTTGTGTGGAATGTGGATGAGGGAAGCCTTTTGAAAAGTATTTAAAACATTTAAACAGTTTTAAAGGTGTATATTTAAATTAAGTAAACGGACTCAGGCTGTATAAAGTTTATTTAATAAGAGAGGTGTAGGTTGTTTTCCGGTCCTGATTTGATCTGTAGGTGCCGGTATAAACACCAAGATAATATTTTTGTTATACAATATTTAATTCTCCATTCAGTTGGTGAGAATTTTATCACAAGTGCAATTTTTTTTCGAAGCTGGTACTATAATGGTATACGTGTGCCACATTCGACCACAGAACGCAATAAATAGAACCTCAGGTGCTTACGCTGACCATCTCTTAAATCATACCTTAGATGTTCTGATGCTTGGAGAGGGTTGGATAGATATTGGTATTCGACAATGGATTGGAAGAAAACAATGGTGGGAAAAATGTTTATTGCATTGGAAGTTGCGAAAATGGGAAGATTTTTGGCAAACGGAAATACAATATCTAAAAAAGTTGAGTTATAACCCGTGATATAGCCAACTACAGAAGAATAGATAGGTACTACTAATATGCTGACAAATCTGGGTAAACTATAAAGTGGACCTCGGGATTCAAGGTAGTCTTAGATTGTCGGGAATATCGTTGGGACGATGACGATGATGACGACAAAAGCCTCGACTGACTTTTTTTTGTGTCAGCTTTGCTCATATTTGAATAATCAAACAAACGATCGCCCATCCAAATTTTATCACCAGCGATAGTTGCTTTACTTTTCTTATCTATTATCGGTAAACATATACACAGTGCTGACACACACTGCCTCCGTGGTCCAGTGGATAGCGTATGCGACTGCTGATCGGAGATCCCGGGTTCGATTCCTGGGTCGGGCAAAAGTGTTACTGGGTTTTTCCGAATATTCAGTAGCAGCCCGGAGTCTGGTGATGTGCCCGGTATCGGCAATAGGCTCGCCCCCTATTACGTGGGACCTAAAAATTCATGACGAAATGTGGGTGTAATATTTACACCTCTGCCTACCCCTTCGGGGATACAGGCGTGACACTATAAATATATATCCACAGTGCGAGGTCAGTTGCACTACGATTTTGATTCTTATTTCGTACTCCATGAAAACTGTAGAAAGGTCATAGTGTCTTGCTTGACGAGCAGCCGTGTATACCTACCTGGTTCCCGTATCTGTTTTATTTTAACCCTCCCTGAATAAACGGAATATATTATCACCTACCTATAATATTCACATCTCATTACGGGCGTTGTAAATAAGTGAAAAGTACTGGAATACCAATTAACAGCTGCCACAGTCGCAATGCACTGGAACGTGGCACGCCGTCCAATTTATAGTTTACATCGCTAGTTATTGCACGCGGCGGCGCCTGCAGTACCGCGGGTTTTATCAACACTGTATCGCTGTTTTTTGTGGCTTGCGATAAAGCTGTATCACGATATACTTTTCATGGGAATAAAGGCGTAAATATTTAAAGAAAAGGTGAAATTACATTCCATTTTGTCCAAATTTTTGGCTTGGGTAACGCCAGCTGAGGTCATGGGAAGACCCTGCTCAGATGTCCGTGCGATTGTGTATGTATGTGTGTATATGTTTAAAAAGGTAGCTGGCTGCAATAGATAAGTATTTGGACTATGTAAAGTTTTTTCTTTTTCTTTTTTTTTTCTTTTAAAAAGACAACTCCCGCATTAGGACTTAATCCTGTGTCGCGGGGGACTTTACAAACATTCAACTAACGGACACATTGAACACCCTGACTCGAAACAACATTTTATGAATCACACAAAGTGTTGTCTCGTGTGGGGATCGAACCCACAACACTTCAGCGCAGTGTCGAGCGGTGAAGCTGCCGCTTAAACCACTACGCCAACCGTGCAGTCACAAGTTGCTAATATAAGAACACTGCTTTGGATCTCCTAACATCATATTTGAGTAATAGGATACAGAGAGTTGAGGTAAATGGAAAAGTTTCTATGGGTTCAGTGGTCACAATGGGAGTGCCGCAAGGTTCAATTCTTGGTCCATTCCTTTTCCTTGTATATATTAATGATTTGCCATACATTATGCAAAATAATGAAGAGATAGTGTTATTTGCTGATGATACATCACTTATTTTTAAACTTAGACGACAACAATCAAATAATGACGATGTAAATAACGCTCTCTCTAAAGTAGTTCAATGGTTTACTGCTAACAATTTACTGTTAAATGAAAAAAAAAACAAAATGTATACGATTTTCAAGACCGAATGTAAAACAAGGTAAACCTAACATATGTTTGAATGGAGAAGAGTTGGATCTTATAGATAACACCGTATTCTTAGGCATAACCTTAGACTCTAAGCTACAGTGGGGCCCACATATAGGTCAGTTGTCGAATAGACTTAGCTCTGCAGCGTACGGGGTTTATAAAATTCGTCAGTTAACTGATATAGATACGGCCAGATTAGTATATTTTAGTTATTTCCACAGCATAATGTCATATGGCATTTTATTATGGGGCAACGCAGCTGACATTCAAACTGTGTTTGTACTGCAGAAGCGGGCTATTCGTGCAATCTACAGTCTTGGTTCAAGGCATTCACTGAGGGAAAAATTTAAAGAAATTAAGATAATGACTGTCGCATCTCAATACATTTATGAGAACTTGTTATATGTCAGGAAAAATATAAATATGTTTTCCAAATTCAGCGACATTCATAAATTAAACACACGAAATAAAAACAAACTTGTTCTACCTTCAACTAGACTACAAAAAATAAGTAACTCCTACAAGTGTCAAAGCATACGTTTTTACAACAAAATTCCAGGCAATATTCAGGAACTAAGTATTAATAAATTCAAAGTATTTATTAAACAGAGCTTGTGTTCAAAAGCTTATTACACAGTTAAAGATTATTTAGCAGACAAAAATGCCTGGAATTGAGTTTAAAAATTATGAATTTTGACATTTTGAAATTAGTGACAAGATATTTTTATTTACATTTGTAATACTTATATTTTTACATTTTGACATTTTTAATTTGACATTTGTAATTTTATTTATTTTGTTTTGATATTGTTTGATTTGACATTGTTATTTTATTTATTTTCTTTTGACATTTAAAATTACTTAAGTAATATATTATTATTTTTAAACTGACATTCAATAATATTTTCTGACATTTTAAATATATGACATTTTATTGTTTAAATTTTTACTATTTTTAAAATTACTTAAGTAATATATTATTATTCCTGAATTGACATTCAATAATATTTTTTGACATTTTAAATATAATATGACATTTTATTGTTAAAATTTTATTATTTTTACATATTGTTTGCAACATGTATTTTACTATGTATTAGCTTGTAAAGTTGTGAGTATGATGTGGGCATTATTAAACATATAAACAAATAGTTGTGGCAACCTGTCTGATGGCTTAGGCTGACATGCTTATGCATACACCTTCTGATGGCGTGGAGGCATAGTGATACAGATCGTGCTGGCTCCCTCAATCAAGGTTGAGCCGTACGATTGCTGTTGAATGCGGGCCATCAGTGGGCCGAGTCAGTCAAAAGCGTCAGATGATTTCCTGCATTGTACTTGCATACTAAACCCTTTTTTTTTTGTCTGGACTTTAAAAGATGAAGAAAATACTAAACAAAATGAAGTGACAAAAAAAAATGATGACTCTGAGTTTGTTTCGGCCTTTCTTCTCAAGAAGTCATTTAGCTAGGAAAAGCCGGCATCATCTAGAATAGGGTTTTGACATGTATAAGTGTTGTAAACAACCAAAATGCAGAAATAAATATGTCTTTATGTCTTTATGTCTTTATTATAATTTTATTTGCGGGTATGCTTTTTACATCGCGAGCTTTTTCGTGTATTGCTTATTCAACCCACGTTTGGCGGTAATGCGACTTACTAAGAAACCAGTAGGAATGTAAATAAAAGAGAAAACATGTTTCTGTTTCTTACTGTTTCTCCGCACTCCTCTGCGGAGCGCAAACATACTATATCGCGACATCATCATCATCCTCTTAGCGTTATCCCAATTTCAATCTGGGGTCCGCTTACTAGTCCTAACCGGATTTGGCTGAATATTAGCTTTTCCACGGAGCGACTACCTGTCTGACCTCCGCAACCCAAAGGGATAGCGACATTCCATGGTTTAGACTAGTGTCAGTTTATTTAAAAGGTACTGACGGCCTGTATCGACTGTCAAAGATCTTCATGACAGCCGGGACCGACGGCTTAACGTGCTCTCCGTGGCACGGGACAAGCGATAATTAATAATTCAATACGCACATAACTCCGAAAAGTCATTAGGGCGCGCCGTGGATTTGAACCCGATACCTTCTGCATGGCAGTCTGTTGGTATCTCCACTCGGCTATCGCTGCCTTTATACTATATCGCGACAAAGCCTTGAAAAAAGAGAACAGAATATTCTTAAGCTCCAACGCACGAATCTAGGCACTCGGTTAAACCGTCACTTTATTTCCTAATGCGTTGGGAGAGAAACGCAAAATTTATACTGGTAGTACCTCCGTAAAACCGAGATTAGGCTTCGAATACGAAAACGGAAAAAAGCGTTTTCTTTTTCTGGAAAATGTTGTTAACCCATGCGCCTGTGGCGCGTCGGCAAGCAAGTCACGTAAGACTCACGCCGGGGGTTATCCTAACACAATACTCAGACAAATATTTCAAAGGATTATGTCCATGGATTCGCTTTTATTACCGTATTGTGGTTTACGTATGTTACGTTTTTCTGGGCGGATATAGTTTTAAATCTTGGTTGTACATAGACGCTTAAATTTGGAGAAATAGGCTGAAGCTCTTATGTAAAAAAATGGTCATAGCAGCTTATTGTAAGGTCAGTCATATACTCGTAAAACCAATGTAAAAAAAATATTATTAAGTATTTTTGGTTGATAGTTCTGTATCATATGTTTTGCTGGAAACCTTCATCTGAAAATAAGCTGCAACATTCTAGTCGCCTTTATATAAAATTAAATATGTATATTGCCTATCCTAAGTGCTTACTTATACACAAGTTGACACTGCCCCTCGTATCCATACTAATATTATAAATACGAATGTGTTTTTATTTATTTATTTGATTTTTTATGGAACGATGTCATTGTATGATTTTTGTGTGGAGATACGAGTTTGGCCAGTTACATAGGTCAGGTACTTTTTACCACAATAACCAACTCCCACGCGAGCGGCGCCGCGGAAGATGTATTGTATAGTTCTTCCATATGTAGGTATGTATGTACCCATGAAACTCTTCCCTACCTTTTCAAAGTATCGTCCGGCCAGAGCGCAACGATAACATCGGACAATGGACCTTATTAATTATTCATTAATTTTCTGAATAATTTATTTCTACATAAAAGAAAAGTTCCTGTAAGCATCCTAAAGTAGCAAGTTTTTCATTATCTATTTTTCTTTGAGATAATATTTATGGGGAACACGGGATGTTTTGATTCCAAGGATATTTAAATGTATCAGAGAGGAATGTACCTGCGTTGATTGATATTTCTATCATACTTATACATTAGAAGAACTTTTAGTTAGTTTTTTTAGTTAAGAATTTCACGATGGGCCGTATGTGACTATTCAAATGCATGTGAACTACACATTTTCAGTGATGCGTCGGAAAGGGTATACGGTGCATGTGTGTACGTGCGATCCACAAATAGGAACGGATTGGTGACTGTGCATCTTTTAACTTCAAAAAATCGAGTAGCACCTATAAAGCCATGTACCATTCCAAAACTTGAATTATGTGCAGCCATTCTTGGAACAAGACTGTGTACTAGTGTGTTGAAATCTCTTACCTTGCCTATTAGCAGATGCCAGTTTTGGTGTGATTCAACCATAGTGTTGGGTTGGTTGTCGATGACGCCGACTTCATTGAAGCCTTTTGTACGAAATCGCGTTAACGAAATACAAGAAAGCACGGTCGGGCATAAGTGGAGTTACGTGCCGTCGAAGGACAATCCGGCAGATCTTGTTTCTCGTGGGCTGAAGGCCGACTTAATCAGCGAAAGTTCTTTGTGGTGGACCGGTCCTGAATTTTTGTCTAAAGCTGAAATTGACTGGCCGGAGTTTCCAAATGAAGGCATGAAACAAGATCTACCTGAAATTGTATCCTCTCATTTATCATTAAGTAGTTTAGTTTCACATAATCAATCATTCATCAATTCATTATTTACAAAATTATCTGATTTTAATAAATTACAAAGACTACTTGCCTATTGGAGGAGATATATAAATAATTTAAAGAACAAGCATAACAAGACTGTAGGTTCACTCTCTGTTCAATAACTAAATAATTCCTTGAATTTTATTTTACGTCATGCTCAAGTTGAGATGTTTCCTAAAGAGTATGAACTGTTAAAATCAGGAAAGTTGTTACCTCATAAGAACAGACTTCTTTCATTGAGTCCATTCATAGATTCTGATGGGCTCATACGTGTGGGTGGGAGACTCGATAACTCTCCTTATGACTATAACGTCAAACAACCTATATTGTTATGTAGTAAATATCATATTACAAAAATTATTTTTAATCATTATCATTTTAAGTTGTTACACGCAGGCCCTCAATTATTATTGGCGACTATTCGACAGACGTACTGGCCACTCGGTGGCAGAAATTTATCGAAGGTCACAGTCAAACAATGCATTAAATGTTTCAGATTAAAATGTCAAACTGTGCAACCAAGAATGGGTCAATTACCGTCTTCGAGAACATTGCTGCAATATCCATTTTATAACTGTAGCGTCGACTATGCCGGGCCAGTACTGATAGCCGACCGCAAAGGGCGTGGGTGTAAGCTTATAAAGTCATACCTGTGCATATTTGTCTGCTTGGCTGTGAAAGCCGTGCATATTGAGCTCGTTACAGATTTGACTAGGGAGGGCTATATGTCTGCTCTCAATCGTTTTGTGGCTCGTCGTGGCAAGCCTAAGAGTATCTTGTCAGACAATGGTACTAACTTTGTTGGTGCCTGTAATGAATTGGGGCGATTTTTACAGGATGGTGAGATTGATTTCGAAGTCAGACAGCAAGGCATAGACTTTTCCTTCGTTCCACCTTACACCCCCCATTTCAACGGCATCGCTGAAAGTGCAGTTAAGTCCACCAAGCATCACTTAAGGCGGTTACTAGGTTTAACTCACTTCACTTATGAGGAAATGTCCACGTGTCTAACTCAAATTGAGGCAATTTTAAATTCTCGTCCTCTCACCCCTTTATCCTCTGATCCACTAGATTTAACCGTTCTCACTCCTTCCCATTTTTTAATTGGCAGGCCACTCACATCTGTTCCGCATCCACAGGTTTCTGATGTCGCCATCGGGAGACTAGAGCGCTACCACCAAATGGAGCATATTAGACAGCATTTTTGGAACCGCTTTCATTTAGAGTACCCTTTTTTTTAGTTTTTTTCTCTTTTTAGAAAAATTTACAAAAAAGAAAATGTTACAAAACAGATTAATCCTCTTGCAAGTTATTAAAATGATCGTACCGGTAAAATTCTACTAATTATAATATAATATTTGTAGTAGACGAGTATTATTTCTAAAACTCAAATTTGCAAATTAATTAGTCGTGAGGGGTATATTTCTATACTTTAAACATGAGTTCGTTTTTCTATTTGAGAATCAAACCCCGTATCTTACATTTGGATGCATATAATACAAGCAACTGAGTCAATGAACCGTGTAATGTTTCAAAATGCCGTGTAATTCAGCTACACAAAGAGAACAAACGGGAATGTTGCGACTATTTCTCTATCCTGGAGGCTTTTATAGCCCACCCTCTATTTTACACCGACTAATTCTTGTTACACGAATACAATTCTAGTCAGCGGGCGACCATCTGTCTGGGTTTTGAGAGACTTGCCTTTTAGTTGTCAAAAATATGTTTGATCTCGATTAAGTGAATATTATTATGTCTGACCCACTGAGGTGTAGTCTACTCTGTGATGGTTATAATAAGACTTGCCCAAAAAAATTGCAATTTTATCATTTTCTGACTTGACTACCCAATTTTGTTGCTTCGCTGGTATATTATATATTTTTTTATAGACTCACGCGTGTATCCCCGAAGGGGTAGGCAGAGGTGTACTATTACGCCCACATTTCGCCATTAATTTTTTTAGGTCCCACATAATAGGGGGCGAGCCTATTGCCGTACCGGGCACATTACCAGACTCCGTGCTGCTAGTTAGAATTTTCTAACGGAAAACCCAATAACACTTTGCCCGAACCCGAGACCTCCCAATCCCACGCGCACATTTATGCCGCGAGACCAACGAGGCAGTCAGACCAACGAGGCAGCAGGTATATTACATTCGATTTAATAATACGTTAACCGTTTTGTTTTACTTCAAAATATACATGAAATATGAAAATAGCTTTATTGAGCATTAAGTACAACATGTATTGAGTACAACATAGTAACTGCTTGCATGCTGAGCTATTTATAAGTATCTTAATATTGCTAATTGGACAAATATTTCTTTGGAAGAACATTAGCTACTTATAAATTATCGTTTGACAAGACAAGTTAAAAAGATACCTACTTATTTATTTTAATATCTTTAAGTGCTTACATTATATTTTTAAGTCTTGTATATTTTTGACTAATTATGCCAGAGATCTGTTCAAATTCTATTGTAGGGAATTTTATTTACATTGATACGCATAGTACCTTTTTATAAATATTAATTTTTCGATATATCTGCTACCCTATTATGTAAACTGTATTATGTGCTCCATAATGTTCTCCAAAGACATGTGAAGTCTGCCAACCCGCACTTGGCCAGCGTGGTGGACTATGGGCTTTTTCTCATAGTGAGAAGAGGCCGTGCCCAGCAGTGGGACAGTACATAGGGCTGTTGATGATTATGTAAACATGTGAAGACTGATCTTTCAAAATCATGATTTTTCTTGTGTGAACATTGTCAGTACCTGTACAATATATAAAAGACTCCGTAATCATGAATAAGTTGATGAAGAATTTTAATATGTGTGGTGCTATTCTACTTAATTGACGGGATATTCCCCCAGGATTGGCAAAATATGTGTGCTCTGGCACGATATGTCTTTACTAAACAGAACTGTATGGAAAGAAGGATTGGGTTATAAAGGGACGCTGACTTAAAACTAAGAGCATTATATTATACCTACCAAGAATATTTCTGGGAAAGTTGCCTTTTAAAACAATTTCTTTTTTTAAATTATGTACTTAATTAACACTTCAAGTAAGTTTTTACAAACAGTTTTTTACCAATTCGTTATAGCAGAGATAATATCTAAACTGATAATATACTAGGTAAAGGCAGATACGATCAAACACGACAAGCATGCCAGTAATGTCACTTGAAAGATTTAATACAGTCTTAATAATAATAAAGGCTGATATAGTACACCCACCACCTGGACTGTTCGGTTCTAAGGCAATCGAAACGTCTAAGAAAACAAAGATATTTCTTGAACACCCGTCTTTAATACGTACGTTAACACAATTAAGATTTTTTTATAGACTCACACCTGTAATCCCCTAAGGGGTAGGCAGAGGAGGGACCGCGACCACGGAGGGAGTCACAGTTAAAACTTGTTAACTAAACGTATATGATAAAAGTTACGCCTATAATAACAAGAAACGCTTCAGTAACATCATCAATACATAAAATCTGCTCACTCCGTCGGGAAATTACAAGAGTTACCCCACTTTCATGAAGTAGTAGCACTTATATATTTACGAAATGACACGACTTGAAGCGGTACTGCGTAAAAAATCTCAGAATCAGAATCAGAATCAGAATCATTTATTCGCTTGAAATGGTTTACATAAAGTTCTTATAGTAGTTAGAAGTACACATTTCACCATTAGTAGGTATGCGAAAATTTTAACATAAGATAAAATTGAATATTAAAATCAAATTATATAAATCTAAAAAAAATGTCAAATATTAAATGTCAAGTCATACAGTCATACCATCATTAAAATAATAAAATACAATGTTGCAAGATATAAATGTCATAAATTATTAATGATTTGTTTATAATTAAAAAATTCCGATATTGTGTAGAAGCAATTTTCAACCAACCAATGTTTGAGTCTGAGTTTAAATTGTGATGTATGCAAATCTCTTATTGATCGTGGAATATGATTATAAACTTTGATACACATCATGAAACTATTTTTTTTGTGAAAGGTGCTTCTACATGCCACTATTTTTAATTTACTACGATCCCTTGGTTTAAATTTAGACTCTTGTTCTACTCTAGTAAACATATGTGTGTGGTTTCTAACAAACATTCCTATTTCCAATATATACATTGATACTAAAGTCAAAATACCTAGGTCTTTAAATAATGGTCTACATGTTTCAAATGGCCCAACTCCACATATCGCCCTTTTTTTTGCATAACGAACGCCCTATTTATGTTTGTTGAGTTACCCCATAACAACAGTCCGTATTTCAATACGGAGCTAACGTATCCATGATATGCTGTAAGACAAGCTGTTTTACTAGACGTTTTTCTAAGTTCTCTCAAAGCATAAACAAATCTACCAATTTTATTACATATTGTGTCTACATGTAATGTCCAATTGCAGTGTTCATCTAATTTTAAACCTAAGAATGTTATATTATCCACTCTCTTTATGCTTTCTCTATCAAAATTAATATTAATATGTTTTGGACATTGTTTGTAATTGACAAATTGTATATAATTGGTTTTAGTTAGGTTTATCTTTAAATTATTGTATGAGAGCCAATTCATAATATTGCTTAATGTAGCGTGAACGTCTGCTTCATGATTGTTCGTTCCATTTTGAGGTATGATTACCGAAACGTCGTCAGCAAATAAGACACATTTGTGAGTCGTGACACTTGGTAAATCATTTATATATAACAGAAAAAGTAGTGGTCCTAAAATACTACCCTGTGGGATGCCAGATCTATTATTTTTAAAATTTGACCTATATGATGTCGACACAAAGTTGCTGTCAAGGCGGGACACTTCCACGCATTGAAGTCGACCATACAGATAGCTGCGTACCCAATCTAAAGCAGGGCCACGAATGCCATAACGCTCACATTTTTCGAGCAAGTTTTCAAAATTAACCAAATCAAAGGCCTTGCTCATATCTAGAAAAACAAAGGTGACTGGTTGCTTTTTGTCTATATTTTCTGTTACTGACTTAATTAGAGAGTACGCCGCGAGAGTTGTTGATTTACCCTTTTGAAAACCATTCTGTTCATCTTTAATTAATTCATTTTTATTTAAAAAGTCAGTTAATCTAGAGTGCATAACCTTTTCATATATTTTAGAAAATATAGATATTAAGGTAATAGGCCTATAATTACTTATTTCTAAGGTGCAGTCCTTTTTGTGAAGAGGCTTTACAACTGAAATCTTTAATTTTTCTGGGAAGGTACCATTTGCTAAAGATATATTTATTAAATGAGATAAAATTGGTGATAAAATTTCAGCACATGCCTTTATTACATTTGTAGCAATCCCATCATATCCTACTGATTTCTTATTGCTTAAAGACAACATGGTTTTAAAAATTTCCGACGGATTGCAGGGTCGTAAAAAGATGCTACTGTTACTCCTACTTATTTTAGCACAAGATATGTCGAAGCTCTGTTTTATATTATTTGCATCTGCAACCGATATAAAGAAATCGTTAAAAGCATTAGCAATTTTTACAGGATCTGATATCATCCTGTTATTGTATTTTAATGATTCTATCTGTTTGAAAGTTTTAACTGTGTCTACTTTGCTGTTTATGACATTCCAAGTAGCAAGGTTTTTATTGCTAGAGCTCTGTATATATTTCTCATTTACAGTCCTTTTAGACAGTACAATACACTTTTTTAGTATACTGTTATAATTGATGTATTTGGTTCTGGTTGCATGGTTTTGTTTTCTATAAGACATTTTTTTAAGTTTTCTTTTAGTCTTACAACAAATTCTTATACCCTTTGTTAACCACCTAGGTGAATTGTAATTGCATTTAATTTTAATTTTTTTAAATGGAAAGCATAAATTATAAAATAAAATAAAAATGTCATGAAAATTATTAAAAGTTCTATTAGCGTCATTGTCATCATATATGTCATACCATGATAGGCTTCTTAAAGCTTCTTTAAACTTATTTATATTTTCAGTATGATAGTCACGGTTATAATTATACCAATACTTTAAACTGGGTTTATATTGTACAGGAAATGATAATAATTGGCATGTATTATGGTCAGATAAAAATAATTCATATGTGCTCCCTACAGCTCTTTTCCTATTACTAAAAATGAGATCTAAACAAGAACTTTGTCGTGTTGGTTTGTCAATATGTTGGTAAAACCCATAGCTTGAGAAGATATCTCTTAGTTTATTTGAGTCTCTAGTATCTTTTAACATGTCTATATTCATATCTCCTGTAATTATTATTTGTTTCTTATGTTTTAATAGCAATTTATACAATAACAATTCAATTTTTTCAAAGAAATGTGTGGTATTTGAATTAGGTATTCTGTATATACAAATTATAACACATTTTAATTCAAGTATCTCTACACCACAACATTCAAATATTTTTTCAGAGCATAGCTCTTTAATGTATGTCATATTTCTACTATTGAGTGATTTACGAATAAGGATGCTAACACCACCCCGTTTTTCCTTTTTCCTAGAAAAGAAGCTGGCCATTTTATAATTTTTGAAGTTAATATTAGCCTCATCACCAGATCTTATAAAACTCTCTGAGAAACATAAAATATCTAACTTTATATTATTCTTATATAGTTCATCTAGACATACTTCTATGAGGTCAACTTTATTTAATAAGCCAGCTATATTTTGGTGCAATAATCTGCCTGAGTGCGATTCACAACTATTAACGAAAAAAGGTCTTATCAACAGCTGAGTTATTTACACTAAAATTTCTATTTAAACTTTGTTTACAATTCAACGTCTTATTTATAATAGGAAAATAAAAAGGAATAGTACCCTTTTTAAAATTTACATTATTTTTACTTTTAATTAATGTTTGGTGGTGACATTGTGGCAGAAATTTAATAGCATAATCATTAGAGTCTATTAATAAATTAATTTGATTTACAATATTTGACTTATAAGATCTCTTATTTTCATAGAACAAATTATTTTGAGGTATAGATACAAAATTGCATTTATGTGAATTATTGCAAACCTGCTTCAGTAAATTATTTAGCTTCCACTCATTAAGATATGGATTGTGCACTACATTTAACAGTATTATATTAATATTCTGGAAATTAGTCAAAGTAGCTGCTAAATCTAATGTTAAGCGAGTAGGGTTCTTGTCATTTTCTCCAATTCCAAGTATTAAATAATTTTGGGAAGAATCCACAATGTCATTGCATGATTTAAGTATGTCATGAGTCAAAGCAAATGGCTTTATAAAAGAGTGCACTTTATATTTTTCATACTTTGAGTGGCTTCTAGATCTTATCAAAGTCTCTGCTAATCCTTTACATTGAAGTCCTCCAAATATATATATATAACGATTTTGCTTTTCTGTTTACAATTTTTCAGTCACTTCTTTGACACTATTGACATTGACACTATTGACATTTTGAATATTTTGATTGACAGGGTTTTCCAAAGTAATTTGTGCTTTTGTTGTTGGTAATAATTTTGAGTTACTTGAAGCGCCATCTGTTGTATCATAGGAAACATCTTCCTGGAGACCAAGTTCTATAGTGCTTGAGTTGACTGCGTCATCGTCCAGCTGAAGTGTTTTATTATTTTTGACTATTTTCTTCTTCTTATTAGTAGAGCTTACTGCTTTTTTTTGGCTAACTGGTTCTTTGCAGAAGGATTTTAGATTGGTGACAATACGATTTTTTTGTGTAACTTGTTTCTTTAATGAACTATTTTCTTGGACTAAATTCTCGATTTCCAAATGTGCAGCTGTGAGTTGGGTTTTCAGATTATCTATTTCATCTAATAAATCTGTCATATTTATTCCTGCAGTAGACAAATCTGGTAAACTCTTTGCAATGTACGACTGGGGAGATCCAAACGATGATGAAAGTTCAGATGAGTTATTACTAGTATTATGTATAAATGATGTGTCTGTCTTTGGTTTTCTCATTGTAACATTATTTAATAATAGTTCCATACTTCTATTCATCTTTAATTTGTTTATAAAAGCGCCACCTTTATTCCAAATCTTCAACAAAAGTTTTATAGGCCGACACTATTATGTACTAGATGTCGCTATTTGCCAATAATAACTAGAACGTAATGTCTGAGTAATTGATTCAGCCAATCGATGACAGATGTCTCGCTACGATTATTTTTTATAATCACACAGAAAGTGTCGTCATCTATCTTCGCTATGTGACAACTACAATATTAGGATGTGTCTGATTAATTGTTTCTGCTAGTCGATGAGAGATGTCATAATGGCATAAAGTTCTAAAGTAGCGTGGAAAGTGTCGTCACCTGTATTTGATTTGTGACACTAAAATTGTTAACGGTGATATATTCAAATTGATTGTTTTATCTATTCGCCACTAGTATCGCTATATTTTTTTCTGTTATTAAATAATTGTTTACTTCAGATTAACACATTATTAAGTACAGTGGTCACATACTGTTCGATGATTGTGATTTTCTGATGTCACGTACTTTAATATTCTTCCAAATGTAAGGAGATATTGTCTTAGGCACTGAGTGATTGTCACTTTTCAAAACTTAGTTTTTAACTTAAGTTACAAGCGTAGGAAAACACGAATAACGTTTCCACTAATAGTTAACACCACTAGAGTCACTTTTATGCACTTAGAAATTCTTTAATAGCGATAATGTAATTTTAATAAGAAAAATAAATATTCACTGACAGAGCCGAGTGTTTACTTCCTCATCTTGTATATGAATTTTGATAACGATATAACGTCTTATAACAGTTGTAAAGTGCACACTTGATGTGAAAATACTATGGTATTTGATATACCTTCTTGTAGTAGCAATATCTGAGATGTTAATATGTTTATTACTTTTATTATAAAACAAAAGCTAAGGATTATTTTAAATAATTATACCAGTACAAAGAGGCTACGGGTTTTTTTATTAATTACTATCCATAATAAATTGAAATAAAAGCCTACTGATTAATTAATTTTGGTCTTTAGGTAAAACTTTCGGTAGAGCCAACCTTTTCCAGGTTCCATTTTATCCGCTCACCTGTCCCATCGGAATCACACAAATTATCTTCAACGATAAAATTAAATTTGGCAGCACATACTCCCATACTGAAGCCGGCAAAGTATGCAGAATATACTTTATCGACACTCGACAACTGAAGCTCCTTTCGGCGCCTAGTTTGAATATAAAAGTTTCAATTTATCACCATGGTCGCCCCAGCGGGTGTTTCATTATTCATACATTCTCATGGAAATTTATTACACGGAAGATTTCCAGTGGAGACCGTTTTGTTTAAATAAAAGTGATATAAACATATAACTAAATAACCGGGGATGACAGCCTTCCGCCAGTTTACGGCAGCTTTTAGAAAACGCTCCGGTTTACTGCTAGTACGGAGCTTGGTTAGAGATTATTTGCTATCTAGATTCAAGTAGTATACATATATTGCCAAAGATGAAACGGAAGGTACAATCGGTCAGTCAGTTAGACAAGCTAGCAAGATATATCATGTCGACAAGTCATCCTGATTGAACTGTCTTTTCCTGGAATAAGTTTACGATTGAATCGCGAGATTTCTAGTTTGATTGACTTATTTTTGATTTTGATCTGGATACATCTCTCGCCATTTTACAGTACCTATCCGTACTCAAAAAATCCGCTGTCAACATGATTCAATATCGGCAAAGAAAGCCATCGGTCCGTGAAACAAAATATTCCATCTAATACTGTCAACACGCATTCGCAGAACTTCATTGGAAAACCTCAGTCCGATCCCATCTGTCTTTCTGTATACCTTTCGACATTCGACGCTCTGTAGATCTGTCAGCCGTCTAATAGGTGGACATGAACATAGTCAGCTGTCGGGTGAAAGTTAGGCTGAGTACGGCCTTTTTCGTTGCCTGTCTGCACATACGGATTCGGAGAAATGTGTATTAGGATTTAAACTAGTGACAGACATTGAATGGAGGTTTTGTTATCGAAACAAAGGATACTTAGAGACTGTTCTAATTTCACACACAAAACTTAAATAAATTTTATAAAATCGAATAAATTGATCAATCAATGTATTCATATTGATGAGTAGGTATATTGAATATATTGATAGCGATGAAAAAGAGTGATCGTGAGTTTTATTGCCCGTTCTTTCTCATGGTTCTACGCCCTTGCTTTGCGAACGTGGCAGTAAATGTAAATGTAGAAGCTTTATGTAATTATTTTTTAAATTTGACGTTTATAAGTGTCACTTTGTGATTTAAATGAATAAAGGATTTTGACTTTGACTTTATTATAATCTGTATACATAATATTTTGCGGTTCTGATTGACTGACAGACAACTAGGTTACTGGTTGAAGGAAGATGAAATTTGGCATGAATGTTTCTGGGGATTGTAGGGGACACACTGTTGTATATCCACCCCCTAACTGAAAAACAGGTTCCATGCGGACGGAGCCGCAGGCTTAGTATAGATTACTTGTAAAAGGATTCCTGATGTTGTTCCCAGTTCTTCTTAGTACATGTTAGCATTCTCATCATATCTATAACATTACCGTGACATAGTAAGCGTAAGCCTAGTCGCATGTACAATAATAAATGAGTATAAAGATAAAATAAATGCCTGCAAAACAGCTAAAGATTGTGTTGATTGATCTTGTGAGCGAGTAGGTCGAGGTGTTTATACAGAAGTTTGAGGAACTTTGAGAGCCGCTGGTGAGAGGTAACTGTTGTCCCCAACTTTTAATGGCTTACGGTTTTCTTAGTAATTGCTTCGTAAGTGGGACGCCCGTGTTGGTTTTACTGGCGCTAGCTTTGTGTTTGACTGTATGCGACATCACTTATGTATGAAACTGTAAAATAATTTGGGGATGTAATTAATTTTAGAAATTAATGTTGATGTTCTTGAACAAACGCTAAAAAACGCTAAGTCGTAACATTTTAAGACAGTATTCTAGCAACGCGGTTAGTTATGGTACTTTACCGATATCCTTAAGTAACCAAAATTGAGATGTTACTCAACTCTTTTTAATTTCGCTCACATTGTAAAAGTAAGGCCGCCATTGGTATAGATGACTACATACGAATATTACTGTTTTAAAATATTTTAATCTAACTGAAGTGACTTCGGTCGTGAAAGTGTTAAAGATAAACTTAAATATTTTTCAATATTTTGTCCCGCATTGGATTAATTCAAATTTACTTGAAATGTACTTTTTATCGTCGTGCGAAACTACCAGTAACAGCTAGATATAAACTATTGCATCACATACGCCATATTAATAACATGCTGGTGGTTCGTAGGTCGTTATGCAGTATCTGTCATATTCATCATTTTCTCCGACCGAGCATATTGGTCATAAATTCCAAGTCTCCTCCCAGGCACCGTAAAATCGCCATTGTGTGGTGACCGTAAATATGCTTTTGACGTAAAGAATGCACTTAGGAGATACTGTCTGTGTTGGCTTCGTAATCTTGGCTATGACATGTGCCGACGACGTGACGACATGTACGACATGTCGTCAGGTGCTGCTGTCTGCAATTGGCTATGAATTCGTACCTTTACTTCCTTGTCATAGAGGCACCGAAATCATGAATAGCGTAATTTTAAATTGACTGCAGATGTTGTTTAAGCTACAAGTCAGCATTGGGCTGTAGACTGCAACCGCCGGCGACATTGCGGCTGGCGGCTGTTCACTGTAGTATTGCCTGTGTCGCAGTCTGCGATCAGCAGTCCATCTCGGACTTGCACCTTAAACAACATCTGCAGTCAATTTAAAATCTAATCTTAATATATAAAATCCTTGCGTTACTGACTGACTGACAGACACGCTACAGCCGAAACTATTGGGCGCAGCAAGCTGAAATTTGGCATGAATGTTCCTTGGGGACCGTAGGGGTGCACTAAGAAGGGATTTCCCGAAATTCCCACGGGATCGGCCAAAACGGGTAAATTTAAAAAAATTGCAGGCGTAGCTGCTGGCGTCCTCTAGTACTAATATATAAAGCTGAAGAGTTTGTTTGTTTTTGTTGAACGCGCTAATCTCAGGAACTACCAGTACGATTTGAAAAATTAACTCAGTGATAGGTCATTTATCGAGGAAGGCTATAGGCTATATAACATAACGCTATTAGCCACGGGAGCGGAACAGTAGCCTTAAATAACGCGGGTGTAACCGTGGGCATCATCTAGTAAATAATATAGTTTATAATGTACCCGAAGCCGGCCTTTAAGCCAAGACGCTTGAGAGTCGCAACATTAACATTTATAATTACGTCTTTATACAAACTCACAAAATATTAAATTTTATTCAAAAAGTCCCCAGCTAATATATATATATTTCAAACTTATATTTTCGACATTCCTTATGCATTGAATTTTACAGAATCTAATATAGATTTTATAGCAAAAATTGCGAGTGTAAATATAATCATACTAAAATCACAAAATGGTTGCTAAATTGTGATTTTGCCTCAAGGGTTTACTACTCACGATAATTACTTTCCACAAAAATATTTTTCCTTTTTTCCCAAACTTGTAAAATAAAAGTTTCTACATCAAAGTGAGCTGTTTGGTAAATAAGTTTTTTCTTATCCTCGGATTTTCTAGCAGTCCATTATTAGGATATTAACAGAACTAAGTGGTGTGTTAAATTTATTTATTCACAGAAGTTAATGGTTTATTTGTTAGTTAAAAGCCTTTAGAGGCTTTGTGTAAATCTGAACGAACGTAAACGATGAGTAAGATATTTCGCTGTAAAAGAGTTTTTGTTTGTGTTACAAGTTAAGAAAGGATTCTCATTAGATGATAATGCAGTTTGTGAAAGTTGGGTGGAATGGTAAAGTGGTTGACTTGTCATTATGGCATGCTGTGGTTTTGTATCTGTTGTTTTGTTGCATATTAGAAAAGTTTCTGAAGCAATACTTATAATAGAACTTATTCCTAGAGCAGATTATGAGGATTTCTGCCGTACATATGAATATTCTAAGGCTACGGAGTTTGACAAATAAGTTATGAATGGTACGTTAGAAAATTTTTGATTGTAAGATAGTTTAAGCACATAATTTTGACGTCTAACTTTAATAAGGTTCTTTGTTGGTGGTGCCTTATTAAGTTCGAAATGAAAACAACATATAATAATATTTACATATTTTCATCAAATGCTAGGCTCTTTTTTTGAATTAATGTTTTATAGTCCGTTTTAAGTAATTTAAATTTAGCTTTTATAGCAGTTGTCACATATTACACCGCAGCTGCATTTGTTCTGTTAATCGAGATTGTGTGATTTTCTAACTCTTTGTTGTATAGCAAAAAAAATAACTCTAAATCTCCGAGACACACAATAATCCCTAAAAACCTTTGTTCACAATTTATTCGTTTTGTTTCCGTTCCGGATATTTAGTTGTTTGTTATTTATGAATCATAAATATCGAAAGCTCTGGAACAAATATTTTAACGATTGTTTCACTATGTGATACAAATATTAATCGTCGATGTTTTAGGTTCTGTTTACACTTATGCGTTATTGAAATATATATCAATTTGCGGCGTTTTATTATATTTAACTGCGACGGTTTCATGCAAGATATTGGAAGAGACGTATAATTGTGGCCGTTCAATTTGATGTAATGTTTTCTTCACTTTCATCAAATATTTGTCATAAAAACACTAATAGCATAGGATTTGTTTAAGATACATACCATCAATCAGAAAGCTGCCGATAGTATTGTTTCGTTCTCGACCATGAGAAACTACGTGTATCTATAGTTTCTATTGTACTTAATCCCAAAACATTTATCCATCCGAAAAAGGAGATTGGATAATTATTTTGGCTTCTGCAAGCATATAATATTATTAATATCATAATTGTAAGAATAAGTATCTTAAACAATGGTCTATCAAACTAGCGAGCAAAGGATCATCATCACATTATCAGCCTTTAACAGTCCACTGCTGGACTAGGCCTCTCCTTTGATAGGAGGAAATTGCCTACTATACCACGCTGGCCAAAGGGGTTGGTATAGGGTTTGTATCAAGTTTTCCTTCTCTTACAGTGCTTTTCGCTGCATAATATGCTCCCTCTATCGGCTCTTACGATACCCATGAGATGATATGGGGTGGTGACATTCTGTATTCTTAATCCGTCACCACACGGATAATGAGCAAAGGATACCTACTTACAAACAATTTTGTACATACAAAACATACCCAACAAAAAGAAAATATTCAACAACTTATTACATCTAAGCCTCTCAAACAAACGGAGAAAAAGAACTCATAACATGTACGCACATGTTACATATAATATTTTCTTCCCTTTTCCCTGTGTTTTCCTTTATTTTTCCTGTTAGCTAAGAGACTGAGGACATGTCGATTGTGACAACAGATAGGACAAACCTCGCATTAGTATTGTGGACTTCAAAGTGTTTTGTGGAGCGGTGTTCGCGATTCAATGAGCAAGCGGGGCTTGAGGGACGGACTGCGGAACCGCCATCTTGTGATGTGATTGTACAGGTTGTTGTCAATGGTTGTGAGAGAAAGAAGGTTGTATTTTTGAGCTGTTATGACCCATTACCATAACGTTTTATATACCACAGTGTGTGACAAGTAGCGACAATTGTAAGAATTTTTTTGCCGACGTAACAATTGCCTTTTAAACCAGGGTTGTTTACTGTATCTGGACGGCTCGTTTTGAATTATCTGGTAAGCTCATGGAGCGCACCACCAACTTTTAGGCGGCAAGGAAAAATAAACCTGCATACTGCCTGAGAATTCTGCATAATGATCTCGAAAGATGAGTTAAGTCTGCCAACCCGCGGTCGGCTAGCGTGGTAGACTTTACCGATCTTATATTGAGAAGTGGCCTGTTGCCGGGAGTGGGGTAGGTTGGATAGTGAGGAAGGCTGATGCTGTTGTAACAAAAGCAGATCAATTTATACTAGAGTGACTTTTATATATTTATTTTTAAAAGAAGACTCCCGCATTATAGGACTACACGGACACAATGAACACCCAGACTCGATATCGTTGATTGAATCAGGCGTTACTTGACGGAACTCCATTGTAACCTAATGGAAGAAAAGAGGAACCCACCGCGCACCATCGGATTGACCACCCCAACTATTGCAATAAAAGAAAGGTTGACAATACTGAACTCCTCTGAAAGGATAAGGGATGGTACTTATGGGTTCCAGAAAGATACCTAACTTGCAGTATCCCGCTGTATGCGCCGAATATTCTTCGACACGTGTTTCGCCTCTGCACGAGGCATCCTCAGGAGCGATGGGCAGTGACTGAACTCACTCGCTCTTCTTTCCTTCTATTAGGTTATCCAGAATCGAAACAACAATTTGTAAATTACACAAAGAGTTGCCTCGTGTGGTGATCGAACCCACATCACTCGGCGCAATGTCAAGCGGCGAGGCGGCCGCTTAAACCACTACGCCAACCGTGCAGTGTTACAGCGTGTGCGACTGTACATCTTAATGTTTCACAATGTTTGTGGTATTCCAAACAAACTACTATAGAAATACTCCGTTTGAGGGATAAAGATAGGAGAAAGGACTCGTTGTCACGGAACGATGAGTTATTACGAGCTGCGTACAGATTATAATCACTTTGTGAATCTCATTGTGAGAGTTTTAGCCGATATCACAATGTGGAAATTGTGTTCATGTAAAATAGGATTTAGTGTTTTGGCTCGACGCTTCTGTTCTCGTTTCATAGCATATTTTTCAGTGGTAGATGGTCGCCTTTTTCATCCTCATCACAGATATTTATAAAACTAACATAACTTCATGCGTTCATCCCCGAAGGAGTAGGCAGAGGTGTATTACACACCCACAATTGAAACAACTTGTTCTTTATATTAGAGAAAAGCCTCTGCAGGATTTACCCATTCTTTCAATTCAATTTTCTATTACTAAACTACTTTACTGTTTTATCATATATAAAATAACGGTAACACGTGGAAATAAAGTCAATAAAAGCTTGCACTGTACCCCATCCGTCACTCGCAGTATAAGGTGTGGCATGACCCTTTACCTCGCACATAAACTGTTACTAACAAACCAACAATTTTTATTGCACAATAATAACTGCCAAGTCCTGCCCTGGAGTTACTATTTTTATTACGATGAGAATATTAAGGATTTTATACATACAATAGCACCTAAGTAACGTATACAGAGGCGGCGATAGCCTAGTGGAGACAACAACGGACTGCCATGCAGAAGGTATCGGGTTCGAATCCACGGCGCGCACCAATGACGTTTCGAAGTTAAGTGCGTATTAAATTGTTGTTGTGTTTACTCGGGGAGTTCGTTGAAACGGTGGTATCGCCTGTCATGAAGATCTTTGACGGTCGTTACGGGGAGTCAGTACCCTCAAATAAACTGATACTGGTCGAAACCATGGAATATCGCTTTCCCTTTGGGCTGCGAAGGTCAGACGGCAGTCGCTCTGTGGAAAAGTTGATATTCTGTCATATCTGGTATACTAGTAAGCGGACCTCGGGCTCCATGGCGTGTAAGTCTTGGATGCAACCGGGATAACGCTAGGGCGATGATGATGAGTAAGTAACTTATATATTTTTCTTCCTTTCTTTCTGTTAATACCAATGCAAATTAGAAATACAATATGAAATAATTTCTTGGCATACTTCTCACAAACTAAAGATAACATTTGAAATACATTCAGTATGTGTGCCTTGGCGATCGTCATATATTTTTTCCCACTAAATGTATTGCTTTGTACCTTTCAACATTGGAGACATCCTAAAAACAGGTCAGATTAAGATATAAGGTCAGAAGTACCCTGAACAGAAGAGCATGCATGAGGAATCTGATGGGAGTGAATGAAGTAAGAGAGATATGTCAGGATCGTTGCAAAAGGCGTTCCGTAGTCTCTGCCTACCCCTCCGGGAAACAGGCGTGAGTCTAGTATGTATGTACCTTTCATGAAAGCAGCTCATTTTCGTTACTTATATTGAATGAATGGGACAGGACGAAGGGGAAGACTTAGGCGGACTTAAAAAAAGGACAGGTTAGCAGTAGATTTTTTTTTAGGTATGACGCTTGAGTCTATGTATGTATGCGTTACTTACAAAATGGTATGAAATAGAAGTTAGGTTATTTGAATTCACACATTTTAATATTATTATTACCCAATTTATTTCCATGGCACTCATGGGACCATCTATTTGTCACTTTCATTTAAAACTAGTACGATTCAATACATGTTAAATTTGAACTCGATATCACCCATTTGTTCCGCTTTGTATTTAAATCGTCAATATTTATTCGTTGCTTGCTGCGGGCAGTTTAATTATTTGCCATCCGTTCAATTAAAATGTGTCACTATGTTTTATATGTTGACTATTTTGTTTACTGCAAACATCCATCTATATTCTTCTTAAACATAAAATGCAGTTCTCTCCCCGACATTTTCTCACAGTTTACACCAGCCATGATCATCATCAGTCATCAGCCCATGGTTAAATCTAGAATCTAGATAAGCAACTCTTCCGTAAAATATTAACTTTTAATAACACTAAGAACCAGATCAATATCTGCCAGAGAAATTAAAATAGAAAGGAAATTTATATAAGTTATCTGTCAAAATGACATAGCAGGAACTTATTAAGCCGTGGCGAAATTCTTCGTTAAAGAAATATAATAATATTATATATTCAAACCTCGACTATCGAACTAAACAACGGCAAAACACTCAAGTAATCTTTCAAATTTTCTCGAACTATTTGAAGTAATGACTGCCTCTAACTTGACTGACGCCGTGGTCCAGTGGATAGCGTATGCGACTGCTGATCGGAGGTCCCGGGTTCGATTCCCGGGTCGGGCAAAAGTGTTACTGGGTTTTTCCGAATACTAAGTAGCAGCCCGGAGTCTGGTGATGTGCCCGGTAGCGGCAAGAGGCTCGCCCTCTATTACGTGGGACCTAAATTTCATGGCAAAATGTGGGTCTAATATTTATACCTCTGCCTACCCCTTCGGGGATACAGGTGTCAGACTATAAACAAATTAAAAAAAGTTTGTAGTAGATCATAAAAATCAATTCACAGAAACAGTTTAAGGTAAACTAGAGCCTCGGTTAACCCCGCTAATAGAGCAAGCAATCAATCAAGCAAGCGTCAGAGCGATTGATTCAGTCCTCATGTCTCGCTATTGCGACGGACCAATCAGTGTGTCAAAGTGGCCATGTAATTTAGTGTTTATAGGACAGTGTTATGACGTCACAGAAGATTTAAAATTGTCTTTCAGGAAATTTATTAATTTTATTTATGAACTTTATATACTCATAGCGTATAAAGGTGGACTTAATTCCTTAGGCATTTTCTGCCATTCTAACTTAGAGTCTAGAAGATATATACCACGTACCTTTGTTGCGAGTAACCGATATTAAATTTAGGCACTGTTGCAAGCGCCATGTTCACGGATGTACACAGTTTAAATGACCACAAAAGTTTAAATTCCTACATCATAGAAGTGTAAAAAAGTCATTCGAAAGATTGAAGAAACAGAACTTACTCGTGGTGCAGTTTTAGCTGTGGGTTCAACCTTCACAAGAGAAAACAATCAAAAGCAGTAGGTTTCTGTTTTTTTTATTCTGGCATATGACAAGTCATTTTAACCATGGTGTAGAAGTCGTCTAGACAATGTAATTTACAATTAGTTTTAAGATAAGGGTTTTGTAAAATGCGGTTAAGGTCTAAAAATTAAAAGCGTTTCATTTAAAATCACAAATGTTTCTCTTCAATGTTAAATTGTCGAGTAATTTCGTAAATACATACTTGCTGCTTTTATTAACTTATAAAATTATTTGCTTTTCAATTAAAGTATTTTAATCTTTATGAATCAAAATAAACGTTAATACCTATAGCAAAAAGTAAACATAAACCTCATTAAGAACCAACTTTTACATACATCTCCAATTAGCTCGTAAAAAACAAACCCTTTGTAATGACTTTACAAGTTAAATTCTCACAAAGAACTAAGTAACGGTTACCCTACTGATCAGAATTCAATTTGTCAGTAGTGCACGTCTTGCGGGATAGCGGCGCGCGGCCGTGACGCGCGTCTCGAGCCCGCAATGGACATGACAGACACTCGTTAATGTAAGAAAGAAAAGCTTCCGTATACAGACCTTACAGATTTCCAGTGCCAATACTGGTATTGGCATTAAGAGTAATGTATACGGTTGTCTCCGGTCTGCAACCATCTTTCTGATTCAAGTAATTCTTGAGAAGTTTTTTAAGATTAAGTACCTATAATTTAACAATGGAGGCAATTTCATGTGCTCTCTTTCGAAAGACAACTCCCGCTCTAAGAATAAAAGTTGAACGGATACCAAGTACATTCATATTCGAAGCAACAAAAGTCGATCACACAAAGGCGAAGCGACCGCTTAAACCACTACGCCAACCATGCAGTCATTACAACATATTAATTCATAGGGTCATAACCCTACATACATACATACATAGACTAACGCCTGTTTCCCGGAGGGGTAGGCAGAGACTACGGAACATCCTGACATACCTCTCTTGCTTCATTCACTCCCATCAAGTTTCTCATGCATGATCTTCTGTTTAGGATACTGCTGACCAGTCCTTTTTAAAGCATGTCTCCAATCTGGTTAGAGAACGTCCGCCTAGGTCTTCCATTTCGTCCTGTCCCATTCACACTTGCCTTATATATCTTCTTTGTCAGTCTTTCGTCATCCATCCTCCCCATGTGCCCAAACCATCTTAGCATGCCTTTCTCGATGCTGGTCACTACATCTTCTTTTACTCCACACCTCTCTCTTGTCACACAATTCTTTACTCTTTTGGTCAAAGATACACCACACATACTTCTCAGTGCTCTCATTTCTACAGCATTTATTCTACTTTCAAGTCATATATTCTACTTTCAGGTCATAACCATAGACTATAAAAAATAACGTACATAAAGTTGCAGCTGTGTTCCGAGAGAGTCTAGTGTTGTGGATGTAATTGGGTCTAAAACATGCGCCCTGCAGCCCTGTCAGCTTCCTGGTCTAACCCGAGTTGACAGAATAATAGCTTTTCTAAGGAGCGACTGCCGTCTGACTTCCTCTAGGATATAAAGAAAGAAAGAAAAATGCTTTTATTGTAAAACACGCCGCACAGTCACAGTAAGTACAGTTTTGCTTAACCTAAAATGAAAATAAAAAAAATATATTAAAGCTAATTGGCAAAGCAAAAATAAAACGTATGACAGATACGTAACTGTTAACTGACAGCTACATTGACATGTCAGTTGTCATTAAAGTCATGATTATTGTTACGTGGCACCACGTGCTTTGCCACGTATTCTAATATTCTAATTAATAGATTAATAGATATCTCGCATGGTTATACGAGTTGTGATAAAAACTGACATATATACCTTTAAATTATTACTTTTACAATTCTATTGATGATGATTGTCATTTAGAATACCCTTTTAACCTTAAAATTTTACTGAAAATATAGCTATAACAGTCTTTAAAATTATATATTTAATATATTTTCAGCCCGTCAATAAAGTAACAAGGTACGAGTAGTCTAAGGCTCTACATACATCTTAATTATATACAATTTAATGACAAGCCAAATAATGTGGATAGAAATAGTAAAGCCGTGTGGTTGATGGCATAGAATACAAGTGTCACCTTCGCCTATCTTCCCGTAAGAGGCGACTAAGGGATAACACGATGCAAATACCATCTTTGCGTAGAGACGGTAAACTCGACATCAAACCCTATACGACTGCCTCGTTGGTCTCGCGGCATTTAATGTGCGCGTGGGATTGGGAGGTCCCGGGTTCGATTCCTGGGTCGGGCAGTGTTATTGGGTTTTTCCGTCACGAAATTCTCAGTAGCAGCACGGAGTCTGGAAATGTGCCCGATACGGCAATAGGCTCGCCCCTTATTACGTGGGACTAAAGTATATCTGGCGCAAAGTGAGTGTAGAAATACACCTCTGCCTACCCCTTCGGGGATAAAAGGCATAACGATATGTATGTATGTATGTAGAAATAGTAAAGACACAGTAAATTTTTAAATCATCAACATATTTCGAAGTGCAAGAAGTGCACAATACCAACTGACAATCATACATGTACCAAACATGTTGCCGTAGCACAAGCAACAATAAGTGCATATAACATTACTATCATACATCTAATAAAAATCTAAATGAATGACCTAAGCCCAAACATACACGCTATTAATAAGCAGGCCAACATAAAAAGTCAAACGACAAAGCCTCTTACAATCTCGCTGCAACTGTGCAAGGAAAACTAATTAAAAACTTTGTAAAAAGAAAAGTTGTAAGTAGTTGCAACGAACGTCTAACATAAAAGTACTAATCTAAATGATAAGCAGTGCACCTACAGCCTTCCATAATTAAAATGAGGTTGTTCGGCGTGTAAATACTTTTCAGTCCTTCAAAATGGTTATTTTAAATTAAGAGGATTGAAAATTACATACGTTTTGGACAATTTTTTTCCAGACTTTGTACACTGGATATAAAATTCTTTGAAAATTAAGTTGGTTTTGTTTATAGTCGACAATTAAACTGTTTTGATTTGTCGTAGTAAGCTAGTTGTCTGACATTTGAATCGATGTGGATTGCAAGGTATAAGAAACTATTATAAATTGTCTTTTGCTATTTTAACAACGCTAAAATATCGGTAACTCGAAGAAAGAGTACGTGGTAGATATCTTAAAAGTTAAGTTTAATAATTTACATAATAATTGGCTACATGAAACAAGACAAAGTTTTCATTACAGCTGATTTAACGCTTCAAAGCACCTTTAAATTCTGAAGAAATCAATCAGTTTTCTGCCCTTAACTGGAAATTCGCTTCCACCATAACTTTCTTGTGAAAACTCAGTCTAACGAAAAATTTCAAAATTGCCGCAATCTTTCTTCCTTCGTAACTTTATTTCAAGACTTATTTGAGACATTTGTCCTTCAAAGTGAATACTGTTACAAGTATAGTTCAATGTATGTTCTATAGTCTCATTCGTAACATAATGTCACTCTGCATTAATGTTCCACTTTCCTACGTCAGTACTTTCATCCCCTCCACGTTCCCCCTCGCTGAACTGTAAATGATTCACTGTTCCGCCCGCTACACGTTATGGAAATATTAACAAGCCTTTTTCATTTCGAGGTTTTATTGTGAAGGCTGTTGTGGTTGCAGTTTTTGGAGCGATGCTGTTGAACATTGTTTGGAGTTCTTTGATCGCCCCGAGATGATTTAATTGGCAATTTATAGAGTAGATTCAACAACAAGACAAGCGCTGTTTCTGACTTTATTTTCATATGATTTAGAAAAACTGCAATTGATTTTACGGTTTCAAGAGTATTTTTGGTATGTTGTTACTAGGATAAGACTTGCTATGAATCCTGAAAATACTTTTTCTCTTTTCAATATATCGCGGTAAACTCCGTAAACTAAAGTTTATATCAATCAACAAAAATTATTATGATATCTACAATGGACGGACAAACTTTGATACACAATTAAACTAATAATGAAACAATATTTTAATAAGGAACATTACTGAGAATTTTGCTGTCAACTACTTTTAATGAAAAGTTACTTAAGGTTTAATTAGCATAATAGGTACTGTTGCTTTTAAGACGTCTGAAATGTTTGTCAAAAAAAAATAAACCTCACTAGATTGTCAAGCGCTAGAGTGGATATTTCGTTTTCGGGTAGGAAGTGGATCATTTCGATACATTGAGATAAATCCGAGATGCTGCGAGACAAAATCAATACGTCCGAGTTGCTAGTCATTTATTCTGTTTGAGAGGAAATCACGCCACGTTGGCAATACGTGTTTTTTTAACTCATTAGTGAGTTCCTTTTACTGATGCGTGTTCTCGTTGTACGTGCGAGAAAGCACAAGGAAGATTGTGTCTTATAAGGAATTGAATTTGCCTGATATTAGATTCGTGTCGAATGTTCGTTCTTTATGTTTTATTTTATATTTTGAGAACGTCTCGTATCTCAAATACATGAATGACTTCGCAATTCTTATTGAATATAAGTCTGAGCATGATACCTGTCAATCTCATATTATTTCATATAATATTATACAATCAGTGACCTTGAAATACTAGGCTTTATACCGAGGTATCTGTCCAACCAAAAATAATCTGGGTTCGTCATAACACAGCGTAGATCAAAAAAGTAGTTATGATATGAATAACATCCATACAAATATTCTTTTCATTGATATGCCTAAACAGGAATTTAAACTTTCAAGCTTATAATTTTAATAATAAGGTTTAGCCTGCAGGCTTGCAGACATCAGAGAGAACTCTCAGACATATAAAAATCTCCTCACGATGTTTTCCCTCACCGTTTAGCACGCTATAATTATTTTAATATGCATTTGACTTCTAAGACTGACCAAGAAGTTATATAAGTCAAGTGTGAATGGGACGGGAGGAAGAGGAATACCTAGACGGACGTTCTGTGACCAGATTGGAGACATCCTAAAACAAGGACAGCATAGAAGTACCCTTAACCGAAGAGCATGCATGAGAAATTTGATGGGACTGAATGAAGCAAGAGAGATGTTATGTCAGGATCGTTGCAAATGGCGTTCCGTAGTCTCTGCCTACCCCTCCGGGAAACAGGCGTGAGTCTAGGTATGTATGTATGAATGTATTGACTTCGAAAACTCAGTAGTGCCCACCGTGGGTTCGAACTCGTGACCCTCTGGGTAGCAGGACTTTAATATCTGTTCTAGCCTATCACTGCCTATCTAGTTTTTAATAAACCAAGCGCTTATTTTGCAAAGACTCCTAATTCTGAAAATATCTTATTATCCCGAAACAAAATAAGTACGGCAGCCCCTACTTCCTGCAACCCGGCTTCATAATGATTACCAACGTATTTTTCCATACAGACCAAAATATCTATCGAACAAGAATAATGAAACTGTAATAAATAATATAGTTTCACAGTTTGATGAGCGACAAAATTAATATATTGCCTCTTAATATAAACACCCGGGTCATATATTATATTGTACTATGTAGTACATTAATATTGGATGTTGATGAGTTTCTGTATCTGTTTTAGTTTCAGAGAGTAGAACAGACCTTATTGCAAAACAAAGACAAATATTAGTTTGCCAGAGTAAGTCCTAGATTTACACAATTTTAGGCAATTCGGATCAAGAGGAAAAGCTATATATCATAATGATATGTTTGTTTACGGAATTTGTTCAAAAAAATTTTAGAGATGGAAATAAGACAAAAATAAAATATTATTATACGTAAATATTTTTTGCAGAAACAAAATCGGAACATTCTTAAATTTGGAAAGACCTCCTATAGTATGCCTGAAAACAGGGCGCAAAAATGTAGGTAAATACAAAAAAAAGGTATTTAATATATACTGTGCAGTTGATTGATGTAGCCCGTTTTGTGTTGCCACAGCAAAATAAAATGCCGAATTCTCCATAAAAACATGAATAATTTCCTTTTTAAATATCACAAAGCAAATGATTTCAGGACTTCATTTAATAACTTTGCGGCGAAACCTTCCGGCGTTCTTTTCAGTCCTCCACAATAAATTCTGAATAACAAACTTATATTTTACGAGCATCTAATTCACTGTCTCTTTTCAACAAACCCTACATTGTAGGTCTATGATCAAAGAAAAAAAAAGCGCAAAGAAGGTAACAATATTTTGTCGCTAAAAGGCAAATAAAAATGCTATGAATTCGTAAACTGTACAGAAATTATTTTTTATTTATAAAGAAAATACAATGGATGAAAAACGGGATAAAAAATAATCTCGAAAGAAACTCCCATGAATAATGAAGCGATGTTCAAGAGTACTGACGTCACTGGCGGTGTTGCCAGCCTGAGTATGACAAATACTCCCAGCACTACGGTAGTGTGTTACATTTGTATGTATATGAAATGTGACTTTTTCGAGGACGAATGTATGTTTAATTTAGGGTACAGTTACGCATGTTAACTCACTATTTTTGCTGGAGTGGATGTCTCATTCATATTTACTGAGATAAAGAGGCATCAAATATTTTTCCTTTTCTTTTATTTGTGGGAAACTGTGCAAATAAATAAAATGTGTGTCTAGGTATGATTTAGTTTTGATTTATTTTTTTGTGGGAAGGAACTAAATTCTAGTGATTAAATTATAATAAACTTATGTGCTATATAGGGTTTGAGCCTTTATTCTCAAGCCCTTCTGTATCCGCTTGTAGAGAGCATATACAGGGTGTCACAAGACCCATCACCAAGCCGAAGTCTGCTCGTTGTGGACATCATGCCACACATCATACTAACCAAAAATAATACCTGGGAAACGATTTTTTTTTTAAGATTTCACATTTTTTAACCCGCAATTAAAAGCGCGCATCATACTAACCAAAAATAATACCTGGGAAACGATTTTTTTTTTAAGATTTCACATTTTTTAACCCGCAATTAAAAGCGCGCGCGTGCAATGTTCGAAATACCTACTTATCCATGGGGTCATAGGACATCTCATAAGACATCTAAAGAACATATTGGCGGGGTAAATGTATCGATTTTGTACCTAATTAGAAAAATTCCATACTAACTTTGAGCCTCAATATCTCCTGAACCAGTAATTTTCCAGGTATGGTGCCGAAGTAAAAAATGTTCGTAGTGATTGGTACAACATGGGATTTCAGTATTCGTTAAGGGTCTTTTTACACCCCGTATAAAAAAACTAAAATTAGTCATTTTAACTAAGATCAAAAGCACAAATTAAATCAATTTTTAAATGATGGAGCTAAGTGTTAGTTTGAAAGAAGACAGTACAGTTATGACTGCTCAATCCTTTTATAAGACAAGAATCACGTAGCTACACATGGGACTCCAACAACAATTTGACAATCTGAACGCATACATGTGCCAAAAGAACAAGAAGCCAATCAAATTGAAACTTTTTTGATTACCAGAACGTTAAAGGCATACTACTACCATACCAGTGCATATTATGACGATTCGATTGTTGTTTTTTACCGTTTCGAACAAGCGTTATGTTTACAAAAATTCGATAAAAGGGTGCGTCCTTCGACAGAACTGGCAACCCTTCCCTTCACGTTTCGCCAGTATACTACATTTTTATATCCATTAAATATTGGTAGCTTTTACATTACAAGATTTACAAGATATTTAATGAACATCATCCTCGTTTTTTTACGAATGTTTTCGTAACCATTTCCAATTATAATACAGGCTTATTTATCAGCAACCGATTTTTAATTAACTTCATTAAATATTACATTAATCACATGGAGCACGTTTTATTAACACTGATTTGTTAAAGAGCGCATCTTTATCTGTTTGTCTATATGTTATTGTACTTGGTAGATTTCAATTTCAGTATTAACAACATTCATGTCGCGTATGGTAAGTCGCTACTAATCACATCTTATAACCGATACCGAGTTTATATCAGAAGACGGACACCTGTAGTATGAGAGAGCGTTCACCTGTCTTCACGAACATATTTCCATCATACTTCCTGCGACTCGTCTTTAAACTTACATTTATAAAGGGGGAACTTCTCAATTTGGCTGTTTTTTTGTTTTGAAGTATCTTTCCTTTTGGTCCCATCCAAGTTGCAGGCATAAAAAATTGCAATCGATTTCTTTTTTTGTATTTTGCACATTTTGAATTGTAAGTATTGGAAAATCGTCTCGTACTCGTGTCGTGTAACGTAACAGTCTCCATTTGCGCTCTACCGCCCTCAATCATCGCAACGACTTTAATATTGTTCAATCAGGTTTCACAGCAGTTACTCGTGCGGCCTGTTTAATTATATTGTTATTGAATTATAATTACCGTGCCTGTGATGTCGGGAACGAGAAATATTGGCCTCTGGATAAACCTCGCGGGGTTATTTTGTATTAACGGGTTGGGTTGGCTTCGGTTGTGCTTTTAGATAGATTGATGTATGAGTACCATTGGCACGCGGTTTCGGCCGCGATTTTGAAGGGTTCTTCATTCACATGCTTTATAATCTACGGTTTGGGCCCATGGAAGATGGAAGGTCGTACTTGGACATTGTTTATTTCTGATTTACTCATGGCAGCGATGAACTATTGCGGTGACTAAAGAATACTTATGCTGAAAAGATGCACCTTTTGAATTGAAATAATTATAGACCTTGTATGCCGTATAAATTGCCTTAATTTGCGTGATTGTCCTAGTGAACTTTGATTTTGTTGAGAAATGGAGAAAACCTAAAATATGAATTAAGGTTTTGTATGCTACTACTATTAAGGGTAAAAAAAATCATTTACATTCATGGAGTAAATGACCTTGCTATAGCTTGGCTTAAATTAGCAACAAATGATAATTATTTGCGTGGGTTTCTACATGTAAATAAAATTTGTTTAAAAGCCTTAGAAACTTAAACCAACTGTTCCCTGAAATAGTTAAAATATTATGAGGAGCAAGATGACAGCTGGAACGTCCATCAGCATCACCAGAAGACTTTAATTTTAATGTCTAGAATAAAATGGAAATATATTTTATGTCGGGAAAAAGTATTTCTTTGAGAGAGTTCGTATTTTATTCTATTACTTTTAATGTCGTGAATGAACCATGAATTTTTCGTGAAATTTCTCGCGTTTTGTTGATGGCCTGAAAGCTGAGTTGCTCTTAGGTAAAGCTTATTTAAAAAAATGATGGATCACAATGCTTACTTTACTTGTTGAAACAAAGATCTCATCGATCAATTTCGTGCAAGTAGGGCAAAGCGTGAACTTTTAAGTGTGTTTTTTTGTTAATATTTGAAAGAATTATTAATTTGGTCACTGAATTTAATATTTTTTAAGTACTTCGCGGTCGTTAAAAAATCAAACTATCACCTATTTCAATCCATGTTCAGTACCTTGATTTTAGATCATTTTAAGTATATCTTATATAGTATCGCCTGCAAGTCTCTTAAGAGCCATTTAGACACATTTCCACTAAATTTAAACCAAAATCAAAATACAAAAATCAAACCTCAAATCTGAGTACTCTCAGCCAATAAGGGAAGTAGAAAACAACTAACTACTACCACAAAAATGCACACAAATGGTAACATTTAATGTTTGAGTCAAAGTTAGGTATATTACATTACTTCTTTTACTATATTTTTACAATGAATACTGTCATATAAGAACCTAAGCTATTGTCATTGGAGAACCGTCCATGAAGTTTCAGTTGGTCTATAAACGTCTCCCTGGTATTTTACTAAAAAACAAAAAATCATTAAAACCTGCCACACAAGCAAGTAATATCGTCGCTGTTTAACCCTCATTTACCGCGCCAGCCAATCTGGCCTCTAAACTGCGCCGCCGTCGATTGGCAGCAATTGCCAGACGATTGGCGCTGCCATACACTAGCGTTCGATTAATTGGCATCGTAATAAGGTTGACATTGCCATGACATCGCTGGCGTGGCGCGCTCAAATAAGAGATATCAAACGGTTCGATTTAAAATTTATTCTCGGTGTAGTTTGTTGTATACCTACTTAGCTTGCCCACGGTATTGGCTGCGATCAGTTTGTTCAAATGGTGATTTGAAGACTGTATATTAATTGTATAGCATTTTACTTATTGGCTATCCGAAACAGCAGGACTAGCTTGAAAATTGCTATTGCACTTTGCACATATTTAAAAAAGAAAAGAGAGGGCGTTACAAACTTTTAAACATTAGACGGAAAGATTTGATGTAATTCATATATGTACTTAAATTTTCATCAAGCATTCGAGACATAAACTTCTTTCCAGTAAATAATATTAACATTTTGTACAATATGGAAATAAAACCTAGCACCTCAATCAATGGCAACGGCAAAAATAATCAACACTTTCTAAAACGCGCTACTTAATAAGACCATATAACAAAACTAATTACACAATTAGTTGAAACAAAAGCAATCTATTTTGGTCAAGATTAAATGATAACAAAGTGTTCATCAAACAACAACTAGTGTGTTAACCCTTCTCAATTTAACTCGATCTGGGCCAAATTAAATGCCTCTCGGTTAGTGCGGTGTTATATGCGCGAATTTTCGCCCGACTTTCCCCCTACATTCGCCCACCAATAAATAATGCCGCAACACAAAATCGAACTACCAATACCACGGTATAACGTGTCATTTAATTCAATTTCTAGCTGCCCATCAATGGTTGTAGGCGAATTTTCATTCAGATGGCTTTTGTTTGAATATTTACGAGAGCTAATAGTTTTGTGGTTTCGGTTTTCTAGTTATAATCAAATGTCATGCGGCGTCCACCTGAACACATGACTCAGAAAGTACTGACACTGTACCCACCACCAAAACGACGAGGAAGACCCCGAAAAACATGGATTACCACAGTAAATAAGGACATGAAAAAGGCACAAACATCAGCCGAGACGACCCAGGACAGACATTCCTGGCGACGAGTTACTAGGAGAGCCGACCCGAAATAATGGGATAAGGCGAGGCAGAGAGAGAGTTATACAATATTATTTAGCGGGTCTTAGTCGCGATAATTTATTTATTTCAAGGCATAAATACCTCTGTTATTCTCCTACGTTTCTACCGGCTTGCAACGGTTGTGGTCGCGGAGGGACTGATGTCAGCTCAGCGCCGTCCTTGTGAAGCGCGGGTTTCGGCAGCTACCCTCACTTGTTTTGTATTTTTGATATTTTGAGTTCTATCCGCACTGTAGTATGTATGAAGTACCGACAGTGCGGATAGAACTCAAAATATCAAAAATACAAAACAAGTGAGGGTAGCTGCCGAAACCCGCGCTTCACAAGGACGGCGCTGAGCTGACATCAGTCCCTCCGCGACCACAACCGTTGCAAGCCGGTAGAAACGTAGGAGAATAACAGAGGTATTTATGCCTTGAAATAAATAAATTATCGCGACTAAGACCCGCTAAATAATATTGTATGATGTATACAAATCGCGAAAGTTTAAAATCGATTAGAGAGAGAGTTATAATCAAATGTACTGTTATTGAGTTATTTAGTTTTGGCTATTTACAAGAATTTTTAGAAATCATTAGAAGCTCTGTACTGAAAACTAAAGGTCCTAAGATACACACGTTTACGCGCCATCCTTCGGGTATGAAGATACTAATACCATTGTATTTATATACGACTAGCTTTCGCCCGCGGCTTCGCCCGCATGAAATTTTAATAAAGAGTAGCCTTTGTACTTCCCCAGGTTTCAGACTATCCATATCAAATTTCATCACAAACGGATCTGCACATTAGCCGTGTAGCATACATATACACAGATAATACTTAAAATTAAGGAATGATTACGTTAGAGGTAGTAATTATGAAAGTGGCGCCCATTGATGAAAAGGTAAAAGGGAGCCGACTGGCCTGGTATGGACATGTTATGCGGAGAGATGATATGTATGTAGTTAAAACAGTGATGAATATGCGTGTAGAAGGACGAAAAGGGAGAGGACGGCCAAGGAAAAGATGGATGGACTGTAAGGATGGATATGAAAAAGAAAGGGGTAAACGATCGGATGACTGGTGACAGAGAAGTATTGAAGCGAAGGACATACTGCGCCGACCCCAAATAAATTGGGACCAGGGCTATACAATGATGAGTCGTCAAACTTCAGGTAAAGATTAGTATGTAAGTATATTATTAAAGTTATTGAAGAGCTTATATACCTACTGAAGAGAATAGCAGCAAAAATAAAAAGTGAAAACATTACCACAAAGTACATAATCAGACCGCCCCCTCGCGCGCCCCCTCGGAGCGCTTTTAATAACGCTGCGCATAGGTCAATTATATCGTGATAACTTTTAAACTATTCACCCAAACTACTTACTGTAAAAGACAACGTTTATCTACACTAAATACTGAAGACAATAAATTTATTAATTTTGAAAACAGATTGATAACTACTCTAGAATGAGCATTGTAAAAAAGTATCAAATTTAATTATTTTTACGGACCACTTTTTAGTGTATATTGGCTTCTACATAAAAGGTAGGTATATGCTGCCGCGGACTTTTATTTAGAACTTTTTAAGATAAACAATATCACCGTACATTATCTTCATGTAACTTCAACGGTTTAGGCAACGCACGCGAAGACAGGTTTCAGAGCTCAGGATTTTTACTGACTTAATTGATAATTTTCCTTATATTATGGCAACATTACACAAAATCTTTATAAATTGTAGCCTATGTGTTATTCTGATGTATAAACTATATTACTGTAAAGTTTCATCCAAATCCGTTCAGTAGTTTTTGCGTGAAAGAGTAACAAACATCCATACATACATCTTCACAAACTTACGCATTTATAATACTAGCTTTCGCCCGCGGCTTCGCCCGCATGAAATTTTAATAAAGGGTAGCCCTTGTACTTCCCCAGATTTAAAACTATCCATATCAAATTTCATCACAAACTGATCTGCACATTCGCCGTGTAGCATACATATAAACAGATAATATTTAAAATTACTTTTGTTTTCATAGTCGTCAAACTTCAGGTAAAGATTAGTATGTAGGTATATTATTAAAGTTATTGAAGAGCTTATGTATCTACTGAATAGAATAGCAGCAAAATAAAAACTGAAAGCATTACCACAAAGTACATAATCAGACCGCCCCTCCGCCCCGCTGTGCGCGACAACTCATAGTAGGTAAGCGCTTTTAATGACGCTGCGCTTAGGTCAATTATATCGTGACAACTTTTAAAGTATTCGTCCAAACTACTTACTGTAAAGACAAAGTTCATCTACATTAAATACTGAAGGCAATAAATCTATCAAATTTGAAAACAATTTGATAACTACTCTAGAATGAGCATTGTAAAAAACATATTTTTTATGTTTTACTGTTTTATTACAATAAAAATTATGTAGTTAGGTTACGTAACAAAAGCTAAAAAGTGATTCGGTAAGTCTTAGCTGCCCGATCGCACCCAACTTCTCATCAATCTGGGGTATTGACCAGACAAATATAAAATCGTTGGGCAAGTGAAATTTCTATCATAATGTTTATTCTGAATACGCTACGCCCAAAAATGTAATGTTTTTTTAGTTTATTTTATTTTCAAGTTTTTAGTTTTGTTGTTAGTTGATACTTCTCATTCTATTTTCATAGTGAGGCCTTTTCTACCAATCAAACCCTGTCATTCCATACCCATATTGAGGTATTTCTGAAAAATAAGTAATCCGCCATTTTGTGGTGGTAGCCATCTTGGTTTTTTCATAGTGAGGTCTATTCTACCAATCAAGCACTTTCATTTGATACCCATTTTAAGGTATTTGTGGAAAATAAGTTATCAGCCATTTTGTGGCGGCGGCCATCTTGGATTTTTCATAGTGAGGTCTATTCTACCAATCAAGCTCTCATTCGATACCCATATTGAGGTACTTATTTGTGGCAAATATGTATTTCAGCCATTTTGCTGTGACACCATCTTTGATTTTTCATTGTGAGCTTTATTCTACGAATCGAGCCCTTTCATTTGATACCCATGTTGAGGTATTTCTGAAAAATAAGTAATCCGCCATTTTATGGCGGTAGCCATCTTGGTTTTTTCATAGTGAGCCTATTCTACCAATCAAGCCCTTTCATTCGATACCCATATTGAGGTATTTGTGGCAAATATGTAATTCGTCATTTTGCAGCGACAGCCATCTTGGATTTTTTATAGTGAGCTGTATTCTACGAATCAAGCCCTTTCAGTTGATACCCATATTGAGGTATTTGTGGAAAATAAGTAATCCGCCATTTTGTGACGGCCGGCGGCCATCTTGAATTTTTCATGGTGAGCTTTTTCTGATAAACAATTTCACCGTACAGTAACTGAAGTTCAAGTAACTTTAATGGTTTAGGCAACGTACGCGATGACAGCTTTCTGAGCTCAGGATTTTTGCCGAATCAGTTGATACTTTTCCTTATGTTATGGCAACATTATACAAAATCTTTATAAATTTTAGCCTATGTGTTATTCTGATGTATAAACTATATTACTGTAAAGTTTCATCCAAATCCGTTCAGTAGTTTTTGCGTGAAAGAGTAACAAACATCCATCCATACATACATCTTCACAAACTTTCACATTTATAATATTAGTAGGATAGGATTAGTAAGATTTTCAACCGTGTGTCATTTGTTCTTCCAAATTCTTATTAAATTCATCAAGCCTTATCTTTTAAAAACGTAATAATTAAAGAAACCTCAATTACTAACATCTAAGACACTCCCAGTGATTCTGATGACCCCATTACACAAAGTTATATTTATGCAAAATTTATCCCAAAAAACGCTGTAACAATTTATCCAACCGTTCCCGCGTTCTGTAAATTTAAAAAAAGTAATTATCATCCAACTGAGTACTTTTATTTCGTTTTCTTTCATGCAATCGTCCAAATTAGGTATTCGCCGACTGTTCTCCCAATTTTTATGTCTGTTGCATCCTTGCACCCCATCCTACCCTCTCTAGCAATTAACTTGTACGTCTAGTTGTCTTTTTAACACCTACCCCTTTTTACCCATTTTAATTTAATTAAAATGGCTTTGTCTTGGGCGGAATTGTTTCCTTTTGCGATTGTGTTTATTGCTCGATAGTGCAGGTGGCGTTTTACAATGATATACTATGTTGCTGAATAAAGTAGATACAGTTTCATTCATTGTACTATATTACAATGTCTTAAACAGCTCTCACTCGATCTTATGATCCCAAACTAGAGAGAGCTCATATTGTTTAATTAAAAGCTGCTTCCCGCGGTTTCACTCGCGTCCTGAGGGAACTACTTCGCGTACCTGGTTAATTTAATAGCCTAAGTTACACCTTGGTACATCAGTTATCCGCCAGTGAAAGTCCCGTTAATCGCTCCAGCCGTTCCAGAGATTAGCGAGAACAACCAGACAGACAGACAGACAAAAATTGTAAAAAGTGTCATTTCGGTATATGTACCGTGTATACATCCATATGCATTTAGTAATAAGCGGTTATTTTAATATTACAAACAGACATTCCAATTTTATTTATGAGTATAGATAAATTCTAACCAGAAAACAGAATAAATACTAAGACTATTTGTAAGTACCTATATTTACTCGAAGCACAGTTATAAGGGCTCTGAAATTATTCTAGATTAGACTATTCATCGTACGTTTCAATACTCGTATAATGAACATAAAAAATTACGAGCCGGTCGTAATTCGACCCTTTTGCAAACAATCCAATACAAACAATATGTTAATTTTGCCTTCTAATTAAAGGGGTAGTATCGTTAATTGTAATTCACTAATTAAGCTACAGCGCTCGATGTCTTTACAATCTCACGATGAAAGTGCCTCGTGAAAGTCGATATCCGACCGTTTGAGGGTTGATTGAACGTGCCAGAAATTTCTAGACGATTTTGAATTGAAATACGTACGCAATTGAATTAGAAGTATGATAGATATCTGAGTACTCTTAGGTAACTTGGTTTAAAAATGTACATTGCATGCTGTGGTTTCCTATAACTGAAGGAGTACACTTGTCTAAAAGTTAAGTGATATTATCCGTGTAAAGTTTTGAGGATTTGAACAAAGATATCTTTATTGGAAATCCTCAAAAAATACACTGTGAGATTTCCCTATCATAGAATACTTAGTATATAGGTGCAACAAATTTGACAGAGCGCACTATTATTGCTCTTGCCACTTTTTGCAATTTTAAATTTTAAAGTGAAATCGTATGGTATAGCAAAATATCTTATTATCAGAACTTTTAGAGATTATCATCGACAGAGAATAACTGTGTTTTTTTTAAATCAAAGTGTATCTAGCACAATAACTTTTCGTCCTTATCAAGTCTTTTTAAAGCTGTAATTGATATTAGCCTAACTGCACTCAGAGATAAGATGAGAGCAGGTTTTTATAATTATTGGTACTGACTGCCTCCGTGGTCTAGTGGATAGCGTATGCGACTGCTGATCGGAGGTCCCGGGTTTGATTCCCGGGTCGTGCAAAAGTGTTACTGGGTTTTTCCGAATTCTCAGTAGCAGCACGGAGTCTGGTGATGTGCCCGGTAACGGCTATATGCCCGCCCTCTATTACGTGGGACCTAAAAATTCATGGCGAAATGTGGGTGTAATATTACACCTCTGCCTACCCTTTCGGGGATAAAATGCGAGAGACTATAAAAAAATATTTGTACCAAGATTTCAAATAGAAGAAAACATGCTTTTGCTTTTCTGAATATTAATTACTATGAAGTCGTCAGTTGATAATATTTTTTCTTCAATGTATGTAATTTAATGGTCCGTGTGGTGACAGATTTAGAATACGGAATGTCACCACCCCATATCATCCCATGGGTGTCGTAAGAGCCGACAGAGGGAGCATATTATGCAGAGAACAGCACTGTAAGAGAAGGAAAACTTGATACAAACCCTATACCAACCCGTTTGGCCAGCGTGGTATAGTAGGCCAATTCCTCCTTTCAAAGGAGAGGACTAGTCCAGCAGTGGACTGTTAAAGGCTGATGATGATGATGATGATGTAATTTAATATTTCAACAAAAAATCCTGGTTTTATTTGCCATAATTAACCACGATTCTAGCCAGGTACAATTTATTCAAAAATCTCAATTAAATATCGTACCTCCAAAGCATTCTCTAACCTCATCTACTTAACATTTCAAGTCTTATTCATAATGTAATTAGTCAAATTATCTGAAGAGTCGAGTATTACGAGGGCCTGAGCGTTCCCTTTGAAGTCCCATTTTTATACAGTAATTGGTATATTAAAGGAACTTCGGCATTGTTGAGACATCGCTTTTGGAATGCAATATCACTGTCAAATGTTTTCAGGAATGAACAATTTGTAACTGGGTCAGTTGAAAATAAGTAGCGGTAGTTCAGTGGTAAGGAATTTCTATTGTGTCGTTGATTTGATTCCCGTTCGTTGCATTGACGGTGAAACTATTTGAAACATTGCTTATTTATTCAAGTATTTAACTTAGCTAAAGTGATTAATACGTTAGTACTTTTAGCCAAATAGGTGATCTTATTTTAATTGATGTCTTTGCACTTACGCACAGTATTTAGTTAACGGATTTGATAGTATATTAGATATTCTACGGAATGTCTATCATCTAATTTATACAACGCAATGGGGTAATAGGATTGGATTCTCTATATTCTTATTATATCGCTTAAACCCTGTTCTGTGAAGTAAGACATTTCGGTTTGTTATAATTTCAATTCAAAATTATTAACCCTTAATCGGAATTTACATCGAAATCTATTACTTATGACTATGTACTATACAATTCAAATTAATTTGAATTGTATAGTTCAGCCCTATCAACAATTCAGCCCTTTGTTTGGGACAAAGGGATTCAATAAAAGTATTCTAGTGTGGGTCGATAAGTTCCCCTTGTTCCGAAGAGGTCTTGTGATCAATATGCGGTCAGTTAGGGTTAACCCTTCCATGACCACTAATGGCATCCCGTTAACGGGTCGATTAGACCTCGTTAAAAGAAGATTTTAGGCTTTACCCGTATGAGTGATCACTCTCACCCGAACTTTTTAAAGTCCTGTTTAATGTCGGATTGTCTCACAGACTATAGTGGCGAACAGACTCGTCATTGAAATAAAAATCTCCAGATAATCAGTGGCAAGTCAAGAGTTTCTCAAAATATGGCATTGCATTTTGTTTGATTTACAGTATGATAAATGAAATTATTTGCTTTTGTCATTCCTTTGCTACTTTATTTTGTAATTGCAAAGATTTTCAGGCAAGTCCCAAAATAAATACTTGGCTACTGCAACTTGGCGCGCCTACTGTGATATATCTTTTGTTGGTCAGTTGTATTTCATTGTTAAAACCTTTTTTTACCCTCAAGTTCAGTATTTCGACTAGTATCTGTGAATTTTAGGCTGTTTTTTTTGTTAAAGGCTCTCAGCTCATTAGCCGTGCATATAACAGTAGCAATCACAGCTAAAAGCCTTACTTTTATCGTTTCTTGTAATCTCAAGAGCCAGAGTGCAATAAAAAAAGTCGGCGATGGACCAGTTTGAAAAAAAATCCCTTGGCTCGCTCATAGAGTCGAGGCACACTAGAAACTGATTTTGTATAGTTTTGTATACGAGTGTCAAAGTGCGTGTAAAGTAGCACTTGAAGCGACGATGTCTTGCTGAACGATTCTCGCCCTTATGCTGGTCTAGCGGGAAGTGGTTCGACTGTACCTACCTGTATAATCTTGTCTACTCGACTTCGAGCTCTGTGGAGAGTAACAAGGGTCTGTGTTACAGGGTTTATATATGTAATACCTACTTGATTTTTATGGTTTTGATGCCGTCCGATCCCATGTGTGCGTTGAAGAGGGTCTGATTGGGAAAAAACTGTCTAATTTGAATTCTCTTTTTGTAACAGAATTTTAATAGGTTTACAATAAAATATCCCGGAATGTATATTTTATTCAGGGTAAAATACTGTCCTTTCGTGTTAAGTAGCTATTTGCATGTTCAATAATCTTAATTAATAATGTAAATTAGAAAGCAAGTGTTGTATTTTATTACAGTTAAATAGGGCGAATAAATTGGCGTATTTTTTTAGCAAAATCAGTTGTAGCATTGAATAATATTAGAAACTTAGTTTTTATTGATTTAGAAATATATTGCTAGGGACGGAAAATATATTTGCATGAGGTTTCTACTACGGATGTAATATAATATTATACTAAGCAACCAAATATATTTCTCTCTCATTCCTCCCTTAAAAATTTCTAAACAATAACTTCCTTTCCCACATTTCTGTACCTTGAAATATTATTTTAGCCATTAGAACTTGCCTATGTTATATTTGTAGAATAAAATTATACAATTCAATAAAAGAATCTTAACCATAATTATTATTCTATTTGAAAATCTTTGCCTGATTTCTTGTGCCTGCCATGCAAATATAATTTTATATAATATATGTAAATATGTATTGTATAATATATTTAGTATAATATTTTTATTTCAGCGGATATAACCGGTTTCCCGGTGTCAAAAACTAGTGCACCCCTGTTACACTTGCGGTCTCTGTTAAAAGGTTCGACAGTTTTTGTACCCCGTTATACATAACGATTTTAACTTTTTTATTTAACATAATAAACGTATTTAACATAATAAATGTAAATAGTTTTCTGATGTTGAAAATAACATTGAACTAATTTTTAACGAGTAATATTGTATTTTTGTTAAACAGCTTTGCGTTAATTAAATCTTTAATAAATCTGAGTTATTTTACAAATTGCCTATAAAAAAATTAGCTTTTTAGCTCTAGGTAATATCCTAACTATTTTAATTCACAATTACTTTCAAATTCATTAACTTCTGTTTTCTAATTTTATTCTTTACTTTTCATGTTTCCACTGCGATTCTTTTATTTGTGTCTAGGGCTTGGTAAAACGAATTTGTTAAAAATAAAATTATAAGAAGAAGTAGAAAAAACCTTTGTGCCTCTTGTTGGACTATTTAGTGGACCGGCCGTGAGAAGTCGTGGGTTTGATTCCCACCAACGAAATATATTTGTGTGATGAGCACGGGTAAAATGTACAAGTGTAATTTATTTTAGTACACTTTGTAGCTATGTACGAGGGTATTTAAGAATATGTGAGGAAGTTTTTTTTTTGTTTTTTTTTATTATTATTATTATTTTTAAATACAATTCCCGCACTAGGACTAAATTCTGTGTCGCGGGGGACTTTACAAACATACAACTAACGGACACGATGAACACCCAGACTCGAGACAACAATTTATGAATCACACAAAGTGTTGCCTCGTGTGGGGATCGAACCCACAACACTCGGCGCAGTGTCAAGCGGCGAGGCGACCGCTTAAACCACTACGCCAGCCGTGCGTCAAAGTCAGTTTATCTTTATGCCAAAGTGTTGTTTAGTTTGGGAGCAGATGCAGACCGTGTGTAAGTTGTTCTAGGATAATAATATTAAACTAGTTTTTGGCCGAGGCTCTACTTTTTTATTTTTTGTTTTTAACTCATGGTGTAAACCAAACAATTTACGGGCTTACCCCCGCAGAATGCGGTGACTCCCCGACGAGAAGTGCTGGGACTACCCACTAAAACTCCTTTCTTCTTCTCTATTTTGCCGTGCCCGTCAGGGACCATATTTGGTCTATTATATACCTATGTAAAACATATGGAAAGCAATAAACTATTGAATTGAATTGAATTTAATTTATTTTGACTGGCAAGGTAAGAGGCATCCATCCATGTAGGTACTCATACTTTCACATTTTTAATAGTAGTAAAATTATTAATTTATAATGTTTTGGCTTACGTTAATTTAAGTTGTTCTTGATGTGCATATTCGCTGCTAGAATATTCTGAAAAGCCCCAGTTCCCAGTATCCGGTAATTGATGCAATCGCCGTTTCCTGGAACGTTTACTGCCGGTAGTACTATGAAGGTTTTCCCAACCCTTGGAAGAATTAAGTACTTACCAGAAACCTTGCGATAGTCCCAAATAGGTACATTACGTATCCAACTTCTCTAACATGTTATTTTTGATTAGCTTATTATTTGTCAACGCTTCGGGCTCCGTAGCTAAAAATGGCAAAAATGGGAACCCTTATCCCCGTCCGTATGTCACAGCCATTTTATTTCGTCTGAGTGTGTTGCTAACTTTAGTGCCGCAGTTTATAGACGGCCAACTGTTCATGTTTTGACAATAGAACCCAGAATAAGTTTTACTGCGCCTACTTATCCAATACACAGATTCCACAGTGGTTTGAATATCTGGACTAAGTGAAGTCTTGTGGCTTATCTACATGTTAAGCTAGTTCACAGTTTCTATGCACAAACTACAGGAAGGTAGTATGAGCTTAGTTTAGTGCCCAGTGGGACGAAGTCCTGAAGTGCTGGACAAAGTTTACGACAAACTGACGATGTGGCAGTTGATTTTGACTCTAACATATTACTTAGTAATGTTATTATGCTAGTTGAGGATAAAATTTGAAGTTGCTGTGACAAACACATAACTGAATTATTTCGCCTAAGATTGGATAATATAATACTTGACTAGCAGTGGCAAATAGTTTCTGCAGTAAAACGTTTAAAAAAATCTATTAATTAGCTTAATCAATTCATTAAGAAAAGAGCAAACCAATTGGTGTGATTTTATTTGGTTGATGTATCAACCATGGCTTCACGGTAAATTTCATAAAAACTAAACAATTTTGTTTGTTTTGTTAGGACACAGTTTAATAATGAGATTATTAATATGACCGTGTACAAATTGTCCCTAGCATATCCAATATGATAAACAAGTCCCCTCATTTCAAGAGCAGATTTTATCAATTAGATAATATTAGACTGGATTAATATTCCTGAGTACCCAAATAATTTATCATCCACATAAACAAAGTGATTTAATAAGTCTTTTCAGAATGCTTTACCAGATTCTATTTGAATTGTAATCTTGTTAAGATTAATTATATGTACATATTCAGTAACGTAACTATTTGTTATGCTCCACCAACGGCCAACCACTTCAGAAAACAGCCAAACTATATATATACATGTATCTAAACTACCCCATCGCTTCAATCAACTTAATCACTGTAATGTAAATTCTCCGAGCGAGCTAAACAGCTCAGTACTTTGTATTCGCACAGTGGTCCGAACCACTCGCTGGACAAAGTTTACTCGCAAAATAAAGCTTCTAAACTGGAATGCGTGCTGTTAATTAATTTTGTTTTACTCGTGTGTAAGTGGTTTATATCCAGGTAAGTTGATAACATGTGGTTTAGCACACTGTGCGGTTATTACTTTCATATAACAGGCCGTTGGCCCCGGCTCGCTCCAAACTTGCAACTCGTATTTTATCTTTTTTATGAGTAGATTATGAAAAACTGCCTCCGTGGTCCAGTGGATAGCGTATGTGACTGCTGATTGGAGGTCCCGGGTTCGATTCCCGGGTCGACCAAAAGTGTTACTAGGTTTTTCCGAATTCTCAGTAGAAGCACGGAGTCTGGTAATGTGCCTGGTACGCCAATAGGCTCGCCCCCTATTACGTGGGGCCTAAAAATTCATGGCGAAATATGGGTATAATATTACACCTTTGCCTAGCCTTACGGGGAAACTGGCGTGAGTCTATAAAAAAAATATACACGAACTACAATAACATAATATATGCAATTTCATTACATCAAAAATTTCTATTTCGACAATCTGTATCAGCTGAACCAGAACTGAAAGAAAAATACTCGATATAACGATTTCTCAAACGCGCAGTATTTATTAAAAAGTTTTCCTTCGCCCTTAAAAGTACAATGATAATAGGTTCAAAAGTTATTACATTCCATTATAACGACATCGTACAATACAAAATAAAGTATTATTAATTTTAACAATCAACTTGAAAGATACTTAACATTATTTGAGTAACGTTGAACCAAGTTAGAGTTTGTAGAACGGGATGTAATGGGGTTGGCGAAGTTTTTACAACCCCTATAACGAACAGCTCCCCAACGTAAATATGTATGATTGTTATTTTACGTTTATTCGTTTATTTTGTAACAAGACGAAACGATAATGTTGTCTTTTATTTGATTTTAAAAAGTTATTCTTAGAGTGAAATGGAAAAGTTTTTCAGGTGGAGGAGGAAATATTGCAGACTTTTTGTAAAGTATCTAATGGAAAATTGCGGGAAAGACGTTGAACCGCAATAAGATACAATTGAAAATCTATTCATTGCGGTCGGCTGTGGTTGACGAGGCATTTAATGAGTTCAAACCAGGACGTATATAGCACAGTTATGTGAATAGAATGAGCAGATTCAGTACATAAGTTCATGATGTAATTTATATTATATTTTTATAGTCTCACGCCTGTATGCCCGAAGGGGTAGGCAGAGGTGTAATATTACACCTACATTTTGCCATGAATTTTTAGGTCCACGTAATAGGGGGCGAGCCTATTGCCGTACCGGGCACATTACCAGACTCCGAGCTGCTACTGAGAATTTCCTAACGGAAAAACCCAATAACACTTTGCCCGACCCGGGAATCGAACTCGAGACCTCCCAATCCCGCGCATAATTATTTATGCCGAGGGATCAACGAGGCAGTATTATATTTTTATTTAGTTAAATATTGATACATTTATTAAGAATGGTTTTCATGTAAATTCTTTATAATGACTACTTCTTTACCAAGGTTTTCCCGCGTGGTATATCAATTGAAATTATTTTAATAAATTGGTAAAACCAGATAACAAAATAGTGTATGTCAAACTTCGTACATTTTAGCTTCCGCGTCACCATTAGGAGCTGATTTTAAGACGGCAACCTATACTTGACCTCGACATTTTAACTTGACTTTTGTAACTCTAGACTTATGCAATCAATGGTTTGGTTATAAAAGCGTTACAGACATACATTCACATTTATAATATTAAGGAATAGGAACTTGGCTATCTGGCATACTACCCTATCCAAAAATGAAGTAGTACCCTCTCACAGAAAATCGTCGTAAAGTAACAGAACCTAAAGTGTTGCGTTTCGTTCGGTGAGTGAGAGTGCCGGAGACCCTATCCCCTATTCCTTCTCCCTCATCCCACTCCTCATCCTATCCCTTTTCCCAACCTCAAGGGGCGGCAACGCACTTGTGACTCCTGTGGTGTTGCTTGTGTCCATGGGCGGCGGTAATTGCTTACCATCAGGCGATACGCCTGCTCGTTTGCCGCCCATAACTATAAAAAAAGAGTACATCAATAAAACTGACAGCTATTTAATAGTTAAATATAACTTGGTCTAACATTATTTAGTCCACAACACGTATTCATAGTCCCACTGTATGTTGCAGGAATAAGTCGAATAGTTCATAGCAAGACATTTACGCTCTAATGCAGAGTGCTTTTCGGACTTCAAAGACTTTTATGTGTGTATGTAATTTACTGAGTAGCTACCTACCCGTGTCTGAACGTATTTATATTTTTTTGTTTTCTTATTTATAGACTCACGCCTGTATCCCGAAGGGGTAGGCAGAGGTGTAATATTACACCCACATTTTGCCATGAATTTTTAGGTCCCACGTAATAGGGGGCGAACCTATTGCCGTTACCGGGCACTTCACCAGACTCCGTGCTGCTACTGAGCATTCGGAAAAACCCAGTAACACTTTTGCGCGACCCGGGAATCGAGCCCGGGACCTCCGATCAGCAGTCGCATACGCTATTCACTGCACCACGGAGGCAGTCTGTACGTATGTTATTTGAATACTACTTCAGCAGTAGTGTATACATACAAGAATCCAGCATATTATAAATCGAAACCCAAATATTATTAAATTATGAATTCATCGCCCCGCGATGAATTCAAGAACGCCTAACGCATTTTTGTATAGTTTTCACCATTTCTGAGGAAGTCTTCTGTGTATAATATACGTGGACGGAACCCCAAGCCAAGTTTAATGTATTGTAAAACTGCTAACACTTACGTTAAATTAGTAAGCAGTGGCATTCGTTTTGTTTCATAGCCCTACTGTACTTTTTTTATAGTAATAGTATAGTAATAGTAATAGTAATAGGCGGCAAACGAGCAAACGGATCGCTTTATGGTCAAGCAATTACCGGCGCCCATGGACACAAGCAACACCACAGGAGTCACAAGTGCGTTGCCGCCTCTTTGGGTTGGGAAAAGGATGAGGAGTGGGATGAGGGAGAAGAAATAGGGGATAGGGCCTCAGGCACTCTCACTCACCGAACGAAACGCAACAGTTTAGGTACTGTTACTTGACGTCGATTTTCTGTGAGAGGGTAGTACTTCCTCGGTCGAGCCGGCTCATTCATGCTGAAATCAGCAAGGCTCTACTACCTGTGACTTTACTCTGGATTTTGATGTAAAATATTTGTTCTGTTGAATTTAACCGAAGGGCAGTCAATCTCTATACAACTGAAAACATTCTATTGTTAAAGAGATATTTTGCGCAAAATTCTGACGCACTTTTGCATATAACATGTTTTATTGCCGAACAGCAAATTGCTTCATCCCATAATCATTGGTGTTCAGTCAAGCACTTACATAATTTTTGCTTGTAATTTGAACCTAATGCTTTGCTGACTTGAGTTGAAATTTAATTTAACAACATTGTTATACTGCACAATAAAAGTCAAGTATATTGGCTGTGTGGGATTGGCTCAAATGTTTGCCATGAAGCTTTATTTGTTTTCTAAACGTACTCTGTTTTGTTTGAATAACAATTGTTTGTTCAAAATGTTGGTGGAATGATAAGAAAATATACACAGTGATTATTGCGTCCGTAGGGGAACTTGACAAAGAGGTATTCGAAACATCTTTGTTTTGGTTAATTGTGAGAAGTGATTGGGGTGTTCTTACGGTACAGTTAAGTATATTTATAACTATACTGCGACCGCGGCTCCGCCTGCGTTATTAAGAGCTACTGCTCCATACCCGTGGCTCTCGTGTACGGATCAACAACATTTAATGATGCTATACAGCCTTTCTTAAGGCAGCGATAGCCTAGTGGAGATACCATCGGACTGCTATGCAGAGGGTATCTTAAATCCACGGCGCGCACTTATGACTTTTCGAAGTTATGTGCGTATTGAATTATCAATTTATCGCTTGTCCCGTGCCTCGGAGAGCACGTTAAGCCGTCGGTCCTGACTGTCATGAAGATCTTTGTCAGTCGTTATAGGGCGTCAGTACCTCTAAAATAAACTGACTCTAGTCTAAACCATGGAATATCGCTATCCCTTCGGGTTGCGGAGGTCAGACAGGCAGGTAATTTCTGAGATTATCGAGTTGCACCAAACAAACAAACAAACTCTTCAGCTTCATAAAGATGCTCTAATTGCTTATTAAGAAAGCGATAAACGGAGGAGGTCTTCAGCATTTTCATCTTTTTCCCTACATCACTTACCTATGTCTGTTTAGTAGGGTTGGTTTTTTAATTAGTATTATCTTAACCCTTTGTTTACCTCATAAATTGAACGCAGAAGCTCATTGACAACCATCAACACATTCTTCTGTCAAGTTTCAAACGAGAAACACAATATAGTCTTTTTGTACATCTACGTATTGTTAGAAGAATCATACATTAAAATAAACAAAACTATGTATCTCAAAAACATTTTTTTTAACTTTTCAATCAAGGCTAAGACTAAACCTGGTATCATAATTATTTAGACCATATTTGGTAATAAGACTTAAAATATTTTGATCGCGTACGCCGATTAGCCGAATATTTACACCATTCTAAAAACGGTTACAAAGAAAACGATAAGAATTACCTGAATTACCCACTTTACCCAAAAATAAAATACAAAATATCGTCCACCCAACGAATCCTAATAGTCCCTGTAATTAATATAAAAAGTAATTAGCAGTGCCTTTTAGAAATGTTTCGCACTAGATAACACGAGTACCTAATTAAATGAATAAATAATTAAACGAATTCGTAATTATTGTAACTCTATTTATAGGTATTTAGTAACTAGCTTTCTTGTAACTAAGAACAAATTTACTGCCGAGATTTTTAAAAATTCTGTACTAAAAGTACATTTAAGTAACATTCTACCAATACTAGACTGCCTCCGTAGTCCAGTGGATAGCGTATGCGACTGCTGGTCGTAGGTCCCGGCTACGATTCCCGGGTCGGGCAAAAGTGTTACTGGGTTTTTCCGAATTCTCAGTAGCAGAACGGAGTCTGGTGATGTGCCCGGTAACGGCAATAGGCTCGCCCCCTATTACGTAGGACCTAAAAATTCATGGCGAAATGTGGGTGTACTGCTATGTACCTACTAATGTTACACTTTGCCTACCCGTTTGGGGATACAGGCGTGAGTCTATAATGATAAACTAGACTTAAGTTGTGCTGCAACAATAAACATTAATTACATTAATTAAAAGAAAAAAGTTGTTTATTTTATTTCTTTTGCTGCCTAAACTTTACCCACTATTGATATCTCATAATTCCGATAAGTTTGTTTAATAGATTTTCATCGCATTAATTGATGTATTTAAGGAATAAAGTCTTATGTTCATAGTATACCTATAGGCCGTAGCAGTGGGTAATACGTACAGAATCCGTCTGCAGAAGGTACGGCGTTTTTTCAAGATTTTTGTCAATTTTATCGAAATACTTAGATAGTATGTAAATCGGTATTTTCAGCTAGCACATAAAAGGGAATTTATATCATTCAAACATACCTTTCTAAAGGGTTACATCATTATCATCAGCCCTTTATACTGTCCCGCTGCTGGGCACGGGCCTCTTCTCACTATGAGAAGGGTAAGGCCGTAGTCAACCACGCTGGCCAAGTGCGGGTTGACAGACTTCACATGTCTTTCGAGAACATCATGGAGGACTCTCAGACATGCAGGTTTCCTCACGATGTTTTCCTTCACCGATCAGCAAGCGATAATTAACAATTGAATACGTACTTAACTCCGAAAAATAATTGTTGCGTGCCGTGGATTCGAACCCGAGACCCTCATAGCAGTCTGTCGGTCTCTCCACTCGGCTGTCGCTGACTAAAGGGTTACATACTATATCCTTAAGGATCTCAGCATTATATACGACTCATCTCATAGCTTTTGTTTACTTGTTCGAAACCAATTTAACATTAAGCCGCGCGATATTTGCTTATACAACGTCTTCACCACGTAACAGTCAAACAATTCACAGAAATGAAATCGCAAATCTACTTCGAAGTGTAACACTCGCTTCCATCTACAAAGCTATTGAAATACGCATATTTACTGCGCATTGGATAGCAAATGATGCATAATTATCTACTGTTTAGTGTGTTTCATGGTACGAATTTAAGGCATGAAATAGTCAAATTAATACAGTTGGTTAAGCTTGATAAACTGTTCGTTTGGGATGAGCACAATTAATGGTCGCACATATATTTTAACATTTTGTGGAGTTATTAAGGGTTGTAAAGTTTGCTAACTAATCCCAACAGCCTGTATCTATGTTACAATTGTGAAAATGTGTTTTAAACCCATTCAAATTTATTGTATAAAATGCAGAGTACGTTTTAAGGGATGTTTTACCATAGGGTGTGATTTGAAGTACGAATTATATAGACCTAATACTATTTTAATTCACTTACCTACCATCCATCCATCCATCATCAGCCCTTTATACTGTCCCACTGCTGGGCACGGGCCTCTTCTCGCTATGAGAAGGGTAAGGCCATAGTCCACCACGCTGGCCAAGTTCGGGTTGGCTGACTTTACATGTCTTTCGAGAACATTATGGAGAACTCTCAGACATGCAGGTTTCCTCACGATGTTTTCCTTCACCGCTTAGCAAGCGATAATTAACAATTTAATATGCACTTAACTCCGAAAAGTCATTGGTGCGTGCCGTGGATTCGAACCCGAGACCCTCTGCGTAGCAGTCTGTCGGTCTCTCCACTCAGCTATCGCTGCCTTACCACTTACCTACCACAGCATAATTTAGTATATTCTATCGATTTTGACGATACTTACACTGTGACCAAAGAAGCAAAATGGCTAAACAATTAGTAAGGAGTACTAAAAAGGTGGAGACACCTACATAAACCTAAAAGTAAACTTATTTAGTATGTAACGACCTTAAACATGATATTTTTCAAATATCATGGCGTTCCTTTAATTTGAAGCCGTTTAAACACTGAAATATTGTTATTGTCTAAACTTATTGCTCAAGATACTTTCACTTGCGGGATTTACTGTCCTCCGAAACGAACTTGATTAGTCTTCAACAAACCTAACTTTATTTATCTTGTCCACAGTAACAGCCCTCCGCGAGCACTGGGATGAAGCGAACGCCCGCGTGTTACAGCGCAAGGCGCAACTTGACGCCATGCTTGGCGACTCGCAACGCTACGAGGCGCGACGACGGGACGCAGACGCTTGGCTGTCTCGCATGGAGGCACGACTTGCAGCCATGCAGCCTCCGGCCAACACTGCTGATGTCCTGGAGATGCAGCTGCGAGAGCAAAAGGTAGGTGTTTCATATAAAATACTATAGATATTTCAGACTTCGAGCTAGAATATGCTAAAGGCAAGTAATATTCGAATATGCTAATTTCACTCAGCTAGAAGAAAAGCGAGAAACATGTGTCGAACACAAAATTAAAAATCTAGTCGTGTTTGTTCCCAAAATCCGCACTACACAAGGACTGCGCTGAGCTCACACCAATCGTCACGACCGGTACAAGACAGATGACTCACACACAAGAGACTCAAGTATCTCAGTTATCTCGAGTAAGACCCGCTAAGTAAACTTGTATAATGCAGAACAAAAACGTCAAACATAAGCTTATGGCATATTAGTCTCAGAAGTATCACCTGCAAAACTACACTAATGATAATACTATCACTGTCACATTGCCTGGAGAAAATGACATAAATAATAATGTAAAATGTTTCAAATTTAAATAAAATCAACTTTAAGTAAACCCAACAGTTGACAATTGACAATTTTATTTAGTCACAATCTTACTTCTGCTAAACTTGCGGCTCAATTCCTTCTTCTATAAATAAACATATTATGTGTAGGTATGTATATCTTTTAATTTCGCCACCCACCGAACTAGCCAATCTAAGAGCAAAAACACGAGTCCTTTAAGTACGTCCGTAAAAATTACCAGCGCCATACAAAGAGATATATACGCGTAGCTTGCCACCTCAGGGTTGCCAACTTCACGGTTTTTCCCTGAAACTTCTCGAACAAATAAAGCTGATTGCGCTTTCGTCATTTACGTTTTTGAACATTTGCACAGATACTTGGAAGTATACGCAGTAATTTAAATTCAAAACCTGTAGCACAGCAAAAAACTAATCTTCGATTGTAAAGTTTGCGTTAGCGGAAATGTTATCATTTCTATGCGTAAGAAACATTCTGTACCCTAAATATTTATTCCAAATCGCTAACTGTACTATAATTGAGTCTCAAATGGTAGTCAAAGGCAATTTCGTTTCTTTTTTTCCGAGTGTTGGCAACCCTGTATCGCCTAATTCAGCGGCCACGATCCTCGATCGAAGGCTTTGAATCGCTTTCATTAACGGAGTCCACCGAACTCGATCACGGGTTATATCGGAGGCTCTATTTACGGATGAGCGGTGTTATTTTCCTCATGTAGTTATTACGTAGCTGAGAGTAGGAAGTATTTTTCTTGATTGAACCATTCATGCTATGTATGACTAGCTAGGTATGACTGTATGACTTGACATTTAATTTTTGACATATTTTTTTTAGATTTATATAATTTGATTTTAATATTCAATTTTATCTTATGTTTAAATTTTCGCATACCTACTAATGGTGAAATGTGTACTTCTAACTACTATAAGAACTTTATGTAAACCATTTCAAGCGAATAAATGATTCTGATTCTGATTCTGATTCTATGTTTAGGAGTATTGTGGGAGTGCTATTTATAATTTACGGTTTTCATAAAACGTGACACGATGATGGCGATAGCCTAGTTAAGAAACCGACAGACTGCTAAGCAGAGAGTTTAGGGTCGCTTGCTAAACGGTGAGGGAAAACATCGTGAGGAAACTTATAGTCTGAGAATTCTTCGTTCTTCATAATATTCTCGAAAGACGTGTAAACCCGCACTTGGCCAGTGTGGTGGACTATGGGCGTACCCTTATCATAGTAAGAAGGCCTATGTCTAGGACAATTTTTATACGGGGTGATGAACAAGACCAATAAACGTGGTAAATGTTCATAAAAAGAACTAGCAGTATTGATGGTGACGGCGATGTTCGAAGTTAAAATTAATTTTATTTATAAATCTAGATAAATCAAAAAGGGAATTAATTGCGAGAAGCTAAGCACACATACCTAAAAAGCCAAAGATAAAATGAACGAATCCAATATTACCCCTACATATTCATCACTGTATATGTATGAGTTAATATATAAACACAGCCACAGTCTACGTATAAGTTAATTCATATACAGACATACTCAGCGTATGTATGAGTGTAATACATAAATACGTTCTCATCAACATGATGAAGCGACAATGTAACTCAGCGGAGTGGAATAACTCGAAGAGACAAGATATGAAGCTAATAACTCTGAGGGACTGATAGGATTACAGCTTTGTTTGTCTTCACTTTGGGTTTCAAATAAGTATCATTGATTACTGAGATGTGGTTTTTGTTTCGTTTGAGTGAGTTCTGCTTTTGTGAATATTATTTGCTGGTGGTGATTATGAGACATATTTTAATAAGAGGAAGATAGGACTAATTTGTGTGCCATCGGAGAGACTTATATACAGGTGTCACAAGACCCATCACCAAGCCGAAGTCTACTCGTTGTGGACATCATGCCGAGTCTTCTTCTTCTTTCTCTTAGCGTTATCCCAGTTTCAATCTGGGGTCCGCTTACTAGTCTAACCGGATTTGGCTGAATATTAGCTTTTCCACAGAGCGACTGCCTGTCTGACCTCCGCAACCCGAAGGGATAGCGATATTCCATGGTTTAGACTAGTGCCAGTTTATTTAGAAGGTACTGACGCCCTGTAACGACTGTCAAAGATCTTCATGACAACCGGGACCGACGGCTTAACGTGCTCTCCGAGGCACGGGACAAGCGATAATTAACAATTCAATACGCACATAACTCTGAAAAGTCATTGGTTCGCGCCGTGGATTCGAACCCGATACCCTTTGCATGGCAGTCTGTTGGTATCTCCACTCGGCTATCGCTGCCGCAACATCATGCCAAGTCATACTAACTAAAAAAAATACCTAGGAAACGATTTTTTTTAAGTTTTCACATTTTTGAAACCGCAATTAAAAGCGCGCGCGTGCTATGCTCGAAATTCCTACTTATCCATGGGGTCACAGTCCATCTAAAGAACATATTGGCAGAGTAAATGCATCGATTTTGTACCTAATTAGAAAAAAATCCATACTACCTTTGAGCCTCAATATCTCCAGAACCAGTAATGTCCCAGGTATGGTGCCGAAGTAAAGAATGTTTCTAGTGATTGGTACAACATGGGATTAAATTTTTCGTTAAGGGCCTTTTTCACCCTGTATTATATCGTGCAGCGGACTATGGCAGGCTGATGGTCATGATGAAAGTATGTTAGACCAAGCATCACTTAGCGAAAATACTAAAGTCTAATAAATCCTAAGCTTCTGTACTGGAAGTATTTACTACGTTTTGCCAAGCTTTTGCCAGGGATTTGACGTTCTATGATTGACATAGTTTTCACAAGACGTACCTACCTAAACTGTAAACTGATACATCAATGTAAACTCGTAAATTAATGAATCTGATATTATTAGATGGCAACTGATAATAACACATAAATAATAATGATTGTCAAAACAAAACACTTAATAAAACTTTAACTTTGTTTTTCTCTAGATAACATTACTTTTTAACAATAACGAAATTGCTGATGATGCTATCAAATATAACTAGGAAACTGTGTAAAATTTTAATTTGATCACTGACTAGAAAGACAATTAGGTATGTAACACATTTGTTCGTAGCACCCGCTGTTTCCAGATTCGGTACCAAACACCTAAAATTACGCTCGGAACAAAATTTTAATATCAACACGAATATATTTTCTCCGTCTGCGGAATCCAACCCTCTACCCTTACTGGAGTATTTATTCAGACATAAATACGGTTTAATAGCCACATACTGGGACCCAAGTAAGGTTCCTATGTTGGATGTTTTAAAGGCAAAAATATAAAAGTAATTTGTCATCATCATACGGCCTTTTGTCACTCGTGGACATCCCTCTCCTAATATGCGTTACAATAATTATGAGGCGTTGGGAGGCGTTTGATGTCGTGCTTTTCGTCTCCTCCGCAAGATACTATTTGTTACATGTACTTTTTAGACTGCCTCCGTGGTCTAATGGATAGCGTATACGATTGCTGATCGGAGGTACCGGCTTCGATTCCTCGGGCAAAAGTGTGTGTGGAAAAACCCAGTATTTCCAAATTTTCAGTAGCAGCCCGAAGTCTGGTGATGTGCCCGGTAACGGCAATAGGCTCGCCCCCTATTATTTGAAACCTAAAAAACCATTGCGAAATGTGGTTGTGCACACCTCTGCCTACCCCTTCAGAGATATAGGTGTGAGTCTATAAAAAAGAGATATATATATATATATATGTTTCATTAAAGTAATCATTTCTATCTCCATTTAAAAACATTCCAGATGTAATAGTAGATATATACTTGTGTACTATAGCTAACTAGCTGCAGTGTTTAATATTATATTAAATATCGTTCGGTAATTATGCAAATGTCCCAACTTTGGCTGCAACTGCAGCGCTAATAATTTTTGCCAATTTCACAAGAAAATGTTATTGCAAGTTTTTGTGCGATGGTTCAGCGAAACGGGTGCTATGTGAACGTTATTTTAAGCAGAAAACTTTAGTTAGAGATCGTACTCTCGATGAAACTGTTATGAGTTTCTACAATAAATTATTCACCAATTACTTGGAACATAAATTGTACTTACAACATTAATACTTATTCAAGTCAAGTTAGTAAGTCAGAAATAACATAGTGTGAGGAACTAATAGTAAGCTACACAGAAGGCTTGGTGTCCAAATCCACGGCACACACTCTTTATATATCGAAATGACGTACGTGTTAAACTCTAAGTCATTATGTTTTCATGGGTGTTCGAAGACCACTGGGTGCTCTCGAATACCCGTATGTTTTCGTGGCTTTCGGCGGGAGAAATTATCTCGGGTTCACACACTTCTCAGAGTTCCCAATATTATTTTTTTTATTAATTCGTAATAATTTTCTGGAAAGACATTTTAAATGTGTCTGGCACTTTGCAACTTGGAGATTGAGGCTATTCTCATAATGGGAAAAACCCGTGTCCTGCTGTGGGACGATTTGCAAATATGTGGTTGGTATTGCTTCGTACAAAATGTCCGTTAATTTCAGGCTATCACAAAATATCTTGATATTACATTTGTCAGTAGTCTCATGTTCATTCAGATATCTTTTGAAACACTTTCGCACAAATCGTGCAACAGCAGTCTTTATTCAAGGCTGAACAAAACCATTAACTTAATTTACCAGCTGAAAGTATCTCAAAACCTAACATTATACGTGACAGAATTATTCATAGAGTCCAATAAAAGCACCCCAAACAAATAATAAGACAGAAAATGTACAAGGTAAAATACAGTGAAATTCCTTTAAGTATGCAAAGCGGAATTTGAAGAGGCCTGGCGGCCCCAATTAACTAGAATTTATAGCACATACGGGTCCGTAAGTTGGAGTCTTGGACTAAGTTGTCTAAGTAATATGAGGACACGAGTGCCTTGAGAAATGTAGTTGACGTATAAGATTAAAAGTTTCAAAGGCTGTAGTTTGCTACTAATTCTGGTGTGGTCTAGAAGTTTGATGGAGGTAGTCAAATAAGATTAGATTTGGTATTTGACAAACTGTGTAACGGATTCAAGATACTTTGCGATTCTCGTTTTGATTAAAAGATGGTATGACTTTCTTTTAGATTCTTCATATAGGCGTACTATTTTTCCGAACCTGTAAAAAAATGTTTTGACGTTCATAAGTGTGACTCTGTAGCCTCAAATAACAAATGATATTTGAATTACTCGATGTATACTAAAACACAGATATATAATAGTTGTACAATATAGTTCAAATTTATCTCAGATAGAGTTTAGCTCTTGACTACTCACTATGATTGAATTGTCGTTTGGCAAGCCAGCTGAAAAGTCATACCATTGTAGATCTCATAGCAAGCCAGTTAGTGCACAAAATGCAAAATAAACTGTGGTCGTACGTGATGTAACCAGAAACGCACCCCCCAGCTTCCCACATACACAGATACGTCATTTTGAAGAGGTTTATATAAAGCTCTACGTTTTATTTACGGATATATTCTTCTCATTATGACTGCCTCCGTGGTCCAGTGGATATCGTATACGTCTGATGAGTTTCCGGGTTCGGTTCTCGGGTCGGGCAAAAGTGTTACTGGGTTTTTCCGAATTCTCAGTAGCAGCACGGAGTCTGGCAAAGTGCCCGTAACGGCAATGGGCTTGCCACCATACGTACGTATATTACGTGGGACCTACAAATTTATAACATGGCAATGAGGGTGTTATGTTACACCTCTGCCTGCCCCTTCGGGGATGCAGGCGTAAGTATATAAAAAAAACACCTCGCAATCGTTGCAGAGGCCTAGGGGCTTTAGGCAGTTATGGGTCGAATTCGAGTCGTGCGTCCGTGGGATATTTTTTCATGGGTACATTTTCTAAAACACGCCTCTGGCGGCACGTAACGATCAGTGTCCAACTGTCCATATTAACCGCCTGGGGCGATTTAGAAAAATAATGGCAAATATATATGTTCCAAATGCGATCTATTTTATTTTATTTTATTCGGAAAACAAACAGTTACAACGCTATAAAATATCCAAAAAAAACACCTTTGAACCATTTACATGTTTTCACATATACATATATGACTATGCTTATTTAATCAAAACAATAAACACTGTAGGTAATAAAACAAAACAATAGTAATGTCTCGTATTGAACCATTTGCTATATAAAATATGTTTGAGAACACGTGAACTTGTGTTGAATAGGTCCAAGTCAGGGTCTTCGGGCAGTCTATTAAAAGTTCTAGCACTCATAGAAAAGAAACTTAGTATTTTGCCTACTATGTGTCGTACTATGTGGCAAGTAAAGAGGACTATAACGCCTCACCGACCGAGAGGGAGCTTGTAAGTTTATCTTGGAGATAAGATATGGAGAGTCCACTTTTGAGTGGGCTATGTTCAATAAAAGGGAGAGATCGGCCATTTGTCTACGTTCGTAAATTTAGTATACCATTAGTATGCAAACTTGGACTTGGCAGCCAATTTTAATAAGGCTCATTATTATTATTATGATGATCCTAACGTGCTGGACGTAGGCCTCTCCACGCACACCATTGAGCTCAATTCCCGGCTCCTCATGTCCAGCCGCTGTGAGCCCCTTTGTGTACATTGTCACTCTACCTAGCCGAAGGGCGTTATACACTACGTTTGACAAGCGTACTTACGTTTATGAAGACTGTTTAGTAAAAATTATGTTAAGGTACTAAACGGCGGCGATAGCCCAGTGGTGTACGTAACGGACTGCCGAGACGATGGTCTCGGGTTCGATTCCTAGTTACCCCGGGCACACACCTCTGATTTTTCGAAGTAATGTGTGTATTAAAAATGTTAATTATCGCTCGCTTAATAATGTGCCGGGTAGATGGCAATAGGGTCGCCGCCTATTACATTGGGACCTAAACATAACTGGCGAAAGATGGGTGTGTAATACACCTCTGCCTACCCCTTTGGAGATAAAAGGCGTGAAGTTACGTTATGTTCACTAAACTCCCAAGAATTTCAAGTAACAGTGATATATATCAACATTTTCCTTACGATAACAACGAGGAGTGAATTACTGAAGTACAATTTAATCATGCTGCAATACATTACCAGGCTAATAAATTGTCTGTACCCATTCATTCCCTGGGGGGAAGGCTTATCAGTCTAAAGGGCTAAACACGGCAATTTATTATGTGCTTGTAATTATTCGACAAACTAAACTTCAGAATAATGGAAGCAATTTATTTAATTAGTTTTATGATAAAACGTGTTTTATAAAATATTACTATTTTCATAAATAAATCTTTACTTGGCAGGCAATGTTTTGATTTAACGCCACCTAGTGATAAAGAATACAGCAATCTAGTACAACTCATATGATTGCAACTTTGCCCTAAATATCTAGGTGGCGTTGTAATCAATTTTGTTAAAAAGAGGTTATGTTATGAAGTTCATAAAAATTGTATCTATTTTAAGTCTAGACTATGCAATTTTATATCTTGATGATAAAATCACATCATCATCATCTGAGACATAAGTCGTCTACTGCTAGTCATTGTGCTCCCCAAAGCTCTCAAATCATTACTAAAATAGTAACCATTTTATACTTCTTGTTTTTCCTTTATCTTAAACTAATTTACAGTTATTTCTTACTATATTTTAATATTATTGTTCATTATTCTTATACTAATTTGGTGTTCATTTCTTTCTTCCAGTCATTCCACGCCGAAGTGCATCAGTACAAGCACCAAATCGAGCTGTTTGGCCAGCTGACCCAGCGCCTGATCGCGGTATATCGCAATGACGACACCACTCGCATCAAGCGCTCCACTGAGGCCATTAACCACAGATACAACGAGCTCAACAACAGGTAAAAAATTAAACGAAATAAAGCCATTCACCAATTCTGTGGAGGCATTATCTTCTACGTAAATTCAGAATTTGAACCAAAGTTGTAAGGTGTAACTGATGCTTAAACACTTATTAACTGTACCAAAATCAAACTAATGTAGCATGTAAGATTTAAGCATTAGTAATGGTAAAACAGAAAGACAACAATTCAAAGCACAACTAACGCCATCTGTGATCGTCTACCTAAGTTATTATTGTGAGAGTGGCACCATCTATGTCAACTTAGAATGACTATTTTGTTCCCTATCGTAGTAGAAGTTTTGTTGTTTGACCTAGTATTTGTTTATGTAAAACGTTGTTGTAGTATATAAATTAATTGAAAACTTAATATTCAACAGCGTCCTGTATAAATTAGGTAACTTATAAATATTCACTTAAAGGGACAACAATCATGAATAATTCACCGAGAAACTGTTTAATAAAATAACAATGTTAATTAAAATCAAACCGTCCGTAACGATGACTTTATTATTATAAAAATAATTTTCATTTCTAACATGACTGGAAAATAACACGGCAGAAAATAAATTTGCTATGCCTTTAAAAAGTCTATAATTATTAGATATATCTAACAGTCTATATTGCTATGCTGTTAGTTCTCATTGGGGTAAATTGCAAGCAAAATTATTTGTAAGATGACCCAGTAGGATTCTTTCTATTCATCATCATCATCAGCCCTTTGTAATGTCCCACTATTGGACGCGGGCTTCTTCTCATAATGAGAAGGGTAAGGTCATTCTATTAGAACACATTATTTTCTTATCTAAAGTAACTTACTGGGCTCTAGTCGAAATTACACACACATGGATCGCCCACGAATCGTCCTTACGGAACATTTTCTACACATTTCTAAAACCCCACGTGTGGAAAAGAAGCTCTAAACTCTCAAAGACTCAAATGCAATCCATTCGTGTAAATTAATAACGCGGGCTTAGTCCGAGCATGCAGCTCGTACTAGGCGCCTGATATTATTCTAATCCCAAATAAACCCATGAGCCCTCATTAAAGATGACAATAAATCTCACTACATACATTAAGCAAATGCAGTAGGTAGTAGGGCCTTGCTGATTTCAGCGTGAATGGGCTGGCTCAACCGGGGAAGTAATACCCTGTCACAGAAAATCGACGTAAAGTAACAGTACCTACCTAAACTGTTGCGTTTCGTTCGGTGTGTGAGAGTGCCGGAAGGCCCCATCTCCTATACCTTCTCAATCATCCTACCCCAAGGGGTGGCAATGCACTTTTGCCTCCTATAATGTTGCTTGTTTGCCGCTTATTACTATAAAAAACCTAATATTTTATTTTATTGTTGTCTACAGTATTGTAGCTCGCGGTAAAGCGCTGCACTCAGCAGTTTCATCGCTGCAGAACTTTGACCGTTCGCTGGAGAAGTTCGTCGCGTGGCTGAGCGAGGCGGAGTCGTTGCTGGATGCTGCTGAGCGCGAGCCGCATCTGTTAAAGGTAAGTTTTTAAGATATTTATTTGGGACTAGCTTTCGCCCGCGGCTTCGCCCGCATGAAATTTTAATAAAGAGTAGCCTTTGTACTTCCCCAGGTTTCATCAAATTTCATCACAAACGGATCTGCACATTAGCCGTGTAGCATACATATAAACAAATAATACCTACTTGAAATTACTTTTGTTTTCATAGTCGTCAAACTTTAGGTAAAGATTAGTATGTAGGTATAATATTAAAGCTATTGAAGAGCTTATGTATCTACTGAATAGAATAGCAGCAAAAGTAAAAACTGAAAGCATTACCACAAAGTACATAATCAGACCGCCCCTCTGTAAGCGCTTTGAATGACGCTGCGCTTATATCAATTATATCGTGATAACTTTTAAACTATTCGTCCAAACTACTTACTGTTAAGACAAAGTTCATCTACATTAAATACTAAAGGCAATAAATCTATCAATTTTGAAAACAATTTAATAACTACACTACTCTAGAATGAGCATTGTAAAAAACATATATTTGTGTTGCACTGTTTTATTACAATAAAAATGATCTAGTTAGGTTATGTACCAAAAGCTAAAAAGTAAATCAGTAAGTCCTAGCTGCCAGATCGCACCAAACTTCTCATCAATCTGGGGTATTGATCAGACAAATAAAAAATCGTTGGGCAAGTGAAATTTCTATCATAATGTTTATTCTGGATACGCTACGCCCAAAATTAAAATAAATGTTTTTTTTTCGTTTATTTTATTTTCAAGTTTTTAGTTTTGTTGTTAGTTGATACTTCTCATTCTATTTTCATAGTGAGCCCTTTCCTACCAATCAAATCCTGTCATCCGCCATTTTGTAGCGGCGGCCATCTTGGATTTTTCATAGTGAGGTCTATTCTACAAATCAAGCCCTTTCATTCGATACCCATATTGAGGTATTTGTGAAAATAAGTTTTCCGCTATTTTGTGGCGGCGACCATCTTGGATTTTTAATAGGAAGGTCAATTCTACCAATCAAGCCCTTTCATTTGATACCCATATTGAGGTATTTGTGGAAAATATGTAATCAGCCATTTAGTGGCGGCAGCCATATTGGATTTTTCATAGTGAGCCTATTCTACCAATCAAGCCCTTTCATTCGATTTTTTGCGTGAAAGAGTAACAAACATCCATCCATACATCCATCCATCCAGCCATCCATCTATCCATCTATACATACATATTCACAAACTTTCACATTTATAATATTAGTAGGATTAAATTTCAACAAAATCGGTTCAGCCGTTTTAGTGTAAAAACGGAACATACATACATACTAACACACTTTCGAATTTATAATATTAGAAGGAAAGTAGGGATAGTAGGGATATCATTAGAGACTTTCTTTATACACAACATTATCTAACTGTTTTACCACCTTCATAACATGTAAATTATTTTTACCGCTTACTCGTGAACATGCCACATATAACTGACCATGTGAAAAACAACATGTTCGGGGGTCGATTGCAGCCGTTTCAAGTCTGTCCCTGCGATTTATTTAGAAAATACACACAGGGCTACGAATATTCAGCCCTGTCGAAAGTAAGATAGCCCCGTTGAGTTACTCAAGAGTTATCTGAATTCAGGCCTCAGTCTCCCACCCACGGATTCCCACGTACGTGCGGTGTGGGAATTTGGAAATAATGAGACACCTGTATAAGTACAGAACACGAATGAACGAAAGAAATCAAAGAAACACATCCACATTCATTATTCAAAAGAAACGACTAAGACACCAATCCGACGAAAACGAAAGAAAATTAACCGAGAACCTCATCAATCCACGGCGAATCTTAACACCGCCATTCAGAAAACGCCATCTAAGTTTACAAATACAAACCGACCGAGACAGAAAATAATATGGACTAATCGACAATTTATTGAAAAAAGGATCTATAGTAATTATTTTTATCATTTAAAATAAATTGAAATATTATATAAACATAATAATTTTTATATAATAGATTGACCGTTTAAATTAAGTGGACATTGTAATAAATTTTGACACAGAGACTTTTTGTTTATGAAAGTGCCGAATATTATACTCTATTATTTTTTTTATAAACAGAAAGATACCTGACACATAATTATTGTCTTTTTTGCAAGAAAAATTTATTATGCTAGAAAATTATTTGAAAATAGTGACATCTATCGGTCGGAAGTATAACTATAAATATCCTCGGTTCCAGTATTTATTTATCGAAAATACGTAAAAATATACTGACGAAATTAAGAATCACCTCCTTTTTTAAAGTCGGGTAAATAGCCATAAAAAACTTCGAAGGTACCTTTTTTAGACTAACTATACTTTTACTAACAAACTTATAATGATCATAGATGGCATCACATATACCCATATCCAGTTTTGGATGATCCCTGTTTTGTTTGGGATTACGTACAAAGGAGAGGTCAAGCTGTACACCGAAAACCACTCAACCGATTGTGATGTAACATATACTATTTTATAGGTTTGAGTATCCTTTGTACATGAGTGTAAGTTTTATTGAAATCAATTTCGCCATTTCAGAGATCTTTAGCAACATAGGGAAAGACGTCGGACAGACAGACAGACAGACATAAATTCTAAAAATTATCAAGTATTGCTTTTAAGCATTTTCCTAGATTTTTTAGCTAATTTTCGTCAAAATATCTTTAATGTACAGACTTTTTCACCTCTACAGTTTTATTATAGTATAGATTATTACCCATGACAAATCATCCCGGTCCCGGCTACCAGATCTTTGACAATAAACTGACACAAGTCTAAACCTTTGATTATCGTTATCCCTTCGGATTGCGGAGGTCAGACAGGCAGTCGCTCTGTGGAAAAGCTAATATTCAGCCAAATCCGGTTAAACTAGTTAACGTACCCTGAGTTGTAACTAGGATAACGCTAGGAGGATGATGATAATTATACAACAGAAAAAAATAAAGGTAATTCAAAAGCATACTAATACTACCTAATAAACAAGAAAATTTTCAGTACTGGTGTTCTATCAAAATGCTTTGTATCGGTGAAACCAATGAATACAGATGATTTACATTAAAGAAGCTTATTTCTTAAGGATGTCATGTGCCGATTAAAGTTGGCGTATTGACGGTTGTCATTAGTGTAGTTCGTAGTTGGCGCCGTTGGCGGCGCTAGCGGCTTTCGCCATCTGTCTTGCATTGCTTTGGCGTAAGAAATAGACAGCTGTTGCACTGACACTCACGCGACTGTTACGCCGCCAAGCGGCAATTTGGGTCGCAGAAAGTTTGTCTTAAAAGCGGCAATAAGAAAAACATCTCTATAAATAAATATCTATGCTCTATGGTGAAACTGAATGAAATCTTTTTATAAAGCGACATCTATGTAATTTTGCCAGAAGCTACTTGGATCCCATAGCTAGCAGTAATATTACAGTTGGTAGTTTTCAGCCTGAGCAATAGATGGCATAGCACTAGTACAAACGGTTTCGTGTATAGGTGGCGACGCTAGTGCCGTTTTAAAAGCGCCATCTCTGTAAGGGTAGATGTACTACGTTACTTCGTAGAAGCTTAGCAGGACAATTTTGTAAACCATACCATCTGTCTTGGTGAAGAAAGTTATATGTTGGTTTTGTCTGGTTTCGTATTGCTCAATAGGAGAGGGAGCTTTTAAACAAGAATCCTTTTGTCGATTGGTCTTTTAGTTTTCAGAGGACTTACACAAAAATTATAATATTCTTCCATTACATATTGCTTACAGTGGTTTCTTTGGCTCAAAAGATATTTGATCCTTTATTATTATGTTTGAAGCTTAGTTTATCTTTTGGAATAAAGTTTATAGTTTTACAACAACAATACGAAGCTAACATAAAGTTCAAAACTTATTTACCTTACTCTACAGAATTACCTCAATCAAATAAAACTCTAGCACAGAATTCATCATTTCATCTTTGCCAGTACTTAATGTAATTAACAAACTTATAATACAGAGAATAAATTAATCCGATCTGGGTCGACACAAAAGACGAAAAGGATATTTTAATTTAATAGCATTATGTTCAAGTTTTCTCTTTGCTTTGGAAATCACGAAGAAATAATTATCTTAACAGCATTTTGAGGTAACATGTAACAAATTAGGAAGACAATAAGGTTTTATAGCAGAAGTATAAGTTAGATTGTATTATTTGAGGGCGTAGAACTGCGGGTCTAGTACGAGTTTGCACTCGATCGTCACGATCGACGATAGACTAGTCGGCGGGAACAAATCGGGTGCAAAACTCATATTGGACCCCCTGTTTGTATTTAAGCGGTAAACTAGATAAGAAAAACTAAGCAAACGAAGAAAGAGAGACACAGAAAGGAATAGGAAGAAAGGGAGTTGACTTTAAATTTCTTAAGCTATATATAACCACTCCTGTCAATGTAATTATGATGACATGATTACATAGTCAGAAGATATGATAATATGAACAAAAGTTACGGCGTGATACAAACAAAATCACATTCGATTTTATTTGGGATTAGGGTAGTTTCCAGGGTCAAAAAAATTACATTTTATTTAGTCCGTATTTTAGAATATAAAAAAATATTGGACACGTATTTTTTCTTTTTTCGATTAAGTAAAAAATAACAAAGATATAGCCCTTTAAAGTTACGTGTGACGTCATCTAGTGCGAAAAAATGCAACACGGCGTGACGTTATACGTAACTTTAATGAGCTATATCTTGGTCATTTTTGGTTTAATTTACAAATAAAAAAATACGTATCGCTTATTTTTGAATAATCTTAAGGACGGACTTATAATTTTTTTTTGTCAACTAGCCTATTTATAATAGTTAAGATTAATAAATAATTTTCCTCTACTTTATTGTACTTACTTTGGTATCTCGCGACGTTCCTTTAACTATTTAATTTTCAAGAAGTGACTTTAATTTTTTACCTAATTAGTCTACTAAACAAAATCACATTGAATAATACATTTTAATACTTATAGTCTGTTCAAGATACGAAAAAATAAAATGTTAACAAACCATAGAAATAGTTCTTGTAATGTCGCCTACCCATCAAAAAAGTAGATTTTAGTTAAATATTCCTAGCGAAAGACTAGAATAAAGTAGATTTTAAAAAACCTCTGTCCCTTACAATTATAAATGGTACAACATAATATTTATATATTTTTCTGTATTATTCATAATTATTATAACGATTTTTTATTATTGATTATGCTAATAATTAATAAAGTATTTTACATGATAAAGAACCTAAGATGCCAATGATTCTAAAATTTTGATGTACCTATTTATTATCCTGGCAACTTAAGTATTACACCTAAAGTAACCATTTCGCATGACAGGGAGTCTTTGATTAGGTCGGGCTATCCCGATCGGTTATCCTTCTATCTTATTAAGTTTGTGAATCATTGGTTTCTTTGTTTACCTTTTATGTTTTCGTAATGTGAATAGAGTATAGCAGCACAAGGACACATCATTTTGCATAGTCTATCAACGAGAAACTTAGATAATAATTAAAACGCTCTAGCGTAATCACTACGCAATCAATGTATGCAATACATAATGAAGCTATGTAATTAGCCTCATTACATAAGAGTACAAGCTTATATTAATATGTTTTATAAGTACATACATACATACATAGACTCACACCTGTTTCCCCGAAGGGGTAGGCAGAGGCATATTAAACTCCCACTTTTTGCCAGTGTTTAGATCCCACGTAATAGGTGGCGAGCCTATTGCCGCTTATCGGGATATTTTGTTTGCCAGAGCCTCGTCCGTTGATCGGCAGGTGCACCACTTGCAGGTGAGGTTGGCTTGGGACCCTAAGTTCTTGGTGGGAACCCTGATGTTTTATAAGTTTACTTTAATTACAAATCTATTTAATTAGTATTTTACTGCTTTAACTTCAGCATTAAAAACACAACCATTACGGTTTATAATAGTCCCAAAGGACAACTAAGTTACTAATATTTGCAGTTTAACAAGATTACAGTAGAAAGAGCCGACTGCACACATTTGCATATTATTACCAACCGTGTATTGTACCTCTGGGGAGACCATTATCTGCCGCAGAAGTATGGCTGTGCATATCTAAACATATTAAGTATAAAACGAAGTCTAATTCTGTCTGTCTGTATAAATGCGTTAAAGTTAAAAACTGCCTAATGGACTTTTGCACGCTTTTAGCCAATAAATAGATACTGTGATTTATAAATAAGGTTTAGGTATATACCTAATTCACGCTAGCGAACCGAAGGAAAAGCCTCATCTATACGTATTATTAAATAAACGTGAACTACCGAATGGATTTTTGTACATCATCAGCCTTAACCCTTATTCAAACAAAGGTATATATATTACCACTTCGACTTTTTTTAAATAAAGCATCCTAATATTTCCTATGGTAACATGAAAGGTATCGGTGTTACGTATTTTTAATCTTCATTGTCCGTTAACAGTAACAGCTAGATATATACTATTGCATCACATCATCATCATCAGCAGCCTTTAACAGTCCACTGCTGGACTAGGCCTGTCCTTTGAAAGGAGGAATTGGCCTACTATATCACGCTAGCCAAACGGGTTGGTATAGGGTTTGTATCAAGTTTTCCTTCTCTTACAGTGCTGTTCTCTGCATAATATGCTCCCTCTGTCGGCTCTTACGACACCCATTGGGATGATATGCGGTGGTGATATTCCGTATTCTTAATCCGTCACCACACGGAGTAAGTTTACTAGCGTATTCTGAACTCTAAAGCTAGTACATAGTTTGTGTACTGACATCGGTCCTACAAAGGCTTTATTATAAAGGTTTATTACTAAATTATGTTCGGATTATCACTACGTTTTTGTTATATGTGTTAGTTCTAATAAAAGCGAAGTAAAATGAGGTGTATATTATTGAGGTAGAACAGGGATGTAAAATGTGTTTTGTACTTTAGTGAGGTTATGTAAGGTTTGTTTTAGAGCAGTAGTTTGTGTGTGATTTGGATATACATTTTATTGTATTTTGCTTTATAGTTGTACTATGAGTTAGTTTGGCTCGGATATAGTAGATTCCATTATGTTATACATAAAATGAGAAGTATTTATGAAATGAGAGCACTGAGAAGTATGTGTGGTGTGTTTTTGACCGACAGAGTAAAGAATTGTGTGATACGAGAGTGGTGTGGGGTAAAAGAAGATGTAGTGACAAGCATCGAGAAAGGCATGTTAAGATGGTTTGGGCACATGACGAAAGACTGACAAAGAAGATATATAAAGCAAGTGTGAATGGGACAGGACGAAATGGAAGACCTAGGCGGACGTACTCTGACCAGGTTGGAGACATTCTTTAAAAAGGACAGGTCAGATACTTCTGACCAGAACAGTATGCATGAGAAACTTGATGGGAGTGAATGAAGCAAGAGAGGTATGTCAGGATCGTTGCAAGTGACGTTCCGTAGTCGCTGCCTACCCCTCCGGCAAACAGGCATGAGTCTATGTATGTATGTATGTTATACATAAGAACGCGCAATATTTTATAACGTTGATTTTGGCGGCCTTTATATATAACAAAATATATTTTGATTTAAAAATATGATCATACTTTTCTGCGTAATTGGAAAATCAGAACTTATGTCTTTCAAGAATGTTTTATTTTTTATGTGATTCAAACATTATGACATTTATTTGAAAAGCTATGCTGGTTATAATGCTAGTATTAGAGGGTAAATCTACTATTAGAAAGAGAAAGGCCCCAAACAGAAATCAATCGATCACTCAGCTTCGGCTATTTAATATTTGTATCATATAAAAATATATGAATTTCTTGCAACTTCAAATCGAAAGCAACCAATATTTGTATCTAAACTACTGTCAACTACCTGTCTAGTGCAGATGTGAAACGCCAAATATGTCGCGAGGACGAAAACTTTCCCGGCGTTCCGTGAACCGTATCCCGGGACCCGGGATCTCGTGTTTAATACAACAGAGTGATAACCTCCACCTGTTTTAACACGTTCAAGACGGGGCCCGATTATGGTTACCTATTAGGTGGGCCGGCATAGGGTTTACAAGACCTGTTGGTGAACTTCAGTCATGGCCGGCATCAGGTTGAAAGGACCTGTTACACCTTTTGACATTAAATTCAAATATGTCATCCAGTTGAAGACTTTCTTAAATATTTTTTCCTAAAATGCATTGTTATTGAATCACTGCATAACAATATTAAACCCGTTTTTGAAAAAATAATAATTAAAGGAGGTTAAATTAGTTGTAAAATTATAGGATCTTATACACCTGATCCCGGCACTAGTGTATATGATTGCTAGTGATGTCAAATGAAACGACTATATATTTGACAAAAAAATCAATTTATTTTCACCTCAAAAACAGTATGCGCTTCATTATAACAGTCATGACAAATATGTTTTTGCACATTGGGCACAATGAATCATCACTTTTTTAACTTAGCATCCTTCTAGAACGTTTCATTTTGCACTTACACTTTAATTACAGGGCTAATTAGGAACGAACGCAAATAGAATATCGCAACGTCTAATTAATATGCACATCACTAATTAACTGACCTGTCACCAAGGGCCGGCTATCGGGTTATCAGGCATCGGGTCTTTTAGATCCGATATCCGTCCTGCAAGGACAAACTTTCTTTGCAGGCCGTATCAGGTCTTCAAGATCCGATACAATATTTTTCCTTTTATTGGTACTATTTGGCGACAGAATACCAGTCAATATATCTGTCACACGCTCACTACAAAAATCCTAAAGAAAACTACCCAGGCCTATGCGATAGCAATAGAAATCTCTCTCCGGCCCGCGCAAATAGTTCACTTCAGATGTTTTCGACCCGATGCCGTCCTGAACGTGTTAATTAACGCAAACTGTTCCACTTGACTGTTGAGTTTGTTTGATTATGTTAGTAATTGTGAAGCCCCGTTTTACACAGTTTGTGCTTAGATTACAGGGTGTTACTTGTTTTAGTTGATAGACAAACAGACAGTACCCTTTTGTCTATTTAGGTGATAAGTTAATGTTTATAAATGATCGAATGCAATATTTTAAGTTATGATAATGACATTGTGCTTGTGTAAAAAATCTCATCAGGTACAAATAATTGAAAATTACATAGTTTTAATTCATCATCATTATCATCGCTGTATATAAACTGTCCCACTGCTGGGCACGGGTCTCTTCTCACTATGAGAAGGGTAAGGCCATAGTCCACCACGCTGGCCAAGTGCGGGTTGGCTGACTTCACATGTCTTTCAAGAACATTATGGAGAACTCTCAGACATGCAGGTTTCCTCACGATGTTTTCCTTCACCGTTTAGCAAGCGATAATTAACAATTTAATACGCACATAACTCCGAAAAGTCATTGGTGCGCGCCGTGGATTCGTACCCGGACCCTCTGCGTAACAGTCTGTCTCTCTCTCTACTAGGCTATCGTTGCCTTAGTTCTAAATAGTAAAATGGTAAAAACTAACATCAAGAGTCGTAAGTTTAACTCTCATTAAAACTGCTAACGTACATAATTTTACTTTATAAATAATAAAATGGTGACTAAACTAAAGGAAAGTCTACTTCAGGATCTTTAAAATTATTATTTTTATGCTTGAGCTACAAAGTCAATTAATATCTAGAGTACTATACATAATTATGATATACATATGATTTACATACATAATAATTATGGTTAGTAGGTACGTCCTAATATTATTTTTCATATTATCATAGCAAATGCCAAACACATATATAAGTTTCCAGTTTATTTTTGTGTTCTCTTGATAAGATTCTTTTATTTTTAATTATATACTATTTATATTTATACCAGCTTACCAACCGATCTATACTTGCTAATTTTTGAAATAATGTTACTAGTTGTGAAAACTTGTAATTGGCCTTCCTACTTCTATTCTGTATATTATCTATGTAAATGCTAGCTGTAAGTTTTCCGAATACAATATAATAAAATAAAATAAACAGGTTCAGTTTACTGACCTTTTGAGTTTCATAGCACCGTAGCGAATCGTAGCATTTCGTAGACCGTACTACGGGGATTATTTGCTACATGTTTTCATACACTGGGCAGGCTCTCATCACTGTAACTGAAATAAAACTTCAAATGAAACTTTACATTAATTCAGAAAATCCTTGAAACATTTTAATAAGCCTCGTACGAATGGAAAAATATTATGTTCATATCCCACTAATTCATAAAACGCCTGCTTTTTTATTTGGAGGTAGTTGGGACGGTACCAAAGGCTTTTTTTACTAATTAAAATGGTGGTTAGTTATTTTTTCAGCTTATTAAGAAACTAAAATAATATAAAATTAATTATAATTTTAAATATTAATTTAGACTTCACTTTTAATACTACGATTTGGTATATAATGTGAATTTCTTTTTTCAGGTAAGCAAAATGTTTCCATCGAAGTTGGTGCAAATAGGTGTCACCCAAGTATGGTAAGAAGATAATTAAAGATTCGTTTAATTAACACTAGAGTACCTATATATATAATCCCGTCGTATTAATCTATAGATTTTGAAAATTGTGTCCTAGTTCTGATTTTGGGTCAATATAAATGGTCATGGGTTAATGTAAATTACAATGAATTTACAATAAAAAATACCTTTCCCCATTGCCTAAAACTAAGTAATGTTTACGCATCTAAAATTATTCATAAGATGATATTTCACATAAAAGTATCATGAAACTGACGACGAAGGAAAATTACATTGAATAAAATATCATCAAGCACATTAAATATTAGATTCTACAATATTACTTCACTACTAGTATCGAAAACAAATAGTGGGATGCTACGCCGTAGACGTTACCACATCTATCACCTACGCCGTAGATGAACAGGGGAATGAACTTAAGACGATGATATTTAAGGCTTAATACACACTGTATGCGTGAAAAAAGACCTTATGAAAGAAAATAAGTTACCAAGTCATTGCAACAGTAATAATCGCCAAGATTAAAAAGCATAGGGTTCCCACCAAGAAGGTGCATGGGGTTCCCACCAAGAACTTAGGGTCCCAAGCCAACCTCACCTGCAAGTGTTGCACCTGCCGATCAACAGACGAGGCTCTGGCAAACAAAATATCCCGATAAGCGGCAATAGGCTCGCCACCTATTACGTGGGATCAAAACGCTGGCGAAAAGTGGGCGTTTAATGTGCCTCTGCCTACCCCTTCGGGGAAACAGGCGTGGGTCTATGTATGTATGTATTCAAAAGCATTTTACACAAAAATCATTTATAAACGGATTAAATTACATACATTCCATTACTTGAAATAATCATCTTATAATTCATTTATCTGTGTCATTTTGATACGCCCCCAAACTGATTGAATTTACAACTCATATAATCCAAATAACGTTTCCTAGATTTGATTTATCACAAATATAATACAGTCTAATTATAAAGTCAGTACTACAATCGAAGTAATTGTGTTCTATACATTTGAAGCCACAATTTAATGTGTTGTAGCTAATGATTAATTAATTATTTTAATCTAGACTTCTTTTGGCCGAGAGTATGGACGGTATACGCTCGGCCATAAGCAGCGATAGCCGAGTGGAGAGACCGACAGACTGCTACGTAGAGGGTCTCGGGTTCGAATCCACGGCGCGCACCAATGACTTTTCGAAGTTAAGTGCGTATTAAGTTGTTAATTATCGCTTGCTAAACGATGAAAGAAAACATCGTGAGGAAACCTGCATGTCTGAGAGTTTTCCATAATGTTCTCGAAAGACATGTGAAGTCTGCCAACTCGCACTTGGCCAGCGTGGTGTACTATGGCCTTACCCTTCTCATAGTGAGAAGAAGCCCATGCCCAGCAGTGGGACAGTATAAAGGGCTGATGATGATGAGACTTCTTTTCCGGTCCGTGATATGTGCACCATTCCTTATCTCGCCCGATATATTTTTCAGCCTCATTTTCTCGAAGGCAAACATTAGTAAAACAAGTTGAGAACTGCTCAAATTTCTTGAGGCCTACTTGAGAAACGGTCCGCAGGATTTGGGCTTCAGTTTTTTTGTTTTCTGTTCGTAAAAAGAGACTTATTACCTTACTTGGCAAGATATGATTTTCTTTCAGTACTTTCATCGTTCATTGTTACTGGGTGAAGGAATTTATTTTTATTACTGTTAGTTTACGAGTTGCGCACTTGTGATTGATCAAGGATTTTTTTTATCTAGATTTGTGACTCAATGTGTTTGGCACTTTATGTTGTAGCTATACGTTTTAACAAGAAATATTGTCGATTTGTTGCAAAACTCTGTAATATTTTCTATTAAAAATGCTGAGGATTTCTGGGATTGTTGTTTACTAACAGTGCCTTTGTTTACACTACGAGTTGGCGTTTAAACTAATTCAAATATAATTACAAACGACATAATAATACCATGGGACAACTCATAGATTGTCATCTAATCTCAAACTAGGCAAATACCGTTCTATGCCCTCCAGATAACTCATAAACATTCTTACATATTTATAAATTTCAACATAATACAGGTATTTCACAGGTAGTAGAGCCTTCCTGATTTCAGCATGAATGGGCCGGCTCGACCGGGGAAGTACTATCCTCTCACAGAAAATCGACGTAAAGTAACAGTACTTATACCATTGCGTTTCGTTCGGTGAGTGAGAGTACCGGAGGCCCTATCCTATATTCCTTCTCCCTCATCCCACTCCTCATCCTATCCCTTTTCCCAACTCCAAGGAGCGGCAACGCACCTGTGACTCCTGTGGTATTGCTTGTGTCCATGGGCGGCTGTAATTGCGTACCATCAGGTGATCCGTCTGCTGGTTTGCCGCCTATTACTATAAAAAAAAATCTTTCTCTATGACACAGACAAATGGTCGTCCTCTTCATACAAAGAAAAGTGAAGGAAAGAAACATGTCAACGACCTTCAGCGTAGTATTTAAGGACACTAACAAGAAACCTAATAGGCTAGTCATATAAGGGACGGTACAAAAAATATTTTAGAAATAATCTTAATATAATCTTCTTCTTCTTTTGTCTGCCCTATTCCCATATTTCTTGGGGTCGGCGCAAAATGTTGCGTTTTGCTTCCATTCTCTCCTACCTGACGTCATCTGATTATTCACTCCCTTTTCATTCATGTCATCCTTTACGCAATCCATCCATCTTTTCTTTGGTCTTCCTCTTGCCTTATATCCTTCAACTCTTATATTCATCACCTTTCTAGTCACATGCTTTTCATCCCTCCTCATTACATGCCCATACCACGCTAGACGATTTCCTCTCAGCTTCTTAAGATAATCTTAATATAATATTCAAAGCAAAAAAGCAAGTTTCAAAGAACATCACATTACTTTCAACAACCCTCTCTAAGACATTACTTTCAATAACCACATAAATACATTACCAAAAACACTTGATTAAAGTTATATACACATACGACGATAAAACGCACGTATATGTAACCGCACTCTTAAAACATACATAAAACATAAACAGCTCGCGTTGTAAGGCAGTGTTTCTACAAGAGATGAGCGGGGAAGCTGAGCTTCGCACGAAAGAAATACCAATAGTGCTTAGCGAAACTAGAAAGATTAATGACCAGTTTCAGCACTTTCTGATCAATTTCTGTTAAATTAATTTGTCAGACAATTTGATCAAGTTTTTTTGTCAGATAAGTCCTATTTGGGAGTAGTGAAACTGGGTTCTAGTGATAAAATTAGAACGTTTACCATTCCTTGTAAAGAGAACACATTTACAAGTTCGTTTTGGCTGTCACGAAAATACCGAGAATCATTATTATTAATTATCCTGACAAACACGTAATATTTTCTGGTCACTGATTGTGGAGATTAAGACGCAATGGCTCCATTAAAAAGCTAACATATTACTTAATTTGTTAAAACTAGAGCGTACAAGGAAAAAACCATAAAGTTTTATTTTTCCTAACCCAGACCTCAAAGTTGAAGATCTAGGATCTCAGCCAGGAAAATATTATTATTAGGATTTGTGTATATTCGTGCATAGGGTTCCCACCAAGAACTTAGGGTCCCAAGCCAACCTCACCTGCAAGTGGTGCACCTGCCGATCAACGGACGAGGCTCTGGCAAACAAAATATCCCGATAAGCGGCAATAGGCGTCACCTATTACGTGGGATCAAAACACTGGCGAAAAGTGGGCGTTTAATATGCCTCTGCCTACCCCTTCGAGGAAACAGGCGTGAGTCTATGTATGTATGTATGTGTATATTTCCGTCACTTCGCTCATCTTGCTCACTCGTCTTCAACATCTACATAGTCTTAGTCGTTCGCAGGTCTGTCGTGCGTGCGTCAAATAGCGGACGTTCATGCATAATGCGCATATTAGCGGTGTGTATGCGCGATATTAATATCAGCGAGCACCTGCGTTGCATATAGAGGAGCTTATTGCGTTGAGGCTTCGTGGAGGATATGTTGCGGGTTGTCGAGTAGGTAGGTATAAAATGACGGTGTGTAAAATTTACAAATATAGTATTTTAGGTTTGAGAATACATATCTTTGGATCTATACAGACACTGCTAATAAAAGCTAATAAATAGCATGGATTTTGGACAGTCGGTTCGCTTTCGAGACGTATGCGACAGTGTCATACACAGTAGAAGTAACATAGGGCTTTAAAATTTACCTGATGCATTCAGCTAGTTTTGTATTCAGTTATAACATCATCAGCCTTTAACAGTCCACTTCTGGTCTAGGCCTCTCCTTTGAAAGGAGAAATCGGCCTACTTGCCACGCTGACCAAACATTTTGGTATAGGGTTTGTATCAAGTTTTCCTTCTCTGCATAATATGCTCCGTCTGTCGACTCTTACTACACCCATGGGATCATATGTAGTGGTAACATTCCGTATTCTTAATCCATCAACACACGGACCATTTCATTCAGTTATATGTTACTCTTATAATGTCTTTGGCATTAAGTCCATCTCTTTATAATTGTGCATAAAGATTCAAAGTTACCAGTATCATCATCATCGTTTTAACATTATCCCGGTAGCATCCAAGATTATCTCTACGACTCATACGTCTTTCAGCTCGGGGTCCGCTTACTAGTCTAACCAGATATGATGGAAAGTTTCCGGTGTATTTAAGTGAAATTTCCCAAAAGTCTCCTGCAGAAGTAAAGTGTTTTATGCAGAAGTCTTTATAACTTATACACAGATGATTAAACTTTGCAGACTAACCTCACTAACTAGTCGACACATTTGTGACACACCACAAGCAAAACACTTGATTTATTTCGTTCAATGACACAGATAGCTGAAACGGTGGTAGGAGTTCCATATCCGACACAATGTTTTGTGTGTTGTTAAGCATTATAATTAAATAAAATTGTTATTCGTGAGTGGGAGCAGTTTTATAAAAAGTCTATTTAGTCACTAAAAATAGCCTATCTTGGGTCAACAGGTTACTATAGTCTATCGCAAATACATCAAAATGACATTTTGGAAAGATTATACCATAAGTTTTAAATAAAATTAAATAGTCCAAAAAATAAATCTTATGGATTCCTTTATTAATAAACTATCTTTCACTAAAAATGATGTTAGCCAGCTACTTTTTGAATACGTTGCTTTATAAAATACCCCAGGTTCAGCCAAGCCAAGAAGTTTATATCCATTCGTTTCTTGTAAAACGTTCCTATACAAAAATAAAAAGACCGAGAATCACACCGTCCAACTTCCAAATTGATTCGAAGTAAGTTGAAATTTCTTTACGAGTGCCAGTAGCCATTTCCGAACGTAAAGTCAAGTTGACGATAATAACAGGTCGCTCTTCCACTCAAATTACATGCTTACAACAGGCACAATTAACGAAGGTTTTGCTTACAACCTTTTAATTACTCTCTTGACTAAATATCACGTTTTCGAGTGAAATACTATATCATAATTAAGATGCTTCAGTCTTCAGTTTGAAGTTACGTTGAATCTCGGCATTTATTTCTTTACCCTGATTTACAAAAGAATATTCATTTTAGAGTCTCAAAAGTCTTTTCTTTTTTTACTTACAAGAAAACGTTTCGGTCCTAGAGGATTTAGAAACTTTAACGAGACAACGAAAAAGCCAGTAACACCTGAATAAGTAATTTTTGCCTCAATCAAATTTTGTAACTTCGTATGGATGCGTTATGCTTACAAGAAGAATTTTTATTTATAGACAACAATTTCGTATGTAGTGGCTCTCGTAGAATAAACTCTGTATAACGTTAATTAATTTATAATTCCCACTGTAGGGCAAAGGTTATCCTACTCTCCTTTTATACATTTTTGTTTTCAACCATAACCAGTCATTATCAAACTTTAAAGTCTTTAGATTTATAACAATAGTATTGTCCCTGTGGTGGACACGGGTTTCATCTCAATGCTTTAGAATATACTTTTAGAAAAAGCCAATAAACAAATCGGTTCACCACGATCGTTCAAAGCACATCGTATATTTGCGAAAGTTGTTCACAAACAACTCTGTTCGTAGTTGGCCGCCTGTTCGTCCGGATTTCTTTCAAGTCGACATATCGTCTCGTGTCTAGTTCGACGCTTCACATTCAATACTTCGACTTTACTTGTAAGCAAGCTTGTTTTGGCAAAGGGGGATTGCTTTGAGTTGTTTTTTTTTTTGGTGGATTTGGTGATAGATGTTTTAAGCCTTTTTGGCTTAAAACATTAGAGTAATGTAGTATGAAGATAAAACCAAGTAACAGAGTCCCTGTCTCGTCTTTTCGTATGTGAATGGTCAGCTCTGGTGTCAGAGCTCATAAGCGTCTCAAACGACTCCGATATGCCCTTTCGATTATGTTTTGAGACAATCGGGACCGATGGATTTAAGTAGTCGTTAGCGCCACTAGGCGCTATGATATAAATTACAAAGAGTAACATTTACTTATTTAATTGTTTTCTTACTTACTCAAAATGCAAACTACAAATAAATACCTCAGACATTACTACTTAAATACAAATACCAATAGTTATTCTCCTAAAATTACAAGAAAATACAAATCTGCATATTTACATGAAAGACACACAAAACCTTTGAACAATTCCACGATCAAACTGAATTATAAAACCTTACTAATGAATCAGTACATTTCAGTCCACTATAGCAAACAAACGCCAACAAACTAGTATATTCATACAAGCCGGTGCAAAATTGGCAAGTGACGTTAATGCCCAGGTAAACTCTACGTAGAGTCGGTAGTCGGTAAGTCGTAGAGTCGGTAGAGTTGCAACTTTTCACATTAAACTGTCGTTAAGAGTGCGGTATTAACATTGCACTATAGATTCATGTACTTCGTTTAATAGACTGTGAATGAAATTGTTTTAACTGTAAGCACTATTATTGAATAGGTAAGGTTTGTTCGCAATTGGTAGAACAATGTGATTTGTGCTTTTGCTTCGACTACTATACACTTATGGTTTCGTGGTGGTATCGCCTTACCATTTGACACTACACTGATTGTTATGGGTTCGATTCCAGCACGGGACAATACAAATTGTTTTTCGAGTCTATCTGCTTTTTCTCTCAGTTATTTGAGAGTTTCTTGCAATTTAGGATTTATTACTAAGAAAATGTATTACTAAGAAAGCGGCGATAGCCCAGTGGTGTACGTAGCGGACTGCCGAGACGATGGTCTCGGGTTCGATCACCAGGTACCTACCGCGTGCACATATCTCTGACTTTTCGAAGTCATGTGTGTATTAAAAACGTTAATTATCGCTCGCTTAATAATGTGCCCGGTAGATGGCAAAAGCCTCGCCCCCTATTACATTGGGACCAAAACATAACTGGCGAAAAGTGGGTGTGTAATACACCTCTGCCTACCAATTCGGGGATAAAAGGCGTGAAGTTATGAAAATGTTAAGGTCATTAAATAAAAATAATACGAGGCAGATCTGTATATCAACCATGATGGTATGGTTCAGACGTTATATTATACATGTATATAAGAATAAACAGTAACTGGATGATCTGTAATGTTAGTGCTATCGCATAGCTAATTTTTATCTAAAAATTTGCTATATATATCTAAATACTAAAGTAGTACCATCGCTACTCTTCTTTCGGAAATAACATGATTCTTACATTACAGAATACCCTCCTAAATTAAATTTACAACAGAAGGCCAATTCTGGTAATTATATTTGTTCAAATTCCAATATCGATCTAGTCTCGGCGTCATAAATGGTATTCTCGTAACTTAACTGACACTTGAATGAGATCGGGACTACATCGAAAGTTGAACCAAGTGTGAACTAGTGTGAACGGTATTCTGCTAATTACGAGGGTCAAACTGAAAGTTCTTAGAAAATCAAAAACTGATTACAATAGCCAGTTATTAGTTTTATTATATCTTTTCAAAATATTGTCCATTGACGTCAATACACCGCTGCATGCGATGGAACCACTGGGAAAAGCACTTTGCCCACTCGTCCTTAGGGGTCTCTTCAATGGCATCGCGATACGCAGCCACCGCTTCTTCAGCATTCATAAACCGCTTTCCTTTAAGTTTTTCTTTAATTTTTGGAAATAAATAAAAATCACAAGGCGCGAGGTCGGGGCTATACGGCGGGTGACCCAGTAATTCAACGTTTGATGTCGCCAAATAGTCGATCGTTCGCTTGGCGGTGTGCGACGAGGCGTTGTCGTGGTGAAGGAGGATCCTACTGCGAGGTCGTTTCACTCGAATTTTTTCCAAGACAAGTGGCAAACAATTGGTAGTGTACCATTCTGCAGAAACTGTTTTTTGATCCTCTAACACAATTGTTGCGAAATGACCTATCCTTCCAAAGAACGAGGCCACCATTTTTTTTCCCGCACTTCGATCTCTCTTCACTTTAGTTGGGAACTCCTCGAAAGGAAACACCCACTGAGCAGATTGTCTTTTGGTTTCAGGATCATAACAGTAAATCCAGCTTTCGTCACCTGTTAGTATGTCGAACACAGCATTTGAGTCACCTCCGTTAAATCTTTCAATCATTTTACGGCACCAATCCACACGATGGAGTTTTTGAGCCTTAGTCAAATTATGAGGTATCCACCGGGCGCAAAGCTTCCTGACCGCTAAATGTTCGTGGAGGATTTTGTGCACTTGACTCATACCGATGCCTAAGCTTGTCCGAATCTGCTGATAGGTCACTCTTTTGTCAGTCTCTATCATACGCCGCACAACACAGATGTTATTTTCAGTCGTCGCCGTAGAAGGCCGTCCCTCACGTACATCATCAGTGAGATTAGTGCGACCACGTTTAAACTCATTAAACCAGTTGTAAACAGTCGCACAAGATGGGGCTTCATCGTGAAAGGCCAATCGTAGTCTATCATAACTTTCTTGTTGACTTAAATGACATCGAAAGTCATAAAAAATCATTGCACGAAAATTTTCTCGTGTTAAATTCATGTTGACGTGACACAGACAATTTTCAATTTGCCGCCAAATCGTAAAACAAATGACAAATGAATGAAATATATACTCAGTAATATTGGCAAAGAGTTCTATTTTCAAATTTTAGAATATTTTTTTTATTATATTGTTTATAAGTGGCCAGTTCTAAGAACTTTCAGTTTGACCCTCGTATTAGTAGAGCAGGTAAGGTATTTCTAGTTTTTGCACAATGATACCATCGTACATAATATAACTGAACTATGCAGATACTTAATAGTAATTTAAGCGACATCTTCAAAGTTGTTTCAAACTTTTAAAAATAAATAATAAACAAGTTTCGCGCAAATCAAAAATTCAAAACCTTAGACCATATTACTATAAGCCCCACGCATAATATAAAATTGACATTTTGACGTTTCGTTCGTTGCGTGATGCGTGGGGTAATTTTGCGGCATAGTCAAAATACCCATATTTTTATAATGTTCTATTTTCATCTAAAATTATTGAATACCTATTGAAAATAATTCACACGATCCAAGGAAGCAATATATTTACTTACCGAAATTTTATTAAGTACTTAGTTGTATATTAATTTTAATTTGGCATGGAAACGTATTGGCATCCAATAACCATTCCTATTAATGTATTTTCCCATACAATGGCAAAATTCATGTTTTTGTTTTTGAGTTTTTGACATTACCTCTGAGATTAACAAGAGATTATAAATTGATTATATCGAAATTATACTGTAAGGAGATTAAGTGGAGCAGAATGCCAATTGTGAGTCAATTCAAAATTAAATCGCAGTTCAGTCAAAATTCAGTGTCAGTGTCTGTTAAATACGAGAATTGGCCTTCAGCAATTCATTTCCTTCCAATAAACAAAAGGCTCTACTCTCACTTCAGAAAGACTCTACCCATTGTAGAGACGGCTAACAATACAAGTCGGATAATAATGCAAATAGTTTCCCATTAGTAGTACAAACGACGTAAATAGGGTACGGTAGGATATAGATAGAGCTTGCCATTGCAGCTAAGACATAGAGTCATAACATGTTTAAAAACAATAGTTGCATTTATGTTAAAACCCATTTTAATATCATACTATGGAATATTAATACTTATCCTATGTATATCATTACAATAAAATAAAAGTATACAGCCACATATTTTATATTTTATTTTATTTATAGTCTCACGCCTGTATCCCCGAAGGGGTAGGCAGAGGTGTAAATATTACACCCACATTTCGCCATGAATTTTTAGGTCCTATGTAATAGGGGGTGAGCCTATTGCTGTTACCGGGCACATCACCAGACTCCGGGCTGCTACTGAGTATTCGAAAAAACCCAGTAACACTTTTGCTCGACCCGGGAATCGAACCCGGGACCTCCGATCAGCAGTCGCATACGCTATCCACTGGGCCACGGAGGCAGTCCACATATTTTAGCATGGTTAAAGCGATTAATATTCGTACCCATTTTCAGCTCTATGTTACTGTAGACACATTAAGCCTCAATTGATTTCTTGGTTTCATGAAAACATTTGGTTTCTTGTACTTCTTTTTCGTTTCACAATTTTCTCGAGAAACTCTTTTACGAGACGTGCCATCTATAGATCGAATTTGAGTCAGTTGAAGTCTGTTAGACACCTTAAAGTCGATCTTAGCTTACTCACTAAAACCATCACGGTTTCCTTTCATCCATGGCTTGGTCCAGCATCCCAGTCCCCAGTTTTTGTACCACAGAATTACAAAAATCATATGAACATTATTTTTTCTGTCTGAAATGAGAGCTATGTAAAGATTGCGTGGCGTATACAAAAGGTTCGAGTTACACGATTAATTGTTCAGAGTTGAAGGTTCAGTTGATCTAGCGGCGGACGTCGGCAATTACCAACTTGTTGATAAGGATTTCTTTATACGGGTATAGATAATATGGTAGTTGGAAAACTATATCTTGATCAGTGCAGGATTCCGTTGATATATTATATATCCGTTGAAAATCGCTAAAACTGTTACCGTAGGTTTTGGAGCAGTCATTTAAATATTATGACCAGAGTATAGTTATATGTATGCGTTTTAGTTTCGAAAAGGTGAGCAATGAGTGTGTGTAAAAATGAAAATGTCTTTGAATTCCAGAACAATTTTAAACTTATGTTGTATTACAGAACTACAGACTCTTTTCGAAACAATTTAATAAAAAAAATACCTTGTTGTTAAAGTTGGCAGCCTTTACATAACAACAAGTCTACAATCTGGTTATGTTGCAGTTCGTTTCTAAAATGCAACTGCAACTGTGTTATTAATATCATCTATTTTATTAAGTCTTAAATCACAACACCTAATTGTAAGCGGATAGTCCAGTAGTGTACGTAACGGACTACCGAGACAATGGTCTCGGGTTCGATCCCCAAGTACCCCAGGCACACGCTTCTGACAAAATGTTATGTGTGCATTATAAATTTATTATCGCTTGCTTAATGATGTGCCCGGTAGATGGCAATAGGCTCGCCCCCTATTACATTGGGACCGAAACATAACTGGCGAAGTGTGGGTGTGTATTAGACCTCTGCCACTTCGGGGATAAAAGGCGTGAAGTTATGTTATGTTATGTCTTATCGTAAGCCAGTTGAAAAAAAAGCAGTAAATTAAATTAAACATGTTCACACAAGACTATCTTGCGATACATCTCTATTCACACAATCATTTTCACACTCTTATCAAGAGCTCGTAGAATAAAACCATCAGAATGTATCATTCAAACATTTTATTCGATTTAAACTCCGCATAATCGATTTTAAACTATCGCGATTTGTATACATACATGTAATTATATGCTCACGCCTTTTTCCCGTCAGGGTAGGCAGAGACATCAGAACGCCACTTGCTTCTTTCCTTACAAACCTCACGCGCTTCCTCTACATTAATTATTCTTTTAATACATGCTCGCCGGTTACGGGTACTTAGGAATTAAAAATTTAAGACATTTCATGTCAAAATATATTTCCATATAGCACAGGACTATGTGTGGTACAGCCCTTAATCTCTCTCCAATCTATCCGACATGCAACGATCAAGTTTTTAGCATCGCGCTGTTGTTTCAAAGATATTGTTTCAAATATCGATTGGTATATTGTTCAAAGTCTCTGTTAATTTCAGGCCTTGAATACAAAGCTATCAGTGCATATACTGAATAAATATATGTTTTATGTTCTTGTAAATAGGACTGCACGGATGGGGTAGTGGTAAAACTGGACGCCTAGCCGCCGCTGAGTGTTGTGGGTTCGATCCCCCTACGTGACAACACAAGTTTTCGTCTGGGTGTACTACGTGTCTGTGGGCTAAATGTCTGTAAAATCTCCCATCACGCATCATTGATGTCTACTGCGGAAGATGTCTTAAAAACAACAGTGAACCTAAGTTAAAATACCATCAAATATAGTTCCACGTCCGAACTAAAAACCTTTTACTCTCAATAATAAAAACAATGTTTGAATCATAGAATCACTTTCGTTCCAAGAAACTTTTTCAAAAAGAAATGAATAACAATAGTTACACTTTTGGGTCAAAACAAAAAAGTAGAGCCGTCCCTCCAACTATCAGAGGTCAATAAATCAAGCCGACTCATTGCCTTCCTGACGTGAACAACGGTCAAGAAAACACACTACCACATTTTTATATTATTTAAGACCCCTAGAAAACCAAATAGTGTATCTCAGAAAATACGAAAATTGTAATCTCGGAAGCTGGGTCAAGATATCTGAGATCTCAATTGAATTTCTCTTTAGAAAATGGAAGAAAAGAACATTGAAATATTCCGAATGAAACTTGCTGCGAATATGCATGGTGGATGTTAGAAAATCTTGTTTAAAATGTAAGTATAAAATTGCAATACTTGGGGACGATTTGTTTTAGTAGTCTGGTGGTACTGTTGATTTAAAATGGAACTTGCGCCTGTAGTTTTCTGAGTATATTGAACTTTTTTATTACGTGTCTTGGCTGGCTAAATATTGCGCTTCGTTTGATGTAGATTTGGAGATTGTGATGCATTTTCAAAATCGTGTTACTTTAATGTGACCTACGCCGACCAAATAGGTGACGTACTAAAAAAGGGGCAAATTAAAAGTACCCATAACCGGCGAGCATGTATGATGAGGCTAATGAATGTCGAGGAAGCGAAACAGGTGTGTTTGAACCGGAGCATTTGGCGTTCCATAGTCTCTGCCTACCCCAATGGGAGACAGGCGTGACGATAGATAGATAGATAGATGTTACTTTAAATGACAGTTTTTGTTTCCACAGTCACAGATTTGCCACTTTTTTTGATAGAACATTATATAATCGTGTTTCCTGCTATATTCTTACTTCATCTTTGCCTACGCCTCCGAAGAAAACAAGGGTAATTATATAAATATTTTAATATTTTCTTCACGAAACAATAAAAAATAACGTTCGCCTTTATAATATCCGACTGCGAAGACAGCTAGCTATTATGAAGGGAATATAAATAAACTATGATAAATGGTCAACTTGGCACTGAGGAAGAAATATTATGTTTAATATCGCCCATTTACCTGTCCATAGAGCTCGAAGGTTAGGCTTGCTTCATACGTACCATAAGCATGACGAAACCACGACCACAGCACAACACGTGGTTGGGTGCTATTTTGTACGATATGCATACAATAATATAAGTAATATAATAATATTCTACCATATTCACACAACACCGTCTAGTCCCAAACTAAGCAGAGCTTGTACTATGGGATTAGACAATGGATAAACACACATATATATACTTTTTGTAAATACGTACATATTATACATAGAAACACCCAGACCAAGAGAAACAGTCATGTTCATGCACACAAATGTTTGACTTGAGCGGGAATCGAACACGCGACCTTCGGCGTAGCAGTCGTTTACACTCCCGTGGCACCAACCGGTCGTCAAATAAAAATGGATATTTTAATTCTCACTCATTATCTCGTCATTGTCGACCGCATGTGCAATATCGCCCACATCACTACATAGTATAAAACAAAGTCTATCTTCTGTCTGTCTGTTCCTATGTATGCTTAAATCCTTAGTACTACGCAACGGATTTTAGTGCAGTTTTTTTTAATAGATAGAATTATTCAAGAGGAATGTTTTATAATAAATGCATAAGTGAAAATTATTTAAAATGACCATTTTGATAGCAAAATTTGTCCACACCCGATAGTTTATGATACAGTTATTTTTACTATGTAAAAACTACCTATTAGTACTCTGATGTATATTATTTAACTATATAACACACACATCTATATCTGTTGCGCATAATTAATTCATTATATTCCTTCGCTCTCATCAAAGTCGGATAATATCCGTACAAAATAATGTGTCCTCTTCACGGGCTGCGTGACAAAAGTTATCTGAATAATTTTATTAGCTACAGTATTTACTTATTGATGAACTTTTTGTCAAAACGTTGTTAATGGCCCTTGATTAGGGTAATAAATAATTTATATTTATTACTCAAAAAAATTAAATGTGGGGTACAAAATAATGTCCATTATTTTGTTCATTTTTGCTATTCATTTTTGTAACGTGCAATTTGGTATTATTTAGAATTTGTAAAATGGCATAACTCAAACTATAATGAGCCAATCACATGCCGAAATCTAATATAAGTCGGCCATTTTGTCTTCGAGTGAAAATAGTGAATGACGTGTGTTTTTTTGTCAGCGAGCAAAATTCCAATTTTAATTTGTCAGTTTTGTTTTGTTTCCAACAACGTGAATGAGTGAATCCTAATATTATTAAATTAATCAACTAAGTACATTAGTGTTGACATTTATTGAAATGCAAAGTGTTTGTAACTCATTGCGATTTCTGTTTGGCTTAACGTATTTGAAATTACTTTCAAAGTACAACGGTTTTTCATTTTTGTTACGATTTTCGTTACGTTACAAAACGGAAAATATAACAAAAATGAAGTAAAGTCGCAATCACATTGCTGATAAAATTTTAATAATTAAATTTGTGAGTGTATTTTTGTTGTATATAATATGAATCCTTTGTCAGTCTTTCTGTTTGTTCAAATTTAATTCATAAAACAAATGATAAAAAATACAGTGTTTTATTGCGAAACACCATAATTATACTAAATCAATAAAAAAAATATGATTCGGATAATAATAGGTATTGTAACCGAGCCCTAATATTTCATTTTTGTTATTTTTTGTCACGCGTTTCATCTTTGTGACATTTTCATTTTTGATTCATTTTTGTCACAATGGTCATTTTAAATGATTTTCACCCTATAGTAGAAAAACACTGATAGTTTTAGACCGCCGGGGGCCGGCGGCGCGTGCCTATAAACATTGCACCCACCCGTACGAAACCGGGGCGAGTCGCTAGTTGCTTCATAATTTGTTTATCTATTGTTTAGTTCCGATGTTAGTTAGACTAGATGGTGTTGTGTGTGGTAAAATATTATTGTGTTATTATAGTGATACCCCAAAATAGTGGCCTGTCACTTAGGAAACCCCCCACAACGCAACTAAGAATTTGCACCGATACTATTCAGAAGTAACCACACTTTGACTATCAGACCTCTGTAGTACATCTTTGTAATAGTAGCTAATAGTTTGTAGTAGTAATATGGGAAACAAAATAATTAAAAAAATAAATGAGTGACTGACTACCCATAATATATGCACGCCATTCATATGATGTGTCATGCTGTACTAAAATTTGTTGTAAAATCTTTGTGACTGTGTTTCTGGCAAATAATAATTTTATCTTATATGGTCATTGGTGTGCCGTGGTTGCGGTACGTGTGAAACAAGTCTTAATTTTACTGAAAAATGTCTGACGTTTTTAACTACAGCTTTTTATTTTTTGGGCTATTTATCTTCAGAGAGTAACTTGCTAGGGACCGCTTTTCGCAATAATTTCACGTCACATTTTAGTATTTGATTTTTTGTAATAGGTATTGTTGGGACGGCTATTAGGCTTAGAATGAGTGATAGTTTCATGATAATAGGGATTTGTATAGTAAGACTGGCTGCTTGTTGTCATGGCAATTAATAACGATAAATAATGTAAAGCTTTCATGTTTAAACTAGTAGATGATTATGGCGCTAACAAACTAAAATGAAACCCCGAAGATTATAAAAAGCTTATTTTTTATTCATCTCTCACAGGAAAAACTGAATAACACAGTATAATTATGATATGTATATTGGTCTAGTGGTTATTAACCTTGGCTGATACACCACAGGTCAAGGGTTTGATTCCCGCCTAGAACAAATCTTTATGTGATGAGTACGATGACTTGTTATATGTCTAGTGTAATTTATCTATAACATTCATATAAGTATTGGTAAATATAGCCTTATTTTAGCCCGCTACTTATCCTAGCTTCTGCTTGCTTTGGGATCAGATGACTGCCTGCGAGCCATACTAGGATAATATACAACATTTGCAAATTCAAATACAATCAATAAACACACTAGCACACTTTCAACACATAACATTACAGACATTTCCTCATACTGACGGCGGCAACATCCATTCGTTGTCTCGACTTCACTCGCGCGTAATCAATCTGACTCCGACGCGTAATTGTCTTCACGCAGACAAAGGAACGAGTGCACACTCAGCATTGTTCTTTAAGTTTATCGAACGGATAGCTAAGTGGAATAAGATAAATACCTAAGAATATACATAATAAATAACACATATGCCAATTGAATGAAGCGAAGGTTGCGGGTTCGATTCCCGCTCAAGTCAAACATTTGTGTGCATGAACATGGATGTTTGTCTTGGTCTGGGTGTTTCTATGTATAATATGTATGTATTTACAAAAAAAACTATATAAGTATGTTTATCCATTATCTAGTACCCATAACACAAGCTCTGCTTAGCTTGGGACTAGATGGTGATGTGTGTATGTGGTAGAATATTATTATTATTATGTCAGGATCATTGCAAATGGCGTTCCGTAGTCTCTGCCTACCCCTACATACATATCTGGCCTTACTAGTCGTAAGCGGACTCTGGGCTCCAAGGTGTGTAAGTCTTGAATGCAACCGGGATAACGCTAGGACGATAATGATGACCGATTTGACGACCGGGTAGTGTAGCGAGAGGATAAACGACTGCCTCACCGAAAGTCGTAGATTCGATTCCCGCTCAAGTCCAACATTTGTGTGCGTGAACATGGATGTTTGTCTAGGTCTGGGTAGAAACAACCAGACTAAGCATAATATATTTGTATTGACAAAAAGTATATATGTATGTTTCTCCATTGTCTTGTACCCATCATATTAAAAGTACAGCTTAGTTTGGGACTATATGGTGTTGTAAGCATGTGGTAGGTAATAAAAATAATATATCTAGTCAACAAGAGCAGTCTAATATTTTCTATTAGATAAATTATTGAACTTAGATAATAATCAAATAAAGATTTATTTAAGATTTTCCCCAAACATTATTTTCTCTCATATTTATTGATACCGAAATAGAAAAACTTTTTATCTCTTATAACAATTTTACATCCCAGATTACCAACATATCCGTAATTTGCTACCAAACAAAAGAACAAGGATATAATTTAAAAGTACTTATAATATCTAAGTAACTTAGAAAGTTAAGTGGAAAATGAAGAATGCTTGGTAGGCAAGAGTCCCTAGAATTATGATATTAAATCATCATTTGGAGCACTATTTGTCAAGAGGGAGGATATTCTACGCCGGTTGAATAATAACGTCAAGTCGTTATTTATTACAGTGTTACTTAGTATATTATTACCCTGAATATGTGGGAGATAAGTTTTAGGGAGAATTATAGTGGCAATGCTATAATGGAGGATTTTGCTGGCCTTTGGTTATGAACAATAGAGTACATAATATACCTAATGCTTATGCTTATCTAAAACTTTAATTCAGATCTTTAAACGGATATGTAATTATATCTTTAGTAATTTTAAACAGAGGAACAAGCTAGTGAGATACTACTGCGGGAACCAAATTACTGTTAAACAGAAAATTCTATTTCTAAATAGGCAAATACATTCGGGTATTAATGATTCTTTGCGCCCACACGCAACAAATGAGCGTTCTCATCTCAAATAGATATGTTTCGATTGGGAATCGAACCTACGACCGCCGACGCTGACGTAGCAATCACTATCAGCTACATCTACAGGCCAGTCACTTTAATATAAAGGTACTGTTCCCCACATGGGTTTAGTTCATGTTATGGACGGCCAATCATCTAAACAATGGTTCAGCTTAAATACAGGACGTTTTTGCAAGGGTCACCCATCTATAGCAAGGGACTAAGGTAACATTACTTGACCTGACGAATCGATCACTGTCTTCATTTAAAACATTTCTTTAATAAATACAATTCTCAACAATAGACTTCCCAAGTCCCTTTCTATAAAAATACTGAACTGAAAGAAAATGTTCAGCACAATACATAGAGATATAAACTTCTACAATTGTCCATCAAACATTATTAATGTACTATGTCATCTATTAGAGTGGATTTTTCGTTAAATTCGTTTCGACACAAAGATCACGTTTCTTTAGTATTGTTCTATGTTGTTTTGTGATCTGTATGTCATTGTGATATTATTTAAAAACCTTTATTATAAAAATTATTTTTATAATTTGCCTAGAGGCTCTGCCCGCGGCTTCACCCACCTGGGTGTTAGTTTTAATGGAATTAAGTAGCTTAAGTGCTGTTCTATTGCACAAGGTATTCTAAGAATATATATATATATAGACGGGAATTAACGCGAACATGCATTAGGTATTTACCTACCTTACTTTGCTTGACGTTTCGAGACGGTTGCACGTCCCGTGGTCGCAAGCTGACTGGTGTAGCGATGTCACGTCTCCGAGTGCGAGGTAGAAGATTCTATATCTACTCCCAGGTCGCTGATTTTCGAGGTGCCGGCGCAAAACACACTAACCGTATCTGTATATTGAACATTCGCCGACTGCGCATTAAAGTGGGGTGTTGTGAGCCGAATCACTGGATTCCACGTGACAATTTGAAGCCCTCTTCCCGATTGAAATTTTTATGCTTGCTGATTTCGATCGCTTCACGCACAACTCTTGGGTAAAAGTGGCGTTCCGTGGAGAGGACTTGGTGACGATGAAATTCAATCCAGTGATTGGTGCCTGATTGAAGTAAATGTTCCATAATCGCCGATTTGTTCGTTTGACGGTTCTTTACAGCTGCGATGTGCTCCTTTATACGTTCAGCTATAGTCCGCTTCGTTTGCCCTATGTAAGAGCTTCCGCAGCTGCAGTTGATTTTATAGACACCTGGGGTTTGTAGCGGTAGGTACAAAGTATTCTACTGCTTTCATCAAAATTAAAGCCACGTATATATTGGTTTAAACAGTCATCTGGCCATTTTCGAGTGGGTCGAGTGTAAAGAGTTCAAATCCCACACGACACAAAACATTCAGTGATCCACAAATTGTTATTTCTAGTTTCAATGGAGATGCTATGTTTTTGTTTATAGAATATGTGTAATAACCTGCGTAGACAAAGGATTCATAACTTTTTTTTTTTAAGATAACAACCGCCCTAGGACGAAATCCTGTGTCGCGGGGGACTTTACAAACATACAACCAACGGACACAATGAACACCTAGACTCGAAACAACAATTTATGAATTACACAACGTGTTGTCTCGTGTGGGGATCGAACCCACAACACTCGGTGCAGTGTCAAACGGCGAGGCGATCGCTTAAACCACTACGCCAAACGTGCAGTCAATAATATAGCGGGAGGTTGCCTTTTAAAATAAAATTTATTGTCTGACTAGTCGTGCTTGCGTGAAAGAGTAACTAGGATCCATCAATAAAACCATTTCACTAAACTTTATTTACGTAGAATTCAAATTTAATAAAAATCGAAAACAATATTCCTATCTTGATAATATAGAATTCATACAATTCTGTCTTTACTCTAATAGAAAAAGGACGTAAACGAAATAATAGTTTTGTTCCATGAATTCCGAAGTATATTTCTGAACTTATTTAAAACTTTCACATTTTCTGTTCTTGAAGTTTTAAATTTAAAGCAACAAACTAGTAATATTAAGTAATCTTAATACATATATAAGAAAATCCTTGCGTTACTTACTGACTGACAGACAAGCTACAGCCGAAATTATTGGACGCAGGAAGCTGAAATTTGGCATGTATGTTCCTTGGGGACCGTAAGGGTGCACTAAGAAGGGATTTCCCGAAATACCCTCGGGATCGGCCAAAACGTGTAAAAAAAAAAATGCAGGCATAGCTACTGGCGTCATCTAATATCTTATAGGCAGCGATAGACTAGAGAACAGTCTAGCAGACTCTGTGTAGATTTGACAAGAGACTCTGTGTGTGTAGTACAGAGTCTCGGGTTCGAAGTTACGGATCGCATCTCGGCCTATTAGAAGCTTTTTTAGCTCTCATAGCGAGACTTGGCTTGCCGTTCGTAACAGGTCAGCAAAGTTAAGCAACGCTTGCACAGGTCACCACTTGGATGGGTGACAGTGTGTGGCATTTACATCTGAGCACTACAGTGCTTCGGAGGGCACGTAAAGCTGTCGGTCCCGGTTCTTGTCTAAGGATAAGGATCGTTAGGCCATGTCGGAGGCCTTAGTGCGCTATGAAAACTCCGACACCAGAGTTCGCCACACATGACCCACTTACACGAAAAACAAAAACCAACAAGAATCTTTTTGCGTATTTAATTGTTTATATCGCTCGCAAACGATAAAGGAATACATCGTGCATCAGCATTGTGAACTATAGTGTAAATCTAGTGTTAATCTTTCATAGTGAAAGAGTGCCCAGAGCCCAGCGGTGGAAAATTGATAAGCAAGTCTGATGATGACGTCTGTACATTTTAAACTTTTTTAAGTTATATACTAATTAAAATGTATGGAGCATTTTGCTTTTTGGCAATCATATTAATAGTGATTTAATCAAAAGTTTAACTTATCTCATGAAATCTAAAGAGTCAACTTCAAAGACTATGCCTTTAAATTCCACTTAGTTTTATGCGTTCTATTAAATTTTAGTTTGGAAACTTCACGACCTATGAAACTTTCAAACTGAAATTATGAAATAGTGGATAAGTTATATCGTTTATAATTTAGAATTGCGTCTTGACTGTATATAAACAAGATAACAGGCAGCAATGTCATACACAACTTAACTTTGTGTATTTAAACAAAAATTTTGTTTGTTGGTGTTGTGGCTAGTAACTAACTGCTATGTCTGTGGTCAGGGGTTCGATTGCCACGCAGTGCAACTATTTGTTTGATGAGCACGATTTGTTCTGCGTGAAGCGTAACTTATAAATTATTAATTTGTGCTAATTTATTAATAGCTTGCTATGCCTTGATTCGGATCGGATTTCCATGTGTAGATTGTCCTAAGATAAGTTAACCAACGCAGTAACTTGCTTTAAATACATTAATCATTATTGGTCACAAATGTTCACCAGGGAATCATTCAGTTAAAGCGAATTACAGGTCCTATCAGCATTCACGCAAACGTTTTAACTTATGCGAATCGACCCAAATACTACCCTTGATCGCCGAGACCAATGAATGTGTCGTTTATAAAGCAACAACAACACAAGTATTCCACGCTCGCAATTATCCAGCTTCCGAAACATTCCGTTGAAGTTGTAATATTAAAAAATTCTCCCCTCAAAAGTATCGATAAATAAGTTAAAAGTTGGCCCATTGTTCCGGCCGCGGTAGGCAAGCTTCACGACTTGGCCCGATTATCCCTTTTCTCAACGCTAAATTGATTTATAGTTTCATATGAAAATAGCGTCTCACGCACTCTTGATATCGTATTAAGAAATTACGTATGCGGAACCCAACAGTTTCCCCTCTCACTCTTTGATCTCAGCTCTCGCTTTCCCCCTTTCCTCTTGATTTTGTTTATAGCTGGATTAAAAAGGGATTTTCTTTGAGACTTTTTTTACTTAGAACGTGGTAAGGAATATGGATGTTGTGTTTATCCGGCAAGATGTTTAATAAAATATATGAAAATATAGGGCTTAGCGCCGAATAGGCTTGGGGTGGCGGCGTATATCGTATAGAGCCTGAATTCTACCAGATTAATATATGGAGAATAATATCACAAATATTGTGATCTAACGACAATTTATAGAAGGTCGTTCCTTCCTGGAAATATATTTAATATTATTGGAAGTTAAAGCGTAGCGAATATTCTGATTTATTATATCATGGTATCTGATATTTTTTATTTAAAAAGTAACTAGGCAGGACCTAGGAATAAAGCGATTGTCCTTTACGACTCATCGTAGAAGACTTTATAATCATTTAAATAACGGACACGTGTGAACTGGGTTTTTTTATAGTAATAGGCGGCAAACGAGCAGACGGATCGCCTGATTGTAAGTAATTACCGCCGCCCATAGACACAAGTAACATCACAGGAGTCACAAGTGCGTTGCCGCCCAATGGCGTTGGGAAAATTTATAGGATGAGGAGTGGGATGAGGGAGTAGGAATAAGGGTAGGGCCGCCGGCACTCTCACTCACCGAACGAAACACAACAGTTTAGGTACTGTTACTTTACGTCGATTTTCTGTGAGAGGGTAGTACTTCCCCGGTCGAGCCGGCCCATTCATGCTGAAATCAGCAAGGCTCTACTCATGTAGTCAACTTTGTCATTTGTGCAGCTTTTGAGGGGATCAAAATACCATATTTTTCTCAATCGAGAAATACTATTTTACTCTATATTGTTTAGTTATTAACGAGGTTTTGTTAGCAATCTTCTGAATGTCTATAAATTGGTCATCATGTTCTGATATACACATACCACTTGCACGCAACTTACAATACAAATAATATTAATACCAAATATTTAAGAGGCTCAGCAGTTTCATAAATATAAATGAAAATAAGTCCTCCGCTATTGAAATTATTGCATCGCATACGGCAGCCATTATCGACGGGACCGCACCACGCATTAACATCATATTAGGTTGTGTATCTAGCTAAGATGAGAGAGGTAGCTGAGCGAGGAAATAAACAACAGTTGTGTAACTTTCATAAAACGAAAAGAATAAATTGACACTAGTAATCAAAGATCCAGGAAACGATTGCAAGTAAAGCTTATAGGCCTCTTTTCATTACGAGACAAATTAGTCCACCACGTTGGCCAAGTGCGAGCTGGCAGACTTCACGTGTCTTTATAGAACACTAGAGGAGCCCGCGATTACACCCGCGGTATTTAAGGCTACTGCTCCGCTCCCGTAGCTCATAGCGTGATGTTATATAGGCTATAGCCTTCCTCGATAAATGGGCTATCTAACACTGAAATAATTTTTAAAATCGGTCCAGTAGTTCCTGAGATTAGCGAACAAAAAACAAACAAACTTTTCAGCTTTACATATTAGTATAAGATTATGGAGAACTCTCAGACGTGCAGGTTTTCTGGTCATGGTTTCCTTTATCGTTTAGCAAGAAAAAGTAAACAAAAATCAGTGGTGCACGCATAGGTCGAGACTGTATCTGTTAGTCTCAGCACTAGGCTAGTGCTGCTCTCATCTCCTGCATTGTTGAAATCATGAAGTGACACTATTTACTGCATTGAAGTCACAGGGTTTACGCAGCTATGTGTCCAATTTGTGTAATCTGCAACTAAAGTTGTTGTTTCAAACCTAGGTGACCTTTGGTTATTCCTAGATGACCGTAAATTAGTAATTATTTCTCTCGCATTCCGCTCAGCTCACTCGTTCATTTTTGTTGTAAACGCAGTCTTAACGGCCGGTATGGGCTGTGGACGACTTAATGTGGTGCCAGTAATGTGTATACCCGTAATGTGTTAAATTACTTGTTTTATCGCTTGGTATTGGTGTTGAAAGTAATGCTTAATAATACATTTTTATTTCATATTTAATATGAAATCTTTATCTTTTATATTAATAGACTATTAATGGCTGATTCTGGCCTTAAGATCACAGCTTATTGATTGATAATGGAGCATGGCAATAATCAATTAATTTTGGGCCTGAAAGGTGGTCTCTATTTTTTTTTAATCATGGCAGGATACGTGATGACATTTTAAGGTGGAATTTCTGTCAACGAATTTGGATAAAAATGCATTCCGGAATGCGTTCTATTCTTCGTGGAGAAAACAGTATGAGATATAAATAGCAGACGCCGGTTGTAAGAAAGAGACGTGTGAGTGATTCTATTTTCATTTTATGAGAATGAACTGTAATTTTTCAAACAGAACTTAATTTTTGTCACGTAAGAAAATGAAATTAACTCGTTTTGATCAGTCACATCCTGTTTTAGTTAGGTGTTAAAAGTTTTACAAATAATATTTGTCTTCCAAAAACAATAAAAACAGTAAGCTAATTATTTACAGTCAGCTTCTCAAAATGTATTTTTCAAAAATAATTTTATTATTTTTTTTTAATTAATCTTGATATTGCTCCATTTATAATATTTAACTTTTAATTTAGAATTTACCTCATTTTCACCACCTGAAACTCGAACCTAACACACTACACCAAACAAACAAATAACTTCCACAAAACAAAGCTTACCCTGAAACACAACAACATACAAATAACCCTTTGAAAGCTTACTATATTTAGAGACCTAAAATAAAAACCGGTATCGGCAGTAGACAAAAATAAAGCCACTCGAATGCATTACTCGTTTAAAAGTTCACTGCATCCACTTCAGTATTAAGTACAGTCACCTACATAATTCCTTTATATACATTGTGGAGTGCAATAAAATTCAAATAAGAAATAAAATACATTGACGTGATTTTAGATTATTGTAACGAAGTAGACCTACCAGGTGTCCACTGCAACGTTGGACTACCTTGGGGTGTGGTTAAATGAGAAACGTGGTTAAATGTTACAATTAAAAATCGATTTAATTCATCAAAGAATCTAATACATCCATTAGCAATTGATTTTACTTAGGAAAATTTACAACAACCTGTGATTTAAAAATATATAATCAGGGTCGCGTGATTCGGCGATGGTAAGGAGTCCTGTTGGGGGTCCACTTCCGGCGTCGGTCAGTGTTGCAGAGATGTACTTAGCTTCTCAGTGTTCAGACGAATGCAGCCCAAAAGAGAGCGGGCGCAGCCAGCGCTTCAGTATTTATAGTAGCTCGAGGTGTGGTGTCTGAGGTGAGGGGCGAAGATGCAGGCGGCCGGGCGGACGGTGTCATCACGACGTCACAGCGACGTCACACACTCCCCCCATTAGGCCAGAATTTTCCCAGAGGGAAAATTCTGTGGCTGGTAGGCGGCAACTGCATTCCGGGACCCTGAAACAGATGAGTGGTGGTTTTACATACATTATTTTATCATTCAAATTAATTATTCTCAATATCTTGTAGGGATTCCAGACCAAACCTATGTTTTTTTCTAAAAACTTACTTGAATCATTACCTAAAACAAAATATATGAATTTATTCGATTACTGGCTGACAGACTGACAACGCGCTGTCAAAACTGTTGGGCGTAGGAAACTGAAATTTGGCAAATGTATGTTTCTGCGGTATCGAGAAGAAATCTTTAAATTAAAATAAAATATACGTGTGTAGCAGCAGATATCCTCTAGTAAGTTATAAAATAAGAATTAAATAATAGACTCAGAAAAGCTTTTGAGTTGTTTAGCGACATTGAAATCAAACTACGGTTTACGGATTCTATAGCGATATTATATTGGTTTTACCGTCATTATAAAACCGCATTATCTGGGAACTTCGTAAACCGTAGTTTGATTTCATTGTTTGTAACATTTGTGTAAATCCAACAAAATAATATATGTAGCGACTTTTACATTTTCCTACGAGAGTAAATTTAAATTCTTATATTATGTGAAGCAACTTTGTGGTTGACTGTACGGACCGTTTATCATTCTATATACAAATAACTTAGTTTGTTTTGATCTTAATCTGCGGATGATGTATCTCTTAAGCTAAAAGGAGTTTATATTTTCTTTGTAAACTCACTCAAACTTGATAAGAGTTGTATTACATTAAAATATAAAGTTTGTTTGTTATTTTTATCTGAGTATTGTATGCGAAATGGGATTATGTATTTGTATTAGTTTGTCTGGAGTTTGTATGAATTAGTTTTGATAGACGCAGTGATTAAGGTAGCAAAAGTTAGGGATTCAATGCTGATACAGATAAGGATTGTGTGACGTTAGAGAAATAATAATTACAGCAATATACCGAGGATGACCGAAACTCAGCCCACACATATATTTGTTTAATTTAACTGTTTTTTGCGCCAATGGAGAGGCCTATATAGAGCAGTGGACTACGGCAGGCTGATGATGAAGATGATGAACTGTTTATTCCTGATTCCGTGGAAATTTCAGAATATCCCTTCTTAGAGCAACACTACGTCCCCAAAACTCATGCATGGCAAATTTCAGCTTCTTGTACACATTAGTTTTGGCTGTGCATTGTCTGTGAGTTAGGCAGTACCGGAAGAATTTTATATATACCGATAAAGATAGATAGATAACACGGCAATAATATATAATACAGTTCTGTGTTTAATCTAATCTTTATCTGTCAATATAAGCTTTCTTTTTCTATATTTGTCTTTCTTTAGCATGACAAACTACATAACTATCTACCAAAATTATCTATTTCACGATGTCCTGACGAAACACCTACACTGTCAATTAATGAGTACGGATTGCGTGGGTGAAAGATATTGGAAGTAATTAATACTAATAGTAATCATTAATTATTGGCTTTATCCAATCATACAGTTATACACCCAATTTCTCGGCATACTCAATTTATAGTAATCGTAATAGTTCAATCATTTCTACTATATTTATTTTGTATAGTTTATACCTACCTTGTTTATTGAAATATACTTATTTCCTATTCGATATTGGATGGATATTTGTTATTCTTTGTCAAGAAAGGCACTGAATCAATGTTTGTCATATATTTGTCATTTCAGAACCTAAAAAAAAAAAAAAAAAAATTCTCATACGCCAGAATAGTATATAGGGTGGCTTTCGTCGCTACATGCGACTTTTCTAATATCATTGGCTACATGTGTATAAGTATGCCTGTATCATACTCATGTACTTATGTTTCAAATGTTATAGTAAAAATATTGAACTTTGACCTAGCCTTTCTGATCAATTTAATCTTCACAGATGCTACCTACAAGCTTTCATTTTCGACCTAGCTGAGTTAAGTATTACTTGATCAGAACGCGTGTCAAAATTATATTGTCCTACATCGTTGAAATTGTCTCGTAAAATTATAAATTTGTAACTTATATAAGACTAGCTTTCGCCCGCGGCTTCGCCCGCATGAAAGTGAAATAAAGAGTTGCCTTTGTACTTCCCCAGGCTTCAGACTATCCATATCAAATTTCATCTCAAACGGATCTGCACATTAGCCGTGTAGCATACATATAAACAGGTCCAAACTACTTAGGTACTGTAAAAGACAAAGTTCATCTACATTAAATACTGAAGGCAATAAATCTATCAATTTGATAACTACTCTACAATGCATTGTAAAAATCATTTTTTTTTATGTCAAACTGTTTTATTACAATAAAAATTATGTAGTTAGAGGTTATGTACTAAAAGCTAAAAATTTATTCGGTAAGTCCTAGCTACCAGATCGCACTAATGTTCTCATCAATGTGGGGTATTGATCAGACAAATATAAAATAGTTGGGCAAGCGAAATTTCTATCATAATGTTTACACTGGATATGCTACGCCCAAAACGATTTTTTTTAGTTAATTTTATTTTCAAGTTTTTGCTTTTGTTGTTAGTTGATACTTCTCATTATCTTTTCATAGTGATCCCTTTGCTACCAATCAGGCCCTGTCGTTCGATACCCATATTGAGGTATTTGTGGAATATAGGTAATTCGCCATTTTGTTGTGGCGGCCATCTTGAATTATTCATAGTGAGCTCTATTCTACCAATCAAACCCTTTCATTTGATACCCATATTGAATTATTTGTTGAAAATATGTAATCCGCCATTTTGCAGCGACAGCCATCTTGGATTTTTCATAGTGAGCTATATACTACGAATTAAGCCTTTTCATTTGATACCCATATTGAAGTATTTGTGGAAAATAAGTAATCCACCATTTCGTCGCGGCGGCCATCTTGGATTTTTCATAGTGAGCTCTATTCTACCAATCAAACCTTTCATTTGATACCCATATTGAGGTATTTGTGGAAAATGTGTAACCCACCATTTTGTGGTGGCAGCCATCTTGGATTTTTTATGGTGAACCGTATTCTACCAATTAAACCCTTTCATTCGATACCCATATTGAAGTATTTGTGGAAAATAAGTAATCCGCCATTTTGTGGCGGCGGTCATCTTGGATTTTTCATAGTGAGCTCTATTCTACCAATCAAACCCTTTCATTTGATACCCATATTGAGGTTGTTGTGAAGTAATATGTAATCTGCCATTTTGTATCGGCGGCCATCTTGAATTTACAATCATTTAAATTCTTTTAAATCTTGATGACAATATGAGTGTATACCAAAAATTAGATCAATCTGTCAACAGGAAGGGGGTAAAATTCCAATTAATAGCTTTCAGAGCTCAGGATTTTTGCCGACTTAGTTGATACTTTTCCTTATATTATGGCAACATTATCCAAAAACGTTTTAAATTGTAGCCTATGTGTTATTCTGATGTATAAACTATATTACTGTAAAGTTGCATCCAAATCCGTTCAGTAGTTTTTGCGTGAAAGAGTAACAAACATCTATACATACATCTTCACAAACTTTCACATTTATAATATTAGTAGGACAAACTATTTCCAGGTCAATCGTCATATTCTTACATATAGTAGTCATTATAAAAACATTTAGGGCCTATTTTACTACGTCCAGATTGGGATTATCTTCCAGAAAAATGAAAAGGGAACAAAATTTGTTTGATATTATCTCCAAATTAATTTATCTATCACTTATCAGACAGTGATGAAACTGGTCCTTAATATTATACAAGTTAAAATTTATGATACTTAAACAAAGCTTCTGTTAAAAAACACATCTATAAATATTATATGCAAATCTAAACAATTTGGGTGCATAGGGTTCCCACCAAGAACTTAGGGTCCCAAGATCACCTGCAAGTGGTGCACCTGCCGATCAACGGACGAGGCTCTGGCAAACAAAATGTCCCAATAAGCGGCAATAGGCTCGCCACCTATTACGTGGGATCAAAACACTGGCGAAAAGTGGGCGTTTAATATGCCTCTGCCTACCCCTTCGGGGAAACAGGCGTGAGTCTATGTATGTATGTATGCTAAACAATTTATACGCAAGTTTGCGTGCCATAAAATTTTACGAACAAATTACTATTTTTGCGGTCGCTCATAATACGAAACATTCCAGTTATGTGCTCTAACGTTCCTAGCTACACACACGTACAATCAATAAAACCTGCAGAGCCGTGAGTCGTTAATAAGTGAAGTGTTTGTTTCTATTATAAGCGTTTTTATACCATTTTTAATAGCCAGTGAACTGGTATAGACGAGAATAATCATAAGTTTTACAACATTCGATTAAGCTGAGGTGGTCGCTCTCGACGATATTTCAGTATAAGGATATTATAGACTCATCGGCGCAGCATCAGTGCGGATATAACGAATGGAACTTTAAAATTTCTTATTGCCAGACTTAAAACAGCTTTTTATTTGAGTATGACTATCAAAAAGGATTCTATGGAGTTGTGAACGTAAAATCTATTAAATGAGATTGGTGGATGTAAACTAGTTAAATAAATCAAAGTTAAACAAATTTACTATATTATCTCACGTAGATAAACACAGCTAATTTATTTCCATGAAAAGCCATCCGAAATATCCAACAGTTTAACTAAAATATTCCGAGCCACTTCCATATTAGGTTTTATCTGTAAACACAAACAGTTTCAATAAATAATTTAAATACAAGTGGAGTTTCCAACTTTTCACATGTTGATTTTCCGTTTAATCAAGGCCTTAACAGAGCAATAAATAACAACATCGAATCGGTAACAAACAGCGTTACATCGCGTAACTCACGCACGTCCCCAAACAAACGAGCGCCGGTGAAAAATTGTGCCCAAACCAAAACAGAGAGTGCGTCGGTGCAGAGGCGGGACGTCGGGATGCAAGCGTCGCGGCGGCAGTCGACCGGCGGACGCCGAGCGCGACGCACGTCCCGCCATGTGACGCGCTGCCGGCGCAGGCCGCCATGACCGAGGGGGCGGCCAGGCCACGGCCGCCGCCGCCCCGCAAGCCCGACTCGCTGGCGCTCGCGTGGCCGCGCTGGGACGACCCGCCGCCGCCTGCGCCCGATTCCCGCCAGCAGCCGCAGCCGCTCAAAGACTTCGATGGCTTCAGTCCCTACACCCCTCCAACGCCGATCCACGCCGAGCGGCGACCACGCCGACCCGCGAGTGCTATCTCGCCGCGGCCCGTGGTAAACCAGGTGCCGCGGAGGCCGCACTCCATCGGCTCCGTGGATGATGAGTGGGGCCCCGTGCCGCTGTTGGCGCCGGTGCCACGCCGTCCGCGCCCCGCCGCGCCGCCGCCGCTGGCTACGCTGCCGCGGGCTAACATGCTGCCGTCCTCCAGAAGTGACTACCAGTTACAGAGGCCGGCGATTATGACGAATGGCTACGGCGCCGTGCCGCCGTCGACATCCCGCCGGCTCTCGCTGCCGGGGGGCGTGAGCAACCCACCGAAGACCTCGGCGACCTTCCACGGTCTGTCGGGGCTGGTGGGTCCCTATCCCACGCTAGGCACCCCCGGTACGCCGAGCACGCCCGCCGCCGTGCGTGAGGCGGTGCGACATCTACTCATGCAGCCTCGCAATGGCTTTCCTATCATGGATCAAAAGTTATCCCTGTTCATTGAAATTCTAGATGCACAGGAGCGCTTCTCACAGGTATGCCAGGCAAGTGTTCTACACTCTTAATATTTAATATTAAGTTCTTTACTAATATAAAGTTTATTTTACGGACAACATAATAAAACATTTAAACACGCTGAAAGCCTGCGAAATTATTTACTGAAATACTTTATAAATCAGAGTTGTAAAAGCATTTATCTGAAACTGTTGTGATAGTGTTAACAACATCTCGAGCCGCCAGCAATTAGGGAAATTAGCGGGGCGAAGTAATCGCGGAAAAATTAATTGTTTGTGAAATTTATTATTCATAACGTGACATCAGTTGTTTTAAGAGATAATGCAAATTCGTGGCGTTAGCGCGAGTTAAGTTGGCGCGTGTCTAAGGAAGTTAGGCGTGTCTCAATCACGGCCGTGTGTTCTACAATGTATAATGTTTACAAGGTTTTATTGAATAATCAAACACGCGGAGTTTGTGCGAGGAGGCTTTCGTCTCCGTCAACACTTTAAACTTTTTAAAAGCGTCGCTGAAATTGTGAAATTACGAAAGAAAGTGTATTCTTGTGAGGTACTGTTATAATGTTATTCAGTGGAGTACATGAGTGCTAAGTTGAAACTGTGGTACGTTCAAAATGTATGTTGCTAAAACATGAGGTGGGATGTGTGCGTGGTTATGTGCGGTGAATGTTGCACATGACGGTAGTGCGGTATTCAGTTTGCAGCGCGTTGCGCGAGGCTCACTGGACCTATAGATTGTGTCGGACGTAATAGCGCCTAAAATATTGAAAGCTATTTCAGCGGAGTGGTCTTTATTTATTTTTGGGGGAACACTCGTTACTCTAGTGAATTAAACTGGATAAATATATATTTTTAGATGCCTCAATAAATAGTCAGGATTTTCGGCTTTATGCGAACGACTTTTAAGTGCTTAAAAATAAGAGGCTCTTCTTTCTCGTTGCATACTAAAGTTAGTTCATTTTTTGTTGCAACGATTAAAGAGTATAAACCATTCCAGTGATTTCAACTAACGTTTTAGTTGAGTATTAGTTAGTGATAGTTCAACGACCGGAGACATTGGGCTGCGATCGTAAGTCCGCAGTTTTGAATCCCACCCATTGCGCGACTGGCGTAAACTTTCTCTTAGCTGCAGCGTTTAGTTAGAGATGTTAACAACAATTATAGTATACAACGAGAAGTTAGCAAGTAATTATTAGAACTGCTGATAGTTCTAAAATTACGTACACTCTCAATGTAAAGTTATATCACACACAGTTTTATCTTAGTTAACGCTATTAAAATATTTTGTTGCACAGGTTATAAATTTTCAAGAAACCTTTGATGATTCCATAGCACATAGATTTCAGAGTCCATAGCACAATAGTGAGTACTTCTGAAGTAAAGGTAACATTGTATCAACTGAAATTAAACCTACCCCAGGCCTGATAGGACAAATATGAATACAACGTGGATAACGCTAAGCTGATGATGACCACAATGTGCTTATCTTAATCACACAAATCGAGTTACTTTTAATGTTTTCGATCGTAAGAAGAATGTTCATCTTCTGTAAATCTGCTTTAACATGACAAAAACTACACGCTTGAGCAAAGATTCCTTTGCCCTTGCATCTTAAATTTTATTATGTGTTGAATATTCTTATTCTTCGAAACTATTTTTCCTTCTAATATTCTTTCATCGACGTACAAGCGTTACACCTCGGCTGAAAGCAAACACACTATAAAGCGTGATTTAAGAGCCTATTCGTTGCATTTTATTCACATTTTCAGAGTGACCGTCCTGATATTATAAAGAGTAAGGCTCTTTGTTAGAAACCCACGTGAAAATGGCTTTACCCGTTATTATAGTAACATTTATCGAGGGTATAATATTATATGGGGTATAGGGTGTGTGTTGACGGTCGGGCTTGCTTGCTATTTCTGTAATAATACTACAATGGAAAACACGTGGTGACAACTTACTGAAATGTTCTTGGAAGTAGCAGTCGACGGTTCAAAGTATGAAGTGGCTTTAGAAGTTGACTGGATTATTTTCAAAATTATTGCTGCTAATCTTTGAAATTGTGGCTCCATAATTTTTTTTGTATGATGATATTCCGTGACCACTACAATGCATAGAGACATAATAATACATGTCAGAATGTTTAAGATATTTACTTTGCAAAGAATTTCCTGAGGTCGACCCAAAGAAGCTTGGACAGCTTAATGCACTAGGAGGAAACAGCATCTGTATTTTAGTGAATCAATATTTCTGTGTCCAATCAATAAACCAAACGCTACCGACTTCAAATTTTTGATAGAATGCTAAATCATTTACCCACATGAAAATAGCTCTTGTACAATTAGTATTGTCTAAAAGTTAACTTGGATATAGTAAATACACCTCACACAAAGCGGATCTCGGGCTCCAAGGCTTGGGTTTTGGAGCGCAACCGGGGCAGCGCTAGGATGATGATGAGTAAATACACCTCACATTGCCATATTTTGAATGAAACTAACAACATTACATAAAAACTATACCAAAAAAAAACACTGCGAAAGGTGAAAAATAATACACATCTACCTAACCATACACAGATTTGCACCACTTTACTTCATAACACAATATTCAACCAAATCCTAATGTTTTCAACAATCACCTCACAAAAAAACCCACTGGAACCAGAATTCAATTAAAAAAGTATGATATAAAACAAGAGATCTGTAAGGCGGTATTGTGAACTGAATTTCATGTCGCCCCACTCGCGACCTCATTTTTAAGAGGCTTTTGTTTCGATACGAATTATTACTGAAACTGAAAACCGCTGAAAAGAATTACATCTTTGGTTTAAGGTGTTCATTAATTAGAGTACATGGTTATGTACTTGTTAAGGCTTTATTTATATGGTAATTTGATTAATGTAACAATTTAAGAATGGAAAATTGTTTGTGCATTGATTTACTATCGTTCAACTGAAACATTTGAGTAGAATTTTGGATTTAGAGTGTAGGTTAAATTTGTGGAAATTGCTTGATGAAAGTCTTAAGTCTGGTCTTAAAGGACGATATGTAGGGAAGGATATCTGTATGAAATGTTTGGTAATATTCTTTAATAATAACAATATAGAAAGGCAGTGATAGCCCAGTTACAGACCCACCTACTTACAGACTGAATAACTTTTCGTAGATGTGTGCATTCAATTGTTAATTATCGCTTCCCCGTGCCTCGGATAGGATATTGAGTCTTCAGTCCTGGCTGCCAGTCAAAATATACACACACCGATTTTAAACATGGATGTAATACACACAATCGTTGTTGCCAATGATCATAAAGATGTTTCTACTTCCTGGGAAATTACGTGTACAATAGGCTAAACAAAATTCTAAATTTATACCCTATGTCCAAGAATTTTTGTGTAAAAAGGCAGTAACTCAATGGCTATATGACTTAGACTATGACGGCACTGAAAATATAATTTCCACATTAAAATAGACGACTACCATAAATACACATATACATACAACACACAATTCTCAAACACTACACTTATACACACATACACACACAACTCTCACACGCAACAGTCACACACATTCACAAAGCTACACAGACAAACACACACACTACTACGGTTTATAAATTATTTCTCTTATTTTTGTTTTTGTGACACTGTTTTTGATAGGCGTAGATACTTAGCTAACTTTTGTAGTGTTTAGAGGAGAGGACTGGAGATCTGTCACACAGGTTTCAAACCTAGCTCAGACTCCAGCACTCAACAAGAGATCTTTTTTTACGGTACCTTTGTATTGTACCTTATTGAGAGAAATAAACAATATTTATTATTTATTATTATTATTATTATAGATATTAAAACGCATATTTCTTCTTTCTCGTGTGTAATTATATTATTGTCGGTGATTACAAACCACCTTAAGGCCTCTGACATGGCCTAACAATTGTTGTCCTGAAACAAGAACCGGGACCAACAGCTTTAAGTTCCCCCTGAAGCACGATACCGCTTCAGTCAAACGGCAGCACTCTGATGTATATGCCACACACGGTCACCCATCCAAGCGGCGACCTGTGCTAGCATTACTGAACATTGCCGAACTATAACGAACGGCAAGCCAAATCACGCTATGAGCGCTTTTACATTATTTCGTTAGCTGTATTTATATGCCAAGTAACATAATATAATTCTATTGTTTTGTAAAGTCACGTTGTAAATACCATATTATACCTTTATTCATTTTTTTTGTGAATAATACTACGGCCACGCGCGTCTTTGTTTTTGGTTTTGTAAAAAAGAAATGGTTTTTCATTGTTAGGTTTGTTTAGAATGGAACCCGTTTTTAATTGTATGAGGCAAGAAAGGAAATGTTTTTCATTACCAAAAAAAGTTATTGATGAAATAATACCAGATGTACCCGTGTTAACTTTTATGCAGCAATAGAAGTTGAATTAAAATGTTCATTGTTTAGTTTAATTTGTATTTAATACTCCAGGTAAACACTTGCACATGAATTTTACAATTGTTAAGAAATTTTTATTTCATATTATTGTGTTAATAAAACTGCAACATTTCTTTAGTTTCAAATAAAATATATTTTATAATATTATACTTAGTACCAATTTCAAGAACACGACTTCAATTAAATTATAACGACAAAACAAAAAAAAACACTCATGTAACTTTTTATACTAGACACAAGCTGAAATAATTTACAACAAAATCCACTTTTACGTAAAAGAACAGTCTAAACAAAGACAAAAGTACTAAATTCCTAAGCAAAACATTATGAATAGTAAGTTTCCAAACAAACTTATCTCATAAAGCCATGGATTCGATATGAATAACGAATAATATTCATGATTTTAATATACCTAGTTACAGAGAGACTCAGTAAATCGTAGCGCCCGTAGACGCTGCTACGACCGTAGACGTGTAGCAAGTGCTACGAATAGGCTATAACTATTTTACTCAGCTTTAATGTATTTCGAATTCTCGTACGGTTGCGACTTATTTATATATATGGGGAATATTTATTACTTGTCCTGCATGTATGTATGTATGTATGTTGTATAGTTTATTAATGTGTTTGGTTAAACGGAACAATACTTAGTAATTATTATAATATCCTAGGCCGATTTAAACAGGGTACCTATTCCAAACTAGGCAGAGCCTGTACGCCACACTGATAAACATCATTATATAATCTTAAATAAAAATAACTGCTTCGTTAGTCTCGCGGTATAAATGTGCGTGTGGGATTGGGTTCTCGGGTTCGATCCCCGGGTCGGGCAAGGTGTTATTGGGGTTTTCCGTTAGGAAATTCTCAGTAGCAGCACGGAGTTTGGTAATGTGCCCGGTACGGCAATAGGCTCGCCCCCTATTACGTGGGACTAAAATAAATCTGGCAAAAAGTGGGTGTAGCAATATACCTCCGCCTATCTCTTCGGGTATATAGGCGTAAGACTATGTATGTATGTAAATAAAAATAAATTAATTATACCCACACACGGAACAAATTATCCTGCTCATCACTCAAAGTTTTGTTCTGGTTGATAATCGAACCTAAGGCTTAACAGTTAGCGTTACAAATTAACCACTAACCCAACAGACCAGTTAACGTTTTTTGCAGTCTTGAAGAAAACTTAAAAACTTGAATTCAATTATTTCGCTGCCATTACTACATTTATTATAAGATAGTATAATATTTTATTTAATTGTACTCTGACTTACTTTAATGTCTCCCATCAATTGTCAAGAACAGTTTCTGATTGGCGACGACTTTATCAGCACTCAGATAAGCTTTGAATGTTCTATAGGCTAAAATTATGACAATGACTGCGTTGGAAGATCTTGCCTATTCATTTACTATCTTAAGCAGTCCAGATGATGAATTTAATTTAAGATATCTGTACAAAACTAATATTTAATCTTTATTCTTTTAAAAGACAACATATATTTAAATGTTGTGTCACAGGACTTACGAACATACAATTAATGGGCACAAAGAACAACCAGAGGGCCAATTCTCGTATTTTATATGATATTGAAATTATATTTCGAACGAAATGTGATTATATTTTGAATTGACTCAGAATCGGTATTCTGCTAACCTAATGTCATTATCGTATATTTTGAAATAAATAGTTCGTCGTTGACACATACTTTGACACTTGTTTCCATTTACGATCTAATTACAATTTCATTCAAATATCAGTTTATTTAGAATACCATTTGTGACGTAAGTATGAGACTGACATTATATTGAAACTGTATTTTGAACGAATATAGATACAATTTGTAATCACAGAAAATACTATCTCGTTCGGGTATGGAACACACGCCACTCGGCATAGTGTCAATCAGGGAGACGTCCGCTTAAACCACTCTGCCCTTCGTGAAAACAGAAATATGCATTTTATTTGCATATTAAATATACTGTGTTGAAGATCTAATTGTCAATATCATGTGACCAAAAGCGCACATAATACGCTTCATCTTAAGCCTTATTTTTTGATAAAAGTATTAAGCATTAACTAAAGAAGTATATCTATTAAATAAATTAATTCACGCAATAATAAGACCCGAAATAAACTTTATTCGAAGAATATTTGGCCTAAAAACATCACATTCCTCTTATTCCAACGCAGAAACTTACTTAATCCTAGGAACGAGCTTAATCACCGAGTAGCAGTGCGTCATACATGCAATTTAGCTCTCATACATACATTCATACAAAGTCTGCATTGTCTCCGTTTCAGAACATTTCTGAACAATAGTGCACGCCTGAAAATTATTATTGTGACCTGAATTCAGTAATGAGTTAAGTTTTCCTCTTGACTTGACTCAGTTATTGCTGGTGCCTTTTTATTTGAGCTGTTTTACACTGGCGGCATTGTTGCTATATCTTGAGGCATAAATGGTCAACATGCCTGTTGATGCCTATTATTTGTTATGCTGTTCTAGTTTCTGACCGTTACTTTACTCGCTTGGTGTAAAGATTAAACTAGGGTGTAGGTCATGTCAATGTATGCGCTATTTCAGTATAGATGAAGACATTTATTCGCCAGAACATGGTGCAATGGATGTTTCATCGTAATAATACAGTTTGACTAATTTTTCACCCATAATGGACATGCGGAATTACTAGTATATTTACAAACTAGGTACAAATATAATAGTAGATATTATTATGCTTCAGAATTCAAAATTCGATTATTTTAAATTACACTTTTCCGAGTTACCAATGTTTTGATTTCTCTTAAATAGCCTTAAGGGTAATTCACTTGTTATGTGAGGATTATTGTTATAAATATTTATTTAAATATTGTAGCTATTCTATTTAATATACCTAAGGGTGCTCTTACATAGTTATTATAAGTTACGTATTACTTACATTAAAAAATCTGTACAGTAGTTTCGGATTGCAAAAACAACAATAATTTATCCGTATTCCTCACAAAATATTCTTATGAGCTAGACATTTTTTATAAAAGGTTGTTTTGATACTACTCACAATATCTTGTATCAGTAAAGTGATCTTAAATTATTGAACGAACGATGTGTCTATATATAGACAAGATTGCTTCTTACTATTGGATATGATAGAACTAGATCACTACAAGCGTCGACGGTAGGCGTACTAAAAATAAAATACTTGATAGGATAAGGAGGTTTCATGATATAAAAGGAAGAAAATTAGATTCTCTTTACGGACATGGCAACTTAAATAGCAATAGTTTTTGAAGAGCTATTTAGATATTGAACTTTATTTTGTAAGGAGCTGTACTGTATTAAAACAATTATAATCAAATATCACTAATATAATCAGTCAGTCACTCTTCCTGCAATGCTACAATTTAGCACTTGCAACAGTGCTCAAATATTGGGTACTCGAAGCAAAGGCACGTGGTACAATAGCCCAAAAGACTATTTCAAATTAAATTCACCAGTATAAGAGAATTTAACCAGTTTTTGGTACAAAACACATTAAGACTACTTATGCGTATTCAAAGACAAAGCACATGCGTGGCGAAAGTAATGAGAACGAAATAATTCAAGCATAAAAGAAATGCCAAGGCTACACAAGTGGAAATCCGAATTCCCCGGCCTCCGGAAGGATGCCTTAGTCGATGTGCGAATGTAGCAGATTGTCATGTCGCATGTTCGCAAGTGTGCCCTAAGCTTTATTATAACATAGACAATTGTGTGTCTCTGTAATGATAAGACGGAGAAAAGAACCTTTTTTTAATGAAAGAATGGAACTGACTCAGGGATTTTGTAAGCATTTTTCCTAGTTATAATGTCGGATACGATTATTTGAAATGTCGATGTAATAATGAAATGTCGAGAGGTCTGTGGGGACAGTGAATTGAAGAGGTTACTGATTTTTCATTTCGATGTGTAATGAAAAAAAAAATTGCTTAGTGTCTTCAAAAATATTTCAGTGGTAAATCATTATTCATTTATTTTTGTATTGATTCGAAAAAATACAGACTACTGAAAATATTTTTTGACAGAAAAGCTCTAACTAAACTCTAATATTTTTATATATATAAATATAGTCTCTATGTATCTTCTTTATCATTCTATGACCCTGAACTATTCTAAAATTTTGCACTAAGTAATGCCTTCTATGTAAGTTTAGTTGACTACAAAATATTACTCCAACTCTAATACCCTAAACTAGAACCCGAACCCATAAATTCGTCAAACAGATTAAGTCCGCGATAGTAACAACTTTGTTAGCACCGACAGGCCAAGTTAAACTGGTCGTAAGTTACAGATATTCTAAGAAATATGTTCCAATAAATATTTTATGAATTATGTACCTGAACATCGATAGGAGATAAACATAATATTACTCTACATCCGTATGTCTCTACCGGGACATTGCCTCTACATTTTGAGAGTTTATTTAGTTTTTGGTATACAAAATAGTTTTATGTTGATTTGGTTGTAAAGATGAAATATCTTCGGTTTTTATATTAACCGGAAGACTTGGTTGACATGCTTTTTATGGACTTCACTATGGTTATTAATATATGCCCTATACCTACGGGCATGACCATTTAAAAGACAAGGAAACATTCCATTGTCCACAAGCATTATTTCTTTACTGACTCCGTGGTCCAGTGGATAGCGTATGCGACTGCTGATCGGAGGTCCCGGGTTCGATTCCCGGATCGGGCAAAAGTGTTACTGGGTTTCCGAAATCTCAATAGCAGCACGGAGTCTGGTGATGTGCCCGGTAACGGCAATAGGCTCGCCCCCTATTACGTGGGACCTAAAAATTCATGGCAAAATGTGGGTGTAATATAACACCTCTGCCTACCCCTTCGGGGATTACAGGCGTGAGCCTTTCGCCCTGCTGGACTTAAGGCTCTCTAAATTTGCTTCACATTAACACTGTAAGTCAAAAGAAGGATTTGACCTACTTTAACTTGGTGGCCAAAGAGGTTTTTACAGGGTTTGATGTTGAGATATCCTTCTCTTTGCAAACATATTATTGACTTCGTGTATTTCCTTTGTTTAAAAGCGGCGATAGCCTAGTGGTGTACGTAACTCCGGGCACACACCTCTGACTTTTCGAAGCTATGTGTGTATTAAAAATGTTCATTATCGCCCGCTTAACAATGTACCTGGTAGGTAGCAATAGGCTCGCCCTCTATTACATTGGGACGGAAACATAACTGGCGAAGTGTGGGTGTGTAATATACCTGCCTACCCCTTCGGGGATAAAAGGCGTGAAGTTATTTATGTATGTATGAATGTATTTCCTTTAGTTGCCTGTTACGATACCCATGGAATGATACTCGTATGTCATAATTTTACTTATAATGTTATTGCGGGTGCCGCTATTAAAAATCGTTTACACCCACTCAAAGGCTAATACAATTTTAAATAGTCTGTAAGAGAGACAGGTTATGATTGATAAAAAATGAAAAATATATATAAAACTGATTGTTGAATAGAAAAAGTGTCAATACAAATCCTTAATATTTCTAAAAGACCTATCTAACGATATCCCTTACAATGTAATAGATAGTATTTCCAACATTTATTTCAAAACGTAGGCGTAATCGAAATGTATACAATGTATTAGGTACTACAATATTATATTTCAGCACATTAGTGTCAAACACAACAATGAAAAGTTTCAACCCTTAATGCCAAGTTCTTCATGTATTATAAACCCATCTAGTTATCTTAATATATAAAATCCTTGCGTTACTGACTGACTGACAGACACGCTACAGCCGAAACTATTGGGCGCAGGAAGCTGAAATTTGGCATGTATGTTCCTTGGGGACCGTAAGGGTGCACTAAGAAGGGATTTTCCGAAATTCCCACGGGATCGGCCAATACGAGTAAATTAAAAAAAAATGCAGGCGTAGCTGCTGGGGTCCTCTAGTATTGTATAAAACTTGCATATTTATATGTAAGTACAGTTTCTTATTTGCACTCTTATGACGGCTAATTAAAAGATTCCACAGATAACAGAATGAGAGATACTATGTAATAGACAGTATGAATTAAAGTGTTTGCAAGCAAAACACAGAAATTTAAAATTTATTGCTGGACACTAAAGAAAAAGTAACGAATCTTTTTTAAAGTTTCTACGGTTATTAGGCGTCGTATCTAGCTTACCCACTTGAAGATATTTCACGTAAATCTACGACCCTATATAAAATACAATCCAACATTTATTTGAACATCAACCATTAGCTTTTTCTGTAATAATACTGTAATAATATGTCTAGGGTCAACTCGTGTAAACCAATCAGTACAGCCTCCAGCTATACCTACCCAATAAGACAGAACGTAGAGGTCAAATATTACAAACTACTAATAAGTGAACGTTCAATAAATGTACATTACATTACATTCTAGATATTGTAACTTTGTACAAGACCTTTGTCTATTTACTTAGGTATTTTATATTACATTCTTGATTTAAGACTTGAATGTTACTTAGCTGGTAGTGATATTCAATATTAAATGATACAAAACTATGCCACGTTATTCATGACTGAAATAGACTTTAGGTAACAGCTATATCCTAACTACCTTTAGAAAAAAAATACCATGACATCAGTCAGTTGGAACATGAAAAAATTATAAAGAAACAACAAACTTTCGCATTTCTAATATTAGTATGGATAATCCTATGGACGTGGCAGGAGGGATGGATGTCATCATCGTCATCCTAACGCTGTCACAGTTCTGTTGCAATCCAAGGGTCATGCCTTGGAGCCTGAGGTCTGCTTTCTGACTGTACCTCCTCCACCTCGCAGGATCTTCAGCATCCCTGGTGGTAAGTCGATGGTTGATGGATGTATCGATGTTTCTTACTCTTTCACGCAAAAACAACTGAACGAATTATGATGAAATTACATATTAAGCTGCTCAAAGCTTTCATTCCCATATTCTTTAAAGAACTAATAGCATCAGATTAATTCACACATTAAAAGCCTACACACTATTTTCACAGTCTACCAATTGTTTATTTTGAACTTTGTCTATATTGAGCTACCCTAGAAGAGGAGTCCTACCTGTGGTACATGAAAAACAAAACAATATTATGTTAGGAGCGTCTGTTTATCCGTCTAGTAAGAAAACATGGCGACCGCGTTGTCCGGTCCACTGCAATTAGCGGACCGAATAGGACACTTTACACTACACGAGAAATATTTTTTTTGTATTTTTCGTTGTTGGATTCAGAATTAAAAAATCGGATAAAAGAAAATACGCTACGTTATAATACTACTCGAATTTGCCCGTAGTTTCGCTCGTGCCGTTGTGTGTATCTTGTATTGCGGTGAAAAGTAGCATACATGTATTCATTTTCGAGCCTCCTAAGAATTTCTACACACAAATAACATCAGCCTCGACAGTCTGTAAAATGTATTACCAGCTGCATGTTGTGTTTGTGTCCAAAATATCTGTGGCAATAGGACACGAACTACATCCACGTCGAAGTTTCTATGAAAGCGGCGATTAAACGCCTAAGCTAGGGGTTTCGCATTTGAATGGTCGCGGGTTTAACTCTCATACAATGTATTGTTTCAGTAAACTAGGTCTGATTTTAGTTTATTTGAAACTTCTGAGCTTATAACCTATTACGACTGTCATTTAAAAGCCATGATACAGATCGTAAAAGAAAATATTTTATTTTCACAGCTGCAGTAACTAATAATCCTTACAATACTTGGCGTTGTAAGAACAAAAGTATCAAAGTCGCAAAACACACACAAACCTCATAAAATTGTTCTCCGCACCACAATAACAAAAAATAAAGTGTTAATTATTTGCCTACTTTAAACTCGAAAACAAAACCACCCATTTCTATAACAACACCGAGCACCTGTCTCAAACAATATTATTCTAATTTAAAACGGGCGCCCGCACGCGTTGTGCATAACTCCGAACGCGAAACATTATTAATACACAACGAAAACAATGCAGCATGGTATTTTCGGCCTTACTAACCCACCTACGTACAAAAATCCATTCTCGTTCAAAAATGGAATATTGGAAATTCCATTCTGGTTAAAAAATTGAGTATTGCAGATTCCATTTTGGTTTAAAAATGGAATGCCTGAGTATCGTCACCGTATCGTACACGTCCCGTCCCTAGTAAAAACTAGCTTTCACGCTAAAAGCAAGCTGTGTGTTTTTTTTCTATTTTGTTTCGTTTCGAGTTAAAATTAGTGGGGGCGTGCGTTTTACTGTGGCCACACATGCTACCGAATTGTGTTGTGTGGAATAGTTGCTTTTAACAGCACCTGTTAAATGTTGCGAAGTTTTACAGTCATCTTTTGTATCTTACTTGTAAACGTTGCGATTTAGTATAGTTTTAGAAAATACATACATGCATACATATCGTCACGCCTTTTATCCCTGAAGGGGTAGGCAGAGGTGTATTTCTACACCCACTTTTCGCCAGATATACTTTAGTCCCACGTAATAAGGGGCGAGCCTATTGCCGTACCGGGCACATTTCCAGACTCCGTGCTGCTACTGAGAATTTCGTGACAGAAAAACCCAATAACACTGCCCGACCCAGGAATCGAACCCGGGACCTCCCGATCCCACGCGCACATTTATGCCGCGAGACCAACGAGGCAGTCGTATAGGGTTTGATGTCGAGTTTTCCGTCTCTACGCAAAGATGGTATTTGCATCGTGTTAAAAAAAAAATCGTGTAAAAGTAGAAAATCTTTTTATAAAAAAGTTTTTAAAAACTTACTTATATCTTTGAATATGTAGACAGTTGTAGTTAGGCAATGTGGAGTTTCCTCTTTAAGTTTCATACTTCCAAATTTTTTCTCCATAGGAAATGTAATCAAAACAGTACTAAAGCCTTTAAGTAGATGAACTTTTACAAAATTCAATTGGCTGTATTGCAAAACAAGTATCTAAATGTACTTTTAAATGTAGTTCTTGTTTTGTCTAGTATAGCAGTTATTAATTTAGTGGAATTATAATAAGTAACGACTTTTTTCATGGTATAAAATAGTATATCTCTGGCAAACAAAATATCCCGATAAGCGGCAATAGGTTCGCCACCTATTACGTGGGATCAAAATACTGGCGAAAACTGGGCGTTTAATATGCCTCTGCCTACCCCTTCGGGGAAACAGGCGTGAGTCTATGAATGTATGTATGTAGAATAGTATACATAACTCTCAGATAAAGTCTGGTGATAAACTAAGTCCTTATTTATTAACAAGGGCTATAAGTTTGAAACCCGAGACCTTAAAAATCACAGTCTAACACCCCCTTACTAAGCATCCTTCCCTAGCTCCTAAATATAATTAATTCATATCTTGTAATTTATAAAGCTCAGTTTCCATCGTTGCTAAGAACCATGAGATATTAAAACGCAATTATACTGTAACTCAGCGCAGACTCGAATCCGGGATCTTTATTACGTTTCTTATTTCTTTTATTTTGAAACGTTTCTTTTAGTTTTGAGTTAACCCGTTTTAAGTTCAACGGGGGTAAAATTAAAAATTATACGTTCGCTGAGTTTTATCTCTTGATGAAAATGTTAAAATAAAAAAATATCTTCACGGTTTGAGTGAGCAGGGGTATCTAATCGTGTGTGATGGCAGCTTGCCCTTTGATGTGCCACTTTTGTCGTGATATGATGGTATTTCGTGTGGTATATGATGCCTATATTGTGTGTAACGACCCCTTTAGAGAAGCGGCGAAGCCTTATGAGAAATCTTGACTTAATAAGAAATAAGCGACGATTGCATGGGAGGTGTGACGTTTTTGTCATGTGTTAGTACGTAGGAAAGATTGCGAGGGGAACAGGGGTAAGGATGCCACCATAAAATACAATTGACTGTGCTAGTTAAGAATGTTATGGTCATAATTTAGACCAATATTGTATTTCATTAACAGTATAATACATTCCGTATTTTTTGTAAGTACATTTTAAAATACATAAAAAACACAGTAGTAAAACTAGAATTTTTTTGTGTTTATAGTAATAAAACAGACTGAAAATTCAATAACAATCTTGATCAGACATCGTGCTATATAGATAATTCTTAAAAAAGAAATCGTACCAACCTCAAATCGGACACATGAAACATTTGCTCCACAATTACACAACATACGAGCGACGATAAAGATCTAAAAAAGTCTCAATTAAACCGAACAGTTTACCCATCAGTACACAGATAAACAAACAGTATCTTGGCAGCAGTATGGCGTATCAAACCGTATGCGTAATCATCAGATACATAAACATAACTTCACGCCTTTTATCCCCGAAGGGGTAGGCACACTTCGCCAGTTATGTTTTGGTCCCTATGTAATAATTTGCCCCCTATTGCCATCTACCGGGCACATTGTTAAGCGAGCGATAATTAACATTTTTAATACACACATAACTTCGAAAAGCCAGAGGAGTGTGCCCGGGGTAACTGGGGTTCGAACCCGAGACTATCCTCTCGGCAGTCCGTTACGTACACCACTGCGCTATCGCTTATAATCAAATCATTACATAGTGTTTGTTTCCCCATCAACCCGCAGTTTTCCCCATAAACTTGGTTCGAACGGTGTTGTTGGCAGCTGGCCATTGAGTGTTGCCAAAACATACGTGCTATGCTTATGGGTTTATTTGCATTGTAAAGCTGAGCGGAGCTTTTCATGTGTGGTGCAGTAGTTCAAGTACACCTTGCCTATGGCAGTGGGTTCAATCACCACGAGTGACATAATTTTGTTTACATTTTGTGTCTGTGCCTCTTATATCTGAGGTTTTTTTTATAGAGTCACGCCTGTATCCCCGAAGGGTTAGGCAGAGGCGTAATATTACACCCACATTTCGCCATGAATGTTTAGGTCCCACGTAATAGAGGGCGAGCCTATTGCTGTTACTGGGCACATCACCAGACTCCGTGCTGCTACTGAGAATTCGGAAAAACCCAGTAACACTTTTGCCCGACCCGGGAATCGAACCCGGAACCTCCGATCAGCATTCGCATACACTATCCACTGGACCACGAAGGCAGTCCTATCCACTGGACCACGAAGGCAGTCCTATCCACTGGACCACGGAGGCAGATTTGATTTATTAAAATTTCATCTTGGCACAGAGCCAACGAGACCAGATGAATAAGTTGTCTATATTAGAAAGTCAACGATTGGCAAATTTTACATGAGTACAGAATGGAGAGCATACATGAAAAATTTTATGAGAGTGAATGAAGCAAAATAGTTATGTCAGGATCGTTGCAAATGGCGATCTGTAGTCTCTGTCTACCCCTCTGGGAAGTAATCTTGCGTCTATATACCTATGTGCCGAGTTGATTTAAAAGATAGTTATGTTACTTCTATAAACGTTATGTCATTGTGGTGGATATTAAGAAAAGCTTTTGACAGATTAACGTACTCATTTAGGATCAGTGTAGTAAGCTGTAGATTCATGGTAAATTATGGTATTGATTATTTTATACAAGATGGGACTATCTCAAACCTATGAGTAGGTTGGAGGGTCATTTATACCACCTTAGGTGAGGCGCTATCTAGTAGATTAATTAAAAAAAATGATTTTTAATTTGATGTAGGTATTTATCAAGATTTTGATGTATTTATCACAAATAATTTAACAGGTATTATTTATCGAGGACTGGTTTGAAGAAAAGATACTATATTTTTTTACATAAAATTATAATTTTTTTTCATAACGAATATTCAATATACCTATATATAGTATGTTCAAATACCGATGATGAGATAATTACTAATATATTAACGTGGCACTAAAATTATCAGGCCATGTAAACTAATGTGTCGTTAAATTTAATTGCGCTAATAAATATAAATTCTGGTTTGCTCTAGGACTTGCAAATACATATGTCAACAAATTATGTGATTAATATTAGGTAGTATATATATTATATTAATTTTCATTACATCATTAATTACATGTGATATTGTACCAGATGAGTTTTGGCCCTTGATATGACTTACATTCCTTTAGTATGTGTCGCGCCTGTTTCAACAATATTGGCTATCAAAACATAAATTAACGAAATTACAACAATGAGCAAATTAATAACAAAATATATTTCGTAACATAAATTTATTAAGTTCAAAATAGGACGAAATCCATTCGAATATTATAAATCTGGAGAGTTTTGGTTGCGCGCGCTAAACGCAGGAACTAATCGACCGCCCCCCCGTGGGATCTCCACCTTGTCGTGGTGGGGGGGCTCAGTAACCGTGGATTGGTCACCCGCGGTGAAGCTAAGAGGGATCCAGGAGGGGACGCTCCGCGTGGGCTTGGAGGGGCCTGCGCAGGATGCGTCCAACGGTGCGGGTGCGAGGGACAGTTCTGTCTGTCCCTCGCAGTCGGGTGCGGTCGCGGGAGGAGAGGCGTGTCGGTGTTGCGTTGCCGCACGCCCTATCTCCCGCGACCAAATGGGGGCGCACCATTCGATGCGTCGCGGTGGGGCCGCAGAGGAAGAGGAGATGCGGTGTTGCGTTGCCGTCCTCCCTATCCTCTGCGGCCGCTGGGCGTTTTGGCGGCGGAGTCCAACATCTTCATCCGTCACCAAGGGGGTTTTGTTCGGGGCCCGCCTGACCATCTGGCGGGCCAATACCCGTCGGAGAGTGGCGACGAGTGCTTTGGTGATGCCCCACCCTCCGACACACGGGTACATGGCGGAAGTCGAGGTGGTTTTTAGTGGAAACACCACATACTCCGGCTCTTATTTCCCCCAAGAGTCGGAGATCCGAAGGGATTTTCCACCTCGTAAAACAAAAAAACAAAAAAAAAAAGGAACTAATCGACCGATTTGAATAATTCTGTTTGTATTGGATAACCCCTTTATCTAGGAAGGCTATAAGCTTTTTTTATATAGGCAGCGATAGCCTAGTGGAGATACCAACAGACTGCCATGCAAAGGGTATCGGGTTCGAATCCACGGCGCGCACCAATGACTTTTCGGAGTTATGTGCGTATTGAATTATCAATTTATCGCTTGTCCCGTGCCTCGGAGAGCACGTTAAGCCATCGGTCCCGGTTGTCATGAAGATCTTTGACAGTCGTTATAGGGCGTCAGTACCTTCTAAATAAACTGACACTAGTGTCAACCATGGCATATTGCTATCCCTTCGGGTTGCGGAGGTCAGACAGGCAGTCGCTCTGTGGAAAAGCTAATGTTCAGCCAAATCCGGTTAGACTAGTAAGCGGACCCCAGGTTGAAACTGGGATAACGCTACGAGGATGATGATTATGATGCTACTATAAGCTATTTAACATCACGCTATGCGTCTAAGGTGCAGAGGAGTAGCCCTAAATAATGCTGGTGTAATCGCGGGCTTAGCTAGTTGTATAATATGAAGCCTAGCGAATGCTTCTTGTGTTATAGTGTGCTACTGCTTAGAAAATACTCACATTTCTAGGCTATATAACAAGTCTGTTTCACAACCCTCTGAGAAGTCATCTGATAACGTGTCAGATGACAATACAAATTAATAATTTGAACGATATTATTTACGTTACGTGTTTGTTAGGGGTGTAATATTACACCTCTGCCTACCCCTTCGGGGGTATCCCGATCGTGGCGTGAGTCTATAAATAAATAATAAATATTGTTTACTTGGATGCAGTGATCGTGGCTGTCGTAATTTAGGACGCTTCAGAAGCATGTCTATATTGTCTGTATTATAATCATTGCACATTAAATTAGTCTGTTTACATTAAATGAAATGAAAAAAATGTGTCCTCTTTGGGAAACCCATTATAACTAAAGTAAAACTTTCAATATACATTCATACATACATAGTCTCACGCTTATATCCCCGAAGAGGTAGGCAGAGGTATATTGCTACACCCACTTTTCGCCAGTTTTATTTTAGTATCACGTAATAGGGGACTTTCAATATACCTTGAAAAATATCTCAAGCACTTTTTATACCAAAGACACAAATACCATAAGTACTTACAACCTCTTAGGCACGTTTCGATATTGCTCACTGCGCTACGTTTTATTGTTTATTATAATACACCCTGGGGGGTAAGCAGTACCATAATAATATTATTACGACACTTGTATACGTGACAATGTGCCTAGGCTTTTTAGAGAATATGAAATTATATTGTTTTGTCTAAACTTATGTAGCAAAATGTGTTTTTGCAATGAAATTGGTTGTTACTATCTGTTATAGATGTAACTATTTAAACCAGCCTCCTTGATCAAATTATCTGAACGTTAATGCCAGTCGTTACGAAACAAAATGGCTTGAAAATATGAATTTTCCTATTTTTATTTGTTCAAGACTTTGAACTAGTCTGTATGATCAAGTAACTTGAATGTCTATGGCTATATATATTTTTTATAGACTGCCTCGTTGGTCTCGCGGTATAAATGTGCGCGTGGGATTGGGAGGTCTCGGATTCGATTCCCGGGTCGGGAAAAGTGTTATTGGGTTTTTCCGCCTTCTCGGTAGCAGCACGAAATCTGGTAATGTGCCCGGTACGGCAATAGGCTCGTCCCCTATTACGTGGGACCTAAAAATTCATGGCGAAATGTGGGTGTTATATATCACCTCTGCCTACCCCTTCAGGGATTCAGGCGTGAGTCTATAAAAAGTCTTTTTTATAGTCTCACGCCTGTATCCCCGAAGGGGTAGGTAAAGAAGGGGTAGGGTAAAAGCGAGAATATTATCTTGTCATAAACCCCTGAATAGTATACATAGCTACAATTCAAGCTTGACAGTTGGAGTACGATTTTGATACTTATTTACTACGCTATAAGAACGGTACAGAGGTCACAATGTATGTCTAGCTTGATGAGAATAGAGATATAGTACGAGCAATATGTCGTTGACATCTTTTTAATATACGCCGTCATGTTCTTTAAAAAAAATCGTGCTGTAATTGCCATCTTAAACTAACCCTAAGACTAAGATAGGTCTAAAAAATTATTTATTTACAGACTTACGCCTGTATCCCCGAAGGGGTATGCAGAGGTGTAATATTACGCCCACATTTCACCATGAATTTTCAGGTCCCACGTAGTAGGGGCGAGCCTATTGCCGTACCGGGCACATTACCAGACTCCGTGCTACTACTGAGAATAAATTAGAGGACTAAAAATGTATCAAGAGAAAAACCGTACTTCATGTGTGATAGACATGTTTATTTAACACTAATACACGGTGCATTACATATCTTTTAAAACTGGGTTTGTGTCACTGGTTTGTTAATATTAACAAACCGAAAGTTAAAATAGCTCTAAACATACACAAATGAAGTAATCGTCCAATATATACTAAATAGAAATCCAGTAAATAGTCCTATAAAACGTTTGTGAATCATTTTGTAAAGTTTTTAATTCAAAACAAGCGTAGGTGCTTTAATAACAAGTCTGAGAACAAAACCCAATGTGTTTTCGTTTCAAATTGTACAAAGAGCGACTTCAAAGAGCGCATTCCTCCCATACATCTGAGTTTCCCATCTTCCTAAAGCATTAGTCCAACAAAAAGGCAACCTTATTACAACATGGCAAAGTCTATTTTCATTCTCATCAAAATATCAATAGTATTGCCGTAAGGTACTGTCTGCGAAAATGATTTACAATTAAGGGAGTTCCCACATCTTGTCTCTTTTAATTCCTTTGTGAGGATCGAATTAAAAAATAATACGCCGTCCCTTTTTAAGTCGTTTGATTAAGAGGAGATAAAAATTTATTCGAACAGATATCGGAGATGTTAATGAGAACTGTCTGTTTTATAATGGGGGAGAGACGTTACTATGAGGGAAAGTGGATTTTATTGATTGGAAGAACCTCTCAATTTATATTTGGATGTCGGATTTTGTGAAAGTTATCGTATTTATGAATTGTCGCTGAAGCGAGTGTTTTTGGGTGTAATTATGTGCGCTCATTATCTCTTTGTGTGAGAGTTTTGGCTCGGAAATAGTATCGTAAGTTCTTATATAAATGGTTGGGAAATATGTTTTTTGTGATACGTTAAGTCTTTGTCTCAATGTCTTTTGTAGTTTGTGTTTTATACACTTTGCGGAAATTACAATATGATGTGGAAGATTACAGTATAAATTATAATACATTCAGTTATAAAAGCTCTTCAAAAGCTTAGTCATCACAAGACCAGCGATTTCAGAATAGCTGCACCCAACCCTTACATTAGATACTTATTCCACTTTTACAACCATAATTAAAAAACCAATAAACAAGAAAAGAATGTTCAAAAAAGTGTCGTAGTTAATAAGTCCGTAATATTTCAGTGCTGTCAAGAGAAAAAGCGAACAGCTTTCACATTTTTAATACTCTGCAAAATATAAACAAAAAACCAACATTTACCACCGCGACGGCAAATGACGTACAAATTCGAAGATAATTTAGAGCCGCCCAAACATTTTTCGACGTAAAAAACCGAATAACATGTATACGGACGTAATGATCCGTCCTACGATTCTGTTTACTCATCTCTCGGTGACCAGCTTCGTAAGACCTCCCACACCTCCCTTGAGCTCCGAAAACTTGGACTTAAAACGGGGAGGTATAGTAAAGATGAGGGTCATCTTAAAGTGGGCGGCATATAACAAATTGCGTAAACAACTTTAGTGGGGACGTCAAAATAAGACTGATGAACTTTTAACTTGGATATCAGATACATTAAGTATTTTAATAGCGATTGGTTGCGGCTGATGGGTAAAAAATTACCGACATATTTTATGTTTTACGTTCAAAATGTCGACACTTATTTATAGTCTCGGTTTTTATGGAGACTGATGTTATTACTAGACTTTAAAGCGTGACGATTAGTCTGAAATCCGTGACTTTATTCTTTGCTATGGGTCATTTGTATCGGCTTGTAGTTTACACGGTAATTTAAATTAGCGAATGATTTTACAATATGGTATCAATTTACGTGAAAGGTAGCTTTTGTCGGCAAGTTTACTATATTTTCTTGTTTCCAACTTTGAAACTTTAATATAAAGTACACTCTTTGTTACGTACTCTATAAATATCAAGCCTTCAATATTCAAGGCTTGATATTTATCAAGAACCTTGCTTGCAAGAAACCAATGTGATGTCAATTTTAATAGATTAATTTTCTAGATACTGCAATTGTGCTTTTGAATACTAATGTCAATTTTTCTTTTGTTACAGGTATGAAAACTTTGAATATTCATCTGTAAAATATCGGTCTTCAGAAGTGAAGTCAGCACAGTTTTCACCAAGGTTGTTTTTTGGTACGGGTCGTCCATCAAGACCAAAAAGAATATCAATTAAGACGTAAGTTTTCTTTTAATTCCAATATAAGATAATGAGCCTTTCAGCGATAGCGTAGTGGAGATACCAACAGCCTGCCATGCAGAGGGTATCGGGTTCGAATCCACGGCGCGCACCAATGACTTTTCGGAGTTATGTGCGTATTGAATTGTTAATTATCGCTTGTCCCGTGCCTCGGAGAGCACGTTAAGCCGTCGGTTTCGGTTGTCATGAAGATCTTTGACAGTCGTTATAGGGCGTCAGTACCTTCTAAATAAACGGAGACTAGTCTAAACCATGGAATATCGCTATCCCTTCGAGTTGCGGAGGTCAGACAGGCAGTCGCTCCGTGGAAAAGCTAATATTGAGTCAAATCCGGTTAAACTAGTTAGCGGACCCCGGGTTGAAACTGGGATAACGCTAGGAGGATGATGATTAGATAATGAGCCTTTATGTCCTACCTCTGACTAAACTGACACTAGTCTGAACCATAGAATATGACTATCCTTTTGGGTTGCAGAGTTAAGATGGCAGTCGCCCTGTGAAAAAGCAGTACTATTCAGTAAAATCTGGTTAGACTAGTAAGTGAACCTCAGGATGCAACTGGGATGACGCTAGGAAAATGATGATTTAGAAGCCATTGTTTAGGCTTTTACTATTAGTTTTTTTTTATAGACTCACGCCTTTATCCCCGAAGGGGTAGGCACAGGTGTAATATTACACCCACATTTTGCCATGAATTTTTAGGTCCCACGTAGATAATAGTGGGCGAGCCTATTGCCGTTACCGGGCACATCACCAGACTCCGTGCTGTTACTGAGAATTCGGAAAAACCCAGTAACACTTTTGCCAGACTCGGTAATCGAACCCAGGACCTCCGATCAGCAGTCGCATACGCTATCCACTAGACTACGGAGGCAGTCAATTCGTAACTAGTCAGAATATTACTTTTTCCACAAAATGACTTACCGTTCGACTTTCACAATCCAAAAATATGGCTTCATTCTATGGTTAAAACCAGAATATTTGAGATTGCTGATCCGTAACGACTGTCATAGATCTTCATAACTGCCGGGTGCGACGGCTTTACGCACTCCATGAGAAATTGGGAGGTGTGTCCTTTTGCGATAGGTGACCCATCTATAAATCAGACTGTGACGAACGCCCTTTCCCTCGTGAATAGTTTGCTGCGTACGGTCAGCATTTTGAAACGGGTCTCTCTACTATATGTAAATAGTTATTTATATTATTTATAGTTATTATACTTGATCTCTCTCGGTTGCGTCTGTCTGTTTGAATGGATGCGATAACCTCGAAAACGAACGAACGTATTTACCAACAGCTAGTGTAATTCTCGACGAAGGTAGGAGTATACAGTTTATAATAATATAAATATTTATAATATGAAGTCAAACGTTATGTTTATTTATTTGTTTAAAGTATGTATGCATGATATTTATTTATATATTATTTATTTAACTATCGTACCTATTATGTTAATTTTGCTGTATTATTTTGTACCTAGTGTTTAGTTTGACGCTTGCGTGAGTCACTCAAGAGCATAGCTGAAAATCAGCGCCAGGCATCTGCCTGACAAATGCTGAACTATGCCCTGTTCTGACACGCCACACTTATGGTTTTTTTTATTGTTTTTATCGTGTTTTTTATTTGTGTGCGTGTTAAGAATAAAATTATATTTTCTTTTTTCTTATAATTTAAGCGAGCGCAGCCGCGAGCAAATTCTAGTAAATTTATATAATAAAAAAGCAACATCTTGCGATCAAGCCACATCAATAATAATAATAATAATAATAATAATTTATTTATTTACCAAACAAATTACAGATAAAAACACAGATATGTAAGTACATAAATTCACAGCTTATGACAATTGGGTAGTAGTGGGATTGTGTTGCTGAAATCTGTACAATATTATAAACCCTATCTCTTAAACTAGGTATTCCTGAATCTTAAGAGACAGTGTTTGGCTATCAGTTTTACACTTATTAGATTTATACAACAGGTTGGAAACAATGTTGATCGGTCCATTACAATAAGATTTAATTTACTTACATTAAAATATAAAATACAGAAAAATATTGAATTATATAACATTAAAATTGTATAACATTATATGTAGCATTTGTATTCTATATGATGTACAATAAAGAATTTTCTATCTTCTATCTATCTATATTAAATGTTTGTGTGGTGTGTGTGTGTGTGTGTGTGTGTGTGCGCGCGTGTGTGTTGTGTGTGTGTGTGTGTGTGTGTTTGTGTGTGTGTATTTGATATATTAAGTGATGTAGTTTAGAAGAGATTCTGTTTGTAAATAGTCTTGTTTTTGTAACCACTCCGTCACCACATTTTTGGCCTGATATACGTTAAGATCCCTAATACCTAGCTGTTTATGGACGTTTTTGTATAAGTGGGTACTTAGCGTATAGAACTGGTGCCTAGCAAATGTCGTATTGTGTGGGGTACCTGGCGGAATGTTTGTACGCTTTTTTGGATCTGCAGGGGGGAGGGTGCAATGCTTCCTAAGGATAGAATTCAGCACAAAGAGCTGACGGACCGTAAGTACTCCACATTCTGAGTATAGCTGCTTGGTTGGGTATTTTATAGGCTTCCTGGTCATTACTTTGAGTATGGCTCTTTGTGCTCGTTCTACTCGTACAAATTTGGTCTTATTTGCTCCGCCCCATACAGAAATGCAGTAACCTATAATTGATTTGCATAGGGCATTATATACCATATATAAAGTATCACTATTAGCGGACTTTCTGAGTGCCTTAAATATGTGAATGAGTCGCATTACACGAGTGGTAAGTGCATCTAGTTGTTTGTGCCATTTTAGAGCATCGTCGAAATAAGTATGCCCAGGTATTTGATACTGTCAGTTCTACTGATTTTCGGACAAGAACAAGGTTCGGATTTGTCTAAACATGAGTGAGCAGTAATAGTAAAGGAGGGGGGTGGCGATGTATTACGTTGGATAGTAAAGGGGATAAAATATGTTTTATTCAAATTTAGGGTCAGGAGGTTTGAGTTAAGCCAGTTCATTACTTTGGCAAGACATGTTTCTGCTTCTGTTTGAATTACATCCCAGGTAGGTCCATAAACGATTACTGCTGTGTCGTCGGCATAGGCATATAGCTTGGAGCTTGGAAAGTCCATCTTACAGAGGTCATTAACATAGATTTGGAAGAGAGTTGGACCAAGTATGCTTCCTTGTGGTAAACCATATGTAGCTTGGAGCTTGGAAAGTCCATCTTACAGAGGTCATTAACATAGATTTGGAAGAGAGTTGGACCAAGTATGCTTCCTTGTGGTAAACCATATGTTAAAAGCTCTTCGTCACTCAGGTACATATCAATTTTAACACGTTGGGTGCGATTTGTTAAATAATCTTTGAAGATATCCAAAGCAATGCCTCGCACTCCTAGGCGTTCCATTTTTGTAAGAAGTTTGGGAACAGAAACTGTGTCAAATGCTTTGGAAAGATCCAAAAATATACCCATACATTTTATCCTATTATCTAGTTTTCGAGCTACTAGCTGTGTCAGTTCTAAGACGGCATCTTCAGTCGATATACCTGTCCGAAAGCCGTACTGATTGTCAGCTATTATTTTGTATTTCTCTAAAAAAGATCTTAATCGGTTGTTAAGAATCTTCTCCAAAAGTTTAGAGAGTGTGGGCAGAACAGATATGGGTCTGTAGTTGTTGACACAGGTTCTGTCCCCTCCCTTGTGAATTGGATGTATTATAGCTTTTTTGAGTGAGTTTGGGAATATGCCAGTTTGTAAGCAAATATTGCAGAGGTGAGTTATAACCGGCACCAATACAGGACGACTATTTTTTAATATCACAGCCGATATTCCGTCTCATCCTATAGCGCAGTCATTCCGCAACTGTAAAATCAAAGACTCTACTTCGGCCTCATCTACCTCGATTATACCTAGTGAGTTTACGGGCGAGTGTAACGCGTCATATGTTTGCCGATCCGCAGATTGATGTAAGTTATCCCCTGACATAATTTCTTCGGCCATGTTTTTCCCCACCCTACCAAAATAATTACAAACCTCGTTTAGAGAAGTTATGGGGTTGCCCTGTAATTGTAGAAGTTCTACTGGACTATTGCAATTTCTTTGGGTGTTGGTTATTGTTTTAATAGTTTTCCATAATGCCTTAGGATTACTGCTAGCTTTATCAAGTTCATTCTTTTCGTAGCAAGTTTTCAGTCTTCGAAGAAGCGAATTGCAATAGTTTCGATAACGGGTGTAGGTTATTTTTAATATTAGATTGTCTGGTGCTTTTTTTGTTTGGGCGTGCAATTTATCCCGATGTCGAGTACATTTTAGTAATCCAGGTGTCATCCACGGTTTTAACGTTCTGTTTCGTCTTGAGATTTTTATTTGTTTTGTATGTGTAGACATAACTGATTTTAATATATATATGAATTTATTCATAGCTAAATTTGCATCCGTTATTGTATAAATAGTTGTGAAGTCAGTGTTCTCCAACTCTAGTTTGACTGCTTCATAATCTACTCGGCTATATGTATGGTGTTTATTTCGAGTGGGTTTCACGTTGGCCATAGATAGTAACAGAGGTTTGTGGTCTGTGATGTAAGAATTTATTACAATTGTTGTTGCCTGTAAATTAGTTTTCAAGAGAATGTGATCTAAAATGTTTTCTAGTCGCGTAGGAAATGAATGGGCCGGCAGGAGTCCATGCGAGGCGTTTAAAATGAGATAATCCAAACTCCGATCGCTTATATTATTTTGCCTTATATCTATATTTAAGTCGCCAATAAGGGCGATATTTGGGCTATGGATGCTTTCGTAAACATTATTTAAACTAGTTAGAAAGCTATCAAAATTTTCTCTTGAGTTGTATGAAGGTGATCGGTATACAGCCACTAATGTCAGTTTGTTGTCGACATGACATGCTAGGCAGTTCCCACCCTTAAAAATTGGTTCCCATACCGTGATTGGCAATCCCAGTCTGGAATAAATTATTACGCCATCATTTTGGTTGCAATTATTTCTAGTAGCGTGTGACTGAAAATCCGTTATAATGGGGATGTTATGGACCTTACTGAGCCAGCATTCCGTGAGGATGATTATGTCAACGTGCATATTTATTGAGTGTAGTAATACTTGTAGTTGCTCGAGATTTTTATTTACGCTGCGTATGTTGAGATGTAATAATTTTAAGTCATAAGCGGTTTGACTGAGATAATTTAAACATTCCTCCGGATTACAATTATATGAGTTGCCTACACTAATTTGCTCAAGGTCATTGTTAATAAAATTTAAATTAGCCATTTAGAATAAGGTAAACTTGGTACATAGTATTAGAACAGCCTTCGTCTAACGGGTGTGGGGTTTTGAAACCGTAGTTATGGTATAACAGATTATATAGGTAATATAACTTTTCAGTATAGAGTGGTACAAATTGTATAGTAAGTGGGTAGAGTTTGGTGGTGAGCATGTATGTTGTGGTTGTTGTGAGTGTTAACAAACAGTAGTAAACAGTAATAAAATAACATTTTAGAGTAGATCAACGAGGCAAAGTTAGTTTACATAGTCAGACATCTGTGTTACCTATATCTTGCAGATTCTTATCACAACTAATGAGTATATGTTTTTCACCTTCGCATTTTCGCAAAAAGATATTTCCATTTGAGATCCAACAGTATTTGTAAGCATTGTTTTTGGCAAATACGCGAGCTTGATAAAATAGCTTCTTCGTGCTACTCAGCAATTGTTCGGTAACATAGACTGGTTTGCCTTCCCCTGGTATACCCATGTCTGATGTGTTAATTTTTCCTTGTTTTGGTTTGTCTGTATTGTATGATCTCACCGCAGATATCAGGGCTTGTTTTTTCTGTACGGAAGTAAAATCGACAATTATAGGACGTGGGGTGGCAGAGCTGAGTGATTTACCTGGTAGCCGATATATGTCCCGGATCTCACAGTCTGAAACAGGTATTCCAACAACCTCGCCTATTTTACGAACCGTCTTCATTAGGGTTGAACAACATTCCGCGCTATCCTGTGGTATATTTCTAACTTCGACACCGGACGAGCGTGATTTTTGCTGTAGGTCTATTATCTTGCGTTCTAGGTTTTCTATATATCTTTGTTGGTTTTGGCGCTCTTTTCTAAGATCCTCAATTTCCTTTTTCATGTCTTCGAACTGCTTATTGATGAATGACATGGACATTTTCATTTCTTCATTAGACTTGCGAATTTCATCATTTGAAGTCTTAATGTGAGAATTTTGGGTTTTAATTTCTGCTATATGAGCCAAAATTTTTGTCATTAATGTAGTCTGTTCCGCTTGAATCGAAGATAATTTCGTATCCTGTTCTTCTTTCCAGCTGGACAGTGCATCCCGCAGATCTTGTGAATTTAAGTTTGATCCCCCTTGCGGGGAGTTAGCCGATCTTTGACGTTTATTTATTTTTGTGTTCACGAATTCGCTCATCAATGTAGCCGACCCAATGTCGGATTCGGAAGAAGTATGAATTGGTCGCGGGGTCTCTGTTTGCTTTTTATTTGGTGGAGTATGCTTAACAGTTGACATCTTTGAGCTTTGCAGAACAGAAACTATATTATAGTGACACAAACCCAAAGTAATTCAGTGCCTGTATTTAACAGTGTCAGATACTCGTATTTGTTGGTGCGTACGTTGCCGTTAAAATTTATGTAGGCGTTTTTGCGATTGTTTTACGTAACGAGTGTAGGTACCTGGTCACTATTTCACCGGCCGCAGCAACTTGTCCGGTGGCGCGGTGGATAAGCGCTTGGGTTTCTCGCTCACACGCAGAGGCGGCGCCGGTTCGGATCCCACTAATCACAGTCACTTTTTCGAGATCACTTCGAGTGTTATAATTCAAATTATATTTGTCCTTTTCTGGGAACGCCCAGTGGGAGTATAACACAGGCTTAAACACTTGAGGAGTGAAAGAGAATTTGAAAATTCAAGTCCGACCAATGGGTGAATTTAGAGTTTGGAATTTATCGGAACAATCAACACGCGTCCACACTGCTGTACGTTACGCGATCAAGTCATCAATATACCATACATACATAGACTCACGCCTGTTTCCCCGAAGGGGTAGGCAGAGGCATATTAAACGCCCACTTTTCGCCAGTGTTTTGATCCCACGTAATAGGTGGCGAGCCTATTGCCGCTTATTGGGACATTTTGTTTGCCAGAGCCTCGTCCGTTGATCGGCAGGTGCACCACTTGCAGGTGAGGTTGGCTTGGGACCCTAAGTTCTTGGTGGGAACCCTATGCACCCCATCAATATACCAATAAAACAATTAAGTATTTCTCCGCTTATCTCAAACGCCAAGTCAACCATTCCTTTTCACCATATTCACATCAAAAATAGCAATTCAGACACATTACAATTCCGCTACACAAGTACATACGTAATACAGGCACTTACATCGGCTAAGTGCTGAGCATCTGAATATACCCACCGTCGACCTTTTTGACAAATTATCATATATGTAAGCAAATGTCAGTGAATGATGACGCGTGGTAGAGAATTTTGTGAGTTGAATGATGTGCTTGAACAGTTCGTATATTCTACTAGTAAGTTATAGGGATGTTATCTAGTGATTTACTGTGTTAGGGGGAGTTTTATTCGACTAACTGGTGGATATATTTGCAGATTTGTCTAGCTGTAACAATTGTAACGACCGGTTGGCGCAGCGGTAATGTAAGCGACTGCCACGCCGAAGGTCGCGGGTTCGATTCCCGCTCAAGTCAAACATTTGTGTGCGTGAACATGGATGTTTGTCTTGGTCTGGGTGTTTCTATGTATAATATGTATGTATTTACAAAAAAAAAAATCTATATGTATGTTTATCCATTGTCTAGTACCCATAGTACAAGCTCTGCTTAGTTTGGGATTAGATGGTGTTGTGTGAATGTGGTAGAATATTATAAGAATATTATTATAAGAGATCTTGTCTTGTTGTCTTAGTTGTTCTTTTAAAGTCATTGTCTCAACGTAGTTCAAATCAAAGTTAACTCTTAAAGACCTGATTTGTGTTAAAGCGTTTACACCGTTCAGTTCTTTTCGTGCAACATCTGTCTATAAAGAACAATGGCAAACCACCGTACATTATCAGTGTCGCATTAAGACTTCGCGAGCATTAGTACAAATACTTAAAAAAGATAGATCTAAGGCCTATTAAGTAAAATGTAATTACAGAATATTTTTATGTTATGGGATTTTAATACAAAAAGGAAGTTAAAGAGTTGTAAGTTACACCTCGCGCATTTAGTGTGGGCAGGTCTGAAGTTAGTCATTAATATGGTTATAGTATATCATCTGTGGTCACTAATGTCACAGCTGTCACAGTGATAAGTTCACGTATGTGCAGTACTATGAATAAACGTACATTGCGCAGAACGCTAATGAGTTAATGACTAACGTCAGGCGACGTTTTATGTAAATATTCGAGCTCTTTGCTAAATAACGTAGGTATCATGAGCATAAAAGAACTGTGATAGGAATGTTAAATCATTTGAGAGTACCTTTTCCAACACTTACTTCTACGATTTTCTTTATAATTATATAGGTATATCACACTTCGCTGTAATTATGTTGCTCTATACTCTATCCAGCAAACTTACACTAATTATACATTGCAAACTCTCGCGCTATTTAGCATTTAGGGGTACTTAAATGATTTGGCGTTTCATCAGCCCTATGTTTGTAATCATAAAATAGTAATTAAGTGAAAATAAAATACGTTTGTTAACAAAGCATTTATTTACATAATTATTTTGAACCATTTTATAATGCCTCCGACTTCTTCGAAAAACAGAACTCGTGACGGCCTAATAGCTTGACGACGAATATATCCAAGATATCATACAATGCACATAATGTACAATCATCAAATCCCATACTACACAAATAAAAAATCAGTTCAAAATAACAATACATTGGTATTAGATTTTCGTCTCAAATGTATGTCCAGTATCACAACAACATAATAGTGTAACACCATAGGTAGGTATTCAATACTCAGGATGCAAAAGCTTAACTGAAAGCAGAAACGAAAGCTAAGCTAAGAAAAGTTAACAAAACATTGCGAAAATGCATAAAATAAATATAATACAGACTATTCATAAGATCTGTGACAACTGTATCAATGACAGATGACAAGAAATTCACGCGTTTCGTTGTTTTTTTGTAAGGTTTCTAACGATTTTATAAAAGAGGATTTAATGATTCTTATAAAATCTCGCTTTTGACGTTTAGTTATTGCTATGTGCATATCAGATGTAACAAAATATTTCTTTATTAGATATTTGTTTTATCCCATTGAATAAAAACAAATAATAACTAATAAAATAAACTACAGCTATCATTCTATAAAATGTATATAAATTCATTCATGCTCGCTTTCATTAATAAGCGACACTGATTTTGCCATTCTTCTTATTAAGAATGTTACGTTTACACGAAACGTTTTTTTTTTCTGCGAATTTGCTCTAAGGTAGTGTAAATCTTGAACTTAGTTTCATCTTATACTTAGCCCTTTGCTTTGTATCAACACTGTTAAGTATATTTTTTATACTAATATATAATTCTGAAGAGTTTGTTTGTTTGGTTGAACGCGCTAATCTCAGGAACTACTGGACCAATATCAAAAATTATTTCGGTGTTAGATAGCCCATTTATCGGGGAAGGCTATAGGCTATATAACATCATGCTATGAGCTACGGGAGCAGAGTAGTAGCCTTAAACAACGCGAGTGTAACCGCGGGCATCCTCTTAATTTTTTATAAAGTAGGTGGTTTTACTTCATTCAAACTGTTTCTAACTAGAAGAAAGCTATAGACTATATACTACTAGTCAGATACATCTGGTTTTCTACTTAAATAGTTAGCAAAGTAATAAAAAATTCACTATTTCAATATCTTTTTAAAACACTGACCAAATAACACAATTTTAAACAGAAACTAAAGCTGTAATTAAATATAAAATTTAGTTCATTCTTCAAGCGCGAGGCTGCAAGCAGGGTCGCGAGTCTGCGCAAAAAAAATCGCACGACTCCAACGACCCTTAGTTACGCTGCGATTTGACGCAATTGACCTAATTATGACACGAAACTGAATATAGTTTAAAAAATTCCATTTTTCAGTTTTCAGCTTGCGAAAGCGAAAATTATTTAATTTTATACTAACATTTAATTTTATTTCACTGAGTTGGTGGAAAGGGGAATTAGAGTTTGTGGTAATGGTGGAAAACTCTATAATTGCAACGCTGATAAAAGCTATTAAGTTAGCTTTAAGTACTTAAGTAGTGAAATGTTAATTAAATATGTGCAGTATAACGTTTTATGCTTAGTGATAAAAATATCATAGTTCGTTAAGTTCATGCCACTTAAGTGAAAATAAAATAATTAATTGCTTTCCATTTAATGGTTTATTTTTGTTGGTTTATGTGTTCACGCGTGGTAATATATTGGCAATAAACAGTCTGTTAAAAGGAAATTTATGTATTTTGGAATAAATATTTAATGATTTCACTATTTTATTGTAAACAGAAAATATTTATAGCAATTGTTAAATAGTGTAACTATGTAATTTCCAAATAAAATTATTGCAAGAATAATAATATCATTTGATAACTATTCCTTTTTGTCTACTTAAAAAGGAATAGCTATCAAATGATATTCCTACGTTGCTACTACATTGCGGTTAAACCAATATCCTAGAGCATTAATTAATTATTTCATAAAGCACCATTACATCAATTACAGTATCCTAAATTAATAATTAATGAGAACCGTTAAACCAATTAGCGTCCTAATTTCAAATTATTTTATGGAATAAGGAACTACTATTGGTAACTAACTCGAATTTTTCACACCGCTGTTTATAGTTTTCACCATTGATAAGTGTTGTCTTACTTAGGTACAATGAAAATCCTTCACATTTGAACTCTGGTTTGACTTTCTAATAAACCTGAATTTACGAGAATATTAGCTTTGCCAACAAGTTTGTAATGACAACTATTCTAAAAGCCTAAAAACCTAAACCAACAACGAGTTTCCAGTACATTTGCGAGATGCAACACACTATTTGTTTGTCTAATATTTGATCAAGGGCTACAAAACGTTCATCACTTATTCACGGTCGGACTGGCTTTAATTTGTTTAGGCCCTTTCATTACAAGAGAGGTACCATTGGTTCTCGAATCAAATTGATGATTGGATTGAGAACGAATAAACGGACTTTCGGTCTTTAATGTAATTAGTATTGTGTCTTGTGTTTGGAGTTTGAAGTTTGGCATTTCGAATTAAATTTTGTTTCTGTCTCTTTCTTTTGTTAGTGATTTATCTAAAGTTTAATTTGTGCTCTAAAGAAATTGTATGTACAAAGATGTTTATACTAAGCCAAATTTTATTTGTCAAGTTCGTATTGAGCCACGTATAATGTCGAGTTTTGTAGAGTTTTTCAGTGAAGCAAAATATTATTTGAATCTTTCGCTGGAAAAGTTTGATTTTGTTGACTTTCACTAGTTAATTTGTAGAACCGACTAAGTTTTCAGAAGTTCCTTTATAGTTGCCACTATAGAAATTAGTTAACTTCAGCCCAAATACTATAACAAATGATATAGTGGGTAGGTGGTGCGAACAGATTATGATTGATCAATAAAGCTAATTATAACGCAAACCAATATGTGAATTGAAAAGTGATGCAAAGACTTTTGAAAGATCTATCTAATAACATTAGTAGCCAAATAACTACAAAATAAATATTCCATTAGTTTGTATGAAAATCACTGTCGCATCATTGAGGTAACATTACAACAGCTGGCCATAAAATAACTACTTATACAATATTCTATTTTACAACTTCAAAGGTGTATTTGAACGGAATCATTTCTGATGTTGACTATGACTTTAAGCTTGCTGCTCTTCATTTCCAAACAATGGTATAGGCAGATGTCAAGGCAGCGATAGCCTAGTGGAGATACCAGCGGACTGCCATGCAGAGAGTATCGGTTTCGAATCCACGGTGCTAATGACTTTTAAAAGTTAAGTGCGTATTAAATTGTTAATTATCGCTTGTCCCGTGCCTCGGAGAGCAAGTTAAACCGTCGGTCCCGGCTGTCATGAAGATCTTTGACAGTCGTTACGGGGAGTCAATACCCTCAAATAAACTGATACTGGTCTAAACCATAGAATTTCGCTATTCCTTTGGGTTGCGCAGGTCAGACGTCAGTCGCTCTACGGCAAAGTTGATATTCTGTCATATCTGGTTAGACCAGTAAGCGGTCCTCGGGCTCCAAGGAGTGTAAGTCTTGGATGCAACCGGGATAACGCTAGGGCGATGATTGATAGTATAGGCAGATGTCATGTTGAAACTTTATGAGTTTCGGATACCTTAATACAAAACCTATAAAAAGCTTATTTTCCAACTCAACTTCGACAATTACCCTCCTATCAAGTGTCCTTAAAACATTCTGTATCACGATCTATATCCAACACATAGTATCATCCATCGCGATGTCATAAAATATTCAGTGGCCAGCCCGGGGGCGGGTCTCTCATTATATTTTAATATTTCGTCCCTATTTGCCCCGGCCGGCCCTGTAATTGAGCGTGTGACTATGTTTCAGTACTTTATTCCTTTGTGTGGCCGCTTTCATTAAACGTACTGTCTAGTTTAATCGTTGGAAGAAAAGCTGGAGGCTTTGTGGTCGAAAATGAATAAATGTAATAATGTCGTTGAGCCTTATTATAATAATAAGTAGCGCTCATAGCGAGATTTGGCTTGGTCGTCAAAGTTAAGCAACGTTGCACAGCTGCCACTTGGATCGGTGACCGCTGTAGCATTTAAATCAGAGGGTCTAGTACGAGTTTGACGATAGCCTAGTCGACGGGAACAATTTCCATACAATTTCTAAATGCGCCCCCTAGCGGACTCTATCGATCGCTACTCTACGTTACGTCCGCTTTTAGAAAATGTATGGAAATTGTTCCCGTCGACTAGTCTATCGTCACCGTGACGATCGAGTGCATAACTCATACTAGACCCTCTGAGCGCTACCGTGCAGCGCAAGGCATGTAGAGCTGTCGGTCCCGGTTGTTATCTCGGGATTCTAATCATTAGGCCATGCAAGTTTTCTCTGAATGTTTTCCGTCGAAAAGGCGCTGATTTGAACCCAAGACCTTCTTCATAGCAATTTGTTCGACACTGATAGGCTATCGCTGCCTTATTTTTTACAAAATTAAGGCTTAGTATAATTATATATTAGCACTAGCTTTACTATTGAAGTCCTCTAATGTCCCTAATACTCCAATAAAAATTGTCACCAGTTAAAAAGAATTGAGTGTGAAGAGAGTTGAGAGCGAAGTAATATTACATAAACATAAAGGACCTAGGTAGAAATCATCGACAACCCGTTAAGTACAGACAAATACAAACAATATACACACTTGTTTCAGAATTCTGTTAAATGAAATGTCCCTTGCAGGAATTAAATTCGCAACATTTTGTAACCGCGATACTTCCACTCAAATAACTCTGCCATCAGTGTATTTAAAATATTTCTTTTGAATACATTTATTTACTGAAACTATGAAAGATTATATCAGCTTCATATTACGGTATGTCTATACAACTTAAAGCGATAATCTAAGAATAACAATTTGTGTAATATTAATGTGCGGGATAGCGACAGTGTACAGTGATAAAAGCATAAACAGTGTACATAGTGATAGTTATAAAGTGATTTATAAGGCTTAAGGTCTTTGGTCAGTGTGGTGACGGATTAAGAATAGGGAATTTAACCACCCCATATCATCCCATGGGTGTCTTAAGAGCCGATAGAGGAAGCTTATGCAGAGAACAGCACTGTAAGAGAAACTTGATACAAACCCTATACCAACCCGTTTGGTCAGCGTGGTATAGTAAGCCAATTCCTCCTTTCAAAGGAGAGGCCTAGTCCAGCAGTGAACTGTTAAAGGCTGATGATGATGATGATGAAGACTTAATAGTTTTTATAGTGTTTTTAAGTTTTATTTTCTATTTTTCTATGTTATTTGTGTTTTATTTCTTCAGCCAACGCAACTACATGCGTATAGTTCTGTACAATTAATATAGTACGTATTAGAAAACTCCGACTCAATAGTTAGCCATACACTCATATGAAATAGGTAGTAATATCTCCATTTTTATCTAATTTATGTAACGAATCGCATTATACATATAAAGATTCTACGTGTTACGCCAACTTCACAAAAAAATTACACAAAAGTAAAAAAAAAAGTACATTTGTAAAGAAAACATTTGAAAAAACTGCAACAATATCTAGTAAGACACCACAACGTAAATACTTTCTTCAAAATAAATGGCAGAGGCCTTATTTTGGGCGCCAGAATTATATTAAAAGGTAAAAAAGATATAAACCACTTTAGGCATATTGTTACTTTAAAACATTTTGCGGTGAAAAATATTCAGACTAATTTACTAGCATTTTATAAATGTTTTCATCAATATTTTAACTAAATTGTCAGATTTTGCGTAAACGATCTTGAAATTAGCTGATAGTGCATATTTCTGGCGTATTGTATATGTGTTGCGGGTTCGCTTCCTATACAAGAATATCTTCAAATTAAAACAGGATGAGAAAAAGCTTCATAGGAGATTGACTTCTAAATGATTCCAGAATACACGTTTGATGTCACTTGACCAAACCAAACATGCTTACAAAACATATTAAAATCAATCCCAAGATACACTACATTACATATATTATCTAACCATTTATCTTGTATCTTCGTGTTTTACAACTAAATCCAATCAACTTAACAAGCATCTATAAACCCTATTCCACAGCCAATAACAATTAAGACCGCATCTCAGCGGCAGACGGTAAATAAACAATAAGTACTGACACAGTTTATTCTCATCCAGAGGGGAGACGTGGGGGAACTAGAACTGTCTTCCACAGACACTGTGATACCGATTGTACTTTTTCACCCACAGATGTAGTCAACGGCAATCCGATGAGTTTATTCCATCGATATTTGTCTATTTCTAGTAAATAGACAAATATCGATGGAATAAACTCACTCACTTTGCAAAGAGATTTCATTTGCGTAAAACTTTAAGAAAAAATCTCTTTTAAGTATGTTCCTGAACTAATGCTAAAAAAATAGTAGTAGGAAAATTAATGTCTTTTTAGTAGGTTCATGAAGCATGTAAAAATGTGTAAAATTTAAATTGTTACAAATATAAATGGTTTATTTTATTTACATGGTAGTTACGGATAACTCATCATCATCATCAGCCCTGTATATAAACTGTCCCACTGCTGGGCACGGGCCTCTTCTCACTATGAGCAGGGTAAGTCCATATATAGGCCACCACGCTGGCCAAGTGCGGGTTCGCAGACTTCACATGTCTTTCGAGAACATTATGGAGAACTCTCAGACATGCCGGTTTCATCACGATGTTTTCCTTCACCGCTAAGCAAGCGATATTTAACAATTTAATACGCACTTAACTTCGAAAAGTCATTGGTGCGCGCCGTGGATTCGAACCCAAGACCCTGTGCGTAGCAGTCCATCGGTCTCTCTACTAGGCTATCGCTGCTTACTAGATAAGAGGATAACTAGCTGTTGCCATATTATAATATGCTTGCTTTATATTATTGTAGAAAAGTTATCTCTTATATAACAGCTAATTAGATATGTGATTGCAGATTCTACATAACTGACCTAAGAATGATTATAGGATAAAACTAAAAATGGGATTGCCGAACAATTTTTACACAATCTAATAAAACCAACCAAATTGGGCTTAGCTCTGTTTGTTTTTCGTGTGTGTGGCTAACTCTGGTGTCGGAGTTTTCAGACCGCCTGAAGGCCTCCGACATGGCCTAACGACCCTTATCTTTAGACAAGAGCCGGGACCGACAGCTTTACGTGCCCTCCGAAGCACGGTAACGCTCAGATGAAAATGCCACACACGGTCACCCATCCAAGTGGCAACCTGTGCAAGCGTTGCTTAACTTTGCCGATCTGTTACGAACCGTAAAGACATCACATATTTGTTTTAGACTAAAACAATGTGAATCCCTTCACACTCTCTAAAACAATTAAATAACACCCAAACAAACTACGAGTGCTTGTAAAACTTTCACCTACAATAACAAAACTCTTCCGACCCAATAACTCATACTTCAATAACGTAATTAATAGATCGAGAGACCCGTACTACCTTCGGAAAGTCGTACTACCCTCTCGCGTGTTTTATTTTTAATTTCCGCTTCCCCACCGGAACCGGATACGCGTCTTGTATGCCTATGCAGGGAAAATAAAGCGCAGTATAATGCTGATGTTGTTTCGTATTGATTTTTTATTAGATTGGTGTTTGATTTGGTTTGAAATTGTTGATTTTGTCGGACTTTGAAATACGTATTTTTTAGGTTCTGTGGAATTTTGGTTGGTAATTTAAAAGTGAATAATAATAAATATTGCGTCTATTCCTGAGCTCCACATGTTGCATAAGATCTCATCAAAATTTGTTAAGTGATTTGAGTCTGCGTATATTTGATATTGTGTAAATTGCGAACATAGATTAAAGAATGTTAAAGGTAAATATTTATCTAGAAAAAAATATTTTATACATCCCAAATTAATGTCATCTTTTAATAATTGAGGAGTGTTTATTACTAGATTTTATATATTGCTCGCACACTCTACGCACTTATTAAATAGGGCGGTATGTATTTAAAACTCAATTGAATATTCAGATAAATCAACAAAGTTTCTAGACCTACAAAATGTACATGCATATATATGCTCACGCCTTTTTCCCGTCGGGGTAGGCAGAGACAACAGAACGCCACTTGCTTCTATCTTTACAAAAAGTATGTTTATACAATAAAGAAGGCACGTATAGTCGTACAATCTACCCCTCGTTTTCGCTCGCTGCCTCGCTCCACACAATGTTTTTTAAAATGAACAAAAATATCAGATGCAGCACAAAAAGCAGCACAACTTCAGGAAACAGATAATGTCGGACATCAATAATAACGCTCACGTAATACTTACAGCCAGGAGACACACTGGTATGAAGGTTAACCTTAATTATATTACACAATCTTCAACAGAAACTGCCATTGCTAGTCCACTCAGGCCATCCAGACGAATTTTAATACAAAAGAGCTCCAATAGTCAAATCTTATCTTAAATAATAAACATAACTAGCACATAACTTCACGCCTGTTATCCTCGAAGGGGTAGGCAGAGGTGTATTACACACACCCACACGTCGCTAGTTATGTTTCGGTACCAATGTAATAGGGGGCGAGCCTATTGCCATCTACCGGGCACATTGTTAAGCGAGCGATAATTAACATTTTTAATACACACATACCTTCGAAAAGTTAGAGGTGTGTGCCCGGGCTACCTGGAGATCCAACCTGAGACCATCGTCTCGGCAGTCCGTTACGTACACCACTGGGCTATCGCCAAATAATAATTTACCAGAATTACGATCTTTGAATTGCCCTAAAATCCTAAAACATAATTTAACAGATGTAAAAAACTAATACACATACCTAAATCTTATGTTTGTAGAGTGCAATACTTTGTTTACTAAAACGTGACCCTGAAAACATATTACATCGGATATATGGACCATAAAACTTTTGGAAAGCAGTTTTATTTTATTTGTTACAACAACTGGTATAAACAGACTATTCGGATTATAAAAAGTGTTTATACTACTTATAAACTGAAGATACAAAACAGTTACCAGATACGAAATCTACTAAAATGAATTTATGCATATTGTGTTATTTGAGATTTTTGCTCTCAATGGATACTATCCATTGAATAAAAGTCGCAAATAGCTTTCAAGCAGCTCTTGTATTTGGAAAATAAAGATAAAATACCACAGACGACCACTGCTGGTACAATTCATGTCGAAATGTCGAATTTTTCTAATAATGTCGCGATTGATACTTACATACATAAAAATTGTGAAAAAGTAACATGTCTCTCGATCAGATAATATTATAAAAAATAGTTTGAATTCTACTTAGTTCTTTCAAATAAAACCCACATTTCAACATAAAGTTGTACAAACTTATTGTCCCTGTGTCCCCGGGCGGGAATGATAACTTTATAACGTGATTACTCGCCGAAACTCCGTTGTTATACTACTTGTATACACATTGCGCGCGCCACTTGCCAGCACAACTTCCTATAAGTTTGGCATTGTTGCTACGTATTTTCTGAATACTCATATTCGTACAATCCTATATATATGTTCAAGTGAGTTTTGCGTGCTTTAAATATTGTTCTGTAATGTGTAACAGAATACAATGAATATCACTCGAGATAAAGGTATTTTTATCTTGAGAAGTACCTACACCCGTAAATACTAAATGAAATAAAAAATTATATAACTTTTTAATGAGAGTGTAAAGTGAAATTTAGAAATATATCATTATCATTGTTTGCGTGTCAATGTAGTTCTCCTATATTTTATGAAGCGTTTGTTTTTTCTCTAGACTAGACGATATAGTAAAAATCTCATTTTATAAAACTAAACAAAGACATAATCTTGTTTTTGTTTCCCATTTCAATATAATTATTAGTATTCAATAAAATAATGCCATTTGTCAGTATAAAAATGCTAATATCAGTATTCATGCCCATGAATTATAATGACATAAGATCTGCAATCAATTTTGCCGCAATAAGTTTATTTCATTACGCTGTTCTTCAAAACCTATGTATTATTTACATTAGTTTTTAGTGTATAGTTTCATTAAATAATATTTTATTCTGTAGTACCAGCAGCATGAATACTGTTGTTATTTAGAGCTTATGCCGACCTCAGAGGCGGGAGGAGATATTTCTCACTGCACCACCCACCACCCTCTCGGCAGTTGAACTAATACAAAGTTACTAAGCCGGACAATTGTCGCCAAGTTTAGTTAGATTTTCCAGCTTTATATTAACCTAGCTTCTAATCTAATGCAAAACAGATTGGACAATTGGCACGTCTGTGGCTAGTTGGACAACTTAACGGTCAGTGTAGTCGAGCGCGTGATGACGTAAACTAAATAAGAGTGGTTTCAGACTAGCGTTTTATACGCGCGTATAAGCTTGTTTTTAGACGGACAACTCGTACGAGCGTTGACGCGCTTCTAAGCTCGTACAAGCGCGAGCCGCGAGAGACACCTCTCCGTGTTTCGAGCGAACACGCCGAAATATGTCCGTTTACGCTAGTCCGGGTTTTTGAAGCGTTTAATGTAGCGCGCGTGTAAGCGCGTATGCTGAAATGACCGTATACGCGCAGAAAAATACGCTAATCTGAAACCTCCCTTAGTTTGTGAGTGGCGCCAACTTGCGCGGTGAATCGTCGCCATCTTTTGTTTGATGAACGTCGTGGCTGTGTGTAGTTGTGTTGTTGGACTTATTTAATTATTAAGTACCGACTGCCGCCTGCGGTTTTGTCTCCAGAGTGTATCTTGAGAGACGTTTTAAAATATAAGCAGTGTCATCTAAATTCTTGAACATATTGCTTTGAGTAACTTTAATGGAATATTGTGTAGACAAGATAAAAGGATTTTAATATTTAATTAATTGGTAATTTAGATCGTGTAAGTAACACTTGTGAATATTAGGTTACCTAAATTACTTTAATTTACGACAATGAAATTAATAATGTCAGACGAACTTGAACGCTAGGAAAAAACTTAATTAAAAATAAAATTACTGTACCTACTATGAGCTTATTATCTCAGCCTTTTAATTATACATTCCAGTAGCAAATCTATGTTTGAACAATTTACATTATAATCCATGTGAAGGGAAAATATTAAAGTTATGCGCATAAAGAAGTAAGAAACTTGGCACAGTTAAAACTTATATTCAGAAGCGCTATATAATACATTAATAATATGTTACAAATGAGATTAAATAATCCGTTTGTAGTTTACGCTTCAAACTGACAATGCTAAATACAATGTTACGAAGGTTCCGTTGTAGTGAAAAGGCCTTTACGGGACCACTAGTATGGAATATACACATGTATAAATACGCAATTACGCAGCGACAGCCGAGTGGAGATACCAACAGACTGCCATGCAGAGGGTATCGGGTTCGAATCCACGGCGCGCACCAATGACTTTTCGGACTTATGTGCGTATTGAATTGTTAGCTATCGCTTGGCCCGTGCCTCGGAGAGCACGTTAAGCCGTCGGTCCCGCTTGTCATGAAGATCTTTGACAGTCGTTAAAGGGCGTCAGTACCTTCTAAATAAACGAACACTAGTCTAAACCATGGAATATCGCTATCCCTTCGGGTTAAGGAGGTCAGACAGGCTGTCGCTCCGTGGAAAAGCTAATATTCAGCCAAGTCCGGTTAGACTAGTAAGTGGACGCCAAATTGAAACTGGGATAACACTAAGAGGATGATGATATATGCAATCACGCATCCACATATATTTATTTAGAATATCAAGGCACACACAGCCATATATTTTAAATATTTACTTTAATCCAGCTACATAATATCCCGTCAAATAAATCTAAACCTCTTAATAGTCCGTCCAAAATCCAACAATAGAAAATAGAGCCCGAAAATCCAAAATCCAAGGAACAGGTGTTTGAAAATACAAGAAAAGATTATCTGAGGTATCAAATATTGAACGAGGCTTCGGTTTTTCTCGAACAAACATTTACACACACATACAACCTTTAAGTAAATAATTGTGGGGAACCCATTGAGGTGCCAACATGACGAATGCGAACACCAGAGCCTTTGTGAGAGGATTATAAAGTAATTTTACCTCTCTACTATTATTGAGTGTGTTATATATTATTATCGTTGTGGTAGCATTGAACGGTTTGTATTGTTGGCGTTCGATTGTGCTTGAGTTTTAAATGACTATGTCGTGAATATTTGATACTAACGGGTTTCAATTAAATATTATTCAAAAATTTAATGATGAACTCGTATAGTAATAAAGATACACTGTGACCACGGGACGCCTTTTTTAGTAATTCACCTTCTCTATGCATATAATTACGGCTTTGTGTCCAGTGAGATAATGTAAAAGAATCGTGAAAGTTTTAAAGTATTTACTTATTTGATGAACATTCAAAGTAAACAATATGTATATTGTTTCAGACATCCTAAGTTCAAATTCAAATCTGTGACAAACATTTTAATATTGAAAGTAGAATTTCTCCCAATTTTAATGCCTTAATGCAGTAGGCATACCTCCCTTACAACAATATCTAATAGGCACAGAAAATGCCAGACCTAAATTCATTAGGCAGCTGTCATAATTGTATTTACATAACTAACCTAATCTTTTACACTCATTGACAATTGAACATCCTATTGGCCGGTTTCAGTTCTGCACAATAAGTGCTAGGTAAAGTAATTGTCTGTGTGGTGACGGATTAAGAATACGGAATGTCACCACCCCATATCATCCCATGGGTGTCGTAAGAGCCGACAGAGGGGGCATATTATGCAGAGAACAGCACTGTAAGAGAAGGAAAACTTGATACAAACCCTATACCAACCCGTTTGACCGCTGGTCAAACGGGTTGGTATAGGGTTTGTATCAATATAGTTGAAAAGAGGAATTGGCCTACTAGGTATGGTATACCTAGTAGGCCAATTCCTTCTTTCAAAGCAGAGGCCTAGTCCAGCAGTGGACTGTTAAAGGCTGATGATGATGATGAAAGTAATTGGTTGATAGCGCCAAACTAATTTCGTTCTAATGTTGACTTTATTTGAAAGCCTACCCAGAGGCGATGAAATTGGGTCTATGTTATTATCATTGTCTTAACGTTATCCCGGTCTCCGAGACTATCAGGGTCCGCTTACTAGTCTAACCAAATATGACAGCATTTGTATTTCTACATTATTATCTAGGTATTCATCAAGTCCTTCCTCTTGTTTTAAGAATTCGCTCTAGTACGATGTTATGTCAGAGTGACATACATCTGTCACTCGGTGAAATATTGGCGGTCAATCAGGCGTGTCATCCTGTTGCCAGGCTATTAACCTTGTCAACCGATGTTGTTTTTAGCCATTGTGTGTTTGATATATTGCTATGATATGTAGTTTGAATAGCCGTATGTCTGTGTTATTTAATGAGTGCTTTTTAAAGTATCTTGATGACAACGTTTGAAAACTGCATAAACAGCTTACATACCTACGTAAGCTGAAAATCTTCTAAAGACTTTTTGCAGCCTCAGCAATGTATATATATTGATGAAACTTAAAACGAACGTATTAAGTTACGATGAAATATTTCTGTATCAATCAATATTATTACTTATTCTTTTTAAAACTATACTACCTAAAACTATACTTACTATATATAGTTTCATGTTCTGAGTAATCCAAAAATAGTCATAAGTCATTGGATATAGTTTTCCTTAAAGGTTCGCGAATACTACACTAGAAATGAAGTAGTTAAATTTTTCGCAATAAGACACTGTCCAAGTAACACATCACAATTTCTTCAAGAAAATGGTCTCGGTACATATTTGAGTCTATCAGTAAATAAAAGTTTTACAAATCGATGCGCTTTAGAGGGTGTACCGTGTACCTACTACGGAAAACGAACGATGAATTTGTCAATTTACATGCTATCCGTGACTGAACTGTTGAAGGGATCTTGTAACTTTTTGTAAATGGTCTATCACCTAGTGGAGTCCCCAATCGATCAAAGTGCGCAATCGCCGCTGCGCAAGAGGGCCCCTTTAATAAAATATATGATACGAGCTTGCCTCACGTCTTCTGGTGAAGCAAAAGGCTGTGTTCCTGTGTAACACATGAAGTCAGACAAATAAGAATTTTGTTTGTAGATAAAAAGAAAATACTAGATAGAAACAAAACTTTGCTTATACTTAATTGAGAAGGAACACAAGAAAGGAAATTATTAATTATAATAACAAAAAGATCAAGGTGTTAATTAGCAAAGGATATTGTGATGCAATATACTTGATATTTTTTTGATTTCCGTAGTCTCTGCCTACCCCTCCGGGAAACAGGCGTGAGTCTATGTATGTATGCATACTTGATAATGTGGGTAACATTGGTTATTATAATCTAATTACGTATTAATTGTGCCTCACGTAATTTAGCTGCTAATGGACTGGTAATTAAGATTTAGACTGTCTTTGCAATATTCATAATATTATAAATGCAAAAGTTCGTGAACGTACACACTTTACATGTCCCGTTTTCCCTTCAAAACGCCTAAACCGAATTTGTTGTATTTTAGGATACAAATGTAATAGATTCTTAGTTGTTTTTTATTTGTTTGATATAAAAATAATATATTTTACATTTAAGCCGCGAGTAAACTAGCGGCTTAAACAGCTATTTTACACACGTATGTTTTTAAAAATGTTAAAATACTTTGTCTCGATTTTCGCTATCCACACCAATATAGTCACGTAGGTGTTTCGGCAAAATTTCGTTTCGTGCGTTTCGGTTGGGAAATTACCTCGGTTGTAGTTTTCCTAGGGGAACACACCATGGGATTCTTGAACAAGGACGTAATAAGGATTTTGCCGCACAATTCTTTGGTATTTGTCCTTTATACATGTATATCTAAGTTCTTTGGGACTGTGCCGAGATCTAAATCTCGATTTTTAGGATGACCAAGCTGTAATTGGGTATAAAAGAGCGTTGTTTGGTTTAGTTTATGATGCCTTTTACTTGTCTCCGATAAAAAGGACCCCATTGTCAAATTTAAATGTTTTTGCATTTGCTGTCAATGATATGTCAGTCACGGCACGTCTTTTAATACAGTTTTTATAATTATTTATGACATGAAAACTGCAGAGTCAGTTACAAAACTCTTTGTATCACTGACTTAAAAATAATCACCTTTCGGACAGTTAGAGGGTTAATTAGTATACTCCAAGAGTTGAGTCATAGTGCGGTTTGATTATTGAAGCAGAAAAATACCTATGACCAATTCATACCTGTAGATTTATCACATAAAACTCTAAGACGACATGCGGAGTGCATTGTATCCAAGTGCTACATCTCCAGATATATCATTGTCTCTGACACTTTAGTGTTCTACCTGTCCACCGATATTTTATGAGAGATATAAGTTTTCTCAGACATGAGATACATATATCTATCATAGTAGAGTATAGCTTAGATAAGCCCCATGCAGTTTGAGTGGAGTATGAAATGTGATACCGTGCGTGCGTATATTGAGATATTATATGGTGAGTATCATCATCATCAGCCTTTAACAGTCCACTGCTGGACTAGGCCTCCCCTTTGAAAGGAGGAATTGGCCTTTTAAACCACGCTGGGCAAACGGGTTGGTATATGGTCAGTATATGAGTTGTATACTCAGATCAGAGAAGGTTGTATATTAGGGAAAGGGGAGAGTGGCAAAATTGGAAGCAGAAGCTAAAATTAAATGTCTGGTATTACGAAGACTTATGTATTCAAAAGTACGTATTTTACAGTAGATATTATAAGCCAGATATTTTGGAGAACAAGGCATATATTATGTAACATAAGGCATATAACTAAATAAAAAAAACAACGTTTTTCCTTGAATATCAAAACAATGATCATGTAACGCCTTTTAAAAATTAAAAAAGTTGGTATAATACTTCTGTGAAAAGTCAACTAAGATTTTTATAAGTCTGTTTCTAGATAACTTGTTATTTTCGTAGTAAAAGAAAATCCTCGCATACAATTCCCATTCCATTCCCTTAATAATTTCTAAATTACATTTGAAACTTAATAAACAACAACGTCTCTTTCCTTCCTCGAGGCTTCGCACTGTCAAATCTCTTAAAACATTGCTGCAATAACACATAGGATTTATCCAGCATCCCTGCAACTATAACAGCACAACCACCACTACACATCCACTCTCAAAAGTACCTTAACTTCCAAAATATAAAGTTTAATTTCGCGTGCTCGGTGTGTGTAAGGCCGTGTTATACAGGGTGTGGTGTAGACGGCCGATACAGTGAGAAAGACTCGGACGTGATCCATCAAAGCACAATACAGGATGTAATATTAGATTTGTAGATAAACTCGGTGGAAAGCTACTCGTACGTATAACGCGCTTATGTAATGTAGGAAATGTTTTGGATAAATATTACAGGCTGCAAAGGCAACGATATTATACTAAACCTTTTGGATAGAGCGTTGAAGGCTATAGGCATTTGAATATTGAATATTCGTTCTTTAATTCGACATTATTATTTCTTGTCTGTATTTTAGTATTTTCGGGCTAGCTTCTAGAATAAGGGTGGTTTCAGATTAGCGTTTTATAGGCGCGTATAAGCTCGTTTTTGGAAGCGCATGTACGCGTCTATAGGCGCTCCTTTTGGCACACGCGCATCTCGTACGAGCGTTGACGCGCTTCTAAGCTCGCGTAAGTGCGAGTCGTCAGAACCATGTTGACACTGACAAGATGTCACTACTGTTTCGAGTGAACACGCCGAAATATGCCCGGTTTTTTGAAGCGCGTAATGTAGCGCGCGTGTAAGCGCGTAAGCTGAAACGGTCGTATACGCGCAGAAAAATACGCTAATCTGAAACCGCCCTAAGTGGTCTTGTAAAGTTACGTAAATTAATTGTAAAATCCCCCACAATACAGGATAAATTCTTAGTCGGGCAGTCAAAATATCGTGATCAAAGCATTGTGTAGGTACCTAATTTTAAGACACGATGTCGCATCTCACAATTCTCCTGTGTGTCATTATACTAGCAATAAATCATTGTCGATGATTCAACAGGTTTGTAGGAATACACGCCAGTAATAAGAGGGACCCAGAAAACCTCTTTTTACGCTCGCATTTTTAGGGTTCCGTAGTCCACAAGGAACCCTTATAGTTTCGTCATGTCCGTCCGTCTGTCCGTCCGCAGCCTAGCTCAAAGACGCCTGGTGCTAGAAAGCTGATATTTGACATGAATATAGACATACGATATTGCAACAAAACTGCAGAATAAAATTTAGGAATTTTTTTTTAACGGTTTCTCCCCTACATATATAGTGGGGTTGAATTTTTTTTGGTTGAGTACCCCATCGTGTGGGGTATCATTGGATAGGTTTTAAAAAATATATTATTAGTTTGCTCAAATCATTTTTCAATCAAGTGATTGGTTTGTCAAATATCAAGCTTTGAAGTGAAAAAAATTGTTAGACTCAAGTGTCCCCCCCCCCCCTCTGCTGGCTAAACTATTAATTTGGAAGAGGTGAAAAAAATCACAAATGCAGTACATATAACGAATTTAAAAGGAAAACTATCACGGCTAAGTACACATCACTAGTTTACGAGTAATCGTCGGTTAACTTATAAATACCTATTTCTGTAAGTTTACATTGGGAGCGCTGGCTTAATCATAAAGATGCCCGGTTTTAGTCCCATGTGAAACAGAATTTATCATCAATAATGGCCATTATGGGCAAATACGGAAGCCTACATTGCCCGTGGCCCGACACGCACTTGGGCGGTTTTTTAAATATCAACAGTCACAATCCTTGTTTATTGTGATCAAAGCTTTAAAGATACGTTGTTTTACGAGCAGTCAAAAACATGAATAAATTTATAATAGTCCCACCGGTAATATTATTGTTAAACATTATAAACATTAGCTTACTGAAATAAAAATTCGCCCGCTCAAATTTCGGCGTTTACTTTAAATAATCGTAGTATTTATGTTATAAACTCTTAACTAAACATTGGATGTTTCTGTTATTCTTTGTAAGCTTTAAAATGGTTTATTGCGAGTTGTAGCGTATATTCGCGATACTTTTGTTAGATTTATAAGTTTCCACTATATTACAAACAGAATGTATCGAGTATAAGAATATTTTAGTGTACCTGAGGATGCTTCTTTACATTGCTATTGTAAGAAGTAATCATTTTGTTTAGCGTGTGGTATCTTTTCTATAATGTTGCTGAAACTGGGCCAGAGTATTTTTCATCATCATCAGTGATGTATGTTAACTGTGGCACTGTTAGGTACAGGTCAGTACTATGAGAAGGGTAAGGCCACCACGCCAGCCGAGTGCGGGTTGGCAGGCTTCACATGTCTATCGAAACCATTTTACAGACATTTAGGTCTTCTCAGGATTTTTTTTATAACCATTTGGCAACCGACATTGGGTAACGAATACTCCTCCTAAACTTTGAAAAGTACTCGCCGTGGCCTTAAACCTGAGACCTTCTCCGTAGCAATCTGTTTCTCACTCCACTAGGCTAACGCTACCTTAGTAGGTATCTGCCTTCAACATCTTATGTTACATGTTAGATCTCAACGTAATAAAACCCAGACCCATTTTAGCATTTATAAGAACTACGATTGTGTTTGAAAGCAAAACACGTTGCCAAAAAGTTTACCACTTTTCGAGGAATATCTGGAGCCAAATGACGCGTGCATTTCGTACGTTAAAAAGGCTTTCACTCCATTTATTTGAAACAAACCTGATAGCAAAAATTCCTTACAGAAGATTCCTGTCGGACCCTAAATCTCGCGTATTCCGATAACGATAAATCAACACTTCTACTCTGAAATACCAAAAAGGTTTTCTCCTACGCATAAGATGCACTTCGTCGAACTGTTCTGTTACTATATGCAACTACTAGAGGACGCCAGCAGCTACGCCTGCATTTTTTTTTAATTTACACCTTTTGGCCGATCCCGTGGGAATTTCGGGAAATCCCTTCTTAGTGCACCCCTACGGTCTCCAAGGAACATACATGCCAAATTTCAGCTTCCTGCGCCCTATAGTTTCGGCTGTAGCGTGTCTGTCAGTCAGTCAGTAACGCAAGGATTTTATATATTAAGATGAATGAACTCATAATTTCAAGCACTAGTTTTCACAAAAACATGGTAAACACTGAAAGCAGTATAAGCAGAACAAAGCAATGATAAATTATACATTCCCGACACTCAGCGATGCAGGGTTAAAACAATTGGAAGAACGTTCATATTTTGCTTCAGTAAGCTAACCCGGTATCTGGGAATTGTTACCGAGACTGGAAATCCAGTTAACAAATCTTGTTACTGTTGAAACTATTGCTAGTTTGTTTCTTCCAATGGATTGAAATTGTGAGTAACAGAGACAACAGCACTTATTACAGAATATAGAATTACTCATTGATTTCTTTATAACTACATATATGTATATACATTAAACACATTAAGTATTTGTTTCTCAAGGTAGACTGCGATTTGGATAATAATATGTTGTTTACCTTTCGGCTTGGTCTTAAATTATGTTTTATTTTTGGCTGGGGGTTAAGTGGTTAATTTAATAATCTCTAACTGCTACGCCTGAGGCTATGGGATCATTTCCTATCCAGGACAAATCTTTGTGTGAGGAGCAAAGTTTCCTATTTGTTCTGTAATTTGTCTTCGTATGGTATGATAGCACGGGCTGTTGCTGCAACTCCACATTCTGGCGTGTATTTTGCGTACTGTAATTTATCTTCAATATTACCAATATATACCTATACAGGGTTATTTGTAAAACACCGTTAACCTCTCAGGACTATGTTACTAACATCATAATCAACCTTTGTTGTTTTACAAATAACCCTGTATAAGTTTGTTTATCAGTTGTCTTGCTCTTAGAAGAACCCTCTGTATAGGTAGTTTTTTTATATGACCGTGTGTTAATTATCTCAAAGAAAATGTATTGTATTACCTATGTATATTGTAATGACGTTTCCATAGCAATGTAACCTCTACTGAAGTACCGAATGCCTTCGATTTTCACAATATTCCGAACACCATAGAAGAAACTAATTCTCAATACTCTTCTATAAAATAATCTTCATCTTCCACAAAAGTGATTGATTCTGCTAATATCGTCTTTAATCTCTCTATAAATAAGACTCAAAATAAGTCAAACGAACTCGATAATCAATTACTCATAAAAATATCTTTACAAAACAAATCTTGTGAATTTTATTCAAAGGCTTGTTGCACAACAGATGAAATTCAACGTAAGTTTGTGACATTAAATTCAAGACGGTATTTTTATTTAAGACCAGGCTTGAGGTTGAATGCGAGGAGCAAGTGTTTTGGAAACATACCAACATGTCCACGATTTTAAACTTTGAACTTCTATTGTAATGTTGGAGATATATTTTTGGTTTAAAGGAATTTAAGTATGTAAGGATAATATTAGGTAGGTGTAGTAATCGGTCATTGCTAGGTAAGTAATGATAGACTAACTGAAAGAGGGCATACATATTATACAAATAATATATAATTGTATATTATATTAATTGAAAGAACTGTGGGGTTAAACATAAAACAAAATTAATCAGATAGTAAAATATAAGTAATTCGAATGTTGTGACAAAAATGGGACGAAAGGTTCAAATAAAGAAAATGTAATTATTCAATTCAGTTAAAATAAATTTTCCTCTCTTTATTTTTGATCATGAACGCATTTACAAGATCACACACATAAAATTTCCCCCTGGAATCCTTACTAAGTTCTATTTAAAGCATCGTAATCAAATACTCTTCATGTAATAAGAAGCTAGTCCATAAAAAAAGGAATCTCATTCATCTCACGAAGTTTTTTAACGCACATGTAGAACGGGCCTATCTCGGACACTTTCCAAATATATTTTTTAATTTCCCTCAAAAGAATCGGACCGACTTGTGTCCGTAATTACTTACTCATTCGGTCCCTTTGAATCTTTTCGTAACGGACCAGTTTTAACTTCGGAAAACTTGTACCATGTTTCTCATTTCATTTTTGTGATGAAATATTTTTTTCGTCAACAATCTTGAAATTACTTTGATATTTGATGAGTATGGTATCCGCGGTTTGCTTAAGTTTAATCAAAATTTGGCACAAAATGCCGCGTCGTCTAGAAAGTTGATAATTTATGTTTGTAGAAGTGTTGTTTGGAGTGATGAGATGTGCTTAACTTTGACAATCATTATAATGTTTAAGGCAAGTGGAAGATTTACCACAACAGACATTTGTAAGAGCTGAGATAATGAGACATTTTATAATTGCATATATGAAACCCAAGAATGTAGTGTTTTCAGGCATATCCTATCAATTACAATATTAATTTTCTTAAAAAGACATACTTGTCTTTTCATTCCTTTTATCCTTTCAAAATGAAGTGGCTACTTAATATTATAAATTATAATTGAAGTTTCCTAAGGATAGAAAAAGTTGGAATGAAAAAGATGATATTGGAGTTAAAAGAAAATTGAATATCTAATCGCATACCTTGCAAGCATCCGTTAATAAAATAATAACAAAGAAAATTTTCATTTATATTTGTAATCTATATCTAACTACCAGTAAATACGCATGCATTTACATTTCTTAATTTAAAATGCTCCATTGACTGTCCTTCAGTATGCATTAACCATTACTGTCTTTTAATGTCATAACCTGTAAAAATCCCTCTTCATATACATAATAAAGTTTAAAATAACCATGTATAGACCACGCCGCATATCGGTGTAGGGAGCACACAGACCGCGCTGTAATGAAGCCACCAATGTGAGGCAGTAATCACGCTGCATTTGTACCATACATGGCTCAGGCTGCGTATGTAGCAAAGATGAGTGACACAGCTGAACGGTGCGAGGAAATCGTCCACCAATATTAGATATATTTTTACGCCAAATATGACTTACGCAGTTGTTTGTGAAACGTTTGACTATCGTCAATTTTTTCATCAACTACTAGGTAGAATGAGAACGCAATCAAAGGTAGTCAAAATATATGTTTATTTTGCAAATGTTCATGTCTTCATCAACAGACAGAGTGATTCATTGGGATGTTTTAGGTGTAAAACAGTTGAATAAATTACACTATTACTACTCGTACATATACGGGATAGGTTGCTAGTGTAGGTGCATTGTAATAATCTTGTGAAAAGTAAAATTAAAGCTTTTAGGCTGTTACTTAGCTTGCAAAGATGCAACGTCTGTCAACACACAGCTCATCTAACCTCGCTTCTCTCAGGATACTAGACAGCGATTAAACTACACAAACCAGCGACTAGTTGAATAGAAAAATTGAATGCGGACAAGTGTTTAATATGCTGTGGCGCTTGTAAACGTGGCATGACTAGTGAATGAGTAGCATCGACCAATTACTGGTAAATACGTATGTGAGTACACTAATTTGTGGGTTAATTCATTACACCGTGGTTTGGGTTTGGGATTCATGTGTAGTAACCAAATACATCCAGTATTTGGTTACTTTATTGGGAATTCTTGACGTGTGTGTATATTAAGTAGGTGGGGCAGAATAAAATATATATTTAAAAGGCAATTAACAAAGCAAGGGAGCAGTAAGCAAGCGTCACATTGTGACCAAGATGAATAAATGATTTTATAATTAGGTGATAGATCTTATCATCAGCGTTAATTTATATGCGTATAAAGTCACTTGCCTTAACAGAAAAGACAATATCGTCGCGGAACTCAATCTACTGAAACTAGCAATACAAAAAAATACCAGTATTTTATAATATGCCACTCCTAAGGGGACAAAAAGGACTTGAAAGTTTGGTTGGATATCCACTGATTTTCAAGACAGCACTGAGAAAGTGAGAGCACTAACTAATATGTTCATAGAAAGGGAAGTTGTAAAGACATGTATGAAGGATTAGCATAAGTACCATGTAAACATGATCCATCCAACAATAAATTCTACACGAAGGCACAAAGACAAAACACAAAACCTTTACACTCCGTCGAGTAAAACTTAAATTGTCAAAGACTTTAAATCGGTCATGCGGACGTATTCTATTTAATATAAAAATATGCCCCGTGTTCTCGGGTTCACAGTTCACCGTTTTTAGTATAAAGCCTCTTGTTCGCAGCTGAATATAATCTTTAGAGAGTTTAAACTTAGCACTGGTGCAATGGATTTGCTCGAAATCACGCGTCGAGACAATAAGTTGGCCTTTGAATTGCTGTGCTGCTTCTACCTTTATTACGGCTGGAGTAGCTTCGTATTTATAATTTTAATTAGCAGGAGTGAGTAGTCTTTCTGTCCATCCTAAGGTTGCCTGGAAGAAATCGCCCTTGGCGATAAGGCCGCCGATTGTACATACATTGTAGATTTAAAATACTTTAGAAATGTACTTTGTTTTGGTTTACAATAAAGTATATTATCTATCTATCTATCTATCTTTTGGGTAATGGATAAGTAGATAGATAATACTTTATTGCAAACTAAAATATTATTCATCACCAGCCGTGTTTATAACCTGTCCCCCTGCTGGGTACAGGTCTCTTTTTGTTATGAGAAGGTAACTTAGTTCATCAAGCTATGGGCAGGTGCGGGTTGCCAGACTTCCCAAACGTCACAATCGAGTCTTTCGAGCTTATGTAGAACTCTCAGACTCATATAAGCCTCATGATGTTTTCCTTCACCCGATATTGCTATCGGGTATAACTATAAATTAAATACGCACTTAACTTCGCAAAATCAGGTACGCGCCGTGGGTGGAACTCGATAGGTATCTTCACGTAGCAGTCTGTTAAACTCTCTACTAAGCTAAACAAATAACATTATAAAGCTACTTAAATCAAGAATTTATAATACAAACACACTTGCCGTCTAGAGTTCTTGTAAATATAGCCTTTGACTTGTCCATTTCAACTTTATCAGCTTACTAGAAGATGCCCGCGGTTACACCCGCGTTATTTAAGGCTAATGCTCTGCTTCCGTCGCTCATAGCGCAATGTTATATAATCTATAGCCTTCTTCGATAAATGGGCTATCTAACACTGAAATAATTTTTCAAATCGGACTAGTAGATCCTGAGATTAGCGCGTTCAACCAAACAAACAAACAAACTCTTCAGCTTTATATATTAGTATAAGATATTAATCGGAATTTGCATTCACAAATGGCAAACACTTGCCCCAAAAATCCCGTCTACGCCACAAACTATCAGGTCTTTTAGCCCCGGTGTCCTAGTGCCCGTTAACCCTCCACCGCGGGCGAGCCACAAGCGGGCCGCGACCACGTCTGCCCGCGGCCCACATCGCCCGCGCGCTAATTAACCACAAACAAAAGGTCCCCATTACTCACCGCCGCATCCCTCGTTGATTTTATTCAACTTTTATAATAAAACACGCCATTTTATTTTGCGGGTACGTTTATTGTTCGCTTGGAATTGGTATTGTTTTAAACGCCTTTCTAAGTGAAGTGATTTTTTGCTAGTACTGTCTAAAACTAACAGACCCAAATAAAGAGTTATGTATTTTTTCACAAGTATTATTCATATAAAGTAATATTACTAAATTCAGTTCTTTATTGCAAATTAAGCAAAAAAATAAAACTTTTAAGTAAGTATTTTTTGTTTATGGTACTAGGCGGCAAACGAGCAGACGTATTGCCTGATGGTAAGCAATTATCGCCGCCCATGGATACAAGCAACACCATAGGAGTCACAAGTGCGCTGCCGCCCCTTGGAGTTGGGAAAAGGGAAAGGATGAGGAGTGGGATGAGGGAGAAGGAATAGGAGATAGGGCCTCTCGCACTCTCACTCACCGAACGGAACGCAACAGTTTAGGTACTGTTACTTTACGTCGATTTTCTGTGAGAGGGTAGTACTACCCCGGTCATGCTGAAATCACCAAGGCTCTACTACCTAACGTAGTAGTAGAAGTACTAAGGCTTATGCTATCAATCAAGTTAAAAAAGGTATACTCACATTACTCACTGTATAGAATAATTGAAGCCACGTCTAAGTGTGATTAAAGAAAGTACTGTTGTGCTGTTTTTATTTAATTTCGTAATTAGGGTAATGGTATTGCTATTTTCTTACTTGATCAGCGCAGTAGATATCGTGTATAGACTGCATAATAATAAACTCTGGTTTGGTATGATTTGACCACATGCAGAGGATGGATGACGAAAGACTGACAAAGAAGATATATAAGGCAAGTGTGAATGGGACAGGACGAAGGGGAAGACCTAGGCGGACGTTCTCTGACCAGATTGGAGACATCATAAAAAAAGGACAGGTCAGAAGTACCCTAAACAGAAGAGCAAGCATGAGAAACTTGATGGGAGTGAATGAAGCAAGAGAGGTATGTCAGGATAGTTGCAAATGGCGTTCCGTAGTCTCTGCCTACCCCTCCGGGAAACAGGAGTGAGTCTATGTATGTCTGTAATAATAAACACCTTGTCCAACAATATGCGTCAATGTCTCCCTGTTTTTTAAATTCCATTCTTATTGAAATACGAGGAACGGTCATCGGCTATACAAGATATCTTTAATTCCGTCAGGTTGAACCTGAAGTGATATTGGACCGGTCGCATCTGTTACAGAATCGATAATATGGACCCCCAGTGAATGTGTATAAAGGACGGCCAGTTTCTAAAGGGACTGCGTAATCTTTTGAATGATTGAAGCTGATGATCGGGTAGTACCACAATATTTATGCGGATACCCTTTTCTATGGTAGGTAGGAATTTGTTGTTGAAAATCAATACGTATCCCTGTTGCTATAGAATTTATACTTGTGTGTTACAAAAAATACATTTGATATATGAAAGAAGGTACATATACAACATATTCATATTATGAAATTAATTCCCCTTTATGGACCTATCTATATGAATGCGATGACGTCAAAAACCGATAAATGGATTTTTGTTAAGTTTTTACTAGAAATAGTGCGATTCCTTAAGAAGATTTAAGGGAGAAAATTGTAAGAGGAAGAGATTTGCCAGTCACAGATCTGTGACTGCAAACTGGTATTTTCTCCATCTAAATATAATATTTTGAATGTAACTTTACTTCGAAAATGTAGTCTGTATATCCGTTCGCTTTTAAGGAAACAAAGCCGGAAAACAGCCAAAATTAAATTCACATTTCTAACACTGAAACAAATACATACATTTCCGCAAATGAATGACTTTTGTTCAACGAGGGATACAATTAAATCCCGGATGAAGTCGGCTAGTTGAAAATAAATTAATCACATTATAGATCTAATTATATAAAGCTTGGCGTAAATTGTCGAACAATTGCATGATTTTAATTACTTCGCCTCTCGCAGCGGCGAATTATAATTCATAGCGAATTATAAGTGAGTGAATGTAAATGAATATTCTACGGGGGTGCCTCGACAACACAGCTAGATGTTTTTATTTGAAAAACGTCTAAAAATGGAGCGTAAACTTAACTAGAGGAGAATACTAAGTAACGTGGAATTGTATTTTTAAACAAGAATAATAACTTTTAAGTTAAAGTGGGCAACAATGTATTGTCCTAATTTTGGAATGAATAAATTATTTTTTATTTTGGCCTTTATTGAGATTAATGAATGATATATTATGGTTTTCTGAATAGAGTTTATAACAGTTATCCTTTATAGTAGCCATATTCTTAGTGTGAGTAAAAATTTAAAATATCAAAATTAAACTGCTTAATTATTTACACCTGAAACAAATACAACAAATACGGAGCCAAAAGTTTGTTATTCTAATAACGCGTTATTTACATTATATATAATTAGGTCCAATCCATAAACCGAGCATTTTATTCCTTTACCCAAACGTAAATTTGATCAGTAAAAAAATTACTTAGGTACCTGACGCAAGCGCAATGCAAGAAAATATTGAAAAACACGAAGCTGTATTAAAACTCTAACCTGAAAACTTCACAATCATCACAGCAACACAGCAAAAATAATCCGAACAATAGCTAACAACATCTACCGCAGTACTATCTATCTACTCGCCGTGCTGCATACAAATTGGTCGCATTATACCAACCAATGCCTGATTTTATTCATACAAGCCCTCATACATTTAATTCATTTTAATTTTCTGTTCGCCCGCGCTTGTGGACGACAATTTTAATAATTATAAATTCACTGAACATTTTAGGGTTAAATAGGCCTTTGTTTTAAGTTCGTGTTTTGTGGTAATCTCTGGTTAGTTTCGGCTCAAAGGAAGGTTAAGGTAAAAATTAATTATGTGCGGCAGTTTTGACAAAAGCTTTGGGCATGTGGAATATAGTAACAAATGTGCGAATAAGAGAGATTTATATGGTTTTCTCCTGTATGTTTTTAAGCTTTTTACATTAAGTTTAAAGTATAGCAATTTTTACAGATTTACACCATGTTACACCTGTTTAGTGTTGAGTTTTATTTAACATTATTTATCAAAGCGTTTTGCTTGGATTAAAGTCACAAATAAATCCACTGACTAGAAAAATAATGGGTTAATGGGCAATTTTTGCTATCAATATTTTTATTTTAAGTAGCTTATCAAACTTAAAAAAACGATAGCATATTAAGAAAGTATTATTTTAATATATTATATAATTATATTATTATATTATAATTATATTATTATATAATTGATTACTCAAATCTTAATTTTGCAATAAAACTTCTTCCATATTCATTTCAGCCAGTGTTTTAATAATGCGTAATCTCTCTCCTTAAAAGCTACGCGTCTTGGTTACAATACTTGGAGAAACTTTATTGCTTATGTTATAGAAATTAGTTCATTTCTATAACCGCATGTCCTTGGTGCAAAAACATGTGAATTGCCTCATAAAAGTGATTCTTATGAGGCAATTTATATTGAATAACATTCATACTGAAAATATTATAATATAAGTATTTGTAACGACGCCTAGCTTGCATTTATTGTATGTATTATATACCAGAATTCATTCCTATCTCACTTTTGATCAAGTTTAAGCCTAGCGACATATCCGAACAATAACGCTATTGCTAAACAGTCTGCAACAGCTGCATTCAATACCTACACAGTGTTTCCTAACAGAATAACAATAGGGTATTTGACTAAAAAAATAGAATTAGTCCGTCAGTAAGATTATCGAAAAATATTGGATACGTATTTTTTGTTTTATCGAATCAGTAAAAAATTACGAAGATAAAACGCATCAAAGATGGAGAAACGTATAAGAGTGGGGGGTTGTAACGTCACTTGCCAGTAAAAAGTGTACTGGCAAGTGACGTCACACGAGTTTTCAGCGAAGTTTGTAGTCTTAATTTTTTGTTTACGCGACTAAAGAAAATATACGTGTCCAATATTTTTTGGAAATCTATCTGACGGACTAATTCGATTTTTTTAGTCAAATACCCTATTAAACCATACCTTGAATAAATTGTCCTTCATACATTTGCACCCGAAATATTATCGGAGCGTTGCATCGCATGCTGCAATAATTTCACAAACCAATTAAAAGATTAATACACCCACATTAAAACGGAAAGCTTTGCGTTGTATCCTAAACATTTTATAACACCATCAGTATTATCTACAACGAAAAACGTGTACGCTTTTAATGGTTATGCCAACATGACATGACCGAATCCGATAAACAGGGTCACTTAGACCCTAAAACATTATCGTGGTTACATTGGTAATCGACAAGCGACACATAATAACGGAGGCAGACCTAAAAGGGTCTTTGTAATGGAGCAATTGTCGGTTAATTACGCGTGTGGGTCTAACATACCCACCCAGTTTTTGTAAGGGTTGAGTCTGGTTGAAACTAGCTCATATCGCCGTCAAAGTATTCAAATATTTATGATGAAAACAATGGATAATTGATGGCGTTTATTATTTGTTTATCGTATAAATTATATTAACTTCGGACTAAGCGGTGGGTTTGTCTCGAGGGAAATTTATGACTCCGGCACGCCAAACTTTCTGTTGGACCGAGTCTGGGGATGCTTATAGTCGTTTAACTGTTTATTTCTTTTATTTGATTATACAAATATAATTTCACAAATTACTTAACTTAAATCTTTAACTTGAGAGTTTCAACAAAGGCTAATGGAAGTAGAATATTAAATAAACAAAATCTTATAACAAAACATAGTTCACAAATGCTATGTTTTATCCCGTCGTTGCAATCGTAAATGATTATACCATTTTTCATCGTGTATATTTTATCCAGTTATTTCAGAGACCTGCTGAAATTATAATAGGAAATATACCTTTGTAATAATTCATAATTCTGTTAGAAATATTAAATAACTAAAAAAAATTAAGCTCTGTTTAAAAGTTGAAATTTGGTTTCACTATTTGATTTAGTTTATACTCCATTTAAGTATATTTTGGCAGTCCACATCAATTTATGTATTACCCTACTAAACTAATTGCGACTACGGAGAAGTTTTACAAAAAATAAAATTTTATGATTTTAATAAAATGTTTCAATAAACTTAATAATATCTGCAGAATTTATTCAAAGTCATACAAATATTGTAAGCAATTTGTTGGCTCTGCCTGCAGCCATATTAAACTTGATTCCGTCAAGGGGCGTCTTGAGTATACCTTCGGAACAAACATACCGACTACCGATGAATGATTGAAGCGGAATATTCTTCAGCATAACATCTATGTACGTAGTCTTGTATGTACAAGATGAATAAAGACTTATGGAAATGTCTTTAGAGCTGCAGGTGCTGTACATTACTAAATTGAACGGAATTGAACTGATTAACTGTTAATAAAATGACAGATCGAAGAAGAATGATGAGTTTTCTATTCAGTGTCCATGTGAATTAAAATAATACTCTATAACCGTATTATTTTATATTGAAACAGTTCGATAGAGAATTTAAAAAAAGTATTTTTGCTGTTGTGTTTTTTATTTTGTAGCCTACAGCATTGTTTTGGCTTATTTACAGACTGTATCTACATCTACACTTATAAAGAGGCAAAATTTGTATTGTTGTTTGTTTGTTTGTAATGGATAAACTCAAAAACTACTGGACCCATTTTAAAAATTCTTTCACTATTAGAAGACGTAGGCTATATTTTGTTTTAGAAAAAATAGGGATCTGTACGATATTTGGGTTTTTCGGGTACGCGAAGTAGTTCCCTCAGGACGCGGGTGAAACAGCGGGAAACGGCTAGTAGTTTGATATATTTAAAAAGCCTCGTCTCTTTACCAAATGTGTAGGATATTGCTGCAATTCTAGCATTTAATAGGAATAGTAAATTCTCTTGCATTTTTTATACTCTAAATATTTTCTTAGGGACTTTGGACATTATAACTTGGTGAATCTGGTATACTAAATATATTCAGTTTCTTTTGAAATGACATCAGTCTAATAATTTAAATTTTTCCTTAAAGCTATAGAAACTTTAATATGTATAACACATATTAGAGTCTTAATACAACCTAACCAAACTTTCACAAAAAACAACCCTAAACTCAATCGTAAATTATATTCAAAACCACAACTAAATTATGATCACTTGACTGCATGACTTTTATCAAAACACATTGACTACAGTTTCCAATATTCATGCAAATAAACATAAAAAAAGGAAAATATCCGCGCATATCCGCAGGTACCCGCATGCTAGTGTTTAGCCCGCTCGGATACGGTCCGATAGGCCTCACTGTTTGTAATTCAAATAGTTTATTGACGTCGAATTGAAAGGGTTAGCTTGTACTACGGATTTTGCCATTTTGATAAAACGTTTTCGGACGTTTGATAAAATTCTTTATTTTATGTGAGTTTCTGCGGTGTTTATTAGAGGTAGATAAACCTTCGGTTAGGATTGTATTAGTGTAGGTAAGTATGTTTTAAATATTTTTACTTATGTACGTACGGGTATTTTGTTGGATATTTATAAATGCTATAAACTCGTTCTGTAGCTCTCCCGGCTTCGCTCGGGTAGAAACTTCCAACTACAAACAAAATCGAAAAGAAAACTATACTAGGCGGACGTACGCCGACCAAATAGGTGACGTACTAAAAAAGGGCCAAATTAAAAGTACCCATAACCGACGCGCATGTATTATGAGGTTAATGAACGTCGAGGAAGCGAAAGAGGTTTGTTTGAATCGAAGCATGTGGCGTTCCATAGTCTCTGCCTACCCCTATGGGAGACAGGCGTGACGATATAGATAGATAGATAGAACTATACTATTCTTCAAAAGGCAGTGATAACCTAGAGCCACGCAGCGGGTCTTGCGTTCAAGCTCACCGTGGCACCACTGACTTTACAAAGTAATTTGTGTAAATATTATCACGTGGATGGATGACTGACAAGCCAATCTGAGTCTAAATTAAAGGTCGATATAGAAGCCCTATGTCTAGACGTGGTCGCAAGATTGAATGAAAAGTGATTTAGAATGAACAGTATGTACTGCTTTTCTTATATTGGTTTAGTTATTTATAACGGTACCAACCCTAATGTAATTGTTAGGAACATCTCCGTAACAGGAATAAATAATACCCAGATTCGAAACACAAAATACAATTTGAGAATCACACAGTGCTACTTACACAAAACAGCGAGAAGTCATCCGAGCAATTATGTTTTCTTCATTTTACCCGGAAATGTGTTACTTCCTAATCATTACTAAGCGGAAGCACGAACATTCAGGGTTAGCTAAAAAAAGTAAGGCACAAAAAATTAAATAATGAGCCGATCGGACCGAAACCGTCAGTTTATACGAAAGCTCTGTCCAAGACATGTTCATTTGTATATTGCAAGCTGTCTTGCATGCAAGCTACAATTGATGCCAGATGTATTTTGTATGCATCGCAGTACTGTCCGTTTGACGTCATGCAAATTTCATGTAGGTGCAGTGTGGCCCGAAAATCAAGATAGAGAATGAAGGTAAACGAACTAAGTAAATATATTCGGATTTATAAAATTTTATTAGTTAGTGTTTTCGTTTGTGATTCCATACTTTTAATCGAAATCAATAAATTTATCAGAGTTGGCCACGCACTTACACGAGAAAGAAGAAAGATAAGAGAATGGTTAATGTATCCAGTATTTTCGTCACAAAAGCAACGCCATTTCAATATTTATGGTAAAGAAAAACAACGGCAGGTAAGCATCATGTCTGAGAGTGCTCAGTAGTGTTTTCAAAAGATATGTGAAGTCTGCCAACCCACGGCTGTCAGAGTGGTTGACTATGGCCTTACGTTTCTCATAGTGAGAAGAGACCCGTGTCCAGCTGTGGTACAGATTATATTCAAGGCTAATGATGAGAAGAATTTTAATCTAGATAATATAGCAAGAAAAATACAATAACCCTTTGCAAATCTGTTCACATTTGTCTCTTGTAAGAATCAAATCCACCGATTCCTTATATTACAAGTGAAACGATAGTATTACCTGGGTATTCAGCGCTATCTCCGTGTATCTGTTTCAGTATCGGGTTCAGTTCAAACCGGTTATAAATTTAGTCCGCTATTGATCCGTCTGGCACTATCTTAATATCGCCACGATAGACACGGAAATGTGACTACAGACTTTCTAGACATAATCTTAATATATAAAATCCTTGCGTTACTGACTGACTGACAGACACGCTACAGCCGAAACTATTGGGCGCAGGCAGCTGAAATTTGGCATGTATGTTCCTTGGGGACCGTAGGGGTGCACGAAGAAGGGATTTCCCGAAATTCCGACGGGATTGGCCAAAATGGGTAAATTAAAAAACAATGCAGGCGTAGCTGCTGGCGTCCTCTAGTGGTATTATAAACGTGAAATTGTGTGGTGTTTTTTACTCCCTCACGCATAAACTACTAAACGGATTTTGATGAAACTTTGCAGTAATATAGCTTCTAATAAATTTTAACATAACTTCACACCTTTTATCCCGAAAGGGGTAGGCAGAGGTGTATTACACACCCACACTTCGGCAGTTATGTTTCGGTCCCAATGTAATAGGAGGCGAGCCTATTGCCATCTACTGGGTACATTGTTAAGCGAGCGATAATTAACATTTTTAACACACATAATTTCGAAAGGTGTGTGCCCGGGGTACCTGGGGATCGAACCCGAGACCATCGTCTCGGCAGTCCATTACGTACACCACTGGGCTATCGCCGCTATATACATTTTAAATACATATTATACTGGGTTAGTAGTGCATGACAGGATCCCTAGATGATGTTAGCCACCTATCACTGCGTTTTGTTGAGGATTTCCTTACTATATCTGTTACCTACGTACAAATATTACTGTATCATTTTCTTTTTATTCTTTATTTGAATTGGGGTTTTTATCCATGTGGACACGCTAACCCCATCATGCCTTGTACAAAAACAACATTAGGACTTACAACTAAAATATTATAAATACTTGAAATTAAATATAGTTAATGAGCTAACACAATCTTTTTGCTAGGGTGGATTTTGGTTGTGCTAAAATTGTTTGCACTAACTCTACCTCTAATTAATTCAACTGGAACTCTTTTATTAAAATTACCCTCTCGTTCCGGTTCCTAACACATTCCATCAGCAAATGCTGCACATCTTCAATGACATTGCGCGAGCTGCAGTTAGGTGAATTTGCTTTTTGCATTAGAAATGCATGTATAAATCTTATATCTCACAGTGCTCATCATGCGAAAAAACTGTTCTCTAGGCCATCAGGCTATTGTCGACATAATATCGGGATGATGACCTTTACTACGACTGCTTAATATATTAAGCGGCATGAAGTCAACTTGATAGACATCCATAATAAAAAAACAAACACTACATAAAACTTTAAAATTGAGTACAACATACTTTAAAAAATTCTAACTTATCCAAACGTGTTACCTTTTATTCGAAGCTGTTAAACGGTTGTTCTCATTACCATCGCCACAGGTCCGGCCGGAGAGCCAGCCAGGCTTAACTAGTATTAACTGCCGGCTCCAGAATTAACCACGTGTTTGTACCGAAGGCTTTTGTCAACATATTTTCGTATTTACTGTTAATCATATGTAAAATGGCTCTGTGTTCTTGGAGTCATTTTTGGATTAAAGTTGTGGATTTTAACTTTTGAGTTCGGTCTTTGCTATTGGCTTTCTTATTCAAAAGGTGCGTTGGAAATACTATTGTGGGCTCTTATTACTGCATCCCTATGATGTGAGTTTGGATGTGGGGTCAGTTTTCCTGAATTCTCAGTTACAGCACGGGGTCTGGCAATATGCAAGGAAACGGCAAAAGGCTCGCCCTCTAATACATACGTAGAGCTAAAAGTCACAACATGGTGTAATTCAGATGTAATATTACACCTCTGCTTACTCCTTAGAGGAGTACAGGCGTGAGTTACAGGTATATTCAGATTTATTTTAAAGGAGCCAATCCTAATTTAAACATTTTTTACGCTTCTAAAATGGCTAATTTGTTGATCTAATACTAATATATAAAGCTGAAGAGTTTGTTTGTTTGTTTGTTTGGTTGAACGCGCTAATCTCAGGAACTACCGGTCTGATTTGAAAAATTCTTTCAGTGATAGATAGGTCATTTATTGAGGAAGGCTGTAGGCTATATAACATCATGCTATGAGCCACGGGAGCAGAGTAGCCTTAAATAATGCGGGTGTAACCGCGGGCATCATCTAGTATCCCATATTTGCGAAGACTTGATAGATCTTTCGAGATGTCTCTACTTTTATTACGTAGGCATTTGAATTTACTACCGGCTAAGAACCTTTCAGCCCGTATTTGACTAATTGATTGGACTATTGGGGATGGTGTTTGGATTCATTTGAAAATATATTATCTAGGTCCGTTTCGAAATAAACGTTTTAGAACGTGTTGAAAAAAAAAGTAAACCGAGATCACTAAGCCCTCATTATCTGACACATAGTTTATAAACATTATTTTATTTAACCTTATCCACTAGGAATCATTTCTGACTCACATACTTATACAAATATTGAACGAACGGACACAACATCATCTATACGAAACACTGCCTCCGTGGTCCAGTGGATAGCGTATGCGACTGCTTTTCGGAGGTCCCGGGTCCGATGCCCGGGTCGTGCAAAAGTGCTACTGGGTTTTTCCGAATTCTCAATAGCAGCACGGAGTCTGGTGATGTGCCCGGTAACGGCAATAGGCTCGCTCCCAATTACGTGAGACCTAAAAATTCTTGGCGAAATGTGGGTGTAATATTACGCCTCTGCCTACCCCTTCGGGATTACAGGTATACGGGGAAAAAAAGAAACAACAATTTGTGGACCTCACAAAGAGTTGCTTCGTGTGGTGACCTACCCCACAATACTCAGCGGACTTCTAAACAGTTACCTGTCGCCATGACGCGCAGACTTTAATATCATGACTATGACAGTGAGGGTTTTCTGAAATGATGCCCACCAGGCGGCAGCACTGTGACGTCAGGTCTAGAAAACTGTCAAAAGTGTCAAAGCACCTATAACTTTGCACATCTGTGTTATAGTTTCATGTGTGTGAACGCGTCTGTACACGTTTGGACCTGACGCATATCAAACGCCGTCTGGTGGCAGAAAATATTTCAAACACCCTCAATAATATGATGGTTTAGAGTCGATTAAAATGTCCGTGTGGTGACGGATTAAGAATACGGAATGGCACCACCCCATATCATCCCATGGGTGTCGTAAGAGCCGACAGAGGGAGCATATTATGCACAGAACAGCACTGTAAGAGAAGGAAAACTTGATACAAACCCTATACCAACCCGTTTGGCCAGCGTGGTATAGTAGGCTAATTCCTCCTTTCAAAGGAGAGGCCTAGTCCAGCAGTGGACTGTTAAAGGCTGATGATGATGATGATGAAAATATTCGGTATTCTAACATACTTTAACATAAACAGCATAACACAAAATCTACATAAAATAAACACATCTACAATCTCGAGTACCAAATAATATATTCAAAGAGCATGCTGAATCTCAAATTTGAAGCACGCCGTGTACCAATTAACTATCTTTTGACATGAAAATAAGGTATTTTTGGCCTCATTCCTTTGATTAATAGCAACTGGATTAAGTGGATCGTTGCCATGGCAACCGAGTAATAAATTATCCACACCTGTTTGAGTTTATTTAGCTCCTAATGATAAATTAGTTTGATATTGAAATTCAAAATTGTTTGTTTGTTTTTTACAGGTAAGAACATTGTTTGAGTGGGAAAAAATATTGCAGTAGAGGTATGTTTTAAAATTATACATTTTTTTATAGAAGGCAGGTTATGATGCATCGTTCAAGGTTATTATGATCCGTATGTTAATTTTTCAACACTAGATAAGTCGGAGCTGCTAAATGAGTCTTGCGAACGAGTTAATTAATGCTATGATTATGATGATGACGATAAATTTTGCAATAAACTAGAGCATATACACACAGTCCTAGAGATATACATTACAGGACTTTTAACAAGGTACAATATCCTACCAGTTATTTATCATAGAACACATAAGCTAAAAAACACACATGGAACATCGAATATCTAGACTCAGCAGCCTTAAAATAGTTCAGATATTTTAACCAGTCTAATTATAAAATACTAGCTGAATCTATGAGCAATTAAGCCTGCTGCTGCAATCAATAAAAAATGTATATTTAATTACAGCTGAAAGATTTTCCAAACCAATTCCACGAACTAGGAAGAACAGTTAATACCTCTTGTGTTCTTCTTCTTCTCACATCAGTGCAACGATCGAACAATATAAAAAAAAATGTTCACGACTGCTGTCAGAAATAAAATAGAAAAGCGGTTATTACCATAAAAAACTGTATATATCCGGCTCGATTACCGGACAAGAAGCGGCTTGATGCGGATTAGTGGGAAATGTTATGTTGTTCTAAATCGCGTCGCCGAAACTGGTTATCTTTTAGCAAATTATTATTATTAATATTATTGTGGAGGAGAGGTCGCTATCCTTGATTCATAAATTTAAATGGGTGTATGAGAATATCTTTTCATAGTTTGCATCCATTTCGAATATGCACATCGCAAATGTTGTACGTATGTATTATGATATATGTACATAAGTACTTATAGATACGAAACTGTTTGTGTCTTTGCTCTAATACATAGTTATCATCTCTAAAGACCTGGCCACTCCTAATTTGCTTCAGAGTAGCACTGCAAGTAAAAGATTTAGCTTACTACTCATACCAAGCTGGCCAGCCGTATTTACTTTGGTTTTTCCTCAATCATGTCTTACAACGCCCACGGAATTAGGTACACGGGGTAGTTAAATCATGTTCGTAATCCGTCACTACACGGACTATGATACACACGGGTAGTTATTATATACCGATAAAATTAGAGGAATAATTATTCATTGTAATATTGATAATTTTGAAATCTTCAAAGGCTAAATAATTTCATTTCCAATTTCCAAATAAGATGCTTCTTGGTATTTGCTTGAATGGCATTGCTTCTGCAATGCTAAAAGGAGATACCTAAAATTCACAATCTACAACCAGGTGAGGTCTGAGTTATTACTAAAATATACTGCTTAGTTCTTAAAATTATGCTCTCCTCTCTATCTAAGCGTACCTAGATCTAGTACTATGTAAATAGTTTAACACTTAAACCCAGAGCAAGAACTTTGATATTAATAACTAGGGTTTAAATATCGCGTTATTCATATATCAACCCAAAGGGTCTGTCCGAGATATATTACATTCTCATTAGTTTAGTTATTCTAGGTACCATCTGGCTTAGAAAAATTATAGGGCTTGCACTCCAGGCTAAGAGTAGGGTTCTATTACCTGAGTAGGTCTAAGTAAAACGATAGAAGGGTTTATTTTGCTTGATAAAACATTCACAGCTAGGGTCAAATTTCTCACAGCGCACTAAATTTAAGGATTGAACGCTTCAAAATTTACTTCGGAATTTTAGCCACCTCCAAACCAAAGTAGCAATTATTCAATTCCAATTTTACAATTGAGATTATGAACAGTTAACATGATTAATAAAAAACTTGTTTTTTTTAGCTGCCCCATTTAATCGGGCACCGTGTGTTTGCTTTGAAATAAAAAGCGTGACACAACAAGTGAAATTCAACCTTACTACTTAAAGTTAAGGTTTAAAGTTGCTTGGTGTACAATGTTCAGAGGTCGCCAACGCTAGGTCGAGATCCAACCTCAGGGTTAGTAGGTGTGAATTTTTAAAAAGATTATTTGAGTGGTCGCCGAGTGTTCGCAGACTGTAATTACTGTCAGAAACCAACTGGAACTGTGTCACCGGTGCCAAGTTTATGTGCCTAACACTTTAAGTATATTTTTGATGTGGCAACATTATACTGACTTTTTGCGTTAATTAAAACTACAGACAATTTTTCATAGAAAAGTAAATGAGACTGTTTTTAATTGCGAATATTGAAGTGCTTGGATGTCAAGCTTAATTTTTAACATAATTAATAACGGCAATTATTGACATCAATATAAAAAGTTGGCTGCCTCTCATAGGGCATTCAATATCTCTTTAGTTCTTGAATGATGCTGTTTGTAACTGTGTATGACTTGGTTTTATGCAATGAATAAACTATAATGAATAACTATAAAAACTATATTTATCGATTTTAAAGTTATTTTCATATAATTAAACGTCACATTACAAAAGACATCTCCAAAGTAATGAATTCTGCCCAAATTTCTTAAATCATTCGGGTTTATATTTGATCCAGCTCTTCAAAATTTTACCTAACTGACAATTAGGCTATTTAACTCCATGACAAAAATCATTCTATTGAAACAACGTCAAACTAAAAATAAAATAATTTCATGGGTCGCGCCAGTTTCTGTTACGTGGGATGCGTGTCGCGTTAAGTTGTCAAACTGTGAGAAAAGGGTCGCTGCTATTGGATGACCGGAGTCACGAGACATGTCGTCACTCGTGACGCGTAGCCTTTTGACAATTGTTCGTGACATAGGATAATATTACTGTTCTATGTAGTTAGAATACGATATTAAAATAGCTTAGCACTAATTAAATATTGACATTAGATTTAGTAATAGTATCATAATTCAATAGTTATCTAAATTCTAATTTAACAAACGATTACAAATAAAGACTCATCATTAAATATAAATAAAAAACGACTCATCATATCAGAGAAGAGAAGACATGTGAAGTGTGCCAACTCACACTTGACTATGGTGGTGACCACAGAAATAAATAGTAATAGAATGGTGAATGTCACGTCATCGCGTGCATTTCGCGCGTGCCACAATTTAACAAACCCGGGCGGGGTTTGTGACGGTGACGTATAGATAATGAGGGGACACTAAGGAATTATTATCGATGTGTGTGTGTGTGATGTAGCTGTGGAAAATGAAATTATGTTATTGATTATATAAAAACTGACCATTGCTGATTGTCAGGCAGAATAATGTTGTATAACATGTGTAAACACATGCGCTATAGTGCAATAGTTTGACACGCGCACCACGCCCATGTCACCGTTCTATTACTATTTATTTCTGTGGTGGTGACCTTACTCTTCTCATAATGAAAAGAGGCCGGTGCCCAGCAGTGGTGTGGAATTACAGGGATGATGTTAATATTTTATACAAGATCAGTTTACAACTTATTGGTATTACAATACAGTGTTTCCGGAAAATACTTTCCTTTTATGGTAATGTTTATGTAAAACATTTAATTAAATACGATTCCTCATACCATCTACGGGATAGAGTAAGATTAGACTGCTAATAATATTACGAACGCCACTCAATTTACGCTTGCCTTAGCTAAGCATATTCCATTATCATAATTGCTCGAGTCAGTACAAACAGCCATTATATTAACAAAGAAAATACTACACTGAAGATTTTTTCATTACATTAAGACTTGAAGACACTAAACAAAAACCAGAGTCTGAACAACAGATTTTATTTCCCCTATTTAATCAAGTCGGTCAAGTGTTCAGGGATAATCAACCTTAGGTCGTAATATGAAGGTTTATTTTTATCTGGTGTTATTGTTAGGTCAGGAAGAGGTCGGGTAAAGGTTTTTACACACAGTCACCTGTTGAAGGTACCTACCAACTGTTATGGTTCAATAAAAACGTACGGTTCTTCGTAATGACGTTCAGTAAGGCACTCTCATGAATTTGAAAGCAGTGTCATGGTATTCCGTATGTGTTTTAGTAGTTGTAATTTGCGCCGCTGATTTTATGATCTTGGCCCAGAAGTGGTGATAAAAAATTGTGAGGTTTTATGGTCACTTAAGCGACGTCGAGGAGTTTAGTTTATTTTTGTATCTATTTTCTCTCTGTCTTGTAATGGGTAAGTGACGGATTTGTTACAAAAAATGTAAGTACTTTGGTTTAAAAATTTGCATCAATCTTATAGTATCGTTGATAAATAAAAATTGTAATTTGAAATATCAAATGAAAATAATAAATTAGGGAAACTGATAGGCGAGCTCATTTCAAATCAAGCAGAGCCTGTATACATATACTAAGTTAACCAGATTACTGATAATCATATTAACATGTAAATTAGTCCCAGATACAGCCAAAGACTCGTGAGAATCACGCATAGATTTATCCTATGTGGCCATCGAATCTACTACCTCTAGCTTAGTAGTCAAGGTCATTTACCACTAAACTAATAGACCATTTAATAAAATAGACTAAACACTACACAGAAAAAAATTCCATCCTTTTAATTTTTCTAAGCCTTAACATCCAGCGCAACAAAATCAAAATGAACGCCCACACTTTTTAATTTGAACATCACATTATAAAATTTCTAAAAACAACTTTGTTCGCTCACCACGTCTGCGAGACGGGGAGTCGAGAAAACCACGTCTGAGAAACTCCCAAGCTCGGACGGTGAACCCCAATATTGTGCGTACATTACGTGACAACGAGCGTCACAGCCGTCCAGCGGACTTAATGCGAGCCTTATTGTAGCCCTTTTTATGTCTCGGCCAAATTACGTCGACATTAAGCTAACCGATTTGTTTTGTATCACAATTGCTGACCTTTTTGTGGCTATACTTGTGATGGTGATCATTAAATTGTAATTTTATGGGGTTTGGGTGTTGCGTAGAAGATTTGGCAAAGTATGCGGTAAAAAAATGTAAAGGCGGCTACACTTTTGCCGCGCGACACGTACCGCCGGCTTTTGCCGGGCGTGCGTCGGCGCCGCCGGCATCTGCCGCAGAAAGCCGCCAGTCATCATTCCAGTTATATAGAACGACCACACACAAGTAGCAACCGGCCTACCCGGGCGGCCATGCCGGCGGCTCCTTCTTGCGACAAAGCCGGTGGCTTTGTATGCCGTCGGGTGCACGCGGCTTGGCCGGCGGCAGTGCCGGCGGCATTGCTGCCGGCACTACGTGTAGGGGCCTATAGTAATTAGACAGCAAAGCTTATCACAAACACCAATAAAATGGCTGCATAATAACGTCAGCGCATCAGCATTTTGCAATACTACCACTGTGACCTGTGTTGTTTTGTCTAAACTAAAAATCGGCTGAAAGTGAGAAAAATAATTCTGTATATGTTAAACGTAATCATGTAAAACCAAAACTAATCCACCATAATCAGTTCAGTATTCTTGCAAGAGGAACATTAATCCATACATACATCTATAATCACAAACGTCTAAGTTTATAATAGTGGCATGATTGAAGATGAAAAGAAACGCAGGCCTTTTCTAAGCCTTCTTACCCTTACCAAAACAGATAAGCATTTTTTCTACAGCAGATAAAAACAGCTGTATAACTATTAACCCCAAGGTGGAATATTATTTAGTACATCATATAAGTAGTAATAAAAAAGAAGTCTAACATTTATTTTCGTTTACAAAGCAAACGGTGACATAACGTGCCTACATTTGTTGTTGTTAACTTTGCCCGGGCAAAGTATAAATAGAGGAATATTTGAGGTTCTTTTCTCTGTGAAAAGTTTTAGTAGCGTAAGTGTAGGCTAATTAACACTTAACGTGATAGAAGCGTTAATTTAGGCTAATTGCGTAAATTATTACTTGACACAATCTGCCTACAGTTAACGCACATAAGCTTTTAGTTAATTGCGTTGTACATGTAATTAAAGCTAGCCAACTATATTTTCTGTGTTCCACGGACCCTTATTAGGACTTACAAAGATGGAAAATGGGAGAATTCTGTCGTGTAAAAACGTACAAAGCCATCGAACATCTTTGCTATCAATATCTTTGTGTTATAACGTAAGAATCAGCTAGGATACTGCTTTGCCATCCTTTCTACAGTACACCTTAAAAATAAAACTCTAGCCCTACTTATTCCTAAAAGGCGTATCTATCTCCGATTCAAATTGATAACGTTAAGACCGAACAAAGACTTATTTCATTTAATTTCATTTAAGCAGTCAAATTACTACTTCTTTCTATTAGCGTTATCCCAGTTTCAATCTGGGGTCCGCTTACTAGTCTAACCGGATTTGGCTGAATATTAGCTTTTCCACAGAGCGACTGCCTGTCTGACCTCCGTAACCCGAAGGGATAGCGATATTCCATGGTTAAGACTAGTGTCAGTTTATTAAGAAGGTACTGACGCCCTGTAACGACTGTCAAAGATCTTCATGACAACCGGGACCGACAGCTTAACGTGCTCTCCGAGGCACGGGACAAGCGATAATTAACAATTCAATACGCACATAACTCCGAAAAGTCATTGGTGCGCGCCGTGGATGCGAACCCAATACCCTCTGCATGGCAGTCTGTTGATATATCCACTCGGCTATCGCTGCCTAGTCGTCAAATTACTACACAATTGTTAAATTGAATGTGAATTCTAATATTAGAATCGCATCTTAAAAAGATCACGAAACCTATGTAGTCTTTATTTTAAAACATACTCAGAACTTACATATATTACATTCAGTAGCAGAATTTATAAGAATCCAACTCTAAACCGAAAACAATGTACTGTAATTTGCAGGAAATACCTGAATGCACAATCCGGTACAAACCTAATAAAGGAGCATATAATACAAAGAGCTGCCTGCACCCTGCACCCCTGTCTACCCCTTAGCACGCCTCTCTACCCTAGAAATTATGCCTTCAGTCGAGTTAACAGGATTCCGCAATCTTTAGAACATACTTGTTTAAATCTTAAGCCTTATTTTGCAACAAATACTGCTGATTACGTAAGCTTTTGTTTGTTGAGAAGGTTTTTATTTATTGTTTAATTTATGAACAGAACTGATGTTTTTGTACGTGTATCTGAATAAAAGGTTTTGTTTTCTTAAAAAACATGTAGTAGGTAAATTGAGGTAGTCATTAAAATTCTCTTTTCAATTTCATTTTGTTGCTGATTTTAAACAAACTAAATAAAGGCATTCGTTTCAGCGTATTGAATGTTTGTAAGCAGCGATAGCTTAGTGGAGATACCAAAAGACTGCCATGCAGAGGGTATCGGGTTCTAATCCACGGTGCGCACCAATGACTTTTCGGAGTTATGTGCTATTGAATTGTAAATTATCGCTAGCCCCGTACCTCGGAGACCACGTTAAGCCGTCGGTCTCGGCCTAGGGTCCCGGCTGTCATGAAGAACTTTGACAGCCGTTATAGGGAGTCAGTACCCATGAATAAAACTTACACTAGACTAAACCATGGAATATAGCGATCCCTTTGGGTTGCGGAGGTCAGACAGGCAATCGCTCTGTGGAAAAGCTAATATTTAGTCAAATCCGGTTAGACTAGAAAGCGGACCCCGGGTTCTAGCTGGAAAAAACGCTAGGGGTATAATGTAGACTTCAGTGACTAGGCGGTCATATGAACAGTAACTCTTATCTAACTGTTACATGTGAGTTCGTGGATAAGATTCACAACTAGGACTGATCTTGGTGTAATAATAGCAGTGACAGTAAAGAAAATAGGCAATAAGTTGATAGAAATTTTACAACACTTAGGTAGAAAACCATACTATCGCATTAAGGTTACTTGTAATGATAGTGTTCTGTAGGTATGGATATATAAATAAATAAAAATAAAATAAAAAATCATTTAATTTCACACAACATCGGTGACTAAATTATTATTTTTAGGGTTTCGTACCTAAAAGGTAAAAAACGGAACCCTATCACTAAGCCTACGCTGTCTGTCTGTCTGTCTGTCTGTCTGTCACCAGGCTGTATCTCATAAACCGTGATAGCTAGAAAGCTGAAATTTTCACAAATTATGTATTTCGGTTGCCGCTATAACAACAAATACTAAAAATAAAAAAAATTAAAATATTAAGGTGGGGTCCCATACAATTTGCGGTCGTATTTTTTGCTCAAAATTACTAACTGTAACAGGTAGACGCTTTAAATTTTCACAGAATATGTAGTTGTATATTACCTTTCAAAATAAATAATGAAATTAAAAAAAAGTATATAATAAAGGGAAGCTCCCATACAACAAACGTAATTTTTGAGCAATTTGTTACTCGATCTTAATGAACAGGTAGAAACTTAAAAAGTATTTCAGTATGTATACATCGAACGTAATTTTGTTTTATAGATGATGGTACGGAACCCTTCGTGCGCGAGTCCGACTCGCACTTGCCCAATTTTTTAAATATAAGTTGCAGACGAGACTGTAGGTAGCAGTAAGTTATTATTATAGTTAAAACTTATCCACGATGACTTGAGAACTTCGAATGAGTGTTGTTTCTCACTCAATTCGCCAAACTTGCATCGTTATCCGAAGACCAATGTTTTCTCTCTAAATACTTCCGCCACTGAAAACGCTTGCTCACAAAAATGTATCCTTGCCTTCCTAAGAGCAGACTGACGACTTTTAGTAGCGATACCATCGTCGATGCTGCATCACTATTAGGCACATGCATATTTTTTGTTTTTTGGTTACTAGATGATGCCCGCGGTTACACCCACGTTATTTAAGGCTACTGCTCCGCTCCCGTGGCTTATAGCGTGATGTTACATAGCCTATAGCCTTCCTCGATAAATTTCCTATCTAACACTGAAATATTTTTTCAAATCGGACCAGTAGTTCCTGAGATTAGCGCGTTTAACTAAACAAACAAACAAACTCTTCTGCTTTATATATTAGTATAAGATGTTTTGTATTTACAGCCTATATCACCGGAATATGGTATTTTTTTAAAGTACAAAGGTATTTAGGAATTATAGTGCAATATGAAATTTTCACACACACTGAAAAACACAGTCCTTGAGAATTGCGATAAAAAGGTAAAATGTTGTTGCTCGGCTGTCAATGTGGAGGATACTATATTTATAACTCTCTATTTTCTAGGGTGGCTCCAGGCAACTTAAGTTTTGTTTATTCGGGTAAAGTACACTTGCTTCTTTGTAAACATTTGCTGTTTTATAATCATTTAGGCAACAAAAAGTCGCCAGTCTATGATTTCCTGTCCTGTCTCGGACAAGGCTTCAACACGACGAAGTAATTTGGCACTTTTTCGCAAATCATGGGTCACATCAAGGGTGAGAGCCGTCAGTAGCCCCCCCTTGCGGAATCACTAATGAAACTTGTTTACCCGAACCGCCCCAAGCGACACCTGTCGGTTTCCAAACGAACTAATTAAAGGCGACCTGCGTAACTTAAAGTGTTATAAAATGTTATACTTTTTTGTTTTTTTTATGAGTTTTCGTCGTTGAAAAATAATGAGATATTTTTCTTAGGAAGTTGTGTCGACGTCTGACATTTTATTTTATATATTTTCTTTTGAGTCTACAATATTCTGTCTATCAGTTATATTTCAGTAGTTATTTTTTCTGTCACCACTGAAGTTTAATATTTGTGTAAAAATAAAAAATATATTAAGAAATAGCGGCGATAGCCCAGTGGTTTACGTAACGGACTGCCGAGACGATGTTCTCGGGTTCGATCCCGTGCACTAACCTCTGACTTTTCGATGTTATGTGTGTAGGTATTAAAAATGTTAATTATCGCTCGCTTAACAATGAGGCCGGTAGATGGCAATAGGCTCGCCCCCTTATACATTGGGACCGAAACATAACTGGCGAAGTCTGGGTGTGTAATACACCTCTGCCTACCCCTACGGGGATAAAAGGCGTGAAGTTATGTTATGTTATATTAAGAAATATTTTGTTAGAGAAACTACAAAGTATTCTTATTTCATTAACGTCTCGTTCATAAGTGTAAGTAACATTTCAAAATACCTAACTAAAGTTACCTACACGATAATTATTATGTTGGCTCTTCCGTGTCATATCATTTTTAAATTATTGAATAAATCAAACAAACCCAACCAAATGAAAGGATTAAAATTTATTTATTTTTCTATTATGATCACACAGCAAACCATTTTTACAGGCAAAGCTAATGCAATCGATGCGGTTCTAAAACAAGTAAGTTGCCAAGTCGTTTTAACCTAACTATTCATAATATCGATACTTATATTAACAAACCACCTTTTCCACAATAAAGTGAAATAATAAATAGAAATATACATAAACGGACAACGTTACATACATTCATCCAATTATTTACCCGTTACGCTCCCCTTTTGAATACAAAACAAAGATATTACGTGCTCCACAATACGCAATGAAGAATGTCTGACGTCACATATATGGGAGAAGGTCTTTTTCGCGTTTGGCTGAAGATTTGCCGCGTATTGTTTGCGTGGTTATGCTGAGCCGCATATCTTTCAGGTAGGGTAGATGATTATTGGCTTTGAGATGTTGTTTTCTTCGTGCTAATTGTGATAATAATGTGTCGCCAATAGTTATTAAATAACAACGCATCAGTGTAAACAATACTTAGACGGTATTTCATTGGGCATTGCACGTGTCTATGAGCGGCGGTGATCACTTACCATCAAGTGACGCGCTTGCTCGTTTGTCTGCCTATACAATAAAAATAAAATAATAACTACTAGTTATGACTGCCTCCGTGGTCCAATGGATAGCGTATGCGACTGCTGATCGGAGGTCCCGGGTTCGATTTCCGGGTCGGGCAAAAGTGTCACTGGGTTTTTCCGAATACTCATTAGCAGCCCGGAGTCTGGTGATGTGCCCGGTAACGGCAATAGCCTCGCCCCCTATTGCGTGGGCCCTAAAAATTCACTGCGAAATGTGGGTATAATATTTACACCTCTGCCTACCCCTTCGGGGATACAGACGTGAGACCATAAATAAAATAAAAAAATTAATACTAGTTATGTGACTAGACATTGATGTCTAAATAGTCTAATGTGACACTTGATTAATATATAGGCAGTGGAATTATCAACATCACTACAGTTTGCGGCTAAAAATACGCTTAATATAACACACCGAACAAACATTACACTTTGCTGAGCGATTAAAATCACAGAAGCGTTTTTTCCAATTGAAATTTCCATAGCATTAAAACAATTGGAAAGCTTTTATTAGTATTGATTCGCATAAAAAGTCAACGTATGCTTTCCCACGATGTATTGCTTCAGCAAATAAAGTACCAAATTACCCCTAGAGGGAGAAAAAGCGTTCTCCCCACATTCTCGGGCCATTAGACTAGAATTCACTTATTGAAATTGGGCAAATTGCTCTATTTTTATTACTTGCTGTCTTCGGATGTCTGTGGTGATTTTGGAGGCTCAGTTTTGCTTAATCTAGTGAGCTAAGCGTGACTTAAAGTTTTTATCTTTGGATTATCATAGAAAATACATTTTGTTTTGTCATAGGCCTTATTGGTTTAAAACTTTCAGCCTAATGAGCTCTTGTAGTCCTAAAAAAGCTGTTATAAGCCATGTCTTGAAACTGTCTCAATGTTGAGCACAGGTCACGTCTTACCATGAGAATGGCTAGGCCCATAGTCCAACACGCTGACCAAGTGCAGTTTGGTAGAAATCACGTGTCTTTTGTGAATCATATGGAGAATAATTTGACACATAACGAAAATAATAAAAAATAATATCAATGCACGTTTCGTCACATTTTCAAGAGGTAAAAAGTCTGAAGCGTAATGGAAACTGACAATATCTAACTTCAAATTTAAATCGCGCAAAAAGCGGTGAAGTCTCAACATTTCTATAAGTAATGTAATTTCTAACTCAATCAGTTTCTCAGCCACCATTTTTCCTTTAATATCATAGAAGGAGACAGCGTCAGATATTCTATATCTTCTCTCTCCCTCTCTCCACGTAACGAGCTGTCGCAGATAGGGATCTGCCGAACCAACTTGAATTATTGTTCTAACTTCGTCCGATTTTAGTTCTACATGTAGTTAGCTTTTAGTGTAATGTATTTTCGGGTGATATTATCGGTAGACAAGATGTAGCAATTGTTATAGACAATGAAAATCGAAGGGCAATAAATGTATGTATAGACGTTGTATAATTTATATCGCATATTTACATATGCTCAAAGAAAATTTGAAGTTTTGATGCAAAGTGGTAAACGCAGGAGACTCTCGATTTTCGATGTTTTTTTTTAAGATTTTATCACAAAGTCCGTTGTGTTTAAGGGTGGGTTATTATTTATTATTACAGGCAGAGGTGTAATATTACACCCACATTTCGCCATGATTTTTTAGGTCCCACGTAATAGGGGGCGAGCCTATTGCCGTACCGGGCACATTACCAGACTCTGAGCCGCTACTGAGAATTTCCTAACGGAAAAACCCAATAACACTTAGCCCGACCCGGGAATCGAACCCGAGACCTCCCAATTCCACGCGCACATTTATGCCGCGAGACCAACGAGGCAGGCTTATTATTTGTTGTATTTATCGGTATTTCTGTATTATATTCATAAAAACCAATTCCATAGAATTATCGAACGACTTTTCATAGAATTGCTTATTCCATTTTACACACTGAAATCACGCGCCCACAAGATACTAAAACCCTATACCAAACCTACTCAATAATAATAAAAAACGATCCTATTCATCGTATAGGTACTCGGCACACTTGTAAACCTAATCTTACACAACACAAAAAACTATCAACCGTCTCGATCAAGCGTAACAAAATGCTTTGTCGACAATCGTCTGTCTCTAGATGGCAAGTGAAAAAACCTGGATGGCTAAGTGAGCACACCATTTGTCTAAAGGGCGTCAACTCCTCCCTCTTCCTCCCGGCAGACGACGCGTTTTTGCCCGATTTCACGGGACATTGTGCGTTTTAGCGAATGTATTTTTTTCTACACGCTGTATATGTGACAGGTGGTAATTTTTCTTTTTAGGGCTGCCTCGTTGATACGTTTGAACAGTTATGTAATTGTTTTGAGGGTTTATTCAAACGCTCATTTGAGAAGACGGAAGCAAAATATGCATATAATGTGGATGTGGATATACTGTTGTATATAGGTATGAATTCTAATAGGTAAGTACATTTTAATTAAAAAAAGAGAAACCGAACAACAATATTATTTTGAATATTGCAAAGGTGTCAATGATATAATTTCAACTACCTAGCAAGGGGATACAGGCGTGAGTCTATAAAAAAAAGTAATAATAATAATAAGCCCTTATAGGGAGTCGTGTTTCTGTACTCCATAATTAGAATGTTTACAGCAAAAAGCCTTATAAAGTTATTTTACATGAAGCTTGCTACAGAAGCGATATATCGGCACCACAAAACAATCATTATTATACACAAATCTAAAAGCATAACCACATGTTGTTTCAAAATGCACGGTTGGCTTAGTGGTTTAAACGGTCGCCTCGGCGTTTAACACTGCGCCGAGTATTGTGGGTTCGATTCCCACACGAGACAACACTTTGTGTGATCCATAATTTGTGGTTTCGAGTCTGGGTGTTCATTGTGTCCATTGGTTGTATGTCTGTAAAGTCCCCCGCGACACATGATTTATACCTCGTGCAGGTGTTTTCTTTTGATAACAAAAAGAAAAAAAAACTGTTTATGTCCAGTAATTTGAAAATATTTAAATCGCTAAACTTATTGTTAAGCGATTTAAAGAGTATAATATGCATAGTTTGTGCTATAATAAACATTGGATTTTAAATATAGAGAGAACTTATTATTTTAAACGGCAGGAAGAAGTTTCCTCTTGAACCTAATTTAAAAAGGTACAAGTCTATGTTCAGAAACTTTCAACGATTATTTCAAAAAATCTAAAACAATGACCGCACTTTCAATAAGGACGTTAACTAACGGCTTCTGCAATTTACTTAACATAAAAAAAATTAATTCGACAAACCTTTCAACAGGTCTCTAGGTACTTCAAAAACACCCTCTTGTAAACTTACTACATTATTTAGTATCAACCTGTATGTTATATCACCTTAAATATAAAACTCTAGCCCTACTAATCCCTAAAATGCGTATCTATCTCTAATTCAAATTGATAACATTAAGACCGAACAAAGACTAATTTCATTTAATTTCATTTAAGCAGCGGTTGTTAAATTGAATTTGAATTCTAATATTAGAATCGCATCTTAAGAAGATCACGAAACCTATGTAGTCTTTATTTTAAAACATCCTCAGAACTTGCATATATTGCATTCAGTAGCAGGATTTACAAGAATCCAACTCTAAACCCAGAACAATGTACTGTAATTTGCAGGAAATACCTGAATGCACAATCAGGTACAAACCTAATAAAGGAGCATATAATACAAAGAGCTGCCTGCACCCTGCACCCCTGTCTACCCCTTAGCACGCCTCTCTACCCTAGAAATTATGCCTTCAGTCGAGTTAACAGGATTCCGCAATCTTTAGAACATACTTGTTTAAATCTTAAGCCTTATTTTGCAACAAATACTGCTGATTACGTAAGCTTTTGTTTGTTGAGAAGGTTTTTATTTATTGTTTAATTTATGAACAGGACTGTTGCTTTTGTACGTGTATCTGAAGAAAAGTTTTTGTTTTCTTAAAAAACATGTAGTAGGTAAATTGAGGTAGTCATTAAAATTCTCTTTTCAATTTCATTTTGTTGCTGATTTTAAACAAACTAAATAAAGGCATTTGTTTCAGCGTAATGAATGTTTTATTGAAATTAACTCTGGCATATAAACTTGACGTGACTGGCTGTAGGCAGCGATAGCCTAGTGGAGATACGAACAGACTGCCATGCAGAGGGTATCGGGTTTGAATCCACGGCGCGCACCAACGACTTTCCGGAGTTATGTGCGTATTGAATTGTAAAATATCGCTAGCCCCGTACCTCGGAGACCACCGTCGGTCTCGGCCTAGGGTCCCGGCTGTCATGAAGAACTTTGACAGCCGTTATAGGGAGTATAGGGAGGTACCCATGAATAAAACTTACACTAGACTAAACCATGGAATATAGCGATCCCTTTGGGTTGCGGAGGTCAGACAGGCAATCACTCTGTGGAAAAGCTAATATTTAGTCAAATCCGGTTAGACTAGAAAGCGGACCCCGGGTTCTAGCTGGAAAAAACGCTAGGGGGATAATGTAGACTTGACTGGCTAGGCGGTCTTATGAACAGTGTCTCATATATAACTGTTACATGGGAGCTAGTGGATTCGATTCAAAACTAGGAAAAAAGAAAAAAGAAAAGAAATAAGAAAAATCTTGGTGTTATAATAGCGGTGACAGTAAAGAAAATAGGCAATAAGTTGATAGACATTTTACAACACTAAACATCGGCGAATGATTTTGAAGGTAGAAGAGCCTTGCTGACTTCAGCATGAATGGGCCGGCTCGACCGGGGAAGTACTACCCTCTCACAGAAAATCGACGTAAAGTAACAGTATCTAAACTGTTGCGTTTTGTTCGGTGAGTGAGAGTGCCGGAGGCCCTATCCCCTATTCCTTCTCCCTCATCCCACTCCTGATCCTATCCCTTTTCCCAATTCCGAGGGGCGGCAACGCACTTGTGACTCCTGTGGTGTTGCTTGTGTCCATGGGCGGCGGTAATTGCTTACCATCAGGCTGCTCGTTTGCCGCCTATTAACATAAAAAAAGGGATTATTATTTTTTAAATATAAGTTGCAGACGAGACTGTAGGTAGCAATAAGTTATTATTACAGTTAAAACTTATCCACGATGACTTGGGAACTTGGAATGAGTGTTGTTTCTCACTCAATTCGCCAAACTTGCATCGTTATCCGAAGACCAATGTTTTCTCTCTAAATACTTGCGCCACTGAAAACGTTTGCTCACAAAAATTTATCCTTGCACAGAGCAGCCTGACGACTTTTAGTTGCGATACCACCGTCGATGCTGCATCACTATTAGGCATGCATTATTTTTTTGTTTATTGGCTATGTTTTGTTTTTACAGCTTATCACCGGAATGTGGTATTTTTTTTTAAAGTACAAAGGTGTTTAGGAATTATAGTGCAATATGAAACTTTCACACACACTGAAAAACACAGTCCTTGAAAATTGCGATAAAAAGATAAAATGTTGTTGGCTCGGCTGTCAATGTGGAGGATACTACATTTATAACTCTTCATTTTCTAGGGTGGCTCCAGGAAACTTAAGTTTTGTTTATTCGGGTAAAGTACACTTGCTTCTTTGTAAACATTTGCTGTTTTATAATCATTTAGGCAACAAAAAGTCGCCAGTCTATGATTTCCTGACCTGTCTCGGACAAGGCTTCAACACGACGAAGTAATTTGGCACTTTTTCGCAAATCATGGGTTACATCAAGGGTGAGAGCCGTCAGTAGCCCCCTCGGAATTACTAATGAAACTTGTTTACCCGAACCGCCCCAAGCGACACCTGTCGGTTTCCAAACGAACTAATTAAAGGCGACCTGCGTAACTTAAAGTGTTATAAAATGTTATACTTTTTTGGATTTTTTATGAGTTTACGTCGTTGAAAAATAATGAGATATTTTTCTTAGGAAGTTGTGTCGACGTCTGACATTTTATTTTATATATTTTCTTTTGAGGCTGGTGTCTACAAGATTCAGTCTATCAGTTATATTTCCTTAGTTATTTCTTTTGTCACTACTGAAGTTTATTATTTGTGTAAAAATAAAAAAAAATATATTAAGAAATAGCGGCGATAGACCAGTGGTGTACGTAACGGACTGCCGATAGGATGGTCTCGGGTTCGATCCCGGGCACAAACCTCTGACTATTCGAAGTTATGTGTGTAGGTATTAAAAATGTTAATTATCGCTCGCTGAACAATTTGCCCGGTAGATGGCAATAGGCTCGCCCCCTATTACATTGGGACCGAAAGATAACTGGCGAAGTGTGGGTGTGTAATACACCTCTGCCTACCCCTGCGGGGATAAAAGGCGTGAAGTGATGTTATGTTATATTAAGAAATATTTAGGTAGAGAAACTACAAAGTATTCTTATTTCATTAACGTCTCGTTCATAAGTGTAAGTAACATTTCAAAATACCTAACTAAAGTTACCTACACGATAATCATTATGTTGGCTCTTCCGTGTCATATCATTTTTAAATTATTGAATAAATCAAACAAACCCAACCAAATGAAAGGATTAAAATTTATTTATTTTTCTATTATGATCACACAGCAAACCATTCTTACAGGCAAAGCTAATGCAATCGATGCGATTCTAAAACAAGTAAGTTGCCAAATCGTTTTAACTTACCTATTCATAATATCGATACTTATATTAACAAACCACCTTTTCCAAAAAGTGAAATAATAAATAGAAATATACATAAACGGACAACGTTACATACATTCATCCAATTATTTACCCGTTACGCTCCCCTTTTGAATACAAAACAAAGATATTACGTGCTCCACAATACGCAATGAAGAATGTCTGACGTCACATATATGGGAGAAGGTCTTGTTCGCGTTTGGCTGAAGATTTGCCGCGTATTGTTTGCGTGGCAATGCTGAGCCGCATATCTTTCGCGTAGGGTAGATGATTATTGGCTTTGAGATGATGTTTTTTTCGTGTTAATTGTGATAATAATGTGTCGCCAATAGTTATTAAATAACAACGCATCAATGTAAACAATACTTAGACGGTATTTCATTGGGCATTGCACGTGTCTATGAGCGGCGGTGATCACTTACCATCAAGTGACGCGCTTGCTCGTTTGTCTGCCTATACAATAAAAATAAAATAATAACTACTAGTTATGACTGCCTCCGTGATCCAATAGATAGCGTATGCGACTGCTGATCGGAGGTCCCGGGTTCGATTTCCGGGTCGGGCAAAAGTGTCACTGGGTTTTTCCGAATACTCATTAGCAGCCCGGATTCTGGTGATGTGCCCGGTAACGGCAATAGGCTCGCCCTCTATTGCGTGGGCCCTAAAAATTCAGGGCAAAATATACACTTGGTAAATATATAAGCAGTGCAATTATCATCATCACTACAGTTTGCGGCTAAAAATACGCTTAATATAACACACCGAACAAACATTACACTTTGCTGAGCGATTAAAATCACAGAAGCGTTTTTTCCAATTGAAATTTCCATAGCATTAAAACAATTGGAAAGCTTTTATTAGTATTGATTCGCATAAAAAGTCAACGTATGCTTTCCCACGATGTATTGCTTCAGCAAATAAAGTACCAAATTACCCCTAGAGGGAGAAAAAGCGTTCTCCCCACATTTCGGGCCATTAGACTAGAATTCACTTATTGAAATTGGGCAAATTGCTCTATTTTTATTACTTGCTGTCTTCGGATGTCTGTGGTGATTTTGGAGGCTCAGTTTGGCTTAATCCAGTGAGCTAGGCGTGACTTGAAGTTTTTTTATCTTCGGATTATCATAGAAAATACATTTGTTTTGTCATAGGCCTTATTGGTTTAAAACTTTCAGCCTAATGAGCTCTTTCTGTCCTAAATAAGCTGTTACAAGCCATGTCTTTAAACAGTCTCAATGTCGAGCACAGGTCACGTCTTACCATGAGAATGGCTAGGCCCATAGTCCAACACGCTGTCCAAGTGCAGTTTGGTAGAAATCACGTGTCTTTTGTGAATAATATGGAGAATTATTTGACACATAATGAAAATAATAAAAGAAATATCAATGCACGTTTCGTCACATTTTCAAGACGTAAAAAGTCTGAAGCGAAATGGAAACGGACAATATCTAACTTCAAAATTTAAATCGCGGAAAAAGCGGTAAAGTCTCGATATTTCTATAAGTAATGTAATTTCTAACTCAATCAGTTTCTCAGCCACCATTTTTACTTTAATATCATAGAGGGAGACAGCGTCAGATATTCTATATCTTCTCTCTCCCTCGCTCCACGTAACGAGCTGTCGCAGATAGTGATCTGCCGAACCAACTTGAATTATTGTTCTAACTTCGTCCGATTTTAGTTCTACATGTAGTTAGCTGTTAGTGTAATGTATTTTCGGGTGATATTATCGGTAGACAAGATGTAGTGATTGTTATAGATAATGAGAATCGAAGGGTAATAAATGTATGTATAAACGTTGTATGGTTATTATCGCATATTTATATATGCTCAAAGAAAATTTTAAGTTTTGATGCAAAGTGATTCACGCAAGAGACTATCGATTTGCGATGGCTTTTTTTTTATTTTTATCACAAAGTCCGTTGTGTGTCCGATGTTATATAAATTTGTTAAATTCTTGTTTTCATAAGTGACATGTTAAGTGGAGGTGCCTCGTGAACACATGATTTTGCAGGATTTGGATATTTTTATGATCTTATTGAATGTAGTTTAACATTATTTATCACTAATTATAGTTTTTTATTTATTGTATTATTCGCATGTTTTGTTTTATTTATTTCTTCTTTCATTTATCAGTGATGCAAAGTGTTTTGGCTCTGTCAGCAATCATGGTAACACAAATTGTAAAATTAAGATTCTGTTTTCAAAAGAGTGGCATGAGTTTCTTCCAGGCTCTTCTCAGAGCCCTACCATACCGAACCTGGTTGTAAAAAAAAAAAGAATTGACGTTCATAAGTGTTGCTTTTGTAACCTATGTGAATAAATGAGTTTGGATTTGAAATTTGAATTTAAGGGTGGGTTACTGGCCTCCAAACGTCATACCTGCCGTTCTGTATGTTGAGCACGTAATGCTGTAGCCTACATGACTGTGAGCATAATACGAAAGCCCATGGCGGTGGTTCCCAACACGATTCTCAAATACCGAAACTAGCGTAACTCAGGATTTCATGGAGTCTTTACTGAACCGCGAAATATTCAAGTATGGTGACCGCATAGATACATACCACCAAGACAACAAACTCATTGTGTACATGATGTGATACGCAATCATATCATTGCATTAGAATCTAGAAACTAAATACACAACCATCAGCGCAGCATTACAGTTACCATTTAAATTAATCCAAATCCCATACTTCCAGTAATGTGACTTTTCTTACGACGTCAATATCATAATCATCAGCCCTTTATACTATCCCACTGCTGGGCACGGACCTCTTCTCACTATGAGAAGGGGTCATAGTCCACCGCGCTGGCCAAGTGCGGATTGGCAGACTTCACATGTCTTTCGAGAACATTATGGAGAACTCTCATACATGCAGGTTTCCTCACGATGTTTTCCTTCACTGATAAGCAAGCGATAATTAACAATTTAATACGCACATAACTTCGAAAAGTCATTGGTGCGTGCCGTGGATTCGAACCTGAGACCCTCTGCGTAGCAGTCTGTCGGTCTCTCCACTCGGCTATCGTTTCTTTGCATTCGAATCTAGAAACTAAATACACAACCATAAGCGCAGCATTACAGTTACCATTTAAATTAATACAAATCCCATACTTACAGTAAAGTGACTTTTCTTACGACGTCAATATTCATATACATTATATATCCTCCTTAACTTACTACTTCTCGAAAATACCAACGATTTGTTCAAGAAATGGTCCCATAATACGATCAAATAACATTGTTTGTTAAAGCTTAACCCTTCGGCCACTCGTAAGCATAAGCAGCTTACAGAGCCGCTCTATTCCTGATTCAGCGTTATAATATAATAAAATAATAATAAGATTTTATAACCCGGACTCGAATGCTGAACCCTTCGTTGTGACTTTAGTGGAGGTATTAGGGACGATGTTATTGTCTGTTAAAAGCAATTATTGTTACTATATTTTAGGTTGTTGTTTTGTGTTCTCAGATTTAAGTTATAAAAATAATAATAACTTTATTTAGGTACAATTATTTTGTCAAAGGCAATGTGTTGAAATTATTTCATTGACACCTTTAGAATATACTTATTGAAAATAATATTTTTGTTCTGATTCTCTTTTTTGTTAATTTAAAATGTATCTATTCGAATGCATACCTATATACAACAGTATATCCACATCCACATTATTATGCATATTTTGCTTCCGTCTTCTCAAATAAGCGTTTGAATAAACACTCAGAACAATTATATAACTGTTCAAACGTATGAACGAGACAGCCCTAAAAAGAAAAATTACCACCTGTCACATATACAGCGTGTAGAAAAAATACATTCGCTAAAACGCACAATGTCCCGTGAAATCGGGCAAAAACGCGTCGTCTGCCGGGACGAAGAGGGAGGGGTTGACGTCTTTTAGACAAATGGTGTGCTCACTTAGCCATCCAGGTTTTTTCACTTGCCATCTAGAGACAGACGATTGTCGACAAAGCATTTTGTTACGCTTGATCGAGACGGTTGATAGTTTTTTGTGTTGTGTAAGATTAGGTTTACAAGTGTACCGAGTACCTATACGATGAATAGGATCGTTTTTTATTATTATTGAGTAGGTTTGGTATAGGGTTTTAGTATCTTGTGGGCGTGTGATTTCAGTGTGTAAAATGGAATAAGCAATTCTATAAAAAATCGTTCGGTAATTCTATGGAATTGGTTTGTATGAAAATAATACAGAAATACCGATAAATACAACAAATAATAAGCCTGCCTCGTTGGTCTCGCGGCATAAATGTGCGCGTGGGATTGAGAGGTCTCAGGTTCGATTCCCGGGTCGGGCAAAGTTTTATTGGGTTTTTCCGTTAGGAAATTCTCAGTAACGGCTCGGAGTCTGGTAATGTGCCCGGTACGGCAATAGGCTCGCCCCCTATTACGTGGGACCTAAAAATTCATGGCGAAATGTGGGTGTTATATCACACCTCTGCCTACCCCTTCGGGGATACAGGCGTGAGTCTATAAAACAAAAGTAATAATAATAAGCCCTTATAGGGAGTCGTGTTTCTGTACTCCATAATTAGAATGTGTACAGCAAAAAGCCTTATAAAGTTATTTTACATGAAGCTTGCTACAGAAGCGATATATCGGCACCACAAAACAATCATTATTATACACAAATCTAAAAGCATAACCACATGTTGTTTCAAAATGCACGGTTAGCTTAGTGGTTTAAACGGTCGCCTCGCCGTTTAACACTGCGCCGAGTATTGTGGGTTCGATTCCCACACGAGACAACACTTTGTGTGATCCATAATTTGTGGTTTCGAGCCTGGGTGTTCGTTGTGTCCATTGGTTGTATGTCTGTAAAGTCCCCCGCGACACATGATTTATACCTCGTGCAGGTGTTTTCTTTTGATAACAAAAAGAAAAAAAAACTGTTTATGTCCAGTAATTTGAAAATATTTAAATCGCTAAACTTATTGTTAAGCGATTTAAAGAGTATAATATGCATAGTTTGTGCTATAATAAACATTGGATTTTAAATATAGAGAGAACTTATTATTTTAAACGGCAGGAATAAGTTTCCTCTTGAACCTAATTTAAAAAGGTACAAGTCTATGTTCAGAAACTTTCAACGATTATTTCTAAAAATCTAAAACAATGACCGCACTTTCAATAAGGACGTTAACTAACGGCTTCTGCAATTTACTTAACATAAAAAAAATTAATTCGACAAACCTTTCAACAGGTCTAAAGTAGGTACTTCAAAAACACCCTCTTGTAAACTTACTACATTATTTAGTATCAACCTGTATGTTATATCACCTTAAATATAAATCTCTAGCCCTACTAATCCCTAAAATGCGTATCTATCTCTAATTCAAATTGATAACATTAAGACCGAACAAAGACTAATTTCATTTAATTTCATTTAAGCAGCGGTTGTTAAATTGAATTTGAATTCTAATATTAGAATCGCATCTTAAGAAGATCACGAAACCTATGTAGTCTTTATTTTAAAACATCCTCAGAACTTGCATATATTACATTCAGTAGCAGGATTTACAACAATCCAACTCTAAACCCAAAACAATGTACTGTAATTTGCAGGAAATACCTGAATGCACAATCCGGTACAAACCTAATAAAGGAGCATATAATACAAAGAACTGCCTGCACCCTGCACCCCTGTCTACCCCTTAGCACGCCTCTCTACCCTAGAAATTATGCCTTCAGTCGAGTTAACAGGATTCCGCAATCTTTAGAACATACTTGTTTAAATCTTAAGCCTTATTTTGCAACAAATACTGCTGATTACGTAAGCTTTTGTTTGTTGAGAAGGTTTTTATTTATTGTTTAATTTATGAACAGGACTGTTGTTTTTGTACGTGTATCTGAAGAAAAGTTTTTGTTTTCTTAGGAAACATGTAGTAGGTAAATTGAGGTAGTCATTAAAATTCTCTTTTCAATTTCACTTTTTTGCTAATTTTAAACAAACTAAATAAAGGCACTTGTTACAGCGTATTGTATGTTTTATTGAAATTAACTAAAGTCAAAATCAAAGTCGAAGTCAAAATCATTTATTCATCTTGGTCACAACGTGACGCTTATGAACGTCAAAATTGAAGTTAATTAATTAATGATTCTACATTTAAATTTACTACTACTAGTCTAAACCATGGAATATAGCGATCCCTTTGGGTTGCGGAAGTCAAACAGGCAGTAGCTCTGTGGAACGGCTAATATTTAGTCAAATCCGGTTAGACTAGAAAGCGGACCCCGGGTTCTAACTGGAAAAAACGCTAGGGGGATAATGTAGACTTGAGTGGCTAGACGGTCTTATGAACAGTGTCTCTTATCTAACTGTTACATGGGAGTTCGTGGATTCGATTCACAACTAGGAAAAAAGAAAAAAGAAAAGAAAAATCTTGGTGTTATAATAGCAGTGACAGTAAAGAAAATAGGCAATAAGTTGATAGACATTTTACAACACTAAACATCGGCGAATGATTTTGAAGGTAGTAGAGCCTTGCTGACTTCAGCATGAATGGGCCGGCTCGACCGGGGAAGTACTACCCTCTCACAGAAAATCGACGTAAAGTAACAGTATCTAAACTGTTGCGTTTCGTTCGGTGAGTGAGAGTGCCGGAGGCCCTATCCCCTATTCCTTCTCCCTCATCCCACTCCTGATCCTATCCCTTTTCCCAATCCCGAGGGGCGGCAACGCACTTGTGACTCCTGTGGTGTTGCTTGTGTCCATGGGCTGCGGTAGTTGCTTACCATCAGGTAATCCGTCTGCTCGTTTGCCGCCTATTAACATAAAAAAATGGATTATTATTTTTTAAATATAAGTTGCAAACGAGACTGTAGGTAGCAATAAGTTATTATTATAGTTAAAACTTATCCACGATGACTTGAGAACTTGGAATAAGTGTTGTTTCTCACTCAATTCGCCAAACTTGCATCGTTATCCGAAGACCAATGTTTTCTCTCTAAATACTTGCGCCACTGAAAACGCTTGCTCACAAAAATGTATCCTTGCACAGAGCAGACTGACGACTTTTAGTTGCGATACCATCGTCGATGCTGCATCACTATTAGGCATATATATTATTTTTTGTTTATTGGCTATGTTTTGTATTTACAGCCTATATCACCGGAATGTGGTATTTTTTTTAAGTACAAGGGTGTTTAAGAGTTATAATGCAATATGAAACTTTTCATCACCCCATATCATCCCATGGGTGTCGTAAGAGCCGACAGAGGGAGCATATTATGCAGAGAACAGCACTGTAAGAGAAGGAAAACTTAATACAAACCCTATACCAACCCGTTTGGTCAGCGTGGTAGTAGGCCAATTCCTCCTTTCGAAGGAGAGGCCTAGTCCAGCAGTGGACTGTTAAAGGCTGATGATGTGTGATGAAACTTTTACACACACATGAACACTTAAAAGCACAGTCCTTGAGAAGTGCAATAAAAAGGTAAAATGTTGTTGCTCAGCTGCTAATGTGGAGGATACTACATTTAGAACTCTTTATTTTCTAGGGTGGCTCCAGGAAACTTAAGTTTTGTTTATTCGGGTAAAGTTCACTTGCTTCTTTGTAAACATTTGCTGCTTTATCATCATTTAGGCAACAAAAAGTCGTCAGTCTATGATTTCCTGACCTGTCTCGGACAAGGCTTCAACACGACGAAGTAATTTGGCACTTTTTCGCAAATCATGGGTCACATCAAGGGTGAGAGCCGTCAGTAGCCCCCCTTGCGGAATTACTAATGAAACTTGTTTACCCGAACCGCCCCAAGCGACACCTGTCGGTTTCCAAACGAACTAATTAAAGGCGACCTGCGTAACTTAAAGTGTTATAAAATGTTATACTTTTTGTATTTTTTATGAGTTTTCGTCGTTGAAAAATAATGAGATATTTTTCTTAGGAAGTTGTGTCGACGTCTGACATTTTATTTTATATATTTTCTTTTGAGGCTGGTGTCTACAAGATTCTGTCTATCAGTTATATTTCCGTAGTTATTTCTTCTGTCACTACTGAAGTTTATTATTTGTGTAAAAATAAAAAAAATATATTAAGAAATATTTAGGTAGATAAACTACAAAGTATTCTTATTTCATTAACGTCTCGTTCATAAGTGTAAGTAACATTTCTGAATACCTAACTAAAGTTACCTACAGGATAATCATTATGTTTGCTCTTCTGTGTGTCATATCATTTTTAAAATAAAGTATTGGTTAAATCAAACACATCCAACCAACTGAAGGAATACAAATTTATTTATTTTTCTTTTATGATCACACAGCTCCGTGGTCCAGTGGATAGCGTATGGGACTGCTGATCGGAGGACCCGGGTTCGATTCCCGGGTCGGGAAAAAGTTTTACTGGGTTTCTCCGAATACTCAGTAGCAGCCCGGAGTCTGGTGATGTACCCGGTAACGGCAATAGGCTCGCCCCCTATTACGTTGGACCAAAAAATTCATGGCGAAAAGTTGGTGTAATATTTACACCTCTGCCTACCCCTTCGGGGATACAGCCGTGAGACTATAAACAAAATAAAAAAAAGATCACACCGCAAACTATTCTAACAGGCAAAGCTAGTACAATCGATGCGATTAAAAAACAAGTGAGTAAGTTGCCAAATCGTTTCAACCTACCTATTCATAATATCGATACTTATATTAACAAACCACCTTTTCCACAATAAAGTGAAATAATAAATAGAAATATACATAAACGGACAACGTTACATACATTCATCCAATTATTTACCCGTTACGCTCCCCTTTTGAATACAAAACAAGGATATTACGTGCTCCACAATACGCAATGAAGAATGTCTGACGTCACATATATGGGAGAAGGTCTTGTTCGCGTTTGGCTGAAGATTTGCCGCGTATTGTTTGCGTGGTTATGCTGAGCCGCATATCTTTCGGGTAGGGTAGATGATTATTGGCTTTGAGATGTTGTTTTCTTCGTGCTAATTGTGATAATAATGTGTCGCCAATAGTTATTAAATAACAACGCATCAGTGTAAACAATACTTAGACGGTATTTCATTGGGCATTGCACGTGTCTATGAGCGGCGGACATCAAGTGACGCGCTTGCTCGTTTGTCTGCCTATACAATAAAAATAAAATAATAACTACTAGTTATGACTGCCTCCGTGGTCCAATGGATAGCGTATGCGACTGCTGATCGGAGGTCCCGGGTTCGATTTCCGGGTCGGGCAAAAGTGTCACTGGGTTTTTCCGAATACTCATTAGCAGCCCGGAGTCTGGTGATGTGCCCGGTAACGGCAATAGCCTCGCCCCCTATTGCGTGGGCGATAAAAATTCAGGGCGAAATGTGGGTATAATATTTACACCTCTGCCTACCCCTTCGGGGATACAGACGTGAGACCATAAATAAAATAAAAAAATTAATACTAGTTATGTGACTAGACATTGATGTCTAAATAGTCTAATGTGACACTTGATTAATATATAGACAGTGGAATTATCAACATCACTACAGTTTGCGGCTAAAATACGCTTAATATAACACACCGAACAAACATTACACTTTGCTGAGCGATTAAAATCACAGAAGCGTTTTTCCCAATTGAAATTTCCATAGCATTAAAACAATTGGAAAGCTTTTATTAGTATTGATTCGTATAAAAAGTCAACGTATGCTTTCCCACGATGTATTGCTTCAGCAAATAAAGTACCAAATTACCCCTAGAGGGAGAAAAAGCGTTCTCCCCACATTTCGGTCCATTAGATTAGAATTCACTTATTGAAATTGGGCAAATTGCTCTATTTTTATTGCTTGCTGTCTTCGGATGTCTGTGGTGATTTTGGAGGCTCAGTTTTGCTTAATCTAGCGAGCTATTCGTGACTTGAAGGTTTTTTATCTTTGGATTATCATAGAAAATACTTTTTGTTTTGTCGTAGGGATTATTGGTTTAAAAACTTTTTGCAACCTAATGAGCTCTTGTAGTTCCAAAAAACCTTTTATACACATACAGCCATATCTTTAAGCAGTCTTTATGCTGGACACGGGTCTCATCTTAGTATGAGAATGGTTAGGCCAGTTTACCACGCTAGCCAAGTGCAATTTGCCAGACATCACAAGTCTCGAGTACTATACTCTTGACGAAGAAGGCCATTCAGTTCTATTTCATTTTCGAAAGTGTCAGTGCACATTTCAAAAATTTTACACGTATAAACATATCGAAATAGTTGGTCTTTCATAAAAATAAACACAAACTTTTTGATCGGACATTTCATCATATTTTCAAGACGTAAAAAATTTGCAGCGGAATGGAAACTGACAATATAACATAGGTAAGTATAACTTAAAATTTAAATCGCGAAAAAAGCGGTAAAGTCTCGATATTTCTATAAGTAATGTAATTTCTAACTCAATCAGTTTCTCAGCCACCATTTTTCCTTTAATATCATAGAAGGAGACAGCGTCAGATATTCTGTATCTGCTCTCTCCCTCGCTCCACGTAACGAGCTGTCGCAGATAGTGATCTGCCGAACCAACTTGAATTATTGTTCTAACTTCGTCCGATTTTAGTTCTACATGTAGTTAGCTATAAGTGTAATGTATTTTCGGCTGATATTATCGGTAGACAAGATGTAGCGATTGTTATAGACAATGAGAATCGAAGTGTAATAAATGTATGTATAGACGTTGTATGGTTAATAGCGCATATTTATATATAAATAATCATCAGCCCTTTATACCGTCCCATTGCTGGGCACGGGCCTCTTCTTACTATGAGTAGGGTAAGGCCATAGTCCACCACGCTGGCCTAGTGCGGGTTGGCAGACTTCACATATCTTTCGAGAACATTATGGAGAACTCTCAGACATGCAGGTTTCCTCACGATGTTTTCCTTCACTGATAAGCAAGCGATAATTAACAATTTAATACGCACATAACTTCGAAAACTCATTGGTGCGTGCCGTGTATTCAAACCTGAGACCCTCTGCGTAGCAGTCTGTCGGTCTCTCCACTCGGCTATCGCTTTTTTGCATTCGAATCTAGAAACTAAATACACAACCATCAGCGCAGCATTACAGTTACCATTTAAATTAATACAAATCCCATACTTCCAGTAAAGTGACTTTTCTTACGACGTCAATATACATATATACATAATATCTCCTCCTTAACTTACTACTTCTCGAAAATACCAACGATTTGTTCAAGAAATGGTCCCATAATACGATCAAATAACATTGTTTGTTAAAGCTTAACCCTTCGGCCACTCGTAAGCATAAGCAGCTTACAGAGCCGCTCTATTCCTGATTCAGCGTTATAATATAATAAAATAATAATAAGATTTTATAACCCGGACTCGAATACTAAACCCTTCGTTGTGACTTTAGTGGAGGTATTAGGGACGATGTTATTGTCTGTTAAAAGCAATTATTGTTACTATATTTTAGTTTGTTGTTTTGTGTTCTCAGATTTAAGTTATAAAAATAATAATACGTTTATTTAGGTACAATTATTTTGTCAAAGGCAATGTGTTGAAATTATTTCATTGACACCTTTAGAATATACTTATTGAAAATAATATTTTTGTTCTGATTCTCTTTTTTATTAATTTAAAATGTATCTATTCGAATGCATACCTATATACAACAGTATATCCACATCCACATTATTATGCATATTTTGCTTCCGTCTTCTCAAATGAGCGTTTGAATAAACCCTCAAAACAATTACATAACTGTTCAAACGTATGAACGAGACAGCCCTAAAAAGAAAAATTACCACCTGTCACATATACAGCGTGTAGAAAAAAATACATTCGCTAAAACGCACAATGTCCCGTGAAATCGGGCAAAAACGCGTCGTCTGCCGGGAGGAAGAGGGAGGGGTTGACGCCCTTTAGACAAATGGTGTGCTCACTTAGCCATCCAGGTTTTTTCACTTGCCATCTAGAGACAGACGATTGTCGACAAAGCATTTTGTTACGCTTGATCGAGACGGTTGATAGTTTTTTGTGTTGTGTAAGATTAGGTTTACAAGTGTGCCGAGTACCTATACGATGAATAGGATCGTTTTTTATTATTATTGAGTAGGTTTGGTATAGGGTTTTAGTATCTTGTGGGCGTGTGATTTCAGTGTGATAAATGGAATAAGGAATTCTATGAAAAGTCGTTCGATAATTCTATGAAATTGGTTAGTATGAATATAATACAGAAATACAGTTAAATACAACAAATAATAAGCCCTTATGTGGAGTCGTGTTTCTGTACTCCATAATTAGAATATTTATAGCAAAAAGCCTTATACAGTTATTTTACATGAAGCTTGCTACAGAAGCGATATATCGGCACCACAAAACAAACATTATTATACACAAATCTGAAAGCATAACCACATGTTGTTTCCAAATGCACGATTGGTTTAGTGGTTTAAACGGTCGGTTCGGCGTTTAACACTGCGCCGAGTGTTGTGGGTTCGATTCCCACACGAGGCAACACTTTGTGTGATCCATGATTTGTGGTTTCGAGTCTGGGTGTTCATTGTGTCCGTTGGTCGTATGTCTGTAAAGTCCTCCGCGACAAAGGATTTATACTTAGTGCGGGAGTTGTCTTTTTATAACAAAATGAAAAAAAAAACTGTTTATGTCCAGTAATTTGAAAATATTTAAATCGCTTAACTTAATGTTAAGCGATTTAAAGATGATAATATGCATAGTTTGTGCTAGAATAAGCATTGGATTTTAAATATAGAGAGAACTTATTATTTCAATTTCAAACGACAGGAATCAGTTTCATCTTGAATCTAAATTAAAAAGGTACAATTCTATGTTCTGAAACGTTCAACGTTTATTTCTAAATATCTAAAACAATGTCCGCACTTTCAACAAGGACGTTAACAAACGGCTTCTGCAATTTACTCAACATAAAAAAATTAATTCGACAAACCTTTCAACAGGTCACTAGGCACTTCAAAAACACCCTCTTGTAAACTTACTACATTATTTAGTATCAACCTGTATATTTAACGTGGTAGGTGACATTTTATCTTAAAAATATGTATCATAAAGTTGAAATTTCCTTGCGCCACATTAAGCGGTTTACGTCTTTCGGGAACCGAGCGAAACTTTAGCCATTTTGAGGTAAGAAGAGAGTATTAGTTCGACAAGTTTAGGAGGTTTTCAAGTTATCTGGAGCATTTAATACGCGCTGAAGTAAAATGGACTGTTTTATAGGGTGGTACGGTTCAGTTTGGGTCGGTGGTGGTCCGTTTGACAAACAAAATTTGCACGCAGTAGAGTGCTGACACATCGAATGTGCTTTTGTGTTTATTTTAATTGGTAATTGTTTTCGGTAGGTGGCGCTCGTTTATCGAGCTTTCGAGCAAATGTAACTCGATTTGAAGGCTACACACGCAGGGGAAATGTTTAAGCTCATTTATTTAGTGTGTAAATGTAATTCGCAGTATTATTTCATTGCTTCGTGTATAGACATTGTTGAGTAAAACTATTTTTGGGTTTGTCGATCCAATTTAAACTCAGCAGCTTTAGTATTTTGTGTATTAAAGCTATAATTGTGCTCAGCATAAGTAGTAAAAATGGTTGGATTGTGACTAACTTGTGATGGCGAGAATAACGCATATTACAATGAGGGAGACATTGCCTATGTATGTGATTTTCAAGTTTTTTTTCAAGTGCTTTATCTACTTATACATATGTATTTCGAGACTTCTGTTGTCTTTTTATACAAGATATTCACTTACATATATATAGGTTCAATTTTATGCCTAACACGCAAGTCTAAATTCTTGTATCAAAATAATAATGATTAGTTACCTACACAATAACAATTAGCAACAAAACATCATGCTGTATATAACTATATTTCAGGGTTGTCAGTTGCCACAGAAATGTTATGTGAACAAATATGTGCGTGAATGCTTATCACAATAGCCGTACAGCCTCAAAACCAGAGGAATCTTAATGAACGGTGATGTGATGCTGCCATTAGTACCGGCATTCTATGCGGGAATACCTCTCTCTGATTCTGTGGGAAATTGTACGGGAAATTAAAGGTTAGGTACAAATGATACCGTGTTGCTTTAGGATTCTGGGTTGAAATAATATGTTGAATGGGTCTCTTTAAACTTGGTGTTTGAAGCTTGCATGTAGCGCGTTTTGTGTGACCTTTCTCGATTTCAAACTAAAACTATAGTCGTCTTTAAACTTTCGCGGTCTGTATACATCATACAAAATAAATTAGCGGGTCTAATCGCGTAAAATTAATTTATTTAAGGTATAAATACCTATTTGTTTCCGACGTTTCGCTCGTCTTGCACCGAGCGTGGTCGCGGAGAGACTGATGAGAGCTCCGAGAGACCCGCTAATTTATTTTGTATATAACTATAGTGTCAAGTAACCAATTTGATGAAAATTATCTAGAATTATGATTGACTGGATGATGGATCAAAAATATTTTTAACATGATGAGGCCTAGTCTACCGCTTTCTAAAAGTACCAATTAAATTATTTGACGGTTAAAAAGGATTTGCTTTCACTAGTAATATTTTATACCCACAGGTATACAAAAAACAGGTAAACATATTTGAACACGATCGTCTAAAATTATTGGAACAAGCAAGAATCCTTAATATTTCGAACATTACGTTACTTGAATTATTTTCGCCACATTAATACCAAAAGTATACCAAAAAGATAAAATAAATCAGCATGAAATACGATTTTTATTAAATTTTCGGTTCATAATTAGCGTATGACCATCGACTATAACTCAGATGTCAGTTCTTATCGCCTCGTATAAATAATATTAATGTACCTGTACCTCGACAGTTTTAAACAAACGCAGTAAAACCTTTTGTTTCAACGGAGTGAATATTTTATTGAAATGATTTTTATTTTCGCTTATTTTTGTACTACTTCTTACTTCGTGTCCTCTTTATTGCAATGCTTTTGAAGGTTTATTTTTGTACTTCTTCTTACTACGTTCGCCAAATTTTGTTGGATTCTATTCTTACTACTTGTACGGGACAATATGTTATCTCGAAATATAATTGGCCCGAATCTAAGAGTCCTTTATGTCTTACTAGATGAGCCCGTGGTTACACCCGCGTTATTTAAGGCTACTGCTCCGCTCCCGTGGCTCATAGCGGGATGTTATATATAACATCACGCTATGAGCCACGCTATAGCCTATAACCTTCCTCGATAAATGGGCTATCTAACACTGAAATAATTTTTCTAATCGGTCCAGTAGTTCCTGAGATTAGCGGGTTCAACCAAACAAACTAACAAACAAACTCTTTAGCTTTATTATATTATCTTAGTATTAGATTAGATTTCTCGTTTAGTCAAATTTCACCACTGCCTATTAAATGTACTTACCACTTATTAAAGAGAACAATGTGTAAAAACAGAGCTTTTAATATACCTACGTGTCCAGTAAACATCCCAAGCAAAACCTTGCTTCATAATATCCCTTAGTCATAGTTAATACCACAAAGACGAAAGTCCGTTATATATCCTACAAAGCGACCACAGCAACTAAATCCATCATCGTATAATGAAATTAAGCGAGTAAAAATGTTGAAACGCGACAATGGCAGTGGCGTTGTTAATTCTTCTTTGGAGCGCATCGACCACAGAGTAAGTCACAAATCGCATTATACAGGGTGCCTTTGTTCAGGCTGCTCTTAGATACGTATGTATATAACTAGTTCGTGTTTCATTCTGTTAGGTAGCAGGATAAAACAATTTTAACGTTTAAAATCGCGTGTTCGGGATTCAAATAAAGTTGAAAGAGGTGATGGTTTAAATACATCTGGATTTTTTGTGAAAAGTTTGTTTAAAACGTCGCGAAGTGTCGAATTTTTGAATAGATATTGTTTATTGGTAGTGATTTTTTATGCACGTCTACTAATTTAATCATATTGCATTCTTATTCTCTTTGACTAGAAATAGACGGCATTTTTATACCTATTCATGCATAAATATCTCGTATAAATCTAAAATCTTAACGAGAAAGGTAGACAAGTAAAGTTGTTAACTTCAAAGAATATTCTCCATACTATCTTGTCTCTGAATGTCTAGCCATCTAATGATGACATTAGGTACCTACTTCACATTCGATTCTGAGAACAAAGGGAATCGAAGACAAAATTGCTTCACATCACTAGGATATTATGCTGATAAGAAGTCGTATTAGCTATTTATTAAAGAAGCTCAAATAAAGATTTAAAAATAAAATGTCTGTGACATACGGACAGACAGACAGACAGGCACGGCGAATCTATAAGGTTTCGTTTTTGGCCTTTTTGGCTTCAAAACCCTAAAGAATGTGTAGTGAAACCCATAATGATTGCCTTTTCATGTAATTATTCTTCGTTTGGTAGATTAATTGAACAAAAGTTAAGTAAGCAACTTCTACATAAGCCCGACGTAGTCCTATAAACATTCGTTTTACATCTCTTTATAGATACAGAAATTAAAGAAAGAAAAAAACAGAATGATTTACAATTCTTGCTTCCACTCCAATAAAGGATAATAAAGAACAATAAAATATAGCTTATTCTGTTTCCAATGTTGCAAGAATGTGATATTAAGAATAATTCAAGTAAATATCTAAGTAGAATAACTTACCATTTTTTCTTTTACTTCAATAGAAAATAATAAAATTAAATATAACTTTATTTACCTATTCCGTTTTCTAGTGCTGCAAGAATGTAATATAAAAATAATTCTAGCGCAATTCGCTTAAGCGCCTGATAATTTTCTCATAGCAGCGAGTGTCAGTTACGATACTCGAGTCATATTTACCAGGAGTTAATTCCTTGCCCGTCTTTTGAATTGTAGGCAGTGTGAATTTGATTGACGTTTATTAATTGATTATTTTAATGCAATTATGATAAAGCCACCTTCAAACAAACAAACCACTTAATGACGAGTATAAATTAATTGGATAGTACAGGGTCAAAGTTTTGAAGATATTTTTTGAGGATAGGTACTTACTTTGGAGTAATTGAATTAATGGCTTTGTCTATCAAATTCATGATGAAAGAAAACATAAGTTCTGAAGTAACCACTAATTTTGTAATAAGGTATAATGAAACTTATTGATAGCAAATAGATGTATGTTACTTCTTCAGGCAAAAAGTAGGTACTGAATGGACTTTGAAACATCTTTGAAGTAATATAACTTAAAATCAGCATCGGGCTTTTCTCCCGAAAACTTGCCCCATGCGACCCAACCGCGGGCACAAGCTAGTCTACACTAATATTATAAAAAGGAAAAATTTGTATTTTTGTTTGTAATGGATAAACTCAAAAACTACTGGACCGATTTTAAAAATTCTTTCTCCATTAGAAAGCTACATTATCTGCGAGTAACATAGGCTATATTTTATATTAGAAAAGATAGGGGTCCGTAAGATATTTGGGTTTTTCGGGTACGCGAAGTAGTTCCCTCAGGACGCGGGTGAAACCGCGGGAAAAGGCTAGTATGGTATAAATACGTATTAACTTATTAACAAAACAGTAAGATAATTATGAAAAGCTATCGATTGAATACAGGCTTTGTCGTCGACAGCAGACATAAACTGTGAAGTCGGGCGGACAGCAGAGCAAAACCCTACTCTCATTCGGTTTCATAATTACTTCGCGGCGTTAAATTTTCATTGCCCGCTCCGTAATAATATGAATATTAAAGTAAAAGGCTGGAACTAGTGATGTGGACTGACTCGGGTCCCGTGACGCGCGCCCCGATTTTCCGGGACTTTAATCCCGGGATGGTTCTAAACTGACACAATTTTTGCTTTATCATATTAAATGTGTTCTTTGATCCGGTAATATTGGATGCCTTTGTTACTCGGTAATCCGTATGAAACTGGTTATTTTCATTATGTATTCTTTGAGATATTGTGTATATCTTTGTGGCGATTAACTTTGCGTAAAAGTTTGTAGTGTACGATAAAATCTATTTGAACATTCAAAGGTTTGAGAGCGGGATGTTACGTGTGACCTTCATCAATATATCGTGTATTTCAAAGGCAAAGAGATAATGTAACGGTAAGCCTTTGAATTTCTTGTTCGACTCCAAACTTTTTTTTCAAGTTTCTTATCGAGTTGTTCTAGTTCAATACAAACCAAGGGCCATCAAAAGCCTGGCCTGGAGATGATAATGCGTGGTTACGATGCTGCATAAAATATTATGTTATGCATTATTATAAAACTAAATGTGATATAGTTTAAAACAAGAAATCAAGTGTTCCATCACTTGCCAAAGATATTATTTACTTGGTGTATTTTCCTTACTTGCCTCTTTTTATATCCACAGAATAGAATGGTTTAGTAACGCCTTGTATTATATAATGGTTTAGTAAATTTGCCACCGAAAAAATCAAATGATACAGCACTCGGGTTGTATTGCTTTCGTGTGATTAAGCGGTAAATTCATTAAATCCACAGATAGTCGTAAACGGCGGTTTTGTAAAAAGTGACCCTCTGCAGCAAGTCATAATTATTGCTGTATGTGTATATTAGTGGAGTATTGCAAACAATAAAATCCTCTTAAGGATCAATGTTCGTGGATAGCACATTATTATTGTAAGCATATCGAAACCTAAACCAAAGTTGACGCATTAGCAATACCTATCGGTGGGATCCATGGAGTCCTCAAATCCTTCTGCTATATCATCATCACCATCTCAGCCTAGAAATATCAAATTCAAATTCAAAATCCTTTATTCATTTGGGTCACAATGTGACGCTTATGAACGTCAAAATAATAAATTTATAAAATAATTACTTATACTCAAATTTAAAACATTATTACTGTATGCTTCTACATTTACATTTACTGCCACGTTCGCAAAGCAATAGGTAGAACCATGAGAAAGAACGGGCAATAAAACTCACGGTCACTCTTTTTCATCGCCAGGTTTTGCATAATATACAATTTACATTTTGTAAGGTGCTGCTACGTGCTATCCACTGTAGAACATAGGCCACTCAGGTCAAGGCTCTGCACATACTGATCTTGAGCAGCCCGCATTCATTCTGCTATGTAAAACAAAATACTAAAATAAAACCACGCTTTTGTTTACCCTAGTTTTGTACCGCGAATAACAAATTAATTTGTTTAACTTTAGGGTTCGCATCGTAATCCCTTGATCCGCATAATCCCGTGACATTCCGCAACGTCCCGCGCAATCACAACACTAGCGGCACTTATTGTAATATTAATTGAATTACATTTTAGTGCTTAGTTCTACATTTTGTATTCGTGTCTAACTTAATGTTGTATGAAATGGTTATTTAAATATTACATTGTGTTTCATACAGTCTGATTATTATGTGTTATAAATGTTAGCTCGAGCTTATTTGCGTAACTTAACTAGGTACATTTTTATATGCGTCATATCGCTGGTACCGTTATATTACCACTCGAAATGAAATATCTGAGAGAAAGCTCCAACAAAACAGACCCAGTAGTTTTTAACAAACATAATCTAGTTAGGTTAGGCTAACAATGTTAGATTAACATACAAATCTTAGATATTTTCCATGAACGATACGTCTTGCCGAGTATGGGCTATAATAATATATACATCTAATTTCCTGCCTCGTTGGTCTCGCGGCATAAATGTGCGCGTGGGATCGGGAGGTCCCGGGTTCGATTCCAAGGTCGGGCAGTGTTATTGGGTTTTTTTGTTACGAAATTCTCAGTAGCAGCACGGAGTCTGGAAATGTGCCCGGTACGGCAATAGGCTCGCCCCTTATTACGTGGGACTAAAGTATATCTGGCGAAAAGTGGGTGTAGAAATACACCTCTGCCTACCCCTTCGGGGATAAAAGGCGTGACGATATGTATGTATGTATCTAATTTCCACTTTAAAGGTATCAAGTCATACGCCATTTTACCTCAACATCATACATAGCTACCTACACGGCAAAATCCTAAAATAATACTAGTTAATTATAGAACACGCCTACATTTCAAACACTAGCAACGCGCGTCTACAACTTGCTACAATAAAAGCAACAGGCGTTTTAGATTTCCTTTGTAAAATGAGCAGACTTGAAAATTAATATTATAATAAATTTATTCCACTTTTCAAACGTAAATTGTGTGAAGTAAGTATTTATGAGATGTTCTGTAGGGTGAAAGCGAACCGTCCTTTGCAAGAAGCTAGTAATTTATTCACGTGGATGGACAAGGCATTTCCTTGTTATGTGTAAATATTCTGCTTTGTTGTCATTATCAATTCGTGCTCATAAATTATGTTGAGTAGGGAATTATATAATTGAAATTGTGTTTGCTGTGTTTTAGTCACAGTAAGGAAGCAATTTCGGATGCTCTTTCTAAATTCTGAGCCTTCACATATAACATCTCTAGTTAGGTATGGGTTAGGTTAGGTTTTCAAAGCCGTTTACACTGGTCAAAATTATAGTGTTTGTACCGCTACTGAAGATTACCTAAAGCTGTATTCCCATTAGTCGATTTTCGAGCCCAAACTCTTATCTCCGACCGAAATAGTATCTAGACCTACTTATAAATTATGTAGAAAGTTTCCTGCTCTATTAAATCATGGACCTAAAATCGGATCAAGCGTATCATAAAAAATCATATAATAAGTATAGTCATTCATAGACGACCGGATGGCAAAGCGGTAGTGTAAGCGACTTCTACGCCGAAGGTCGCGGGTTCGATTCCCGCTCAAGTCAAACATTTGTGTGCGTGAACATGATGTTTGTCTTGGTCTGGGTGTTTCTATGTATAATATGGATGAATTTCCAAAAAAAGTAAGTATATATGTATGTTTATCCATTGCCTAGTACCCATAATACAACCTCTGCTTAGTTTGGGACTAGATGGTGTTGTGTGAATGTGGTGGATTATATTATTATTATTCATTATAGTCGCCGAAATTAAAGGAACATGCAAAAATCATCTAATCTTCTGGTGATACGAAGAATATTGCCCCTACTTACGAAAAATTACATGATCTGTGTAACAAGTACAATGAAACCATGTAAACGACCCAAAACCACAAAAAGAAATAGCCATACAAATATATTGTATTGTTACGGTCAAAACAATTAAATTACACGACCGCGTACACGTTTGTACAGAAAACAAACGTAAATCGACAACAGGCATAATCTCAAGCTACAATAACCTATAGGGGTGAGTTAACCCGTAACTCTGGCTATTTATTTAGCATCGCTAATCCGGGGTGTCGGTCACCCCTAGCAATTTACAGTGAGCGACCCTAAACCGGCCTTCGTAATGACCCTACTTTCGGTTTCGACCCTCACAGATACCCACTTTTTTAACCCTTTGAATTTATATCGGTTAATTTTTTATTGTTGTACGATTATTACGGCACGAAGTTACCCGAACTGCTCCAGAAATTCCCGAAGTGTATTCTCCCGTTGATAGTAAAGGGCTGCCATATGATTGTGTGTTTTAATTAAAAGTTTTTGTTTATTGCGCTCATACTAATGGGTTCTTATTAGAAGGCTGTTGTTTAATTTGATGTAATAATAATAAAATGTTTACCGGGTTAATATTTGGTGATTATGGCTGAGGTTGGCGTTTGATTCCCAAGTTGGTAATAATTTTCGCTTGTTAAACAACAAGGTATATTACAAAATATTTCGCACAGGTTGTGTTATATGATGGGGAATAGTCATTCACCCTGTTTTATGGAGAATAGCTAATAAGTTGTTAGTTATACGCCCTTTTTTATAAGATACTAGACGATGCCCGCGGATACATCCGCGTTATTTAAGGCTACTGCTCTGCTCCCGTGGCTCATAGCGTAATGTTATATAGCCTATAGCCTTCCTCGATAAATGGGCTATCTAACAGTGTAAGAATTTTTCAAATTGGACCAGTAGTTCCTGAGATTAGCGTGTTCAACCAAACAAACAAACTCTTCCGCTTTATTATATTAGTATAGATAAGATACTTACCCAATATTCATAAAGGCAGGTATTTTACATGCAATGGAAAATGTAGAGCCTAACTATATAAACTACGAAAATTGTTTGTTTTGGCTGTTGAAAGAAGATAGGTACAATTGTTAGAAAATTGTGACTAAGTGAGAGTTAGGGAGGGCAAAGGCCGGGGTCACTGCGCCTCCGGCACATGGTTTTAGTCACCGAATTTAAACCAACATTATGTTGTATAAAGATCCTTGTCACTTGTACTGTAGGATATTATTTTGGTATGCAATAAAGTATACCATCCATCCTTTTCCTTTCAGAAACAAAATTAGTGCTTTCCCTTTCTAGCATTTTTTTTTATAGTAATAGGCGGCAAACGAGCAGACGGATCGCCTGATGGCAAAGCAATTACCGCCACCCATGGACAAAAGCAACACCACAGGAGTCACAAGTGCGTTGCCGCCCCTTGGGGTTGGGAAAAGGGATAGGATGAGGAGTGGGATGAGGGAGAAGGAAAGGGGATAGGGCCTCTGGCACTCTCACTCAAACGATGAACGAAACGCAACAGTTTGAGGTACGTAAGTACTATCTATTCTGTGGTTTAGGTACTGTTACTTTACGTCGATTTTCTGTGAGAGGGTAGTACTTCCCCGGTCGAGCCGGCCCATTCATGCTGAAATCAGCAAGGCTCTACTACCTATAAACTAGTATACATGCAGAAAAATAAAAGCTCTTTACTTACTTAATATGCAATCGTAAATGTCTATGTCCAATCTTCTTGCTACATATAATACCAGCAATGTATGAATAAGTAAGTATATTCACGTTCTATGTAAAACCGAGGACGTATTTTAAATGCAATGAACAGACCGAATTCAAAATATCCAGCGCTTAGTTTTATACCAAAAGCAAAGCAATACAAAAAATCGCACGACTTATTCCTACCCTACTTTGGCATTAAAAGTGACCAGGCCACGTAAGGTTTGCAGTCAACCTAAAATTTTGCAACTCCTATCAATTTAGATTTAGAGTTGAAAATCCTTTGGCAGATTATTTTCCCATGTGGTTTAGAAAAAGTGGTGTTTTCTGAATGACACTTGGCACAAAGGGCTTCTTCTACGTTTCACGGGTACTTTTAAATGGTAACCTTGACTTCCTTTGTAAGTTACAAATGAAGATCTTTTTCCATTTTCACTGTACAGGTAAGGTTGTATCTTATTTGAAGTTCGGTATAATTTTGAGTTGGGATAAAAGATTTGTATTTTTGGGCGTTGGAAGGTTCAATTTTATTATTGGAGTGATAGCTTTGGTATATAGATTGTGGCATGTACTGGCAGATCGATATATCAATAACTATAGAACACTTTTTATTTTGATGCGTCGCAAATATGGTTTCTCTCAGTCTGCTTTTTGAGACTTTGTGTAAATGTTTGTAGGAGTTATTTTTGTGCAAGTATTGCCTTTAATATAAAAATAGTAATAACAAAGATAGTTTTTAAGTTCGTAAGCTGTCTCAAATGCCAAGCCTGTTTATTTTTGTGTTCAAATGGTTTGGGCGTTTGCATGCAATGCAGTAACATAGACTGCATTTGTGCATTCTAAGACGATACAGAGTACAATCAAATAAGTCGGCGCTGAACCAGTTTGAAAAACTTCCCTTGGCTCGCTCATAGAGTCGAGGCAATCTAGAAAATGGATTTGTATACGAGTGTCAATGTACGTGTAAAGTAGCACTGGAAGCGACCATCTCTTGCTGAGCGATTCTCGCCCTTATGGTGGTCCAGCGGGAAGTTCTTCGAGTGTTTATACCAATGAGTTAGAATTACGACACTCACATCACTCACAAACTCACGCATAGGCCATGGCTTGTCCACTAGGTACCTAAAGCAATAATATTCAGCACTGGGCGATTTATTATAGCGTAACTTAGATATCTTTCCCTTTCAACAGAAACTAAACGTGAACTGTTCTCAAACTTAGTTCCTCGGCGAATCTGGTGCCAAAGCGACAAAGACAAAGGCGACAAGCCAAATAGCGAAAATGTCGCGTCACATCGTCGCGTTGTCGCTCTGACGTCTGACGTCTGAAGTCGCTGCAATAGACACTTTGCAAGATTTGTCGTATTCAATTCTGTTTAAATTGAAAATTGTTTACCGAAGAAAAACTTGTGTGACTGTATTAAGGGATAGAAGTACGTATGCTTCCCGCAACTGTACATTTACACCACAGTTTTTTAGTTCATCATCATCATCGTCATCATCATCATCATCAGCCCTGTATATAAACTGTGCCACGGCTGGGCACGGGTCTCTTTTCACTATGAGAAGGGTAAGGCCATGGTCCACAACGCTGGCCTAGTGCGAGTTGGCAGACTTCAAATGTCTTTCGAGAACATTATGCAGAACTCTCAGACATGCAGGTTTCCTCGCGATGTTTTCCTTCACCGTTTAGCAAGCGATATTTAAATTTTTTAATTTTTATATTTACTTATTATTATTATTTTGGTGTGTGTGGCTAACTTTGGTGTCGGAGTTTCTATAGCACTCAAAGGCGTCCGACATAGCATAGAGATTCCTCCTGCCCGGAAATTAGAACCGGGACCAACAGCGCGTACGTGCCCTCCGAAGTACGATAGCGGTCTGATGTAAATGCCACACGCCGTCACCCATCCAAGCGGCGACCTACGCAAGAGTTGCTTAACTTTGACGACCTATGACAAACGCCAAGCCAATTCTTGCAATGAGTGCTACAATTTTACTTGCTACCATTCTGACATATTTTTATTGTTACTTATATCTTGACTTACTTTCCTAATTACTCATAATATTATTTCGAATAAAAATAGGAGTTTCCAGCGGTGGACTGTGAAGAGCTGTATAATAATGAATGTATTATTATATTTGTTAATGTAGGCTATTCTTAATTTGGAAGTTATTCAGTATTATACTGAGAAAATACAAGCCTATTTTCTTATCTGTTCTTAAAATAAACTCACTTTGAAAGCCTAGTCCAAACTGGGTAGGTACCTATTTATGTAGACCAATTCCATAAATAGGTTTTTCTTTCAACAACATACATACAGGGTGTCACAAGACCCATCACCAAGCCGAAGTATACTAATTTTGGACATCATACCAAGTCATACTAAGCAAAAATAAAACTTGGGAAATGACATTTGTTTTTCAAAAAGTCACATTTTTAAACCGCGATCAAAAGTGTGCGCGTGCAATTTTCGAAATACCTACTTAGCCATGGGTGCATAGGACATCCTTAGAACAGGTTAGCTCGGTAAATGTATCGATTTTGTAGCTAATTACAAAAGTTGTATAGTAACTTTGAGCCTCAATATCTCCTGAACCAGTAATTTCCCAGGTATGGTGCCGAAGTAAAAATGTTCATAATGATTAGTACAATATGGGGTTTCAGTTTTCGTTATGGGTCTTTTTACACCCTATATATTAATGCGGAAATAGACAATTATTGATTAGTTTTTGATGCCGTACTTTGTGATTTTTATGTCAGGATCTTCTATGGTAGGTCTTTATGAGTAAAGCGACGGATTAAGAATACACAGAGTCACTTCCCAATTTCAGTGAGTGTCTTAAAACGTGAGAAAAGAAAATACACTAAGCATATAATATCCTTGAAGAGACTGACAACTTGAGATCAAAGCCTATGCCAACTCGTCTGACTAGCGTGGTATTTTTTTTTATGTTAATAGGTGGCAAACGAGCAGACGGATCGCTTGATAGTAAATCAATACCACAGGAGTCACAAGTGCGTTGCCGCCCTTTGGGGTTGGGAAAAGGGATAGGATGAGGAGTGGGATGAGGGAGAAGGAAAAGGGGATAGGGCCTCCGGCACTCTCACTCACCGAATGAAACGCAACAGTTTAGGTACCGTAGACCAAATCCTCCTACTAACTCAATAGGGTTAACCAACGCACATAATAGGGTTGTATCCAACTAGTCAAAACAAGCACTTTTAATGAAATGTGAAAAACGACCTTTGCCAAGGGTTTTGTATGAAATATGACGTAGTGACGTCATAGTGGTTTGCTGTCAAGTAGAATACTTATTGTCAATAAATTGACGATAAAAATGTTAAATAAAGTTTTAACATTAATTGACGAATGAAACAACTATTATTTTGACATGTTTCATTAGATAAAAATACTTGTATAATTTATTTCACTTGCAGGCAACTTCCCTAATAGGATATATAGGGATAAGTCCAGCAATAGACAGCGATAGTATATAATATGATGAAACTGCATTATTATTTTAAAGACAGAAGTACCTACTTAGAATGACTGCCTCCCTGGTACCGTGGATAGCGTATGCGTCGGCTGATCAGGAGGTTCCGGGTTCGATTCCCGGGTTGGCAAAAAAGTGTTATCGGGTTATTCCGAATTTTCAGCATGGAGTAGGGCAATAGGCTCGTCCCCTATTACGTGGGACCTACAAATTCGAAATATGGTGAAATGTGGATGTTATATTCACCACCTCTGCCTACCCCGAAAGGGTCACAGGCTTAAGCTAAAGCTAAGCTTAATTCTTACCTTCTTCATGATGCTAGATACATTCATGGAGTCATTATCTTCTATATCTAGCTAACTATTCAGTAAGTAAATACTATTGTAAATTATGTAGTTAAATGTTAGAACAGTTTCAACTATGCTGTTATTATCTACTTGTACTCGGATGATAAATAACTTCACTATCTAGAGCACAAGGAAGATAGTTATAGTATGTACATTGTTTGTTGAAGATGCTTCTATATTCTGTTAGGTAGGCATTTCTACGTTAGTAAGACTTAAATTATCCAATAAACATTTACTATGCAAAAGATATGAAAGCTCATAATGAGTAAAAATATTGCTTAGCCTATCTTACCTGTCTTCTACTATAATAAAAAGTAAATCAACAACTTCCATTATCGTCTGATTTTAAACTAGATAGAGCCTATATTATGATAACCAGGTGAACATACTTATATGTTCTTAAACAGTTACATACTGACAAAGAAGATACATATATAAGGCAAGTGTGAATGCGACAGGACAAAGGGGAAGACCTAGGCGGACGTTCTCTGACCAGATTGGAGACATCCTAAAAAAGGACAGGTCAGAAGTACCCTTAACAGAAGAGCATGCATGAGAAACTTGATAGGAATGAATGAAGCAAGAGAGGTACGAGTATGACAGGATCGTTGCAATGGCGTTCCGTAGTCTCTGCCTAACCCTCCGGGAAACAGGCGTGAGTCTATGTATGTATGTATGTACATATTAAGGATACAGATACAGAAAGTGTTATCAGCTCATCACACAAAGGTTCGTCTTCGATAGGAATCAAAGCTGTGACCTTCAATACATACTACAGATAGCTGTCAAAATCACTATTTACTAGATCAACAGTCTACTCAATTTTCCTCTATTCTTCTACAGGTTTCATCAAATAATTGTTCCATTGTAATGAAATTCTTCTAAAACATTTGCTCCGATCAATACATACACAACTTATGGTAATTTATTGTAACTTATTAAGAATTCTTTTAAATGTGAGTGCTATGATGTCCCGAATGGCACATTGAAATATCGGTTTAGGATAAGAATCCATACAATCTCAAAAGCCTTTAACTTTTTAATTTACACACCAGAGTTACATACACCCTCTCAAAAGCAAAGCCTATAAAAATATAATCCAACACACACAGCCAGCAAAATAAAACATTTACCCACACAAATATGATGTAAGAAATATATCTTGAGAAATCAACACACACCATTTGCGCGTGACAATATTCATCTATGCAAATACCGGAATACGGGTTTACCCCATCCCTAGGGATCGCGGGATTCCCGGGATCGGGCAACGTCAAATGATGCGATGTCTGCCATCGGGATTTGAAAGATTATTCAATATTTTTAAGCTGAAATGTGTTTACCATGTTTCTGTGGTTGGGTAATGTGTGTGTTATATGTATGTGGGATTGTTAAAGTGTGCTATCAATGTGCGTTGTTTAATCTTTCTATGTTGTGATGCTAAGAAGTCTTCGGTAGTATTTACTTGCTCAAGAAATAAGAGTTCATCATCCTCTTAGCGTTATCCCAGTTTCAATCTGGGGTCCGCTTACTAGTCTAACCGGATTTGGCTGAATATTAGCTTTTCCACGGAGCGACTGCATGTCTGACCTCCGTTGCGGAGGTAGGACCGAAGGGATAGCGATATTCCGTGGTTAAGACTAGTGTCAGTTTATTTTAGAAGGCACTGAACGATTGTCAAAGATCTTCATGACAACCGGGACCGACGGCTTAACGTGCGCTCCGAGGCACGGGACAGGAGATAATTAACGATTCATTTTCCTTTTATCACCTAGACCAGTTGCAGTATAATTAATTCGTCCAAATCGATTTATCATCATCATACTCTCTTAGTCCCTCAGCTGTGTACAGGTCTAACCTCATTATGAGAAGGATTAAGTACATCTTTATTTTTTTTATATAGTATAAGGCGGCAAACGAGCAGACGGATTGCCTGATGGTAAGCAATTACCGCCGCCCATGGACACCCGCAATACCACAGGAGTCACAAATGCGTTGCCACCCCTTGGGGTTGGGAAAAGGGATAGGATAAGGAGTGGGATGAGGGAGAAGGAATAGGGGATAGAGCCTCCAGCACTCTTACTCACCGAACGAAACGCAACAGTTTAGGTACTGTTACTTTACGTCGATCTTCTGTGAGAGGGTAGTACTTCCCCGGTCGAGCTGGCCCATTCATGCTGAAATCAGCAAGGCTCTACTTCCTAGATAAATCATGCTGGCCAAGTGCAGGTTGGCAGACATCACATGTTTTTCGAGATATAATGGAGAATTCTCGGACATGGATGTTTCCTACCGATGTTTTCCTATACCGTTTCGCAAGCGTTTATTAGCTATTTATATAATCCAAATACACAATATAGTATGACGCCTAGGAATAATTAAAATAAAACTTCCATGTAAATAGATTCTTTGGAATATATCCAGAGATTACAAGATTCACACACATTTCCTACTGTTTCGATCTGTTGCAGTTATTATGTAATTTATATTTTACTTTTATTTTGGACAAGTAAAAATCCACAAGGAGCTTCTTAAAACAGCCAAAAGTTGTGACAAATGAGGAAAATCACTATTAACATTGGTTCCATCTAAATGATCTCATCTCTTCTCTCCACCCCATACAATCTCATATACCTAACCAAAAGATCCATGTACATGTCCATGTACAAAATGTTCCTCCACCCAATTTGCATCCATAAATCGATTTCTTTCACACGTGCCGTACAAACCCTTTTTGCACTAGAAATAGCTGAAAATTTCCCTATAAACTTCGAGACTCCCATAAGACAATGTCTGGTTCGTCGTTCCAGCAATTTGCGTTCAATAAAGCCTTGCTCGGAATCCTAGCATTATGAGTTGATAGAAATACGCGTACACATCAATACTTCTAGGAGATGTAGTTTAAATTGTGAAGGCTTTGCCGCGGGGAAATATATTAAAACTTGTGTTCGGGCTTTGTATAGTGACGGTGGAATAATTTTGTGACTAAGTTGTATAAGTAGTTCGTCTTATGCAGCTTTAAGTACAGCTATGGATTTGGTCGCGGTTTATTTTGGTTGAATAATAATCAAGTATATTTTATTAGTAGTTTGAAGGCAGCGATAGCCTAGTGGAGATACCAACGGACTGCCATGCAGAGGGTATCGGGTTCGAATCCACGGCACAGACCGATTACTTTTCGAAGTTAAGTGTGTATTAAATTGTTAATTATCGCTTGCCCCGTGCCTCGGAGAGCACGTTAAACAGTCGGTCCCGGCTGTCATGAAGATCTTTGACAGTCGTTACGAGGAGTCAGTACCCTCAAATAAACTAATACTTGTCTAAACCATGGAATATCGCTATCCCTTTGGGTTGCGGAGATCAGACGGCAGTCGCTCTGTGGAAAAGTTGATATTCTGTCATATCTGGTTAGACCAGTAAGCGGACCTCGGGCTCCAAGGCGTGACAATCTTGGATGCAACCGGGATAACGCTAGGGTGATGATGAATAATCAAGTATATTGTATGGAAATTTGTATTGGTACGAAATTATATTCTTTAATGTTCTTTTTGGTCTATATGGATTAGAAGTGTGTCTGGATAGCAGTACTGTCATATTTCTTTCGTAACGATCAGGGCTAGGGTAATAGTTATTTGTGCAACAAGAGAGCAAAGTTGTTTTTTGTTTCGAGTGCTGATTTTGAGTCCCGAGCAAGCGAAGGATTCTATGATTGATTCACGAGCGTAGCGAGTGAATCAAAGTTAGAATCCTGAGCGTGGTGAGGGACTCAACAGTACGAGATACAAAAAACTTTGCTCTCGTGTAGCACACATAACTTTTCACCACAGCAGTGAGAAGACATATTACTTAGGAGACATAGAAATGAACAGGAATAGATTGAATTCTGCATAATCACTTGTTGATTTAACTCTTCTGGTGTTAAAGTACAGTCAACATCGCTAGTTTCACTCATCTTTTTAGATTATTTTATATATCAATATTATTTAACACGTTACACTATACATACTGTATCAGCATCAGCGAAATTTTTATTGCCGCTACTTTTTTAAATCGCGTTTTAATACCGCGTCTCTGATGTTTATTTTTCAAATGTATCATTGTTGTAATTCTAAATAAAAATGTATTGGTTAAATACTAATTTTATACTATTAATTAGACTTATTTTTATTAAAATCCAATAATAAATTAAACATGTAAACAATAACATATAAAAAAAAGTAATTTCTTTATTACAAATATCTTTTTTTTTTTTGCGTTGCCGTAGGTGTTTTCTTTGAGGTCGAATTCCAAAATCGAATTTCGAATTCGAAGGGGTTTGTTTTTTCACTCACTTTTTATATGCATGTGAAAGAGACAGAGCACAGTAAAATTCGAATGTTTCAAATTTATGGCTGAACAATGGCAATTCGTGGCACTGAAGATTGAAAAATTAAAAAGCTACTTTGCCTCACACTCGAATCAAAATCGCGTTTTGTTCATTGTTGTCTCGCAGCAAAAGCGGCAAGTTTGAGCTGCTGTGGTGAAAAAGTATTAATCTAATATACACTACTGACTATTACCGAATTCAATATAAGAGTATTTTGAAATATTTTTTTGTATTGTTCCTAATTCATTTCGACTTTTGAATAGGCGCAGTCCAATAACTACTCAAAGATCTGTGTGTAAACCAAATATTTTAGGCGACACGTACTAAGCTAAGAACACAAATTTCCATATTAATATTATTTATATTAAAGCTCGCGGTATCACCATCAGATGGCACTCGTAATATTTGATAACAAAGTGAAACGAGCGAATATATCGCAACGTTCGTAAGAGCACTCAAGCAACCACAATATTCGGAGCATTAGACAGTTTTATTAAAATTTAAACTAATATCATACATACGGTACGTGCGACGTATTACGTAATATTATAACGTTAATTTTACAGTACAAGACAACTCTTAAATAAGTAAATACGAACCAAATGTTATCAACATTTTCTACATACATAGACTTACACCTGTTTCCCCGAAGGGGTAGGCAGAGGCATATTAAACGCCCACTTTTCACCAGTGTTTTGATCCCCCGTAATAGGTGGCGAGCCTATTGCCTCATATCGGGATATTTTTTTTGCCAGAGCCTCGTCCGTTGATCGGCAGGTGTACCACTTGCAGGTGAGGTTGGCTTGGGACCCTAAGTTCTTGGTGGGAACCCTATGCACCCTATATAATAATGCGCGCAAGAAGTTGAAATTTGGCATGTGTGTTCCTTGGAGACTGTAGGAAGCACTAAGGGAGAATTTTTGAGTATTCTCACCCTAAGAGGTAAGATTGACCCTCCCGGGCGTGGCTGAAGTCTAGTTATGTATAAGCAGAATGCTGGACCCCAGCATTCTGCAAATAATGTTCAAACAATGGGCATGGAAACAGGTATATACGAATATAATAACAGTCAGTTGACAGCATCAATCTGTGTAGGCACACAAAAGGCCTCTCCTTGCGTAAATCTAAAACATATCTGATACATTTTAAGCGAAATATAACACCTATAATATTTGTACATCCAAATGCGGGCCTTTGTACATTTCCTCACGAGTGTTACGTAATTTCTCATAACCAGATAAGCAAAGGGAGGCTCTCACATTTCAGCTTAAGCAGATATTTTTAATATTGGCAATGATTAAGTCGCGGGGAGTGGCGGGAGAGGGTATTTATTAAAAAATAACTCGGATGTAAAAGCGTTTTAAACGCGTAAACGTGTAGCGGTTTGAGGTGCCAATTTACGAGCGGGCAGCGAGTGGAACAGTACAGGTTTTCAAAAATATCATTCGACAGACGATCTTATGAAGCACTTGGGTAGCGGATGGATGCAGGTGGCTCAAGATGAGCCTTAGGAGTGGGTCTAGCTGTCTTTTCGATGAAAAAGATAAATTAGCTTACCTTAAACGCGCTGATGTTATTAAATGTTTTCAGCGTCAGTATTTTCCTTCTGCCACGACTATTTAAATACTTTATAACGTAATGATTTTACATACATATAGACATAGACTCACGCCTGTTTCCCGGATGGGTATGCAGAGACTACGGAACGCCATTTGCAACGATCCTGACATATCTCTCTTGCTTCATTTACTCCCATCAGATTCCTCATGCATGCTCTTCTGTTCAGGATACTTCTAACCTGTCCTGTTTTAAAGATGTCTCCAATCTGGTCAGAGAACGTCCGCCTAATAATGATTTTAAAAATCGAATTTAGTATTGCGCCCAATCATGTGGGTTCAATTCCTGTGATATACAAACTATTGTATCGTTGATGGGTTTCTACTAACTTTCACTGATACTTGTAGTCTCTGATAACACGTTGAAAATTATTGAACTGTGCTTTTAAATAGTCTGTGTGGTGACGGATTAAGAATACGGATTGTCACCACCCCATTTCACCCCATGGGTGTCGTAAGAGCCGACAGAGGGAGCATATTATGCAGAGAACAGCACTGTAAGAGAAGGAAAACTTGATACAAACTCTATACCAACCCGTTTGGCCAGCGTGGTATAGTAGGCCAATTCTTCCTTTCAAAGGAGAGGCCTAGTCCAGCAGTGGACTGTTAAAGGCTGATGATGCGCTTTTAAATTAAGCTTAAATGCAACGGTCAATATTTTACTAAGAGAAAACGATGTTGTAAGCCAATTTCTGTTCTAGTGCTTTATACTACATCTAAAACTAAGAATCGTTGCCGCTTATGCCTAGACCATATACGATAACAAAACCCCCAGCTATGCGTGAACGCTGTCAAAGCTCTGTGGCGCAACTTTATTGAACATTTTTGTTGATTAAAATAATACCGGCGAACACACTAATAACTTCTTCCTCCACCAGCTAAATGTAGCAAAGACGTTTCGACGGAGGAAAGATGGTTCAACGGAAATAAACGTCGAAAAAGAAGTAATGAAAATACAAACGACTGATTTGTTTTCATTATATCTTTTATTGTGTGATGAATCATTTTGTGCAAAAGATGGATGACTTTTTGACAAAGATGAAATAAGGATCATCTCTGTATAGAAACAAGCTTTGCATTTATTCTAAAGCCAGACTTGGTTCGAATCTTATACTCATCTTATCTTATACTAATATATAAAGCTGAAGAGTTTGTTTGTTTGTTTGGTTGAACGCGCTATTCTCAGGAACTACTGATCCGATTTGAAAAATTCTTTCAGTGTTAGATAGCCCATTTATCGAGGAAGGCTATAGGCTATATAACATCACGCTATGAGCGACGGGAGCAGAGCAATAGCCTTAAATAACGCTGGCGTAACCGCGGGCATCCTCTAGTACTAATATATGTATAAAGCTGAAGAGTTTGTTTGTTTGGTTGAACGCGCTAATCTCAAGGACTACCGGTCCGATTTGAAAAATTCTTTCAGTGTTAGATAGCCCATTTATCGAGGAAGGCTATAGGCTATATAACATCGCGCTATGAGTGACGGGAGCGGAGCAGTAGCCTTAAATGACGCGGGTGTAACTGCGGGCATCCTCTAGTAGGTATTTAATATGGTCACAGAATTTTCTATTCAGTGAGAATATTGTATTCAACATTGTCGGTAAAGGAGAAGTCTGCTATGTATATGTGTATAGGTTTAAAAATTGGTATGACTGCACGGATGGCGAAGCGGACGCCTAAACGCCACCAGCCGTGGTGCTGTGGGTTCGGTTCCCACACGAGAAAGCACTTTATGTGATCCATAAATTGTTGTTACGAGTCTGTGTGTTCATTGTGTCCGTTGGTTGTATGTTTTAAAGTCCCCCGCAACACAGGATTTATTCCTAATGCGCAACTTGCGCATTTCGTCTCAAACTTGCGTCTTTGAAAAAAAATAACCTCTTTGCACAAAATCATTAAGTATACAGCTATGGTAAACAGTATAGTTACACACTTTTAATTATAATACCAATACAATGTTGTGACGAGAATTGAGAAAGGAATGCTGAGATGGTTTGGACATGTGGAGTGAATGAGTGAAGAAAGAATGACGCACCTAATATATGAGGCAAACGTGTATGGGCGAGCCGGTCGTGGTCGCGGCCAACCTCGTAGGACATTCGTCGGCCAAATTGATGACGTTCTGAAAAAAGGAAAGGTCCGTAGCACCTGGAAGCGGCAAGCATGTATGAAAAGAGTAAGGATCGAAGCAAGTGGCGTTCCGTTGTCTCTGCCTACCCCGACGGGAAAAAGTCGTGAGTATATGTATGTATGTACGTATGACCGTGTGGTGACGGATTAAGAATACGAAATGTCACTACCCCATATCATCCCATGGGTGTCGTAAGAGCCGACAGAGGGAGCATATTATGCAGAGAACAGCACTGTAAGAGAAGGAAAACTTGGTACAAACCCTATACCAACCCGTTTGGCCAGCGTGGTATAGTAGGCCAATTCCTCCTTTCAAAGGAGAGGCCTAGTCCAGCAAAGGACTGTTAAAGGCTGATGATGATGATGTATGTATGTATGTTAAATTATAACTTGCTATTAGGTAATTTTGCCTCTTACTGGCTCAATCCCCATATGTAACAAGAATACTGTGATATAATCATAACTTTTGAGAGTGGTTAAAGTTATTTAAACTAACAATAGGTTGTACTCATGTTTAATCTCTGATTTGAATAGCAAGACTAGTTTTGGAAATGTAATTCTTTTTCCTGTCCATTTGTGCTTCAATCGAAAGTGAAATGAATCTACACGGAGTTACCTCACCCAAAAACGTGATGTGAATATGTACTATTGGCGATGCTAAGATTCTAACTACTCTAGCGGCGAATTTGGAAGCTGTCCGGGTACAGCACTTTTGACAGCTCAGCTCACCACTATAACTTTAAAGTTAAACAACGCTTGCACAGGTCACCACATGGATGGGTAACCGTGTGTGGCAGTTTCATCTGTGCTTCGCAGGGCACGTAAAGCTGTCGGTTCGGGCGGTCTGAAAACTCCGACACCAGAGTTGGCCACACACTCACACGAAAAACAAAACAAAACTATAACCTCGAAGCAAAGTTGTATTGAAAGCTGTCAAAAGTGTCGTACCCGGTCAACTTCCAAACTCGCCGCTAGAGGCGCGCGGATAATCTTTGGATCGCCAATAATTTTAAATCTCATATTTGTTTATCGTCTGTATGTTTGTCAGTCTATTATTATAGTAAAGTTTACTAGAGGATGCCCGCAGCTATGCCTGTACATTTTCTTAATGAGCCATGTTTCTGCCAGCTCACCTAGAAATTTCGGAAAGTCTCTTAGCGCATCCTATGCTCTCCAAGAAATATAGGTACAATCAAACAAGTCGGCGCTGGACCAATTTGAAAAAAAAATCTCTTGGCTCGCTCATAGATTCGAGGCACACTAGAAACTGGTTTTGTATACGAGTGACAATGTGCGTATAAAGTAGCACTGGAAGCGAATATGTCTTGCTGAGCGATTCTCGCCCTTATGATGGTCTAGCGGGAAGTTGTTCGATTGTACATGCAGCATCTTGCGCCCAAAAGTTTAGGTTTGCGTTGTCTGTCACTTCTGTCAGTCAGTCAGTAAAGCAACAATTTTATAGATACAGGTCATTAGTACATGGTTATTAACACTTGCAAAGAAGTCAAATTCAGTAGTAACTTTTAATCTTAATCCACTGGCGCAGTACAAGTTTCTAATAAAACCACTCAAACATAAATAAAGTGCGGAAAAATCCGATTTCCTTGGGCGACACCGCATTTATTAGATTTGTCCCGCCATCGAGAGTTCATCTATCTGTAAATAAACCTACTAGTGGGAAAATCCAATTCCACATCATAAACTAGACGAGATATTGGAGGAGTATTACCATAATGGAAAAGTAATAGTACTGCCTACGTCACTTTTGCTACACGTGTGATGTAAGGGAGGAATGTAGTTGAATGCAATTTAAAAAGTTTTATGATGATTTTTGAGAAAGTAGATTTATAGCTGAAATAAAGAGCTCAAATGAATAAAAGTAAATATATTTAAGGAAAATAAGAACCTACCGTCGTATACATTAATTGATTGAGACTCTTGGCGTTAAATTTTGCTTAAAATTACGACTGCAGACAAAATTGCTACACCAGTAATCGCCATAATTCATAGTTTGTCGTCTTCATCATAATTTTCTACAAATCTTCCTTCCCCTAGGCCCTAGACACAAGTCTCACTCTTCTTACTATTAAAAGGGTCAGACCATAGTCCACCACGCTGGCCAAGTGCCGGTTGGCAAACTGGCAGACATGCAGGTTTCCTCGCGGTATTTTGCTTTACATTTTAGCTTAAAAATATAACTTTAAAAATCAGTTTCGCTTGCCGTGGATTTGAACTCGAGACCCTGTGCGTAGCCTCTGATTAGTCTCCGCACTAGGCGACCACTATCGATTAATTCCTGGATATACCTGCGTTATAATCCCTACTAATATTAGAAATTCGAAAGTGTGTATGTATGTGTGTGTATGTCAGGATCGTTGCAAATGGCGTTCCGTAGTCTCTGCCTACCCCTCCGGGAAACAGGCGTGAGTCTATGTATGTATGTATGTTTATTCCGTTTTTACGCTATAACGGCTGAACCGACTTTGTTGAAATTTAATCTTAATATATAAAATCCTTGCGTTACTGACTGACTGACAGACACGCTACAGCCGAAACTATTGGGCGCAGGAAGCTGAAATTGGCATGTATGTTCCTTGGGGACCGTAAGGGTGCTCTAAGAAGGGATTTCCCGAAATTCCCAAAAAAAATGCAGGCGTAGAGCTGCTAGCGTCCTCTAGTATAGATATATATTGGACCATGGAGACGGACATAGGCTACCATTAGAACGTTACAAAAATTAACCTGGCAGGGATTGTTGGGTGGGTCAAATTTTGTAGGGCACAAAATCGCTGTAATAACTGTGACGAGTGCTGCTCATGTGCTATCGTATCTGTCAGTACCGTCGCGTCAAACATAGTGTCATAATCAAGTCATAATTATTAAAGAATTCGTACAATAAAAGATATTTGTATAACCCTGAATACAACGCGCGAAGCCGCGGGCAAAAGCAAATAAATGAAGCTGTCTTGTTCGCAAGTGCAGTTAGTAATTAGCAGCATAGTATTTGAATAAGCCCAGGTAATATCCGCTCTCAGGCTGCACTGGAATTCGCTTTGTAACCAACCACACCCCCAACTGTGCGTTAACTAGATTAAGATGTCTTAGATAACTTTACACAACATTGGCTATCTAACATAGGTATATTTTACGAAATAATTTAATGTATAGATAACTAGCATCTGCACGTTTCTCTGCCCGGATGTTGGCCATAGTGACAAAAGGTAATGTAAGTGCTAATCTAATTCTAGTTATAAGCTATATTGCTGCAATAATACATCTTGCAATTTGCTGTCCGTGTGGTGGCGGATTAAGAATACGTAATGTCACCACCCCATATCATCCCATGGGTGTCGTAAGAGCCAACAGAGGGAGCATATTATGCAGAGATCAGCACTGTAAGAGAAGGAAAACTTGGTACAAAACCTTAAAACAACCCGTTTGGCCAGCGTGGTATAGTAGGCCAATTCCTCCTTTCAAAGGAGAGGCCTAGTCCAGCAATGGACTGTTAAAGGCTGATGATGATGATACTTAATATTATAAAGCTGAAGAGATTTTTTGTTTCTTTGTTTCGTTGAATTTATTGATCTCAGCCGATGGCCTTCCTCGTTAACCAGGCTATCTAACAAAAAAATAATGATTCAAATTAAACCAGTAGGTCTTTTTATAGACTTACGCCTGTATCCCCGAAGGGGTAGGCAGAGGTGTGATATAACACCCACATTTCGCCATTAATTTTTAGGTCCCACGTAGGGGGCGAGCCTGTTGCCGTACCGGGCACATTACCAGACTCCGTGCTGCTACTGACAATTTCCTAACGAAAAAACCCAGTAACACTTTGCCCGACCAGGGAATCGAACCCGATACCTTCCAATCCCACGAGCACATTTATGCCGCGAGACCAACGAGGCAGTCAAACCAGTAGGTAGTTCCTCAGATTTGCACGTTTAACCAGAGGAAAGTCTTCTGTTTTATAATATTAGTACTGATTGATGAAACCTCATTAAAATAAATTCAAAACGTAAAAAATACCCCACACATTGAACTCATAGCCTCGACATACAGACACACACGCCGAATAAAACTCATGAACTCAATAAGTTGGACACAGACCTGCGAACTGGGGCGAACTGTCCGGGATTAATGTTTGTTTGTATGGGTGAGATTAACTCCGCAACTACCTGTCTATTTGCTTGCAAACTTTATGAGGTGAGTGTCAATAATGGTGTTGGTTACTACACTATATTATTATAATGTGAGCTTATGCAGAATTGAATGTAATATTAACGGAATTGTGGTTGGATTTTATCAAATAAACTGAGACTGTTTTATAAGTTACTAGCTGTTGGCTCGCATTATCAGAGAGTCAAGAAAACTATCAACCCTCTTATAACCATAGTGGAGGAATTTGAAATATCCTTCCATGTATCGGATAAAACATCCAGGAGACTGTTTTATCAGTTACTATTTACACATTTTCAGAAATACAAGATAACTATCAATCCCTATATTATCACTGAAGGTGTAGATTTTGAAAAAATCCTTCCAAATTTTATCAAACGTAGGGCATGATGACTAGTCATATAGTCTTGCCCTACGATTTAATTTAAATTTTCTGACTTAGTACAAGTTCCTTGTCTGCTTCGTCTCATAAAATCCTACTTTGTGAACAGGTATATTTTTTAAGACTCAGTTAAATCTAACTTTTTGTGTTTTGTCATTGTGTTATTGTACTTATTAATATGTGCAATATTTTCTTGGGTTTACGCGAATGTTACACATTGAAATTAAACTACAGTTTTCGGATTTTATCGCGTTATATTGGTTTCACTGGTTATTACATTTAAACCGAATGATCTAGAAACTACATTTTTATTACTAGCCGTCGTTTCGAATTCTTTACAGGATTCATGTTCACGGCAGACTGAGGTGATATTTATCTTTGTCTTGAATGGGTTTTTTTAGCCTGATAACAGGGTTCCAAGCTGGAGGAACATTCCAACCATCTTCTCGATTGAAATTAGGGTGTTTTTTAATTTCAATACTAATTCACGTATCATACTTAGAATAAAGCAGTGTTCTTTTACGAGTATCTTCTTCTTTCTCTTAGCGTTATCCCAGTTTCAATCTGGGGTCCGCTTACTAGTCTAACCGGATTTGGCTGAATATTAGCTTTTCCACAGAGCGACTGCCTGTCTGACCTCCGCAACCCGAAGGTATAGCGATATTCCATGGTTTAGAGTAGTGTCAGTTTATTTAGAAGGCACTGACGCCCTGTAACGACTGTCAAAGATCTTCATGACAACCGGGACCGACGGCTTAACGTGCTCTCCGAGGCACGGGACAAACGATAATTAACAATTCAATACGCACATAACTCCGAAAAGTCATTGGTGCGCGCCGTGGGTTCGAACCCGATACCCTCTGCATGGCAGTCTGTTGGTATATCCACTCGGCTATCGCTGCCTATCTGTGGTTGATCAAATCGCAGGTAATGGTTGGTTCCTCGTTGTACTGTTGTACTCGTTGTACCTCGTTGTTCACCCACAGCAGACTTCATAGAGCGTTGGTGTTTAATGTCAGCTATATGTTCCTTAAGTCGAATGCCTATCATCATTCGGTTTAAATGTAATAACATAGTGAAACCAATGTAACGCGATAAAATCCGTAAACTGTAGTTTAATTTCAATCTGCATAGGTACTTTTGGCTTCTCACAGCATTATTTATAGCAAGGAATAGAAAAAACTCACAATACTTAAATTCATCCAAATCAATCAAAGCCCCAAAAGGCACCAACTCAGATACTTAAACAAACTATGCCTAACCCAACATTGCTATCACAACACACCTCTAAAACGAGGCAAAGTCATACAGAGCCTCCGTGTAACCTATTTAGGAGTGAAACCAGCCCGGGAAGCGGGACACCCGACATGCAGGTACCTCTATCTAATATTTATGAACAAGTCGGTTCGCGTGCCTCGTGGTGTAGTGAACGACAAATATTTTCAAGTGTAATTATGTTTTAGAACACGAGTGAGGCTAAGCGTCTTGTTTAATAAGAAAGTTATGAATTTTGGTAGTCAAACTACTGCGCGTATTTTCTTATGACACGTAAGCAAATGTTTCAAGTCAAGTCAAGATGATCTTTGTGTTCGCTGCCTTAGGAGCAAGTAATAGACCCATAAATAGTATAACGTTTTATTAACCTTGTATACTGTTTTTTATTTGGACAGATTGACGTGTTCTCTACTCTCTCGCTACTCCTACGAGTATACTTCGTTGTGTAAAATTGAAACAGTTAAGCTACAATGTGGATGCCCTCTGCAACATCCAGGTGACATAGGATCTTAAGTCAAACTACAACACCTCTTTCAATAATAATTAATTTAAGTCTTGTTATGAGAACTGAGTCAGTAACCCTAATTATACAAACACTGATCGAAACCATGGAAATCGCTATCGCTTGGGTTGCAGGGGTCAGACGACAGTCACTTTGTTAAAAAAATAAAATTCTGTCATATCTGGCTTTACTATTATAAGGCGTCTTGTATGCAACTGGGATAACGCTAGGACTATGATGATCATTTTTACGGTCTCCATTACAATCATTGTGATAAATAAATAAATAAAATAATAAATAAATAAAACTTTATTCAATAAAATAAACGTCACATACTACATGCATACATTGACTCACGCCTGTTTCCCGGAGGGGTAGGCAGAGACTACGGAACGCCATTTGCAACGATCCTGACATACCTCTCTTGCTTCATTCACGTCCATCAAGTTTCTCATGCATGCTCTTCTGTTTAGGGTACTTCTGACCTGTCCTTTTTTTAGGATGTCTCCAATCTGGTCAGAGAACGTCCGCCTAGGTCTTCCCCTTCGTCCTGTTCCATTCACACTTGCCTTATATATCTTCTTTGTCAGTCTTTCGTCATATTACCTACAGTAAAAAGAGATAAAGAAAAACTAATCCTCACATGTAATGAAACTTGTTTATATAATCTAATAAGTATTAAACATAATATTAATAGCAAATACTGATTAAAACTAAACGTTATAATAACGGTGTAATGGCGACAGGTCCCTCCACCATGTGCGTACAATCTATTAAACGCAAAAACAGCCCGCCGTGGTTCGCATACCGTATTTATGAGATATCCTGCTGGACCTGTGAGGCGGTGGCGTAAGCAATAGGAGGACGCGGGTTATTTTAATGAGTTATTTGTTTATGAAATGTAATTATACGCTCTTTTGGACACATCAAGAGGCAACTTTGACTGGGAAAATAAATTGACAAAGGTGTTTTATGCAGCAATTTTTTACCGACATTTTGTAAAAAACAGTTTTTTTACAGAATGTCGGTAATCCCTGTGTTGTAGTAGGTGTTGATACTTTTCTGTTTGTGTCATCTTACACCTAGTGTTCACAGTGATTCAGAATTTGTGTAATTTTTTTTCAAGCGAGTACTGCTGAAGTGTAATTTCAAGTATTTAATATTGAAATTTTGAATGAGCACCTATGCTTTATGTGATCCCAATCCCGACAGACCTTCTTAAGACCAGAAAGAGAATCTACTCTAGAAATCAGATAAAGGCTAACAATACTTGTTGATTTTTTTATTACACAAACGTGTAGCTCTAAGTGGTAATCGAACCCTTTGTGTCACTAACTATCAGACCAAAAGGTCGTGTCCTAATTAAAATCGCTATATTCCTACACCTTGTACCTCCCATCCAAAGTACTCTTAGATTAAAGTTGGGTCAGACACGCCTCACCCAGGGACTCATGAGTCACGGGTGTAAGCGACCAACTTCTATGAAACCCACCGTCTTCATAACTAAGCATAGATTTTTTGCGCCCAAACTCTCTGGCCGACTTTGTCAAGTACTTTGTTTGTTAATTATTCACGAGCTGTAATGAGATTAGACGGAGTTTCTTATCTTGCGTCTGTATGTAAGCATATACAAGTCTTTGATATATTATTATATACCTATGCCTGTTTTGGAGTAGACTATTTTCAGAGGCTTAAAACTATATTATTATTATACACGTTGTGGCCAACTCTAGCATGCATTATGAAGAGCTATTATACTCCTAGTATTGTTTTCTTGAAACAGAGTTACTATAATGAGGAGTGTATGGATTTTTTTTATATTCATATATATAAGTGTACATTATAATTAGGTATATAAATTCATATAACTATTCTGTCATGACAATGTAATAAAAGTAAACATCAACGCTTTAAATATAAGTGTACTATTCATGTGTGAATGCTGTTTAGGCACAGTTTGCGGTGCATGTGGTCACTGCTGACCATATGAAGCCGGACATCAGCACTGCTGTTTCAATGAGGGTTATTGTGGGTCATGCATGACACCCTATCTTATAAACACACTCATATATGTATACCCTCTAGAATGAATAGGTATGCAGTGATTTTGATTTTCTATTTCAATTTGCGGGGTTCAGGAGAAAGGTAGAGGTATACTAAACTTTGTAAGTCACTGTTTCTTGTCCGACGTCGGCTTTTGGATATATTCAAGTCCCGAAGAAACTACATATAATTTAACCCTTATTTGTATTGGTATAACTACCACCCTGTTTTGCACAGTGCTATGTCTACTTCTTTCTCTTTAATGTTTCTTATTGTGTTGATACCAAAACTAAAATCTTAGCTATATTGGCTATCATATACTGGGCTTCTTAAGCCCAGTACTGATCATCATGAATCGTATAAAATGCAAGTTTTGCCCACTCGTTATCAAATAGTCCCATGTGTGACGCGGGCCTATTTTAATGAGATTGCCCTCATAATTAAACCAATCCTGGATCACAACGGTAAAATAGCCAAACGCTTGGCGCCGAAAATACCCAATTTTTTCGAGTTATTTAGAAACAGAAAACGTAAATAAATGTTACACTTAATAACATTTGTTTGCACACCTTCACGGTCTGAGATATATATGGGGGTGCGCAGAGAAAAAATTAACAAAGCAGAGGTCCACGGTATAATGGAAGGGTCCGCCATATTAATATAATGGACTGGGCTGACTGTCACACCGAATTTTGAGAAGGGTTGAAATAAAAAAAAAAATATTCTAATTTTTTTGTTGTCTGTGTGTGAAAATAATGCTACCTGTGCAATAAATATTTTTAAGATTAGTGTTTTAGGTATCAATATTTAAATGGCCGTTTTATATTTATAATGTTTCCTTAACATTGCTGCAGTAATAGCGTTTTGTGTTTTTGTCCTTTTTTTTTTTGAATTGCTGAACTCAGCTCTGTTACTGATTTTCTATTCAAGCATGGATATTAGATCTCAACCGGAACTAAGCTAGATTGATCACAGTGAAGATGATATATCTGTAAATATGTTGATTGACTATAGTATCGGCGTTATGTGGACATAATAAGACTGCCTCCGTGGTCCAGTGGATAGTGTATGCGATCGCTGAACGGTGGTCCCGGGTTCGATTTCCGGGTCGTGCATAAGTGTTACTGGGTTTTTCGAAATTCTCAGTAGCAGCACGGAGTCTGGTGATGTGCCCGGTAACAGCAATAGGCTCGCCCTCTATTACGTGGGACCTAAAAATTCGTGGCGAAATGTGGGTGTAGCAATATACTTCTGCCTACCTCTTCGGGGATACAGGCGTGAGTCTATAAATAAATAAATAAGAACATCTTACAAAACCGCTTTTCATAATATCCTTCAGTAACAGCCAAAATGGCTCCCATATTTCTCAAAACACTATCACCACAGCACATACAAAACAAGTAAACCAACCTACTCCAATCTATCATGGCACGACACAAACGCCTGCCAAAATATCCATTACGTACATTAACAGCGTCGCTCGATTACGCTTCGGTGTAACCGCAGCAATGTGTCTCGCATCGTATTTTACGTCCAGATGTCCTCTGTTATAGCCAGTTACCGCGTGTATGGTATCGATAAAAATAACTGTTTCACGAAAACTCGCTACGCGTTATCCATAACTAGGTACTTGGTTATTTTATGCGTGTTTTTTGACGCAACATGTAGAAAATTAAGTTGCGATAAAACTTTATTTATGTATGTACAACGTGTGTTTATACTGATATGGATAAATAGCGTGAAGATTGCGGGCTCGCTAGATTTGTGTCCTAGATTGAAGTAATAAATATCACTAGGTTCTTCTAGGCAAATATTCAACATTTATACCTAAAGATCGTAATAAATTATGATGCTCCCTTTGAGTTGCCATATATAATATCAAATGTTATGTAAAATCAGAGAAGGCTTTGGAAGGAACGGTTTAATAATAGTCCTAATTCCAACATTATTTTAACTTCCATTATTAATTTTCCATAACACACATAACATATCTTCAGGCCTTTTATCCCCGAAGGGGTAGGCAGAGGTGTATTACACACCCACACTTCGCCAGATATGTTTCGGTCCCAATGTAATAGGGGGCGAGCCTATTGCCATCTACCGGGCACATTATTAAGCGAGTGATAATTAACATTTTTAATACACACATAACTTCGAAAAGTCGGAGGTGTGTGCCCGAGGTACCTGGGGATCGAACCCGAGACCAACGTCTCGGCAGTCCGTTACGTACACCACTGGGCTACCGCCGCTTTTTCCATAGAACATTTATCTTCGTACGCACCGATCGCGATCCCCGTATATAGAGACAGCTATCTTTATGAAATAGAGTAGCCTATGGCTTTCAACCGAATAAGAAAATAAAATGGTGTACTATTATATATACTTTATAAATCTTTATTAATAATACTTTTCATAACTTTTCTAACGTACCTTTTTTTGTTGTTACAGGTAAGAAGTTCAAAACATCTGATACTCAGAAAATAATTTGAGTTTTGAATATGAGGTAAGTATTTCTAAGTAGCAAACATGACTGTTAGAACATCGGATAGAAATACTGAATAATAAATATTGATAGGGTTTCCTGCCTTAGTGACGGCGACAAAAGCAATATTTAGGACTAGAGGACGCCAGCAGCTACGCCTGCATTTTTTTAAATTTACCCGTTTTGGCCGATCCCATTGGAATTTCGTGAAATCCCTTCTTAGTGCACCCCTACGGTCCCCAAGGAACATACATGCAAAATTTCAGCTTCCTGCGCCCAATAGTTTCGGCTGTAGCGTGTCTGTCAGTCAGTCAGTAACGCAAGGATTTTATATATTAAGATTAGGATCACCATAGAAAAAATTAAGATAAGAATGGAAAGATACTGAATGGTAAATCATGTGTGCTGAAGAGATGGAAATAGTATTTTGAAGGATTATTTGAAAGAACGACGACAGAGACATCAACAGGTGAAATGAATGATAATGATAGCAATGATGAAAGCGATATTGGCGTGGATGAGATTTTGAAGGCACTGGCCAGTATGAAATTAGGTAAGGCTGCAGGGTATGATAGGATTGCAGTCGAAATGCTGAAGGCTGGACATTGCATCATAGTTAGTCAGCTGCAGCGTTTATTTAACTTGTGCTGGAGCGCCGACCGAGTACCTGATGACTGGGCCACATCATTAGTTGTGCCTCTTTATAAAGGAAAAGGCTCGCAACAAGACTGCAAAAACTATAGAGACATTAGCGTTGACAAATTGTATGCGAAGGTACTGATCCCATATTTACTTGTAAAGTAAATATGGGATGTACAAGCGGGATTCCGAAAGGGTATGGGGTGTACGGATCAAGTCTTTTCCTAGCGATGCATAGCCGAGAAATTTTTGGCCAAAGATCGAAAGGTCTACTGCGCATTCGTGGATTTGGAAAAGGCTTACATTAAAGTGGTGAGGAATTAAATGTGGTCGGTACTGTCGATGTATGGGGTGAACAGCAGCCTCATTCGAGCTCTGAAATCCCGTTATGAGGATTCTAGAGCTTGTGTGAGGATAAACGGGGGCATACACTGACTGGTTTACCATCAACACAGGTGTTAGACAAGGATGTGTAGCGTCGCCGTGGCTGTTTAACCTCTTCATGGACAGTTGTTTGCAAGATTTGAAACATAGTGATTGTGGATTAAGGATGAATGAGTTACTTGTCAAATGCCTCCTTTATGCTGATGATCAGGTTATACTTGCGTCTTCAACGGAGGAGCTGCAGGAGATGGTAACAATCATGCATGGTGCGTTAGAGAGGAAAGGAATGAAAGTGAATGTAAGTAAAACGAAAGTTATGGTTTTTGAAAAGGAGGAATGGTTACGGCTTGTAATGTAATGATCGATGTACAACGAGTGGAGCAAGTGAATGAGTTTGTATATTTAGGTACGCTGTTTACAAGAGATGGTAAGAATGTAGAAGATATTGAAATAAGAGTTAATGCAGGTAATAGAGTGAATGGAGCTCTGAAGGCGTTTATGAATAGCCAAAACGTGTCCAAAAAGGCACGTTTGGCTGTGCATAGAGGGGTGTTAGTACCTACTTTTATGTATGGTAGTGATAGTTGGGTATGGCAGAAGTGTCATGAAAATAGAATAAATGCTGTAGAAATGAGAGCACTGAGAAGTATGTGTGGTGTTTCTTTGACTGACAGAGTGAAAAATAGTGTGATAAGACAGTATTGTGGGGTAAAAGAAGATGTAGTAACAAGCATCGAAAAAAGTATGCTAAGATGGTTTGGGCACATGGAGAGGATGGATGACGAAAGACTGACCAAGCAGATATATAAGGCAAGTGAGGATGGAACAGGACGAAGCGGAAGACCTAGGCGGACGTTCTCCGACCAGATTGGAGACATCCTAAAAACAGGACAGGTTAGAAGTACTCTGAACAGAAGAGCATGCATAAGGAATCTGATGGGAGTGAATGAAGCAAGAGAGATATGTCAAGATCGTTGTAAATGGCGTTCCGTAGTCTCTGCCTACCCCTCCGGGAAACAGGCGTAAGACTATGTATGTATGTATGTAGAAAAAATTAGGATCACTCTCCACGATTACATAACTATAACTTAGGATCAAATATTGTGCTTAGACACAAGTTTTATACTAAGTGTATAGAATTCAGAATTTCTACTCACCTATATCCAAAGCCATCTGGTCCCGAAATAGTTGGACCCTTCGGAATCCTAGAATCATCGTATTTACAAATATTTGTTTCTTGTTTTAAATAATAATCACCTACAACCTCAGCCGTCAGCCGAGGTGTCAGGTTTACTAACCACTTAACCAACGGGCTAGACTTTAGACATTGTGTTTACAAATTACTCATCATCATCAGCCTTTAACAGTCCACTGCTGGACTAGGCCTCTCCTTTGAAAGGAGGAATTGGCCTACTATACCACGCTGGCCAAACGGGTTGGTATAGGATTTGTATCAAATTTTTCTTCTCTTACAGTGCTGTTCTCTGCATAGTATGTCATTACACGAAAATTACTATTTAAAATTAATTACCACAATGTGTATGAAGTTGTTAAAATTAATTATTCACATACCTAAATTCTCACCTGAAATGCCAACACAATATAAATACATATTTTGATAATCCGCTATTGCTAGTTTGCCCGCTAACAGTGAGACATATTCCTAAAAATATATTCCACACAGAATAATTAAAAAGAACTATATCTCTGGAAATAACGAGTGCATCTCGTAAAGAGATCGTAATATTGGAATATAAAATGTCGGAAATATGAATCGTATTCACATCAATTAATATTTTGATGATGTATTCTGAAATACAATTTCTGAATAATCTTTACAGCAATGTTTGTACACGATTTGAAATACTTGTAATATATGTGAAATAATGAGGTTACTGAGGAATCATTTTTGGAAAAGTTTAATTATTTTGAGAATGCTTTTTATTACGAAACGGCAAGTAACTATTAGGTACCGAATATTAGAAATGTTAAAGTTTGTTTATTTGTTTGTCCATTTGTCTAACTTTCACGTCAAAACAACTTAGCGGCTTTGGAAGAAACTTTGCACTAATATTACACATTGCTTACACATAAGAATTACACATTGGCTAGTGTAGAGAACAGTATAAGGATCACACAAAGTTCTGTCTCGATCGAACCCACAACACTCGGCGCAATATGAAACGGCGACGTACCTTAAACCACGTAACGTGCAGTCAAATTTCATCAACACATATGTGAGTGTATCGTGTGTACCATGTAGTCATCTGGCGAGCTGACACGAGTTCATTAAGGACGATGTTCGCTGATGCTGACGGGTCGTATTCGAACTTACTAGTCATGGCCGTTTTGCAGGACTGAATTATGATTTCAGTTGAGATGTAGGACAGAATTTATAGATACTTATGTTGTAGATCCAGGTTTACTTGGTAAATAAATGTGATTGTTTGTAGTCAACTAATTAGAAATGTAGGTTTATGAACTTTTGAAGAAATACATCGTATTAGCATCAAACACTGTGTAGGTATTTCGACTGTACCTATGTGGTTTTGAGGTTTATTGGGCATGAGCTAGAGTCTAGAGCCCGATCTACTTGTCGTGTTTCTATATGTGTGGTATCATACGAATCAGCTAAATAGTAAAGTGAAGTAGAATCAGATATTAAGACCGCGAATACATCCATCTTGCATAAAAATAAAATGTAAAGTAATAATTAATAATAAAAAATTAAAAATGTGTCAACATTAATTTATAAGATTATATGGGACATAATTCAAAAATATAGGTATAACCAATTTACATCTCAAGATATAACATTACACACTGTATATGAAACCTTTGGTGGTTTACTACATAAGACGGTTTTCAATTACGCACAAGTAGTATCTATGGATACCCACGTATCCGCGTATCACACGACCGCGAGTGGCGGCGGAAGCTGCGAATGTATAAATAAAACTGGAAATTGAATTATTTATATAACAAACATAATTTCTAGTTTATTGAATAAGGGTAGGCAGCTGGACCGACCACATTGTTAGGATTACGGCAACCACTTGAACACAGATGGCTCAAGAACAATCGATATGAAAAGCCTTGGGAGAATCTCAGCCGAAAGACATCCACTGTTGGACGTAGGCCATGAGATGATGATACCTGTATTAGAAAAGTATGTACAAACAACTACAGAAAACTAATATCAAACAACTTGTACCGACAATATGGAATATCAAACAACTATTTAATTTTTTAGCACTAGTCTTCTGCAAATTAAGGCAGCGATAGCCGAGTGGATATACCAACAGATTGCCATGCAGAGGGTATCGGGTTCGAATCCACGGCGCGCACCTATGACTTTTCGGACTTATGTGCGTATTGAATTGTTAATTATCGCTTGTCCCGTGCCTCGGAGAGCACGTTAAGCCGTCGGTCCCGGTTGTCATGAAGATCTTTGACAGTCGTTACAGGGCGTCAGTACCTTCTAAATAAACTGACACTAGTCTAAACCATGGAATATCACTATCCCTTCGGGTTGCAGAAGCCAGACAGGCAGTCGCTCCGTGGAAAAGCTAATATTCAGCCAAATCCGGTTAGACTAGAAAGCGGACCCCAGATTGAAAACTGGGATAACGCTAAAAGGATGATGATGACTTGTCTTCAGCAAATTTATCTAATTTACCTTATGAATTTGTTATTTCAAACTTCAATTAATTTCAAAGATGGAGTAATTTCTGTACCTACATGGCAATGGCATACTTCTAAATGATATCCAAGATATTGATTAGGTTCCGTCGGGATAGGCAGAAACAAGAGAATGCCACTTGCTTTTTTCGTTGATTTGACTTGCATATTTGCCTTATATATTTGATTCGTCACTCTTTCCAATATTCCGTTGCCATAAAAACCATGTAAAAAAGTTACAAACGTGATATACGTAAGTGTATTGAGTCAATCAAATCGTGCAACCGCACGGGGTCTCTGATTGGCTGGTGACGTTGTGACGTCATGTCCGCCGTGTCACGCCGTGACGTAACGTCCGGTGTCCGTTAAATTAAAGCGCTGAATTTTGGTTGGTTCATGTCATATTTTTATGCGATATGGTGATATTATTCTTGAAATAATTTTTAATAAATTTTATGTCCAGCAGTGGTCGTCATTGAGCTGATATGATGATGATGATTCTTGAAATAATAATTATATTTACCCATTGTAGACTAAAACTATATATCGCCACTCTACAGTAAAACTCTTGAGAAATAAACGCAATGATTTCGGTATCAGAATCAAACGTAAAACATAAATTTAAACATGTTAAAATTTAAGAAAATTACAAAAACTTTTAATGGCTGTTTGTCAATTAACACTATAACGTTAGGTACTTATATATTATATTTTGCATAATATAACATTTATGTAAGCTATGGCTGGATGCCCGCTTTCGCCCATGAGCCAACGTGCGACATAAAGTTTCTTAAAATAGATAGATAGACGACCCCAAAATCAAGTAGGTACAGTGTTTAAAAATTCAAAGTTACGGAACCAAGTAAATACCCAAATGTAATTTATCTCAACGCAAATTAAAAAGTTACGGCGCCCTTAAGTCTCCGGCAAAATATTTAAAACAAGGCAAAATATTTTTCAAAATGCTTACCTAAACTATGAAATATGAGACAGACACATTACATAACATTATTCATACTTATCATTGTTAAATATATGCAGGCAACCTTTTTCGGGTATTTTTCCGTTTCTTCAAACGAATTTCGCCTCTACGCTGTACGACTTAAGGTATTTTTAATATTTTCCTATGTTGCAAAATTTTTTTGTGCAGACCTTACTCTGAAGCGGCCCGCAAATGAGAGTTGTCACCTGATACGTAAAAAAGTAAATACGGAGCGACAGCAAAAATAAGTTTGAGCATCGCTTTTTGGTATATTATTTTTATAACACCTTTGTCATTTGAATTTTGTGGAATGAATAAAAACTCTTCAAAATGAAAAGTAACATTGTAAAATCGCAAACTATCTACCAGTAGACGGTTGATAAAACAAGCAATCAAGTTCACCCTTTACGGATTAATGTTTCTGACGATGACCTTGCCACTAAGTTTCAATTCACTACAATGAACAATTTGTTCCCTTTATATCATTATATCGTTATGTGCCGGAAATCTGCCATGAGTCAGTATTTATGCTTAGCGATTGTCCTTCATTTATACAAATGCCTACTAGTTTCTAATTCACAGTATGTGCGTGCGTATAAGTAAGCATTCTTAGACTTCACACACACAAATCGTTATTATATCATTGCTCTATCTTATACGAGAGGACGCCAGCAGCTTCGCCTGCATTTTTTTTTAATTTACCCGTTTCGGCCGATCCCGTGGGAATTTCGGAAAATCCCTTCTTAGTGCACCCCTGCGGTCCCCAAGGAACATACATGTCAAATTTCAGCTTCCTGCGCCCAATAGTTTCGGCTGTAGCGTGTCTGTCAGTCAGTCAGTAACGCAAGGATTTTATACATTAAGATTAAAGCTACAGACAATACAGGTTTTCGGCTAATGTTCTGTAATTGACCATCTACATACTTACTTTTCTCGTGCTCGGAATTTATTATGAACTGCAAAATACTTCATAAAAAGTATAAAAAAAATTTGAGAACCATTAAGAAATATTTCTCATATCTTTTTCTTTTACAACAAGCGTTACCAACATTTCATATGCATTACATGGTGAACATTCTGATTACATTCTTAACACCTATTTCCTTTTTTCTGACGGTACCTACTGCAAAATTTTTGCGGGCCCTCTTTTGTAAAAGGTTCATTATGTAAATAGCCGATTACACGCAATAAGCTGCACATTTATGAGTGAAACTTTGATAACGGCTGGTAGAATGCGACGAAAAACAGATTGCCGAGGGCAGAATTACAAGTGCTTCTTGTTGTCTTGTTCTGATCTCAATCAGTTGGGACTATCGTCAAAGTTGCGACAAAACAGCGTGGAAGATCCCTTTTATTTCTGTTGTTTAGAAGCGCGTCGGAACATGGCCACTTTCTTTGGAAAATTATGAATGAAAGTTTTCCGATAAACTAGACAAACAGGGGTGCATAGGGTTCCCACCAAGAACTTAGGGTCCCAAGCCAACCTCACCTGCAAGTGGTGCACCTGCCGATCAACGGACGAGGCTCTGGCAAACAAAATGTCCAATAAGCGGCAATAGGCTCGCCACCTATTACGTGGGATCAAAACACTGGCGAAAAGTGGGCGTTTAATATGCCTCTGCCTACCCCTTCGGGGAAACAGGCGTGAGTCTATGTATGTATGTGTATGTGTAGACAAACAGCGCCTTCCAACATTATACCGTATGATTGATGGTATAGATCAGCGATGCGAAAGATAATTTGAATATGCATTGGTAAAGGAAGTTACAAAATTAAAATGAAAATAAACCTAGCTAAAATAGGCAACATAGTATTGACCACTTGACGACCGGTTTGCGCAGCGGGAGTGTAAGCGACTGCTACGCTGAAGGTCGCGGGTTCGATTCCCGCTCAAATCGAACATTTGTGTGCATGAACATGGGTGTTTGTCTTGGTCTGGGTGTTTCTATGTATAATTACAAAAAAAAAAGTATATAATGTATGTTAATGTAGTATCTAGTACCCATTGTACAAGCTCGGCTTAGTTTGGGACTAGATGGTGATGTGTGTATGTGGTAGAATATTACCACTGACAGTCTGCACGTAGGGGCACATGGGCTGCCATCTATGGCACCGTTCAGTTTTCAAATCTATAGTGCATTAAATGGCTCTCGCTAACCGTCAGCCCTGACTACCATAAAATTAGTTGTTACGAAGAGTGAGTACTCTTGAATATTTTTACAAGAACTAGCCAGCAGGAAGGCAAAGCTATCCTTGCCATTTTGTTCGAAATTTCTCTCCTTATCTCATTTTCTATGGACTTCTACCATAGAAAAGATGACTCCTACTGAAAGAAGCGTCTCTGCAATTTGCGTCGTTCTTTTGTGGGAAAATGGTAACATTGCCATGGGGCATCTATGCTTGTAGCTAAACCAAGTACTTTGACTATTTCGAACTATTGCTGTATACGACTACGAAAACGTTAAATAAATCCCCTGTGAAAATATACCACTATTGACGCAAACTTAAAAATATGGAGTCAATGTAAAAACGATGGCGTTAAACGGGACACTCCAAACCGCTCCATTACAATTCATTTGCACCTTTTTGCAAACATACTGCTGCCAAACAAAACCCACCTTCAACCCAAAGTAATAAAGACCATATTAACTGCAAAATTATCTTTGTATCTTGTATTGTCGACAAAGTTACACGTGCTGGTAGGTTAGTTGAATATGAACTTTATTTTGTATTGGATAAGATGTTGATTTGTGGTATAAATGTACATTGCAATAGTGTCTCATCACACAGTTGTCTGTCTGTCTGTATGACAAATTGCTGCGAGCAAACGATTAATGGTTGTATGACGCTCTGTGGATTTACGATCTGATGTAAGATAATGGAACTTGATTTATGTTACACATATGATACATTTTTCTAGGTTACTAACATGATTATGTAAGTTATGTATCCTCGAAAGAAAACTGAGGAATAGTATGAACTTTTTCATTAGAATAGTATTCGAAATTTTGGCTGCAAGCTTAGATTATAGAATAAAATCTGAGGCTGCAAGCATAATTTCTAGTTTTAGATGAACTTCAAATAGTTTAAATTATATTTACATTCATACAAAATAATATTACGAAAAATAATATTATTGCGGGCACAATATTAAACAATTAATTTGGACATAATATTATTGCGGTCAGCATGGTGTTGATACATAATTATTATAATAATAAATATTAAAAATAAAACTTTTCGCTGTAAATCGAAATCGTATTAGGTACTTACATGAAACCACAAATTACTAAAATAAGGTTTTAATGGCTCTTTATCATCAAACGTTACTGAAATCAAGATCGCAAAACTTCAAAAGGATCACATACATAATTATATTGTAGGTAATGTCACATACATAATTATGGCATAGTTTTATGCAAAAAATTTATTTGTTTTTTAAATTCTTCTGATTCCATATCTCTTGGCCCGTACTTCTCAGAGTCCCAGGATTCCGAAGATGATGACTTTTGTGATGTTGACGAGTCCGACTTCGATTCGTCTTTACTCTTGGATGACTCATCACTGAGTTGTACCGCGTAGTCGTATAAGAAGTGCTCTCCTTGGTTGATTAGACCTTCGGTTGAGTTTTCACACCGGTGGTCTGCGATCTTGGTGAACACTGACAAACGAATATAATAATCTTAATATATAAAATCTTTGCGTTACTGACTGACTGACAGACACGCTACAGTCGAAACTATTGGGCGCAGGAAGCTGAAATTTGGCATGTATGTTCCTTGGAGATCGCAGGGTTGCACTAAGAAGGGATTTCCAGAAATTCCCACGGGATCGGCCAAAACGGGTAAATAAAAAAAAAATGCAGGCGTAGCTGCTGGCTTCCTCTAGTTATTTTATTAAAATAAAGTTTTTTTATACCTTTTATAATAAGCTGTTAGTTTAAATACAAAATTCCGTTCCATTAAATACAAAGGTCCGTGTGGTGACGGATTAAGAATACGGAATGTCACCATCCCATATCATCCCATGGGTGTCCTAAGAGCCGACAGAGGGAGCATATTATGCAGAGAACAGCACTGTAAGAGAAGGAAAACTTGATACAAACCCTATACCAACCCGTTTGGCCAGCGTGGTATAGTAGGCCAATTCCTCCTTATAAAGGAGAGGGCTAGTCCAGCAGTGGACTGTTAAAGGCTGATGATGTGATGTGTGTATTAAATACAAAACAGCGTGTTTAGCCCGGTATAATCGGTAAATGTAGTAAGATTTATTCAAAATAATTAGTAGAAGTGACTTGAAAAGGTGTTATGAAAATAATTTGGGCTGTTCATAAATCTATACAGGTAACATTATATTATATTGCTAAAGTAATAAGTGTCTCATGAAACATTCACGGCTACACTGATAAACCAAATCCTTTGACATTCAACAATTAACTAGAAGACTGCTTACCACATCTCGAGATTTGGTAAAAATAGATATAAGGCCTCGTTGGTCTCGCGGCATAAATGTGCACGTGGGATTGGGAGGTCTCGGGTTCGATTGTAGTAGAAGTGTTATTGGGTTTTTCCGTTAGGAAATTCTCAGTAGCAGCACGGAGTCTGGTACTGTGCCCGGTACGGCAATAAGCTCGCCCCCTATTACGTGGGACCTAAAAATTCATGGCGAAATGTGGGTGTAATATTACACCTCTGCCCACCCCCTCGGGGATACAGGCGTGAGACTATAAAAAAAAGGATACAGCTTACTGGTTCCGTCTTGACAGTTCCTATAATGCATCATGCAGAGACTCTTGAAAGACCGACGAGCACGTTGGTATGCTCCACATATCCACTTGACCCTGGGATCTCGCCACTTCAATCGCATGTCTTCAGGGCAAGGCGTGCACTTGCGATGCCATTTTTTCCTTGAAGCAAATGATGAAAATGTTATTTTCATAATAAAATGAAGTAACATCGACAACTCACACACATTCATTCAAAGTAGGCAACGTAACCAGATATCGTATAGGTAACGCTGGGACCACGGGGTCCAAGTGCGTGATCTCGTTTTAGTGATCTTTCAAAGACACTGGTTGACGCCTCGCGTGACCAGAAGGCTGGCCTGTATTTGGCACAAAAGATCAGCATTTCCATACAACGTAGCAATGCTGCCAGCATTCTGGGCACGCTTCTTTCCTTTTCCTTTTTTATGTTTTGCTTTTATTTGTTAGTTTTTTAAGTATATAAATTATTGTTTTAATTTATGTGTAAATAGCCACTTAGTTATAGTTATTTTTAATTCAATTATTAAATATAGTAACTGTAATATCTATTAAATATATGGCATTAGATACCAGATATCTATATAAACATACTTACCTATATCCCTAAATACATACATGTATGTTGAGTATGTTGAATCAATTACAACCAGACACAAAAAAAATTGTGCTCAAGCTCATCACAATAATATTTGTCCTGGACGGGAATCAGACCCTGCTTAGTAGAATTATTCTTTTTATTTTATTTTATTATAGACTCTCGCCTGTATCCACGAAGGGGTAGGCAGAGATGTAATATTACACCTACATTTCGCCATGAATTTTTAGGTCCCACGTAATAGGGGGCGAGCCTATTGCCGTTACCGGGCACTTCACCAGACTCCGTGCTGCTACTGAGAATTCGGAAAAACCTAGTAATACTTTTTCCCGACCCGGGAATCGAACCCGGGACCTCCAATCAGCAGTTGCCTACGCTATCCACTGGACCACGGAGGCAGTCGTACTTAGTAGAATTATTGCCCTAAAAACCAAAAGACCAGTATTTTTTTAATTTTATCAGAATTTAAACTTTATCAGAAACTTGTGTGCAAAGAGAATTATTTTAGATAGCTACTATATTGCGACAAGAGGGCGTAATTGTGCGGGATCCTATCACATGCCGTGAATAGTTGCTCAATATCTGCAACTAGCTCGTATCTGGCTTTCGCTGAATAACGAACATTTTAAATAATACTGTGTTAATGAATTTATAGCAGATACATATACATATTTAAAATTGTTAATCTTTTATTCTAACTGAATCCCCTATATATTTTTTTACCACATGTACACACATCAACATCTAGTCCCAAGCTAAGCAGAGCTTGTGTTATGGGTACTAGATATTGGATAAACATACTTATATACTTTTTTTTGTAAATACATACATATTATACATAGAAATACCCAGACCAAGACAAACACCCATGTTCATGCAGACAAATGTTTGACTTGAGCGGGAATCGAACCCGCGACCGGCGTAGCAGTCGCTTACACTCCCGCTGCGCCAACCGGTCGTAAAAATTTAACACTTAATTTAAGTATTTATTTATAAAGGTATTATATTTATTTTATACATACATACAAAGTCTCACGCCTATATCCCCGAAGAGGTAGGCAGAGGTATATTGCTTCACCCACTTTTCGCCAGATTTATTTTAGTCCCACGTAATAAGGGGCGAGCCTATTGCCATACCGGGCACATTACCAGACTCCGTGCTGCTACTGAGAATTTCCTAACAGAAAAACCCAATAACACTTTGCCCGACCCGGGGATCGAACCCAAGAATCCCACGCGCACATTTATGCCGCGAGACCAACGAGGCAGACTATATTTATATTATTGCAATGTTTTTTCTATCTCATGCAACACATTTATATTTTGGTAGCTTAATCTAATAAAATATGTTTAAAGATGATTGTATATTTACCATCCTCTTCTCTCTTTGCTAGACTTTGGTTTTCGGCTTTTGGTTCCGGGTTTTTTCTTTCCCGATTCTGATGAGTCACTTACACTTATTTCCAAAGAATTACGGTCGCTGGATACGTCACCTTATTCGTTGACATCAATATGAAATTAAAATTATTTACTGTAATATAATCATATACCTGACTTACTTTATAAACTAATTTCTTCACCTTTGATTGGCGTTGTCATCAAGATAAAATACATAAAATGTTATTTTATGTCTGATTGAAACTGTCAATAGACTTTATTCAAGGGTGGTGCGACAGACCATATTTACTATAAATATTCATCATCATCAGCCTGCAAGAGTCCACTGCTGGATATAGGCCTCTCCAATGGCACGCCACTGAGCCCGATTTTCGGCTCTTCGTGTCCAGCCGCTGCCAGCCACTTTGCGTATATCGTGACTCCACCTAGCCGGAGGGCGTCCTACACTACGTTTGCCAAGGCGCGGTCTCCACTCTCGAACACGGCTACTCCATCGGTTATCGGTTCTGCGACAGATGTGACCAGCCCACTGCCACTTCAACGTGCTAATTCTCTGAGCTATGTCGATTACCTTGGTTCTCTGTCGGATCACTTCATTACGAATTCGATCCTTCAGAGAAACTCCGAGCATAGCCCTCTCCATAGCTCGCTGAGCGACCTTAAATTGGTGGACTAGTCGCACTGTCAGTGTCCACGTCTCGGCACCGTAAGTCATATCGCTATACATATAACGTTGATGTAATATATGCTACTCATTATCCGACAGAGATGTTTTCCTGAGTCTACATCTAACTTCATGGATCTTGAAAGTAAAGACTACCCGGATTCTAGAACTACAAACTGGCCATAATAATAAGAGATGTTTTGTATTGTAAAAAGACTGCCAACGCTACTCTTATAAATTGGGCACATACATATTATAATATCATAATTGCAAGAATTTGTATGTTGTATAAATGTAGGCAGCGATAGCCTAGTGGAGATACCAACAGACTGCCATGCAGAGGGTATCGGGTTCGAATCCACGGCGCGCACCAATGACTTTTCGGAGTTATGTGCGTATTGAATTATTAATTATCGCTTGTCCTGTGCCTCGGAGAGCACGTCCCGGTTGTCATGAAGATCTTTGACAATCGTTACAGGGCGTCAGTACCTCCTAAATAAACTGGCACTAGTCTAAACCATGGAATATCGCTATCCCTTCGCGTTGCAGAGGTCAGATAGGCAGTCGCTCTGTGGAAAAGCTAATATTCAGCCAAATCCGGTTAGACTAGGAAGCGGACTCCAGATTGAAACTGGGATAACGCTAGAAAGATGATGATGAATTACAAGAATTTGTGTAATAGATCGAAAGCGAATGCTAACTCACAATTTTTTGGGGTATAAATTGGTAAAATTGCATATTATTAGCCGACATTTTCGTGTAGCGAAAATTCTTAACCGATTTGTGTTTTGTAAAACATGTTTCAGGATCTACGAATAAATCCCGTGTCGCTAAAGATATTACAAACACAAAATGACATCAACCATTTGTGGATGATACAAAGTGTTTTCTCATATGGGGATACGCACTCATATGGGGAACGCCGAGAGTCGTAGGGGCTCTATGACTCTCGGCGCAATGCTAAGCGGTGAAGCGGCTTAGACCACTACTCCATCCATCATCATCAATTCATCATCATTCAAGCGTTGTCTCGGTTGCGATTCAAGACCCTGGAGCCCAGCGCCCGCTGTACATTTGCTTCTTAAACTACTACCCTATCCTTGCAAGTTAAACTCATCATCAGCACCTAACAACAGAGGACCCAGACTTCTCCTATGAAAGGAGGAATTGGCCTACTGTATACCACGCTGGCCAAACGGGTTGGTATAGAGTTTGTTTCAAGTTTTCCTTCTCTTACAGTACTGTTCTCTGCATGATTTGGTCCCTCTGTCGGCTCTTACGACACCCGTGGTGGGTAAGACATTCCGTTTTCTAACTTAGTTTTAAACTCGGTCAAAATTAATTCGTTGAATTATGTCTTTTCTTTTTATTTTATTTTATTTACGTAGTTTTGTCATGTGGTGACGTCTTACTTTTTTTCTTTTGTTCTCCTGACGAAGATGACGTAGATCGGTCACCGTTCTTTTTACCAGCCAAACGCCTGGTCTTAGGTCGATGGTCTTTAATGGCATTATCTGGTTCTTCTAAAAGCGTCCCGTTGGATACTGCTCCGACAGCGATGTCAGCTGCGGTAACAATTTTGTTAGTATTATTAAACGTGGCAACTGGAAGTGTGTGATGTAAACGTTAGTTGTTCTTTAACAGGTGTTTAGATACCCTGTTCAGACTAATGAGGGGTCCTACGAAAATAAATAGCAGAAGTGCAAATCGCAGCATGGGTTTTAGGAGAATTCAACAGCAAAAAGCAAAACAGTACGGTAGTTGAACAAAATACGAATGTGACATTCGTATTTTAAAGATTTTCCGATAATCGATAAAACATTTTTGCTATTAATAATTTAGCGGGTCTTCTATCTTCTTCTACAGAATAAACAAAATTATATATAACCTTCATTTGAACCACGAGCTGTTCGTTTTAACTTATTCATTGAAATTCAAATCGTTAGTAATTTGTTTCATCATCATCAGCCCTGTATATAATTTGTCCCACTGCTGGGCACGGGCCTCTTCTCACTATGACAAGGGTGAGGCCATAGTCCACCTCGCTGGCCAAGTGTGGGTCGGCAGACTTCACATGTCTTTCGAGAACATTATGGAGAACTCTCAGACATGCATGTTTCCTCACGATGTTTTCCTTCACCGTTTAGCATTTGTTTACTACAAATTTAAATTTAAATGATCCTCTCTTGAGGCTAAATTAATGTCAAGTCATAAAAAGGTAAGCTTACCTAAAACAAATATTAAAATAACGCGAACCAAACACACCATAGTTCAAGCCAATCAATTTATGAAATAGAACGGCAACCATAAATTGTCAGCCCTGAGAATTTTACGGCGTTTCAATTTGATTTTTACGATACAACAATACATGTGAGATTTTGTGTTGTTTATTTTTATCGATATTGGGGTTGGCTTCACTCTTCTAATATTTATTAGAAATAAAAGTGCTGTAGGTTTCGTTCACCTGAATCTACGTATTGAGTTAGTCTTTTTCAAGCGTTTTATTTATACTTGTTACTCATTTTGCGATATGTATTTTACAAATTACCGTCTAAGATATATGCTATTTATTTTTTAATCCATGCCTGTTTCTACTACACGCCATGCTCAGAACTCGTACGATCTGTTGATCTTCGATTGTAGTCCAAAGTACGTTTTATCGTGTCATCATCATCAGCCCTTTATACTGTCCCACTGCTGGGTAAGGGCCTCTTCTCACTATGAGAAGGTTTAGGCCTTAGTCCACCACGCTCGCCAAGTGCGGGTTGGCAGACTTCACATGACTCTCGAGAACATTATGGAGAACTCTCAGACATGCAGGTTTCTTCACGATGTTTTCCTTCACCGATAATTTTTATGAAGATAAAGATAATATTATAATAGAAAAAAGTGGCTTAATAGCGACACATTGTCAGATCTGTAGATAATTATTAGCAAATATTAATTTTAGCTATAATAAGCGCCATTGCTGTAGTGTTTTCGCTGTTTGATATACCTAGCTTATGCTGATTTTTATACTAATGACGATAAAAATCAGTCCATTTACCGCCTGTAAGATAATATTTTTTGTGTTATTTGTATTACTTTGTAGTCAATAATGTTTCATTTACCTTTTAGTCTTAAAACGCGTCAACCGTGAAGTATAGTCAAAAAAGTGCGCAAAATTATACTTGCCAATATTTTAATAATATCTTAAAATAATCTAAACCTTTTTTCTGCAATAGCAATCAATCATACTAACGTATTTAAACATTACCTAGCTAAAATATCACATCATCGGTCGAGATTCGACCGACATAATTGTGTCGACCATTTTATGTGAAAAAAATCGCACATCAATCGGCGACTTGGCATGTAGTGACGAGTTTTAAAATGTAGAGTGGTAAAACGATCGCTTTGTAAAAGACTAAACTGCCAATCTTCATAGACAAATAGAGTAAGATTATACTAATATTTATTCAGGTTGTGGATATATGTGTCCGTTAGCGATAATTAACAATTTAATACGAACATAACTACGAAAAGTCATTTGTGCGTGCCGTGGATTCGAACCCGAGACCCTCTGCGTAGCAGTCTGTCAGCTATCGCTGCTTTTTTTTTGTCGTGTAATTGGTACTAAATAATAACACACAGTCTGTAAAGGCAAAGGACATCTTTTTCCTACACCTTATCACATTTATATGGATTACCAGTCATAGATCATACACCAACACCATATAGAACACCTAAAAAAATTAATAAAAATTTCGATTAAGGTATATCGAATAAAACTCAAATCAATGTCTATTTATTTCTATTAAATTGTAAATCACACTTTGTAATGATAAAACCAATGCTTCCCGTGGTAGCTCAAGGAAGCGTTCCCGTAGTGCCCAGACGCACCACATCTGTGTTCTGACAACTTCACGAACACTGAAAATGGAAAAAATACTTTATTGAATGCTAGATAACGTCTCACAGAATGAGAGCACGAAAAATATAAGTTAATCAATTATAAGACAGCTTGTTGTAACTCTATTTCATCTTTGGCTTGCATGTGGCGTTGATGGTATAAATTATTAAGATCATTTCTAGTTTGCCTTAGTCAGACATTTGATATAATCTAAATGTTTGCAGAATGAAAGGAATCATGCCTCCACTCCTCTATTGTGTCTTTAAGGACCTTAGACAGACGCAAAATAAAAAATACACAATGACGGACGTAACTCTAGATAAGGATTTTACTTACTAGTTCCATCTTGACAGTTTCTGAATCGCATCATACACTCGCTCTTGAAGCTTCTTCTTGCTCTCTGGTACCCACCGCAGATCCACTTGATACCAATGTTCTTAAAGTTCTTCAACATCTCGTGAGGACAAGGGGTGCACGCGCGGTGCAAATCAGTGCTAAAAACGTTTAGAAGCTGCTCAGACATTATTGTGATAGGCGATTTCAGTCAGTCAAATTGCCAAGTTGTAGTTATTGTAACCGCCTGGAACTTCATCATTTCATGTTCAAGACTTCTGCTGCTGAACATAGTAATCCCATAAGACTCGAAACAGACCGATCTTGTAGAGGACTTACACCTGCCACTTGAGTGCGAAATAAGGCAATGTACAACTATACTCATGCGGACGCAGAATTGTGAAACTCTCTTGGATATTTTTTAACAATTAATGCCGATGTAGTTGTAATGTACTATCATAAGCCTCTCATGAGTTCTCCATAATGTTCTCGAAAGACATGTGAGGTCTGCCAACCCGAACTTGGTCAGCGTGGTGGACTATGGCCTTACCCTTCTCATAATGGGAAGCCCGTGCCCAGTACTGGCCCGTACCCAGCAGTGGGACAGTATAAAGGGCTGATGTACGTGAAGTTTGTAGACACTGTTTCGTCAAATGTGGTAGACTAGCTGTATCCTTTCTTTAACATTACTTGACTACCAAATTGATATGTTATATAATATGTCATGTTCTTACGCTTTTCGCCTTTCTTTTGTGTCTTTAGATGACGCACCGCTTGAAGTGTCGCTCGCAGTTGAATCCTTTGATTCCTCAGCATCACTGTAATATTATAAACATTCTAAATGTTGTATATTCAAAAGCATATTACAAAATATCTGAATATAAAGACGACCAAGACGCTTGGGACTGTGAGCTGTTCTAATCCGACACACAAAAATAATTGTATAAAATGTTTTTTTAATGACGTTTCGTAAGTACTTGTAAAGTTTATACGAAATAAAGAAGTATTTCATTTCTTAAACCAGTTTTAGTAAAATTATACTATAATGTAGGGCCGTTCATTTTACGATGTGGGATGTGTTATACACCTCTGCCTACCCCTTCAGGGATAAAAGGCGTGAAGTTATGAAGAAGAAGAAGTTACTATGTACGAGCAAGCAATGGTTGCTCAAAGTTTGTGTCCGTTCTTTGAATGTTATTAGCGCTCATAGAGAGACTTGGCTTGCCGTTCGAAGTAGGTTGAAAAAGTTAAGCAACGCTTGGACAGGTCGCCCCTTGGATGGGTGACCACGTGTGGCATTTACATCAGAGCGATGTCGTGCTTCGGAGGGCATGTAAAGCTGTCGGTGCCGGTTCTTGTCTCACGATAAGGATCGTTAGGCCATATCGGAGGCCTATGGGCAGTCTGAAAACTCAGACACCAGAGTTGGCCACACACTCACACGAAAAGATCAAAGGAAGAAAAATGAAAACAAACTGGAAATCAGTATAAACTTCAGACGATTAAATAGATGTGTGTAATTACAATAGATTTTTTTGCTTGATTTTGATTGAATATGCATAATAACTTGATTAAATTGTCCACTGCTAAAGTGAGAAGATCGGATTAAGAGAAAAATGTTGTAATTATTAAACTCAATATAAGGGTTCGAGTTTTTCTCAATTTATTTGTAGTTATTATAGGATTACATTTATTTATATTTTTTATAGACTCACGCTTGTGTACTCGAAGGGGTAGGCAGAAGTGTTATATTACACCCACATTTTGCCATGAATTTTTAGGTCCCACGTAATAGGGGGTGAGCCCATTGCCGTACCGGGCACATTACCAGACTCCGTGCTGCTACTGAGAATTTCCTAACGGAAAAACCCAATAACACTTTGCACGACCCGGGAATTGAACCCGAGACCTCCCAATCCCACGCGCACATTTATGCCATACATTTATATGAAACAATATTCATAGCGCTTACCTTATAGAACTAATCCCACTCTCCAAGTCACTGGCTGACTCTTTAGATCTTGCTGAGTAGTCATACCAAGCAGGACCTCTATGCTCTGCGTCGTGAAAGTGAGCAACATTCGGCAGATCATTGATATGCACCAAGTATGGAGTCAAAGCTATACGCTCTTCCTCTGACGATGCTAAAATCATTTTCATTTAATCGACAGCATAACTAAAAGACTCTTAAAAGCTTCCACAAATATTTAAACAGTCAATAACATACATACATACATAGACTCACGCCTGTTTCCCCGAAGGGGTAGGCAGAGGCATATTAAACGCCCACTTTTCGCCAGTGTTTTGATCCCACGTAATAGGTGGCGAGCCTATTGCCGCTTATTGGGACATTTTGTTTGCCAGAGCCTCGTCCGTTGATCAGCAGGTGCACCACTTGCAGGTGAGGTTGGCTTGGGACTCTAAGTTCTTGGTGGGAATCCTATGCACAGTCAATAATTAAGTCTAAAAAAATAAATCATTTGGTAAATGATTGCTTCACAGACACGCTTCGTTGTAAATTTTATTTAAAGCCGGATCACGGATTCATTTTACGGTCGCGCATTGGGATTCATGCAAAATTCATTAAGTACAAGAATGCAATGGTGATCAAAATGCGCATACTATTAAATGTGAGCGGTGATGGTTGAGATGAATTGTCATTATGCACCTGCTGCGGTAGATCTCTTCCCAGTATTAAAGGCAAATTGTTTTATATACTCTGGTAGTGTAAGGTACCTTTTACGAAAATAAGTTCGTTCGTTGCCTTAATTTGGTGAATACCTTTTTGAGCAGAGCTGTTTAAAATCACATTTTTATAGCCTTAGAGTAGTGACTTCAAGCAGTGCAATTTAAAATCTTAATAAAACCTTAGTCCCGTGAAAAGATATTCATAAGATTTTATTTAGTGTTGTGTTCTTAACATAATGTGAAAAGTTGATGTATGGTCAGCCAAAGCTGGTGTAAATCCGTTATTTATATGTTATAAAATAACAAGAGTAAATACCAAAAAAGCTTTGTTGTACTTGTCTTTATAATAATAATAATAATAATAATATTCTACCACATACACACATCACCATCTAGTCCCAAGCTAAGCAGAGCTTGTGTTATGGGTACTAGATAATGGATAAACATACTTATATACTTTTTTTTTTTTGTAAATACATACATATTATACATAGAAACACCCAGACCAAGACAAACATCCATGTTCATGCACACAAATGTTTGACTTGAGCGGGAATCGAACCCGCGACCTTCGGCGTAGCAGTCGCTTACACTCCCGCTGCGCCAACCGGTCGTCTAAATACGATAGATAATATTCATGCAATTCTAATTATAATTTTTGTATTTTTGCAGGTAAGCTACGATTGTTGACTAGTCTACTAATGCATCAAGGTAAGCCTAAACTTGTAACTCTTGTAGCCGTCAAATGTTCTTTAAGTATACACGGTATAAAACTTTGCCAATTTTGAAGATATGCCAACAAAATTGCCATAATTTTAAAATACTTGAATGTAATATCTTCAATTGCAAGTTAAACATACGTGCAATCATATGACTTAAAGTAAAACTAATACTGAGCGTAAATGATACTGAGCATTATCATATTAAAATGGAAATTTTCATTAAAACCCAAGTTTCGATGCGCGTAGTTTTTACTTTAATATCAAGTTTCAAATTTGTTCCCCAGTGGTGTTATGAAAAGTGCTACACAATATTTTACTCGTGACATTACAGCTTCAACTTAATAAGTAGTGGAAAATCTGTCATTACGAACGCTTTGAAATATTTAAGACGTATTTTGCGCAACTGCAGTTTTATTTATAGCAAAGATTTGAGAGTTATGCATTTAGTTTAGTTCATTTAGTAATGTTTAACCGCAGTTTAAAACGCACAAAACGTATGCAGCAAAATTAGATAAATCTTTTATGTGTTCGTTATACCTAGTAAAAATAAGGTTTGTATGAAAAAAATGCTGGTACGAAGTTCGTCGGGTCAGCTATATCTTATAATATACAGCTTCTTTTTTTTAACATATTTGTGATAATAATAAAACATAATTTTGTAACTGAAGCTTAAACTAATCTAATCTAACCTAATCTAATACAAAAAAACATAAAACAAATCTAAAAGAGAAAATATTTACAAGGTTTAGGCGTCGTAAAATGCCTCCGCATCAATGTCATCGGGTAACGTGCCCAGAAGGCTGGCAGCATTGCCACGCTGGATGGCAATGCTGATTCTTTGAGAAAAGAATAAACCAGTCTTCTGGTCACGTGAGACGTCGATTAATCGTTTAGAAATTTCCCGGAATAGAGAACGAGCGCTCGGACCCCATGAGCCTAGCGTTTCCACCCCAAACGGCTCAAACACGTAATTACTCACTAAATTACAGTATTTGCGCCGTTTGAGGGTTTCCGCAGTTGCAGCAGCAGCGCCGGCGTGGCCTCCCGTGCTTGGAACATGTGATGGCGCGAGGGTGTCTACGCAGGTTGCGTCCCACACCAAAGGCCTACCCATTTTCCAAGGCAACAATGACATACCATTAGGTCTCTTACCGTCGTCACGTACCAAACCATTTGCTTCAAGTACAGCTGGTACGCCAGACGCGACAAGAGCACGACGGATTATGTCATTTAGATGGGCATGACGAGGAATTCTACCAGCGCTTCTGCTGCAAGATAGCCCATGGTGTCCGAGGCTATCGACGTCTTCTCCACAATGACATCGATGCGGAGAAACACACGGAGCACCTAAACGCAGACAGGTGGCAATACGGAATGTCTCATCGTCCAACATGGTTCCTGTGTTAGACGATGGTAGTGCCTGAAGCCATAGACCGGATATTCCCACTCTCCCACAGCCAGCAAGCGAGCACGCTCTGTAACATTAAGAGATGTATCCAAAAGACTTTTTCTTACTATGTTACAAAGCGGCGCGTCCCACTGTCTTTGGGAGAATAGGTTGGTAGGCAAATCAGTGCTTGGACACGCCATTTTCCAGGCGTTTATAGCTTCGGTTTTGCACAACACTTCTGAGTTAACTAGTGTAGGTAATAAAATTTTCCTAGTTAACTCTTCCGTGCTGTGGACCGAATATAGAAACGCCGGTAAACTAACACTAGAAATTTTGCGTATACCGAGCCCACCTAGACGTATGGGCAAAGACGGTTGTAGCCAGGCTCGGTCGTTCAAATCCACATTTAATATTCTCTTTAAAGTAATTTGGATAATTTTGTCGATTTGTTCTAAAAGTGATTTGTTTTTCCAAAGTTGGGAAGATCTTAAGGCATGTGTGAATTTTGGGACGAAAAAACAATATCGAATAATGGTATAAGCCGAATGAATATTAATTTTGAATAAGCGATAAGAAATTTCACAAAAATTTTTTATTTTTTCCTCTAAGAAAGAATCGAAAGATTCTTCAAATACTGGAGAACCCAAGAGGCGGAGAGAAGTCTTATCAACAATTTTTAAGTTTGATGCCAAATTATTAAATTTTGATATTATCGAATGTTTTTTGTGGAGTCTGTTGTATTTACAAACAGCTCACATTTACTATAATTTAGTTCCAAACCAATAGAAGCGAATTAATTTTTTAGATATATACAGCTTATTTCAAACTACAATCTATGGTCTTACCACTTATACATTTCCAAAATAAAAGCCAGTGTAACAATATTTCGGCACGTAATGGAATATTCTTTATAGATGTTGACAACATTGTGCCTTTAATATATTTCACTATGAAAAGTGGTTATAGGTATACTTTATATAAGAATGCGATTAGTTTATATTTTACTGGCCATAAAATTCACTATTTAAACATATTATTTTGAGATTAAATGTTCATATAACTGAAAATAAATAAGTAGTCGTTATACGCTTGACTTCTGTTAAGCTGTGGAAGTCCTTGTAAAATGGAAGAAGGCTTTTATTTTATCTATATTAATTCCAACGAAGATGCAGGTAACAAAGAGAACCTCATATATTATTGTTCAGTGCCATTTAAATTGAAACAGCAAAATTATCAAGAAATATCTAATAGTCTGTTTTTAAATTTGGTGGTCTCGCACAGGGGTCAATCCTATGTCCGTTATAAATAATATTAGTAAAGTAGTTTAAAATAAAACAAATAAGTACGATGCTCTTCTTTTTTGTATTAATAAAAAAATGTTAGAAGGCATCTTTTGCTAGGCACACAAATAAAATGTTCTTTTATAGTCCATTACCGGTCCGAGTCGTCAGTTTCCTTAAAAATAAATATCCTGAAACAAAAAATACACTTTAGTTTGGAAACATTCAGATTGCTGAGATTTTTATGCCTAATTACAAACTAAGAAGTCATTCAAAAGCAGCATTTCGGTTATATTTATAGTAGGGCGATAGAGTAGTAGAGTACATCGTAAAGTGCTAACTTTAGTATTTATAACAAACAAGTTGCATAACTTACACACTCATGTGGCGCCTACGTTACTTCGAGTCTTCTGAATCTTCTGGGCTACCTGCAAAATTAATGCAAACTCTAACTTTTGGGTCCACAACTTGTAAACCAACTAACCCAAATTAAAAACTAGTAACTCCAAACATCCTTCAAAGAAAGTACAAGAGAAATTAAATAAGTAGTGATGGTTCAAAGTTTGATTAAATATAATTTGCATGGCAGCCGCCACACCATCTGGGCGTCTAATATATTTTTAATTTATGTCCAAAAAGTTCAGGGATACGGGCGGTATTACGAGACTGCGCTTGTTAAAAATTATACCGAAGTTTGGAGTTTCCTTGGTAAACAATTGCGGCCTCCATTTCCTTATCTATATATACATGTAGCTTTCAACTGATCATTTGTATGCATTACGAGCGACTGTCATTTCAAAAGTTTATAATAATATCTTCACCTGATTTCGATCGCGTTTGTGTTGCTGCATAAGCTTGCGCTACGGTTTGTGCATCTGTAATAGTACTTAATTTAGATACTGTTCAAAAGTTGTATTATAGTTTATGCAAAAAAAAAGTTATAAACATTACTCACTTGAACCACCATACTGTCCAGGGCGATACAAAGATGCTACATCATAACTACTCTGTGATGGGATCAACGCAGAGTACATGGTAGTACCTGGTTTAGTCTGAGAGTATCCTGAACCGTAAGGGTAATAGCCCTGAGGGCTCAAGATGCTTATGGAATCTGCTTGACCATTAAAGTCATAATTTCCAGCGTACTGTATTTGGCTTGGCTTATTATAGCCATCAAAACCTTTGTTTGTTCTTGCTGGATACGCAGAGAACTGTTGTTGACTTAGTAAGCCTTTATAATAGTTTGATTGGTAAGGATATGCGAGATTAGAGCCAATATTTGAACCTACTTGAGATCCTGGCTGAATACTATATGGAGAATAATCTTGAGATTGTGCTGACGCCTCAGCAACAGCAGATGACTGATCTGTACCGCTACCACTTCCAGCTAATTTGGCTTTCTGATACTGACCACCAAGGTAATAACCAGGACTTTGTATTGAACTTTGTGCAGTACTGCCACCATATGCTTGATTTTGTGGAATACTTGAAGTATATGGATTATATAATGAGGCAGGTTTTTCAGTAGCAGTGGGAGGTCCTGTATATACGGCATTTGCCGTAGGGTATATGAGGTTTGGAGATGCAGCAGCATTATATTGTCCATATAACGCTGCAGGTCTCGGAGTACTCGTCACAAGCTCTCTGTACTGAGTATTCGCTTGAGCATAAGCTTGGCTTGGATAACCCTCTGGACCGTACGGGGTATACAAAGCTGGTGGCTTAAATGTACTGGTTACAAAGTTATTATATTGGGCATTAGCATACGCTTGACTTTGAGCAATACCTAGATTGTATTGTCCGTATAATGCTGGTGGTTTTTGAGTGCTAGCCATTAAATCATTGTATTGAGCGAGAGCTTCAGCGTAAGCTTGATTCGGAGAAATATCTGGATTGTATTGGCCGTATAATGCTGGAGGTTTAAAAGTAGATGATGGTCTATTATATTGCGCGTTAGCTTCGGCATAGGCTTGACTTTGTTGCATTCCTGGGTATTGAGGATATATTAGTGGAGGCTTGTAAGTAACAGATATAGGTGAATAATCTTCGCTGGCTTCAGATGATAAGCCGCCATTATTAACACCACTCATTCCCGGTTTGCCCGGTTGGTAGTTGCCTGATACCTGATAGGTAGGACCGTTCAAAGGTTTCTGTACTATACTGGATTCTGGATAAGGTTGGTTTTGTGCACCTCCAGGCGTTATTGACTTAAGTGATGATGACGGAGGGTTATTGGTACCAGTTGGGACAATGTTGTACTCTGAGTTTGTTTCTCCTGACGATGGACTGCCACTATTTACACTACCATAGCCATTTACTGACGGATATGTATCAGGTACAGAATAAGTAGGCTTATTTATCGTATTCTGTGCTCCACTGTTGGTATCAACATATCCTTGATTTAAAGAAATTCCTGGCATGAACGACGATGCAGGTTTGTACTCGAAACTGGTTTCACCCGAAGTCTGAGTAGCACTAATACTATTGCTTATCATACTGGGTGTTTGGTATGGCAAGTGATAAATTTCTTTATTTCCTGAAGCATTAAGTATTCCAGAACCGTATGTTGGTGGTCTGAAGGTACTACCACTCAAAACTTCATTGACGAGTGCTATAGCTTTTCCGTCTTCTCCATGAGGACCACCGCTGGCTTCTGTACATAAAAAGTCAAAATTGTCAATAGTACCCTTATTTTCCATAAACCCTTAAATAAAAATAAGCATCATATAGGTTCGTTATGAATTTCAGACATTGATTTTGACCTGACAGGTGAGCACTCATTCTAATAAATAAATAAAAGGGTCATAAACCTGTCACACAAAATTGAAACAGTAACCCAGGTTATTTAAAATTTTACATCGGTCGCTGGAAAAATCATCAACAATAAAAGTGTTTTTACGTGAACCAATAAAATTGTGATAACAGGAGTGGCACCTGAATGGGAAATACAATTACCGTCGCTATCACGTTCAAGAGTGAGTGGCTTCGCTGAATGGACATCGAGGTGTCAATACACTTGAGGGCCAATCTACGCCCCGTCAGTTTGCTCGAATAGTGCTCATCGACCGTCCTTATTGCGTTGCCAAAACGATTCATTGTACTGGTTTTCCTCGATGCTATCTATTCAGGGTCCGAGGGACGATTGATCTATGTACTTACTGTTGTTTGCTTTGATCTGTTATCGAGTGCTAACTGATCGTTTACGTTAATTGATAATTAATATACTGTGGTCATTATGTACTATTGATTTATCTGCTAAAAGTTGGAATATAATTATTTTATATAAAGCACGCCTAACTGAATAACGTGCAGATATAATGTAACAGAAAGGTGTAATCTAAATGTCGTATCTTCAATCTAAACTACCGCTAGCATTGCATAATACAAAAACGGCCATTTGGTCCGTCTAAACTTTGAACAGTTTCACATACGAACGAGACTCCATTTTTCGTTTTTATGCCACCTGTATCTGCAATTTTGACGGCGTGTCGCTGCCGGCCGTAAATTTTTACTTTATTTGTTTGGTTTTAATGTTCGAGTTGATACGGGTTTTTTATATCACCCACTGCTACCCCCTGAAGCCACCCTCTTCTCACGGCGGGTGTAAACGAGCGTTTGCAAACCAGGGACGTAAAATCGTCGGTTATCACGCATTTGCAAACTTCGCAACTGTTTTGAACTCAATGAGTCTTGGAGTTATCTGAAATTGAGATAATTTTTGGTTAGCCAGTTTCCAGCCAACTTTCTGCACAATTTGATTTTTTATTAATAATTGAAGAGATGCTTACTTGAAATCGATTTACCTGCAACGGCTATAGGAAACAACGTTCAAGATTAGTATTTAGATAAATTATAGTGAAGTACACTTAATATTGATTAAAATTTCTTATCCTTACCTGAAATCACGTGTTCTGGTGACTCTATGCCTGATAAAAAACATTTATAAATAATTAATATTTCATTTTATAGTTTAAATTTCACATTATTAACACTTTACTCACAGCAAGACAGTTTCGTGTAACAGCTGATTTCCACATTCACCATGCCAATGGTCTTAATTTCGGAACACTCGCAGATTTGACAGTCATCCCAAGGGTGTTGGAATGGTTGGTTAGGTGGATATGGTCTACAGGACTCATCTGAAAGACAGATCACCAGAATAAGAAGACAATGATTAGTATTTACAACAAAACCTTTGAAATGCGTTAAGAAGTTTTTGTCAGTAAATGGTTTAAGAGCAAACTAAAAATATTAAACTTTAAACATACGTGGTGAAGGTCCCGGTAATGGCCCTTTTTTAGGTAAGAAAGGCTTCGGAGGCGTTGGTGGAGTGGATACAGGAGGCCACGGTACTGAAAATAAACCATTATTTTTGGGATTAAAAAATCTGAATAGTTTTCGTATAATGCGCGAGGGCAAACCTACTAGTGCTACAATATAAAATAAATTCGAGAGTTTGTGACAATGAATGAATTTTTGCACACAAAAACGGACTTTCATGAAACTTTGTAAAAATATATTATTACAAAGTTACCAACAAGACTACCTTTTGCTGTTATAACCGACAGCCACGTGGTTGGAGACGCAAAATCTAGAAACTTATGATGTAAGATAAAATAAATAAATAAAGTACTCACATGGTTCCTTTGGAGTAACAGCATTCGGTGACGGTGGTGGAGGGAACTGGTCTGGGACTTGTTCCACTCCTGGTTGTGGGAACGGTCCAGGGTACGGTTCCACTGGGATCGGTATTGGTGGAGCCGGTGGTGTGGCTAGTTCCGTTGAAGAATCCGGTTTTTGTGATGAGACTAAAAATACCAATATAAATATGTACAATAATTTATAGGAACAGTAAAAATGTACAATAATTTATAGGAAAGTGTTATGTTACTAAATGTTCATAAAAAAGTAAAGACTTATCTATTAATTATTTAGCACATCAATGACTTGATTGACTGAAGTTAAATGTTAACAGGCAATTCTGCCAAGCTATCACACTTCTGTTTTAATCCTTAAGACCCTGAAAACCATAGCTAGGTACATACTTATACAAATCAATGCATAGCTATAAATCTATAGAGCGCCTTCCAGGTTGGCCAAGGAAGCCTGTTTCCTAAAGGTAGTTTTTCTGCCAAAAAGACTGATGTACATAAAGTGCTGCCATCGACATGATAATTAAGTAAGCTACAAAACTACTTACCACAGTTACTATCCGTCGTATCAGGGAAGCATGTGATCTTCTGCTCAGGCACCCCGAGGTCTGATTGCTCTACCGAACATTTACATTTCTTGCAGCTCTCTTTCGGGTGCGGGAACAACACTTGTGCCGGAAATTTCTCACAAAGCGGTACTATAAAAGAAACAAAACTTTATGTAATATTTACTCAGGAGGTTCTGACTATATTTACTATCTATAAACTAAAACTTGCTGATATTCAATATCTAGTTTCTAGGAGTCAGAATATCTTAATAAACTTATATAGGTTATGAAACACGTCACAGACTTTCTGATGGAATAGATACTCAACTGAGTAATGTTCTTCGCGAACAGTCCTCACATATTTCATCTGCAATGGTGATTCATGCCCAACATGAAAGGCATAAAAATTGTTTAATCTTCTCGCCGCCTCGGACGACGAAAATATTTGAAAAATAGCCAACGTGTAGGTTACTACACGAATATTAAGACTTACGTGGCACAGGCACCGGTTTGTCTGGCATTGGCGCTAGAAAATAAAAAAGGAACATTGATTGTGTTTACGTATTTCATAGTGTACTTTTTGAAATTGAATATTTCAGAAACTTACGTAAAGTTGATGTTTCTGGTGGTATAACTGTAAATAACATAATTCGTGGCGTTTATAAAATTATAATAAATTAAAATAGAAAATAGAAATGATAAGCGTTTTCCAAAAACTCATAACACCATAGTTATACCAGTGTATTTTCAAAAGATTATCAAAATTTTCAGAAGTATGCAGTAGAATACCAAACTTTCTTTATTAAGATGTTAATTATTTTCAACTCAACTCACCACACTGAGCGCTATCCTGACACTCGATTCGAACATCATTTTTGCCGACAGTATTGATGAACTCCTTGCACATACACAGCTGGCAAGGATTTAAAGGGTGCTTGAACAGCTGCCCACTTGGCAATGGACTGCAATTCACTGGACCTAAAATATAAAGCTTCGTCAGCCAATTTCGTGGCCAGTTTACGATCGTTTTAGGATCTCTTTCTAGACGCTCTATCGCATATTTTCAATAAATCAGATTTTGTCAAAATAAGTAGATTGGATCGTAGTATACATATTGTGGTTTGAAGTAAATTTTTGGTCGAATTATCTTAATATATAAAATCCTTGTGTTACTGACTGACTGACAGACACGCTACAGCCGAAACTATTGGGCGCAAGAAGATGAAATTTAGCATGTATGTTCCTTGGGGACCGTAGGGGTGCACTAAGAAGGGATTTCCCGAAATTCCCACAGGATCGGCCAAAACGGGTAAATAAAAAAAAATGCAGGCGTAGCTGCTGGCGTCCTTTAGTTTATCAATAAAAATGACGCATTACAGGCAGCAGTTTTAGAAGGATTGTTAATCTTACTTGGTAAAATATTCTTTCTAGATCTTGGTATTATGACCTAAATTTTTATTAAAATCTCTACTTGACTATTTTTGGCTATGCGATTGCATTAGTAACTAGTTTCATAATTATGAATACATGCCCCTTAGGCCACATAATTATCATAACTCTGAACTTTTAAGAAGTTACGGGTTTACGGCATTTAATCAGCTTCTTATGAGCTTTTCATGTTAATAACAATATATATTTTTTTTTCAGCTACAAGTATATTTTCAAGATCAGTTGCAGATAAACACGACTTAATAATTTATTTATTGCAAACATAATATTCTCTTATCCCACTCATGATCTCCCGGACACATCCTATATGAAATATCAAAACCGCCAACAGAATATATTACTAAAAACAAAAGAATTATACCTTCTCGTACCGGTTCTGCTGTAGTCAACTCTAGTCCAAGTTCCAAATCAGGCTCAGCGATCAGAGAGGGCGCTGATGCAGACGGTGTAAACGGTTCAAAAGTAGGAATAGGAATGGGCAAATAAGGATCAGGAATTCGAAGGGGCGACTGAGGTTCAGTTGAGGGGGTAGGTTCTATATTAGGAGGAGGTTCTGGTGGTGCAGGGTTTCGACAGCCTGAACAACTGGCACATACTGGTTCTAAGACGCCGTATTCGTTTAGACATATGCAGATGAGGCAGTCAAATGTCTTGGACCAGAAGTGGTGCAGCTCATTCTCTCTTGAACACTGTATTATGTTTTCACCGCCTAAAAATGTAACGGAATTAAATATTAAATTTATAGTTAAATAACATAATCAAAACTCGATAGAAATTACGACAAAAACTCATTACACCACAAATTGTACGACATAAGAATTATTTAGATTTTTGAGTAATAGAAACCAAAATTCCCATGGGAATCTTACATTGACACATAGTTTCAGAATTATATGAGTGTGGTAAGTTATGACAAGTTATCCAATCCTCGTCAACAAAATTTCTCAACGGACGGACGCGTGTATGGCAGATGTCAATCAATCAAACCAAAAATAGCTTTATATTGAGTTGCGGCCATCAGAGGACACAAACATTATGTAAACACTTAGCGCTTTTGAGTAAAGTTCAAATATCTTACCGGGTATTTTGTGTGGGAATATGTATTCGTGTGGCCAAATTATTCTTGACTTTGCATCTGAAACTATAAAAATTATGATTAAACAATTATTCACTAATTAAATGTCGTTGTTACTGATTATAAATGAAAATATTACTGTTGGTTGCGCCTGCTGAACTTTGCGCGTCTGAAAAATGGAACATTTCGGTCAACAAATGAAAACTTCTATAATGAGAAATTATTGATTGAGTGGTTGAACATTGAATCAAAATAATGAAGCATATAAGTTATTAAGGTGCTTAAATACCTACCTGTAGATACTACTACTTTGCTTACTTTTGAGGTAAAAAAAGGTACATTGCGTTTTTAATAGCATTATTTTAAAATAAATAAATAAACTTACTGGCAGCTAAATTGGATGCCTGTGCCGCAGCAATTGCAGATGCTAGACTACCGGGACTTGAAGGTGGTCTGGGAGGATAACCATATGAATAAGGATTTAGACCCTGATTATGTGCACTTAGATCATCAATAGTTTGAACTTGAGCGGAAGCATACGCTTGAGCAGAGGCCGATACTGAATTTGGGTAAGAAGGATAGCTGTTTTCGTTTGGGGCACCACTGCGCAAATTTTCAGAGCTAGAATCTGCTGGCGGTGTATATGGATACGCATTCATTGTTTCACTATATTGACTTTCATCTACATTACGCTCTTGAATATCTTCATTCTCACCCTCTCGTCGAGTTTCACCAAAAGATGCTGCAGATTCAATAGAGAATGCAAGCGATTTGGGTAGTGTATTTTCTCTCACGTTATTGCTGGGTTGATATAAAGGATCGATATACTCTGACGACGGCTTGTGGGCATAGTCAGATGAAAATAGAGGGCTGAACTTTGATCCTAGTTGACCTTGAGCTACATTGGGGTCACTTATAGGTAATTTGGTGTATACTCTGTTTGTATTTAAAACCAATGATCTTTCTATAGCTCTGTTTGTTGTGATTTCTTCCTGTTGTCTAACAGTGGTAAAGTCCAGGCGTGATACTGCTTCTCGCCCTATGTTATTTAGGTTTGTGATAAGAGGTAAATTAGGGGCGGACCGAGAAGGTGATGAAATCGAACTGGGTTGAGATCCGGTAACAAAACCTTGATGAACATAAGGAAGTCCATTAAAATATGGGTTTGCATCTGGCCCTTTGTTATTACCAACCGCTTGTAGTTGACCTTCCGGTAAGCTTTCATCTATTGTAAAATGTGAATCCATAAAATAAGTGCTTGATTTTGGACTGATGGGTTCTGGTAAAGCTGGAGGTTTGAATGGAGCCAAAGAATCTGGCGCTGTCCGATTCTGAAAACTTTCTTTTGATGTTGAGGAATCTAGAAAATATTCACAATTTATTTAAAATGATTTCAGAGTTCAAATTAATAAAATATATTTAATAATTTATTTAGTTTGATGAATACCTCCAGCATTTTGTGACACATTTCGCACGTCTGTACTTGATTTTGATCCTAATTCTGTTACATTATCATCTGAAATGCAAATATTATACTCGCATTATAATTCAAAATGCGATCGCCAAATATTGTATATTAAAAATTCATGCAATTAAATGACTTAGAAGATAAAATTTTATATAAAATTCACTCTATTTAACTCTTAAATAACAATCGGCGCACTAATAGCTATGTTGTATATTATAATATCTAAAAGCTTTTGAAAATATGTATCTTTAATTTAGTTAATCATAAATAATCTTTCATAAACGCATCAGTCATCCAAAATACATATATCTCGTTTTGGGAGAGGCCTATGTCCAGCAGTGGTCTACTAAAGAATGAATGAGATTGATCGAGAACTAAAATGGATTCATCCTTACCAGTTTTGAGATCACTAGAAAGCTCTTTATAACTTTTCACATCATTGTTAAATCGACGAAAATCTTTTTCTATAGAGCCCTCAAGTTCTTTTTGATCTGTTTCTGATTCTTCTGATTGCTTTGAATCACCTAATTCTTCAGTATGGCCTATAGATAACAGGCAGGCAAGGAGACAAATGCCTCCAATCACCCCTACCTGCATCTCGGCTATGTTATAACTTGATTCAACATGAAGTATTAGTTCAGTGAATATACTTTCAAGGTTTTATCACATGTATTTATAGGCAAATGGTGTAATTGTATCTGACAACCGATTGGCATTTTCTGAATAGGTAAATATGATTTATGGGGTAATTAGTGAACGTGACTGTGATTTAATTTGTTCCACGATAATTTATTGTCACCCATGCTTAATTTTATTTCTTCTACGATGATCTTATTTTACAAGGTCTGTTGCAGTTTCTTTTTATAATTTTTAAAGTTGAAAACTTGGCTTCTGATAGTTGGGATAACTGATACATCGTGTCTCATGATTGATCGAAAACATTGAAAATGATACCAGGTATCAGGTACTTTTTTAATTAAGTCTTTTGACGTGACAACGTCTTATAAATTGGTTTGCCGGGTGACACTTCAAGAAACTGCGTTACGCTCCGCTCACGTTATGCGCTCACAATGAGAGCGAGTGAGAGGCACGCGTCCCGCCTAAGAGCGAGAGAGACAGACATAAAAAGTGAAAGGCACGCGTCTTTCATCCTTCTTCCTACTATACGAATGAATATTCACATTAAAATTATTTTACCACTCAAAGTCGTTGTCACGTAAAACTTTCGCCCGTATACCGACTTTACGGGCAACCAATTTTTTTTTGTCAGAGTATCAGACAGAACCTTGTTTTTATGAAAGCTTATATTCTTTGAATCAGAAATATTCTACTGTGCTGTGAGGCCTTGCTGATCATAATTGTGTTCCAGTATTGATATGAATATACAGTGGGATTCAAGGGATGACACAAAATAATACACAATAATTCCCACTAAATGCTTTATTTAATAAATACAATATGAATGTGTAGTTTGCTCGTCATTTTACATGCTCGTTACTAAAACTAAGTAAAATCGTGTCCAGATTCTTGCTATATTTGTCGCGAGATCATTATAATGGGATTCGTGGTGTTCTGCAACAAAAAGAAAAATCATATTAGCATTAAGTCTTCAAGAATTAAAGAGTTGTTATAAACGGGACCGTTCTAATAGCGTAAAAAGGTTAAGTTGTATCATGCCATTATTGTTTATAAGGAATACAACATTTTGTTGTTATTATGGTCAACAAAAAATAAGTTACGAATGATTGTGGGTGCACAATTAAATAAATAATATTTTGCCAAATACTCGTTTTAAAAACACTAGCAGTAGTAGTACATATATTTTCATTTACTAGAGTTTTATTTTATATGTTTTGAAACTACGCAAATATAATAATATACTTACATATAACTTAAGCTTTCATTCTAAGTAAAGCGTTACGTTTTCTCCTTGAGTCAGATGCGTCATCAGTTCGAGACTCGGCTTCTTCTCCGCTCTTTGATTCTGATTCATCGGCTCCACTTCGGATGAAACCATACTTAGTATTGAAACCATAATTATTGGCTGCAGCTAATGCAGCAGCGTTAGCTGCTGAATAGCCGTTCGCAGCGGCAGCATTGGCTGCAGCGTCAGCTGTCGTAAATGGTGCGCCGTAGCCGCCGAATCCGCCAAGATTAGCAGCATTTGCTGCAGCCTCCGCAGTTGAGAAACCTCCCGACCCGTAGCCGCCGTAACCGGCAGATGCAGCTGCATCGGCATTGGAGAAGGTTCCTGGCGCATAGCCTCCGTATCCTCCTAAGCTACCAGCTCCGGCAGACGCGTCAGCCGTACTGAAGCCTCCATATCCGCCATATCCACTTAGACTGGCAGCATTAGCGGCTGCATCGGCACTAGAAAAGCTTCCTGGTGCGTATCCGCCGTATCCGCCAGTTCCAGCGGTGGCTGCCGCATCAGCACTTGAGAAACCTCCGTAGTTACCGTATCCACCTAAGTTTGAGGCTGCGTTCGCGGCCGCATCGGCACTGCTGAATCCTCCTCCGTAACCGCCGCCATAATTACCAAGGTTGGCAGCATTAGCAGCAGCTTCGGCAGTAGAGTAACCACCTCCGTAACCGCCATAACCGCTTAACTGGGCAGCTGCAGCATTGGCATCTGCATTGGAAAAGCCACCTCCATAGCCGCCGTATCCACCGTAAGTGTTGGCATTAGCAGCTGCGTCAGCAGACGTGTAACCTCCACTGTAGCCTGGGAATCCACCGTAGTTGGAAGCGGCAGCATTTGCGGCTGCGTTAGCTGCGGCATTGGCTGCTGCGTTAGCTGCAGCTGAAGCTGCGGCACTGGCACTCGAGTAGTCTCCGTTATATCCTGGGTATCCACCATAGGTGGTTGCTGCAGCGTTAGCATTCGCATAATCGCCGGTTCCATAGTTACCATAACCGCCATAATTGGTTGTGCCAGCGTTGGCTGCCGCGTCAGCAGATGAGTATCCTCCATAGCCACTTACAGCATTAGCCCCAGCAGTAGCACTAGAGCTAGACCAGTCTCCGAAGTTACCGTTGTTAGTACCGGTACCAGTACTAGCTGCGGCGTTAGCGTTTGTCCAATCTAATGCGCCCTGACTTAAACCTGGATAGCCTCCACCGCTCACTGCAGAAGCTGAGGCGTCTGCTGTTGCCGTGGAAACAGTAGGTGCTGAATATCCTGGGGCGTAACCAGATCCAGGTGTTACGTGATATCCTGAGGGAATTGTGTATGTGGGTCCAGAGTTGGCGTTGGCACTAGCTCCGGCCGATGAACCGCCTGGTCCATATGTAGTCGCGCCGGCATTAGCAGTGACAGTAGTCCAGCTTTGAGTTTGCGTTGGACCTACTGAAATATAAAATGCTCATTATTGGTCTGATCTTAGGTCCTTAGGAAATATTTAAAATTGATTTAGAACTGATTACTCTTATCTATTATTCTTGAAAACGAATGAAATCGATAGACTGTACTAAGGATTGAACCAGATTCTGTGTAGTAATATATGTTCAATACTATAATTTTATTATTAAGAAATTTATTTTATATTCATAGTCTTTATATAATGTATACATTGTGGTATAGCTAAAGTTATGGGAATAAAAGATGATAAACTTACCTGGAGCTACACATGAGGAGTCAGGCGTGGACTCGATGTAGACGTAGTTGTATTTGATCTTACATACGAGGATCTTGCACGGTTCAGTTGGCGATCGGAAAGGCACTAACGGTTTGTGCGACCTGCAGTCAGGATCTGGAATAAAATATTAAAGATGATTACAAAAGCTGTTCGTTCCAGACGAATGAAATTTTCTAATTACAGCTTGTCGTAACAAACTATGAGAAAAAAAATGCACTTTTAGTTTAGTTTGAATTCTATATATGTACATAGTAAAAAAGAAACGAAGCGATACTTACTTACGTACATGATGACTGGTACGGGGTAGAATTTGGTGTCTGCAAAATGAATAACATATAAATGAATTATTATAATCATCTGACGTAGTGAAGCAAATATAATACAATCGAGAAATAAACATACCACTGACTGGCACCGGTACTGGAACTAATCTGTCTTTGCCTGGTACTGGGATGTACACGTTGACTGGAATTTGTACTGGTGGTGATGGCACTGGTACAGGAACGGGCCTGAAAGTATACAATACAACACAAGTGAAAATTCTGAAAGTCTATTCGACTGCAGGCTCAAATTTATTTGTTCAGACCAGTGTATCTTTTACTTTTGCTAAGTGTGCATCATCTCATAATCGACCATACTTTGTAAATTATCTGATTACTAAGCAAAGGTACAAGGCTAATGCTTGTTGTACCTTGGATGACTACATAAGTTCAAATAGAATCCTCTCTCTATATAGTATGTATATATATCTCTAAAGAAAAAAAAAGAGTGGCCACAAGTTTTATTGGCCGTTCTTTCACGTGGTTCTACCTATTGCTTTGCGAACAAGGCAGTAAATGTAAATATAGATTCATAAAGTAATAACTTTTAAAAAAATACGTTCATAAGCGTCACCTTGTGATCTAGATAAATAAATGATTTTGACATTGATTAGAGTTCTCAAATTAAATGGATGACACAATTACAAAATGTTACAATTGAAAGTAAAAGAGACAATAATAATATCTTTTAAACGAAAAATCTTGGTGCCCTGACCTGTTTACTGGATATGGGACGGGTACATTCTTCTGTATTGGCACTGGAACTGGTACTGAAGGTCCTCGGATGTAGATCTTTTCTGGTGGCAGAGGTACGGGTACTGGAACTCGTACGACCACTGGTTTGCCGGGTACCGGTACCGGCACTGGGTACGGCCGGGGCGGTCCGGGTATGTACATCGGAGGAGGACCTGTAAAAAAAAAAAAAAAAACATAGAAAATGTAAAAGTAGCAAAACTGATAACAACATTATTGTCTCTGAAGAATGGGGAATTCTTCTTCATGTGTGTGTGTGGATAGATAGTCGGAAGCTTATAGAAAGGACTCTGGCATGCCATAACGATTCTTGTCCTGGGCAAAGAGTCAGGAGTGTCATTACGCACCGTAACACTATAAATGCCTCATGCTAACCCATCTAAATAGATACCTCTGTAAAGATTGCCGCAGAAACACTGTATTACTCTTATATAAATGCCATATGGTTATAATTCCAAATAACTACCTGCACAAATGTTGCTTAACTTAGCCGATATATTATTCCGAAAGATCTATCAAATCACACTGCGCGTTAGAATCAATTTAGTGAAATATGAAGACTAAATCTTACAGTATGGTGCGTAAGACGGTTGCGGTGGTGGAAGTGGCTGTGGTTGAGGTTGTGGGTATGGCGCAGGGAGCGGCAGTGGCTCCGGCACTGGTAGTGGCGGCAGAGGCGCTGGCAGCGGTGATGGCAACGGCAACGGCAGGGGTACTGGTCCTAGAATAAAAATGAGTATATCATGAGTTGAGTTAAAGGCGTAGTTCATCGTCTAATTTAGGGTATTTGACTAATTTTATTTTAAGTACGAAATAAGAAAATAAAAACGGTATTGAATCATGGAAACAGCTTGGTGTCTACTTGCAATTGCTTTTGTTACAAGCAATTAACATTTATAATTAGACAAAAAGGGCTGCCTAGTATGGTAGCTAGCATTGCCATTCTATGCGACTGCTCAGTACAGATCATCATTTTATAAAAATAGTTAAGATGTGTCTTATGACGCTTCATATCAAAAGCTTGTAATTTTATAAATTTTTTGTATATTTTTTTCGATTTCCATTAATTTTCTTAAATTAATATAATATATAACAGATGTCATTAACGTTATCATTTTATTTTAGATACTAATCAAATACCCTAATATCTTTATACTTTTAATTGAAGTAGAAGATAAAGAGTAAATAAAAAGGTATAGATTGAAGATAGAAGTGCATTACCTGCTTCAGGCGGTTGCTCTGTTAATATCAAACATAAATTGAAAATGAGTTAGAACTTAAGTGAAAGCGTCAAAATGCATACGTTGTTAAAAAAACTACACATATATATTATATTCACGTCAAAGTTTTTTAAAAGGATATTTTGGTGTTTATTTTCTTATTGAGGAAAAAATTATTAATTATGATATCTATATTTCAATGAGTATTTTTCGATTACCCTCGTAACTAGTAGTATATTCGCAGTTTAGCAGTATATTATTTTTGTGCCTGTGTTAGGGATTATCCCTCTTTTACGGGCGTGTCAACCCCATCTTCTTGTGAATTTTGACACATACGAGTACTCATCATTTTAGTTTTCGCACAAACAAATACTTATTTATTGGAAGGCCATCAAATATTACAATTAAATACTTCATCTTATGTTAAACTATATCACTGAGTAAATTAATGTTCATAGTTAATTACCTGGTAATGGTATCGGCGACACTTCTGTAACAATTATTTAAATATAAATATTTTTCATATAAAATGTCAATAAAACTTAATATATAACTATCATCATCTGGTAAAATATAAAACTATCATCAATTTTATCGCAACAATTCTACTTTGTGTTTAAAAACATGCCTTTTGACGTTCCCTCCAACTCCTAGGCTGCGTACGAACACATTTTTTTGCGGATGTTTTTCTTATAACTTAAATAGAATCTATTGTTACCAATTACGTAACTCATCTAAGAAATATTGAACTTACAAAACTATTGGACAAACTTATAGAACTACTTAACTATATAATAGTTTAAGATAATTATGATGATAAGGTTAAAAATAGAGAAGAACACAACCAAGTAAAAGTTTAAAATTGAATCAAATATGATTAAGTCAACCACATTTGTTACCTGGTGGGGGAGGTGTAGCTGAAAACGTCAAAAAAGCATTATAGTATAATTATAAACTTTTACAAAATAATAAGAACACGACAAATAAATAATTTTATTAGGAGTTATTAGTAGGTAATACAATAAATATTTATAAACCTGGAGGCGGCGGTGGTGGTGGTTGTATTATTGCTGTAGAACCTGGATGTATCAAATTAAACAATTATTATCTGCCAATATTTATAAACGAAATCATTTCATTGTATGCGGAAGGTAATATTGACCTGAATGCAAAATAATTGCAGGAGGTTGAGGCGGTGGCGTTTCTGTGGAAAGAATTTTGATGAAATTTTCTGCTTTTATCGTAAAATATATAAAAATATTATTTTCTGCCCGCGGCTTTGCCCATGCATGCATATTTTTGTATATTTCTGCAAAGTTTCATCACAATCCGTTCAGTAGTTTTAGCGTAGAAGAGTAATTCTTGCTTTTATCAAATACGGCAATATTACAATTTTTTTATTAACCTGGAGGTGGTGGCGGCGGCGGTTGTACATATTCTGTAAAAATATATTAGTTAAATAATCTATCCGTCTATATCCGTTTTCAGTACTTTCACAGCAATACTGTGAAAGTTCTATACAATATAACTTATTTCAGTTTTCAACAAAAAAATATTAATCTGGGTGTGGGAGGGACCAGTTCTATGAAAATTAATATCTGTTTTATTAACAAGCTTTTATTTTCATTTATTTATTTGTCTACGACGATGACACGATAATTGAACTGATCAAATTGATTATGGTCAAATAAAAATTTAAAAAGATGTGTTTTGTCTAAGCAATGGAGTCCTTTATAATTTTGTTTAAATATATATAAGTTTAGATTAATTGGACCTACCTGGTACAGGTTGCGGTGGGTATGTATACTCTGTTAACAAAAGTATATTAAACATCAGGAACAAGTTTCGTCAAAATTTTAATCTACTGACAACAGTTGTACTAGCTGTATTATTAATAACAAAATTAAGAACATTACAAAATCTACTTAATTTGCACCGAAGACTTGAATTGATATTCCTGTTTTCTAATTGTATTAATTGTGCTCTAGAGAGCACGTAAACGCCTGGAACCAGATAGCTTAATGTGAAGCTGAATTAATAAAATTATTGAAGACTGTCTTTTCTTTTAAAATATTCTTATAATTTGTATTCACTGCGTGGTACAGAAGTTATTTTCTCTACCTAGATATTTTTTATAAATACAGTAAAACTGAGTATTTTTATATAGCAGAGTAAAAATTAACGAAACATTTTTAGTACGTGTTGTGCCGTATTTAAATTTCAATCAAAATAATTAAATGCCCTATACTAGTACTGGAAAGCATGAAAAATATTACGGCTTGCAATGCTAGCCTGGCTTCAAAAGTTATCAATGTTGATTATATTAAAAATTCATATTATTGACCTGGTACTGGTATTGGTGGTGGTACTCCCGGTGGAGGTGGTGGTGGGGGTGGTACTTCTGTAAATACAATACAAATAGTAACATTGTACCAAGAATACTAAGATAGATTTTAGTAATGTGTTTACTACGATATTGACAAAGTCAATGTTTTAGTAATGTCAAGTGAATCCTACCTGGTGGTGGTGGGTAAACGTATTCTGTAAATAAAATTATTTGCGTTAACCATATTGTAAATTCAGAACAGCGAATTCACAAAAGTCATTAGAGTACGAGTATCATAGTAAAATCAACAGCAATTCTTTGTGCATGCACTTTTACATATCAAAAGCTTGATCAAATTCTTTTCTTTGAAATACTGCAAAATATTGAAGTACTGACAAAAGATATAAAAGTTTTTATTGACCTGGTAATTGAATAGGTGACAATTGCGGAGGAGGTGGTGGAGGTATTTCTGTAAAATAAATTCAGTAGCAATAAAATACAGCATATGCGCACCGAGTTAAAGCCACAGTCTATCATAACGATGCAACAAACAGTTCATAAGTTGTACATTGTGTAGTTTGAGTCATTATGATATAGGCTATTTTCTATAATAATTAATACAAAACATTGAACCTACCTGCAGGTGGCGGTGGGTATGAGTATTCTGTGAATAAAAAAACATATTTAATTCAGATGAAGAAACTCATCAATTAGCTTGATGAAAGTGATGCAAAAATTTAGATTGTTTAAAGGTCTAAAATTGCATAATGAATTTAGAGGTCATGAAATTGGAAACTAGTGACAAATGCTGAAATTCTGAGACTTTGAATTAAATATATTCATTATTTAGGTGCCTAGGTGCTAGACAGCAATAATTATGACCCAAAGGAATACTATAATATAATAATCCTAGAAGGATACAAAAACCTATTCTGAAGGTTTATTCCAACATTATTAGCGAAAGTATTTGGCAAAACATTTGACTAAAGTCAGCTATTCATAATATTGACCTGGTAGTGGTATTGGTGGTGGTATTCCCGGTGGAGGTGGTGGTGGGGGTGGTACTTCTGTGAAAAAATTAAAACATAAAGTCATCATAAAAAATCTACATTTTAAGCCAAAAAATACTTAGTGAGCCTAAAGTAAAATCATATAAGTTTAATAATAATCGTCATTTAGAACCTACCTGGTGGTGGTGGGTATACGTATTCTGGAAACAAAAATATATTTTGAGTCTTTGAATTTAATGTATGATTAATCGTAGAGCACAAATATTATCAATAGCATCTGATATAAATCATCCACTAAAAGATGATGTAGGTGATTGAAATACTTCACATAAATGAAAGCAAACCAAATATAAATATTTTCACAAAAAATCTGTGCAGACAAATCAATCTGCGTTTAGAAAATCGCGCAGTGATACGACAGTAAATGATACAAATGTATCTTTACACAACACCAAAACAATACATGAATTCAATAAAATAATTCAAATCCGTTGAGTTTTGAACGTACAAGTAAAAACAAAACAACAATGTATAATGCAGTAAACAAAAAACCTCGACTTCATATCGTGAACCTTAAGGTTGATCATGGCAAATATTTGTTCCATGCAGAAAGTCATTACAGAGATTGCACATTATACAAAAGCGTCAATAAAAAATACAAAGTTGATAATATAGGCATATCAGATAGTAATTTGCTATCTATATGATCTACAATTAGAAATGTAATGCATAATGCAGTCTTTATTAAATCAAACAGCAGAGCGTGCCGAACATGTAAACCGCATGGCACTAGCTGTCACGAACGTAAATATTACAACAGTCTGTGATGAATCAGTGGTACTAAGATCCTGATATTTGGTAAGAATTCCGGAGAGTGAGATGGAAAACATTATACCATCCTTTGAATAAACTGGATGTTCCTGTTACTTTACTGGAAGAGTTAAGAGGATATGCGAAAATAATAAAACGAATGAACGAATTACATAATGATCAAGATGATCACTTAATATCTACGTCATACGAGAGTTGTGAGATCAATGTTCTCGATCACTGGATAAATATTTGTTTGACCAATAAAGTAAAAGAAATATGGCGTTTAATTTGTGCAGGAAAAACAAATAACACGATCATGATTTTAGCTACATACTCCTAGCGCAATGTATTTTGAGTACTAATTTACAGCACTACGCTGTATACTAAGTTCAACGTACTGTATTTTACTTGACAAAAAATTGTATTGCCGCCTTGCGTGGGCATTATTAACAGATATAACATTGTATTGACCTTGTAATGGCACTGGTGCTACAACCGGAGGAGGTGGTGGCGGGGGATGTACCTCTGTAAAAATAAACACAATGGAGCCAAAAATATTTCACGAATACCAACTATTATATTTCATAGAATATCTATAGTATCAAATTTTTTGCAGTAAAAGTACTGAACCTACCTGGTGGTGGCGGGAATGTATATTCTGGAAATAAAAATTTTGTTGGTTATAATATTAAAACTAATTCAATTGTCATCACAAAAACGACGCCGAAACATTTAACCAATCAAATAGTGATGAAAATAGACAACGCAGTCCCAGCTAGTCATCTCATAACAAAAACAAAAATCAAACAACAACATACATTTGAAGACATCCGTGAAAATAAAATTATTCAAAATTGTGCAGCATGAATAAAAAAGTAGAACGAAGAAATTGACCAGGTCAAATGCGGTGTTTCATATTTCACTGTTTAATGATTACTATGTTACTGTTCCGTTATATTAACAGCCACAGTGTATTTTTATTTATAAATAAATATAGTAAATGTACAAAAATATATATAATGCAGCATATCCTGAAGTTTGTCAAACCCAGCAGGTATAGGATTTCTATATCGCGAATAATAAACGTTAGTAATGGCGATACCTTCAGTAATTGGACAGAAATATTTTGTTTTCCCGATATCACTGAATTTGTTTTGAACACAAAGTTTACTGAAATGTAATACTCTATAAACAATAAGTCATTAATTTAATTGCAAACATCCATTGGTATTTGTGTCTGTTCATTGAACGTTTATATATTTATCAATAGATGTCATCATACAATAATGATTTTGTCGGCTAATATTAGTTTCCACGAAATATTGGATAGTTTTCACGTATTGTTGATTACTGTGTAGACAATTGTAAATCTGAATGTTGCTTCTGAAAGTTTGTTTCAGAAGCAACATTCTTTCTGTATATGTTCATAAACTAACGAATCAGTACTTAATATGTCAATTTTTTTATAAGTATTATAATATTACAGTATTGACCTGGTACTGGTATCGGTGAGTATTCTACTGGTGTTGGTGGAGGTGGTATCTCTGTAAACGTAAATATTTAAATAATAAGGATATCAAATGCCTACAAATTCACACATTTGGTTAGATTATTAATTCGGTTTGACAATGTTGTTGATATACTCATATCAGCCTACCTGGTGTTGGGTATACGTATTCTGTAAACAAAATGATGTCCAATCTAAGTCGTTGAAGTTGAATAAATTATAATTATACACGAAATAGAGGCAGACTAGAAGGTAAAGATTGAAATTGAATTATTTTGACTAATTCACGTATTTATATTATACAAAGAAGATTGTATTCTAAAGTATCATAACATGCCTTTTTAGCTTATGATAGTAAAAATTTATAGAATATTTTAATTTGAGTTTGATAGTTTGATCTTTATGGTAGAAATATTGTTTCTTATATGGAAAGTTTGATATGGTTAATTTAATAGACCGTTATATTGACCTGGTATTGGCGAAGGTGGTATTCCCGGAGGTGGCGGTGGTGGGGGAGGTACTCCTGTAGTAGTTTAGGTAAAAATAAGTTAAGTAGCAAACAAATAGTATCGCGACCAGTTACCACCGACTTCAATATTCGATCTATCCATCGATTTAGAGAGATTATCTTCCAATCCATAGATATCATAATGATTCACCATTACTTTTGAGAACTACGTTATTGTTGCTTGCTCCGATGCTTGCACCAACAGTTTTACAAAATTTACTATGTATGTGTAATTGAAGAGATTCCTATTTAAATATTAATTTTGCACATACCTGGCGGAGCTGGGTATGTATATTCTGTAAATTAAATAATGTATGATATAACACTCAGAAGATTTTTTTGTTTTATGTAGACGACAGTATTTGTAGAGTTCTACTTGAATTTAAAACTGTATGGTACGTTTATTTTGTAACCAATATACCTATGTTTTATTCAAGACAAACGGGTCCAATCGTATACTAAAGATAATTCAAGCTATTAACAATCTTACCGGAAAGGAAATTAAAAATCTATAATTATATATCACGATAGAAGCCGTAAACCGTAGTTTGATTTCAATGTGTAACATTCGCGTAAACCCAAAAGATATAAAAAAATTGTTCTCTACGTTTATGACGGAGATTTCTCTATCCAGAAATAAGTATAAAAATATTAAAAAGATATGGCATTGACCTGGTAATGGCACAGGCTGTGGTATTTCTACCGGTTGTGGCGGAGGATGAACCTCTGTAAAAATAAACGGTAACAATTATATCCCAAACCAAACTGATGACGCAAAAATTTTTGTATTTAGATATTTTTTTACTTAAATTGGTCATACCTGGAGGTGGTGGGTATACGTATTCTGTAATTTAAAATATTGAAAATACATTAAAGAATGTATACAAATGGTATATCAAAAACAGAATCTAAAAAAATAACTTTTTGACGCAAGATAACATTTACACTATTTATATTTATCATGAAAAATATTTTAATTGTGCTACTCTTTTGAAATGGAAAGACAACATAATATGACTATTTTACGAAAGACCTTTATACTATTCTATAATAGATATTTTTTTAAAAGCAAAAGAAATCAATTTATTATATTGACCTGGTAATGGCACAGGTGAAGATACCGGAGTTGGTGGTGACGGATAAATATATTCTGTAAGTAAATATAGAGTTATAGTGTTATTTTGAACGTTTAGTAATATGACGAAGTATGTCTCTTATGGACCATTTATAACAATGCGTACAGTCGTTACGGGGAGTCAGTACTCTCAAATAAACTGATAATGGTCTTTAGACTAGACCAGACCATGGCTTACCATGGTATTCTGTCATATCTGGTTAGACTAGTATGCGGGTTGCAACAACGATAACGCTAGGAAGATGATGACCAGGATGACCGAGCTTAGCTTGGTAGCCTTTTTGATAAATCATTTTTTTAATTAATCCTAGCTTCAGCGATTTATCGCCTCCGAGTTTGCCCTGCATACAAAATTTCATGAAAATCGTTACAGCCGTTTCCGAGATTCAAATAAGGGATATATACCTACATATACAAAAATGTTTGTTTAAAGGCATTAGCTAGTATTAACCTGGTTGTGGTACTGGTGGTGGTGGCGGTGGTGGGAATGTATATTCTGCAAATAAATATATTGGACTTTATAATAAAAATGGCATTTGTGAAACCTGTGCCATTACCAGCTCAACATAAAGAATTTATTATATTGACCTGGTAATGGAGCAGGTGATGCAAAGGTTGGTGGTAAAGAAATAGCTTATTGTATAAGTCAATACAGGATATAAATATAGTATTATTTTGAACGTCTATTAATATAATACAGTAGAACTCTGATAGAACAATGATAATAATGCTCAATTGAGCAATAATAACTGTCTTGTTTTGATTGAGAATGTGACCAAATATTTCAGTTACATTGAAGTATTTAACTTATTATTAAATATCGTACCTGGTAGTTGTGGGTATACATATTCTGTGAATATAAATGTAAAAAAATATTGTAAATTAATATGTTTACTCGGCATCACATGTGTTATGTGTTGTGTCCTACATGTTTAATAAGATTAAAGAATAATTTTGAAGAATTTGGAATACTACTTGTCAAGAGAACACCTTCTCGATGACCAATCTTCAGAAAACAAATCATTGTTAAATTCAATTCAAATATATAACATTATCCAGAAATGAGCAAATATATTCCAATCGTTCGAATTTGGAAGTTGAGCATGATGAAAATATGCTTATACCTTTAATGCCAAAAAAATTTTGTTCTTCGATTATGTTCGGTATTTGACCAAACTGTCCTAACACCATAGATAAGTTCTGCTCTGAGAAGTAGTGCATGTAGTTTAAATTAATGAGTATAATAATAACCTGGTTGTGGTACAGGTGGTGGCGGTGGTGGTGGGAATGTATATTCTGTAAATAAATATATTTGACTTTATAGTATTATAGTAAGAGTGGTCATGAAGATCTTTGACAGTCGTTACGGGGAGTCAAATAAATTGATGCTGGTCTGAAATATGGAATATTGCTATACCTTTGGGTTTCGGAGGTCAGACGGTAGTCGCTTCGTGAAAAAGCTGATATTCTGTCATATCTAGTAAGACGAGTAAATGGACCCAGGGTTCCAAGGCGTGCAAGTCTTGGATGCAACTGGGATAACGCTAGGAAGATGATGGTATTTGTCAATAAGTATAAAATGAAAACCATGGAATATGGTCTGCAAATACTTAAAATAAACGAGTATAATATTATTAACCTGGTTGCGGTACTGGTGGTGGTGGCGGTGGTGGGAATGTATATTCTGTAAATAAATTTATTGGACTTTATAGTATAAATAGTGTTTGTGAATATAAAATGAAAACCATAGAAGGTTGCCTGCAAATATTTAAACTAAATGATGCTTGCAACTACGATCATTTCATTTTAATTTGACCTTTTCTACCCGATCTCGTGGTATTATCGGGAAAACCTTCTTAGTGCATCCCTGGGATCCCAAAAGAAACTACATTTTAGCCCAATTTCAGCTTCTTGCGCCTAATAGTTTTGTCTTTGCTTTGTTTGTCAGTCAGTCAGTAAAGCAAGAGTTTTGTATAAATGTAGATTAATGAGTATAGTATTAACCTGGTTGTGGTACTGGTGGTGGCGGTGGTGGTGGGAATGTGTATTCTGGAAATAAATATATTAGACTGTGTATTAAAATGGATATTTATGAATACATAAAGACCGTAGAAGTTTGCCTGCATATTTTACTGGAGATACCAACAGACTACTACGCAGAGGATATCAAATCTACTGCGTGCACCAATGACTTTTTGGAGTCAAGTGCGTATTTAATTGCAAATCATCGCCTGTCCGTCTCCAATAGAGCACGTTAAGCTGTCGGTCCCGGTTGTCATGAAGATCTTTGACAGTCGTTACAGGGTATCAGTATCTATGAAATAACTGACATTAGTCTCAACCATGGAATGTAGCACCCTTTGGGTTGCGGAGGTCAGACAGGCAGTCGCTCTGTGAAAAGCTTATATTCAGACAAATCCGGTTAGACTAGATAGCGGACCCCGGGTTCTAACTGGGATAACGCTAGGAGGATGATGAGTAATAACCTGGTTGCGGTACTGGTGCTGGTGGCGGTGGTGGGAATGTGTATTCTGGAAATGAATATATTGGACGGTATAGTAAAAATTGTATTTGTGAAGAACTAATTATAAAGAAAGAAATAACGGTTTCGGCAAGGAACAAATTAATTGTTCTTAGTAAGATGGCTGCCATTTGTAAAAATTGTTACTATATGCAAAATAGGGTAATATCACACTGGATATAATCACCTTGTTGATAACAAGATTCAAGAATCTCAAGAAAATAAATCAGTCAGATTTATATTGCAAGTCCTATTAAATTGAAAAATGTAATCATTAATATATAATTATGTAGAATAGTATATCCAGAACTAACTTTTTGAAGCTATGCGCGTTTTAAACAGTTACTTATAGCTTATAGAAGATTGCCTGCATCTAATTTAAATTAATGAGTATTAACCTGGTTGCGGTACTGGTGGTGGTGGCGGTGGTGGGAATGTGTATTCTGGAAATAAATATATTGGATTGTATAGTAAAAATGGTATTTCTGAATAAGTATATAATAAAGAAAGAAATAAAGGTTTCCTGGAACAAATGGCTATTAGCAAGACGGCTCTCGTCTGTACAAACTGTTACTTATTGCAAAATAGTGTAATATCACACTGGATAATTGTCAGGAGATCACCTTGTTGATGATGAGATTCAAGAATCTCCAGAAAATAAATCATTCAGATGGCAAGTCCTATTAAATTGAAAAGTGTAATCATCCATATAGGATAGTATAGTATACCCAAAATTTACGTTCAGAAGTTATACGCGTTTTAATTTGTTAATTATCGCTTAGAAAATTGCTTGCATATAATTTAAATTAATTGCGATAATGAGTATTAACCTGGTTGCGGTACTGGTGGTGGTGGCGGTGGTTGGAATGTGTATTCTGGAAATAAATGTATTGGACGTTATAGTGAAAATGGTATTCGTAAATAAGTGCAATACCTATATAAAGAGAGAAATAAATATTACTCTGGAAAAATTGCTATTAGCACAACAGCTGTCATTCGTGCAAATGCACAATGTTAAGATATTTTAAATAAATAAGTCGTAACAAATAATTATGGCTTCCGCATTGGCATTAAAATTTTCTAGTAGGTAGTGTAGTCGCTAAAGCGACAGAAATTCGACTTGTGCTCAAAGCGTAAATCTTTATCGTTTTAATTGTTGTTTATGTCGGAACACTTCCTCCACAGACAAATTGTATATATTCACGCCATATTCACGTTTCTATACTATTACGATATGCTAAAAAGCTAAAAAGGTTTCTCTTCAGATATTAACATATGAATTATAAAGTAGACTTACACTGACACCTTTTGCTTTATTCAATTTTCTAAGCTCGCCATATTTTTTGTATCATGACTCTCTAAATATTATGAAATAATTGACTAAAAGTTCACCGCGGTGTTTCTTTTTTTATAATAATATATCAAGATGTTGGTATACTTGTGTAACAGAAAATAATTGCACTCAAATGCAAATACCCAAATTAATAGATATAATATATAGTATTGACCTGGTATCGGCACCGGTGACAATATTGGAGGTGGTGGTGGAGGCACCTCTGTAAGAAACAGTACGAGAATCGTATCACGGAAATAAAGATAAAGACAACAAATATAAATCACAAATTTGCTTATTACTTGTCTCTGTCAAATTGTATAATATTATATTCTTTTTATATACAAAACCTACCTGGTGGTGGTGGGTATACGTATTCTGCAAATAAAAATGATGAATTGTAAGGTAATGTAAAGTAATAACCGACCTCGATGTTAGAAAGAAAACCGATCCGCAACAGAAGCTTACACAAATTAGGAAAATGATTGCAGATTGCAAGCCTATAACTAAATGAAATATTAGGTAGTGTAATTCTTGGTGTAGTTGCCAGGATATTTGGCATTGAAATAGATGAGTTTCTCTTCAACGTGGCATTGGAAGAACTTGCCAATGGAAGACTGTGGATGACCAATGCATTACTAGAGTACCATTTAAAAAAGTATTTTATTTATAATATTGACCTTGTAATGGTACCGGTGATGGTATTGGAGGTGGTGGTGCTGGGTACGTATATTCTGTAAATAGATATATTGGACTGTATAGTAAAAAAAAATTGTGAATAAGTAAAAAATAGACAGGCTAAAAAGTTGCCTAGCGCTAACTGTTCTTAGCAACGTGATGGCCATTTCTACACATTGCTACTGCATTTGCAATTTTATAATATTTAAGGATAAACTAAAAAGGACAAAATAAATAAGTCGTGAAAAAATTTATTGCTTTTGGGTATTAAAATTTTCTGGTGGCCACAAACATAAATTCGACTAATTTTAATTTTTCTATTTAAAGTTACTATTAAAAATGATTGCAATGAAAGAACTTCATGAAAAAAGTATTTTATACATAATATTGACCTTGTACTGGTGGTGGTGGCGGTGGTGGGAATGTATATTCTGTAAATAAATATATTTTGGAGTAGATTATAAAAAATATGCTTCCTTATCCTGACACTTATACATTGTTTGACTAATATTTCAAGTATTTATAAAATGATTAAAATATCCTGGACTAGTGATATACATAGGCATACATGCGACACAAAAGATGACATAAATATGAAAAAGCCCACACAAACTTTAGGAAGGCAGTCCTCGCCATGGTAAAGAAAAAAAATGTATAAGTACTTAGAGTTCAACGGAAAGATTTCTTCCATAATACAAGGGTAAAAATTTACTAATGTAGAGAATACTATGTATAATATTGACCTGGTATCGGAACCGGTGACGATATTGGAGGTGGCGGCGGTGGTACCTCTGTAATAAATACAATACGACAATCGTATCACGAGTACAGAGCTAGAATCAATAAAGAGAAAAAGACAAAAGTATTCTAAATTCTTCTCTTTGTCATATTATTATAGTCAACTTGACCTACCTGGTGGCGGTGGATATACGTATTCTGTAAACGAAAATATGATATACGATTTTATAACGCAAATATGTTTCAAGGTAAAAGTAAGGTTGGAGTATTTAAATTTATATTTGTTGGGTAACATGTGAAAATGTATACGATTTAAAACTTGTTTATATTTTATACGCTATTTAGGACTGATATGCAAGTTATAATTCCTGTGTGACAGAGACAGATACGCACATAAAAGCAGATACAATGATATTTCAAAATTCTGACTGAATGGTTCAAAGATTTCCACGCCGTTTCTAGAACCATGGAAAATTATGGTTTCTTGAAGAGTTATATATTTTAAATAATGTATTTAATGAGTGGTATTGACCTTGTACCGGAGGAGGTGGCGGAGGTGGATGTACCTCTGTAAGAAATAAAGGAAAATAATCGCATGAAGTTGTATACAGAAAATATAAAGCTCAGATTTATCTAGATCATGTTGATTAGACAAATCCATATTTTTATATTTGAGTTATAATGAACCTACCTGGTGGTGGTGGGTATACGTATTCTGTGAATAAAATTATTTGTAAATATGCGTGATAAAATTATTAGAGTACCTAATATACTGTTGTTATTAACAACAGAGATAATTGTGATGGAAAATGTTTCTATTTATTCTATTGTTATTAAGGGCTTTTTGTCTATAAAGACATGTCATTTTCTGCCAAAAAAAATTGGTATGACCAATGTCAGCAACTATGATCGATTAGTTCAAACGCTTGCTATCTAGTACTTGAAAATATTGTTTCCTACTTGCCGAATAGCTATTTTTAATTAATAGAAATAATCATAGTATTAACCTGGTAATGGTACCGGTGACACTACCGGATGCGGTGGCGGAGGTACTTCTGTAAGAAATACAGTAGAACAATCGTATCAAGCCTACAAAGTAAGACACAGACAATAAAAGTATGCCACAAAACCTATAATAACTCATACTTCTAATATTTAATTTTTAAAATGATTTTATTGAACCTACCTGGTTGTGGGTATACGTATTCTGTAAACCAAATAATCTTGTAACAATCCATATGAAATCTCGTAGTCGCAAGAATAAATAAAAATATATAACGTTTAAAGTTGGCAATTGAAATTTATGTATTCTTGATAATATTTTCACATACTATTATAGATACATGAAAACCAATAAGATATACATGCAACGTACATGTGGCTTCATAGTTAAATATGCTAAAAGTTTGTTTGAAAAGTAGTGTTTAATAAATTAATATAATATTGACCTGGCACTGGAGTTGGCGGTTGTGGGTATACGTATTCTGCAAAATAAAAATATTTGAATTGTTCAGTAAAATTAATATTTGGAAACATGTGCCCATATTGAAACGATTTATCAATAATTATACGAGGAACTGTAAAACAGTTACAAATTATAATTGAGAGATATCGGCAAAAAGGGGATATAATATTTTACAAAATTTCAGTAAAATTGCGAATACCGTATCGCCATTACGAAGTGGTGCAAACCTGAGGCTTTGGTCGTTGATATACATATTTGTTTCAAATGTGTAATAGTGTTCTGATAAAAGAAAATAATTTAAATTCAATATGTATTGACCTGGTAACGGAACTAAAGGTATACCTGGATGAGGCGTTGGTGGAGGAGGTACCTCTGTAAAAATAAATGAATTGTAAAACTAAATGTAATACTACGAATGTAAAGATAAAGTCAGCCAGGTATTTGGTGAATTCAAGCGCTTTACAGAATAACTTTTACTCAATTATTGCACTCTTTGCAGAAAGTACAATCAACCTACCGGGTTGGAGTGGGTATACGTATTCTGTAAATAACAATACATTGTAACTATATGACATTGTCTTACAAATTGAGTCGTAATAATAAATAGTGGCTATTTTATGTTTAAATTAATACAGAGGTATCCCTTAAAAATTAAATAACTCAAGTAAGAACCGTTTTAATAAATTTATATGACAAATAATTATTATGAACTCTTTTTGCTCAGTATTATGAAAAGAATGACATAAACTCATATATTTGAGACTTCGTTGTAAAGTAATAACCTCTGTATAGCAAAGATATTTGCAAACATGACAAAATAGAAACAAAGACATCTTGAAAACTCCTATACACAACAAAAATATGAAAAGTGCAATCGTCTTATTTCTGATAATGTAAGAAGTACGTGGTATTAACCTGGCAATTGAACCGGTGATGGTATTGGGGGCGGTGGCGGTGGTGGTGGGTACGTGTATTCTGTGAATAAAAATATGGCTTGTAAATAGAAATATACCTAAATGTTGCAACATATTTTAATTCAATCAAAGTAATTGTATAGAAAAACGAAATAAAAATGACAGCTAACTAAAGAGAATACTGATTACACGTACATTTATTTGTGTTTAACTGAGTTAGCTTGTAACTCGGTTTGTTTTTTTTGTATTTATGGCCTCTCAGTTATTGTGTGATGTGTCGAAGTGTTGTTTTTTGGTTGAAAGAATGTTTCCAATCAAAATTTGAGATGTGAAGTTTGAGGTAGTTTTCTTTGTTCAAAATTAAATTTATAATTATTTCATTGTAAAAGCTATATGGTATTGACCTGGTGGCGATCCCGGTGGTGGTGGTGGGGGAGGTACTTCTGTAAGAAATAATTCGAAAGGTCGTATCACGGATACAATATACCCAACTGATATTTGAATAAGTTGCACAGCCTATGAGGACATTATGGCATACATGATAAACCTACCTGGGGGTGGTGGGTATACGTATTCTGTAAATAAAATATTTGGGAATTGGAATATAAAGTAAAAATACATATCTAGATTAAACCGTTTTTTTAGCGTTATATTAATGTGCAAAACTACTAAGTAAAAATAATTAATTAAAAATTTTGTACGAGGATAGTATATCGAGTTTTACTGTTTTTAAATTTTGAATATATATTAATGTATTGACCTGGTAACGGAACCGGTGACAATACTGGAGGTGGTGGTGGAGGCACCTCTGTAAGAAATACAGTACGACAATCGTATCACGAGAACAAAATTAAAGACTACATAATATTATCTAATTTTCTTTCTAATTCGAGAAAGTCCTGTTGAGTCTTTTAAGACTTCGTCGTACCAGCGATATCTAAGACACCGCGATTTTTTTCCTATCGTGGAATTTATCCACGTTAGGGAACGATGGAAGGATCTCGTATCGAAGGCCAAGACCCAAATTGGTTCGCTGCGCCACCACGAATCAATAAATATTTGTCAAGGTACTTTCTGAATTCAAAGTAATCTATTTCATCTATAAACGACAAATTAATCTTACACCCAGATTTGAATGAACCTGGAGATCTTTCAGTATCGAATAACAATATCACTTTGTTCGTACCTGGTGGTGGAGGATACGTGTATTCTGTAATGAAAATAATGATGAAGTGTAAGGTAAAAGTTATAAATATTTGAAGCATAGCCTTCAAACAACTAAATACATGTCTAGATGGACATAGACTATAATTGAAAGCTAAGCTAAATAAAACATGGATAAGATAGGTAGATGAAAGGTTTCCGTATTTAACGAGCCAAACAAAAAGGCGCTATATTTAGTTCGGCAGAATTATTTAGACGCACTAACTGAATCGTCATAAGTTATTTATCGTTTAATTATTTTATATATGTATATATTTATTAGAATTATAGAATATATATTTATGCGTTTATTAATAAATATATATTTATGGTATGTATGTAAGTACGTATATTAGTTATATGTATATCATTTTATATTTTATATTAATGAGAAGGTTTGTCTTTTGTTTTTCATTTTAATTTAAAAATTGCACCTAATACATGTTTACCTGCATCAGCCAAAGGTTGACTGGTAGATAATGCCTTCGGCATTAAGTCCGCCTTTGTACTGTTATGTGCGGAAAGTTTTAAAATAAAAATAAATAAATATATTTATCCAGATAACTAGAAACTGAATTTGATAGGCAGTTCCTGAGATTGAAAATATTATTCTAGTTTAAAGAGATAAGTTTCCAAAAATATAACAACGACGAATTGACCTTGTACTCCCGGAGGAGGGACAAATAGTCACGGAATGGAACTTTGTATTCTTAGATAAATGACAATTTTCTATATGACTACAAGCACATTGAACCTACCTGGTTGGGGCGGTGGTGGTGGGTATACGTATTCTGTAAAGAAAATACGTGGAATGTACACTAAACTTATCTTTTTTACCTACTCTTGCACTAGGAATAAGTCCTGTGTCACGGGGAACTTAACAAACATACAACCAACGGACACGTAGTACCCAAACTCGAAACAACAATTTATGGATTACACAAAGTGTTGTCTCGTGTGAAGATCGAACCCATATCACTCGGCGCAAATGTCATGGAATCTAACTATTGTTTGAGAATGCAAAGATCGACGAGATGTGAAGCTAGAGAACTAATATTCAAATCGATGTACTAAGTGTAACAAGAAAATAGTCCGGATGCAGCCAAGATATTATGGTAAGGATGATGAAGAGTACTGTTATTGAAAAGGCCTATATTCAGCAGTGGATTTTATAGCAGGCTGACGATGATGATGATGTAAGGTCACATATTTTTAATATATAGATTGAAAATCCCATCACGATAGAATCGAGCAACATTTACAACAAGTTTTATTGGTGTTTATATCAATAATTTTCATATTATAATAGTCACATTGAATCTACCTGGTTGAGGTGGGTACACGTATTCTGTAAATAAAATATGTTTTGATTGTAACCAAATGTCATTCGAAAGAAAAATATTAATACTTTTGTACGGAAATCATATGTAGTAGAATAGAATAGGGGTATTAGGGAAGAATTTTGTTGAGATTTACAACTGAAACACAAGGTGTGGCTTAAGTGTGCCAAAAATGTGAAAAGTCGTAGCAAAGGCGACTGATTTTTAAGACCACAGGCAGTGGATGGCTGTGGGTGGCCCAAAATCGGTCTAAGTGGAGAGCTTTGTGGACGCCTACGTCCAGAAGTGGTTAAAGTTAAGCGGCCGATATATGACAAACACAAGATTATGTTTTTGACTAATGTGAATAAAGTATAAACCTGGGGTTTGAACTGGTAGTATTTCCGGAGGTGGCGGTGGCGGAGGATGTACCTCTGTAAAACATAATCCAACATTTCAATACATTGTACTTTGTGGAGATAATTTTTATATTGATTTAACAGTCAATGAACCTACCTGGCGGTGGTGGATATACGTATTCTGTGAATAAATTTGACTGTTTTAGTACAGAATTTAACCTTGATATTATTCGCTTCTTTTTATTATTTAAAATATCACGCCTGTGTCCCCGAAGTGGTAGGCAGAGGTGTAAATATTACACCCATATCTGCTTCTTATGATAAAATATTTTTATTTATATTGAAATGGCAAATCAACAACCAGCTCAATTCGGTAAACGTGACGAATTGATAGTAATGTAAGGATAAATACATAAGTACCTACTATATTCTGAAGAGTAGAAACGTACTGCTTTTTTACCCAAATGCCTATCTTTATAAATAAATAATTCACAGTAATAACCTGGTAACGGAACCGGTGATAATACTGGAGGTGGTGGTGGAGGCACCTCTGCAAGAAATACAGTACGACAGTCGTATTATGGATACAGAGTTAAAGACGACAAAAATAAACCAGATAATTCCCTATCGAACATCGCTTTGACAAATCCTGGAGCTATGTTTGACCTACCTGGAGGAGGTGGATATACATATTCTGTAAATAAAAACATCAACGATTGTAAAAAGAAGATTTTATAGAAAATCGAAAAGGTTATGACATCCTATCAAACATATCAAAAGATTAGTTTTGTGTCATCAATACTACTATTTTTTGCTCAGAAAGTATAGTGCCCTAGTGGAATATTGTGATGTCTAAAAAAAAAATATTGACCTTGTACTGGAACCGGTTGTGGTTGTGGAGGTACACCTGTAGGAGGAACAAAAATTGTATCCCATGAACCAATTTGGAAATGTCAAAGTATAAACCACGCCATAATAATTAGTGCAAGATGTTTGAAATTTAGTATACGTATACCGACTAATACTAAATTAGATTTATTTATTATTATATGACTTTCTATGGAATGTAATAATCTCACAAATTGTGTCACTGACGTTAAACCTACCAGGTGTTGGTGGATATACGTATTCTGTGAACAAAAATTGTGTTAAAATTTTGTCGTGAAAAACAAAGATAATACTACTTTGTTCCCTAGCACGATAGTCTATTTCTAACTAAAGTAATTAAGACTTGGTCTTCACCTGGTAACGGTACCGGTGACGCTACTGGATGTGGTTGAGGTACTTCTGCAAGAAATACAATACGGCAATCGAATCATGGGTATAATTTTAGAGTTAACGAAATGTAGGCCATATTTTTAAGACGTCAAGGTTTACTGCTTATAATTTAATTTACCTGGCGGTGGTGGATAAGTATATTCTGGAAATAAAATTACGTCACCTTGTATATTAATTGTAAAGAATAATATAATACTTTATAACATTCATATTCATGGACCCAAATTAAAATAACCGATTAATTTACCAAGACTGGGTTGTAAATTATATTTGTTAAGTCCCTAATACTTGTTTCTAATTTTCATGTAAGTAATGTGGGTCTGGTAGTTCTTTGTATCTGTCGATTGAATGTTTGTAAAGATCCTCGTGACACATGCTTTATTCCTATTTATAACCAACAAACAATTATTGAATCTACCTACTCATACTCAACCTACTGGTTCTGGATATATGTTACATACTAACACAATGTTTGAATTTTCAAGTAAAACTACTAAAAGTCCAAATACGTTCTAAGGTGCACATGAACTAGTAGCACTTAAAAAAATGCACCGCTTATTATTATATCATTCATGTCTTTGTTCCAGCTTCTTAACTGGGACAAAGACAATACGACAACGAGGTAGCAATACCATACCATAAATTCACTTAAAGCAAAAATAGTTGTTCGTGCTATGGGTTTTCTTTGTGTCTATTGCTACTAGTTTGTAAAAATCTCCATGACACAGGCTACTTGCACAGATATTTTATTTAAAATAAAGCACAGGATAAAGTTACGAATAAAAATATATAGTAAAAATACGAGTATAAAATGTCACGTGAAATAAATTGCGGCCTTTATTTTTGAATAATTTCGCGGTTGAAACTTCTTGTTTATAAATATTGGTAAAGAAAATCGAAGGAAAGCAATATAATAGTATTGACCTGGTAACGGTACTGGTGATACTTCAGGAGGTGGCGGTGGTGGTGGATGTACCTCTGTAAAAATAATTAAAAAAGAAAATGAAGAAACGGGTAATAAGATAGTATCCTCAATAAAACACATATTTTTTGGAGACTGTAGCTTTGTCGACGTAGACTATGTATTTCATAAAATATGAAAAGTTGACTATGAACCTACCTGGTGGCGGTGGGTATACGTATTCTGTAAATAAATGTTTATTTTGATATAAAACATGAATTTGATTCGGTACAAATGTAATTTTACACTTTGAAGAAATTGCAAAATAGAGTAGAAAATAGTATTCAACTTATTGCTCGAGTAAAAATAATTAATAGTACGTAAATAAGGTAATGTCTAGATCAAATTTGAAAACACATTACATAGCCTAATGCAAATAATTTAATCAAGATACAGCATTGGTCCAAAGGGGTTCTAAATGTCAGAGTCAAATGAAATATTGAGTTATAGAACTCAGAAAAAGTTTGACGAAAAAATAAAATAAAATTTATTATATTATTGACCCGGTAAAGGCACTGTTGCTACACCTGGCGGTGGAGGAGGAGGTGGAGGTACTCCTATAGACACAGTTTATATGTTTGTTCATACTGTATTATTTTATAAGCCACATCTTGTAAGAGAGCTTAGATTTGATAATGAAAATACGATATTTATATCAATAAACCTACCTGGTGGAGATGGTGGTGGTGGATATACATATTCTGCAATTTAAAAACATACATGATTTCGGACTCAGAGACAATTTTTATTAAAGTACAGATTTTGACGAGGTGTAACTTGATTTCAACTCGATTCGCCAAGTATAATTATGGTTCTTTTGTTAAATGTAATTTAAGACAAAGTAAACCGTGATATTATAGACCAGGCAACGATACTACTGATGATTGATTTTAATAAAAAGCTAGTGGTGACAAAAAATACTGTCTCCAAAAATTTAAATACAATAATTATTTGATAACTACATGCTATTTTGTAAAATTAGCTTAAAATTGATAATTATTTTATTTATATTAGTCCTACCTGGTTGTGGTGGGTATGTATATTCTGCAATGAAGATTAATATGTTGTTACTAGATAACAACTATATTTATGTTCTACTTTGTAAACTACTGTGTATTTATCTACAGTTAAGTTTTCACAAAATTATTTTCATGTTATAAATATTTCCATAGTTTAACCAATCTAGACAAATATTAGTAACCTGGTAACGGAACCGGTGACGATACTGGAGGTGGTGGAGGTACTTCTGTAAGAAATACAGTACGACAATCGTATACGAGTACACATTTATGGGCAATAAATGAACCTTAGTACCCTTTGTTATGTTTATAATTTCTATATTATTATAATAGTTGCTAATCATACCTGGAGGTGGTGGGTATACGTATTCTGTAAATAAATGTATATTTTGATATAAAAAATATGGATTAGGTTTAATTCAAATTTAATTCTTTGAAAGGATAAACGGTTGTGAATTTAAAAAAAAATAAGGAATTTCATTTCTTGATTTCGACGTAGAACTTCGGCATTTATTAATCGATTTCGTATTATTTTTGGGAATAAATATTTTCCGTATTCAAGTTTAAGTTCTTTATGAAATTCGATGGCATAAAATTTCAATTAATAACTGTTATAAATTATATTTGATATTGACCTTGTACCGGAGGTGGTGGAGGAGGTATCTCTGTAAAATATAAAACAGACATTTGTGGTGACCGAGTTCACAAAGCTTTACGTATTATAACTATCACTGAAGTCAACGATGGAACTTTCATCATCAATTGTGTTTCCAAGGTCCCTCCAAAATAAATTACTATAAAAACCTATCACTTAAACCTACCAATTGTACCGGGCGGTGCAGGGTATGTGTATTCTGTAAATAAGAATGTTTGAACTGAGACCAAGGGAAAACTAGATTTCTTATACCGAAATGTTGTAGCATTAGTTTTATTTGTAATAGTAAAGGAAACTAACTACTAAGTTGATGAATTTAAAGAATCAACTGCAACGAAAATGCAGCTAAACGATTTTGATATAATTGCTATGAAGAGAGATAATACGATGACTTTTAGTATTGACCTGGTAGTGGTATTGGTGGTGGTGACGTTGGTACAGGCGGTGGTGGGGGAGGTACCTCTATAAAACATAAGCCAAAATTTGTCTTAACTCAGGTCATTTTAACAAATTTCACTATCGATTTGCAAATAATAAAGTCATATTCAACCTACCTGGTGGCGGCGGGTATACGTATTCTGGAAACAAAATATGTTTAATCTAAGACTTAGAAACGAATGGGATTGTGTGGTGGTAACAGTACATAATTATCTGTAGTAGGTACTACATTATGGATGGCAAGAGGGAAACAACAAATAAAACGACCATAATAAATCACGAAGTAAATTAACGGCAAAAGACTGAAATACGACCAATCCTTAAATGTTTAACCGTGAAGCAAACTATAAATCAATACAATTAATGGTGATGCAAATAAAATAATAATAAAACAAAGAGAACTGTAACAAGTGGCACAAACAGATTGATTTGTCGACGTAAGAGTAACTGTATATAAAATAAGCTTAATTTACGATGAGAATTTTAAATGTCAAGATTGCTCTTATTTTTAGCAAAATGGTATAAAAGCTAAAAGGAAAGAAAGTAACAAAGAAGTACCCACCAGACTCCTACGGGTGTCAACCCAACGAGTGTAACTGATTATGACGTAAAAGTTGTACGAAATATAAATGAACAATAATTCATTAATGCTTTCGATATTTTCTAAATAGCTGTGAGACAAGTTTAGATTAGGTGTGCAGTTCTTTGGTAACGTTAAATAAATAAACTTATATTAACCTAGCATTGAACTAGTAGAGGTCACAACGAAGTAGTACCCTTTGGAAGAATTATTATATTGCAAGAAACAACAAAATTATTTTCAATGTTTCAATTTGTTTCTCTGTCAGTATTCAAACTAAGTCGATTTGTTACCTGCTGGGGTTGGACTGGGGACTGGACCTAAAGATAAGTGTTTTCAGTTTGTTAAAATATAGATACGCAAAAAAATAATGATTTATTGTTTTTAAGTTTTAAATTACAGTACGCTTAATATTTGCCTTTCGTGGATAAAATCAACGCAAGTAAGTTGTGGGCATGCAAATCCCACTCTTTGATATAGGAATAAGTAAAAACAACCGGTATCATACCCTAGACTTCGGTGTGTCGTGAAGTGAAATGTAAATATATAAAAAAGTAGTTTTGATTTCGTAGTTGACTTCAGTGCAGTTGTTGTTTTTGGGTTATTTACTGTTTGGCTCTAATTCAAAATTGAAACTGAATGGTTTTAGGGTAATATTTATAGTTGGTATATATTATATCAGAAAATGTTTACCTGGTAAGTTTTGACCAGGAACTGGTGATGGGAATTGAATTTCTGCGAAAAATATTTTGGTATGTAAATAACTTGGAAAATGTTTTATTATTTTTGACGAAAAATTATAATTCTTTATTTGTTAATAAGTAAAATTGGAAATGAAATTAGTCACATTGAAAATCTGCTGAGGCTAGAAATAGTGTTGAAATATGTTATGATTTGAGCATTAATGAAGTCAGCAATTTTATTGACAATGGTAAACATTTTAGTTCATAACAGTAATATAAAGTTTTTACCTTGTGGACTTGTTACTGGACCTAATGGGTATACGAACCCTGAAAAAATATATCGGATTTAGAATTTAATTTTCCTATGGAAGTGGGATATATCATTTATTTTATCCAAATCCACGGACTATAACAATATTATATTAACCTGGAGTTGGAACTGGTTGAGAACCTGGCAAAGACGCAAGCTCTGTGAAAGATATACGTTTATTGTGAGATGATTTCTTGCTAAGTAGTCCTAGTGCTTAATGAATTATTTTGAAATTATAGATCAGATAAATGTCTCAAATATGTGACGAGATTTTTGTAATAGAACAAAACAATAGCAATTTTAAAATATTAGTTGATAAGAAAGCCATTTTTTTATTTGTAATATTTGAAAGTAATTTTATAAGTAAGAGTACAAGAATTCAGTTTTATACCTGGTGGACTTGGAACAGGCACTAAAGGTGGTGGGGTAGGGAACTCTGCGAAAAAATTGTTTGATTTGGGGTCATTCCGATACTAAGCATTTCTATCCAATAAAATTTGAATTAACTTTACTCTCATGTGAAGATTATATTAATAAACAACCACTTCCAATTTTATTCAAATAATTACTTTTGAACTATTTAGCGTTTGACAGATTTACTTTAACATAATTTTCTATTACGAGAAATTAATAATAATATTGTATTAATTTTTTAATAAATGTAGGTACCTGGTGAAGGAATTAATGGAGGCAATACAAAAGAGCCTGTAAAAACAATAATTCTGTTGAATGAACCGAATATCGACGATCTGGCATACAAGCTCAGATTGACAAAGTATAAAATATATAGAAGCTAATTTATGTCTCAAGGCGGTAAAAGTCTAAATGAATATACCAAACTGAAAGCAATTCTTATTTTATTGCAAATATCAAATAAAACATGAAACATGTGGTAGGTACCTGATTGGGGACCTGACTGCAGGGTATTCTCGAGACCTAGAGCGAGTGGGAAACCGAGCTCAATAATAGTTCACGGAAAATTTGGAAGCCCAATTACCATAAATCAGTTTAGCTATATTATGAATTTCCTATTCTGTTAACTTATACAGTCCAAAATATTTATAGGAAGGAGCAAATTTTTAAATTTACAAATAGATACAATATTACTGAACATGTATAAACAGGTGCGGGAAAACGTTCTACGCTACTTCGAAAGAATATAAACTTTGTACCTGGTTGGGGAAGTGGTGGTCCTGCAATTTTACATTTGTTTGGCGAAATTTAGAAAACTGAAACTGAAAAATTTTGATACCTAAAACTATTGATCTCTCATTAGTGAGAGTAGCAGATGTATAACAAAGACAAAAACATAGGGGATATTATTGAGAAGAAATACAGTTCTGTTGAAAGTAATTTAAAATCAAATAATTTGTGTTGAAATTATCTTGTTCTGGAAGAAAATTATTTCATAATTTGCGATATTATGATATGTGGCTATACCTAGTACACCAGATTTAGATTATATAGGAGGTAAATTTTGTACAAAATTATATTAAATGGGACCACGCTTAAAATATACAATTTCGAAGTCTGGAACACTGATTTTCTAAAATACCCTACTATTTATCTATAATCAATATTATAATAATTCTAAATAGGTTATTGTAAGGATTAAACTAATCACACACTAGCTAAGAATTATGAAATTTCGATTTGTGTCTTTTATAATGCTACTTAAAAATCTTATATACTATATAAGAATCTATGATATTACCTACACCTAAGAGAGATCAACAATTTTAATAAGAATATGATTGAGAAATAGTACCACATCTACCGCCGCACGTCCAAAACTGCTGATTTATGGAACAGATCTGCAGTCATGGTCTGTGGAACCGGCGGATTATTCCACATTATATTATAATTGGGTAAGGGCCTCGGCCAATGTCCCCATGAAAATCTCCCGTAGTCGGTTGTGTAGGCACTTGGATACGCACTTGGGTAAGCACTGGGGTACAGGGAAAGATAATATCGGAGATCAGGTTGGAATCTTTGTAGAGGAATATATGAGGGACTCAATGGAGGAAGAGGGCGTCCTGTAAAAATATATATAATTTGATAAAAATCGGACAAAGACAAAAAGTATGGACCTCCTAAAATGATTGATAGTTTAAATTATGGCATATTAAAAAGTTGTTAAGGTAAAGTAAAGTATAATAAATATGGATAAAGCCAATTGTGAGGTTGTTCTCGTAATTAAGGCCGTAGCACCCGCATCTATTGAAATACAAAACTTAATAATAGTATAGTTATCTCTCATTTAGAATTGACTAATCCACATGAAAAGTAATATATTGACCTGCATGTGGCACTACAATGGGGCCTAAGGTCGATGGTATATCTGTAAATAATTATAATTAAATAATCCTACTATAATAGGAAATTACAACCAATAACATTTACTAAACTGTACATATCATTTACGCAGCTTAGTAAATTATTAAAGTTTGTTGGTTTCGAAGTAAGTTCGATAGTTATTCATAAAGACATTAGAAGAAAAGAAATTGAAATGTGGTGTTGTCTTGGGCTGAAATGGTTGGCCAAGGTGGACCCTTTTTCAGACTTCGTGTTAGTACTGGGCAATTATGTACGGAAAATTGAAGATAGTTTTACCCGGTAGTTGTAATCGCATCCATAGGCTAGACCGTAAGCGTAAGTAGAAACTAATGCTATGAAACCAACGAGGCTGCTAATTTATAACTCATGAAATATAATTTGATCATCAATTTTGTAGCCATGACCAAGGACTAATTAAGATAACAATTTAGAAGGGTCCTAAATTTATATTTTTAATTTGCCATAATTTCGACATCTGTACGAACAGTGTGATTTATACATAAGTACCTGGTTTTGGACCCGGTGGGAAACGTGGTGGGAAACCTGGTGGGAAGAATAGTAGAGGACCCGGCAGAGGCCCTGGTCGAGGACCAAAGAAAAATTGGTATCCTGTAATATAGGTGTTGACTAAACTTACACGAAATAAATCAAACCCCAGACATAATTCAATATACATCGACAAACAAGTAGATGATATTCATAATGTAAGAAATGTTGTTATATTCATTGTGATATTGAACATTCTCATATTATGGAATATCATTAAAGTACCTGGACGGGGTATTGGTGGACGTCTTACAAAGAAGGGACGGCCTGAAATTTTATATTTCACGGTTCATTATTTTAGAGAAAAATATTAGTAGATTATTATTCTTACATGTGAGTATTTATAAGTAATTAAGAAAACATTTATTATTTATTTACTGTAATACACCTATAATTATTATTTGAAGCAATTTTTTTACTAGAACAACACCGCTAGATTTTCAGAAATCTGAGATTTTGTTGTAATACATAAGCAGCTAATTAAATTGTAATGCCTGCTGTTCAGAAATACAATGTAAATAGTAAAAACAAGTTTCCATAATCCGATAATTTTGTTTTTAAGTGAGGAACCAGGTTATCCGCAATATCATATTAATAAGAATATTGTGTACCTGGAAGTCTGGGTATGAACGAAGGTGGACGCATTGCTGTAAAAATATATATCTTAGCATGATTTCAAATGTTGATATGACATTATTTCTTAGTATTCATTAATTTTACCAAAGACGACAAAGAAAAATACTGACTATTATTTTGATATGTAGCAAAATAAAGAATTATCTAGCTTTCAAAGTTATAAGCCAATATGCAAATCAATTGAAGTCATATACGCGGCAAATTATAAAAATCGTAAAATTGACCATAATAATATTGTGATGCAAACTAAAAGCAATAATACAAAAAGTTTTAAATCATTAAAATCAGTTTAAATATAAGGGTACCACTTCTCACACAATGAATGGTGGTGAAATATACGTAAATGATAAGAAATAGAAAATATAAATACCTCGTTGGTTCCATGGGATAGAGTTCGCTTATGCTTACGACTGACAGTGAAGACCTAAGTTACACTCGTGGGCTGACGTGAAATTGGCTTTTGTTAAGAAAATCTCAGTAGCAACACGGAGTCTGGTGACGTGGCCAATAGACTATGAATTAGTGAGATAGATAAAATTTTAGATGTAGCTTGCGAAGAATGTATAAAATGCACCGTTGACTATATCTTCGTGGATGCACCGGATCGGCGGGACGAGACATTTTATAATCTAGATTAAGTTGGAATAAGACTTATTACATCCTTTTTAGTCCTTGTTATTTAACTACAAATATACCTTGGTACACTGGCGGTGGAGGCGGTGGGCCTGCGGAAAATCATTTTATGTTTACCTCTAAACCTTTATTTTTATTTTCAATCGAGTCATAGTTTGGAAGATATGAGATATACTTTTCTTTTATTTAATGGACTGAGCATAGCATATTGTACACTGAACTTAAAAATGGATAAAATATACTGTTTTTAAATCAAATGTTTGTTATACCTGGCGGAGGTGGACTTGGTGGTATTGGGAATACAAAGTCTGTAAAAAATATTTCAAGTGCAATTATTATACGAGTATTTCAAAGGGACTATGATAAAAAATATGTTGTGTGTAAAACACACAAATTTTAGGTATGTCTTATTGACCTTGGTATGGCACAGGTGGTGGGGGTCCATATGTGGGTATTGGAGGTGGTGGTGGTTGTGGGTGTCCTTCTGTAAACATTATACAGTATTTTAACTCTTATAGCGAAAATAATTCTCAGAAAAATCTTCAAAGAACGAATAACTAATATAATTCTCAGAAAAATCGTCAATGAATAAATAACTCAAATAATTCTCAGAAAATGTGTATCATAATAATAACTTAAATTTTGATATACTCGAAATGGGATAATTTCCAGATACAACCAAATTACTATTTGAAATATATTAATGGGTTTATATGTGAAGATTACTTATAACGAAAATTAAAGAAAATCTTTTATTATGTAGATTCAAATCATATCTAGGTAGTAAAGAAACCGCCGTAATAGCTTATTTTTGACATATTTTTATAGCTGAATAATTTATATACCTGGTTGAGGGATTTCCTGAGGACTTAATTCAGTAACTTGTGGTGGCGGAGGTGGTGGTGGTGGCGGTGGTGGGGGGCTATACTGAATCAGAGGAACCTCTGCGAAAAACAGTATTATTTAAGCAATTGACTAAAATGAAAGACATACGTAAAAGCTTCCTACTAATGAAATGCAAATTATACCTGGTATTGGTACTGGTGGCTGTACTAATGGAATAGTAATTGGAGCCTCTGTGGAAAGCAATCGATAATAGACCCAATGTCTCTAATAATAAGATTAAAATTTGAATCTCATAGTTCCAAGTAATATGTACCTGGTATTAGAACCTCCTGAGGACTTGGTACTGGTGGAGGTGGTAATGGAGGAGGAATCTCTGTAAACGTTATTATTATTGAAGCTTTTAACATATATTTTAAAATTAATTGTAACAGACTAATTCAATGAAATTAAATACGCTATGTTACCTGTGATAACCTCTATAGCAAAAAATCAATAATAGTTTCTTTGTTTCAATGATTTGGTATTAGAATCTTACAATTGGCTAGTTTTAAATATAATGATAATGTACCTGGCACCGGAATTTCTTGTGGACTTAATTCTGGAGGTGGCGGAGGTGGTAATGGCGGTGGAGGTATCGGTAATCCTCCTAAAAATATACGTCATCCACACATAACAACTACGGCAAAGTGTACTTAGTAACGTAAAAAATACTAAACTAGAAACTTTTGACACGAGTAATTTCAGTATGGCAATGTTTTTGTACAACACTTTAAGATTTAATTTATCAGAAAAATCTTAATAATTTACTTGAATTAATTTATAATGAAAACTGGAAATTTTTACTCTTGTATTATTTTTTTGGCAGTTTATGGATTTAGAAACTTATGTATATTATTTAATTCTTTTATACCTTGGAATTTGACTGGTGATAGTGGATATCCTTCTGTGAATAAAATTTTATATATATATAATGTTAAGTCAATATCAAAGTAAATATTGACCCAAATGATAATAAATTAAAATATTATGTACCTTGCATAGGACTTACACCAGGAGGTGGGTAAAACATTTCTGTGAAAAACATAGCATTGAATTTCTGATCATAAACCAATGATCAATAATGAAATTAGTAATAAGTTGATAAGCTTATTTTCTAGACAAACAAAAAGTTTGCACGACCTACGATATAGGCAAATAGTTTTTGAATACTATAAAGATCAAACAACTTAGATTGAAAACTTACATTTACACTTCTTTTATCACAACGGTGACGCATAAGATTTAACTTACAAAATAAACTTAACACAATTCTTAAAATTATAATTAGAACATAAATAATTATTGGACATAGCAACACCATTAAATTCTAAAATGTTATTAATTTTAATACCTGGGAATGGTGGGTAAAGGCCTGTAAAAAATAAGGTATTGCAAATAAATCACAACATCAATTGAAGATACTTGGGATTTGATCCATTCACAACGGGTTGTTTAACGCACATCTTGCATTCGAAGGAACACATAATAATATATCTTATTTTTAAATCAATCGTTAAAGTTGCACCAAACGTACAGAAAATGCAGTAATGCTTAACTTAGCTTAAATATACTTTACCTGATAAATAATTGCCGACTCTTATATTCACCAACACGATGTATTTTGGCAGAAAACTTACCTTTATTAAGTTTTATACAAGTAAAACTTATCATACATATTATAAGTGGTAAATAAACATATTTATTCGTGATAAAATATTCAAAGTCTTACTTAATTTTGATGCCTAATTGTAAATTGGGTTAATTTTAAAGCTTTATAAAAACTGACTGGTAAAATCCAGCGTTATTAGATATTGTATAAATAAATTAAGTGAAGTAGAAAATAATAAGAAATGTAAGGTACCTGGCAGGGGCAGCGGTAATGGCCCTGTGGGAAAAGAAATATTTTGTTCAAGCACTTGTCAAAAGCAAGAAAATATTTTCAATAAAAAGAAATAGCGGCAAGGGTAACTCAAAAGCCACTTATAGTATATTTGTCTTAGTGGCGGCACCAACTGTCATATAGGTTGGCTATCAAGTAAATTAAAAAGATACTTAGGGAGACTTGGCGTGAGTCCATAAATAAATTAAAAAAACTTAGGGAGATAAAATAAGCTCGAAAGCTTACCTGGTATAGGTGATGGCAGCGGTAGCGGTAGTGGTCCCGATACTGGAAAATACGTCACATGAAAAACATTACTTGCAGTTGAAGTTGAAGTTAACATAGACAAAGTTGGAAAGAAGCTAGTACTCTGGTAAATTCAAACAGACTTTATAACTAACTGGAGAATAAATAAAGTTAATGGAATTGGAGAATTGTATGATGAAATTTATACTTCGTTACTGAGATAATACTACAATGATGGCAAAGATCATTTTCTTTAACAGAGATCAAAAAGGAATTTCGTAAAAAAAGGAAGATTCGTTAAGCGAATTATTTGAGATGCTCCAGTAGTTTTAGAAGTCATAGGTTTTGATTTGAACGTAATAATAGAAATCTTACGAGAGCATGTGCACGGAGCACATTTCGGGAACAATCCACCGAAGCCGGTGAAGCATCCACAGATCCAGCAGGTGTCTCCTCTCGTCTCATAGAACATGTCACCTTCGGCCGTGCATTTGTTGACGAGGGCGCCGGTTGTTACGGGTCCTGCGAATGCTGAATAAGATAACATTTATTAGATTGTTGTTTGCTTTTAAATTATGAAATTTATTTATAACGAAATTCGTGAACAAGCTAAAATAAATGTATTATATGGTTGTGTGCCTTTCAATTATTTATCTATATATAATATCATATAATAAAGTAAAAGTCTAAAATACGTCTCGTTACGGTCACAATATCATAGTACATTTTTGTTTTGGAATCGAATTTAAAAGAGTTTTCACTCTCCAAGTTAAAAGGATCAACAAAAACATTTCGGATAGTTCATAATTCTGTGTTTCTGATCTAATAAAAATGTCATGAAGTTCAATTGTGTATAAAATTAAAGCGTTACACAAGATTAAAAACCAAAATCAATAGATTTTTCTTGATGATCTTCATAGATTTTAATTGAATAATTCAATCGATACCTGGAGGGCCTGGAGCAGGGCTGATAAGAGGCGCTGAGGGGAAGTTGAATAGGTCCGGGTTGAACATTCGGGACTCCTCAGAACGGGCATCTTCTTCTGAGAATTCGCGAGATTCGACTCCTGAGAAATAAAAAAATATATATTAATTCTATATTCTTCTTCTGCTCCAATATCTTTTCTTCAGTTTAAAAGCTTTGTTCTTGTCGGTGTCGCCAGTATCTTGACCTTCTTATATTTACATATGTTGAGGTAATTTTTTTATTAATAGGGCCTTTTGTACAAACTATTTATATTATTTTACTTCCTTTTCATTTTTTTGAATAATATATTATGAATTTAGTTGGAGATAATACAGTTGATAATTATATTGTGAGTATCATACTAGTAGTCAACAAGCGGTGAGACAGAAATACAGTGGTCTCCTTCAATTTACAAAAAGATAATACAAAGATAAACAACAATAATCCTATAAGATAAACATTATAGAAATATATTAATGATTTAGTCTCCTATTTAATGATAAGTTTGTAATTTTCACGCCCAGCGTTAAAATTACATTACATTTATTACTATGAAATACCAATCACTGAAGTTAAAACATAATAGTCATATTAATGTGACATGTGATGTTGCCAATTTAATTTCATAATCATAAACAATTATTATTATTTGGCTATTTTCCGTTGATTTGTTCTCAGAGTGAAATTTAAACACTATCAACATAGGCTTATATGAAACAGATTATGAGATTGCCCTGCTTTAGATAACGAATGAAGCGGTTTAATTCAATACGGTTACAGTAAAACTTATTATCTTTTGAAGTTTTGATCCAAGGCTCTCCTTATTTTCAGGGGCCTCGTTTGATGGCGGTTCCTCTTTTGATTCAAAATTTTCTTCAAATTCAGGGTCCTTGAAGTGGGGCGTGAAAAGGCTTTACTCTATCCGTGAAGGCGAGAGCTTCACGTTATTGAGATGATGCATTTCCCTATAGAACTTCGACTGCTCATTAACATGAAGCAGCAAGGGTTCAATCTGATAGACAAAAAAAATCCTTTACCCGATTGCTGTCGAATAGGTCTATTGGTAATAGTGGACCCTGGGCTTCGAGGCAATGGCATTGGGTCGCAAACGGAATGACTAGCATGAAGAAGATGAGGTTAGACGATTGGCAACAGAACCCAGTAAATTGCAATACTCTGATTACCAGCCAGTGCACAAGTAACAAATGTAAAAGTGATAAAAGGCATAGATTACCTGAAGCGTCGTCGGCTGACCGCTGTTCAGTCAGGAGCGACTCTGCGCTGGCGAGCGGCTGGTAATCAGAATACGGCGCCGCTCTAGAGTCTGCGGTCCCATCTTCATGAGATCGGTGGTCGCCCAGGTGACCTTTGTGGTCGGCACTCGTCCTGCCGTGGTCACCCGGCGTTGCCCGGTACTCCGAACTGCTTGCCGCTAGCAGCTCAGCTGTCATCCCGCAATGTTTAAACAACGTTATTTCACAATACATCACACCATTACCATTCAATAAGACACACCTCAAACACTTAGGCCCTGATATATCAGCCTTTACGTATATCTTACCACTTTCGGGCCGGGCCCTTATCCCAACGGCCAGCAGGCAGAGAAGCCATAGGCTCCACTTGATCTTCATCATTCTCTTTGGACCCTGAACTTTGGACCCAACAGTGAGCTGCGCGCAACTCACCGAAGATGACCGCCAGCGAGCCGGCCCCTGTATTTAACCTTTTCGGCGTTTACGCTATGAAACGTGTAAAAAATCAATTTTGTTATTAAATTCTCTGCAATATATATGATTTTAATCTCATTTTTAATATTATATTTAAACGAGCCGTGAACATAATATGGAAATCAATTAAGGTTATTGTTTTTTTATATAATCACTTTGGTAGTGATGGTCATATGTGACAGGGCCGTAAGATACTTATTTTGGTACTTCCATGTGCACGTACACCGTAAAGTAGTGAACCTTAGATATCTTAGTTTCTTTCTTTCACTGCATTCTTGCAGAATAGGGGCATACATAGTTCAATATATTACCTATTGTCTGATAAAGACTGGTGACATTTTATGCTGTTGAAAGATATTCCGAAATGGAGTCTTTACAGTTTTGTTATAATATAATTCAGTGCATTGGGTTTTCTAATGTTGCTAACTGGTGCTACTAAAATTCTAAGCAACAAAAAATAATAAATAAAAGGTGCATCATTGGTAGAAATAAACTCACTTGGAATAAAACACTTAAAACCAACTTTCAAGTCAGATATAAATCGGTGTATAAACACAAAATTAAAAACAAAATTATCCAACCAGTGCTCTCAACCTTTTAAATTAATAGAAACAAACTCGATCCCACAATTTAAGCATTTAACATAATAATGTTTTGAAATTACATTTAAAATGTCTGAAAAACAAGGGGAAACAATCGCAGCGCATCGCCACAATAGGGCGGGCGGGCGGAAGCTGGGCGGGACCCACCGGAACCGGAAGTGCGACCCACTAATGACGCTCCGTGGCGCCATCTATGGCGAGTCCTGCGTAACGCTACTATTGTTGTTAAAAATTAAATTTCACCAAATCTTGTTGCCTGCTTTGAAATATAATGGAGTGATTCGTTTTAATAGAATATTACGAGGAGGTGGACAGCGTTTAGTTTTGATGATGTAAGCTTTTATTCTTGTTCCTAAATGTTCGCGAAACATTTAATATTATTTTGTATGTACAAAAGTATTATTACATTTTAAATTTTTACATTTTCTAAAAACATTGTCATGTTAAAAGAAACCTAAATAAGTAATTTGACTGCGGAGTAAGGCTGATAGATAAAGTAAAAACAGTGTGATACGAGAGAAGTGTGGTCTAAAAGAAGATGTAGTGCTAAAGATTGAAAAAAGAATGTTGCGATGGTTTGGACATTTGGAACGGATGGATGAAAGAAGAAATACGAAAGAAGTGTATCGTGCGAGAATGAATGGAGATGTCGGTAGGGGACGCCCAAGACGGACGTACGCTGACCAAATAGGTGACGTACTAAAAAAGGCCAAATTAAAAGTACCCATAACCGGCGAGCATGTATGTATGATGAGGTTAATTAATGTCGAGGAAGCGAAAGAGATGTGTTTGAACCGGAGCATTTGGCGTTACATAGTCTCTGCCTACCCCAATGGGAGACAGGCGTGACGATAGATAGATAGATGATTTAATTCCTTGCTTCGTCAGGTCACTTAAAAAGGTACTATGGTAATGGTACTATGTGGTACATTTTAGTTTATAAGTACCATAAAAACTTAATTTGTCTCCTCGCCCCATAAAACTACCTCATATAGCAAGTGACATAATTGGTTACGTATTTAGATATGGGACAAAAAATTTAAAAGCCAATGAATTCCTTCCAAAGTTTATTATTTGTCAAAATATATATAATATAATAATATGCATGCAATAATTGAATACTTGCAAAATTGCACTATAAATAAATAACTTGTAAGAATCTTACACTATGGTGTAATAGTAACAGTTTTTATCTCGAATTAAATTCGAGTTGGTGTATTACACATAGTAAAATTATGTTTTCACAAACATTATCCACGCGAAGGAAATAAACATTTTATATACTTTTGTTCAAGTATCGTTATCGATAGTAATATTAATCTTTGTAAACTATCTATTAAATGAAAATAACCTCTTTTGAGACATGTGCAAAAACTAAGTTTATTAAAATTTGTACCGATTCCAATGATTCGGTTCACATCCAATAAAATGTAGCAAAACTGTGGTATCGTGATTATTTACAATCTTCGAATAGTACAGTAATTTGGACTGTGATTACTAGACATGCGGGCTGGATGCGGTCCGGTACACTGTGGTGCATGTTGGGATGGGTCTATGTCTAGCAGTGGAATGCAATGAGCTAATCGAACTAGACATCCGTCTAGCAGTTCATATCATCACAGGCGTCAGGATTTCCAAATAATTACCAACATTTCAACAACAAAACGTATTTTTCTAAATATCTGCTTCACCCTCATCTAACGTCAATAAGAGAAAATAGAAGGGCATCAGTTTGAAAACGAATCAGTCGTGTTTGGCGGGAACATGATTGATTAAAACAAAATGGCGGACGATGATATTGACAGGTGATGTCAATGGATTGTGGCGCGTTGATTTGAAAACAATGTTCGTTATTTTTTTTTGTTTAGATATTGTGTTTATTTTTGGGGAAGATATCTCAAATAAATAATTAAGTTTAATTTATTTTTATTTTTTCTTGGCTTTGCGATGAGCAGGTTAATAACTAGGTTAAGCTTATCTTGTTTGCAGTGCCAAGTATGACTAACGATTCATCTACTAAAAGTAATACAGTACCTAATAACTATCTTAGTTGTACAGTTTAAAACATTAATAAAGGAAGAACATATTTTTATATTTAAATTTTTACAATTATTGTTGAAACTAGAACATTTCTGACCGAAGATAATAACCTTAAAAATAATGACGTGGAATCTACACATATATAAGACTATTCGCAAAAGGATACGTCATTACTGAAGTTATCAGAATTAATGATTAAAAGGTTTTGCCGGGAGTTTTTCCTTTGGCGAAGTTTCCACTAACTAGTTCCCAACTGCCGTATATTCTGTATCTATAAAAGGAATTCTGATTTTCATCGTTCGTGTAATTAGAGTATGAAGCTTAGAAAAATGTCTTGAAGTTTAGAAAAAGAGAGCATCAACTAACTTCCTCAGCAAATTTTTCGCGTAATTAAGTCCATTTAGGCAACTTTTTTTTAAGATGGTGGCTGAAATCTGTTAAGTAGTTAATTAAGAGGATTAGTTCGAACGCTTAAATGCTTAAAATAATTAAGTTAACATTTGTGATAAAGATAAAATAAATTTATTAGACAATGTGACTGACCCAATTAATATTATACAGAATGTAAAAAGATCCTTAAGGAAAACTGAAAACCCATGTTGTACCAATCACTACGAACATTTTTTAGTTCGGCACCATACCTGGGACATTACTTGTTCAGGAGATATTGAGGCTCAAAGTTAGTATGCATTTTTTCTAATTAGGGACAAAATCGATGCATTTACCCCGCCAATATGTTCTTTAGATGTCCTATGACCCCATGGATAAGTAGGTATTTCGAGCATTGTACGCGCGCGCTTTTAATTGCGGTTTAAAAATTATGAAAACTTAAAAGAAATATCGTTTCCCAGGTATTATTTTTAGTTAGTATGACTTGGCATGATGTCCACAATGAGAAGACTTCGGCTTGGTGATGGGTCTTGTGACACCTTTGTGTGTATATCACTCAGAATGGACAGATGTTTGATAATTTCCTCTAGATAAATAAACACTAGAAGATTTTTGTAATTACTGCATTTTATATGAAGACTACATTAGTCCGCAGTGGCTTATCAACGTGGTAATGTTCTGTTAATATTTCGAATACCTCTCCACCATGAGTCATATCCACAGAAAGCATTTTATTATAATACAAATAATATGTGTGACTGTGTATTTTAATATAAATATTTAATTTTGTATTGTTATTGTTTCAGGTAAATAAGTTATTTACGGCTTCGTTGATTCATCGTTAGGCGTTGAAAGGTAACATAAACTTATTGATACACTCAACTACATCTGACGTGATTTTGTACATTTAATATTATTATTACCATGATGGCTGTGTTGGTGACATATCAGTTGTCGAAACAATTTGATAAATATAAATAGATAGCTGTTAATAATTATCGCTGTAGTAATTGAGGGTATAATTAATAATAATTCTATTTTTGTGTCACAATGTAATGAAGATAAAGTTCTAGATAATAAGGAATTCAGTTAAGTATATATTATTTATATTATAGGCCTCATTTTACACACATGCCAATATAATACTAGATAAAGATTTATATTTATTAAGCTTCGTGACTGGCTCATGTCTTTGATATTTTGGCTCATACTTTGCGACTAGTAGGTACCTATTTACTGATATTTTTACTGACACAACTGATTGTCAAACTGCTACTGAACCTAGCAAATGTGTGCTGGTTGTAATTTATGTGTTTCATACATATGTACATAGATATACTCACGCCTTTTCCCGTCGGGGTAGGCAGAGACAACAAAAGGCCACTTGCTATTATACTTACATTACAAACCTCACGCGCTTCCTCTATTCTCATTACTCTTTTCATACATGCTCGCCGGTTTCGGGTACTTCGGACCTTGCCGTTTTTTAGGACGTCCCCAATTTGATCGAGGAATGTCTGACGAGGTCTGCCGCGACCGACTTGCCCACACACATTTGCCTTATAAATCTGATTCGTCATTCTTTCTTCACTCATTCGCTCCACGTGTCCAAACCACTTCAGCATTCCTTTCTCAATCCTAGTCATGACATCTTCTTTCAGACCACTGTTTTCTCGTATAGTTACATTCGGAATTCTATCGATCAGTCTCACCCCACACATACTACGCAGTGATCGCATCTCATATGTGTTTCAGTCTGCTTTAAAATCCTGTGTGTAAGAATATAAAAAGCTGTTGTATATGAACAACAATTCTTGCATTCTCTGCAAAATTATCATCTTATCGTCATATTTTATAACTGACGATAGGTAAATAAGTACTTATCAAATTTTATCCTATCCAACCCCATTTACTTGACTGCACTTAGCGGTTTTACACTATTTATTTTGTACTGTATAACACTTTGTGCGATTCACATATTGCTATCCCTGGTTTGGTTGTTCTTTAAATATATCCTTGCTTTAATATGCGCAGACTCCGCCCCAATACGTTATCAATCTCTAGCGCGGACACTGTCTTAAAAAAATCACTCCAAATGTCTTTTTTATATTTGTATTGCATCAGCTTTTTGTCTAGAGATTGTACTGCAATAATATGTGATCAAATCTATATGCAATTTAAAGTTTGCAGCCTGCACACTAAGTTTTATTTTATGACTTCACTACTATTGTTTCGTTTGTTTGGTCGTTAATGTTTATTAAAACGATGGTTTCGTTGGTAATAATAGTTTTGAATAGAGTTTCAGTTTTCTACCCTAGTGGTAAAGAGTTAGTTGTTTTCAAAGCAATTGATTAAGTTTACTTGAGTATTATAGCTATAACTGTGACTTTTGTCTATAATGGACTACTATAATTACTATCTGTGATTATTATTTCTGATATTTATTTGCTAATAGGATTAGGCATAAGTATAAAATTTATTTTCACTTAAACAGTGGTTACGTTACTAGGCTTCATTACATGAAGAGATATAGAGCGGCTGTTTCTTAATAAACTAAGCCAACCTGTAGAAAATAAAAGAATAAATGCAGCAACAACGCTGTTCCAAATATTCATTCGCCCTAAAAGCCGCTAAGCATCAGAATTTCAACGTCGAACGAAACTATCCTCTAAAACTTTTCAGTTTTCACTTTAAAATACCGTGCCATAGATCAGAGGCGCCATCTGCCGCCCATAATGGAAGCTGTCTGAGTTGGAGCGCATCACGAGGTTTCTACATGCTTTCCGTTTTAAATATTCACTGAAAATAATGTTGTCATTATTTCGAGGCTTTTGTGTTTAAGCACAACATTTCCTATATTTTATAAATGCAACTGAGCTTTAAAAATCACTATGCATGGGAAAAGGACAAAGTTTAAAGCACATAATTATATAGGTAGCATAACAGTAACTATGTTCACTTAATTTTGCAAATGTATCTGATTGCTATTATAATAATATCGTCTTACATTAAGTGAAATAGTGACAAATAGCACGACTACAAAAGAAAATTACATATAGTTAAAGTCACATGCATGTCGCATTTCAATGCCTTTCATGGTGCCATTTCCAACCTCGCCAATAATAGCATTATCGTTTCGTTCCAAACGTGATAGTTTTGTAAAAATCATGCTATTCATTTTTAAAGTCAGTTATTTTTTTGTTGTGCAGTGTTTCAAAACATCTGAAACGTTTCTGACATACTAATGTTTTAAAATAAAATAATAACTCGGAACAACGTACTTATTAGATATTTATTTTGACATTAAAATAAATTAGGATGTTTCCATTAATATTTAACCAAGACGTCAGCTTAGATTTCGGTTAGCCTTACTATTTCTTTGAGTTAATTGTATTTCCCTCGTAAGTCGCTTTCACTTAACTTAGCTGGTCATCCCAAGGGACAGTAAGGTCTAATTCATAGTCGAGAATTACCGTTTAATTTGGCCTCGTTAATATTCATAGTACATGATCGTTACATCTGTTAATTCCCTGACGGGATTACCCAAGGGTCTCTCGTGGTACCTGAGATAGTACTGGTAAATAGTACTGAAATGTCCTTACAAGATTTCGTAATTGGCGTTTCTTGCTTTGTATTATTTGTTAATTTTCAATCAATCAATCAATCAGCCTATCGCAGTCCACTGCTGGACATAGGCCTCTCCCAATACACGCCACATTACACGGTCCTCAGCCTTCCGCATTCAGTCTGTCCCAGCCACCTTTTTCAGGTCGTCGGTCCACCTAGCCGGGGGCCGCCCTACCTTACGCTTGCCGGATCGTGGACGTGGGTTTGTTAATTTTGTATTATATTTAATGTTCGTTTTCCAAATAAAGAAATAAATAATATAAAATATCACTGACTTACTATACATTTGGTTTGCGTAAGTTCGTATCTCCAATTAGAAAAAATTTGTTGATACCATTTTTCCTGATCTGAAATAATTTCTTTTGCCAAATATCTAATCTATCTCATCATCATCATCAGCCTTTAACAGTCCACTGCTGGACTAGGCCTCTCCTTTGAAAGGAGTAAATGGCCTACTATACCACGCTAGCCAAACGGGTTGGTATAGGGTTTGTATAAAGTTTTCCTTCTCTTACAGTGCTGTTCTCTGCATAATCCGCCCCCTCTGTCGGCTCTTACGACACCCATGGGATGATGTGGGGTGATGACATTCCGTATCCTTAATCCGTCACCACACAGACAAATCTATCTATGTGCAAATAAAACATATTTGCGGCGTGGTAGTAAAATCTTAGGACTAACTCTATAAACCATCAATATATCTTATTTCTAAAACTAATATCAACGATTAAAATATTTTAAGACTTTTATCTGCAAGATAAGTGAAACTTCAAAACTGAAACAGTCCCTAAGTATAACAAAATATTCATATTTGTGAGAACTCATGCAGCAACGTTGGCGTCGCGTGGATGCGGCGCGTCATTTGTTGCTATGTCGCTTGGAACACGCGACCATTAGGGTTGGCGACTGTAACATTTTAAAGATTTTTGAAGAGTATCACATTGTTTTAGTACTGTAAATAAACAATTTCACTGCTGGGATCAGACCTCTTATCATTATGAGGTATTTAAGGCCATAGTACACCACGCATCGGTGAAGGAAAACATCGTGAGGAAACCTGCATGCCTGATAGTTCTCCATGATGTTCCCAAAAGACATGTGAAGTCTGCCAACCCGCACTTGGCCAGCGTGGTGGACTATGGCCTTAACCTTCTCATAGCGAGAAGAGGCCCGTGACCAGCAGTGGGACAGTATAACGGGCTGATGATAGACACCACGCTCGTCGATTAGTATTTGTTGGCAGAATTCATATAACTTTCGGGAACATTATGAGGGACGTCTTTTAAGAGTGAATAACTCTCAGATATTCATAAATACTTTGAAAAGTCAGTGGGCGCCACGTTGGTTCGGACTTGAACCTTATGCTTAGCAATCTGTTAGTCTCTCCCCTGGGCTATTGCTGTTTCTATATGATAATTAATATGTCCAGTGAACAGCCAAAAACTTCTTGTCTTAAATTTATATACGTAGGTATTCTTAAAAAAATGTAAATATAATTGTAATGTTTGTGAATGTTAAAGTACCAAGTTTTGTCGCATCCCTACACAGAGAGTATCATTTCAAACTGGCAGCGTGCGTCTTACTTACCGCGGAAATTCTGTCTGAACAGTACCTACTAAGTGTTGTACGTAATACTTATACCTACGGTGCCTTTGACTACGGAAATGCTTTAATGAGGAACTGTTATTATACAGAGAAGGTGCCTGCTTAAATTATGCGTAAGTTGCTTGTATAGATTATGTCGTGTGAGATACTGTGATATTCTGGAGGCTAATGGTATAGTATTTATTAAGGATATGTGGTAAATATATTACTGATTTTTAACGTGACGATATATAAATAAGGATACATTTTTTATTGATGCCTTTTAAAACGATTCCATGCCGGCTGGTCTTAAGCATTATCATCTCAAAATGAAAGCCAAAGAAATGCTGGCTTGACGTCGTAAGGGATGATATGTGTGCCAACCAACTAACACCAGGGATGCTGAAGACCGTGCGAAGTGGAGGAGACACAGCCGGAAAGCGGACCCAGGGCTCCAAGGCTTGGGTTTTGGAGCGCAACCGGGACAGCTCTACGATGATGATGATGATGATGTCTAATAGTTAGCTCATCTGCATCGACTAAAAAGCGAAGAGAACGAATCTCGTACACTAATATTTTTTACATCATTCATTCGTTAGTCTATGTATAAATAAGTATAGCATCCAAAACAACGATAATTTACTTAATACTTTTACAATAACATACCTAAAGTGATCCATGCTAAACGAATCACACGAAGTATAGTTATTCAGTTTGAATTTCAGTCTCTGAGAATTCATGGTTTGTCTAAGCACATATTTGAAAATAAGCGTTACATTGTGACCCAAAGGAATAAAGGATTTTGACTTTGGCTTTGACTTTGGAAAATAGAAAGGCAAGATTAGAAAAATGAGAAAAGGGAAAGCCTTTTATTTAATTTTCAATAAATTGGACGTCAAAATCTCCTCTGAAGAATAATTTATTTAACATTTAAACATTGTTAATTTAAATCAAAACTAATTAATTTTAAAATCTCTTAAGCAGCATTTAATTTGACAACAAGCAATTAAATTGTATGTAATTTCCCAAATGTTTTCGCAGAAGTAAAGCCAGACACTTGTACTGTAATTAAAAGTAGACACCAGCTGTGTTCAGCCATATTTAAAGGAGAGAAGCCTTCGCAAAGGTGATTAACATGATATCGGGGATGTCTCGTTCCTACATTACAAAAGGATTTTAGCTTCAGTGAAATTTTGGCACTGTATTTTGTAAAAGTGAGATTTTTGTAGGTTGGAAGCGATCTAGAATTAATGGGTTTATTCTTGGCTTGAGAAGAATGGTGTTTTATTTTTAATCTTGTTTGGTTAATTATCACTCTGAGATACCAAATGTTTTCTTCTTTCTATAACAGGAACCATTCGAATTTATATAATGGGTCTTTATCGCGTTTGCTAGCATCTAATTGCCAGAGGATGTTTAGTAATAAAGGTTTATTTTTCTTGTGTTTCTACTTCCCGTATAACCATACGAAACCAAACCCCAAACTTTAGACCAGTCTTCTGATTTATACCTAAATTGAAATAATACCCAAAACGCATACAAATCGCAAGATTATGTCAGGATTACGAACCGATACTAAGCCATTGTTTTATTTATAAATCCTCAAGGTTGCCAATACAGCAGCGATATCAAAGTATAAATAGTATTCCCAGCCTGTCATCTTGCCTCTCAATTCGTACAAACACAGTGCAAAGTCACTTTATATATTTTTGAAATCCATTACCTGTATTAGTACTGAGAGAAGAGCTTCCGCGGAGACTTGAGAGCAAAACAATCATAAGACTTGGCTCTATTTTTACAAAAGTTGCTTTTGTTTGGTTTTGTATTGTCTTTATAATACAGCAACTTAAAATGGTGTGAAACTTTGTGACTATATTTTCAACACAAATGTAAGTTTGTTATAAAATAAATGTCATGTATTAAAATTAGGTTTTGAAGTAGCTTCGCTCTATCTTAACTTTATTATAGTAGCTCTATATTAAATTCTTCAAATTTAATGTTTATTATTTTAGCTTCAATAGTTTAAGCCTTATGATAATATGTCTGTCAGGACAATTAATTTAATTATTCATATATTTTGATAATGATAATTATTTTATTTTTATTTGGTCATCTTGCCAATTATTCTGACAAATTTTGTGGCTTGGCGAGTTTGGATGTTTTCTTGGTCCGTTTTACATTTGTATGGTTTCTGCCAAATTATTCTTAGAACGAAAGATAATTTTCATTTTGTAAGTTTGCCGTTATTATTCCACTTTCTCTTTGTACCCGTGTTTATTTGTTTTGTAGGGTTTCGGGCCTTCTATTAACTATTCTCAGTAATGGCTGTTTATAAATATTCTCAGTAGATGGTAAAATCCCCTTTTACCTTTACTATGTGTATACAGGTAGCTTTAGACATTTTATACGAGACCGCCAAATATGTATTATACATATAAACCTTGAAACATACAGATTTTATATCAATGCCTAATTCTTACCTGTCTGTCGACCTGTCTGTTTTCCGGAGAAATCTCTGGAATGGCTGTACCGATTTAAATGGCAGTGTTTAAATGTAAATGGAATTCACTGAAAGATCTGTATTTGAAAAGAATTGCAGGGCTATATGTATATAATATATAGGCTATAATTTGACACAGTAGGTGGCGCTGTTGTCGAAATTGAAGTCTTAAATATAAATATAGTAAAAAAGCAAGTCCGAATACTTACGTGCATTTTACTAGAGAATATGATTAATCAGGTATTCAATGATTGGAAGGTTTGTGTAGGTGTGGACCCTCATTAGGCAGGCTTCCGCCGCGGCAGGTCTGTCCAGTTCATTTATTGTGAAGGTGTTTGGATATCCTATTATTATGTTTAACCTGATTGTTAGACGGCAGACCCGTGACCCGAGGGTAAGGGAGCTTGCGTATGGTTTAGATTTTTATAATATTTTCTTTGATATTCAATAAAGTAGTAAGGGTACTTGGTATTAGCGCTCATAGATAATATTGTGTCATGTGTTGGATGGCAAAGTTAAGCTATGTTTGAAGAGGTCACTGCTTGGATTGGTGACTATTCGCTGTGGAATTTATATTAAAGTACTAGAGGACGCCAGCAGCTACGCCTGCATTTTTTTTAAATTTACCCGTTTTGGCCGATCCCGTGGGAATTTCGGGAAATCCCTTCTTAGTGCACTCCTACGGTCTCCAAGGAACATACATGCCAAATTTCAGCTTCCTGCGCCTAATAGTTTCGGCTGTAGCGTGTCTGTCAGTCAGTCAGTAACGCAAGGATTTTATATATTAAGATTATTGAGCTTCATAAGACACGTAAATTTATAAAATCCAATTCTTGTGTAAGGACAAAAGCCTACAAATTCTGACACTAGAGTTGGTGAGTAGGCATCACACACCATACGAAAAATAAGTCGAAAAGAATGTCAATGATCTAAGATTTACCTAGCATGACTATTAAATTACCTTCTTGCTTATCAATTTATTCAGGCTGTCATCGTAGTGTAAGTACCTACTTAAAATTCCATGAATTAATATTATTTTTAATTAATCACCGAATTGCGGAATATATGATGCATGTATATATACTCGTATATCTTCCAGTACATTAAAAAATATTTAGGTATATGTGGGCGCTAACAAGGGCTAAAAATGATTCTACTATTTTTGTGTTTTCTCAGAATTCTATTAATTCTGCCTATGATTTATAATTTAGTAAAGGCAAAAAACGGTAAGGCATTTCTGATATTAAAAATGATATAACTAGATATATAAGATAAGTTTTTTGTCTTATATAGTCGACGATTAATTTAATAGTTTGCGCTGTGACAAAGATGACTTATTAAATAAATTCCTTACTCAGAATAGGCTTTTATTTAATTATCTTTGGTATATCTAGATAAAGTAATAAAAATATTTAGTTAATTTAAAATAATTCAACTAAAAGAAAATGAAAAGAGACACTTGGGCCTGCATTGATATCTATAATACTGGTTTTGTGTAGTACATCCAGTCGGGACGAGCTTTCTCCAGTCAGCCTTTTCATGCTGTGTCTACTTAATTTGCTTCTACCGAAGAAAATAACCACAACATTTTGACAGTATATTGCGACGTTGCCATTCGTACTACGACCTTTAAAAGCTTAGGAAATGTTCTATCACAGCTATATTGCACAATTTTGTTCTAACACATGTAATATAATTTATTCAGTAAGTAATGTCACAAAAGTTTATGTTAAGAGCTTTCAAGGACGAAGTTACGTGGGATATTGCGTTTTGGCCTCGTTTCAGAGGTACACTGTCATATATTCTACTATAAATAGTACTTACCTGCTAAAGGCTTTGTTGGGTGCTAAAATAAGTTTAGATCATAAAGTTTTAGGTGAGACTAGGTTACACAGAAAACATCTACGAAGAGATTTTTTGCGATTGAATTCTTTAGTGTTAGAACTTTTGGCCACAGGCTGTGAAAATCATGACGGTGTAGAGCAGTATTGAGTTTTTTTTATGTTAATAGGCCGTAAACGAGCAGACGGATTGCCTGATAGTAAGCAATTACCGCCGCCCATGGACACAAGCAACACCACAGGAGTCACAAGTGCGTTGCCGCCCCTTGGGAATGGGAAAGGGGATAGGATGAGGAGTGGGATGAGGGAGAAGGAATAGGGGATAGGGCCTCCGGCACTCTCACTCACCGAACGCAACGCAACAGTATAGGTACTGTTACTTTACGTCGATTTTCTGTGAGAGGGTAGTACTTCCCCGGTCGAGCCGGCCCATTCATGCTGAAATCAGCAAGGCTCTACTACCTTAAATTAAATTGTGTGGGACACGAATTTCTTTATTGTCATTTCAGCCTTTAATCACACACTACTCGACAAAGTCCTCCGCCTATGCTCTATGAAAAAGATTATTTCGAGCGAAAATCAGGATCAACTATTCTAGTAAGATTTCAAATATGTGGTAGGCGTCGTACACCAATGCAAAGCTTATCCTTTGTGCTATTAAAATTTATATATTTAATCTAAAAATCCCTGAAATAAAAAATTACAAATAACTAAAATCGCATTTCTGTAACTGTCGTTCAGTCGTTCAGGTTGTGCAACTCATAAAACTTCAAACACTTGAAGTTTTCTTTTACAATTTGTGTGATTAACAAAGACCATGACTCCAATACAATACTTTTAATTAGAAAAAGAACAAAATTAAACTACACCAGCTCTATAACGTAGAGTGGGCAGAATTAGTGAAACTTTTACAAGTTTTAATAAGGCAAAGACGCGGAGCGTTCTTATGAATAGGCCTGAATGCGGGCGATTAGCGGTTTTCTCAGGTAAAAAATACCTAATGCATGTTCGCGTTAATTCCCGTATATAATATATATTCTTATAAACATGCAACGCGAGTGTTTAAAAGATTCTTTCTCAGGTAAGTCAATTATAACGCTTAGATTGTTTTTTTTTTGTTCTAGGGGAGAAGTATAGTTATTATAGAATTATAGTTGTGTATAAGTATATTTATAGATTATAGCATGTGTGTATAAGTAATGGTTTGAGTTAAACAGAAAATAAATCATCAAATTAACACTAAATAAAAAATTGAATTTTAAATCTTAGAGCTGCCATTCACTGTATTTGCCACCTTTAACGAAAAACTACAGCATATTGCTTAAATTATTGTTAGACTCTCTCGCTTCTCGCTGTCAGTGAGGCCTGCGCTCAACTCCAGGAAGTTTCTGCAGCTTCCTTCCTGAAGCTGTGAAATATTTCAAGGATGCCTTTGCTTTCCTTCGCAAGGGGCAACTGCTGCTTTTAATTCTTTCAATGTTTTGTTACTAAAATATTGTTTGCTTGTCGATAAATGAGATCCTTCAGGATATTAAATTGTGTTTGGCAAGGAAACAGTTGCTGATTCTTTGTAGAGTTATGTTCATTTATCGATAATTTTATCAGAGGTACAATCTATATTTCTTTGGTGTTTTACGAGATTTTAATTACTGACAGACAACGCACAGCCAGCACAGCAGAAAGTATTGGGCATAAGAAGCTGGAATCTGTATAAATAAAATCCTTGCGTTACTGACTGACTGACAGACACGCTACAACCAAAACTATTGGGCGCAGGAAGCTGAAATTTGTCATGTATGTTCCTTGGGGACCGTAGGGGTGCACTAAGAAGGGATTGTCTGAAATTCCCACGTGAACGAGCAAAAATAGTGAATTAAAAAAACGTGCGAGTAGCGTAGCTGCGGCCAGCTTCTATTTAGCATATACGTATACACTAAGAAGGAATATCTCAAAATTCCCAAAGTTTGGAATCGGGCATAAAAAAAAATATGCAGCCGTCCTCGTATAGTACTTTATCAAACGGAGACGTATATATTGTTTGATTAGCCACAACACTTACGTATTAAGTAAACAATCCACAATACATTATAATATTAAAAGATCCGGTATATTTCTCTACATAAAAACCTATACATGTATAAAACAAAAGTTCGTCTGTCTGTCTCGACGGCCACCGTGTCTTTACAGGTGCCACCAACAAACTTGTTCCCAACTCACCAATTTATACTTTGTATTTGCGTAGACTTGAATTAAATTTATACGAAATAAATTTGCGAATGGAGTACTATTGTGGGAATGGAATAAAAAGTTTGCTTCGTTTTATTCGAAAAAAGTAAGTTATTGTGTACAAAAACTAGATCGTAGAAATTATACCATAGTACCAGGTATAACATTGCCCTTGTATTGGTATATTTATTTGTATACACTTATCTTGAAAATGAGCTTGAAAGATTCTACGTATAATCTAGGCAGTAATAATCCATGGAGGAAACCAATAGACTGTATCGCTTCTGCGATACAGTCTATTGAAAAAAAATTGAAAAAAATAATCCTTCTGGATTATTTTTTAAACCCACGGGGTATACAATTGACTTTCGGTAGCTATCATCATCAACAGCCCTACGTACTGTCCCACCGCTGGGCACGAGCCACTTCTAACTTTGAGAAGGGTAAGGCCATAGTCCACCACGCTGGCCAAGTGCGGGTTGGCAGACTTTACATGTCTTTCGAGAACATTACGGAGAAACTCTCAGGCATGCAGGTTTCCTCACGATGTTTTCCTTCACCGATAAGCAAGCGATAATTAACAATTTAATACGCACTTAACTCCGCACTAACATTGGTGCGTGCCGTGGATTCGAACCCGAGACCCGCTGCGTAGTAGTCTGTCGGTGTCTCCACTCGGCTATCGCTGCTTTTTTTTTCGGTAGCTAAGTGCGCGTATAAAAATACGTTACGTACTGTTCAATCTGGCAGAGTCAGAAAGTTAACTCTTGGCTGTGAGGCGAAGGTGTTCGATATTACAGAAATAGCGCTAGTATAATTTACAGAAATTTACATTGAAGTAGTGAAGTCATACATACATACATACATAGACTCACGCCTGTTTCCCCGAAGGGGTAGGCAGAGGCATATTAAACGCCCACTTTTCGCCAGTGTTTCGATCCCACGTAATAGGTGGCGAGCCTATTGCCGGTTATCGGGATATTTTGTTTGCCAGAGCCTCGTCCGTTGATCGGCAGGTGCACCACTTGCAGGTGAGGTTGGCTTGGGACCCTAAGTTCTTGGTGGGGACCCTATGCACCCAATAGTGAAGTCATTGAGAGTCATATCTAACTTCAAGGAGAGTCAGCAACTTTTTTATTTTTGCGTTGTCAATAAAGCATTATTTGACTAAAAGTGTGGTTATGAAGCATGTGCTTCATTTCAGCCGTCCTCCACTGCTGGACATAGACGTGTCCCAAGGCGCAGACCGATGTTAAGCCGCCGGCATCCAATCGCTCAGCGCGATTTGGATTAAACAGATCATCGGTATACTATTACCACCTACCCTACCCTACCCTTTTATAATTAACTAGAGGACGCCAGCAGCTATGCCTGCAATTTTTTAAATTTACCCGTTTTGGCCGATCCCGTGGGCATTTCGGGAAATCCCTTCTTAGTGCACCCCTACGGTCTCCAAGGAACATACATGCCAAATTTCAGCTTCCTGCGCCCAATAGTTTCGGCTGTAGCTTGTCTGTCAGTCAGTCAATAACGCAAGGATTTTATATATTAAAATAGGGATATTTTTAACAGCGTATCAAAAATGTTATGTAACACACTAAAGTGAGTTACGCAAAAAACTTTATTATTTCACTAAAATACTGACTTGCACACTAAAATACTATTTGTACACCAAATATGATGATCTTTTTACAAAATATCATTTGGTATGAAAAGTTTCGTCCGTTCGGGAAACTTATCCACTCAGAAAACTTAATAGGTTATGTTAAGTTCTCTTGAGACCCTGCTCCCAAAAATAGGAGCCTTGCGAAGCAGGGCTCCGTCAACTTAGCTTAGTGGTGCAATTAGTATTTTTGGTGGAAAATTAGTATTTTTGACTAACAGTTAAATACAACCCATTTAAATATAAGAAAGCTCAAAAACGTACATTTCATAAAAAACACACATATTAAAGCGCCAATGAACTTAAGCAGTCCCGTACCAGATATATTTCGATAGCAAATAAACAACCAAATACTAAATAGCTATATTAAAAGCTGTGGGTAGCCGACCCATCTTCGCGAAGCAATCAGGTAAGTGGCTCGTATTTTATAGGATTTGTCGGTACCACGGGTTCGATTCCCCGTTTAAGCGAATTATAAAACCGGAGTAGAGCGGTCGTTTTGTCTAGCCGGCTTTTACTGAGTCTGAAATTTATTTTAACGTCCCCTTGGATTGGGTTAGAGTCGCTTTTAGATATTTTTGTGCAACTTAGTTCTGATTTTAGAAAGTACTAGCTTCTGCCCGCGGCATAGCCCGCGTGGGCGCTCAGACAAAACAAAAGGTATTTCTTAGGCTATTATGATGTATAGCTTACATTGCTGTTAAGTTTTACCAAACTCTGTACCTAATGGAAGGAAAGAGGAACCCACCACGCACCCTCGGATTGACCACCCCAACTATTGCAATAGAAAAAGGTTGGCAATACTGAACTCCTCTAAAAGGATAAGGTATATAGGAATGGTATGGGTTCCAGGAAGATACCTGACTTGCAGTATCCCACTGTATGCGCCGACTATTCTTCGACACGTGTTTCGCCAGGAGCGATGGGCAGCGACTGTTGCCCATCGCTCCTGAGGATTCTGTTCATTAGGTTACAATGGAGTTCCGCCAAGTAACGCCTGATGCAATCAACTATATCAAACTCTGTTCATTAGGTTAAGCCTAAAAGACAAATTTGGACTTCGATGTATAATAAAGATATGAAAAAGAAAGTGGATATTCTCATGAATATCATCATCATCAGCCAGTCGTATTCCACTGCTGGACATACGCCTGTCCAATGGCACCTCATTGAACCAGATTTTCAAATAAAGTATCAAACACACTATTGTGGGTGTAATATTACACCTCTGCCTACCCCTTCGGGGATACAGGCGTGAGACTATACAAAGAACACAATTCTTGTCCTGTCTCAACGACCTTACCAAAAACATTCAAGCCAAAACAATATCAGGACAATAAAATAGTTAGAAGCAATATGAAAAAGTAGGTATATGTAAATATAAGTATTGGTATAAGATCATTACATCAATAACTACTTGATTGTGACCATGCTCTTGGGACACAAGTTTTTCTCGTTTCCTTCGACTCGTATTAATTTCATTGTTTACTAAACTTGGCAAAGGAAAACGTTGGTTGGGCCGAGTGATCTAAGAAGGAACGAAAATGTGATAATATTTAGTAGATATGTTTCACTAAAGCCCGGTCTCACTACCTCTAGATAGGCCTTATCTTCCAGATAAATAAGAAATCGGAAGGTAATTTGTACATACATACATACATAGACTCACGCCCGATAATTAAAAGCTAAATTATTTATAGTCAAATAAACAATCACACAAATTACCTTCAAGGGTGCATAGGGTTCCCACCAAGAACTTAGGGTCCCAAGCCAACCTCACCTGCAAGTGGTGCACCTGCCGATCAACGGACGAGGCTCTGGCAAACAAAATATCCCGATGAGCGGCAATAGGCTCGCCACCTATTAGGTACGTGGGACCAAGTACTGGCGAAAAGTGGGTGTTTAATATGCCTCTGCCTACCCCTTCGGGGATTCAGGCGTGAGACTATAAATAAAAAAAAATATCCATGATTTTAGTTCACAATATGTAGTTATTATTTTACTAAACGTGCTCCAGTGGATAGCGTATGCGACTGCTGATCGGAGGTCCCGGGTTCGATTCCTGGGTCGGGCAAAAGTGTTACTGGGTTTTTCCGAATACTCCGTAAAGCCCGGAGTCTGGTGATGTGCCCTGTAACGGCAATAGCATCGTCCCCTATTACGTGGGACAAAGAAAAAATTAAATTCATGGCGAAATGTGGGTGTAATATTTACACCTCTGCCTACGCCTTCGGGGATTCAGGCGTGAGACTATAAATAAAAAAAATATCCATGATTTTAGTCCACAATATGTGTTATTATTTTGCTAAAAGCGCCACATTTTTTTCACTATTCCTATTTTTAAAACCCGTCAAGGTACGTAGGGACAATTATTATTTTACTACTTTAATAAATAAACTTAAAGTAAGTAAAAAGAAATGAGTTTTACTTCTTCACATGGAGCGCCTGCTAGTAACATTAAAATATGCAATTTATTATTTTTTGCAGACCTAGAATATTTATAAAATGAAATATTTTCACACGGTTTTACAGCACAAAACTGCACAGCATCCTTTTGTGGATCTTTGCGTAGATATTTTCATAGATGCGGATGTCAAATATGACTTCCTTTACATGGTCGGTCTATACGAACGTAGACGTGCTTAGCGCATATTTTACTTTGTGTTTGACCAGACTAAATGTGACTATATTCAGATGAACCAAATATTACAGAAGAATTTACTTATTCAAATGATAACGTCTTATTACCATTAGACTTAGCTCCGCCTGAGTAGGAGTTGGTTAGTGTTAAAAAGGATAGGTCTTCAATCTTCAACCACCCAACTCCACAGAGTAAATCTTACCATAAGATGTTCTTTATGACGTGAAAGAAGGACAAACGAACACCCTTTCGCATTTATAATATTAGTGCTATTCGCTCCTTCCGGAATAGGAGACGAGATTCCGGATAAGTACGGAATGTACATTTTAATCTTAGCTAAACCTGCAACCTGAACAGCCATTGTTGCTCCTGTTGTACGCATTAATCAAAGAAGAAAATACACGATTATAACAGTGTAGTTCAAAATTTTAGCAATCAAACACAGAAATAAATATTTCTAAATTACACTATTAGCATCCATATGTGAAGAAAAATCTCTGCATACGTCTTGTAGCATATCGTGAGCACGAGGGATTGTGAGATTCATCACAGTCAATATTTGTATGGCGAATTACTATCAGAGTTAAAAATACTACTATATAATACTGTATTGGGACCAATATTTTTAATTCTGTTCCTTAATGACTTTATAGAAAATCAAATACCGGAGACGAAACTCATCATTTTTGCTGATGATACTAACGCCATAATATCTGCTGGTAATATAACTGAACTCGAAGCAAAGACTAATAATATATTGAAAGAATTTGAAAATTGGTTTGGCACAAATAATTTATTATTGAATGTCAAAAAAACCAAATGTTTATTGTTTAGGTCAACGGTACGATGACGGTACGGAACAGGGATAGTCTACATGTAGAATCGTGCGGTAACGCTGTAGAAGTGGTCGACAATGTAAAATTTCTGGGGATACATATAGACGCCTTATTGAATTGGAAAGAGGAGATATTGTCCTTAACAAATTCAGTAAGTTCAGCATGCTATGCTATAAGAAGCTTGAGGGACATTATTACGTTGCCTCAGCTAAAGATTGTATATGTCGCTTTAGTCGAATCTAAACTCAGATATAGTATTGAATGCTGGGGTAACAGCTATAATTACAACACAAACTCAGCATTTGTAATGCAAAAGAGAGCTATCAGGACTATTTTAAGACTAAATCAAATGGATTCATGTAGGGAATATTTCATTAAGCTTGAAATTCTAACAGTACCGTGTCTATATCCTGGTCCTATTGAGCAATCTAGTAAAATATCTAGGCAAATATGAAACTGATACTGAACGAGAAATCAGAGCAAGTACGCGCAGAAAGGATTTGCAGCATATTATTCAACCAGAATTAAATGTAGTTCAGCATAGTCGTAGTTTTCAGTCTATCAGTTTGTATAATAAGTTACCTACTGAATTTAAAATTATTTATAGCCCAAATATTTTTAAAACCAAACTGAAGGCGTATTTATTGCAAAGAGGGTATTACAGCGTTGATGAATTTAGAAACGACAAAATTTTTTTAATTTAATAATAATAAAAATTATTCTGTTAGTTCATTCATATTTTATTATTGTTCTTATTGTTTTTATTTGTAATAATTTATAATGGTATTCAATGAATAATGTAATTAATGTATTTATTTTAGTGTGTAATAATTGTGTGTAAATGTGTATTAGTTTAAGAATCTTGTAACTGTATTTTCAACACAAATGTATATTTTTTAAGAAATAAATGACTTATGACTTATGACTTACCTTCAAACTGCTACAACTACAGGATGCAGTACACGACAACTTTCAAACCCATAACAAAACTTACAAAAACAAAGCTATGTAAAATGCAGCAACAAACCCCAGTTTTATATACTAAAAGCGTACTGCTATCTCAAGTAACTAGCTGCCCAGCTTATTGTCGGAGGTGGAACTCAGTTGAATTGCAAATGACATGCAAGGTACCACTTGTAGAGGATAGTTCCACTCTTTCTACGTATATTATTATACCGATATGGACACTGCGACCTCTGAGAACTTCTAATTGTGGTAATAGAAGTAGACACGTTTTTTTAATCTCATGTGGTTAGTGGATAAGAGAATTCTGTTTAATAAATGAGGCTGAAGTATTGTTGCTTATATTGCACGAAGAAAGTACAATATTTTTTATGTCATAAAGATAAAAGAAGTCTGAATTTGAAATTGGCATCGATATATATGTAATGGAAATTGGATGCATAGAAATGTGTATTTTGCCTTATAGCATGGGCAATGATTTAAATCCAATTTTCTTCATGATTATTATCTCAGTCAAAAACGTCCACTGCTGATAACGGGCCTCCCCTGGGCTATCCACATAGACCGATCTTCAGCGAACCTGCATCCAACTACTGCCCGCGATCCAAACAAGATTATTGGTCCACGTTGTGAAGGGCACTACTGCTGCGAGGGCCACCACTCAAGAGCCGTCTGCTCCAACGGAGATCGCTCTTTCGAGCTATGTGTCCTGCTCTTTGCTACTTACATACATAGACTCACGCCTGTTTCCCGGAGGGGCAGGCAGAGACTACGGACCGCCATTGGCAACGATCCTGATACCTCTCTTGCTCCATTCACTCCCATCAAGTTTCTCATGCATGCTCTTCTGTTAAAGGTACTTCTGACATGTCCTTTTTTTTGGATGTCTCCAATCTGGTTATAGAACGTCCGCCTAGGTCTTCCTGTTTGTACCGTCCGATTCACTTTGCTACTACAGCTGGACTATTCGGTCATTACATTTTCTATCTGGATTAGAGTTGGTGTATCTTTATTTTATTAACATTAAATAGCCAAGAATGAATAAATGCATTTTTAGTAACCTGCAAAATTATCTCAAATATTATTCACTATATTAGTTACTATTCCGTTTTACAATCAGTATTGCGTAAAAACCGAACAGTGTGTATCGGATAGAACTTCCTTTTAATACTACGATAAGGTTTAAAATTGCGTTCCAAACAATGTAGACCCCAACATAAGCTAGAATAACGCTTTCCAATTACTGTGACCACACATATAAAAACCTTTGTACACCTATAAATAACATCGGAATAGCCTCTATCATACCCGAAAATCACTAAAAATATTACACAACATTTCACCACTCATTTTTTCTAAAGAACAGAGGAGCCTAAAAAACATTTCCAATACATTGTGCACCCTTACTTAGAATTCAATATCTGTGATAAGATATCAGTGGAAATTCTGTCATAACTTGGAAGAGCGCTATTCTGTGTCCTTGGGCATTTTCAGTCATTGTTTGTCGCTATTTTTTCTTTCCCATCTTGCTGAAAGGTTTTGGCTTTATTTATCGGTAGTCTGATAAAAAATAAGTCTTTGAAAGGCACTATGGTTCCTGTCCTGTGACATTTAAATCGAGGTTATTCAAGACCCTCTTGAAAAAATATGTAGATAGCTTTTTAGTCTTTTTGTTTGTTGTTTTCGGTACTGTGACTTTGGTTTGTAAAATATTTAATGTCGTTATTTTTTATTTTATTTGTTTTCTATTTATTCAGAGTGTTATGCATCTGTGACGTGGTTAAGCGAAACTATACAATTTGCAAGTGACTTAGTTAAAGAGGTTTCGGCACGTATCAATATTATATGGTTATTTTTTTTTTTATTTATAGACTCACGCCTGTATCCCCGAAGGGGTAGGCGTAATATTACACCCACATTTCGACATGACTATTTAGGTCCCACGTAATAGGGGGCGAGCCTATTGCCGTTACCGGGCACATCACCAGACTCCGTGATGCTACTGAGAATTCGGAAAAACTCAGTAACACTTTTGCCCGACCCGGGACCTCCGATCAGCAGTCGCATACGCTATCCACTGGACCACGGAGGCAGTATATGGTTTAAATGCCCAAAACACATCTTAAACCGTTTGAGTCTAGAATTATGGATCTAGGCCTTAAAAAAAAGCTATCTCTTAGAGGTTCAAAGAGCAGTCACTTGATCGAAAATCATTTTTATGCAAAATCTGGTGATACTAGAAAGCAGACCCTGGGCAAGCGAGAAGGCTCGTTACAATTTCTTTACCAATCACCGAATCATAATCACCAGGCTCACGATAATAAAGAATCTTATACTAATCTTATACTAATATAAAAAGCTGAAGAGTTTGTTTGTTTGTTTGTTTGTTTGTTTGTATGTTTGTTTGTTTGGTTGAACGCGCTAATCTCAGGAACTACTGGTCCGATTTAAAAAAATCTTTCAGTGTTAGATAGTCCATTTATCGAGGAAGGTTATAGGCTACATAACATCACGCTAAGAGCGACGGGAGCAGAGCAGTAGCCTTAAATAACGCGGGTGTAACCGCGGGCATCGTTTAGTATAATTATAAAGCTGAAGAGTTTGTTTGTTTGTTTGTTTGGTTGAACGCGCTAATCTCAGGAACTCCTGGTCCGATTTGAAAAAATCTATCAGTGTTAGATAGCCCATTTATCGAGAAAGGCTAAAGGCTATATAACATTGCGCTATGAGCGACGGGAGCGGAGCAGTAACCTTAAATAACACGGGTGTAACCGCGGGCATCGTCTAGTAAACAATATGTGGCACTTTAAAACGACCACTTATAAATCAAGCAGTTAATACCATAAATAAATCAAAGCATGTTCACACCGTACTTCTGATAGTGACTTTGTAACCCCATAGTATTGAAATGAGTCACTTTAAGCTCGCCACATATCATTATGTTAGCACAGACCGTTGGAGGGCGCTTCAACTGCACTTCAGGAGTAGGGGCGCATGCCTTTGTGCGGAGAGTTGGACAGTGCAGTATGTGATAATAGAATTTGTGTGATGCACCTGGTTTGGTATGAAATTTAATACATATCTTGCGTAGTAGAGCGATCGTTATATTGCTAGTAGATTTTGGTTTAAACCCACGGCGCAGAAAACTCACTTCCTGAATAAAATCTAATTATTAATTAGCACCTGCTAAGCGATAAACGACATTATGTGGAAGCCAAAGTTCACCAAAGCGTTTCCAAAACGTTTGTCTATTCGCACTTGGCCAGCCTATTGCGCTACGACCAAACTCGCATTTTACATGTGTTTTGAGACGTATTACAATTGCATTATGGAGAACTCAGTAGGTTGCCACACGACGTTTTTCTTCGCCGTTTAGCAAGCGGTAATAAACAATTTAATACGCAATAAACTTCAAAAAGTCAATGGTGCGAGTCGTGGGTTTGAATCCTAGACCCTTTGCGTAGCAGTCGGTTTACCGTTCAAATATTTTTTTAAATAACTGATTATAATAATTTCCTTATATTTTCGTATAATTACGGGCTATAGACCGGTTACATAAATATTACTGTAATTATAATAAAGCTCATTTGAAATCGACGTAAAGTAACAGTACCTAAACTGTTGCGTTTCGTTCGATGATTGAGAGTGCCGGAGGCCCTATCCCCGATTCCTTCTCCCTTATCCCACTCCTCATCCTATCCCTTTTCCGAACCCCAAGGGGCGGCAACGCACTTGTGACTCCTGTGGTGTTGCTTTTGTCTATGGGCGGCGGTAATGGCGATCCGTCTGCTCGTTTGCCGCCTATTACTATAAAAAAAGTATATTTTGTACTCAATTCTGCCGTTACCGATTGACGGACTGATTTATAACAAAGTACAGTCACAAGCAAGAATGCGCTGACATTTGGCATGTAAGTTATTTGCGAACCGTGACTGTGCACTCATAAAGAATCGTCCGAAATTCCCATGGGATCATGGCAAATTATACGTTTTACAGTTGAAATTAAGGGAAAAAACGTTATCTAACTTATCGTCTAGTATAATAAAATACATTTCCCTGTTCTCTATAAAATCATGGCAACCCCACGTTAACCCCGTGCCACCATTATGTGGGAGGATCCGACACTTGACTCGAAAGTGTATCGGCCGGCTGCCACTAGCATAGTGCCCGGCATTCACTCGGCTTTCGATAAAATGTTCATAAAAACTTTACGTAGGTATAGAATATTCCTTTTTTTATGTAGAAACTTTTAGTCTGCGATTTTACTGGTTAGATGTGTGATAAAATTGTTTGCATTTGGATACGTATGTGATCGTAATGTTTAACATTCGATTTTTGATTTTTTGATTGACACAAAACACACCTAAACTTACGTCAGAAGCACACAAAGTGTTTTCTCGTGTGGGGACCAAATCCACAACATGTAACGGCAATAGGGCCGCGTCCTATAACGTGGTAACTAAAATTCATAAAATGGCAAAATTTTGGTGAAATATTACACCACTACCTAACCCTTCGGGAATACAGGCGTAAATATATAATAATAAAATACAATGACAAGCTCATAACAAGACCCAACCTTAACTGTATACCGAACCAGTTATTAATAATATGGTTATTAAATATACTTGTTTTACCGATCATAGATGCAGATAGTAACACAGATCGCTCGAGGCATAAATACCGATCGGTTAAGTGCAAAGTATAGATTTTAATAATAGGTAAGAATACCATGGGAAACCCACACATGGCCATTAACTCTAACTAGGCAGATCTTATACTTAATATATAAAGCTGAAGAGTTTGTTTGTTTGTTTGGTTGAACGCGCTAATCTCAGGAACTACTAGTCCGATTTGAAAAATTTCTTTCTTCTTTCTTTCTTTCTTCAGATAGCCCATTTATCGAGGAAGGTTATAGGCCATATAACATCACGCTATGACCGACGGGAGCGGAGCAGTAGCCTTAAATAACGCGGGTGTAACCGCGTTATTATTATTATACCTGAGGGAAACGAATCCGAGACCACAGGACCCGCAGTCACTTACACGACTACTGAAGCAATAAAGAAATTATACAGAAACACTGACAGGCTAGTTTAGAAGAAAAACTAAAAATAAATTTTGGAGATATGAGAATATAACAAATAGCCTACCACTTACAGACCTAAATTCTTCATTATGATTACCGCAAATTTCGTCCATTATTTTTTATTTTATTTTATTTTTATTCGGGAAACAAACAGATACAATACAGATAAAATTACTTAAAACTAAACCATACACAATTCCGTGTGGAAGGGATGGATTCCTTGGATTAAGAATACGGAATGTCACCACCCCATATCATCCCATGTGAGTCGTAAGAGCCGACAGAGGGAGCATATTATGCAGAGAACAGCACTGTAAGAGAAGGAAAACTTGATACAAACCCTATACCAACCCGTTTGGCCAGCGTGGTATAGTAGGCCATTTCGTCCTTTCAAAGGAGAGGCCTAGTCCAGCAGTGGACTGTTAATGGCTGATGATGATGATGATGATTATGATGAAACCATACACAATCCAATAACAGTTTCCACATATTGGCATAACATAAGCGCCAAACGATTATCCAATCGTAATATTATTACAAACGCAAATATTTATGACGATGGATGTAAGCGTAGGCTTTTTTGTTTTTTTTTTAATATTTCTCCTGGTTTAAGATTTAATCCTGTGTAGCGGGGGACTTTACACAAATGCAAACAGGAGACAAAAAGTACACCAAGTGGTGGGGCGGCCACTTAGACCACTACGCCACTGTGCAGTCAAGAATCAAAATAATAATAGCTGAAAGGCTGATAGTAACGATAACCGATACCCACATACCCGCCTGCCTCCGTGGTCCAGTGGATAACGTTTGGGACTGCTGACCGGAGGTCCCGGGTTCGATTCCCGGGTCGGGCAAAAGTGTTACTGGGTTTTTCCGAATACTTAGTAGCAGACCGGAGTCTGGTGATGTGCCTGGTAACGGTAATAGGCTCGCCCCCTATTTCGTGGGACCTAAAAATTCATGGCGAAATGTGGGTGTAATATTTACACCTCTGCCTATCCCTACAAGGATACAGGCGTGAGACTATATAAATAACATACTCGCAGCAACAGCGACCGCTGCAGCCGTGGGCAGAAACTACCATTCCATAAAAGGGTACTTGCTTTGCCTATTGCCTTCCCTGGCTCATTCTTGCTAAACCTAGTGAGGTCCTAAGTACCATTTTTGGCAAAAACCTGATATTATGACAATAGATTATAAATTAAACCTGGTGTTCGTTAAGTTGTCGTCGCAAGATGAAAATGGGAGAAAGTTTGGCTGTTCGCCAAACCACGCTTGTGTTGCTCGGTCACACCTTTGCCACATGTAGCGGCGGGAAAATTGATTCTCCTTTCTTTAAAAAGATTATTTAGCTTCTGGAATAACTTGGCAAGTGTGGACAGGACGTAGGGGATGACCTAAGCGGACGTTCTCTAACCAGATTGGAGATATCCTAAAAACAGGACAGGTTAGAAGTACCCTGAACAGAAGAGCATGCATGAGGAATCTGATGGGAGTGAATGAAGCAAGAGAGATACGTCAGGATCGTTGCAAATGGCGTTTCGTAGTCTTTGTCTACCCCTCCGGGAAACAGGCGTGAGTCTATGTATGTATGGACTAACTTATTGGTCTAGCGGTTAGTAAGATTTTTGCCTCATGCTAGAAGCAATAAGGTGTTTTGCCTTCCACCTACTTCCTAGGCACAAAAATATGATTTGAATTAACCGATGTTAAAATTCGAGATCGTATTTGACTATTTTGATTGGCAATTTTTTGTGACACATCTCTACCTATTATTAGAAATACGAGCAGGTTCTCAATTCGTTAGTATTTCCTTTTATGATTTATGAAGCAATGTCAGAATGCCGTCATTTAATTAATCGAATTCTAAAAATATTTTGTTTTACGAAATGCTATAATTTCCTGTTTAAAGGAATGGAATTTAAAGTATTTTGTTTATTGTAAATTATTACCGAGAGAGGAAATATTTTTAATGTAAATTATTACGGAGACATTTTCATGGAAGACTTCAGTGTCGTCATCATCGTGATGGCGTTGAGTTGTCATTCAAGAGTTTCACCCCAAAACCCCGCGATCCACTGTCAGTTGCCAGAGTTAACAGAATATTACATTGTTAGCAAAATGACTGCAGTCAGACATTAGAAAACATCACATGTTTTGAAAAATCATAATTTCATAACTTCACGCCTTTATCTCCGAAGGGGTAGGCAGAGGTGTATTAGACACCCACACTGCGCCAGTTATGTTTCGGTTCCAATGTCATAGGGGGCGAGTCTATTGCCATCTACCGAGCACATTATTAAGCGAGCGATAATTAATATTCTTAATACACACATAGCTTCGCAAAGTATGAGATGTGTGCCCGGGGTACCTAGGGATCGAACCCGAGACCATTGGCAGTCCGTTACGTACACCACTGGGCTATCGCCGCTGTTTATTGTTTTGAAAAAACAGACAGTTTAGAAAGAGCAAAAGAATTTAAGATTCTTTCCAAAAATCATGTCGCCTTGCACTTTATTCAATGCATGTGTCAATGCGATATTTATGCATTACATCCCGCACAATGCAAGCATACGAAGTTTGAAGTTGTTTGATATCGCCGCCGTATGTACGTGACCGTTTTGGGTTTCACTTCACATCTGTGGCGCCAAATATCTCAGTTGAATGTCGTGTTTTCTTCATGTTTTAGAGTGAAAAGACTGATAAGTAGTTATACATCATGTTGCCTTCTGCAGTTTACAGGCTGCTCTTTTGGGTCACAATAGCATTGTGTATCAATGGCTATGAAGATTGGCCTACTATAATACCACGCAGGCCAGACGGGCTGATAGAGGCTTTCATGTCAAGTATTTCGTCTCTTCTCAAAGATACTAATTGGTGTCGTGTATTTTCCTTAGCCTTCATCTCGAACGACACCCTAGGCCTTCATAATACGCCACACGGATAAAGAAGAAAAAAAAATTGGGCAAGTACGAGTCGGACTCGCGCACGAAGGGTTCCGTACCATCATCTATAAAAGAAAATCACGTTCGTTGTATGTATACTTAAATACTTTTTAAGTTTCTACCTGTTTATTAAGATCGAGTAATAAATTGCCTAAAAATTATGTTTGTTGTATGGGAGCCCCCCTTTATTATTAACTTTTTTTAATTAATTGTTTATTTTGAAAGGTAATATAGAACTTCATATTCTGTGAACATTTAAAGCGTCTACCTGTTACAGTTAGTAATTTTGAGCAAAAAATACGAAAAAAAACACGTTTTTTGTATTGGACCCCCCCTTAATATTTTTTTTATTTTTTATTTTTAGTATTTGTTGTTATAGCGGCAACCGAAATACATAATTTGTGAAAATTTCAGCTTTCTAGCTATCACGGTTTATAAGATACAGTCTGGTGACAGACAGACGGACAGACAGACAGACAGACAGCGGAGGCTTAGTAATAGGGTTCCGTTTTTTACCTTTTAGGTACGGAAGCCTAAAAAAGGAAAAGAAAAATAATTTTATTCTCAACACGCAAACAAATAAAAATCACAATTAAAACAAAATGTGTGGCGTGTCACAACAGGGTATAGTTCAGCATTTGTCAGGCAGATGCCTGACGCTGATTTCCAACTATGCCCTTGAGTAACTATATAAAAGAAAACTTACTTGTAAAGCTTATAAGGGCATACAACAGACATCCACCTTCATAATGCCCAAATATCACACATTCCTAGTATAATACGGATTGTCTTTAAGTCTTCGGCCTTGAAAAGCTAGTATCTGCTTTAACTCTAGCCAGATTTCGTACCAAAATTAGCAAGGTTGTTCAACTTCCGTTCTATCCTTTTCTAACCAATCTAATTAAAAAGTGATAAAGTTATCGCCTGCATCCATCAACACTAATTCAAATCAAATAATTTATGATTCGCCTAAGGTTTTCCGGTACACATCAGAGTTGTTTACTTGTGTATCAAGAGCACAGCCCACGCACACATCTATATGGTTATTAAGTTACGCAATTTCATTCTATCAATGAATGAATATTCTGTTCAGATAACGATGAAGATTACCATGAGTTTCAATATTATATTGAGTTATATTTCTCTTTTTATTGATAAAAGCAACGAATGATACGGGGGACTTTACATAAATTCAATTGACGTATTAAATTAAAATGTCGAAAAAGAGAAAATATGGAGCACGTTTCGCCGTCGCGCGTCGGTCCCGGCTGTCATGAAGATCTTTGACAGCCATTACCTATAGGAAGCCGGTATCTCTGAATAAACTGACACTAGTCTAAACGATGGAATATCCATAACCCTTTAGATTGCGGAGGTCAGACAGGCAGGCAGGCTGGAAAAGCTAATATTCAGTCTAATCTGCAGGCCGATTCAGAATGTCACGACAAGTAATCGTACGATATGTCAAATTATTGTCCTCGTCTTTTAGCCGCCTATCAGAGATATTTTGAACAAATATTCATTGAATTCGGTTTTAAATTTATTAATTTACTTTATACTGAATGCTTAAAATTGATAGGAAATGCGATAGTTTTGACAAAACATGAGGTAGCCCGTTTGACAATTAACGGAATCGAATGTCAAATGAGATATCGAAAGATTCTGAATCGCCCCCCTGGTTAGACTAGTAAGTGGACACCGGGTTGCAACAGGGATGACGCTAGGAGGATGATTATGAATGTCTGTATGTAATACTTATAACTAAATATTAGCCTCTGTGGCATTATTAGTCGTTGCAGTGTGTAGAGAGGGACAAAGAAAGTTTCCACCAGCGACTGAAGTCGTGAGCAAAGCTAAAGTAAACTAAATAATTAACTAATACATTCGAGGTTACTTGCATTCTTGCCTATCCATACTATCCCACGATACTATACATCATAAAATGATCACCAATCCATTAGCGAGGTGGCCGATGTAACTGTACTACTTAACATAAATGATTGATCAATCTGTGCCGACGAAACTTCGTGCATATGCATGTGTTTATACTTCATGTTGTAAGATGACTGTTTTATTGGCATTCCTAAAGCTTTGTACTTGAAGTTACTCTTTAAAACGCAAAGTACAAATCAGGTTCGCTCGCTCGTTTGTCTAAATCAATAAAAAAGAAGAAAACGCAACTTATGTCTAATTCCTTCAAAGAAAAAAGCCAGTTCTAAATCTTTAATATAACGAATATCTTAAAAAAATAACTATGCCTTCGTATATCAACTAAATATAGGGATCTCACCTTATCAATGATTGTCTTCAAGTTAGTTTGTTTTTTATTTGTGCAGATCTCAGAGAAAAGTCAGCGGTTGAATATGATTTAATTAGTAGTAGAGTTAAGTACGAAACCAAAAATGTATACAAATCTTATTATTTCCCTGTTTCTATTCTCGCAAGAAACTCGCTCGTAGAACATTAACTTCGCAATACTGTAGTAGTTCTATAGTACGTTCATCTTCATTCATATCCAAGGAGAGTGGGCGTAAAGCCGTTATCCTAAACTAGTTTGGATTATACTGAAGTAAGGCTGCGTTTTCACTAGAGATCAGTGAGGCAGCTAAACAGCTCAGTAGGTAATAGATATAATCTGTCAAGCAGACGGTCTAAGATTCGAGTCCAATGTGCATCTATGCATCACCGGCTATACGATAAAAAAAGTTGTGGCTTGTTCCGTTTCTCGGACATTTGATTGATTCGGCCCGGTTAATCTGAACTTCCGTAAACATCGTTGGCAGCCGTTACGGTGATAATCCCTTCATAGATTTTCTAATAATAGATAAGACGATACAATAATTTACACTAGTTAAATCACTGCATCGCCTAATCTAAATTATAGCCATCTCTTTAGGCTACTAAAATCATTATCTGACTGCAGTTATTGTGTTTTTTTTATATTAATAGGCGGCAAACGAGCAGACGGATCGCCTGATGGTAAGTAATTACCGCCGCCCATGGACACAAGCAACACCACAGGAGTCACAAGTGCGTTGCCGCCCCTTGGGGTTGGGAAAAGGGATTGGATAAGGAGTGGGATGAGGGAGAAGAAATAGGGGACAGGGCCTCCGGCACTCTCACTCACCGAACGAAACGCAACAGTTTAGGTACTGTTACTTAACATCGATTTTCTTTGAGAGGGTGGTACTTCCCCGGTCAAGCCGACTCGTTCATGCTGAAATCAGCAAGGCTCTACTACCGTTAAGAGTTGTGTAAAACCTAATATTTTGTCAGTTTTGGTTAGACTAGCAAGCGCACGCCTCGGTTTCTTGGTCGAAGTATTGGGACGTAACTTTGTTAACTTCAGGACGATGATGAAATATGCAGCAGTATGAGAAAGAAAGAAAGCTAAAGAAATATAAATATGATATTGGTGTTTACGTGGCCTTACCCGTGACCACGCGTATGGATATTATGGATAACCTGTTCAAATTTTACGTCTTCTTGAGATTTCCTCATTGATAAAAATGTTAATATTATTCTAGTATCTGGGAGGTGTAAGGTCAATCGGTTGATCATATTTTATTGCATTTTAAAGTTATGGTCTGCCTTGGCTTCGCGTGGCTTTGGCCACGTGGAGAGTCGGTACGCTTACCGATTCCATACCACTGGATACAATTGGTATATTATCATATTATTACACACTTATCCTAAGAAATCCTTAATCCAATCTCTCATGTCAGCCTAGAGACGTCCACTGCTGGACATAGGCCTCCTCCAAGGTTCTCCATACAGACCGATTTTGAGCCGCCCGCTTCCAACCGCTTCCCGCGATCTTAACCATTAATCCAATCTCATATACATATATATCAAGTTAAGACTATAAAATATCCTACCAGCAAAATCTTAATATATAAAATCCTTGCGTTACTTACTGACTGACAGATATGCTACAGCCGAAACTATTGAGCGTAGGAAGCTGAAATTTGTCATGTATGTTCCTTGGGGACCGTAGGGGTGCACTGAGAAGGGATTTCCCGAAATTCCCACGGGATCGGCCAAAACGGGTAAATAAAAAAAATGCAGGCGTAGCTGCTGGCGTCCTCTAGTGTAAATATAAACCATGAGGATGGCTCAGTGGTTTGAGAGCTTACCTTACCAATATAGAATACCTTAGTCAATCTCCACATTGTGGTGGACATCCAGAACCTACTACTACTACCCTATTAACTAACCTATTTACTACTTTCATTAGCGACTTGAGCAAATTAAATCATCAATAGGCTGGGTAGATACCGCAGCATAACTATCTTGACTCCAAAACTTTCAACTGATCCACCGACGCACAAAAAAAATAATTTAAACCGATTAACAAGAATTAACGCCTCCATTTAAAAACCACAAATATTCCGCTTAATATGTGTGTCAGGTATCAAGTAAATATCCATATAAGGTAACAAATAACCAAGTAACAAGATACCAATATTACCATAATTGGGTGCTGAGCACGTGGGATGTTCTAAACAAACTCATTGGGAAATCTTCGAGAGGAACACCCGCCCACGCAAGTTGTGTTGTAAGAACCTGTAGGGAAACTTGATGAGTATAGGGTACTTGACATTAAATTTAGGTTGTTGTTGATTGGATGTTGTTGTTATGAAACCGTTCAATTTAAAAATTAGAAGTGATAACTGTCAAACAGTAACGATACTAAGATGACGACAAATGCGACTCACGGTCCCAATATTTAATTTTCTTTTTTAATTGACTCACGCCTGTATCCCCGAAGGGGTAAGCAGAGGTGTAATATTACACCCACATTTCGCCAGGAATTTTTAGGTCCCACGTAATAGGGGGCGAGCCTATTGCCGTACCGGGTACATTACTAGACTCCGTGCTGCTACTGAGAATTTCCCAACGGAAAAACCCGACCTGGGATACGAACCCGGGACCTCCGATCAACAGTCGCATACGCTATCCACTGGACCACGGAGGCAGTCACTGAGCATAAAAGTATGGTTTTCATCAATCAACTTTCTTACTGTTGTATTTGCCCATTTTAAAAAATCATTAAACTGTGGTTTATGACCAATGAGGATAGATTATTTAAGGGCACATTCTTATAAAGATAGATTCACAAAAATACAGAAATGGTACAGTTGCACACACTACTTTGGGCATTATGAAAGTTATTTTCTGTTAACGTTACGCAGTATTATAAAGCAATGCAATAATTCAACTTCAGCTTAACCAATAATAGAATTTCAATGAACTAAATTCCTCTTTAATTGCCTTAAGCCACCGATAGCACTCCCTATCTCCGGTACCAATTACTGCAAACCCATAACAGCGTCGTACCAAAACTGTCACCACCAAGATTCAAACCTGTAATACTCCGAATAAGGCTGTAGAATTATCAACGCTTTCAAATTTCCGTTACGGTTGACAAACTCAATCGTGATTTATGGTTTTAATTCGTTTTCTTTTTAATATTGTTACGTCACAAGCTTAGTGAACTGAACTTTTTGTTGTCTTTGGAAGCTTGAAAGGAGGCTTGTATTGATACAATGAAGAACCGTGACAGCCAAATCAAATTTCGTGCTTAACTGCATTGCATTTTTTATGTTTGAAATTATTGTCGTTTGGTTATTTAATCGTTCAGTTTACTGTGTTGTTTATGTAAAGTTAATCTATACGTCTGTGGAAAAGTATGCCATTGAGTTACCGCCATTTCCATAACTATAAAATATTGAACAGTATACTAAAAAAATACTTACAAACGTCATTCAAACGATTCACACTATAAATATCAAATACAATTCCCACGCACTTAACTTGACTAAACATTAGCATTCTCGTACAAAATATACATTTATTCAAAAACCTCTTCAATTCTCAACACTTCAACTTATATTAGAAAATATTTGACCCTGTGGACTTAACATCACAATAGTACACGAACTTGAGCATCTATAGAAAAGTAAAAGTTGGCTCCAATTCGGTCAAGCACGCTTAACCTGTATTGGCACCCACTCGTTGCTTCAACAATGTTTCGGCTACTTACCTTTGAAAGTTTTTCAGATCGACTCAAGTGTTAGAAATGGATTACGTAAGTTTCTATTGTAGGGTTTATGTATTATTCCCGGGTTGGACAAAGTGCCTGGTTGAACAGAGTTTCTGTTTGTACGAAATTAATTCGAAAAAATGTCTTATAGTTTTATATGGGTTGATATTGCCTTATCATTATCGGCGTGCCGGCAAAAACAGATTTGAATAAAATTATCTTACTTTTTTTACAATGATGACTATTGTCCTGAAACATTTGATACAAAGAACGCCAACTTCCGTATTAATGACTTTACACACATGTTCATCTTATTTAGGAATCAAACTCCCAATAGTCCCAATACTCTACAAAACGTATCTACTTTAACTGTAGATATTCCGAGTACCCATTTTTTTAATATTTTTATACAAACTTTAGTGTCAAAATATCATCATAATTGGTCAAGAATTCACGATCGTATACATCGAAGTATAAGCATATTATCTGTACACAAATATATTCAGTAAAACGTTATTCTTGAATACATTGGCGCGCCGGTGGCACAAGGGTCTCGCCGTATCGACACCTCAACCTTCGGGAGAGCTCCATCGATCGCACTTGACACTATTCCGCATGAAAGCCTCCACGCTCGTTTGTTTGTATGGCGAGCGAGGAATAACCTTTTGGAAGGTTTTGGTGCGAATTAGGCTTTTGGAATGGATTAATTCGTTGGTGCAGCTAGGTGTCGAGAGGATGTAGTTTTAATTTTGCCTCTGTGAAAAAAAGAAAAGCAAAAATGTTTATTGGTACACAATATTAATTGTACAAGAGTAAAAAAAATGGTTTTTAATAGCTGAAAGGAAGTTCTCTTCAGTAACAGAACAGTAGTATGATACCTAATTCGTATCATTCTGTAACTAATTAAAAATATAATTACAACATTTAATCACAGAGGTCACTAAAGTGACCTCTGTGATTCACTTGATATCACTTTGAGGACACTGTATTAAGAAATTGCACTGACAAAATCTTAACAATGATTCAGAATGTTCATATAAACATTTGGGTATTGACTGGTGATAAAATGCGCAATGTTTTTCACATTTACCTGCAAAGTTTGCTGCAATCGTCACGTTACGTTATAGTATCATATCAACGTGTCCGGCTAACATCACCATTTCACATGGAAATTTATTTTTTAACTTTACCGTCTTTATTATAAGACACTGTGACACAATGGCTGCCTCCGTGGTCCAGTGGCGTATGCGACTGCTGATTGGAGGTCCCAGGTTCGATTCCCGGGTCGGGCAAAAGTGTAGTAACACTTCGAAAATACCCAATAGGGCTTTTTCGAATTCTCGGTAGCAGCACGGAGTCTGGTGATGTGCCCGGTAACGGCAATAGGCTCGCCCCCTATTACGTGGGACCTAAAAATTCGTGACGAAATGTGGGTGTAATATTACACCTCTGCCTACCCCTTCGGGATACAGGCGTGAGTCTATAAATAAATAAAAAAATATAAGACACGGACTAAATATAAATCGAGGCTTAGCTAATAGCTTATAGGCTGGTTGTGTAAAAGGTGTCATAGGTTAGTTAGGTATTGTCACATTTTCAAAACAATTAAGTAATATTTATCATGCATAATTATTATTCACATACATACATATACTCCCGCCTTTTTCTCGTCGGGGTAGGCAGAAACAACGGTACGCTACTTACTTCTATCCTTACTAACCTCACGCACTTACTCTGCATTCATTCTCTCTTTTCATACATGCTCGCCGGTTCCGGGTGCTTCGGACCTTTCCGTATTTCAGAACTAAAATTATTATTCCTTTCTTTTAAAGCCACCGACCAGCTAGTCAGATATGCATTAAACCTTGTTTTGAAATAAACTCAGAAACTGTAACCTTACTTAATTCAACTTTTTGTACGGATGTTAATGGACAAATAGACTTTTTTGCACAATTACGTCGTTATAATGTGGGAATGCTTCATACAATCTTGAGCGCAGTGCAAATTATAAACCGTATTTTGTACATTACATGGCTTGTACAAGGTTATATAGCGGGTCTTACTCGCGATAAATAATATATTTAAGGCATAAATACCTTGGTTTTTTGCCAACGTTTCGACTGACTTGCTTCAGCCGTGGTCGCAGCGGGACAGGTGAGCTCAGCGCCCGTCCTTGTGTTGTGCGGGTTTTGGCACCTACCCTCACTTGTTTTCTTTTTTTGCGAGTAAGACTCGTTATATAACCTTGTATAATGTATACTAATCGAGAAAGTTTAAAATCGTTTATTACATGGCTTATTCAAAACCTACCTATGTATATTGCTTCATGATGATATTCGGTAATATTATTTTCAGTGTTGATAAAGTCATCGACAGCAATTATTCTTGCTGCAGTCTAGTCTAATAACCTGGACTTACCATGAAGGTGCGATTGTCATTCTCTTATTTACATACATACATAGACTCACGCCTGTTTCCCCGAAGGGGTAGGCAGAGGCATATTAAACGCCCACTTTTCGCCAGTGTTTTGATCCCACGTAATAGGTGGCGAGCCTATTGCCGCTTATTGGGACATTTTGTTTGCCAGAGCCTCGTCCGTTGATCGGCAGGTGCACCACTTGCAGGTGAGGTTGGCTTGGGACCCTAAGTTCTTGGTGGAAACCCTATGCACCCTAGAACCCTATGCACCCTCTTATTTCTCATGACAAAGAATATGAAAACAATATAAGTTGGGGATTTTTATGCTGCTCGAAATAATGAAGAAACTGTTAAATTATAATACAGTAAAATTAATTAAATACTTTGTTTGTTTCAGGTATGTCTTCTAAACTTATGCTTCCTTGGTACAAAATCAAGTAAGTGCTGAGAAAAGCTATTTTAAAATGTATACGCACGAACAATGCTAAGCAAAGATTAGTATTTATGAGTTATAAAATTACTCATTTGCCATTACAGCTAACCATACATTGTAATACAAATTTCATCATAATAACAAAATGAGCGGAATACTGAGAACTATATCATTAAATAGTTAACATACTTACAAAACCATCGCGACATTCACCAAGTCCTTAACAAGGATCGGAATGCCACAAGGTACTCAGCTCGTACCTATATAAATAAGATCTTATATTAGTTAGGCCTCCTTCGAGGTTATACCGCATGCCGTTGGCCAAAACCATGACCTTTTGTGTCAAGGCCCCGCGTGGCCTTCGCAGAGGCATTCTAGTTTGATTTAGTAGATCACTTGCTTTTACATACATATTTAAGAGACAAATTTTGGTGTCGCATTCGATTCGTTTCATAATGTTATACGAATCAAATCAAAGCTTAGTTCTTAAAGATTTTCTTAGCTTTCAAAACAGGTACCATACTATGTAAATCCTGTCTCACGGGAGACTTTAACAACATTCAGTCACCGGGCACAAAGTACACCTAGAATTGAAACAATAATTGTTGTATTACGAAAACTGTTGTCTTGTTAGATAATTAGATCGAACCCACGGCGCAGTTCTTTACGGCGAGGCGACCGCTAAACTGCTGCGCCATACGTGAATTCGATTTATTTCCAATCAGATTTAAAAGTAACACTTATCGTATAAATTGTGAGATTCCAAACCGGAATTTCTTCGTAAAGAGCCCTCTGATTCAGGTTCTGATTTTCCAGAATGGACGTGAGATGGATTCATGTGTGCTTTTTATTGCGATGAGATTCCGGAGCCTTAATCAGCAGTTACACAACGATTATGGAGCTACCATGCTCTGAATTTAAATTTTTTATATACTTATGATTGTTCTTAGACAGGAAAATAAAGTATTTCTGACTTCAAACAATTCAAATGTTGGTATGACATAATTTGGGAAGATTTTCCACAACGGTTATTAACCTCACCGGATACAGGTTTATCAATAAAAATTTTATAATATTCTCGTTACTGCTTCTAACAAATTGCTCTAAACGTCGATTTACATTTAAAAGCCCATATTCATACATCAAATTACATTTATTATAGATCATAATTAATGTAAATTTCATTAGTCTGCATCATACCGTATAATTAGTTTAATTTTACCTATAAAAGTATTTGAGGTTGAGCATTGAAGCTTTTGATTTGGCCGCAACACCTACATGATAGTTGCCGTTACCACAGTCTGAATACTTGTCTTTAACTTCTTGAAGTTTATAGCCAGTAAAGCAAGTGATTTAAAGCGCTATTGTGTAGTTTAGTTGCAACAATACACGTGGGCGAAGTAGAAACGTTAAAACAAAGATTATTTTGTGTCGATAAAAATGTTCGGATTATTTGATACAGAAAAGCTTAAAGAATGAAATCGATTGATGGTCAGAATAACGATCGATAAGATACACCATCACAAATAGACAACTATATATAATTTAATAACAATATACGTTATAACGGTTTATCAACTTCAGTTAATAAAATTAGCTCAAGATACAATATATATTATTCGTATTTTAATTAAATACATTATACTATAAAATACACAACAGCTTTAAATTATTCGCACAAGAAATAACAATGAATATAAAATATATCATCGCAATTCTATTACACATCACAATAGCCTCATCAAAAAGCCTGATGGTTTAATTACACGCTAGACAGGTAACAGTAAAGAAAATGTAAAAACACTTCGTAAACAGACATCCTACTCGAACTGTCAGAAGTAAAAAATCTAGACTAACAATATTTTTTATACAGATCGATAATGTGAAATTTAGATCAGATACAATGAGAATTTTATAAATTGTGGGTTTCATTTTATTCCATACCCCCTTTATGATTCATCAATGATGCTAAAAATAAAATATAACTAATATTATCATTGTCTGCAAGCTGAATTGATATTATAGTATCTTTATCTTCTACAATCAAAGCTGTTACAAAAATACAAAAGCTTTTTAAGATACTTAAATGTCGCCTTTATTTTCCATGATACTTGACACAGAAAATCAAAATCAATAGAAAACAATTCGTTACCACGCTTTGTTGTTTTCTGTCAACCAGTACACACTCCATTAAGTTGTGCCATTCAAATAGACTTTCTTTCAACAGCCCACCTAATCCCACCTCATTTATAGAGCCGTTCTGTACACAAAAATGTACTTACTCTATGCCCCGTTAGTTACGCAACCGTAGAGCGGGACGGACGGACGGACGGGCCGTTAGCCAGTCAGTAGAGGCCGCACCAGCGAACACCGCGTTAAAACGCACGATAAAATTACCAAAACCACAACTGTACACGACTGTACTGTGCGTGACAGTTGTCAAAAATATGAAATAAAAATTCTTTTTTTTTCGGTGTGCTGTGAATTTAATATTCGAATTGTGTGAGGTGTTGTTTTTGACGGTTTACGTGAATTTTCAGTGTCGTCGCATTTCTGCGTAATTTTTGTGTTATAATCTGTGTTTTTGTGAATGTGTGTGTGATACGGCTGCAGTGCATTTACGTGTATGTTGCATATCAGAGCGTCATTCATAGATGTGTCAATGGTTGCGCGTGCGCACGGCCATTCAACCGCGTTGTTAGGTACGTAGCTTTTTTCTTAACTTAGTGACGAATCAGCTGACTGTGCTGTTGTTACACGGAAGATTTTTGTTTTTCGCTAATTGCAAATGTGACGGATATTTGAGTCATTGATGATTTAATATGTGATATCATCAGTGTTAAATCAAGAAGGTCATTGTTGATGATACGCCCCATGGCATTAGGCTTTCCATATTTGGATATAAAATAATATTATGTCTATTATAAATATATTATTATCATTAAGTTGAAAATCCATATATATGCATTTAGCCATTACAGTCCGTTTCTTGATTTCCTTATTGCATCTAATAAACCTTGTGCAAAAATGGTTGATAAGATGAGAGCACAGGCTCCTGGTATTTTTTGGTATGATCATTTTCTGCATCATAATATATGTACTTACTTTAAAATGAGTACATATTCAGTAAGTTCTTTTGTTTACATTTGTTCTTATAAGACAGGTCTATAAAATTACGTAGGTGGGCTTAAGGTCACAATTGCATTCTAATCTGAGTAACAAGTGCGACATTTTATTTTGATTGATTTAAACAAATGTGAATCGTTATTGTTGAAAAGCTTATAACAAATATTTGACAAGTAATTAAAGTGCTTCAAAGTGCAAAATGGTATCGCTGATTAGAGAATAACAATGAATGCAAAGGCATTGTGATTCGCGAAATTATTACTAATTATTTATTTTATCAAGTTTAAGACAGATCATGACTATCTCTATCGCAATCGCAAATCTGTAACATTATCATTGACATATGTAACTTGATCTATTTTTTTCACGCTAGCATAATCAGAAACTTGATCTGTTTCTTTCACAGCAGTATCACTTAATCTATCTGTAATCACTTCTTTCGTAACTCTTCGACCTTCTAACCTGGTGAATGTAGTTCAGCCCTTATCTCAGGATCGTGACAAGAACGACAGGCATCACTTAACGCTATTATAACCGACAACACATGTTCACTGACAGTGTGGCTTATCTCACGTTCCTTACTACATGAACTTAAATGTTGAACTTGTTGAATGGTTGGAACATGATCTTGACTCAAACTTGAAAAATCACGTTTTGTTTCTTGCATGAAATTAGGTTTTCTTTAAGTTTTGCTTGAACTAAAAAGTTATTAATAGAGTAACACATCTTTTGGAGCTTATTGCATGGAACTCTGGATGGAAAAGCAAAATACTTGACGAACAATTTTGACTTGAACAGCGAGTAGTGGAGAATAGAATAAAATATTTATTTTTCAGCAAGACTTTTAGCAATTTGCGTTACAAATTAAAATAAGTGCTTCTGTTAAGGGCGAGTTTCCATCAATTGGCAACATTCGAACTTGCAACTATCCAATCTCGTGTAACCTTAACCACTTCTTCAATCCATGTAAATATATTCAGCTGTCATTGACCTTCGTTGTATCTTCTCGAGCTAATGGCATTTGAACTATTAATGACATAACAATTCTTAATGCTTGAAGCGTTAAAAAAACATATTTGCGCTTTCAAGGTTTCACCGCGACCTTGCCGTATAATCCGCCGTTGCAACCAATTCAAAATAATTGTTCAATAGCTTCAATTGAGTATATTTATTTACGTTTACGTCTAAACAGTTTCTTGTGAGTTTCAATGAAAAAAAGCGTTTTGTTCGCTTTAAAAAGACTGTCTTCATGGATTTTATGACGTAAACAACAGGTGTCGTATCTACAAGTTTTAAATGTTTTGTTTAGAATACATTGAAGCGCCGATTCTTTAATTTCAGTTTGCAGTAGGTACCCCTTCATTTGTTAACATTCCTTAGGAAATCTTTGCTGTTTTATTTTCTCTTTACTTAGATGAAAGAATAAATTGCAGTGCGTATAGTGATTTTAAGGATTTATCGACTGATTCATACATATCTCGTGTCTTTCTGCTTTCAGAATATTTGCGAAATTAAAATCGACGTCTCGATCGAATTTTGTTTGAATTTAAATTTAATACAAGACAGTAAAAGATTTTTATTACTTATTTTAAAAGATAATTTGTGGCCAATATCTTGCTATTATTTAAAGGGCATACACCTACCGAGTACGCATTGAAAACATAATACCAAAGTTGTATCAAAATAAACTTCACAATTACAAACTGTTTCTTACAAGATTTTACGCAAATTGTTGAACAAACTTTCCTTCTCCTTCGTGATCAATATTCATTACAATACAGACATATATGGACAGCGAAATTCTAACAAAAACATTAAGGAAACATGTTTAATTCAATGTATTGAAACAAGCATTGTGTTTGTCCGATGAACTGGAACACACGCAAGCGGAGTCACGAGCGGCGCTTAGTCGAGAATAAAATGAGATTTCAAATCTTGTAATGTAATGATGGTAAATACTACAATGGCTCAGGGATAAGATGGTTTCACTTAGAACTAGAAGTCTGAAGTTTGATTTACTGCGTACATCTTAAATAAAAGTTATTAGTTGATAGATAATTACAGTATTGATAAAGAAAAACTTCTTCAATTTTATATTCTCATAAACGATTTTAAATTTTCGCGATTTTATATGATATACAAGTTGATTTTGTGAGTCTTACTCGTTAGTTAAGAGTTTAGCTAAACTGTTATCGACATCGAGTTTCTTAAAAAAATAACTAACATTTTACTTTTTACCTACCAGTGCATATTACAACCAGTATTATGGCAATTAAGAACATGCTCGCATGGCTATGTGAGCATGTTCTTCTTCTAAGGCTTTAAGGCGTATTAAATTAATGGCAACTCATCTAAAATTTAGCTGCGGCAATGTTGCTTAACTTCGTTTTATAATCTGTACAGTCATCATAATGTCACGAACATTTCTCATTACATCAGTTCATAACTGTATCCAAAAATAAGTGCTGTAAATATTCCGAGATATAGTTATAAAGCTTTTAATAATAAATAATAATAATAAAGTAACGCTATTTTAAACTTGACCCTTTAGGGGTGAAATTTTGGATAGAGGAGTACAAAAACTTTACGACATAATTTTGAAAGGGTCTTGTTTGGTTCCTGTTGTAAGAGTTAAGCTTTTATAGACGCTTTTAATGTAGGCACTTAAAATTAAACTGCACGCCAAAAGATAATAAAAATACCTCATTAATCTCGCAGTAGCTATACTTACCACTTATTTTTCTAAGAATTCCAAGTTCAATTCTGGAATCGTCAAAAAAAATTATAGCTTTATGTATTCGAAAATTCCCAGTAACAGTATAAAAATAAATTGTTAAACTATTATGTATTAATTTTTCATTGGTTACTTCAATTTTGTTTTAAATTTCATATTATTGCATTGTCATCAGTTCTTGAAAAATATGCAAAGTTTGAAATTAATCCGACGTTTCAAAGTCGATCAAATTCGCTTCCAAAGTTTCCGCTTCATACATAGATACATATGTACATACAAGCAAAGCTAATAAAAGCGTGTTAAATTTTCCTATAAGATAAGCAACAAGTCTACCCATTGAGTTCTAAAACCACATTAAAGATAACTACGTGAGAAATTTTGAAATATTCACTGCACAAAAATATCAACCATCTTGATAAAATCAAATCGCTCGGTTCGTCTCGTCTGTGTAATTATCAATTATGCTAAGAAGTACATGTTGTTATGTCTTAATTTACATACACACGCAAAAAATATCTTGTTTGTATCATTATGAGATGTAATGTTGATGTAATTATTTAAATGATGCTTTTTGTGGTTGATAGTTTTGTTAATTCTAAGCACGGTGGCATAGAATAACGACAGTGAATTTTAAATAGGATTGTTGAGGAAAATAATAGATGCTTAGGATTAATTTGGCTAAGTCTGTATGAGGTATATAAATGGTATCCTCCCTGGCTTCTACTATCCTCTAAAGCTACTCTGTATCTAACTATCTACCTATAACAAAAATCCTAAAGTTTCTGAGGATTTATGGCCTTCCATACATAGATACATCCGGCATGTACGTTTGTTACTGTTTCACCCAAAAACTACTCACTTTTAGATGAAACTTTGCATTATAATTGTCTTTAATCGGCACCCATACGGGTGAAGACGCGGGCGAAGGCCAATCGTTTAAAAATTAACCAGGGGAGTTAAAATATTCCATAAAAAAAATGTTCTTAATAATAAAGTGAAGAAGTAAATTCAAATTTCCTTAAATAGGTATGATATACAAAAATGTTTGCGTCTGATATGTTTTAGGTTAACACAAAAAGCTGATAGTAAACAGGATTAAACCAAATTCAATTCCGTTACATTACCAAGAAAGAACATTGTAATCACTTAAATAATTGGTTGTCATAACCCAACCGTATTCATGTGCATTTCAATGGAAAGCCAACTTACGAGGGGCATACAGAATCACTGGAGCTTGAAGGTGGTCGCGTCAGGACAAAGGAGCAAGTTATATCATATGTACATTGTTCATGCGTTTTACACAAACAGAAAACACGGAAATATGCCGCTCACTATAGTAATATTATATTGACTAGCTGACCGGGTAGACGTTTCTTTGCCATATATTTTGCCTTTAGGTATTGTTATACCAAATCGAAAAAGTTTTAAAACGTCCCAAAAATTGCCTGTGACCTATAACTAAAAGAAAAGTTAGGTAACAATCCACCACGCTGGCAATGTGTCTACCCATACTTGACAGCGGCGGATTAAACATATCCTTATAACATAATGGAAACCTCTCAGACAGACAGGTTTCCTTGACGATTTTTTATTCGCTGTTTAGTAAGAAACGAATAAAAATATACGCACATAACTTCGAAAAGTCAATGATGGACACCGTGGCTAGGATTTGAACCTAAGACCCTTTGTATAGCAGTTTGTTTCTCTTCCCATAAAGCGCCGTACTCACATACAGTTTTACTTGATCGAGTCAAACTCGAAAGCTCGCTTAGAGTAAAATTATAGAGTATTTGATGTCATCGAAGTGTGAGTCTTGCAGTCCACACGTTGATTTTCAGGGTTCCGTACCTAAAAGGTAAAAAACGGGACCCTTACTAAGCCTCCGCTGTCTGTCTGTCCGTCTGTCTGTCACCAGGTTGTATCTCATAAACCGTGATAGCTAGAAAGCGGAAATTTCCACAAATTATGTATTTCGGTTGCCGCTATAACAACAAATACTAAAAATAAAAAGAATGGAAATATTAAGGGGGGATCCCATACAAAAAACGTGTTTTATTTTCGTATTTTTTTGCTTATAATTACTAACTGTAACAGGTAGACGCTTTAAATTTTCACAGAAGATGTAGTTGTATATTACCTTTCAAAATAAATAATTAAATAAAAAAGTAAATAATAAAGGAGGGCTCCCATACAAAAAACGTAATTTTTAAGCAATTTGTTACTCGATCTTAATAAACAGGTAGAAACTTAACCGCTTGCTTGCTCCGCGCCGCAACCCACGCCGGCCCCTCTGCCCGGCCACTTGAAAGCGATAACGATCAAATGCCCGCGCGTTTTTATCGCCTCGGCGCGCGGGTCGGGTTCCACACAATCGGTCCTTGTGACTCAATTTGTTTTGAAAGGTTGTCAAGTGTTATATTATTTATGTTTGTTATGAAACTAACTATGCAATGTTATCTTTTTTTATTTAGATTACGACTCTGGTGTCGAGTGATGCTCGTTTGAAATTGAGATAGCGCGTTTTAGAGCTCGCTGTGTATTTATAAGTTCATACCTCAAAACTTAAAGCGGTGACATATCGTTTTTAATATTTAATTACGTTACTTATATATTAGATAATAAGATGAAAATAAAAAAGTACACTTGTATATACATATTTATGAATTACAGGCCTCTGATTCCAAACCATTATCTGGCGCCGCGCGGCGTAATTTATGTTAAATTTGATAAGGCCATATAATGCACAAATAACAGTTTTAAACATACAACTAAATAAACACTAAATAAGTAGTCTCATATTCTTTTAAAACAAAAAGAAATCATACGGATAGCATTCACCACTTCTGAGTAATATGAACATTTCTGAAACAGTTCCCATACTCTCAGTAAAATCACTGTTGCGCGCCAAAATCTACTAAAGGTCTCGAAAAAAGTCAAATCTTATATTTCATGCTGGAATTATTATATGTACGTGTTAGTTATTTACATACCTTGATAAACACAATAGATCTTAAAGAATAAAACTAAATTTAACAGAAAAAACAGCACAAATACACTCACACATTCCGCACATTCCGCACCGACTCAACACTCAATGACAACATTGACAACGAACGTTTTTTTTTTTAATTTCTCTATGGAGTCGAAACTCGACTGGGATTAGTATGACGGGAAAAACGTAGAAACGAGATACATAATACAAACTAAGCCCTAGAGCGACAGAGACGAGTATATTTCACTCTTTCGACCGCGGGAGCCATGTCATATACAGTATGACACGGGCAAAGTAGACTGAGATGCGATGTTATATGCCATATAACACGGGCAATTTAGTGTTTGAATTTTGTTATATGCCATATAACACGGGCACGCAAGCGGTTAAAAAGTATTTAAGTATACATACAACGAACGTGATTTTCTTTTATAGAGGATAGTACGGAACCCTTCGTGCGCGAGTCCGACTCGCACTTGCCCAATTTTAACACGTTGTCGAGTAAAACTATCGAGTATAACCGTGTGTCAGTACTGAGCTTAAGACTACTGCTGTTGGGTATGAAAATTTAACAACAAATCTTAATATATAAAATCCTTGCGTTACTGACTGACTGACAGACACGCTACAGCCGAAACTATTGGGCGCAGAAAGCTGAAATTTGGCATGTATGTTCCTTGGGGACCGTAGGGGTGCACTAAGAAGGGATTTCCCGAAATTCCCACGGGATCGGCCAAAACGGGTAAATTTAAAAAAAATGCAGGCGTAGCTGCTGGCGTCCTCTAGTCGGCGATAAAATTGTAAGTCAAATGTTATTCAAACTACTGATTGTGGAACTAGTTTCAATAAATACCAAAAGGAATATTTGGTTTTCGGCACGTAGCAAAATGGTGTTTGGGTTTAGATTTGTAAATTATTTAGTACTTTGGTATTACAACTTTTAGAAGGAAAATCATAATACTACATATTTAACATATCTTTGAAAACAAATGGTTTCAGCCTAATGCAAAAGGTCCAAAATTGATGGTTTTGTATAATTTTATTATAAAGCACTCTTCTGATTCCATCTGATCGACTCAGTGCTGTCCAAAACATTGAAAGTAGAAAGTGCGTAAATTGCCATTCCATGTGGCTTTCAAAGTATATCGAAAATTTTATTGGTAAAATGGAGTCAAAGCTTAATAACGATAAAATGAAAACAAACGTAAATATTATCCCAAGCTTAGCTAGTTATGTACCTAGTAGTCTTATATCTATACTAATATTATCAAGCTGAAAATATTATCTGTTTGGTTGAACGGGATAATAATCTCAGGAACTATTGGCGCTTCCGTGGTCCAGTGGATAGCGTATGCGACTGCTGATCGGAGGTCGGGTTCGATTCCCGGGTCGGGCAAAAGTGTTACTAGGTTTTTCCGAATTCTCAGTAGCAGTACGGAGTCTGATGATGTGCCCGGTAACGGCAATAGGTTCGCCCCGTATTACGTGGGACCTAAAAATTCATGCGGAATGTGGGTGTAATATTTACACTGCTGCCTACCCTTTTGGGGATACAGGCGTGAGACTAAAAAAAAACTATTGGTCCGATTTGAATTATTATTGTTGTGTTGTGTAGTCAGTTTATCGAGGAAAGCTATATAAGATCACCCTAGGCACGGGTGAGCAGCAGATTGAAATAGCGCGGGTGTAACCGACGGCTCATCTAGAACATAATAATTTAGTTATTGCATAGGTTAGTATGCGCATACGGCATACACCGACTGACAGATTACAACATTGTTTATGATGTGACTGCCTCCGTGGCCCAGTGTATAGCGTATGCGACTTCTGATTGGAGGCCGGGTTCGATTCCCGGGTCGGGCAAAAGTGTTACTAGGTTTTTCCGACAGTAGCAGCACGGAGTCTGGTGATGTGCCCGGTAACGGCAATAGGCTCGCCCCCTATTACGTGGCACCTAAAAATTCATGGCGAAATGGGAGTGTAATATTAGCACTATTACCACCTCTGCCTACCCCTTCGGGGATACAGGCGTGAGTCTATAAATAAATAAATATAAAATTATGACTATTGTGGTTTATAATATATTCTTGTTATGTAATTCACTAGGTAGCTTCATTCATAAAATGTCTTTATTGTCTTTATTGATCGGTAATTGCGATAAATATGAATGAAGAGTAGGATGTTTCATTACTTTGTAATAATTATGAGGTGACATAAGACCTGGAAATTAAGTGTAAACTTTTATGTAACTTACGTTTCATTGACTCAAGTTTCCTCGTGATCACATTGATCGTGTAAGCGATCGAAACGTCGACACAGAAACGATTGAAACTTCGGCACATATGGAGGAATTCATACCTACAACAGAACACAATACATATATTACATACACACATAGACTCACGCCTGTTTCCCCGAACGGGTAGGCAGAGACATACTAAACGCCCAATTTTCGCCAGTGTTTTGATCCCACGTAATAGGTGGCGAGCCTATTGCCGCTTATCGAGATATTTCGTTTGCCAGAGCCTCGTCCGTTGATCGGCAGGTGCACCACTTGCAGGTGAGGTTGGCTTGGGACCCTAAGTTCTTGGTGGGAACCCTATGCACCCTATTAAACGCCCACTTTTCGCCAGTGTTTTGATCCCACGTAATAAGTGGCGAGCCTATTACCGCTTAATACATATATTAAGTTTGGTAAATACATATCTTGCGTACATTCCAGCCCATAGTTTTGTGGGCATGTGATAAATAGGTATACCTAAACAATTTGAGAATATTAAATTGATATGGGAGCCCTATAATTATCTAGTTACAATAGTTTCTATGATTAATTTTCATAAAAAAACACAACTTAATATAATTAAGGTTCAAATAATAAATGGCAGTACCATTATCTAGCTAGTTGATAATTAAACTATCATAAACCCATTATTGACCCCTTGTCAAACGTCAACAGTCATATCTATATTAATATTTCATCTTAGCCCACATGGTCATAATAACCGTATAATTGCTGGGGTCATTTAGACCCCCAACGTGAGTGCTACTGTCCGATCAGGGTCGAAAATGAGACGTGTTGTTGCATCGTAAGGGTTTCATTAACTTCTTGATTTATTAAACGAACAGGGTTAGTTTGACCCTTATAATTGAGGGTAACAGTTATTGATGTTTTTTAAACAGATGGTTATCTATAATTGCGTTAATTAATATTCAAATTGTGGAAAGTGTTTTCAATTAAGTATATTTGTGGTATTTGTTTACCAAGCCTATTATTATTTTGCGGTTTCGGTTCAGCACACATGGGCCTCTTTAAACAAAGGCAATATAAAAGGATAGCAATATTCTCTTAATAATAATCAACTTAATAACCAATCCATCTTTATGGTACTGTAAAATGAACTACACAAAAAATACCTACTTATATAAAGTCAAATATTTATTCAGGCAAGTGTCCTCAATTCTATCATACAATCAGGGAAACTGACAGCATCTATCATCAGTCAAAGAGGTTAGAGTTTCATAGATTGCATACGATACACAACGTACAATTCTTAGTATTGATGCTATGAAATCGTGCTGTAAGATGAAGCATGTCTTGTGAACTGGTTGCAGTCACTTCAAAAGAAAACTTCCATGTTCCGTTCTTGGAATATCTGTTTGAATCTCATTCACAGCTATTGACACAGTTTCATTCATTTAATGCTCTTTTCCTTATAATATGTTTAACTTGCCAGCCTAACTATTTTCTAGTGTGACTGGGTACCAAGAAATGGTTATATCGGAGAGTGTGTGTGGGATTTCTTTTAGTTATTATTCGATAACTTTTGCTATGAATTATTTGTTGTTGTCTTATAGATCATAAAACTCTATAGCAAGTTGTCTTTATATCAGATGTATACTTATGATCAAGAAAGACCATATATAGTTACCGATTACCAATATAGAAAACAAATCCACAACTTTTATAAACGCGAAAATCAAAACTACTTAACGGATCTTGATAAAACCTTGCAGTAATATGTATATGTAACTTCGTCTTGGTCAAAATACCTACAGAGAAATAGCAAAGGGTGATATCTATTAAGAAATAAATCACGGCATAAAATGAGAATCACCGCCACTCAACACTTCAAACTCCTAAATTAATTTCTATAAAACTTTGTAACAATAATTTTAATTTCTCTAAGTATTACAGATTTGCGAGTTTCGTCAATCGGAATATTTAAGATAATTAAACTGCTCTTGTGGTGGCAAAGTTTTAGGGACATTTTGACCCCACCCGGAGCGCTGGAGGGTTGAATACTTCATCTTACTTAAAATCCGACTTAGGGAAAGTATTTTGTTATATCTATACAATTTGAAGGGTGCGATTCATCATAGGGCGCGTGGCGTTTGAAATATATTACGGACAAAGATTGTTGATAATAATTCCTCCTACTCCTCCTTATATTATAAACGGAAAAGTATAAACGCATGTCATATTTTTACGTCAAACGGCTGTACCATCGGAAGCTCAAAACTACGGTATAAAGTGGATGCCTATATTTATATCTATCCATTATTATCTAAGTCCCAAGCCATTGGAGAGGCCTATATCTAGCACTGGCCAGCGACAGCCTGATGATGATGATGATGATGAAGTCACCACGATTTTTTTTAATAACCACCATAGCATATAAAATATAAGTCTTAATATAAATTTCCACATAAAACTCATTTGCGTCGCACATTAACTTAAAAGAGCTTCATAGTAATGTGCATAAAATTTCCTTTGCTTCAAGTAACTATAAAAAGTTTGAAAGAGCGAAGAACAGTGTTTGAACAAGCTAACAACCTACAGAAGCTTTTAATAAAAATATTCTAGAGAAATATTGCTTGCGCTATAAGTTATAACTTGTAAAATTGCTAGTTTTTGTCTTCGGTTCTTCCTATATTGAACGGCAAGGAGTTACTTTTATAATAGGTATACACTTTTACAGTCTTTTAAAAGAGGTAATGTTGGGTAGTTTCATAATAGTATTTTCTTTGATTTTATTAGCCTTCGCAATTTTCTAAGTCAGTTGACTATTTATCATTTTCCTTTGTATAAAGGAAAACTCATTCTGTGTCGCAGAGGACTTATACAAGAAAATTCACTTAGTAATTTAAGTGACATAGTGACAGAAAATCATGAGAATATGAGATATTTATAAAAAAATATATATACTTCAAGGATAAATACAAAAAAGAAATACTATAGCTTCACTATTCTAATCTGCTACATTTCAAACGCGGTTTTGGTACGTACCGAACGCCGGCTACCATAATATTTTACAGCAGAATTAAAAAATAATATTCTTTATCAACAATAAAACAATGCTACAAAGTTGCAGAAGCAACTCTATGAAAGTAACTTTAGCTATAATAAAAAATATAGAACACTTTAAAAAGAAGTGCCCATGGCATGAGTTCATTAGATCGACAAAACGAAGCAACGTATAAAGAGTTTACTATTTGGATGGGTGTCCGTTTGCTGTGGCATTCACGTCAACACACTGCCATATTTCAGAGAGCACATAAAGCCATAGGACCTGGTTCTAGTCTCGGGACAGGAATATTTTCGCTATGTCGGCCGTCAGGTGGTCTATAATATCCGATATCGGTCTTGGCAACACGCTTACAAAAAAATAAGATTTTTTCTTTTTTTTATAGACTCACGCTTGTGTCCCCGAAGGGGTAGGCAGAGGTGTAATATTACACCCACATTTCGCCACGAATTTTTAGGTATCACATAATAGGGGGCGAGCCTATTGCCGTACCAGGCACATTACCAGACTCCGTGCTGCTACTGAGAATTTCCTAACGGAAAAACCCAATAACACTGCCGGACCCGAGAATTGAACCCGATACCTCCCAATCCCACGCGCACAATTATTCCGCGAGACCAACGAGGCAGTCTATACCGCATATTAAAACTACTCAATATATGAATAAAAATTAGCAAGTCATCATTTTTATAGTAATAAAAGGTATGTAAAATTACAAAGTGCATCGTGGGAAAAAACTAGCTATAGCAAAGAGTAGAGCAGCCATATTATGAGTCGGGTCACGAATTGTCGAGTTAATGAAAATCTTTACATATAAATACAATCCATAGTTTGTTGAAGCGCTTTTAATAAGATAAACTACTAGCTTCTTCCAGCGGCTTCCACCGCTTGTGAGTTGGTTATCAGGGTATAACATATGCTTTTCTGTTATATAAGCTATATTGACTGCCTCTGTGGTCCTGCGGTGGTGTAAGCGACTGCAGACCATGAGGTCTCGGGTTCGATTCCTAGGTCTCTGCACTTGTGTCTGCAACAGATTGTGCACTATAAATGTCCCGCGCAGTTCACAAGTCTCATATAAAGACAAGCCGCCTTAGCGGAAATCGGTCGGAGGACATTATAAGCTATATTACTATAAAGTTGCATCCAAATCCATTCAGTAGTTTTATCGTGAGAGAGTCGCAAATATTCATACATCCACAAACTCACGTTTATCAAATGCTCGTATTTGTCGGTTTACCAACTTTAAAAACATTACAAACATGGTGCTCCCATTGGTAATCTATAATGAATTTGTGTAAACTTTAAATAAGGATAGACTACCATGGTTTATAAGAGAAAACTTAAATCATGCAAGAACTCAAACCATAGAATAATCACCTCATTTCACTTGATATAATGAAGTCATTTCATACGATGTAATTCTGAGCACATTTATCACGTTTTGATTTCCATTTATGCAAAAACATTTACTGAGAAATCAGATGATTGATAACTTTACCAGCTAGCGTAGTGGGAGAACAGCTGATTGACATAGCATGGATAATTTTAATTCCATGTAAAACGCTCCGATTTTGAGAGAAATCCCTTTAAGATAGTTTATCATCTTCAGTTTTGTAAATAAGTAGAGGATTCCCGCAGCCACGCTCGCATTTTTTATTTTTATTAAACCTTTTCTGCCAGGTCCCGTGGGCATTTAGCAAAAATGCCCGATTTTTCGCCAGAGCTGACATCAAACTCAAGTCCAAAGCCTTAAACGTATGCTACAGATCTTTGTGACGATTCTTCTTTCCTTCGCCTTATCCCATTATCTGGAGTCGGCTCTCCTTGTCTGCCTTCTCCATTTTGCTCTATCTTGAGCAGTTGCAGCTTCAACCCTCATGTCCTTAACATCTTTTTGGACAGATGATATGGTGATAATGTAAAGACCTAAAATACGCAACTTTAATGAGTAAAACAAAGTATTTTCACAAAGCAAACAAGAGCCTCTTTCGGTAAAAAGGTTACAGAAGCTATGTAACCAGTTTGTCATCACTCACCGGCTGTGATTAAAATTCCCAGATTCGGTGCCAGCTGAGGAATGGAACGCACATCTTAACTTACTTGTGGTATTCGAACACAGAACTAGGGTTGACACATCGTGGAAAATGCCAATGAACATCAACGCGACACATTATTTTAGTTTTATTTTATAATAATATAAATCAGGCATTATTTTACAATAATATATAGACTTCCTCGTTAGTCTCGCGGCATAAATGTGCGCGTGGGATTGGGAGGTCTCGGGTTCGATTCCCGGGTCGGGCAAAGTGTTATTGGGTTTTTCCGTTAGGAAATTTCCAGTAGCAGCACGGAGTCTGGTAATGTGCCCGGTACGGCAATAGGCTCGCCCCCTATTAGGTGAGACCTAAAAATTCATGGCGAAATGTGGGTGTAATATTACACCTCTGCCCACCCCTTCGGGGATACAGGCGTGAGTCTATAAATAAATAAATAAAATATAAATAAATCAGGCTATAGCGTGCCTTAGCTTGCCTTTAGTAATAGAAAAAGATAGATAGATAATAGACATATGTAGATAGTCAACAAAGTTAAGCAACGGTTGCATAGGTCGCCACTGGGATGGGTGACCGCGCGTAGCATTTACATCAGAGCGCTACCGAGCTTCGGATGGCCTATAAACCAGTCAGTAACGGTTCTTGTCTCAGGTGAGAATCATTTGGCCATGTTAGAGGTCTTAGGGCGGTTTAAAAACCGACATCAGAGTTGGTCACACACTGACACGAAAATTTAAAGAAGAAGATTACAATACCATAATTCATTAAAGACTGCCTCCGTTCTCCAGTGGATAGCGTATGCGACTGCTGATCGGATGTCCCGGGTTCGATTCCCGGGGTGGGGCAAAAGTGTTACTGGGTTTTTCCGAATACTCAGTAGCAGCCCGGAGTCTGGTGATGTGCCCGGTAACGGCAATAGGCTCGCCCCCTATTACGTGGGACCTAAAAAATTAATGGCGAAATGTGGGTGTAATATTTACACCTCTGCCTACCCCTTCGGGGATACAGGCGTGAGACTATAAATAAAAAAAATATAATAAAATTCGTTAAACCATCGAATAAATCTACAAATAAAATCAATAACAAGACAAAAATCCTTATATTAATTAGTTAACAATAACACAGCTAACAATCACTTACAATAATATTTCCTACACTACAATTACGTGACAACCGAAATTTATTAGGTACCAAATAAATCGTGAACAGCAAAATACTAGTCATTTAAACTGCGGTATAGCACGTGGGCAAAAAAGTAATAAAAAAAACAAATAATAATAGAAAAAGAAAAAAAACGCCATCCGTTTTTGTAACAACCAGTTGTGAGAGTAACCTTTAATATTTTTTGTCGCCAGTGAATGGATAGGCGTGTTGGAAGTTTTTTTTAACATCGACAGCCCATAGAGAAGTTTTTGTATGCCTTATTTATGTTTAAGGTCAATTTATCACATTGTTGGTAAAAAGTATTAACTAGCAGTTTTTATGCTCAAATTGTTGATTATTATCGTGATGTGAAAATTTGTTCAGTTTTGAATCTATTGTACATTTTCACGAATATTTTCTGCTTAAAAATCTAAACTAAATATTTATTGAAATATAACTTCTAACTCATTTTTCTAGTATTTTTTTAAATTGATGACATTACCAATAAACAGACAGAGGCGTTTAAAATTTAGTCACCTGTATTTATGTAAAAGTACTTAATACATAAATACGAACTATGTGATTACACAAATACACATACATATAAATAGCCTTGCGTTGACATGATAATAGCGATATAATATTATACTGTTATTCTTAAAATTAATATGTACGTGATAATTACTTAGACAAGGTCTTTTATATTTATATCTTGCATACTTTGTAAATTATTCTTAGGTAAATAAATTAAATTGAATTTATAAATAAGTAGTTGGACCAACATGTATGTTTTTGGCAGTTTCAATTGTCTTTTCTTACACTGATCAGGTCATGACTTGCCTATATTTAATTATTACCTACTGGTATGTGTGACGGACCATTCTCACTAGTTCCACCAGCAATTAGTTCCATGGAACTAGTGAGACTTTTTTTCTCAGTAGTTCCATGGTCTTAACAACTACGGTGGAACTACTGAGAAAAAAAAGTACGATTACGATATAAAAATTTATTTATATATATATATATTTTTTATCGACTCACGCCTGTATCCCCGAAGGGTTAGGCAGAGGTGTAACATTAGTAACATTACACCCACATTTCGCCATGATTTTTTTGGTCCCACGTAATAGGAGGCGAGCCTATTGCCGTTACCGGGCACATCACCAGACTCCGTGCTGCTACTGAGAATTCGGAAAACCCAGTATCACTTTTGCCCGACCCGGGAATCGAACCTCTATCTTTTTCCACTATTTTTATATAATAATAAATTATCACTGTAAAACCAATTCCTTGACAAGCCATGTATATTTATGATTTCTATAATGGTATGCTAGTTCTATGGGCCTCTTAGAATCATATTGTTTGACGTTCTGCTCACTTGAAGTCCCATAAGCAGAGTATTGACACGCGTTTGTACGTCGTTATGTACTTAAGATAAACCAATATTTAAACAGGTTTCGACTAAACGCGATTGTAATCAAAGCTGCTATGTTAAATAGCAATGCTGTTGACAATGGCAGGCTGTTGTGGAGACGTGTATAAAAAATGTGTACTGTTTTCTACGGAGTCGAGAGAAGCCATTTTAAAACTTGATTTTATTAAAAGGTCTGATCTCGTGGCCGACCTAAGTCCTGTATTTGGATAACAAAAAGTATACAGAAGTATCTAACTTCGAAGCGGCTGCGTGTCCACTACACCACATGTGCAAAATGGTGTATTCTCTTGGACCATAGTGCTTTCTTTTGAAAATCAATTTCACAGATGAATTGCGTAGTCATTGCCCCATTAACGTTTAGTGCCACGTTTGTAACGCAAATGACAATAGATAAATTACAGACTACTGCTACGCCGATGGTCGCGGGTTTGATTCCCGCTCAAGTCAAACATTTGTGTGCATGAACAAGGATGTTTGTCTTGGTCTGGGTGTTTCTATGAACAATATGTATGTATTTACAAAAATATATATATGTATGTTTATCCATTATCTAGTACCCATAACACAAGCTCTGCTTAGCTTGGGACTAGATGGTGATGTGTGTATGTGGTAGAATATTATTATTGTAAATGCAATAAATGACAATACATGAACGTAAAATCTTACAATATTGATATCATACCATAACTTCAGTAAATTAAGTCGTACTTCTGTTGTACTTTTATCAATATTATCACTACTAGGTACTTTCTACCATCCTTACTTGACGCAACTATAGATTGCACTACCTACCCTACCCTACCTTGCGGGAGTCCTATCCTGCAAAACACCGTGAGAAGGTCGTCGCACTGTCCTCGCAAAGTCAATTATCAATCTTTTACATGCGTTTTTAATTGTTACTACGTTGCATATTATATTACAGGTAGTCCTTTAATCTTACATTTACCTAACAGGTTCACTGCTTACACTTGACTTCAATCTAAATGAAACCAAGTACCTAGCTTAGGTAAGTACATCATCAGAGAACACAAAACATTTCGCACCAGCTTACACAACACCACAAACCACAAATGCGTCCGAAATATTCAAAAACAATTCTCATCTCAACCCTGTCTTAAACACTCGCGCAAAAAGCAAGGTCACTGACCGACTCGAATTAATTCCAACCATTTATTCTTCAGACGTCAGTTAAACGTTCCGCTGAAAAAACCCGTTGGGTTTATAGTGGAGATATTCGGTGTTTCTTTGTTAACAAACAATTATTGTTGATAGTCGGAAAGTGGAGGATTGAAATAACTTCAATGAGATGAATCCCTTTAAACTGATTAAAGATAAGTTAACTACAAAAAAATGGGTGATCCTAGAATAGTTTAAACAAGGTTTTTGAATGGCTCTTAATCGCTATAACCATTTTATGGACAAAAACATATTTATTTCTACATGTTGGTTGTTTACAACACTTATGCAAGTCATAGGGGTTTGACTTGTATAAGTATTGTAGATGACGAAGTCAGGTATATACCTGACTTCGTCTAGAATAGGGGTTACTAAATGACATCTTGACGAGAAAAAGTGTTATTGTTTTTTTCCTGTCATGTTATTCGTTTCCAACTTTTAAAGATTACTTTCACACTAGAAATATTTGACTGCCTCGTTGGGCTCGCGGCATAAATGTGCGCGTTGGATTGAGAGGTCTCGGGTTTGATTCCCGGGTCGGGCAAAGTGTTATTGGGTTTTTCCGTTAGGAAATTCTCAGTAGCAGCACGGAGTCTGGTAATGTGCCTGGTACGGCAATAGACTCGCCCCCTATTACGTGGGACTAAACATTCATGGCGAAATGTGGGTGTAATATTACACCTCTGCCTACCCCTTCGGAGATACAGGCGGGAGTCTATAAAATAATATATATTTTTAGTTATGCTGGCCTCGAAATACTTGCTAGAAACAAAGACAAACAACACCCCTTCTTTTATTAAAATGCAACGCTTACAAAAACCTGTGCTGGGCTGGTCTGTGACGCGTGCTTGGTCTGGTCTTCGTATATTCTCCGGATTACAAAGGATCGCCTTGGCATTACGCCGCGCTAAGTGTTGATGGGTTCGATCACTTTTTTATTAAAAAATAAAATGGGTTTCGATCTCTACCCTCAAATATCAGTTTTGTTAATTTATTTAAAGCCAGGTTGTTATATAAATATCTTTTGTTATAAACAAATACTTATACTATTACTAAGATGTGATGAATATGCACGTAGAAGGACGAAAAGGGAGAGGGCGGCAAAGGAAAAGATGGATGGACTGTGTGAGGATGGATATGAAAGAGAAAGGGGTAAACGATCAGATGACTGGTGACAGAGAAGTATGGAAGAGAAGGACATACTGCGCCGACCCTAAATAAATTGGGACCAGGGCAAGACAATGATGACTATAATAATATACAATTTTTGGGTAGTCTTTAATTCTTGCAAGTTTATGTAAACGAAATTATGACCACACTCAATCATAAATATCAAATCTTTAAACTATTTTAGAACGGTAATCTATATTAAGAACATCAGCAAAATGACTTCGCAGATGTTCAATCAATTATACATAAATGATTTATAAAACTAGACCGACACAGGAAGCTGTGACTAGTTGACAAGACGAGAAATTCCGTTGTGTCGGGAATTGAACCAACTATATTTTACTGCATCAAACGGTTTCCTTACGATTTAATGGTTTCCATTGATGTTAACAAGTAAGAAAGCAGTTTGATGTCTGAGCTTCATGTTTTTGCGAAAGGTAGTCATTATTATTGGAAAAAAAATAAACATCATTTCTTTATGAGCACTTTGAGTTTCATAAAGATTTGGATTAAAAGAATATTAGTGGCGTTTCTTGCCATCTTCTTCGCCATGGAACTACCTCTCTTTGAAACTATGCACCTAGTATATATAATAAATGCTTACTTTTCTTTTCTTTTTAGTACAATATTTTTAGCGGGTCTTAGTCGCGATAATTTACATATCATCTCGGCATAAATACCTCTGTTTCATTCTCCTACGTTTCTACCGGCTTGCAACGGTCGTGGTCGCGGAGGGACTGTCTTTAAATAAGTCCATTATCGCGACTAAGACCCGCTAAATAACATTGTATGATGTATACAAATCGCGAAAGTTTAAAATCGACAAAAAATACATGAGTGCCTATTTTTATTGAAAGTTTTGGGCTTCGAACCTTCTTTTTCTGCTTTTTAACTATGTCAAATATCAAACTAGTATGCTTGTAAAACGGAATCAGAGTTTTCACTTCACACGTAGGTATTAATTTACAGATTTCGTTTTCACTTGTCAGTTAAGAGAATATTGCATCGTGTCTTAAAAAATGCACAGGTGCGAATTGTATCCGAGCAAAATAATCTACTCAGATTACTTTAAAGTTGTTAAAGCTCAACATACAGAGAAATTAAAAAGCAGTGAGATTTTACAAAACTTACACATGTTCTTATACTTGTATAATGTGTTACGAGCTAAGCTACAATCAATAAATCGTGATCTTAATACGCGGTATGAGAGTATGTTGGTTCATCGTTTCCGGTGCTTACAACCACTTATTGATATTACCAATTATTATCTAAGGATTCTAAGGTAATAGTTAGCCAGTACGTAAGCACATATCTGCAAAACATACTATGCGGGCTGCGTGTCTTTTTGCGCCTATATGGTGCTTATTTCACCTGGTTATGCAGGTAACAAAGTGGTAAAAATGCGGTTGCGATTATAATTGAACTTCTGCGAGCGACTAACCTTAAAGATAGTGAGCTTTGCTAACCCTTTTTAACAAACTTTATTCCTCTCATATATAGACATTTTCTGTTTATTAGAGACACCTTTCGTATATTATGGTAAATGTCGTGACCTCAGCGCTGCAACGCATCGAATAAAAGGCAACATTGAGAATTTGAATACTTTACGTCGATCTAAGAAATATGAGAGTGATATCCCGTTTGGATCTTCTTATTTATGCTGGAAACAATGTGGCCTTAAAACTCACTAACAAAACATACTTGACAATGACTTGACAACAAGAAGACATTATAAAAACTGATAAACTTGATTTTTGCTATAGTTATTCATTAATATCGGCCTCTCAATTGGACGCTGTAGGCTGATAAACTTTTTTTTTTATAGACTCATGCCTGTATCCCCGAAGGGTAGGCAGAGATGTAATATTACACCCACATTTCGCCATGAATTTTTAGGTCCCACGTAATAGGGGGCGAGCCTATTGCCGTACCGGGCACATTACCAGACTCCGTGCTGTTACTGAGAATTTCCTAACGGAAAAACCTAATAACACTTTGTCCGACCCGGGAATCGAACCCGAGACCTCCCAACCCCACGCGCACATTTATGCCGCGAGACCAACTATTTTATTTTGTGATTTTTGTCTTTTCGTAGCTCTACTATATCGATAAAATGCCAACCAAATAAATACACAACCCATATTCAAGATCAGTTTCACTAAATGTTCACCCTACTAAACGGGACTCGCCCTAACGGCGGTCGAAATCAACCGTACAATTATCAACCTCAAGGGGACCAATTAGGTAATTATGCGCAAACGCATGGAATTAATTACGAATTGAAGTGAAATTAAGCGAGTATTGTGTGGAGTTCGGTATTTTGGTCACGATTCGTTTTCTCGTAAATACGTGATGCGTTGCCTGTGGCATAGCTGGGATTTTACGTACGACTATTTACTCCCACGGTTCCGTTTATATTATACAATAAGTAGAGTGTAGTTGGATATTCCCTAAATATAATTGCAGTGCATTTTACTATATTTTATTCTATGCTAGGACCGCTATGGGTAGGAATACAGACAAGTTGGATGACCTAGGAATTTAAACTTTCGTGGTCATTTAAACTTAATTTAAATTGTCTTTCGGGCTATATACCACGTACCTTTGTTTGGAGTAACCGATATTTCGGCACTGTTGCAAGCGCCATGTTCACGGATGTACTGATAACAGTGCTAGTGGTGTTGAACGCAAAAAACGAGAAAGAAAACGGGTAGACCGTTATAATTGCTCGTAACATTCATCCACCCGCAATACCATCAGTACATCCGTGAACATGGCGCTTGCAACAGTGCCGAAATATCGGTTACTCCAAACAAAGGTACGTGGTATATATCCCGAAAGACAATTTAAATTAAGTTGGATGACCAATAGCAAGAAACGGCAACGTGGATTGTAGGACACAAATTAGGCTTATAATAATAACATTTCACTGCAGTTAATAAAAGGCAGCGATAGCATAGTGGAAATTAAATACATACCATCATACTGTCATGCAAGCGCGCACTTTTTTTAAGACGTAAGTCTTGGATGCAACCGTAACGTAAGTCTATGATGATTGTACTACATATAACAGGCCTTCGGTGCTTGAAAAATAACTGCTATACAAAATGTTCAAATCAATGAAAATATAGATATGTTCTATATTGCAAGTGAAGCCATTACAGTCATTCGGTAAACACATCCAGAACTACAACACAACAACAGCTTAACTCAGAACCTAGGTTTCTAATCCAACCAATAATCTATTTTTCCCCACAATTATACCAGAAACATAACTATGGAAAATACGCATGGCTACGCAAATCAGCGTATAGTTAATGATCGTAATAGAAATTAATGGAGTTAGAACATTATCGGCTTCGCGGCGAGTAATTCGATCGGTGTAACGACATAATTAAATATGCATCGGCTGGAAGCGTACCGGTGGCAACCGGCGTATTTAGGGCGTGGGACGGAGAAGGCGCGGCTTAGGGCGTATTCATCGATACGCTAGTACTGTGTCGATGAATACGGAGCAATTTGACTTGCAATAGATGTATTGGAATTATTTTTATATATAGGTATATACGGTGGTTTCGAGCGTAGTGGCGTGGTATGCTGGCGTATTTTAAGCACAATCACGGGATGAAATTGTGTAAGAAATAAACCACGTTATATAATATTTTTGTGGCAATATTTTTCAAGTGTGATGCCGACTATATGAGAACTTATGGTCGACATCATACGTACGGTGGGTCTAAATATTTGATCTAACCATAGATTTAGCTACTAGGGATTCATATTTGACATAAACACCATACAAATGAAATCAATGAAACCTCTAAAGGCCTTAAATTGATGGTTACATCAAATATTATTGGGACCGGCCGTTTAAGGCGTATGATTTATAATAATTCCATTTTATTTTGAAAACGTAATATTGCAAACCATAAATAAAATGTTCTTAAAGCATTTTATTTGCGAGGTGTTATTCATATTTTAAAGCTGTTCAGAACGATGTTGCCTCTTTACAAAATTTAATTTAATTAACAAGTGTTCACGCCAGCGATATTTAACCATATTTCAGCGTAATTATTAATACACCATTCTCATCATATCGCACAAAAATATAATAAATCAAATATTCTGTCTGTAACGAAGAACCAATTTAAATGAAACTCCGCACAGTTTGAATTCAACCCAATTCGCTTGATTATAGAGTAGAATTTCGTATGACAATACATTTTCAAAATTCTATTATCTTATTTGCACAGGACTAGCAACGTTTTGAATAACGCTGTCCCAAAGGCCATCAATAAGGCACTTTCAACTTAGCACTGTAGAGATAGGATCCATTTTGGCGTGAATTTGGAATGGTTAATTTCAAACAGTAGCTGTCAAAAGCATTTGAGAACGTTGCATTTTTGCTTGTTAGCTTATTGATCCGTAAGTCTATAGTGATAGAGTTGAAAATATGATGAATAATAATTTTAGAAAAAGGTTTTTTAAATGTCGGCACGCATACGATCATTAGTTGGGCGTCCATTTTGCCCAGGTCACCTTTGAGCGAGTTCCATCGCTTTCATCCGGATTTTTGTACCAGCAAATGTATTCAAAGTATTCCTGCGTTTGATATCGAGATACACATTTGGTAAATTCGTTTTTTTGTCGGATATTTCAGTTCAATTTTTGAGAGGGATCATTTGGAGTGCATATTTGGGTTATTTTGATGAATGTTGCGTATTTATTTTGTAAATATTTGCTAAAGAGAAATAAATACAGGACAGAAACAAAAATTCACCGCTGCCACGTTATCAAGATCGTATTACTGTTGGTAATTTATTTTCAGAATTAAACTGGACTGCCTCCGTGGTCCCGTGGCCGAGGTCCCGGGTTCGATTCGCGGGTCGGGCAAAAGTGTTACTAGTTTTTTTCCGAAAACTCAGTAGCAGCCCAGAGTCTGGTGATGTGCTCGGTAACGGCAATAGGCTCGCCCCTTATTACGTGGGACCTAAAAAATTTATGGCGAAATGCGAATGTAATATTTACACCTCTGCCTACCCCTTCAGGGATACAGGCGTGAGACATTAAATAAATAAAAAAATCAAAAAAATATTTTCAACTTTTGCGACATGTTGTATTTTATGATATAGGTAAGTATATTTATACGTGTAAACTGAGCCCCATTTTCCAACAAAAGCAATAGTTTTTTGCCAAGTTTTCCTTAGATAAAAGTTTCATCAGACTCAAGACTCAAAGTATCGTTCGTATATTCGTTGTACCTATAGTTCCACCGAAACAAAATCTGAATTAAAGTGTTCCCATGATAACACAATACCTGCACCAGACTCGAGGACCCCCAAACCTTACACTGAAACATAACATAACATAACTTCACGCCTATATCCCCGAAGGGGTAGGCAGAGGTGTATTACCTATACACCCACACTTCGCCAGTTATGTTTCGGTCCCACTGTAATAGGGGGCGAGCCTATTGCCATCTACCGGGCACAGTATTAAGCGAGCGATAATTAACATTTTAATACACACATAACTTCGAAAAGTCAGAGGTGTGTGCCCGGGGTACCTGGTTATCGAACCCGAGACCATCGTCTCGGCAGTCCGTTACGTACACCACTGGGCTACCGCCGTTTTTCACACTGAAACAATACCCTATATACCCCAGAAACCGTAGAATTCCATACAATGATAATGACTTACTTAACAAAAATTTATTTTATCTTCCTCTAGATAAGTATTTTGCCACGCGCGAGCCTTGCACCAACTGAAACGAAACAATAAAAAAAGCAATTTATTAATATTTCCTTATTATTTACAACAAAACGCACTTATATCACAGTCCCACTATAATAAATCAAACGCCCCTAGTGTACAGGATGTTACACTTGAAACAATACAGGATGTTGACATTATACCGTTGACAGACAGACAGACAGACGGTGGAATCGATTTAGCTGTTGTCCCACGGCCTTATTGATGGGGTGATATATGGACGGTCAAATTGTTTGATTTATTCGGGTGTTTTATATATTGAAACTAGAGGACGCCAGCAGCTACGCCTGCATTTATTTTTAATTTACCCGTTTTGGCCGACCCCGTGGGAATTTCGAGAAATCCCTTCTTAGTGCACCCCTACGGTCCCCAAGGAACATACATGCCAAATTTCAGCTTCCTGCGCCCAATAGTTTCGGCTGTAGCGTGTCTGTCAGTCAGTCAGTAACGCAATGATTTTATATATTACGATGATAGAAGTGATGTCGGGTTAGACAATAGCTAATTAGAACATCATTGGCACGAGAGCTTTTTACTACATCGTCATCATCACCCCTGTATGTATATATACACTATCCCGCTGGGGCACAGTCCTCTGGTTGTTTGTTTTTCGTGTGAGTGTGTGGCCAACTCTGGTGTCGGAGTTTTCAGACCGCCCGAAGGCCTCCGACATGGCCTACGATCCTTATCCTAGACAAGAACCGGGAACGACAGCTTTACGTGCCCGGCGAAGCACGGTACAAACAAAACAAATAGCCCTCTGCTCTCAATAGGCATGGTTGGGGTTCGCAAGCTTCATGTCTTTCGTCAACACGGAGAACTCAGAGATGCAGGTTTCCTCACGATGTGTTCCTTCTTACTTATGTCAGTCTCTTCCTTAGGCTATTGCTACAATGACATAATAATTTGATAGAATAATAATAATGACTGCCTCATTGGTCCAGTGGATAGCGTATGCGACTGCTGATCGGAGTTTTCCGAATTCTTAAGGCGCTGTTATACCTCAGAAGCCGTGAAACACATAATTTTTCGTCGCGCATCTAGCAATAACGGTACATATTACAAACTAGCAAAAAATAGAGCTTAAAGTCAAAAGTCTGAACAAAAGACTTTTGAAAGAATTTTTCATGTATGTAAAATAGAATCACGGTAAAAAAATCACAAAATCGAGGCAGAAAATAATCTTTCGTCTCACTGTTTGCAATATTTTGATCGTAAGCTGTCATATTTTATTTGATAATATTGTAGAAAATCTAATGAACTAAAGAATTACCCTATTTATTTTCATATTATACGTGTATATTTTGTAAAATTAAATAAAATCTGCCAAACGTCTATGATTTTGACGCTCGGTAGATCCCATCAATATCAAACGCTTCAGCAATTTAAACCTTATTAGCATAAGCGGTGTACTGAGTGTCAATTGCTAGTTTAAGCCCCGCCCAGACCTCATCATTCGGCTATGAGCCCTGTGAGAGATAGGTCATGTCGCTTGCGTCTCCGCTGCACGAAATTTTACGTAAACCTGTTTGTTATTATAATACGCCGATTTGAGTTCGTAATTTCATGTTTTATGTTATAGACTGAATACTTTGAATCAAATAGGCTTTTCATGTAACTATGGGTACATATAATTAGGACCTAAGTTTATACTCTTATTGCGTTTATTGTGTTATTGTTTCTGTGCTTATAAATATATAATTAGAAGAATAAAATATGGACAATTACAGAAATGAAGTTCTACGAAGGATTTGTACAAAAAAGCGTCGTAATAAAATAGAAATTCATCCATGGCCAAGTGATTATGAAATATGTAACATTTTTACACAAATTATTTTCATAAGAGTCTTTTATGACTAACTATGTCACTTATATATTATCGATTATGCATAATATAATTATACAAATTATTCTCACAATACATAGCTGCCACAGTTTTCAATTTTTGAAAGAGTAATAACATAAAATCGAATCATTTTATGTACCTATATTTCAAATTCATTAGCTTGTCAGAGCGCCTGGAGCGCTAAGATGCCGCCACGGCGAACAATAGACAGCGCTAATATGGCGCTCCGCAATCCGCACACAAGCGGTAACGAATGTTGTATTATTGTGTTGTGAACATAAACCTTTTTAGGTACCTACATCGGGTAAAACTTTGATTATTCATAAACTATTAGGTATGTCTCAATACATCTAATATTTTTTTAATTTCTAAAATCAATCATTTATAAGTAAGAAGGTGACTTCTCTGTTTGCTATAACACAAGATATAATATTTTTTTAATAATAAAGTACGTACTAATTATCATTATTGTAATTACAGTGAAGTTAAAGATAACAGTTCTGCAACGTCTTACACACATTTGACTGCAGTCATTCCTAACACGATCTGTTCAAGAGCTAGCCAAGAAATGCCAGACAATTTTTTTAACAAATTTGACTCAAATTCCGTAGTGATAAGCAAAAATTACATGAGGGATAGCAGTGACTGGTTCGAATTGCGTAAGAATATGTTGACAGATTGAAATTTTGGTATAGTGGTAAAAGAAGAGATAACAGCAGTAAAGCTAACTTAGTAAAACATATTTGGTACAAATAAAATATTTGCAATGTAAAATCAGTTGCGCATGGAATGTAAAATGAACAACTGGCTTTGCAACAACTGGCGAAGCAAGAAAATGTAACAATCGAGCCTTGTGGATTATCCGATTATTGGTGCCACGCCAGATGGATTAATAGGTCCAAACACGATTGTGGAAATTTAATGTTCTATAGTTGCCTATAAGAATGGCCTGGAGAATAGTATAAGAGCAAATAAAATACAAATATGGAAACATGATAAAAAAGTGAACTGACTAGTCTAAACAAATATTGTAATTGTTACTACCAAATTCAGGGGCAACGCCACGTTACACGCAAACAAAAGTGTTTATTTGCTGTGTGGAGTGGCGAAAGTATACCACTAAAAATAGAAATTATAGAAAGAGATGATGTTTTCTGGGAGAAGAAAAGCTTGTGGCGTTTTATATGAATTGGCAGTTGCCTGAAATTGTTGATTCTCGTCAAGCTTAAGGGATGGCATTGCGAGATCACGGAGAGGAAAATGTTTCAACAGTGCATGAAATTTCTACAATACCAAGCCGTAAAAGGAATGTAAATGAAACTGTGCCGCGTGAACAACAGCAAATAATAAGTATTGAAGCCTTATCACCTCACACACTGCCTTTAACATTCGATGAGAATAAAGAAAACCTGCCGGGTTGTAGCAGACAGCTAACTTTTGATGAGCTGTAAACTCTGTATTTCGTTAATAAATGATAAATGAAAATAAATAAATATCTTTTAATATTTATTTTCTTTGAAACAACACATATTTGATGCGAAAGAAAATTGTTTGTGTGTTCCATACAAACATGTATGAGGAGAGCTAACGAAAAAGCAGTAACTCAAATTCTAATTCTATAATTTTCTAAGCGACATAGTAGTATCTCATGAATAAGGTACATCCACATATATTTTTGATGTTTCATCTATTTTGAAAAATAATAATGGGTTAGGTTTCGAAACGAGTCGCCTGAGTTTGAGGGTATTGGTAGTGTAGGGGGCTTAAGGTAGTTCGTTTTAATCCCCTAAAAGTAATTTTGGCTGCCGGAGTTGCGTCTAAATATCTTTAAACAATTTCCAAAATTTCATAAATACTTCGGCAATTATTCAAAACGAAACATAGTTTTTATACTTTAGTACAGTTTTACAAATGTCATTTTTAGGTTTTATGTGGAAAACGTGAAACGAAATGCAAAACTGACATCTTGGAATGATCATATCGACAGCTAATGTCAAATTTGTGCGTCATTGCTTTCGAGTGCCTTGGGTTAGGTGCGACTGTAATAAGTAAATAAATAGGTTATGTTAGGTTCTCTTTTGACCCTTAATCCGAAAATAGGAGCCGTTCGCAGGGCTCCAACAACATTAGTTTATTAAACTAGTGGGATGAATGTGGAAGTTGGCAGTGCCATACACCCCGATGTTTGGAGTTTTTTTTTTTTCAGAGGAAACCAAGTATTTCCGGCAAGTGAAAATGGTGAGGGTGGTTTCAAGACCTCCCCTCCTCCCTCTCCAATCACTCATAACCCCTAAAAACGGCGACGTATTTCGAAACCTTTACCATAATAATTATACCTATAATACCAATAAACATCCATAAATAAATAAAAGAAATCAACTTTTACTAAACTTCAATTATCTCGTAACTCGCTTTAGTTGAGATACGGCTTTTGCGCTTAGTAGAGCAGTATTGTGTTTTTTAGGGTACCGTAGCCAAAAATTGTAAAAACGGAACCCTTATAGATTCGCAATGTCTGTCTGTCTGTCCGCCCGTATGTCACAGCCAATTTATTTCAAAACAGATTTGAAAACTGGCAGGAATGGAATTAGATGTAGGTATTCTATGAACTGCTTCACTATTTTTATACAAAAACAAAACAAACATAATAATGGCCTCTCCATACATGGAACTGACTTAATTATTTTTATCATCTTACGGCACGTAGGTATTTACCTACTTTCGTCAACTATTAATACCTATAACGTCTAATGTAAACCAGTTTTGCTCATGGCTGCACTGAGAACAAAAATTGCGCTATGCCTGTATTGTACAAACATATTGATGTATGTAATATAAATTTTAATATCAGTATCTCAATTCAATATACTAAAACGTTTTGCTTGCGATTTTGAAATATTGGAATACGGATGTCGCCAGAATACGGCCGCACGCGACGAAAATGAAGGGGGGCGCCCCGCAGTAGACGGAGCTAAGCTCCCTTCACCTCCCCTGCTTCACCCCCTCATTTACCAAAACAGTCGCTTAGGACAGCGCCTTAATAGCAGCACGGAGTCTGGTGATGTGCCCGGTAACGGCAAAAGGCTCGCCCCCTATTACGTGGGACCTGAAAAAATTCATGGTGAAATGTGGGTGTAATATTACACCTCTGCCTGCCCCTTCGAGGATACAGGCGTAAGTCTATAAAAAAAAACATAGTAATTTAAACTTAGTTTCTAACAAGAGGAGGGAAGCAATGGAAAACCTTCGTATTTATATCAATCCTCGTTGGTCTCGCGGCATAAATGTGCGCGTGGGATTGGGAGGTCCTGGGCTCGATTCCTGGGTCGGGCAAATTTTTATTGGGTTTTTCCGTTAGGAAATTCTCAGTAGCAGCACGGAGTCGGTTAATGTGCCCGGTACGGCAATAGGCTCGCCCCCTATTACGTGGGACTAAAATAAATATGGCGAAAAGTGGGTGTAGCAATATACCTCTGCCTACCCATACAGGCGTGAGTCTATAAAAAAAACATAATAATTTAAACTTAGTTTCTAACAAGAGGATGTATGTAAACAATGGGAAACCTTTTACTTATCAATTATTAAATTAAGGAAAAACAATTATTTAATTAAGTAGTAAGTAAACTGATTCTCGTTAGGAGTCATGACCTCATTAAATAGGAGGTAGCTGCTTAGTTAGTTCATCTTGAAAGAAAACAAAATTAGGCATGTAACTGGCTCTTTGCCCAGCAATTTCGCTACCACAACAAAACCTAACCAACCCAAATTACCAAACAATGTCCCAATCATCTCATGCGTGGGCAAAGAATGGTTCCTCAATTTACCCAAATATATATCTCAATACACAAAAGCTATAGATAGTATTGAAACAAAAGCAGCACAAAAGAAACTGAGTGATGGCCACGCCCACTGCTGGCCATCCGCCCACTAAGTCATTGTTCTACCGTGTGAACGACGTCAGATTGTATTAGCGATGTTGTTTTTGTGAGTGAAATGAAATGTTTTGAGAAGAGCTTTTACGTAATATTGCCTGGATTAAGAGATTAGGTTTACGATTCACATGTGGTAGGTTTGATGCTTGCCCAAGTGCTTTTATAGTACTAGGACAGAAGGCCCTATCCCCTATTCCTTCTCCCTCATCCCACTCCTCATCCTATCCCTTTTCTCAACCCAAAGGGGCGGCAACGCACTTGTGACTCCTGTGGTGTTGCTTGTGTCCCTGGGCGGCGGTAATTGCTTACCATCAGGCAATCCGTCTGCTCGTTTGCCGCCTATTACCATAAAAAAAAACAAAATTAGTTAACAAATTGAACACCAAACCACGGTAATACTATTACCGTGACCAAACTACGGTGATAAAAGCACAATATGTATTAGTAGAGGGTGCCCACGGCCCACGGCTACGACCGCAATATTTTTTAATTTACCCGTTTTGCCCGATCCTGTTGGTATTTCGGGAAATCCCTTCTTAGTGCACTCCTGTGGTTCCCAAAGAACATACATGCCAGAGAACAATGCCCATTTCTGGCCCAGTTTGGAACTCATGAACAGCGCAATAAAGTTTCAATTTGTTGTTGAATAATCCTTTTTATTAATAACTTAATTTATAGGCATTACTAAAGGTGTGCCGAGAAACTTATTCAATAAAAAGGGTTAAAAAGATGTGTTAACGTCTAAATGGCCAACACGTAATAGATCAGAAATTGCCAGTAAAGAAATCATAATATTAAATCGATTATCACTTCTTCTTTATCGATTTTACATTTTCTCTACTCAAAATGATTTGAGTTAATAGCAAATCTTTACTTGGTCCCTAAACATTTAAAATATGTGTATTTTAAGGTATTAACTACAAATAAGTTCCATTTTGAACCAAATATATAGATAACCTATGTCCGAAATCCATATCGATTAATCAATATCTTTTAAAAACTGTAAAATGGCAACACTTTTTTGACTCTTAAGTAAATGTCAATAATGTCATTTTCAGTTTATTTTGTTTGTTACTTATTTGTTTTGCTCGTGCAACGTTGTGAATGTTTTTTTATGTTTTTGGATCTTTTACGACTTCTGGCTTTTTCTTTCGGATTTCTACCCTTACCAAATGATTAACTCATTCCTTTCTACTCAAAACTACGAAATACTTTAACTATCCTAATAAAAGTGGGTACACACCTAATGTTTTGTGAGCATATAAAAGTACTTCTTGTAATAAAACTATGAATGTGTCGTACTTACCTCTAATCAATCTCAAAATTCTAGTTTAACACTCTTTTATCGAATGCAATAACAACTACTACGATTTTTTACTGTCCACATTTGGGCCGACGTCTCTAAGAAAAATGGACATTGTTCTTTCAGCTTCTTGCGCCCAATAGTTTTAGCTGTAGCTTGTCTGTCAGTCAGTCAGTAACGCAAGGATTTTATATATGCAGAAGATAAGGTTGTGATTTCGATTCTCATTTCAGACAAATCTTTCCTTCGCCTAAACATCAATAACATTTGTGATGACTTCGAATGGTCCACCGTAGTATTGCTGATCGAAGGGTCCAACGAATGGACTATTCTAAGTAAAGAAGAAATACATTGACTCTAGCGGACCCCGGGCTCCAAGGCGTAGGGTTTGGATCGCTACCGGGACAGGGCTAGGATGATGATGAAATCCATTAGTCTAACAACTGAGACCTCATTAAGTAGGACTTTAATATCAACCGCTGTTATTTCTATACTTAAGTACCTAACAAATAAAAACCAGTAGGTACATAAAAAGGCAACGAAAAATTTTAAAGGGCGTCATGGAAATCCTCCACATCGCCATCAATTAGGAGCGTGCTCAGAATGCTGGCAGCATTGCCACGTTGTATGGCAATGCTGACCTTTTGTGCCAAATACAGGCCAGCCTTCTGGTCACGCGAGGCGTCAACCAATCTCTTTGAGAGATCTCTAAAAAGAGATCTCGCACTTGGACCCCATGGTCCCAACGTTTCGACTCCGAACAGCTCAAATACAAAATCCCCTACTAGGTTCATGTATTTGCGCCGTTTGAGAGACTCCGCTGTAGCAGCAGCAGCGCCCGCACAACCTGCTGTGCTGGGAAGATGAGATGGCGGATCGATCGGACATAAATCTTTTTCTTTTTTAATTCTGCAATTGCCTCTAATTCTCTCTAAATATCTCAGACATTTCTAACGTCTGTTTCTAGCATCTTTCTTACTAAGTCTTGACACAGGACGCGTAATTAAAAACCCTACAACAACGAAATAAACACTCAATTGCTCAATCCAAACGCCGATACTTATTGCAAAATTGTCTTTATTATATTTCAATAAGAGTGATTCTACACTGACCGTTCTGGTTTTGTGATAATAAAGATCTGTTTTTAACCGACTTCAAAAAAAGGAGGAGGTTAACAATTCGTCGGAATCTTTTTTTTTTTATGTATGTTCCCCGATTTCTCTAAGACGCCTGGACCGATTTCGAAAATTCTTCTTTTGATTGAAAGAGTATACCTCCTAGTTGGTCCCATGATCATCAGGTCAGGATATGATCATGGAGTCCTGAAAAATCGAAGGAAATCTTCAAATTTTATAAGCACACTTGAAGAGATTTGACGATAACAACCCAATGCCGTCGAGTTTGGGCTCGTTTAAGACGTCTGAGTACATAGACTTTGATGCTGGATGATTTCCATGGTCTGATGATACAGTTGGAAGGTAACCATGAGATCTTTGTAATGCAATAACCCAATCTCATCGAGTTAAGGGTTGTTTGATTCGTCTTTACATGTACTTTGGTACTGGATGTTTTTGCAGGGTCTGATGATGGAGCAGTAAGGTGGCCATGGGATCTTTGTAATACAATGACGCAATCCCATTGAGTTTGAGCTCGTTTGATTGGTCTTTACATAGACTTTAGTGTCGTTTGAGTAGTATTTACATAGACTTTGATGCTGGATGATTTCCATGGTCTGATGATAGAGTTGGAAGGTAACCATGAGATCTTTGTGATACAATAACCCAATCTCATCGAGTTTAGGGTTGTTTGATTCGTCTTTACATGGACTTTGGTACTGGATATTTTCCAGAGTCTGATGATGGAGCAGGAAGGTGGCCATGGGATCTTTGTAATACAATGACGCAATCCCATTGAGTTTGATTCGTCTTTACATGGACTTTAGTGCTTAATGTTTACCAAACTCTGATGATGGAGCAGGAAGGTGGCCATGGGATCTTTGTAATACAATAACGCAATCTCATCGTGTTTAGGCTCATTTGTTTTATCTTGGCAAACACTTTGGTATTGGATGATTTCCGGGATCTGATGATGGAACTGAAACGAACGAGTTTAGACTAGTTAGTTGATAACAAAAAAAATACTTCAAATTGCCAGAAAAGGACAGGTCTACATTTCAGAATTAAAGAATGACGACCGGTTGGCGCAGCGGGAGTGTAAGCGACTGCTACGCCGAAGGTCGCGGGTTCAATTCCCGCTCAAGTCTAACATTTGTGTGCATGAACATGGATGTTTGTCTTGGTCTGGGTATTTCTATGTATAATATGTATGTATTTACAAAAAAGAAGTATATATGTATGTTTATCTATTATCTAGTACCCATAACACAAGCTCTGCTTAGCTGGGGACTAAATGGTTATGTGTGTATGTGGTAGTATATTATTATAGAATTGAAGCACGTAAAGAAGGCCTCCCCATCATTTACCACCTACACTATCCTATGTACCTAATTACCACCTATTACTATTTTTATTAGTATACCACTTAAAAGCAAAAAATAAAAATTATTTTTAAATAAAAAGAAACCGACTTCAAAAAATACTAAGGAACTAAAAAACAAAAAATAATTGGTTTTGGAGGAACAATTTTTGGAGTCGGTGCCAAGCACTTACGCAAAAAGTTACTAAATTACAAACTAGGTACCTATTCTATCAACAACAAAAGTTGTATAAAAATGTGTAGAGGTTTTATAGTCAGATCAGAAATACTTGGCTTCGCACCGACTCCAAAAATTGTTCCTCCAAAACCAATTATTTTTTGTTTTTTAGTTCCTTAGTATTTTTTGAAGTCGGTTTCTTTTTATTTAAAAATAATTTTTATTTCGTGCCGGTCGATGTCGGCATCATGGTTTAAGAAAGCTTATTACTAGTTTATTTTTCTATAGAGACAGTTTATATATAAATATCATTTATAGAACATAGAAATATCATTTTATTAAAATCCGTGTATAGTGTATCCGTATCCGAATGTATAGTGTATACTATCCTCTTAACATATGATGATGCAAGGCTGAAGGCCGCCAGCTTTGACGGCGCACCAAGTTAGTATTGTGGATTCAAATCCCAATTGCGAAAAAATATTGTCTCATTCTATAGTGTAGCTGTTTCATGATTGTATGCCCGTTATTTTTTTAAACTTTCTATAGTCCCACATTTCTGAAAATAATTTTAGGTCTAGACCATAAAAGGCAGTCATTGCATTATTATCTTAGCTGTATAGCCATAATATAAATTCTAATGAACTCCATACAGAATCTAAACTCCCTTGCGTCGTACAGTTTAAACTTCGATCTGAACAGATTAAACTCTCGTCTGCGGATTAAACTATCATTGATATTACGGGTCTAATGTATAAGGTCCCTTACAAACCGTCACAAGGTCGATTAAACATTACACAAACCGATTATTTAATTACAAAGTGAAGTACTTGTAACTAAATACTGGTGTACCAAGTAGCAAATGATTTAATGCTGTGTTGTGGTATTGTAATTAATTGGTTGGTATTTTGTATAATAATATCCTAGTTTGTGAGATTGTAAAGCAAAAGATTTTATAGTGAATAAATGAAATTCAAGTAGTGCTTTAAAAATAAAAGCTATATCTCTGACATTTTCTTCATCTGAAAATTAGATTACTTTGCCACCGTTTACCAGTCCGTATTCACGGCTAGTGAAAACCACAGCGAAACATCAGACCAACTAAAGACGTGTCATAAATATATTCGCGAATAAGTGCCATTGCATAACTAGCTGTTTTCCGCGGTTTCACCCGCGTCCTGAGGAAACTACATCGCGTACCCGGTTAATTTATAGCCTAAGTTACTCCGTGGTACATCAGCTATCCGCCAGTGAAAGTACCGTCAAAATCGGTCCAGCTGTTCCAGAGATTAGCGAGAACAAACACACAGACAGATAGACAGACTGACAGACAGACAAAAATTTAAAAAAATGTCATTTTGGTTTACGTACCGTGTATACATAAATATGCATTTAGTAAAAAGTGGTTATTTTAATAATATAAACAGACACTACACTTTTATTTATGTGTATAGACTTATGTGTGCAAATTGTGAAATTTGACAGTTTTCGTTAAAAAAAATATCGGCGCAACCTCACGATACCCATCATAAAACAACATGTCCGTTCAGATGACGTTAATAGTTCGTATTTTACAATAGTTATCTACTCTGCTAGGATTCGAATCTACACCCCAATCGAACATAAAACTCTGTACTTAAACCACACATTGTTCAGTTATCACTTTAAAACGCAAGCAATACCACTCGCCGTCGCCATTAAAGTGACCGCTACCTTGCCTTTTAACTGTCCGACACATTCAATACAATGTCTTATATTACACGAGTTTACGTGTGTCTAAGTTACGATAGTTCGTGTGACTGAAAGGTGTGGTCATTGCAAGCTTTTACGAGTAAGGACTAGTGCTGTAGACGTAATTATAAGGTACGAAGAATGCTGATGGCAGTCGCATAATTATGTCAGCCTCTCTAAGAATTTTAATTGTATAAAAAGTAATGGCAAAACGGAGACCTATTTATCAGAAAGATTGTCATTCTCATAGCAGTAAAATAGCAATCAAAGATATCTTTAAGTACACCTGTTACGACCAGTTAGTCCAAAATTGCAGAGTTTCTTGCTACTGGATAAAAACTTTGTTTTATGATAATCTAATCCTGTCTTTGTACTACATAAGTCACCTAGCGAATTTTACGCATTAAATTTGTTGCTGGTTCTTACGTATTGTTGTTCATCTTAACTTAATCGTTTTTTTTAACGGTCAGTATTGGTACAGAAAATGCAAGGCAAAAGTAATCTCAATCTTTCGATGTCGCTTGCATCGCCTATAATAAAAAAAATCTGACTCGAGTTTTATAGGGTCCTTACATACCAGTCGTGGTTAAACTTTTGAAGAAAAATATGTTCTTGAAACAACGTTTTCCATTTCTCTTAGAAACATTAGCTTAAAAGGATTTACGTGTTGCCAAAGTGGCTTCAGTAATTATATCGCTAAATAATGATAGCTAATTTACTTTTAATTGCTTCCTAAGTGGTCGTGCTAAACTGCCCAATATTCTCGCCGAAATACAAAACGTATAGGTTTTTAATTGCAGCATGTAGTATATTGCGGTGTACTATAAAACACACGATAAGAACCTAGCGTTTGTTTGCATCCACGGTTGTAATTGTTCATGAAGTACGACTTCATGAACAATTACAACGGTTCCACTATAAGTTATTGCTTATGAGCAAGGAAGAAAAGTCCCGTATGTTACCGATACCCGTTTTTGTTGCGAGTCGACTCAAATGGGAATATATAGATATTTATTTTTGACGACCGGTTGGCGCAGCGGTAGTGTAAGCGACTGCCACGCCGAAGGTCGCGGGTTCGATTCCCGCTCAAGTCAAACATTTGGGTGCGTGAACATGGATGGAAACATCCATGTTCACGCACACAAATGTTTGACTGAATTATACATAGAAACACCCAGACCAAGACAAATCTTGGTCTGGGTGTTTCTATGTATAATATGTATTATTTACAAAAAAAAGTATATATGTATGTTTATCCATTGTCTAGTACACATAGTACAAGCTCTGCTTAGTTTGGGATTAGCTGGTGTTGTGTGAATGTGGTAGAATATTATTAGAATAGAATATTATTAGAATTTTCCAGTAACAGGTCCGTGTGATGACGGATTACCTAAGAATACGAAATGTCACCACCCCATATCATCCCATGGGTGTCGTAAGAGCCGATAGAGGGAGCATATTATGTAGAGAACAGCACTGTAAGAGAAGGCAAACTTGATACAAATCCTATACCAATCCGTTTGGTCAGTGTGGTATAGTAAACCAATTCCTCTTTTCAAAGAAAAGAGGCCTAGTCCAGCAGTGGACTGCTAGGGGCTGAAGGCGCCGTCATATGCACTTGCCCATTTTGCAGAATCGAGTGACTAAAAGCAGATGTCCGAAGACTCTTTAACTTAATTCCTAAGTAAACTAGCTTTTTACCGTAGCTTCGCCCGCCCTTAACTTTCAATACCTTTATAAATCCCTTAGATGTGGCATGGTTAAAAATTATTTTATAGTAGCTAGATATATAGGTTGAATAATAGAAACCCATAGAAACCCCCCTTAGTAGCTTAGGTTCGGTAATGGATGCCAAGAAAAAGTTATTTTACATATTTAATGATGATAAAAATAAATGTAACACACTTTTACCCTACAAGCCTTTTGTCAATTTTCAAGAGCATACTGTTAAATCAAAACCAAATCGTAAATTACCTTAAAAGTCACTCATACCACACAAGAGGAAACCGGAAAAGTTGATTTATTTTTTTGGATTAGTCATTACACCATAGACTCACCATAACGAATTATTTGATTGAGTGAATCATATTATTCCGAGAGGAGATTGTATCGCACTATTTGAAATATTTTGATACTTATGAATCATTATTTCTTTGTAACTAATGTTTTTGATCGTTATCTTAAGCTGGTTATGTAAATTATTCCTTAGGAATATATTTAGATGAATTATGTGTTGGTATGAATAGATTGCTTGAAATTTCCTTCATATTGTTTTATTGGTCAAATTCAAAACATTTCCTTAGTGAACGGGCAACTGATGATATAATTATCATCGTTACTATAATTCCAGCTTCCTTGCTCGTCTACCCAGAGTTATCAGAAAATAAACTTTTAGCATAAGTACTGATGATCTCAATCTCTGCCCGTAACAACTGCAGTAGATCTTCATGACAGCCGCTACTATAAGCCTTACGTGCTATCCGAAGCACGTAGAGTTGCGGATGTTTAATGACCGATCACCCAGCTACATTTAGGCGGTACCAACCGCTTACCTCGGGTGCTGGTAGATTCAAGCGATGGCAACAGCGCGACGATCATTTTTCTTTCTAATAAGTAATTATTTAATTATATATGTAATAACAATACATTGTGTTGTGTTATTCGAGTCATTATAATTCTATTTGAATGTTGTCTAAGATTTTTATCTCGGACCTCGTTATGTAAATGATTCAAAGAAGATCGCTTATTAAGCTTAATCTATTTGTGTGTTCCGGTGTATAATTGAATGTTACTCATATTTCCTTTTAAAAGCGGCATTTATATTTAATTTTGATGTGTCATATATTAGACTATCTCGTTTTTTTTTTTAAATGAGTTATTGTAGTCAATGCCAAAAGCAAACCCACGGGCACTATTATGAACCAGAAATATTGTAAGAATGGATGGAGCAATGTGTGATCTTTTACGCCAAAACTACTAAACGCATTTCAATTAAACTTTCAGTGATAGGTATGGCTTATACGTCCGTCAGACTAACTAATAATCTACTTATTATCACGATAACCTCTAGTTTCACGGGCAGAGTTACGAATAAAATCTATAAGTAAATGAGATGAGAAGACAACTCCTAAAAAGAACCATCTGAGTGTCAAACGTATAAATCCGCTTCTTGTTAACTTACAAACCAAATACTCAACAAACAAATATCAAAGCGCTAACCAGCAGAAATCTATAATTTACCCTAATATATTGTAAACGTTTGCAATAAATTACATGAGGACAAATCGTCGGGGGTTAATCTCAATTACTTTGAATATCTCGAGACCGGCGATGTATTTGCATTTTACTTCGTACTATCACAGATAATATTATACTATAGGACGCCAGCAGCTACGCCTGCATTTTTTTTTAATTTACCCGTTTTAGCCGATCCCGTGGGAATTTCGGGAAATCCGTTCTTAGTGCACCCCTACGGTCCCCAAGGAACATACATGCCAAATTTCAGCTTCCTGCGCCCAATAGTTTCGGCTGTAGCGTGTCTGTCAGTCAGTCAGTAACGCAAGAATTTTATATGTATATTAAGACTAGTAGGTACTATGTAATACCTGCCTTGTTAGGGCTAAAGGTAGTAAGTTATTGGTGGTGAAGGGACCTCTGAACCTCTTGATTCTAACTGTAGGTCATGTTTGGGTAACGGTCTATGTTTTCGAAGGGTTAAGTAGATGGTTAGTGGACATATTGCATGAGGCAACTCCTAATATTTCCAACAAAATAACATTATTATTATAAAAATCAGTGATAACCTTGTGGGATAAACAACAGACTGCTACACAAAGAGTCTTGAATACAAACTCACTGGAACTGGTTAAGATTAATACTTTTTTTTTTTTTTATTGTCTCACGCCTGTATCCCCGAAGGGGAAGGCAGAGGCGTAATAGGTATTACACCCTCATTTCGCCATGAATGTTTAGGTCCCTCGTAATAGGGGGCGAGCCTATTGCCGTTACCGGGCACATCACCAGACTCCGTGCTGCTACTGAGAATTCGGAAAAACCCAGTAACACTTTTGCCCGACCCGGGAATCGAGCACGGGACCTCCAAGCAGCAGTCGCATAAGCTATCCACTGGAACACGGAGGCAGTCCCTATTAATACTTTTAGTTTTAACAGTATTTACCTACAGCACATTTGCCTATTTCATTTCCGTCCATCCCAAGATTGTCAAATTGTAATTCCGTTTCAAGTTAGCCCATTACGGAATTCTTGCTTATTGTTCTAAATAAATATACTTTACTAGATTGCTACTAAATTTCAAATTAATATGTTTCATGAACATTCATCATCATCAGTTTCGCAGATATTACCTAATATGTCCGATAATTAGTAGTTTGAGTCAGAAAAAAAATACATTGGTTAGGGACAAAAACCATACAACAGGATATGAACTCGCACCCTTTCAGTTTCAGTTATTGTTATTCCTAGTTAGTTTTACAAACATTGAAACTAAAATATCAAACTTTCCCTGACCGGACGAACTGCCCGAATAAATGTTTGATTTACTAACTTATGAAATATCATATAAGTTGTTTCTTTTTGATCTGTGTCTATCAAAAAACATTTCAGTTTGTTTGTTTGCTTTGTTTAAACATTCATTGATGGTTTTTAATCCCGTAGATACCATTTTTTTAACTCTCTCAACAGCTACATCCTTTTTTTGCCCTAGTGACAAAAACTGTGCAGTTTTTCTTTCACTAGGGCAGATATATTGACTTATTAAGAAAGGCTATAACCATTGGCATGAAATCTATAAAAGTAGAGTATCAAACATGAATATTAAAAAATTTGAGCAAGACTTCAAAATAAAATATACACCCATCACCCTTATAAGAAACATCCCTATAATAATATAATTTTAATGACAACAAGACCGAAGGGCATAACCATTTATAAATAAAACCAATCGTCGCTGTTCCATTGACCTTATCTGAAAATAATAAAAAATAAAATAATGAGCATTAAAATCACCGAAAAATATCACATAAAAACCATAAAATATTCCATCGGTCGCTCCAACCGGATCCAAGATCTATGGGGTTATGGCCAATTGATGGCAATTTTATGGCGTAGGTGTAGCTTTTTAATATAATTTTGTGTAAATTACGTGGGTTGTTATGGGACCGCGTATTTTATCTGCCATTATGATTTTATGTTGGAAATGAATGACTGCCTCCGTGGTCCAGTAGATAGCGTATGCGACTGCTGATTGGAGGTCCCGGGTTCCATTCTCGAGTCGAGCAAATTGTTACTGGGTTTTGCCCGAATTCTCAGTAGCAGCACGGAGTCTGGTGATGTGCCCGGTAAGGGCAATAGGCTCGCCTACGTGGGACTTAAAAATTCATAACATAATGTGGGTGTAATATTACATCTCTGCCTACCCCTTCGAGAATAAAGGTGTGAGTCTATGAATAAGTCTTCTGATTGTGCAAGAATGGAAAGCTTTTCAACACTCACGCAGTTTAAAACTTTTAATAAGTGGAGCAGAAAAGTTTCTTGGCAGTATCTGTTAATGAACCTCTTGTTCTGGAGACTGCGGTTCGAAAATTCTTGCTTAGTAAGGTCTATTTTTGATAAGCATTTAAGTTAGAGTTTTGATGCGTAAGTGGCACAGTTTACACAGATGGCATAGTGGCAATATGGACTCCAAAGATCTATTTAGTTCTAATAATCTGAGATGGACTCACGGGACAATGACTACACTTTGTGTGAAGCAAACATATTATGTAGTTTATTTATTTATTTTGTAACGGATGCCAGGAATCGAACCTTTGCTAGTCCGCTACAGTGCGCTGGTAATGTGCTGCTGACGTGTGCCTACGACGATGCGTGTTCTTCTATGTGTGTGGACTGTATGGCTTCGATGTGTTGGGGCTTCAGAAATAAAACATCTTCATACGTTGAGAGCGATGCTGTTCAGGTGTTCGGTGCTTGATGGTTACATAGGTCACAAGATGGTGGTTGGGATGCCAACGAACTGGCCGAATACATGGTCGCTTAAGTACCTCGAAACTTTACCTTAACGACGACCATCGCACCGAACACGTGCACAGAGAATCTTTCGTTTATTTTTATTTTAAATACAGTACAAATGTTACGTTATATTCGTTTCTATTATACATACGTACATGTTCTATACATCGTTAGATAGGTCTCATTAAGTATCTATCTATCGGTATACAATACCTAAACCTAACTACTAGCGTCACTAAGTTATTCCATAAAAACTCCCAATAAATGCTGTCACACAAGGGCCCGCCCACTATATTTTCTATTGAAAAACTATTATATACTAAATTTATATATGTAATTTTGGTAGGCCGTTGTGTGCAACTATATGGGGCATCTTTTAAAACAAACACCATGAAAATATCTTTATTCAATTCGAATTCATTACATGAAAACCTATGATGCATAAGAAAAATTACAGAATTTCTTAAGTAAACACTATCGTACATAAACAAAGTTTATGATAAACATGCAAATGTTTATTATTATGTTTATTTTAACTATATAAGGTAATAACTAGCAATAAGAAAGTATCTAGACATGATTTCAAACCTATATGAAGCCAAAAAACACTTATAAAACTATAAAACGAATATGTAAACAACCAGCTGTTTTATCAAGTACTAGAGGACGCCAGCAGCTACGCCTGCATTTTTTTGGCCGATCCCGTGGGAATTTCGGGAAATCCCTTCTTAGTGCACCTCTACGGTCCCCAAGGAACATACATGCCAAATTTCAGCTTCCTACGCCAAATAGTTTCGGCTGTAGCGTGTCTGTCAGTCAGTCAGTAACGCAAGGATTTTATATATTAAGATTAGTTCTTATCTGTTACAACTGATAACACTATTTATGATTGATATCTAGGTCCCTACAGTTAGCACAAGTTTTAGACTAATGTTCATGTACTATATAGTACTTTATATTAAAGATTTAACTATTTAAACTATTCTAGCTGTATTTAAACACTTTGACTTTGATTAGATAACACTGATTTTATGCGATTTTCACTCGCGGTTTCGAATACACTATTCACTGTCATAGTTTTTTAATGTCTGTCGCGAACATATTTAATACAATTGCTCACTACACTTACAGTTGCCCAAAACGGGTAATGAGCCATTACATTTAGATGGGTACATAATATTAGCTTATTTTCTAATATTCATCTATAGTAATTTTCAAAAAAACAATATATTATACATACAACATACAAAAAACAATAGTTATTTTGGGTCTGATTCTTTGTATATTATATTTTATATCTTTGTTGGTGGTGTGTTGTTTGGCCTCAATGTGCGAGGACACGGATTCATTTTCTCGTGTGGGAGATGTCTTTAAATAAAATGCTTTCACGCTAATAGCTTCGCTACTATGATTCTAACAGGATGCTTGAATGGTATATTAACTGTGCCATTACCTGCATGCAAACGCTTGATTTCTTTTGTATGTTTATTTCTAAACGTTAACAACTTCCCAGTCAACAGTCCCTCCACGACCACAACCGTTGCAAGCCGGTAGAAACGCAGGAGAATAACAGAGGTATTTATGGGAAATTATCGTGACTAAGACCCGCTAAATAATATTGTATGATGTTAACAACTTCAATAGTTTTCTGTCCTATTCCAGAAAGACTGGTATCAGACGGGGCAAGCCGTACTAGACGGTTAATATATAATTACTTATAAAATGTTACGTAGGCATTTATTAATTTTTATACAATCCAATCAGTCACTGTAAGAACCGGCTTAATGAGTGGTTCTTATACCAATTACTAGCGATCCTATCTTATCATCTTAACACCCGACATGTTTTATATTCCATCATATTCTCGTAGGCATTTATTATGATGTCAAGCTTTAAGAGTGTGGCTATGACTTAAATCTAGTAAGCTTACATATTCTAACAAGAGAAAATACATTTATCTTCGCATTCTAAGAGCAGTTTCCTTCTACAAACTGTCAATTATAATATAACAATAACTTAGAACACTGCATTAGGTATACAAACTGCGGCAAATTCTATCAGTTTCTAAACAGTAAAATTTCACAGTATTTGAAGTACTTAATGAATAAAGATTTAATAGGAGGCAGCGATAGCCGAGTGGGTATACTAACGGACTGCCATGCAGAGGGTATCGGGTTCGAAGCCACGGTGCGCACCAATGACTTTTCGGAGTTATGTGCGTATTGAATTATTAATTATCGCTTGTCCCGTACCTCGGAGAGCACGTTAAGCCGTCGGTCCCGGTTGTCATGAAGATCTTTGACAGTCGTTACAGGGCGTCAGTACCTTCTAAATAAACTGACACTAGTCTAAACCATGGAATATCGAATATCTATCCCTTCGGGTTGCGGAGGTCAGACAGGCAGTCGCTCCGTGGAAAAGCTAATATTCAGCCAAATCCGGTTAGACTAGAAAGCGGACCCCAGATTGAAACTGGGATAGCGCTAGGAGGATGATGATGAATAAAGATTTAATAGGACATGTTGTGTCAAATCTAGTACTTATTGAGTGTGCGCTTTACATTGTTTCTTACGTGCCCTCCCACACTGTAAGGCTCATAGCCAAACTTGCCGCTTGTAGCAAATCGGAAAAGTCAAGCAACGTTTACAGAAACACAACAATGAAGGGCTACCAACTGACCAGTGACCACTCTTGTGGCGTACATTCTTACGGTTACGATTTATGGCACAACAGAAGAATAGTTATACAGCGTCAAAAGCCTTCGAGAAACATGGTATAAGGATTTTCGCAAATTTTACTTTCTAAACGAAAATCTTATATGGAATATTCATCTCTATTTTACCCTCTCAGTTACAATATTTACCCCAAAATTGCTTTCATCATCATCAGCCTTTAACAGTCCACTGCTGGACTAGGCCTCTCCTTTGAAAGGAGGAATTGGCCTACTATACCACGCTGGCCAAACGGGTTGGTATAGGGTTTGTATCAAGTTTTCCTTCTCTTACAGTGCTGTTCTCTGCATAATATGCTCCCTCTGTCGGCTCTTACGACACCCATGGGATGATATGGGGTGGTGACAATCCGTATTCTTAATCCGTCACCACACGGACAAAAAAATCCTTTATAAGTACATAAATACGACATACGATGCATCATCTGTAAAAAAAGTAAAAAAACAGTAAAAATCTGATACGTAACGATCTGCGCCTAAATTCACACCAAGCATAAAGTCTGCCGCATAAAATTAACAGCAAATTACGCGCAGTAAATACAGCTAAATCATACAGAACCCGCATCGCAAGTGAGCAAACTCCTTAAAGACGCCGTAACTCGCTCAGTTGAACCATAACTCAGTTTGTAAGTGCCAGCCAATTAGCAACAACGAATGCTGTCTGCTCAGTCTTAAGTAAATGCTGAGCATTTGCTTAATTTGTTGCCAAATTTAGATACAGTTTACTGATGTGTGTTCTTGTGATGGTGTTTGATTGCCATTGGGTGTTTGTAAAGTGGTTAATGTTTATCCTACATATAGTTTATATGTGTGACCGGTTACAAAAGGAAAAGAGAAACAGAAAAGGAAAGAAAATGCATTTACTCGACACAGAACACCCAGAGTATACAAGATGAAAGTTACATTAAATGTTACATGGCTACTATAATAGTAGATAGTTATGGCATGCATTTTCAATTAACTGCATTATGTTCATACATACATAAATAGTCTCACGCCTATATTCCCGAAGAGGTAGGCAGAGGTATATTGCTACACCCACTTTTCGCCAGATTTATTTTAGCCCCACGTAATAGGGGGCGAGCCTATTGCCTTATGAGAATTTCCTTTATTGCCATACTGAGAATTTCCTAACGAAAAAACCCAATAACACTTTGCCCGACCCCGGAATCGAACTCGAGACCTCCCAATCCCACGCGCACATTTATGCCGCGAGACCAACGAGGCAGTCATATTACAGCAACACCCATAAAACCCTTAACTATACAAACTGTTTAATTACCTGCAGTTATCACTTATATCAATTGATGCTTTATTAACAGCTTTTGATAGCGAGAGAGTGAATGAAGCAAGAGAGATATGTCAGGATCGCTGCAAATGGCATTCCGTAGTGTCTGTCTACCCCTCCGGGAAACAGACGCGAGTCTATGGATGCATGACGATACCCATAAACAATGATCTTACAAAAGTAAAAAGAAGTTGTAGAATGTTATAGACGTACCAAAAGCAGAACGCTAAACATAAGCCAGTTGGCAAGTCTGACATATGTGTGTGTGAAGACGCGAGCTGGCGTCAAAGTGAAACTTACACATCTTGACAGCCGAAAATAAAATACATACATACACATACATAGACTCACGCCTGCTTTCCCGAAGGGGTAGGCAGAGGCATATTAAACGCCCACTTTTCGCCAGTGTTTTGATCCCACGTAATAGGTGGCGAGCCTATTGCCGTTTATCGGGATATTTTGTTTGCCAGAGCCTCGTCCGTTGATCGGCAGGTGCACCACTTGGAGGAGAGGTTGGCTTGGGACCCTAAGTTCTTAGTGGGAACCCTATGCACCCCGGAAAAAAAAAGAAAAAAAGAAAATATGGAGTTATCGATGTGTGCGTTAGTGTACCGTTTTTACGGATTGATTACTACGTCGGTAATGTATCTACATCTTTCTTGAAATATCTGCTATGCCTATATGCCTCTATGCCTATAAAAGCTTTAAGTAAACAAACACTGTTTAATTACCTACAGTTATCAGTATCACTCATATCAATTGATTGTATCTGGTTTATTAGAAACAGCTATCGTCATGCTATTTACGACTCCCTGAGAGGTTATGAATGATTTTATTATTATGGGGCTATTATTGATCATAGTTATTGGGGGCAACGGGTGTTTATTTTGATCTACGGTTAAGATTAGGCGTTGCAGTTGACCAATTTTCTTTAGTAATGTTGTGACGGTTGTCTAGGATGAGAGGTTGTCAAAGTCAAAGTCAAAAATCATTTATTCATCTAGGTCACAAGGTGACGATTATGAAAGTAAATTACGTTCATAATCGTCACCTTTTTTAAGTAAATTACTTAATGCTTCTACATTTACTGCCTCGTTCGCAAAGCAATGGGTAGAGCCACGAGAAAGAACGGACAATAAAACTCGTGGTCTTTAAAACTGCTGGTATGAATTTGTAGTCGTATAAAATGAGTTGACAGTTCACAGCTGGTAAGCAAACGTCACCAGTTGTCAAACAGTAAGACAAATTACTCCATCCTACATATTTTTGAAAAAGTTTAGTGTCACGGGACACTTTGTTGCCATTTAACTAAATAACATACATAATTTACAAAAAAGAAGACTATATCAATTTTTTTATCACCCGGAGCGTTATCCCGTGAGAGAATTAAACCCACAACATCCTGACCGGTATAAACCGAGAAGCCCACCACTTAATCACTATACCAACCGCGCAGTTCCTTTACGTTACTGCACAGAAACCTTCTTTGCGAGAGATTGTGATAAACTATAATCATAATTATCATCATATCAGTGGGAATACGTCCACTGCTGGACATAGACCTCCTCCAAGGCTTTCCACATGAACCGATCTTGAGCTGGCCGCAAAATAATATAATAATCTATTTTCTTTGTTTATTTATAGGCTCACGCCTGTATCCCCGAAGGTGTAGGCAGAGCTGTAATATTACACCCACATTTCGCCATGAATTTTTAGGTCTCACGTAATAGGGAAACTTGATGGAAGTGAATGAAGCAAGAGAGGTATGTCAGGATCGTTGCAAATGGCGTTCCGTAGTCTCTGCCTACCTCTTCGAGAAACAGGCGTGAGTCTATGTATGTATGTATGTACGTAATAGGGGGCGAGCCTATTGCCGTTACCGGGCACATCACCAGACTCCGTGCTGTTACTGAGAATTCGTAAAAACCCAGTAATACTTTTGCCCGACCCGAGAATCGAACCCGGGACCTCCGACCAGCAGTCGCATACGCTATCCACTGGACCACGGACGCAGTCTATTATACCTACTTATTATCAGGAGCGTACTAGCTCATAAAAATTCACAACTCTCCATCCCAATAGTTTATCCCAACACATCTCCAGACAAGAACTCTTTAAATCAACAGCGTATAAACCGTACCAATTATATAAGGAACAACGTTCAGCCCCGTACCATCCAATTAGTTGAAAAATATCCACACTTCAGGGGAAAACAGCGAACACAAAGAACATTTAACATAAATACTTGCCATATAAAAATAGTCGTTTTCTCGCCATTATTCTCCGGCACCTGTTATGCTGAAATATTAAGGGTGGAGACACACAGGATGCTGTAATATCGACAACTTGCGGTACGGTAAGTTAAATGCCTACTCAATTTCTTCACGACGCAAAAATCATCATCATCATAATCAGCCTGCTGAATTCCACTTCTGGATGTAAGGCTCTCCAATGGCACGCAAGTGAGCTCGATTTTTGGCTATTCGCTATCAGCCACTTTCCAACGCAAACAAACTAACACGAAATTGCTTTTGACGTGGTTTATTCTAAGTTTTATAACAAGGATAGCTAAACAAATTCAATGAATGTCTATAGAACAATGGTGTCCATTCTAAATATTATTTTTTGAACGCAAGATGCCAGTAAAGTAAATAGCAATGCGATCGCTAAAATTATGCAATATTCACGAATCAATCGATCGTAAAAAGACTCCAAAAGATGGCGCAGTCTCTGCCACCAAAAGCAAAATGTCGCGAAAACCGCGATAAAGTCGTCAACTCAAATTTTGCTTACGCTTTTCGGCAACTGCACTAAAAGTGCCTGTACACTTTCGTCTTTAAAAACATTTCAAAAAGGCATTAGCACCCGTAGCATTAAAACAGTGGCAGTTAACGATGAACGCTGGCCAGTCGCCAGTTAATGTCCACATAACTTGTAACATGGTACATGTATGCAACTCAGAAAACTGTTTACTTGGTAACCTATTCTGTGTCTGCTTGACTAATGATTGGTTTGTATACCAAAATAAACAGCTGTTGTTTTAGGTCTTTGTCTCCGAAAAGTTTAGACGAAGCACTGTTTACATTTTCGACTGACTTCGAAAAAGGAGGAAGTTATCATTTTCATTTTTTTTTATTTGTTACCAGGGGACTCCTTCTTACGAATCTTTTTTTTAAGAATATGCTTACTATTTTGTTTTAAACAAATAGATACTGAATCCAAACTTTGGATTCAGTATCGTGTTAACATTTTAATTAATAAATCTATTTTAAATTGCCAATTTTTGAGATTCTTCATCATTGGTCTTGTTTATGGTTTCCCCCTGTGATGAGCACAGACCTCTTCTCGTTATGAGTTGGTTTAGGGCATGGTTCACCACGCTGGGCAAGTACGAATTAGTAGACTCCACATATATCTCGTAATCATTATGGAGAACACTTGCAGGATTCATGACGATAGTTTCCTTCGTCATTTATCAAGCGATAATTAACAGTATAGGTACTTTAAATTACCACACCATAACAAATAGTTTCAACACAATCTCACACTTCAGCACACTGATAAATTCCATGCCCATATATCGACAAACAAAAACGACCCTCAAGAGGGCCCTAATCTAGTTTCATCACTTAAACAAACACAAACAACCTACTGAACACACTGCGACATATAAACATCCATTATAAGCTGGCCTATCTTTGGTAAACATGCCTTTAGGATAACATCTCAACTTATACTAGACATAATCTTCACACACATGTATAAGTATCCATTATAAACTGGTCTAGCTTTGGTAAACAAGTCTTTACGATGACATCTCAGCTTACATTGGACATAATGTAGACACATACATGTAAAACAAACTCCATTATAAAATGACCTGCCTTTACATGATGAGCCCTTAGAAATACAGGTCAGGTAAACCTGGATATATCTCCACACGTGAATATGTGTTCAGTAACTGCGTTCGCGCATTCTCATAAGTTCATGCAACTAGGCCACTACGGTGACGTACTTAATAGACTATTAAGTTGATTATAGGCTGTCTAAGTGATGAGCGATTGATTGATTTACTGATTGATTGGGTGATCATTCTGAGAGGCTGTGGAAAACAATCAGTTGTATATTTTGATTGCGTCATCAATCAACAGTGCAATGTAATTTATCTATCAACATGTTTATAAGTAGATTAAGTAGGTATTTGTAGAAATAATCTTCTTAATATATAAAATCCTTGCGTTACTTACTGACTGACAGACAAGCTACAGCCGAAACTATTGGGCGCAGGAAGCTGTAATTTTGCATGTAGGTATGTTCCTTGGGGACCGTAGGGGTGCACTAAGAAGAGATTTCCCGAAATTCCCACGGGATCGGACAAATCGGGTAAATTGAAAAAAATTGCAGGCGTAGCTGCTGGCGTCCTCCAGTATAATTATAAAAGTATGTTTATCCGGACAGAAATAGACAGCAATAGGCCAGTGTGAGTTCCCCGGATTATATTTTTACCTCAGATTCGGAACTTACTTAGGTTGAAATCGAATCTACAACATTTGACGCACTATAATTGTAAAAATACACATAAATAGTTATTTGTGTCGACTTGCTGTAGCCTGTACCTAATACGCCCTATAGGTTTGGTTGTCCGTTTTCTGTCCGTCAGTCAGTAACGTAAAAATGTTATATAAACAGTCAGAAAATAGATTTTATTAATGCATACCCTTTTACTTATTTGTTTTATCTATAGAAAAATAGGAATCACTCTTTGAAAAGTGTCTACTTATTAAAATTTTAGTCTGTGCTGGAAAATAAAAGAATTTCATCAAAAAATCGATCACAGCAATAATGAAAACTTCAGTTGAGAGTTTCAAAAAATTAAATACAACGTTGCTTCATTGAATACACGCCACCCCGCTTCATCTTATTACTCGAAGTTACCGTAAAGTATACGTTTTAAAAACCCTCGTAAAAGCATTATATGGTGTTTTTATCGGTTTCTCAAACACTATAAGATTTATTACACAACACAAGTATTTGAACTACTATAAAAGTTTTATTGTTTTTTAGGGTTCCGTACCTAAAAGGTAAAAATCGGAACCCTATTACTAAGCCTCCGCTGTCTGTCTGTCTGTCACCAGGCTGTACCTCATAAACCGTGATAGCTAGAAAGCTGAAATTTTCACAAATTATGTATTTCGGTTGCCGCTATAACAACAAATACTAAAAATAAAAAAAATAAATATATTAAGGTGGGTCCCATACAATAAACGTGTTTTTTTTTCGTATTTTTGCTCAAAATTACTAACGGTAACAGGTAGACGCTTAAAATTTTCACGGAATATGTAGTTGTATATTACCTTTAATAAATAAATAATTAAATTAAAAAAAGTAAATAATAAAGGGGGGCTCCCATACAACAAACGTAATTTTTAAGCAATTTGTTACTCTGTCTTAATAAACAAGTAGAAACTTAAAAAATATTTAAGTATATATACAACAAACGTGATTTTCTTTTATAGATACGGAACCCTTCGTGCGCGAGTCCGACTCGCACTTGCCCAATTTTTTTAGAGTGATATTTTATTTGATGCGCGAGTTTTTGACGGTTATTTGGAAATGGAAACTAGATCAATTGCGATTGAATTTTTACGGCAAACGTGTGAATTTCGGCATCAGAATGATTCGTCAAGAATTTTGGTCTGCATAATAATTGCCTGTTTTGTTAGTGTTTGTCTATACATCTATAATACTATACATATAAATAAAATCGGAGTGTCTGTTTGTAATATTAAAATAACCGCTTTTTACTAAATGCATATGGATGTATACACGGTACATATACCGAAATGAAATTTTTCACAATTTTTGTCTGTCTGTCTTTCTGTCTTTTTGTTCTCGCTAATCTCTGGAACGGCTTGACCGATTTTGACGGGACGTTCACTGGTGGATCGCTACGTACCAAGGCGTAACTACGACTATAAATTAACTGGGTACGCGAAGTAGTTCCCTCAGGACGCGGGTGAAACCGCGGGAAACAGCTAGTCTTTTATAATTTCGGTGTCCTTTCATTAAACGTTCGAACCTAGCATTACGTTAAACTTCCTAAAGCCAACATGAGATATAATTACCTGCCATCTATCGGAGCGAGACTGATACTATGATCGCTGTTCAGGTGTCCTAGATTGCAGTCATTTCGGTGACCTGATTGCAAGGTGACCGTGATATAATTAATATGCACCACGCTTTGGAGCAATCAGCTATTGGTAAATGATTAGGAGTGGACCTAAAATGACTGCCTCCGTGGTCCAGTGGATAGCGTAAGCGACTTCGGAGGTTCGGATCGGATTAAATTTCTCGGTGCAGGTTTTCCTTTAAAAATTACAAACAAATCTAATACTTACATTACAAAGAGGAGTGATTAGTATGTTTGTAAAAAATAAACTCAAAAACCAACGAGCCGATTTTTAGGGTACCGTACCTAAAAGGTAAAAAACGGGACCCTATTACTAAGCCTACTAAGGCAGACAGCGGACTGTCTGTCTGTCTGTCACCAGGCTGTATCTCATAAACCATGATAGCTAGAAAGCTGAAATTTTCACAAATAATGTATTTCGGTTGCCGCTATAACAACAAATACTTAAAATAAAAAAATGAAAATATTAAGGGAGGGTCCCATACAAAAATCTTGCTTTTTTTCGTATCTTTTGCTCAAAATTACTAACTGTAACAGGTAGACGCTTTAAATTTTCACAGAATATGTAGTTGTATATTACCTTTCAAAAAAAGTTAATAATAAAGGCGGCTCCCATACAACAAGCGTAATTTTTAAGCAATTTGTTACTCGATCTTAATAAATAGGTAGAAACTTAAAAAGTATTTAAGTATGCATTTTTTTTTTTTTTTTTGGTGTCGGGTTGGAAAATCCTCATGGAGTCCCTTCGCCCTGGGGGGGAAGGACGAAGGGGACTGTCAGACTCTTACTGACTAAAAACCAACCCGTGCTCCTCATGTACCCATGTGTCGGAGGGTAGGGTTTCACCGAAGCATTCCTCGCTACCCCCCGACGGGTATTGGCCCGCCAGATGGTCAGGCGGGCCCCGAACGATACCCCCTTGGCGGCGGATGAAGGTGTTGGGCTCCGCCGCCAAAACACCCAGCGGCCGCAGAGGATAGAGAGGACGGCAACGCAACACCGCATCTCCTCTTCCTCTGCGGCCCCACCGCGACGCAACGATGGTGCGCCCCCATTTGGTCGCGGGAGATAGGGCGCGCGGCAACGCAACACCGACACGCCTCTCCGCCCGCGACCGCGCCCGACTGCGAGGGACAGACAGAACTGTCCCCCGCACCCGCACCGTTGGACGCATCCTGCGCAGGCCCCTCCAAGCCCACGCGGAGCGTCCCCTCCTGGATCCCTCTTAGCTTCACCGCGGGTGACCAATCCACGGTTACTGAGCCCCCCCACCACGACAAGGTGGAGATCCCACGGGGGGGATTTAAGTATGCATACATGAACGTGATTTACTTGTATAGATGATGGTACGGAACCCTTCGTGCGCGAGTCCGACTCGCACTTGCCCAATTATTTTTATGTCTATTTTATTATAAGAATGCTCCATTATCTTTTAGTCTATATTTAATGTCCACCTGTGCCAAGCCGGGACGGACAGCTAGTTCTAAATAATAAAATACTCAAAACTCATAAATACGAATATTATCCAAAATCCTTACGACCCATAAAACTGTCGGTACTCATTTTAAAGATTTATTTCGACATATTAAAATACAATGGAAAGTGACCCAAATATGGACCACCATACAACAATATATGGGACACACATGGCCACACAAAAGAACTCACGACCCAATACTTTTATTATACTATCAGATAAGGAAGTATTATAAAAACTATATGAAAGGTAAAATAGGCCGCACGTGTACACTGACCATATTTGGCCCACAATTTTGAGACCCTTTTCATTCAGACATCATTGAATATTGAACTCTATTTTTTGTGCTGTAGAGTCTATTTTTAGTTGATGCTCTGAGAGGAAGCAATTACGTTAAGTACTGTATTGTTCTCCAACGATGGGAAATGGACACCATCACTCACCATGCTTTTACTGGATGTATTAGTTTGGATGCTTTCTCTCTCTCCTTACCGTGATTATTATTTTCAAGTGTAGTTGGTGGAAGACTTTCTTTGTTAAGATAGATCGCATTGTGAACGTGGCAAAAAAAATAATGTTTGATGATTACATCGTAATGTGACGCTTATGAACGTCAGATTAAAAGTTTGTAAATTTCTCTTTCATAGGCGTCACTTTGTAACCTTACTGATTTTGTTTTGAGTTGACTTTGTATTAACAATTGCTGGTTAGTATATAGATATATTGCAACGTGCCTATAACTTTGCATCACTAGATTTCATTAGCTTTAACGGTGTATTATGCCTTTAGAATTAAACCGACCTGAAAGAATTAAATGGAAATCTATTCAAAATAAAATTAAAATAATGGTTAATTGAAAATGTATTTTACAACTTGAACGAATTTTTTGGTAAGCAGTAATGAATGAAGTGCATAAAATGATGTATTTGTTGCTCTATTTTTTCTTAATTACTTATTTTTTTTTATTCATTTCCTAATTTTTGTTTTTTCATATTACATGTCTGATATGGATAAAATATTGTGTCTATTGCTTTACGCTTAATAATAACTAGAGGACGCCAGCAGCTACGTCTGCATTTTTTTAATTTACCTGTTTTGGCCGATCCCGTGGGAATTTCGGGAAATCCCTTCTTAGTGCACCCCGACGGTCCCCAAGAAACATACATGCCAAATTTCAGCTTCCTGCGCCCAATAGTTTCGGCTGTAGCGTGACTGTCAGTCAGTCAGTAACGCAAGGATTTTATATATTAAGATAACTACTGTACACAGTTATGCAATAAATAAATATTTATCTTTATATTGGAGATAAATACAGAAAATTCCAGTTATTAATATCTACTTACTTCATCTTTAAATCACGATTGTTTTAAGTCAAAAAAATATCTTCCTATATCGCCCAATTTCAAACATTCCCTATTTTAATACATTACAAAAAATATATGCATAATTACAATTTAATACACTTTAAAATGCCTAAACTCTCTTCAAAGACCAAGCCACAGACTAGCCATACCATTCTCGAAACTACATTTCTGCCTAACGAATCACAGCCTCCACCCTTGCTCATGCAATATTAACGTCAATATATCTGGGTGGCCATAAAACTGATGGTACTACAAATAAACCGGTGACCACGATAATAACGCTCTCTATTATTTATTTATTGTCGTATTGTGCGAGGTTATAAAATAAATTTTATGGCACTGTCTGAATGTAATTAGTTTTATTTAAATGTGGCTGTTTATATTGTATTGTTGTTTTGTTGTCAAAATATGGGAAATGTAATATTTTGTAAAAATATTACTATTGAAATTATTTGCTTTTTTCTTGTTTTATTTCTGTAGCTCAAATACAAAAAGTCCATGAATTAATAACAATGAATATAAAAATTAACAGACTTTCAATCGTACAAATTGTATTTTTAAACTTACATATGTATTTGCCTGTCAGGTGACACTGGCTGTTGCACAAATGTAAGCACGCTTTCATAAGTTACATAATATGTCATATTATATAGGTAAACATTTTATAAACTTTACGTACAATCGAACAAGTTGGCGCTGGACCAGTTTGAAAAAATCCCTTGGCTCGCTCATAGAGTCAAGGCACTCTTGAAACTGGTTTTGTATAGGTACGAGTGTCAATGTGCGTGTAAAATAGCACTATACGCACTATACGAGACTAAGGAAAAGACAACACCAAGCAAGTCGTATCTTTGCGGAGAGAAGGTACCAACCAGGTCGATCCGTCTATTCGCTTGGTATAGCCCCAATCCGCCTATTAACTCCCATTCTAAGCAATAAAAAAATATCAACAACATGTAAAAAAATACTTTGCGATATTCTCTCGTAAATGAAAGTTGGTGGACTTTTTAAAAACCAAAGTAAACACTCATGCTATGAAGCATATTTACAGTTACCTACAAAGTACGAGTTTTCATATATATGCCATCCGACAACACAAACAAGCGGACGATTTCATAAAAGTTGCCTGAAAGCCTCCAGCTACAGTACTGAAACAAAGTATTTTTACAAATACCATATTTTTAGTCTAGAAACCAGAGCCGCCGCGAGCATTTTTAGTCATGTGTTTTATATTTAAGCTTTGGAATGATTTTGGATTATATCACGCCTTTTTATTGTGTACGTAAGAACGAAGTATACCTATATAATAGAGGAAAGGAACCGAATATGGAATACTTAAATATATTCGTAAACAAAACAGTAAAGAAGCCTTATTTTAATCAGTCTCATGGGTTACAATTAAATGTAGACATATTCACTCTTGAAAAATAATAATTAAATCAACAAATAATAAACACTTTCCGTAATATTATCAACTAAAGTAAATTAATCAAAAATAGGCCTCACCAAAAAGTGACCCTATTATGGAATAGGGTATTCCATAATAGGGCCATGTCACGTTAATGAAAACAAAAGATTAAAATTAGCCCTGCAAGCAAAAATCACAAATAAAATCTCCATATTCTGCTCCGGAACATAAAACGTGACACCATTGTCTACAGGCAATGCACTGGATCCACTCTTCTCGCCTTTTCATCTTCTCTGAAAAGCCCAGAGCAATACATGCACTCAGCATCAGCATCTGGATCATTAGGTTGAAGAACAGAGGGTTTATCTCTTTATGCCTTGCCAGAAAGCCTTTTAACAATTTACGTGCAGCTGATTTATTGTTAAAAGGATGTTTTAAGTTATTGCTTACCGCCAATGATAAGCCAATCTCTTCACATAATTTCGTGTAAGCCCAAAATACCGTTCATCGATTTGCTTGACATACTGTAGTAGGTAACATATTTTCAATAATTATCAGGTCCCAAAACTGTTTTACGGCCAAGGCGCCAGTCAATATTTGGCTCGTTGGTATGAAAAAACTGAAAGAGGGTGGTCTGAGGTACATTAAATACCTGTGCAGCCTTCTTGTAACCCGTTTTTGGGTTTTCACAGCTTCAATAGCATTTTTCATATTGGTTTTGTCCCATACTTTTCGTTTTTTACTGGTGTTCAACATGGCCCCCATGTTGATCACAAATATATCTAAAAAGAGAGAAATAGTAATCAGTTAACAGATAAAAACTTGAGATTACTTTATAATATCGTCTAGGTCCTAATATGGAATACTATTCCATATTAGGACCTAGACGGTATTCCATATTACGAACAATGTGATGGCAGAAGAAAACTTAAAGTAACTTTTTTTTTAAATTAAATATTCGTAAAATCACAATATCACCAAAAAATAACACATCTTAGTTAGATACTTTGCAACTTATCTTGAGATATTCGTGTAAGAATAATAAGAGAACATATAGGTAAAACTTACGTAAATATCCGATTGATTTTGCGTTAACAGTGTCGCACACTCTCACTCACGTCTATTGCCGCTGAACGCCGCACACGCAATGGCCGTCGAATGAGGGTAGCGGGAGGGGTAACATGACACACGTTTGGAATATTTGTGGCGTTTAGTTTCAGAAATATTACAGTATTTCATATTAGGGACGTATTCCATAATTGGTACCTTTCCTCTACACATATGAATACATAATTATACTGTTTATAATTACATGTAACATTGTATGGTTCAAAACTTCTTCTTTTCTCTTCAAAGTTTGTGAAAACTGATTAATTCCTCATAAGTTTGCCTTATTAATGTTTGTTTGATATGTTGAACCTAAATTTCTAAATGTTTTTTTTGTTACAGGTAAGCCCTCAGGCAGTTTTTGATTTAGAATAAACGATGCATCTCAAGTCAACAAAATATTTTCAAATTGGTGAGTAACAATTTAAACGTAATGAAAAAGGCTTTTCGCATTGAAACCCAGTACCGATTTTCTTTAGTTTAACCAGATTTGGCTTCTTTTGTACAACACGACATCCAAATGAGAGGTTCCCTATTAAAGATAATTCTATGTAGATATAACAAATTTTACCTTTAGGGACCGCATGACTCAATTTCCTAATTTAGATGAACTCAAAAGACAAATCATTGGTAGAAATCGACCTGAATATTTATTGGCAATACTAAGAAACTGTATAAGGTTTTATTACCACAAAGTATTATAACGAACATTCAATCTAAAATAATTGTCTATTGTTTACCAAATACATAGGGTCTGGTATGTGGACCTTAGGGTCTTTTATGAAAATCAGGAAGTTGGTAATAGCCCGAGTTTCTTATACTGCGATAGTTAATGCAACTTTGTTCGGTATTTTAATAGAGAAACCACCATGTGGTTAGTGCGGGGCAGATTAAATTAGTTAACTTTTGTAACATCACGGTATTTTGTCCCTAAGGGATAAGGGTGGGGTATGTTATCCCAAGTTTTTGTTAGATAGGCGCCGCGGAAATGGAATCCAAGACTAGTATCATATATATGTATACGTAGGTGCAACTCAGGTATGCGATCGGGCCAATGCAGGTTAGGACTTCAGGTAAAAACAGTCAGATCCTGGCCTGTCACATGCTGAGAATGATAGCTGGTTGCTTGAACTAGAGCGAATGTGAGACACAATAAATTATTTGTGTAACACTAAAGTTTATTCAATTTTTCTTTTTAGTAATTTAATGCCTTTATTTCTTACTCAAATTAAGCGTTGCTTTATTTTACATGCTCGTAACAATGAACGTATATTTCTATCTTTTGATTGAACAACGTGGTATCTTCATCTAATTTGAGCCTCATACATCATACAACACATAAAACCTACCTTGATAACCATGTAATGCTTGATAAAACCGAAATCAATAATCTTAGCCACCAAAATTGTCTGAAATCATACGAAATACAATTCATAAAACCAATCGCATCACACTGTTATATCAATATCCCTCAACAAATATTGTCCTCCTGCCACGAAAAATAAATTATCTATCTCCACACGATATCAAAATAAAATGTACCAAAATAACGCCTCAATCAATACTGGCTATATTCAACTGGCAACGCGGAACTTTTGACAAGATGTGTTATTGTACCCTTATCAACGGTGTCACGCTACAAATGTAAACAGGACTGTCCTAAGTGACGGGGAAATAATGGAACTTCCACTTTCATGGAGGTCACTGTGAGGCTTTTGGGGTGATATGTGTTTTGGATTTCGTTTCGTTATTATATATCTATTGTAGTGATAGCCTAGTTGGAGCCTAGTTTGAACTATTTTAGTGCTGGGCACGGGCCTCTTCTCACTATGAGAAATTTCTACCACATGACCACACTGGCCAAGTGCGGTTTGGCTTCTTTACATGTCTTTCGATAATATGCACTTTACGCCGGAGAGTCAGAGGGTTTTGAACTCAATACCCTCTGCATAGCATTCTGTAAGTCTCTCCTCTGGGCTACTGCTTCCTCAACTGCCTTATAACTGTATAAAAATGTTTTTTATTCCCATGATGCTGACTTATTATTCTCAAAAGCATTGGTTTCCATTCTAAAGAATAACGATTTTTTAACCTTAAACCAGCTTCAGGAGTCGACACCATATTGACTGTAATAGATATTAATACGAAACCCCAGTATTTTATTATACCCAGTAGCCATGCTACATATTACGCCTTTGACGTTTTATAAAGTTATATTTTGCTCTTAGGCGCACTTCGTACTTTTTCTTGGCAAGTAAAGTCATAATTTTTTTATAAGCAACTAAATCAAGCAAGATATTGTCTAGTTTTCACACAGAGTTTGTAAACTAAAATCATTTTCTTTTACTTTTAAAAAGTAAAGAACCATTATGCACACTTGCTTGACTTGGAAATAGGACAAGATCCCACCAAACAAAAATATTTTCAATCGCTTAAAGACGAAACTCACCAAAACGTATACTGTGTTAATCTGTGTCAATTTTCTATTAAATTAACACAGATTTTCTCGAAAAATCTCAAGATCACAAATCGAAGCCTTTCTACCCTACTTCTAGGGACTTTTTATTCAAACTTCATATCTTCACGTGAAGTGGACAGATCAAACAGAAACGCTAACTCGTCGGCAGATCCGTTGTTTGTGATGGCGCACATATTGGATGGAAGGGTTCGTCCTATGTTGTTTTACAGGCGACCCGTCCAGAATATTTATTATGTCATCAATGAAATATTTTACTGCTATATCAAAAATTTTGGTATTATTAAAGTACTGCCAGTTCCATGTATATATCTTACCTACTTTAAATTAAAGAGTACGACTGCACGGATAGTAAGTTGTGGTCTAAGCGTTTATCAAAAACCGGTTATTATTAATTTCCAGCATGGCATAGCCGAATTCCCTACCCAATTTTACAAGTAATTAAATACAAAAGAAATTTAGGATCACTCCGATCCACGTACAAAACGAACCACCAGACTCGAAACAACAATTCATGGATCACATAAAGTTTTATCTCGTGAAGGAATCGAACCCGTCACACTCGGTGCGGCATTAAACGGCGAGACAGATACTGAAACGACGAAACGACGAATGCCATACGAACAAAATTGTCTTTAGGTACATATGATAAAGTCTCCGCCGCATTCTATCTGTGTGATGTGTGAACACGATATACAAAAACTGCCGAAAGCATTCTTGTACAGTTTTCACCAATGGATAGGATCCTGAGGATGGTTTAAGTGGATAATTAACACGGCCGCAGCCACGCGCGTAGCCTAGTTTGACCAAACCTTGGTACCACTGAAGAATATTTCACGAGAAACCTATCAAATTACTTGCAAAATCTCCCGATGTCAATCGTGATTTTCGGATACCTTACAAGCCTAGCACTGCTGACCAGTTTCACAGCGGAAGGGCTCGTATAATGCGGTGTGCGGTTAGGTTCCCGGGTAACGCGAGACGATCGCATTACGTATTCATGGGCTATCGATCCACCGGTATTTTAGGAACGGCCAGCCATTGCGGACTTGTGAAATATAGCTTTATTGTTGGCTAAGTTTAGAAGTAACGTTACTAGTCAAGGTAGACGGCGATAATGATAGCATTAGTCCGCCTGTATAAGTTGTTTATATAAAGCTTTAGTAAATAAAATATCTAAAAAAGGGATACGGATACTCTTAATGATATGTAGCAATTAAAATTACATTTTTCTTAAACTTTAACTTTATTTAAATATTTTCAGTTTATCTAAATGGCACTCAATCCTCCTAAACAGCTTAAATCTGAACCTAAAGAAATGCTAGAAAATAAGAAAAGGAAACCTAATGACTGACTTAAACTATATTATTGCAAAGTTTCATCAAAATCCGTTAAGCAGTTTTGCGCAATATCGTCACAAAACATTGTATGTTGGTAGAATGCATGGAATTAAAAAATATAACACTGCAACTTAACCACATAAAATTTTATTAGGTAAAATATTCCGATATCAATTAATGTTTCAAACTCCATTTAGCTGATAGATTTATAGAGCTTTGTGTATTAAATATTACATTTTCAATTTGAAAAAGCGAAAATAAATGATATGGGAAATGTGTTATACATAAACTGACTCACATAGATAAAACCTACAAATTCCAAAAGTTTAAAATTTTTAAATATTCTATCTGACCCTAACATTTGTATGTCGTACCAATACCTATAGCCCCTATTATGTGAAAATGTCTTTTTGACGTTATTGAAAAAAATCTTTTGCTGCTTTTGCATACTCAACAGAACTGTTAGCTCGTCAAAATGTATTTTCCAGACCAAGAGTTGTTCAAAATCTCCAACTGCACTATACTAATAATAGCCACCTAACATTACCCAAATTACAACAAAATTATATAGCAAAGATTATACAAAAGAATATATTAATACATATTTTATTTGTTAATTAAACCTTCGCCTAATATTGTGACTAAAACCACGCTAACCCAAACACAGCTTACACCTAATATATTAAAGCCTCCCTAAATTAATCAAGTTGGCTCAATAGCCAACATAGTGCGTATTCATAACAGATTCCACACAACTAATCAGTCATCTCAGACAATGATAAATACACCGGCCTCCGTCAGACAGATAACGTGTAGGTAAGAAGGGTTAGGTAGATTAATATGACGTGTCTGTAAATATGTCACTTGGTGTTAGGGAAATAGGTTACAGGGCCGCGTTTGACACTATCGTTTTGGAAGGGAAATGAGTATGGAGAAGCCATTTTCTTAGACGAAATTATGTTATGCATATTTGAAAGTTGGTAAGAAACTTCACAACAAAAATAGTAGTCAATTTACTAAAAAAAGATAAATTTAAAGATAACAGATATTAATATGGCGAGCCCGTTATAACAAAACATTAGTAAGCTATCGCTATATTAATTTCTATTACATCTTTTAATATGCCCAGGGCATTTTTCCAGAGAACGGCATTAAATAAACATTTTTATGACTACATACATAAGTGAGTGTAAGGTCTATACCTACGGGGTCTTGAAGCACATTAGACATGTCGACACTAAATTGGTATGCTTTGGCAACTGTTACCAAATTACGTACATTCCAGTAAGTTAAACCGACAGCTATAGTTCATATACGATTATAGTAAATCACCAGTATGATTTTAACGCACGTTATGGAGGTGAATATCAAACGGATTAATGTCACTGTCGATCAAATTTATCGTATGTCTGTCTGTCTCGGTTTGTTGTTATTAATCGGCATATAGGTGTTTATGTGGGTGTGATTGTGTTAACAGTAACTAACTAGATATTACTTCAAAAGCCAAGTTCAGTCGCGATTTCATAGTGGCTTTTGGTTCAATATTTTCAATGTCTGGCTACGCTTGGCAGATAGCCTAGTGTCAAAAGGAGTCTCACTTCATACACAAGGCACACAAAACGAACTTTTCCAAATTAAATACGCATTGACGACCGGTTGGCGCAGCGGGAGTGTAAGCGACTGCTACGCCGAAAGTCGCGGGTTCGATTCCCGCTCAAGTAAAACATTTGTGTTCATGAACATGGATGTTTGTCTTGGTCTGGATATTTCTATGTAAAATATGTATGTATTTAAGTACATGAAAAAGTATATGTATGTATGTTTATCCATTATCTAGTACCCATAGTACAAGCTCTGCTTAGTTTAGGACTAGATGGTGTTGTGTGTATGTGGTAGAATATTATTATTATTATTTAGTCAGCGTGTGGTCTATGGCGTTACCATTCTTATAGACCCTACCCTATCTTCTCAGTATGCAAGTCTATTAAGCTAAATCATGTTACCTACATGTCCTAGACAAAGGAACCCAACCAAATTTGACAATTCTCTAATACAAATTACATCACCAAACCGTAAGTACTCACACAGGAATCGAGGCCGAATACTAAAGTGTAAACTTACGCCGCTATACCATCCATATACTCATACTTCTACACCATAAATATCAAAGAAAGAAACAGAAAACACCGACCAGGAAATATAAAACTATACAGCTTACTGCTAAATAAGGCGGCGGTACGGACAGACAGTATAACTCTACTGAAGACGTATATGGAAAAGGTATTGATGTCAATTGATGGGTCCGTTACAGCAATATAAGAGGTTTTGTCGGCTATAGGAAAACGTGTGATCGTGCGAAAACTGGTACAGATTTAATAATGTAAGTAGTTGTAGGTAAAGAAGATTTTATGATTTTTCAGGTTTATTTATTTATTTATTTACAGGTACAGTGACAGAATACAGATAAGTTAGTACTTAGAGCTAATTTTACATTACAACATTTTAAAACCTGTACTCCAATTACTACTGTACACATCATCCATATTATACAACTTCAAATATATAAGTAGACTTAAAAAAAAATGAAATGATTAGGTACATATTATAAAAATAGCTAAAAAGAAGTAAGTGAAAAATGCATTCAATTTGCGCAAAGATTCTTTGAATCTACTGTGACTATCCACAAATAAATCCACTTGGGAGCAAATATCATTATATTGTTTACACATTCGGAATACCGGATTGTTTTGGGACACATTATTGGTAGTGCGTATTCGAAACAGTTGGTCGTAGGTTAGGTAGTTTGCTATCATAAACGAGGCAAATACTGTGCTTCATCATCTTAATCAATATACAGCCTTACACGGTCCACTGCTGGACATAACCCCCCTTATTTGCGTCACAATACTCTTGTGACTCAATATGGAAGATTTGGTTTTTCCATACCAGGCTGGTCAGACGGGTTGGTAAATAGGGATAGATGTCGAGTATGGCGTATTTTTTACATACATAGGCTCACGCCTGTTTCCGGGAGGGCTAGGCAGAGAATACGGAACGCCATTGCAACGATCCTGATATACCTCTCTTGCTTCATTCACTTCCATCAAGTTTCTCATGCATGCTCTTCTGTTTAGGGTACTTCTGACCTGTCCTTTTTTTAGGATGCTCCAATCTGGTTAGATAACGTCCGCCTAGGTCTTCCCCTTCGTCCTGTCCTATTCACACTTGCCTTATATGTCTTCTTTGTCAGTCTTTCGTCATCCATACTCTCCGTGTGCCCAAACCATCTTAACAATTTTATTGTGCTTTATTCTTTCTAAACGACATCTATCACACTCACATTCATTCCTAAGTCTCGATAGGCTTCACAAACATATAACTAAGGGCATAAAGAACACCTACACATGCTTGAAACACCTTTGTTTTGTTAACTTACAAATTGTAGTCTATCTTCTATATAAGAATCGAATCCGCAACTCTCAATCACGCCTTATCATCTTGCCTCAGAAGGAAATGGTAATCCATCTTTATAGCTATTTATCTATTCTTACGTTAATCTGATCTCCAAGTATCAACAGTTGCAAAAAAAACGAACGCTTTACTTGCCAAATTGTATAATTTCTAAAATACAATCCTTTACAGTCACATGTATCAAGAATTTAGTCTTAAAGCCAATAAAAATACACCAGGGAACAAGTCAAGAAAAAGGTACAAAATCGTATCACAAACCGAGATTTCAAAGCAACCCTTCTTCCACTTAAGGCGGCAATATTTTCTAGTCCCAATACATCGTTATGCCAGAAACGTAGAGTTGGGCTTAAGTACTGAATAAGTAATAAGAACAGTATACAGACTTTGTGAACTCATGCGTATATACACAGTTGATATAGGCTTACCAAACCTTCGATACATCATGTATTTTAATGGAGAAATGGCATTTCAAATGTTGGAGATTGACAGGTAATCTCGTCTTTCGGAACTTAATAAGAACATTATCCGTTCTGAAAAATATTAATGAGTAGGTATACGAATCAAAGTCATAGAAATTGTAGTGTATAGGGAATAAGAAAGTACACTTAGATAGACTAAAATTATTTGAACTCTCTTTACGTAAATAATTTAAAATAGAGCACAAAGTATATTTAGTCACTTAACATACATACTTGAGTATGGCTCAAGTACATATGTATTTGAAACGATTTACAATTTACTACATAACGCTCATTGTGATTGGCAGTCATTCTTAAATACAACGTAAGTGTATTTAAGAATTTGTCGGCTGTAGTTTGTCGGCCGTAAAGTCTTAAAACATACATAAGTACATACATAGACTCACGCCTGTTTCCCCGAAGGGGTAGGCAGAGGCATATTAAACGCCCACTTTTCGCCAGTGTTTTGATCCCACGTAAAAGGTGGCGAGCCTACTGCCGCTTATTGGGACATTTTGTTTGCCAGAGCCTCGTCCGTTGATCGGCAGGTGCACCACTTGCAGGTGAGGTTGGCTTGGGACCCTAAGTTCTTGGTGGGAACCCTATGCACCTTTTTATAATAATTCTTTTAGACTGAAATTTAATCTATTGAAATCTACCTTCGTACTTTCAACAAAGGGGTAGGTACACTATAATAATATGTACATTAAAAAGTATTAGAAAGTAAATTATAATATAAGCCGTGTGGTTGACGGCATAGAATACAAGTGTCACCACCCCCTATCTTCCCGTGGGTGTCGTAAGAGGCGACTAAGGGATAACACGATGCAAATACCATCTTTGCGTAGAGACGGAAAACTCGACATCAAACCCTATACGACTGCCTCGTTGGTCTCGCAGCATAAATGTGCGCGTGGGATCACATCCTCCCGTCCCGGGTTCGATTCCTGGGTCGGGCAGTGTTATTGGGTTTTTCTGTCACGAAATTCTCAGTAGCAGCACGGAGTCTGGAAATGTGCCCGGTACGGCAATAGGCTCGCCCCTTATTACGTGGGACTAAGGTATATCTGGCGAAAAGTGGGTGTAGAAATACACATCTGCCTACCCCTTCGGGGATAAAAGGCGTGACGTTATGTATGTGTTTAAGTAAATTATATTTGTACACACAGAGGTATATCATACTATCTCCATATAATAAACAGTTCTAATCTGAAACATAAAATTACATAAATTTGTCTACAGCTCCATACACCAGTGAAGATCATACATCACTCTAAGTATATAATATACGGAGTTAAAAAAATGTAAAGCAAAAGAAATATGAATTCATGGTGGTCGAAAATATTAACCTGAACAGAATAAACATAACGAAATAAATAAACTGATACTAATAATAAATTACTGTGACTCTGATAATAATCATAATTAATTTGTTTATTATTATGTTAATAGTTACTGGATTGTGCCCGGCATTCATAAAATTCATTTATATGCTTTTTAGATAAAATTTATTTATATCCCACGAATTGTATTCAAAAGAAAATGTGAGTTGTATATTTCTTATTAAAGACCTCAAAGATATTTATTTATTTTAAAATTAAACATTCACTATATTTTGTTCACAGGTCTAAATTACGTAGGTAGATACGAACATATTTGAAGGTAACCTCTTTTTAACTCGGCATTTTGACATCTGATGACAGTTCATAATTTGCTTTGTTTTAAGACCTAGGTTATGGAAGGTAGTATCATGAAGGATGTAAAGGAAATAATCTTTGTGCACTGCACATCCCATTTGTGCCCAATTGATATCGCTGTCCGTGTGGTGACGGATTAAGAATACGAAATGTCACAACCCCATATCATCTCATTGGTATCGTAAGAGCCGACAGAGGGAGCATATTATGCAAATAAAAACACTGTAAGAGAAGGAAAATTTGATAAAAACCCTATACCAACCCGTTTGGCCAGCGTGGTATAGTAGGCCAATTCCTCCTTTCAAAGGAGAGGCCTAGTCCAGTAGTGGACTGTTAAAGGCTGATGATGATGATATCGCTCAATTACTAGGATTCAGTAAATTTTAAATTAGAAAATTGAATATAGACAAAAATTTCAAAATTTTATTATCATAGCTCGAGACAAGCTCAAAAAATACCTTGAAGCTATTATTCAGATCCTACTGAAGTAGAGACGAAACGCTTGACTTGTTGTCCCTTGATATTTGGTCTTCTTATATGTAATAACATAATAAAACCCGTAAAAATATCGCAGTACCCACAATATTGAAACACGGACGAGTCGAACATAACACCGAAATAACAGATCAACATACGCGCCGTGCCACATACCGCTCACAATAAATTCTACTATCACAGATTCAATATGAAATCTGCATAAAATACCATTGTGTATAGCAATTTCCATCTCCCCAAACCGCACAAAAACAAACCTTATTTATATAAACCTACACTTGATTTTTGTTAAGCCTGTTTTTGCTGCCGTTTTATGGTATAGTCACTTTGGTGTATTATTGATTTTGGCTTTTTTTTCGGCTTCGGCCTAAGTGTTATATTTTGTTTTGCCCTCGGTATGTTTCAGGGGAAATGTTATGGGGATTATGAGGCTTATCACGGATGGCTTGGGATGGGATGAGATGATAGAGGTCTTGGTAGCTCCTTGTTTATTATTTGATGTGAATCTTTGAGATGGAGTTTCGTACTGTAAAGGATAAAATGGAAATTTGTGCCCGAATTCAAAGTTTTATAATAATATCACACAGAATGAGGAATGAATGTCGTATATGAGAGTTGTTCATGTTTACTTACAATGAGGGTGCTGCAAAATCAAATAAAAATTATGTATTCATATCTATATCACAAAGTGACGCATATGAACGGTATTTTAAGAGATTTTATAAGTTAGATAGTGTTTTTATTGGTACATCGCAATGCGTAAAACTAGGAGAAGGAGCTAGTACTTTTATAACAATTACTAGAGGACGCCAGCAGCTACGCCTGCATTTTTTTTTAATTTACCCGTTTTTGTCGATCCCGTGGGAATTTCGGGAAATCCCTTCTTAGTGCACCCCTACGGTCCCCGAAACATTCATGCCCAATTTTAGCTTCCTGCACCCAATACTTTCAGCTGTAGCGTGTCTGTCAGTCAGTCAGTAACGCAAGGATTTTATATATTAAGATTGTCCGCCTAAAAAGTTTATTCTACTAAAGGCACACTTTTTATTCATGCTTAACCAGTTGGTGTAGTTTAATAAATAAAATTAGTGTTTTTTAACACTGTATGTGCCTTTGGCATTAATCGTGGTAGACTTTGTTTACGACAAAGTGCTAAATAATACATTTTGGTAACTAGGATATGTTAAAAGTGAACACAGTAGGAATAATGTGCCACAATCGTAGCAAAACTTGTCTCGACAGTACATGGCCGACGGTCTAAGTAAGAACTTTCTTTCACCGCAGATTTCATTCTATTTAAAATCCCTGTTTATTAAGCGTGTTGCCACAAAAACTAACAAGCGCTTCCAAAAGTTGACCGCCCTTAATCCCGGCGTGATTAACAATCCCGGACACATCCCACGGGATCCAATAAACAGTTCCTGGGATATTCCCGTATCATTTGCGAGATTGCGGGGTGCATAAGTGTTAATTTTTGTAATTGTTTCAGACAATATTGGATTATAGGGGATTATAGGACGGAGAGAAAAATACCAAAAAGGAAAAATCTTGGAAATATGAGATTTTTCCTTATACTTGTTCTTAATTAATATTTTAGATGTCCTCGAAAGAGGGTTGTGAGTTGGAAATATAAGATACGTGGGGTTAAACTCAAGATTGCCTCCATACTTGAATAGCAAAAAATATATGTTTGTTAATGGCTCACATAAGCTGAGAAGATTATTTAACACACTGTCTTGTGGGTATGGAATTGCCTGATTATTTGGCGGTAAGACGTGACTGGATAGGCGCATAACCTAGAGCAAATGTTAGCAATGTTTACGCAGCTATATTACATTAAAAAAATTATGGGTGTAATTTTGTATGTTATATCATTATATGTCTGTGTGTCATTTAAATTATACATCTAGACTCCATATAAGTGCAAACGCAATGTTTTAAAATCAAATATGTGCTGCTAACTGTTACGGAGTTATATTCTCTGGAGCCGAACCTGAATGAAGCACCAAGCGATACTAGCAAGGAGGAAATAGGTAGGTAATTCATATTCTGCTTAAAAGATTTGTTGCACATGTACCAACTAACTAACAAGACAAGTTAATTAATTAGAATCTACACTAATATTATAAAGAGCAAAAATTTGTATTTTTGTTTGTAATGGATAAACTCAGAAACTACTGGACCGATTTTAAAAATTCTTTCATTTTTAGAAAGCTACATTATCTGCAAGTAACATAGGCTATAGGGTTTTTCGGGTACGCGAAGTAGTTCCCTCAGGACGCGTATGAAACCGCGGGAAACGGCTAGTAATAAATAAAGGGATAATATAGAAATCATTGGAATACGCGGATGTATATTGAAGCAATTTATGGTCAACATAAAATTTCTTGCAATTTAGTCATAACTTCCGCAATCTAAGATGCAATTTCAAATGCCGGAAACATCTTTAAATAAGCTGTTGCTATTTTATATTTTAATGTCTCGTCCCAGTCACTTATAAATCATTTTTAATTTGCGCAAACGTTCTACAAATTTACTTAGGTACTGCCTTCCAGGCTTCTTCGTAATAATATCTGCCAGTTAGCTAAGCTAGCTTTTTAAATTACATTTCTTGACGACTCAAATATTTCATATTTTTATGGTAGAGTTTCCGCAGTACTCTTACTTGGAGAGTAAATTTGTAAGTCGTAGAACTAAATGCAGTTATAACATGTTTGGAATTGAAATCAATTGCTGGTTTTAGGTGATAAGCCTGCTATATATTAATGTTATGCATGGGATTCACTTGCTTTGCAGCCAACCCTTTAAAGATTTGACTACGAGAATACTGTTAACTTCAAGGGTTTAAATAATATCCTTAAAAACCAACTTAATTTCCTTGCAAAAATTTTATCATCAAGACAGTTTCAATTACTAACCCATATTCAAAATAATAAAATTAATATTAAGGTGGCGATAGCCTAGTGGAGATACCAATGGACTGCCATGCAGAGGGTATCGGGTTCGAATCCACGGCACGCACCAATGACTTTTTGAAGTTAAGTGTGTATTAAATTGTTAATTATCGTTTGCCCCGTGCCTTGGAGAGCACGTTCATGAAGCATCTTTGACAGTCGTTACGGGGAGTCAGTACCCTCAAATAAACTGATACTGGTCTAAACCATGGAACATTGCTATCACTTTGCGTTGCGGAGGTCAGACGGCAGTCGCTCTGTTGAATAGTTGATACTCTGTCATATCGGGATAATGCTAGGGTGATGATGATTAAAAATAAAATTGCGGGTATCTTTCTTGTGCGCTGGCGGCAGTTTTCTTAATTTTTTATGTTATTTTCCTTCCCATTTGCTTTTTATTTGTAGTTTTAAAGAGTTTAGTTGCAATGTCCAATTTCAGACGTTGAAAATAAAATCATTTCAAAAATTAATTTCCATCACTTACGTAGTCCCTTCAAACTTTTCCCCACATATATTACTGGCGTACCCCTAATTCTTCGCTTGCTCAGAACTCGGTAGGTCAATATTGCAGGACATTATTCTCAATTTACCCACATAAATTTCTTCGCAAGGTTTCCCAAGTTGGCTTGGACGGCATTTTTCATGGTCATTTTATGGGGTACAGTTTGATACAAGAATTGCGGTTTTCTTAGCATTGTATGTAAGTTGTTTGGTAGCAATTTTTATGGAGTTTCTTTGTTTGTAATGTCAATACCAGTTGGTCATATATTTAGGGGAATTGGTAAGTTCGATTGAGAGCGAACCATGGTGGTTGGAATGTATGGCAGTGATATTTTTGGTAATACACAAATTTTTGTAGCAATCTGTCTGTATTGGGTATATGATTTGATATGGGTATCATATTCTGGGATACCTCACACACGATCGGCTCAGCCCAAACGGAGCTTGTGCTATGGCAACCAAAACGATTACACACTCTTATAGGTGCACTAGACTTTACTCGCAACGCCACCCGTGTAAATTATACACCTAAACCTAAATCTTCGTCAAGAATTACACTATCTACTGGTGAAACACGTAACAAAACCCGTTCGACAGTTCTGAGCTTATCGCGTTCACGTGCCGACAGACAGGACGCGAGGGGGACTTCATTTTATAATATGAATAGATACCTACATGTTATTTTGGATAAATTACACACATAAAGTCTATCATGCTCATTGCTCAAAAATTTGTCATGAATTGAATCGAACCCACAAACGCAGATATCAGTGGGTCAGTAACCTTCTCGCCAACAGGCTGGTCAATTAAATATTCTGTAGGTCATTACTATTATTATCGGCAACCTGATTAATTATCATAATAATGATTTCGTTCATTGTATACCAATATAAGACGTGACATGGGTCAGATTTTGGTCTATTATTGCCAGTTATTTTGTGCGCCCTATATGTAATAAATTCATAAGTGTTTAATAAAAATTACAAATTATAACAAAATATTGAGAGACGGCATTTTATCGGACCGGGATATTCGTGTAATATTAAGGTATAAGAAGGTTAATAACTAAAACACGATAATGAATAAAATTGAATAAAGTCCAAACAAAGATGTAAAAATGCTTGTACTATAATTTGTATAATTGTTTACCAGTTAATTTGCCAACGTTTCGGCGTGGGTTACTCCAACCTTGGTCAAGATGATGTTGGTCTTATGACCACGGCTGGTACAACTGATGCTGAAACGTCAAGGTGAATATAAAAGCATATAAATATTTTACCTATATTTTCTATAAATTTCGCGGTATAAACCGATAAGTTTGGTGTTGAATTTTCCATCTCTTCGTAAAGATATTATTTGCAACGCGTATTTTCTTTTGACTCTTGTGACACCCACAGAATGATATGGCGTAGTGACATTTTGTATTCGGATAACTACATAACAGTTGCATACAATTGTTCTTTTGTTTGTAGTTCCTGTTTTACCCGACCCGTATTCCAACCCAGTCCTCCAATAATTACAATCAATTTATAATTACGTTACAAAGCGCTCAATGGAGTTGTATCGCGTGAATTTTCAATGGCCCATTAAGAGTTTGACTCGGAGTCGACTTTCGTTAAACAAATCTTACATTTCGACCTTGCTAACAGCTGCCTGTATTTAAAAGTGTTTAAGCTTTAATACACTTTATTGTTATTTAGTTTATAATTTTATAAAATCGATGGAATTATTTAGTCTAACTGTCAGTAATTTATATCGAATCAATGAAAGATTTTTGTCGCTGAAATGAAATATTCTCACTTGTAATTAATATTCTACCACAAACATCTAGTACTAGTCCCAAACTAAGCGGAGCTTGTACTATGGGTACTAGACAATGTATAAACATAAGTTCATTTGTTTTTTTTTGTAAATACATACATAAGAAAACCCTGACCAAGAAAAACATCCATGTTCACGCATACAAATGTTTGACTGAAGCGGGAATCGAAACAGCAACCTTCGGCTTGACTTACTCTCCTGCAATGTATTGGATTCATATAGAAGGACTAGAGGACGCCCGCAGCTACGCTTGCATTTCTTTTTTAATTTAACTGATTCTGCCCGATCCCGTGGGAATTTCAGAAAATTGCAATCAAATTTCAGCTTCCTGCGCCTTATAGTTTTGGCTGTAGCTTGTCTGTCAGTCATTCAGTAACGCAAGGATTTTATATATACAGATAAGGGTATTTAATAATTAATGTTGCTTCTTATGGTTTCTGATTAAAAACATCTATTTGGGCTTCCTTACCAATTCGCAAACCAGAGGGTCTAGTACGAGTTTGCACTCGATCATCACGGTGGACGATAGCCTAGTCGTCGGGAACAATTTCCACACATTTTCCGAATGTGCCCCCTAGCGGTCTCTATCGATCGCTACTCTCCGTTAGGGGCGCTTTTACAAAATGTATGGAAATTGTTCCCGTCGACTAGGCTATCGTCCACCCTCGAGTGCAAACTCGTATTCGACCCTCGGACCTTACTCAGATAGACTTTGCGAAAAATATAAATCAATAGATTGGAATCTACAGCAATACTAATATTAGTATCTACTAATACGCACAATTTACCCAAAAGAAAGTTATTAATTAAATACAATTTAAAATAATTCTTAGCACGGCGCTACTAAAAATATAGAAGATATCTTTATCTTAGCTTATCTTATCTTTCAGTCGGTTATTCTAAAAATGTAAGTAGTCTACCAGTCTACTAGTAAGTTATTTCTAAAATACATTTTGAATCTATTTTAGACAAACGCACTGCTCAATTAATGCCTGTCTCTCAAAGTCAATATCAACGAGAATATCCTTAAAAAGTGCGCTATCTTTTACAGAATAAATGGTAAAACAGTTACTATTTTAACTGAAAATAAGGTTGGAAATATCGTGTAGTCGGTCTGTCTGTCCGGTAATACGACAGCCGACGGACATGCAGGAGCGAACTAGTATGCATCTAGTATTTACCTGAATGCCTAGGTATTGTACTTGCGTCTGTGTGTGTACTATGGAAGATGACTTAGTATGCACACTACTGTGTTTTGTCTTTGAATAGTGTCTTGGGGATGTGTTTGTATTTGTAAGTTTTCAATGTGTGTGTTAGTTTTTATTTAGATCTGTTTACGTGATAATTAACATGATTATTGCGTGTGTGAGAATATTTGCATTGTTTTGTTACATCAATCCATGAATGCTAGTTTATTATTAGTAGTATGTTTATAATATGGTAAAACCAGATGTTTTATTTTTTTCTTGTCTATTTGTATACATATATCGTAATATAATTATTATTTAAGCAGTTTCAAACACAAGCTTCAAGAGCCCCTGCCAAACTGACTTTATCGAATCTATCGGTCAAAACGAGACCCTATCGTCACCGATTCTGTTATAGATGGGTGACCGGTCACAAAAAGTCATACCCGTATCTTGGAAAGCAGTTTATTTTATCTTCAAGATTTAATATTTGAACTAGGATAAAGATTTTTCTCATGAATCGATTATTAACAAATTTCATTATTTTGTTTCAGGTAAACATTCGTTCTGCCATAAGTCAAGATTAACGTAAGAAACATATTTAGTCTTAGATTTGACCAGCGGCTTCATCCTCATAAGAGTCATGTGTCATGGTAAAAAGCAGCCTATGTTACTCTACAGTCTGCTAACTTTCTCCATATATAATCATCGCTCCGTTGCGATATAAAAAGGACAAAAAATCAAACACTCTTCGCATTTATAACTACGAATTTCAGTTGCCTTTTTGACATTACACAAAGTTACAACTACAATTTCGGTCCAAAGTAACAAAAACCAACAGTAAGACTTCTATTATCACGAGGTTTTAAACGTTAAATCCTAGTAAACCTTTGTGTGTTGCCAACAAATCGTTCGATGTACACAATGTACACACGCGAGATTTAATTAAATTCATTAGCACTCTGTACACACCGCTGAGGTTAAGGTGTTGACTGACACAAGTAATAGGAGTTAGCGATGGCCTTAACGCGAAGTTGTCTTGATTAAAAAGCTCTATGCTGTCAAAAAAGCATAAGTAACAATATTACATCACCGTGAATAACACACTAGATATGATACATTTACACTTTCGCAACTTAATAATTATATGATTTGATTATCAACCTGCTATCGATTTGATTCAATTGAGTTCTAACTACGGCATAACGTTAGTTTAGTTGTAATTTATACTTGCTTCGACTTACGAAAATAACTTCAAAATAACCAGAATGTATGTCAGATAGAACGGAAAATCACATAAAAAGGTAAAACTAAAGATTTTCATGACTTCTCAAGTCCAATAAAAACTCTAACTATGTAACCTGGCCACACAAATAGTCCGAATTATTTTAATAGCTCTGACTTTTAAACCGCCTTATTGTCATGCGATTGCATTACAATAAGGCGGTTATATGACTAAAATAACATCAATATTTAGAAAAATCCTGAGAAAATGAAAGAGATCAACAGATTTTTGTAAATCTGTATTGGCCACTTTTTTAATTTAACCCGCTATAATCTTATACCTTAAACCAAACACTGCGGGCGCAACGAATCCGCCATTTATAATAAACGTCGCTGAATGCGTATTTGTGTGTTCGCTCCCTTACGTTCCTGTTTGCGCTCTTCACACAAATATTTGTTTACAAACCTACTTATTATATTGCTTTTATACAAAGAGTTATGCATTGTTATTTTAGTTATGTTATTATTTGTAACAAAATGTATTCTACCTTCGTTATGTAATTTATTCTGCAGAAAACCAAGGAATATAATCAGAAGTTTTCCCTGAAATCTATGTGTTCTGGAGTCGTGCGATATAATATTTTGTCTCTTGCACATATTTTTGGACCTATCCTTAACTCTAGCTTTAGACATATTGTTACATTATCTCGCCGTTGTCCCATATATATGTATATAGGGGCGAATACATGTAAGTGAAGGGGCTCAAAGCTCTACTTCCACCCAAAAGCATCTATTTTCCTTTATTAAAAATTTTCATATCCTTTGACAATTCTTCTTTCAACACATGCAACCAAAGTAAGCCTCCATAAAAAGTCTTAGAGCCGGCGCTGGTCCCAGTTGGGCACCAACATCTAGATGAATTTGAGTGGATATTGGTTAAGTGTTTCATATAAACGCTTCCTAGATTGACAGGCAACGCACAACCGAAACTGCTGGCCGCATGAAGCTAAAATTTGGCTTGAACATACATGCCCATAACATATATAACATATATGCCCATGATATAAAATGCGGGTCAGAGCTTTTAAGAAACTTTACATCTCTCATGTTCGGTAAGTAGGTTCTTATTACCTCCAAATGGGGCTTGTAGGTGACTAATTAGAGCTCTAGGGTAATAATGTAGCTAGAAAAGCCCTAGGGCTGTAAGTAATTAAAAAAATACACTTCTTTCTTTCAAAAAGTTCGCGTAAATCTAACCATCATACTGGCAATAGACATCATGCATTCAGCCCAATAACCAAAGAGGTCGCTTTGCTCTTCAGCCTTGTTAAATAACGGCGAAGCTCAATATCGTTCTTGAAAAAAATTCAAAAATTCTTTACTTGATTCTTTTTAATGAAAAAAGGCGGGAATAGAAAACTTTTACTTTAAATATTGTTTGTTTTTGGGACTTTTTTATAATTACGTGCTAATTAGGAAAAAACATGGGTTCTTCAAGTGATGAAGATATAATTGTTCTCATTTCACTATAAATTTCAACAAATATTTTTTTTTATTCTTGTAATGCCGGTTTTTCCTACTTACCTCACAATCGAGATGTAAAGCAGAATAGTTAGCTCGGGTGTAAGCACCAATTGCACCCTCGAACTATAGGCGTGCGCCTAAATATCTCGGGCTGCAATTGATACCTTACAGCCCTGGCTACTAATCTACTATTATATTAAAGAGATGTTTACGCGGCCGAAGCAGTGGGTAAAATCTAGTATGAAATATTGTAGTCTATTTTTAAATAATTAAGTAGGTAGAAAAGTAAAGTAATTTGGGATATAAACAGGTATTGGTAATTCTGTTAATTAATTCCTTAAATAATTAGCTCTTCAGGGTTCTTTGTTGAATTTTAGAAGCAAGTTATAAATAGTACTTCAAAGTAAGATGTACAAACATCTACCTAAAGCTTAATTACGAAATTTAAGAACCCAAATAAACAGAAAGCGTTTGGAATAATTAAATATTTTCCTGAGAATCTAAATTATGTACCTTTTAAGGGAAGTTGAGGTTTCAAGCACTTTTCTAAATATATTAAACATTAATGAAATTGAAAAGTCTTGTGGATATTCTAACGGGCTACAGGGTGCAAACCAACGGCACGCACGACTTTTCGAAGCTATATGCGTGTACTTATTTAATTATTGCTTGTCGCATGCACATTAAAAGCCCGGCTGTCATGAAGTCAGATGCAACCGGGATATCACTAAGATGATAATGAAAACATCTGAATAATAGGCTAGTTGACAAAAAAAATTTTATAAGTCCGTCCTTTAGATTATTCAAAAATAAGCGATACGTATTTTTTTATTTGTAAATTAAACCAAAAATGGCCAAGATATAGCTCATTAAAGTTACGTATAACGTCACGCCGTGCTGCATTTTTTAGCACTAGATGACGTCACACGTAATTTTAATGGGCTATATCTTTGTTATTTTTTATTTAATCGAAAAAAGAAAAAATACTTGTCCAATATTTTTTTATAATCTAAAATACGGACTAAATAAAATGTAATTATTTTGACCCTGGAAACTACCCTAATTTCTTTCTATGAGGATCACTGACGGAGATTCTTAAGCAAGCGCTTTCTAAAAGGCTTGCTTATGTCCTGGTAGAATTAAAGCTATCTTTAATAACCATGGTAGAATAAAGAGATAAATCTAGATTTAGGTAATTGATTAGTGCTGGAAATAAAAGAAGTAAAATCAATAATGCACTAAGACTTTGATAGGCCAGGAAACAAGATAACACACGAACGGACGGTATCAACTGGATAGGGATGAACAAAATACATTCTTAGTATCGATTCTGGAATGCTAATGAAAAAGCTTTCTCTTTGAGGTATGTTTATTGAGACCGATAACTGCTGGATTTTTTTAATAAAACCGAACAGCATGCCGCAATCCAATAATGTTCAATAATGTCTTGTAATATATCCATTACAATAATCCACAATTACATATTTCACACATATTCACCATTAATACAATAATCGGTGATTCGGTTTAATCGGCGATGCGTCGATAAGCGGCGGTAACAAGCCGATGCGGGTTGGCTTGGCTCCGATAAATTGTAGCGTGTTCGGGCGTTGTTCACGCGTGCCTCTTGTGTCACGAGATTATCGCGGCGATTATAACATTACACATGTAAGGGAGTTGATAGGTTATGTCTACGGTGTTATGTGAAGGGCAGATGACAAGATATCGGCTACTGTCTTAGTTTGTTTGTCTCTTACGATTATGTATGATTTATAAACAGTTTTGGGTTCGATTCCTGGGTCGGGAAGTGTTATTGGGTTTTTCTGTGACGAAATTCTCAGTAGCAGCACGGAGTCTGGAAATGTGCCCGGTACGGCAATAGGCTCGCCCCTTATTACGTGGGACTAAGGAATATATGGCGAAAATTGGGTGTAGATTTACACCTCTGCCTACCTCTTCGGGGTTATAGGCGTGAGACTATGTACGTATGTATGTTATATATACGTACATAGTCTATATATACGTATATATTATAAACAGTTTAGTTAAATATTTTTTTGTACTAAAATCGTGTAACTTTAAGCTGTTTTGATTAATTTTGAATAAATGCGATACTGTGATCGAGTTCTTATCTAGTAATATCAAAACTTAAAAACGTTGTTACCGCTTTTTGGTTCTCACAGCCTCAATTGAGTTGACCTCTAATTCCAATCGAAATTAAAAAGTAATTTACTTAGACCTGGAAATCCATCTACTTCATTTATTTTATCGCGTAAGCCAGAGTAAATTGCATTTGACTAATTAAACAGGAAGTCGTTTATCTAAAATCAAATATAATTAACAGAACTAATTTACTGAGAAGCTTAATCGTAATAATACAATAACATAATCTAATCAATATTCCAATACAAAGTAACAATAAAGCACAGCTTTATCAGTATCTAAGATTACCACAAATGTTAACCAGTAGTGCTATCATCTAGATAGCCAAAAGCCGAGTACGAGCTTGCTAAGTAACCTATTTAAGTCTCGGAATTTTCACTAAAATGCACGCTTGTATAAGTTTGCAGTAGATAGCATATTCTTGTTAAAGTAAAGGAGAATTTGTGGTAGGTATATTAGAACTTACAATATAGGCAGGAAAATACGAATTAGTATCAGATAAATAAATAACAGCAGCGATAGCCTAGTGGAGATACCGACAGACTGCTATGCAGAGGGTCCAGGTTCGAATCCACAGCACGCACCAATGACTCTTCGGAGTTATGTGCGTAATAAATTGTATATTATCGCTTGCTAAACGGTGAAGGAAAACATCGTGAGGAAACCTGCATGTCTGAGAGTTATCCATAATGTTCTCGAAAGACATGTGAAGTCTGCCAACCCGCACTTGGCCAGCGTGGTGGACTATGGCCTTACCCTTCTCATTAGTGAGAAGAGGCACGTGCCCAGCAGTGGGACAGTTTAGATACAGGGCTGATGATGAAATAAACCAAAATATAACATTTTACTTGGGAATTGCCACTTTAATTATTATTTTTTTAAATTATTTCTTTATGCACAAACATGGTGTACAAAGGTGGACATAATGCCATAAGGCATTTTCTACCTGTCAACCTTAAGGTGGTGCAGAGATAACAGTGGTAGGTGCATTTTATTAAGTATAAATTTAAATACTAGTTATAAGGAAAAACAATAAAATAGTTATATACATAATAGTGATAAAATACATACAATATATTATATATTTCTATAAATACATACATAAACATAAATCTATATACACCTAAATATATATACATACAATATATACATAAATACTTATAATAATGGATGAGATTGATGTGCTGATTCCTTCAATCTCTCAAAAAGAAGCTCTCGAACTTTCATTTTGAAAGCATAACGGTTGGTGGACAATCTGATTTCAGGAGGGAGTGTATTCCATAAAATAATAGACTGCACAACAAAAGAAGAGTTAATGAACCCAGTAGTGTGACTGGGGCAAGAAAGAAGAAGGTTATGAGAAGAAAGAAGATCTCTCTCATGGATAGAAGATAGATATTGGAAGTATGAGGTGAGATAAGTTGGAGGGGAAGGGGACTTGAGAATAGAGAAGAGTGTAGTAAGAGCACGCAAACACCGGCGTTGACGAATTGGTAACCATCTAAGTTCGGAACGATAAGTAGAGACGTGGTCATACTTACGAAGATTGTAAATGAATCGAATGCAGTTATTGAGAAGTCGGTCGTACTTATTGAGATGTTCTGCATTTAGGTCATAATAGCACACATCACCATAGTCGATTATGGGAAATATTAGAGCCTGCACAAGCATTGTCTTGGTCTTGGAAGGAAGGAAGTTTTTGAGGCGGTATAGTGCTCGAAGAGTTCCGGTGACCCTCTGACTAACATTAGTCACCTGGGCTTGCTAATCGAGAGTGGAATCGATGTACAGGCCTAGGTCTTTTACGGATGCACTGTACGGAATGACTAAACCATTAAACATTACAGGACGTAGAGTTTTCATGTCCAATCTATGCAATAAGCGGCGACTACCTACAATAATGGCCTGGCACTTCGCGGGGTTAACTTCTAAGCCAAATTTCTGACACCAGTCCATCATTGACTCAAGGTCCCTATTTAATTAGCTTCTTTAATAAAACTAATAAGGCAACATTACTATAATATGTATTACAACAAACTAGCTTTTGCTGCAAAAAGTAATTTGCCTGTAAGAGTAACAAGCATTCAAATTTACTTATAATAGATCCAAGTAAAAAAGAAAAAAGAAAGAAATACAAGCTAGACATTTTCTGAATGGTTGAAAGGTGTATATTTATTGTTCTGGGTAAAATTATCCACATGTTAGAAGTAAGAATATTCCAATCTTATAAATATCTTAGCACGCAATTTCATCATCATTATCACCAGCCTTTAACAGTCCACTGCTGGACTAGGCCTCTCCTTTGAAAGGAGGAATTGGCCTAGTATACCACGCTGGCCAAACGGGTTGGTATAGGTTTTGTATCAAGTATTCCTTCTCTTACAGTGCTGTTCTCTGCATAATATGTTCCCTTTGTCGGCTCTTACGACACCCATGGGATGATATGGGGTGGTGACATTCCGTATTCTTAATCCTTCACCACACGGACCGCAATTTATATGTATGTCACGCAATTTATCTAATCTTGAACTACATGAATCCTATGACTTTGGTTTAGGTTGCTCGACCAAGGAATCAAACCTGAGACCACAATAAGTACTCACAAACTCACCATTAAACAACACATCATTATCCTTTCTAATTTCAAGGCTCATCCGAAACATCTTGTCAGCTACTTTTGCCGAATAAACAAAAAAGGGGTAACAAAGAAAATCCTCCGTCGGAAGGGTAACAAGGCACAATGAACAATACAATAGACGGGGGTTACAAAATAGTTGTTAGGGTTTACCCGGGCAACATCCGGATTAACCTGTCGCCCGGATTAACCGGACGTCTGCCCGGATGAGCGCTACAAGTGTATCGTTGACGGCAATTTACTTTTTTAGGGTTTCTTGTGATCATTTTTTGTTTTGGTTGTGAGTTAGTATATTAGTTTGGGTTTTTGATCTATGATTGTATTTATTGTAAGAGCGGCAAGATTATATGATATATGTGTTCTTTATTTTGTTACTTTAGTCTAGCCACTTAGTGCAAACAAGTATATAATTATTATTAGGGTGCATAGGGTTCCCACCAAGAACTTAGGGTCCCAAGCCAACCTCACCTGCAAGTGGTGCACCTGCCGATCAACGGACGAGGCTCTGGCAAACAAAATATCCCGATAAGCGGCAATAGGCTCGCCACCTATTACGTGGGATCAAAACACTGGCGAAAAGTGGGCGTTTAATACGCCTCTGCCTACCCTTTCGGGGAAACAGGCGTGAGTCTATGTATGTATTATTAGGACAGCTCTTGACCTGACACACACACAAACATAAATCCTTGTGATCCAAGTTCTTTACTTAAATTTTATTATAAATATATAGATTAGTCAATAATGTACTAATTGCCGATGTCAAAAAATCATGGCGAAAATATACTTATTGGCATAGAATAGCTTAAAGAAATAAGCTACAAAGCAATTGTATAATGATGAGAACTGTTTTGTATATAATCAAAAATATTAATGAATTGCGTTACCATATAGACAAGCTTAAAGGGATTACAATTCCTTCGAAAGTAGAAATATAGTATACTGTAAAGAGTTCAGAAGCGCCGATAGCCTAGTGGTGTACGTAATAGACTGCCGAGACGACGGTCTCGGGTTCGATCCCCACGTACCCCGGGCACACAGCTTTGACTTTTTGAAGTTATGTGTGTATTAAAAATGTTAATTATCGCTAATAATGTGCCCGGTAGATGGCAATAGGCTCGCCCCCTATTAAATTGGGACCTAAACATATACTAGCGAAATGTGGGTGTGTATACACATCTGCCTACCCCTTCGGGGATAAAAGGCGTGAAGTTATGTTATGTTATGTGTATAGTTCAAGAATGTTATAACATTTATTAGTTTTAAAGTGGAACACAACGAAATTAAACTGATAAGTGACCACTAGGAACTATTACACCCTTCTAATAGCCCTATTTCTTTTGGGAAACATATGGGGTATAATATATCACATATTATAGCATTTCCTTTAAGGATTATACACATTATACTTACGGGCAAAGTCGGGTAAGCCGTAGTTTTATGTGTAGGGACCGCAGACCGCAACCTCAAATACGGGAAGTGAATTATTGAAATATAGGGGGAGGTTTTAAGATATGAGACAGATAGGGTAGTTATTAAAAATTATTATTCTGTAAATGCTTGGATTCTTGGCCAAAACACACATAATCCATAACTCAAAAAAGATAAACAGAAAAATGGCATTGCTCTTGATAGAGAGTGGCCTAAAAGATAAAGGTTCTTCCAAAGATTTTCTTTTTGTCATTTAAGATACGGATATCATCATCATCACCTCACAGCGTTATCCCAGTTTCAATCTGGGGTCCGCTTACTAGTCTTACCGGATTTGGCTGAATATTAGCTTTTCCACAGAGCGACTGCCTGTCTGATCTCCGCAAGCCGAAGGGATAGCGATATTCCATGGTTTAGACTAGTGTCAGTTTATTTAGAAGGTACTGACGCCCTATAACGAATGTCAAAGATCTTCATGACAACCGGGACCGACGGCTTAACGTGCTCTCCGAGGCATGTGACAAGCGATAATTAACAATTCAATACGCACATAACTCCGAAAAGTCATTGGTGCGCGCCGTGGATTCGAACCCGATACCCTCTGCATGGTAATCTGTTGGTATCTCCACTCGGCTATCGCTGCCTATCTAAGATACGGAAATATATCGTGTAAATAGCAAGCGCGTTACTAAATTTCGAAAGTAGCAACACTGCGTTGTCCGCTAAAATAACAATAACTACCATATTTTAACCACCCGCTGTCCCACTTGCATCCAAAACTATGACTACACAGATAAGACTCTCTCGAATTCCCGAACTAGTATTTAAGAAACACGGATTACCTTAGTAACACAAATTAAGTTTATTTTTACGGCTTTCGGAAAGTTCGCTTTGCTAGCTTTACCAAGTTATTTCATTTAAATAAAATTAAACAACTGCCTTTTACTATCAGAACTAGATAAACCTAAATTTAAACAGAAAAATTGCACGCGTCAATAAAATTTCGCTCTTGTAATTTTTGAGGGTAACTATTTATTTTTAGCGCGCACCTGCAAGATGGTGGGTTGATAAAGCACGTAGGGCCTCTTAATGTGGGCCTCTAATTATAATATTATGGTCCCTGCTCCTTGAATTATGGAGCGTGTAACAAGGTTTTTGATAACGGTGTTTTTCGAACCATAGAGTGGACGATATAGGGTAGTAACCTGTAGTAATGTAATAAATCTGAAGTAGGAAGTAACTATTTAGTAATCTGTGCCTGAAGTTTGTTTGGTTGGTTCATCATCATCAGCCTTTAACAGTCCACAGCTGGACAAGGCCTCTCCTTTGAAAGGAGGAATTGGCCTACTATACCACGCTGGCCAAACGGGTTGGTATAGGGTTTGTATCAAGTTTTCCTTCTCTTACAGTGCTGTTCTCTGCATAATAGGCTCCCTCTGTCGGCTCTTACGACATCCATGAGATGATATGGGATGGTGACATTCCGTATTCTTAATCCGTCACTACACGGATTTTTTGTTTGTTTGGTTGGTTGAACGAGCTAATCTCAGGAACTACCGGGCTGATTTGAATATCTTTTTGGGTTATATAGCCGATTTCCAGGACATCACGCTATGCGGCACGGGTGTGGAGCAGTAGTTCTAAAATTGAGGTCCAGTTATCAAAATAAGTTTCTGACAGAAACATCTACCCTTTGCTTGAAGCTGAAAATTGAGCATTCATCACAGTAGCGCCATCTGAGATCCGCTATCACTGGAGACTAACCTCAGAATATTTTAGGTCACTGACCTCTCAGAACAACCCACTAAGCAAGTTCTCACTATACCCAGTAGACGACTGACACAGTGTTTTCTAAGAATAACCATTTTACATCCTTTATTTTCCAGACATCCATACATTCCTTATGTATGCTTACACTGCCATAACTCATTCGCATATTAAAACATCAGCATTCAAAGCAGCTGGTTCGCAAGCGGCAGTCGTTCGCCATATTTCAACCTTTCCCCGAATATATTTGCTATGTTTAATGCATTCGTTGCGTATGGATAAATTGCTACCAAGCTACACATACGGCGGTGTTGAGGTTGAGTGCGAATGTCAGCGGAAAGCGGAGAGAAAGCTGGTAATGCGATAAGAGATAGCGGGCAATAGATTTTTTGTAGATTCAGGCCTATATCCCCTAAGGAATAGGCAGAGGTGTAATATTATTGTTAAACTCACATTTCTATGTATAATATGTATGTATTTACAAAAAAAGTATATAATGCATGTTTATCCATTATCTAGTACCCATAATACAAGCTCTGCTTAGCTTGGGACTAGATGGTGATGTGTGTGTGTGTGTGTGTGGTAGAATATTATTATTAATATTATTTCGCCGTGTTATGATTTTTTAAGCCCTACGTCTTACGGGGCAAATCTATCACCGTTGCCGGTGACATTGCCAGACTCTGTACTGCTACTGAGAATTCGGGAAAACTCAGTAACACTTTTGCCCGGCCCGTGAATCGAACCCAGGACCTGCCACAAGACCACGATAACTAAAATTAATCTTAATTAATGTTCTTTCTCTCTGAATTCATGAACAATAAAATATTTGATTGGGTCAAAATGTTGACTGTTCTGTTTAATTATGCTGTTCGGAGCCTCTAAGCGACACTCACTTGACACAGTAAATGGTATAGAATAATATATTTTGCAGCGTTCACCGCAGTAACTCATCAACTTCTGCAAACATCGAACGAATGTAGCTTAAAGCTGTTCCACAAAAACCTCATTACAGTTAAAACTAGACCAGCAATTAGAAACAAAGCTAAGCCCTGCAGCTAGCAAACGTTTGTTTGTAAAACCAACTATAATCACACCCGGATTTCAAACCTTAGCCTCAAAATAAGCTTAAAACCCTTAATTGTTCCAAAGCCGAACAATTCATACTCAAACACAGACATACAAAAAGGTCGTAAAATTAATTGACTGAAACATATCTATCCCGCTTACACACTAGCCTCGTCCTTAAGGGCGAAAGACCCGACCAGAAGTCACAAGTTCAATTTAAAACAAATTGTTGGTTTATTTGGATAGAGCTCAACTTCTAGCTGTGAACTGGTAAATCAGTTTGAAGTGAAATATTCCGTCTTGATTTTTCACTTCTGCTCAGCGTCTTGGGGAAAATTATATTTCTGGCATAGTTTGCAAAGTTATCAAAGTTCTTATGAGTTAGTTGTTGTAATGTTAACATGAACGTCGATTATGTTGCTGAGTAGTTTGTTGATGAAAGACGAAAATAAGGTTAACACGTAAGTTTATTACATCTGAAATCTTGATGAGGAAAGTGTGGCTTATGACGAGGATAAAATATAAATATGAAAACTGATCAAAATATTGCCTTAGATGCCAAATTACATTTTCAACTTAATATACACGATATTCTATCTGATTCTCAGAATTCATTAATTGATCTCTACATCAGTGATCATGTTATTTATATTAGAAAGTGATCGATGTGTAGCAGGGCAAGACTTCATTAAAAATATTAGGTATTTCAATGAAATGTTAAAAAACTATTAATGCCCGGAAAGTTTTTACGTAGTCAAGTTCATCTTTAATTATAAAGTGTTTATGCAAAACTGTGAGTTTAAGCATTGAAGGCCTGCGTTGCTAATGATTTAAAAAATCTGTTAACGCACGGCCTAAAAGTAATATAATGTAAGCTTCTAAAATGTTTATCAGTTTTAAGAACTTCTAAAATAAGTTCGTTACGTGCTTAAGTCCAGTCCGGTGATGAACACCGATTGGTTTCTGTTACATCAATGTCACCGATAAATCATAGAAATTTCATTCGAATTTTAAATATTTGTAGGGGTGGTAAAACTGAGCCTTAAAATACACATTTTACCTACTTGCTATTGTTTTTTATAAACATATTCGTTGAGGCCTTTGTGCTATATTCTTTTACTAGAGGATTACACCCGCGGTTACACCCGCGTTATTTAAGGCGCTGGCCACACATAAAGGGCGTCGGGCGCGGACACGGCGCGGGCGGCTTCCTATTCCATGCAAATTTTATACCAAGTGCATAGAAATAAAGTGCATTTTAGGATACACGGATCATGTCATGGCGCGTCATATCTACGCCCGAGCCACGGCATTCCGTGTATCCTAAAATGCGCTTATTTCTATGCACTTGGTATAAAATTGGCATGGAATAGGAAGCCGCCCGCGCCGTGTCCGCGCCCGACGCCCTTTATGTGTGGCCTGCGCTTAAGGCTGTCGCTCATAGCGTGATGTTATATATCCTCTAGCCTTCCTCGATAAATGGGCTATCTAACACTGAAATAATTTTTCAAATCGGACCAGTAGTTCCTGAGATTAGCGCGTTCAACCAAATAAACTATTAGTATAAGGTTAAAAAGGAAGACGTATAATGCTCTATGTGTTAAAATCTCTATAGCGAAGCATCGTAACGTATTCTCTTCGCGGTGAACAGGAAATATCCGAGTAAATAGGTTCGCCATAATGGGTATAGTGCTCTGAGCTTAATCTTCAAGCATTATCGGTAACGGCTTTGCGAAACTCTTGCTAACGAAGCTTACTTTACAAGAAAAATGGTAATCGATATCTTTGAGAGCTGAACAATGTGGATACTCGTAGAAAAGCAAGGTTGAAGTCATTGAAAATATTTAGGTGTTAAGGATGATTAATTAATAAGGCGAAAGTAAAGTGGTATTGATAGAATATGTGATGACTAATTAGCAAACGTTTTGCTTGTTAAAAGCCAGATAAAATCGACTCTTATCTATATTTGATTTTATTGCACTCACGTTTCTTTTTTCGCGTTGTTTGATAAGGAATCACTTAGCTGCTCACGCATTGGATAGCCATTAGCAAGCCAATTCTCGTATTTATATATGACATTGAAATAATATTTTGAATTGACTCAGAAGCGGTATTCTGCTAACCTAATGTCATTATCGTATAATTTGAAATAAACAGTTCGTCGTTGATACATATTTTGACATTACGATCTCGTTACAATTTCATTCAAATATCAGATAATTTAGAAGAATACGATTTTTGTGACGTAAGTATGACACTGACATTATATCGAAACTGTATTTATTTAGGAGAATTAGGCCCCAGATATCTGCAATGCTGAATGTACTGCTAATGCTTGAGTTTTTATTTTTAGAAATATCATTAAGACACAAAGAATTATCACAAATGTTATGCCAGTAAGTTTTTGTACAATTGCATCTCACACGAATAGTGACTGGTCTACAATTGTGTTTACTTCCCTGCTATATCAAGATCCCAGGTCAAAATGGGGAAAATAAATATTGTTTAAACTATAGTGCGTAATTGCATACGAGTAGGTTACTTATTGAACAATATTTTATAATATATTCCTTGAATATATTACTGATCTGGCAACCAAAACGTATGCCGATTCGCCAAACTACGTGTCACTTTTAGCTTAATATGGTCATAGAGCATAGAGATTTCTTATGGGCGCTCTGTAGACAAACTTGCTGTGACCCATATTGCCGCTTGGCGGCGTGGCAGTCGCGCTGTGACAGCTATCTCTACGAGTGCAAGAGAGATGAACGTTTCTCCTGTGTATCTTAACTACGAGAGCAAGAGAGATGGAGAACGACGCCAGCGCCGCCAACGCCGCCAACTCGAACTACACTGACGACAGTCGCCAACTCGCCACTTGGAATCGGCACACGAAATCCTTAAAAAATGCGCTTCTAATATGGATTGTAAATTGTAATATTGACATTTTGATTGACAATTAACTGCTGCCGTGGTCCAGTGGATAGCGTATGCGACTGCTGATCAGAGGTTCCGTGTTCGATTCCCGGGTCGGGCAAAAGTGTTACTGGGTTTTTCCCAATTCCCAGTAGCAGCATGGAGTCTGGTGATGTGTCCGGTAACGGCAATAGGCTCGCCCCCTATTACGCGGGACCTAAAAAAATCATTGTTAAGTGTGGTTGTAATATTGTAATATCTCTGCCTACCCCTTCGGTGATACAGGCGTGAGTCGATAAAAAAATTGTTATATCATATCTGTTCTAAAGAAATTCATTATAGATAACTGCATAGAAAAGTTTATTTTCTAATTAATTGTCATGTTTTAAATAGCACTAGTAAAAATTAACAAACTCAATAAATTCCCTTGAGCACGTATTCTCCACTAACCAAAATTGGTCCAACATCAGATTTTCACTTACTAATTGCACAAAGAGCTACTCCTAACCTATTTCTAGGCCACACACAGCTAATAATTGAACAGCACAGAATGCTAGAAACCGATAGGTACAGGTGCAATAGAATTATAAATTGTATTGCTTGAAGCTTGTTCACATACATACATGTTGAATTCATAATATTCCTGTACCTATACAATGGAAAAAAGCAGTACTAAAACTGAAATACAATAACAATTGAGTCCCATAAACGAAAATTCATGCGACCATAACTTCAAAAACCACTTCTCGTATGAAAAATCACATCATATCATAACCATCATAAAAGACCAGAAAATAGATCCTAGTTACAAGAAAAACTCATTCCGTATATTATTAGGGTAGCAAGTACCACCCCTTATACTTTTATTACGCACACTAATGTTATATTAGCGGATTTGTGTGCATGTGTGCGTTGGTGTGCGTGTAAACGCACGGCTGTGATTGATCGTTGCTCTTAATGCGCATGTGTGCGTGTCGTAGGGTTGACACGTACGTGAGATGATTTTATTTATTTCGCGAATAAATGGTCTGACATTTACGAGATAAGTTCTGTGTGGCGAATAGGGAAATAGTGTTATGCGGATATGTTTCTGTTGGTCTAGATTTGCGGGATTTGTAGTGGTTTGCCGGCTCCGTGGTGAAATTCATTACTAAGGTTACTTTTATAATCTTGTTGAGGCGTAGTTTGTCGTTTTTATTTGTACCAAAAAAATATTTGCCTTTTCGTGACCTAACTGTATTTTATTTCAGTTTAAGTGTATTAATAATGTCCTTTGTATAAGATTTGCATTATGATAATATGCTAGTACCAATAATATTCTCATTGTTACAACATTCTTCTTAAAACAACCAGTCCATCTTTCAGTCATCTTTCATGAGAAAGTGTTTTGAGATTTTTGTTAATATTCAAGACTACCCTTGTAATTGTAAAATGTATTTCTGGTAATGCAGTTAGGTTCCGTGTCAGGCCAGATCCAACCAGTCTCATTGAATATCATATATCATCATCATCAGCCTTTAACAGTCCACTGCTGGACTAGGCCTCTTCTTTGAAAGGAGGACTCGGCCTACTATACCACGCTGGCCAAACGGGTTGGTATAGGGTTTGTATCAAGTTTTCCTTCTTTTACAGTGCTGTTATCTGCATAATATGCTCCCTCTGTCGGCTCTTACGACGCCCGTGGGAAGATATGGGGTGGTGACATTCCGTATACTTTAACCCGTCACCACATGGACAATAGCATATATACATTTATATAAATCAATAATGCTTCTCTCAGCTCTCTCTGGCTCAGCCATAATCAGCTAAAAGTCCATCCGAAACAACTAAACAAGTTTAAGTCGACTAAAACTACTTACTAATAAATTCGTCAGAAAACTGTTAATAAATAAAAGTTGCTAAGCCGTTTGGTGGCAGCCCTGGCTTAAAGCAACAAAGTAAGGAAGCGTGTTCGTCTGGTGACTTCTTAATCTTTTGCTCGAATGCTATTGGTTGGTTTACGCGGTCTAATTTATGAGCGATAGCGTCTTATTAATTTGTGACTAGATGTTGGCGCTTTTTTATGCAAAAATAAACGTAATTTAATACGCTTAAACATTGTGATAAAAAAGAAATAGTAATAATAAGCACCCAATTTCATCTTTAATGCGTGCTTGTTAATCAACTTTCAACGCAAGAATATTGCAAATTTTCGTCTCTATCAATAGGCACTATTCACGTTTTAGATACCTAGATTGACTATAGCTGTCTAGCAGCATTGACAACTTTGAACTTGTTTAAGAACATAAAAAATAAAGAAAAATCAAGATCTAAAAATGACCACTTTTCTTTTCAAAATTTCCGCCTCACCAGAAACATGAAGCAAAAATAAAATGTTAGATATCTTTCCGCTATATCTTACAAATTGTACCACACGGTAATCCCCGTTTGAGGTTCGATACAACACAAAGTTTGTCATCAGCAACAGGGCTGAAGGCTTAAAGGGTTGCCACAAGGCACCACACTGAGGGTTGACGAACTATCTGGCAGATAATCTGGCTGATCCGGCCCGAGTGGGACCAACAAAAACACGTCGAGAATTACTTGGACTAACTATAAATGTCAAAGGGTTCAGAGAAGATTTGGCCAAATTGTCGCTACTCAGTTTAAGTATCTTTACATACAAACTAAAGTTTGTGATGCCATTTATTCAAAATGGGTGTATAATTATATAATAACGTAGACCATATCGAGTAATTATTGAAAATAAAAGTATTTTCCTCGTCGTTTCGGCATGGGCTGTACTTTCATGGGATGACCGAACTGCGATTAATTAATTTGGACAATTCTAAAACAAGTAAGAGATATTACATTTATATTTTGTGGACTATTTATACTTAAATAGTCCGACGTAGTAGTATCTCTGTATACGATTCATATTTGGATTACGCAAATATGATCACGTTTCACAATTTCGAGCACAGCTCAAGTGGTTACCCATACGACATCGCCGGTATGCTCTTATTCTTTATTTGCTGTACAACATATTGTTTAACCCTTCAACACCTTCCTATCTTAAAGGACGATTGGAGTTCCTTCATGATACGCATAACCGTTATTTAAGGTCATCAGAAAATTTGAAACTGAAAATGCCGGTACATTCACAGCATTGTATGACAAATCCTTCTGTGTAACCGCTGTTAGCCTATGGAATGCATTACCATTATATATAAGACAGGCTCAGACGATGACTAACTCCAAAGCTTTAGTAAAGGTTCACTACCTATCACTATAACTTTTTCTTGTTCTATAAAATACATGTATTAAATATTATGTAACTCCTTATCGATATGTATGTATGAGTATATATGTATGTATTAATTACGTATATAAATTATATAGTTTCTTAACTGGTACACGTGCAACTACCGTTTTTCTCCTACCAATAATATCTCCATCCAAAGGTTGCCTGGTAGAAATCGCTGTTAGCGATAAGGCCGCCCTTTGTACTTTACTTAGGTATTATGTCTCTAATAATATTTTTCATTGTGTACAAAAAAGTGTAAATAAATAAATAAAAATAAATAAATAGTAGGTAATCCTAATAATGCATGAGATCATCTGAATAACGTGCAGAGCAATATTTTGGCTGAGTCACATTGGATTAGGTGTTCTTCTAACATCGTTTCTATAATGGATATGGATCTGCACTTTGAATACGTAGCTAGTTCTATCCCAACATTACCTGTAATAATCAGTTATAGTACAACAAATAGAAAACCTCATAATAGTGTCATATTATGTACTTATATTTTTGAAAGGAACGATAAAGGCCATTCTGCACCACACCGAAATGAAGATCAAACTTAAATATGTAAACCTTTACGACAGTGATTTTAAGGATTAGTATTTGACTTTAAACACATGTTCAAATCAACATACTGCCCCTAATCCTACCTACAATACCAGATCAGTGGAGTTACAAGCACTAAATTCTATCGAGACAAGTCGACTAGTGCCCCGCCCAGACTATGTCTGACTTGTTGGGGAAGACGCATTGATCGTACGGGAATTACAGGATATTCAAACTAGTATATGGTAGGGGTATTTGCAGTGAATGATGATGTTATTGCATTGTTAGAAGCGTTGGAATGTTAGGTTTTGATAGTTTTATAATAGATATGGTTTATTGGGAAGAATTTCTAAAAGGTATGTTTGGTTCGACAAAAATACAAAAGGTAGATGTAGCCAAAAATACTACAGTCGAACTGATAATTTCGGTGTGGAAAGTATACAATTATCACATCATCCATCTGATGATAACTAATCTATCTCTACATTTTATAAAATGTAGTCGTCGCCGCGCTCTATCTTTTTTTTTATAGGCTCACGCCTGTATCCCCGAAGGGGTTGGCAGAGGTGTAATATTACACCCACATTTTCGAATTTTTAGGTCCCTCGTAATAGGGGGTGAGCCTATTGCCGTTACCGGGCACATTACCAGACTCTGTACTGCTACTGAGAATTCGAAAAAACCCAGTAACACTTTTACCCGACCCGGGCATCGAAACCGGGATCTCCGATTAGCAGTCGCTACGCTATCCACTGGACCACTGAGGCAGTCCGCGCCTCATCTATCTGTGTGAAAACTATAATCTCAAAAGCTACTGAACTGATTTTCGAACGGTTATCGTCAAAAGATAGTGCGATTCTTGAGAAAGGGTTAAATGTAGGTATAATTACGAAAGAGTGTCGCTGATCTGCTTATGAGTTTTGTGTTAAGGTTGAGTAGCCATGGTTCAAAGATTATTTTACAATTAGATGATCCCGCGGTTACACCCGCGTTATTTAAGGCAACTGCTCCGCTGCCGTCGCCCATAGCGTGATGTTATATAGCCTATAAGCCTTTGTCGATAAATAGTAGTTCCCGAGAGTAGCGCGTTCAAGCAAACAAACAAACTCTTCAGCTTTATAATATTAGTACCTATAGGTATAAAATCAACGAGAAAAACGGTTTTTTTTTTCTGGAAATAGGCCGGAAATTTCGGACATGAATTACAAACACTTAAATACTCTACTTCATTGTAATGGGAGCCAAAGTTAGCAAATTTAGAACTCCTATAAAAAGATAAAAGTTCCCAAAAACGTATTCTCGTACAAATAACAATTGTAGCTCAAGTTTAAAACCTAAAGTACTGCAATTTAACTATAATTGTTCAGAGTACTAAAGCACAAAATATGAAAATTACTGAACGCAATTGTAATGTTTTCATTTTTATGTGATAAACTCTTGCTCTATTGTAACTTATAAAATAAATTAAATTACAAATCTTATTTTGAAATTGATAGCAAGGAGTTTAAGGCCAAAATGTCACTCTGGTCTAAGTGATCAGACAATATAAAGATAAGACTTAGTATTAGATATATTATGATCGCCATAAAATGAAATAGTTATATTGAAATGTGAAAATAGTTATACACTAGCTATCTGTTATCAGTTTGGATTCTTTTCTGCACTTTGATAAGTTTTCTTTGACTCTAAATAACCATTGAAACGAAATTTATCATTGCCGCGACATTTTCTTTCTCTTAGCGTTATCCCAGTTTCAATCTGGGGTCCGCTTACTAGTCTAACCGGATTTAGCTGAATATTAGCTTTTCCACAGAGCGACTGCCTGTCTGACCTCCGCAACCCGAAGGGATAGCGATATTCCATGGTCTAGACTAGTGTCAGTTTATTTAGAAGGTACTGACGCCCTGTAACGACTGTCAAAGATCTTCATGACAACCGGGACCAACGGCTTAACGTGCTCTCCGAGACAAGGGACAAGAGATAATTAACTGTTCAATACGCACATAACTCCGAAAAGTCATTGGTGCGCGCCGTGGATTCAACCCGATACCATCTGCATGGCAGTCTGTTGGTATCTCCACTCGGCTATCGCTGCCTTTTTATCATTGCCGCGACATAATTTCCATTAAATATATTTATAACATACTTTTACTCACGAAACCATAATTCAAACGAAAATAACAATTTAAATAACATAACAGGAAAAACACAACCACAATTTCTTGCCGAACATTTCAGGGATATACAGCACAAACTTACTAAGACCGTTACCAACTAAGCCTCCTTGTAGAGTCCCGGGATTACCACGGGATTAGTACCCGGCCTTCCCTCCTCCCGACGTTTCGCGCAACTTTTATTTCCGTTCCCCGGTCGCTGTTCCTTCTGCGACACAAGACAGTTTTTATAAAAAGACACTTTAATTTTCATTATTTTTTTGTCTCATTGCGTTGAGTAAAAGAAAACTTTATTAAATCAAGACTTGCTTTAATTTCTTTAAAGCAATTAAAATAAATAAATAAATATTCTACCACATTCACACAACACCAGCTAGTCCCAAACTAAGCAGAGCTTGTACTATGGGTACTAGATAATGGATAAATATATACTTTTTTTTAAATACATACATATTATACATAGAAACACCCAGACCAAGACAAACATCCATGTTCATGCTAACAAATGTTTGACTTGAGCGGGAATCGAACCCGCGACCTTCGACGTAGCAGTCGCTTACACTCCCGCTACGCCAACCGGCCGTCATCAATTGAATTACTTATGTATTTATATTTTACTTGTCCGTACCTAACTACTCTAGTCGTTTATTAAATCAAATGGATAATAATAATAACTGACAATAAAGGATTATGTTCGGATTGAAGTTAGTGAGTATTTTGCAAATGCTTTCTAAGGAATAAAAAATAAAGATGACATTTTGGGCGACGTCATCGCTAAGCGATAAAGCCCATAAAAGTTAAAAAAAATACATTTAAGAAGGCTTACAGAGCCTGTTCTTATAGATGGCGCCAGTAATGATTTTAAATACAAATAAAATTTATCAAACTTTTGTTAATTGGGTACGTAACTCGAGGTAAGTTACGCCAATTTGCAGTTCAGGCGTACCCACAAGAAACCAATTGCAGTTAAAAAATATATTGGTCACAATAATTTCATATCCGTAGTGCGTACATATCTACAATTCATTATTTCTTGTCCCTTTGCTACGGACGTAAGCGAACTTATTACTTTTAGTGTCAAAACTTAGTCTATGGCTATTGCTACTAAACTGGTCAACAGAAGTAAACATTATTGGGAATGTGAGCAAGTCAAGCCCCTTCTAAGATATTTATTATCATCAAAAAGAAATCATCGTCGCATTTCGGCTCAACATCTTCCATAAAAATTACTTACAGACTTCATCAGATCTTTATGCAACTGCCTCGGCTTAAGCTTGGATAAGTACGGATTACGCGGTAACCATTTACTCTACGTATTTAACAAAGATGAGCGAGGTAGCTAAGAGAAATGTGTGAGGAAAATAAAATGTCTTCTGTCCCTTGCTGGACGAAGCTAGTATGATGATGAGATGTGGTATTTCTCGTTGGCAGCCTTAATTTGACAAAATATCTTTTAGATATGTGGTTACCATTTAGGGTTAAATTCCGCTCCAAATAAATGCACCGGCAATGTCTGTTTAAAATAAATAAAGAGGAGGTTCTTTTTTATCTAACTATAGAGGATTGTCATTTTAGCCGTTTTCTATGTAAGTGGGTATATATCATGTGGGATGGGTGAGGATATACCAGCCGCCATGACGCACCGCAACATCGCGACGCGCAACATTTGCGAAGTTATCTGCATATTGATAATTTTGCGTTACGTTAATTTAAATAAAATTGGGCAAGTGCGAGTCGGACTCGCGCATGAAGGGTTCCGTACCATCATCTATAAAAGAAAATCACGATTGTTGTATGTATACTTAAATATTTTTTAAGTTTCTACCTGTTTATTAAGATCGAGTACCAAATTGCTTAAAAATTACGTTTGTTGTATGGGAGCCCCCTTTATTATTTACTTTTTTTTTATTTAATAATTTATTTTGAAAGGTAATATACAACTACATATTTAGTGAAAATTTTAAGCGTCTACCTGTTACCGTTGGTAATTTTGCGCAAAAAATACGACAAAAAAACCATTTATTGTATGGGACCCGCCCTTAATATTTTCATTTTTTTATTTTAGTATTTGTTGTTATAGCGGCAACCGAAATACATAATTTGTGAAATTTGAGCTTTCTAGCTATAACGGTTTATGAGATACAGCCTGGTGATATACAAACGGACAGACAGACAGACAGACAGACAGCGGAGGCTTAGTAATAGGGTTCCGTTTTTTACCTTTTAGGTACGGAAACCTAAAAATACTTATGTATAATTAGAGACCGGCAATTACAACACAATATTTTACTAATATGTGTATTTAGATAAATACAACAACATACACTGTACGCCAGAGCAACAAATCCTAAACATCACTCAATCCGCAAACATAATTACTCATCAAATCTTTGGAATGACTCATTTCCATTACGAGCCAATATTAGCATAAGGATAATATATCGAGAATACTCAAGACTAAACTACTGTTTGTTCTGCAAGCGGTTCATGGTCGTAGTGCTGTAAGCACAGCGCTTATCGACTAATTGATCGCGTACAAAGCACCTGTGCGAGTAGTGATGGGGTTTATGTCGATAGATTATGCCGATATCGATGTTTATGTATATATTCGCGGTGTTTTGTTAAAATCGCTTGTGAAAAGATTAATAATAATTATTATCTGTCTACTCTTATAAATAAGTAATTCAAAAATGTGGTTTGCAACTAAATAGTTGTCTGTTCCGACATAATTATATATCAGTATTTTGTAAAATATCTCAAGAGCCTGTATAATTAAAATATTAAAGCTAAAAATATTAACAATGGTAAAAAAAAATTACTAGGATAGTCGTAGGATTAAACATAAAATAAAATATTTCATAAAGTGCTAATGGCGTTCTCGAATAAAGTATAATGATAGCACTGCAACACAACATGAATCGTAACAACTGTATGGGTGATGACAATCAGTTTGAGTCTAATTATGTTAATTTATAAATAATTATGTTTTATCTATAATCATTTACATTAACTCATGTTTACAGATAAGACATACATACATTCACCAAATAAAAGATAGTTGAAGAATCTACATGTTTCAAATTCCCCTAAACCGATAAAGTATTGTGATAGGTATTTATCCGAACTTTTAGTGTAATATACATTTATTTTATTCGTTTGTTGCACTTTAAGATAAATTACTTTATAAATTGCCAAACATTGCAATGATAACTACTATATAAAGATCACCTAACATCGGTAAACCTTGAACTGAAATCAATTGAGTACCTACAAGCCATAAACTCTGATAACCCCTTTATCGATAGTTTGGCAACAGCACTATATTATTGAGATACGTACACCGTGCTTAGTGTTGTGGCCAGATAATGGTGAGCGGGTGGTCTGGCAGAGTTTACTCTGGATATAAATGTATCGATAAGACGGTTATCGAGCCGTGTAAATCACTAGTGTTTAGTCCGCAAGTACCGCTGCGTTCCTAGTACTATCTGGATGAAATATTGGATGTATCGCTCTTATTAGAGATGAATAAGATTTATAAGGAAATATAGGAAATACTTTTTCTTTTATACTTCTGATTTAATAGTTGATTTGATAGTATAGATTCATAAAAATTTCGGCGAGGTTTCCACAGAGTTATTGCAGTCTAACCACCGCCACCTAGGGAATAGCGATATTCCATGATATTGTGTCAGTGCATTTTGGGGTACTGACTCAATTAAACAGCTGTCAAAGATCTTAATGACAACCAGGACCGACGGTTTACCGGGACAAGAGTTACTCGTAATTGAGAATTAAATACGCACATAACATCAAAATTCTTTCGTGGATTGAACTTGATTCGCTCTGTATAACAGTCAGATTTCAGATAAAAGAAATAAAATACACAAAGAAAAATACAACAATATTTTCTCTACGTCTTAGAGTAAAAATCTCTTAGCTTAGATACCTACTTTGTTTGAGCGATTCCTTTATTCAAATGCTGCACAATCCTGTTTCAACGGAGCGGATACTATATTCAAGAATTTGCTTGGATTGCCTCGATAAGCTTGTGATTCTTATCCTTTATAAACAGCACTTATTGACTAGAAATATGTTAAGTTGTACGAGATGGTTTCATTGATAATAAATATTTAATACTAAACAGATTTACAAAATAAAAAGACTATCAAATTCTCATAAGTACCTATCTACTTCAATTCCCGCTCAAGTCAAACATTTGTATGCATGAATATGGGTGTTTGTCTTTATCTGGGTATTTCTATGTATAATATGTATGTATTTACAAAAAAAAGTATATATGTATGTTTATCCATTATCTAGTAACCATAGTACAAGCTATGCTTAGTTTGGGACTAGATTGTGATGTGTGTATGGTAGAATATTATTATTATAAAAATTAGGTACAAAGTGATATTCGTGTCAACGTAAGAATTTCTCATGAAAATTTAAGACATTGATTATCCATTATCTGGCCATTGACATTGATTACTTATGTATTAATTTAGGGTCCTCAGCAATTACAGTGTTGTTACATAGGTTTCAGGGCTAGAATAAAAATATTTATAGTTGATTGAATCAGGCGTTACTTGGCGGAACTCCATTGTAACCTAATGGTAGGAAAGAGGAACCCACCACGCACCCTCGGATTGACTACCCCAACTATTGCAATAGAAAAAGGTTCCATTTGGTTAAAAATATTTATCCAAAAAACCTAAATAAATAATTTGAATACTTATAATATGTATTTTAAAGAGACACACCTCATGCATTTTAGTGACGAATGAATTAATAAAAAACAGTTAAAAATCTTTCACCATCATTTTTTCAATACCTTATGTCTAAAACAACAATCAAACACAAAATAGATTCAACCTAGGAAACTTTTCGCATTCACTTCGCTTTCATCCAACTAATATAGAATTAACAAACAAACCTGTGTCTAAATTCCTACGACAAGTACTAAAGCTAGCACACACTAGTTTCCGAATTCCTCTTCAGAACTAAAACTACCAACATGGACCCCTGAGGTCTTTAATCCCGAACTCCAACAGAAATATAATTTAAACTTGACCAGTTTTCAAATATTTCGCACGAGTACTTGTTGGCTAACAATTTGTGGTGTATACATAGCTTTGCAACTTGCAAATTTTCAACTAAATCCACAAATGTAGAAGAAAATTGTTTCTGTTGAGCAAATTTCAATTTTTATCAAGGTGGCTTAGAGAATTGTCAGCCGAGCTGAACGGAATTCTAACGATTGCATTTCAATTGGAACACATTGTGTTGTAAAAGTTATTAGCTTAAGTGCAGCAAACCTTATTAGTGTAGTTATTTGTAACTGAAAACGGCTCTGGTCACAATAGAAGTGTATTGCCATTCTACACAGTAGCGTTTTCTTACACTTATTTGCTGCAAAAACTTGCTTTGCCTTCAAAAATATTTTTGAGAACTGGAGCGATGAAAATAGCTGAAGCTTACACGTCTAATATTTTTAGTTGTCTATTGCTAAATGAATTTGTCACTTAACACATAAATGTCGTTCCAATTTTCTATTTATCTGGGTGATAAGGGGCTATTCAGAGTCACTTTTTGTTTCTTTTTGACCACAAGCGGGTCATCATGGAGTTTGACCAAATGTCAATACGATGTAATTTTGTGACTGATAAAAATCCTTCTTTTTAAAACCCTAGAACCATTTATATTCATGTATACAGTACTCAACTTATTGTCCCTACGTTGTACTAGCTATAAAAACCAAAATGGCTACAAAAATCACATCTATCACCCCAAGATTGATGAAACGGCTACATCCTAATATTACTGGACAAAATGGACGATATTCATTTGATTCTGATCCCCATTCATCAAAGCGTCCCATCCATGGTCGTGTGGTTGAAACAATACATCAGCATTATGCAGACAGACACATACATAACGTAGAGGACCACGTACTAGGTGATAATATAGGAAGGATTGCGGTAAGGTGAAATCGGGCGCTATGTAAGGGAATTATTCTGGTTCAAAGGAGATAGTGGTTGTGCTATTCTGGAATGCAGATTATGCAGTTAGATTCCAATATGGATAAAATACATATATTCGGTGATATGAAGACACAATTTATGTTCCTAAACTTGTAAAAAAAGTGTTTTATATTGCATCACTTTCAAATTAGGGCAGTAGAAAAGAGATGGCAAAATATATCAACTTGCTCAACAAGTTGTGGGTCCTTCTTGAGGTAAAGAGGCTTTCAACTACAAGCCCACCACCCATGCATCCCTGATTAAGTGGTCATCGGATACAGGGACGCAATGAACCCCAAAGCCCAGTAATGGGGTCGGAAACAACCCCAGTGGTAAAAAATTGGCTGAATATGTTGTGTATGTGATTTAGTGCTTTGAAAACTGACGACGTCAGGGATCGCTGTATATGGGTAGGTTTCAGGGGTGAAATAAATGATCCTTTGTTGTGCTATAAGATGGACGGTAAAAGGAATAGGTATTAGCGGGGTGAGACGTTGAAAATGGCGTATAAAATAATGGTTCCAAGGTGATGGAGTAGGTATTGGCTTTCAAGTGATTTTATCTTAGGCGTCCAGTATGAAATCACGTTTGTTTATTATAAAGGGAAGTAGCTTTATGTGGGTGTTATAAAGAAACAGTTTCACTGGGATAATTCAGCAGGCACTTTACGTTGTAATTAGAGAATTCTTTGAAGATCTTTTATTTGGATTTGATATTAATTTTGATTTATATTTTGATTACTTTATTGGTGCTGATGCACTTGAGCATTCACCAGTAATAAGCAATGTTGCGAATGTTAAAAAACCGAAAAATAAACATAACTTAACTTCACGCCTTTTATCCCCGAAGGGGTAGGCAGAGGTGTATTACACACCCACACTTCGCCAGTTGTGTTTCGGTCCCAATGTATTGCCATCTACCGGGCACATCATTAAGCGAGCGATAATTAACATAAAAAAAGAAAAATAAACGAGTGTGTTTTAGTTTGACTGCCTCGTTGGTCTCGCGGCATAAATATGCGCGTGGGATTGGGAGGTCTCGGGTTCGATTCCCGGGTCGGGCAAAGTGTTATTGGGTTTTCCGTTAGGAAATTCTCAGTAGCAGCACGGAGTCTGGTAATGTGCCCGGTACGGCAATAGGCTCGCCCCCTATTACGTGGGACCTAAAAAATCATGGCGAAATGTGGGTGTAATATTGCACCTCTGCCTACCCCTTCGGGATATAGGCGTGAGTCTATAAATAAAAAATAAAAAAATAAATAAAATGTTTTAGTGAGCATTCTTCAGTGTTCGCTAGAAAGATCGTGAAAATGTTCGCAGCAATGTTCGGTTGTGTTCGTTGTTCAATTCGACAAAACAAAAAACGGTGAATGCTCGCTATTCTAGTTAATGCTCAGGTGTATCAGCACTATTCTCATCATCAGCCCTTTATACTGTCCCACTGCTGGGCACGGGCCTCTTCTCACTATGAGAAGGGTAAGGTCATAGTCCACCACGCTGGCTTAGTGCGGGTTGGTAGACTTCACATGTCTTTCGAGCACATTATGGAGAACTCTCAGACATGCAGGTTTCCTCACGATGTTTTCCTTCACCGTTTAGCAAGCGATCATTAACAATATAATACGCACATAACTCCGAAAAGTCATTGGTGCGTGCCGTGGATTCGAACCCGGACCCTCTGCTGTGCTGTAGTAGTCAGTCGGTCTCTCCACTAGGCTATCGCTGCTTTGAGATAATAAAAACCATTCCAGTTGTACGTCATTGGTGCCAAAATATGCGCTTACTGATAATATCTAAACTCTATAAATATCTCATAGAGTACAAAGTACTTTCAGAAAATAAACTACCAATGTAATGCTCTTTTACCATAAAAACTCCATTCCCAAAACGAATTGGCCGAAAATAATGTAATAATTCTAATTTAAATCATGCACTACGGCTTTACGGCCGATATATTCTATAAACGATGTCCATTGGTGATATAGTACCGTTGAAATTGGCACATAAGTTAGCAACGGCGCCAGTGGACACTTCGCCAATTCAACGACTATAGATTTCCTCTGCGGAATCGAAACTATGATCAAATACGTTATTGTTGCATGAAATACTATATTTGTTTGATTGTGTAATGTTTGATTCGAAAGGAATTTGCTGGAAAAACTGTGGAGCTTTTATTTGTAATATAGAAGAATATATTTGTAATCTATTCTATATTTATTCTAGAAATCATAAGCCTAATCTCAAGACCAATAAATTTACTCTCGGAGAGTCTTTGCAGCGTTAGGTCGTTGCTTTCTTTCGTGTTAGCTTTTATGTAATCTGTATGGTCGTATTATTCGTTATCGTATAGTTATTTCGTTACCTTACGGTTATGCCTAATGCCGAGAAAGGATATTTAAGAGCTGCTAACTTAATTCAGTGCAGATTTGATAATTTGTGTTTGAGGCGTCTCTTAGTTGACATTTTTTGAAGCATTACCTTAAATTACGCAGTAAATTCAATAGCGCTCATTTGTTGTCTCTTTTTAATTTTATTTAAATGTAAACAAGACGGCGATATTCTAAATTCAGTTTAGTCCTCCAAAACAGAATTAACAGCATTTCTATTTATGAATAAAGATGACTTTTTTTTCTGAAAGCCTAAAAAAGTGATACATCAACAATATCGAATAAGGGCAAATATCAACAAGCGGAAATTGGTTCGCGGTTCGCGGTGATGAATGATATTGACGACGTGATGCGGCGGTGTGCTCCACGGATTGACATTTATGGATCTTTATGAGAGGAGCATGGGGAAATATTATTTATTTATTATCATCAGCCTTTAATAGTCCACTGCTGGACTATGCCTGTTCTTTGAAAGGAACTTTTGATCTGCTATACCACGCTGGCCAAACGGGTTGGTGGTTGGTATAGGATTTGTATCAAGTTTTCCTTCTTTTACGGTGCTGTTCTCTCCATAATTTGCTGCCTCTGTCGACTCTTATGATACTGAAGTTAAAAGAATATTGAATATATACTTTTTAGTACTCTTATAGCACCAGCCTTTTGCACTTAAAAGTTTACATCAAAATCAGTCAATTACCAAAATTATATTTTGTTCTGATCAAGATCTCTCTACATTGTTGTAAAAATTCTTATATCAGCAAAGCATAAATTATTCATTAGATTCGTTGCCTCCATTTTTTTTATGAACCACATACGATGCGAATAATAATAATAATCATCTTTATTGTACACCAAAATGATTTACAAGAATAAACATGAATGAAGACATTTATAGAAACAGTACAAATGGCGGCCTTATCGCTATCTAGCAATGTCTTACAGGCAACCTTGGGATGGACAAGAAAGACATGGATCTAGAAAGAAAGATAGAAGGGTAGTTTGGTGTTATTAATGATTTAGATACAATAATAAATAAATATATAGCATTTATAAAATACAAATACATAAACACTATCATAGATAAATTATATAAATGACTATACATAAATAATAAAAAATACATAAATAAATATAAATACATAAATACTAATAATATTAATACTAATACATAAATTAGTGCCTAAATAGAAGAAGGGAATTAAATAACAAGAGTAGGTAATACTACAGTAACAAAGTTAAATTGATAGATAGTAGTCTTTGACGAGTTTTTTAAAGGAAGTCAGTGTTTGAGCTTGTTTGATAGACAACGGCAATACATTCCACAAGCGTGCAGCTTGAACAGTGAATGAGCGATCGTAAAAACTGCTAGAATGCATTGGAATTGCTAGTCTCAAATTTACCGATGACCTCAGAGACCTAGAATGAGTGTCAGTAAGGAACTCGAAGCGTTCTTTTAGATAAAGGGGAGTAGAAGGATTGAAGAGGATGTTATAAAGTAAAGAAAGTATGTGAGTATTCCGTCGAAGGCGAATTGGGAGCCACTTGAGCATATTGCGGAAATTGGAAACGTGATCATATTTGCGCAGTCCAAATATAAATCTTATACATAAGTTCTGAAGACGCTCAAGCTTATCAAGTTGCTCCTCTGTGAGATCTAGATAGCTGACATCAGCATAGTCAAGGATAGGTAAGAGAAGAGAATTTGCAAGCGCAACCTTGGTGGCAGTAGGCAGAAAGTTCCGCAGTCTTCGCAAGGTCCCAGCCGCAGAAAATAATTTTCGACTAACTTCCCTAATTTGAGGACCCCAGGATAAAGTCTTGTCAATATTAACTCCCAATCCGCGATGAAAACCCATTAAAACTCAAGACAAACTATTTCCACAGCGAAACGTGAAGCAAAACTAATACACTATCTAAAATATTAAAATCCAGTACAAGCTTCACCGGTATTACTATTCCTCACCTAACGTTAAATCACATTGCCAATCGGGCCTGACTTCCTCAATTTCTTACAGCAACAGAAACGATTTGTTTTGGCCGACGTTTCGACGAGAGACGACCATTTTTTGCAGCCCTCCGAATAACCTCCCTGAGTGATCGTCCTGAGGTTTATTTAGAGGCTGTAACGTGTGGTTTAATGTGGCTACAAGATAAGTAGGGTGAATGTCTTGAAAGATTTTGTATTTTTTGTTAATGCTTTTTGCGATAGCCTGTCTTGTTAGAACGTTTTCATCTCTTTAATATTTATAATAAAATAGTCGCAAGTTATATAGAAGGTATGAGCTGCCACTGAATCTGAACATTTCGTGTCTTGACAATATTTCCTCAATTATACCATCATCTGTATAACTAAACAACAATACCAAAAATAGTGGCCATTCACCTCATAAAATCAGAACCGCACATCGCAACGCAGACATGTGGAAACTAGAAAGGCGGTCAGAAAAAAAATTACCCAATCATGTTCCAAAACGTTTTCAAGATTAGTTTTCTTTATGCTTGGGAGACAGTGGGGGTAGACAAGGGTACTTGGACATCAATCAGGGAATACCCCCCCTCGTAGTACCTCCCCCCTCTAACCCCGTCTCCCCGGGCCCTCGCGCTGACATCGCCGTGATTTGTCAGCTTACATGTTTGTCTAATGGTATAGTTTATTTCGAATTTTGGTTTGTATTAAGTTTAGTAATGGAGTTTTGTTTTGGTGAGGAGAGGGGAGATTTGGAGGATAATACTCTTGATAACAAGTACATGATTTTTATAGACATTTTTTAAACGTAGTTAGATATTGAACAATTCTGTTCGATGAGTAATTGCATCTAAGCTTGTAACAGAAAATGTGTCAAAAATACCAAAAGAATGGAGCAGTTTTGAGGAAGTGAAATGTTTAGCAGGTCATTCTAAAACTTGAACATCAAGCAAGACTATTAATCCATTAATTATTCCTTCAAAAACATTTTAAAGATCATCTTTAAATAAAGTAATAAACCAATGATGTTTTGGTTAATAAATGTAAAACACATGCAAAGGAAATGTTGTCATGCAAGAAGAGGGGGCATATGAAATAGCATTCAGTTTTATTGAGTAAAAGGCACAGCAGTATCCCGTTGTACTCGTTTGTCGTACAAAAGCTAACAAAGCGGGAAATCGGTCAACACATATTATAGGATATAAAGACTAGTGGGATTTGTTACGCCTCTTTTACAATGAATCTAGCAAACATACTTGGAAAGTGATGAGGCTAAGTAGGGTATACTTCATAATTTTGTAATTTACTTAAAGATATCTGGTAACGTTCTTTTCGCTGTTGGCAAGGATTTGGTATTTTATAAGACGGTAATAAATTTAGTCATTTTTGCTAGCACGTTCCTGGAGTTTTCCCTTCACTATGAACAATAGTTTCAGACCTAGTTCTTGAGTTACGAGTACCACTGTATAGATTTCCTGGCCGGAAATTGTATCAGTATCTGATTTACATAAAAGTCACTTGAAAACCCTAACCCATAAGAATCCAATGATGCAAAACTAAGATTCCATTAGAAGATACCGCAAGAAAACATTCCAAGTTCTCATAGTTGAGAAGATATCCTTCAAACCGGAGATATCAAGTGAAGCGACAAACTGAAAATAAAGTCAGGGAATATTCAGCTAATAAGAGTCTGTGTGGGGCTGTTAGCGGAGTCTGCGGGTGCAAATCACTCGTGAATCGCTTACCGTACTTATTTCCATTCCGGGCTATTGCACACGTACCCCCTCAACGACGGAGACATTATCTGACACACTGGGGAATTGGGTGGCGAGCAGATAGAGAATATTGCGGATCCAGATAAAACAGAATGTTGTAGAGCAATGGAATGCAAATTGTGGTCAATATTCAACCGTAGAGACAATTTAAAGCGCATTGTGAGAATTGCTTTCAATGAGCACGTGTTTGATACGTTAACATTTATTTTATTTTATTTTACAATTTTAGGACTTTTTTAGGTTTTTAACTTACTTAAAGTGGAACATGAGATTTTTTTAAGTTGGCTGTTACTATTTGTGAATAAGTCTAAATCAGCACTCCGGCATGCCGCATTGAATGTACAACTCGCTCGAATAACAAAATTTGTTATTCGAGCGAGTACAACCTATAGACAAAACTCATTTAATGAGTTTTGTCTATAGGTTGTATTCGCTGTTGGTGTGTGCAGCAACTGTGGATTGCGCAAAAATGCGGATGGCACTCGCAGCCCTATTTTGCTCACCAATTCACTTACATCTATCGACCTATTCGCGACACTTAATAATAATGACAGGTCCGCAATCTTTCTTCTTTGTTGCAGCGGTAGAAGATGGAATTTTTTACACCTACTGTAATAGTTGGGTAAATAGCAATTAGATCGATATTGAATGTATCTCAGAGACTTATTATAGATGCAGTATAAGTAAATGTTGTCAATATTGGCTTTAAATATCGGGTCACAATTAGGTACAATGCAAAGTAAATATGCTAATAGTCGAAGATAGATCAAGCGGTATTTTAAGATGCATAAAAAAGAAGAAGTTCAGCCGTATCAGTATTAGTAAATTAGTATTGTCGCGATTATTCTGGCTAGCCCAATAAATATTTATTTACTTTACGGCTTATTTACTCGTCGACGTCGATTTCAAAATCTTATCCTCATTCTCAGAAGCCAATTGATTCTGAAACTGACATCATTCACAGAACTAACCGCTAGCTTATTAAACTTCCTGTCCGTATGTTCGTCGCAAATGGCGAATCTGAGAAAACATGGCGGACTCGATGGAGCGTGAATTATATTCATGTGATATCGAGGAATGGATTACTGCCGATCTGATCGCATTCATGCTTCTGTTCGCCTATAATCTCGCCTTTAATGTTATTCTGTGTGTCTGTATCGGCGGATTTGGAATATGCTGATGAGCATGTGTGAACGATACTCCGAAGGAGGCTTGAGAAATGTGGTACGATTGTTAGATTTCTTCGGGCGGATTTTAGACGATTTATGTCTATCTTTTTGTAAGCGTGAATATCGGTGGTTTTATATGTTATTCTGCATTGTTGTTGTGTTCTTAGGGTTTAGGTATACGTTTTGCGTATATTTTCAAAGGTTTGGGAAGTGGAGTGTATTATTTAAACATTTGTATGTGTGGTAAGGTAAGAATTAATTCTATTTTGATTTTTGTATCAAAAATTATAGTGAGATTTTAATAGTTCCTTACGAAAACTAGTGATGGCTTGTTTAAGTAAGAGATCATCTTTTTTTACTGCTGAGCGGGTCTTAAAAATTGAAGATGATCTTACTGGGAAATATAGCTAAGAGTTGAACACAAAGAAAGGAATAATAACACATAAACAATAAGTATTCCTATCACATATCCTTAAGCATCAGAACATTATCATTCATACACTTATTGCATATTAAACCGCTGTTTTCTGATGTCGGCGGAATATTATAATAATGATCTAAGGGGCGCCACTTAATATGTAATGCGTCTTAGCGTTAGTATGAAAGATGTATTAAATGTTAACTTTCTAGAAATGCAATGCTGCATAAACTTTCTTTAGCGATGTACATATGTTCGTGCTCTTAGTTAATCATGTATTGCATGCAGTTGATAAGTGGCAATCATGTTGATGTTGTACAAGTAATTAAAAGATAAATATAATGTTGCGATTAGTAAGCTCCCCATGCAAGTTTTTAAACTATATCAGTCACTTTTTATTGATGAGAGCCCTTATTTTTAGTGTGATAGTATGGTGCTCATGAAATTACAATATAAGTATTACTAAATGTTTCTCCATTACCAACACTACTATCACAGACCGTTGTTAGTTTCTAACCTACGATTCTATGTATCCCTGCAGACCCTGCAGTACCAAGAATTGCTGAGTTACATGTTATTACATTTTAGTTACCCTAATTAATTTAATTCTTGACACTGACTGACTCTTAAATCGATTTCCTTTTCCTTACTTTCCATACTTTAATATACTTGGACCACTACTTCGCCAAGTACTTTTTGTACGTATTTCGTAACATCGCCTAAGTGCCGACCACTTAAGTGACTAGCAAGGCCAAAAATACTTTGAACAGGACAATTCTGTAAGGCATAAAGAGGCAAAATCAGTAGATAAATCCCGTGATACGTACACACGAGAAGAATGCGGGGAGAGTACGGGCTGAATAGTTGACGATGTGGCGTGCTCTCGCAATGACAGTGCGGAACACGGGAAATGGTCCGCGCGTGTGCTGCGTTATAGGAGGCAGCGGGCATTGAGCGATTTAAGATAGGTTATGATATTAATGTATTTATAACTTGAAAGAACTAAGAAAACATATTAAAAAGAAACAGAAAAATGTAAGTATACAAATATCACTTGTCATAAATATTTTTCTTCCGTGTGGATATTTCCTTAAATCTTTTATTGATTCTAAGGAATTAATGAATCTGCAACAAAACAGTCAGTAAGTTACTTTGGTCAGCAGCAAAATAGTCTTGAATAAAATCAACTACAAAGTAGACTGACAAAAGTACATTTGGTTCAAAAAAGTTGAGAGATAAATCGATATATTTTTATACAGGAAAAAAGTGAATACTTAAAAAAAAAAGTCGTTTCCCAGGTTTTATTTTCGCTTAGTATGACTTGGCATGATGTCCAAAACGAGTAGACTTCGGCTTGGTGAAGGGTCTTGTATATTCTGCGTTCTGATATCAAACTCAAAATATCTATTAGATCAACAGTGACAACCAATATCATATAATATATCGTCATTAGTCTTGAAACATATTTTTAATCAAATCCGCAACAATGTTATGCCTTGTACCGTGTCATAAGTGGGAAATAGCTGGGAAGTGGATGGAAATAAGAGCTAAACGCCAAGAAGACAGATTTGTTTTATTCACAATTCGTACGCTGAAACGAAACTAACCTCGTCCTGCTTCCAACGTTACGTACACTTTTATATATTTCATTTCCAAAGGATTACCGTTAAAGGCTTTTGATATTTGCTTTTAGTGCTCTAGTTTCTTTGCGGAATATATTTCAAAGCTTGTCGGTTGTAGTTTGAAATGAAAATGGGTAAGCTTATGTGTCATCCTACTGTGCTTTGCTTATCTGGAATGGCTTTAAATCATGCTTCGATATGTTAGTGCGTATGTATCTCTTTCATCCATTAGATTACTCTTCTATGAATTCGATAAAAATAGGAATAATGAAACTATATTCTATTACATTGGGACTTTCATTATGGTGGTAAAAATAACCTAATTATTTTTAATACGGACATTGTGACTCAACAATTGGATTATTGACGTTTAACCAGACATTTTGTCTTGTGTTGCTTAAGTATGGAACTTATAAAACTTTACATATTACGTGTAGGTACTCAGAGTACATAAGGATAAAAATTATGCAGTCCACTTTCTCTGTAGTGAAGGTATTGTATCAAAATTGGGACGAAACTTGATGATATTGATAAAATAAACATAGGCTCAGACAAGATTTTGAAATGACTTGATATATATGTCCGTGTGGTGACGGATTAAGAATACGGGATGTCACCACCCCATATCATCCCATGGGTGTCGTAAGAGCCGACAGAGGGAGCATATTATGCAGAGAACAGCACTGCAAGAGAAGGAAAACTTGATACAAACCCTATGCCAACCCGTTTAGCCAGCGTGGTATAGTAGGCCAATTCCTCCTTTCAAAGGAGAGGCCTTGTCCAGCAGTGGACTGTTAAAGGCTAAAGGCTGATGTTGATGATATTTCTCCCTCTCTCGAGTCGATCATGTCTGGGGACCGTGGTCAGCATCGAGGTTGCAACTGGAGCGGATTATCTACCTTCCTCGGTTTCTGTTTAGCGCGATTCCCACGACATTGTAGAATGTGGAGAACGACGAGTCTATTACTGAAATATTTACTTCGTTGCTAATGTGCCTAACTCATTGTAACTTAGGACCTCAAAGCCGGATATTATCAAGTAGAGATATCTGTTTGCGTTTCACGTTTAAGTAAAGGACCGACCGAAACTAATCCATGCACTAGAGCTAATATCCGCGCCAAGTGCTCTGTAAACATCAAGTTTAGCTAAGTGCAGTTATGGACGATATCCTGCCTTATTCATGCTCTTGATTAATTTATGTATCTAGATGACATAATGATCTAATGTTGTTCTGTTAATAACCTTAGTTCGACTTGTTTTATGAATTTAAATATTGACACTATTCAGTTTACTATATTGTGTTCCTATTCTAATTACGAGTATTATCTGACCTACGGACCTACAGTTCTCACATCACTTCATTCTATAAATACCAAGTCTTTAATTCAATGTAACTGAAACTTTATTTGCGAATTGTGGGGAAATGTTTCTGCTGACTTCCTATTGTAGATATAAATAAATTATAAGATATCGATACTGAAGATTGTTGTGTTTTGGCTATAGTTAAAATCAATTTTCTCATTTTACACATTTATCACCAATTCCGTTGTATTTTTCTCTTTTCTATCATTTTTATCGAATTTATACCGAAAGCTTTACGACCTAATACCACATAATGCCAACGGAACACCTATCAAGTTTTACGAATTATTTATAGGGTATAGGCGACTATTATCGGGCCGAGCCAACGTTTTCGCCGCAAGTAAATGGGCAATTAAACGCCAAGTTTATTGATACTATTCGGTCAGAATTTAAATTTATCTAATCATTACTTTATTTCTTACATTGGTGCGAATACTTTTTTCATTATATTACTAATTATAGTGGTCCAGTGAATACGTATGCGTCTGCTGATCCTGGGAGGTCACGGATTCAATTCTTGGGTGGGGAAAAGTGTTACTGAATTTTTACGAATTCTTGGTAGCAGCACAGAGTCTGTCAATGTGCCCGGTAACGGCAATAGCCTCGCCCCTCATTTTCGTGGAACCTGAAATTCATAAAGCAAAATGTGGGTGTATTATTACACCTCTGCCTACCCCTTCGGGCATATAGGCGTGATGCTATAAAAAAAAGTATTTACATACAGTAAAGAATAGTTCTCTGATTTATGCATTAAACAATGCCTCTGCATCCTCAGTCAGCAAAGGCATCCAAAAGTCTGATAGCATCTTATTATTATTATGACAATGCTGATTCTTTGTACAAAGACAAGCTAAATGAAATTATGTTTCCACGGTTCCAAAATATAAGTATAAGCAAATGTTTTTGCCGCGCTATACCATGGAATATAGAACATCTAAAGAAACATTATGCAAGTGTTAACCACATACGCTATAGCCGATAGTTCGTGGTCATACCCCACGTTCTGTTTAGTGCCACTAAAAACTCTAAGTGATCAGGAACTTTACGACCGTGGTCGGTTTTTAAAGTAAATACACCGTTTGAATTTGCTTCCCAGTTTATATTATGCGGTGGGACATGTGTTAGTTCGATTTTATGCTATTTTTCTCGATATCGTAAATGTAACCCACATTTTGAAATGTATGCAGAGATTTTATTGAAATTTAGATTACCCCATTAGCGCAAGGATATTTGTGTTAAAGTTTGTGCAACCGCTTGACCGATAAAACTTAATATATTTTTTCCTGCTGGGACTTTCTCAGTGGCCAAGTATTGAAATAATTTCGAAAGGTAGAATCTGATGTAGCCTATATTGAATTAGTCTTTGCCCGCAACGTTAGCCGTGTAAATGTCACATAAATAAAAAGTTTCATTCAATCTCTGACCCACCGTTTACCTCCTTAGGTAGGGATTTCATTACATTTGCAAAATAAAGAAGCAGTGCGTCCGAATATATTCTCTACCAGTTACCTATATAGATATACTGCATAATACTAGTAGTGTAGCGCTCGTAGCGAGACTTAGCTTGTCGTTCGTGACAGATCGGCAAAGTTAAGCAACGCTTGTACAGATCACCATTTGGATGGGTGACCAAGTGTGGCATTTACATCTGAGCGCTACCGTGCTTCGGAGGGCACATAAAGCTGTCGGTCCCGGTTCTTGTCTTAGGATAAGAGTCGTTAGGCCACGTCGGAGGCCTTCGGGCGGTCTGAAAAACTCCGACACTAGAATTGGCCACACATTCACACGAAAAACAAACAACATGATACTAGTACATACTCATCAAAACCTTATATTTTCTGTTTGCCCTATCCTAGCCTAGCTATAAAATCGAGAATTTCATTCACGCATTCATTCTTATTTTCTTTATCTTCTACTGAAATTTCACAACTTTCATTATATTTTACGTAAGTACAACGGATTTTATCACCTCAGCTTTATGTAAGCGCCTGATGTTAAAATTATAGAAAATGTTACTCTTGCAACTTGCTCGTACCTTTTCTTTAGGCGCCGTACGTAATAGCCTTTTTGAACTCGGCGGGACGCGAAACAAAATTAAAACAATTTCATTGTGCTGGTGGAACTATTTAATGCGAACAGTTAGTATCAAAATTTAAGCTCTTTGTGTTTTAAATACACGGTGTTCTTGTGGCGAACATTAGGTATATTACGTACCTTTTGTGTAACCATATTACTTGAAAAGAATAGAAAAGTAGGTACCTTTTCGTTATGAATAATAATAGAGTAGACGGTTATCTTTTATCTCGATAAAACGTGTAAAGATATATAATCTATATCACTGTAGAACTTTATTGAAATATATTCAATAGTTACATACATACATACACATACATAGACTCACGCCTGTTTTCCCGAAGGGGTAGGCAGAGGCATATTAAACGCCCACGTATATTCAATAGTTTTGTGTGAAAATTTAACGAACTTCCGTACATCCATCCATTTCACTGTCGCACACTTTCGCATTTATAACATTAGTACCTACCAATGCTTTTGCATGAAATAATGACTGATTCTTATTATTTTATTATTATAATTTTCCCTGCCATCTAACTCTCGTTTACAAGCAGAAAGTTAACAATGTATCCACCGTACAGTTGATCCGCTTGTTTAACTGTCAAAACATTGCTCTAATTATTATGCTTCTGCCTATCTATTTACTGATTGCTGATAGCGAAATGCTATGTAACCTTAAGATCCTATTATAATCCCCTTACCATTCGCCATCATTATTTTCCGTTGCAATATCCTTAATACCAATTTGTTCTTACACAAGAACCTTAAGTATCTTGGGACCAACTAAATTAAAGATTGTGTAAATATTTTGATTTATTTTCCTCTGATATATAAAATAAAAAATCAAGGCTCTTACCGCGACCGCCCTTGGGAGATTCGAATTAAAAGACACTTTTATAACAATTTGCTATGATTTCCCTTGGAATCAGCTTTCATTCGTTCAAGTAAATTGTATCCAATTTTCGCTTTGATTTTCGTAATTAAAATAGATTTTGATTAGATTTTTTCTTCATTTGATAAGTGTTGTTATTTTGTTGTATACTGAGATCTTTGTTTGTTCCTCTACATATTGAACATGCTACTCAGGACTACTAGATATTTCAAGTTAAATTGTTCACTTATTGAAACTGGCATGTCGTTGGACAAATTTCAAAAATATCCACCAATAGCTTCTACACGCGGCTCTAGCTGCGTAGGTCTCGACTATCGATACAAGAAGTTGTTTACGTCTGGTTGTGTACTATTTTTATGTGTTTATTTTATACTACTATAAAGATTTATCAAAATTTGATCACAATTTTTTGTATGAAAGAGAAACATATATTCATTCATCTTAATTATACAATATACTGCCTCGTTGGTCTCGCGGCATAAATGTGCGCGTTGGATTGGGAGGTCTCGGGTTCGATTCCCGGGTCGGTCAAAGTGATATTGGGTTTTCCCGTTAGGGAATGCTCACTAGCAGCACGGAGTCTGGTAATGTGCCCGGTACGGCAATAGGCTCGCCCCCTATTACGTGGGACCTAAAAATTCATGGCGAAATGTGGGTGTAATATTACACCTCTGCCTTCCCCTTCGGGGATACAGGCGTGAGTCTATAAACAAAATAAAATAAAATTAATTATATTCTGTGGTTATTTAAATTTAAAACACTTTTTTTGTTGCGCCTTTTGCATGGAGTCACTTACTTTTGTGCCGTCCGGACGGCTGATGATCATGATGAGGGACGCGTCCCTCATCATGATCATCAGCCTACCATAGTCGATTGCCGCCATAACACACTGCTTCATATAAATATCCTCCTCTACTGACCCTATGGAGATAAAAAGGCGTAAATGTGTAATTGATTAAAATTAAATGTAGTAATAAATTATGTTAATTAAGCGTTATTAATGTTATTATACAAAAGCATCACCCATTGATTGGTTGTAAACGTTTTCTTTAATAAGATTTCATTCCAAAACAAGTTTTAATTTGTTAATATTAATAAATTCAATTCTTGATTAGATATAACTATGTTGTTAATTGTTATAATTGGTAAATTTTGTAGTTAGCTACCTACATTTAGGGTGATGGTTATTTAAATGTTATCGTAGAATAATTTAATAAATTTTAATTTAAAGACACGTAGTTTATTGAAGACGGTTTTGGAAAATGATTGCCGATTAACGCGAAACTTAATTATTTGGTCGATGTCAATGTGTCTAACCTCAAAGTACATATTACATGAAATTACAAATATTGTCTAATACTTACGCATACGTACAGAAGTGGATTTATAAAGTCACTTTTGACAAGTAATTATATCTTACGATTAACTGCTGAATTTAGTATCTCATTTATTCATGGATTCGGAGATTGCATGGGCCGTTAGCTGTATGGTTACCAAAAATTACTAATACTTGTTACCAAAAATTTGTATACCTAGCCTTAAAAATAGTAAATCCAATATTAATGATGTATTTTTTGTTGTTTCAGGTACTAAATCGTTGCCGATGTATCTACTTAGAATGGTAGTGTTACGGATAACATACGGTACTGTCTCATGGGAATCATCGCAGATGATTGAAAACGAATATGGTCAAGTATCGATAGGCAGATCGGTGTTTTTTTTTTCTTAAATATGAAACTTATGAGTCTGGTGGATTATCCCTCTATTTATGGCGTCGTACTTAGTTACAAGGAAACGTAATAATTTGTAACATGTAAGTGCGTAAAACCAAGTATTTATCGGTATTTCAAGTTTAACATAATTTTGCACGATTAACAACGCAACATTGTAGCTCGAGTTTCCTTTTAAATAACATTTATAACGTAGCAAACATTACATTACCTACTTACTACTTATAACTCTCTTAAACTCAAAGTAAAATTAAATTAACAGAAACCAAACTATCGCCAAAATTAATGTCTCGCCTGAACAAAAGAGTTGTAGAGTACATTTCCTTCTCAACAAAATACCTGCGAGATCACAGTACTGATATAACTAGCACAAACTGGTACTAATCTGTATGGCTTTCAGGCTATGGCCTAGACCAAAGTGATAAGCGGAGCGAGAAACAGCGTGAACAAAGCGATAATTAAATTTAATATGCATTAAGTTATACCTACTAGAAATTCTGTGATGGTTTAAATTCGACCGTAATTTTGCACCAAACATTCCTTCTCCACTTCTCCATGTAAACTTTATCTATAAAAAGTCTTCTCTTCATTATATGCCAGTATTGCCAGTTCAGTCGGTCAGTAAAATTTATAAATCGAAAATACTTTGTAATTCAATAAAGCTCTTCAAAGTAAGTAATGTAGGCTTCTATAAAAGAATAAGTAGCTGTCTTACATGGGTCATCAAAACACTCACCTGTATAGATAGTGATGACATAACTAGAAGACGGCGGGTGATGCGACGAGCAAATAAATTATTATCGCTCCGATCATCGCTAAGCTCATCGCCCCGCTCGTTGCCCCGCTGTCGCTTACGCTCCACTCGCCACTTCTGTCGAGGACATGGTAGCGATTATCTCCGTTCGCCTTTAACTTTTCGACGGTTTCGCCTCGAATGTTCGTGTAAAAAGGTTATCTTTTGTAAGAGCTTCGGTAGTTTTGTATTTCGTTTTATATGAAAGGATTGCCTGAGGGATGTTCTTGATAAATATCTTGTATGTGAAGGTGGCTTCATATAGAATGGATTGGACTAGTATGTGTAGGTAGTTCTGTATGGATATGATCTATATCAGGCTATACTTAATATATCCCCAAGAAAGGGAATATGAAAATGGGGTATAATGTACACAGAGACAGACATAATTATTATTTGTCATTGTAATAATGCTTTTTTTTAATTTGGCCTATGTTGTCCCACTGCTGGGCAAAGGGGCACACTCTTCCAAGCGTCCCTATCTTCTGCCAATGTTAGTGTATATTAAAGAGCTAAGAATTTTAATCAAAGCTCCGTACCTTAGAAAAATCGATCTCGTTTCACAGTCAGAACTGATTCTTAAGCCGCATAACGTACATTAAACCCGTAACTCAATCCACAGGCTCTAAGAACTGGTCCTAGAACCTCTTCCAAACTTCCCAGGTATACCACTTCAGTACTTAGTCCCTAAGCCACCGAACAGTTAAAGATGGTAGTTTAAACGCATCGGTGACTGTCTGCTATAGCCAGTCGCACTTTGCCAAACTTACAGCGAACTTGTAGAAACACATTGGACACTGGATGTGGTAGGAGAATTGCTATTCCAATAGTGGGCTAGTTAGAGTGCTTTTACCGGTGATAGTAATGTATGTGCTTTTTAATAGGCTAGCAGTAATTTATAAACCTCTTCATGTTTCAGACGGCTCAAATTTCCTATAATATTTTTGATGCGATTCCAAGCAGAAGGTTTTCTATGATAACCATACAACTAATAAACATACTTACATATTCTTAAAACATTCAAACTGTAAATGAATTACATCTAAGTACAGATCATAGACTGAGCGGCCGCCTCGCCGCTTGACACTGCGCCGAGTGTTGTGGGTTCGATCCCCACACGAGACAACACTTTGTGTGATTTATAAATTGTTGTTTCGAGTCTGGGTGTTCATTGTGTCCGATAGTTGTATGTTTGTAAAGTCGTCCCGTGACACAGGATTTAGTCCTATAACGGAGCTGTCTTTAAAAAAAAAATCGTTCTCATCTCACTAAACACCAGCAGGCCAGTCATAATTTTTTTTTATTGACGCACGCCTGTATCCTCGAAGGGGTACGCAGAGGTGTAATATTACACCCACATTTCGCCACGAACTGCCTCCGTGGTCCCGTGAATAGCGTATGCGACTGCTGATCGGAGTTCACGGGTTCGATTCCCGGGTCGGGCTATAGTGTTACTGGGTTTTTCCGAATTCTCAGAAGCAGCACGGAGTCTAGTGATATGCCCGGTAACGGCAATAGGCTCGACCCCTATTACGTGGGACCTAAAAAAAATCTAATTGTATTCAAAAATACAACTAATTAATAAATTATTTGTTATACCGATGTATTGTCCAGTACCAAAACAGATCATACTTCAAGCAAACAAGTTCTTTACACAATCCTCGATCCTCGCAAAGCACCCCACTATTCCTACCACTCAAACCAACTTAAACAGTTATTACTTAAGTTCCATTTAAAACTCTATCTTCTTTATATCATAATTAACAATTAAGTACGCTCGCTTCAACCACTTCCAGTAACAAATTATCTTCAACATTAATTAAGTAGAGTCTGTTAATAAATCGTGAAGTTTTCTACTTGGATAGATTGTAGAGACGGACGGGGCTCTAGATTTATTCTCTGTTAAACTCTACCTACCGCTGAAGAGCACTTTTTACAACTTTTTAAGGCTAACTAATAAAGAACGGATGAATGAATAATGTTCGCGAATTATATATTCATGAAATTTGTATTGTTTTTTTTTAGGTTTGTGTTTATTCAGCCGAAATAAACTTGATAATACCTATACACCTAAGTTTGGAGTTTTCATTAGCCTATCTTTCCAAAGTATCGCATGGCGTAAAAAATCACGTAAAAAAGTCATATTCAAATGCAAATTCATTATTCTTAATAGCACATACTGACTAATACTTGTCATCATTATATATTAGGTATACTTATACAATGCTAACCAATACCAGTTTTAATTTTCAAAGCTGTCGGCTCTGGACATTAAAACTCTACCAATCAAGATTTAACTAACAATCAGGCTATCTGTATACACGGACAGTGGTGGTTTAGTAGTAGACATTGACACTTAGCGAGTTTGGACCCCTAAAACTTTATAAAATGCTTTTTAGTGGCCAAGATCGTATATACCTCTCACAAAATCTGTTATTATCCAAATGAAAAACTACAAGCAAAATATAATACATTCCTTCATCTCGAACGTCTCTATGAAACTAAAACAAGACTCTACAATTGGCAGGTAGAGTAGACATAGTTAACTAACTGCGGCGAGTAGAGTTCTCTTGAATAATTGAATAGTTCTCTATCAAATTGACGTTATGAGATTCACTCCTGACACACTGCTGAATAATTTGAATGATGAACTTGAAAATGTTGTAGCTACGGAATAATATCTGCTAGTATTGAAAGTTTTTAGAAACAATGGTTGTGCATACGTAGAAAAGGAAAACGAGATGTCTCAGCTAAAACATAAGTGCTCTAGCTTTGTATGTAAGTGAGCTCTTCCGAAACGGCTTATTATTATATGCTACTTGAGATAACAGTGATCACCAATCTCCGTTTTATATATATAGGTTAGATTTGCAATTGACGCTACTATCAATCTAGTGTAGAAAATCTATTTTAAGACATGTCATTAGGCACAATAGTTTGCACTCAAACAGTCGCGCAATAATGCTTTAAACATCACTTACAAAAATGAAAAAATATTAGGTTACAATTTTTTTAAACAATAAGCTTCGCAGGTATTCTTTAGACGATGCTTTACTACCTTAAACGCATAAACATTTCATCAACCAACTCCAAACAAAAACGAGAAAAAACGCACGGCGCTCAAACCTCGTACTAATTTACCTAAAATTTTAAGTTATTTTTGGCAAAAAAAATCGCCAAATAATGTCGCGGGCCGTTTAAGGATGAGGAGGGGTAAACTGATTTCTATTAAAGCCTCCCTCTGACCGGATTTTTTCATTTCCTAAATGCCTCTCGGGCTTGAAACCACCCCCGCACAGATATTTACACCGTTCTTCAACAAGATAAAATTGATTATGAAAAAAAACTTTGCATAAATCTCGGGAATGTCTACCAGAAAATTTGGTGCTTCAATGACTCGGCACGTCCTTGTCTGTTTTATGTTTGAAAGAACTAATTTATGTTTAATAAGGAAAGTAAATGTACCGAATTAATGAGGAGTGAAAAATGAGCAAGAAAGCCTCTGGTTTTAGACACCTGCCGATTAAATCTCTGGCTTATTTTTCATTGTTATTTTTGTGAAATTTAAAATTCGCCTCAGCTGCCTATCACTTTTATCCTCATTTATAGAGTTTTTCAAAAGTATTCTTACAGTATAGACACAAATAATGTAGAAATTAATTTCAAAACAAATGAAATTATTTTTGTACATTGAAATTAAACTGATGTATCTAGTTGTAAAATCAACAGTAGATTCGAAGATAAAGTATTATAGCTTACACTAAGACACGATCGCTTAACATTCGTGACGGGGAGACGCTGTTACAGTATAAACGAAACACATATTATCAAAATTTAAATATTTTGGCAGATAATCACCGAAACAGTCAAATTGACAACTTTAATAAGATTTTTTTGACGGATGACTTTAGCCGTATTAACAAAATTAAGCATGCTTAATTTTAGAAAAAGCATCGGAGCACAAAAACTTATACCAATTTACTTAAATTTCTTTCAGCTACACCTAATCTAAACAAAACTCAAAGAATCAAATCTCAACACTCCCTAAACCACAAAATTCAAATACAGAACCGCTAAAACCGAAATAATTTAAAGTTAAAATATTCGCCACACCCTTTAAGCTCCAACCCTACTGGAGTTAGCAATAATAAGTCTTCGCAATTCAGGAAATTGGCACAACCAGATAAAGGACTTCGTCGGAAAAATGTGCTTGAAACCTCTCTCTTCGTGTTCCGACATTCCCTTACAGTGTTTGGAAGAGCTTGAATAATATTTTGAGGGATTCTATGTCTAGTGACTGTTCAATTTGTGGTAAACTTTTTTTAGAATGTCGTTAGATTTTCCTACTTTGGTAAGTTAGAATGTTAGGGTACGTAGCTAGATATATATTGACGTTAATATATTACATTTTTATAAACAAAAATCTAAATAAACAAATTTACGTCTTTAATTTAAAAACAAATGTGGCACGCAGGGAATAATTCCTACGTTTTCATTGCTTTTTTGACAGCTTTTATATAATAATATTTTCTTGGGTTTACGCGAATGTTACACATTGAAATTAAACTACAGTTTACGGATTTTATCGCGTTATATTATACCTACGTATACTACTATATACGTAGATAGTAACACCAATAGTTGAAAAATGTTCGGGTACTTTGAGATAACTTTTAAATTCAAGACAAAGACAAATACCACCTCAGTCTGCCGTGAACATGAATCCTGTAAAGAATTCGAAACGTCGGCTAGTAATAAAAATGTAGTTTCTAGATCATTCGGTTTAATAACTTAGTAACCAGTGAAACCAATATAACGCGATAAAATCCGTAAACTGTAGTTTAATTTCAAAGCTTTTATATAATTTTATGACTTTGAGATAAATTGTCTGTCCTTATTCACGTGAAAACGGAAAAAGGTACTTTGAAAGCTAAGTATATTACTAAGTATTCATTGCTATTAATTTCTTGCTAATTCAACAATATCAATTCATAGCTAGTGTAAGTATCCCTTGGAAATAATGTGCCCACATATTTTCTTGACTTTCAAAATGTTTACAGACAGATCAGGCAGAGTTATTAATACATTTATAATATTAGTATGAATAACAATCTTACTTAAAAGCTAATTGCCGTGAACTGGGCACTACTCCAGACAATAGTTTGCTATTAAGGATTTCCTGACTGGAGATTGTATCTATTGCTATTTATATTTTGACCTAGATAGAATAGATATAATGTAGTAAACGATGTTTTTAAGCAATTTTGCAGTAATCATTTTATGTTCATATTCAACTAGCTTTGCCTCGTCGACATCTCTTGCTTATTTTGCACTTTTTTGTGTACAATAAGATGTACATAATTGGCTACACGTTGGCGTAATGATATCAGTAGTAACTCGCGCACTTCGTGGGGCGATAGGTTCAATTCCCACATCTATTCAATTTACAAAAGGGATAGATAGTAGTTTGTGTAAATCACAAATTATTATTGTTCTGAATGCTCTTTGTGTCCGATCGTTTGGGAAAGGATGTCTTTTTAAATAAAAATAAAAATATTATTGTTTACTTCATCATCATCATCATATCAGCCGAAAGGCGTCCACAGCTGGACATAGGCTATTTACTTGTACAAACGTAATACCTTTTTGTATATTACAAACAATACCAAAATGTACTCTAATTAAAAGTATTTCTCAACAAATCCCTCGAAGAACAAATATAATAGTTAACGAGAATAGTCTAGGAGCTGCAGGGTAATTGCCACTGGAACGTCGCCAAGACGGCACAGCGCTTAGACTATGTCCTCTTCACGATTTATTGGACATTCCGTATTGTTATAATGGGAGGTTAATGGTTGAGTATGTTGTAATTAGTTAGGGGTTAATAGCCTACAAATATACAGGCAACAGGAAAGAAAAATCCTGTCTGAATGCGCGAAACCACATCATGTTGATGAAGTTTTAGATCAAGAGGAATTTTTGAACTTAAAAGAAATTTTTAAAACCAAAGACATAGTACATGGATTAACATACATGCACGTACATAGACTCACGCCTGTTTCCCCGAAAGGGTAGGCAGAGGCATATTAAACGCCCAGTTTTCGCCAGTGTTTTGATCTCACGTAATAGGTGGCGAGCCTATTGCCGCTTATTGGGATATTTTGTTTGCCAGAGCCTCGTCCGTTGATCGGCAGGTGCACCACTTGCAGGTGAGGTTGGCTTGGGACCCTTAGTTCTTGGTGGGAAACTTATGCACCCTGGAATAACATGCAAGCCAAGAAATATGTTTTGGCTCTGCTATGCAACCTATTGCTTCAGTAAGAACTAGAATGTTAGCAGTAGCTGTTTTAGACACTAAATCTATAAAAAATGTAATGTAAAAAAAACGAAAGTTGAATCTTATTGAGCTGCAAACTTGAAATATTGCGTGGCTGTTTCTGAAAAAATAAATAAAAAAGCTATCTAACATGCGGCAAAAGTCAAGTACTAGTCGATTCAGTAGCATCTGGAAAAAACCCTCCATTACTTGATTTACCCGTCAACAAATATCGTTCAATCTATACAAGCCGCGAAAATTTAAAATTCATTTACTGAATAACTATAAAGTTCTTAAACTCAAAACTACTCCACAAGTAATTCTCAAACCAGACTAATAAAATAAAACCAAGTCTGTTCGTTTTCATTTTACCCCAATCTCTTATCTTAGACGATCTACAATTTGTTATTAGCAACGGTTATCCCCTAATCCCCACAATAAGATATTAATCTGCCTTGAAGGATTACAGACTCAAATTTATTTTCTTATAAAGTGGGATTATGGAGTAATGAAGTATTAGGGATTTGGAGTAGGCATTATGAATATTCTGCAACGTAGAGTCTTTGGAAAGAAGCTATTGCTTAGTTTTTCATTACATACCTTACGTTAGTAAAATTAGCAGTAGTAGCGCTAGCATCGATAGCGGAGGTACCAATAGACTGTTTTCTGTTAGGTCCCCAGGTACCCCGGACACACACCTTTGACATTTCGAAATTATGTGTGCATTAAAAATTAATCATCGCTCGCTTAATGACGTGCCCGGTAGATGCAAATAGGCTCGCCCCCTATTACATTGGGACCAAAATATAACTGGCGAAGTGTGGGTGTTATTACACCTCTACCTACCCCTTCGGGGATAAAAGGCGCGAAGTTATGTTATGTTATAACAAGAGAGTAGAATCATGAAGAATATATTACTTTTGTCTCAATAGATTTTCGTTTGATGCACAGAAAAAGTCCGAGCTATTTTTCAAGTTAAGTACAAACTTTAAAAGAAATAACACACAGTTATAATAAAGCACAGTTAGAGATTTTCTGTAACATTGTAATAGACTCCACAAAACAAGACAGGTCGTCGTAGGTTGTATTCAGTCATTGTATCTGTACCAGATATTATTTATATTGAGTACAAACGACAAAGGAGACGTACAAACTACTCAACTTGATGACGTTATATACAATACAATACATTCTACCGTTACTAATGTACATCAAATGTCAAAATGAACCGAAGCTACGCCTACAACAAAAATATACCGCCTCCGCATCATATTGTAAGCTTCTTACTCCTACATCCATGTTCTATTCTCCTTAATTTCAACGATTTCTTACTAATTGCTGATTTCCTAATTAATCACAAGAGAGTTATTTGATTAATAGGGCTCTGATGCCGGGCCCGAACCCCCACCCCTCGGTGTTGCGATGATTTAGCGATTTTACCTAAAAGACGCCATTCTCCGCAATTTTAGATTTTCACTGCCTAATTAATAAGTGCGAAAGTGTCAAGTTTTTGAATTCAAGAAGTTGCGTTGTTTTTTAATAAAGGCTTATTAAAATGGCGATACAAAAGCTTTTCGTGATGACAATATTTTTTTCGCCGAACTCGATTCTTTTACGCTTATTATAAAAACTTTTTCAATTCGAATGGGACCATGATAGACAAAAAAGTCGTTTTTAATTCAGAATTCTACTTTGCAAATTCGTTATTGCCTAAGTAGTACGTTTTACATAAAACCATTGACACATCTCTGAAATGTCGACCGATTCAGTGAAATTACGTTTGGGCAAAATCGGAAAGAAAATTCGGATCTACCTGTTCGCTTTTGAATTACTTTCCGTCGTGCTCCCAATTATCTTAAAAGCTAATTACGTTTAAGCACCCAGTAATTATTGAAAAGGGAAATTGGAGGATCCTTACTTATCGGCGACTAAAATTAGAAGGTGCCTTGTGAAGAAAGTAAACTCGCAAATGCTCTGCGCAGCCATTTTAAGAAACTTTATAAAACAACAAGAAATCGAAAAGAGAAGGAATAATAATCGAAAAAAGTGATTTGGAATTAAATTTTTGTGAAAACATCGCGAGTGATATCCAAATGGAAATGGAAAAAGCCAGCTGATACTACGACTTACGGAGAGTGGAAACTGCAAAGGTCCTTACAAGGCCTAAGGCCACAAGAACGCTCAGGAACATGGCCTGGCCGCCCCCGCAGTGGCCTCGCGGGGGCGAAAAGCCAAGGCCTTACTGTTTGGGAGAAGTTCGTCACCAAAGGAGTATGTTTCGGTTGCGGAGGTGACTGGGGGTTTAGCGGGGGGTTGAAAGTGGACTTGAATAGTTCGGAGTATACGGGTTATAGATATTCTTACAGTAAGCCAGGGTATAGGCAGAAGGCCAGGTCATGCGAAGATGCGAGGTTCATACATATCAACTTTATTTTGCTGGCTGAGGTGAAACACTTTGAGAAGGTGAGTGCTTTTTTTATTAGTTTTTGGTTGCGTTATTAATTTTTCTTTTCTCTTTCAGTGATTTTGTAGGATGGACTTTTTACTTCTTTATTTGAACGCATTGTCTTTTAGTGTAACATACAAAACTCACAGAAACAAGCAGTTTATCATAAATGTTTTATAAGTAAGCCCCATATTTATTCTTCACGTTTGAGATTTAAAAATGTTACTTATACAGATGCAAGGTTTACACAGTCCAATGGTAACGATCATGACTTTATAATGTTCTACAAATGAAGGCTCTAAGATCTCCGAATCTACAAAAGGTCGACCAACCTTACAGAAATCCTTAAAATAAATAAAATTCTCCTCTTCAAACATAATTATTCATACAGCTTCAGTTACATCAAAATATCGAGCATTTACATAACAAACGTCAAGAGAACATTACTTGCGATAATGTAATCAAACATTAATTTCATACCTTAAATATTCACCCTAATATCAAATCTTAACCGAAATACAACCTTATTTAACCGTTATACGATTCAAATTCACTTCACTCAATTCGTTTCCTGTGATCGTTCATTTGAAATGGAACTTTAGATGTTGTGTTTCAAGGTTGATTTTTGATTGTGTAGATGTTGTTAGGTTGTAATTAGATGTGAAACAGGTACGCTTGACACGGTTAGGGTCGAATGCAGGCGGAATCAGAGGTATTAATTAACTTGGTCCCTTGGTGAAGTGGCGTGATGTTTCTGACTTCAAAGGTTGAGCTTAAAAGATTGAATTCTGAGGTGTTTTGTTTGTGTCTTATATTGAAGTATAACGGTGAATGTTAGTTAATCTTTTAGGAATGAACCCTATTTTAGAGACCGCTTTTTGCCGGCACAGTTTATAGTCTTGCAGAAGAGCAACGAATTCTGCGTGTTATGTTCGAAATGTTCTAAGTCTGATTACGTTTTTTTTACCTCATTAAAAGATTTTTTTATTTATACTTATATTTCATTTTGCCCAGCATTGGGACACCATGGTCTAAATAAAAAAAAATAAGGATACTTAAAATCTTGGTATCCATTTTTGAGGAGCAATACAGGCGTTACTCCTATTGAATCAATTTTAATCGTGTTATCCTCGAAGTAATCACTGTACTGCCATCAAGAATAAATAGTTTTATTTTAAACAATTTGGAACCATAATATCAGCTCATGAGGGTGGTTTATCATTAGATTATTTATACAAAGCAAAATATTTCATTTTAAAATTGGACTTTCTAAACACTCCTATTAAAATTTAACCCAGTACATGAGCTGTACCTATCTAATCTCGTCAAAGAGCAAACGGCTCCTAACCAAAATCCCCGAAGGTTCCAAAGTTCAGATAAAACAAAACGCACAGCCTCCTCGCATCTTATCTTTACATTTACATACTTTCCCTGATCAATATGGACGGTACATACTTACGCATGCTCGTTCATTTCGTGCCTGAATTTAAATTAAAATGGCTGATTGTTGTTTTTGATTTAATGGTCATGTGCTTTACAAAATGATTGTTCTCGGTTTAGTCAGTAGTCACACTGGACAAGGTACTGTACTACAGGGCGTATAGCTTTGGCAAATTAAAAGTACCCTTTTGATACTGTTTTAAAAAGTACTGAAGCAGCACGGGCATGAATAGTGAGTATCCTTCATTGAGCGTAAAAACCGTTTCAAATTTTATTCCTCAAACTTGTATAATTCAAATAAAATAATAATTTTCGAATGCGGTTAATAACTTTCGGGGTTCCGAGCTAACAGACATCAGAATATTCAACTGAGCTGAGATACTTCACCGTTTTTTAAATTGGTTGAAAAGGAAGACTTTAGATTTGTACACGCGCTTATACCAGGTGAAACATTATTACTGACCGTAAATTAGGCTTAGGTGTCCTTAATCAAATGGGACCTATCCAAAAAATCAGCGAGAAGGCCGCTTAAACCACAAAGCCATTCGTGCAATCAAGTTAATGGTTTACACAGTTTATGACATTTCAATTTAAATGTTGAAAAAACCTTAATAGAAAATCGCTGTCTGTTTCAACGAAGATATGTATGTAGAAATAACCATTGCAATGACATCTCCAAGCATCTTTATTTTAAACTTCAAAGCCGAATATCTCCGCTTCCATAATTCCTTTCTTGGCACGCCCCTTCGTTCCACAAAACCATATCTTTATAATAAAGTTAATACAAGGACGCGGCTTCGCCTCATACTATGAATATTAATAGAGCCAGCGTTATGATTAATGAGACTAATGGAAAAGTAACTCGGTGTGTCAAACGAATATCGTTTGTGAATTTAATAGCATATAGGACTATTATATAGATCTAGATATTTTTATAAATTGAGGTATACCGAAAAGTACTAACAGTTTGTCAGCCTATAAAACATACTTAATCTTTATTGTATCTGTATAGTGAGGATTAACTATATTTTTATATATAGAACAGTCGGTTTGGTAAAATTATCCATTTGTCGGTTGGTTCCTTATTCGGCTTTAGATTAAACTCATAATACCCTGCGCAAAGTCAATATTAAGTTCTTTTTTTGTCCTTATCATCCGCACGAGTAGGGTAAAAGTGATACTGTTGTCAATGATTTTAGGCTATGAGTACAACAATTTATTCTTATCTTCCTAAAGATTTCATTTATAAATTATGAGAGCACTAATTATGGTTACAACTCGCTGTTGTAAACTGAAACTAATTAGCCCACAATATTTTCTATTGAATTTTACTTCAAAAATCATTAGTCAGATGTCGGCGTAGTTATGGCACTTTCATACTCTTTGTCGCCCATAATCTGATTATTTGCTCCTTTTTCTGCCATATCACAGCCGGACACAGCCCATAAATATTTCCTTGGCCTTTTTCTAAAATATCATACAGAACACTGCTACTAAAACCCCTTACAACTGTATCGCAGAGACGTCCACAAAATCCGAGTAATTGGTCGCAACGCAACCGCGACTAATCGCGTTATCTCAATCAAGTTGCGACTGCCGCCGGCTTGTAGCTGGCTTTACTGAATTTCCACTTTGTATACAACAAGGATCATGTTCTTGTACGTACGCCGCTAACGAAGACTGGAAAGATTATAAAGTGGTTTCACTTTTTTGTGTTCATTGTCTTGGTCAGTGATTATGTTTTCTAGTAGCAAGCTTATAGTCTAGGCTAGACAATTGAATACGCTACATAAATATGCTTTAAACTTACGTCTTCAAGATACCAATGCCATATCAAGTTGCATAGAAACCGAAATCTTCTAACCAAAATCATTAGCTATGTTGTAAGTATTAATAGGCAAGACTTCATGGATTCAACATCACCGCTGCTAGTACCTAATGTGTAAAATTTTATTCGCTCATGTGATGTATTGCTGAGAATGAGCATTATGAGATTACTATAGATATTCAGTAAAGCATTCCATGTTACATAGAACTGTACTGTGAACACGAACATGAACTGTGTCTAATATTTTTGGTAACCAACTCATAATTATTTACTACTGTATCTCGCAGTCACATTCATGAAAGTCATCATCATCATTACCCAGATTTTATAGATAATGAAGGGTATAAACAGCTAGCAACGTGCAACTCCTTCTCTGTTCGTAACCCTTTCTTTCAACAGACACACAGACTTGAGCAAGTAAACCTATTCCCGTGGTAGAAATAAAATAAATGCCATTCAATTATATAAGAACATTCCCATACACAAAATCCTTTCAATACACAGATAAAACTCCACACAACAAATTCTTTGCATTTACTTGAAGCTATTTTAGACAAGTGCCGAACTAGGTTCAACCGGTATGAACTAGTTTATACCAGTATGAACCGAATAAAACCGGTCACGTCCTCAAATTGCACGAACTTTAGCCATAAGTGCATACCGCCGGCGTTTGAATATATTGAAAAATAAAATATTATTTTTCATATCGGAGAGAAAATGGACGAAATTATGTGGTAGATGCATGAATCTTTGAAGTTGGCGTTCGTATTCAAGTGTTGTTGTGAATATGCAACACAACTTTATGAGTTTTTTTTAATTTAATGTTACATTATATTAAACACTCATGTTCATAAAAAGGAACAGACAATTGCCAATACTAATATAAATTGTTTGAGTTTGAAAAATAAAATAGCCTTGTATAATGGGACTACTAAAAAAATATATATTCGCCACGACAGTAACATTATGAATATAAATGTATAATAAGATGAAATAGTTTTCGTTTTACAAATAAAGGATTACTTTTTCTATTATTATGAAATAATATTATACCGGTTATACATTAATAAATTACGTTGAAACCAAAAGCGATAACGCTAAATAACAATTTATATTATTTACTTACATGTTTGAATTACGATTATACATTTTTGTAGTTGGACTCAGTGTAAAATTTTGCACTAGGTCATACCAGTATTTATTATAATTCAGTTTAATAATAACTGTGGCATTTGGCATTATTTTTTTTCCATGTGAAGGTATGATCGTGGGTTTTATTTATTACACAGTTTTAAGAATGAATTTAAAATAAAATTTTAAACTCATAAGAACACTTTGTGTGAAATATCATATTTTGTCAATTCTGGACATTCTTTGTGTCTATTATCGTTTGTAAAGTCCCCGCGTCACAAAAGTATTGTAAGGCAAACTGCTTATCTGAGAGTTCTCAGTAGGGAGATAATGTATGAAGTCTCTCCTCTTGCTCTTACCCAGCATGGTGGATTTCCACCTAGCTCTTCTCATCATGAGTCTCATCCTGTGCCCAGTTGAACAATTTACATACGGGTTTGATGTTGAACACAAAAACCAAAATATGATGGGCAAGGACAAGCTTATCATCACCTATTAATCATCAAAAGCAATTAAAAATACTGACACCTTAATTTACACTCTAAAATCTTAACAAACCTTTTACTATGAATCACGTTCTACAATAGCAGGCATTATTTCCAAAACAAGGATTTTCAAATCAACATTGAAACGACTGTTACCCATTCAAATTCAGTGGCTCCCTGATTTATTCACAAAATGATTTACGTGCTCGCAAAAACATTTTAGACAAAGAATAATTAAGCCGTAGCAGGAAAATAAATCTGCAAAATCGAATGGCATCAGAAAACAAAAACAAATGAAAACGGTTAAAACGGTTGAAACGGTTATAACGGTTAAATATAATCCGAGTACAAGGGAATACATTAGTGAAAAAGTTGGGAGTGAATAAATCAAGTTGGGTACCGAGTGCAGAACCGGATGAAGCGAGTAATCCCCGGGCTGGTAGCGAGGTTGTAACCAGGCTTTAGGCGGATATACCCGGACCGGCCACCTGTGATAACGACCCGGTAGCGTGCGCTCCAATGAAGCCTGATAAAGGTGCGCTACACTTAAGTTTTGTGCGCCTGTGAAGGAATTTCGTTGTGTTCATAGATTTGTACCAGAACTAGGAATAACTGTCTCAGTTATGGTTTTGCAAATATTATTCCATGAGAATAGAAGCTGCCTTCAGTAAGTTTTCTTACGGGTTTGCATTTGGTTTGTATAAGGTGGCATGTATCATAAATGTACTTGAAAAACAGATTTGTCAACAGAAAAGCTTATCAAAAAACGGAATAAAGTTAAATCAAGGTACATTGGCGTTTATAACTCTAAATTCTACTCCAGGCTTCGCACCTGTGGGATCAGTTATCGTAGCAAATTAGCCTATGTTTTTTCGACTTACAATCTGACTGCAAAATTTAATCTAATTCTGTTCAAGCATTTTTGCGTGAAAGATTTTATCAATCCGCAAAAACTTTTGCATTTACACCAGTTATAAGATTATCAGAAATATTTATTTTTGTTTTCCCGCAGTATATCATAGCCCTTACTTTCTTTGCCCGTTCACCCGTTACATAGTGCGCTTTTGTACCGCTACAAGTTTCTTAAAGCTCACCTATTGCATCCAATTGAATTTCTTTATAACCCCGGTTCGACTCTGTGGGCTCTTTGAGTTAGAATATATGCTGGTTTTTCTTGGAAGCCTGTTAACTGGATGTTTTTTCAAGTTGTATTCAATGTATAACTTTAATATTGAATGGTGTATATTTTCCCTTAATATATAATTAACTTGTGCATTTTTATACACCTATACTGCCTGCAAAATAAACGCGTAGTTTATTTCAAAAACCTATTTGGCTGGATATGAAATCAACCACAACGGTTCATTTCATTTTTTCGCTGAGGCTAGTAGAACAAAATTAAATAAAATTGATACAACATTATTGCTTTCTAGAAAATTATATTTTCTAGAAATTCTTGAAAGTCGAACACCTGGTATAATTTCCTTCACTTCAAACAGAACTACATACAATTTTTTTTAACCTCTAGCAGAAATAGAGGTAACATTTTTCATATTGTACATCTATAAATGCACTGCATCTCCCCAATTGAAACAACCACCAAAATCCAATCCAACCAAACTTCAGTTCACAACAGTCTTATAATAACTAAGTACTAAGTTAAAACGAACTTAATACAGTTCTGTTTAATGATCAGCTGCAAGTGGGTCAGACACACCTGTGGCAAAGTTACCCAAGTTAAGATACTGTATCTAACGTTTAGATAACTAACTGTTATCTTATGCTCGCCAGCTTTGCTTCAGTTTAGTTTTGAACAGTTTACTATGGCTGCTTTTGTAGTGTTGTGGGGCAAGGTTTTGAAAGATGGGGTAACATTTTTCAAAGTGTGGCGTGATTTTTATCTAATATATTACTGACTATTTAAAATGCATGTAGTTCTTTATACTATGTTCTATGTCCAAATCAGAACACATGTACTCTTCTTAATTTAGAACTTAAGTCACTTTTTTTTTTTCACTTGTGTCACAATATGACACTTATGAAAATCAAATTCAAATTGCAGTTTTATCTAAAACCATCTGGTCGACAAAATTTATTCCCTTGGGTCACAATATGACGCTTATGAACATCGAATTCAGATAGCAGTTGTAGTAAACACTAAATGGAAAAATATTCTGCGCCTCAATTTGAATTTGCCCTCGTATTAATTTTATTCACTAATCACCAAAACATCTTCAGACGAAATTTAAATGCCTCACGGACCAATCTTGTCCATCCGAGTGACAAATACGATTATCGCAACATAAATTATGCTAAGTCGGACTAAAGAACCGCCATTTTGTCCGGCCCGGCTTTACCGGTTAATCTACGGCTTCAACGTGTAACATGGGTTAAACAACCAATTGTAAAAAGCATGTTTATTGCCTCAAAAGCGTTAAATTAGTCGCTCGAAAAACACAGAAGATTAGCCTAACGAAGGAAAGCTTTTTTAAACTCAAATTTCAAAGACAGACAAATATAGAAAAATAATTATAAAAAACGTGCATTTGGTAAATAAGTACCATTTACTTACGTTTATTTTAGAACTTGAGGTCGCCGTCTAATCTAACTAACTTCGAAATAAGAAACATTCTAAGAGGCAGACTATTACATGGCTTAGGCCAATGTCATTTGAGACCTAGAGTACCTATTCTCTTAGGAACGAATGTGGGTGACATTTCATCTCCGGTCACCCATCTGTGATCCATCCATTGTAACCTATCTATGCCGAGCCACCGACAATGCCGTTGCTGTGGCCACATACTGGGCTGGCGCCATTTGCTATCTGTACCATCGACTCGAGAAGAAGAAGAAGAACCGCGCTGAACTTCGCGAGTGGTTACATTCATACTCCAGCTCATCATCATTCTCTTAGCGTTATCCCAGTTTCAATCTGGGGACCGCTTACTAGTCTAACCGGATTTGGCTGAATATTAGCTTTTCCACGGAGCGACCTCCGCAACCCGAAGGGATAGCGATATTCCATGGTTTAGACTAGTGTCAGTTTATTTAGAAGGTACTGACGCCCTGTAACGACTGTCAAAGATCTTCATGACAGCCGAGACCGATGGCTTAACGTGCTCTCAATACGCACATAACACCGAAAAGTCATCGGTGCGCGCCGTGGATTCGAACCCGATACCCTCTGCATGGCAGTCTGTTGATATCTCCTCTAGGCTGAAAGGCAGCGATCTGCCTTTCATACTCCATATTCATACTCCAGCTATTTATTACAAGTAAATATAGAGCCCATATACTGTAACTAAAATAACACGAGAATCGCACAATTCTCGCTGAACGCCACAGAACATTAGCAATTCAACTCGCATTTTGATCCTAATCAAAAGCTTCAAGCAACGCGTCCGGTTAATCTGCAACCACTTAACGTTGACACCCGGCGTCGCCTGAATTTGTTGGACGTTTTAATTTGTACTACGGTTACAAGTTATACGTGGCAAACGTGCTCCGAATAAGGTTTCAGCTTCAAGGAGTGTAGGAATTTATATGCTGTTCAGAGATATGAAACAAACGGGGAAGTTAGTCGGCCATAACCGCTTTTAACAAAGTGTGTCTGATTTATGGATGCTGGCAACACTCATCAGAAATTCTAAATTCCCGTATTTTGACAGATACCGACACTCTATTTTGAACGAAATGCGACTTATTTCCAAAGTAACTCACAGTTACAGTTCTGCTACACTTAAAATGTTAGTCTACTTTGACATAGAGATCAACATTGTTATAAGTTTGACACTTTGTTCAATTTACGATCTAGTCGCAATATCAATTAAGTATCATTTTATTTAAGACAATACTATTTATGACACCGAGGCTACACCGAAACTGCATTTGAACAAATATAACGGGATGTGGCCTTCATTCCTCAAATAACAGACATAGATTCAAATTCAAACATTTTCTTTTTGGTCACAGTTGTCATAAAATTCAATTTTCACACGACTTGTTCTGAAATCTTTGCACATGTGTACAAGTAGGAAACATCACAAACATTTTATATTCGTAACTTTGGCAAGTTTTTAAGTATAAAAAATTAAGATTAAAAAAAATGAATTCAACAGTTATACCTTTTATGTAGGCTCAAAACTGGACACTAAATGAAAACCATGATTTATTAAACTGAACCGCAAAATCATATCTATTTATTTGCATACTGATCTTTAAGTTATGCATACAGAAATGGCTTAAAAGGTCACTGCTTATGTAGGTATATGACTAGAGTTTGCTGCCTACTTATTTTCTATTGTGTGTCCTATGTGCTGTTACAAAATAAATTTTTCTTTTCTTTTTTTTAGTTTGCCCGCGGTTACACACGCGTTATTAAAGGCTAGTTCTCTGCTTCTGTCGCTCATTGCGTGATGTTATATAGCCTATAGCCTTCCTCGATAAATGGCCTATCTAACAATGAAAAAATTTTTCAAATCGGACCAGTAGTTCCTGAGATTAGCGCGTCCAACCAAACAAACAAACAAACTCTTCAGCTTTATATATTAGTATAAGATTCATTATCAGTCTTTTATAGTCCACTGCTAGAGATTGGCCTTTCCTAATTAACGTCACAATTGCAGTGTGAGGTAATAGAAGGATTTGACCAAATATATCAGGCTGGCCTTATATGGATGTATTTCAGAACGACTCGTCAACAAATATTTTATTTTAAATCTTTAGATGTATACGCGGAGCATAATATAAAGGCGGACTTAATGCCTCAAGCATTCTCTCCCAATCTACCTTAGGGTGGTGCAGAGATTAAAAGTAGGTGTATTCTAGAATTAGATGAAGAAAGATATCTTACAAATCATGTTCAGTAGAATGTTAAAACTGTCTCAATCATACTAAAACAAAACATAATAGTGCCTCTTAATGAATACCTAAATGAGTATAGTAAAGTTACTTGTAGTCTAAGTAGACTTGCAGTAAAGTAAGTAGCAGGAGCATTAAAGTGTACGGTGCAGGTAGGCTGTATCAATTTAACGATACAGCCCGCCAGGTTATAGCGCACCTGGTTCCGTCATAGAGCTAATAAAACCAGCAGAGGATGCCTGAGGCATACCACTTTGTACCTACATTATGTAAAAAAACAGTTGTGAAATCCTACATACTTGATACATGTATTTCGTATTATTTTTTATGTTTGTTATAGCAAAAAAATATCGACGGCAAAAAACTGTTTTGAAGGAATTAAGAAACTTATTTTGTATACTAAAATTTGCAATAAGGATGACTTAGACTTTTAAGTTAATTGAAAACAAATACAATTTTCTGCAATAGCACACGAATAAAAAAATATTTTAACAATAAAATTGTACATGTTAATATCTAATGAATTGTCAGGTTTGCGTTGATATGCAAAACCATAAATTGCACTTTCATAATGTCTTCAAAAACCAACAAGATCAACAGCTTCTGAAGCCCACAATAAGTATGTGTAGGCATAGACCTAACCAATATACTGTCTACACTGTATTTATTCTTTACCTATAACAAGCTGAATAAAAGTACTTAAGTAAATCTGGCGTATAATAAATCTCAGGTTAGACAGGGTAAGATGAATCGGCCCTCTCAGATATAATGAAGTGTTCAAATTAAAACATCGTGGATACTTTAACTTATATTTTTGCAGCTTACCGACTTTTGTTAAGATTTAAGAGGTCTATATTATAAAGAATACTTTATATGAATCAGTTTTAGCGTAAAAAGCAGTGTTTAAAACAGTTTGATTCCATCCATATTAATAAATTATAGGTATTTCCCGTTAGAAAATTTTAAAAATGAGTAGTCTGTTTGTATTTTTGTGATTGAGACTCGTTTAGAAAAGTAAAAGAGTTTCGGCAAAGGACATGGCTACAATATTATAGGTGGTAGCTATTTGAGATTGTCTTGCAGAGAAATATAATCTCAAATGTAAAATAACAAATATTTTGAAAATGGTTTCAATGTCATTTTTGTTATTGTTATTAACTTCAACATTCTGAAGTGTCTCAGTTATATTAACTTACTCTAATAGATATCGCAATTGTACGTTCAGTATTGACATCTAAAGCGTAACGAGACTTAGACATGGACATCTGTAACACGAATGTATGTGACTAGGGCTTATTACGAACACAAAGTTATGGTGCTGTCTGCTAGAAGATTGTTACTTGTTTCTAATATTAACTGTAAATAAGATAGGTATTTGCTAGGTCTTGTCGAAGCGGCGTTTTAATAAGGGCGTCGTCTCTAATAAGAAGTAGCCACATAATAACATGTTGGTGTAATTATTGGAATTGATCAAATATATATTAATGTTAAGCTACCTACCTACTGTGATAAATAGGTGTAACAGGACAGGTCCCAGCTGGTATTTCAACTGAAAGTTTAAGGTTCTAAAGCGAAAGCATATGATTTGGTTTTGGTTCCTTATACGACGGAGCCCAAGAACTTCTTAATATGCCAGCCCTAAGTACGAAAAATAGTGGTGGAAGGTTTATATAAAAATATGCTGATTTTGAAGCTGCTAGCTTATAAAATGCATGCAAGAACGAGTCTTTTACAAACACAGTAAAAAATTAAAATAACGTAAGACTAATTAAAACATGCACCAACCAACTACATAATTACAATTTCATTTTTTACATGATTGCTGTAAGCTAATGTTCCAGAAAAACTAAATTTTATTTACTCGACAAGGTTTATGATGGTATGTCTTAGTGACATGAATGCAGTGCCTATGTTATAAAATATTTCTGCATAAAATACGGCTCAATCAAACGCAGAAATTTATGAAGACTGAATATTCGTTTAAACGTATTTCTAATCATCGTTTATTACACAAATTAAGTGTAGTTATACAGCATATTGCCACGAAAGTTAGTTAGTTCAACTCACATTCTCACTTCTGTTTCACGTGTGCAGCCAGGTTCAACAACAGCAACTATAGAAGACACCGAGTTTAAAAACTAGTGAATTTCTGTCGAAAGTATAATTCTAGTAAACTCATGAAAATATTAAAATCAAAAAAGTTCTAACAAGAATTTAATTCAACTTCTCACATATGAAATTGTTTGCAAGGCAGCTGCCGCAATATACTGTTAGAGGAATTCAAAGAACGGACAACAATCTTAAGAGAGATATTTATAAAGTAAACAGAAGGGACGAGTACTTGCGACGCAAATTCTTGTAATTACAACAAGTTCTTAAGACGCCCGATGTGCTATAGACGCTTCATTTATTTGTTTAGAAGACTCTCGCTTTTAAGCGCTTGCTTATTAACATTTTTATTTACGGATGAGAATTGTTTTGAAGGTATTTAATATTCTGGGGTGATGTATATTCTTTTTTCTTTTCAAACTAGTTATTCGTTATAGGTACTTACAAATTACTGGTACTAGCATGGTACCTTGTGGAACACCTATCTATAGTTAGTATTATAAATTCGACTATTATAGGGATACCAATGAATTTAACTATTAATTTCACGTTTTGAATAGCGTGAAACGAGTGATACGTCACGTTCTCGATTATTCTTTGTGGCGAAACTTTTGAAAGGCAATCCAACAATTTGTAGTGCGTATATTTTGAGCTCAAAAGCATTATATAGGTCGTACAATACACGAGTGGATAATAAACTACCTACATCAGTTTACTTAGTTTTAGTGATATATTAGATCAATACATAAAAAAGGCTTTATAAGTAGAGCCTTCTAATAGTGAACCTTGTTGATAAAAAGTCGACATCAATCCCGATTGATTGATAGACCCAAACAAATAGAAAAAAAGTTCTGTGACGTATATATTTCACTGAAACATCAGATACCATTGGAAAACTACGTTCCACGCGAAAAACCGTCACTATCGTTTCACTTAAAAGTAGTTAAGTCGGACAACCCGATACCGGTAACCAAATGAATCGTAAAACCGGCATTCGGATTACAAATCGGAGTTTTTAACCGTCAGTAATCTCCCTTGATTGCATCCCTATGCAAAAACATTGTACCTACATGTCCGATTTTTAATTAATTCCCGATTGAATTTTACCGAATTTGGAGCGAATGATTTTAAAACGATTGATATTGGATCGTGAACGTCACTGATAGTTAACACAGATCTTGTTATGAATGGCTATTATCGACATTTACCGATGCAATTGAATTACCGATTCACTTTACGGTTTTTATTTCTTGTAGCTTTGCGGTCACGATTTTTATTTACAGAGGCTGCCAGTATTACTGTTTTACGATTGTAGACTACAATATATTATAAACAGTTACCTAGAAAATAATAGCTATGGTTCCTACTACAGAAAACTATAAATTACAAACAATAACAATAAAGTTACTTAAATTAATAAAAACGTATCTCAATCATTCAGTCATCACAATCAGTACTCTGTTTTTTTTTGTAAAAGAGTAACAAACATTTATGTATATATCATCTAATCCTTCTCAAACATTCACATTTATACCTAATTGTAGTAACATAATCAAAGTACAAATATACACAACATTTTTGACGGGAGTTGTGTGCTATTTTATCTCAATTTACTAAATTAAAGAATAAACTAGAACTATTGTATATCTAAGTACCTACTTACCTAAATATAATGTAACATATTCGCATCCAACAGAATTTAGAAGTGTCACTATATTTCAAGAAACTGAACCAAACCTATGAATCTAATAACAGTGTTGACCTTGGTAGGTATAATTGACATATAAAAATCAAATACCCAATCTGCCCAGAATGCGTCTAGAGCAATAATATCCAAAGTTACGAAGATGCTCATTTCAAAGCTCAGTGATACGCGAATAAAATCTTTATTGCCTAAAACTTAGCGTCGAAATTCGCACTAAGACGTAAAGCGGTGTTCTTCGATTCTGTCAAATATTTCTTTAATATTTTCTTAGCGATTGGGTCACTATTATTTTATTATCATGTGACAATTTTGTGGAAAGTATTTTTTACAACGGCATATTAATATATAGACTGCCTCGTTGGTCTCGCGGCATAAATGTGCGCGTGGGATTGGGAGGTCTCTGGTTCAATTGCCGGGTCGGGCAAAGTGTTATTGGGTTGTTCCGTTAGGAAATTCTCAGTAGCAGCACGGAGTCTGGTAATGTGCCCGGTACGGCAATAGGCTCACCCCCTATTACGTGGGACCTAAAAATTCATGGCGAAATGTGGGTGTAATATTACGCCTCTGCCTACCCTTTCGGGATACAGGCGTGAGTCTATTAAAAAAAATTGTGAAAAGTATTTTTTACAACGGTATATTAATATAAGTGACAGCTAAAATTATAGTTTGTTTTACTTTACGATAAGTCATCGTCATGTTCCGTCTTATTAGTTTAGATAGCTGACTGTTTTGCTGCTGCTGAATTTATAGAGTGGCATATTAGTTTCTATACGAAATCATGCCACTCTTTATATAAATTCTGTATGTAAAATTATCCATGTAAAAGATACGATGGGGTTTGCGTATCTCCTAAGATAAGCACCCCTTAACAAATACAGATAAAAAGTTATCCCGGTTACATCCAACACTTCTTGGCAACTGGGATCCACTTACTAGTCTAACCAGATCTGACAGATTATAAACTTTTCCACTGGGCGACTAACGTCTGTCTTAATTTTGCCCTAGGTTAAAATGAATCAAAATAGAATGTACATACATAAATAGACTCACGCCTGTTTCCTGGAGGGGTAGGCAAAGACTACGGAACGCCATTTGCTACGATCCTGACATACCTCTCTTGCTTCATTCACTCCCATCAAGTTCCTTATGCATGCTCTTCTGTTTAGGGTACTACTGGCTGGCCTGTCCTTTTTTACGATGTCTCCAATCTGGTCAAAGAACGTCCGCCTAGGTCTTCCCCTTCGTCCTGTCCCAGTCACACTTGCCTTATATATCTTCTTTGTCAGTCTTTCGTAATCCATCCAGAATGTGGTTTTAGTATTCTAATGGTATTGTATTTGCAATGACAATATAACCTAATAAATATTTTCATCATAATGTAATATTTTCAATGTTTACTCAATGAACTAGTGTAACAATCAAAATAGCCACTAAGTATCATAATATATTTCTACTTCAAATAGGTTTGAATAAAAATTTAAAGCCTTTTTTACTGTTGGTAATAATAAAATTGTAGAGTCCGTTTATAGCGAGATTAGGGTCTAAGTCTCAGAGCGTCCTTAAATACATTTTTACGATCCACAATCAGTAGATATTTGGAATAATAGTCGTTCCTATTTGAAGATATCAAAAAATAGATTTATTTTATCTATGCTAGTTTCTGCCCGCGGTTTCGCCCGTATTGTCGGTTGCAATAGGTAGCATAGTTATGTGTTATTCTGATAAACCTATATTGCTGAAAATTTGCATCAATATCGGTACAATCGCTTTGATTGAAAGGGCGTTTTTTATAGTAAGAAGAAATTCACTGAGACACGGTTATGACTGCACGGTTGGCGTAGTGGTTTAAGCGGTCGCCTCGCCGCTTGGTACTGCGCCGCGTGTCGTGGGTTCGATTCCCACACGAGACAACACTTTGTGTGATCTACAAATTGTTGTCTCGAGTCTGGGTGTTCTTTGTGTCCGTTGATTGAATGTTTGTAAAGTCCCCCGCGACACAGGAATTTTCCTAGTGCGGGAGTTGTCTTTAAAAAAAAAAAGACAATGTTAGTAACCTATGGGTGTTTATAAAGTCTCTAGGCCGATTCGCGACATTCGTACACCCGTGTGGTGCAAAATATTCAGGAAATTAAGGCTTATGTCCATCAGCGGACTGCTAAAAGCTGTTAAGGAGTATACTGCCAATCGTTCATTATTCTAGCTTCATCAAGTTTTGATAGTTCACTCAATGTCCTAGCTTCATTCATTTTGGCCAAAATAATTGGGTAAACAGTATCACCTTTTATATCAAAGTCCTTTAAAGTTTCAGTTTCACATCCTTTCATTCCTGTAACCTTATTTTATCCTGGCTGCCAGAACTTATCGATTAACCCAGTACCTATAACAATGGCAAATCATTGAGTGTATTGAGGCTCGTATTATAATAAACCCCTGATATTATTAAGGACTGTTGGTCGGGCCGATAGCAAGAGTAAACAACATCAATATTGGGGTGGCTTGTCGTGTAGGGCGGGCATGTGTCGATATATTATCGATTGATTTGTGCTCAATTTTATTGTAGAAAATAATTTGGTACGTGTGTACTGGCTTACTGATATACTTTACCGTACTTTGAGACTATGTTTTATACTTTTCTGTACTTTGTGACAATATCGCGCCGTTTATTTTTTTATATGGAATTGACGACTGTTTTATTTGAGTGCTATATTTTTTTACATACATAGACTCACGCCTATTTCCCGGAGGGGTAGGCAGAGACTACGGAACGCCATTTGCAACGATCCTGACATATCTCTCTTGCTTCATTCAGGGCGGTTTCAGATTTGCGTATTTTTCTGCGCGTATACGGTCGTTTCAGCATACGCGCTTACACGCGCGCTACATTACGCGCTTCAAAAAACCGGACTCGCGTAAACGAGCATATTTCGGCGTGTTCACTCGAAACGGTAGTGACATCTTGTCAGTGTCAACATGGATTCTGACTGCTGCGCATAGACGAGCTTAGAAGCACGTCAACGCTCGTACGAGTTGCACGTGTGCCAATAGGCGCGCCTGTACGCGCCTACATGCGCTTCCAAAAACGAGCTTATACGCGCGTATAAAACGCTAATCTGAAACCGCTCTCACTCCCATCAGATTTCTCATGCATGCTCTGTTCAGGATACGTCAACCCTGTCTGGTCCAATCTGGTCAGAGAACGTCTGCCTAGGTCTTCCCCTTCGTCCTATCCCATTCACACTTGCCTTAAATATCTGCTTGATCAGTCTTTCGTCATCCATCCTCTCCAGGTGCCCAAACCGTATTTTTACACTGCTGTTTATAAATAAAATCATCATCATCATCGGCCTTTAACACTCCACTACTGGACTAGGCCTCTCCTTTGAAAGGAGGAATTGGCCTACTATGCCACGCTGGCCAAAGGGGTTGGTATAGGGTTTGTATCAAGTTTTCCTTCTCTGACAGTGCTGTTCTCTGCATAATATGCTCCCTCTGTCGGCTCTTACGATGCCCATGGGATGATATGGGCTGGTGACAATCCGTATTCTTAATCCGTCACCACACGGACACATAAAAACAAAATAGAGTAATTTAAATGCTTATTGCGTAGGGCCTCCGCAGACTAGCTTCTTTTAGCATCGGCGACCGGCGATTCAGTCGCTTTTTAGCATCCAGATGCAGCATCCGAATTCTTACACCGCACACTGGAAGATTCCGATCGCGGCGACTTGTCACTTAAAATAATAACGTAGGGGTCGTCCATTAATAACGTGATTTTATGTCTTTCCAATTTTAAACTTACTCAGTGATGATGATACCTGGGTAGGCTGGAGGCTTTACCACCTCTCCTCATTCTTTATCAAAAGTTTTTTTTATACAAAGTAAATAAAAAAATATTTTATCCAAAACAGACATTGCGAGCTACTGGTGTCAAAATTTAAGCTAAAATAAAAAAACATAATACTCATTATTCTCTTCATCTCTTACCTGACTTCAATTTGTTTGGGTTGGCGCTGTATGGACATACATTCTCTTCCATACTTCTCTGTCACCAGTCATCCGATCACTTTTCTTACATATCTATTCTCACACAGTTATTCCATCTTTTATTTGGTCACCCCCTGCCTTTTCCTCTCTACCCTCCTATTTATCACTTGTTTACCTAAATACATAATCATCCACTCTTCTCATAAGATGTTTCTAAAATGCAAATCTTTTCATCCATGGACGCTACTTGCAGACTTCTTTGATATTTTCTCTATTTTGGCATTGTAAAAAAATATTAAAATACATATCATGCATCATTACCTTTAAGAACGCTATTTAAGAAGTATACTGGCTCATTTATGTCTTAACTTGCAATAATTGCAATTCAATCTTGCAAAATATAATAATCTTGCAAAATATAAGCATATCAAACATAAAGAATTCCAGAAATGGATCAGAAAATTCAGAGACCGGTGCACCTGCATAAAATCAAAATATCCAGACCAAACTGAGGACATCCTCCTTTTTGAAGTGGGTTGATTAAAGCATCCTAGAGCATCCAAAGGCAACGAAAGATCTTAATACAGGACTTTTCTGAATCCCTGCCAATCGAACGAACGATCGTTGTTTTATGATGCGTATAGGATAAAAATCTCTGGCTCAAGAAAAACAAGGGCACTTGATATCTGTCTACACTTATTTGTCCCTTCCACCTATCAAGACTCACGTGATTAAAGGACGACTCCTTACCATAGGTTGTCACTTATTTGTTAACACTTAAATAACACTGTGGGGTAATAAAATTCTTCACCCCAGGGGCACAACTTGTATTTTTCTTACGATGATTACGATTATTACGATTCATCTCCTAAAGTTGTCAGTCACGTGGCCTAAAAAAAAATTCCATCTAGTCTGCTTAGCTATGTTAAAAAATTACCCCAGGGTGTCAGTTACGCATGCATTAATTTCTCATCAATTTAGTCAAATGTTTGATAAACTAAGTTTACAGAGCCCTGCGAAGCTCCTTTTTTGGGTGGCAGCGTCACAAGAAAACCTAACATAACCTATTAAGTTTTCTGAGTGGATAAGTTTCCGGAGCGGACGAGACTTTTCATATTAAATGATATTTTGTAGAACGATCGTTAGTTTGGTGTACAATTAGTAATTTAATGAAATAATGAAGTTTTTTAACGTGAAGCACTTTAGTGTTATTTAAAATGTTTGATGCTTTGTTAAAAATATCCCCATGTAAACTACAAAAATAATTTATTTTGTACACTACAACTTTTAATAGCCGTTTGGGGTAATTTTACCCCAAAGTTTTATTTATTATTCTGTAACCGAAAATAAGGATGTTATTATAGGGTTTGACTAGTGACTGGCTTAAACAGAATAATTAATGTCGATAAAATTATGACAGCGCTTATAATAAATATTTAAGTTTTTATTAAGGCAGTACACTACCTAGGGTGACCTACTAGATTTTGACGAGGCGACCCTTATCATAGGTTATGATAAAGCTACACTACCTACTGCTTTCTTTATACCGATGAAAATATTAAGCAAGCTAAAGTCAGTATTTTTTACCTACATCTAAAAACCAGTTCTCGTGTTACTTTCAGAGAGCATCATCTATCAATTCAAACGTTAATATTAATACAAAGAAATGAGTGCAGTACTGTCCATGCCATCTATTGTTTAGAGCATAAAATGTAGAGTATAACTTGCCTGTTTTCGATAGTATAAGTCTATTAATATCATCATTGTCTTGCCCTGGTCCCAATTTACTTGGGGTCGGCGCAGTATGTCCTTCGCTTCCATACTTCTCTGTCACCAGTCATCCGATCGTTTACCCCTTTCTCTTTCATATCCATCCTCACACAGTCCATCCATCTCTTCCTTGGCCGTCCTCTCCCTTTTCGTCCTTCTACATGCATATCCATCACTTTTTTACCTACATACATCTCATCTCTCCGCATAACATGTCCATACCAGGCCAATCGACTCCCTTTCACCTTTTCAGCTATGGGCGTCACTTTCATACTACCATAGTATAAGTCTATTAATAATAGAACATAATTTAACATCATTGTAACGAACATCATTTAATTATACTGGTATATTTGTGTTTTTTGATAGAAACCTATATTACTGATATTGTACAATTATTGTATTACAACGATGAAAAAATAAATCAATTTATCGATAGTCGACTCGGTCGATAACGAACAACACACTACAGCACTACGGTCGCCGCGTCCGAACGCAGAGAGTCGCTAAAACGCGATGCAGCATTGATACAGTTGCAAAATCGCCGGTCGCCGATGCTAAAAGAAGCTAGTCTGCGGAGGCCCTAAGAACTGACTTTGTAATGGTAACTGATTAAATTTTCATTTTTTTGCAGTTTTTGAACTAGATATTGTTAAATACATTACTGATGATAACAACTTGTCATATAAATTGGCAACGTATAAACACTTATATTTCAAATTAGGTACCTACAATAGCTGTTTGATAGTGCGCTATATCTTTAAGGTCATATAAGTTGCTCGTTTTAATTTATTGGTGGCTTAAGAAACAACCATATTATCGCGTATCAAACATAATTATATTTAACTTTTATTTATTTATTTATTAAACTTTTTGCAGAATAAAAATCATGTACATAGGTGGACTAAATGCCGATGGCATTCTCTAACAGTCAATCTAGGGTGATGCAGAGAAGTCAGTTAGTAGGTGCGTTCCAAATTGTAGTAGTAAGAAATATAATTTATTCAATTAAAATATATCGTTACAGTATATAAATATAATAAAATATATAAATGTATGTATGTATGTATGTGTATATATAACATATATAATGAGATAAATGTATGTAATATCGGTTACTTACATAAAATCTCTAAAATGTCTATTCTGTCTAGTTCATAATATTAAAATAGTGTAACTATCGACAATTCCCTTCACTAGCTGACTAACGAGACAGTAGCAGGTAAACTATAGTACGTGCAATGTACACAACTCTGCTTACCCTCACAAAGCTTACTAAACAAATGTTGTCACAAGCAACGCGAATTAAAATAATCGTTGTCATCATGGGAACGTGTTTGTCTAACTAATGATATTCGCAATGGCAAGAACATTTCAAATATAATTTGTTAAGAAGTTTTCCCTTTAGGTCGGTAATGTGAGACTAGACTGCCTCGTTGGTCTTGCGGCATGAATGCTCGTGGGATTGGCAGGTCTCGGGTTCGATTCCCAGGTCGGGCAAAGTGTTATTCGGTTTTTCCGTGATGAAATTCTCAGTAGCAGCACGGAGTCTGGTAATGTGCCGGGTACGGCAATAGGCTCGCCCCCGTATTACGTGGGACTAAAATAAATCTGGCGAAAAGTGGGTTTAGCAATATACCTCTGCCTACCTCTTCAGGGATATCGTCGTGAGACTATGCATGTATGTATGTATGTTTGTGAGACTAGATGATACCCGCATGAAAAAGTAACTTTATATCAAAGATATAGAAATATAAAATCCATATTTGTATCCGAAAAAAATCCAGGGTCACCCCCTTTTTCTTTCAAATTTTATTTTCGCAACAAAAGGTAGCTTATACCCATGTCCAAAGTCTTATCTCTCCGTATACTATAATATGTTCCGTTATGCCGTTTAGACGCGAAAACGGAACATAATTATGTAGGTACATAGCACAGTTGTTTTGCACAATAAGTACCTACTAGTTTTCATAATAACATGGTACTAGATAACGCCCGCATCTCCACCCTCGTGTTTATCGGATATCGCGACACAAGCTCATATGATGTACCCATTTGTTTACCTATATCAAGTTCTTGCGTTACTGACTGACTGACATGCAACGCACAGCCAAAACTATTGGACACAAGAAGCAGAAATTTGTCATGAGTGGCATACTAAAAAGGGACACACGGCGTCGAGAAGGAACCGTTCAATCAAAATAACATGTGCGGACGTAGCTTCGTGCATCCTCTAGTAAGCTATACTATTACAAAGTTTCATCAAAAACAGCTCCGCAATTTTTACATAAAAAACTAGCAAACACCCATCCCTGCCCATCATCTTAATATATAAAATCCTTGCGTTACTGACTGACTGACAGACACGGTACAGCTGAAACTATTGGGCGCAGGAAGCTGAAATTTGGCATGTATGTTCCTTGGGGACCGTAGGGGTGCACTAAGAAGGTATTTCCCGAAATTCCCACGGGATCGGCCAAAACGGGTACATTTAAAAAAAATGCAGGCGTAGCTGCTGGCGTCCTCTAATCCCATATAAAATAGTAGCAGGATTAAGGATATCTATATAGCGGTATAATATCCTGTACAAAAAAAATGTAATTACTTTTCTAATAGAGCTACATGTAGCGAGACGTATGCAAGCCCGTGGCTTCTGCCCTACATGCAGGGGAGGTTTGTGTGTCAAGCCGTCCCTAGGGCACACTGTTTATCCTGCTGATGTGAAACTTTTATGTACCTAGGTCATACGGGGTAACGAGTCAGATTAGTCGTCGTAATGATGGAGTAACTCATTTGAATAAATACTTTTTAACTTTCCGAACGTTTACTTAGGTAGTTCTTGTTTTAAAGTGGCGATTGTGAAACCTATTGGGCACGGCAATGGACAAGCTTTTGACTGGACGGATAGTGATTGATCTCTACATGATACAACACTGTATGATCTGCGATTGTAAGACAACAATTTGTGGATTACACAAAGAATTTATTGAACATTGAAAATTTCATAAAAATCCGTTTTTATTTTGCGTGGCAGAATAACTACAGTTTTTCTATCCATCCTCACAACAAGTAATCATTTTTATACATAGTTGGTAAAACATTTGCAACGAAATTACTAGGGCCTATCCCTTATTCCTTCTTCCTCATCCCGCTCCTCACCCTATCCCTTTTCCCGACCCCCAGGGGCGGCAACGCACTTGTGACTCCTGTGGTGTTGCTTGTGTCCATGGGCGGCGGTAATTGCTTACCATCAGGCGATCCGTCTGCTCGTTTGCCGCCTATTACTATAAAAAAGTCATCATCATGATATCAGCCGAAAAACGTCCACTGCTGGACATAGGCCTCCCCCACGGTTCTTCACATGGACCGCAGCAGCATAGAAGGATGCTATAGTATTTGTTCCAGTTCACCTTCAAAGATTTGAATTTGATACAAAAGGCATTAAATAAAAGCATGTAAAAATACATATCTACCTACTGGCCAAGAGAACCAACCTTGCTCGATGCATCGGTTACACCCAATCCGTTTAAGCAAACAGTTCGTTTACGTTACCGATTACACGGATATTTGAGTATTCATGAGCCAGTAAGTTCATGGTTAATTATTAAACTTGTCCGTAACCGAATCAGCGCAAATGAACGGTGAGTGCTTACTTATGTGTGTTCAATTTGGGACTAGCTCTTGAGTATGTGTTTTGATTAGGTGAAAATAGAAGACTTAGTAGTATGTTAGGTAGTGTTGATGAGTTCTTAGCAGATGATTACTGATTTATTTTAAAACGTAAACTATACAGTTAGTAGTTTAGTTTTGACGCCAACTGTTTAAAAGTTTTCTGCCTCAGGAATCGTCATTCACTATCTATTGGTGAAAACGGTACAAAATCCGTTCGATAATTATGAGTATTTCGCATTCATGGAGACAGACAGGATGGTCAGGGACTTCCTGCTTATCACATTGTAGCGGTAGCTACATACAACTGAGACCATCTAGCGAGTGACGACGAAGTCTCAACAACAACAATACGGCGACATCTATCGGACACAATACGACGGAAAAATAAGGTGCTGAATCGCGCAAGCAGAGTTCACATGCCGAGTTTTATATATACAACATCCCAAATACGTCCGTCGGACTGACAGTCCACCAGGCAAGATCACCCAGCCTGCTTAGAGGATCCTCCCTCTAGCTGGAGGAACACCACACCTTTCTTCCTCCACAACATGTATAAATATTATACTGACAAATATGATGTGATTGCGAATAATCTGTCTCTAATATTCGTTGCAACAAATGTCAGGCTGAAATCAGTAACAACTCTTTGATTAAGATGTAAAATCTAAACACAATGAACAAGATTTTGTGATTAAATTATCTGAAATTAGAAATCACACACAAAATTACAGAAATATGACTAGGCAACGAAAATGTCCATCACTCGATCTTGGACGACGCAGAGCCAATTGATAGTGCTTTTTTAGAAAATAACCCTGTTTGCTAAACCCGGCTCAGACATAAAACCATAACCACCAACTCACCAATACGAATTACTCAAATTTAGTTGAAACTTCAAACAAATGTGTCCAACTTTTTGTCACCAACAACTTCGTCCAACTCTGAGCTCGCAAACCTACGTTACCAACATAACAAACATTTGTCACAGAATCTACCAAAGCTACTACAAATGGGCCACTTATGTCAACGAACGCCCCACTATTTCTTTTCAGACTATGACATATAAGTGTTTTTATGAAATTGTCGTATGAATAAAAGATTGTATTGCATTAGTTCTGTCGCTTTCGTTTGTTGAAATGTTTTTGTCTTTTCCTGGACTGGCTTGGATGGGGAAATATGATGCTTGCAGGGCGATCTGGCTTTTCTTGTTTTTGAAAAAAAATTATGAGTTGATTTTGAAAGCGTGATTTATTTAAATTGTTATGTTGCTTAAACTATTTTACGTTAGTAAACCTTTTAATCTTATCTTTGGTTAATCAGACAGTTACAAAACAGGCAATATGATATCACACTATGCCGATGTAAAAGATATGTTCTCATTACTGAAACGTAAAATTATTTTCAAATTGTTTACATATCTCATATAAATCATAATAAATAAAAAAATATCACCCAAATGTTTGTAAGGGCGTAAGTTCCACACTAGTACACCAAATTTGATAAATCGTTCTTTTATGTGTTTGTTATTGCCAAGAGGTTCTTACCTCTTGGCAATAACAAACACACAACTTGGTTAAGGTTTTTATGAAAATAAATATTGAAAAAAGATATAATATGGCGGTAAATTAAATTTGGTCAGCTAGTCTGTTTAGTTCCATCCTTGTCTCTTCAAAAATAGGTTAGTCCACAGTAGTTAAAAACCTTCCGTTCATTTTCAATTGCCAAATTTAAACAAACGAAAGTTCCAAATCATACGACGTAAACGTCGAATCCAAAAAAGTTGGTAACCAGGGCACCATACTTATATCATATTCTATTGTTCCAGGACCTGCAGTCAGAGATCGAGACTCACCGCGATGTGTACGCGTCCCTCACAGGGACCGGCCGCCGGCTCCTGGGCAGCCTGTCCTCCCAGGAGGACGCCGTCATGCTACAGCGGAGGCTAGACGAGATGAACCAGAGGTGGCATCATCTAAAGGCCAAGAGTATGGCTATCAGGTTAGTTGGATGATTATTTTGAATCATTTTTTGGACAACTTACACTCTGGGAATTTTGTCAACGGACGTAAATAACACCTAATCTCAAAATAACGATTTATGAATTATAGAAAGCACCAATTTAACTACCTGTATTTAGATAGATTATGGCATGTCCTGCTTTGTATTTTGTAAATAGAAGCAGGACATGCCACACTTACCGACCTCCGTATTAAGTGTATTTATTACCAAGTTGTATGAAGCTATAAACAACGCCATAGCTGTGGTAGATTATTACATCATCAGCCTTTAACAGTCCACTGCTGGACTAGGCCTCTCCTTTGAAAGGAGGAATTATCCTACTCTACCATGCTGGCCAAACGGGTTGGTTTGTATCAAGTTTTCCTTCTCTTACAGTGTTGTTCTCTGCATAACATGCTCCCTCTGTCGGCTCTGACGACACCCATGGGATGATATGGGGTGGTGACATTCCGTATTCTTAATCCGTCACCACACGGACAATGGACGGTAGATTATTGGGTGCACATAACGCACTCTGAAAACAAAAGTGGCGTTAAGCAAAAACAATAGTTTTTCAGTATGGCCATTTAAAAGTTTTGGTCTAATACTGTGATCAATATTTAATGCAAGTAACTGAAATATAACACGGTAATTAGTTTCACCAACTGTGGGACTATCTGGCTTTTAGTTAATTATTTAAAACATGTGAGTAATTAAAATAGTTATTTAGAAAATAACAGTTTAAAAAAATAGTCCGTATAGTGCCACTTTTGATTTTTGTATTTGTTTCCGTTTTAGAATAAAAACCCAAGTTAAAGCTTATCTTTATGATAACAGTAACATAAGAAAAACATAAATAAAACAAAATTATGTAATAGTTATAAAAAAAATATTTATTTAGCAAAAATAAATATTTGGCAATCAGTACAATCGAAAAACAATCAATATCAAGAGTGTATGTTTTGGCGTATTAAAAAGTAATGATAAAGAATAATTCAAACTCTTAATAAACATAAAACTAAGAATTAAGTAGGTAACATGAAAGAAATAAGTATCAAAATAAAACAAGTAACTTCTGGTATCAAAATAAAATATTAATTCTTACTTACCTAGACAAGAACCTAATTTTTTTGTGAGATCAATCAAAATACTTAAATTGTATCAAAATAAATTAAATATTTAAATGCTACTGAAATATACCTTCGTAATAGGATGTGTAATATCTGGGTATCAAACCAGCATCAATAAGGCTCCGCACATCACTTTTCTTTCTTTCGGATATATCCAAATTGCGCAGATAAAGCGGCTTAAGTTCTGGAGGACGATTGTTTCTATTATTTGTTCGTTTAGTCAAATCAAGCTCTTTAAATTCATCAAAATACGATAATTTATATTGTATTTTGATCTCATTATGTTCATTTTTCTCAATTTTAATGACTTTCATATCTGACAACTTAACAACTTGGCCATCAACACTTTTGTTTAGTCTGGGAACTGGTAGTTGTTTTATGTCTATGAAATCACCATAACCCATTTCATTGACACTAAAAGGTGTTCCACGTTTTTTAGCACATCGGATAGCAGAAACATATTGCGAAGGTACGTATATCGGTCCAGATCTCAGACATCTTTTAACTTGTTTCTCAATTAGAGAATGCACGGCATCCCCCTCATTTTGTGTATGGCCACGAATTAGGAACTTGTGCGTTATACATTTAATTTTTAGGTGTAAAACTGCGTAAATATACATACCGATAATAAACTGATTCTTCTGCTGACCGCAGCAATTATCCGAATAAAAAATTATTTCAAGATCTTCGTCAGCAGAAGAAGACTTTTTTTGCAAGTACTTTAGTACACAACTACCAATTTCATTTGCCCCTCGGATTCCTTGAGATTCGTCCCAAAAAAAGCATTCAGTAGTGTCATGTTTAAGCTCAGAAATCGTGAAATTCAAGCAATTTATTTTTGACTTATAATAAAATGTGGAAATCTCACCGTTTGGAACTGTCATTGCGGCTTGCAAATCATAACACGCGACAATAAAACTACTTGACACCATTTCTTTATCACTACTCTTTTCTTCACGACTCTTTTCTTTTTCAGCTAGATGCCGATCGTAGCCTTCCTTTTTAGCAGCCTTTTCATCGCCTTCAGCAAGCTTATATATAGAGCACTGCTCACATTGATCTTTCTTTGGAATGAAAAAACCAATGTTGAATTTTTCGTTAAAGATTTTTCGATAGGTATGTATCATTACGTAGGGTAATCCTTGTTGCATACACTCATCTTTGTAATCGCAATAAATGTCTGTTAAGGTTTTTGCACCATCGATATATTCCTTAGTAGTTTGTTGCCGTAAATAATGGCTTTCAATGCGCGGAATGCTTTTAATATGCGATTGAACTCCATCAATCAAGTCATCGGGTACTTTTCTATGTTTGCCATGCTTCCCTCTTTGTTCTCCTTTTAGTACACCAGTTACATTATTCTTCTTTTCTATCACAGTTCTAATACATCTGTCCGTTATGTTTAGGGTATTTTTAAAGAAGGTTTTACACACTTTTGTTTTAGTACCATTCAAATCAAAAAAGAAAGCATTCTTTAACTTTCTGTTTGTATCCAATCTTTTGTATTGATACTTTGGTTTAATTTCTTCCATATTTCGAGCTATATATTCCCTTTGCCGCATCAACGAAGCCATGGCCCAATAATCGTCAAATAGTCGCTTTCTTAAATCTTCAGTAACTCTTTCGGAGCATTTAAGTCGACAAGATGCCGCACAGGATTTCTTAAGATATTTAGCTGGGTAAACCTTCTTTGATTTGGAGCATGAAACATATTCTTTCCCAGAGTATTTTAATGCCTTAGCAATGCAGGCCGTCCTTTGGTTTCTTTTCTTTTTCTTTGGTTTCTCGATATCAAGAGCCGATGAGACGTCCATTGTAACAGTATTATCTACACTCCCAGTACTTTGGTTATTTGTATCAGAAGAAAAAAATATTCGTGTGTCAGAAACTTCATTTGTAGTAGTTATCATCTCCATATTATTAATAACAAATTCGGGACTATTTTCATTTACATTAGCACTTTCAGTGGTGCTTTGACGGATATTCGGTGAATCAGGTGCAAAAAAAGTTGAAGGTCTAACAGATGTGTTTGAAGACGAAGAAGATGAAGAGGAGCTCGAAGATGAGCTTAAAGATGAAGATGAACATGAACTTGAGCTTGAAATACGGCTTGTTTTCTTGGCGGGTGCGTATGTTGTGTCATCATCAGAAGCGGGCGAAAAGTCACCATCGTCATCGTTGAAGTAGTTTTCTTTGTCATGTGAATCTGAATAGTTGCTAGTCATTGGCAATTCGTTTAAACCGGATGTTGAAGGTTCAGGTGATAAACTATTGTCTTTATTTGGAATAACCATCTGTAATATTCTTCTGCCTCTACTTCTTGATAGATCCATGTCGATGACCTTAAAAAAAGGAAATAAGAACCTATTATATAAAAAATAGGTGGTGCGAGAATGATATCCTAATATCGAAAGAAATATTTATCTAAACTCTATTAGTAAAAGAAGAGAACTGAGGTTATCAATAACTACAGAACTGGCATTAGATAAAACTGCATAAAAGGCTACAAAACAGTATAGTATTATATTATAATTTTATACAATACCTTTATTTAACAAAATAAAAAACACAGTTTTCCTTATATTTTTATAGAATAACTGGCACTATAAGCAAAAATAATATTTATCGAATAACATAAAACATAAACATTTCAATAATTTTGTTTAAAAAACTGGCACTAAACATAAAATGTAAATTTTTAAATTCATCAAGGAGCTCGTTCATTTTTAAGTTAACCAAAAAAATGACACTAAGCATAGAATGCCAGTTTCATATTTATTAATGCACAATATTATCACAGCTATCAACATTAAAAATGGCATTAAACAAAAAAAAACACTTTTTAATTTACAATAAAAATTACTTCATTCTTACTTTAATAAAAAAAACGACACTATCCAAATAATGCCATTTATGTATTTATTCGTTCAAAAGATTATTACATACTATAACGTTAAAAAAGGCACTAAACATATAATGTCACTTTTTAATTTATCAAATAATTTCTTTCGGCAATACTTTACTACATAAACGGTACTATACTTAAAGTGCCAGTTATTTACTGTTTTATAGTAGATAATTATTTACGTATATTACGTTTAAAATGTCACTAAACATAAAATGTCACTTTTGTACTCACCGTAGCGTGCGTTCCCACTAGATGCTTGGCTCGAACTGGCTTAGTGCCACCTTTTCAATTAGCACGTTGTCACTAAACCTAAAAGTAAAAACTGACACTACCGACATCTAGGCAAAACTATCTGAACTATTTGAACGTAAGTCTTTGCATTAGAAGCGTTATTTTTTAATAATTTAGATGTCTCTTTATCTCAAAATTGACGTTTTCGGTATAATGCCACTTTTGTTTTCAAGGTGCGATAATTTAAATCGCCATTAACACAACAAGAAGTAGACCACCTCTGACTAAAAATTTTGGACATTCAGCCCTAAATAATTTATGTTATTTGACTATTAACCAAACTAGAGAAAAGCGATATTCAGTAAAAACTCTTTTTGTATTTTTCACAGCATTCATAAACGAACTACGAAAACAACTACAAAATAAACTTTGCTTTATTCCAAACAACATTCATTTAAACAACTGCCTGAATACAAAACGCTTTTATTTTAAATAAATAAAATATGTTTGCGCCGTACATTGCGACGGTTGCCGCCATTGCAATCTGTCATTGACGAATGACGTTCAAAATTGTGGGCCCTGCTACACATTTGTACTGAAATTAAAGGTTTCATGTTTTTGGTGGTGATAGTTTTCTGTATAGATTTAATTTCCTTCATTCATGGAACTGGTTTTAATACCTACTTTTGTTGAATGAAACATAGTCGGTGAAGTAAATTCTTGAACATACACATACATACATATACTCACGCCTTTTTCCCGTCGGGGTAGGCAGAGACAAACAACGCCACCGGCAACATTGTAAATATGAAAGCATGCAAGTACCTACAGTTTATTTTTCCTATTTAAAAAAGACAACTCCCGCACTAGGAAAAAATCCTGTGTTGCGGAGGACTTTACAAACATACAACCAACGGACACAATGAACACCCAGACTCGAAACAACTATTTATGGATCACACAAAGTGGTGTCTCGTGTGGGGATCGAACCCACAACGTTTATTTCCCTTGACACTGCATGGCACTGCCAGTAGTGTCACGGGATTTTTTTTCTTTCCCGTGGCACTACCAGTAGTGCCATGGGTAAAACTGATTTTTCCATGACACTACTCCTTTGTTAGTAGTGTCACAGGCAATTGGACTCCCGTGGCACTACTGGTTTGAACTACTGGGTTACCTAATACACTTGGATTGCCTATTATTTGTTTTGTATGAACATAATAATATAATTACTGAATTATGTAAACAGTTTGATACATTAAAATACTGGCACCTGTGACGATTGCAGGCGCATTATGCCAAACGTGCAGTCAGAGTTCTAGGCGTAATGCCGATTTTGTGTCCCGACCTTACGTTATGGATTACCTACACCAAGCGTGGTCACGTAAGTGTTCACTAAAAAGACTAATAATAAATACGTATCTTACCTTTGAAATGACCTACAGAACGTAATCTGACAAACAGAAAAACACAAGAAAACTTCTAGCAAAAATTACTACACCTCCGTCTTCCCATTCGTTGCAGACGTCAATATATATACCTAAATACAGGAAACCCTTGAACGCTTTAAACAATTAGCACCGTCTACCGCGTCTAATTCGATCCGGGCCGGTTATCCGGCTCCCCTCCGGCCCTCAACCGGTCCGGTTAGCGTACGGCTAAATCTATTACATCACGGTTACGGCTGTAATTGGTATTAATATGGCGATTGATATCTGTGCTGTCTAGGTTTGATATTGATTTCAACAGAGTAGATAGAGAGATCCTTCTCCAAGCGAGGTTTAAAGAGAGCATTACTTACGCGGCAGACAGCGGGTTTGCTGTGTATACCTACCCTTGTCATAAGCGAAATTCATGAGCAGCGGTTATAATTAACCACCAGATACCGTTTGCTCATCTGGCAGTTTCAGTAATAAAAGAATAAAATGCATTACATCAATAATTTCACGACTTAAAAACAATAATACTTATTAGCTCTCAGGGATGTAGGTTTATAGGTATCAACAATTGTATAGGTACGCGCTAAGGTAACTTCAAACAAAGGTCAGCTTTTGGTTTGAATTCAATATTCTCTGTGTAGCAATCAGGCCAAAGAGCTCAGATATTTACATAGAGGCGCATTTCCTATGGGTGCTCTGAAGACAAACTTTCTGTGATCCAAATTGCCGCTTGGCGGCGTGGCAGTCGCGCTGTGACAGCTGTCTCTACGAGAGCAAGAGAGACGGAGAACGGCGCCAGCGCCGCCAAGGGCGCCAATTATGAACTAAACTGGAGACAGTCCCCACTTCAAACCGGCACACGAAATGCTTAAGAACTGCGCTTCTATGTAAATCGATATTCATTGATCAGGCCCAATTCTCCTAAATAAATAAGTACAGTTTCGATATAATGTCAGTGTCATACTTATAATGACATCGAATTATCAGAATACCGCTTCTGAGTACATTCAAAACATAATTTCAATGTCATTATTATAAAAATACGAGAATTAGGCCTTTGGTAGTCTCTCCACTCGGCTAACATAGCCTTATCAGTTATCACCTATTACCCCTTGTCTATATACGTTACTGAAAATATAAAAATACAAAACTTTTCATGCTGTTCCACTCGCGTGGAAGTCGATTATCCTAGCCTAAAAAAGCCTATTTTTTTATTGGGACTAGTCCCACCCTTATTCCCACTACTGTTTCACCTGTGTAGCCAGGTTCAGCATTAGTGACCATTGATGACAACGAGTTTTGACACTCGTGAAGTCCCGGGGAAAGTTAAACTGTCTTGGAACCTGCAATGAACCTAATCAGAAGTATATTGGAGGAGTTGGAAAATAAACAACCCACTTCCCTCCTTAACAAAGCGGGAGACAAGCAACGAAGAGATATAATGATGAGAAAAGATGAGTACCACGGACATGAGCATTAAAAGGGCCTAAATTGTGAACTAAACTTGTTTCCAGTAATATGTATGGCAGAAACGCCTAAACTCACGGAAATTCGTCCTACTTGCCACAAGATCCGTATAGTATACTACTCCAGAAGTTACCTCTAATTCGTTAAGCAAGATATTACGTTCGATTTGCCAAAGCCTATGTCACTCCCTATCCTCCTGACTATCTCCACACACAAATCCTCCACACACAAGACCTCCCAATCCCACGCGCACATTTATGCTGCGAGACCAACGAGGCAGTTCGATCCCCGGGTCGGGCAAAGTGTTTTTAGGTTTTTCCGTTTGGAAGTTCTCAGTTGCAGCACTGAGTCTGGTAATGTGCCCGGTACGGCAATAGGCTCGCCCCCTATTACGTGGGACTAAAATAAGTCTGACGAAAGGTGGGTGTAGCAATATACCTCTGCCTACCTCTAGGGGGATATAGGCGTGAGACTATGTATGTATGTATGTATCGCTTCTTTCCGACGAGAAAGAAGAACAATCAAACAGACTTTCACTGTATAATATTAGTATTAGATTTCGTTCCGAGAATCTACTACATAAACGAGCGAACGTGAGAAGCCCATTATTAATTACTAATAAAAGTTCCGAACTAAACTATCAACTAAAAGTGTAAAATGAACTAGTTTTGTAACTAATTTTGTAAAGCAAGAATTAATTTACAAAGTGTCACTTCAGCGCACCGAACCCGGGGCCGCGCGTTCGACAACTTCCACTATATTTACTTTATAACGTTTTTGATGGAAAATCAATTAGTACAGCGGTTTTGTTCTGAAAGTGGTCGAGAGTTCAATTCTAAATTAAAATACTTTATTGGATTTGTTAAACGTTTCATGGGTTACGAATAATCATGTAGTAATTATACGGGTTCGATTGCAGGAAGGAAAACCCTTGAATTTTGCACTCTGAAATTGTGTTTGAGCTTGGGCTCTGAAAAGTAGCCCGGTATATACTATACTACTTACGTTCATATATATAATAAACTAGCTGTTTCCCGCGGTTTCAGCCGAGCCCTGAAGGAACTACTTCGCATACCCAGTCAATTTATAGCCTAAGTTACTTCTTGGTATATCAGCTATCCACCAGTGAAGGTCCCGTCAAAATCGGTCCAGCCGTTCCAGAGATTAGCGAGAACAAACAGACAGACAGACAGACAAAAATTGGTAAAAATGTCATTTCGGTGTATGTACCGTGTACCTATGAATAAAAAGCGGTTATTTTAATATTACAAACAAACTCTCCAATTTTATTTATGTGTATAGAGTATAGATAAAATATACCATTTTCTCAAAGAACTTTTTGCATACACAGAGTCATTCAATATAAATCTGTGTATGTCTATATACAGTTTATAAAATTAAGTCCCCGCCTGTCTGTCTTTATAAACACGCTAAACTCAAATGCTAGGTAACTAACGAGTTACTGTAAGTCTTTACCATTAGTTCGGTAGGTAGTTGGTTTATTGTGGTATATGGTAGGTGCACAGGGTTCCCACCAAAAACTTAGGGCCCCAAGCCAACCTCACCTGCCGATCAACGGACGAGGCTCTGGCAAACAAAATATCTCGATAAGCGGCAATAGGCTCGCCACCTATTACGTGGGATCAAAACACAGGCGAAAAGTGGGCGTATAATATGCCTCTGCCTACCCCTTCGGGGAAATAGGCGTGAGTCTATGTATGTATGTATGTAGTTGATTTACTGGTGAAAACTATTGGCAATTGATAGTGTGATTTCTGAGAAATGGTATAATTTACGCGGACGGAGCCATTGGCTAAGTCTTGTATTATGATAACAAGCAAATCTTATTATGTCATTAAATCTTTGAAAAAAAGGCTTTGATTGTGTCTCGTTTAGTGTTCGTAAACGAAACACAAAAGAAATTTTATGGCTATGACGCCTATAGCCGTTTATTTCCCTTCATTGAACGCTAAGATAACGAATAAATGATTTCTAAGGGCTCATTCAGACAGAGAGCGGTCACGCGGTCAAGCGTTCAAACGGTCTGTTTTGCGTTCTTTGTGTTATATTACGTTACATAGGGCCTATCAGACAGAGAGCGGTCACGGGGTCTATGTAACGTAGTATAACACAAAGAACACAAAACTGACCGCTTGAACGCTTGACCGCGTGACCGCTCTCTGTCTGAATGAGCCCTTAGGTACTTTTGCTTTAAACAAGAATGTTTCATTGAATAAATAAGACATTTTATTTTAGTAGCGAAACTGGAATTATTTAGAAGTTACGGATATACGAGTGTAAACAAAGACATATGAATAAAAATAAAACTTTTAACATAACCCAACAGCATTATTATAAAAAACCACAGAAAAGCAATAATAACCCAAAGTTCGCCAATAACCCTTTCTTTAAACAACGTTAAGTGTAAAAACCCTTATAAAAAGTATGACAGGAAATATAAAAAGCTTAAAGTAACCCTTAAATATTCACCTACATATGCGACTTTAAAAAGTTGTGCACTTTTACAACTTATGGTACAAAAACAGACATATAATGAACAGGTAGAAAGGAAAATAAACCTTTTTTTAAAAATAATAGGGTAATACTTTCTATAGGTCGATAGTCATGCATAATACATGGATCTTATTAAAATAAAAAAAATATTATTAAAAACGCTAGCTAGTGCCTAATCTCAAAATTGCAGGTCGCTCCTAACTAACATCTCATTTAACTTGTATTTTACGATATATCAAAAACTAGTGGTCCAGTCGATGTTTCAAATTACGATAAAAAAATATGTCCCATAAAAGCCAATTTATTTTGATAGTTTTGTGTTGCCGATAAAACAATCTATCACTATCTTCTAAGATATTCAAATGTCTAACAATAATTTTCATAGCCATTGACACTGGGAATAATAAACATTCATTTAATAACAGAATTGAGTACTGTGAATAAGGGAGACGCCCTCAGAACACAAATCTATATAATCATAATTCAATCCGACTATAAGCTCGACCCGACATCGGTATCCTAGCTCTAAATTAGTTGCCAGTAATTCTCAGTCCTTTCCAACCGTTACGCACACAATTTCAACAATATTTAATCTAATTTAACTTGTTCAAATACTTGAAATATCTCTGGGCCATCATTCAAAACATTTGGGACGTAGTACAACTAAAAATGGAAATAATTTCGTCCCGCGCGGCGTTAAAAGGGTTGACGGCCCAGGGTTGTCAATTAACAGAAAATTAGATATTCACTTTGTTCGAGAATTTACTTCTTGTGCTTTTATGTATTATTTTAAGAGGTATCTCTTTCCTTTGGAAACTATGGGGAGGTACGGAATTGATATTGTAAGTAAAGGGACCTTCTATAGGTACCATCGACTCTGTAATTCAGTTAAGATGGCGTTGATTAAGTTATTTATTGAGAGGGTATATTGAAAGGAAATGTTTTTGAAGTGATCTATAGTGCTTTGTTTATAACGTTAATAGATATGGTTTGATTATGTTTTGAATAATGTAGTTATTGTTGAAGATTTATGGGATTTTAGAGGAAATGCTGAAGTAAATTGTGTTCCTTATTCGTAGTAAATAATTGTGTAGGTACTATGGGATGGTGGTACCTACTCTGCCTCCAAGAGGTATAGGTACTTTATTGGTCATAGGGCTTTTTTGCAGAAAGTTGATATACAAATGTTTTAGAGCAGTTGAAAGAAGCCTGGATTAAGTTTTGACCAACTTAGAGGCGAATTCGCATGAGACTAAAATAAAGAGGATAGATAGTTTAAAAGTTACACGGGATCATGGCTAATGAAGAGCCGCGGTTTCTAATTAGACAGGGCATGTGTATATTTAAATAGAGTCTCCATGCTTCCCATCCATTTTCCACGAAATTACAATATTTGTTTCCGCTTTTCACATAACTGATTTCCCCGACAAAAAAAAATGTATTCCACAAAATAAAAATTACCTACCTTTTTCTAAAACACCTACAACTCCGTGACACGTGGACAAAACCGAGCATCATGAATATGCATGAACATAATTGAATAAAAAAATCGCCATTTCCAATTAAGTCGACAGTGCAAACAAGTAGATTTATACTGGAGAGCGCCGATCGCCAGGGCCATAAATAATCCTTTGGTAAAAATTAAATTTTCGCCTGTGTAACAGTCATTCTTAATTTAGGACGCCATTTTGAAATGGAGCCATGAAATCGGCGGGTGAAAACAGGCTCAAGTGTGTAGACACTGCCGTTGTAATGAAGAAATTTAAACTTTAATTCGCTTGTGGGATATATACCACGTCTTTTTTATCCTCGTGTCTTTTTTCACAAATTTAACGAGCAAGTAAAATGCTCTACACTTTTATCTCTATTGGTTTGCCATTGTAATTGTATTAAATCCATGCCATCCACGAGTAACACGTGACGGAATTTATTAACAATTTGACTAATAAAAATGATTATCTAAGTAGGATCGCATCAATAACAATAAAATTGATAGAATTAACAAAATACTTTATATTTTATTGATCAAAATCTCGAACTAACTGATCCGTCTGAAATTTACTCTTATTTATTTTATTATCATTATAAATAGCATATATTGACAATAGAATATTACTCTTACTAGCATTATCGCAACGATGTGGGATCATGAATGGAATGTTTGAGTACGATCTTTTCGACTGGTCACAATACGATGTTGAGATGACATCGAATTCAAAGATATTAGATTTTTCAAAAGATATCGACTGGAATAAAGTCGCCCAATATATTCTATGGTTCCATATTTCGTATAAATCTCTTTTAATTGCGGTAGGAACAATTTTTTTAGTAAATTAAAATCAGTGAAATATCACAAAGATCTTTTTAATAATTTCGTTGTAAAATATATCTATTGCGTATTATTTTAATTTGACGTAGTATATATGTATATACACGTTGATTTGAAAAACAAGAAACCTAATACACTAACAAATTCTGATATTTACCACATATCATATCATCATACAACAGAGCTGTAGAATTATGGTAAATATTTTTATTTTCTAATTGTGATGGCAGATTTCAATTATGTAAGGAGCCAGAATCCAGCTTGACAATGTTGCTACTTACATTTTTGCGCTAGAATCTTTACATAATTAAAATCTGTCATCGCCGATTTCATGGCCACAAAGCTATCAGTGAATTACTCATTCAAACTTAACGACTTGTAATAAATCGCGAGTTTCCCCGCCGGGAAATCGAACCATTGGATGTATTGTATATTCTGCTGTGCTGTACTTATCGTCTATGCACATATATCATGCTATGAATCAGTACCATGTCAATATTTTTGCATTTTGGTGTATTTATGGCAGCCTTGTATGGATCGTGCGTGGGGCACAAATGTGGTGAAAAATATAAAGGAATACTAATATAATAGTATCGTGTGTAAAAGTAGTTTCTGTGTAGTGATAGATTGTCAATAGGTACAAATTGTCACAGCCTATTTCATTCTGTTGGGTGTCGTAAGTGACGATTGTTGAAAGTACCTGAAGCAGGAGACTCTAGGAGAGGCAGGAGAATGTCCACCAGTGGACTGTAAAAAGCTGTGATGATGCATGTATAGCGGTAGTAAATATATGTATACTCGTCTCCGAAACTGGATGCATACTCTGTTTGTAATAATGTTATAAGTCTTGTTTGCGATCAGTCTTAGCGTTCGTTTGTGTATCTTTGTGCTTTTTTTTCGTGCATTGAGTATCAACAAATACCTACTTCAAAACACTGTTACCTTATAATGATATACAATTACGTGTAATAGGTAACCAAAATGGAGGCACTGAAATTTATAGAGACACATCTCCGTCTAACTTTTCTGGGTGCTGTAGTAAATATAGTTACTAACTTGCACCACGGGTTTTACCAACAACCATCCACCAGCTCCTTATAAAATTCAGAATCACCAATTCTTACTCCAAAACACACTACAAGCAACAAAGCTCAAAGCATTAGCCACGACCATATCCTTTGCCACACAGCTTTCGCATAACGGGCATGCTGATTGTGGCCGAAAGTGGCCGAACATTGCCGAGCTCTCTGTCGTTATGAAGCTTGTGTGCAGTTATGCGGGTAGTTCTGTAGAGCTCTTTGTACATATTTGAGGGTTCGTTATACCTACATACTAGTACTATTGTGTATGGGATTTGTTTGATAAAATGTGTAGGTTAGTTGGCTGTGGATTTTAAAATATAGAGTTTTAGAGTTGCTATGCGATAAATATTGATGTAATTTGTAAATCAAATTAGTTTCAATTTGGGAAAATATATGAAGAAAGAAAAGACAAAAGAATTATTTATTTTCGCGAATGTTTTTGAGGAAGGATGGGTGTTTGTAACACATTCGTGCTAAAATTACTGAACAAATTTTGATAAATCGTCGTAGTTATATAGCTGATGCATTAGAAAAGCTCGTGGGCAATTTTTTGTCCTGACATCTACGTAGGCTAAGCTGCAAGAAACGCCGAGTATTTCTCATTATCTTGATACAAAATTAAAAAAATAAAATAAATTTCTTCTATTTATGATTTATTTATTACAAACAGTTAGTATATCATTTTACACAGTTAGTTACGTCAAAGATTTATTTTATTTTCCTTAGTTTGGCGAGCTCTTACATATTTCAAACGACTGTAAAATGGTACTAAATCCCCAAGTCTATTTCCTTTCCAAAACCATATGATTCGGCCGTAAAACATATCTCTAGCCATTAAAACACGTAGCCACTAGCTAGATCACATAAACCCAGTTTATGTCCCACTTTACATGTGATGGCGAGAAGATAAAAATTTTACATACCACGTAAGAAACGATGAATACGCCGATGTTTAGTTGATAACAAACTTGTTGAAATTTGCTTTAAATATCAATAAATTCTGCACCACAAGGTGACATGACTACAAAATGTTTCAGACATTAATTAAGCTTTTATACAATTTGACTCATGCTTACCAGTCATGGTCATAAAAACTAAAGTGACAATATCTGAAGAAACCCTGCTGAAACGCCGGGAAAATAAGTGATTGCATATTAACCTTTGCTTTGTAAACGCGTTGGGTAATACATTTAACCACCAATTCTTGTAACACCCTGTATATACATACATATGTATATAAGGTATTCCCATCACCAAGCCGAAGTCTACTCGTTGTGAACATCATGCCAAGTCATGCTAACCAAAAATAATACCTGGGAAAAGTTTTTACATTTTTTAAACCGCAATTAAAAGCGTGCGCGTCCAATGCTCGAAATACCTACTTATCCATGTAGTTATATATCTAAAGAATAATATCTAAAGAACATATTGGCGGGGTAAATGCATCGATTTTGTAGGTACCTAATTAGAAAAATTCCATACTAACTTTGAGCCTCAATATCTCCTGAACCAGTAATTTCCCAGGTATGGTGCCGAAGTAAAAAATTTTTGTAGTGATTGGTACAACATGGGATTTCAGTTTTCGTTCAGGGTCTTTTTACACCCTGTATATATGTATATATAATCTGAGTCTCGGAAAAGTCTCCAAAGATTTTTATGGAGTTAAAAGTTAGGATTCATTCTAGAAAACACAATTTACCAAAAAAATACCACGGAAAGCTCTCTTTCAGGAACAATAATTTAATTTAAGAAGTGAATTACTTTACTAGCCAACTGCAACGATATTCTACAATGTCAGTAAAATAGACTTAAGTATCTTTACATCTCTCATGTTCGGTAAGTAGATTCTTATTACCTCCAAATGGGGCTTGTAGGTGACTTATTAGCGCTCTAGGGTAATAATGTAGCTAGAAAAGCCCTAGGGCGGTAAGTAATTTAAAAAAAAACACTTCTTTCTTTCAAAAAGTTCGCGTACATCTAACCATCATACTGGCAATAGACATCATGCATTCAGCCCAATGACCAAAGAGGTCGCTTAGCTATTCAGCCTTGTCTTCGTGTGAGTAAGTAGTCATCAATTTTAAATAACTCGCCGTTATTGTTAGCTCAATATCTTTCTTGAAAAAAAAATTAAAAAGTTCTTTACTTGATTCTTTTTAATGAAAAAAGGCGGGAATAGAAAACTTTTACTTTAAATATTGTTTATTTTTGGGATTTTTTTATAATTACGTGCTAATTAGGAAAAAACATGAGTTCTTCAAGTGAAGCTGCACTACCGATTCAATGAAAATGGAAGCTGAAGCAGCAATTAACAATATTTTGCCTGAAACTTCTAAAGAGAGATATTTGAAAACTTACAACGATGTTTACGATGTTTTATTCTTGTAATGCCGGGTTTTTTTCTACTTACCTCACAATCGAGATGTAAAGCAGAATAGTTAGCTCGGGTGTAAGCACCAATTGCACCCTCGAACTATAGGCGCCCTCGCTGCGCTCGTGCGCCTAAATATCTCGGGCTGCAATTGATACCTTACAGCCCTTGGCTACTAATCTACTATTATAAACCCGCTTATCGCCCCACCATGCTCTAACCGCACTATAAAACCCGATCTGCATGTCTGCAAACCCCCTGTTTAGAGAATAAAACGAGATGGAGTATTAAAATCACTTTATTGTCCCTTTTACGTCTTTCTGCGGATAAAAGACGTTGATGCGATGTGCAGTGCTGTCTTTATAGGACAATATACGTAACGTGGAATAATAGACAAGCTCGTAGAGAAAGTTGTAAGTTTGTTTTGTGCTATACTCAGCTTTGCTTACGAGTTTCCCCACTAGAGTATTGTTGCAGGTTTGGGGATCGTATTATTGATCGTATTATTATTATTTCTCGAGCTTATGCAATTTCTTAAGTAGCGGCTGTCAATAAACTACACGTCATAATACCTACGTATGGTATAGTCGTTTAAGTGTCTGCCTCGCCAGTCGCCACATATACTGCTCCAAGTGTTGTGGGTTGTGTCATCTGGATACCTAGTCTGGATATTTCTCTGTCCGTTGGTTTAGTGTTTATAAAGTCCGCCACTACACATAATTTAATACAAAATTGTTTTAAAAAAATATCAAGTTATATTTCTTTTAACAAAGAGATCGTAGGTTTGAATCATAAACTACGAGTGTGGTAGCTGTCTTATATAATTATAATAAAAGTACTAGTAATTAGAATAACTGACAGTAAATAAAGCATCACTACATATGTAGTATAAAACAAAGTCTGTCTTCTGTCTGACTGTCCCTATCCTATGTATGCTTTAAATCTTAAAAAGTACGCAACGGATTTTATTGCGGGTTTTTTAATAGATGGAATGATTCAAAAAGAATGTTTATATGTATAATAGACGCGGACGAAGCCGCTGGCGACGTTTAGTAAAAATAAGCTATATAATATCCAGAGCATAATCTCCAAAAATAAAGCCCCAAAATATGACGATCATAACCGAAATATCAAAGGATAAACTACAACATACCCCCAAAGTTCACAAGGGTTTCAAACAGAGTTAACTCTCAAAGGGCACGCGACCACAAGTGACCCACCTGTTTCGCGACCGCAACGGACCCACCTGAACGCCGATGCAAGTTAAACATGAAACAAGCGTTTTAGGGTTAGGCCTAACCGCAGAATGGGATCATAGTGGACTTATAATTTGGAACGTAGGTATACGTACGGCGGCGAATATTCTGTGAAAATCTTAAATGCAACCGGAATTGCGTCGGGCTCGGGACGATGATGATGGTTTTTAAATAACTACATGTATATACAGGATGTAAAAAAACCTTTAACAAAAACTGAAATCACATGTTGTAGCAATCACTACGACCATTTTTTACTTCGGCACTATACCTGGGAAATTACTGGTTCAGGAGATATTGAGGCTCAAAGTTACTATGGCATTTTTGTAATTAGGTACAAAATCGATGCAATTACCATGCCAACCTGTTCTATGGATGTCCTATGCACCCATAGATATGTAGGTATTTCGAAAATTGTACGCGCAAAATATTTATTGCGGCTTAAAAAATGTGATTATTTGAAAAAAAAAATTGCCCAAGTTTTATTTTTGCTTAGTACTTATGACTTGGCATGATGTCCAAAACGAGTAGACTTCGGTTTGGTGATGGGTCTTGTGACAACCTGTATACATATATTTAGATTGTGCAATAGCTGTTTCCCTTTTTTAATCAAAATTCTGTTACCCGACATTTTAGACGCTTTTGTTGCATAACGGCTCATTTTCCCCAAAGGAACAGATTATACTAATAAGGAATAATAGATTTATTCCTTAATGTTTATCGGTTTATTTTTAAGTTTATGTTGAAATTATTATAACTGATGTGATGTGTTCGCAAATAATCAGTCGGAAAATATACATATATAGGCAAACTCAAATTCAAAACAAATTCAAATTCAAATCATTTATTTTGCGAAATATGGGTATTACAAGTCTTAAAAGCAAAAGTACATAGTATCACCATATTCAACCTTAATGGCATGCAAAAATTTGACAAAATGTCACATAGTAGGCAGCATATGTTCACAGTATATGGAATAAGTATTCCAATCAATTTGAAGAAGACGAAATTTACGTAAAAAATAAGGTGCTCTATTTAGTTTTTTCTTTTATAGATTGTGGTGATATAATTCTCAAATGGGGTTGATTGCCATACGCGGTATAAAAATATACAAATGTTTTCTTTTTTATTGTAAAAAGCAAACTCTATATTATTCTGAATCATATAGAAGTAATCTTCCTAAAGTTTTTCTCAGAAGAGCGACATAAGTAACCGGGTAAGTCATGTTTAACTTCGCAAATCATTCTGCCCATTAAAAACGAATTACTGTTAGTATTTTATTTACAAAGTTATACAAGTCATAATTTTAATTAAAATTTCAAAAGTTAAGTTTAATGCGAACATTAATTCAAAGCTCAAAACTCATAAAATTATTACACCCCATGAAATTTTATGTAATATGTCTTGAATTAAAATTAACATAAAACTGACTGCAATTCCTTGAATTTAGCTTAGTTTCAAACTCGAGTTGTTGTCAGTGATGTGATAACATATCGATATTATAATACTAAATAATTTTTAACTTTCGCGATTGGTATGCATTTAATATGCATACCAATCGCGAAAGTTAAAAATTAAAAGTTAAAGAAATATCGTCTCAGCTATGGTCACGCGATGACTGATGCCCTGTAGTGTCAGCTGCGAAAAGAGCAAGGTTCGCGTTAGTAATCTTTTAAATGCTGGGTTGTAAATTTTAAATGAAAAATCACCATGCAAGCCCTTAGAAATATTTTCAGACTCTTAATAATTTCATTAAAAAAGAAAATACTATTCTACAATAAATTACTTCCAATTTTTTTTTTGTCAACATACGAGTAACTAAAACAATTACAATTTCGCACTCTCCACTTGCACAGCTCTATCTCTCGGAAGGATAGCAGCGTACACTACGACAAATCCGCGACCGCAGTCACAACACTAGCGCTATCCAGTACCGGCTCAAGCATATCGCAAGCGGCGGCTAAAATTTCAACAATTGTACTCATCGGGCTTTGTTCAAGCGCCAAGTTTTTGAGTTACGACTATAACCTCATCCCCTCGGTCTGCGCTCGCGGTATTTATACAGATTCACTTTATTGGGGATTTAGATACCACTTCTGCCCATAGCTCCGCCGCGTTGATTTTAATTATCACTACAAGAAGTCAAAGTCCTAATCATTTATATCTCAATGAAACACTTATGGAAGTCAAATTTATAAATTAATTCCTGAATGATGCTACAATTACAATGTGCTATTCGGATATACAGGGTTATTTGTAAAACACGGTTAACCTCTTAGGGGGTGGTTATATTCATCATTATGAACAACTTTTGTTCTGGAACTTTTGCGAAACCGCGAAAAAAATGTCAGCTGTTTCATCCAAAGTTGAACTTTGACTCCGACAAAATGTATGGAACAGCTGATATTTTTTTCGCGATTTCGCTAAAGTACCAGAACAAAATTTGTTCATAATGATGAATATAACCACCCCCTAAGATGTTAACGGTGTTTTACAAATAACCCTGTATAAACGATATTACGTGTTGCAAAGTTTCATCAAAATATATGTAGCAGATGCAGCATGAACGAATAACAAACATCTCTCCTCACAAACTTTCGCGTGTATAATAGTAAAAGGACAATATAGATGCACCAGTTTTGAGGGTTAAGAGGAATTAAGGCTTCATTCAAAAAGTGTCATAAATGCAAATGCGAGTTCATGCTTTTTCGTTCGTAAAAAATATTCTTAGTTTTAAATTTAGTTTCGAGATATATACCACGTACCTTGACACAGTCTAATAATACAACTGTGACCTTTATTTCCAGGATCCTATATATTTCGTCACTCTTGCAAACACCTTATCAGCCTACTCACAAATCCATAACCAGTCCTATTTATTCTCCACAGAAACCGCCTGGAGAGTAATGCTGAGCACTGGTCAGCTCTGCTGCTGTCGCTCCGAGAGCTGACGGAGTGGGTCATCAGGAAAGAGACGGAGCTAAACGCCCTCGCCCCACCTAGAGGTGACCTGCCGGCACTGCTAAAACAACAGGTGAGATACACATTACATTTAGTAAACTATGATTCTTATTTTAGTGTGTCAGGTCGAAACTGAATAGCGAACTTTGTTATGTTTATTAAAAATGTAACTTTCAATTTTTTTTTAAAATCTTCTGAAAAGTAATATTACACAGCGTCACAGCACTACAACGTAATGTGTACGACGATTAAGCTAGTATATAGGTAAAAAAATGTATTTATTGACCGTAATGGTATAGTGCTGCGAAATATTTATTTTGACAAAAATGCTAATAATAATTTATGAAAAATATTGTTTTTTTTTTTAATAATGCTATATAATAATATGAAGCTTCTATATCATGGGCTGAGTACACACTCTTCGGGAAAACGCTAGATCTTACATAATTATAAGAGTGATTCTCCGAACCCTAAATTTTCGATGTCTTGAGGTTTATTTTTGTAACTAACTGACAAATCAGTTTGCAATTAATTGTAAAACATACCTCAGACTATTGCCTATCTTGCACAAGTTATTTTTTTTTAATAATATTTATTTAAATATTTCAAAAAAAATATTTAAATGTAGTTCTTCTGACTAATATGGTGTGTCCGTAACCCAGTTTCTTGAACATTAGTAACAATAACATTATTTCTTGTTCATAAATTGATGTGAATTATAATTATTACGAAAGAATATTAATTGTTTCTTTACACCAAAAAAAATGGTACTAATATTTACGATTGTTTATTTATAAATAAAAAAGTTGTGAGTGTCCGGCACAAAAGTCTGATTCATATTCACGCGCTTCACTCGAACGTACCCAGCTAAATATGAAACATCAGGTGACCCCTCCCCGTGCTGGCGGTAGCCAGTGGCTTGGCTGACATGGTCGCGACGTGACTTGTGGCTGGTTCGTGTCGTCGCGGAGATATAAAGGTAAATATCTGATTCATATAGCCTTGGTACACATGTGTTTCTGATTAGTATGTTCGTTTTTATAATTAAGGTAAGTGGTTTTCAAACTTGAATCTGCGGGAAATATAATGCCATTGGGGAACAGAAACCTATGTATAAATAACACTCCTTAATTGCATACGTGTGATGATTTATCTATGTTAATGGGCAAAATTCTGATTGATATGTGTCTGATTCATATGGTAAAAATACCATATTAATCAGAATGTCACACATATTGTTAATGAAACGTTACATTGGCGGCACGTTACGCCTGTAACAAGTCATTTCGTATGAACCTAATGTTATTTACATGTCTAAAAACAGTAGCTGTAAATTTCGCAGCAGTCCTAATAACGTCAAAGGGGTTTCATATCTATCGACGACTAAATTTTCCATAATTAGACTATACCTGAACTTAAATCAAATATATTGGTATATAACTTCGTTCGTCTAGGTAATAAAATAAAGGTACACAATGAAAAAAATCTTCATTTAAATGACAGTTTAAAAATAAATTTAATATAACTTAATAATATAAATAAAACAATAACGAGCGGTTAATGAAACTACCTACTTACTTAACTATTTAGTTTTAGCGGTAGTTTATAGGCTCAAACTATTGCTTAGACGAACAGGGTAATATACTGTAACAATATATTAACTTTTAAGACCGTTATAACGTAACGTGATGAGTCGTGGGTTCGATTACCGCTCAAGAATTTTCTTCTTACAATTTTTTACCCACCTTGTATATGAAGTGAAATATTGATTATTCATAATTGGGTTGAAACGTCAAGTCAATAATAAGGTATACATACCACTTTTCTAGTAATTATCTGTAACTTGAAATCCCTTAAAATATTGAAATTTCAGTCATATGTTCAAACAGTGTATTATTTCATACAATTTTATTTAAACGGGTCTTATTCGCGATATTTAATTAATTTAAGGTATAAATACCTATGTTTTACCGACGTTTCGGCCGTCTTATAACAGCCTTGGTCGCGGCAGGACTTTAAATAAAATTGTATGATGTATACAAATCGCGAAAGTTTAAAATCGATTAGTGTATTATTTGTATACGTACCTACTGTAGTGGCAAATGCCTGCATGTTGTTAAAATTTAAAGGCATTTTTAGGTATAATTATTAATAAATTTGATATCTTCATTTTTATATTACAGTACACAAAACTGCCACCAGTACTATCTAAGGAAGAAAAAAGAGAGAAGAAGAAAATTGCAGAGCGTATTAGGATGGAAAATATGTATTTATTTTTTATCTTTATTAAATTTTTGCCATAATTTTGGTTATTGTTAAGAGTTTAAACGTACTTGATAATATTTATGTATAGTTTTAGTTTTTTAGAGATTTTATGAAACGAGATACTTACATAAAAAATATAATGATAATTAATATTGTCGAGTATCATAATTATAATTATCATGCTGTGATTGACTAGATTTAAGCTTTTATAAAACAAAACGTTCATAATAAAAATTCTTATAAATGATAATTGATATTGTCAAGTGCCATATCATGCGGTTTTTAACTAGATTTAGTTTCCATAAAACGAGACGTACAACGTTTATTAAAAAGTAATTAATATCGTGATAATTGATATTGTCAAGTGCCATATCATGCTGTAATTGACTAGATTTAGGTGTTATGATAAGCATCGTGTGCATTTACTGTGATTTTAAGAAATAATTGACTGACTTTTCTAACTAGAATTTCATTTCTATCCCTTATTCTGATTCATATGTCACAGATTCTGATTCATATGGCCCCAAAAGTTTTAAAGTTAATTATCTCGGAAACCATTTTATCAAAAAGTGTGCCTTTTTCAGACATTGTATCTTAGGTTATCATCTTTCGTAAAAATATGTTTTATAAGCTTAAATGTGAATAAAAAATTAGGCCATATGAATCAGACAAAGAACGCAATTTCGGAGAAACACTCATAAAACATTTATTAAAAAGACGGCATTACCCTTATAATAATCCTCAAAATATACAAAATTTCATTCAATATATTACGCTATTTACTGAAGAACGCAAAACTGTAAGTTTCTCAGTTTATAGACGTTGCGGTATTTAACTACTTAATTTTGAATCTTTGCTGACTTATTGTCTCAGTCTGCATCTTGATGTTAAAGCCACCTTTTCAGTAGAAACCACAATTCGTCTGTCACATAAAGAAAGACAAAACTCACAAAGTGTTTAAGTTTGTTTGAAACTTTGCTCTGAATGTTTGTTTGTATAAGACTTTTACGTCATTATTTTATCGTATTATAGTAAAGCAGGTAGGCGTAGGTATACAAAAGAAACTTGTATATCAATAAATTAAATAAGTCATTTACTACAATATATCTAAAAAGTCAGGTATATAATATTAGGTACATATTTTTTTTAGTTTATGTCAATTTAATATCTGCTTTAAGTATCTTTTTTTAAATATAATTTACGTTACTAAAACGACACACACCACAATGTTGAAAAGGAATTACCCTTCTTTATTGGTAGCTTACAACTAAATTACAAAGATGAGTACTTAAAACGTCAAAATATCTACTGATATAGGTATTCTATATATTATATTCTACCATATCTGAACATAAATTATCCCGCTCACATAAATTCCTATCCACGAATCCGTATCCTAACACTAACCGAAAATTCCGGCTGACTAGAAAATTGCAAAAGAACATAGTACTATCCTACTATCCGAAAAGTTGCCGAGTGCAGGAATGTGGACGTGAAGTGATTGTAACGTCCCTCAACTGGCTAAACGACGCCATTTTGGTCGAAGCGACGCCACAAAATGGCCGACGGAGCGATTCGGCTAGAAATAATTCTCAGTTTTAGAACTTGTGCGTTTGTGTTTATTTACTATGTTTTAGGTGTTAGTTGAAATGTATTTTAGGTGGTTACAGAGAGTACTAAGTTTAATTTATGTTGGCCTTTTTTTCTCGACAGCAGGAAGGAAAGATGTAAAACATGTGTCAAAATAATTAGAGAGAAAGGCGGGCCGCTTTTACAGAAAAGGTTGTGTTTATAAGAATAGCTAGTTAGGTTTTCCAAGTTCCAAATGTTCGAATATTTGTCTCTTTAGATCATTGATGGTTACTTAATTGCATATTTACTTTCTATAACGGCGTATCATGATTATCAGTCTTGTTTAAAATTTGTCCCACTGCTGAGCAGAGACCCCCTCTCATTATGAGAATGCTTGGGCCAAAGAGCTGGCCTAGTGCAAGTGTATAATTCGGTGAAAAAAAATTACACATAGAACATACCTACATTCACGTTTCAAATTAAACTGCTCAATTTCAATTTAGATGCGTAAGTCATTGATTATGCGTATTAAAGTTAAATAGCCAGTGCCCACTAATAGCTGGATCACGTCAACTAAATCAGGCATGCAGTGACGCCATTTTGTCCAATGAGCAGAAAATGGCACGAACGCGGGAAATGTTCACAAGTGTGCTTAGTTGAACTATGGGATTTGGTGTTTGTAATTGATATTAGTAGCAAAATTTAGCAGTAACTGTTAAAATCCGTTTTAGTGCGATATGATTAATTTAATACGTAATTTAAAATCATTTATTTATTTAAGTTAAATTCTAACTTATGAACGTCAAAAACAATCAATTTTCCTATCCATCATTAATGAAATCCGTAACGAAATAAGTATTAAATAGACCAGATATTTACAGATCATCATCATCCTCTTAGCGCTATCCCAGTTGCAACCCATGGTTGCAACCATATATTTACAGATATTTGTAGATAATGTGTTTTATCATGACAAGATAAATTTTCCAAAAATTACATAGCAAAGACCATTAGCAAAGACATTCAAAAACTCAGAGATTTATAGGATCGTCACTAAAAGATCTAAAGATATGTTTATCTACGTCACAAGTTGATGGACTTATAAACGTTAAAAAACGTAAAAAAATTTGAAGTCAGATACTTAATGAATCTACATTTACATTTATTGTAGTTCATGTAGCTTCAGTTTTTCCAGATCAATAAAATTTCCTTAAAGTTCTGTATATTAGGCAGTTTCCATCTTTCCACAACCAACATAAAATTTTACAATGCATTATAACCTATACTTCTAATTCCAGGATGACCACCGCGCGTTCAGAAGACAGCTGGAAGACAAGCGGCCAGTCGTCGAGAGCAACCTGCTCAGCGGGCGGCAGTACATCGCCAATGAACCGCCTCTCTCCGACACCAGTGATACTGAAGGTTAGTAGCATGATAGAAACTAAGATGTATGAATTTTGAGACGAAAATTGACGTAAAGTAACAGTAGTTACTTAAACTGTTGCGTTTCGTTCGGTGAGTGAGAGTGCCGGAGGCTCCTTCTCCCTCATCCTATCCCTTTTCCCAACCCCAAGGGGCGGCAACGCACTTGTGACTCCTGTGGTGTTGCTTGTGTCCATGGGCGGCGGTAATTACTTACCATCAGGCGATCCGTCTGCTCGTTTGGCGCCTATTACTATAAAAAAATAGGAGTCACTGATAGTCACTCTGATTCGTAACACGTTGAATAAAGGTCTGTGACAAACTGCCACTGTCACACAGTCTATTAGACATAAGGAGCAATTATTATATTAGACATATTTTTTTCGTAGAATATAGCAGATCAATAGGCTAAAATATGATAACTTTGTACTAAAACATCAAGTAGACACATTCATTATTTACTGATACTGTATTTAAATTTAGTGCGGGGGGCACTTTTACTATTTCAATACTAATCCAAGATTTCATACTATTTTGATTGGGCTGATATATTTAACTAACAATACATTCTGAAATTAAAGTGGTATTGGTTATAGGTAAACGATTATAAAGAATTCAAAGGACTATTATTTTTAGCGGTAGAGTGCTTTTTGGCAAGGTGATATAGCTATACCTGCACCTCCTCTTCATAAACAACTCCACCGCCAAAATCACCACCAAATACCATCCTTACCTTTACATCAAATGGAGGTATAACATCTACATCGCATCCCGAAGTTTCCACGCTATCCGTCAGTACACACAGCTAACCGTCGTAGCTAAGGGCCTTATCACACTAGCGGTTTGGGAGCGGTTGCGGGGCGGAGCGGACGCGCAGCGAATGCGTCGCGAACACGCCGCGGCTGCGCAACGAAGACGCCGCGGCTGCGCAGCGAAGACGCCGCGGACGCGTGGCGAATACGTTACGTTTTTGTCGCTTGTTTGCAGCAAATTATCGACGTACAGTACATCCAGTAACTGCGGTAACTGCCGAGCCCGTGTGCTATCTTCTTAATATATAAAATCCTTGCGTTACTGACTGACTGACAGACACGCTACAACCGAAACTATTGGGTGCAGGAAGCTGAAATTTGGCATGTATGTTCCTTGGGGACCGTAGGGGTGCACTAAGAAGGGATTTCCCGAAATACCCACAGGATCGGCCAAAACGGGTAAATTAAAAAAAATGCAAGCGTAGCTGCTGGCGTCCTCTAGTGTGTTAATAGGTGTAGAGTATATCTCCACGAAGTTTCATCAAAATAAGTCCATTTGCTTTTGCGAGATGAGGCGAGATCCATCCATCCGTCCTGCCATCTTGCATGATGTTCAAAAGTAAATAACGGAATGTAAATCTTTGACAGAATGGTGGCACCAACTTTACTTTTCCGTAGGTGTCCTGATAAAACATTATGAGCGTTTTATTTATAAGGTTTGAAGTCAAACTATGCTCTGACTGATAGTTTAAAATCTAGTAATATCCACATTTTTAACTGTTGATTGTGCTTCACGACATTTCGCCTCCTGGGGGCCAATTCTGCTATTTTATATGACATTGATATTATACTTTGAATGGATTTAAAAGCGGTATTCTGATAACCTAATATCATTATCGTATAATTTAAAAGAAACAGTTCGTGGTTGACACATACGATCTCGTTACAATTTCATTGAAATATCATATAATTTAGAAGAATACGCTTTTTGTGACGTAAGTATGACACTAACATGATATCGCGACTATATTTATTTAGCGGAATTGGGCCTCTGATGTGTGAACGAAGGCATACGAAATGTGCTCACCGATATTCTCTTTGAAACCGTGACAGAGCACTGCCTATTCACGCCCCGGACATGGCTTAGTCATCCCAATATAGACTATACTCTGTCAGATAGACAGACATGCACGACAGGTACGCAATTTCGCTCTTAAATTTTGTAAGCTATATTTGAAGCGCGTGAAGTAGCTATCATCAAAATGCTTTTCGTAGTCCACTGCTGGTCATAGGCATCTTCTAATCAGCAAGTTCTAGCTCTCCCATAGGCTCACAATCCAATAGGTTTGGGATTTGAGTTCTCAGCAGAGATTCTGCTAACAATATAATAAAAATTTAATATATTTATTTTTTATTTATAGACTCACGCCTGTATCCGCGAAGGGGTAGGCAGAGGTGTAATATTACACCCACAATAAAAAAATTAATATACCTTCTTAATTACCTCTTACCTTTCTATTAACAGCAAACTATTACAGAAATGTGTAAATCGAACATCAAACAGCACTTACAAATCATTCACCAAACTCGAAATTCAAATCGGCTCACAAAAGCGCAACGAACAAAGCATGAGCGAATGAAATGAGTGAGTGAGCGAATAGATGAACGAGTGAACGCAATTAGAATGGTACCGGCTCGCTAATTGCAAATTCCGTGCCGGCCCGGCAGGCAGGCTCAATCAATATAGTTTGCATTCACAAGTTGATAGCAAGCGGCTTGGCAATCTATGGTGCTGGCAATCTGGGATTGATTGATTGTGGAGGGATTGAACGATTATGTTTTTAAGCGGTCAGTGTGAGGTGTAAGTGCGTTTTGATGAATGCCAGTTTGTGGTCTGTTGTTTGTTGCGTTTGAGCGTATCAGTGTTAGAGGTGATATTGAGCGTGCGGTTCTGAAAGTGTGTGGTTCGTGGATGTGTCATTAGGAGTTGTTCAAATGGTTTAGATTGATGTGTCTGTTTGGCGTGTTATTGGTATTCTAGATGTCTGTGTGTATGTTTTATTGGCTTCGTACAAGAAAATTACATTAAGGCGCTTACAACCGCTACTGAGTTGAGCTGTTGCTGTCACTGTCGGATTGTATTCATAAGAAAGAGAAGCGCGACGACGACGGAACGTTCAGAACTTTTTACAAACCATAAAATAAATTAATTACAGAAAATCTATTGATTGGATTAAAAAAATAAAACAGTATTTCGTTAGTATGTTGCTTGTTGAATAATTTGTCAAAAATCAGAATGATTGTATGTATTTTAATATGGTTTTTATTTGTATAAATATTTTTTGAGGTATCTTTGTGATTTCTTTCTATCGAGTTAGGTGTATTATGTTTTCAACGCACTACTTAACTAGATTATATCCTGAAGAATATACTTTAAAGCATTATAAAACTCGCTTTCAGCTCTTGTATTGATTTCGCTTTTCTGAGGCAATTGGTTAATAAGTTGTTCTGGATAAGATTTGTTGCTGAGATTTTGTTTTCCAGAAGCACTGTAGCTGTGTGATGAGTTGACATAATTATGATTAGTATAATTACATTGTACCAATCATAATTATTATAATTACATTGTGTCCGTGTGGTGACGGATTAAGAATACGGAATGTCACCACCCTATATCATCCCATGGGTGTCGTAAGGGCCGACTGAGGGAGCATATTATGCAGAAAACAGCACTGTAAGAGAAGGAAAACCTGATACAAACCCTATACCAACCCGTTTGGCCCGGGTGGTATAGTAGGCCCATTCCTCCTTTCAAAGGAGAGGCCTAGTCCAGCAGTGGACTGTTAAAGGCTGATGATGATGAATTACATTGAACGTTTCTTGTGGACCTACTTAATTAGCTAAATTTTAGTGCAATACGTAACTGTCTAAGCCTCTATGGAATTAAAAGCTCGAAGCCATGTCACATACTAATAGTTATTATGTACCTATTTCCATAGAATAGTCATGTTCATCGAATAATCTCACACATGACCGTTACGACGCCCTGGGGAAATGATCGATTTGAATTGAAGACATCGCCCGTGTATGTCTAATTGCGTTCGCTAGGAGTATATTGGGACGATAGTTTAACCGCTTGACCGCGCAAAAGTGACTATTCTCCCTTTTTCGAAATACCGTAGACCGCGCACAAGTGACTATTTTCCCTTTTTGATTACAGCGCTATACACGGTCTGAATTTACTGTTTATTTCTATTACGTAATGTTTTAAATTATTTTTCTCTGTTCTATTCAAATCATTGAACATTTCTTCATGCTAAAAATACGCAGCGAGTCTTAAAATCGTTAACCCGGAACGAAAAAATAATGTCAAATGACACTCTTTGTTTCGCGCGCTCCGTGATTACGTGCTTATCGTATGCGTGTAATTAAATATTTTCATACTATGATACATGTTTTTTTTATTTAATTCGGTGTACATAGAATTCCTCTACAGTTAAAACTCATAAAATATGTATGTCATCGATTTACTTTTTAAAATAATCCTGTTTAAAATACACAAAGTGTTTTTTTCAACGATAGTCAATGTTCGCTGCTAAGAAATTACGTGCTTATCGTATGCGTGTAATTAAATATTTTTATACTATTTTACATGTTTTTTTTTATTCAATTCGGTGTAGATAGAATCCCTCTACAGTTGAAACTCATAAAATATGTATGTCATCGATTTACTTTTTAAAATAATCCTGTTTAAAATACACAAAGTGTTTTTTTCAACGATAGTCAATGTTCGCTGCTAAGTATAATAAATTAGAAAGTAAATATCAACAAAGAATTCATACGACTTGAAAGAGTCATTTATAAGGTTGAAGAAAAACATCACTTCAACTTACTCATATTACCGACTTATCAACAATAAATGTTTATGTTAGCGCGCCCTACTGGCGAGCGGCGGCGCGACATTTTGTTTAGAACGTGAGCGGTCAAGTGAATTTGGCGAGTTGGCGCTAGCGGTCAAGCGGTTAATTACTACGGAGACTTGGATTGATTAAGTAAGAATTTAGCTACTATATTTTACTGCCAGAAACCGCATTATGATAGGTATGTGTCATAGTAGGCTTCGCTAGTCGAAACGTGAACGTCGGCAATATGAGACTTGGAACTTGGGACTTTTGACTAAGACCAAAGGAACCTCCTCTCTGGTGCCAGATAAATAAATATCAAAGATAGATTTAATATTATCGGTTATTTTTTTAGTACCTACCTATCTTGACGGGTCTGAATTCCTGTCTTTTAAGACATTTCGCCTTCTGAAAAGTTTATTTAGCAGCAATGCAATTATAAAGACAATATAAGCAACGGCTTGAAAATATGTAGTTGAAAACCACTGGCTATTTGTATCAACCACAAATTGCGCTTCAGACAATGTTGCGACTGCTTCTATCATCATCATCAGCCTTTAACAGTCCACTGCTGGACTAGGCCTTTCTTTTTTTTTTTTCTTTTAAATAGTAAAAATATAGAATGACATTACTCTCGCCAAGCTACAACAGCTTGTTGGCGAGATACGCTCGTTGACATATGAATTTAAATAAAACTAAATTAAAATATTCAAATATAAAAAGTACAACACCTTAAAATTAATTAATTAAATTAAATTAACATATGTACTTAGTGTTTCGTTAGTTATTATACTAAACCCTACTTACATAATCTATTGTATCTCGGGAATGGACCTCGCTAATAGTATTGTCACATTCACCGAACATCATAGCCTTCAGCTTTAGTTTTAATCGGGTTTTACATAAGTTAGGTTGTGTTGAAAGGAGGCATTAGCCTACTATACCACGCTGGCCAAACGGGTTGGTATAGGGTTTGCATCAAGTTTTCCTTCTCTTACAGTGTTGTTCTCTGCATAATATGCTCCCTCTGTCGGCTCTTACGACACCCATGGGATGATATTGGTGGTGACATTCCGTATTCTTAATCCGTCACCACACGGACTGCTTCTATCTTAGCTCATAAATATAAACATAAACCCAGCACTAAACTACGGGACCAAACACAATCACTCTAAAATTAAATCCGAGATTCGTCACTAGAATTTAGCACCTAATTTTCCAAATAAATTCGTCTTGAACACAAGTTGTCACTTAATTTAATCGGTTGTAGCGCTCGTAGCGAGACTTGGCTTGCCGTTCGTAACAGATCGGCAAAGTTAAGCAACGCTTGCACAGGTAACCACTTGGATGGGTGACCGTGTGTGGCATTTACATCTGAGCGCTACCGTGCTTCGGAGGGCACGTAAAGCTGTCGGTCCCGGTTCTTGTCCAAGGATAAGGATCGTTAGGCCATGTCGGAGGCCTTCGGGCGGTCTGAAAAACTCCGACACCAGAGTTGGCCACACGCTCACACGAAAAACAAAACAAAACAATTTAATCGGTGCCATAACAGTTGGCAAGTTGAACTCATTGGAGCGTTGGCAGCTGGCAGATGGCAGTCGGAGATGAAAGCCGGATTAACCGGCTGTCTCAGGCTCTAAGACGATCTGAACAGTGCCAGGTGTTGCCAAATTATGTTGTAGTATTAAATACAATGGTTGTATTTGTTATTGTGTCTACTGTATATGTACTAGATGAGCCCGCGGTTACACCCGCGTTAATTAAGATTACTGCTCCGCTCCCGTCGCTCATATCGTGATGTTTTATAGCCTACGATAAATGGGCTATCTAACACTGAAAGAATTTTTCAAATCGGACCAGTAGTTCCTGAGATTAGCGCGTTCAACCAAACAAACAAAATCTTCAGCTTCATCTAGTTATATTAGTATTAGATATTGTTCAGGTATGTTATGAATTTATTATTATACGGTACCTGAAGTGCATGATTGATCTAGTCATGAATTAATTATTAAAAAGTACATTAAGTGCATGATTTATCGAAAAAAACAGGAATTATGTAAATGAATGAAGAAAATATGGTCCAAAACATTTCGACTTAAGAGAACTCTAATCAGCCGGATGTAACAGTTACAGAGGCCCAGAACAATATGTGAAGTTTTAGTTAGTAAGGATAACAATGTCTGTCTACAAAAATTTACATTGCACTTTAAAGAATGTTTAGCGAATCAAAGTAAAGTACTGTCATTTTAAAACTTATTTCAAAAGATTTTAAAATAAACGTATAAATAATAGTTGCTATAAACTATCAAAGATAAATTTTAACACACTAGTAATATCCAACTGCAAACTATTCTATAAAATTCTCAAAGAAATCAAAGCTATATCGATAAAGTATCGGCCCGTACGTCCGTTACGGACATTGGTCGAGTCGTAAATTTGAAAATGGAACCTCGACGGACCAATGGCGTTCGATGTGATATATGTCAGCGCCCTTCGGCGGGTAACCGTCATTTTTAACCGAGAATTAGAGGTGGGTAGTCGTCTTATTTGTTACTGGCCAGTGTGAGTTGTTTCTGTAGTTTTATAGATTACGGTAGAAATCGATTGGTGGGAGGAGTTTAGGAAATATGGATGGAACTCTTGAAAAGTGGAATAGCTGAGCAAGAAGGGTATATTTAGAGAAATTAGTAGGCATCAGAAATGTACGGAGATAAATGTTGACAACAAATCATTAGATATATCAACAATATTATAATAATGGTCAGTGAATGGCTGGCTATGTGTAACCCAGGTATCGATCAGATTTCGAGCAAAATCAATTTGATATTTTGGTGTTATCTTTATCTAGCAAAGCTAAATAGAATTAAAATGCGTATACCTATTAGTAGAGCATTGATTGGAATTCTGAGATTCTTGAAAGTTTTGGGTTACTATTTATATTTTCTGCACACCCACAGAAACAGTTTACGTGTAAACAAAGCGGAAGATTTTCCTTCCGTACGTTTCTATCTATAAATCTATCCAAACAACTGCTTACACAAAAAAACGAAGCTAAGAGTATTAAAATAAAGCCAATATATCAGGATTGCAGACAACTGGAATCCCTTAACAAAAATCACACGCGAAAATCCCCGCTGAAAAATGTACACCGAAACTAGTGATGCGCCAAAAATCGACTAAACTTGCAAGTCGATTGACGGGCAACCACTGTAGTGGAATATCGATTTAATATCGAACTGCTCAATGACGTGTGATTTGCTATGGTTTTTATTGTTTCATGCTGATGGGGAGTTTTGGGATGAGATATTACGTGACTTTTTCGCGATAGAGGTAATAATAATTATTGTCGGAAAGAGATGTATAGTTTGATATGTTGCCTTTCTTGTACTATATTTTGGGCTTATCCCGCGTGGGTGGATTTTGTGACAAATGATAGACTATATACTTATTTAAAAATCCAGAAAAGTTTAAGTAGGTACAGAAAAATGCTCAAGCCGTGGTCGCACCTATTGTATACTAGTTTAGTTACCTGCCATGTTTGTTTAATGCAGGTAAGTGTTCCTGGCGCCCACATTAGGTATACAATAGGTGCGACCACGGCTCTAGCTAGAGCATTTCTGTACTTATACTTTTCTGGATTTATATCTGAATGATCTATTTTCTTGTTTCGTTCATTTTAGACCCCCTTTTTGACGTAGTCGGATTATAGTTTTAATTTTTTTATTTAATCCTTATCCGTATCCCGATGGGGCATGTAAACTAACCGTGCAATATTTACATTGCCATATTTACAGGAAGAAATAAAGAAAAATAGGTAGGTAACGCAAAGGGTTTGAAGTGAACCGCGTGAATTGTAAGTACAACCGCGTTTTAAACTTATATTTTGACTGACGCAGTATAATATATGTACATATTTGTAATGTGCTCACCAATACCTTTCTTTTGATACCAAACACGTAATGATTATCCCAGTAATTTTTTTTTGAGGTTTGAAATCTGAGCGATTAATTCCGTAATTGAAAGTTTGGATAAAATTTATATAGTTTATGTCACCCAGGCTATTATTACAAATCTATTGACACCCCATTTATTAAAATCGGTTCAGTAGTTTAGGCGGTACGGTGGAACATACAAACATATACCTATAGGTATACATACTTAGACTGCCAAAAACATCACCCTTCTTTTTAGCTTCGCCGTAGTCGGGTAAAAAAATATATAATTTTGGAAAAATTCCTTAAGGATTCCTTGGCCGACAGATCTCTACTAATACATTTAACAACAAAGTATTTAAGTGTTACATTAAACCCACACTATACTGAATTATATTTCAAGTTGGCAATACTACCTAAATAACTGAACCGCAATAAGAGAAAATGTTGCAAGTTAAAAAAAAATTAAAAATTCGGTCTCGGGCATCGCGACCAAGTGGCTCATTTAGATTCGTGCGCCAGTAACAAAGCAAGTGGACTTGAAAGCTACTGGCTTTATAAAATTGGAACGCGATTTTTTACTACTTTTAGATCTCATCTAGATAAAGAATTCCGATGTAGAATACCTATTATAAAGACAAAATTGGCTTTGTTAATATAATTTCATGTTTTATTGGAAGTAAGATAGAGTTTTCCGAAATCTGTTAAATAATTATTATTAAGAACTAAAACGTGGGGAGAATATTCTAGTAAGTATTTATGTAACGATTAGATATATCGCGTATTTTATTGAAAATTAAGTTACAATACCTGCGCGGTGCACAATATCGTTAAATACGACTTATGTTTTGTGGTGAAACTTCGGCGAAAATATTACCTAGTTATTTTATCTTTATTTTAAATGGCAAACGGCCATAGCTTCTTTAGCACAGCTTAAACAAAATAATAATATCCTAAATTCATTAGGTATTTAATCATTAGAATATTATATATATATATATATATATATATATATATATATATATATATATATATACAGGATGTCACAAGACCCATCACCAAGCCGAAGTCTACTCGTTGTGGACATCATGCCAAGTCATACTAACCAAATATAATACCTGGGAAACGATTTTTTTTTAGGATTTCAAATTTTTTAAACCACAATTAAAAGCGCGCGCGTGCAATGCTCGAAATACCTACTTATCCGCGTCTAAAGAACATATTGGTGGGGTAAATGCATCGATTTTGTACCTTATTAGAAACATTCCATACCTACTAACTTTGAGCCTTAATATCTCCTGAACCCGTAATTTCCCAGGTATGGTGCAGAAGTAAAAAATGTTCGTAGTGATTGGTACAACATGGGATTTCAGTTTTCGTTAAGGGCCTTTTTACACCCTGTATACAATATATCTCTGAAAAGTGAAATAGACAGCGTGACTCCTAGGAGCGGAAGTTACACTGTAATTATTAAATTCCCGCCCTTTTAATGGAGGCTCGTCGCTCCTAATGTTGAATACTACTGAAATTTACATTTCAGCTGCTAGGAATTAAGAGTTTTACTTTAAGCAATGTTTATTAAGATTGTAGTATCTTTCTTAAGGTCGGAAACATTGTTGCGTAGATTGAGAGACGAAAATCTTTCGAGTGTTAGGAGGACGCATATTAAATTTAATTTATTAAAGTATAAATGGGCTGGATCGAAGTAAGTTGAGTCCTCTTTAAGGTAATCCAAATTATCGATGTCATACGATTTTTATGATTTCTGACCCCTCTCCAATCCTTGTCTGAATGAGAAGTAGAAAGTCTTTGGAAGAAGAGCGTAAAGCTTCGTCTTCTTCTTCTCCCTTGCATTCACGGTTAGTCGTTTACCGTCAGACGAGTCATAGCAAATTTTCCACAGTTATTTTAATAAAGGGGCTTCTAAACGGGCCATATTTTTCGGCCATTCATGGCTGCATTATTAGCAATTAATTGCTCAGCCATCACAAAAATATTTTTTTGCAATCAATGGCTGAGCAAGTAATGGCTGGGCAATTTGCTGAAATATGTCTGATACAGTATGGCCGGTTATGTAGACTTCTAAACGGGATACACAATCCAGCAACAATGGCCGACGAAGTTACAAAATACTACAACATCAACGTCAACATGACGAGTGATGACAACATAACCAAATGAATATAGCCATAATCACGACGTCATTCGAAGCAAACTTCATGTCGCGTAGAAAAGGATATACTATGTCATAACTATAGAGTGCGACTGAAACAACAATAGAAACTAGCCGGGCAATATTGCAGAATATCGACAGCTCAGCGATCGTCCGGCAACCCCTCAAAACAATGTCGGCCACATGTGGCTACACCAAAAATGTTTGGCTATATGGCCAGGATATTACAGAAATATTGCATAGTCTGGCCGGGATAGCTAGCAATGTTGCCAGCCACTGTGTTGCAGCCACATATTGCGGAAAAATGTTGCCCGTTTAGAAGCACCTTTACATACACACGTTATATTTTATGGTCAATTTGACAAGAAGGGGTCATGTCATTAATAAATTACGCAACACGTATGGAAGGGGTAGGGAGTCGATGAAGTGTGACATTGTATGATAAACGAGAGGATGCCCGCGGTTACACACGCGTTATTTAAGGCTGCTGCGCCGCTCCCGTCGCTCAAAGCGCGATGTTATATAGCCTGCCTCAACAAATGGACTATCTAACACTGAAATAATTTTTCAAATCAGACCAGTAGTTCCTGAGACTAGCGCGTTCAACCAAACAAACAAACAAACTTTTCAGCTTTATATAATACTAGACTAGATGATGCCCGCGGTTACACCCGCGTTATTTTAGCTACCGCTCCGCTCTCGTGGCTCATAGCCTGATGTTGTATAGCATATAGCTTTCCTCGATAAATTATCTATCTAACACTGAAGGAATTTTTCAAATCGGACTAGTAGTTCCTGAGATTAGCGCGTTCAACCAAACAAACAAACAAACTCTTCAGCTTTATATATTGGTATTAGATTACCTATTTAGATTAGTATAAGATGAGATGGTGATGTGTGAGAGCAACTGTGACAAGGACATGGGGAGGGGTCAAAACATCATGAAAAAGTGTGACGTTATTTATGGATGTAGCTCCTAAACTATAGCTCCTTCTTATTGTTGCTTTCCATACCTAAGCCTCTCATACTCTGGGGGTCTAGTACGAGTTTGCACTCGATTGTCACGGTGAATATACCTAGACTAGTCGACGAGAACAATTTCCATTAAATTTCTAACTGCGCCCCCTAGCGGTATCTACCGAGCACTACTAGCCCCTAAAAAAAGCCTTTAGAAGGTGTATGGAAGTACAGTTTCCATCCGTCACCGACGATCGAGTGCGAAAATCATACCTGACCCTCTGGTGACAGATCAGCGGATAGTAACGGTCAGGAGAAACCGCCAGGGGCCGCATCTAGAAAATGTATGGGCATTGTTCCCGTCGACTAGGCTATCGTCACCATGACAATCGTACGCAAACTCGTACTAGACCCCCAGTTAAACCTTACAAAATTAATATCACTAAGTACTTACATATATAATTATTATAATGTCTCCATTTCTACCAACAGCAAGCCGCGAAAACGAAGGTGACTCCCGCGGCTACCGCTCAGCGGAGGAGCAGGCCAGAGAGCTGGCGCGCTCCATCAGACGGGAGGTCGCCAAGCTGGCTGACAAATGGAACACCTTGGTGGACCGGAGCGACGCCTGGGGAAGGTGTCTGGATGACGCTGTACAGGTAAGATTAGATCAAAAGCGCCACCTAACGGAGTGTTGCGATCGATAGAGACCGCTAGGGGGCGCATTTAGAAAATGTATGGAAATTGTTCCCGTCGACTAGCTATCGTCGATCGTGACGATCGAGTGCAAACTCGGACTAGACCCTCAGAGCTTGCCTTAATTACATAGGTACCTACTCGCAATAATTGACTTACTTTAAGGTATTACCTAGTATTACCTCTGTTATTCTTTGACGTTTCAACTGGCTTGCAACAGTCATGGTCCATAATTACATTGGGCTGCATAGCCAAAGATGAACTAAGTTGATTAAATTTAGATTTTTTTAACTCACTTCGAAGAAAGTAGTAGTTTATTTCATTTAATATTAGATCCGAAGAATTTTAGAGACGGATGATTTTTACAAATAAAACTATGTTTTATAGTAAATCGGATTCTGTTTGAATAAAGCAATTAGTTTTGTAATTGATAAACTAAATAAGCAATGACAGTAGGTAAATATAATCTTTAAGCCAGCGCCATCTTCAATTTCCAATGCGCAAATACCAGCGCCAAATGCGCAAGCTTCTAATCGAAGACGAAAGCTATTCTTTTGGTAGTAAGCACTTTCTAACACAGATGGCGCTGTACTAAACTTTTGACATAACCTAAACATTTTTGTCAAGACCTCATTCAATCAGCTGTTGAGCCGGATATCCGGCTTAAGTGAATAGAACAAGATTGAGATATTGATGTCGGTATGTTTATTCTGTAATTTATATGCCAGACCACGTTTACATTTTACTTGTTGGTACTGAATATTCATTCATAAAGTCTCAAATGCGGTCATACAAAAGAGTTTCGTTTGTCGGTCGACTGAGAAATAGCCGGTTAAATTCTACGCGCAATTTCCTTGGTAGAGTTCGATGGTTATTCCAGACACACATAGGATCTACCGTTTTATCTACATGAGAGCTATAGATACCTGCTTCTATAATATTAGGTATAAGTAGGTACTGTGTAGATAAATATCGACTTAAATTATTTGTAAATTGTTGATGACGAATATCTTATTCGTCAATTGTAGTATAGATTGTTCGATTGCTAGGCAAAGGCTTTTTCTCACGTGCCAGGTACCGATGCGTAGCAGTCCCTTCGTCTTTCCACTAGGCATTTTATAAGTTATTCAAAGGAGTGGACGCAGTAACATTATTTTTCCTTCATGAGCAAATGTATATTATTTTATTATTTAACCATATAATTCAGTACATCTAAAAGCTTCAAATCCTAAACAAGATAGTCCCTACTCATATATAACATAACGTGTGTACCTATGTCTGTATGTATTGTGTTGAAATAAAGCAGGAGCAACACAATAGCAACTAATGGTCGGCGCCAGATCGCGGCGCGCCCTAAATAACAACGACTCAATCAACTATGCATTGCTAAAACATCACGCGTGTAAGTGCAGCTGGATATGGCTTGTTAATTTTTTACAAGCATATAGCAGCATATATTAGTGGAGAGACCAACGGATTTTTATGTAGAGTCTTAGGTTCAAATCGACGGCAACAGACTTTTCGAAGTGATCCGCGAATTAAATTGTTTTGTATTTAGAGCACGCTAAGCCGTCAGTACTGGCTGTCATAAAGATGACAGTCGTTATGGGGAGAGGAGAGAATAAACTGACTCTAGCCTAATCATATTTTGTCCATTGTGGTTAGACTACTAGGCGGACCCTGGACTCGAAAACAAGAAGTCTTGGATACAACTGGGAAAACGATAGGACCATGATGATAATTTGCCTTAGTAGCCTTTTACAACACCCATCATCCTCCTAGCGTTATCCCAGTTTCAACCTGGGGTCAGCTTACTAGTCTGATTTGGCTGAATATTAGCTTTTCCACGGAGCGCGACTGCCTGAAGGGATACCAATATTCCATGGTTGAGACTGGTGTCAGTTTATTTTAGAAGCTACTGACGCCCTGTAACAACTGTTAAAGATCATCAAGACAACCGGGACCGACGCGACGACGGCTTAACGTGCTCTCCGAGGCACAGGACAAGCGATAATTGATAATTCAATACGCACATAACTCCGAAAAGTCATTGGTGCGCGCTGTGTATTCGAACCCGATACCCTCTGCATGGCAGTCTGTTGGTATCTCCACTAGGCTATCGCTGCCTTTTACAACAACCACGGTGAGGAATAGATTAGTTAGTGACACTTTGAATTCTTATTCCGTCATCACAGGATTCAAGATCAACTCTATTGCTTATTCTAATAGACTAACGGTCGGTTTCAATTCAATATTCGACATAATTATCTATCGATTTGGCTACTAGAGATACATATTTGACATTTAAGCTCCATACAAACAGTATGAAATATTTCATCCATGGATGAAATCCAAATCAAATCAAATCAAATCAATTTTAATATTATTGCAAATATGGGTACATTATAAGATGATACATGTGTATTACTTATTATAGTTGCATATGACATATTTTACCATTGTGGTGTGCAAAGTTTATAGTATTGTAAAATTATTAAATGTCACACAAATTATAAATGTCATGCAATTATTAGTATTACATACATACATAGGTACCTACATATACGCCTTTTTCCCGGCGGGGTAGGCAGAGACAGCAGAACGCCACTTGCTTCTATCAAACCTCACGCGCTTAATGCACAATACATGAAATTTAAATACAATTTATAAGCTAACTCATAAATTATTGTATAAATCAACTTTGGTATCTACTTAAATAATCTGTTACATTGTAAGATGCATTGGTATACAAGAATTTTGTTTGTCTGTTATATTTTTTGGTAAGTGGTTGTATATTCGTGGTGCCATACATAGAATACTTCCATGGATCCATGGATAGATCAAATATTAAAACTGGCCGTTAGTGCACCGTTCGTCAGTTAGTCTGAAGATATTTATCTGAGCATGTAAGCCACTTCCAGCGCATGTATGTGATGTATGAGGTGTGTTCGTCAATGCAGACTGCGCTCGGCGATACGATCGCTATGTGCCCGGGTGGGCTCGCTATTATCTTTGTCACACGTATAACATTACGCGTATACATACAAATATAACACAGAGTATTGAAGTAAGATTACTATAGGAAAACTAAACTCAAAACTATTTATCTAATACGTGCCCGCAGCTGCAAAATAAAATGGGCTCCATTTTATTATTTTTATATAATTGCTCGTTGCATCAAACGTTCTTCTTAAAGCACTCCTACGCTCGTCAAGGAACATACATGCCGAATTTATGCTTCTTGCTGCCAGTAGTTTCGCATGTAAGTTCTCTGTCAGTCAGTCAGTAACACAAGAATTTTAAACATACAGATCGATGGTATTGTCCAACTTACACTGCCCAATATCCCACTCAAATCCTCGCAATTCACCCACATTCCATCCAGCTCAAATACTACCCACAAAGCTATAGAGTCATTCCACCGGTCTAGCAGGCCGTCACACGGGTGCTTCAACACAAAGGCCTCACAGACCGCTACCAGCATTGTTTCATGTACTCCACAAGTGCAGACAGCGGGATTGACGCCCGTTCGTGTATTAAATATAATTGTCCAATGCATCGGGTTTAGGAATGTGCATTTTCGATAGGCTAGTTGCCTAAACAATTTAAAAGGCGTTTATCAATGTTAGACATACTTTTATACTAGCGACCCGCCCCGGCTTCGCACGGGTGCAATGCTTATTAGGCATGTAATAAACATATAAACATGCCTCTTGAATCACTCTATCTATTAAAAAAAACCGCTTCAAAATCCGTTGCGTAGTTTTAAAAAGATTTGAGCATACATAGGAACAGACAGACAGAAGATAGACTTTGTTTTATACTATGTAGTGATAACGAGTTTATAACGCGTAATGTTTTCAAAATAAAGTTTATTCTTTCTTTCTCTTAGCGTTATCCCAGTTTCAGTCTGGGATCCGCTTTCTTGTCTAACCGGATTCTGGCCGAATATTAGCTTTTCCACGGAGCGACTGCCTGTCTGACCTCCGCAACCCGAAGGGATAGCGATATTCCATGGTTTAAACTAGTGTCACTTTATTTAGAAGGTAGGTACTGACGCCCTGTAACGACTGTCAAAGATCTTCATGACAACCGGGACCGACGGCTTAACGTGCTCTCCGAGGCACGGGACAAGCGATAATTAACAATTCAATACGCACATAATCCGAAAAGTCATTGGTGCGCGCCGTGGATTCGAACCTGATACCCTCTGCATGGCAGTCTGTTGGTATATCCACTCGGCTAATCAAAATAAAGTTAATGTCAATTCAAAATAAAGTTAATGAAATACTTTAATTACTTATTTTCAAAACATAAGCGATAGTTTAAAAGTATTCAATATCTTCTTTCCGTGTGAGTGTGTGGCCATCTCTGGTATCGGAGATTTCAGATTGCCCAAAGGCCCTCCGACATGGCCTAACGATCCTTATCCTGAGAAAAGAACCGGGACCGACAGCTTTACGTGCCCTCCGAAGTGGTAGCGCTCTGATGTAAATGCCACACACGGTCACCCATCCAAATAGCGACCTATACACGCGTTGCTTAACTTTGCCAATCTACTACGAATGGCGAGCCAAATCTCGCTAAAAGATTTTTACAATTATAGTTTTCGATGTACTAAATATCTATTGTGAATAGAAAAACAACGAAATAATTACTTTCAATTTTATATTTTATTGATGATGATTTACAGTATTTTTTTTATAGACTCACGCCTGTATCACCGAAGGGGTAGACAGAGGCGTAATATTACACCCACATTTTGCCATGAATTTTTAGGTCCCACGTAATAGGGGACGAGCCTATTGCCGTTACCGGGCACATCACCAGACTCCGTGCTGCTACTGAGAATTCGGAAAAACCCAGTAACACTTAACAAAAACCCAGTATTTACTGCAAAGATAAATCAAAATCTATTTAATAATAAACAAGAGTATATACCAACTCAGTATTCACATAGGTAGGTACATTTCACACACTTTCATAACAATACCAGAATTATGCTCGTTCGTGTATTAAGCTTAATTGACCAATGAATTGCTTTTAGGAATGTGCATTTTGAATCATTGTATTTCCGATTGGGTATGCCTGCAATGCGATACTTCTGAGCAATTTAATTGTAAATAAAATGTTATATTTTTCGACTGGCTTGTTGGTCTGGTTTGTGATACAAGTCGTGGATTCGATACCCACTTTGGATAGATCTTTGTGTACCAAAGACAATGAATTTTCTGTGCCTGGGTGTCAAATCAAAACAACATGTATAGTTATCTGTTGTCTGATTATTTTTTTTTATAAATTCTACTCCCGCACATACAAAAGAAATAAATCCTGCGTCCCGAGCGACGTTACAAACATTCACAAACAATAAGTGCAGACTCGAAACAACAAGTTGTGCTCGACAAAGTAAATTTACCGTATGGGAATCCAACCTACAACACACGGTAAAGTGGCAACCAGTGAGCGTTTAAACAACTAAACCATTCGTGCAGTCAAATACCGCCGAATTCCATACCCTCAGTATCCATAATATGGATTTGGAGAGATGCACATTAAATTTGACATAAGATCCATACAAAATATTTCAAAAAAGTAACTATGATATCTATCCATTGATAGCTCATGTATTGGGACCGGCCTTTAGACTTTTTTTATTTTTTTTATAGTCTCACGCCTGTATCCCCGAAGGGGTAGGCAGAGGTGTAAATATTACACCCACATTTCGCCATGATTTTTTAGGTCCCACGTAATAGGGGGTGAGCCTATTGCCGTACCGGGCACATTACCAGACTCCGTGCTGCTACTGAGAATTTCCTAACAGAGAAACCCAATAACACTTTGCCCGACCCGGGAATCGAACCCGAGACCACCCAATCCTACGCGCACATTTATGCCGCGAGATCATATGTATCTCCAAATGCATGGACAGATCATGTCTAATACATGGTCTATCCATGACCGGTCGTTAGACTATGCTCGAATTAATAGACAATCTACATAAACTTATAGATACAATAGCTATGTATGTTTGTTTAGAACTCGGGGCGAGTGGCCGCCATTGTAATTAAAATAGTTTCAGTGATTTATCGCGCCGGCGCGCGGCGTCGAACCCGCAACCGTCTGATGGCATGTTTGCACATGTACTTTGTTACTAGATATATCTGATGGAAATTTTATTGAAACAGTTTTAAAAAAAAACAAGTTATTAATTATAATATAAGTATACATAGGTTTATAGTATAGTCCTTAATAATATAATAATATGTGAAATTAATGATAAAAAATCGAAGAAGCGGCGGTAGCCCAGTAGTGTACGTAACGGACTGCTGATACGATGGTCTCGGGTTCGATCCCCAGGTACCTTAGGCACACACCTCTGAGTTTTCTAAGTTATGGGTATATTAAAAGTGTTAATTATCGCTCGCTTAATAATGTGCCTGATAGATTCTGATGGCAATAGGCTCGCCCCATATTACATTGGGACCGAAACATAACAGGCGAAGTGTGGGTGTGCAATACACCTCTGCCTACCCCTTCGGAGATTAAAGGCGTGAAGTTATGTTATTATGTTATAAAAAAAATCAGATTATCAATTTGGAGCTCCGCAATATTATGTATACAAAGCAAAGCGTTACTACCCCACTATTTTCTTAAGTATGGCTTAAACTAAAGTCAGCATATTCAAGGGTAGTACTTCCCCCATGCCAGCGACGCCGTAAAGGTTCGACGTGCTCTCCGAAGCAAGTGGCACGTGAAATTAACAATGTAATGCTCATAACCTTGAAAAGTATTGGTGCGCGCCGTGGATTTGAACCCGATACCCTCTGCAGTAGCAGCTAATCCTATCATCATCATCATCATCATCATCAGCCTGCAAGAATCCACTGCTGGATATAGGCCTATCCAATGGCACGCCACTGAGCCCGATTTTCGGCTTTTCGTGTCCAGCCGCTACCAGCCACTTTGCGTATATCGTCACTCCACCTAGCAGGAGGGCGTCCTACTCTACGTTTGCCAAGGCGCGGTCTCCACTCTATAACACGACTACTCCAACGGTTATCGGTTCTTCGACAAATGTCGGCCACTGCCACTTCAGCCTGCTAATTCTTTGAGCTATGTCGATTACCTTAGTTCTCTGTTAGATCACTTTATTACGAATTCGATCCTTCAGAGAAACTCCGAGCATAACATAACTTCACGCCTTCATCTCCCGCTAATCCTATATCGTAGCTCAAAAGAAATAAAAACAATATCTCGAAGCCAGTTCTCCAAACAACCAAGTCTAAACAGTCGTAACGAGAAATATCTAATCCGAGTCGGAGAACTATCGACACAATTCGAGTGCATAGGTATAGTACAGGCACAGCACTAATCCTCTGCATATCGGGTTGCTTAGCATTTTGTCGATAACAATGCACGGCGGTTCGTTATCGACGTCGTTATGCGACCACTTGCGATGAGTGCTAGAGATGGGACACGAAACATCGATAAAAAATATTGTGACTCTTTTCAAGTGTGTGCTTTCAATATAGATTCGGCTGAGTGCCAATTGGTTGGAGATATTGTACGAATTCGTGGCATTCCGGTTTTGTTGAAGAGGCCTGTCGAATTCAGTTTCTACAACAGTGTGCATTTATATCCATATTTTTTTAGCACTAATGACTGTCATATGCAATCTAATGATTACTCTTCTATTAAAATAACTGTTATAGCTCGGTACTATTTGGAGATAATAACTACTATTATGGAATTGAAATATAGAGTATTGTGACTTTTAATGAGTAACAAATTGGTTTCATTACTAAAAAGATTTTTAAATGTTTAAATCCATTGATTTTAGTGAAACATGATACATAAAACCTTTAAAGGAACTGTACGTATCTTATTACTATGATCTTACACTGAGTCTCATAATTTAATACAAATATTACATTCAGGTAGTACAAACTAGGCAAAACTTAATGTTTTTTACCTAGTAGTGTAAAAACAAAAGAAAATACGTGCCCAATTTCAATCGAGCAAATTCTTCCATTTATCAAATTGGAAAAACAGGTGTACAATGACCCACATTCGTTATTTTCAATGACTCGTCGACTTTATGGGTGGTTCAAAAGTATCGATATCGATGAAAATAATTAATGCAGTGACATCACTACATAAAAGATTCGCAGAGGCGAGCTCGTTAGCACTACGATCGGTTCAATCCGTTACAAATTGTAATATTTTTTTGTTTGTTGTGTCTATTTTACATAATGCCCCATCTACAATGTCGATATCGATATAATCGTTTTTTAATTACTACACCAGATGTTCTTTACATCTTGTAGTGTTATCCTTAAATATATTTAGGCGTTTTATTTGTATATCTGATCAGAATTTCTGAACAGTAAAATTCGATAACCCAACTTATGTTGTTGGTATTTAGCTAATTAGTGGTAGTAGAGCCTTGCTGATTTCAGCATGAATGGGCCGGCTCGACCGGGAAGTACTACCCTCTCACAGAAAATTGACGTAAAATAACAGTACCTTCGTTCGGTGAGTGAGAGTGCCGGAGGCCCTATCCCCTATCCCTTCTCCCTGATCCCACTCCTCATCCTATCCCTTTTCCCAACCCCAAGGGGCGGCAACGCACTTGTGACTCCTGTGGTGTTGCTTGTGTCCATGGGCAGCGGTAATTGCTTACCATCAGGCTATCCGTCTGCTCGTTTGCCGCCTATTATCATTAACCCCTTGTATGCCGGAACGCAGATCTACGCGAGACACAATAGCTTTTTAATTGTGTCTGGTATTCCGGCATACAAGAGGTTAAAAAACAAAATATATCTGGTGTTATTTTTGTTTTATTGAGGAGTGGAAGGCTAATGGTCAATTTTTCATAATGCCCAGTTTTGATTGAAAGCCACTTCATTACTGTATTTTACTTAAAAATTAAACCAGAGATAGCTAACTGTCCTGAAAATTGGACGGGCGGCAAGTAAAGCACATTTTCTCGTAATCTAAACACACATCTAATGAGAGTTAGCTCAGAGTTTCTAACCTCTGAATTCACAAGTACAAAGTTATAAATTGTAAAGGTATTTAACTAGAAATCCAAATATTTATCTACCTACCCTCTATACAAACGAAAACTTGTTATTCCAACAATATTCAGCTTCCAACATCGACGTTCATGTCGGTATATGAATGCCCGGCATTATAAATTCAATTGTATGCTATCTGTGGTTCGCTAGCCGCCATATTTCACTGCCTGTCGTTTATTTTTTATTTGTGAAAAATTGTATTTGTTGGTTTTAAGTGCAGTGTAGAAAATAAAAATGGTTAGAGACTGCTTGTTTGTTACCGAGTTTTATTGCCGCTTAACGAATATATTTGTATAACTTCCGCTTGTATTGTATTTTCATGAAAAATATGACATGGTTAAAAAAGAGAAATTCTCATATTTCATAAATTAATATTCTACGTGTCAGTTTGGCCATTCAGTAGGGTAAGCAGGGGGAATGGCGTTCACTTAAGGAAATCTTTATTTATTTTTTTAATTTTTGAATATAAATCAAAATTGAGAAAAGTATCAAAGTCTTTAACTATCGAGTAACATACAATTCAATAACAAAAGCATAAATCTATGACCTACTACTAGTAGGAAAACATAAAAAAGAAACATGTTTGAGCGTCATTCCCCCAGACTTTGGGTAATGCCGCTCAGGGGACGGGGTAACAACTTTCACACATTTTGTTTAGGAATATAATTGGGAAGACACATTTTACTTAAACAAATATTAATGAGATCAACCTTATACAATAAAAGTTAAGTCTACAATCACAAACTAGTATCAATTACCCTCATTTGTACTTAATATTAGAATATTCCAATTTAACAAATATAGTAAACTCTTCAAAATTAAATAAACTTCAATTATTATTGTGTTCTTTTCACTAGCTTGTCCTGTCCCACTACTGGGCAATTACTATTATAACATAATATAAAATAATAATAAAAATTAGAGGTAAAACAAATTAGTGAACACATAAATCAGATATATCTCCATCCGGCGAAGCCCACCTTGAACATATAGCGTGGGCCCACATTGCACGGATGGTGCAGCATCAAATTCTTCGCAGATAATATACATTTGTTAATTTTTTTATCGTCCACCTTCATTTCGTCGACCTAGCTTTAGGTTGTTCAAGTTGTCATTTTTTTGTCGATTTCTCAAAGTAGTAAATAGTATGTTAAATTGTTTTGCGGCTTTTCTTTTGGATGAACCTCCTTCAATCGCACTTTTAGCTGCTTTAAGGTCTGCTTCGGACCAAGCCGCTTTAGTGGTGGTCCTTTCACGATTTCTTGGCATATCTACAAGAGTAAAAATAAAGTTACTAAGGAGTAATGGCGCTCAGGTGAGCGGTATAACCCCAAACGGTGGTTTTGTAATAAATTTAAAAAAGTTTTGCACTTTTGTTGACAATTGATTACATTAATACAAAATAGAATAGTTTTATGGCCAGAAAAGTAAAATTAATAATTAAATAAACATTTGAATCTTGGACTTACCGACAAAAACAAATAACCAAAAATTACATCGACGCAGCCGCAAACAAAGAAACGCGCTTCACTGTCGAACGACGCGAGCTCACTGTCAGTTTGAATCGTTGCCTATTTGAGGCGCTTCCGTAGCGCCCCTCACTCAACACTCGTGTTGCTACGTGCCGTTTTGACAGAGATACAGAGGTGCGCGGCATTACCCTTTGCGCGCCATTACCCCTGCTTACCCTACTTTTTTACCGACAAAAACGATTCGCTAGTTTCTCATGAATTTAATAAAAAGGTTGGTGCAAAGCAACACTAGTGCAAACAGAAGATAGATTTCTGTCAAGTTTGTTAAAATGGCGTGCCAGGTTTGTTTCTAGGAGGCACTAGTTGAGCCATGTTTTGGACAGAGTATTACTGCACGTGCTTGTAGCGCCATCTGTTCTTAGCTTAACATTATATTTCTTATAGATTATTGGAAATATAACGCCAATGAAAGCTCATCTCTTCAGGAAGCCATCCATTGTATACAGTGGATGGCTTTATATAGCAAACATTTTTTGGTTCGCCTGAGCGTCGGGAGATTTTTTAGACACTTAAAAAATATCTGCTCTGACTGCCTCCGTGGTCCAGTGGATAGCGTATGCGACTGCTGATCAGAGGTCTCAGGTTCGATTCCCGGGTCGGGCAAAATTGTTGCCGAATGCCAAATAGGTAGGTACTCAGTAGCAGCCCGGAGTCTGGTGATGTGCCCGGTAACGGCAATAGGCTCGCCCCCTATTACGTGGGACCTAAAAAATCATGGCGAAATGTGGGTGTAATATAATACACCTCTGCCTACCCCTTCGGGGATACAGGCGTGAGACTATAAATAAAAAAAAATAAAAAAACATATCTGCGCCTTCAGACAATTTTTACCAATAGCACCGCAACACATGTCATGCTATGTAAATGTATAGCAATAGGTACATCATTCGCTGTCGAATTTCAAGTTTAGTTGTAGACTTAGGTAAACGTCTATAACGGTCAGTTCTAATATTTGATCTATCGAAAGATTTCGCTACGAGGGATGCATATTTGACATATTTTATATTAGTTTAAGTCAATATGTATCTTTATAAGCCAAACACTGATAGATTAAGGTAGAAGAGCCTTGCAGATTTCAGCATAAACGGCCCGCCGCGCCGGCGCCGGCTCGACTGGGGAAGTAGGGTAAATACGCTAAATGTCGGCCACCTTACGGTTTTTCTGTTTTGGGATCGGTCTGGCACCATCAATTTGCAACAAAAGGACAGCTTCCGATGCGGTTTTGGATACTTTGATAAATCTATTTCATGTTTATGGGCATAAGATTGACATTTCTACTACAAGGAAAAAGTTCTAAGGTTTAGTTGCGTCGAGAACGAAAAAACCCTAAAGTCGGCCATTCACGGCCCATGGTCGGTCGCGTTTTTCCCAAATGTCGGCCGGGTATAGGATGTTTTAAATTAAGACTGACAAATATTATTAATATGATTTATTTTGGCAGGAGTCTCACTAAGTATACGTTATTAATCGTTATTGGTTTAATAGTAGGTAAAGTATTTTTTTATTTGCACTTAAATAATGTTAGGTATTACAATTTTTATCCAAGTAAACATCACAATAATTATAATTAGGTCTGGATGTCTTTTCAAAAATAATTCATACCATTTTTGGCCCGGAGTATCATCATTGAATAGATTTTGCCTGATTTCGGCTTTCATATTTTTTTACACTATTAATTAAATCTGTTTTTTTTTCTTGGGAAACCGCACTTCGCGAGTTGTATTAGCCATTGAACTAGTATTTCTTCTTTGGCTGGATTCAAAACCGAAGGACGTCCCGTTTTAAATGTATGTATGCTGGTCTATGAGACCAGCCAATCTATCCTGCAACGTCGTCGTTCGCGGGACGCCAAATAGTTTAGAGGCTGCACAAATGGGCATTCCATTATTTATTTCCTCAAGTGCTTCCTTTATTTTTGTGCGATCGTAACTGCATAATTTTCTTTGTTTTCGTGAAGGCCCTGGATCTCCCTGCTGTCATTATAGTATCTTAAATTAAAAGCATTAATTCTAAGGGCAGCTTTTTGTGACATGCAGGTTAATTAATGAATGAAATATTCACGGCCAACCATTTATATTTTTTAAGCTAATTACCATGGGTTAAGGTAGCAAGTTCCAAAGAGCAATGTATATCTTATATTCCCATACCATAATAAGCTACCATAAATGTTTTCAATAATATCAACTCCTACATTTAAACTTAACTCTTTATAATTATTATTAATAAATCAATGTATAATAAATATTTTATTTTGAGAAAATAAGAAAAAGTAATCAGCCTGTATAGTTGGGCTCGAATTCGAGGCTGGTCGACATTACGATCTTTAATGTTTCTAAAGCCGGCCCCTATTTCGGGTACATTATTTCTCGAGTTTCAACTAATATCACCCCGGCCGGTATTTGGCGATTAAACGTAAAATAGATTTATTTGCCTATATGCGTTGCAAATTCTCTTATTAAGCCAATGGAATAAGTACAATTTAAATTTATAAAACAGACTGCATTTACTTTAAGTCGGCCACGGCCGAGAATCCGGTTTTAATTCAAAATTGGTATTCTATTGGCGGCCTCCTATTTTCCCTTTAAAACAATACGTAAAACATTGGAAAAGCTATCTCAAAATGTAGTAAAAATCACTAATTACTGATAATAAAGCTTAAAACAAAAAAAAGGAATGTCTGACCGTTCTAATATCAATCCCCGAAGTGTGGGTATTCACAGCAAGTAAGGTACTTTTAATATAAAATTGACGCTTCGACGGCGCAATCGCTACTGACGCTCAGTGTGCGAAGAGTGAGTGGCGTAATCGGAAAGTAACGGTTTGTACATATAGAGCATGAACTAAGGTTGTAATTCGAGTGGCAAATTTGTCACTTCATTACGTTTTAAATGAACGCAAGCTAAAAATGTGCAGACGGCCGAAGTTTGGGGGGTGGCCGACGTTTAGCGTATTTACCCTACTACCTTCTCACAGAAAATCGACGCAAAGTAACAGTATGTAGGTACCTAAACTGTTGCGTTTCGTTCGGTGAGTGAGAGTGCCGTAGGCCCTATCCCCTATTCCTTTTCCCTCAACCAACTCCTCATCCTATCCCTTTTGCATAACCCGAGGGGCGGCAACGCTTTTGTGACTCATGCGGTTTGCTTGTGTCCATGGGCGGCGGTAATTGCTTACCATCAGGCGATCCGTCTGCTCGTTTGCCGCCTATTTCTATAAAAAAAATATCAAATATTGGTACCTACCAGCCATAAAGCGACAGTCATTTCAGTATAAAAAAAAACATTAAAAATCCATTCTCAAATTCACAATTTCGCACAGTAAGCTCTAATGTAGAGTATATTTTTGAAGCGTGGTGTCATTACGTGTGCACAACGCACACACACGCTTCTCCTTATAATGTATGCGGGCGCACGGTTCGTCACTGTTCGTAGATTAGTGAGGCCATAAGCCTTGATTAAAGCTGGACATGTCCCGGCTTGTTGTTATACAGATTTTTGTTGAATGGGCTGTCTTATGATTCGTGTTGACGGATATGCTTTTATTGATGGTGTGTCGTTTACGTGACTTGGTTTATAGGTACTTATGTGGTTCACTGCAGTTAGTTGGTCCAATCTTAGGTGTTGAGTATTTAAATTTGATCACACAGAATAATTTAGAGAGTCTTAAAAGCGTTAACTTAACTTAAAAAGGTATAAATACCTATTTGTTTCCGACGTTTCGCTCATCTTGCACCGAGCGTGGTCGCGGTGAGACTCTCCGCTGACCACGCTCAATTATTACACGCTTATTATTTTGTATGCTGTATACAAATCGCAAAAGTTTAAAAACGATTATTTAAATTTGATTTTGAAAATTGCGATTTTTAAGGATTTATGACACTTTTGTGGCAATTGTCTTTAAAAAATAACTGTTTCTTTTGGGTTAGGCAAAGGCTCAAGTTTTTTTTAGTCTTGTTGATAGCAAACCGACTTCAAAACGGTTAGTCAACTCCTATTGAAGTTTGCTTGCCAGCTTCTAAATGGTTCGTTATCAAAAGTGAGACTTTAAAAGAATTTTAGTCTCATACGATGTGTAAACTTTACCTACGTAGGTCTAATTTCGCGACGAAAAATAAATAGTATAACCAAACAGCACCGTTTCATTCAGGCATCAAACCTGCCTCGCAATTTACTTGCCAAATTTTCTGCCAAGGGCCGAACATTCCAACAATCAATATTAACAAAATTAAACGCTCTGTCTTTCCAACCACTCCCCACTATTCCCCAAATTGTCCTAATTGTTCATTTTACCTGGCAACCCTGTTCAAACCTAACTAAACCCAACGGGCGTGACTGCGCAACGATTTTTTTGGACAGGCATGCTTTATATAATATCTAAAATACCTTAATTGATATACGCTGTTGTGACAAGTTCAGTGGTCTGTTTTGATGCTGATATCATTTTATGGTGAACAGTGAAGAGCTGAGGTATTAAAAATATACATACTTTTTTATTTAAAATGCTGACGATCTGTATTCAAGTATACATGTATAGCAGATATTGGTTGGACGCTGGACGTTGCTTTTATTGTACGATCCTGTTACAAATATGAACGCGCGAATAATATCCTTACTTACTATGGTCTTGCCCTCTTTACAAGGAATTGCCTAAGAAACTCCTGAAGAAGACATCTTCTTCCTGTTTTACGTACCCATTTGTTTCTGCGCACGATTAGTCAAGCATAATTGCCTTGCTAACGTCCACAAGAGTGTTGAATCTAACGGATATACTTATACTTAATTTTATAATTATTGTTATAAGCATTAAAGATAACCTGAAGTAGTGAATTTATATTTTCCAGCGAAAATGATCGATGTACAGTTTTTTATTGTTGTTTTTACTCGAGTACGTGCCTACCGGTTTTTACTAAAACTGTTTTTTCCAAATAGAAGAGTTGAACGTTTCTAAGTATGTAAAGCCGTGCAGAATAAGCACTCCAAAGTTTGTACTTCATAGAACTGATAGATTGATAGAAGATAGAACTGATAGATACTGAAAATAATAGGTAGAGTACCTACAGATCAGTATTTGTTTAGACCACACGTCAATTTTGGAGATACGACAAGGTGTCTTCGAATTTAATGAATAATATTTGTCGTATACTTTAATTAATTACCTATTATCGCTGTCAAACTCTTCAATCTAACATCGATCTCAAGCAAACCCTGGATCGAAACCAAGTTATCAATTTGAAAACCTATCTGCGTAATCTTTATTGCCAAATTAAAAACTCAAATAAAAAGTCAATTTAATAAACATTTCATAAACCCTAAACTTGTGTAAAAGCCAAAAACAAATTTGTACCAATATTTGTGGTTGACCAACTGCATTTATAACTCGGACGAAATTAATTATTTTTGGATATGATAACCTTTATAATTTCAACTTTATTATAAACGATTAAGGTTGAAAATCATTTAGCTAGCGCTTATAACATTTTTCGCTGTATTTCCTCCGTTGAAATGTTATTGAAATAAATCGTTCTGTGGTCTCCGCTTTGCGCTGTATTTTTGCCGAAAATACGCGAAGTTTTGTTTTTATTTTTTTTAAAGTGCTTGTGACACTCTACCATTATCTATGGCGCAGGACGGAAACTTTCATGGAGGCAACTTGGTCTGTAGGAGGTAGTTTTTAATTTATTATGTCTGAACAGTTGCGCCATGTGTTATAAGATATTCTAGCAGTTTTGTGTTTATAATATCTCGCTTTTAAAACTGTTTGCCTGTGTTTCTGATTTCGTTTATATCAGCAAATTTTCTCTCTATCTCCCTGATTGTTGTTCTTCCTTTATTTTGCTTCTCCATGATTGTACGTATTTCTTGGATGTATTTCTTTGGTAAAACTTCTGTCTATTGATAGATACCAAAAGTATCATCCTCGTGTTACCTCGGTTACACATTCGACTTTAAGTCCTAGATCCACCATTTGGTCTAACCACAATAAGTATACGCTTTTCGACTAACGTTTGACCACTGCAGTCCAAAAGCATAGCTATATTCTTAACTTTAAACCAGTGTCAGGTTATTGAAGAATAATGTACCAGATTAAGATCGATGCGATCGACTGGCTCGGTGGTATAAATGTGCACGTGGGATTCAATCAGCATGGGTCAATAGCAGCGCGGAGTCTGGTGATGTGCCCGGTAACGGCAATAGGCTCGCCCCCTATTACGTGGGACCTAAAAATTCGTGGCGAAATGTGGATGTGATATTACACCTCTGCCTACCCCTTAGGGGATACAGGCGTGAGATTAATGTCTTAATGTGCTGTCCAAAGCAAGAGAGACAACAGTTTTATTAACAACCGTGTGAATGATTTTTTTGTTGGAAATTTTCTTTATTTTCTTTCATCTGGACATTCTGAATTGTTAGGCTTTTGTATTAGGTACAAAGGCGGCGATAGCCGAGTGGATATACCAACAGACTGCCATGCAGAGGGTATCGGGTTCGAATCCACGGCGCACACCAATGACTTTTCGGAGTTATGTGCGTATTGAATGGCAATTATCGCTTGTCCCGTGCCTCGGAAAGCACGTTAAGTCGTCGGTCCCGGTTGTCATGAAGATCTTTGACAGCCGTTACAGGGCGTCAGTACCTTCTAAACGAACTGACACTAGTCTAAACCATGGAATATCGCTATCCCTTCGGGTTGCGGAGGTCAGACAGGCAGTCGCTCCGTGGAAAAGCTAATATTCAGCCAAATCCGGTTAGACTAGAAAGCGGACCTCGGATTGAAACTGGGATAATGCTAAGAGGATGATGATGATGATGTATATCAAGAGCAGTTTGCCATGATCATGGTTGTGAAGGCTGTTTGCCATCCCGTAGCAGACCTTCAAATGATGTGTCAATTTACAAAATTGCCAAGACAATGTAACAACTTGAATTTTATTGCCATATCGTATATAAAACGATGGTTTTCAATCTAGAAATACATAAAACAGGTGTGTAGTATGTCACCAAATGGTTGGTTGTAAAATATTGTAGGACTTTCGCGAATGTAGACCAACTTTATAACCGTATAACATACAAAGTAGACTTAACGGGTTTCGCATACTGTTGTAATTTGACTAGTAGGTATGTAGCAAAATTATGATCGATGGATATTGATTTTAGATCTCGGTTTTTTGTTTGCTTAGCGATGTATTAATTAATAGTAAAACATGCTACTAAAAAGTGAATTATAAAGAACTTTCCTTTGAGTTCTATCTGTATATACATTACTAGACGTCGCCAGCGGCTTCGCCCGCGTCAATTATACATATAAACCTTCCTCTTGAATCATTATATCTATTAAAAAACCGCATTAAAATCCGTTGCGTAGTTTTTAAGATTTAAGCATACATAGGGACAGACAGACAGAAGACAGTTTTCAGAGCACATGTTTTTTTTTAATTAACTTTTTCTGCCCTATCCCGTGGGGATTTCAGGAAATCCCTTGTTAGTGCACCCTTACAGTCCCCAAGGAACATATTCAGCTCCCTGCGCCCAATAGTTTTGGCTATATATAAATTCCCGGGGTCGCGAAGAAATGGTTAAATAAGAAAAGTGCGGGCGTGCTACGGGGATCCTCTAGTATAGCTTATTGAATAGATTGAATGTCTGTAAAGACTCCCTCGACTCAAAACTTATTATTAGTACCGAAATTATCGGGCTGTATGATGTTATTTTTTTATAGACTCACGCCTGTATCCCCGAAGAGGTAGGCAGAGGTGTAATATTAACCCACATTTCGCCATGAATTTTTAGGTCCAACGTAATAGGGGGCGAGCCTATTGCCGTTACCGGGCACATCATCAGACTCCGTGCTACTGAGAATTCGGAAAAACCCAGTAACACTTTTGCTAGAGCCGGGAATCGAACCCGGGACCTCCGATCAGCAGTCGCATACGCTATCCACTGGACCACGAAGGCAGTGTTTAAGAAAATAAGCATTCTATAAGTAACATAGTAACTATATTAACTATATGTATTGTTTGAAGTGTTCCGCTTGTACAATTGGTGCAGTACATTTTAGCGCACAAGTGACAGATATATGGCAGTGCGTCGGCGCACGGGCGCCGCACGTGATTGGTGCTTTCATACTTAGGCTTGGAACACACATGTCATACTAGAAACAAAGTCCTCACCGAGTCTGTCTGTCTATTTATCCAGGTGCAGATCGGGCCTCTAAAGCCATCTCTCAAGCTCCTTCAAAGACATCAGTTTTCTTCAAAAACAAATTACATTTTGGTGTTACCTTTGATAAAACCCCAAAAAAAAAAGGCTGGATCCGCCACTGCATTTGCCTCATCGTAAAAAGTCCAGACTGCTTAACGGCTTTTCTTTTTTAATTTATTTACATTCGATCGGTTCCTCTCAGTCCGATTTTAAGTCAAAAAAATTACTTTTTACATTCACTAAAGATGTACCACGACAGTTTTTTATATATCGCACACCCAGATCAATACTGCACTATTTCAAAATAGCTCTTTTTTCACTATTGACGAAAAACCGTTATCTCAAACTACTACACAGCTATCGCTAATGTCTTAAGCATTACGTATGAAAAATACCATCCGTAACTCCAATTTATGCTTCAGTCGATTCTAAATCCCTTTGTTAAGCATAATTATGCATGTTTTGACTTAATCCCCTGTTGAGCCAAAAAAAATAGGAGAAAAGAAAGTATTATTTTGAGTTATGTTCCTTTTGCTGATGAATTCTGAAATAATGCACTATTTCTTTACAGTTTTTTTCATTCAGATTCATCAGACAACAACGATTTATTAAATATATGACCAAGAATAGGACAATTAATAATGAAATAAAACTCACAATGTTACGGAAATCAGTAGTTACATATATTTTAAATAAAGAAAGTATTGAAAATCACTCAAAATTATCTTAAACATACAACATAAGAAAATGGCTTCGTTATGGCTTTTTACTCGTAACAGTAATCATTTCTAGTCTCAATCTTAAATATTAATCAGTCTTTTGGAATAAAAGTATTAATGAATCACCGTATACTACAAGAAATCACAGGTAAACTTATACTAAGTACCTATGCCTATCTTAAAACAAAATCAAGAAATATGCTTAATAAAAAATAAATGTTATAAAAATATGCTTAGGAATTGTACCCTATTTAAGTCATTGCTACTGTTACCCCTATTCTAAACTAAGTGCAGTCTTATAATATGCATTACCATAATTAGTAGGAATTCTATTTTTTTCGATTAACTCCATAATGTCCCTTTTTTGTTTTCAGCCAAAGGTTGTTTCTCTGTATACGCTTTAACCAACAGTGGAGAAAAGCTTTGATCTTTGTAGCGCCTTGAACGATTTCGAACACACACCTTCTTAAAATCAGTCTGTTCAAACGAAGTTTTATAGAAGAAAGTGAAAGGATGTTGCTTCTCAACACGTAGTTGTTTAATGTAGTTCCATTATAATTGAATATTGTCCTCATCTACATTGAAATTATTACCCCAAGCTTCCTGAAGTACTTTAAGTTCGTAAAAATCGTTGTATGTAAGTTCCCTTAAAAGGTATGGTTTTCCCGTTTTTTGGCAGCTCGAATTAAAGATGATGATCTTCTAGGGATTACAGAAGGCCGAGATCTTTGCTTATCAGGCACAGAAAAAGTAGGATCTGTATCCGAATCATCTATGCAATCTTCTTCAGCACTATTTTCAGATGAAATAAGACCAGTTACGTGTTTATCTGATACTTGATCAGACGCTGCTATTACCGCTGAGCCCTCATCAGTCGTAGCTGCCATACATGTATTTTCTACCTGCTTTTCTGATGTTGTCACCGCCGTCGCCACATCTGTTGATACTGCCATAGATGTATTTTCTGTCTGTCTATTTAATGCTTGATCCGCTGATGCTAAAATTGCTGACAGCTCAGCGGTTGATACTGTTTCCATCGCCTTTTGGAGCAACTGGAGACCACGACCTTTCATCATCTGCCAAAATCCGATAACAAATATAATTAATTCAACAATACTGCATTATTTAAAAAAAGTATATCAATTTTTTTTCTATATAAAGAACTAATTAAAGTGTAAATGTTTATTTTAATTTAACGTGTAAGTTACAATTTGGAGTATAAAAATATGTTTAATTATGATTATTTAACAACATTAGGACATAATTTATACCTACCAACAATAGTGCATCATTTCACAGATATTTAACTTTTAGGAACAACACGGAATCATTTTAGAATAATACAAAAAATCAAACATACCTTCGCCAAAAACAGGGTGCTCTTTCGAGATAGTGTCAAATAAGTCGTTTAATCACAGCCAGTAATACCACCAAAACGGCATTAAAACGAAATAATTCACGTTAAATTTTATTACTACATTAACAACACCGCAATAACACGAAATAATGCACTGTTGCGTAAAGAATTCGCAGGTTGTTCAGGCGGCCGACAAGTTGCAACTGGCAATAGATTCCTGTTCGCGGTGTGACTTTAGCAGCGCGGCGCAAACAATAGAGTGTTAGCACACCATCTATTGGTCATTATTTTACCTATAAATACGCCTGTATTAGTGGTACGCACGGGAAATTTTTGGCTATTCAAATTTATAAAATGGTCGATTTTGAGATTTTTCGAGAAAATGCAGTGTTTTTCTGGGCGTGCGATATCTTCTTAATATATAAAATCCTTGCGTTACTTACTGACTGACAGACACTCTACAGCCGAAACTATTGGGCTCAGGAAGCTGAAATTTGACATGTATGTTCCTTGGGGACCGTAGGGGTGCACTAAGAAGGGATTTCCCGAAATTCCGACGGCATCGGCCAAAACGGGTAAATTTAAAAAAAATGCAGGCGTAGCTGCTGGCGTCCTCTAGTTTGAAAATATACCGTAAGTTGCGTACAAATTACGAATGACCTACTTAGAAAATATTGGGTACGTGTAAATTGTGCTCATACCCAGTGTGCCACCAACTTTAGTTATTAAGAAGTATAACTTATCGCCAGTTATCAACATTGTATCCACAATGTTAGCACAAAGAATCACAGTACTTTATGTGCCATAAACTAACGATATACTGCCACGTACATCTGACAATAACTCACTTCATAGAGGTAAAAAAGTTCATGGTTGGTTATGGTCTATGGATGAAACAAAAAGACGGCCTGCTGATCGGAGGTCGCGGTTTCGATTCCCGGGCAGGGCAAAAAGTGTTACTGGTTTTTTTCCGAATTCTCAATAGCAGCACGGAGTCTGGTAATGTGTCCGGTAACGGTAATAGACTCGCCCCTATAACGTGGGACCTAAAACTCATGTCGAAAAGTGGGTGTAACATTACACCTCTGCCTACTCCTTCGGACATACAGGCGTGAGTCTATAAAAAAAACTGCAATTAACTCATTTCACAGAGGTTAAAAAGTTCATGGGTATGGTTATCTATACTTTTATAGTAATATCATAAAGCTGAATAGTTTGTTTGTTTCGTTGAACCCGCTAATCTCAGAAATAATTAGTCTCATTTGAATAATTAAGTAATTTTGTTTTGGTTTGTATTTATCGAGCCAGAATTTAGGCTATTATAGCAATCTAAGGTTGCGAGATGTCGGTTGAGCGTTGAGCATAGAGAATACGTTGTACGTTTCTAAACCATAAGGAATTCCGTGATTAATAAAAGATGCGACGATAATTTTGAGTGTTCGTCTTGAATACTTGCGAAGAAATTTTATATTCGGTTCGATCTATTAATAGGAAATTTGGAGCGAAATTGTGGTTGGTGACAGTATACTGTATGTGAATGCATATTTAGCTATTCACTGTAACGTTTTCAATGGTAATAGGTAATTGGAGACCGCGCGTTTGTGCATTGCGCGGTTACTACACCCTTTTTATCTACTTAGTGCTCAGATTCCGAGCTCTAAAGCTAACAAATAAACTGATTTGATTTCATACTCTAAATTGGAATATCTTAATATATAAAATCGTTGCGTTACTTACTGTCTGACAGACACGCTACAGCCGAAACTACTGGGCGCAGGAAGCTGAAATTTGGCATGAATGTTCCTTGGGGACCGTAGGGGTGCACTAAGAAGGGATTTCCCGAAATTCCCACGGAATCGGCCAAAACGGGTAAATTTAAAGAAAATTCAGGCGTAGCTGCTGGCGTCCTCTAGTATAGAATAATAATAATTATTCTATGAAAATAAATTAATATTCATTTTGTATTTAATATTCTTTCTTTATTTACAGGTAAGAACCAAAACCATCATCCTGCATATACTACTTACTTGTCATCAAGTAAGTAACAGTTATTTATTTATAGTGCAATACTTTTACGACAATCGGTAATTAATGTTTTCCGTTACTCGCTCAAAACGTAGTTTTAGTGTTTAGTACGTTAAGAATACGCAATGAACTTCGTATAGTAATAAATAATTTTTTTGATTGCTTAATTCATAAGTCTATAAATACGTGCCAATTTAAAAAATAACTAAGTACTATGTTCAAATGCCAGCTTGCAACTTTTTGATGCCATTTCGGGTTGTTTCTCGACCAGCAACTATTTTAAAACGCAACCAGTGAACCGCACCTAAATTATTTCTCGAAACGTGAAAAAGAACCTCGAAAATTTTTACTTGCGGATCGAGGAATACCTCACACTCACAGTGCCAATCCAAAATTTATCTTAAACCCAGTTCTTTCTCCATTGTTATAATAAACTAGTAGTAGTAGTAGATAGGTACAACTAAATAATACAGGGTGTAAAAAGACCCTTAACGAAAACTAAAACACCATAATTTTTGTACCAATCATTACGAACATGTTTTTACTTCGGCATCATACCTGGGAAATTACTGGTTCAGGAGATATTGAGGATCAAAGTTACAATGCAATTTTTGTAATTAGGTACAAAATTTATGCAATTACCCCGCAAACCTACAACCTATTCTATGGATGTCCTATGCACCCTTAGATAAGTAGGTATTTCGAAAATTGCACGCGCATACTTTTAATAGCGGCTTAAAAATGTGTCTTTTTGAAAAAAGAACATTTCCCAAGTTTTATTTTTGCTTAGTATCACTTGGCATGATGTCCAAAACGAGTAGACTTCGGCTTGGTGATGGGTCTTGTGACATCCTGTATATGCCTATGCATCTACAATGATGATAATAAGAGTCCCTAGAGCTATTCAGTGTTTAGTAAGCGGACCCCAGGTTGAAACTGGGATAACGCTAAGAGAAAGAAGAAGAAGAAGAGCTATTCGGTGTTTGTACTACTTTGAATATTGCAAAGGATAATAAAATATGATATAACGGTAGTTTGCTTATGAAATGCTTTTCAGAAAAATACATTGCGTATTTCTTCCGCATCATTTAAAAAGGTTCAATCATAACAGTGCACAGTAACTCTTTACCCTTCGTCTACGTCACAACCAGCTGACAGCCGACAGAGAAAAGTCATCAATAACTTTTTAATTTTTTATGTGTAATGGGGTATAAAAATAATAATATCGATTAGGTATAAAAAAAATTCGTGTATTTTTGTTCGTTACCTGATTTCGCCGAACCGGCTTGAACGATTTTTATGTTTTCTTTCGTGTATATTTGGTAGATCTGAGAATAGGTTGTAGGTTATTTTTCGGACAATATCTTTATACCATTAGCAAAAAATGGTTGTCGAATCAGCTAGTCATTTTATCATATCTTAGGAGAACTCACACACTGTAATTCATGCTCAGCTAGGCAAAACATATTCTAGAAACCAGACACTTGATGAATGAAAATACATAATAATATTATCTTGCTCCGGTACATTATTTTATATGACTGGCCGGTTATTCTAATGATTAGTGGCATTGATTGCAGATCTTTCAGATACGACTAGTGTTGCGTCCATTGATCTGTGCGTCTATCTGTAGTATAGTAGGTATACCTATGTAGTCTGCACAGCATGTATATGTTATTATTATTTTTCGTGTATGTCCGTAATATATTTTATTTTATTTATTATTTATATATATAACGGTCCCAACAGAATACCAGCGCCATGTGGCCATATTGTGTCACAAAATGGCATATCCTGAGTTAGGAACCGATTTTGTATAGGTTAAATTAGTTTTTATGTTTCTTTCTGTTTCTTTGAACATATACAGAATAAATGAGTTTTCTTTGTCTTTTCTTTCTTTCTTTGTATTTTAGGGTATTAAAAAATATTTATTGAATAAAAATAATTTTAAGTACTAACTTTTTTATGTTTACATATGTTTATCAGTTATCTGGTTACTATTCCACAGGCCCTGCCAAGGTAGGCTGCAGATGACCGTGTATGAGTTGTCCTAAGATAACAAATCTTAGAAAACCTTATCTTACCTTTTCACGAGCACCTGCTTCTCTGCCGACCCAACAAATAGCGTCACAGTTTACCCATCAACCTTAACACGCGTCTAAGCCGGTCATCAGTTACCCCTAATCACATTCTACATTAATATGTTAATCACTGCACAGTGGGCTACACAGCTTTAAAGCTGGACAACGGCCAAAATGGAAATTGCACACTTTTTACTCCTTTTTACTCCAAGCTTTGAATTGACAATGCATGGTTTTGTGATTAGAATTGTGTTTCGAAATTCGTGGCTGTTGCATTCGTTTCTTTGGTACATGTCAGCTTTGTGCTTACACAGCTATAAAGAAGGAATTAGGGCGAATCTTAAATCTGTACGCTATTAATATTTTTAAGACGTGTGTTTATGATTGCCGGTTTGTTTTTGTAACTTAAAAGCGAGAGGAAGTGACGTTGATGAATAAATATTTGTAGTTGCCAGTCCATTTATAGAGCTTTGAGGGTTATTGCGAAAGGAATTATTAATAGCTAATCTTAGTGGTATTTCCATAGCGTAGCGTTACTGGGGGAATAATGTATATATGTATAGTCAAGCAAAGATATAATGTTGATTCTAGTAGTAAATAATAATAATGTAGACTATCCTGAATTCAAATTCAAATAAATCAATTAAATCATGCTCTCTTTTTTAACATAACAACTCTTTTTAACAACGATGACAATGCCGATTTAATTAATATAAATTTTATACATATCATACTACAATATATGATTCCTGTAACAAATATTTTTAGTAATACTATTTATGTAGATAGTCTCAAACTAAAAAAAAAGAAAAGTAAAATACCGCCTACAACGTTTCGGCACAATTTATAGCAACCGTAGTCACAGGATGGCCAGTTTTTTGTTCACGGATTAGCGCCTCAGCCCACTGTCCAGTGCTAGACAGTGCTAATTACTGGCAACACACACTCTAAGCATAACCGTCCACACGACAAAGTTATTTGATCAACATGCTGTAAATTACATCATACTAATTACATCAGATCGCCGAGAAAATTGGCTTTCAATCATGTATGGTCTGATGTGACGCTGACATACTTTTAGTGGATCATATTTGGCAAGATGTATTGGAAGAAAGAATCAACATTTTTTTAATTCTATTGTCTATTTTTGCATATGTTAGTGTCCTGTAGCAAAAGTTTACAAATCAAATTGTGAGGACCAAAAGTTGATTTTAGCAGAAAAGTTACGGCTAGTGTAACTCTTGCTAAAACGTAGAGAAAATTGTTAAGTATTTTGACTTATTTTTAAGTAATTTAAATGATTTTGACCTTTACGTACCCACACAATTATTAGCGAACAAATTAGCGACAGTTTGTAAATATTTATCACGCAAATATGAGTGATTTTATTGGAAATTATGAATGTGAAGTCCAAAATGTATGTAGTCCAAAATCTATGTAACATCACGCTATGTACCACGGCAGCAAATCAGTAGCATTAAATAACGCCTTGGGCTCGTCTAGTTTTAGCAATAAAACAATCTTCATTCAGCTTTGAAGACTTGATAACCTACACATTTTATTTTCATTCACTGAACAAATGATTTTCACTTAAGCGCCTCTCGGAACACATAAAGTTATCAATATCAATTGTCTAGCCATTGGATTCCAATAGCAATTGCTATTGATATTTATTAGTATTAAGGAAGTCAGCTGACTACTTAGAATTTAGTATAAATACCTCAGTTGATACTTAACGACAAAGTAAATTATAACCTGAAAATTTACCTTTAAATATGGTGGCATTCAACTTTAAATATCGTGAAAGAACTGTAATCATGCCTTCAAAAACACAAGTAGTAAAACTAAAATATTAAAACTGTTCTAATATTTCAAACCTTTCTCAGTCTGTGAGGCATAATTTATAAAAGTCTGTCTAATTATAACACCGTTCTTCAATTTATCCTCGAATAACCCAGATCCCACTGCCTCGTTAGTCTCGCGGCATAAATGTGCACGTGGAATTGGGAGGTCACGGGTTCGATTCCCGGGTCAGGTAAAGTGTTATTGGGTTTTCCGTTAGGAAATTCTCAGTAACAGCACGGAGTCTGGTAATGTGCCCGGTACGGCAATAGGCTCGCTCCCTATTACGTGGGACCTAAAAATTCATGGTGAAATGTGGGTGTAATATTAAACCTCTGCCTACCCCTTCGGGGATACAGGCGTGAGTCTATAAAATAATAACCCAGATCCTTTTCAATGTAAACTTATGCCACAGTACCAGTTTAACATATTATCAGAAATAGACGGTTAAAAAAGTTAAACAAAAATATTCAACCTACATTTCTGGACGTCATCCCTCATGGTCCGCCCCTTTGCAAATACACGATCCCGGATCGCAAATGAAACTGACAAATATTTACAAAATCCAATTTTGTCCAGTTGTCCGTCTGTTCGTATTACTGTGCGGTGTCATCAGTACACCGCCCTTAAGGGCCGGTTGCCATGGCAACGTGTACATAATTAACTGCCCCGGGGTACGCTTGCGTTTGCTGTATGATTTTATGCTGATTAATTGCTTTCGGTAGTCAGTTTTGGGTGATGGGGTTTGAGAAAACATGTTTAGCGTGATTAAATTTAATAATGTTGTATTTGGATGTTGTTGGTTTTATTGAAATTTAATGGCACTTATGTATATATAGTGAATTTAATGTTGTTTTTGGTAACTTCGTCATATTTGGTAGACTCCTGTTAAAGACTATTTGTTGACAAGCAACTCCATTCTAATTTAGCATGCATAATTATGAGATGATATGAGAAAGTCTTACAGATATCAATTAATATATATCTTTTTTTATTTATACTATCACGCCTGTATCCCCGAAGGAGTAGGCAGCGGTGTAAATATTACACCCACATTTCGCCATGAATTTTTAGGTCCCACGTAATAGGGGGCGAGCCTATTGCCGTTACCAGCCACATCACCAGACCAGGCTACTGAGTATTCGGTAAAAGCCAGTCACACTTTTGCCCGTCCCGGCAATCGAACCCGGGACCTCCGATCAGCAGTCGCATACGCTAACCACTGGACCACGGAGGCAGGCAGATCAATTTATAGACCTACAATATACGTAGTTTATTAGCCATAGAGCTAACTACTTATGTCACATATTTGACCGTAAAATCCCCGATGTTCAGCCTTGTATGAACAACGGTCGCAGGTAGAGGTCAGCAGTTTTGTGAAGTGCAGGGTTTAGAACCTACACCTAACACCACTCCTACAGTCAAACAGTTCACCAATGTATTTTATGCCTTTAGGTAACTGACATTACCTACCAATCGATGAATCGGCCCAAAATGTGCCTTGGCTTCCAATGCTAGAGAAAGCCACTTCTCGCGATCTTTGGTCACTTCTCGCCAATCACCAGCTTGAAGCTCCCTCAGATTACAATACGAAAATAAATTATTATCACCAAATTAGGGACGGACTAAACAAATATAGTATAATATGCATTAGTAGATAACTCACAATGTGAAACAGTTGCAGCTCCTTACAAAGATAACATGTAAAACCATTATACTGGCAGTTAAAAAAGTGGCCACGAGTTTTATTGCCCGTTCTTTCTCGTGGTTCTACCTATTGCATTGCGAACGTGGCAGTAAATCTAATCTAATATATAAAATTCTCGTGTCACAGTTTTCGTTCCCATACTCCTCCGAAACGGCTTGACCGATTTTGATGAAATTTTTGTGCTTATCCGGTATCTATGAGAATCGGCCAACATCTATTTTTTAAAGAAAAAAAAAATTGCAAAACAACGTTTGCCGGGTCAGCTAGTGTAAATATAGAATCATCTAGTAATTAACTTTAATTTTGACGTTCATAAGCGTCACTTTGAGGCCTAAATGAATAAATGACTTTGACTTTGACTATTCATCGCAAAAGTCTAAAACTAAATGAAAATGGTTATAATATTTAGATGTTTATTTTATGTTCAAAAAAAAATGACACCTCATCATTTCAGACGCCAAAAGCAAACAATCAAAATAAAACTGTGTAAAACCTTACTGACGAAATAAAGGACAATAAAATCCGTGTAAAGTACTTTAAATTTATTTCATTCGTGTTTCGGTTTTACGTTTGAATCGTAAAACAGTAACTGGCGGGCAGATGGTATATTTACACTAAAACCTTTAACACTTCCTGTATATAAAAGTCAGTAGCACAGTCAATTTGGGGAACAATAGTTATATTAACGGTGTTGCAACACAGGATGAAGTTTATTTAAACTTAACTTCACGCCTTTCATCCCCGAAGGAGTAGGCAGGGGTGTTTTATACATCCACACTTCGCCAGTTATGTTTCGGTACCAATGTAATAGGGGGCGAGCCTATTGTCATCTACGGGGCACATTGTTAAGCGAGCGATAATTAATATTTTTAATACACATATCTTCGAAAATTCAGAGGTGTGTGCCCGGGGTAACTGGGGATCGAACCCAAGACCATTGCCTCGGCAGTCCGTTACGTACACCACTGGGCTATCGCCGCTACTTGAGTTTATTTAAAAGCTTCCAATGTGCATGTCCATTGGAATACGATATGGTAAGCCGGCTTCCCGCGATGGTTGACTTTGCGGATGGATGCGCGCGGTACTTTAGAAGTTACACTGTGGCTAACTAAAAAGGTGTTGCGCTCGTCTATCCCCAAAACCACGCACTGTGGGCAGCCAGCTTTATACAGGGTGTTTGGCGATTGGACCAACACAATTTTTTGCGGGTTAGGGGATATCCTAGTTTTCACCCCAAGAAACCCAGGTTCTCAGTGTACCTGTACTCGAGATACGATTTTTTTTTTCTTTTTTTTTCTGAATCATCACATTTAAAACGATATAACTTTTTTAGTTTGTAGTCATATTTGCACTAGATAACTTTTATGGGATGCCCTAATGTATTAGGTGGCAGGAAGTCAGTTCGAACAAAATTTGTAACCATATTCAAACTAATTTTATTGAATATGGTTACAAATTTTGTTCGAACTGACTTCCTGCCACCTAATACATTAGGGCATCCCATAAAAGTTATCTAGTGCAAATATGACTACAAACTAAAAAAAAAAAAAAAAAAAATTAGTTTGGCGGCGATAGCCGAGTGGGTATACCAACAGACTGCCATGCAGAGGGTATCGGGTTCGAATCCACGGCGCGCACCAATGACTTTTCGGAGTTATGTGCGTATTGAATTGTTAATTATCGCTTGTCCCGTGCCTCGGAGAGCACGTTAAGCCGTCGGTCCCGGTTGTCATGAAGATCTTTGACAATCGTTACAGGGCGTCAGTACCTTCTAAATAAAACTGACACTAGTCTAAACCATGGAATATCGCTATCCCTTCGGGTTGCGGAGGTCAGACAGGCAGTCGCTCCGTGGAAAAGCTAATATTCAGTCAAATCCGGTTAGACTAGAAAGCGGACCCCAGATTGAAACTGGGATAACGCTAAGAGAAAGAAGATTCAATAAAATTAGTTTGAAACCTAAACTGTTATTTCATTATCCTGCCACTGGCTAGGTAGTTGTAGTCCAATCGCCAAGCGCCCTGCACATAACTAACGGCCATTTTCAATATTCGATCCATACATGGATTTTGAGATTCGAGATTCGTGTTTGACATATTTTATATAATTATATATTTCTTGTGTGCGTGTGTATGTCACTGAACTCCTCCTAAACGACTGGACCGATCTTGATGAAATCTTTTGTGTGTGTTCAAGGGGACTTGAGAATGGTTTAGATTCACAATTTAGTCCACTTGAAAATGTTTTTTTACTTAATTTTTAATTTGTAAGTAGTTGTGGATTTTGGAATGTTTCACATTGGAACCGACGGACTGCGCTGCTATCGCAGTGTCAAATCTTATATTAAGAATTTCGTCAAGGAGTACATCGAAACCTTACCTGAATAATAAAACATTAAAAAATAAAGATTTCGAGTCGACAACATACATCCGCAAAATTCGGATTGTCGAGTATTTTGTTAAATTCTAATGGTTTTGACAGACAAATCGTAGTCGCCCACTGCCCACTCTATCGAAACGTCACTGATACCGGATAAAATTTTTAGTACTAGCACGAAGTAGTTTGCTTACTTTATGAGTTTGTATGTGTAAATACTTTTTGCAGTTATATAGTATCCGGCCAATAAAGCAGATTTGTGTTACCCTGAACATAGATGATATACTATAACTTCTTCTTCTTCATGTGCCATCTCCATCCCGGAGGTCGGCGACCAGTTGTCCATATAATGTCCTCTCTTCCGTCATGCGAATTAGTGTCTCTGTACTCTCTGCCTTCAACCAGTCTCTCAAGTTTCTAGTCCATGACGTTCTTCTTCTACCCCTACCCCGTTTACCCTCTATTTTTCCTTCAATAATTACTCTTAATAAGTTGTATTTATGGTTTCTATATATATGTCCAAAATAGGCTGCTTTCCTCTTTTTGATCGTTGTAACTACTTCCATATCCTTTTTCATTATAATTAATACTTTTTCATTGGTTATTCTATCCGTCCATTTAATTTTTAACATTCTACGATAAATCCACATTTCAAACGCCTTTAATTTGTCAATTAAGTTCTGTTTTAGGGTCCAGCTTTCACATCCATACATCAGAACAGGGAGAACATAGCATTTTACCATCCGCCATCTCAGATTGAGATTAATTCTCCTGTTAGTAAACAATTTCCTCATACTCTGAAAGGTGTTTCGGGCGATTTCTATTCTCACTTTAATCTCATGTTCTGGTTCCCATGATTCGTGAAGCCAGCACCCAAGATATTTATATTTATTAACTTTTTCCAAACTTGTGTTATTTAATTTTAATTTAATGGAATCCACTACTGAAGATGTTGTATCCTTACTAACTTTCATGTATTTAGTCTTATCTGTATTTATTTTTAAACCAGATTCCAAAAGCGCATCATTTAGTTTTTCTAACATAATTTGAAGGTCATGAGGGTTATTGGCCAAAAGTACGGTGTCGTCGGCATAGCGTATGTTTTGTATCAGCTGTCCATTAACACGAATGCCTAGTTCCAGGTCTTCGAAAGCCTTATTGAAAACATATTCCGAGTAGAGGTTGAATAAACACGGTGACAAGATACACCCCTGTCTTACACCTTTTTCAATTTTAATTTCTTTTGTTAGTGAGTTATCAACTCTAATTTTAGCCGTTTGATTCCAGTATAGTTTTTCTATAAATCTTATGTCTTGACCATCTATTCCAATCGTTTTTAATATCTCTATCAACTTATCATGTTTAACATTATCAAAAGCTTTTTCAAAGTCTATGAAACACAAGTGTACATCCATTTGAACATCTAAGCATCTTTGTATGAGAACCTGAATAGCCACAAGAGCATCTCTTGTACCCAACCCAGCTCTAAATCCAAACTGCGTTTCATTTAGGTTCTCTTCTATTTTCTTATAAATTCTATTGTGTAAGATTTTTAGGAATATTTTCAAAATATGGCTCATGACACTAATCATTCTATGGTCACCGCAATGTTTGGCTTTGGCCTTTTTGGGTAGAGGCGTAAAAATGGACAAGAGCCAGTCTTCAGGGAGTGCATCGTTAGAATTATAAAATTTGTTAAAAATAAATAGTAATTCATCTAAGTTATAATCATGCAGTAATTTCAGAATCTCCACAGGTATACCGTCGGGGCCTACTGCTTTATTCCCTTTCATGCGTTGTAAAGCTGTAAGTAGTTCGGATTTTAAAATTTGTGGACCGTCCATATCATTATCTTCTGTAGTTATAGATTCATGTCTGTCATCTTTGAAAAGGTCTTGCACATATTCCTCCCAGATCTCACAAACTTCTTCCTTGTCTACAGCTATAACTCCACTTTTGTTTACTAAATTACTTTGATTCCCTTTCCTATTAGTGTTCGTGAATTCTTTTAACTTTTTGTGCAAATTGTGACTATCATGTTTACGTTGTAGTAATTCTATTTCTGAACATTTCATGGAAAGCCATTGTTGTCTTGCTTCTATGATTTTTAAGTTAATAATTTTATCTTTCTCATTATACTTGTGCTCATCTATACCTTTATACTGTCGTCGCTCATCCATATGTCCCAAGATTTCATTTGTCATCCATCCTTGATGTTTCTGAGGCATTTTGCCAACTAGTGCTTCCTTAGTTATATCCTGTATTTTTACTGTAATATCTTTATATCTAGCATTAACATCTTTTACTGTTTCACAAATAGGTTTGATGCAGTTGTTTAATTTAATACTTAAATCTTTTTTTATTGAGTCATCTTTTAATAGTTCCAGATTTAATTTTGTATGAGTAGATTTAGGCTTTAGCTTTTTTAATTTAATTTCCATCCTTGCCCAAAGAGGGTTATGGTCTGATTTTATGTCTGCTCCTGGATATGTTTTCACATTCGTTATGGAATTCCTGAAGCGATCATTTATCATGATAAAATCTATTTGGTTTCTCACTATCCGTGATGCTTTGTCAGCAGGTGACCGCCAGGTGTACAGACGCCTCGGAGGATGTTGGAACCACGTGTTTGTAATGACGAGATGATTTTCAGCACAAAAGTTTACTAGCTTATCTCCTCGTTCATTTCTCTGTCCTAGACCAAATTTACCCACAATTTTTCCTTCTTCACCTTTTCCCACTTTTGCGTTCAAGTCCCCCATTACTATTGTAATATCCTGTGATTTTGTTGATTTTAAAATATCTTTAACTTCTTCATAAAACTCTTCTATTTCTTGTTCAGCACTGTCCGCAGTAGGCGCATATACCTGTACAATGTTGAGGTTGAATGGATGAGCATTAATTTTAATCATCATGCATCTATGAGAGTAGTGAATGACTTTGCTAACATATTGTTTTATGCTGTTTTTAACTAGAATACCTACTCCGTGGTAATTCTTTTCATTTGCAGGGTTCCCCGTATAGTATAATGTGGTTTCGTCCATAACAGTTTTGTCGCTTTCAGCTAGTTTTATCTCACTAAGACCCATAATATCTACTTGTAATCTCACCATTTCGGTTACAACGTTTTCAATTTTCCCAGGTTTATTCAATCCCCTCACATTCCATGTGCTTAGATTGATATTTCTTCTTCCATTCTTCTTTTCCTTCATAATCCTGATACTATTCGCATTCGGTTCTTCGCCAGTAGTTAATTTAACATCGTCGAGCCCGGCAACTCTACGACGCCGAGCGCTACTCGGTTGGCACGGCAGAATCGGTCTATTTAGTGTGGACAACATGGTTTACTAAGGGCATGAAAGTGTAGTGGGGCCCCAATTTCCTTCTACACCAGGCTTTTCGGAGGTATTTAGACTCCTAGGCCGCTGAAGCCTCTTCCAACTGGTTTCCCAGTCGGGGAATGGTTATACCGCCATTGACTCGGTCGCCAGAGCCCCGTCAGTTGTCTAGCAGGGAGCACCACGGAAACCTATTTGGTCGCCGTCGCCATCCGGCGCGTGCAGGTGGGATTGACAATTGGGTCGGATTAGATGGTGTTTTCCGTTCTCCCCTTACTCCCCTATATATATACTATAACTAAAGAACCCCAAATTTAGGCGAGCGAAGCCGCGGGCAAAAGCTAGTATTTTATATGGAGCTTATGTCAAAAACGAATCTAAAATCTACAGATCTATCTATAGATCGAATATTGAATGCCGTAGTAAGAAGATTCTGATTCCACTAAGTAGATAGATGTATAATATGGCAGAAACATCACGTATTATTATTAATACAATTTGTGGTAGCATAGCTGCTATTACTACCGAAACACTTTGATGAGTGACTGAAAATAGACAATATCGTGGTTATCAAAAAATGAGATCGTCTCTATCTCTCCTTCGCCAAACTATACAGAATCTAGAACTTCCCCATTTGCACGGCATGCTCAAATTATATAAAATGTTTGTTCTTCGCGTATCAATATACATACATTTATGTACATGCCTATAGTAATTAATTACTGGATACCACATTACCTTCCATCTCCTCTCAACAGTGATACCCACTAACTCAATCAATGGCTATCGGCCATAATTTATCGCACCGCCGATGTATGCCGATAGTTATGGCGTGTCCACAACGGGATAGTACCGTCGCACAGGACGAGTAGAATGATATGTGAAGACGGAATGTTTTATAAAGTAAACAACATACTTTCAAAATGTTAGAATTGTTTTATTTATCCTATAGTCCATACAAATATTTTAAAATATGCGAACGTTGGTCTGTCTATGTAGCTTGTGCTAATTCTAAACTGCTCAACCTATTTTATTGAGATTTAGTGTGGAGATAGATGTAGACTCGGGCTCTAAGATAGGCTACGTCATTTTTCAAATTTAGCGATATTCCATGGTTTAGACCAGTATCAGTTTATTTTAGGGTACTGACCGCGTAACGACTGTCAAAGATCTTCATGACAGCCGTGACCGATTTAACATGCTCTCCGAGGCACGGGGCAAGCGATAATTAACAATTTAATACACACTTAACTTCGAAAAGTCATTGGTGTGCGCCGTGGATTCGAACCCGATACCTCTGCGAGGAAGTCCGTTGGTATCTCCACTCGGCTAACGCTGCCTAGAATGCCTCTCTGAATATTTCTTCCAAATCTCCTCTCCTTATATGCCACTAAACACTGTCCAAATTATCCTAGCGAGTGTAACTACTGTCGCATCCGCTATCCCCGTCTGAACCCGGCATTATCGACACCACAATTAATTAACACACCACACACCTCTAATTAAAACCGATGACTATAATGAATATATAATTGAAACAAGTTGATATTAATGTTGGAACGTATATTATTTAACTAACGATTTTGTTAAGTATGTGTTTGATTGCGCGGTGAAATTGTGTGGTTACATGCAAAAATTCAAATGGAATATGCGATTGTGGACAATCTTTTGCAAATCGCTTGCACTAGGAATGAATCCTGTACCCGCGTTATTTCAGGCTACTGCTCCGCTCCCGTGGCTCATAGCGTGATGTTATATAGCCTATAGCCTTTCTCGATAAATGACCTATCTAACACTGAAATAAAATTTTAAATCGGTCTAGTAGTTCCTGAGATTAGCGCGTTCAACCAAACAAACAAACAAACTCTTCAGCCTTATAGGTATATTAGTAATAATAGTATAAGATATAAAGTACAGAGTTGAGTTAGGTAGGTATATATATTTGCTTGTAGTAACACTTTGTATTTTATGCCGACCATAGTCTACAAATATTTATTGAAGAATATTATATTAATAACAAGTCTTTTACTTGAATCTCTCGTTTATATTATAATATTATGTTGCCAAAGTTCCATAAACTTAGGCATGTTTTGTGGCGAATTTTCAAAGAAATCTGATTTTCTTTGTTTTACAATTTGTATACATTGTAAAATGTAACCATGTGGTCCAATAGTGTCTAGTGCTGTTTATTTATTTAGTCCGCGCTAAGTGCCACTCAAAACACAGTCTTAATTAACTAGAAACTGAGAGAAGCTGCAATTGTTAGGTAGCGGACACTGTGATGAGAGGAGCAGTTGTTTGCTAATTAGCGTAAAAGCAGTTTTGGTAAAGCTTTGAAATGAACGCGGTCAAATTCATTTTAAGGTTACTTCCCACGGTGTTATTTTGCGGACGGACGCGTGCGCACCTTTGAAGCTACACCGCGAATCAGGTAACTTTAAAGGTGCCACTCGTACGTTCGCAAAATATGCAACGTAGGAAGCCGGCTTTTGATGATGTACATTAGTAGGTATATCCTCCTGAGGCCTGACGGGTCATATATGGTACCTACGTCTAAAAAAAAAATACTGTGCGATTTGTGCTTGCATAGATTAAAATAACTGTACTTGAAAAGAAACGTTATGTCGGCTATTTGAAAATCTAACATTTCAAAAAATTATTTTTTCCCTTATTTTTCCTAGCTTCAACACTGTATTAGTGTGATGTGTCCAAATTTTCAAAACAATATTCGTAAAATAGGTACCCCAGGACTTAGGAGGATATATATCGTCCATTTGCGACTACAATGTGATATCTCGAAAAAGTCGATTTTTCGTTTTATAGATAATCGAAATCGCCGTATCGAGATCTATTATCTGCAAAAACGTGGTAGCTTTTACTTTAAAAATGGCTCCGCAGTGAGAGAAAAAGACAAATATATCACAGTGCAGCACTGTCTCTTTCGGCTATCTGTTGACTTCGACAAAGTGCCAGCTCAGTTGTGCAACTGCATTGCTAGCGTGAAGTATTTTCGTTTTTCGCGAACAACGTGATAATACGAAGTTATTACGTTTTTGGCGCAAAGTGAGTATATTTAAAGACTGATTTCTTTTTTTCAACATAGTGACATGTTGTTTTGTCATAGTGTTACTGTAAAAATTAAAAGTAGTAAGCATGTGGCACTTTGATTTTGTCACATTGTTCTTGTAAAAATAAGAAACTTTACTGTGACATCTCGAATTGTAGCATTGAAGATGATGAAACATTAACTCTTTAGTGAATTTGAACGTGGGTTATTTGTTGATGTACTGTTATTACTGAATAGTTTCGGATAAGTTATGTTTTTATTTCCACTTGTAATGCTATAGGTGCTAAATAAAAGTATTTTATCTATGTTACGTTTACAAACTTTTACTTAACTTCACTAGCCTATGAATATTTACAAATCTTCTACATAACATTTAAATCACTTCCCGTGGAGAGATTGACCTAAAATTTGGTATACTTACGTAGCTTTAATGACAATTAAATAATATAATAGATTTGTTTTGATAATGTAGCCGGGGTAGTCATTTTTAATAAACAAGAAACAAGATAATTTACTATTGTTTAACAAAAAAACGTATGACAAAAGATCATTTTACAAGCAACGTTTGAAAAACTAATCATTTGACAAACTTTTATTTTACAGACATATAACTTTAGAAACAATCATTTGACATAATACTTACAGGTTTTACTTAGAAAATAATAAAATGTTAAATAATTATTTTAAAAATAATCATTTGACTAAATAATTCGTTTGCCAAATTGGTGATTGTACAAAAAGTTAACAGATAAATTATTAGATTTTAAAAATAACTAATTTCTAAGCGATACTTAGAGCGAAATTTTGAAAATATTTAATTGCATGGTTGTAATTCTCATCTTGGACAGATTATTCCTGGGCAAGTAATAATTTTGTATTAATACTAATTCCGTAGAAACTTATGTCTTTTAAAAAAATACACACTGCCTGAATTAAGCAAAATAAGTAGAATTCGGTTCTCGTTGTAGTCGCAGTTCTAACCTAACCTAACCAGCCATTGTTTCAATTGACCCTACATATCAAGTATCAAGTATAATTTTGTCAAATGTTATTCGTGAAATGAAACATTTTCATTTGTTTTTTGTCAAATGATCGGACGCCGATAATCCCACTGTGTCTGATTTGTCTTCGTCGTATCAAAACTGTAACTTTGTTAGCATTTGTTTTCTGATATAGGTATCTTTTTTTAAATGAATTCGAGAGCAAAGCGTATACTACAGTTAGCAACTACAAGCAATGCGGATAATCTGCAAACTTTTGACCACACTTCACATGAGAGCACTAATGCTTTGCAATGTGCTAAGGATATCTCAGATAGAAAGACAAGTTAAGAGGCAGATGAGGTCTGGACCTATCTATACCCCTGAGGGGTTCATCGGAGCCATAAAAGCTGCAAGAAAGAAATCCACGCCGATTCATGTCAATGAAATGTGCCACAATACACATGATGACAAGAAAATCGTAAAGCTCACTGATATTAAGGTTTATAAGGTCACTAAACATGAGCCTGAAGCATTATATTATAAAACCTCTTACGATGAAGAGTTTAAACGAGCTATAAAAAAACAGACTGATTTTAATATACAACTTAGGACAGCTTATGATAGAAAACCTGGCTTAGCTGAAAATAAGAAGAATGATATTCTTTCCTTATTAAATAGTAATCACATTCCTGGTTATTACAGGACATTCTTTGAAAGTTTGTAGTTTTGTTAAGATTGAATTTGTTTTTTTATATTTTATTTTATAAAAAGACAACTCCCGCATTAGGACTAAATCCTGTGTCGCGGGGAACTTTATAAACATACAACTAACGGACACAATGAACACCCAGACTCGAAACAACAATTTATGAATCACACAAAGTGTTGTCTCGTGTGTGGATCGAACCCACAACACTTCGGCACAGTGTCAAGCGGTGAGGCGGCTGCTTAAACCACTACGCCAACCGTGCAGTCAAAAAATTTGTTTATTTCGTTTGTGTGTTGATTTGATAATAAATATTATATTTGTAAGAAAGTTTAAACAATAGTTGTTTCAAGAGACTACTACTAATTTGATAAGAATTATTTTGAGAAGTCAACTCTATTGTGATTTTAATATAAGTAGATTCCAATTTATATGTGCCATATATAATTGTAATTCTGAATGGGGTAGTAGGAAATAAGTATAGTTGGGTAGGGGTAAACAGGGTAACCCAATTTGTTTTTTGTTTACGTTTCTTGTATAACCCAATCAGATTATTTTGTTATAATTACCTTTATTTGACTTCTCACTGGTATGATTCGGTAATCATGAGTGATGTATGTGATTATTATAAGAACCTAGATATAATCTTCAAATTAAAATTATGATAATGTTGATCTCATTCTAAGAACAAAAGACTTGTTACTTGATATTAATCTTTGTTTGTTGTAAATTTAAAAAAATAATAAATTATATACTTTCGACAACAATGTTTTATTTAGAATTGATACAATCTCAAGTAAACGTTTTCATCATCTTCAACGTGATATTTAGTTATATCGCAACATAAATATTTATTTTATCAGGTAATATGTGATAAGTTCTCCGTTTTATTTTTAAACATGAAAAATATGTAAAATTTCAGACAAAATTAAAACGTATATAAATTAAATCAATATATAAATATTTTACCTAAAACACACTCATACATCATTTTGGTATTTGGACAAAATTTCGAAAGTTAGAAGCGATCTAAAGTTTAAAACGTCTCCTGTGAAAAATCGGGGTTTTCGATATATCACATTATAGTCGCAAATGGACGATATTTAGTTGCGTGTTATTTTTAGTTGTTTTTAGAAAGACTCAATGACTACATTCATTTTTCACCACAGAAACAAGTTTCATCAACTATTTTATTTATAAGTAAAGTCATATCAGAATTTGCCTTAAAATTTAAGAGTGATGTCATTATTTAGACAAGTAGGTAACTACTATTTCCATATTGCACTTTACTAATAAAAAAAATACACATGGTCGTCATATACTTACCCACAAAACATTAATAATCCGCGAATGGACCGACAATGCGAAATAAAAACTACGCTGTACGTAATTGTAAAATCAGTTGGTCAATGAGAGCTTTTAATTACCCGCTCCCGCTTATTAATATAACCGCACCGCACCTAGGTTTGCATTTCGCCCGCTGCTCATAAATTCGTAATTAAATAGCGGACTGCCAGCCCCGTCGTTTTGCTGGGATATATTTAATTTTTCTCTATGACCTTACTGTAGTTACAGCTCATCTCAGCTTCGCACCGCTCCGCTAATGAACTGCGGTTTTACAATAAACATGAAAACGTGGATAAACAATAGATTAAAAAGGCTGTAGAAAAGACTGGAGGGACTATGTTTCCAAAACATTCTTGAAAATGTTGTTTCGCTTTTTCTTTTTTTTTATAAAAGACAACTCCCACATTAAGACTAAATCCTGTGTCGCCGGAAACATACAACTAACGGACACAATGAACACCCAGACTTGAAACAACAATTTGTGAATTACACAAAGTGTTGCCTCGTGTGGGAATCGAACCCACAACACACGGCGCAGTGTCAAGCGGAGAGGCGGCCGCTTAAACCAGTAGGTACGCCAACAGTGCAGTCAAAAACTTACCTCATTTACTCATGTGCCTCCAAGGTATATATTATTTATCTGATATATCTTTAATATATATCTTTTATTTATCTATTTATATAATAATATTTATTTATCTGAATCGCATCGTATCGTGAAATGCCGTATACTTGTTCCGACGTTTTGACGTGGGTTACACCAGCCGTGGTCAAAGTATTTTCAATAATTTAATGCACCATTATTATTTAATTAAGTTGAATTTTAAATGATAAAATCTGTCTTTTCTGGCCTCGTTTAGACTGGTTAAATTTCTCAGCGAAGCATTTAGGACTTTTTGCGATGGTATTATGTTATTGACGTGGGTTTTTTATAGAGTCAATATCTATAGACTTTCTTGCTTGACTCATCTTCAGGTAGAATGGACGTAGCTCATTAACATCGAGGCGTTACTATCCGCATTCCTTTGTAAAGTACCTAATGAGTATGCCGACGAAACATTATACGGTAAACATGCTACTAAGTTCATAAACGCGAAAGTTTAGAGGATGGAATGATGGATGGATGTTTGTTGATATTTCACACAGAAACTACTAAACGGATTTTGATTAAACTTTACAATAAATTATATAGCATAACACGTTCGATTTTGTCGCGATGACCAATACCCTCGCGGGCGGAACCGTGGCCAAAGTCAACATAATTATAATTGAGTCACAAAAACCTACAGTAATCAGTGGCAAATTAAATATTCTCTAAAATCTGGTTAGACATGGTCCTTATTCTAAGGCGGTCCCTAGAATACAAGGGTCTTGGATGTAACCGGGATAACGCTAGGACGATGATGATGTTTCCTATAATAGTCATCCTAACTCAACACAGCTGCTGCCACAAATGACACCCCAAGATTGGCAAGAGAGCAACTGTGGGGCTCTAAGTACCCGGCCGCACCAAACTTTCCTCCAGCGAAAGAAAGCCTGCCTCCTGGTCACAACTTGCAGTCGTCGACCTGGAAATCGCTTAATCGCTTGAGAACTCAGGTCGGGCGCAGTAGGGAAAACATGGCGAGATGGGGATTTATAGACCACTCACTGGTCCACTGCGACTGTGGAGCTCCATACCAGTCTATGGCGCATTTGCTTTCTTGCCCTTGTAACGGGTTCTTATATTATAACGCAGTAGAGGTTCTAGGTGCGTTTATTTCCGAGTATTGTCTCACTTCCCTTGCACGAGTATGACCGACCAACAACGTAGTGGCAGATCCTCGAGGACGGTGCTTGGAAGTGTAGCGGTCTAGGTAGAGTAGCCCGGAGCTTTAAGGTAGACCTGAAGGAAAGCAGCATTAGGAGAGCCACAACCAATAGAGTCAGGCAGACGGCGTTAGCCGGCCTCAGCTAGCAGGTAGAGAGATGGGCAGTACGCTAACGCAGTAAATGTAGTAGCTTACCCACAGCTGGGACCAGGATACACGCAGATACGACGTAGGGTCAGTAGGTACGCGTAATTATTGTAGCTAGGCAGTAGGTAGATAAAGTATCGGTGCCGGCCTCTCTGTCGGCCCTTTTATATACCGGCCCTTCCATCAGAGTTAGATTCGCTCCGTGACCATATTTGGTCAGGCTTCGCGAGCGCGGACGATGGCCCTCTCTGATTGGCCGAGCGTATGGACGGTATTATGACGCAGACGCGGTAGGTACCGGACATACGCTACACCCTCTTTGCCTATCTACCTGCAGCAAACAAGACCTTAAAGTGGCTTCAGACAATGCCGTCACCGTAGCCAAGTTTTGGAAACAGAAAATTTAATTTGAACCATTGATACGAAGAAGAAGAAGAACACAGCATCTTCCATTTTCAAAATTATCTCACTTTGTCTGTTTCACGCAATTACAGAAAAGCTTGTTCCATGCGTTCATTTTTTTCACCGCTCATCTTACACTCTTACAGCTCATCTCAGTTCCATTCGCACCCAACCTAAAGTCCTAAATCAGCGGCCGATTGCCCAACGATTAAGTAAAACGTTATTTACCGATTGTGCGCTGAGCCGTTCGTGATAAGGCGCACTAAATCAACAATTATTACATTAGTGCCACTATATTTCTTAGCCCAGTTAACACCTGGCCGTATTCAGTATTCAAACAATGTTTGAAACTTTGAATTGTAAGCGTATTTGCAATAAGTAATTTCGATTGGTGGTTTTAAAAGTTGTAGAGTTTCCTTATTAAATAAATAAGGTGACCTTGTTGTTTTTTACAAAGGAAAGGAATAATATTTTATAGAGGGAGTATATTATGCAGAGAACAGCACTGTAAGAGAAGGAAAACTTGATATAAAATTACAAACCCTATACCAACCCGTTTGGCCAGCGTGGTATAGCAGGCCAATTCCTCCTTTCAAAGGAGAGGCCTATCCAGCAGTGGACTGATAAAGGCTGATGATGATGATGATTAGGCACTTGTATCATATCTACCTCCCACCAAAGTAGAAGAACGATTCTAATAAAATGCAGAGGCGATCCAAGCGCTGTAACAAAAATTGTACTATCTTAATTGGTTTGGTGGAGAAAGAAGGTGTGTTTGTCTTCTCAGACTAGAAGAGAGATATGGCAAAGCGAGTTTTTTTTTATAGTAATAGGCGGCAAACGAGCAGACAGGTCGCCTGATGGTAAGCAATTACCGCCGCCCATGGACACAAGCAACACCACAGGGGTTGCCGCCCCTTGGGGTTGGGAAAAGGGATAGGAGGAGTGGGATGAGGGAGAAGGAATAGGGGATGAGGCCTCGGGCACTCTCACTCACCGAACGAAACGCAACAGTTTAGGTACTGTTACTCTACGTCGATTTTCTGTGAGAGGGTAGTACTTCCCCGGTCAAGCCGGCCCATTCATGCTGAAATCAGCAAGGCTCTACTACCTATTCACAAGCATCAAAGTCCTTATCTTCTATTAACCTAGCTACACAGTTGATACAGTACTGGAAATACAGTTTGTGGAACTACTCTAGAAAAAAAATAGAAGCCTTGTCATTTGTCCTGTCTCTTACTTTTATTATCTTAGTGCAAAAACATAATTCTGTTCAAGAAATGCTGCCGCATTAATAGCTGTTTTGGTTCTATTTTGACTTGTGAGTTATTCATAATCATTAAGTAAATAAAATAGATAACGTGCCTAAAGTGTACACTGTTTGTATTGATAGTAATCGTTCAATTATTATTTATTTAACAAATCGGTCAAGTGATAAAGTAGATAGCTTTATGTAGGTGTCCCTTCTCGTTTTTCATAAATCGACTACACTAGGAATGTTTCCCGGATTTGACTGCGGTCATCCCATGACTCCAGCTAGTGCTACCCCTATCGCAACGCTGCCGAGGCAAATAGAAGATATTTTCTCTTTTATTTTTGAATAATTACGCGATTGAGATCCGTTACATAGCCATTAGTATTATGTTGACTTGTATGACTGCCTCGTTGGTCTCGCGGCATAACTGTGCGCGTGGGATTGGGAGGTCTCGGCTTCGATTCGCGGGTCGGGCAAAGTGTTATTGGGTTTTTCCGTAAGGAAATTCTCAGTAGCAGCACGGAGTCTAGTAATGTGCCCGGTACGGCAATAGGCTCGCCCCCTATTACGTGGGACCTAAAATTCATGGCGAAATATGGGTGTAATATTACACCTCTGCCTAACCCTTCGGGGATACAGGTGTGAGTCTATAAAAAAATACTACTATGTTTCGAACTTTACATCGAACACAAACAGCACCACTAACCAACTTGTCACACAGAGGAAACGTTATCACAACAATTTAATCTCCTCGTACATACAACAAAACAAGATCCACAAAATCAAATTCAATGACTACAATCAAAGTTAATTTATAACATATCCATTATCCATGCCCTCTTTCTACCTCCATTTAATTTTAACAGTACTTTTAGAAGTACATCACAACCCCTTGTCTAAAAAACAAAAGGGTTCTTTATGCCTATTGTATGCGAACAATTATCAGCAATTGTAATTTGTATTGAACCTCATGAATAACACGTGTCCTATTGAACAAGGAAATAACGACCCACATGGCTTTTTACTCAGTTACAGAGTAACTGTATCGCTTTATAACTAGAAATGGGGTTCGAATGGCTCAAATGTTAGACTGGTCACTTTGGTATATTGTTGGGTTTGCAAGTTTAACCCGAAGGTGGAATAAAACAATGATATAGAAGATTTTCTTTGTGTCTTAATTCGTTATAATTTTTTTTTCTCATAAAAAGTTGCCTTGATTAGTATAAAGAAATTAAAAGTAATGAAGGTTAAGACTTTGTATGTTTAACGGTGCTTATCTCAGAAACTATTAACTGTATTTAAAAGAAAAAAAGAAAAGAAAAGACTAAGTAATACCACGCTGCGGCACTTTGGTGTCGAGCAAAAAGATAAAGAACGGGAAAGAAGGATTTTGCGAGTGAAACTTAGGTGAACAGTTCTGTTATAGTACCTATATCATAACCTGCGGCATCATGAATATGCCTAACATAATTAAAAATACACTATCTTATAGGTACTACCTTTAAAATTTCATATCCTATCAATTCTTCCATAAACAACGAACATGCAAACATTCGTATTGCAAATAGTCAAAGGAAACTGTAGTTGCCGAACGTATAAAGAAATCTTTATCTAGTCTATGGCCTAGCATAACCGTTTCCTCGAGGCATAGACATTAAGCCTTGTAAACTAGCTACATTAAACAGCCGGCCCTGTCTATAATTTTCTTGTAAGGCTATTATTATTAGCTAACTGTACTAGACTGACGTCATTTAGGTTTTTTTTACTGCTATACTTAGTTGGAAAAAACATACAACCTTCAGTTTATAAGCTGTTCGTATAGCTTAGGTTCACCTTTTTAAGCTTTAATAAAAGTATAAATCGAATATGGTTAGAAATTCCTAGCGTTATCCCTGTTCCATCCTGGTCCACTTACTAGTCCAGCCGGATCTTACTGAATATTAGCTTTCCCAGAGCGTCTGCCATCTGACCTCTGCAAACCAAAGGGATAGCAATATTCTATAGTTTAGACTAGTGTCAGTTTATTCAGAGGTACTATATGACGACTGTCAACGATCTTCATAACAGCCGGGACCGACGGCTTAACGTGCTCTCCGAGGCACGGGGCCAGTGGTAATCAACGAGGCTTTCTGCATAGCAGTCTGTTAGACTTTCCACTAAGCTATCTCTAGTCAAAGAGCTCAGATATTTACATAGAGGCGCATTTCTTATGAAGAAGACAAACTATCTGTTACCCAAATTGACGCTTGGCGGCGTGGCAGTCGCGCTGTGACAGCTGTCTCTACGAGAGCAAGACAGACGAACGCTCCTCCTGTGTATCTTAACTACAAGAGCAAGAGAGACGGAGAACGACGCCAGCGCTGCCGAAGGCGCCAACTAGGTACGAATTAAACTGGAGACAGTCCCTACTTGGAATCGGCACACGAAATCCTTAAGAACTGCGCTTCTATGTAAATCTGTATTCATTGCTCTCGTTATATAGTCATTAATATTTGACAGCTGTCAAAGACTATTCAGTCTTTGAGTCAATATCTCTGATATTTAGGTACGGTCCAATCAATGAATCGGAAGCTTAAAATAGCTTGCGCAACGTACAACATACATTTGACTAATCAATTAGTGTGACTCTGCTTGCTGCATGAAAGAGTAATAATAATCGATCTATATGAATATTACGCAATGTTTCTCTGTCTGCCGGTCAGTGAACTGAGGTGGGGACAGGATGTTGCTAAATAGAACGCGCACAATGCCTCCCGCGGGTAATAGGTTCGGTTCCGGGTTTGACTCATGGCGAACTCATTTTTCCTGTAGACTATTTCAGTTTTATTGTCTACTTTCTAGATTAAGTGCTCTATAAAAGGTTTATTTTGCTGGTCAAATATTGTTAACTATCTCATGGGCGCAGCTGCGCAGCTTTACCTGCATGGGATTGGTCGATTTATCAGGACAAAAATTGCAATTCAATTTTAAAATTCTAATTCCTAAATTCATATTGTTGTAACCAAAATTATGAACGTCAATTCTTTTTAACAACCAGGTTTGGGATGGTAGGGAATCTATGAGCTTTATTACTGTAAAGTTTCATCAAAATCCGTTGAGCCGTTTTTGCAAAAAAGTTTTGCAAACATCCTGCTATTCTTACGCACTTTCGCTTATAATAGTAGGTAATAGGATAGAAAATAGGTGGCTATTTCTTATCGTTGTGTGTGAATCGTAAAAATCAGTCAAGTGAGAGAGTAGCCATCATATTGCCTTTGTTATAACGGGATAAGCTGTGTGCTCGTAACTTATAAGTTTTATAGCACAGCTTTGTGAACTTTCGACCTATTTTATGAACTTTTCAAGCGTAACGTCGCTTTGAATTTCATAGGCACCTATAGGTAATTATATCTATTAATAAATACAGGGTGTAAAAAGACCTTTAACGAAAACTGATATCCCATGTTGTACCAATCACTATGGACATTTTTTACTTCGGCACCATACCTGGGAAATTACTGGTTCAGGAGATATTGAGGCTCAAAGTCAGTATGGAATTTTTCTAATTAGGTACAAAATCGATACATTTACCCCGCCAATATGTTCTTTAGATGCCCTTTAACCTCATGGATAAGTAGGTATTTCGAACATTGCACGCACGCGCTTTTAATTGCGGTTTAAAAAATGTGAAAACTCAAAAAAAAATCGTTTCCCGGGTATTATTTTAGGTTAGTATGACTTGGCATGATGTCCACAACGAGTAGCCTTCGGCTTGGTGATGGGTCTTGCGACACCCTGTATAATTGTTTAGACTGATCTGCATGTAGTAATATAGCTTATAGGTATACAGAATCATAATAATAAAAATACGTATTTTTTTTTTTAACAAAGGCAAATTTCGAACTACATTGAATTGATTTAACAGAAAACAAAATGAATAGCACATAGGATAAGAATTTAGTCATTTTCCCAAGGCAAACACGAGGCTAGAAACTAGTATCTAACACTATCAAAAATAAACAACACTCTGTATACATCCTACTTTCACAAAAACATTTGAATTCACCTTGAATAAATTAAAACGATACAAAGCATCCCTCATTAACGGGCAAACAAATAAATCTCGACATTCCCAAATCACAAATGCAGTAGCTTTTACAGGACTTCGCATAATAATGAATTGAATATGTATGTAAATGTCGTTATAGCGCATGCGTTCGCCCCGCAGTGTCATGGCGGCTGCCGCACGGCGCACGCGCGCCGCGCCATAGACCGCGATTCTTAATTCAAATCTGACGTTTTCATTTTTTAAATAGTGCAATATTGTGCCTTTTTTATTTAATTATTTACTGTGTTTGTGTAAGTGGCTTTTTGCTGGTGTTGTGTATCTATATCTGGTTTCTAATAGGAATGTGTTCCAATGTTGTTATCTTGATACGGTTTCGTATGACATACGAGAGTCGTGTTTCTGTTTGTTTAATCTGTTTAGTATTTAATTAATAATGTATTTATTTACTAATAACGTCTGGTGCTAAGCCGAGGCGTGATTACAACATTACATTGTACATGTCATAAATATATGAATGAATGTATTTGTAATTCGTGTCGCAAGAATTCCGAGACATTTCGCAAGTATAATCATATGCAGTTTATAAGTCTGTCAATATTCAAAAGCTTCACATGCAAAAATACATAAGTAAACAGGTTTTGAAAGCTTTGGTAGTAGTAAAATTTAGCTTTAGTCTTTAACGAATTTCTCAAAGTTTTGTATTGCTAAAACTACCTATTTCATATTACTGTATTTTCTTTTAAATTCGTTCTTCTAGCTGTACATTTTCGTCTGAACCTATGAATATTTATAATTTTATGCATAAACACTCGGCACACAAATTCCGAGATCTGCAATTCTAAAAATAGAACTTACACTGAATTGTTTAAATAGAAATAGCTTTCAATGAGGCCTGGGTACAGTTATGTAAGAACTGGGAAATTATATGTTTACAAATTAAGTATAATAATGAGAATTAAGAAATATTAAACTCACAAGAAAATTTAAAATTCAAATACTTATTAACAGTGTTTATGGCAGAATTTCTGTCTTATGGTGAACGCACACTTATCCGAGCCGAACGCGTCGAACGAATCGAAGTCAAGGAGGCCTCGCACATTAGCAAGAATCGACCACGCCGAAAGAATCGAGCGCATCGAAAAAATGGTTTCCATTTCCTTTACGCCTGTCGCACTGTTATTACATGTGAATTGTGATGGATCTTGGAGAATTTTTAATCGTCAGTGCTTTATTAATGGAAGATGAAGAAACACAATGCGGAAATAGTACTCGCGCGTTGCTCTTTCATACCCACTGATAGAATGCGAGCGCATCGGTCGAATCGACCGCACTAACCGCGCCGAATCTGGATGACGTCATTCGAATTCTTCTAGGATTTCTGAGGTTCTTCCAGATTCGGACGATTCGACGCGGACAAGTGTGCGAGGTTTCATGAGATTTCATATAAAGAATTCTAAAATTCGTTTCGTTCGATTCGTTCGACGCGTTCGGCTCGGATAAGTGTGCGTTCACCATTATATCGCAACAAAAAATAGTTCTTTATACTGTAGTCATATTATGGTAAGATTCATCAATATCCGATCAGTAGCTTTGCGTGAACGAGCTACGTCCATCCATTCTCACAAAATTTCATAGGTATATCTACCTACTTACTAACAGTTAGAAGTAAGTTCATGAGTCATCATGACATTATGAAATAAAAATTAAGTAGATAGTAATTAATCTAATTAATTCAAAATACTGCTAATTTATTTTTCGATGGAAACAAATATATCTATTAAAATTTCTCCAGTGTCAATTACCGCTGAGTTTGGACTCCAAGCTTTACCAGAAGTGGTTACTCCATATAACCATAGACATTATCATCAGGCCCATGTATGCATATTTAGGCTATCCAGTAACGGACTGGTTTGCCTAACCGGTTTGCCTGATGACGTCATGTGTGAACTTCCCGACGTGCGAAGTGGATGCACTCTTAGCCAAGGATAAGGTTTCGTGGCTGTCCTTAGTCCTATGTCTTTATGTAAAGGAATCGCTTCCTCAATGTCAAGAAATTAAATGAGATATTTTTGACAGATGACAGTAAGTGCATGTTTAAAATTTTCTATTTATTTGTTTACGATAAAATTGATTGCTATCTGTGTCAATTTAAATCAAATAATTTTGACAGTAGAAAGTTAATTTAGTTTTTAATTTTTATGTAGGTACCTAGTTACTGCATACCTTCTAATTATTACGTTCGATCTATTGAACAATTGAATTCTTAATTGTCGATAGTCAATTTTGGGCGACGCAAAACGATTTCTTTAAATAAATAAGAAAATGATTAGAACTTTCGATGATTGACAATTTTAATTCATGATAATTAAAGTTACACAATGTACTTACAAGAAATAATTATTAAAGATAATAAGAATACAAGAGAACGTAATAAAAAATAATAGTTATCTCTTATATCACAACAACATCACTTTTTTATTATACCTATTTATAATTTAATAATAATTTATTTATCAGAAAACTAAAAAAATGATATTGTATCGCTGAATGCAGAAACAGCTTACAGAGATGACAAAAGCTTTCAATTTAAACATGAACATTGTTAATAATACTAATTCTACAGATTTTATAACCACACTGGCTAACACAAGAGTTAATAACTGTTAATAAACCATCACTTTCCTAAAAAAAAAAAATAAAAACTAAACATATCTGGCGAAGTGTGGGTGTGTAATACACCTCTGCCTACCCCTTCGGGGATAAAAGGCGTGAAGATATGTGATGTTTCGTCAAAGAAAAGCTTAAGAATTGCCTTGTGCAGACGCATTCAAAAGGCACCTTAAATTGTAGTTGACAAACCATTATGCCATTAAATGTCAAATACGGAATTACGACATGAAGCAAGATAGGTGAGACTATGTCTCTGTATTTAGGCATTCTGTTAATGTGACATTTAAGGAGTTGAGGAGTGTCTTGAGAGCTCTTACTTCATTGAATCAAAGGTAACCTGCTGTGTGATATAAGTGTCTTCGCCTCTTCGGGCTGATTTATAGGTTTTAGATTTTAAGGTAGCTAGAAAAAGAGAAAAATGATTTTTTGTTTATCCCTCTCGGTCTTTAAGGTTGACTCTTGATGGGTTGATAGCAGGTCAGCATAAACAGCAGTTAAATATCATTGATTTGATAAATCAAAATATCGGCTATTTCGAAACAAAGGTACGTGGTACCCGTATAATTATACCGATATATATATATACCGGTATATACCGGTATAACCTGAAAGACAATAAAATTTAAAAATGTAAACCATTTTCAACTGTCCTTGAACAACCAGTACTTAGTATTTTCAGTGCTGGATTTGACCAAGTGACTATTATATTTACCTATTTCAATTAATAATTTCAACAAGAGCGGCGATAGCCCAGCGGTGTACTTAACGGACTACCGAGTCTATGGTCTCGGGTTCGATCCCCAGTTACCCCGGGCACACACCTCTGACTTTTCGAAGTTATGTGTGTATTAAAAATGTTAATTATCGCTTGCTTTATAATGTGCCCGGTAGATGGCAATAGGCTCGCCTCCTATTACATTGGGACCTAAACATAACTGGCGAAACGTGGGTTTGTAATACGGCTCTGCCTACCCCTTCGGGGATAAAAGGCGTGAAGTGTTTTGTTATTAATCATTTTAAAGCTCTGCGTGGCCACAGCGATTTTTTTATCGGAGAATTTTCTGCTTACCACTATCTGATGGGCATCAACCTATGATTCACAGGACTTTTGAATTCCCCTAGGTCCAAACGTCACAAACACCTGTCATAAAGGAGACACGCTTGCTTGAATCTGACTATTGTAAATGCTGCTTTATTTACATTAAGTACAAATGTTTAAAACATTGATGTATTGTTTTGTATACATTTTGTATTCACACACATTATTTGAGGTCGAACGTGCAATATTTTGCGGAGTGTTGTTTATTTTGGTATAGGTACTGCTAAATCAGTAAAATTTTACTATCGCTAGGCCTATATCGATGCAATTTTATATATTATCTATTTATTTATTTTACTTATTGAATTTAATAATTTATTCCAAAACCAAAACAATATCAGCCCAACGGTTCATTGCGCGTTCAGTGATATTACGCTACAAAATCTACATCTATATAATATCATAAAGGGAAAAAATTGTATTTTTGTTTGTAATGGATAAACTCAAAAACTACCGGACCGATTTAAAAAATTCTTTCACCATTAGAAAGCTACATTATCTGCGAGTAACATAGGCTATATTTTAGAAAAAATAGGGGTCCGTAAGATATTAGGGTTTTTCGGGTACGCGAAGTAGTTCCCTCAGGACGCGGGTGAAACCGCGAGAAACGGCTAGTAATTAATAAAGTACATATAACAGTAATGCCTAGAAAAAGAATACCCAAGCATAAAAGAAAGAAACACGCGTAAAGTCAAGAGTCTTAGCTAGTTTATTTAATAAACTCGGTGGCCAGCAAGACGTTTGTTGCCATAACATTGAGGTCCTTGATCTGCCCTTATACGAAGCTAACAATACGAGCTATCGTTACCTTTTACGGACTACAACCGTTCGCGTTGTCCAAGAAACAGATAATTTCTTACAGATAATGCACGCACTTTAGACTATTAACTCGTTTATCATTTGGATTTGGTTGATTCACATTCTGTCTCTTTCTTATACGTAGGTACTTCCCTAATATTGGAACAGCAGAATAATAAAATGTGTTGTCTTGTGTCATAGTTCATAGTGTACACAAGACAAGACATTTTATTTATTCTGATTACGATTGAAATATTATTCACAAATATTGACGTGACAACGTCTTATAAATTGGTTTGCCGGGTGACACTTCAAGAAACTGCGTTACGCTCCGCTCACGTTATGCGCTCACAATGAGAGCGAGTGAGAGGCACGCGTCCCGCCTAAGAGCGAGAGAGACAGACATAAAAAGTGAAAGGCACGCGTCTTTCATCCTTCTTCCTACTATACGAATGAATATTCACATTAAAATTATTTTACCACTCAAAGTCGTTGTCACGTAAAACTTTCGCCCGTATACCGACTTTACAGGCAACCAATTTTTTTATTAACTAAGAAACACAGAACACCCAGACATGAAGATTTTTTTTTGGTTTACGCAAAATACTGACTCGTGTTGGGATCGAACCCGCAACATACAGTTCTAAAAGGGCAGGCACGTGCTTCAACCACTATATCAATTGTACAGTTAGTACCTATGTCTTAGTATATATTATTGGTTCTCTATACATGTGATGTTACGTATAATGTACACCACATTATACTTATCCTTACGTATTTCTACCAATACTCTTAAAAAATAACTAAGAGCATCTAAAATAATCTCCAAGATTACCTTATCATCACCATCCTTAATTAAATTCTTTCTATCTGCTAAACTATCTTTCAGATACCATTCGTAGATGGTGATAACACATGTAGTATTCACAGATTGCGTATAATAACTTGAGTCACGCGCGTTGTTTGAAATACCTTCAACTTGAGACGTGCCTACCACCGTGTTATAAACATAATAATGTAATAGTTATACAGCATGATTCTTGCGTAATATACTAGGTAGCTCGCGACTTCTTCCTACAGAACTTATGGATTTTTAACCGACTTCAAAAGAGGTTATTAATTTGACCTGGAGTCTATATGGTGAAAAATAAATAAATTAAAATGTGTATGTGCGTGATCCTGGCTGGCACCGACCGCATAAGTTGTTGTTGTTGAGATATTTTTTTATTTTGGTTGCCAGAATTGGAACTGGATTAGTTTGTTAAATTATTGTGAATAATAAGGACGAGGCTGATAAAAGCGCCTTCTTTCTTGAATAACTTTAAAGCTATAAAGTCATTATCATCATCATCCTAGCCTTCTTTCAGTTGCATCAAAGATCTTCGCTTTGGAGTCCGGGTTCTTTCTAGTCTTACTAAATATTACAGAATTTTTGCTTTTCCACAGAGCGACTACCGTCTAACTGCCGCATCCTAAAAGGATACTGCTATTCCAAAGCATAAACCAGCGTATGTAAGAGGGCTGACTGCTCATAACGACTGTCAAAAAAAGATCTTCAGTACAGCCGGGAATGACGGATTAACGTGGTCTCTGAGGCATAGGACAAGCGATAATTAACAATTAAAACAACACAATACGTCACAATCCATTCAAATCGCGTCAATTAAAGACACCTGAGAATTTGCACAGCTATGCGACTCTTACATTTAATGTTTAATTACAAACATTCACGAAGATACGACCTAATAAATAAGTAATTAACAGAGACAATGGTGTATTAATCAAATTGACTATCTGCGTGATTGAGTGTCTTAAAGATTTACCGCTGAAAACAATATTCGAACTATCCTTTGTTAAAATTTTAGATTCGTCATTGACATACGCTCCATACAAAATATGTAAAACTCGAATCCCGGATCTCAAAGTCCATGGATAGATTGAATATTGTAACCGGCCCTTAAATACATAATAACTTCACGCTTTTGATCCCCGAAGGGGTACGCAGAGGTGAATCACACCCACTTTTCGCCAGTTATGTTTCGGTCCCAATGTAATAGGGGGTAAGTCTATTGCCATTTACCGGGCGCATTAATAAGCGAGCGATGATTAAAATTTTTTTGAATGCACACATAACTTCAAAAAATCAGAGGTGTGTGCCCGGGGTACTTGGGGATCGAACCCGAGACCATCGTCTCGGCAGTCCGTTACGTACACCACTGGGCTATCGCCGCTACATTTATTGTTAAATACTTTTATCTGTATATTTAAAATTCTTCCGTTACTGACTGATAACGCACAGCCTTAACTACAGCGCGCAAGAAGCTGAAATTTGGCATGTAGGGTCATTTCGCCTGTTCGCGTTCATTTAGTGCAGTTGGCAAGTTTGAAGGAGAAAATAAAAATGTTCCAGAAAATTGATTCAATGAAAAATTTATGTAATACGTACATTATATAGTCTATTTTAATATTAACTTTCAGGTTTTTTTTTTAAATAGAAAACCTTCAAAATATGGCATTTTACCCAGTTTGCGTCCAAAAAATCCAAATTGCGTCCACCTGTGGACCATTTCGCATCCACCAGCTTAGTCATAACAATATCACCCTTATATTCCTTTATATAAGGGTGATATTGTTAAGACAAAGAAAGATTGGCTTTTAACAATTTCTACATTTAAGATTAAAGTTATGAAAAAATCTACATTATTATCATTATTAAATCACTTTAAAGAAACTACAAATAACTATTTATTGTTCTCAAAATCGATGGAACTTAAAATCAAAGATAAAGAAAATAACGATACATGTTGTCCAATATTGTGGTCTTCGGAATAGCATAATTTTTAAATTTACGTATTTGTCTTATCGATTTCTACATCTCACGAATATCACTGAACGCTTTCTTTATTTAATCATCTTCTGTATTTTTTTTCTTTTCCCTCTTCTTTCTTGTCTCTTAAGAACTCATCTTGAATAGAAAAAAAATATGGAATAAAAGAAATTACGCATTTCATTGCACTAAATTTGTAAAAATTGAATTTTAGACTTAGTCTGAATCAAAAGTGCATTTTAGATTATTAAAAAAATATATATATATAATATATTTATGCTATCATTTCTATTTCATGAAAAAATGGACGCAATTTGCTATAATATTATCCCTTGTAGGTATAGTTTGCGTCCACGTGTGATCGATTATTATATCGATTGTATCTTTTATTACAATAATAATACTGTGGACGCAAATTGGTCATTACAATTGCATACTATTAATGTTAAAATAAACAAAATCCCAATTTCTCTTTCATATTTTAATCACATAAAAATAAACAACTAAAGAAAACATAAATAGACGAGTTCGCGTCCATTGCGGACGCAAAGTGGAAGTTTTATAAATTCGGTGTTGTAATTTGCGTCCACCTTATTTTAATTGTTAACTATAAAAAACAAGCTAATTCATAATTCATACTATTCGTCTTTTCATTATTAATGTCTAGAAACAGCTATGTAAGTATGTATCCTAAAATTCACATAAAACAATAAAATAGTTACCGTTAAACACGCTATTTTTTTATTTATATCCCGCGCATCTGCACTCTGGTTGAACAACCGAGATTAACTAATTTTTTCAAACAGGATTAGCTGGGCGCACGGAACTTTTGTCTATTTGTGCGTATCTCTTATACGTTTAGGTATTGGCGGTACTGAGTTTTCATTTTATTAGTGTGTTGTTAGTATACTTATTTTCGAGCATTTTGAAAGGGAGGTCCGTAAAATGGACGCGAATTGGGCGATGGACGCGAACAGGCGAAATGACCCTATGTTCCTTAAGGACAGTAGGAGTGCACTAAGAAGGGATTTCCTGAAGTTACCACAGGATCGGGAAGCACAAGCACCGGATAAATTAAAAGAAGTGCGTAGCTGTGGGCTGTGGCTGTACTCAATGAAGCCCTTTTCTTCCTGTCTGTGTGAAGGCTTGCCACACAAATCTAGATCAGCTCGTGTAAAGCTTGATATTTCGCTGTGTATTTGTACCTAATAAGCGTGACATTAGGAGATAAGTAAACCAACAAAACAAGGTGACGTAAGGGCGATTGTATACAGTCGTGAACCCCATGCCCTCGATTCCCTGCTCTGAATAGAGATTGGACATTTCTCCACAAAAATACTGTGTAGCGATCTTTAGGTTTTAAGAAATAATCTGGTTATCAGATATAAGGACATAATTTGAACGTCGTCGATTGTGCATCTGTGACTGACTGAGATAAAAAATAAATGAAAAGACCACATATGAAGGGAGAGTTATGATATTTAATTGGGCTAATCTGCCTAAGGAATCACACGATCAGTTAGTGAAATTAATGAAATCAGGAATCAGACCTATCTTTTGGTAAAAACCATACAAAAAATTGTTCGGTAATTTTTCAGTTAATCACGTTCTTAAAGATAGGACGAAAAGGGGCCTTAATTTTAAAGCAAATATGAGAATTCTCTTCAACAGATTAAAAAAACCAGTGACATTATTACAGCTAATGTCAAGAATGTTTGACATTTAATCAGTGTTGCCAATCGCATAAGAAATGCGCGATATTAACGCCATCTGTATGCAGAGCGCGTGCGACTCCAATACCCGAGGACATTTTCACTAGTTTCGAGAGATTCGAGTGAAATTCACTTTCTGCTCCATTTACCCGGAAACTTATCCTGTTTTGACTTAGTCTTAGAGAAATGTAGGCAAAACTTCAAAAATTAACATGCCAAGTTTAATTTCAAAACTTGTAAATAGACAAGAAAATGGTACATTGAATCTAATACTAATATATAAAACTGACGCGCTAATCCCAGGAACTACTGGTCTGATTTGAAAAATTATTTCAGTTTTCGATAGCCCGTCTATTGAGGAAGGCTATAGGCTATATAACATCACGCTATGAGCCACGGGAGCAGAGCAGTAGCGTTAAATAACGCGTGTGTAACTGCGGGCTTATCTAGTGTATTTATATGAAACAAGTTTGAACATCTCTCTTCTAAAATTACACTGAATAGGTACTTGCCACAGGATAAAAACGGGCATTTTCAGTCTCTTTCCCTACTTTTAAAATAAACAAAGACTGCGGCTTTGAGATAATCCTTACTTCGCCAGTACTAAAAGCTTTCATTGAAGAAAGTAGTTACAAAAATACCTTACGACGTACTTACAATTTATTTTGAGTTTAGACTTTCTAAAAATAATAAACTTAATGGTAAAAGCACATTTGGGCCCCATCGTCATGTCATTTGGAGCCGTAAACGCAATAATAAATATTAATTTTTTAACGTTCCCCATTTCGAAATTGTTGCCAGAGCAAAATAATCCTAAAATTGCCACCCTCCGTGCCCTTAATTGTGCGAGATCTTTTTTTTTTATTCGCTCGAGATCGTCGACCTCAATAAAAAAGTCGTTAAGAGGCTGCGCTGTATCTTTTAAAAGCAGATTTTGTATGGATATCTTACATCTTGTATGAAAAAGTTCTAGATACCGGAGTTGCTTGGCGTTTTGTTTTTAAAAAACTGTAGCATAACATGCCATGAAAGTTGAAAAATGTGGATTTTATATGGTTGTTTGCGGACAAAAACATAAAAATGTTACACTTGTTGCATCATGTAGCGAATATAAAAGAAATGAATATGCAAAATAAAGTGATGATAAATAATTCAAAATCAAGAAAAAAAATTCTTGGCTATAACTGAATGAAAAAAAAACAGAATATTATTTCGTGATAAGTATCCCACAATACACTTTAAAAGAAACCCTCTCGTTCAGAAAGGAAAAAATAATTCTCCATCTGTATTTAATCTGTCCCACTTTTGGGCACAGTGGGCAACGATCTCTTCTCACTATGAGAATCTGAATTAGCTCGTAGGAAAAAATATTCGTATAAACAAATTTTACTATAACTTTCGTACTTAATTTTGTCATAGTTTATCAACTTTTTATAGGTAGTAGAGCCTTGCTAATTTTAGCATGAATGGGCCGGCTCGACCGGGGAAGTACTACCCTCTCACAGAAAATCGACATAAACATAACATAACATACATCTCCCTCATCCCACTCCTCATCCTATCCCTTTTCCCAACCCCAAGGGCAACCGGCAACGCACTTGTGACTCCTGTGGTGTTGCTTGTGTCCATGGGCGGCGGCAATTGCTTACGGGCGATCCGTCTGCTCGTTTGCCGCCTAATGCCTTAAAAAAAATACTTTCTTAGACTTTATTTGTTTTTACAATTTTACTCCAAATTGATTAGAAAAATATTTGCAAAGGATGCATTACCCCCATTCCTTAATACTTACCTTGAATCACAACCAAGACTTAATTCCAAAAATATATTCAAACTTAGCAAACAAAACGTCTTTGATATGTTTAGCAAGTAACAAGAATGGGCTCAAAATAGTCATACTTGGAAATGTGTCTGAATGCTCAACGACGATTGTAAGACATTGTTTTAGGTTTGAATTCCGGGTAGGGTATTTTTGGATTGGTACGTGTGATGTTGACAATCGTTTTAATGTTTGTAATTTTGTTGGATATTTTGCTTTAATATTATTAGCTGCATGTATTGTAAATAAAAATAAAGTGAGAAGAAATAACTTTTCGTGATTTGTATATTTAATTAATTTAACGTATTATTACCTCTATTTTACTGACGTTTCGACCGTCTTACAACGGCCGTGGTCGCGGTAGGACTGGTGTCAGCCCAGGCCACGAACTCTCTATTTTGCATAAACATTTTTGTGCATACGAAATTAACCAGATCGTATTATTCTATGTATATTCTGTATTGCATTCTCTTAGATGTTTTCAAGTTAGTTACAACAATGTTGCTACCAATATAGCCAATTTCTTTAACTTACAATAAAATCTATTTTAGTGACTGCGCTCACGATTGCATAAGTGCACTCGCATTGTAACAAACGATCAGAGTTCATACAAACATTTACACCGTACAGGAAGCGAACCTACGACTAATGATGCGGAAGGCGGGAGCTGTGCCGTTGTGCCATTTAGTTTAATATAAACAATGTCTTACTACAGTATTATGTATTAGAATATTATCAATATAGCATGCATAGAAAATACTTACGAGTATTGTTTAATATTATACTATAACTAAAGAATGCAAGCAGCTACGTACGCACATTTCGTTTTAAGTTAGGTATATTTATGATATAGGGTGCATATGGTTCCCACCAAGAACTTAGGGTCCCAAGCCAACCTCACCTGCAAGTGGTGCACCTGCCGATCAACGGACGAGGCTCTGGCAAACAAAATATCCCGATAAGCGGCAATAGGCTCGCCACCTATTACGTGGGATCAAAACACTGGCGAAAAGTGGGCGTTTAATATGCCTCTGCCTACCCCTTCGGGGAAACAGGCGTGAGTCTATGCATGTATGTATGTATATTTATGAATTTATAACTAATAACTTTCATATATTCAGAAGATAATTATGTCTCGTGCTCTCCGAGTACAAACTTGTGGATAAATTATTTTCCAACTGATACAATTTGTCGTCTTTGGAAAAATCGTTGCGATTTGCAAGATACTATTGTTTTACAAATTAATCGATTTGCGAAATTCCTTACACCAAGATGTTACATTCAGTTCATAATTGACTTAATATTCAATACAGCATCTTGGAAACGTCAGTAAACATAACTAGGTGACACGAGACAAGTTCTGGCGACCCGCCAACATTTGTGCTGGTAATTAATTCTATTGACATCGCGATGTTTATCGACAACGTCAAAAGTTTCGTTTACTTCGTTAATTGAGTTATTTTGTAACCTATTTTGGATAAGAGGTTGACTGGCGTAGGATTGAACTCATAAATACTCCTCGCTCTGCACTACCTTAATTTAGTCTGGAAGACAAATATATACCTACGGCATAAAGCCCGCGAGTATACTGAAATATAAATAAATCAACTAAGTGCGAATCATTCACTCTTCGCGTCCACAGCTGCCAACTTACAAACATGAGTCATACAGGAACATAATGGCTCGTTAGCCCTATTTTTAGCACTAAACAATACATTTATCAAACTCATTCAACTCTACACAAAAACATATAAATCTAAGTTAAACCTTGCGCCATTTAAATCAAGTTTTGAACATGTTTATCACCGCAGACGGCTTTCCAAAGATACTTCAAAGATTCTGAATGCTTGTGTGTTTGTTTATGTGGCTGTATGTACGCATGCCAGGGCTAAATCGGTGCTGGAGTATGCAAAAAGAGCGTTTAAACTCGAGCAAAGCTGTGGTATCTTTACATGTATGTCTTATTTGGAGGATTAGATTTGATATAATGGAGCTGTTTTAAAGAGTGCTAGTAAGTAGGTATAGAGTATCCATGATGCCTTCCCAGTGGTTTATTAAACAATGGCGTACCGAATTTAATTTACAAGCATCACATTATATTTATAAACAAAAGAAAATGCGTTTTACCAATCCTATTAAGCGAAGGCGAAACGCGTTTGTAATAATGGATGGCTGTTTGTTACACTTTCACGCAAAAACTACACTACAGATTGTGATGTAACTTTCAAGTAGGCAAGTAAGATAGCTTAAACATCAGATAAGCATAGAGGCTATCTTTTGTCGCTAGAATGATACCTATACGGATGGATCCAAGGTAGTAGAGCCTTGCTGATTTCAGCATGAATGGGCCGGCTCGACCGGGGAAGTACTACCCTCTCACAGAAAATCGACGTAAAGTAACAGTACCTAAACTGTTAAATTTCGTTCGGTGAGTGAGAGTGCCGGAGGCCCTATCCCCTATTCCCACTCCTCATCCTATCCCTTTTCCCAACCTCAAGGGGCGGCAACGCACTTGTGACTCCTGTGGTGTTGCTTGTGTCCATGGGCGGCCGTAATTGCTTACCATCAGGCGATCCGTCTGCTCGTTTGCCGCCTATTAATATATAAAAAAAGGATCCACAGGCAAACTAGTACAAAATAATCCTATCTTTCATTTGTGCATTTCTAAACTAAATAAGCTTTTGGCACCAACTGATCTATCCATGCTGCATTATAACCGCGATAATCCTAGCGCATAAATTATTATTATATTCTCTAATAAATGGTGGCTCACTCCTAATCCGTGGATGATACTATGAATAACACAGTGACTATGTGTTGCTGAAGTATTTTACACCATACGACTATGAGACGATTTGATAACGAGATGCACGACTAAGAATCTATTTATATCCTTTTACTAGGTTTTACCACTGCCGCACTTATTTAAAATATTAATACAAACTCTGTGTACCTATTAATTTACTCCCTTAGGAGTTTATTTCCAAATGGACTCTCTTAGAGAGCATACCTGCTAAATTGCCGCTTCCTGCGCCCAATAGTTTCGGCTGAGCGTAGTCTGTCAGTCAGTAATCGAAAAGTTTATTAAATTCATATCAATTAATATAATTTCCTACCAATATCTCCATCCAAAGGTTGCATAGTATCGATTTAAGCGACAAGTGCGTCCTTTGTACAGTACCTACTTTACCTTATGGAAATATAAGATTTCTTTAATGTTGATATTGGTGTACAGTAAAGCATTTAAAATAAATAAATAAAATTGCAGATAAGTGGATTAAATGCATATAATTTATTGTGTGGATAGAATTGCATCTATGGTAAGCAAATCTTTGTACCTTGCTTTGTTCATTAATAAACCATTAATATATGCAAATTCGGCTAGACTCATATCGTCTAACATAAAAGCCACAAGCGGTGACGAATTACTGTATTTATGGAACCTGCTCTAAGTTTGCCATCCTTAGAGGCAGGATGTGGCGAGACCAAATTAATCATTAGTGCATTTAAACTTGGTGATAAATTATACCGAACTGTTACAACTAATTAATGAATGTTGGTGAATTGGTGAGGGCATTGTCTGCGAAAAAATAAAAAAGCTTTACAATATCTTCACGCCATGTTGATTGTATAGTGGAATGGACAGATGTTTAATTTTATCCATTGCTCTCTAAAGTTTGATCAGGAATAAGCAATAATATTGTGGTCGTAAAAAGATCATCTTGGACCTCTCTCTCAGACATAAAAGAGGGTGAACAACAACCTCAGGGCCTCAGACGTTCTAAAACATGGCAGCCGTCAAATTCGTTACTGATTTGAAGACATATTTTCAAACCCTATGCTAATATTTTGCATGTTCAACGCAGGATTTAAATCCAGACACAGTCGAACATTGTTAAACATCATAAAGGTAGGTATTGCAAACATACACTACTAATACCAAGGAGGCAGTTACACATTTGTAATATAAATCCTATACTAATAATTTTAATATGATCTAGATTTTCATATAATTCAATATTATGCGAAAACCGCTTTTAAAATGAGGACACTTATTTGAATCTCTAAGGAGAAACTTTTTGTTTAATTCTAAGTTATATTTATTCACCAATATTTTAAAATAATTAATTCAAATGTAATTTAATCCTATTATAAATCAGATAAAAAACAAAACTAGTGTTATCCCACCAAAGAAAAAGTGAGTTTGACCACAAATATTTCAACCTTAGCCACAAAAAATGTGAGAGTGACCACGTCGTCTAAGAACTGAGAACTAAGACTAGTGTTTATCTGTAAAGTGTCATAAGATCTCTTACAGTGTTTTTTTCTGGAAAGTGTTGTCGTAAGATCTCATACAGTGTTTTACTCCGGAAAGTGTTGTCGTAAGATCTCATAGTGTTTTTCTCTGAAGTGTTGTGAATAAAATAATGAAGATGCATCTACAAACGGATTTGTCGTGCGAGATATCGTACAAGAACTGTGAGGAGAAGGTACAGATCTCGCAAGAGGCTGAGATGCTGTATTATGAACTCATCAGGGCTCTTGAAGAGGAAGAAACGGTAAGAATTTGGCGTTAATTAAATCTTTGTTTTAAGTACTTGTTGGTAGAGACGAATTAGAGTGACGATATTCACAAAGTGGCTGGCAATGGCTGGACGCGAAAAACCAGGGTCTGTGGCGTGCCATCGGAGAGGCCTATATCCAGCAATGGACTATTGCAGGCTGATGATGATGATTCATGGAGCATTTTCGTACGGAGCAATTGCTCTACTACTTAAAACAGTAAGTGATAAAGATTTTCGCCTTTGGTTAGTTTAATTTTGTATGCCACTAGAATCAATCTTTATGGCATAGATATAATATTGTATCAATAAAATTAATGCTTATACAAAATACACTTAATTATATTAACTTTTGGCACATTATAGACAGACTTTCTCGCGTTAAAACTTGTTAATCGTGACCCGAAACTCAATTAATCTAAATGCTCTTACATTATTTATTGCAACCGTACATATTAAGTGCCGACGTTTTTTCCTTTATCCTGTCAAAGAAGATTAATATCCCGCGAAAATGTTACCGAAAATATTTATGAGAGACTTGTTGCTGTTTGAATAATTATGTTAAGTAAAAGTTTGGACTCTTGAGAACATATTACTGTATAATAAAATACATAACATAACATTCCCGTTTATAATCTGTCCCACTGCCTCTTCCCACTATGGGAAGGTTTAGGCCACATTGGCTTAGTGCGGGTTGGCATGTCCGGGAACATTATATTTTATCTCATAAGAGATTTGGATTAAAATATAATAATTACCAGTATTAGCCTTCGAATTAGAATTTCCAAAAATACTTTTTCATCTGTGCTAGCGAGTTTTAGAGAATATCCTTAATCAACGTATAATAAAGTTTACACAGTTATCTGTATAAACTTTATTATACGTACGGCTAGGACTAAATTTTGAACTATATGTATATTTAATCCGAAATAAATGTTTTGTAATAAGGCAGTTTTGGATATTAATAGAAAACAAGGACTCAGTAGGGATAGAGGTTTACTCTTATAAAATAATATGATGTGCAAGCCTAACCATACATTTTTGTAAAGCTATATCTAAAATTAGATTAAATATTAAGAAATAAAATAGCTTAATTATTTAATCAAAAAGCTTTTAAAAAAGTCCTAATCAACGACAAACCATATTATATTATATTATTATCATATTATATTCAGTATTAGTTTTGTAACAACGCCTATAGGTTACAATCTACATTCGCCACCACGATGTATGAATTATTATCATAATCACCCACAAATCGTGTAATATATTATGAATGGTGTTGTTCTAACTGCAATTTATAAAACAAACAATTATTGTGTGCAAATGAATTCCAGTGTGTGATGCATTCACTTATTTATAGGGCTTCACCGCAATTAATATACCGATCGACTATCCTTTCATCGAGAACTCTTTGTTTTCCAAATAGAACTGATTTGTTTGTTTACAAATACTATATACTTTACTCTATATGTGTCAGATATCATTTTTATGAAGTTTTGGTGAAACATTTTGGGAGAATCCTGGCTAAGTGTTCGCGGCTCGGCATATCATGAACCACATATTCTCGTAGGCAATAGCTAAAATTATGTTCTAACAGATCCAGTTTAGCGGTAAGTCTATAGTAGCCACGAACATAGCACTCGCATTCCGTCACCCTTCAAAAATGAAGTCGAATTTTCAACGTCTGTACCTTTTCCACGAGTCGCTATTTAAAATAAAAAATTGGTTGCCTGTAAAGTCGGTATACGGGCGAAAGTTTTACGTGACAACGACTTTGAGTGGTAAAATAATTTTAATGTGAATATTCATTCGTATAGTAGGAAGAAGGATGAAAGACGCGTGCCTTTCACTTTTTATGTCTGTCTCTCTCGCTCTTAGGCGGGACGCGTGCCTCTCACTCGCTCTCATTGTGAGCGCATAACGTGAGCGGAGCGTAACGCAGTTTCTTGAAGTGTCACCCGGCAAACCAATTTATAAGACGTTGTCACGTCAAAAAAAAAGAACTCATGATTTTTGCACAAGTAGAACAGTTATTTCATAAACGATATATAATGTTGATAGGTATATCTCAGACTACACATTCTATTATAATGTCATCGCCTTATCTTTATATGTCAAATAGCGAGCTTCAAAAACGAAGTTTATGGTAATTCTGACATCACTCATCGCTAGCTCATTAGTCATTGACGCTTCATTTTAAAAATAACTTAAACGTTTCGAATCGTATATAGTTATAAGTTTAAACTGGAATAGATTTTTGTTTGCTTATGTAAGTGATTAATTCACTTTCAGGCAGAAATAAAGTTCCGGCACTATCTTGTAGTAAACATATGTACTTAGGTAAATATTTTTTTAAACTAGATGCATTATATCAATCAATTTATCTCTCAAAGACTTCTCAACGCTAATAATAGAACCAATGGTGAGCGGGAGTGTAGTCGACTGCTACGCCGAAGGTCGCGGGTTCTATTCCCGCTCAAGTCAAACATTTGTGTGCGTGAACATGGATGTTTTTCTTGGTCCAGACCAAAACACCCAGGATGTTTCTATGTATAATATGTAGGCATTTACAATATATATATATATGTAAGTGATCTAGTACCCATTCTACAAGCTCTGCTTCGTTTGGGACTAGATCGTGTTGTGTGAATGTGGTAGATTATTTATTATTATATTATAATGATTTCCAGCTTAATAGTTAGGTTCATGACCCTTTCGGGGTAGGGTATTCAAACTTCTTAGGTTTTTACTATGACTTAATATTGGAGACCTAGTCTACTCAATGCGGATCTAAGATACGTGAGCATGTTATTTTTGAAACATACATATTTACTGTAACGGACAAATCATGATTTTGCATGACGTAAGGTAGAGTGTTTATTGTTTGACGATTTGCCATATTACGGTCTGCTGTTTATAGACTGAATTTTGGATGTTGTGAGTTTACTAAAATAGAATTTCCTTTAATGCTCTGGGTAAAAAAAGATGTGTTGCTTTTATAAGTGTTGCACGGAGGCCCTATCCCCTATTCCTTCTCCCTCATCCCACTTCTCATCCTATCCCTTTTCCCAACCCCAAGGGGCGGCAACGCACTTGTGACTCCTGTGGTGTTGCTAGTGTCCATGGGCGGCGGCAATTGCTTACCATCAGGCAATCCGTCTGCTCGTTTGCGGCCTATTAACATAAAAAAAAATCTGTGATATTAGTGAAATGGTAGAGCTTTAAGTAGGCGTTACAATTGAAATGATTACAGCCCAGTGGGTGGTCACAATTGCACTCTGAGTGGCATTCATGAAGTCATCTTTGAAGCATTCTGTGTGTACATTCACTAAACGACTTCAAAAGTCACAGTACATATACTTACCTAGATTGTGTGCAAAAACTATATGTCTGCTTTTTTGTTGCTTAACTGTCTTTATAATGTCTTTTTATGAGTGCACTTTTATTTATACAATTTGAATTGTTCATAGTGTAAAACATTGGCCGTTATGTTATGCAGTGTTATCTACACACGACTGCCTCGTTGGTCTTGCGGCATAAATGTGCACCTGGGATTGGTAGGTCTCGGGTTCGATTCCCTGGTCGGGCAAAGTGTTATTGGGTTTTTCCGTCAGGAAATTCTCAGTAGCAGCATGGAGTCTGGTAATGTGCCCGGTACGGCAATAGGCTCGCCCCCTATTACGTGGGATCTAAAAATTAATGGCGAAATGTCGGTGTAATATTACACCTTGGCCTACCCCTTCGGGGATACAGGCGTGAGTCTATAAAAAGAAAATCTACACACGAGACCAAAATATAAAACTTTCACACAAAAAGTTGGATAAGTACCTGGAACTTTGTTAAACTGAGATCCATTACAAAAATAGAATCGCATTATACTTACTTTTATTTTGATAAGACGTGCCACTTTCTCTTAAATTGTATAAAGTGATCTTGGATCCCAACAGCCATATCGTATCTTCTTTTTCCAAAATATGTCTTTTCTTTCCTCTCTTCTAAGTATTATTTTGGTATTTATTTTGGCGGTATTTTTAAACAACGCAATAATAAGTACCGCGATGATCTGTTGTTAACCACATAAAGACTCACATGCAAAATTAATTCCTTTAGGTCATTCACTTTAAAATTTTGCATATTACCGAAACGGGCATTAACGTATTCATTTTCTTTGGTATTAACATACCACCAGAAGCCTGACATTTCGGACAGGTTGCGCTTGTTATAGTCCAGGAATCTGATGTGACTTAGTCGAGTGCGACCTGTTTGAAACCTCGAATTTCTGAAGAGATGTCGTCGTTTTGATAAAATTATAAACACGCCACGCTAGAATATAAGGGTTACCTACTTTAGTGTAACAAATGATGTGATGAAGTATCTACTATCTACTTATATGCATCACATATTTAAATAGTAGGTAGTCGCGTTAAATATCGGTTTTGAGGTATTGGGCTTTTTCGAGTCCGGTAAAGTGTTCAGCATCAGAAGCTAGCCTCTTCTTTCCTCTTCTTTTCTTTCCTACGTTTACAAAGAAGATGAAAGAATGATGATAGTTATACTCTTAGTTTTATAAACAACCAGTAGTCAAGAATAAATTCAAAGCATGTAGGTAAACACGGACCCAGCCAACAAAATGTTACTAGTAGATGTCTACAATGTGAAACAGTTGCAGCTCCTTACAAAAATAAAATGTACCACCATTATATTTGTTTGAAAAGAGTGGCCATGAGTTTTATTGCCCGTTCTTTCTCGTGGTTCTACCTATTGCATTGCGAACGTGGCAGTAAAATAAATGTAAATGTAGAATCATTAAGTAATTAACTTAAATTTTGACGTTCATAAGCGTCACTTTGTGGCCTAGATGAATAAATGATTTTGATTGATTGATTGATTTGATTGAAAAGTAAATACGTGCTCTCAAGTAACTAGGCTAGAAGGCCACTAGAAAATGGCACTTGCCAGCCGCCTATCGCTCTGTACAACAATCAAAAACTCATTATAATCTATACAAATACATGCAAATAACTATAACATACAAATTGGCCAGCATGTCGTAAAGATGGTAATTTAAGATAATTATACATTCCCAACATAGATGTCAATTTAGAGTTCGCACGTTGTTCGATTTTTATGGGGAATCAACAGATTAGCTATACCTAAATCCTCTATCACGGGAGACTTTAACAAAGATTCAATCAAAATACTACATACATACATACATACATACATACAGAGACTCACGCCTGTTTCTCCGAAGGGGCAGGCAGAGGCATAATAAACGCCCATCAGTGTTTTGATCCCACGTAATAGGTGGCGAGCCTATTGCCGCTTATCGGGATATTTTGTTTGCCAGAGCCAAAATACTACTAGTATTCGAACCCAAAACACTCGGTCAAATTACAAGCAAGACCATCGCTTAAATTGCTATTTCGGTTTACAATCATTTTTTAATTTCATTGATCTACGATATTCATTAGTAACTAAACAAAAGAGAAAAGGCAGCCGGTTGATCAGCTCAGAAAAATCTTTAGTTTCGCTTATTCGTTATAAAGGTAGGTAAATTAAACCCAATGCAAACCCATCAGTCAAAACATTACCAACATACCTAACCAAGGGCTTATTAAAAATATCATTCACTATATTGTACAAGTTTTTACATTTTTTTTATTTATTTATAGTCTCACGCCTGTATCCCCGAAGGGGTTGGAAGAGGTGTAAATATTACACCCACATTTAGCCATGAAATTTTAGGTCCCAGGTACTAGGGGGCGAGCCTATTGCCGTTATTCGGTAAAATCCAGTAACACTTCTGCCAGACCCGGGAATTGAACCCGGGACCTACGATCAGCAGTCGCATACGCTATCCACTGGACCACGGAGGCAGTCTATGACAAGTTTTTATAAAGTCAAGTTTTTATAAATAAAACCAATAAACATACAACACGCATGTTAAGTCCACTCATTAAAAAATATTACATAAAAAAGAACGAAAATAAAGTCATCAACTTTGCAATAACGTATCCGAATGAAACACGTAATTGTCAATTATATTTTTTCAAAAAAAAATGTCGAAATATGTAAACCGAACTGAGAGAGCAAAAATATTAATATTTTTATGATTTTAATTGCCACTCGATATTAACCCGCTAGTACTGCCGGCTTTATGTAATGTACTAATTTTTGTACTTTTAAGGGTATACGTGCATTGTGACGTAACGTTGTCACCCGGAAATTGCAGAATTATACTTTGCAATCAAAGATATATAAAAACTATAGATGCGTTGCCCGCACACTGAAATGGCAAACTGAAATGGAGGTAATTGCCGCCATTTGGTTTAGTTACGCGCGAACCTGTGTTATGGTAGTACGCTCCGTGGCAATAATTTGTGTGTAAGAATTAAAAAAACAACTAAAATTATCTCTCTCTAACAACGGGTGTCCCCTGTATAAGTATTTATTTACTTTCTCTTTCTTTATTCATACAAGATATTATTTGGTATTTGTAGCCGTTTTTCAGAGCCGCTTTGTGGGAGTATGGCGAGTCTATATTATAATACGTCATTGTTTGCAATTAATATTTTTACCGTCGCTGTCGGATTATGATTTAGATTTAGGTAAATAGCTGACTGTCTGAGTACAACAATTCTATTAGTCAACTTGTGACGAAAAGTATACCATGTAAACGTTTCTATTAATAAACGATCTTTAAATCCATTAAATTTAAACAAATATTGCGATAGTGGGTTTCAATTTGCGTTGCCCTTTATGGTATCGACGATATTTCTATCTTTAAAGAACAATGGCCACTTCTCATACATTGAATGACCTGATAATTAATTATTGCGTATATAGATAAAATGTACGAAAACAAGTAACTCTATGATCAAGAAATTATACTTAAAAGACAGTGTTTCTTATACAGGTCTAGGAATTACATAATACACCGAAATTAGTTCGTATTAATTTGACAGATTCTCCCATGTCCAATGTCACCGGCGGCGTCTTTACGTCAAAAACGTTCCGTTGCATCCTTATCCAATGTTTTCAACGACAGAAATTCATTTATATTTATCGTTTTAAATATTTTGACATAAATAAATACATTAATTTATGATCAACTTTTAACAACTTGATTCAATTTATATATAAAATTAAGATTCCTCGAGGTTTTGACAAAACCAGTTGCTAAAGATGTGGTATAAGTGAAATGGAACGTAGCTAAACAAGGCAGTGGAAGTAGTATCGGGCACAGATAATATAACAATGCAGCGAATAAAAAATATTTTGATAAGGATGCGTTCACGAGTTCTATAACATCTTTACAACCCAAAACTTTTCTTTTTACCTAGGCTTCTATAAAATATAATTGTTAGTGAAATCATTACACTAAAAAATAATCTTAATTTTAAAATAAGTTTTATCTCTATACATGTTTAGGTCAAAAATGGCTATTCTTCTTTGTTATTAGATCCTTATAAATATAATCAGAAGATATGATTGACATGATAAGGATGTTGATGAGATCATCAACAACCTTATCATGTCAATAATATCTTGAGACACATCTTATTTAATCACAAATGTTTATCCTTTATCAAATCACTGTACCATCCGCGCAGACATTCGCTACTAAATGCTTTTGCAGTTGTTTTATCTGCTCCGCTCTAATGTGTCTCAACCTTTACTCTTGTGCAAAAATCAGAGTCGTGGCTGTATAAAAGGCTTTCTACACGCGATGTTTGATATGGTTATACTGTTTTGGTTTTATGTTTATAATGTGAGATTCGCGTGTGAGCCCCCTATTGGCGTTGGAGGTTTAAGATGAGTCCTTTCTGAATAAGAATGTGAAAGGGTGAGGTATACAGAAATATTTGGATGCAGTGAGCGTTGTGCCCTTTTAAGAGTTTTGTCTCAGTCACATTGTTAATTGAAGCTCTTCAATTAAATGACATACATACATACATACATAGACTCACGCCTGTTTCCCCGAAGGGGTAGGCAGAGGCATATTAAACGCCCACTTTTCGCCAGTGTTTTGATCCTACGTAATAGGTGGCGAGCCTATTGCCGCTTATTGGGACATTTTGTTTGCCAGAGCCTCGTCCGTTGATCGGCAGGTGCACCACTTGCAGGTGAGGTTGGCTTGGGACCCTAAGTTCTTGGTGGGAACCCTATGAATTAAATGATTCGAAATTATTGCAGTTATTTTTCATCCTGTAGATTTATTTTAAATGTACGTTATTCACCCTATTACATCTTAAAATAACTCTTCAAAATTAGTTGTAGAGCAATTCAGTATAGATGTAGAAATTGATAAGTTGTATTTTAGATTATGTGGATGTATTTTTCAAATAATTTGTACTTACATAAAATAATTTTTATAAGACAATCCTTCGAACAATCCAGCTAAAACTAAACTCAGTTTTTACTTTTCTTTTGTTTACATCCATGAATCAATGATCATTTAACTGAAAGCGCATCCGGCAGCCGTATACCGTAGGTATAAATTAAATTGATACATATTTATGTATGTGGTGCAGCGCTGACATTGGTGCAATTGGTACAAATGGTTCTAAACGGCTTTGATCATTGCTTGTTGAGATCCGAATTCCTTGAAAATTGATGTTGCAGCTGCCGGATTCTTTTGTGTTCATTGTACAAGATTTCTAAATCATAGATAGGTGTAGAATATAGACACAAATAATTATCTTATTTAAAAAGTTAAAGCTTTGGTTTAATCAGAACACTATTGAAAGGAACTGATTTGTACTGCACGAAAGGTGTAACAGTTAGAGCAGCCGAAGCCGAATTACCGCACCTCTCGACAATAATTTGCTGAGCGTTGTGGGTTCTGGGTTCGATGCCCACACGCGACAATTCTTTGTGTGATCCACCAATGTTATTAGTGTAGGTAATTACTTAATTAGTAAGCATGGTGTTCTTTTGGTTCGTTGTTTGTAGAGATTCCGGCGGATACAGGATTCATACGTTGTGCGAGGGTTATTTGAAAATAAACTAATTTTCAACCGGACAGGTTTTAAATGTCTCAATATTCGCGCAGATTTAAATCGAATTTCTTTAAACTAATTTAGACCACGTTTTAATATTAAGTTTATAAAAATATCAGCCTTATCTTGAGCTACATCAATTTTAACATTTAATAAGTCACTCCATGACAGGCAACGTCAAATTAACATACGAATACATCAATCACAAAAATAACTGTTAATATAACACTTTCCAAATACGGCATTATCAAATATCTCCTGATGTGTCATTATCCTAAAAAGTAGATTATCTACACATAACTGTTGATAAAATTTGCATAAAAACGGCACAAAGCTACAAGTTTGTAAGCCAAAGTTGCGCATACAGACACCCACATAAAAATATCTACAGCTTACACAAATATTTGTCCCGCATAGGAATCCTGTCTTATTTGGTAAAGCTGCGGTTACAACAAAGATGTGCGGGCTAAGCGGTGCGAGGAATGAAAGGGTGTGAACGTTTACTCCAAAGATTGCTGCGGCGCTAAGCCGTGTGCTGCGTGGCGACGCTATGATTTGCACAGATGAGTTGTACGAGAATGTGAAAGCAGCTTTTTTCATAAGCGAGTGACACATCTACCTTTAACAAATACCATCTAGTGACTGCACGTATTTTTCGCTCGCTTCTATCTCTGATACACATCACTCGCTTGTTTCTCACCTAAAAATACGCGGTCATCCCTAGCGCACATCTCTCACTTGCTTTGCACGTAATAAACCTAGCTCCGCTAACGCATTTGAGAGAACAAAAGCTGCGCCAAACTAGAATAGTCTTATTTCTTTGGTCTTTATCAAACACGTCTTTGGCTACTCATTCTCACACATCTCTTGTGAAAACGCAACCTAAAAGGTAGGTGTACCTGCGCATTGCGAAATTGCTGCCTGAATAATGTTTTAAATCATACTCTTATGGATGCAAAACAAGGCCTTTTTATTTCGCAATAGTCTGCTTTCGAAATAATTATGCAATTGATGTGAGAATTACACGGATTGCAATCTGCATGCTCGCAAAAATAAGTTGTTCCTCGACTTTTCTTTAATTATTGACCATAATATCCATAATTACCAAACCAGATGGTAAAATCATAATTATGTAGCTGATATAAATACCAATCCATGCTAAAAATAATACATGCGAAAGTGTTTTTGTATGTTTGTACTTCTTTAACGCTAAAACTACTGAGCGAATTTTGATGAAATTTTTATAGTAATGTAGCTTATATTATTATCCAACACCCACGCGGGGTTGCTGTAGGAATCTAGTCCATGCCTAATAATATAGAACTGTGTCATTGTGCATATATTTACATTCTCGAAATGATACTTAGATGTATTTCTATTGGACTCTTTCGGAAATTTAGCCAATATTTCATTGTATTGTACCTAATTTCTATAGTATCATTGAAGTGGATGATTAATTTAATACTTAAGTACATATATTAAACAAGAATTAATCTGAGCTTAAGTACATAATTTTAAAATTTGGTTTGTAAATTTATTATAATGATATTGTACGCCTTATACGGCCGAGCAGTGTGATTCTATATCCATTATATGCTATTTAGCTGTAACAACACCCTGTAACCACTGTTTTCACAATAAAACATTTGATTGATTAAGTGATATAATTCTAAAGAGACAGAGACAGAGGACAAAGGGGTCATCCTTATAGCAATTACCTAAACGGTTTTCTCTTTATTTGACACAAAGATACCATAACTCACAAAATAATCATAACTTTGTCACGATAAACTATCCCTTCCACATATATTTTTTTGTACTTATTATAATATGCAACATAATTGACTTACACCCGTATATTCATTTACCAACAGTTGACAGGTTATTTACCTGGCCTGCCATATTACACACCTTCCAAACCACCCATCAATCATCGCTGTGACAAAATGATGTCACAAATTCACAATGCAGCGACAGAAATAAGTGAAATGTCAAAACATTCCCGCCATGACTCAGGCGCACGGGAACACGCATTGTTCTTCGAAATTCAAATCTGACGTTTCCTGCGACACTGACGGATAGACCGCCATGTTTCTTTTAACGCATTTTTTACGATGACAGGTGTGACAGATTGATTTTTCGAAATAAGAACGCAGAGGGTAAAAAAGTTGAGATTGTGTTTCAGTGTTTCTACGTTAATTAGGCAGTGATTAATGGAGATGTCTTTTACTATAAGTAACGGGATCGATACAAGATTACGAACGTAGATAATGTCTGCTAAGTAATTATAATTTTACTTTTAATAAGCAAAATAGTTCTTAATTATGGCAATTCTAATAAATTTCAATGTATACCTATGGCTATATATAAGCACGTACAATATTTTCATCTTTTTTATACATATTTTCCATATGTATGTATTTACAAAAAAAAAGTATATATGTATGTTTATCCATTATCTAGTACCCATAACACAAGCTCTGCTTAGCTTGGGACTAGATGGTGATGTGTGTATGTGGTAGAATATTATTATTATTATTATAATATATTGGTAGTTCAATATGCCTATGATTCTGTTTGTGGTTGACTTTCCTAGGTTCAAGTCCCTAGAATATATTTTTATATTATCTGTGTCCCTAGTCAGTTTTATTAGACAAAAATCTCAAACGCAGACTAAAATCGATTACATAGCTTGTTATAATACGCGTTACGCTTTAAGAGATAAATATGAGTGAATGTTTTGTACAGTATGACGCACAAAGGCGCAGGTTCGATTCTAAAATATTCAAGAGTGTGCTTGTCATCGCTTGCATACCAAACGTGCGTTGGAATGCTAATAAGAATTAATTAACACATGTCTTAACGGTCAAAGAGAATGCCGTGAGGAAAACAAAGGGAAAATCATTTTGAATGTACATTTTCATCATCATCATCAGCCTGCCGTAGTCCGGTTGGATGTAGGTCTCTCCAATGTCACGCCACGCCGCCGATTTTCGGCTCTTCGTGTCCAGCCACTGTCAGTCACTGTGCGTCTATCGTCGCTCCACCTAGCCGGAGGACGTCAGGTACACTAAGTTTTGCAGATATAAAATCCCACAGGTGCCAAAATTTGAATCGTATAATGAGTTGTCATATTTGAGGCGCAATTATTTGCTAAATTTTAGATTTTTTTGTGTCTGATAGTGATATTCTAATGTTAAGAACTAAGGCACAGATAATATAATAGGTACTATGCTAGTAGACTAAGGTATACATACAGAATTTTTTTCCTGCAGCAGTTGGCAACGAAATTCACCAATATGTTTAGAAAACAAGGAAGTGCGAGTCGGATACGCACACGAAGGATTACGTAAAGCATATATATCATAATATTTTATGTAGCATTTATATAATATTTATTGTTGAAGCGTCATCTTCAATAGAAATACGTGATTGTGAAAACTTCTACTCTATTTAATTTTAATATGGTTTAAGAGATACAGCCCGTTTACGGCAGAGGCTAAGTTTAAGTTAGTGTGAGTCCTTAAGCCATGATGGAGGCCTTATGGAGTCTAAAATCCTGGCAACAAAAATGGCCACACGGCACCTGAGAAAAAAGTTGACAAGCGTTTCTCCTCAAAATCTTCTTAAAGGAATTTAAGCAAGCTTAGAACATATATGTTTGTATTATATGTAAGTATAGCTATGTCTACATTCCTATGACCGAGAGCCGTGGCCTATGACTTGGTAACAATGAATTTTAAACACACTTCGTACATTAGGCGTCGTGCTCTGCGTTTATCTTCGTTCTCATGGCTCGGCACATGCGTAGAATATAGTGTATTGTTTAACATAACCATCAATGAACGCGCTATTGATATTTTAGTCCCATACGTGCTTTGTTATATCATAAGCCGAGTTCTAGCGACGACTTTTGTGAATCAGTATTCATTCGATTTATCCATCAGTCTAGAGCAAAATAAAAGTTGTTTTTAAAGATCTTGTGAGAACTCTTTTGCCCAGTAATAATGGGACAGTATAATATGTACTATAGGATAATAAAAAGAAGAGAAAGAGATATGAAAAAAGGAGGTCAGTCATATTTTAAATTTCTTTTTCTAAGTCTTTTTTCCTTGGGCAATAAAAACAAACTTATATGTACCTACTTATACCAAAAATTCACATTTAGCAGAATGTGGAGCTATTTACAGCCGTAATTGTTTCTCACTAATGCAAAACTCTTGTTAATAGGATTACAGTAAGATGCTTGCAACCTCACATATACTAATATAATACATAATAATAAGTTTGAAGTCCGTAATTTGGGCTTCCACCGTAGAGACAAATTAAAGGTTAAAGTGCAAAATTACACAAGACTTACTCTTTCATAGATTATGTTATTATGTTTAGCATATATTAATCTAAGTTTAAGCATAGTTTAAGTGTATCTCATAAACTTATGGTGTGTTATTTTTTGTTACAGGTATGCATCACTTAATCACATATTTCATACAACGGAGGTATTCTCTCGCGAAAGGTCAGAACTTTCATGTTTCAGACAAATTATTATTAGCATAACGTATTTATTAGTTGAGAAAACTAAATTATTTTCACGACTATAAATATTAAATTGACATGTTAATTAATTTAGAACATGCCTTTTATATCAGTTTATATTTTAAATACTTCATTAATAACATTAGCTCTTTTTAATACTCAACTTCGCCACCGTGATACAGCAGGTATCGTTTTTTAAAAAATACGACTTTACAAATATGAAATATGAAACAACAACACTCAGATCTAAAATAACAAATTGTGAATCACACATTTGGGAATCGAACCTACAACGTCAAGACGTCTGCTATAACCACTACGCCAAACAGTATATTTAAGATGACTACCGCACTATACTGTGAGATTTATGATTCTGCACATCCCGGATATCATCTCTTAGTGCTCTTGCAACATCTACAGGATATGTTAGGGTTACTTGCTGCTGTAGCCACACATACGCTTGTGCCCTTATTGGACTAGGTCAATGTGTGTGTGGCCTAGAAAAAATATAGCAGCTGTGACTATGGTTCATACAATATTATTTAGCGGGTATTAGTTGTGATAATTTACTTATATAAATATGAACTTTTAAGGTATTATCTTATATCTTTCGCACGGTTTTAATCATAAATATTTGACAACTTCCAAATGCAGCTACTGATTTGAATGAACAAGTTACAAATATGGCATAATGAAAAAAACATCGTATTTTCTGCTGTTCCTTTCGAATACGCTTAGAGTCATCTATATACTTTAATATATTACATCCCTTAGGACTGACAGAGCAGTGGTTTAAGCGGTCTCCTACTATGACTCGTTTGTCGTGAGTTCGATTTCCTCACTTTGCGTGATATCAAAATATTTGTTTCAAAATAATGTACCTATGTGATTTTGTCTCCTGAATATTTGTCGCCTGCGACACCCGACCGAGCACACTACAAATCTTTATCTACCTAGTACCTACCTTCCTTGGAAATATTCATAAATAAACATTAGCTAAGGCAATTACACCGTTACATACTAAACTAAAATCAATTAACCAACAATTCAGCCCACGTTACACGTGAAATAATCTCGATACAAGAATAGCCGGCGTCGGTGCAGATCTCGGATAAACCCGTGAGATGACTCGCCTAGCTCTCGAGATAAACTTGTGTGTTACACCGTGGTTAACTGCAGTTAACGGGGATATGTTTGAGGTTAAACGGAGGTTTATAATAAAGATCTCCGATTGTTTAAGTCAAACAATCGGAGATCTCGCACTTCTTAGATAAGAAAGTAAAGTTCGCATTTTGCAGTCAGCGGTGATGTTTGATATTTTACATCAAGAGTATTGTCCGAGCTTATAATCTTAATAAGTATATAAAATCCTTGCGTTACTGACTGACTGACAGACACGCTACAGCCGAAACTATTGGGCGCAGGAAGCTGAAATTTTGCATGCATGTTCCTCGGAGACCGTAGGGGTGCACTAAGAAGGGATTTTCCGAAATACCCACGGAATCGGCCAAAAGAGATCGTCGTCGTCCAAATATTATTAAAATAAAAATTTAAAAAATTGCAGGCGTAGCTGCTGGCGTCCTCTAGTTTTAAATAAACCTGAATAGCACTATGATTTTTATGAAAGCATAAAAAAATGTAAGCCTGTTGGTCATTTTATGCGTTTATTGTCTAATTTGTGAAAAGGCCGCATAATAAAGAATAATTTATAGTGCCAACATAAATTTGATTTTAACTAATGTTTATTCATGAGGCTGCAGATGAATAATGATATTGTGGTTCAATTTCATGCTATATCTGAGGGCCAACATATAATATGCCACGCTTTATAAACGGTTCGATCACAATGAACAAATGCAGATTAGTAGCAAAACACGCGTCCCTCGAAAATATGACATCTCTTCGGAAATACCTTAGGCATCAATTATTATTTGAAGTCTGCCAACCCGCACTAGGCTAGCGACACAGAGAGAGGAGGCTCGTGCCCAGTAGTGAGATAATTTATATCATGTCTGCCTAGAGACGTCCACTGCTGGACATAGGCCTCCCCCAAGGTTCTCCACACAGACCGATCTTGAGCCGCCCGCATCCAACCGCTTCCTGCGATCTTAACCGGATCGTCGGTCCACCTTGCGGGAGGCCTACCTCTGCTGCGTCGTCCGGTATGTGGTCGCTACTCCAGAAACCGCATGCCCCAGCGGCCATCGGTTCTTCGCGCTATGTACCCTGCCCATTACCACTTCAGCCTGGCTATTCAGAGAGTTAAGTATGCCGGTTACTTGGGTCCTCCTGCGAGATAATTTATATACATAGCTAATATTATATTATGAAAAAACAATTTTCGCTATGTAAATCCACTTTATCATAAACCACTACGCCATATAAACTAAGCTAAACTTAACTGTTTGTTAACTTGTTCTATACGTTCAACCGGTCTACCCTACGGGGGCGGGCAGAAATCTCGGTATGCAATCGACAGCCGTCGCCCCTTCTGTAGCTAATATTAGTACCAATACTTACCTGCGCATGTAATCTATCTTTATTGATGGGTAGATTACCAATGTATCCAAGATGGAGGATGTGTTTCTTCCTTTTATTAAGACAGCTAACTAGGTACGGCTCGCCTGGTAACATGAGGCTGTAAGCATAGCTACAAGATAGACACCAGGCAGTTAAATATCAACCATGAAGCGGCGATAGCCCAGTGCTGTACGTAACGGACTGCCAAGATGATTCGATCCCCAGGTCCCCAGGCACACACCTCTGACTTTTCGAAGTTATGTCATATGTGTGCATAAAAATGTTATTTGGATGACAATGCCTGAAAGTAACTTTAATAATACATACGATGTGCCCTTGGTTTGGTTCAATACTGGTACGGTGCACTAATTTTGTTCTCTGTGTCTTTTGTGACATGGAAATTATAATATCGCAACATAAAGCCTACAAAGCTGCCAAAATATTAACCAAATAAGGCTGGTAATTTTTGAGTTCAGTGTACAAAATATTTTCAATTTAATATTGTACCTCTATAGCGTGTTTAATACCAAGGTGCCAAAAACAATTTACCTTATTTCACACCCAAAGTTGCAACACTTCAAAAGATTTTAATCTCCAATGTTACCAAGTAAGGCTTTACAAGAATGACGTTTTAAAAGGGCGCGCTTAATATTCTTGACTTGTCTGTCTGTCTGTGTGCTCCGATCCATGAAATTGATAAGTAATTGACGTTATGATCACAAAATTTGCATATGATTTGCTACTGAAATTATCTTTAAACGGTTAAGTTGTCTTGCCTTGTAATATCATATTATTATGTAAAGGGTGCATTACACATACTTTTCGACAGCAAAATTTAGATGAGAATTTATCATGAAAAGTTGAATGATTTATTTTCTTATTACACACTTTCAAAAGGCTTATCACCAACCGAAGTCTATTCGATTTGCACATCATGCTAAGCAATAATAATACCTGGAAACGGAATTATTTTTAAGTAGACACGACAATGCATCGATTTTGTACCTAATTAGAAAAAAATATGGTGACTTTGACCCTCAAAATCTCCAGATATCCTCCCCTTAACCAATCACTTCCCAGGTACCTGTCGATCTCGAAGTGAAAAAAATCTTAATGATTGGTACAATAGGCCTTTTTACCACTATATTATAATCTGTCTATACAATTATTGTCTCATAATCCTATTTCATACTTGCGACCATCTACAAATCAATTTTGGTACCTGAAACTTTACCACATACAGGAACCAAACCGCTCATACACCCATATAAAATTGCCCTCCTAAGATCCACTCGAAACAGCTGGCATGAGTAGTATTTAATACAATAGCGACCCATTTTCCCACGAATATACCTTAATTATCCCATAAGTCTTACATCCCAAAACTATGCGCCTACAACTTAAAAAAATCTTTCTTTAGTCATCCTTCTGTTGCAAAAAGCAGACATACTATCGTACCTAGCTTCAAACAGAAATAAACTTTAAAAAGCATATGTTAAAGTCTAAATTCCAATGTCAGTATGTCCTGCGAAATCTATTTTTAGCGAAGAATTTCTAAGAAAATTATGTCCTAAGGCGCTTCGTACGATCAGATTTAGTAAAACGATTGGCCGTTTAAATATTGAAGTGAGGAATACGTGTTTGTATCTCGCTTTAACATATACACCCGTCCCCTTCATGGGTAAGCAACTTAGAATATGTGAAGCGGCTTTAAGGATTCCCATTATTATGCAAACATGGGATTTTAAGCTCTATATTGTGTAAGATAGAGTTTAGTTTGTGTTTTGTTTGGTTGTGGTCCATTCACGCCATATGGCAAGCGTGAGTCACTTGTTCTGGTGGTAGTTTATGCTGCTTTTATTCTTTGACCTCAAAAAGCACAGGTTTTAGGTCTCGACGAGATATTAACCAACAGATTTGAATACCTGATTTCTGTGTAATAGTAAAGTATCTGCCTCCGTGGTTCAGTGGATTGCGTAGGTATGCGACTGCTGATCGGAGGCCCCGGGTTCGATGCCCGGGTCGGGCAAAAGTGTTACTGGTTTTTTCCGAATTCTCAGTAGCAGCTCGGAGTCTGGTGATGTGCCCGGTAACGGCAATAGGCTCGTCCTAAATATTCATGGCGAAATGTGGGTGTAATATTACAACTCTGCCTACCCCTTCGAGGATACAGGCGTGAGGTTATTAAAAAAAAAGTAAAATATGTTTGGCAGTCTTTTTTTTTTTTTGGTGTCGGGTTGGAAAATCCTCATGGAATCCCTCCGCCCCGGAAGAAGGACGAAGGGGACTGTCAGACTCTTACTGACTAAAAACCAACCCGTGTTCCTCATGTACCCGTGTGTCGGAGGGTAGGGATTCGCATAAGCATTCGTCGCTACCCCCCGACGGGTATTGGCCCGCCAGATGGTCAGGCGGGCCCCGAACAAAACTCCCTTGGCGGCGGATTAAGGTGTTGGGCTCCGCCGCCAAAACACTCAGCGGCCGCAGAGGATAGGGAGGACGGCAACGCAACACCGCATCTCCTCTTCCTCTGCGGCCCCACCGCGACGCATCGAATGGTGCGCCCCCATTTGGTCGCGGGAGATAGGGCGCGCGGCAACGCAACACCGACACGCCTCGCCTCTCCTCTCGCGACCACACCCGACTGCGAGGGACAGACAGAACTGTCCCCCGCACCCGCACCGTTGGACGCATCCTGCGCAGGCCCCGTCAAGCCCACGCGGAGCGTCCCCTCCTGGATCCCTCTTAGCTTCACCGCGGGTAACCAATCCACGGTTACTGAGCCCCCCACCACGACAAGGTGGAGATCCCACGGGGGGGATGTTTGGCAGTCTAACTTTTCTGATTTTAACGTTACTTTTGTTAGGTATGCTTTGGCGGCAACTTATTGAGCCAATTTTGATATAACAAGATAATTTAAAACAGGAGATATAACGGTTTATAAACAGTGTTTACTGTTTATACACTGATATCATTAGAGAAGACACGCTATAGATATACCAATGAAGAACTGTTAAATATTTTTGCAAAACTACCACTTTTAATTTATATGAGTATTTAGGTATGTATATGCTTACCTACTTACAGTCTACTTTTGAGTAGGTATTTCGCGTTCTTATAGAAAGACAGGAAGGACGGAAAGGGGAATTCATTTTGTAATAATTATGTGTAGAAAACTGGTCTTAATCGCTTGATTAATGGCAAATATTGGTGAAAATCCTTCTAATTATCCCGACGTTTCGATGTCGCTTACACCGGTCGTGGCCACGAGATGAAAACACATATCATCGTCCATACATTCAACCAAAGATGTCTTTCATCCGCAAAAATCCGGTAATTTCCGATACACCCGGGTTTGCGCCCGCCTATATCCGTTTATGGCACAGCGAGGGGTAAAACCCGGCTGGTTATATTAGAAAAATGATGTATCACTAAATAAATAATCGTGGGGAAAAGGTTTAATTGGAAAGAATAGGTTGGGTTGCGGTGTTTTGACTTGGGTTTAGAAATATAAGGCGTCATTGTTTGGGTTATGTAGCTTGTGTTAAGGCGACACAAATCACAAAAAAGGCAATTGTGTTTTGAGACATTTAAATCATCAAACGAATGTTGTAAAATGCTGGAACACAAGATTAGTGGGTTATAGACTTCCATGTAAAAAATATTGCTTTATGTGGAGGTAAATTCGAGAGCTTCTATTTGCCTTTTTGGATACGGTTGCATACACTCACACACACTCACATACATACGCGCGCACACACACCCACACCCACACACACACACACACACACACACACACACACACACACACACACACACACATCACACACACACACACACACACACACACACACACACACACCACACACACACACACACACACACACACACACACACACACACACACACACACACACACACCAACTTATAAATTTTTGCATAATATCTCCACCTATTGTCTTAATAATGCATGTTATACAAAAAGTGTTAAAACTGTAGTTTACATACCTTCTTTTATATTGCAACTAGTGTCGTTAAATATTATGTATTTTGTATTAATGCGGGTTTGGAGCTGTTTTTCCTTAATACAGGCTATTTCATAGCCTAGCTAGGAAAACAGTAAGTAAACTACTTGATACTGTAACTACTTAACATGTAATGTACTACAATGATTTACTTGGCAATAAAAATATTATTATTATTATTCTCTTTATTTATCTTATTTCTCATAGTTCATTTTATATTAATAAACTACATTTAAAAAATAAAATAACGTTTAAAAATATAAAAGGGACCACGGAGACCCACCGGTGTCGGGTACAGGGACCAAGCCACCGGTGGTTAGGGCCTCAGAGACAGGAACTTCCTCACGATGCGTGCCGTGTCGAGAAGAACTGCCTTCTGAATCAAAGACTTGATCCAGCTGCCTAGTGCGAGCCTCTTTAGGTGTTGATCGAGGCTCTTGGCGATTAGCCCATTTACCGACACGACTATCGGCACAATGATCGCCGAATCCACATCCCACATGTCAACAATCTCGTGAGCTAGGTCCAAATATTTAATCTCCTTCTCTTTTTCTGCCTTCACGAGATTGCCGTCATGCGGTATGGTGATATCGATTATCATTGCGAGTCGCTCTGCTCGGTCTATCACTACAATATCAGGCTTATTGGCTACAATAGTCCTGTCTGTAATGATAGACCGATCCCAGTACAACAATGCACGACCATTCTCGAGAACTGGGTCGGGCACATATCTGTAGTACGGTACCTCTGAACCAACGAGATTGTATTTAAGGGCTAGTTGCTGATGGATTATCCTGGCCACTTGGTTGTGTCTGTGCAAATACTGACCGTTGGCAAGACTCGAACAACCGGACACTATATGCCTGAGAGATTCCCCGGGTTGGTGACATGCCCGACATATGTCAATTGTCCCATCCCTCAGAATATATTTCCGGTAGTTGTTCGTCATGACAACTTCGTCCATAATTGCAAAGACAAAACCTTCGGTTTCTCCAAAGAGATCGCCGAATCGCAGCCAGGATATAGAAGCTGTAAAATTTACATCGGGCCCATGTAAGGCCCGGTAGAATCGTCCATGTAGCTCCTTGCCCCTCCATACTTCCCGTCGGTCCTCCGTACTAAGTACTGCAGGTTTGTGCCAGTTCTCTTTAGCCAGAGCGAGCGGGGTAAGTCCGGTATCAATTATGACTACATCGCGATGCACATCCACACTCATCTGCAGAAAATAATCTCTGAGGTTGCACACCTCGCGGTTGTGGAGGGTCTTAGCACATAAAAAGCCTCGACCCCCACATTTCCGCGGGATGTACAGCCTCATTACCGATGAGCGTGGATGATGCATTCGATATGCAGTCAGCATTGAACGGACTTTTCTATCCAGGGCATCTAGTTCAGTCTGGGTCCACCTGAGTATGCCGAAGGAATACATTAGGACTGGCATGGCCCACCCGTTGCAGGCTCGCACCTTGTTGCCACCTGATAAAAGACTGTTAAGTACTTTTCTCAGGCGGCCAAAGAACCGAGCCTGCAACGTCTGTTTCATGTCAGTCTCAGAAATATTCAAAGACTGCGACATACCCAGGTATTTGTAGGTCTCAGTTGGGGAGAGGGATCTAAGTTGTATGGAATCTGAGAGTTGAATCCCTGCAGATTCCATAATCCTGCCTCTCTTTACATGCATGACCGCACATTTATCCACACCAAATTCCATCCTGATAGAATTACTAAAGGTTTCGGTTACCTTAAGTAATTCTGTCAGTTGGAATTTGTTGGGGGCAAATAATTTAAGGTCATCCATGAAAAGGAGGTGAGATGTAACATGACCTCCTCTCCTCAACCGATAGCCTAGCCCTGAAGCCTCTAATAAGGTACTTAGAGGGTTCAGGGCCAGACAAAACCACAAAGGACTCAGACTATCGCCCTGGAAAATACCTCGCTCAATCCTTATTGGAGCACCGCAACCCCCCATACATGACCTTAAAAAGGTGCATAGAGTTGCATCTACTTTATACAACTCCAGCACCCTCAAAAGCCATGTATGTGGCACGGAGTCGTAAGCCTTCTTGTAATCTATCCAGCATGTCGATAGATTCTTTCGGTTACGGCGCACCTGTTGGCTAATGGCCATGTCTATCAGAAGGAGTTCTTTAGTACCACGGGCCCCACTCCTACATCCATTTTGAGAAACAGATAAAATAGAATTATCAAATATATGTTTTGTTAATTTCGTTCTCAAAATGGATGTAAGGAGTTTATATATTGTTGGCAAACAGGTTATCGGCCTGTAATTTTTGGGGTCCGTGGCACTACCAAACTTATGGAGTAGGTGAGTGACACCGGATGTTAAAAAATCTGGTAGCGACCCCGATTCCAGTGATGACTGGAATTGAGATGCTAAGCAAGTATGCGAACTACGGAGCCATTTGAGCCAAAAATTGTGCAGCCCGTCCGGTCCCGCTGATTTCCAGTTCGGTAACGAACGGACTGCACTGGCTATATCATCGTTTGTAATTGATATTGGCTCCATTGTTGGTATTTGTTCGCATACTCGCTCAACAGTCACAATCCAGTCACTCTCCGTGTGGTTGACAGGCGTCGACCAGATGCTGCGCCAGAATGTATTAGTAGCATCATCATCCGGTCGACCCCCATCAACGTCACCGGCCGTGGACTCGGGTCGCTCCCATCTTCTGTACACCCACCTCTCGTCTCTCTGGAATGTGCGATTCAGGCAATACCGATCCACTCTTTTTTTGTATCGCCTAATACGGTTTGCCCATGCATAAAGCTTTTGTTTTAGGGTGTCGATGCGCTCTGTAACCCGAGATAAATAATCTTGGGAACTGATACCAGTTCCCGCAAAGGCTCGAGTTACAAAGCGCATCACTCTTGGTCGGGTATTGCCCATCTTGAAAGAGGAGAGCCTGCCAATGAGTGCCCTAGTCTCAGCAATACGACACTCAATCCTGCGTTGCCAAGCTGGCACAGTAGTGGTCTGTCGAGTAGCGGTATTATTTACAGGCAATTTAACCCCTGCTACTCGACACGCCGCAACCGCCGCACAATACAGGATTGAATGTGTATCGCTGAGATTTTCACTAATATCAAAGTGAGTTGACAGTAATGTGTCTAGGGCACTCACCAGCGCTATGTTTCTTTTATGCATGGGCAAACGAGGCAAACGAGGCCGAATATTTGGGTCCATGGATCGGTATTCCGCAATAGCACATTCCAAAGCACTCCTTAACTGATCGTTGCACTGGGTACTTACATGAGAAGTCTCGTCATCTACCTCTTCATCAACTGGATTTACCAGTTGCTGTTGGGCAACCACTGTGCCAGGCTGCGTTGCAAAAGTGATGGGGAGACTTCTCTGCACGTCAGAGCGAAGTCTCTCAAGTACGGAATCATCCAACAGGCGACACCGTTGGATGGCCCGCACTTGATCCGATAGCCGTTGTGTTGACACGTCGACAGCTGGCTCAAGTGCCTGAAACAAAGGCAGCATTCGAACACGGTACGCACTGAGGTTAGTTCCTCCCTCTGTGGCCACAAAATATGCCCGCATGACGTTTTCATTCATCGAACTCGTCCATCTCATGCGGTGCACATCACCACCGGTAGCGGGGGCCCTGTTCGAGACCGGTGGGTCTCGGGGTCCCAAGCGTGTCGGTGGCCGGCCTCTCCCTCGCCGACGTACAGGTGGTGGCGACGTCGGTGGCGAGAAGTACTCGTCGCTCGACGAGCTCGACGCCTCTGCAATTGCCGACAACTCTGTTGTAGGTGCCGGCGGCTGCGAGGCGGAGCTGAGCGACGAGTCCGGGGGTGTTATTCGTGCAGCAGCTGCCCTAGCTCTTGTCAACATCTCATTATGATATCATTTTCTCGTTGTATTTGTATGTTTATCTTTGTTTATTTACATTCTCGTAGGGGATTTGTCATTGACGTAAGACGTCATCTTGAATAATGTTTTTGTATTTACTTTTCATAATTAATTTAATGGTTTCTTGATATAATTAAATGTTTATGCGGTAAAAAAGTCCTTCTTGTAGTAATAAAATATATATCTGAATCCAAAACTATGTTAAATTATACAGATATAAATATTCGAGAAAAATTGTATGTCGTCTTGTTGACTTGTTGCTAGGTTATTATTATTATTATTATTAAAAAAAAAAAATTAGGCGTAGTGGCCATTGCGCTGGACTGGGAGTTTGAGTGACCGGTGAAAATCCATTTTAAATGAACGTCCGCCAAAATCATTAGCCATGATGGTGTTGAGGTCAATAAAAATCATCATCGCCCTATTGTAATCCCGGTTGCATCCAAGACTTTCACGCCTTGGAGCCCGGGGTCCGCTTACTGGTCTAACCAGATACGACAGAGTATCAACTTTTCCACAGAGCGACTGCCGTCTGACCTCCGCAACCTAGAGGGATAGCGATATTCCATAGTTTAGACCAGTATCAATTTATTTGAGGGTACTGACTCCCCGTAACGACTGTCAAAGTTCTTCATGACAGCCGGGATCGACGGTTTAACGTGCTCTCCGAGGCACGGGGCAAGCGATAATTAACAATTTAATACACACTTGACTTCGAAAAGACATTGGTGCGTGCCGTGCATTCGAATCCGATGGCCGATACCCTCTGCATGGCAGTCCGTCGGTATCTGCACTAGGCTATCGCTGCCTAACAAGGTCATTAAACATATATTAGTCAAATTTTTTACATAGGTTAGTGCATAGGTACATAAAATTGTTTGTTATTTAAGTACTAGTCTTGCATATATGAACTTTTCGTCTCGATACTTTATTGATTTAGAAGAAAATAGCTCAGGAAATAGCATAAAAGAACAGCGAAATATCGAAAATTGGAATAGATAATTTCGTACACGGGTTTGTATTTCGGCCTCTTGAGAATTCTGCTCTCAGTCAGCAAATTAATTATATTAAAATTTAATATCACCTGAAATACGTTCCTAAAATGAATGTCAATTTAATATCATTTAAAATGGGTTCTTATTGAAAGCAGACACTGTCAGGCAAATGCACTCCAATAAATACAGCTAAAAGACAAATCTGAGCACTGCTAATGATACAAGAGCAAACGAGATAGTGGTGTGCCTACCCTGTTGGTAACTTGGTACATAACTGGTATTGGTACGCGTTTCCTACCCACGTAACTACCAGTAACACCCACTCATTGAAATAGTGATGGGACACTGCATAGATATTTAGATAGATAGATACTTAATTATAAAATGTGTCTGCCATCCTATGACCTGGTAACCAAAATGTAGTGTTCCGTATTTAACTACAAGGAATCATTAGAAGTTAAAATTGGGCATCTATGTTCCTTGGGGAGTAAGTACACAGAACTAAGAGACGATGTTTTGTAATTCCCACCATAAGGGATAAAAAATCCCACAAGGGCGGCGCCGTGGGCGAAGCATAGTATTAGTATAAAGAATTATAACATTAGTGCCTGCACGGGTGGCGTACGCTTAACAACTCATCAGCCTTTAACAGTCCACTGCTGGACTAGGCCTCTTCTTTGAAAGGAGGAATTGGCCTACTATACCACGCTGGCCAAACGGGTTGGTATAGGGTTCGTATCAAGTTTTCCTTCTCTTACAGTGCTGTTCTCTGCATAATATGCTCCCTCTGTCGGCTCTTACGACACCCATGGGATGATATGGGGTGGTGACAATCCGTATTCTTAATCCGTCACCACACGGACATACGCCGGCGTACGCTTAAACCACTAGGGTGATGGTGTAGTTTGGATAGTTTTTATTAGTTAATTGGACATTTGTATAGTCCTCTGCAACACTCGTTTTTAAATACAAATAACAAGATATAAGTAATCGATCCTCAGCCTCATGTTTATCGCCAATAAACTACAGAACGCGATTACACCCGCATTATTTAGGGCTATTGACTGCCTCGTTGGTCTCGCGGTATAAATGTGCGCATGGGATTGCGAGGTCTCGGGTTCGATTCCCGGGTCGGGCAAAGTGTTATTGGGTTTTTCCGAATTTTATTTTAGCACGGAGTCTGGTAATGTGCCCGGTACGGCAATATTATCCGTGTGGTGACGGATTAAGAATACGGAATGTCACCACCCCATATCATCCCATGGGTGTCGTAAGAGCCGACAGAGGGAGCATATTATGCAGAGAACAGCACTGTAAGAGAAGGAATACTTGATACAAATCCTATACCCACCCGTTTGGCCAGCGTGGTATAGTAGGCCAATTCCTCCTTTCAAGGGAGAGGCCTAGTCCAGCAGTGGACTGTCAAAGGCTGATGATGAACGGCAATAGGCTCGCCACCCACTACGTGGGACATAAAAAATTATCGCGAAATGTGGGTGAAATATTACACCTCTGCCAACCCCTTCGGGGATTCAGGCGTGAGTCTATAAATAAATAAAATAAAACATTTAGGGCTACTGCTCCGCACTCCATTGCTCATAGCTTGATCTTTTAAAGCCTATATAGCCTTCCCCGATAAATGGGCTATACCACACAAAAATAATTATTCAAAACAGACCAGTAATTCCTGAGATTAGCGTGTTTAACCAAACAAACTTTTCAGCTTTATAACATTGGTATACCTATATTCATTTATTCAAAACTATTTTTAACCATTATCGTGACAACACTAGTGGCTGTGAAAACTGGACGTATGCCAATTAGTGAGTCAACCAGTTGGCGCGGGTTCGATTCCGAGTCGTGATATGGTTCTCTTATTAACAGTGTAGGTACGATCTAGAAACTATATGTACCTTGTAATTTTGTTTACGTATCTGCAATACAATAAACGGTGTCGGTTTCATATTATAATTTAGTAATGTTGTTTATTTATTTACTAGCTGTTGCCCGTGGTTTCACCCGCGTCTTGAGGGAACTACTTCGCGTAAGTACCTACGTTAATTTATAGCCTATGTTAATCCTTGGTACATCAGTGAAAGTCCCGTCAAAATCAGTCCTGCCATTCCAGAGATTAGCGAGAACAAACAGACAGACAAAAATTGAAAAAATGTATTTCGGTATATGTACCGTGTATACATCCATATGCATTAAGTAAAAAGCGGTTATTTTAATATTACAAACAGACACTCCAATTTTACTTATGTGTATAGATAGACGCACACATTTACCCCGAAGGGGCGTAGTATTAAACCCACATTTCGTCATTTTATGAATTTTTAGGTCCCACGTATTATGGGGCGAGCCTATTGCCGTTACCGGGCATTTGGTCAGACTCCGTGCTGCTATTGAAAATTCTGGAAACTCAGTAACACTTCTGCCTGACCCAGGAATCGAGCCATGGACCTACCGATCACCAGACACATAGTTATACTGGACCACGACGGCAGTCATGTTGATTATGAATGATGTCTATTCTTCTGAATATAAGACCTGTATGTTACAGGGAAATAGGAAATTCCTTATTTTATTATCTATTAAAACTAACCAATTTTGCCAAGTCCATTCCTTCCTTAGAGAATTACAAGCCATCGCATTTGCACAATTACTACCACATACCCGTAGGTAATTGATTCGCAATTGCCGCTAGCTATGGCGTTCCTCATACCAACTACTTAACTCATTTGCAGACAAATAAATAAAATAAGATGTAAAAGATAAGCCAGATAAAAAAAATCATTGAATTTACACAAAAAATGCTCTAGATAAGGCTAGATAAGGCATCCTATAAATCAACTTACAGCAAAGATTATTTTTCACAATCTTTACTCATCCCTACCAAATAAAATATACACAAAACATCATGAATATCGGTCAAGCCGTTTCGAAGGAGTGCGGTAACAAACACGAGATTTTAGAAAACAATATTTTACTACTTCAAGATACAACTATATACATCAACAACATTATAAAGTACAACTATTTCTGTAACAGGGGTTTGTAGTATTTCAAAGTTACTAGCTCATGGTAGAGAAAGCCAGCCAAGTCCGTAAAATGTTTTTTTTTAGTTAAGGCGCCGAGTACAGCTACTGAGATGAGCTGTTGCTGTCATTGTCGGATTATATACATAAGAAAGAGAAGCCCGACGACGACGACGGGACGTTCAGAACTTTAAAAAAAAACATGAAATAAATTAATTACAGAAAATGTATTGATTGGATTAAAAATATAAAACAGTATTTCGTTAGTATATTGCTTGTTGAATAATTTGTCAAAAAATCAGAATGATTGTATGTATTTTAATATGGTTTTTACTCGTTAAAATATTTTTTAGAGGTATCTTTGTGATTTTTTCCATCGATTAAAGTTAGTTGTATTATGTTTTCAACACAGTACTTAACTAGATTATATCCTGAAGAATATCATATATTTTTCTGATTGTGTTAACTGCATTGTATCATATACTTTAAAGCATTATAAAACTCGCGTTTAGCTCTTGTAGTCCCCTTAACAGTTTCTTAGATATTGGGAGAATTCCTTCAGAGTACACCCACCGCTCCCCAAGGTAATGTTACATGCCAAATTTCGGTTTCTTTCGCCCAGTAGTTTTGGCTGCGCATTGCCTGTCAGAATTTTATATACATTCATTATTATGTCACAAAATTATAGGCATTCTAAATGATCTAATCCTGTAACTTTACTGTTTTAATTCTCATTCGATACACTACGAGGCCCAAAACGGTTTTAATTTGCAAAGAACATCATGGTATACAAGCTTGCTATTTTCTATGATTATAATGACTACATATACAGTTATTTAGTCGCTAAAACAGATCCTAACTATACAGTAATAATAATTTTTATTCTTATTTATTTGAGACTTGGCTCACTTTTCCAACATGTTTTACAAGACCTTATAAATTACCTGCTCATCTTAAATGTCCTTACCTCCGTAAGGCCAGCTGCTAGAACCAGATTACCAGGAACCTGTCTATCCGTTATGCACACCATATCTATAAAACTAGACGTCTAAAGCGTATGGAAATTAACGGATTAACCTGATTGGGAGATGATGTCTTTATAACTTTAGATAGATGGCTTGTCTATACCGTAAGGTTATGTTATGTTGGTTTAGAGTAATATTGTGTGTTACTATAATATGGAACTTGAAGAATGAAGCTCAGCTCCTTACAAAATTAAAATGTATAGACTGTTATATTGGTAGGCAGCGATAGCCGAGTGGATATACCAACAGACTGCCATGCAGAGGATATCGGGTTCGAATCCACGGCGCGCACCAATGTCTTTTCGGAGTTATGTGCGTATTGAATTGTTGATTATCGCTTGTCCTGTTCCTCGGAGAGCACGTTAAGCCGTCGGTCCGGGTTGTCATGAAGATCATTGACACTCGTTATAAGGAGTCAGTACCTTCTAAATAAACTGCCACTAGCCTAAACCATGGCATATCGCTATCTCTTTGGGTTGCAGAGGTACAGGCAGTCGCTCTGTGGATAAGCTAATATTCAGCCAAATCCGGTTAGAGTAGGAAGCGGAACCCAGATTGAAACTGGGATATCGCTAAGAGAATGATGAGTATCCTACCCATCTTTCCTCACAAAAGTTCGCGTTCATAACATAAAATCGATTTAATAGTTTCAAAGTAGAAACAGTAAAAAGCAAATATTCTTCGTAATAAAATTGGCATAGATTCATGTCCTATTGTAAATTTTACCGTCAAATCGTAATTTTTCCACCGTTGAAACTCAGAATGATTCGTTGATGGGTTGGTAAATTGCAAGACTGGCAGTGATGGGTTCTTTGTTTATATACAGTAATAAACTACAGACAGACATAATTACTTTTTATGTAAACATGTGAATATGTAAGCATCAGATCGTAAACTTTAGTGTCCGTTCGCAATCGGTGGATAGGTAGCTATCTCAGTAGATTGATTGTAAACTAACGGTTTTTACAGTTATTCATGTACTATACAACGTGTAAAGGAATCAAGGCCTTTCAGAATTAAAGTACTGCAGGTAATTGTTTTTTATGTGTTAAACTATGTATTTTTGTATGGTACCTATTATGCCAGTAGTAGTACATACAAAGTAGGTATGAGACACTGACACAGATTATAATAAAACAAAATATCTATTAACACACCATCTTCATCGCTAGATTGCCGCCCCTCCGGGGTAATAAACGTATTGGATGCAACGATCAAATTGAACGTCGTAACCCGAAGGGATAGCGATATTCCGGAATATCGCTTCCACTCTCCACTCTCACACACTCCGGAATATGTTTAGACTAGTGTCAGTTTATTTAGAGGTACCTACTGACGCTTTGCAACGATTTTCAAAGATCTTCATGACCACCGGGATCTACGGCATAACGTGCTCTCCGAGGAACGGGACAAGCGATAATTAACAATTCACATAACATAACTTCACGCCTTTTATCCCCGAAGGGGTAAGCAGAGGTGTATTACCACACTTCGCCAGTTATGTTTCAGTCCCAATGTAATAGGGGGCGAGCCTATTGCCATCTACCGGGCACATTATTAAGCGAGCGATAATTAACATTATTAATACACACATAACTTCGAAAAGTCAGAGGTGTGTGCCCGGGGTACCTGGGCATCGAACCCGAGACCATCGTCTCGGCAGTCCGTTACGTTCACCACTGGGCTATCGCCGCTACAATTCAATACGCACATTGTAAAAATAAAATAAAAATAACTCCGAAAAGTCAGTGTTCTGCATAAATATACAATAGCCAAACAATCTAAATACATACATACATAGACTCACGCCTGTTTCCCGGAGGGGTAGGCAGAGACTACGGAACGCCATTTGCAACGATCCTGATACCTCACTTGCTTCACTCACTCCCATCAAGTTTCTCATGCATGCTCTTCTGTTAAGGGTACTTCTGACTTGTCCTTTTTTCAGGATGTCTCCAATCTGGTGAGAGAACGTTCTCCTAGGTATTCCCCTTTGTCCTGTCCCATTCACACTAGCCTGATATATCTTCTTTGTCAGTCTATCGTCATCCATCCTCTCCATGTGCCCAAACCATCTTAACATGCCTTTCTCCTTTCTTTTGCCTCAATGCTTGTCACTACATCTTCTTTTACCCCACACCACTCTCGTATCACACAATTCTTTACTCTGTCGGTCAAAGACACACCACACAATCCACACATACTTCTCAGTGCTCTCATTTCTACAGCATTTATTCTACTTTCAAATCTCTTCTGCCATACCCAACTTTCACTACCATACATAAGGGTAGGCACTAACACACCTCTATGTACAGCCAAACGTGCCTTTTTGGACACGTTTTGACTGTTCATAATCTAAATACAACTGAATGTAAATGTAGTAACTAACTAGCACTGTGTAATATCATAATAAAAACAGGTAATATCTTGTTATGTGTGTTGCAGATGTCCGATAGAGGTTATGGTTTCCCGATGGCCCTTATCTATCGCTTCCGTGTTACACAAACGATTACTATATACAAATTATACACACGATTGTTTGTATGTACAAGGTTTAAGTGTCTGATATTATGGTTTGTGGTAATAAACGGTGTTAAACTCAGGTTAAGATTGTGGTTTTGAATTGTATCCATCGCACTGAAGTGTTTTTAACACGCTCTTATTAGGTCGTCGTGTATGTAACTATGTAATGGAATCTAAGCTAACTAATTTAACCATCTTCCAAGGGTCGTAGCGTAATGAAAATTGGCAGTTGTATGTAGTTCTGATGACAATACAATAATATGGTACTGTCGAACTGATCTGATGATGGAGCTGGAAGACATGAACCGGAACTTCATGATGGAAAATCGTATCATAGCTGTTTTGGATTTCTTAGGGCCTGTTCACGAGATCGGTCTAAGCGGCGAGCGGCGCGGCAGGGGCGATGTGCATGGCGCGTTTAATCTCGCGGCGCGCGGCCGCAATGGAGTAACGCGCGCTATGTACATCGAAAACGCTCGCCGCTGCCGCCCGCCGCTGTAGGTCGTGACAGGGCCGTTAGATAAGTCTTGTAATGAACTTTGGCCACGACTAGCTTTCAAGGTCTGATGAAGAAGCCGGAAGATAGGCACTGGCATTCCATGATGGAATATCGTATCATAGTCGTGTTTGCACTTGTGAGAAAGGTCATGTAATGGACTTTGGACACGATCAGGTTTCAAGGTTATAACAAACCAATTTTATTTTGTAGACCACGCAGTGGTGTAGTTAGGGTTCTTAATTTTGCGGTTGGACAGGCGTATGTGGCCCTGAGTGGAGTAAAATCACTTAGTGGTCTCCTGCTTGAAGAGTTATTTACGTGACGTGCATTTATAAAAGCGTGTCTTTCTAGTGTTTTTTAAACTATTAATTTATTTACCACTTATATATAAGTACTTTATTATATTCGTATAATATTAATTATACGAATAAAGTATATATATATATATATATGTGGTAAATATGTCCTAAAAAGGACAGGTTAGAAGTACCCTAGACAGAAGAGCATGCGTGTGAAACTTGATGCGAGTGAATGAAGCAAGAGAGATATGTAGGTATGTCAGGATCGTTGCAAATGGCGTTCCGTACCTAGTCTCTGCCTACCCCTCCGGGAAACAAGCGTGAGTCTATGTATGTAATATTAATTATATTCGAAAGATTAACGAATAAAAAAAAGAAAAGAAAAAGAATAACGGAGTCTGGTGATGTGCCCGGTAACAGCAATAGGATTGCCCCCTATTACGTGGGACCTAAAAATTCACAGCGAAATATGGCTGTATTATTTCACATCTGCCTACCCCTTCGGGGATACAGGTGTGAGTCTATAAATAAAAAAAAATAACGAATAACATTAAAATCAGATTTCGTTATAAAATTAAAAAAAGTTATTTTTCTTTAGTGGAAAAGCTAGGGAGGACGGCGTATTTGGCGTATTCACTCCCCAAGCGAAATACATTGCTGGTAAAGATATTATAAAAAAACACAATTAAATTTGCCTGTTCATCGTAAACATTAGAAATTACAACAACGAATACACCGCAAAAGAAAATAATCCAAGTACCTATACTTACGTTGCAAGAAAAAACCATCTTTAGAGCTCTGCAACTAGGCAAACCGAATCCTCTTAAAGTAAATCGGTAACGAGCAGAGTTCTACCAAACTTTAGTAAGAGCAGTAAATCAGATGTATCTACGGACATATAACGAACCCCATACACAGTCCAATGACCCGCGAGATCTGATAATGAGCGATGTATACTAAAGGTGACTTCACACTGAACGAACGGTGGCGGTAAAGTTAAGAGTAGTAGAATTATACAATACACTAGATAAGCCAGCGGTTACACCCGCGTTATTTAAGGCTACTGCTCCGCTTCTGTGGCTCATAGCGTGATGTTATATAGCCTATAGCCTTCCTCGATAAATGGGCTATCTAACACTGAAAGAATTTTTCAAATCGGACCAGTAGTTCCTGAGATTAGCGCGTTTAACCAAACAAACTCTTCAGCTTTATATATTTTAGTATTAGGGTCGGCGCAAACGGGCCACCGACTACAGCCACTGGTGGCCAGCGACAGCCACTTTTCATACATTTTACTTCTGTAGCGAGTGGCCGCCACCAGCCATACGTGTGCGGCGCGTCTATACAAAATATATGAAAAAAGTGTGTTAAGTGGCTGTCGCTGGCCACCAGTGGCTGTGGTCGGTGGCCCGTTTGCGCCGACCCTTAGATTAGATTCTAGACTTCGGCCGGGGCTCCAGTCTAAGACGGGACTTCAGCACTTAAACCTTCCTCACGAATCATACTATCTTTTGGTGAAAACCGTACAAACAGTTTTTCAGTTTATTGCGTATATAGAGACAGCCATGATGTGGCGGAGACTTCAGAGAATAATGTGTATTGGAGATGCAAAGATTATCCGCGCGCCTCTAGCGGCGAATTTGAAGTTGTCCGGGTACGACACTTTTGACAGAATTCAATACAAGTTTGTTTCGAGGTTATAGTGGTAATTGTATTGAGCTGTCAAAATTGTCGTACCCGGGCAACTTACAAATTCGCCGCTAGAGTCGCTAGTTAGAATCTTAGCATCGCTAATAGAAAGATAGATAGATAATGTTTAATGTCATGAAGGCATTTGATAGTCGTTACCGGGAATCACAACGTATAGCATTTTGTAGTCCCAGGCTTCTACCAAGTCTGTAAAGTGGCCCTTGGGCTTCACGGTATTCAAGGGTACAACAAGAGTGAAGATAGATCTTCATTAATTTAACATATATCTCTTAAGGCTCCTCGTCTGATTTATCAATTTTATACATTATAACAATGGGGATAAAGTTTAAAATTGTACAACTGTAACTGCGCCGGCAGTCGCTACTGCTTCTGTGTGAATGTGCCTTTAGCTATGAATCACTCGGCGCTCAGTGGCGCACTGTGCGGTGACCTTGTGCTCTATATTCCGTCTGTTTGTTTGTTTACATCTCAAGAACTTCCGGCCCGGTATAAATAGTTTCACTATCGGTGCTCTGTTCGGTTTTTGGGGCGTTGTGGTTGGAGATAACTTAATGGGTTTTCTGTATACTAATGCACAGTTTACTTACTCTTGCGTTTTGGTAGCAGAATTTTAGTAATTTCTGGTCACAGTTTAACTCCCTAATACCCAAAAAGAACTTATACAACATGTAGCAACGATCATCCCCCTTTATTTTGTTTTTATTTATATCCATCGTCTGCGAGATTCCGCAATGGGGTGATGTCCTAGGATGAGCCGGGACATTGCTCAAGAGAGGTAGCCCGCTCTAGTGCGGGTGTCTCGCTGGGAGGTTGCCGAAGTCTTAACATGTTACGGGACCTCCCGTCAAGGCGACGTGTAAGGCTCACCGCGGGTTGTTTAGTGGGTGCAGTCCCACATAACCTTCATTTGCCATTTTTCCCGCGATAACAAAAGAAAACGATCATCCTCCTAGCGTTAGCCCAGTTAGAATCCAGGGTCCGCTTACTAGTCTAACGTCGTTTGCTTACTGATTGGATTTGGCTGAATATTAGCTTTTCCACGGAGCGACTGCCTGTCTGACCTCCGCAACACAAAGGGATACTTATGTATATGGTTTAGATTAGCGTCAGTTCCTTCATTGGTACTGATTCCCTATAACGATTACCAAAGACTTTCATAGCAGTGCATATTTATTTAATACTTTATTGTACACTTTTAAGAACATATGTACCTATAGGAATTTTATATTAAATAGAGTACAAAGGGCGGCCTTATCGCTAACAGCGATTTCAACCAGGCAACCTTTGGATGGAGATATTATTGGTAGGAAAGAAATGGTAGTTGTAAGTGTACCAGTAATAAGATGATAATACTATGATGATATATATACATTTATGTAATATTATAATAATATGCATATTTTTATTTATTAAAATGATTAATTGCGCAGATAAATATAAGACTTGCAAACAAACTGTATGCACAATATGCTTATAAAGACAGCTGCAAAAAGCATTACCCTAGATTGCGTAAACTTGTTCAGTGATAATGATAAATAACTGCCGCGCCTGCGATGATGTCATCAGATAGTATACTAAACTCATACTATATTTGGTTATGATTTACTTGAAGAATTGTGTGCTTTGAATTAGTGGCCTTAGCGACCTAAAGAAAGAAATTATTTTATTCCATATCTGTCTGTAGGTACAAACCAAAGGTGAACAAAAGTAAAATACAGGGTGGCGCAAAAGTAATGACCCTATAGAAATGCCTTATATTTTTTATGACATCTCCTGTCAATCTGATATTGAAAATTTTGTAGTAATTAAATGTAAAATTCATTAAAAATAATCCTGGACCGCTTTACTCCCCAAGAACGTGAAATAATCGTGTCATCAGTGATAAAAACACAACGTGAATTTGACTCTGCAGCGTATTTTGGTCAAAGAATTGAAGATGTTTCCGTGTAAAACTCAGATAACTCATCAGCTGCTGTCTACTGATCACCGATATCGTCTAGAGTACAGCCACCGCGTCATAAACCTCAACCTTGAAGAGGATGAGGATAATTTTTCTTCAAAATTAATTAATTTGGGATTATTTGAAATCTCGGGTGTATGTGAGCAAACCACAGACTCCCGCAGCTTTAAAAGAAAACATACACCAAGAAATAAGAAACATATCGCAGGAAGTGTTATGAATAGTTATGGAAAATGTCATAAATAGGGCTCAAATGTGCTTAAACTCTGGAGGTCAACATTTAATTGACATCATATTTAAATCATAATGAAACTAAACTTCATGGCACAAATAAATAGATATATATTACGAGTATGTAAATAACTAATTCTATTTTTCTAATTTAGAAACGAAGTTGTAGCTGAACCAAATAGGGTCATTACTTTTGCGCCACCCGTTATAAAGTCAAAGTCAAAATCATTTATTCATTTAGGCCACAAAGTGACGCTTATGAACGTCAAAAAATAAAGTTAATTACTAGATGATTCTACATTTACATTTAATGCCACGTTCGCAATGCAATAGGTAGAACCACGAGAAAGAACGGGCAATAAAACTCGTGGCCACTCTTTTTAACTGCCAGTATAATATAATGGTTTTGCTTGTTATCTTTGTAAGGAGCTGCAACTGTTTCACATTGTGAGTTATCTACTAATGCAAAAGTTAATAATTATTGATATCATACTCAAGCAATAAATTATGTTCATTTGGTATAAACTTACAGACTAACCTAACTTACATGCATAATTCCGTCGTGTGAAAAGAGAATTCTCGCTCTAGAAATAATATCGGCCATGACTTTACATACTTTACCAACTTACACAAAGAACTGCAAAAGTAGAAACAACAGTTTGTTCGTGGATCACACAAAGTGTTGTCCCATATTATGGGAGTCGAACTCCCAACACTCGGTGTGTTACATACATACATACATAGACTCACGCCTGTTTCCCGGAGTGGTAGGCAGAGACTACGGAACGCTCATTGCAACGATCCTGACATACCTCTCTTGCTTCATTCACTCCCATCAAGCATACATCATCAGCCCTTTACTGTCCCACTGCTGGGCACGGGCCTCTTCTCACTATGAGAAGGGTAAGACCATAATCCACCACGCTGGCCAAGTGCGGGTTGTCTTTCGAGAACATCACGGGGAACTCTCAGACATGCAGGTTTCCTCACGATGTTTTCCTTCACCGATAAGCAAGCGATAATTAACAATTTAATACGCACTTAACTTCGAAATGTTATTGGTGCGTGCCGTGGATTCGAATCTGAGACCCTCTGCGTAGCAGTCTGTCGGTCTCACCACTCGGCTATCGCTGCTTCAAATTATGATACGTTTTATTCCTAGTGCCGGCATTTTTTTTTTAAGGAAAAAGGAAATATTCTATCTTCGACTAAATAACTTAAAACACCAAGAGAGTTATAAAATATAAGCGGTACGGTTTATAAGTTTTTTTGTCCATTGCTCGAGATAAGCGATGACATAAAACAAGCCGTATCTCGAGACGCATCTGCAGACAACAGCCCCCTGTGGAGCGGTCAAAACATTTCGCTAAACTGACGTACACTCAGATATTATAGAGTGGTCTGCCATTGTGTTGACTTGTCTTACGTCAAGAATATAAAAAAAAATATTGGGGAAACAAATTCTCTTGCATTTACAATCTAGGTACCTACTTGATGGGAGCTACCCTTAATAATAATAATAATATTCTAACACATACACACATCACCCTCTAGTTCCAAGCTAAGCAGAGCTTGTGTTATGGGTACTAGATAATTGTTAAACATACTTATATACTTATTATTGTAAATACATACATATTATATATAGAAACACCCAGACCAAGAAAACATCCATGTTCATGCACACAAATGTTTGACTTGAGCGGGAATCGAACCCGCGACCATCGGCGTAGCAGTCGCTTACACTCCCGCTGCGCCAACCGGTCGTTGTCCTTAAATCCTTTTTATGTTTATTTTTTTACAGTATTGTCTTTTTTATTGTTTCAATTGTTTAACCCTGCGAAATTTCAGCTCTGTACGGTAGGTAGTGCTTATAGTTGCCGCGTAAAGCCGCAGACAGACAGACGGACGGACATGGTGAAACTATAAGGGTTCTTTGTAGTTTACTGTGGATCCCAAAAAGGAAGATAAATTGGGACATTAGAATTACACCTTTTCCCCCATGTCATTGTCATCCAAACAAACGGTTGCAATCCAAAACCTACGCTTTGAAGCCGGGGGTCCGCATTTCCCCATGTATACTATCCGAATAGTTAATACTTCATCATCATCAGCCCTTTATACTGTCCCACTGCTGGGCACGGGCCTCTTCCCATTATGAGAAGGGTAAGGCCATAGTCCGCCACGCTAGCCAAGTGTGGGTTGGCAGACTTCACATGTCTTTCGAGAACATTATGGAGAACTCTCAGACATGCAGGTTTCCTCACGATGTATTTCTTCACCGTTTACATACATTACATACATAGACTCACGCTTGTTTCCCGGAAGGGTAGGCAGAGACTACGGAGCGCCATTTGCAACGATCCTGACATACCTCTCTTGCTTCATTCACTCCCATCAAGTTTCTCATGCATGCTCTTCTGTTTAGGGTACTTCTGACCTGTCCTTTTTTTACGATGTCTCCAATCTGGTCAGAGAAAGGCGATAATTAACAATTTAATACGCACATAACTCCTTATATCTCCAAATAGTTAATAAGAAACTGTTAATTAATCTTGCCAACTGTTACATCCAAATTAGTGCAAATTAAGACCTACTTACGGGTAAAAACTCGAGATAACATAGAACAACACATCCGTGTACCCGGTTGTATGCGGGCGCTTATCTCACCGAGCATCTTACCCGGACCGGTCCGATACCCGGGATAGGCCCGGTTATCCGGACAAGATCGCACGATGAACAAGGAAACGATTTACTCGCCCGTTTAGATATTTTTTGTCCCTTTTTGTTTGTTTTGTTGAGTTAATAGGGTTTGGGTATTAAATATTTATTTTATTTTATAAAATATTGTTTATGTTTGCCTCTTTATTCTTACGGTATAACTTGATGTTAACGCTTACGTTGACTTAAGTACTAGATTTGACGTCGAGTTAAGACACACTAAGAATAAATCCTAAATTGCGGTATATTTGACAAATATTCAAAAAGCTGCCTCCGTAGTCGATTGGATAGCGTATGCGACTGCTGATCGGAGGCCGCGGGTTCGATTCCCGGGTCGGGCAAAAGTGTTACTGGGTTTTTCCGAATTCTCAGGAGCAGCACGGAGTCTGGTGATGTGCCCGGTAACGGCAATAGGCTCGCTCCCTATTACGTGGGGCCTAAAAAAAACATGGCGAAATGTGGGTGTAATATTACACCTCTGCCTACCTCTTCGGGGATACAGGCGTGAGTCTATAAAAAAAATAGGTTTTAAAAAGACGACGAAAATACCACTTCAACTTAAAACAACATTAATTAATGGATCACACAAAGTGCTGGCCCATCATCGAACACACAAACCTCGGTGCTAAACTTTATATCTATTAACTGTCCCACTGCTGGGCATGGACCTTTTTCTCACTATGAGAAGAATAAAGCCAAATTCCATAGTGTCGAAACTTCGCCGTTTACAATAAACGCAATATCTTATATTTCGAATTAAATCACAGACCAACAGTAGAATCTAGAAGCACTTAATAATCATTTTATTAGACGTTTATAAGCAAAACTTTGAAACAATAAAATCTAAAATTAATTCGCAGCTACTTAGTTAGGCTTACATAATTTATCAAGCATTTAACAACGACATTAAGGGCTTTAAACATTCAATGGAATGTTAAAAATTGCTTATTTTGTATTAAGACGTTTTCAGATACGGAAAATGGCAACTCAAATTCTTTCCATTAAACATCCCCAGGGAAATGTCTTCGTTCTAAGCAAGAGAATATCATTACGAAGACTTTGTAAAATTTGGTACAGAATTGTTGATATATATCTTAATTTTATCAGTAAATTTATTAGAGTAACTTCTGGCCGCGGCTTCGCTCGCGTGGGTTCTATTATCGGGACAATAGGTTGCCCATTTGCTATTCCGTTCCATAAGCTAAATTTATATACTTACTAGCTGTTTCCCGCGGTTTCACCCGAGGGTACTACTTCGCGTACCCGGTTAATTTATAGCCTAAGTTACTCCTTGGTACATCAGCTATCCGTCAGTGATCGTCCCGTCAAAATCGGTCCAGCCGTTCCAGAGACTAGCGAGAACAAACAGACAGACAGACAAAACTTGTGAAAAATGTCATTCCGGTATATGTACCGAGTATACATTCATATGCATTTAGTAAAAAGCAGTTTTAATATTACAAACAGACACTCCAATTTTATTTATGTGTAGGTATAGAAGATTCTTCAAAATGCGTTCTGTAGTCTTTGCGTGAAAGAGTAACATCCATTCGCAAGTAGTAAGTAGTTATTTTTCGTTCTGTATATATTTATTTATATGTTCTATATATATTTCTTTGTATAGTATTTTAAGACTTAGTTAGTTTTCAACTTGATATATATATATGTACTTAATAAAGTTGTGAGATAATATTTTTTTAAATCTTGGATTCCACCGTACTAGAAGTTATGTCTGCGTAACGGAAAACTTTAAATATTGGCCCAATTAAGTATAATAACACACGTGTTTGTTCCATAATAGGATTTTTTTTAGATAAGTATAGAACACACATACTCGGCATGTCTTATTAGAAGTCAAATGAACAGTATTGATCTTCTAGCGCCGTCAATAGTAAAAACAAAACAAACGTTATGACATTATTCAGGCTTTGTTTCATAATTTCCTTAGCAATCCGAGAATCGATTGGGGTCGTCCTACGGCCATGTTCAATATTCGATCCATACATGGATTTTGAGATTCGAGATTCGTGTTTGACATATTTTGTATGGAGCTTATGTCACAAACGAATCTAAAATCTACAGATCTATCTATAGATCGAATATTGAATTCCGTAATTAGGCGATAATATAAAATTGTCAATATATACCTACATTGGAATCCACGTTTTACAGTTTCAAAATAATTCTGACCAGCAAAACTATTTCTTCTTCGAACCAACTAATTAACTTAACAAGTAGTGCGCAATTATCCAATCAGCTCAATTGTCTTCAATACTTATTCATTAAGTGACAATTAAGCTGTTACAATCACTTTATTGGCTGCTTTTATTGTCATTGGAACGGTTTCTTTATTAACATGGTCTTCCTATTACCTACACTTATTTACCTACTTTGCCATTTGTGATTATATGAATCTGCGTTTTGAATAAGGGTGCTTCTATACGGCGCATGTAGCTTGAGCATGTTGAGACACTTGCGCGGGTTACATGCACCGTAAACATATCATTAAAAAACATGTGCGGGTCCAGCGACTCGAGCATGTACCAAAGCGAGCCACCCGCGCAAGTAACTCGCGTGCTCTGCGGCGCGCGCGGGTCACTCACGCATGTTACTTGTTAAAATTAAATTTTTAACATATGATTTTAAAGAATTTTCGTTCATCGAGATATTTTGACGCGATTCAAGTCATAAAGCTACCGCGCGAATAGCATGCACATATACCTAGCTCTTGACCACGAACAAATAACTTGTACACACAGCTTGCGCAAGTAGCCCGCGTCTTTACTTGCTCCAGTTATTTGCACCATGTACAAGTACAAGCGAGTAACTTGAACAAGTAGCTTGCGCATATTACCCACGCGTGTAACCCGCACCTTTACTTGCTCCAGCTACATGCACCGTGTAGAAGCACCCTATAGCCTGTTTCGGAGTGGACCTTCAAAATGATTATTTAGACCAGCCAAGCGGTTCGTTGCAATAGTTTCAGTTTTCAAGAACGGAATAAAATGGGTCTTTGGATCATGAATCCAATAAACGCGCGTCCTAATGTATTAATAAGTCGATCATCTTGGGACTATGGCCTTTTCGTAACCGGAGAGGTCTAGCCCCAGCTATGGGTCAGATTGTAAAAAAAAACTGATGCTGAAAAACTAAATGACTGCCTCCGTGGTCCCGTGGATAGCGTATGCGACTGCTGATCGGAAATCCCGGGTTCGATTCCCGGATCGGGCAAAAGTGTTACTGGGTTTTTCCCAATACTCAGTAGCAGCCCGGAGTCTAGTGATGTGCCCGGTAACGGCAATAGGCTCGCCCCCTATTACGTGGGACCTAAAAATTCATGGCGAAATATGGGTGTAATATTTACACCTCTGCCTACCCCTTTGGGGATACAGGCGTGAGACAATAAATAAAAATAAAATGATGCTGATAATGATGACGTCCATCTTTGAATGGTTGTCAAAATAGTAACACCAATTACCTTAAAGAAACCAAAAAATAGCGCTATAAAATATCTGAAAATAAAGTCCCTCCGCGACCACGACCGTTGCAAGCCGGTAGAAACGTAGGAGAATAACAGAGGTATTTATGCCTTTAAATAAGTAAATTATCGCGACTAAGACCCGCTAAATAATATTGTATGATGTATACAAATCGCGAAAGTTTAAAATCGATTATCTGAAAATAGTCAATCGCTCTCGTGGCGTGCTAACGAAACCAAAGAATAGGGAAGAAATATCCCTTAAAAGAAAATACAACAATAAGCAAACAAATCACATTCTACGCATCCCCAATCTTATATTTCCTTAAACTTGAGATATCACTGTCTCAGCGAAACGTCACCCTAACAACAACACCCTTCGAGACGTCGACAGACGTCAGCCTGACGTTTCGCGCAATACGCGATGGAACGTCACGCCTTTATCGACACGGGTGTTTTATATTGCTGAGAACGGGAATCTCGAGAAAATATGCCAGCGTTGATGTATGGAAAGATTTATTTATTTTACACGTTAAATGCTAGGTTTTTGTCTTTACTGCTTATGATAAACTAGACGATGCCCGCGGTTATACCCGCGTTATTTAAGGCTACTGCTCTGCTCCCGTCGCTCATAGTGTGATATTATATAGCCTATAACCTTCCTCGATAAATGGGCTATCTAACACTGAAAGAATTTTTCAAATCGGACCAGTACCTAGTTCCTGAGATTAGTGCGTTCAACCAAACAAACAAGCAAACAAACAAACAAACAAACTCATCAGCTTTATATATTAGTATAAGATACTTATATAAAAATCTTAAGTTACTTACTGACTGACAGACAAGCTACAGCCGAAACTATTGGGCGCAGAAATCTGAAATTTGGCATGTATGTTCTTTGGGGACCGTAGGGTGCACTAAGAAGGGATTTCCCGAAATTCCCACGGGATCGGCCAAAACGGGTAAAATTAAAAAAATTGCAGGCGTAGCTACTGGCGTCCTCTAGTGTTAGTGTAAGATACGCCAATAAGAATCTTTTAAACATATTAGAAAGACGTAGATATCCGTCAAATATTACTTAGCCGACAAAAATATTATTACTTATTTGAAAAAGACGGCGGAATACGATTACTAGGTACGTTGAATGCGTACGTTTGCCTGAGGAATGGGTCCTGTATCATAGTGGACTACATTCAGCCAACGAACAAAATATACACCCCACCTACAAACAATACCGTGTTATGCCTCGGAGAGCGCCGTCGGTCCCGGTGGTCATGAAGATCTTTAACAGTCGTTACAGGGCGTACAGTACAGTACCTTTGTAATCAACTGACACTAGTCTAAACCATGGAATATCGCTATCCCTTCGGGTTGCGGAGGTCAGACAGGCAGTCGCTCTGTGGAAAAGCTAATATTCAGGCAAATCCGGTTAGACTAGTAAGCGGGGATAACGCTAAGAGTATGATGATGATGACTAAGTTATACCGTGCGACGATCGCTCCCACAGCACTTCGCCGCATGGCGCTTGCGGTCTAAGCACACTGCCTGGTCACACATATAAAGAATACTCTCGTAACAAATCCAACAAATCAAATCCGCTATAACATACCTCAGCATCATCTTTCACCAATATCAAGTATAACCAACCTTACCTGTCCAAAACAAAACAACCTCACATTTCTCGCTGGTAACCGAACCGAGGAAAGCCGCGGTTGTCATGTGTTTAACGAGTAACCCAACACTGGCCGCAAGGTTGTCCACTGCCCTTGGAAGGTCACTGCCGGCAACCCGGCAACCGGCCTGGGCATATAAACCAACCCGTTTTTTCTAGACACAGGTGAAGAATGGGCAGCTTAAGTACATAGTTCTATTCAGAGGCGTTTAAATACTCATTAGGAATTTCCTGATTTACTAGTACAAACTTAGCAGTGTTGGATCGATCCTGCCCCTGCGAGAAAGCATTATTTTGCATATTTACTTATAAACAATAAGCCAGTAACATTAGCCTAGTGGAGAAGGCAGCGATAGCCTAGTGGAGATACCAACAGACCGCTATGCAGAGGGTATCGGGTTCGAATCCACGGCGCGCACCAATGACTTTTCGGAGTTATGTGCGTATTGAATTGTTAATTATCGCTTGTCCTGTGCCTCGGAGAGCACGTTAAGCCGTCGGTCCCGGTTGTCATGAAGTATATGACAATAGTTACAGGGCGTCAGTACCTACCTTCTAAAATAAACTGACACTAGTCTAAACCATGGAATATCGCTATCCCTTCGGGTTGCGGAGGTCAGACAGGCAGTCGCTCCGTGGAAAAGCTAATATTCAGCCAAATCCGGTTAGACTAGTAAGCGGACCCCAGATTGAAATTGGGATAACTCTAAGAGGATGATGATAACTTATTAACAATAATATAATCTAAAAATTATTTGTTTAAAAATGTGAATATACAGCAATTTGTTTGTGACCTATGAAGACTGAAGCTACAATTCGACGATTTAAATGTGGCAAGATAATATTTTCAAAAATACGTACTTACTAAACGAAAAATATATTGTATTCATTACATACTCATAATTTAGCCAATACACACAAAGTTATTTCAATTACTAATGTAAATTGTTGTAAATTGCTAAACTAGGCCTATCTCATAAAGGATGGCTCTATTTATCAATTTTACCTTGTACCTTTTTTGCATTCTATAAATAGCCTTATTTTTCATCGCTAGATATCATATCGAATATCATGAACATTCTGACTTTGCACTTGTATTACTTTAAAGTTTAAACTATTTATAATTAGTCAAATTCATAAGAAAGAAAGTCTATCAAATTGTATTCCTTGGATAGGATCAAACGAAAAGTACTTATATCTATGCGATTTTAAAATAGAGTTGTTGATTTTAAAATCGGCTACAAGTAATTATTGATGGAGTTCTAAGCAACCATAGAAGAATTGAAATTTCTCCTTCTTGAAGTCGTTTAAAAGTCGGTCCCGTGTGCAAGTTAATTCACAAAACTAACCCATCCACTCTTCCACAGCGTGTCCGCACCTTCACCACCTCCTTGGACGAGTTGGCCGGCCGCGTGCAAGCTGCCGAAGCCGCCCGCTCCTCCTGGCGTGGGCCCGGCGACGCCCGAGATGCAAGAGCCCAGCTAGACGCGGTGTCCCGCGCGAGGGCACAGCTGCCCCCGCTGAGGAGGCTGGCTGATGAGCTGCATGCTCAGGCACAGCAGCTAGCCAGGGATAAGATACAGCTGCCTGATCATCTGCTGGCTAGGCTTGATGATTTGAATACCAGGTTAGTTCAACTTTTCTTTTAGACTTTATGGCAAGGGACCTAAAATAATATGTGAAAAGATTAGACATCAATCTACTGCTTTATTTACAAAGTAACTAACGTACGTTGTAGCTCTCATAGTGGGACTTGGCTTGCTGTTCGTAATAAGTCGGCAAAGTTAAACAACGCTTGCACAGGTCACCACTTGGATGGGTGACTGCGTGTGGCATTTACAGCTGAGCACTACTGTGCTTCAAACCGTAACCTTTGCTTGTCTTAGGATAAGAACTGTTAGGCCTTGACGGAGACAAGCACCAGTTTGTGTTGTAAAAACTCCCGGCACCAGAGTTGACACACTCACCCGAAAACTAAAACAAACCATTTACTTTATTCTGCTTTCCAATTTCCAGGGTATCAGGCCTAGTATCAGGCGGGGAGGAGCGCGTCCGGCAGTTAGCCGGAGTGGCGCGGGATGGCGGCGCCGGAGCCGCTCAGGGCTTCCTCGCCGGCTCCGTGGAGACACCCTGGGAGAGGGCCGTCACGCCCGCCAATGTACCTTATTATATCAAGTAAGTGCTTAACCTTTTAAAATTGGAAAGTAATAGCTGCAGACAAGAACCTTTGGAGAATAGTAGGAGAGACCTTTGCCTAACAATGGGACAGTATAGGTTAAAAAAGATTTTTAAAGCTTGTGGTCATTCACATTCACAACGCTTTAAAATTGTCTTTCAGGATATACCTATATAAGAAACCAATGTTTCGAGTAAGTATCCTTTGGTTTGAGACTAAGAATTGCAAGCGCTATGATCACTGATGTACACAGTGGTATAGATCCTGACAAGACAATTTAAAATCAAGTTAGTTTCGTTCAATATAATAAGAGAAATAAAGGTGGTAGCAACTTGAAATATAGTGCTCGAGATTCTAGGCTTCTCGTAGCCTTCTCAATATTTTTTACTCCTTTAGTAGGTACTGTTTGGACGTTTTGCGATAGCTAAACATAAAGGATACGCACATTTTTTTTGATTTGGCTACAAAAACCCTTTTTTTAATTGCTATGACCTGCTGTGTTTTTATACTCCACTTTGCGTTTCATCAACAACTTGACTATGTTAAACAAGCAAGTGAAGGCAGCAGTTTGTTAAACAATAAATTGCAACAAGTCTTCTCGGTATAGATTTTTGAGATAACCACAGGTTATTGTTGGATTAACACTATTCACATTTCAGATATCAAACATTTGTAGCAATCACAATGGGATAAAGGTCTTTTGCAATTTTCGACACAAAATCATTTTTCCTTTCACAGTATTCCTTCTTTCACATTAATTATTGGTACAATGGTACATCTGACCAGAAATCTTACGGTCTACGTTTCGTTTCTGAAAACTAGTTTGAACTATGCAATAGTTCATAGGATCTTGACCATTGCTAGCTTCCTCATTGCTATTTATTTAACTAGAAAATTCTACGAGTAAAAAAGGGTCATTTTGCCTCTTAAATTTGCAACTGCATTTATTTAATGTTAATCCACCAGAAACCCATGACTTAAAGGTCGTTTCACATCACATTGCTGGACTTTCAAATCACAAAATTAATATGTCAATATTTTATCATAGATCCATACTATCTTCGAAAGTAAGGTAACAATTTTGCTTCCCCACAGCCATGAACTAGAAACGACACACTGGGACCACCCGAAGATGATCGACCTGATGAACTCGCTGGCCGATCTGAACGAGGTGCGCTTCTCGGCGTACAGGACGGCACTCAAGTTGAGGACTGTGCAGAAGGCATTGTGCAGTAAGTAGACAACCTTTTGAAATAAATAATAAAATAAATATTTTTTTATTTTTTTATTTATAGCCTCACGCCTATATCCCCGAAGGGGTAGGCAGAGGTGTAAATATTACACCCGCATTTCGCCATGAATTTTTAGGTCCCACGTAATAGGGGGCGAGCCTATTGCCGTTACCGGGCACATCACCAGACTCCGGGCTGCTACTGAGTATTCGGAAAAACCCAGTAACACTTTTGCCCGACCCGGGTATCGAACCCGGGACCTGCGATCAGCAGCCGCATACGCTGTCCACTGGACCACGGAGGCAGTAATAAAATAAACTATAAAAATAATCTATATATCTGACTCATTAACTAATCATTAATGAGGATTAAGTAATGAGCATTCTTGCAAATGTAACATTACAGAAAAACAAATAAGAGCGTTTTCGCGAGCATTCTAGCGAAAACACAGTAAATTTGTTTAAAGGATTCGCTAGAAAGATTGTTAAAATGTTCGTAGCGGTATTTCAACTAATTTAAAAATGGCAAATGCTCGATATTCTTTTTCGCTTGGCTGTATTTATAGGGGAAACAATAATAAAAAAAAATGCCTTTCTGTATATGGCGAAGCAACTATAAAAACACGATCTGCATTGATGGATCGGAGTGACATTGCGTTTATGAATAGCAGTTTGTTTAAGTCGACGGAGACAGGTGTCACATACAAGCTTGTAATAAATACTTGTATCGTGGGATGTATTAATAAATCGTCGACCTATCGCGAGTTTACAAGTATTCAATGATCGGACAGAAAGGACACCAAGATTCCATACAAAGAATTGTATAGACAAAGTGCTGTCCTGTATGAAAGAAGAACCCACATCACTCGGCACAGTGTAAACCATCGAATCAACCGCTTTAAACAAGCGTTAAGACTTTTAATGACTAATAATAACGGACTGCCGAGACGATGGTCTCGGGTTCGATCCCCAGTTACCCCGGGCACACACCTCTGACTTTTCTAAGTTATGTGTGTATTAAAAATGTTAATTATCGCTCGCTTAATAATGTGCCCGGTAGATGGCAATAGACTCGCGCCCTATTACATTGGGACCTAAACAAAACTGGTGAAAGGTGGGTGTGTAATACACCCGTGCCTACCCCTTCGGGGATAAAAGGCGTGAAGTTATATTATGTTAATAACGGGTTGAACTAGACTCCTTCAAAAAGGATAGGTTCCAGAAGGGCGAAGATAAGGACTTGTGGAAGAAGAGTGGGGAGGCCTTTGCCCTGTAGTGGGACGTTACAGGCTCATAAAAAAAAATAACGAGAAGGTACTGGGCTAAAACTGTGACAAGTATTGCCTTCGACACGAGAAGAAGACTTTCAATATTTATTTTAAAAACCTTCTCATTATTTTCTTAATTTTCCAGTGCACATGCTCCAATTGCCGGCTGCTCTGGAGGCGTTTGATTCGCACGGTCTTCGGGCGCAGAACGACCGCCTCATCGACATACCTGACATGATCACTGTTCTTACTTCGCTTTATGAGGTACGTCTTATTAATTACATGATTTTGTTAGAAAATGCGAGCTGTGTAACAATGAATACAGATTTACATAGAAGCGCATTTCTTAAGGAGTTCGTGTGCCGATTCAATTCGGCCGATGGAATTCTTCCAATTGGGGACTGTCTCCAGTTTAGTTCGTAGTTGGCGCCGTTGGCTGCGCTGGCGTCGTTCTCCGTCTCTCTCGGTCTTGTAGTTAAGATACACTAGAGAAGAGAGAGACAGCTGCCGCAGCGCGACTGCCACGCCGCCAAGCGGCAATTTGAGTCGCCGAAAGTTTGTCTTCAAAGCGCCTATATGAAGTGCGCCTCTATGTAAATATCTGAGCTCTTTGCCTAGGACCTGTTGACCTAGTACGTCTAATTTCAGAACAGTCTCAATCATCTGGAATAGTCGCGATGTTGTCGGCTGCTATCTGATGATCTGATAAAATCATTAAGCATTTATTTATCCCTGAAAACTATGTATTGTCAAACCGTTAAGTCGTCAACTGCTTCGATTTCATTTATACCATCTCATAACCTACGCTAAATCTCGAATTTAAATTACTCTCAATTAACTCAAGATTTTAGTAATAGATTCATATTGAAACGAAATTATAAATTAACTGATTTTAGAAGAAATAATATATTATTTCATCCGTTGTCCGTGTGGTGACGGATTAAGAATACGGATTGTCACCACCCCATATCATCCCATGGGTGTCGTAAGAGCCGACAGAGGAAGCATAATTATTATGCAGAGAACAGCACTGTAAGAGAAGGAAAACTTGATACAAACCCTGTACCAACCCGTTTGGCCAGCGTGGCCAATTTCTCCTTTCAAAGGAGAAGCCTAGTCCATCAGTGGACTTTCAAAGGCTGATGAAGAATAGATTTCATCTGAAATACATAAAATCCGGTCACTTAATATGTTTTACGATTCGCTCCAGGTCATAGCAGCAGAAAACCCAAGCCTAGTGAACGTGCCCCTCTGCCTGGACTTGTCGATCAACTGGTTGCTCAACGTGTACGACAGCCAGAGGACCGGACAGATCCGGGTGCTGAGCTTCAAGGTCGGCTTAGTGCTGCTGTGCAAGGGACATCTGGAGGAGAAATACAGGTAAAAATTCAATAACTGACAAATTCACCATCACAGCAGATACAGTTGTTTACTAGTAGTGTTTGTGGTGAGCATTTCAATATTTGAATGGAATGGAAGTGAACTTTAAATCAAATTGAGATTTGATAAATACTCTACCGTCAATAAACACACATTTGACTACAATTCATATAATTTCTTAAAATCATAACAATAACTTATTCTAATATCGTCTGCTGAATTTTAAAATTAGCCGCCTAGTTCGTCAATAATTCAGAATCTCAAAAGTTGTATTTTAAAACACGGTTCATACTGATTTTTCATTTTCAGATACCTATTCCGACTGATAGCGGACCCGTCATGTAGAGCCGACCAAAGAAAACTTGGATTATTACTTCACGATTGTATACAAGTAAGTTTCTATCCCTCAATCTGTACAACTATCTATACGTCCAATCAAGTAAAAAAATCATCAAAATAAAATAAAATAAAAGGTAGATACAGTATACCCTACATAGCGAGTGGAGCCAAGAAAAACGGAGATCTCAAGTAAATTCAAGCGATCATACCTACTAAGATTAAGTAAAATAAGATCACTCACTGTCAAAAAAAGTGAGTTTCTCTTTTTTACATCGCATGAATAATTGAACATGCTGCATCTACCTTATTTACTTCATTTGAGACTTGTATTTTCAACTCCTCATATTTTATTTCCTTAGGTACCTAGACAACTAGGAGAAGTAGCTGCGTTCGGTGGGTCAAACATTGAGCCCTCAGTGAGGAGTTGCTTCGAACAAGCGTCTGCTGCTACCAAAGAAGGAAACAAAGGCGGTACTCTTGATAGAAAAGTTGGTAAGTAGCCACAAGCAGAAACGAAGTTAAATAATAATATATGAGTCTCTCAACATAAATATCATGTGTTCTCTCTCTACAAATATAATATAAACCATCATAATGAATATAGTACTTATGGTAGTGAAAGCTGCATCGAAATTTCGTTGCATCATTGCGTGGTTCAGAAGATCTAACATGCATCTAAACCATACAGACAGAGAGATAGACAGGCGGGACAGATTGCTGTATCTATACTATAATAAAACTCAAAGAGCACTTTGTCTGTACATTGAAAATATTTGCGAAATTTCAATTGGATTCAATGTATAATATGTATGTATTTACAAAAAATAAATTTATGTATGTTTATCCATTATCTAGTACCCACAGTACAAGCTCTGCTTAGTTTGGGACTAGATGGTGTTGTGTGAATGTGGTAGAATATTATTATTATTATTATTTTGACATGTTATCGGTATAGAACTCAAAACCATTCTTCTTGGAATTATTGTGTGTCTGTTTGTCTGTCTGTATGTTTGTTCAATCATCACGCAATAACCAGTAAACGGATTACTTAAAATATACATAGAATATCTGCATAGATTATCAAGTGATTCGGACTCAATTTGGGCAAATATTTGGCTTAACTTCTTTTCTTATATTTATATTATCCGCGCTGGATCTTAACACCGACTTTAAATTTTGCCAGTGGTGCTATCTAGGCGTATTACTTAAAATTATTATTTTAGCGATACTTTTGCCGACTTGCTCACAACACACTAAATTGTTTGTATCGAGATAGTGACAAACACATAGTTTGTGTCTTTGGTTAACATTTAGTCTTTAGTTTATCAGAATGCGTTTATTCTATCAAAAGTTATCGCAATTTAAAATATACATATATCCACATTGGTTTTCAAGTCATTCGGCCTCAATTTGGGCAAAAATTTCCTTAACTTATTTTCTAATATTTATATTGTCAGCACTGGATCTTAACACCGGCTTTTAATTTTGCCAGTGGTGCCATCCAGGCGTATTACTTAAAATTATTATTTTGCACACCATTACAGTTTAAATTACATCGTATACTTACTATTCGAGTGGTACTTTTTGAGTGCAAAGATTCAAATTAACTAATAATTATGTCATCCGTCCAGATAGTATTTATTAAAAGAAAGAGCTAAGAATTTAGGTGGCATACACGATACGACGTACAGTTTACTACCTTTCTAATACAGTACCTAAGTAAGAAACTTAAATATGAGTGTGAGTTTCATCAACCGATCATTATGTTATTTCACATTATCAAAGCCACAGAAAGGGATATTTAAAGGATACCGACTTCCACGCGGGCGAAACCGCGGGCACATTATTAATTAAAAACAATAATCAGATACAAAAGAAATTCAATTGAAGGGCGAGCCAGAGCCAACAAAACTACAAGCAGTAGACAATATAGAAAAAAAAGCTACTATTGATGATTTCCTTTCCAGATAAAGAAAAAGAGAAAGAAGAATCAGCTAAAGAGAAAACTCTAGAACGAGACGCTGACGGCCAGTTGCAATACATCGAAGCGTTCCACTTCTTGCAATGGCTACAGAAGGAGCCTCAGTCAATGGTTTGGCTGCCAGTACTGCATCGTTTGGCAGCTGCCGAGACCGCTAAGCATCAGGCGAAATGCAACATCTGCAAGGAGTATCCTATTATTGGATTCAGGTTAGTCTTTTGGGAGTGCCGCAGGGCTCTCTCCTTTGTCCTTGACTATATTGAACAAAATTTAAATTGGAATAAATTACCAAAGCTCATTTCATACCAAGAAGTTCATTTACTAATTTTGAGTGCTAGCTAAAAAGTATAGACTAATTTTATTATTTAGCAACGAATAATTCAAAATGAACATATCATATCAATCAAGACCATGTAAGAAAAAAAATATACAGAGACTCGTAAATCCGTCTAAAGGTAATAAATGGATGGCGCCAGTGTCTGGCATGATGATATCTTGATATCAATGATAGATATTTTTCCACGTTTATCTATTCAATATTGGTTGATGAGTTAATCGGCACAATTACTTATTATTTTCAGATATCGCTGCCTGAAATGTTTCAATTTCGACATGTGCCAGAAGTGCTTCTTCAACGGGCGGAAGGCCAAGAACCACAAATTGACGCATCCCATGCAAGAGTATTGCACTGCTGTGAGTAATAATTGTTATTATTAATTGATCTTATTTAAAAAGATACTTAACTGACTTGGTTCAAATAGGTTCATAAAAAGATTTGTTCTAACTGGATATATCATCGCAGAGCCTAAATTAATGAAGCTATAGACGTGATATTTGACTGAGGATAGATGTTTTTATACTTCCACCCATAAGTGGGACAAAAAAAGGTCAAAAGTGAAACTCGAATGACAGCAAGGCATAAATTTGAACATAACGCTTGTATTACAGACAACATCGGGCGAAGACGTACGAGACTTCACCCGCGCACTGCGCAACAAATTCAAGTCGGCCAGATATTTCAAGAAACATCCCAGAGTTGGATATCTGCCTGTGCAAACAGTGCTTGAAGGTATTGTAATTTATGATAATCTTCTTTTCATTCAGATTAACAATAAGACTGCAGAAACCTTCAAGTGTTCAGTTCGCCAAGTGCGAGTCGGGAGACTTCACGTCTCTTTTTCAATTCTCAGACTTGCTGATTTATAACGATGTTTTCCTTCACCGTTTAGCAATGCGAAACCTCATATAAACCAATAAAAATATACAGGGTGAAATTGAATAGATGCGACAAATTTAAATATACAATAATACGTGTCGTCAAGAAAATTTTGAACATATTAAATGAAAAATTAGTAAACTTTTATCAGTTTTACGTAAAACGGTAAAATAATTAAAGTATCAAAGAATTTCGCGTACTACCGTTTTCGTGTAGTGGACACAATTTATTTGGGTACATTTAATAACATGAGTACTCCACGACCATTATGGAGCACTGCGATGAGTCGGACGAGATTTTTTGATATTTTTTTTTTTATTTTTTTTTTGTGTTTTAATTATTTTTCTGGAATATCGATAATTCGTACTTAAATGAAGATAACCACATCAATGGACCATTTTACAACGATAATCACGTTTTTTTTTGTCGCTTTAAATTGTAAAAAAAACAGTTTATAATTACTATGTTACCATAACTGAAGCTCCCATTTCATTTTGTCGCATTTATTCAATTTCACCCTGTATTATTTAAAGCGTGTCAGCAGCAGATCCAGGATTTCATTTTGGGAAACACTACGAAGTTATTTATTTTTTTATGAACATAAATAACTAAGACCTGACCTAATAACTGACTGAAGGCCGAGGACCGTTTACTGTGGCGCGTGTTGGGACAGGCCTATGTCCAGCAGTGGACTGCGATAGGTTAATTGAGAACACAGATAATTCGGGAGGGGATGGGTGGTGGTCTCTCCACTTAAGTGTGTTCTGTTTTAGCATGCGTTATTTACTTATCTTTTGCTTCCGCGTTCCAGGTGACGCCCTAGAATCGCCAGCGCCGTCCCCGCAGCACGTGGGTGGTTCAGGTGGCGGGCTCGGCGGCGACGACATGCACTCCAGACTCGAGTTGTACGCCACCAGACTCGCGCAGGTCGAGCTCGGCGCCAAGCCGGGAGATACTCCTGACAGGTATGTTGAATGTCTCCGATATTTTGAATGCTTGTCAATCAAAAGATTATACAGTTAAACAGAGGTTTAGTAATTTCACTTACATTGCTTGATCTAAAATATTTTCTGACAGAAACCATTCCAACTCTAACAACTTCTCACAATTATGAAAGTAACATGCGTAATATTTGATTATACGTTTTGGCGAGTTACACTACCATGGTAACGGGATGACCGATCATTTTCATCCTTTTACACGAAAGTCAAACAGGCCTGAGATAACGGTATTATTGATAATGTAGCAGTCTAGCATTATCGTTTAATTAGATTAGAAAATTCCCAGTATCTTTTCTTTTAAATTTGTGTACGCGGTATGAATTGCATTTGACATGGGTAGAGACTAATACATGTTTCTAATGCCTTACTCATATCCTTCCTCAGTGATGAAGAACACCAGCTGATTGCTCAGTACTGTGCGTCTCTTAACGGTGGCGGGGAAACCGACGACGCCCCGCGCTCGCCCGTGCAGGTCGTGTCCATCATACACCGGGAACAGCGACATGAGCTCGAGGCTATGATCAGGTAAGAACAAGAAATAGTAAAGTAATACTACCGTATTAATTTAAATTTATTTAAATTTATCTGTTATTCTCCTGCGTTTCAACCGGCTTGCAACGGTCGTGGTCGCGGAGGGACTGTTTGAATCGATTAAAAGTAACCAAATATTAAAGAGACCTGGACAAAATTGTATAATTCCGTTACCAATAAAATGTGTGTCCATGCTGTGCTTTAATGAGCAGTCGATGTAAATGATCATAAGGGAAAATCACATGAATTCCGCTCTTGAGATGGGTCCGGGACAACTAAGTTGGTAAACAAACGGTTTCTTGGAATTTTTACAGATTATTTCATTAGGAAAGTCGGAAACCTTCAACTTAACTGGCCTGTTTCATAAATAAGACGTAATTTAAAAAGCATATGTATGTCTATTTTTTTACATAAGTTTGGGTGAAAATAATTCACTGACCATAAATTTTCCAAATTGCATTTTTTCATTCGATAAATGTGCCATTGCAGGGAGTTAGAGGAAGAGAACGCAAGCCTACAGGCAGAGTACGAGCGTCTGAAGGCGAAGCAGACTCCTGGCTCCACGCCTGAGGAGCAGCACGGGGTTAATGAGAACAGAAACGCTCCGGTCGATCAGGTAAGCAGAAGCTATACTCACTTTTATATTTAACGTATAGGTATAGCATGACTAGACTTGCTTGTTCTGTTGCTAGAAGAATTTGAATGTAACTAAATGTTGACGGTTTTTTATATGATAAAAAAGTAATAGCGATTTGGATGCACCATAATATTTGTTATTGGTTATGTCATGAATGAACTTGTAAGTGATTTGACTCGCTTACTATTTGGCTCGCCTGTCTAGACAGTTTAGGTGTTTTGAGTCTCAATGAAAACAAGATATATGCGTTACAAAGTTCATTAATTTGTGTTGAATATATTTTTATTTTTTTCTTTGATCTCCACAATCAACATCATCATCATCAGCCCAGTATCTAAACTGTCCCATTGCTGGCCATGGCCCTACCCAACCAAAAGCGGATTGACAGACATCTCAACAATACACGTAAAGAAATGGTTACTATTCCTGTAACTCAACTCTAACTGCCTCCGGGGTCCAGTGGATAGCATATGCTATCCACTGGACCCCGGGACCTCTGATGAGCAGACGCTCATCAGAGGTCCCGGGTTCGATTCCCGGGTCGGGCAAAAGTGTTACTGGGTTTTTCAAAAATTCTTAGCTCCGAGTCTGGTGATGTGACCGGTAGCGATAATAGGCTGGCCCACTGTTACGTGGCACCTAAAAATTCATGACGACATGTGGGTATAGTATTATGCCTCTGACTACTCTTCGGGGATAAAGGCGTAAGTCTATATCAAAAAAATATAAATAAACTCTAACTCAATCATCGTTGTTGTAGGACATGATGGCGGAGGCTCGTCTGCTGCGGCAGCACAAGGGTCGGCTGGAGGCTCGCATGCAGATCCTCGAGGAACACAACCGTCAGCTCGAGGCACAGCTGCAACGGCTCCGTAGACTGTTGGATGAAGTAAGAATGAAAAATTATTGACTGCTTGATTTTAAATAAAATTCAATGATTATAACATGATTCCACTCAAAATAAATAGATGTCATGTTAATTAAACGTGCTATGAAAATGTATAGGTACTTCGAATGATATCTATACCTATACACCATCATATAAATTAATATAATTTTAACATAACGTTTCTGTTATATTAAAATGATGAATTTACCTTAACCAGTCAAAACGAAGTGAATCAACGAGAAACCGATGTAAAGATCGCCTTATTGATTATTGCTCGATTCACTAAATTTGTTAGCACTTGTGAATTGTCAGACTGACCTAAAACATTTGTATGATGTTGCAGCCCGCACAAGGCTCGCCTCCGGCCAGGACCGGTACTCTGCAGACCCGGTCAGTCACGGCGTCGCAACTAGCCACTGACTCACCGGCCAAGATGCACAACGGACTTTACCACGAGTCGCAAACCAGTAAGTAACCTTACTTATAAAGATTGACTTGTAAAAGACTTTGGACTACGTTTCTATGAATATTATGCCATGTATTTTGGAATACTATCCGATTAAATATAATATCCGATAAAATACTCCAAGTACATAACTACTTATAAAATGGTAGTAAGGAACGAAAATCTTTTTATCAAACTCCTAAAAAATGCCTTTCATTTTTTAACATATGGTGAACCATAAGGTTCCAATTTAGGTCCTTTAGTTTTGTAATGTATAGTTATGCTAAGGAATGGTCCCTAAACATAACTCCTTGTACTACAAAGACGTATATCTGGGGTACCACAAGGTACCAACTTAACTCCTATGGTGATGAAATGTAAAGTCATTCCAAGGAATGGTTCTTCAAAAACGTTTAACTAGGGTACCACTAGGTACCAACTTAACTCCTATGGTGATGAAATGTATATTAATCCAAAGGAATGGTCCCCAAACAAAATTCGTTCTACAAAGACATATATCTGGGGTACCACAAGGTACTAAATTAGGTCCTATTGTGATATAATGGTAAGGAATGGTCCTTAAACATAGATGTTTATCTGGGGTACAGCAAGGTACCAACCTAGGTCCTATAGTAATATAAACGCTAAGCAATAGTACCTAAACGTTATTTCCACTACAAAGACGGCGGAGGTCGTTGGGCGGGCGGCGAGCGCGAGTCGCTGGAGCGGCCGCCGCCGCCGCCGCACGCCGTGCACTCGCTCATGCACTGCGCAGGTTAGACACCGACATTATCAAGCTTTATACCAACGGTGTTTTCCAGCTGTACATTATAATTTGCTGCGAGTGTTGTAGATTGTTATGCTTTATATATGAAACAAGTTTTTTCTTTACTGATTGCAGTGTGTTCTGCTTTATATAGGAAAGTTTTTACTGATTGCAATTTAGTTTCAAATTTTGTGTTGCTTTGGTGTTCTACTTTTTTTACTTTAGTAATCACAACAGATTGTTTCAATTATATCATAAAATGTGGTTGATTAGTTGCAACAAAATGAAGAGTAAAAATATGTGTTTGCTTATTGAAAATATTATTTGACGCAGTTTATCATATGTTTATATTGTATATAGTAGGAATAAGTGATATTCTGTCGCGTTTACCACCTGTAGGCAAAATTGTTGTTCAAAAGGTTGTTGCATGATTTCGAGTGACGCATGTTTTAGTTGTGTTCTTTGAGCAATATCTAATATTCACGCAATTTGTTTTTCTGTTTACTGCAAACTTAACAGGACGTATACCTTGAGGTAATCTTCATTCTACATTTTATTAGTATTTTTATCTAATATCGTAGTTTTATCAATTATAACCAAATGGTCAAAAGAACTGATATAAGACTACAAATATACTTTTATACTTTATGAAGATTATGGAAACTTTCCACTGCGGCTTCGTCTAAATACTTACCGCTAAATTCAATATCCGATCTAATCATGGATTTCGAGATTTTAGATTCATGTTTGACATATTTTGTATAAAGCTTATGTCACATATGTATCTCCAACCCACGGATAATGTTGAAACCGGCGGTTAGTCTACATAGGCACTCTCAGTTTTGTCTCAATGCTAAATATATTTTTTCTCTTACAGATGACCTTGGGCGCGCCGTCGAAGAACTAGTTTCGGTTATGACGGAGGACCAACCAAATCAAACATCGACTTCCCCGCCACAATACACCAACGGGAAACCACCCTCCAAAGAGTAGCAACACATCGAAGCAACGCGATGGTGCTGTTCCAAATATTATTCGAACTAGCAACACTGTCGAGCATACCAAAGATACGCTTAAAATTTATAATTCCTATCCTGGCAACATCGAATTTTGTACAGTTTCTACTAATTTTCGACTCATCACTAACCCTGCACATGCTGTCTCTACCTTATTATACAAAAGCTCTAACATTTCACTCATTCTCTAACCGAAGGCTTCACGGGGAAAGATACTAAGAGTAGAAGCCTGTAAGGAACTAGCTATATAGAACTAACGATATGACGTCGCATTTTAGTTCCTTGTAGCGGTATTTTAAACGATAGTCGTATGCAACGCTTATTGTATTAATAAGGGCATGCCATTGTTGCAGTACGTATCGTGATTGAGTCGTTTTCTACCATTTGTAATAATAATTTTCTTAGTAGGCAACCCTGACAGAATTTCTACTATTTATGTTTTTCCCCTCCGCAACCCGACAGTGTTGCTAGAGCGAGAGCATCCAACGAAAAAGACACGTAACGAGCATTTATATATTTATATATATTTAACAAAAAAAAATCGTACCAAATTTGTCGATACTTGATATTTTAATCGTATAAGTACATATCTTGTTAGTACAATCTCCATTATATATCATATCACTTCTTGTATACTTCCATATCATTTTTGCTGTGTAAAATACTGGCATATGTATTATAAATCATGTGAAATGAAACTGAGGCAGCAGGAGATCACTGTGAATCAGTAATTTGTATTATTTACACGATTGGTTGGACCACATTTGTAACCATATCAATAATCCTTCTAAGTTCATACGAAATCTTTTTCTACAATTATACAAGAGCACATATGAAACTACTACGATGGTAGCAATTTCAGACATGTGGTCACACTGGAGAAGCTGAAAGCTTTAAAGGATCACAATTAGCTTTAAACCATGTTACTGTGACATATTTTGATAAAAAAATGCAATAATGAAATGCAAAGCTGGAGTTTTTACCTCGTAATACTGGAAGGGCCTAAGTTTTAGTGAAATCTATTGTTATATACATAGATAGACCTCTCCGATTTTCCAAAAATGTATGCCATATGTATAGTATGGCCGTAGTTAAAACTGATTCGTTAAACATTTTGCGAGTAGAATTTAGATGTAGCCAAAATGATATCAAGCATGTAATTTATATGCATGTTTGTGTATGTTAAACTATTATCGAGTTATAAAAAGTGTATCGTTAGATGATGAAAATAAATAATCGAAGTGCTTCTGTGCAGAGTAGACAGTTTCCTTTCCTTCATTGTTAGGTCGACGCGCGCTGCGATTGTCGTGCGACAAAAAGTCGTAAGGTTGTTGACGAAGTTTTCTGTAATAGTTCTCATACGACACGACTAATCGCCGCGCATGTTAGACAATACTGTCGGACTTTAGGAACTCTTCTTAGGAACTAAAACATGTATCCAACTTTTTCACTATTACAAAGGGCATGAGGACACGTTTTTCGATTAGGCTAATTTTGGATGTGACGATTTTTATGTCGCATACCGATGTATCTCGATATGTACCGTGTGTCTACTAGTAAGATGCTGCCTACCTTTTTTAGATAAGGATATATTGGAGAGACTTTTATACGATCGTTAAATAATCCTGTTGAAGCTAACTTTACATTAAGAACTTCCGATCTAACCATATCATGGTTTATTTTTATTATTTTTTCGTCGCAACAGTGTACAGAAATTTTGAATTCACAGCATTTTTTAACGCTGGCTACATTCCAAAATTTCGGTGCACCTAGCGACTGTTACTTAAAATTCTTATTAATTTCGCTAATATAGTATATAAGGGAAAAGCACAATCTTTATTATTATTTTTAACGAAAATAGAAATTAAAAATTTACACTAATATATTGTTAATAATTTTATTTTTTGTTTATTGTGTAGTACGATAGTCTTCTGTTTACAAAATTTAATTATAATTTTAATATTGGCAACATTATGAAATGTACTACTTCCGCATTTATTTGTATATTTTACTGTGTTCATAATGTTTTAGAAGTTAAACACAAATAAACATTCAACATAGTATATTGTATTTTATTTCTCATCTACAATCCCATGGAATAAGAGTTACCTACCTATTTGACGATAAACAAGAATTGCAGTGTAAGTGTACACAAGGTTGTAAACAACAACTTAAGAGGCTACCTCGAAAGTCAAAAAATCGTGCAGAGGTTATCGCTAAGTGTTAGTTATAAAGTTGAATGTCGCACGGTTTTTGACATGGCATGCCATCACGAAACTGTCTGAAATCTTATTTCGTTCATAACCCAAGTAATAAGTCCCTATTAAACTAGCTCTTCTTTCGGCGAGTAGCAATTTCAAGGCGAAATTTTATTTAGATTTAGAGAAAGCATGTTTTCAAATTAAAATTCTATGGAGCGAAAATTGTCCTAAAATATAGTAATTAAAAAAACGCCACTGTCAGACACTACTAATCGTTACTACCGGCTGGAGGCGCTTTTGGACAATGTGTAGAAAAATGTTTCTGTCGACGAAATGTTTCTGTCGACGAAATGTTTCTGTCGTCCTTCAGATTTAACTCGTTGAGGATGAGGGTTTTTGAATTTACATATAGTTCTATGTAGTTTTTTTTTTGAATTACAGCATTTGTTTGTTGAACGTTTTAATTGGTCTTCTTTTCGGCATAAAAGAAAGAGTCCTTTCTTTTATTTTTTTCGGGTAGGTATGTATTGTAACGCATCGATTTTATCTCGCATTACAGTGCCGCCAATGCGACAGTCAGTCCGACAGTCTACATACCGTGACTTCACGAGCTTAAAAACTCGATGCCGACAGTCACTGCTGCTCAACCTAGCTACATAAAAATAGTTCAATATTATGAATGCCGGAGAGACTAGTAAAACATAGAAATATTTTATAAATATTTTAATATTTTTAAATCTTATCTCAAATCGCTCCATTGTCGACAAGTTCCATTATCAACTCCCTCGTTTTACGTCTGCATTCAGGGTTGGACGACAGCACCGGTTCAATCGACATTTCCACCTCTTCAGTCTGAAAATAATTACGACTAACTTACTAATGGAAAGAAAGAGGAATCGGTCATGCACCCTCTGATGGACCACCCCAACTATTGCAATAGGAAAAGGTTGACAATACCTACCGATCTCCATAATATAATATACAGGATGTCACAAGACCGATCACCAAGCCAAAGTCTACTCGTTGTGGACATCATGCCAAGTCATACTAACCAAAAATAATACCTGGGAAACGTTTTTTTTATGTTTTTACATTTTTTGAACCGCAATTAAAAGCGCGCACGTACAATGCTCGAAATACCTAACTTATCCATGGGGTCAAAGGGCATCTAAAGAACTTATTGGCGGGGTAAATGCATCGATTTTGAACCTAATTAGAAAAATTCTGTACTAACTTTGAGCCTCAATATCTCCTGAACGAGTAATTTCTCAGGAATGGTGCCGAAGTAAAAAATGTTCTTAGTGATTGGTACAACATGGGATTTCAGTTTTCATTAAGGGTCTTTTTACAGCCTGTATATAATATATTCTACCACATTCACACAACACCATCTAGTCCCAAACTAAGCAGAGCTTGTAGGTACTATGGGTACTATGCCGAAGTAAAAAATGTTCTTAGTGATTGGTACAACATGGGATTTCAGTTTTCATTAAGAGTCTTTTTACAGCCTGTATATAATATATTCTACCACATTCACACAACACCATCTCGTCCCAAACTAAGCAGAGCTTGTAGGTACTATGGGTACTAGATAAAGGATAAACATACTTACATACTTTTTTTGTAATGCTCTGGCAAACAAAATATCCCGATAAGCGGCAATAGGCTCGCCACCTATTACGTGGGATCAAAAAACACTGGCGAAAAGTGGGCGTTTAATATGCCTCTGCCTACCCCTTCGGGGAAACAGGCGTGAGCCTATGTATGTATGTGTACTTTTTTTGTAAATACATACATATTATACCTACATAGAAACATCCAGACCAAGGCAAAAATCCATGTTCATGCACACAAATGTTTGACTTGTGCGGGAATCGAACCCGCGACCTTCGGCTTAGCAAATTCAAATTCAAATTCAAAATCCTTTATTCATTTGGGTCACAATGTGACGCTTATGAACGTCAAAATAATAAATTTATAAAATAATTACTTATACTCAAATTTAAAACATTATTACTGTATGCTTCTACATTTACATTTACTGCCACGTTCGCAAAGCAATAGGTAGAACCATGAGAAAGAACGGGCAATAAAACTCACGGTCACTCTTTTTCAAAGCCAGGTTTTGCATTATACACAATTTACATTTTGTAAGGTGCTGCAACTGTTACACCTTCTATATCACTTGTATATATTTACTGTACATCATAATACTCAAGCATAATACTTTTGGTTAGCCTCAGAATAGACATGGTGAAACAGGAGCATCCACTTACATTATATATACCTAATAATGCAGGCAATCCGCGAAAGTGATCAGAACCATGATGGAAATGATGCAGTTAAATATTAAAATCTAATACCAGCCCGCAGGACCGTCATCGACCAGTCATCGCAAGTAGCACCCGTTCACGAGTATGACGCATGTGCCAGCCATCATCCCTCTCGCCATATTAGAGGGACAGGGATGACCCGACACACGACGCCACCACAAGAAATGACATTTTAGTGAGCATGACGACAACGGTATACGAACCAGCAGTAAGAAACAATCTGTTGGTATACTGACCATGACCGCCAATTACCTCCATTTTCCAGATCGTTATTATTAACATAAGTTAGTGGAACGCGTGAAGGAATGCAAATGTAGAAAGAATTTTGTGAAGGTGACAAGTGAACAATGATATGATCAGAGATAAATAATGTTAAACTACATTCAACAAATCATAAAAATATCCAAATCCTGCAAAAAAAATCATGTGTTCACGAGGCACCTCCACTTAACATGTAAATAAAATAATCGTGAGTTAAACAAGCCTAAGCCTATCCCCACGGTGTCTTATCATTTAAAAATTCCTTAATAGTGTAATAACCCCTTTGTAAAAGAAAGTTCCTAATTGTCCGTTTGTATTTGTGCATGGGTAAATTCATTATTTCAAGAGGCAATTTGTTGAAAAATCGTATACCAATCCCCGCAAATGAGTTCTGAACTTTATGTAGACGGTAGTTAGTTCCCACCAGTTTATGTTTATTCCTTGTGTTCACGTTGTGCAAATCACTATTTTTGCGGTATAGAATTAAGTTTTTCTTAATGTACATTAAGTTAGCATATATATATTGCGATGCAACTGTCAATATGTCTACTTCTTTAAATTTATCACGTAAAGAATCTCTAGCACCTAACTTATAAATTGCACGTATGGCCCTTTTTTGAATGACAAAAATAGTCTGTATATCAGCAGCTGTACCCCATAACATTATTCCGTAAGACATTACGCTGTGAAAATAACTAAAGTAAACTAGTCTAGCAGTATCTATATCTGTGAATTCCCTAACTTTTCTAACTGCAAACGCTGCAGAACTAAGTTTTACTGCAAGACAGGATATTTGGGCGCCCCACTGAAGCTTACAATCTAAAGTTACACCTAAGAATACGGTTGATTCGACTAGTTGAATTGTTTCCTTATTTAAAATTATATTAGTAGGAACACTTTTGACATTAGGCAAAGAGAATTTAACACATTTGGTTTTGCTTGAGTTGAGTACCAAATTATTTGTCGAAAACCAATCTAATACTTGTACAAGAGTGTTATTGACGGTATCAAAGTTACTTAAATTACGATCAACTTTAAAAATTAGTGACGTATCGTCGGCAAACAAAACAATATCACATAAATTTTGTACAAAGAACGGCAAATCATTAATATATATTAAAAAAAGAAATGGACCGAGAATAGAGCCCCGTGGAACGCCCATTCCTACTGGCAAACCTAGAGACCTACTCCCATTAACATCTACATACTGAATTCTATCATTAAGGTAGCTGGCAACAAGATTGAGTGCGGTATCTCTAATACCATAAAGTTTCAATTTAAGTAAAAGCGTATTATGTTCCACACAGTCAAAGGCCTTTGATAGGTCACAAAAAACACCAATGGCATCCTTCGAGTTTTCCCAAGCATTAAAAATATGCTTTAACAAAGTTACACCGGCATCAACGGTGGAGCGACCCTTAGTAAAGCCATACTGTTCACTGTGAAATAAATTATTTGTGTGAAAGTGGCTCTCTAGTTGATGCAAAATAATCTTTTCAAAAATTTTACTAATAGCAGGCAAGATAGAAATTGGCCGAAAATTACTAGGGTCGCTCTTTGATCCCTTTTTGAATAATGGTATTACTTTACTGTGTTTCATTAGATCAGGAAATACTCCTGTATCTACGCATCTGTTGAATATTGCAGCTAAATATGGAGCTAAGCTAGAAATAATTTGTCGCACAAGTTTAACAGAAATGCCCCATAAGTCAACAGATTTTTTATTATTGAGCGTCTTGAATACCTTCAGTATGTCATTGGTGTCAATATATTTAAAATTAAAAAGCACATCACACTCATTCACATTGCCCCTAACCAACATTTCTGCTTTGTTTGGACATGAATCTAGACAGCTGGTTGTGTTCACTGGTATGTTTATGAAGAAATTGTTAAATGTCTGAGCAACATCAGTTTTCCTAGTAATAATTTCACCATTAAATTTTAATTCATAATTGTTATCTACCAATTTAGCTCGACCAGTCTCATTGTTAATAATGCTCCAAGTAGTTTTAATTTTGTTCTTGGATTCTTTGATTTTATTGCTTAAATATAAGGATTTGGCTAAAGCACATGTCCTCTTAAAAACCTTTGAATAATTTCTAACATATTAAATAAATTCAGGATTAAAATTGTATTTCTTCATACCATATAGATCATACAACCTAGCTCTACTTTTGTATATACCTACTGTTGCCCAATCACAAAAATTTACTTTAATGCTCCTTGCAAACGTCTTCAGTTTAAAAATTTTATTGTACTCATCATTAACAATTTTAAATAAGCATTTATATAATTCATCAGGATCATCAACGGTTAAGTCAATACTGGCGATCTTGGCAGCAACATCATTACTAAAGTGTTTTAGGCGAGCAGAGGTCATTGGCCTACATGTAATTTCTTGTACTTTAGGGGTTGTATTAGTTGGAATTACAACCTTTTGCCCGCAGTGATCCGATGTCAAGTCAGTTAAAACAGCCTTACTTAAATAAAGACAATTGCAAAAAACATTATCTAAGCATGTAGACGAATGTGAGGTTATTCTAGTTGGTTCAGAGAACAAAACATTTAAATTAAATGACCTAAATAAGCTAACTAACCTAGTACAAATTAGTGATTTTTCTAACAAATTGACATTAAAATCGCCGCATACGATTATAGACTTCCTACTAGAAATTATGTGTTTTAAGACATCCTCAATAATGCTTTCAAACTGAGTAAAGTCGCTTTGTGGTGGTCGATACACACACACTATAATATGTTGTTCAAGCTCAACACAAGAAATCTCAGCAGTGCGCTCGATAGAAAGTTTAGCTATATCCTTACGTTCTTTACATTTCAAACTATTACATACATATATTAGAGAGCCACCACGAATAGCCTTCTTTCTTACGAATGCACTTATAACTGAGTAATGTTGATTGTTAAATATTAATTGGTCACCTCGCAACCAATGTTCTGTAATACATAAGATATCAATCTTATGTTTATTTAAAAATAAATCTATTTCTAATTCTTTGCCAGATAGGCCTTGTATGTTTTGATGAACTAAGTTTAAAACACATGAAAGCCTATCTGTTGTCTCATCTAATAGTTTAAACTAATAGATGTGTCAATACTACTATTGGTATAACTATTATCTACCAAATTCTTAAGTACTCTAGTAGTACTCCTGTCAATATATAAATTAAATGCTAATAATTTAGCAAGTTGTCGCCTATGTACATAAGAAAGATACATAGTATCTTTTGTTAAAAAGAAATTACTAATAAAAATATTAGTGTCAAAAAATAAAATCCTGTCACTATGACATGTCCTATTGTACAATAATAGATTTAATTTGCCTATCTGCCTGTTTTGGTCATCTGTGAGAGCATATGAATAAGGCAATGCACAAATAATAAAGCTACATCCTATTTTTGTGCTAACATCTATCATTAAGTCTGTTAATTCTATGAGACTGTTTTTGGAGACTAATGAGCTGTCACCATACAATATGACGACAGTAGTTTGTGCATTCAAGTCGGCATTCTTAATCTTATCAACTAGGGTACAAGACTGAGCTCCAGGTGAACAAAAGTTCTGTACTGGTTGCTCAGTGTAATGATCAATTAAGCTCCCTAAACCCACTCCCAGTTGGTCTGAAAAAATTATTACATTCTTACTGTCAGTCTTTACTGGATGCAGTTTGTTTTGTGTATTATACTGACATCCAGCAGTCGCTTACACTCCCGCTGCGCCAACCGGTCGGCATTATAAAATATTAGGGAAAGATAGGTGATAAGGTAGTCTCATAGAATACATAATTATGCAATTAATGTTCCCACAAACAAGAAACTTTTCTAAAGTGTCTTTGGATTACGAGAAGACCACCAATATTTGGATACCACCTAAGTATGCAATAACTGGGCTTCATACAAGACTTCGTCTTAAAGCCCGGGCTCCGCTTACTGGTCTAACCAGTTTTGACTGAGCGACTGCCGTCTGACCTCTGCAACCCAAAGCTATTTTTATGATAGCTGTATGGCATGGTTAAGCTGGTCTAAACCTTCGTACCTATACAGCTACTCAATACAATTTTCTTAACCTGTTTTTTAAATATATATAATGAAGATCTTTGACAGTCGTTACGGTGAGTCAGTACCCTCAAATAAACTGATACTGGTCTAAACTCTTAATCATGAAATATCGCTTTCCCTTTGGGTTGCGGAGGTCAGACGGCAGTCGCTCTGTGGAAAAGTTGATATTCTGTCATATCTGGTTAGACCAGTAAGCGGACCTCGGGCTCCGAGGCGTGTAAGTCTTGGATGCAATCGGGATAACGCTAGGGCGATGATGATGATGATGATAATCACCTGTTGGTATGGGTCGTAAGCTTCTTCAGTAGGTTGAGTCATGACTGGAAACATATTCAGAGCGACAGCTAGACCGAATGGCAAACAGCGTCTTAACTCCGTTTGTATCCTGAAACCCAAAAACGTGTAATATAGGTACCTACTTAAAGGTGCAGGATGCTACAGGCCAAAAAATGGTTATTATAAATGTAAAGGGTATTTTTATTCTGCCGTTGTCCAAAGGCCCAGTAATCCATTTTGATCCTCTAACAAATACTCACAGTTCGCATAAAGCGTCTCGACCCATACAGCTGTCAAATATGAAGTCCTTGCCAGTCATTAGAACCACTCTTGAATACAGTTCATCTACATAATACTTGAGAAGTTTAGTGAGGTTTTCAGTTCTGAAATCCCGCTCAGTGCAAAGATACAGGATATACACCAAGTCTAAAGTCAGAGATGAGTATCTGACTTGCTGGAAATCTACAAAACACACCTGAAACAGAAATACATACTACCTCGTATCTACAAATAAAACTCCTCATTATATGCCTCTACATCCTAGACTGTCTCGTTGGTCTCGCGGCATAAATGTGCGCGTGGGATTGGGAGGTCTCGGGTTCGATTCCCGGGTCGGGCAAAGTGTTATTGGGTTTTTTCGTTACCGTAAAATGGGGTGAATAGAAATCGTGGGGTGAATAGAAAAAAGTCCGGAAGTTTGATATTGTTGACTGTAGTTTGTTATTAGTCTTTTATCGAATGTTTTTCTCTATGATTTTCTACGTGGCAACATGTTTTTTATAGGCTCGCCACCCACAAATTTACGTCAAGTTGAAATTTCATATAGATTTAAGCGGTTAAAGTGAAGGTATGAAAACTAGTAGTTTTTGTTGTTTATAAACTTTCTATAAACATCAAGTTATTGGTTGTGTTCCCCCTGTAGATGTGTATTATTCGATACATACATTTCTCATCTTTAAGAAAAACGAAGATTAGTGTCCGTTTTTGATTATTTTACATTATTTTTCTATTAAAATTGAGATGCTGGCTATTTTGCTCGAATTCGAGGTGAATAGATACGGGAAGGGGGTTAATAGATACGCCATTGGGGGTGAATAGAAACGCGTGGGAGGTTAATAGATACGAGTGGGGTGGTCAATAGAAATATGTTTTTAGGGTTGTCAATCGAAGTTAGTTCATCATACGCACCTTTTTGTCAGTTAACCATTGAAAATATTGTTTACATGTAGGCAGGTGCCTACCTGTATGATTAAAGAGGTAAATGTTGATATCTGGTTTATTAAAAAAATACATAGTTGTCTGATTAATGACAATGTTGATATATTGAATAAAAATGTAAGTTGATTTTGACAGCCCTAGCGTTTTTCTCTATTCACCCCCTTCCCGTATCTTTTGACCCCTGTTTCGAGGTAAATAGAAAACGCTTACTTTTTCTTAATTTACTAATTAATGTCCTGTTTTTACTAATTTGTAGCACAAATATTGAGTAAATTACAACTTAACTCATGATTTCAAAATGCTTCAATAATGACTCTCATTCAAAATATCTAATAAAATCGATGTTGAAGTTGAAATCTGTGTCTATTCACCCCATTTTACGGTACGAAATTCTCAGTAGCAGCACGGAGTTTGGTAATGTGCCCGGTACGGCAATTAGGCTCACCCCCTATTACGTGGGACCTAAAAATTTATGGCGAAATGTGGGTGTAATATTACACCTCTGCCTACCCCTTCGGGGTTACAGGCGTGAGTCTATAAAGAAGAAAAAAAATATCCTATAGGTACAAATAAAATAAGCTCTAGCGATAGAAAGGTATACGAAGGAATACCTTTCTATCTACACTGCCGAATAGTATTTTAACAAAAGCCGTTATTCTATCACCATCATTATTGTATACTGCTGGACATAGGCCTCAAAAGATTTCCACATAGACCGATCTTAAGCATCCTTCAGCTGATCCCAACAAGATCGTCCGTCCACCTTGCCTACTACCCCTGCTACGACGTCTGAAGTGTGGCCGCATTAGGTACTCTATACGCTACCGAAAATTATCACAGAAGAAGCTAGTACTGCTGAACAGACTCCAGTATCACCACCGCCACCATACCAAAACCACTATTCTGCACACCGGTATATCAACAACCCTAAATTATGCAGCCTTAAGTTGTAGGTAGGTACTACTTATGAATAATGTTAAAAAACTTACATCAATAACTTTATCACCATCATACTTGAAGAGAAAGTTGTTGGTCCAGCAATCACCATGACATATCACCGCCAAAGCTTCCTTAGGTGCAACCACGTCCATCATCATTGAAAAGACATCCTGGTTGCAGAATTTGAGAAAGTTTTCCAAGTAAGGTTTTAATTCAGGCTCTGAGAACTCTTGCTCTACCATTAGTATGACGAAGTCCAACGTTTTTTTGAAGTATGGCGTGAAATATTCGGCGTGTTCTTTTATGTATAACACTGCAATAAAAGTAGTATTAGATAGTTAACCGCAAATGAAGAGGCCCAAAAAGAGTTGACGACAAATTGTAGGATCTGCAGCATGTCAGAAGGAATACTTGCAGTATTTATGAAATTGGTTAAATAATATTATTATTTTCTTTCTTTTTCTCTCCTAAAACACAAATATTTGAATTGAGACAGTTCATAGGCCCATAGAAACTACTAAAAGAAATAAAACTCACAACAGGGAGAGTTATTCAAGTATTGACACAAGCTTGAACTAATCAATTTACTTAGGTACTCTCATGAATCCCATCATTCAAATTCATCAGATTATAAAACGATTCAGATTCCTCACTCTTCATAGCCAGCGATAGTGCGTGAAAATGTGCTATTTGCTGCAAAACTACATAACACTGCTCTAGCCTCAAAACCTTACTTCTATCAGGCTTTGAAAAACCATATGTTATCAAGTCTTCCAGTGCCAAACAACAGTTTTCGGCCAAGTAGCAGTTAGGGACCAATTTAAACGGATTCTGGAGACTACACTTAAGTACTTTGGAAGTTCCTCAAAGCTGGCCAGGTTTTCATGTAGAAGTTGGATTCGTTTTGAAAAATGCCTCCAAATGCTTGTCTCCGCATTTGATTGTTTGGAAGCTGTTTGAAGAAGATGGAGTGTTTCCAAGGCTCTTCTTTGCTTGAATCGTTCGTGCGTCGAGTGCCAGTGAGAAAGACGCGGTAAACTGCTGCAGTGAAGCTGTCGCCTGGTTTAGCAGCGGGCTCATACTGTAAAACAGTTTTTGCGATACGTTTCAGGCACAGACCACCTACCCCGTAGGTGGTCTGTGGTTTCAGGCCACTTGAAGGATTAAAATCGTAGCTACCTACTGCAACTTAGTAACTACAAGTTTGCTATCTAAGTATTTCAAATAATTACCCAAGAAGGTGCTGAAATAATTGTTGGTTCTGTAATACCTAGGGTAAGCAGGGGTAATGGCGCGCAATGGGTAATGCCGCGCACCGCTGTATCTCTGTCAAAACGGACCGTAGCAACCATAGCCCATGGGCTATGGTAGCAACACGAGTGTCGAGTGAGGGGCGCGACGGAAGCGCCTCAAACAGGCAACGATTCATACTGACAGTGAGCTCTCGCGTCGTTCGACAGTGAAGCGCGTTTCTTTGTTTGCGGCTGCGTCGATGCAATTTTTGGTTATTTGTTTTTGTCGGTAAGTCCAAGATCCAAATGTTTATAAAATTTTACTTTTCTGGCCATAAAACTATTATTTTTTGTATTAATGTAATGAATTGTCAACAAAAGTGCAAAACTTTTTTTTAATTTATTACAAAACCACCGTTTGGAGTTATACTGCTCACCTGAGCGCCATTACCCCTTAGTAACTTTATTTTTTACTATTGTAAATATGCCAAGAAATCGTGAAAGGACCACCGCTAAAGCGGCTCGGTCCGAAGCAGCTAAAACTGCGATTGAAGGAGGTTCGTCCAAAAGAAAAGCCGCAAAACAATTTAACATTTCATTTACTACTTTGAGAAATCGACAAAAAAATTACAATATATTATCTTGGGTTTACGCGAATGTTACACATTGAAATTAAACTACAGTTTACGGATTTTATCGCGTTATATTACTTTCACTGGTTATTTGTTATTACATTTAAACCGAAAGATCTAGAAACTACATTTTTATTACTAGCCGACGCTTCGAATTCTTTACAGGATTCATGTTCACTGCAGACTGAGGTGATATTTGTCTTTGTCTTGAATTTAAAAGTTATCTCAAAGTACCCGAACATTTTTCAACTATTGGTGTTACTATCTGCGCAGAATGTGCTCACTGTGTCTTGATGTCTTCTGGTGACTTTGTCCTTTTTGGGTTTCATTAGCCTGATAACAGGGTCCCAAGCTGGAGGTACATTCCAACCATCTTCCCTATTGAAATTAGGATGTTTTTTAATTTCAATAGCTTCACGTATCATTCTTGGAATAAAGCGGTGTTCTTTTGCGAGTATCTGTGGTTTATCAAATCGCAGGTAATGGTTGGTTCCTTGTTCTACATGTTCACACACAGCAGACTTCGTTGAGTGTTTGTGTTTAATGTCAGCTATATGTTCCTTTAGTCGAATGCCTATGCTTCTCTTGGTTTGTCCAATGTATGAAAGCCCACACTCACAGTCTATCTTGAAAACCCCGGCCTCTTGTAAGGGTAACTGACTCTTGACAGATGGTAATAATTGGCTTATCTTCGTTGGCGGCTTGTAGAAAGTTTTGATTGAAGCTCGCTTCAAGATGTAGCCAATCTTGTCGGTCACGCCCTTGATGTATGGGAGGACAGCAGGTTGTCTCTCTACTGTGGCTGGCTTGTTCTTCGGGGATCTGTGACGTTGGCGCGGTGGTCGGAGCTTGTTGTCTTGCAGAACTTGCTTGACATGTTGAAGCTCGGCGTCTAGGTGTTGCTTGTCACAGATCCCCCGGGCTCTCTGAAACAAAGACATTCCTACGGTAGCTAACTGTTTAGGATGGTGGTGAGATTCACCGTTTAAGTACCTATTTGTATGTGTCTTTTTCCTATACACAGTGTGTCTTTTTCCTATACACCACACGGTGTATAGGAAAAAGACACATACAACGCTACCGTAGGAATGTCTTTGTTTCAGAGAGCCCGGGGGATCTGTGACAAGCAAAACATAGACGCCGAGCTTCAGCATGTCAAGCAAGTTCTGCAAGACAACAAGCTCCGACCACCGCGCCAACGTCACAGATCCCCGAAGAACAAGCCAGCCACAGTAGAGAGACAACCTGCTGTCCTCCCACACATCAAGGGCGTGACCGACAAGATTGGCTACATCTTGAAGCGAGCTTCAATCAAAACTTTCTACAAGCCGCCAACGAAGATAAGCCAATTATTACCATCTGTCAAGATTCAGTTACCCTTACAAGAGGCCGGGGTTTACAAGATAGACTGTGAGTGTGGGCTCTCATACATTGGACAAACCAAGAGAAGCATAGGCATTCGACTAAAGGAACATATAGCTGACATTAAACACAAACGCTCAACGAAGTCTGCTGTGTGTGAACATGTAGAACAAGGAACCAACCATTACCTGCGATTTGATAAACCACAGATACTCGCAAAAGAACACCGCTTTATTCCAAGAATGATACGTGAAGCTATTGAAATTAAAAAACATCCTAATTTCAATAGGGAGGATGGTTGGAATGTACCTCCAGCTTGGGACCCTGTTATCAGGCTAATGAAACCCAAAAAGGACAAAGTCACCAGAAGACATCAAGACACAGTGAGCACATTCTGCGCAGATAGTAACACCAATAGTTGAAAAATGTTCGGGTACTTTGAGATAACTTTTAAATTCAAGACAAAGACAAATATCACCTCAGTCTGCCGTGAACATGAATCCTGTAAAGAATTCGAAACGTCGGCTAGTAATAAAAATGTAGTTTCTAGATCTTTCGGTTTAAATGTAATAACAAATAACCAGTGAAAGTAATATAACGCGATAAAATCCGTAAACTGTAGTTTAATTTAAAAAAAATTACAACTGGAGCAACCTAAAGCTAGGTCGACGAAATGAATGCGGACGACGAAAATTATAACAAATGTATTATCTGCGAAGAATTTGACGCTGCATTATCTGTGCAATGTGGGCCCATGCTATATGTTCAGGGTGGGATTCGCCGGATGGAGATATATTTGATTTATGTGTTCACTAATTTGTTTTACCTCTCATTTTAATTATTATTTTATATTATGTTATAATAGTCATTGCCCAGCAGTGGGACAGGACAAGCTAGTGAAAAAAACAATAATAATTAAAGTTTATTTAATTTTGAAGAGTTTACTATATTTGTTAAATTGGAATATACGTTAAGTACAAATGAGGGTAATTGATACTAGTTTGTGATTGTAGACAACTTTTATTGTATAAGGTTGATCTCATTAATATTTGTTTAATTAAAATGTGTCTTACCAATTATATTCCTAAACAAAATGTGTGAAAGTTGTTACCCCGTCCCCTGAGCGGCATTACCCAAAGTCTGGGGGAATGACGCTCAAACATGTTTTTTTTTTATGTTTTCCTACTAGTAGTAGGTCATAGATTTATGCTTTTGTTGTTGTATTGTATGTTACTCGATAGTTAAAGACTTTGATACTTATCTCAATTTTGATTTATATTAAATAATTTAAAAATAAATCATGTTTTCCTTAAGTGAACGCTATTCCCCCTGCTTACCCTAATACTAGCTAAGTAGGTACCTACCTACTTATAAACAAAACACTTCCTTCAATTTTAAAATCGGTTTAATAATAATCCCCTTACCTTAAAGCCGTGTAAGTCAACATCGGGATAATATTCCTTGATAATATTCCGTAGACACTCAAGCGTTATGCCCGCCATTCCACCTTATACTGACAGTAGGTACAATTGACTAATACGATCTAATAGCTAATATCCCAGTCGAGCCCGACCTTCGACTAATCACAGAGACGTGGCACTAAATGGCTCTGAATATTCTTTTCAGAAATCGTATCAAGACGATTGCGATAAAACCACTTTTAACTTCTTAATCTGTTAGACCAAATACTTAGTGCCTATGGAGGCAGAATCAGCTCGACGTTTCAGTATACCTATTGCTGTGTTCTTCTATTTTTATACTGATAAGATCTGAGAACTAGACTGCCTCCGTGGTCCAGTGGATAGCGAATGCGACTGCTGATCGGAGGTCCCGGGTTTTTCCGAATAGGTAGGTAGGGTAGACTGGGTACGGTTGTAACAATTTTGCGTTGATCGTTCGTACAAGTCGCATTAATAGTAATAACAACTTATTAAACGTTTGAAATAAAAGAGTAGGGTAGAACCGGGTAATACCGGTCAGGAGGTAATACCGGTCAATACAAAATATCCCAAACTACTGCGTTCCGAAGCACGCACACATACACAGCGAGTTACATGATGTTGAGGAGCGACAACGCTCTTGTCCCCACTTCATTCCGCAGCCGACATCTTGGATGAACGCACGTCGATTGTTTTCGCGCCTAGTCGATGTAAAATTTCGGGATAAAACAATAAGAGGTGAGTGTTTATAATTTTACGTTTCTTACATTGTTACCTAGAATCGTTGCACCATAATTACTTAGCATTCAGAGTGATAATCTTTTTTTAACTTATTTGGTCAGTGGTTCGGCGATACACCGAAACCGTAGGTAGGTTATAGGCGATTTGGAAAAAATGGACTGTATTTAAAGGAAGAGGATGTAGGAAGAGGTGATTGTGAGTGGGTATAGGATATTTCAAGGATGGAGGGCACTCACCTTATACGGTAATCTTCTTCGTTTCCGAAGGGCAGTCTCCGGGTGGTTTCGTGATGCAGCTGCTTGTTTTCACTTCACTCGCGAGCGGGTTTTCCTTGGTGGAAGCGGTAATAATCACATACAGCGGTGCGGCGCGGTACGATATAGCGGACACGTTCTCAGCGAGCGGAATGTTCTGGACTGTCACTCGCGTCGACGATCGCAGCGACCAATCCGCGGAAGGCAGTGCCCCTTCTTCGGGAATGGGAGACAGGGACGGAAATATGATATCGCTCGCACTAGAACAGCATGGAACGATTGATGTTAATGCGATTAGTTATAGATAGGAAGGTAGATGGCGCTACCAGTCAGGTTTCCTATCTAGAATTATTTTTACGGAAATGTTTCTAGTCGGGCAATGCCGGTCATGCTGACCGGTATTAGCACACTAGTGGATGAAGGAAAAACTATAAGAGAAGCAGCTGCCTAAAATTGATGAGAACCCCGTTCCTTATACTTCAGGCGTTGGTAAAACTGTCACTGTCTTTTGCCACTGTCTTAAGTAAGTCGAGAGACAAGAAAAAAGAACATACTATTCTGCAAACAGCACACAACAATCTAAACAGGAACTCCTAACAAACAAGCTTTGGTCGAGAAAGAAAACTGAAAAATTACAAAGGAGAAGAAAAGGCCAACTCTTAAAATAAAAACTGAAAGAAATACAGTTAAAAGAAAATCGATGGAAGTGCAAAAAGCTAAAAAGAGAGAGCTTCAAGATAAAAACAAACGTAATGAGAGTACGTCGGACTCGGAAGTAAAAATGATAGACCTGCGTGAAGATGAAGACACCGATCCTGACGAGGACTGCGAAAAGAAATGTATAATTTGCGATGATTATGGGCGTAATATGGAGCTCTGGTACGTATAGATGTGTGCTGTGTGGTCTCTGGGCACACGCTGAGTGCTCTGGTTATGGCTCTCCTGAGGGTTACATTTGCGACTTATGCCTGAACAAAGATTGACCGGCATTAGCAACCTACTGACTGGTTTTACCTGCCAAGGTGTCTAATACCAGTCAAACTAGATTTTTTTTTAAATGCTGATAGCCGTGTGGTTGACGGCATAGAATACAAGTGTCACCACCCCCTATCTTCCCGTGGGTGTCGTAAGAGGCGACTAAGGGATAACACGATGCAAATACCATCTTTGCATAGAGACGGAAAACTCGACATCAAACCCTATACGACTGCCTCGTTGGTCTCGCGGCATAAATGTGCGCGTGGGATCGGGAGGTCCCGGGTTCGATTCCTGGGCCGGGCAGTGTTATTGGGTTTTTCTGTCACGAAATTCTCAGTAGCAGCACGGAGTCTGGAAATGTGCCCGGTACGGCAATAGGCTCGCCCCTTATTACGTGGGACTAAAGTATATCTGGGGAAAAGTGGGTGTAGAAATACACCTCTGCCTACCCCTTCGGGGATAAAAGGCGTGACGATATGTATGTATGTATGTATGTATGCTGATTATGCCAAAGTTATTTTAATTATTGATCTCAATTAATGTAATTTTGTTAGAAGAATACCTATAGTTTGATTGTTAAAAGTATTAATAAAGAAATGTTTATTATTATCTGATTTGTGATTATTTCGCCTTAAGTGACCGGTAATCCCCATTCTTACCCTAAACATTTGTCTTCAAAAAAAAACATAACAATTAGAGGACTAGAGCCAATAGTTTCAAGACAATTACAACTTACTTAAATGTGGACTACTGTTACAACTGACCCCCATACCAGGGGCGGTTGTAACAGCGAGGGGGGGTCAATTGTAACATACTCAAATAATACACTGCATGAATTTCAATCACGTTTATTGCTTATAAACCACAATCAAGTCCTTATATATTACTTAAAATTAGTATGGCACCATTTTAGGTGCATTTTTAGAGTATTTTTAGTCAGTATACTTATAACATTTTAATTTTGAAGGTAACGCCGTACATATATCTGCTGATCGAGTCAGGTATTTGGCAAGCTGTCGTTCTTGATCTTCTGTAAAGACTCTGTTATGAGCTCTATACCACACTGTTATATTTTCCACCTCAGCTTCGGTCGCTGCATCTCTTTTTCTTATGTAGCGTAGCAGGGAGGCAAAGTTAATACCATGGGTATCTGTCGCTTGTCACAGTTTTAACGTAATCGTAAGCATCCCTAAAGCGAAATATCTCGCTATCGCCTCTTGATGTCTTTCTTAAGCGTTTTCTAGGCATCTGCAATGGAAAATACATATATAACTAATGTTACAACCGTACCCACAAAAAGTGTTACAATTGTCCCCACCCTACCCTTCCACTAATAAAACGATCTCATCAGTGACAAAAAATAACCTACACAAAAAATAAATACAGTATTCGTACGTCAAAAGTCTAATAATCACCCATAAAAACAAACAAAACTTAGAAACCTTTATTAACAATACAATTTATGAAAGAAATCGATCAAAAATACTTACTTTTGGTTGACAAAACTCAATAGGCCCCTCTGTAAACGTATATAGCGCGCGGAGCCGCGGACAGAGCTGCAGCACTGGCAATCATGTCCGTACACGTAAGCCACGTGTCTCTCCCCTTGTACCCATCCTTGTACGGTGAATAGTTCCGCGAATATTTTAATTTTTACAACCGTACCCCGTTACAACCGTACCCAGTCTACCCTACTCAGTAGCAGCCCTGAGTCTGGTGATGTGCCCGGTAACGGCAATAGGCTCGCCCCTATTACGTGGGACCTCATTCTCTTAGCGTTATCCCAGTTTCAATCTGGGGTCCGCTTACTAGTCTAACCGGATTTGGCTGAATATTAGCTTTTCCACAGAGCGACTGCCTGTCTGACCTCCGCAACCCGAAGGGATAGCGATATTCCATGGTTTAGACTAGTGTCAGTTTATTTTAGAAGGTACTGACGCCCTATAACGACTGTCAAAGATCGTTATGACAACCGGGATCGACGGCTTCACGTGCTCTCCGAGGCACGGGACAAGCGATAATTAACAATACAATACGCACATAACTCCGAAAAGTCATTGGTGCGTGCCGTGGAATCGAACCCGATACCCTCTGCATGGCAGTCTGTTGGTATCTACACTAGGCTATCGCTGCACATGTATTACGTGGGACCTAAAAAATAAAAATTCATGGCGAAATGTGGGTGTAATATTTACACCTATGTCTACCCCTTCGGGGATACAGGCGTGAGACTATACCTAATAAAAAAATAAGATCTGAGATTGGTGGCCCATTTAGTGTAATTAGGATGTTTATCTATTTAAATAGCCATAATAATAATGAGCAACCGCAACGGCAAGCATAGGTAGGTTACCTACCTATGCTTGCCGTTGCGGTTGCTCGGTACTTAGGTATACAGCAGGAGGGCAGGGTAGGCCGTGCACTGTAGTGTAGACACGTAGTAGTGTAGTGTACATCGATTCTGAATAGACATTCTACTTTCAATAATGTATCAGAGTGTAAGATCATCATCGTCCTAGCGTTATCCCGTTTACATTCAAGACTTTTCGCCTGGAAGCCCAAGGTCTGATAACAAATTAGAAACACTAGTCGATTATTACGAGATTTCAGATTAGACAGAGGTTCGAATCCACGGCACGCACCAATGACTTTTCGAAGTTATGTGCGTATTAAATAGTTAATTATCGCTTGCCCCGTGCCTCGGAGAACACGTTAAACCGTCGGTGCCGGCTGTCATGAAGATTTTTGACAGTCATTACGAGGAGTCAGTACCCTCAAATAAACTGACCCTGGTCTCATACATACATACCTACATAGACTCACGCCTGTTTCCCCGAAGGGGTAGGCAGAGGCATATTAAACGCCCACTTTTCGCCAGTGTTTTGATCCCACGTAATAGGTGGCGAGCCTATTGCCGCTTATTGGGACATTTTGTTTGCCAGAGCCTCGTCCGTTGATCGGCAGGTGCACCACTTGCAGGTGAGGTTGGCTTGGGACCCTAAGTTCTTGGTGGGAACCCTATGCACCCTGGTCTCAACCATGGATTATCGCTGCTATCCCTTTGGGTTGCAGAGGTCAGACGGCAGTCACTGTGGAAAACTGATATTCTGTCATATCTTCACTAGTCAGCTGACCTCGGGCTACAAGGCGTGTAAGTCTTGGATGCGACCGGGATAACGCTAGGGCGATGATGATTAGACAGAGCTTTTCCATGGGGCGACTACCGTCTGCCCTCCGCAACCCATAGCCATATATGCCATGGTTTAGCGTTTAAACCAGTGACTAGTGTCCAGTGTGTATTCAAGAGTACCTACTCTGCATCCCATAACGACTGTCAAATATCTTTAAGCTTATCGTACTCTACGAGGCACGGGGTAGGAGATAATTAACAATTGAACACGCACATAAGCAGCGATAGCCGAGTGGAGACACCGGCAGACTGCTACGCAGGTGGTCTCGGGTCTTAATCCACCGCGCGCACCAATGATTCAATGTCAACTTTTCGAAGTTAATAAATGCATATTAAACTGTTAATTATCGCTTGCTAAACGGTGAAGGAAAACTTCGTGAGGAAACCTGCATGTCTGAGGGTTCTCCATAATGTTCTCGGAAGACATGTGAAGCAACACACTTGGCGAGCAGGCTCATAGTGAGAAGAGATCCGTGCCTAGCAGTGGGACATTAATATAGTCATAATGAACGCACATAACTTTGAAAATTTGTGATGTGCGCCGTGGATTCGAACGCGATACCCTCTGCATAGCAGTCTGTTCGGTTTGTACCTCCACTAAGCTATCGCTGCGGTTGGAATTATATTATGTCTTACAGATTTAATAAATAAAACTATTAATTTCGCCCATATAAACCTTTATTTAGTTAACAACCGTTATATTAATATACTAACTAAATTAGTCAATGAAATTTGCACCATTACATAAATATACATAGCCATCGCTATCATTTCATATCATAAATTACATTTAAAAGGAACAAATGTATTATAACCTATTTACCAGCTCGTAAAGGTAAAAAAACAACTTATATTTTGAAAAGCAATCATTGATGAGGGTATTGTTTGAGCAATATCAAATCAAAATTATTCAAGCATGTTTTTTCTAAATATAAATAGTATTTTGTAGTATACTTTTGAAATTTTTTATTGGTGTGGTTAAGTCGTCCCAAACCCTGAAACCCTTTCCTTAACTTAGGGCTTTAACCCAGAACCTCTCACTTAAATAACCATCATAAGCCTTTATTATTCCCCTGCTAGACATAGGGACTCGAGAAGTAAAGCTGAAGAATGAACTCATTGATGTGCACACATAAATGCAAAATGGTACAAACATAAACCATTGAGAATATTATTTCATTTTATACAAAACCCTTATCAATCATTGCTTGCAAGTTTTCTATCATACAAATGCATTCTAAAAACCCTAAGTGCTCGGCCACAGTGGAAGGCGGGCGCGGGTGCGGGCGCGACGCGGGAAACTCAAACATATGGAGCTCTATAGAAGTGTCCGTAGTGAGCGAGCGGCGCGGCAAGCGGTGCAGCGCGGGGAGCACGCGGGCAACTCAAACCATAGAACTTTCATACAAGTGTCCGTAGTGAAAGCGCGGGCGGCAAGCGGGAAACAATGCGGAGCGTGCGGATCTCAAACTTTTATGAGCAATAATATTATGAGTAATTATGAAATCAAGTGCGAGTCGAACTCGCTCATCAAGGTTAACGTAGTAGAGGGATTTATTTAACATAAGCATAACGTAGCCCCCTAGCCAAATATCACTATCAATTTTTGGCCAGCAATAATAACTTTGGTTTCCGTAGTGTTTGTGTATCGATATTGTTTATTGATATTTAGGACCAAGGGTTTTGGGAAGCAAAATTTAAATTTAAAAATCTCCATAGGCACCCCGCTAGTATAGGACAGATATTTTTTTTGTATATAAATCATAAAGCGATGCACAGCATACATCTACTTACCAATTTTGAAATTTGTAGTCTTAATAGTTTCGGCATAAAGTGGCTGTGACATAGAAACGGATGCATAGACAGGCATGGCGAATCTATAAGGGGTTCAGTTTTAAACCTCCTAGCCTTTGGCTAGGGAACCCTAAAGATAGGTTACTTACATATCAGTCAATCTTCAGAAATACTCATAAAATTAATATTGTAAATGCTAAAGTGTTTATAGATATACATTCGGTATATATAATGGTAGATAATGTCATGGGTTTTGACCGAATTACTTTGTACCTACTCTATAGAGTTTCTGAACTCTTTAGACTAATCAGGAGTCTCACACAACTTGAGACTGAAAGTAAATTAATGTTACCCCGACTTCAACGCGCGCGAAGTCGCGGGCAAAAGCTAGTATTATATTATGATGAACTTAAAATGCAAAGCATCTATATAAATTCTAATTTGTTTTATTTATTTACATTACCACATATCTCTTTTTAACCCTTCCAGTCGATCCTGAAGTTACTAGAATTTTCCAATTGTTATTCAAAATATTATTTTTATTTTTAATATTTGCCAAATATTTATAAAGATTTTCCAAATATCATAAAAACCAAAATTATTATAACAGTTATAAATGTGATTTGAACCCACGCCCTCAGACCGTGAGGCGGTTGTATTATCCGCACGGCTACAGCCTTGTTATCAGTTAGTTGCGAATTTGATGAACAATTGACATAGTGTTACTATGGTGAGTGATAACGTCATCAAACTGAAAACTCATATTAATCTAGCCGCGACCCTAAATTTGACAAACACTGTTCACCGCACCCGCAAACGCGCCACTACGGACACATGAAGACGCGCGCGGCGTCGCGCGCGGCCCGCGCGCGGGCTGCTCGCGCTACTATGGCCAAGCACTAACAATTACTAAGTGCACAGCTCAAGGCACATACATATTTAGTATTATATTTGTTACAGATTTCATAATAAGTCTTTATTTAGCAACAAGCTAAGCTGCTCTACATATTAAAAAACATTTTAACATACAATAATTTTATATTATTTTTCATTTAAGGCATGCTTTAGTGATAAAATTGCCAAATTAGTTGGTCTAAATATGCTTGAGGATATAAGTCATTCCTGCAGGATTAGTTAAAGTTTAGCATTCACAAGTCTTACTTTGTTTCAATAAAGCTCAGCATTGTGAATGGCCCGCTTTAAAGTTTTTTTTTTTTTCACATGTTGGAGTGGTATTCTTTGTCTCTAAATCCCAGCTCGCAATGATTTAAATACAAATATACAGCTTACAAAGACTTGATAATGGTTGTTTTCACATAATATGCTTTAGTAACCTGGAAGACTACAAAATTAAAGAGATTTATTGAAATTACAAAAGCACAATTTGCTGTAATTGTTAGATAGATATTCTATCATGGCTGCCATATAAAACCTTTTTATGGGTGCTATGATCATAGACAAGGATAAACCTCTAAAATTTTTGGATGGACATATTTGGTCATATAAAAACTAAATATATATTATATTAGTCTTCAATAATGTAAACAATAATAATTGTTATATTATAAATTGCGTAAAACTACCTACTTTATTTAAATAGAATACATTTATAGAATGGATAGAGTATGTGCTGATAGAATATTATTACTTTTGTAGCAAGCTGATTTGACTACAACATTGTAACCCTTTTCAGGCATACTTATATGCCAGGAAATGGCAAGCTTTCAACTTTTTTAAAAACAAAACAATGCAATGGACTTATTATAAGTCATAAAATTTTTATATGAACTTAATTTTTGGGAATACCACAAAACTAAAGTTCTGAGCCAATATTTTTCCATTAACATGTACAACTTTTGTGCATTACAGAAGTTTTACAGATGGCAAAACTTCATGATTATACACATACAAATACACCAAGTAAATTGAGCTACAAAAATATTATAATATTCTATCAGAACCTACACTAAATTTTAAATCCTAGAAGCTGGTTTATCATACTTTGACCGCAGAATTACTATTGCTATCCAGTCCATTCACAGGTGCCTGTACATCTGTTCTTGGCCTTCGGAATAGCAAGACATGGGGCTCTGGGTTGTGGACCATGAAATGCAGCCAACCAGGGCTCTGTTGAACACCGAGGTTGCGCCATTCGGTCTCCGTCATCAGATGTGACTTGGGCACCAATCGGGCTATGTCAGGAGGCAGGATGACATGCCTGAAATTGATCAATTTATGCAGGCTTAGTAATTGACAATTACAGCGACTCATTTCCAAAAACTTTTATTCACATATGTTTACATACTAAACTTGTAAAGTACCATTAAGTAGAAAGTTTCAAATAGAAGCTTAGACTGAGCTAGATAAGTCTCATATTAAAATTAGAGTTTACACTACATTTGACAATAGATTACATGTAGTCATGTATACGACAGTAAACAAACCAACTCAAGAAAACATTAATTAAATATCTTGTCAATCAATTAGTGGCAGCATTGCACAGGTTTTAACTGTGGTTGGGTAGCTAACTACCTTATTACATAAAACCTTTATAGTTTAATACAGTCAGCTGACTGACTGCTACACTTGTACTACTTTATTTCGAGGTAGAGACACTTGATACAACAATAGCCTAGTGGAGAGACCAACAGACTGCTATGCAGAGGGTCTGGGTTCGAATCCACGGCGCGCACCAATGACTTTTCGGAGTAATGTGTGTATTAAATTGTTAATTATCGCTTGCTAAACGGTGAAGGAAAACATCGTGAGGAAACCTGCATGTCTGAGAGTTCTCCATAATATTCTCGAAAGACATGTGAAGTCTGCCAACCCCCACTTGGCCAGAGTGGTGGACTACGGCCTTACCCAGCAATGGGACAGTATAAAGGGCTGATGATGATGACACTTGATACAATGATAAATAGTGATGAAATTAGATAGGCATGTAAGCAATCCTTAGCGATGCGTCATTCGCAAGATGAGGTTTACCGTATGTACTGTAAATTCAAGTGCGGCAGGAGCTTTTTTATTTTTTGCCGACTGTCGGCAAAAGATTTCAATCAAGTCTGATGAGAAAATGATCCTACACCTATCTAAAATGAAAGTAACGTAATTATCTTGAGAAATTTGACATACGTACGCAACTACCATATTGTCAATTAGAATCGCCGAATAGACGCATAAACTCGTAATTAATCTATTGAATTCCTAATAATCGCGATAATGAATTATTCAAAAACAGTAATATTGCGCGAAATTACTTAAATATAGCATAAAAGTTACCTGTATTCATAAACGTCATCAGTGTACCTCTCGGAGTACTGTATTTGATCCACGGGCATATTGCAAGATATTTATTTAAGAACTCACTATTCACGCTTGAAATTAGTATTTTTGAAAATTATTGTTTATTCCGTTCTTATTTTTTTAAGTTTTAACCACCAATTCTGTCGGAGAAAAACCAATCTTTTTCAATCTGACTTTGACGTTTGACGTTTACACTCGAAACATATTAATCATAATATCATGGCGCAGTTATTTAGTATTATGTTCATTACATTGTTACATCTCCGATATTTTTAACATTATCTGACACTAACTTAATTACTCTAATTTTTATTAATGTAAAGCTCATAAAATAGAACATCCACAATATTCTACTTATACTGTGATTTTACTGTTTAGTACCATTCAAAACATTTTCATTTTATTTATAAAACAGATCTTTTGAACGCACCGAAAGGCGCGAATAACGTTCCGTTTTCTGGTTTGTAACTTTTCCGCTAAATTTCTTACAAACATTACAAAACTGAATTACATTTTGTTAATAATATAAAATAAGTTTAAATCATCTTCATCGTCCTAGCGTTGTCCCGGTTGCAACCAAGATTTAAAAGACTTGGTCCCCGGGGTCCGCTTATTAGTTCAACCAGATTAATGTAACAACAAAAATTAAATCAGCTTTCTTCCGCAACCCTACTAGACATTAAAGTTTAAAGTCTGTGACAATGGCATGATAATGGTTTATACCATTATCATGCCATTATCAGTTTATTTGAGGGTAAGACTCGCCGTAATGGCTGTCATAAATCTTCTTATCGGCACCTACGACGGCGACGTGACGATATAATGTGATCTTCGAGCTCCGGGGCAAGCGATAATATAATTAAAAGTATAATAAACTTTAAATTTATCAAAATTAGTTAAGTATTATTATCGTCCGTGTGGTGACAGATTAAGAATACGAATTGTCACCACCCCATATCATCCCATGGGTGTCGTAAGAGCTGACAGAGGGATTATGCAGAGAACAACACTGTAAGAGAAGGAAAACTCAATACAAACCCTATACCAACCTGTTTGGCCAGCGTGGTATAGTAGGCCAATTCCTCTTTTCAAAGGAGAGGCCTAGTCCAGCAGTGGACTGTTACAGGCTGATGATGAAGTATGTATTATTATGCTGGACATTTCTAATAAGAATAAAACAAAATTAGATTTTGATTTTTTTATTCGATTCCGAATAGTCAGGCAGTAGGCAGGGCACATAGCCAGAAGAACCGATGGCCGTTGGAGCAGAAAGGTTCCGGAGTGGCGGCCACGCACAGAACGTCGTAGCAGAGGTAGGCCTCCCGCAAGGTGGACTGACGATCTTGTTGGGGTCGCGGGCAGTGGATGGATGCGGGTGGATCAGGATCGGTCTATGTAGAAAGCCTTTGGGGAGGCCTATGTCCAGCAGTGGACGTCTTTCGGCTGATGTGTTGAAAATTAGATTTATTTTTGAATTGCCAAAAGGGTCTTAGGACATAATTATTATATCCTTAGAAGTCTAACACGTATTTCGTTATATGGTTAACTTAAACCGACTTGCCTACGACAAGTACCTACTGGTTTGCAGGGGCGGATCGTGAATTTGTGGGGCCCTGGGCTGAAGGTACTTAGGGGCCTATCTAAGTACTTAACTAATAGCCATGTCAAAAAACTGTTTCCATAATGATATATTATTAGGTATTATATATTCTTTATTGCACAAAAAACAATAAAGTTAATTTATCGAAAAAAATTAATTTTCTATTAAGGGGGAAATAAATACGTGTAGAGGCCTAAAGAATTTCAATTTTTTGTCATCATGAATCACTTGTAAAACTATTCAAAAATTATTAAAATTTCATGCTAAAATTCTTATTCATTCAGAAGTTATAAGCGATTTAGTAAGTGCCCTTCGGTACAGAAAACAATGTTTTCGAAACGGTATACACTCTAGCTTAAAAAGTTTTAAACTAATCATCTTGAAAGGAGGTCACCCGGCCTCCATACAAATTTGGGCTAATTAAAAAATGGCCGCCAACTAAAATTAACTTAAAATTATTATAGAAAAAATAGTACGCAATAAACACTTTTTATTACTACACCAAAGTCCTAAGTGTAGAGAGTCTGTGTGATAATATTCGAGCTCAAAGAATCTGTTCCGTTAGTGAAATAAATCTTAATTATTGTAATATTTTGCCTAAAATAATGCGCAAGTTGCAATTTAAATGGCATCAGGTAATAGCAGGTAAGCCAAAATCGATCTTTCTCGCTCTAATTCGCATTCGCTTTCTGTTATTCTTTCAGTATGCCTTAATGGCAGAAGAACTATCGGCTGCTGGTCCCATGTAATATGTATTGTATGGTACATTAGATATGCAAGCCACCTTTTTTTGGTGCGTGGTTAGGTCTACACACTATAACCACCACGGTGTCCCTTGACGGCGGCCACGCGAATTGCTGTTATCATCGCGACGTACACCATGACCCTGTCAGGGTTCGGCTCGCCGTTGGATGCGGGCGGGCCACGTCATATTTCTAATCCACATTTCTGGAGGCGCACATGCTCACAGCGCCGCCGCCTCAGCCTACTGGCGGACGATGAACGGCCCCTATGGCTGACATCATCTCCCTCTCTCGCTTCGCCGTCTCCTTGATCAGCATTACTGCTTCACAGAAAGAGACGGTGATGTTCCAAGCCATCGCGCACCGGTCCATGGACAGGGCAGGGAGCGAGGGTACGACTGTAACAATTGCCGCGACCAGTTCACGGGCAATTCGAGACATGACCAGTTAAACTCCATCGGATTAACAATTGCCGTAGGAAGTACCCCACTGGAATTTATTAATAAATATATATACCTAGAGAAAAAGAAAAAGATGGTCAAAGCAAAACAGGTGAAAGGGATTGATAGAGGTATGGGTTTGGATTGGGCCGCTTTCGGCAAACTGGCATTTGCTTTTGCTATGAATATTACGAAGTAACAAAAAGCAACAAGTTTGTTCTGTCAGTGCTTACCTACAGAGCCGGAACTTGGGTTACTACAAAGGCAGCTTTCCAGACACTTGAAGTAGCTCAAAGTGCAATGGAGTGAAAACGGGTAGGAGTGTCACTAACAGATAGAAAGACGAAAGAAAGTCGAGTATCAGATGTTGTCAAAAGAGAATCGAAGCTTAAGTGGCAGTGGACCGGACATGTAGGTAGAAAACCCGAAGCATGGTGCAAGCAAATATTGAAATGGAGACCGTTGGATTGTAAACGAGTAGCTGGAAGACCGCGAATGAGATGGAAAGATGACATCATAAAGATAGCGGGCAGTAATTGGTTGAAGACTATCCAAAACAGACCGGAATGGAAGTTGTTGAAGAGGCCTACACCAAAATGGTCGAGAACAGCTCCAGATGATGATGAGTTGAGGTATTCCACCAACGTTTGCTCGACAAGGTTGCGGCTGCTGTCACAATAGTGACATCTAGGCGTTTCCACCTGGCCTTTCCTCTCCAAGTGAGAGCCGCAACAACCATGGAAAGTGAAAACGTCGCGACGCGACATCTCTTCAACCAAATCTCGAGAACAGGAATTATCGCCACTATGGTGGCATTGGCATGCCTATATACAAGACTGCCTGTCATAGACATTCCTACAGAAGGTTTAGACGATATTTTATTTGGTCAGTAGAATTAAGAAAAAAAGTTTCTACTTCTTTTTATAAGCCCATTGCATTTTAAGGCTCATGTTTTTCACGTGAGGCTGAAAACGTATAGTTGACCACCTTCACACCTCTTAGATTTATCACTTTTGACAAAACAAAACTGCTCTACGGTAGTTTGAGATATTTAAATGCATTCAAGCCTAAGTATTGTCTCAGACACAGATAATATAATACTACAGTCTCAGAGAATTGACTTAGAAGTTTGTTGTAATAGTAAAAAAAATTAAAATAGTGTATTTTATTTAAATAACACAATTTTATTGATTGGCCGGCAAAATCAAAATTAAATTGAGGTGATCTCCTTTGGTTTATAATTTCCTTATACAGTTGTGCTGAATATGAATCTCAATCATAAGCGATATTTTTATTTTAACTTCTTTTTATAGTAGTTTCCTACTATAAAAAGAAGTTAAAATAAAAATATCGCAATAAAAAAATACAAAATACGATATATGAAAATATAGTAAAAAACATGACTTATTTTAATAGCCCCCTAGCGTAATTCATTTTTAATGCATTTTTTTTAATCGAGCTTTATATAGAAGACACACATATAAAAGAACGTAATTTTTCTGTGCCATTAATTTCGGATAAAATTGTGGCTTCTATCGTGTACACCAACTGCAAAGTCGGATAATAACCTACGATGTGTATCAACTGATATCGCCGCTAATTTTTAAGTTATATTTTCGTAAAATATGGAAAAGAAACTCATGAAAATATGTATAAAATAACCTAAAAGTTTAAATAAATAATACTATTATTTTATAAATTAAAAAAAAATTATGAAAATCTGCATGAAAACATCCTTTTACACGTATTTCCCCCCTTAACTCAATTCATAGAAGTATGCAATTTTTCATCAATGTTTCCTTATGACGTTCGGCATCACGTAAAAATATCGTCCGTATTAGCCACGCTTTCAGCGAATGTGTGCAGATACGCTCGACGCATTTTCCGTCAGATGTGTACCAATTCGTTTGACGGAATAGACGCGACCGAAGATACGTACGACGCATCTTCCGTCAGATTTGTTCCGACCCTAAACCGACTTTACAGACAACCATTTTTTAAATTCAAATTATCGCCTATTGTTTTTAGCCGGGTTTGGGGGCCCATTGTAACCTCGGGGCCCTGGGCTGCAGCCCAAGCAGCCCTTAGGTAGATCCGGCCCTGCTGGTTTGGATAATTCATGTTTCTCTCTGCTTTCTGATAAGTTGAAACTAGAATAGAAGCTTATTCACGATTTAAATAATAATAAAAAATCAGCCCAAAAAGGAATCAAACAAAAATGCTTTGATAGGGGAAGTTTGAAAGTTGCACCGGTGCAAGAAAAGCTGAAAGGATATCGTCTAGCGTGGTATGGGCATGTTATGAGGAGGGATGAAAAGCATGTGACTAGAAAGGTGATGAATATTAGAGTTGAGGGATATAAAGCAAGAGGAAGACCAAATAAAAGATGGAAGGATTGTGTGAAGGATGACATGAATGATAAGGGAGTGAATAATCAGATGACGGCTGATAGGAGAGAATGGAAGCGAAAGACATTCTGCGCCGACCCCAAGTAAAATGGGAATAGGGCAGGCAAAAGAAGAAGAATCTAATTCTTATTGCAAATGCGAAAGTTTTTGTGGATGGATGTATAGAAATTCGTTTCCTTTCACGCAATAACTAAGTACCAACCTACTCATACTCTACAGATTTAGATAATGGCCAGCGTCGTATAGTAGGCCAATTCCTCCTCCTTACCTTTACACCAATATAGCCATAGCTACACATCGGCTACCTTTTGACCCGATAACCAATCCCCACGTGGGCGAAACCGCGAGCAAAGCTAGATAATAAATCTAAGCCAGATAATATTCGTATAGGTATTCAGTATACCTACCTAATGGTTGGGATACGATGTTACGTAATGGGAAGGACAAGCAGTTGTTTGAGTAGCGCAGTTAACTGTTGGAACAACCGACATTATCCAATCACGGCGACCCCGCCGCCTAGCAATTCAATAATACTCCCCACGTGAGTAGGGCGACCATGCTGGAAATTATAAAAATAAATAAAAATGTAGGAAATATTTATTATTAATAATAGTTGCAACATTTATTTATTCTACACACTTGGAGCCTTCCCAAACGGGATGCCTTTCCATTCCAATATTAAATTATTGCTAAAGTGGTTTTAAAATGACGGAGTACTGAGGTAACATACATAAAAAACACACACTTACAAATTTAATGAATTTAGAATCTTATTTTTATCCTGTTTGAAGTTGTGGTGTTCGTTTTAAATTCTCGATAATCGGCGCTAACTCCTCCACCTATTAATTTCACATCAAAGACAATTCCAGCATTTTGTTTTGGGGTATTTTTGTACTTTTTGTCTGTAGTTTAGGGACAAGGCCGGGTAAAGGAAGGTTTTATTCAGGGAATCACTAAATAGTAATTTCAGTTTTGAAGAAAACACCTATTTTTGAATGGGACTTGAGCCCTTATTTCCCCTTGGGTCCGCTCCTGCTTCACCAAAGGGACAGTCCATCATTTCCGCACAGATATGCTGCCCCTAATATCACAACTAGATAATCGGAGTGCAACTCATCAGTGGGGGCCGAGTATTCAGTGAGTACCAGTAGACAGCATGAGCGAAATCACGCTCGACTTCTTGCAGAGTTTGCTCAAAGACGACCATCCCGATGTTTCGATACAGCATTTTGAGGTAGGTGACGGAAAATAGATATTGGCACGTCGCGTCGAAATCTTGTGTTTTTTAAATTTTTCTACAAAAACTAAACTGATTTTTAAATTTCTGTGTTGCAAGGGACATAGATAAACGCTTAAATATTGGTTCCATATAACACCCCGGCAGGGGCGTCGCCAGCCGATTGCCTAGCGGGGGGTGCAAAGTCGCCAGCCGATGGCCTAGGCGGGGGGGGGGGCAAGTTGATATGGAAAATGAGAAAAGTATGAATTGTGTGGCTTTTTGAGCCTAGGGGGGAGGGGCCTGCCCTCCTCTGCCCCCCCCTTGCGGACGCCCTTGTGGGTTTATTACAAATATATATATATAAGTTTAAGTAAGTAACAGGAATGTTATTTGCATGGTTGTTCAGAGTTAAGCAATGCTCTTCTATAGCTGGCTTTCCACTGTGCGAGATTTTGCAGACGTATGAGTGCGGCACCTTAGAAGTAACACCGCGAGTCGGGTAACTTCAAATATACCACGCACGTCCATCCTCAAAACCACGCAACGTGGGAAGCGGGCTTAAGAATGGGCTAAGAGAAAGGTCCAATACCTATACTTGTCGGGTATTGAATCTAAGCCTCACGTTTCTAGTTCCCCGCAAACGCAGACAGGCATTGGAGTTGAAGTGATGCAAATATTATATTATAAAACAAGATTCATACATCGTATTATTTTTGGTCAGACGAATTGTCCGTGAATTGACGCAAAAGGATATTGCAATTTGTGTCTGAAACTATTAAGATCATATGATTTATCTCGCACGAAACATTCGTAGAACCAAATGCTTTATTATATGGAACCAAATTGCATGATCTTTTATACTAGGCACAACCTTTACATACCTACTTATGGTAAACCGCAAATAAGAAGCTATGTGAAGGTCTGTTTAGATATAAAGTCTTAGGATGTACAAAATATTTTCTATAAATACAAGATTTCGAAACACCGCTTTCGCGTACCAAAAACATTAATACTTTTTGGTGCGGCTTGTGTTAGTGAATTTCTCGTAAGTTACTCAAAATTCTCTTCCTTTTCTCTTACTAGGGTGCCCCTGGCTCCAAGCGAGGTGACAACTATACGTCGATGGTGTACCGCATCACCTTAACTGGTACTCGAAGATACACAGAACCAGATGGATCCTCGGAATCTGAGGAACCATGGGAAAGCTCCATCATCTACAAATGCCTCCCAGAAAATATGCAGCGACGGGAAACCTTCAAAAGTGACGAACTATTCTGCAATGAAGTGGCTTTCTACACCAAAATATGGCCAGCCTTCTTAAGGTTCCAAAGCCAATGGCAGATACATGATCCCTTCAAGTCTATACCAAAATGCTACTTGGCTCAGAACGACTGTGTGGTGTTGAAGGATCTCAAGAGGGAAGGTTATGTCATGGCTGACAGAACCCAGGGTTTGAGTCTTGAGCAGTGCTATTTGGTTCTGAAGCAGTTGTCCCATTTCCATGCCCTGTCTTTGGCTATGAAAGCGCATAATCCAGAGGCGTTTTATGAATTGCTGAATGATAAGGATGGGATAAATGAAGGTAAGTGTTGACAAAATAATTACGAGTATTTGTTGATCGACATCTTTATGAATATAACCAATCTTTACGTACAGTTTTTGTGAAAACCAGGGTTTTGCTTTGAAGATTCGATTTATAAAGTTGTCACTTTCATATAAGCTAACAGATTAATCTATACTAAGAAGACAATAGTTTGCGAGATAATAATACTATTTGTAGTGTCACTAGTATCAATATTGCTAGCTTGTCACTGTATATTTTATTACTTTTGTTTATTTTAATCATTGGTTACTTTTACTTTAGTGTTCTTCCTAGAAGACAACATGGAGTACTACAAAAACTACTACATGGAAGCCACTAGGAACGCCATATTGATGGTTGAACAAGAACTGGCTGAGTCTGAGGATAAAGACATCTATTTAGACAAGTTCCGGAACTTCTGCAGCGAAGACCGCTTCTTCCACACGATGGTAGAGCTGGTTAATCCCAAGGAACCGCTCGCAGTGATATGCCATGGCGATTGCTGGACTAACAACTTCTTGTTTAAATACGTGGATGGCGATATTGCTGACGTAAGTGTTTGCTTATTTACAGTAGCGGATCCAAGGTTTCCGTTTTTCGGATTTCATTTTGGTTTTGAGGGGAGCCTGAACTTGGCCAGAAAAAGTTTTATCCAGGAAAATACAATAAAACTCCTTTCTAACAAAAGGGTTACTTATGGGAGGCGAGGGATCGCTTGAGCCCCCTAGCTTCCCTCTACGATTCGCCACTGCTATCGTAACTTTATATCAGACGCTCTCTACATACCTATATAGAATTAGTGTCGGCACTATGGGCACTTTGACTGCCCTTTAGAGTTGGCAGTATGGGCACCACGATGAATGGTTCACCACCACTTTCGGGCATACCAATTTTGACAAACCAACCCTGGGCAGATTGGAAAAATACATGTAGCTTTTTATTATACCTCAATACTATAGATATATACAATTACTAAAGTAACTAACAAGGAGACTTCTTATTCGTTCCACACATTCAAAGCCTTGTCACTTTTAATTCCAGATGTACTTATTAGACTTCCAACTAGTCCGGTATTCGTCGCCAGCGATCGACCTGGTGTTCATCCTGTACCTCTGTATAGAACGAGAGCTGAGAACCCAACACCTCACATCACTGCTGGAGTATTACTGCGATGAGTTGCATAGGAGGCTACTGCAGATGAGTAACGAAGATTCCATTTTCACCACCACTTTGGATAGAGATGCGGTGCATGAGTTGTAAGTTCTAAATAAATTATACAATAGTTTGCACTGTCAGTTTCAATGAGAATAGACTCACTCGACAATATTAAATTCTTATTCAGCCTGCACTGCTCATAATCTTCTTAAATTACAGCTTTATGCAAGTATCTCTCATATCATCATCATCAGCCTTTATCAGTCCACTGCTGGACTAGGCTTCTCCTTTGAAAGGAAGAATTGGCCTACTATACCACGCTGGCCAAACGGGTTGGTATAGGGTTTGTATCAAGTTTTCCTTCTCTTACAGTGCTGTTTTCTGCATAATATGCTCCCTCTGTCGGCTCTTACGACACCCACGGGATGATATGGGGTGGTGACAATCCGTATTCTTAATCCGTCACCACACGGATATGTGTACTTACAATAGTAGAATGGATAGGTACTCTTGTTACGTTTGAAGAGTAGGAGAGTCAGAGGAGCAGTCTTTTATTCAAATATAGTGAAAATACAGGATCGGATGTATTGATTCGTGTCTTTCAACAGCTTTTGGAAACCTAATGGAAGGAAAGAGGAACCCACCACGCATCCTCGGATTGACCACCCCAACTATTGCAATAGAAAAAGGTTGAACTCCTCTGTCGAACCTCTCCTTTGTCGAACTCCTCTAAAAGGATAAGGGATATAGGAATGGTATGGGTTCCAGGAAGATACCTGACTTGCAGTATCCCGCTGTATGCGCCGACTATTCTTCGAAGGAGCGATGGGCAACGACTGAGCCTTTGAGCTCAGTCGTTGCCCGTCGCTCCTGAGGATGCCTCGTGCAGAAGCGAAACACGTGTCGAAGAATAGACGAAATATGTACTGACAGATGGCTAAGTTTGCGCTTTTTACCATCAAGACTTTTGTCTGTCTTTTGCAGGGTGAAAGATGAATGGAAACAGTGTGGACAATTCGCTCTTGGCATGGCGTTGGACATGTTACCCATCATGACTTGCGACAGCGCTGAAGCACCTAACGTCTACCAACCTGAGGTGATTTACAAAGCTACACTTATACTGGCTCAATAGTAGTTACTTAGTTACGAAATTTAGCTAATAAAACTGAATCTGGCTGACTAACATAGAACGCATGAGTTCAATTGAGGATAATTTTTATTGATCATCACATGGCACCAGTTGATCTTTACTCCATGTCATGGCTTTTTATACTGAAACAAGTCAAGCGAAATCATTGGAACAACTATAACCTACCATACCATACGACTCGTATAGTTATTCCTGAGAAATGAAAGCAATTTTTTTTTGACAAAAGCCATGTCCAGAAAAGACTGAATTGGAATTTTATGCCACACCTCCGAAAAATGCCAAAAGCGTTTATGAATATTTGCTATCATATGCGCTGTTGGTAGCTATTGTGTTGTCCTTTTTAAACATTTAAACCCTTAAATGCTTACCTAAGTCACTGTCTTCCGAAGTAGCTACTGGCATATCTGTCACAGATACTAAAATGTTAGTAATTCGTCTTTAAATCTGGATGCCTCCGTGGTGCAGTGGATAGCGTATGCGACTGCAGATCGGAGGTCCCGGCTTTGATTCCCGGGTCGGGCAAAAGTTTTACTGGTTTTTCCCAATACTCAGTAGCAGCCCGAAGTCTGGTAGGTAATAGGTTCGTCCCTTATTACGTGGGACCTAAAAACTCATAGCGAAATGTGGGTGCAATATTTACACCTCTGCCTACCCCTTCGGGGATACAGGCGTGAGATTATACCTAAATAAAAAATCTGGATGCTTTACTCAATATTATATTTGATTGCCACAGGATAATGCCCCGGAAGGCTCCGCAGCCCACCCAGTAAACACATCGAGTGCAGCATGTCGCAGGAGAATGACAGAACTGCTCATGGAACTCGTGGACAACGGCATTGTTTGATGAAGACACTGTGGATGAAGACCATCAAAGTCAAAGATAGGCGAGACCGGGCATGGTTGTCACACGGGTTGGTTGTCACAGGGGTCATAACAGAAAACCGACCCCTGTGACAACCATGCCCGGTCTCCCCTAGTCTCGCGGTTCTACTGTAGAAACGAGAGTCAGCAGTACCAACTAGAGAATTGCCTGAAAATTGGCATGAGAATCTGTGTGAAAATAGAAGAAGGAATATCTTATGTTTTTGTCTGTTGTGGTAAGTCCACTCTTGCTACAATGCGTGATTTTGCAGACGTACACCACCGCACCTTTGAAGTTACACCTCGAGTCGGGTAACTTCAAAAGTGCCGCGCGCAGCTTATGAATATCCTGCTTAAAAGGAACGCTTGACTAAATTTTCTACTGTTTTACTCAATTATATTATATATGGTACAAATTTTAACTTTTTCGTGTTAACTGTGTCTAAAATTGTTAAGATATTACAGAAAAAATATTTAAGGCCAAAATGTCAATTACATTCCACTATGTACCTAGTTACCTACCGTCCGTGTGGTACCGTCACCCCATGGTGGTGACATTCCGTATTCTTAATCCGTATTCTTAATTGGAATTTTCTGCCACACCTCCAGTACTACGACATCCATGGGATGATATGGATCATCCCATGGGTGTCGTAAGAGCCGACACGATGATGTACCTACCTAATGTCATGTCTGTTATGAGGTTTGCATGTAGCTTTTTTCGTTGATGAATAATTATATTCATAGTATTTTTACCAAAGATTTTTTTAAGCTACAATGACTGCTGATATTTGTTTTCGACATATGAAGATGTGATTTAGTATTTATAATCAATTATAATTTAATTAAAGACGTTGTACTCAAGTTTGGTGTAACCAGTCAGGGTTTTGAAATGTTAACTATTTAGATATAGACGTTTTGTGGAATGGATGTTAATGTTATTAATGTAATGAACTATTTATTTGATATAACTTATTACGATTAAGATAAGTGTTACCCATCTAATTTTATGATGATGTGAGTACATGTACAATCGAAGACATAAATAATTAGAAGAAGAAAAAATGTGCGTAAAATTCTGTAAGTAAATTTGTTTGAGGCAACTTTTTTGACTAGTGGTAATTAAAATTATCCAAAATCTCGTAAATTTGTAACAACATTCATGTCTCCGACGACGGTACAGTAAACTAAAGTCCTTGACCTTATAGCCCTAATATGGCTTAATATTTTAAAAATTATATATTCGTGAATGGACCAATGTAAGCTGACCTATCCCTGTGTTGACGTGTCTTTAAAAGATCGATCAGTTTATAGTGGCTATTTTGTCGGGGATTCGAGGTATTTATTCTATACAAGGTATTAAAATAATACAATTGTTATGTCGTATGTATGTCAAATTTATTGTATATCGTTTAGTAAATAAACACGTACAATAAAGTATTGGGTTAACTCTTATAATTATTTTATATTATACTTTGTGACAACATTTGATCAAGATTCATCGAATTAATTATAAAAATCAGATCCTTTCTGTACGTATTTCAATAAAAAAATATCTAAATGCTTACCTAATCGCATTATATAATTATTTTAGTACAATACAATAAAAAAATTAATGACTTCGATATTTGGATGCCTCGGTTGCAATTTTTGATAATTTTCTTTTTTTTTATAGTTATTATTTCCTAAAAATTGTAAAGGATTTTCTTCGATTGAAATATGCGCTGCCGAACTAATGCTATCTCTTTTACACTTACTACGACTGAGTAAGTAGATTAAGGATAGCCATAACTTATAATAATACTTTTCAATTCACAGAAATAACATTACAATTCTTAGAAAATCTACGAAAAAATAATCAATACAAATATATACAAAAATTGCAACAAAATTAATCCACAATTTATTTAATAAAAATGGTAATTTTAAATAAAATACCCGTACTGACTCGTGGCACATTCATTTGAAATTTTATTTTTATTAAATTAAATAAAAAATATAATAATAAAAAATACGTACGGGTTACGTATAATGATAATTAATAAATCTTTGTATACAGATCTAATATAATAAACTTAAATTAAAATAATCAGTCATTGAAGACTTCAGATTTATTTCAGTTGAGATTCTAGCGCCTTAATTATCTGAAGTTTCCAATAATTATCTGTTTATTTAAAGATTAATATTTTTTTTATTTAATTTAAATTTATAACTAACCGGTCGGAAAACAAGGCACTGGATTCTCACTTATAAATTAAAATTTACCGAAAGAATAAAAAAGTTGTATTTATTTGCATTTAGTCACTGGTATAAATTACGCGGTAAACGTATTTTGGTCCTGACTTCTTGTCTTTCAATAAAAACTAAAATTAGCACCTTAAAACAAAGTACCATACACAAACTATGAAATACTTGAAAACTATCTGATAGTTTGTATACAGTTAAAAATGTCAGTTTTACTTGACGCTTGCTCTCACGATTTGCTGAGGTGTTAAACCAACTTTGCCTTTTGAAGCTTGCGTAGGCCTCATGAAGCCTGAAGTTGGAGTTCTGACGTTGGTACTTTTTAGTGGCGGCCTTGAAGTACCAACTGAGCTGCCACTAGAGGAAGATCTAGATGCTGGCATCCTGGAGACTGGCTTTGGAACTGGTTTCGGTGTAGGTTTGACAGGAGATGGAGGTGCGCGTTTCACGGTAGCTACTGACGCAGAACTGTTTAAAGAACTCCGTGAACTTCTAAGTGATGTTCTAGAAGTAGACCTTTCTACCCTCAAAGAGCTTGCTCTCTTAGGGATCACACGCTTCGGGTCTAAAGGCGTCCGAGGAGGCGCCCTCGTATCTTTGGTAGATATCTTCTTTGGAACTACAGGGGATTTCGTAATTTTAGGCACCGGCGACTCACATTCTACGTTGCACCCTGACGAAGCACCTTGCGACGCACTCTCTGAATTCAGGCTCTGCGTTTCTTCAAACCCTTCATCGTTTAACTCGTGCTCGCTTTTGACCTTCGACATTCTAGGAGAAGTTGTTCTTTCAGGCACTTTCTCCGATTTAGTGTTCAGAGATTTCCTGTAAGCGTCTCTAGACCATACTCCTGTAGGGTTGTCAGCTGGAGATTTCAGCTCACGTATGGCCTTTTGAACATCCTCTTGGTTTATCGAAGTCTGTCTCCTCATCCGAAGGTAAGGCTTCGACGTTTCTTTGGTCGGTTTGTCTGTGCTTTGGTTCTTTAGTCTCTCCTGCCAACGCTTCAGCCTGTTCTCCTTATCATCCTTTGTAGCTTCGATGGGTTTCGCCACTTCTTGTGGTGCCTCCACCTTGTATGAAGCTTGGACCTCTAACTTCGAAGGCCTGATGACTTGGGTTTCGGCAACTAGCTCAGGAGCTGGATCCGGTTTCTTTTCTTCCTCCGGCGAACTAGAATCCGGTGTTCTCTTATACCTTCGAGTCCTTCTGGCAGCGGAGAACCTATCAAACTGTCCATCACCTAAGATTTCTTGACACAAGTCTTTCATTTCCGTGGTCGCTTTGTCGTTTGAGTTCGATCTGGTGGGGAGGGATGGTTGGAACTTTCTGCATGGTTCTCTTTCTGGTGGTGGGCTGAAGGTTGAGGTGAATTTCCTTTGAGCTGGTGGGGTTTCTATGTTGTCGGAGTCTATTTCTACCTTGTTGGGCTTTTCTAGTCTGTTTTCGAGTTTCTGCCCTCTGTCGGTGGTGACTTGTATGTCGGGCAGTTTGCGCTGTTCTTCGGTGATGGATATCAGAGGCTGTGGTGATTCGATCTGCTGCCGTGACCGTTGTCTTCGAAGCCGCCTCATTTCCTCGTTTTCTTCCGTTTTCCTCCAAGGCACTTTGTTGTCTTTCTTTTGTGGTTGTACATCTGGAAATGAGAAGTCATATTAGTTACAGTAACGGATTTTGAGGATAGAATTTTAAAATTGTTGATTTACACGTATTGAAAAGGTACTAGGAGTAAATATGTATCGTAGCGGATTTTATAAACCTTGAGCCGCAAATACAAAAACACCCATTCTCGAAAAAACTATTAATGTATCCAACAAAGTGTTGTCCCGTCTGGGAATTGAACCCACAACGGCCACAACATTAGGTATAGTGTGTACTCGGCGATGCGGCCACTAAACCCTCTATGCTAACAGTGGAGTCAAAGTATGTCTCGTCGGGATCAAACCCACAACACAAGTTACAGTGTTCACCGGTTTTCAACAGCCGGTTTAACAAGTACGAGATAATATGGGCGGTCTGTTATTGTAGTGACTTGGGTCCTCACGGCATGGCGGTTTCACGAGTATGAGATGATGTTTTACGTGTAATCAGTTGTTGTAATGACATAGTAGACGTACCCTCAACAGTCTCGAGTGCCTTGACAACATCGCTATCATGCAGCACGCGGCGCCACTCGGCGCGACCCTCGGGTAATGGCTCCAGCCCCGACGTGCGCTCGCTCTCTGGAAACAAGCAATAATTATTTACTATTTTTATTTCTATGTTAGCTACATCTGAACACTTTTCTTTTGAGGAATTAGACAACTATACTTCCTTGATCGAAATGCAAACCTATTTTATGAAAACGAAGTGAAAATAATCGCGTCACGTAACTTATCGATAGTCCTTTTATAATAGTGACTTAATTAATGGATTCGTTTCTTAAATTGCCGATTTCTGGATATTCCTTTAAGTTTTGTAACGTAATTTATGGATGGCTCCTTAAATTGCTTGACGTAATTTATGGCCGGTCCCTTACAATGTGTGACGTAATTTATGGATGACCCTTATAACTTGCGATGTAATTTATTAAGTGGTTCAATAAATTGTGAAACGTAATTTATGAAAGGTTCTTTAAAATGTGTGGCGTGATTCAAGGAAGCTACTCTAAAGTGACGTCTTTTATGGAAGACGTCCGAATAGTTTTATAATAAAGAAAATTTTATTATTGTTCTCACCGGAGTCGTTTTCCAAGGAGCGCTTGTCTGCGAGTCTCGCGTGTGTAGCGTGCGTGGCATACGTGGGTGTCGAAGGCGTCGTGTGTGTGCCATGTGTACGACGTGGTCGCGCCTCCTCCTGGCTGCTGGCGCGGAGCCACGACTCGATCTTCTGTCGCCATTCCCTGGACAACACGAATGTTTTGTTAAGAGGACTGTTGGTAGTGGGAGACCATTGGAAATGGAGATATATTGTGAGCGTTGGAAAGTTTACATTACCTATTTGTTATCGACCCTTGGAATACGGATTTCGCCTCATGACATTTCTCTAATAAACCGTGGACTTTATTAATATCAGCACGTACGGTCAGCAGTACCAAGAAAGTGGTCGACCAATAGGTTTGTTTCCAACTAGTCAAATCAAGCACTTTTAATGAAATGTCAAAAACGATCTTTGCCAAGAGTTTTGTATGAAATATGACGTAGTGACGTCATAGTGTCTTGCTGTCAAGTAGAATACTTATTATCAATAGATTGACGATAAAAAATGTTAAATAAAGTTTTAACATTAATTGATGAATGAAACTACTATTATTTTGACATATTTCACTAGATAAAAATACTTGTATAATTTATTTCACTTGCAGGAAACTACCCTATTAAGATAAAACTTTCAGTGTCATTATAATAACAGTAAGATTGAAATTATAGCTGTCTGGATACTATTGAGTTATAAACAGCTATTTAAAAATTAAAATAACGGTTATAAAAGTTTTACACTAAGTGTCATAAAGCAAGGGCATAGAACCATGAAAAAAGAAAGGGCAAAACAAAAACTATAAAGTTGTCCATACTTGGGTTTCCCCGGCGCGACTTCAGGTGAGTGGGCAGGCGACATGTTGCCCACGTTGGCCACGGGTGCAGAGCTGGGCGTGGACGGCGTGGGCGTGGCAGGCGCGGCGCGCGGGGACGCAGGGCGCTCGCGACCTGCCTCGGGGATCTCCAGCCGGGCCCGGGGGGCGCCGCGACGGGACCATGAGCGGTCTGGCGAGAAAAAATATAGTAAGATGGTACAAATTGTATCTAAGATAATCAAGCAAGACTTGAAAAAACGTTACTCTAGGCCATCAAAGTAAGGGCCATCATGCCATTATTATTAATATTTTATTGGGATGATGACTATTGCTATGTGACTCCATGGCTGTTTAAGATCAGGCAACATGGAGTCATTTTGATAGGCAACAATAAAAAAATAAAATAGAGCCTTGCTGAGTACTATCCTGTCACAGAAAATAGACGTAAAAAAATTGGGCAAGTGCAAGTCTCGCGCACGAAGGGTCCCATACCATCATCTATAAAAGAAAATCACGTTCGTTGTATGTATACTTAAATACTTTTAAGTTTCTACCTGTTTATTAAGATCGAGTAACAACAAATTGCTTAAAAATAACGTTTGTTGTATGTGGGCCCTTTGTTATTTACTAATTTTTTATTTAATTATTTATTTTGAAAAGTAATATACAACTACATAGTCTGTGAAAATTTAAAGAGTCTACCTGTTACAGTTAGTAATTTTGAGCAAAAAATACGAAAAAAACACGTATTTTGTATAGGATACCCCTTAATATATATTTTTTAATTTTTAGTGGGTATTTATAGTTATAGCGGCAATCTAAATAAATAATTTGTGGAAATTTCAGCTTTCTAGCTATAACGGTTTATGAGATACAGCCTGGTGACAGACAGACGGAAAGACAGATAGACAGACAGCGAGGGCTTAGTAATAGGGTCCCGATTTTTACCTTTTAATTACGGAACCCTAAAAACAGTACCTATTAGATTTCTTTTGGTGAGTGGGAGTACCGGAAGCCCATACCCAATACCGTTTCCCTCATCCCACTCCTCCTCCTTTGCCCAACTCATATTACAATTATCCATCGTCTAGAACCCACACTACAAGCTCTGCTTAGTTTGGAACTAAATGGTAAGGGTAGAATATTTTATAGATTTGGCAAAAATATGTGGTGACTTACCCAGACTGCCCCAAGCGCTCCTCTCCCTGAGATCGTTGGCGGCCGGCGAGGAGTGTCGGAGGAACTCTAACAGACCTTCCTCATCGTCCCCTGGACTAGCCCTGCTCCTGCGACGTAAGCTGCCCGTTGGAGTTACATCTGTAAACAAATAGACATGTTGAATTATTTTTGTTAAATAAAGCATTGATTATAAGCAACTAAAACGTCAACGTATGTTCCCTTGCTCTCATTGATAAAATTAGAAAGAATGCGTCATCGGCGTCGCATTATCCCCGTTGCAATAATTATATCCAAGATTTTCGCCTTGAACTGAACTGAATATCAACCTGCACAGAGCAATTCCCGTTCAATACTGTATGGCGGTACCTTATAATATTGTTACGAATGGCGTTATTTGAAAATAACGCCATCTATCGGTGAATGAGAGAACTAGAAGAGATTAGATGTATCGGTGGTTTAAAGCTGTTTCATCTATCCTCTAATAGATGGCGTTGCTGTTAATACTAGAACAATAACACAAGTCTAAAACGCCCGCACGTCACCAGAAATTTGGTGAAGCGTCTCGAACAGACTAGTTATGTGTTCCGGCCGGTATAAATACCGCGTGAACGCGCGAGTCAGTACAGTTCAGTGAAATAATCGGAGCGATAATCATCGAGCGAAGGAACTGAAGAGGAAGTGTGTTTTCAGTGTGTTTAGAAGTGTGAAAAAGTGTTTTTATTAGTGTTTAAAATTAAGTGTGTTGTGAAATAAAGTACAGTTTGGTGGCATAGTGAGTTATAATTTATCGTCGAGCCCCAGCTCGTAACAATATCAAGTATCGTCATGACAACCGAGACCGACGGCTTAACTTGTTCTATGGGACACAGGGCAACGGACAATTAACCATTTAATACGCACATAAATTCTAAGTCAGTGGTGCGTGCTGCGAGTTTGACCCTGATACCTTCAGCATGGTAGTCTGTTGGTATCTCTGGGCGATAGCTTGTGGAAGAAGACAGATGTGATTGCTCCAATTAAAGGGATAAGAGAGATCTCTCAGAGATGTCACTGTGTTGATTGTCTTCGTTTGTTAGACAGCATCAGTGGCATGTAGAAATAGCTACAAACATTTCAATATAGATAATGAACATACCTGGTGAAGGAGAAGGATCATGCGGTTTCCTCAAGGACCTCCTGCCCAGTCCGTTCCGTATGTCCAGCAGTAGCGACTCCATGAGCGACTCGCACTCCGACACCGGGGTACTGCACACGCTACTGCTGTTACCTGCTGGAGAGAACAAGGTATTAGTAAACATTTTGTCGAGGTTAAACTCCGTTCAAGTGCCTAATGAATAGCGGTTTCACAGTAATGCCTCAGGACTAAAGTTGTTGATAATTAACGCTCTTAAGGACAGTAAACGAGATACAATACTTTTTTTTTTGTTATAACGTAGGCATTCACTGTTCCTAAAATTGTTAAGAGTACAATCACTCTGTAAGAATTTTATGCTATTGGTCAAGTGGGTTACAATATCAAAAACTTCCCCTAAATTGTGTAAGGCTAACGTGAGATATTCGTAGACAAAATATACATACATACATGTCAAACTAAGCATGCCGTTGTTTAACGCCTAATGTGGTCCGTCTAGTGTGGCCTAAACGTATAAATTTAATTAACCATGTCGTGTGAAACGAATTTGCTGGATGGAGATCTTCCTTTTCCCCCCCTTTTGTGAATGTACAATTTGCAGTATCTCCAGTTCGATTCGACATCTGGTAATTTTGTGACTGCTGGACGCTGCTTTTTTCTTCTTCTCACGCATCGAGGTTAATAACTTTATCATTCAAAGTTCACAACAAAAGGCGTGCTGTACGAACTTTTTACCCGACTGCGCGACGCAAAGGAGGGTAATGTGTTTATCAGTCTATGTATATATGTATGTTTGTTTCTATGTGGCGTTCTAGAGACCAAATGCGTAGGCCGATTTTTAATGCTTCTTACGTCAATCGATTCGTCTTAACCTTGCGAGTGTCACTAAAGACATGACAGTAATCAAAATTCACCACAGCGACAACCAGACGCCATATTGTCAAAATGAAAAAAAAAAAAGTCGATGAACTATGTCAAGTGGGGTGTCGTTGAATAGGTATTTTAAAATCGTATTTAGGTTCCTTTTATCATTTTTCATTTTAAATAATAGTTTAGGATATATAAGGATTTAAAATTGTTAAACAAAAAAAAATCTCGCTAATTTTCTTACTTATAGATTTAAGTTTTTATTTCAAGTATAAACGATATACAAACACTTGGTTGCGAAATTTACCATCTTATAACGAAGTCAATGAATCGTAACTAAAAAGTATAAAATAAAAAAAAAATCGCCCATTCAAATTTTACCAATCAAATCTTCCCAAGGGGCCCCGACTGTGAGTCGTTCTGTTCTGCATATTACTTAACAGAATTCTAAACTACTGGGCTTGTTTCTTTCTTTTTAGTTTTTATTTAAGTTTTTCAGGTATTTTTTAAAATTATTACTAGGCAGTGTTATTGGGTTTTTCTGTCACGAAATTCTCAGTAGCAGCACGGAGTCTGGAAATGTGCCCGGTACGGCAATAGGCTCGCCCCTTATTACGTGGGACTAAAGTATATCTGGCGAAAAGTGGGTGTAGAAATACACCTCTGCCTACCCCTTCGGGGATAAAAGGCGTGAGGATATGTATGTATGTATGTATGTTTTTAAAATTAGTTTTTATGCCGTCGGGTTTTTTTGTTCTTCTTTAATTTTTTTTTAATGATTTGAGAACGACCCTACGATAGGAACGTTTTCTATTGTTAAATCGTAATACTAACCGGGCTTAAGTCTTTGCGCAGCGAGGTCCCTAGCTCTCCTCCTGGCGGCGGCTTGTTCCTCGTTGGCCCGCCGGCGCGCGTTATCGGCCACCGCCGAACGGAACTTACTGCAGAACCATACGAACAACTGCCAACAACGGATATGGGTTAGAAATGGATATTAAAGTGCTGAAGTGTGTAGATTATGTATTTTATAATATCCCACTGCTGAGCATATTTCTGCATTTTGGTTGTTTACAACACTTACACAAGTCGAACGCTTATTTGATATGATGCCGGCTTTTCCTAGCTAAATGACCTCTCAAGAAGAAAAGCCGAAACAATTTCTGTCCTGAAGGGTAAGGTCTGCCACGTGATGATGCAACAAAAACTACTAAACGAATTTGACCGAAGCTTTGCAGATATATAGCTTACACATCAGAATAGCATCTGGGCCTGGATGCTGACCTCCAGACGGCCCAATTCGCGGCCAGAAACTAGTCGAAAATAAAACAAACCTTGAAGCACTCCTCTAGTTTGAAAGAGACCGGGTCTTCACAGAAGAACTCGGCCAGCTGCTTCCTGATACTCTCTACCTCCTCCATATCTTTGTTTAACGCTGACACTTCCTGTTCTGCCACCTGAGAAACAATCACCATTCATGAAATTATTTAACAGATACAGATATAGGCAGCGATAGCCTATCGAAGATATGTATGTATGTGCGTATTGGATTGTTAATTATCGCTTGCCCCGTGCCTCGGAGAGCACTAACGTGCTGTCTGAGACACAGCCATCGGTCCCGGTTGTCATGAAGATCTTTGACAGTCGTCATAGGGCGTCAGTACCTTCTAAATAAACTGACACTAGTCTAAACCATGGAATATCGCTATCACTTCCGGTTGCGGACGTTAGACAGGCAGTCGCTCTGTGGAAAAGCTAATATTCAGCCAAATCCGGTTGGACTAGTAAGTGGACTCCATGTTAAAACTGGGATAACGCTAGGAAGACGATGAGTTGTATGTTTGTAAATTTACCGCGACACAGGATTCATTGCTAGTGCGGGAATTGTCAAAAAAAAACCCTGACCTGCAAGAAGTCTCCCATCTGCTCCTTAATGTCCTGCTGTGTGTTGGGCAGCTGTATCTCCCTCTTGAGCGCCAGGATCCTGTTCTCTAACGTCTTGATCTCGTTATGAAGCTGTTCCACGCTCGCTTTAGCCGCTTCTTCGAGCACGCGGGTGTCGTCCGCGAAGTGAGTAAGCTCTTTGTTTTTGCGTTCTGCTTGCTGTTGAGAGAAAATATTAGTTTGAAGATACGAAGTCTCATACCTACTTTCAAAAATATTTTGGCTAAAAAGTGGTTATACACTTTTTTAGTTTTTACGTTTTAATTAGTAAAATATACCTTGTTATTGTATCTTTTTTGACATTGCGTTTTACGATTGCCCGGAAAACGTAAATGGTTATAAGTTTTTAAATAGGTAGGCTCTAGATCTCGTCAGTTCACCTTAGTTACAAGTACCTAGGTACGCCATAAGAAAAATATCTAAGGTAATTTAGTCTTTAAATATTTGTTAAAAAAAACATTGACTAGGTTCCTCAATTTGTACTTTTTTCTGTCTGTGACAAATTAATATTTTTTCTTTTATTTTCTTTTTCAACGATGAAAGTAACTAAAATTGATCTTCAATCCTTTAAATGGCAATTACAGAACCCGACTTTGTATGTAGACAGATACGCACTCAGCCATTTGTATTTTATTGATTGATCACAGAAATCAGTGCGTGTGTTTGTTACCTAACTACTCCTAAACGGTAGGACCATTTTGGATGAAATTTTGTGTGTATATTAAAGGTGGGTTCTTGGATGGTTTGAAAAGACAATGGGATCTTTAGGTGGCGCTGCAGTACCTTTGAATATAAATGCGTACTTACCAAAGCGACATAGTGCATAAGCGTGACCCCGGGCTTGTTGGCGCGTATGTCTGGGAGTTTCTGTAGGGACGCTAGCCTCACGCCCGCGGCGCCGCCCGCGTACCCGCCCGCGTTCAGGAAGTTACCCGCGATCAACGCTATATATAGCACCTCCTGCAAGGAAAATCTAGTTATATTTTGGATACATTCAGACAAAACTATGTATACCTACCTGTGTAGACGGGCCACAACTCAGCAGGTATAGCTACTAGCGTACACGGAAATATTGTTCCTTTTTGCTGGTTGGTATAAACAATTAAGGAGGAGCATCATAAAACCATGGCAGATTTTTTATAGAATCACGCTTGTATCGCTGAAGGGGCAGGCTGAGGTGTAATATTACATAATTTTAACATGATAAGAATTTGTAAATCCCATTTAAGGACGCGTTTACGCTTGTATCAAAAAACCACATATTTCCGGTACATTTTACGACAATTTTGGATAATAACTAACAAAACTAATGATTACGATAAATTCATTACTTTTTTATCTATAAATCAATTTGAAAATAAATAAAAAATATTTAATTAATATCAATGTAAAATCGATTCGAAACGGCCTCTTAAATCAAAAATAGGCATATACTGCTATTTTTGGGTACAATTTTCTCTCTATTTTTACATTTATTTAGATTTTCAAAGATAGAATAGGGTAGTAAATATAGTCAACTCGACAAAAGACTGACTCAAAAAAAGCAAAAAATCATCTTACATTTTTCTTCTATTTTGCTCGCATACGTGTGTCTTAATTTGTGGCAATAAGGTTCGTTTTATTTAGCCACTTTCTTGATTTATATATCCAAATTCTGCAATGAGATCTCAGTCTGCGCTTTCCAGGTATAATATATTAGTCTATGGTCTGCGCTTGAGCGCCGTCGGGAGTGGACTCTATGTCGCTTGTCGCTGCAGCCCGAAGACGAAAAAAGCAATATACGAATACAAAATATTCGCTAAAATCAATTTGATACTTCTCGTATTCTGTGCGAATTACGTACAAGTAAATTTCTTTTGTATAAATGGACATTATTACTTTATTTTCTCCGTTATGTTGAGTCAGGATATATTTCGGTATTTAGATATTATTTTGTTTCTTGCGTTGAAATCTGGTAAGATTATCTGGACTGATGGTATACCATCCCGTTCAAGTGTTGCGACTGGAACTCATAAAAGAGTAGAGCTAGGCATGCCGAGTTTGGGCTCATTTTGTTTAGACATAAGAGACCCTACCACTGGAACTTATGAAGTAACCTTCCAGGGTTATTCAATGACTCTTGCTGGTACTCATGTGTGAATAGAGCTAGGCATGCCGAGTTTGGGCTCATTTTGTTTGTACATAATAGACCCTACCACTGGAACTTATGAAGTAACCTTCCAGGGTTATTCAATGACTCTTGCTGGTACTCATGTGTGAGTAGAGCTAGGCATGCCGACTTTGGGCTCATTTTGTTTGTACATAAGAGACCCTACCACTGCATTTTATGAAGTAATCTTCCAGGTTTATTCAATGACTCTTACTGGTACTCATATGTCAGTACAGCTAGGCATGCCGAGTTTTGGTTCATTTTGTTTGTACATAAGTGACCATACCACTGGAACTTATGAAGTAACCTTCCAGGGTTATTCGATGACTCTTGCTGGTACTCATATGTGAGTAGAGCTAGGCATGCCGAGTTTGGGCTTATTTTGTTTGTAGATAAGAGACCCTACCACTGGAACTTATGAAGTAACCTTCCAGGGTTATTCAATGACTCTTGCTGGTACTCATATGTGAGTAGAGCTAGGCATGCCGAGTTTGGGCTCATTTTGTTTGTAAATAAGAGATCCTACCACTGGAACTTATGAAGTAACCTTCCAGGGTTATTCAATGACTCTTGCTGGTACTCATGTGTGAGTAGAGCTAGGCATGCCGAGTTTGGGCTCATTTTGTTTGTACATAAGAGACCCTACCACTGGAACTTATGAAGTAACCTTCCAGGGTTATTCAATGACTCTTGCTGGTACTCATATGTGAGTAGAGCTAGGCATGCCGAGTTTGGGCTCATTTTGTTTGTAAATAAGAGATCCTATCCTACCACTGGAACTTATGAAGTAACCTTCCAGGGTTATTCAATGACTCTTGCTGGTACTCATGTGTGAGTAGAGCTAGGCATGCCGAGTTTGGGCTCATTTTGTTTGTACATAAGAGACCCTACCACTGGAACTTATGAAGTAACCTTCCAGGGTTATTCGATGACTCTTGCTGGTACTCATATGTGAGTAGAGCTAGGCATGTCGAGTTTGGGCTCATTTTGTTTGTACATAAGAGACCCAACCACTGCAACTTATGAAGTAACCTTCCAGGGTTATTCGATGACTATTGCTGGTTCTTATATGTGAGTAGAGCTATGCATGCCGAGTTTGGGCTCATTTTGTTTGTACATAAGAGACCCAACCACTGCAACTTATGAAGTAACCTTTCAGGGTTATTCAATGACTCTTGCTGGTTCTCATATGTGAGTAGAGCTAGGCATGCCGAGTTTGGGCTCATTTTGTTTGTACATAAGTGACCCTACCACTGGAACTTATGAAGTAACCTTCCAGGGTTATTCGATGACTCTTGCTGGTACTCATATGGAAGTAAAGCTAGGCATGCCGAGTTTGGGCTCATTTTGTTTGTACATAAGAGACCCTACCACTGGAACTTATGAAGTAACCTTTTAGGTTTTTCAGGTTTATTCGAAGACTCTTAGTGTTACTCATATGTGAGTAGAGCTAGGTATGTTCCAGTGATAGGGTCTCTGATGTTCATACAAAATGAGCCCAAACTCAGTATGCCTAGCTCTACTCACATATGAGTACCAGCAAGAGTGATCGAATAACCCTGGAAGGTTACTTCATAAGTTCCAGTGGTAGGGTCTCTTATGTCTAAACAAAATGAGCCCAAACTCGGCATGCCTAGCTATACTCACATATAAGAACCAGCAATAGTCATTGAATAACTCTGGAAGGTTACTTCATAAGTTGCAGTGGTTGGGTCTCTTATGTACAAACAAAATGAGCCCAAACTCGGCATGCCTAGCTCTACTCACATATGAGTACCAGCAAGAGTCATCTAATAACCCTGGAAGGTTACTTCATAAGTTTCAGTGGTAGGGTCTCTCATGTACAATCAAAATGAGCCCAAACTCGGCATGCCTTGCTTTACGCACATATGAGCACCAGCAAGAGTCATCGAATAACCCTGGAAGGTTACTTCATAAGTTCCAATGGTAGGGTCTCTTATGTACAAACAAAATGAGTCCAAACTCGGCATGCCTAGCTCTACTCACACATGAGTACTAGCAAGAGTTATTGAATAACCCTGGAAGGTTACTTCATAAGTTCCAGTGGTAGGGTCTCTTATGTACAAACAAAATGAGCCCAAACTCGGCATGCCTAGCTCTACTCACACATGAGTACCAGCAAGAGTCATTGAATAACCCTGGAAGGTTACTTCATAAGTTCCAGTGGTAGGGTCTCTTATGTACAAACAAAATGAGCCCAAACTCGGCATGCCTAGCTCTACTCACATATGAGTACCAGCAAGAGTCATCTAATAACCCTGGAAGGTTACTTCATAAGTTCCAGTGGTAGGGTCTCTTATGTACAAACAAAATAAGCTCAAACTCGGCATGCCTAGCTCTACTCACATAAGAGTACCAGTAAGACTCATCGAATAACCTTGGAAGGTTACTTCACTAGTACCAGTGGTAGGTACTCACTAAAACAAATAAAATGAGCCCCAACCTGGCATAACTAGGTCTATTCTTTTATGAGTTCCAGTCGCAACACTTGAATGGGATGGTATACCTACCATCAGTCCACATAATCTTACCAGATTTCAACGCAAGAAACAAAATAATAGGTATCTAAATACCGAAATATATCCTGAATCAACATAATGGAAAAAATAAAGTAATAATGTCCATTTAGGTATATAAAAATAAGAAACTTATTTGTACGTAATTCGCACAGCCAGGCCTATAACACATAGATACATATCACAAAAAACTCTAAGTCTCAAAGTTATTTTGTTGAACTACATTTCCGCAAGTTACCGTACGTAGTACGTACTGTTGCCGCCGTGTCGCTGTAGTGACGCGATTTTGTACCTACTAATTTTGTAAACGCGTCCTTAATAAGGGGAGACTATTACCGGGAACATTGCCAGACTCCGAGCTGCTACAGAGAATTCGGAAAAAGATAGTAACACTTTTGCCTGACCTAGGACTCGAATCCCAAGCCTCTCAATCAAAACGCAATACATACATTCATAGTCTCACGCCTATAACCCCGAAGAGGTAGGCAGAGGTGTATTTCTACACCCACTTTTCGCCAGATATACTTTAGTCCCAGAAGTGGGATCCTGCCTTTTCGCCAAATATTGTTTGGCCGATTAACACTTGCCAACCAACGTTTCGCCTATTTTTCACTTTGACGACTTACGATTGTCAAATTTTTGTATGACAACGTTTCATTTGGTAGAATTATTGTTAAGTTGATTATTGTAATGACAAAAAACGTTTGGGGCATTTATCTTTTGTCAAATTATTAGGCCAGACAACTTTTAGACGAATAACGTTTCGTCTGTTCAGGTGATGTTTCGGGAAGTTCAGGTGAAATCGAAAGGAATCGGTTAGGTTAGGTTAGTATGCTGATAAACAATGCACGTCAACTGAAACAATGGCTGGTTAGGTTAGGTTAGGTTAGAACTGCGACCACAACGCACGAGCCGAGCGAGCGAAGTGAGCGTGCCGCGGCAGCGGCCGGCGAAGTGCCAGAACCAAATCGCTTTTATTTCACTACACAAGGCATTTAAATATGCTACATCGGTTAGATTAGAACTGCGACCATAAAAGGAAGACCAAACGTAAAATTGGCAACTGTGAGGTTGGGAAATAAAAACAAAATTGTATCACAAGTTGGCAAATGATTATTCTGCGAAATAAAGTTCTGCGAAACGTTAGTTGGCGAGTGATAATAGGCTGAACAAATTTCGGCGAAAAGGCAGAGATCCCACAGAAGTATTATTTGAGAGAAATCATCATATACACTAACTATCACTTCTTAAGTTCTTACTGTTAAATAAAATCGACAAAACATTACCTGCAGCGCTCTAGAAGACATCAGATCATCCCCGGCCACCAGTATAGCGTTGATGGCGCTCTCCAAGTAGCCGGACGTCGTCGGCCACTCCTCCTTCAACAGCATGCACTCTATGTGTGTAACTAAACATTACCTGCAGCGCTCTAGAAGACATCAGATCATCCCCGGCCACCAGTATAGCGTTGATGGCGCTCTCCAAGTAGCCGGACGTCGTCGGCCACTCCTCCTTCAACAGCATGCACTCTATGCGTGTAACTAAACATTACCTGCAGCGCTCTAGAAGACATCAGATCATCCCCGGCCACCAGTATAGCGTTGATGGCGCTCTCCAAGTAGCCGGACGTCGTCGGCCACTCCTCCTTCAACAGCATGCACTCTATGCGTGTAACTAAACATTACCTGCAGCGCTCTAGAAGACATCAGATCATCCACGGCCACCAGTATAGCGTTGATGGCGCTCTCCAAGTAGCCGGACGTCGTCGGCCACTCCTCCTTCAACAGCATGCACTCTATGCGTGTAACAAAATAATTACCTACAGCGCTCTAGAAGACATCAGATCATCCCCGGCCACCAATATAGCGTTGATGGCGCTCTCCAAGTAGCCGGACGTCGTCGGCCACTCCTCCTTCAACAGCATGCACTCTATGCGTGTAACTAAACATTACCTGCAGCGCTCTAGAAGACATCAGATCATCCCCGGCCACCAGTATAGCGTTGATGGCGCTCTCCAAGTAGCCGGACGTCGTCGGCCACTCCTCCTTCAACAGCATGCACTCTATGCGTGTAACTAAACATTACCTGCAGCGCTCTAGAAGACATCAGATCATCCCCGGCCACCAGTATAGCGTTGATGGCGCTCTCCAAGTAGCCGGACGTCGTCGGCCACTCCTCCTTCAACAGCATGCACTCTATGCGTGTAACAAAATAATTACCTACAGCGCTCTAGAAGACATCAGATCATCCCCGGCCACCAATATAGCGTTGATGGCGCTCTCCAAGTAGCCGGACGTCGTCGGCCACTCCTCCTTCAACAGCATGCACTCTATGCGTGTAACTAAACATTACCTGCAGCGCTCTAGAAGACATCAGATCATCCCCGGCCACCAGTATAGCGTTGATGGCGCTCTCCAAGTAGCCGGACGTCGTCGGCCACTCCTCCTTCAACAGCATGCACTCTATGTGTGTAACTAAACATTACCTGCAGCGCTCTAGAAGACATCAGATCATCCCCGGCCACCAGTATAGCGTTGATGGCGCTCTCCAAGTAGCCGGACGTCGTCGGCCACTCCTCCTTCAACAGCATGCACTCTATGCGTGTAACTAAACATTACCTGCAGCGCTCTAGAAGACATCAGATCATCCCCGGCCACCAGTATAGCGTTGATGGCGCTCTCCAAGTAGCCGGACGTCGTCGGCCACTCCTCCTTCAACAGCATGCACTCTATGCGAAGCTTGTAACTGAAAATACAAAATAAATAGATCAGAAAATAATGAAGCAACTCAACGTCGATGATCCCTAGTAAAATCTACTTGGGCCAGCTAGTTTCTTTCGAAAACAGATTAGAAAGGGAAATTGATCGTCGTATCGAAAACTCAAAAAAGAACTTGTAGGCTTTGTTGAACTAATATCTGATTGCAAGCGGTTATTTTGGCCAAGTTATGTTATTTAGCTATCTGTCGCCACTCCAAAGTCGACTTGCCACGGTGCGTGGTTTTGCTGACAAAAGCATAGCGCAGCTTTCAAGTTACACTACCAGTCAGTTAACTTCATAGGTATGGTGTGCTTCCGTCTGCAAAACCACGCACCGTGAGAAGCCAACTTAAGACGAGGACCACTGCCTCTCAATTTATAAACGCAGTAATGAAGTAAGTAGTACTTACTAACTTCTGTGGTACTTACTGCCTTTATAAATTAAAGTCAAAATCATTTATTCATCTGGGTCACAATGTGACGCTTATGAACGTCATTTTTTAAAGATAATTACTAAACGAGTCAATAATAAAATTGAGCGGCAGCACCCAGGTTAGGAAAACAGCCTATTACTCACTTAGGCAGCTGTATAAGTAAAAAGAAGAACATCTCCGTGGTGTCCACTTTATTTTGAAAACTTTGCCAAGTTCACTACGACAAGTGGTCACCCATCCAAGTAGTGACCTTTGTAAACGTGGCATAACTTTGCTGATGTACGGTTAGCCAAGAAAGTGATCTACTAGTTTTGACAAAACTTTCAGTGTAATCAAATTATCCGTAAGGTTAATATTATAACTGTTATTTCAAAGGCAATCAAATTTTTGGTAGACCATTTTTTGACTGATCATATTCTTTCAAATAAGGGAGCTGATTAAATACTCACTTAGGCAGCTGTATAAGCTGCAACAAGAACTTCTCAGCGGTGCCAAGCTTGGTGACATCTCCTGTGAAAGCCTTCAGCATCTCGGACTCATCGATCTCCGGGAGGATCTTGAGCAGACCCCGCAGCTTCTCAGTGCCGATGTCGTCGTGACAACCCTCGCGGATTAACTGGATTATGTCTTCGTTTGAACTGGGGTGATGACAATATTGAATAGTTAATATTTAGGTTATATTTATAATAAGTAATAGTTAGGTTAGTTTTCCAACGAAATCTTAATACATAAATAAAATCTAAATCATCCATGAAAAAACTCATTGAAAAGAATAAACCGATTGATCCCCATTATTAAACAATCCTGATCCAATCATTCTTTTTATACCTATATTTTGAAGTTTAGTCTTCTATGTAACAGTAATTTTACGTATATTAATTTAACAATATTGAGAGCCATTCCTAAATTCGATTTAACAGTAAATATTGCAATAAATATCCACCCGTAATCTTTGATATATGATAATCTTAACGTGTGTAGTAGTTATACGTGATTTACGTGAGTTACCTGCGGAACTGCTTCAAGAATATATTAACGTTGAGACTCCGTTTCCCATCAAGCAGCGTGATCTCCGAGGATTCCTTTCTCGGTTTCCTCTCACCAGAACTGTCGCAGATGGGACTTCTGCCGAGACGGGGGGATGAGCCTGCTGACCCCGTTGGCTGGATCTGGTCAAACAAATAATTTTCAGAATATTGACTAAGATTTTTTTAAAGAAAATATTACTAGTCTAGTAAATTGTGTCCTGCTTATATTTTATACTGTTAACGGAATGTGATGAACAGTTGACTATGTTAAGTTAAACACACAGTGAGCGTGTTAGAGAGATGCAAAGATAACACTAAGTAATTGGTTACATAATTAAACACTTCAATTAACATACTCTTGAACACGTATCGGAAAATAATTATCTCTACAAATATAGACCAAAACAACTTTGTATTCAGCTGTCTGCTGTATACTACACTGGATAACTTTATCATGTCAGTTACTTATTGTAACTGGATGTCAGAAATAATAAGTATTTATCATCTGATGAACTTAAATAAAGGCATATCTGACTATACCTTTAGGCAAACTAAGAGTGATCATGTTCAAAATTTACCTGTTGACAGAAGAGTCCTTCAATTTCGGTCCAGTCCAGTTCTGCTTTCGGTGAGTGTTTGTGACTGGACGCCACTAGTGACCAGATGTTGTTTTGACCGATGACCTGAAACCATAATTATGTGTTACAAAGTTATAGACACTTTGAAGACGAACCTGACTTTCAAGTTATCTATTGAAAAGTTTATGAAGACTCACAGCTGACACGAGGGATTTTTAAAATGATTTACGACTCAAAATGAAGTAGCTGATGTTCGCATGATAATATGAGCACTTAGGTCACGAGAAAAATTATAAATTCCAACAACACCTCTTTTGCGTCCTGAACCATACTCATTTGCAAAGAATAACAAGTTTTTGTTAACTAATCTTTTAATTAGCATGTGTTAAAATTTGGCATATCAGTCGAATTATGATGACAATGCATTTTTGTTTCGACACCCCGGGTGGACTACGGAGAAAGGAAGTTAACACAGACAGCGCAGCTCAGAGTATTTTCTTATATGGATATATTTAAAAGCTTGTTTCAAAACAAAATATTAAGAAACGACGTAGGTAAATTTTAGCTAAGAATATCTAGATGACTTTCAATCATAAGAAACGACATCACAATAGGGCCATTCTTTTAGGAGTTATGATGCCACAGATATTTCTCTTTGCATAGGTACGTTAGTACTATTAATTATTCTGTGGCATAGGGGGATAAAAATGTTATTTCTGTAAACACATTTTGCATCATCATCAGCCTGCCACACATCATCATTAGTCCACAGCTGGATATAGCCTCTTCAAAGGCACGCCACTGAACACGATTTTCGGCTCTTCGTATTCTTATCCATAAAACAATAAAAATGTTGTTCGTGTAAAGACTTCTTACCTTATTATTAGGAATCTTATTCCAGTTGATCGTCTTCATCTTGGTCTTGGGTATGGGCGTCTCTTGCTGCGGCAGCTTGACGTCAGGCGCGGGCGCGGGCGGGGGGCACGACGGTACTGAGGGGGGCGGCGGCACGGGCGGTGGGGGAGGACCGCAGGGGGGTAAGGGAGCTGGCGGGGGAGGGATACCTGGAAAGAAGAACAACAGATTAGTTTTTTATGAGTTATGCTTTATTCCATCTCTTATGTGTCACGTGAATCTTTATTCTCGTGGAATCGTTCATCGAAACAAAATGTACCTAAGCATATACATCAGCTTGCCCATGAGCTATTCTGATGTATAAGATATATTACTGCAAATTTTCATCAATATCCGTTCAGCGGTTTTGCGTGGATGAGTAACATACATCCATACATAAATCTTTACAAACTTTAACATTTATAATCTTTTGCTTATATAACAATTTGCTACAATACTTTAACACGTATCTGTGCATAGCATTTATCTCCATAGCGAAATACGTGTAAAGTTAACCCTAAAAGGCCATTTAGAGAAGATATTAGTAGTATCAGCATTTAAGCACTGACCCCAAGGTCATCCTTCGATGATGCATGGCGGATTAATTATCTTCACTCATCAATAGGGTAGTTTCCAGGGTCAAAATAATAACATTTTATTTAGTCCGTATTTTAGATTATAAAAAAATATTGGACACGTATTTTTTCTGCTTTCGATTAAATAAAAAATAACAAAGATATAGCCCATTAATGTTACGTGTGACGTCATCTAGTCCGAAAAAATGCAGCACTGCATGACGTTATACGTAACTTTAATGAGCTATATCTTGGTCTTTTTTGGTTTAATTTACAAATAAAAAAATACGTATCGCTTAGTTTTGAATAATCTAAAGGACGGACTTATAATTTTTTTTTGTCAACTAGCCTATTGCCTCTTTTTTCTTATGTAATTTTATCAAGAAATATAATCAGTATTTCGTAAAGTTTCAGTACTTTCAATGACGAAATACATGCTGATTCGTATATTGATACTAAAATTCTTTCAATAACGAAACTTACATGGTGGTGGTGGTGGTATCATGGCGGGAGGCGGCGGCGGCGGTGGTGGGGACAAGGCTCGCTGCAGACTCTGCTTTCTGCCGCCACCTGATGTGTTGTGCTGACATGTGCAGCCCACCTTAGCCTGGGGACGAAACAAACACGTTTAATTATGTTTTGAGAAGGTATTTGGACGATACCTTTATAAATAGTAAACGTATTTGGATGATAGAGAATTTAAATCCTTGTAGCTTGAAAGGAGTACCTACTAAGACTAAGGGCTTCTACACACCATGCGGTTAGCCGGAATGCGGCCAGACGGTGCAGCTGAGTCAGTTTCTATTCCCACTACGATGCGGCTGCCCGCCGACCGCTCTGGTCGATCTGGTACTTGCCTACAATTTTTTATTGTGGCTAACCGCATAGTGCTTAGAAGCCCTAAGATCGATTTATTTAATAAAAGGGTTATATATTATTGTAATTCTGTAAATATCGATCGTGTTGTGGATAAAATCTCAATATCAAGACTAAATTACTTAATTAGGTAACTAGTAGTAAAGATGCACGTTGTATACTCGCAAAAAAAAAAAAAAACAGTCTAAGTCATTTTTGTGCACCACACACTTTGGCCAATGAATACAGATTTACATAGAAGCGAATTTCTTAAGGATTCGGCATCGGCACACGAGCCGATTCCAAGTGGAGACTGTCTCCAGTTTAGTTCGTAGTTGGCGCCGTTGCCGGCGCTGGCGTCGTTCTCAGTCTCTCTGACTCTCGTAGTTAAGATACACAGGAGGAACGTTCGTCTCTCTTGCTCTCGTAGAGACAGCTGTCACAGCGCGACTGCCACGCCGCCAAGCGGCAATTTGGGTCATAGAAAGTTTGTCTTCAGAGCGCCCATAAGAAATGCGCCTCTATGTAATTATCTGAGCTCTTTGCTTTGGCCATCAGAGTCGCAACTATGGAATGGCGAAGCTGGCAATATGACAGTACATACAGGGACAAGTCAAGCTTGACAGTTGCAGAACTATTTTAATCCTTATTCCTTACGACATAAGAACGGCACAAAAGTCAAATTGTATAGCCTGACGAGTGCACACCGTCAATAAAATAATGTAGCTTTTGTACTTTGGATATTTTCTCTACAAACCTGAACACTCGGAGCTCTAAGCAGCTTAGCAGCATCTTCCCTGCTCTCTAGCAACGTCGCTCGATGTACCAACGTCTCTGCCGTGTCCCATACGATATCGCTCACGGGCTCTTTGGGATCTATTCGGAGTAGGTGCTGCAAGATGCTGAGGAACGGAATCTCTTGAGGTGTGTCTGCTACCTGGAAGATTAGGAAATGTTTTATAGAAAATTGATTTAAAGGGCAAAGGTAATTGTAGGACTAGCCAAGTTCTACCCACTGTTTCTGGGTATCACCGGCAATAAGCTTCTTTGAAATCTTTTCCGTGAAGAATTTACCTTTTCCGTGTCGAGACGGATTAAAAATACAAAGTGTCACTACTCAGTTTCATTCTGTGGGTGATGTAAAAGGCGACTAAGGAAAATACACAAAGCAAATACTATATTTTTCTATGGTATAGGAGCAAACGACCAGAGATATCGATAAGCAATTACCGCCGCCAATGGACGGCTGCAACCCCAGAGGAGTCACAAGTGCGTTGCCAACATGGATAGGAAAAGGCATAGGAGAAGGAACGGAATGCGGGAGAAGGAATAGTGTACGGGGCCGCCGGACTCTCACTCATCGAACGAAACGCATCAGTGTAGGTACTGTTACTTTACGTCGATTTTCTGTGAGAGGGTAGTACTTCTCCGGTCGAGCCGGGCCATTCATTCTGAAATCAGCAAGGCTTTACTATTAATAAATGTTAAGCAGTGGACTGAATTTATGTCCAGCAGTGGACTACGTATGACTATATGCTGAGTTGGTGACTATACCTGCTTCAATATCGCGTAGAAGACGTCCAGATGTGAGTTGAGGTTGATGCCTCCAGGGCCTTGTGCCTCGTCACTCTCTCGTTGTTCCTCAAACACGTCTAGTTGGACGCCCAGGTCTGGCTGGCTGGCGGCTTCATGCCTGGAAAAGAAAGAGTTTATTTTTAGATTATGTATTTATTTAGAGATTTCATAGTTTGGGAATAAGACCAGACGTGAAGTAAATAATTTCAAATGGATTTCCATCGCGAAAGCAGAGAACAGATAGAGAAACTCAGGCTCAAATTCACCAGCTCTGCTGGAAAAAAAGGCCTATTTCTTCCAAATAAATTCAAAGTAATGAAATGTGTATAAGTTATTATATTTATTTATTTATAGTCTCACGCCTGTATCCCCGAAGGGGTAGGCAGAGGTGTAAATATTACACCCACGTCACGTATCTGACAAATTAATTTAACATGGCCTTATCAAGCATCGGTGAAACCGGGCTTCAATCATCTCTTTCGTAAAAAAAACCTTTTCCTTACTACATCGCATAAGTATACTAAACATAATTACAAAGCGGACCGGTTGTAAGGGGTTTAGTCATTTTCCGCGGCTAACATTTAAATGAGTGCGAGATAATACCTACAGACCGAGTGGCCATATTTGGAGTGGGCTAAGTAACGCGCCCACTCGTTGTGGACCTTTTTATACGCACTAGAATTCGCCCGCGGTTTTGCCCCGTTTATCACCGTAAAATAATAGTGAAAAAAAATTAAAAGGCACGATATTTTGTATTTCTTTTTAATTTCTTATGTTTTAGTTAAAAAAATTTTGCATTGTCATCTGTCCTTGCTTAAAATGCTAACATTCAAAGTAATCCGACGCGCGACGTTTCATCAAAGTCAATTCAATTCGCGTCGAAAGTTTCCGTTACATAGACATTTTACATACAACCAAAGCTAATAAAAGCGTGTAAAAGGTTAGGTTATATTCTGTCGTATCGGCAGGCCGATTCAGAATGTCACGACAAGTAATCGTACGATATGTCAAATTATTGTCCTCGTCTTTTAGCCGCCTATCAGAGATATTTTGAACAAATATTCATTGAATTCGGTTTATTTATTAATTTACTTCATACTGAATGCATAAAATTTATAGGAAATGCGATAGTTTTGACAAAAAATGAGGTAGCCCGTTTGACAATTAACGGAATCGAATGTCAAATGAGATATCGAACGATTCTGAATCGCTCCCCTGGTTAGACTAGTCTAAATCCTAGAAATGATCAATTTGAATATAGCTATCCTTTTGGATTGCGGAGATCAGACAGGCAGTCGCTGTGTAGAAAAGCTAATATTCAGTGAAATTCGGTTAGAAAATCTAAGGCGAAAGTCTTGGACACAACCGGGATAACGATAGGACGACAGTAATAATAATATTTTTTTTATAATACTATTTGAGATATAATACTATTTGCCGTGTGGTTGACGGCATAGAATACAAGTGTCACCACCCCCTATCTTCCCGTGGGTGTCGTAAGAGGCGACTAAGGGATAACAAGATGCAAATACCATCTTTGCGTAGAGACGGAAAACTCGACATCAAACCCTATACGACTGCCTCGTTGGTCTCGCGGCATAAATGTGCGCGTGGGATCGGGAGGTCCCGGGTTCGATTCCTGGGTCGGGCAGTGTTATTGGGTTTTTCTGTCACGAAATTCTCAGTAGCAGCACGGAGTCTGGAAATGTGCCCGGTACGGAAATAGGCTCACCCCGTATTACGTGGGACTAAAGTAGGTATATCTGGCGAAAAGTGGGTGTAGAAATACACCTCTGCCTACCTCTTCGGGGTTATAGGCGTGAGACTATGTATGTATGTACTATTATACCTATACTATGTTATGCCCGCGTTATTCAGGGCTTCTGCTTTGCACCTGTTGCTTATAACGTGATGTTATAGCTTAGCCTTTCTCGATAAATGGGTTATTCAACACAAAAAAAATCTAATCGGACCATTAGTTCCTAAGATTAACGCATTCAACCAAACAAACAAACTCTTTATCTTTGTAATATCAGTATGTTTTGTTACTTTCGGATTACGAGTTTAGCAGGTAGTTGGGTGACAGACCGACGGACGGTTGTGATTCATGTTGCTTCTTTTGGGATGAGATGTAATTTCATACTAAAATGATAGTCATTAAAAGGATATTTTGTTGTTTTAACTTTTTCTGCTTTATGTGTAGTGTTATGACTAAATCCTACCTACCTACCTACTATTAATATAAATATAGGAATTTAAACTTTCGTGGTAATTTAAACTTATTTTAAATTGTCTTTCGGGGTATATACCACGTACCTTTGTTTGGAGTAACATTCATCCACCCGCAATACCCTCAGTACATCCGTGAACATGGCGCTTGCAACAGTGCCGAAATATCGGTTACCCCAAACAAAGGTATGTGGTATATATCCCGAAAGACAATTTAAAATCTTAATATATAAAATCCTTGCGTTACTGACTGACTGACAGACACGCTACAGTCGAAACTATTGGGCGCAGGAAGCTGAAATTTGGCATGTATGTTCCTTGGGGACCGTAGGGGTGCACTAAGAAGGGATTTCCCGAAATTCCTACGGGATCGGCCAAAGCGGGTAAATTTAAAAAAACTGCAGGCGTAGCTGCTGGCGTCCTCTAGTATTATTATAAAGCTGAAGAGTTTGTTTGTTTATATCAGGATTACAACTTGTAATATTTAAATAATTCAACTCTTAATCTATATAAATTAGGTATTAATGCATACTAGGCCATTTTCTAATAGGAAACCTCAACACTATAATAAGCCTAAGACTGTTATTTAGTAAAACAACTAATTATGTACTATAAATACCATGGTAGTACTATAATCATACTTATTATAATAATACTAGATGTCTAGATATATTTACACTAATATTTATGTAACGGATAGCAATCGCATAATTACTACAGAATATAAGTACCTAATTACCGACTTTGCCGTCTGTTTATCCCGACGTTTCAGTGTGGGTTACGCCAGTCGTGGTCACAAAGTGAATGCTCAAGTATAAAAGCACTTTTAGCGGCAATAAACAGTCAAATTATTCCATCTGCTAGTGTCTAAGCACATTATGCTGAAGTTACGCGACCGAAGTACCGCGGCTGATTTTACATTCCGGTGTATTCGGCTGATGTGCCGAACTTACGGTTGTGCTACGAACTACGCTTGTGCGCTACTACTAGAAAAGTTGCCGGTGAACTTACGCCCGAGCGAAGTTACGCTGTACGCTATAACGCAACGTAATTTCGGCATAACGTGTCGTCAGTAATTCAAATAGCATTGCAGGCGTAATCATGCCGAGCTTCGGTCGCGTACCTACCTTCGGCATAGTGTGTTTATACACTTAAAATGCTAGAAGCTGGTAATTAACAGAACTAAATGTAGGTACAAAAGCCTCTTAATTAGCGATTTTAAAACTGGTGGAATTAAAGTAATATTATTTTTTTACGACTGTTTGCTTCAAATAAAAGGCACTGATCCGGTTGAGAAGGTTTCTGTTTTATTACCTACCTAGTTAATGTCTTAATAATAATACCGACAAGAACATTTTGATGGTAAATGTTACAAAGGCGAGGCCATATGGCATACACTGTCGAAAAGTTATGAGATCTTAATGTAGAGCCAAGCTTCGAACTTTACACGGGCCCCTAACTCCATGAACTTAATATACCTACACTATCTTATATACATATAACTAGCGGATGCCCGCGGTTGCACCCGCGTTTTTAGCGCGTAGCGCATAGCGCGATGTTATATAGCCTATAGCCTTCCTCGATAAATGGGCTATCTAACACTGAAAGAATTTTTCAAATCGGACCAGTAGTTCCCGAGATAAGCGCGTTCAACCAACCAACCAAACAAACAAACAAACTCTTCAGCTTTATATATATATATGTATAAGATAATAAAGCTGAAGAGTTTGGTTATAATATGTTTGTTTCTTTGGTTGAACGCGCTAATATCAAGAATTACTGGTATTTGAGGATGGATAACTAACATTACGCTATGAGCGACGGGTACCTCGCAGTAGCCCTATATAACGCAGCAAGTGTAACCGCGGCTTCAGCTAGTACCTAGGGTAGACCGGGTACAATTGTACCAGGGGACGATTGAACCATCGCAAATATCTTCTAAACTAAGCGTCGTACTGTTGTGTGAGTCTGAATCAAGCGCGTCCCCGAACGCGGGCCTCTCAACCGCCAGTCTCGCGCGAAAGCGGGACGAACCGGGCATGTGTGGCGGCAAGAGGAAATTTCTGCGCATCAAAAGTAAGATTTTTGTTGTAATATTTTTTAGTTATGTCAGAAAATCAATGCTTTATTTTTTACCTGGTGATAGTTTAAACGCTTAGTATAATTAACAGCAATGTATTTTAACAGTTTTTGTGTCATACAGAGCTCGTATTCACAAGTAATTTACCTTTTCTGTCAAAATGATCTTGAGGGGACAATTGTTACAATTTTTTGGGTATGGTTGTACCGGTACAACTGCCCCCGTGGTACAATTGACCCCATAAGGCCGTTAAATTATGTAAGTCTTCTTATTTATTTATACGGGACAAAATTTTTAAAAGGTAGAAGATTAAATACATATTACCCGACTTTTCGGTTGAGTTACATCAACCGTGGTCTTGGGGTAAATGAATAGTTTTTTTTCTGTCCAAATATTTATATTTTGAGTATAATAATATAAGGAAAAATATTAGCCAGTTTCTGAAAAACATGCAACTAGCCTATTGCACCAGGGGATAGTTGTACCAAGGGGACAATTGTTCCATGTCCCTTTCCATACATTATGATAATTGATTATTTGCGTGTTTTTTTGTAGTTCATCACAATTATAACAGCTATATAGTGGCTTCTATGACTTAATTAACCATGTTTTAAAGTCCTTACTATAGAATTTGTTGCTAAAGATGAAAAAAAATATGTTTTATGTTTTTCAAGTCAACGAAAGTTTTTTCAGTTATTTGTGTAAATTGTTTTGGTTTTTAATTTTATTTACATAAAAGTTTGTACCGCCGAGTTAAAGCCATAATTAGAAATACATTTCTTTGCTTAAAGACAGTGTTTTATTTCCTCAAATCTTTGGTACAATTTACCCCGTTATGGGGTACAATTGTACCAATTTCCGAATTCTGTTCAAAGACAAAAATAATATGGTTATACTGTTTCTATAGCCATAAAAATAGTTCTATCCTCTAGCTAATTAAAATAGCTATCGTTGAGTATTAACACTATTTAAAAAATATCAAAAAACAACTAGCAATTCAACGCCAAAGGCAAAATGGTACAATTGTCCCCGGTCTACCCTACTGCATAATTCTTTAAAAAAGTTGGTAAACTAGCTTAATAATACATACATACATACGTACATAGACTCACGCCTGTTTCTCCGAAGGGGTAGGCAGAGGCATATTAAACGCCCACTTTTCGCCAGTGTTTTGATCCCACGTAATAGGTGGCGAGCCTATTGCCGCTTATCGGGATATTTTATTTGCTAGAGCCTCGTCCGTTGATCGGCAGGTGCACCACTTGCAGATGAGGTTGGCTTGGGACCCTAAGTTCTTGGTGGGAACCCTATACACCCCTGCTTAATAATAATGTAAGCTGAACTTCATTTTTTCTGATGTGACTGTCAAGAATTGGCAAACAAGTAGAAATGTTTGCACAGCAACAGTAAAAACAGGCAGGCAAATAGAAAACATTTTAGCATTGCTTTTAAATAATTAGGGATGCGATCGAAATTTTTATATATAGTACACACTATTACATAAATTCTAAAGATAATTGTAAAATAAGGTACACCAGTTAAGTACACAGGTACAGCAAAAGTGATTACGTAGGTACCCCTAATTTAAAAGCGTTGAAACCTAACATCTATTAGCGAACACTAACAAAAAACCTAACTTCTGCTTAATCGACTAAATTACTAAATTGCTCAATTCCAAATACACCATTAGTATACCAAATGACTAAATAAAGATATTAACAAAAAACATAAACCATTTTTATAACCATATTTTTTGTTTCGAATACAATCGAATTACTATGCTTGACCAAGCACAGAGTAAAAAAGCGTATAGACTACTAGATAAATATATCATTTTTATTGACGTTCTGAAATTTATGTGTTAGTATATAATTTATGGTTTAACAACTATATATCAGCTGAAGTTGAAATTATTTATTTGAATTCGTTCATTGAACTGGTTTTTTTCGTGGGGGGTCTAGATTTGTAGCTCTGTGGTAATTTTCTGTCAGTGATTTATTTTATGAGAAATGCTACTTGAATAGCCTTGCTGAGTCTAATGTCACTTGATTGTTGCGACCAGTTGCGACAAACTAAGGATACCCCACATGGAGCTATTATTCTACTAAATATTGTCTATTTGTGGCCGAGTTTTAATTGGTGAAGGACATATAGGGTTAGCAAACCTCAGTATTTCACGACATTTTCTATCTCCTTCGGTTATTCTAGAAGGCAGAGGCTTAGGTGTAAATTCTGAGATTTCTTGTTATAAAACATGTTTTCAAATAACTCACCTTAAGTTGTTCAATGTTGGTAGAAGGCCCAATCCTGAAAATAGAAAACAGTACCTATTATTAAAACGTGGTATTAAACACGGATTAACTAGAAGTAAAAAGACCCTTAACGAAAACTGAAATCACATGTTGTACCAATCAGTACGAACATTTTTTACTTCGGTACCATACCTGGGAAATTACTGGTTCAGGAGATATTGAGGCTAAAAGTAAGTATGGATTTTTTCTAATTAGGTACAAAATTGATGCATTTACCCCGCCAATATGTTCTTTAGATGCTCTATAATCCCATGTATAAGTAGGTATTTCGACCGTTGCACGCGCGCGCTTTTAATTGCGGTTTAAAAAATGTGACAACTCAAAAAAAAAATTGTTTCCCAGGTATTATTTTTAGTTAGTATGACTTGGCATGATGTCCACAACGAGTAGACTTCGGCTTGGTGATGGGTCTTGTGACACCCTGTATAATTATGGTATCACACGAAATATTCCGAAAAAGCGTATCATTTCATTCGATGCATTTCGTACTAGGAGTGAGAGTGCTAGAAGCCCCCTCTCCTTTTCTTATTTTTCGGGTTGAGAACTCACTTCTACCTACTCTGGGGTTACACGTGGCCATAGTTGACGGTAATAACTTACCATCAAGCAATCTGTCAGCTCGTTTATTTCAGCATCATCAAATAAGCCAAAAGACGTCCACTGCTGGACATAGGCCTCCCCCAAGGCTCTCCACATGTGCTGCCTGCGTGCCCAACAAGATCATCAGTCCACCTCATTGCTTACTATGACATAAAGAAGTTCTTACCAATAAACTCATTCCTGACTCGGATCCTGTCAGGCAGTCGTGGCGCGGAGATGATGAGGCAGGTGATGAAGGCGATTAGCGCGGTTTTGTAGTCTGTTGTTGTCGTATTCTTCAGCTCTTCGACTAGTTATATAACAAAGTAAACAAACTTACCAATAAACTCATTCCTGACTCGTATCCTGTCAGGCAGTCGTGGCGCGGAGATGATGAGGCAGTTGATGAACGCTACTAGCGCGGTCTTGTAGTTCGTCGTCGTCGCATTCTTCAGCTCTTCGACTAGTTATATAATAAAGTAAACAAACTTACCAATAAACTCATTCCTGACTCGGATCCTGTCAGGCAGTCGTGGCGCGGATATAATGAGGCAGTTGATGAAAGCGACTAGCGCGGTCTTGTAGTCCGTCGTCGTCGCATTCTTTAGTTCTTCGACCACCACTGTCAGACGGTACCTCTCATTTTTTAGTGTCTGAAAATGCAAGAAAATAATAATCATCATCATGCCTGTGACATTATCCCAGTTGGATCCAAGATTTTTCGTCTTCGAGCTAGGGTTCCGCTTACAGGCCTAACACAGTTGCAGTTGCACAACAGTTTGACAGAATATTAACTTTTCCTTAGAGCGAGTGCCGTTTGACCCATAAGTAGGACCCAAACAAAAGAATGGGGATATTCAGTGGGCTTCAGTTTATTCGAGGGCTCTGATCCAAATTAATACTATCAAAGGTTTTCATAATAGATATGACGCGATAGATGGCTTAACGTGCTCTCCGAGGCACGGAACAAGCGATAGTTAACAATTCAATACGCATATAACTTCTAAAAGTCAGAAGTGCGCGCCGTGGATTCGAACCCGATACCCTCTGCAGGCAGTCTGTTGATATCTCCACTAGGTCATCGCTGCCTTGCCACCAACTTCTAGTATAAAGTAGTACATAATGTTGCCAATTAGATTATTATAATTACCTTGTATCTCTCTAGCGTGTCGACCGCCCTGGCGTATCCGTCCGCATTGTACACACACAACGCTGACAGCAACTCGAATACCTGTATCAGAAACACAACATTAATTAAACGTTTATAGTATTTTCCTAATATATCTAGACGATAAACTATATACCCAATTTCTACGGTTCTTTTGGCATTTCGAGTAAAGCAAAGTATCTAAAGAAAGAAGCTTTCAGTAGGGTCCCGCTATATTTTTGCTGATATGTCTTAGTACTGGCTATACCCTGTATATTGAAAAATATGATGGAAGGGACCCCATGACCCATGCGTTTCCACCCGAAACGGCTCAAACACGTAATTACTTAATCAATTACTGTAATTGCGGCGTTGGGTTTCCGCGGTTGCAGCAGCAGCGCTAGCATAGCCTACCGCGCTTTGAACATGATTGTGATGGCGCGGGGGTGTCTACGCAGGTTGCGTCCCACATCTGCTTGCTGCTTTGTATTTTATTGAGAAGTTCCCTCAACTAAGTTCAGTACAATGTCGTTACCTGTTTCTTAACAGGCGGCGCGGGCGAGGTGAGCGCGGCGGCGAGCTTGCCCGTGTACTCGGCATGTTCCACGATGTAGTCCAAGCCCACGCGGCTCTCCATCGCCAGGCTGGAACAAACATATAACATATTATTACTTATCATACATACCTACATACATAACGTCACGCCCTTTATCCCCGAAGGGGTAGGCAGAGGTGTATTTCTACACCCACTTTTCGCTACATATACTTCAGTCCCACGTAATAAGAGGCGAGCCTATTGCCGTACCGGGCACATTTCCAGACTCCGTGCTGCTACTGAGAATTTCGTGACAGAAAAACCCAATAACACTGCCCGACCCAGGAATCGAACCCGGGACCTCCCTATCCCACGCGCACATTTATGCCGCGAGACCAACGAGGCAGTCGTATAGGGTTTGATGTCGAGTTTTCCGTCTCTACGCAAAGATGGTATTTGCATCGTGTTATCCCTTAGTCGCCTCTTACGACACCCACGGGAAGATAGGGGGTTGTGACACTTGTATTCTATGCCGTCAACCACACTTTACTTATCATCTTGGGCAATAGACGTCCACTGCTGGAGACAGGCCTCCAACAGCGCTCTTCACATAGACCGGTCTTGACTCGCCCGTATCCAATCGGTTCCCGGGATCCCAATAAGATCATCGGTCTAACTTGTTGACGTTTGGTTATTTTTATAATCATCAACCAAGCGTTATCCCAACTGCATCCAAGACAGACGCCTTGGAGACTAGGGCCTCAGCACTTGTCTAATAAGATTTGTCAGAATATAAGTGTTATAACTGGGGTATATGGGGGTAGTCAAATGACACAACCGATACTTTCAAGCTCATATATTCGACTGTCGCAGCAGCCGTTAATAAAAGGCACATAACCTACCTACCCACATGCTACAGATATATAGTAGGTTGTTACCCTACACTAACATCCCTCCAACCTTATTTAAAAATACTGTTTGTAGTCTACAGGGGTTCTATTGCGTCGTGATCGAGTGGGTCCTTCCGTCTGTGGGTTGGGACGTATGTCGGGCTCCACAGTGACAGGTAGACTAGGAACAATCACGTCATCAGTTGGGCTCTTGCCGTCTTCGGACTCTTGAACTTGAGGTTGACATCTTCCGGTTACTGCTGGTGACGGCGTGCCTGGAATTTCACGTGTAGATACTGTGGAACCATCTGCTGCTGCCTGCGACGTGTTGCTTACGAATGCCGCGACTACCTCTTCCTCCCCTTTATATTTGAGAAGTTGATTGGCATGCCTTTTAACCTTTTGATCTGTATTGCATATTTTAATAATATACATCGAGTTGCCAATTTTTTTAATCACTGACCCCCTAGACCAGAATTGTTTTTGCTGTTCATACAGTTTCACGAGTACGTTTTCACCTATAGTAAACGACACTTTACGACTGCCGTGATAATGATCACTCTGTAAGCACTGTTTAGACTTAACAATTTTATCGAGCACTGGGTCAGATGGTAGTGATGAGGTTGGCTTCAAAAAATCTAAACGCGAACGTAACTTATGTCCAAACAATACCTCAGCGGGCGATCTGTTTGTAGTGGAGTGAATGGAATTCCTATATCGTAGCAAAAATTCTTGTAATTTAATATTTAAATCGCGGGCATGTACACCTGATAATAAAATACCTTTGATCGCTTTCTTAATTACCTTTACGTAGCTTTCAGCTTGACCATTACTAGCAGGGTTGTAGGTTGGAGATGTTAAGTGCGTTATATTGTTACGTAAACAAAACTGATTAAATTCATTTGAAACAAAGGAAGTTCCGTTATCTGAGCATATTGTATCAAACAATCCAAATCTTGCCATTACCTCACTTAATTTTTCTATTACTATGCGGGAGCTAAAACCTGATGAAACATCAAAACATTCTACCCATTTAGAATATGCGTCCACCACTATTAAATATGTTCGTCCATTTATTGGGCCGAGAAAATCCAAATGTACGCGTGACCATGGTTGTGTTGGGAACGGCCACGGTGTCAGCGGAACACGCGGTGGCGACACCCGCAGCGTTGAACACGTAGAACATGTCCTGACCAAGTTCTCAATCGCAACACCCATACCTGGCCACCAAAATCTATTACGAGCCTCTTCTTTCATTTTTGATATTCCTAAATGACCTTTGTGTAATTCAGACAATACTTTGTTTTGAAATATTTCCGGTATTACTAATTTATGACCTCTAAACACACACCCGTTTTCAACTGATAATTCCGACCGGTGATGAAAATATACTTTTACTTGGGGATCAATTATTTTACGCGGCCATCCATCTAATATGTAACTACGAACTAACGACAATGTTTTATCAGTTAAAACGGCATGTTTCACATCTAATAATGATATAAATTGTTCGCCTTCGTAAACAAAATGAACATAATTATACGTTGACCTATCTAATAGTGAGTCATCGCCTACCAGTGCGCCGCGGCCGGCGGAGCCGACCGAGTGCGGCTTGTCGTCGCTCGCTTGACCCACGGCTCGGCTGAGATAATCGGCACTATTATGAATGCTGCTAACATATTGAATTATATAATTATACGCCGATAGGAAAATCGCGTAACGCTGTAACCGGTTTGCAGAAATTTCAGGTATACCCTTGTCTGGGTTAAAAATTGATATCAAAGGCTTATGATCCGTGCTTAAAATAAAAGGTGACGTCCGCCCATAAAGGTACTGGTGAAATTTCTTCACACCAAATATGATAGCCGTAGCCTCTTTTTGAATTTGGCTATACCGTTTTTCAGCTTCGTTCAGAGATCGAGACGCATATGCTATCGGTCTTTCTGTGCCGTCATCAATTTGTGATAAAATAGATCCAAGACCAGTCGGCGATGCGTCTACCGTCAAAACAAGCTGTGCTTTGGGATTAAAATGTGCTAAAGTTGTATCCGAGGCTAACGCTGTTTTAATGGACGACCAAGCCTGATCTTGTTCTCTAGTCCATGACCAAGATGTATTTTTTTGTAGTAGTTTGTGAAGTGGTGACAATATTGATGACGCATTCCTAATAAAATTCCTATAATAATTCACCATTCCCAGAAAAGATTTTAATTCGGAAATATTCGTAGGCTTACGTGATTTAAGTATAGCATCAACCTTTTCTGGAGATTTATGAATACCGTGACGATCTATTACCACGCCCAAATAGGAAACGGACTCCTGAAGGAATGAACATTTTTCTACTCTGAGAACTAATCCGGCTTCCTGTAACCTATAGAATATTGCTTGTAACCTACTTAAAGTTTCATGTATGTTTACCCCCCATACTAAAATATCATCGAGAAACTGTAACGTGCCATCCAAACCCACCAATACCGACTCCATCGTTCTTTGGAAAATGGCTGGAGCGCTAGCTAACCCGAAAACCAATCTCTTAAATTTATATAGCCCTTTGTGCGTATTAATACAAGTCAGCATTTGTGACGATTCATTAAGGCACAACTGATTATAGGCTTGTGAAAGATCTAATTTACAAAAGTAACGCGCCCCATACAACTTAGAAAACAATTCCTCATATCTAGGAAGCGGATATTTATCAACAAGCAATTGTTTATTTATTGTCACAGAGTAATCGGCACACAGTCGAATAGAACCATCACGTTTAATAACGGGTACAATAGGGCTCGCATAATCCGCATACTTCACGGGTACTAGTATATCTAAGTCCACCAGGCGGTTGAGCTCCTGTTCCACGCGGTCACGTAAGGCAAAAGGCAGGGACCTCGCTTTAAAATAAATCGGTTTCGCGTCTGGTCTCAGGGCTAAATTTACTTCTACCCCCTTACAACAACCCAATTTATTTGAAAATAACTGTGGGAATTTTGAAACGATTTTCTGAATTAATTCTTCGGATTTATTTACTGAACAGATTTGCATATTAAAACTAGCAAAGAAATCTCTGCCTAACAATGGTGGACCGCCATCCCTTACTACATACACACCAATAAATTTTGTTTTACCCCTGTATGTGAAAAGAAGGTTAACTTTACCTAATATTTTTAACCTTTCACCACAATAGGTAAGTAAAACAATATCATTCGATTCTAACATCACGTTATTAAAATGTTTGTTATACAATTGCTCAGAGATAACGGTAACTGGAGAACCGGTATCTATTTCAAAACGTAATGATACGTTATTAACTACGACAGATTCCTGCATAGGTTCGCCGCGCTCGGTACGAATACTACAACATAAATGCTTACCCTCATCATTATCATCACCGCAGTACTCGATATAATGCTGACCTTTCCCCATTTGTTTACACATTCTCTTAAGATGACCTTGGATACCACATTTTGTACACTTATAACGCGCAAACCGACACGATGACGCTTGATGCCCGGCATATCCGCACACGGCGCACACGCTGTGATCGCAGCCGCGGCCCGCGGCAGCTGGCCGTGAGCTCCTCGCGGCAGCTGGCCGCGAGCTTCCCGCTGCTACGCGCTGCTGCTGTGAGCGCCAGCGCGCCTCGCCTCGTTCTGAACTTCCCTCCGTTGTCATTTTCATAAGCTGCATAGGAGGTGCTACCAATTCCTTCTGGCGCCCCGAAGTTTCCATGGCACCTATGCGTGCGCTGCGAACACCTTCAGCGATCTCAATAGCCCTATTCAAGGTGAGACCCGACATTTCTTTTGTAAACAATTTATCTCTCTCAGCTCCAGACTGCATGCCCAATATGAATCGATCGCGTAGTTGTTCATCAAGCTGAGCGGATACGAAGCCACAATGAATTGCTAATCCTCGGACCCGCGCCGCCCACTCCGATAAACTTTCTCCATCGTTTTGCGTAGCCACATAAAATCTGAACCGCTCCGCAAATCTACACTTTTTTGGTTCAAAGTGTCTGTCCAATAACTCCACCACTTTACCATAGCTCAACGTACTAACTTGGGTCGGCAACGCTAAATCACGAATCAATTTGTACGTGGATTCAGCACAATTACTGAGTAGAATAGCTCGACGTTTGCAACCGGCTTTATCGGAATCCTCTCCAACATCGTTCGCGAGAAACCATTGCTCAAGTTTCTCCTTGTAGATGCTCCATTCTTGAATTTCATGGTTAAACGTAGATAAGGTGCCGACCGTTACTTTCGCCATTTTGCAGGTTTTATTCTCGTCGCCAACTGTTATAACTGGGGTATATGGGGGTAGTCAAATGACACAACCGATACTTTCAAGCTCATATATTCGACTGTCGCAGCAGCCGTTAATAAAAGGCACATAACCTACCTACCCACATGCTACAGATATATAGTAGGTTGTTACCCTACACTAACAATAAGCTTCTCTACAGAGCGACTGCCGTCTGACATCCACGACCCCATAGGCATGGCGATTTATTCAAGAACTGACTCGCTATAACAACTGTCAGAAGTAGGTATTCATGACTGCTGATACCACTGGTTTATTAACGTGACTCGAGATTTCGAGTCAGCAATAATTAACAATTTAATACGCACATAACTTCTCATAACTTTAACGAAAGGACTTGGCAGTCTCTTGGTATCTCCACCTGGCTACCGTTGCTTTCAATTTCGTTTATGAATGTCCATAAAGTAGTAGTCTTCTTACCGAACCTACTCGTATCATAGAATTGATTGTACCAAGTGATAAATTTCAATAAAAAACCAATATGCAATAAGTAATAGATAATTTCAACATCTAGTTAAGGATAGGCATCGCAATCAGCCTGGGTGGTTTAATATGCAAAATAATTCTAAGTAAGTGATACTGTTGCAACTCTACCGAGAAATTCTATGTAAATTGCTATCTATGCCCCCCGGGTTTGGTTACAATGTTGTTTGAGAGTCTGGAGATTATTTTCCTCTATGTTATCTTGAAATACGCCGTTTATGTATCGAGGGCACGGATGAAAAAAAGGAGCTGTTCCATTATGAATTGAAGGTTGATTATACAGCATTTCTCAGTCAGTGCTGGGCACACTTCTCCCAGTTTGCCTCACTATCCTATTGTCAGATGAAAGGAGGATTTTGCCCACCATACCATGCTGGTCGGTCGAGCTTTTTCTTTATTTATTTTTTTAAAGACAATTCCTTCAAATCGAATGAACTAATATTTTATGTATGGATGATGGTATATTGTACCATGGATATAAACTTAAATAAGTATAAAGTATTTGTCTCTTTCAGGAGTTCCTTAAACTTATCTGTGTTGATATTCAATCGTTTTTTATTTCGTTTTTTATTTGACGTGTTCTCAAACCTAAAACAAAATATCTCAATTTGAGCACGTCCTAGCAGACTGAGAGTTTTCTAGCGCAAAGTATACTTATTGAGCTAGCATATATAAAAAAATAAGAGATGTGATATGATGTGATTTTTTTGAAAATCGAAGCAAAGTATCAATTTATTGAATTTTTTTAGTGTGTTTAAAAAATGCTCAGAACTTTGTAATGTCGAGTTGGTATCGGTTTTGACGTCGAGTTTTTCGTCTCTTTCTAAAGATACCATTTGCTCCGTATATTTTCGTTAGTCGCCTATTACAATGCCACGGAAAGAAATGGGTTAGTCAGTAGTAACAATTGGTAATTTTAATCTGTCAGTGTGTCCGTTTTGTTATTTTAAACGTATTCCTTATACGTTTCTCAGGCATTTTAGTTTACAGATTAACGATTAGCGGTATTGAAATGACTAAAGGTTTAAATTGACTATTTTAATAGAATTGCAATATATTTGCCTGAGGAATGCTATCAAACAGTGATTGCATCGTAAGGTCAAACTTGTGCAGGTTGAAAAGATGTACGTCTGCGCACAGTGAGAAAAGTTATGCCGTAATCCACCACACTAGCCAAGTACAGATTGGTAGCCTTCACACATATATTTCGAGAACATTGTGGGAACTCCCAGTTATGTTTCCTTACGTAGTAGAGCCTTGCTGATTTTAGCATGAACGGGCCGGCTCGACCGGGGAAGTACTACCCTCTCACAGAAGATCGACGTAAAGTAACAGTACCTAAACTGTTGCGTTTCGTTCGGTGAGTGAGAGTGCCGGAGGCCCTATCCCCTATTCCTTCTCTCTCATCCCACTCCTCATCCTATCCCTTTTCCCAACCCCAAGAGGCAGCAACGCACTTGTAACTCCTGTGGTGTTGCTTGTGTCCATGGGCGGCGGTAATTGCTTACTATCAGGCAATCTGTCTGCTCGTTTGCCTCCTACTACCATAAAAACAATAAAAAAAATACGATTTTTCCTTCACAGTAGTTCTAGAATTCGTTCGGTGGCACCATGGTCTAGGCCTGAGACCTCTTCAAAGCTATTGATCTGACCACTAGGCCCTCTCTATCTATATCTGCTGTTTCTGGCTAATTCTCGGGAAAAAAAAATCTTCTGTTCTAAAAACAGATTTTTTATCAATAAATTCGCTATGTTTTCGCCAATACTTATTACTGTAATAAAAGAAGGTGCCAGAACACCCAAGCCCGTATATTCGCTTGAATAATAATAGTCATCGATCGCTGTTACCTACCAATTTAAATTCAAACGGGCACAATTTATCGACACGACTCCATAAAAAACTGTTTCGATCAGGTAAACGTATTAAATTATGTTGATTTTCTTAATAAGCTGGAGATATTTGTATTAAACTATGTGTATAAATAAGCTATTTATTCAACGTTAATGTCCGGTACTCAATATTATAATAATTTAATATGAAGCAATGTGGTTGGGAATTCGCAGAAATTTACGAGATGGGCTTAGAATAAAGAAGATGAGCTATTTGTATGCGTATTTGTGGTTTTTCCGAAGAAAATACTTCAAAAAACTTGGGTGATCCGAATTGAAATGCCTAGGATTTATTTTACTTCTTAAGTACCTATTATATAGTGGTTGTGGATTTTTAAACATGGCAGTAACGGACGAAATTGATAGCTTTTAAATTGCTCCCCAAGCGGGTTAGTACGAAAACCTCTCGTGTGATTACGTCACATAGAGCCCATGGGCACCTAACAAATCAGGGCGAAGAATGCCTTACGCCCCGTGATGAGACATGATGGTTGAAGTAGCTGAGCTATAACCAGATGAGCACGATTATGTTTTTAGTATGAGAAGGCTTAGTTGACAAACATCAGAGAACTGATCTGCAAATTTAAAAAACATGCGAATATATGGAGAACGACGTTCTTCAGACTTTATAATAGGTGTGTCTCATAATCAAAAACAGACCTATTTTTTTTTCAACAAAGGTATTTTCCCGTATTGTGAATACGGATATTAAGAATACGGATTGTCACCACCCCATATCATTCCATGGGTGTCGAAAGAGCCGACAGAGGGAGCATATTATGCAGAGAACAGCACTTAAGAGAAGGAAAAGTTGATACAAACCCTATACCAACCCGTTTGGCCAGCGTGGTATAGAAGGCCAATTCCTCCTTTCAAAGGAGAGGCCTAGTCCAGCAGTGGACTGTAAGGGGCTGATGATGATGATTTTCCCGTATTGCGGTGGGTAACACGGCATTTGAATAACAATTTTTGGATCACACAAAGTTCTGAGCACGATATTTAGGCGAGGCGACCACCTTAACCACTGCACCATACCTGCACTTGCGTCAATCAAAATTGCCAATTTACGCTGGTATGTATGTTACACAAGCAATGTTTTTAATTAAAAAAACATTGGTACTACATGGTAGTAATAATAAGAGGCGCGATGTTTAAATATGTATGAGGCATTAAAACGTGGTTGGAACCATCTTCTTCGCAATTTATATCATGGCTTCATTAGATCGGTTACGTAAGAAGTGTAGGTTACGGGATGTTGCAATGCATCTTATTTTTTTACTTTAGTTATCTTTGTATATACCTAATACTTATGAAGAAACTAGAGTGTTATTTGCTCTCTGCAGCATGGTTTTGCAATGTTCTACACTGAGACTTCAGATTATTTCATAAATTTATTTTATAATTATTCTTATCTAACAGGTTTAGTCGATACAGGCCTAATGGGGTTTAATGGGGTTACCGAACTTATAACTTTTAATAAAAAATATATGAAAATATTAAAAGTGAAATACTAATAATAATGGTCAATCACACGTAGACGAAATATCTACAATAACAGTTCAACAAACAGTCGTAATGTGAATTCTTTTATGCCATTAGCGAATATGAAGATGTTTTACTTTCTCTTTCAGAAAAATCAATATTCCGACACTTAATAAAATAAAATTCTTCAGCCTTTAACAGTCCACTGCTGGACTAGGCCTCTCCTTTGAAAGGAGGAATTGGCCTACTATACCACGCTGGCCAAACGGGTTGGTATAGGGTTTGTATCAAGTTTTCCTTCTCTTACAGTGCTGTTATCTGCATAATATGCTCCATCTGTCGGCTCTTACGACACCCATGGGATGATATGGGGTGGTGACATTCCGTATTCTTAATCCGTCACCACATGGTCACAAATGAAATTATTATTGTTATTTCAGATCCAATTGAAACCCTGACTTATGAAAAATGAAAGCAACAATAGTTCCGAATTTATTTCACAGCAATATTTCGAATTTAGCACTATTATTATTTAATTTTAGTCAGTTACCCAGCTTGAACTATTATATAGATCGTCGTTTAAACTTTATTAATGTGCCAAAATCACGCGATACCAATTTGTTGTCTCGTTAAGATAGTTAAAAGGCTTGTTTATCTATTAAAGCAAAATACTGCGAGTATCATAATTGCAGGTTCAATCTTTGAAATGCGACAGTTCACTGACACTTTTGCTATAAACTTGCAGTTGAGTACCAGCAGTATCAGCCACGAAAATGGACTGATAGATCACAAATATTTTTACTTTTTAAGATTTCTCTTAATTTTACTCACATTAACTTTTGGCGATACAGATATCGCACATGATTGTACATTTACAGTGCACGCAAAAAATCACCTAGACTTTAAACAACAAGCATAGAATGTGTTATCTCGGATATTTATCGCTAGGATCATTTACCATCCCCCCGTGGGACCTCCACCTTGTCGTGGTGGGGGGGCTCAGTAACCGTAGGTTTTAGGTACACCCACGGTGAAGCTAAGCGGGATCCCGGGAGGGGACGCTCCATGTGGGCTTGGGTGAGGCCTGCGTAGGATGCGTCCAAAGTGCGGGTTCTGTCTGTCCCTCGCATTCGGGTGCGGTCGCGGGAGGAGAGGCGTGTCGGTGTTGCGTTGCCGCGCGCCCTATCTTCCCCGACCAAATGGGGGCGCACCATTGTTGCGTCGCGGGGGGGCCGCAGAGGAAGAGGAGATGCGGTGTTGCGTTGTCGTCCTCGCTATCCTGTGCGGCCGCTGGGTGTTTTAGCGGCGGAGCCCAACACCTGCATCCGCCGCCAAGGGGGTTTTGTTCGGGGCCCGCCTGACCATCTGGCGGGCCAATACCCGTCGGGGGGTTGCGACGAATGCGATACCCGACCCTATTCGGCGATACCCGACCCTCCGACACACGGGTACATGAAAAAGTCAAGAGAAAAAAAAAAAGGATCATTCACCACCAGGTGGGTCAGAGAATTGTCTGCCAAGCAATAAACTACAAAAAAACAAAATCACAACACTTCCTAACACCAAAACCAACTAACTCCAATTCTGCACAATCACATAATTTATGAAGAATTAAAATTAGGTGTTTAATTTATGAGATTCGCCTTCTCATTAGCTACAGGTAGTCGATTTAAATAACCAAATAACCACTCTTTTTTACCGTAGGTATTCAAATGTAAGAGGCACGGAGTTATAAATCACGAATTCTAAATATAGCAATCAGAAGTCCAGAAGATTGTTGGATTTTTTTCACTAAAATATACCTAGGTAGGTAGCAAACTGCCTCGTTGGTCTCGCGGCATAAATGAGCGCGTGGGTTGGGAGGTCTCGGGTTCGATTCCCGGGTCGGGAAAAGTGTTATTGGGTTATTCCTTTAGGAAATTCTCAGTAGCAGCACGGAGTCCGGTAATGTGCCCGGTACGACAATAGGCTCGCCCCCTATTACGTGGGACCTAAAAATTCCTGGCGAAATGTAGGTGTAATATTACACCACTGCCTACCCCCTCGGGGATACAGGCGTGAGTCTATAAAAAAAGGTACCAATATTTTTAGTGTCTTGGTAAATACGTTTAGGGCGTGGCTAAAGCTATACAGTTGCCGGGGGGGCCGGTGCCTATAAACGCACGAAATAATTTTTTATTCAGATTCTTATTACTTTTCTGAATAGCAACCACGTCTTGGTATGGTGGTAGAATGTGCAAAATTACGATTTGTTTATACACAGAAAGTTATTTTATTTATTTGTTAAAGTAGAATTGCTGTAAGCTAAAACAAAAAGATTAAAAACTACTGACACAAATATTTTTTATGGGACCAGGGATATTTTTAGCGCATCGAAAATAAAAATAAACACTGAAATCGGACTACTGATTTCGGAATAGGTGTACATACTTACATAAATCTTTAATATACCTATCGAACCGCGAGCCGCTTCCTTTTTTTTTTCTTTTTTTTTCGCCAACCAGAACCTAAATAGTTCTTTTAAATTTATATAAATTAGTAAAATATCCAATCTAGAAATGGACCAATAAATTAAACTATTTATGGTAATTGCCAGGTCCCATAATTTATGACAGTTTTGCCTACCTAGATGGTAGGTATCGATCTTTAGATACCATCTATCTCCACAGCCGTGCACGTAAAAATAATAAATTACATATAAGATGTTACGAAATTTGTAGCTGTTTTTTATAGCTGTTATGTTATAATTGTTATTACCGTTATTAAGAGATCGCAGTTTGCTAATCGGATGTTTCTGAATGAAGGATGTGGTGTTTTAATCACTATTTTAATTATTTGCATTTATTTTGAAACTGTTATGCACTGGTGTTTCGCTTGCGATCTAATGTTCTAGTAGCTGTATCTTTAAATTCGTGGAAGTGCAAAGTAAGTTTAAAAGAATCTGATTTAAAATTCCGTGTGGTGACGGATTAAGATTACGAAATGTCATCACCCCATATCATCCCATGGGTGTCGTAAGAGCCGACAGATGGAGCATATTATGCGGAGGACAACACTGCAAGAGAAGGAAAACTTGATACAAACCCTGGATTAAGAATACGAAATGTCACCACCCCATATCATCCCATGGGTGTCGTAAGAGCCGACAGAGGGAGCATATTATGCAGAGGACAACACTGCAAGAGAAGGAAAACTTGATACAAACCCTATACCAACCGGTTTGGCCACCGTGGTATAGTAGGCCAATTCCTCCTTTCAAAGGAGAGGCCTAGTCCAGCAGTGGACTATTAAGACTGATGTGATAAATTAAAATAGTTCTACGATTTCTTAGTGCGCGCTGAGTGCTATGGGTTAGATTTCTGTTCTGAATAACAGAGATTATTCACGAAACAACTTTTAAACAAACATTTGTTTTGAGAAGTTTTGGTTAACCCTTCTCCACCGTAGGGCGTCTTTGATCAGCAGTCGGGGTGGTTTTTAAATTTCTTGCAGGTAGAGCCCCCGAAGGGATTTTCCACCTCGTAAAAAGGCATGAATTACCCATCCCCGATGTAGAATTTATTCCTTTTTATTTTCATTATTCGGTGCTAGATTATTTTGAAGACAAAAATGCTTGGGATTAATTTGCTCGTTCCCACAGGCTACTTATGTTTGATTAGTGTTAAGTTTCATGTGAGTGTGAGTTATTGTGTCTATATTATGCTAGTTTAGTACTTTTATATTATTATTAAAAAACCTTATCAATTACCAACAACATTATAGACACACCAGCTCATATACCTATGAAAAATTCAATGTAGTTACTAAGTTTTTAAATTGTATAGAATCAAGACGAAGAAAAGAGTGGCCCGGAGTTTCTTGCCTGATTCTTCTCACGAGGCTCTACTTTCTGAACAGGCATTTTTTTTTCAATTCTCAATTATGTTAATATGCATTTAAAGTTACTTTTTTTTATTTGTATGACCTTCTGACGTATCCAAAAATTTTAACATTTTCATGGAAATAATTAATTCATATTCGGGTTTGAGTTTGAGAATCGCTGAAGATAATTTCCTTTGTCTTACAGTGGGCCACAAACAGATTATTTAGGTTTTGATACCCTAAACCTTCCACATGACCTTCTAGACTATCGAAGTTAAAAAGTTATATACCTGTTGTAATGTTTATAAAGACATCTTAAGTGTTTTGGATTCAAATTATTATAATGCGTTATCTAATGGATGCCGAATCTCCTTGTGCCCGATACATACATTGTTTGTGTAAGTGTTACCATGAATATAAGTACATCGTCGAGTTCCGTAGGCGCAGAAGTAAACAAACGACATTGACTTGATTAAACTAACACAGCTTTGCGCAGTCCACTGCTGGACATAGGCCTCACCTAATTAGCCTCACGATAGCTTTGAGAGTTAATAGGAAGATATGGCCAGCAATTCACGCTTCCAGACGTATTGGTATAGGTTTGATATAGAGGTTTTTATCTCTGTTCAAAAATAAATAACAGAATATTACATTTTCTGACTGCCTCCGTGGTCCAGTGGATAGCGTATGCGACTACTGATCGGAGGTCCCGGGTTCGATTCCCGGGTCGGGTAAAAGAGTTACTAGGTTTTTCAGAATTCTCAGTAGCAGCTCGGAGTCTGGTGATGTGCTCGGTAACGGCTCTATTACGTGGGATTTAAAAATTCATGGCGAAATGTGGGTGTAATATTACACCTCTGCCTACCCCTTCGGGGATACAGGCGTGAGTATATATATATATTCATTTGTAAAAATATATGCCATTTACCAGGAATAAAGCTTGAATCTTGGGGAATTTAATCAATAAATTTATAGGCAACCGGCACCCAAATTCTAATCAAAAATGTTTGGAGCAATTTAGAGTGTAGATGCAGGAATAAACGTATGCTTCCAAAATCTTACACAATATAGAATTTCTTACTTAATTGTCAGTAGTCTTAGTTTTTAATAATTTTTTGCTGTATCACGGCGTCAAAGTTTTCCAATACGAGCTATGGTTTGGATCTTTTATTGAGTATACTACGCAGTTCTAAAAGCGTTTACTATACATACATGGTACCCGTAGGCTGATGTAGACAATTACATGCATAAATTATACCACTAAGGACGCACTTCTTGTGTATGTCCAAGTTAATTTATTATTGTGTTTATTGGAGTTTAAACTTGTTTTAAAAGGTTGTTATGGGTAATATATTATGTCGATGTGTCTTGTTCGTGTAGCCGCAGGATCGGGCGTCGGTATACGGATGTGGTGTCGGGTTTGATGCCCGGTTGAGCAATTATAAATAGTCTGTGGTTTGTGGGTTATTACTTGTGGTTTTGTTGTTGTTGTTTATGATTGTTTAATGTAGTTGCCTGCTTTACTACCTGTCTGGTAGATAAAGAATCCTTTTAGTTTAAAAGGGGATGATCTAACACACTTTGTGATCGAAATGCCATTTCAGTTCGAGTGGTAGGTAAGTACTTTCTGAAACGCCTGTCCTGACTGCGATATACACTTTAAATAGTTGCTTCTTTTAACAAAAAAGGCTACTGGCTATTTTATAAGAAATAGGATAGGATATTCGGAATTTCGTTCTTAACCTGACACCTTGAGGGGTTTAAAATATTGTTTGTGAAACCGCTGATGGGAGCTAACACGCTATGTAAATGCGGTCAACAGGTAGCTCGAAGATATTATAATAACAAAGTCCCCTTTTCTTTCTGTCTGTCTGTATAAAAGCGATAAACTCAAAAACTACGGAACGAATAGATTGTTTGATTACTGAGGAACGGTAAGACCGTCCTCACATTGGGCGTGCGCTCGGCGTTCACAGTAGTACCAAAGGGCTCAGATATTTACATAGAGGCGCATTTCCTATGGGCGCTCTGAAGACAAACTTTCTGTGACCCAAATTGCCGCTTGGCGGTGTGGCAGTCACGCTGTGACAGCTGTCTCTGCGAGAACAAGAGAGACGAACGTTCCTCGAGTATATCTTAACTGCGAGATCAAGAGAGACGGCGAACGACGCCAGCGCCGCCAACGGCGCCAACTACGAACTAAACTGGAGGCAGTCCCCACTTAGAATCGGCACATCACGGCACACACGAAATCCTTAAGAACTGCGCTTCTATGTAAATCTGTATTCATTGATAGTACAACGTGTTCGTCGAAAGGACGCTGGGCGCATGCTCGAGGAACCGAAGGCCTCCCGCTTTAGGTGTATAATACACGCGGACGGAGTCGCGGGTGAAGTGTAGTTTAAAATTTGTGGCATAATAACTATTGTGTTTTATTATGGTCCAATAACAATCGAAGATAACCCAACACAACCCATGGGAATTTCACACTCTCACAAAATAAGTCGAAATAAAACCTTACTAAACATAACATGGCGGTATGAATATATCGATAATATCTCACATAGGTACTAGACACAATCGTACACGGTAGCCATATTCACTTTAAGAGTTCACACTCTCAATGGTTCCATTGATAAGGATCAGGTACCTACTATGGATCCACGGTTTGATGGTGATCGGAAAACTCGAAAGAACACCACGTTTTTATTTTTTTTTCATTGTGGGATGTAGTTTGAATTTACATTGGTGTTAATGGAACCCAAACCAAAAAAAAAATGTAAATAAAATATTTAAAGAAAGTTTATTTGATACGTATAGCTCCAAAGTCTGGATAACTAAGTATCTAGTAGAATGATTTAATAGTAATGTATTGCTTGAAGTTGGATACTTACTTAGTAGAATCATTTAATAGTAATGTATCTATTGCTAGACATTGTATTGATTTGTTAAATTGTTTTGTTGTGGCAAAGTAAACTGATTTATTTTTATTAGAAGTCAAGGTTGTTAATAATTGTAAGCTACAAAAAGCATTACAGAAAATAAGGTTTAACTTAAATAGGAAAATATGTTTAAGGTAACTTTTAAGTAAATTTAATTAGCTCCTATGAGTTCTTTTCGAGTTCTAATCATGTAAAACCATTAGTTATTTCGACATTACTATCCCAATACGCATAATCCTAAGTTACGTTGCGTGAGCACGCGTACCTCGGCAGGATCAAATGTGTTCCATAAAAGGCTTTGTACTGCAGGGGTAGGTCAGTATCAGACTTTATTATATTAATGTTTGTCTGAAATTACAATGTTAATGTTTGCCGTTTTGACACATTTTATTTGGTTGCAAATAATTATGGTCAAACCCAGAGAATTTGTAAGCTGAAATGGCAGTGTACTAGTCTCATTTGTCAAACAACCGACATAGTTGAAAGAAGGTGTTCTGGAATGGCGAGGATATCTTCTAAAGTCTGTACTAAAAATAACTTATTATACCGACAGATAACTAAAATTGACAATCTTATGTTATATGGCGAAATGTGGGTGTAGTATTACACCTCTGTGTACCCCTTCGTGGACGCAGGCGTGAGTCTGAAGTTATTGGATTATTATGTGTTGAGTTTAATGAAGCAAGAAGTGCCGTCAGGATCGTTGCAAATGGCGTCCCATAATCTCTGCCTATCCCTACGGGAAACAGGCGTGAGCCTATTTATATATGCACTGAAATAACCCAATAATATTAGTCAGGACTAATACAATTCGCACCAAGACAGAAACAACATTAACAAAGCTAATTAAGACCACTATAAAATGAACAAGTACCATTTAACCTGTAAACTGGACGATATCTGACAGTAAACTGCAACTAGATCAGTTGTTACAAAATGTGTCGGCACTCGGCATTCGTGAAATTTTGTCATTGCCCACTTTATCTGGCAGCCGTAAGTTTACCTGCTAAATTATGCGGGGTTCGGTGATTGGTTGGTGCAATTTGTAAGAGGCCTAACCTCTTAAATTTGTAATTTAAGGTATGGTGATGTACCTTATTATTTAACAACTTGCTGAACAGTATATTTTTAGGGATATTTGTATGGCGTGAAAAGAATTGCCTAATCGCAACAAAGGTTTTGACGTTTGATCACCGTGGTACATACCATTGATGGTACTGTCTAATAGTACAAACGGATTTTGATGTTTCAACTAAATCGAAATGCCTTAAAAAAGGTAATAATTATTGTGGTGTTTTATACTCATATTTTATTTTAAATTATAGCATAAGTTTTAAACAAAGATAAATAACATTTCTAAGCCAGATCCTGTCAATAACAGGCTTTAAAATATCTTAACTATTGACTCAATATACTTTTGGACTTTTATGGCAATCACTTTCATTTAATAAATACGTTAATAATACGTGTAAATACGTTATCAAATGAAACAAAAATAGTAAAAACATGGTATCAACGAATCAGGATTCCTAATGCCGTAGTAAAACCGCTATCGCTTCAGCTTATAACTTGGAGTGGTGTCAGTAAAGGCATGCTGTCTACCCACGCGGTGGCTCAGCGTGAAGAATGGCGCTGTCTGTCGTGTCCTTTATCAACAAACAACCGAACCCACAAACCAGCTTGTTTATAAATAGATATCATTTCGATTTCAACTGCAAAACAGTAGTTTCAACATTTTTTGCAGTTATAACGTTTTTTTGGAATATTTTGTATTTGAATGATACATTATTCTCTAATAAAACGCATCGTCTTTATTACGAGCTCAACTGGAGTATGTGTTACCACTAAAAATAAAAACCCGGACCAAAGACGGGGGAAAATATACAGGGTACAGAAGCTGTCCAGAAAAACACTTAGTCTAGCCTGCAGGCAATGTATTTTGTTGACTTAATAAAGTTTTCACTTGATTATCATAGATGGCATTGTAATTGATGAAATGCAGTATATCCAATACTTTTCTAAAAATAAGATGTTTTTTTTCGAAGAGCTAAGGGAGAAATATAATCTTAATTATTCTAGTACCGATATGAATGCACTAGGACAGGATGTACAAACATCCCGCAAACCTGTTTCGCTGGCAAACAGTTGATGGCATTATATTTAAATAAATTTCAATTCAAATTAGATAGTACATATTTTATAATTCAATAATTGAAAACGGTCCAAATCACAGCGAGTGTATAAAATACCTCAAAAACGTTATCATATTTTCGCATAACCACTTACTTGCGAAATGTACGTCGATACATTACAAATCACAATCGTTATCTTCACGCACTCTAGCGTCTTAATCAAACAAATAATATAATTAATGACACCACTTAAAACACTTCCTACCTAATCAACACTTGGACAAGCAATAAACAGTCGTAATTAACGCATCCTTTACTTAAAACAGGAAACCTTAAGGCATCCATAGTCAAAAATGGTAATCACCATTTCTTAGTATGATCGGACATGCAAAGAATCCATAATCGCATGGATTGATCAATTGACATGCGTCTGCCCATTCGATTATCTAGGGTTGCCAGCATTATATACGACTGCACGGTTGGCGTAGTGGTTTAAGCGGCCGCCTCACCGCTTGACACTGCGCCGAGTGATGTGGGTTCGATTCCCACACGAGACAACACTTTGTGTGATCCATAAATTGTTGTTTCGAGTCTGGGTGTTCATTGTATCCGTTAGTTGTATGTTTGTAAAGTCTCTCGCGACACAGGATTTAGTTAGTCCTAATGCGGGCGTTGTTTAAAAAAAAATAGAAAATATAGCCTTCTGCAGTCCACTGTTGGACATAGGCCTCCCCTAATTTCCATTACAACAGCATTATGAGTGAAATGGAAGATTTGGTCTACTATACCATGCTGGCCAGAGGTTGGTTAGATTTGATATCGAGTTTTTCGCCTCTTCCTACTACTTTGTTATCTTTTTTCGTCACCAACGTCGGAGTAAGAACAAATATTGAGTACGCTAAAACGCTTCATTTTCAGCAAAAACTATTAAACAAATCTTTTATTTGAAAAATGTAACAAGATCAATCAATCAATTTAAAAAGACAACTCTCGCATTAGGATTCAATCCTGTGTCGCGGGGGACTTTACAAACATACAACTAACGGACACAACGTACAAACAGACTTGTAACAAAAATTTATGGATCACACAAAGTGTTGTCTCGTGTGGGAATCGAACCCACAACACTCGGCGCAGTGTCAAGCGGCGAGGCGGCGGGGCCGCTTAAACCACTACGCCAACCGTGCAGTCAAAGAGATACCTTTAAATTTGATTCTGACAACCACCTATGTTCCTCGCCAATCTATAGAAAACGACCCTTTCTTCTACAAGCTTTTAATTAAAACATTTAATGCTACATAGCAAAGTAAGATTAAAATTAATGAGTAAGTTCCAAAAAATACTATAGCTAGGTATATATATGTATGGGAGTGAGTGAAGCAAGAGAGATAGAGGCGTTCCGTAGTCTCTGCCTACCCCTCTGGGCAACAGGCGTGAGTCTATGTATGTATGTACTAACCTAGTTACACCAAGCTATAGCTTGGTGTAACTAGGTAGGTATCTGCATAGCATAGATTGAAAAATATTGCATTCCGTAGTCAAAATGTTTGCAACCCTACCTTTACCTCCATGTTGATAGAAGTTCTAAGAATCGATTGATCAGTTATGGCATACCAAGATGATTAACTTGAGCGTTGTATGACAGATTACAGGGTATTATGCATGTGTTAAGTGCCATATTGAGTATGCTAAGTACGAGGAAAATTTGCCGTCGCTAAGTCTGGGATAATCAGTGGAAGATTTTTGTAGTACAACGTAGTAGTTGTTGAATAGTCATGAATGATCGAACGATCTGTATTGAATTGAATTGTTAATTGTCATTTGCCCCTGTCTAAAGTGGCATGTTAAGCCGTCGGTCCCTGGTGTCATGAAGATCTTTGAGATTTGTTACGCTGAGTCGACACCCTCAAATAAATTGATATTTAACCATGGATTATCGCTAGCCCTTTGAGTTACGGAGGTCGCGCAGCAGTCGCTCTCTAGGAAAATTGGCGTAGCGGGAGTGTAAGCGACTGCTACGTCGAAGGTCGCGGGTTCGATTCCCGTTCAAGTCAAACATTTGTGTGCGTGAACATGGATGTTTGTCTTGGTCTGGGTGTTTCTATGTATAATATGTATGTATTTACAAAAAAAAGTATATATGTATGTTTATCCATTATCTAGTACCCATAGTACAAGCTTCAACTTAGTTTGGGACTAGATGGTGTTGTGTGAATGTGGTAGTATATTATTATATTATACTAGAGGACGCCAGCAGCTACGCCTGCATTTTTTTTTTAATTTACCCGTTTTGGCCGATCCCGTGGGAATTTCGGGAAATCCCTTCTTAGTGCACCCCTACGGTCCCCAAGGAACAAGGGCAAATTTCAGCTTCCTGCGCCCAATAGTTTCGGTTGTAGCGTGTCTGTCAGTCAGTCAGTAACGCAAGGATTTTATATATTAAGATTATTATTCTGTCATATCCGGTTAGACTAGTAAGCGGACCTCGGGCTCCAAGCCGTGGGTAAGTCATAGAAGCTACTGATATGAAGATGATGATCGTATGAGGTATAATATGGTAGTATTGCAACCTCGTGTCTTGCAAGTCGCATTTGTGATTTGCTTGTGCTTGCGTACAGATTCTTAGCTCTAAACTTCTTCCCTTTTTTTGTGTGAGTGTAGTTCATGACTAGCTCTGGTGACAGAGTTTCTAGGCCAGACGAATGCCTCCGAGATGGTCTGAAGATTCTTGTCCTGACACAAGAACCGAGACCGACGGCTCAACGTGATAACAGCAGTGGCGTCTTCAAAGTCAGTAGCCCTAGGGGTAGCGCCCAGCAACTATTACCCTCATAATTACCTCTCCATTTCTTAAGTGGCAGGGGAAGAGTGCATTAGAAGAAGGTTTTGTTTCTCCAACGCTCTCATTTACCAAAGACGTCGCAACAGAAGGTACACTACTAAGTATCTTACATCAACCTTCTGGAAGAGAATGCTACTACCACGATCGAATTAACCCAGTCATGCTGTAACCAGCTTGCTCTTTCAACCCCCATTTAAAGCTGTTTCGCACTATACGGTAATTCTAGAAATCACGCACCAAGTAATCGAAGAACGGACGTTGGATGCAATGCCTAACGTATCATATAAATAGTTCTTCGACTACACCGGTCCGTATTTTTATGGGTTCGGATCGGTTTCAGATCGGACGCAGTGGGAAACCGCTCTTAATCGTAATTTTCTGAAATGGGATTCGAACGAGGATTCGAGGCGCCACAGAATTAGACATTTTGTAATAATTTGCAACAGCAGCATCAAACAGTCATTTCATTAACACTGTGTTCATCTAATAAGTATTTGACATTTGCTTGCTCGTAAAATTTAGCAATATCTATAAAAGCGCAGCAAACGTATGTGAGTGCGTGGATAGGTCAACGGCTAATATTCCTGTATTTCAATTATACAGGGTGTCACAAGACCCATCACCAAGCCGAAGTCTATTCGTTGTGGACAGCATGCCAAGTCATACTAACCAAAAATACTGCCTGGGAAACGAATTTTTTCACATTTTGTAAACCGCAATTAAAAGCGCGCGCGTGCAATGCTCGAAATACCTACTTATCCATGGGGTCATAGGGCATCTAAAGAACATATTGGCGGGGTAAATGCATCAATTTTGTATCTAATTAGAAAAATTCCATACTAACTTTGAGCCTCACTATCTTCTGAACCAGTAATTTTCCAGGTATGGTGCCGAAGTAAAAAATGTTCGTAGTGATCGGTACAACATGGGATTTCAGTTTTCGTTAAGGGTCTTTTTACACCCTGTATAGCAGAATTATAAATAGTTTGTCTACAAGTTAGTGATTCTGATTCCTAGGTTCGATTCCCCACATCAAGTATAGATCTAGGTGATCTAAACGTGATGTGATGAGCACAATTTTGTTCTGTCTGGGTGTAATTTATCTAAATTAACCTATAATATGTATGTCATCATCTATGTCATTTGAGAGGCAGCGATATCCTAGTGGGCATACCAACGGACTGCCATTCAAAGGGTAGGTATCAGGTTTGAATCCACGGCGCACACCAATGAATTTTCGAAGTTAAGTGTGTATTAAATTGTTAATTATCGCTTGCCCCGTGCCTCGGAGAGTACGTTAAACCGTCGGTCCCGGCTGTCATGAAGATCTTTTAACAGTCGTTACGGGGGGTCAGTACCCTCAAATAAACTGATACTGGTCTAAACCATGGAATATCGCTATCCCTTTGGGTTGCGGAGGTCAGACGGCAGTCGCTCTGTGGAAAAGTTGATATACTGTCATATCTGGTTAGAGCAGTAAGCGGACCTAGGGCTCCAAGGGTGCCAGTTTTGGATGCAACCGGGATAACGCTAGGGCGATGATGATGAATGTATGTCATCATCCTCGTCCTAGTGTTATACCGGTTCCATCCAAGACTTTGGCCTAGAAGACCCGAGATCCGCTTTCTAGTCTTACCAGATTTTAGAGAAATCGATATTTCATGGCTTAGACCGTATCAGTATGCTTAGTCAGGATACTGACTATCTATAACGACTGCCAAAGATCTTCATGACAGCCGGGACCGACATCGCGACGGCTTGACGTGTTTTCCGACGTACGGAACAAACGATAACTAGGTACCTATTTATTACGCACATGACTTCGAGAAGTCATAAGTGCACAACGTTAGTTTGTACCCAATAACCGCTGCATTGCACTAGTTTTTTGTATCACTACCAGACTTTGATTTCACTGGACTCTTGAACGTAGGATGTCATAATTATCATGAAGTACAATTTCTTTCCCTACAGGCTCATAAAAAGCTTACCATTCAAGAATACAAAACATGTAGCAATATTATCAATAGCAAACGATTTCCGATTCGCCCACACACAACAATACAATCCCTACTTATTTTAATAGGTATAAGCAGACCACGCGACCTTGGCAGCCCACTCCCACGCGTGGGCTACAAGTTTAATCGGTTAATCCCATTGAGAACATGTTTAAAATTCTTTAAGGCTTGTTTTTGTGATGTAATGATGTGGCAAGTTCGCATGGCGCAACGGTTAAGGTTATCTAGCCATTACTGTTCGATGCTCGCGTGGTGTATAATTATGTGATATAGAAATGCATAGTGCTTACGAGTTTATGCAATTTGTTTATTACTTTTTTTTAATCACCTTGCTACTGGCAATGTTTTGATTTCTAAAATATCGTGAGGAAACCTGCATGTCTGAGAGTTCTCCATAATGTTCTCGAAAGACATGTGAAGTCTGCCAACCCGCACTTGGCCAGCGTGGTAGACTATGTCCTTACCCTTCTCATAGTGAGATGAGGCCCGTGCCCAGCAGTGGGACAGTATAAAGAGCTGATGATGATGATGATAATTACAACACTATTGTAATTAGCTCTAGTCATATCGGAAATATAGTGGCGCAAACAGTACAGTCAGAAATAAAATTAAAATACTATTTATAACTCTCATATACCACTTATTACTAGACCGATTTCGAACACGGCGACTACTGCAACTTCTTGTCAATAGACGTTTGTGTGCAAGGCTGTTGCAACTTTAATATATTTGCCACAATATTTAGATTTAGCACACCTTTTGTGTAGGTAAGCAACATGGCACTAGATGGGCGAAGCAAAAATGAATACAAAAGTTCATACTAAGTCTGACCCTCACGTTTTTACACCTTTAGGCAGATCTCATATTGCACGTAATACTCAGGAGGCCTTCGGACATGTACAGTCGAACAACTTCCCGCTAGACCACCATAATTTTTCACTCTCCTTTTACACAATTTTTACAGATCATGATGTATACGCATATTTAGGAACCTAGTTAAGTTTATAATTCTATTGCCTATATATGTTTGCCACAAATGTGCTAGATTCTGTAATGTGTGATTAAATAAATAAGGGCAAGAATCGCTCAGCTAGACATCGTCGCTTCCAGCGCTACTTTACACGCACATTGACACTCGTATACAAAACCAGTTTCTAGTGTGCCTCGACTCTATGAGCGAGCCAAGGAATTTGTTTTCAAACTGGGTCACCACACTCACCGCTTACTTGTTTGACTGAAAGTAATGAATTTTTTTAAATCCTGTCTTTATGCTTCTCTACACTCTTCAAGGAGGATACACTTATGTGCCAAATTTGAGCTTCTTGCACTTAGTAGTTTTGGCTGTGCGTTATCAGTCGGTCAGTAACGAAGATATGTGCATTATAACCATTAATTATCATCATCATCATCAGCCCTTTATACTGTCCCACTGCTGGGCACGGGCCTCATCTCACTATGAGAAGGGTAAGGACATAGTCTACCACGCTGGCCATGTGCGGGTTGGCAGACCTCACATGTCTTTCGAGAACATTATGGAGAACTCTCAGACATGCAGGTTTCCTCACGATGTTTTCCTTCACCGATAAGCAAGCGATAATTACCAATTTTAATACGCACTTAACTTCGAAAAGTCATTGGTGCGTGCCGTGGATTCGAACCCGAGACCCTCTGCGTAGCAGTCCGTCAGTCTCTCCACTCGGCTATCGCTGATAACGATTAATTATATTGAGACTAGCTTTTGCCCGCAGCTTTGCTCGCGTAAATTCGGGGTTCTCTAGTTATAGTAGGTATCTTCATCATCTATGTTAGGAGTAACACAAATCTCCTTTATTGCGCGGATACTTCTATAATTGTCGTTTTATAAGAAATACTAGCTGACCCAGCGAACTCCGTATCGCCTTTTTAAGAGTTTTTATTTAATTCCCTTTTTTCCAAGCCCCTTTTCCAAAGTTACCATTGACTTAGCACTTAATCTCTTATCATTTCAGAGTCTATAAATGATGAACAAACAAACATAGATTTTTATATAATATTGAATTCCCCATTCCTTAAAATATCGGAGACGATACCCATATCGACTTTAAAAAAAAACCCGTCTGCCATCTTTGATTTCCTATCCGCCATCTTTGATCACGAAATAGATGTTGTGTTTAGATTCTTCATCCCTTTAATCATCAGAGACGATACCCATATTGATTTTAAAATTTTTCCCTTCCGCCACCTTTGATTTCCCATCCGCCATCTTGAATCACGAAATAGATGTTGTATTTGGATTCTCCATCCCTTTAAACATCGGAGACGATACCCATATTGATTTTTTTTTAATTCCCATCCGCCATCTTTGATCACGAAATAGATGGTGTTTTTGAATTCCCCATTCCTTAAAATATCGGAGACGATACCCATATTGATTTTTTAAAATTTTCCCATCCGCCATCTTTGATTTCCTATCCGCCATCATTGATCACGAAATAGATGTTGTATTTGGATTCACCATCCCTTAAATCATCAGAGATGATACCCATATTGATTTTTTTAATTTTTCCCATCCGCCATGTTTGATTTCCCATCCGCCATCTTGAATCACAAAATAGATGTTGTATTTGGATTCCCCATCCCTTTAAACATCGGAGACGATACCCATATTGATTTTTTTTTAATTACCATCCGCCATCTTTGATCACGAAATAGATGGTGTTTTTTTAATTCCCCATTCCTTAAAATATCGGAGACGATACCCATATTGATTTTTTAAAATTTTCCCATCCGCCATCTTTGATTTCCTATCCGCCATCTTTGATCACGAAATAGATGTTGTATTTGGATTCCCCATCCCTTTCAACATCGGAGACGATACCCATATTGATTTTTTTTAAATTACCATCCGCCATCTTTGATCACGAAATAGATGGTGTTTTTGAATTCCCCATTCCTTAAAATATCGGAGACGATACCCATATTGATTTTTTAAAATTTTCCCATCTGCCATCTTTGATTTCCTATTCGCCATCTTTTATCACGAAATAGATGTTGTATTTGGATTCACCATCCCTTAAATCATCAGAGACGATACCCATATTGATTTTTTTAATTTTTCCCATCCGCCATGTTTGATTTCCCATCCGCCATCTTGAATCACAAAATAGATGTTGTATTTGGATTCCCCATCCCTTTAAACATCGGAGACGATACCCATATTGATTTTTTTTAAATTACCATCCGCCATCTTTGATCACGAAATAGATGGTGTTTTTGAATTCCCCATTCCTTAAAATATCGGAGACGATACCCATATTGATTTTTTAAAATTTTCCCATCTGCCATCTTTGATTTCCTATTCGCCATCTTTTATCACGAAATAGATGTTGTATTTGGATTCACCATCCCTTAAATCATCAGAGACGATACCCATATTGTTTTTTTTAATTTTTCCCATCCGCCATGTTTTATTGCCCATCCGCCATCTTGAATCACAAAATAGATGTTGTATTTGGATTCCCCATCCCTTTCAACATCGGAGACGATACCCATATTGTTTTTTTTAAATTTTCCCATCCGCCATCTTTGATTTCCTATCCACCATCTTTCATCACGAAATAGATGTTGTATTTGGATTCACCATCCCTTAAATCATCAGAGACGATACCCATATTGATTTTTTAATTTTTCCCATCCGCCATGTTTGATTTCCCATCCACCATCTTGAATCACAAAATAGATGTTGTATTTGGATGCCCCATCCCTTTAAACATCGGAGACGATACCCATATTGATTTTTTTAAATTTTCCCATCCGCCATCTTTGATTTCCCATCCGCCATCTTTGATCACGAAATAGATGTTGTATTGCGATTCCCCACCCCTTAAAATATCGAAGGCGATACCCATATCGATTTTTTAAATTTTCTCATCCGCCATCTTTGATTTCCCGTCCGCCATCTTGGATCACTAAATAAATTTCATTTTATTAATCAGCGTCCCGAAAATCTCGAAAACGATACTCATATAGATTGAATCCTATTCGTTTAGCCTTTTTTTGCCCTCGACCAAACCCTCCCCCTTCTCGTTTGACCATTTTATTATTTTTGTCTGGCATCTAAAAGTTGTGGGGTAATTTTATATAGCCTATAGCCTTTTGGCATAATTGGGCTATCATAGGCAATAACAATTTTTAAAATCCGACTGCTAGTTCCTGAGATAAGCCGACATTATCTTTTAGCCTTTTTAGCCTTTTGCCCGGCCCCAAAGGGTCGAAGCGTTATGTTATATAGCCTATAGCCTGCCGGAATAACTGGGCTATCGTATACACAAAGAATTTTTCAGATCCGACCGTTAGTTCCTGAGATTAGCGCGTTCAAACAAACAAACAAACAAACAAACAAACAAACAAACAAACTCTTCCGCTTTATTATATTAGTATAGATAACTGCAAAAAGTATTTACACATACAAACTACTTAGTACCTACTAAGGCACTAAGACTTAGTAGTAAGTACTCAAAATGTTATCCGGTATCTGTGACGTTTCGCTAGAGATGGCTAGAGTGGCCAATATGGCGATTGTGATTTGTCTGTGAGAACCATTAGAATTTAACAAAATACTCGACAATCCGAATGTTGCGGATATATGTTGTCGACTCGAAATCTTTATTTTTTAATGTTTTATTATTCAGGTAAGGTTTCGATGTACTCCTTGACGAAATTATTAATAAAAGATTTGACACTGCGATAGCAGCGCAGTCCGTCGGTTCCAATGTGAAACATTTCAAAATCCACAACTACTTACAAATTAAAGATTAAGTAAAAAAGCATTTTCCAGTGGACTAAATTGTGAATCTAAACCATTCTCAAGTCCCCTTGAACACACACAAAAAATTTCATCAAGATCGGTCCAGAGACGTTTAGGAGGAGTTCAGTGACATACACACGCACACAAGAAATAATATAATTATTAAGATTTATTTTCCCGGTATCGCGAGACTGTCTAACATGACGTACGAATTGAATCGAACTCCCAAGGATCACATGTTGACATTCTTTCACTAATCCGACATCGAACCGGCGATCACCCACGTACAACCTCGCCGCGGGCTCACTTCAACATATCAGTGATTGATACTCATGTCCGTCTGTCTGTCCGTCCGGTTTGCGATACATATCTACAACCAAATGTGCGCGCTTATTAATTATGAGTAATCGATTGAGAGGCGAAAAGTTATGGTTTGTCGTTGTGAAGAAAAATTGTATGATAGAAATGGTTATGAATTAAACATATTCAATTATAATGTAAAAAAAAAGGTGAATTAAATAATACCTAAAATACATTCGCGGTAAATTAATATAATAAGTTAAACAATTCAAATCCAAATTCAAATAATTTATTGCAGAAATAAGTGTACATATGTATATGGTCGTGTACAGTGATAAATGCTTATAAGACTTAGCGCCCTTTGTGAGCGCAGCAATGTAAAAAAGTATCTATGTATTTACAAAAGTAGGTAGGCAACCGTATTAATAATAATAATATAATAATAATAATATTCTACCACATTCACACAACACCATCTAGTCCCAAACTAAGCAGAGCTTGTACTTTGGGTACTAGATAATGGATAATTATACATATATACTTTCTTTTTTGTAAATACATAGATATTATACATAGAAACACCCAGACCAAGACAAACATCCATGTTCATGCACACAAATGTTTGACTTGAGCGGGAATAGAACCCGCGACCTTCGACGTAGCAGTTGCTTACCCTCCCGCTGCGCCAACCGGCCGTCTATATTAAAGGCAGTATTATATTACATTAGTATCTACTATTAATAAAAGCAATTTTAGTTATACAATAATAATATTAACCTTCAGATCTTCCAGATAAATTCGAAATTAGAACGATATTTGTACGAATTATCTGAGAAATTAATTAAACAGCAACTTATTAGATAGCGGTGAAACTGACAATTAGTATTTAATCATCAAACATGACCATAAACAAAAACATAGGGTTAGGAGGGTACATAGGGTTCCCACCAAGAACTTAGGGTCCCAAGCCAACCTCACCTGCAAGTGGTGCACCTGCCGATCAACGGACGAGGCTCTGGCAAAAACAAAATATCCCGATAAGCGGCAATAGGCTCGCCACCTATTACGTGGGATCAAAACACTGGCGAAAAGTGGGCGTTTAATATGCCTCTGCCTACCCCTTCGGGGAAACAGGCGTGAGTCTATGTATTTATGTAATCAAAAACATGCAGGATAGGGACAGGAGCCTGAGACATCGCGAAGAAATAACCAGCTTTTTCATACATTTCGCAGAAGTTCAGTTTAATATGGAACATTTATAAGCAATTGCGGCAACTTCCCAAAACAATATTAACGAGTACAATCAAACCAAAAGATCAAATATCAGACATGTTTTCAATTCTAACAACAGATAAAATATATCTGTTCAATACTGACAGGCGATGACAGTTGCAATTTCGACCTTCAACTGAATGACTAATACGTTCATAGCTCTACAATCTTTCGCAGGCCGCTACTGGACTTACCGCCGGATGCAATAACCTATCTATCCATAGATTTGGAGATTAGACATGCATATTTGACACAAGATCCATACAAAATATGTCATATCTGTATCTCTTATCTTACCTTAATATATAAAATCCTTGCGTTACTGAATGACTGACAGACACGCTATAGCCGAAACTATTGGGCGCAGGAAGCTGAAATTTGGAATGTATGTTCCTTGGGGACCGTAGGGGTGCACTAAGAAAGGGATTTCCCGAATTTCTCACGGGATTGGCCAAAACGGGTAAATTTAAAAAAAATGCAGGCGTAGCTGCTGGCGTCCTCTAGTACTAATATATAAAGCTGAAGAGTTTGTTTGTTTGTTTTGTTGAACGCGCTAATCTCAGGAAATACTAGTCCGATTAGAAAAATTCTTTCAGTGTTAGATAGCCCATTTATTGAGGAAGGCTATAGGCTATATAACAGCGCGCTATGAGCGACGGGAGCGGAGCAGTAGCCTTAAATAACGCGGGTGTAACCGCGGGTATCCTCTAGTACTAATATTTATTAGCTGACGAGTTTGTTTGTTTGGTTGAACGCGCTAATCTCAGGTACTACTGGTCCGATTTGAAAAATTCTTTCAGTGTTAGATAGCCCATTTATCGAGGAAGGCTATAGGCTATATAACATAACGCTACGAGCGCGAGCAGAACAGTAGTCTTAAATAACGCGGGTGTAACTGCGGGCATCCTCTAATTATACAGAGTGTCACAAGACCTATCACCAAGCCGAAATCTACTCATTGTGGACATCATGCCAAGTCATACTAACCAAAAATAATACCTGGGAAACGATTTTTTTTTTGAATTCTCACATTTTTTAAACCGCAATTAAAAGCGCGCGCGTGCAATGCTCGAAATACCTAATTATCCATGAAGTTATAAGGCATCTAAAGAACATATTGGCGGGGTAAATGCATCGATTTTATACCTAATTAGAAAAATTCCATACTAACTTTGAGCCTCATTATCTCCTGAACCAGGAATTGCCCAGGTATGGTGCCGAAGTAAAAAATGGTCGTAGTGATTGGTACAACATGGTATTTCGGTTTTCGTTAAGGGTCTTTTTACACCCTAGATATATAACCTTACCACTTCGAGTCAATTGGCGATGAAAGATTCTAACTAGCGTCTCTAGCGGCAAAATTAAGAAGTCGTCCATGTACGACTCTTTCACAGATACAAGACATAACCTCAAGCAAAGTTATATTGTAGGCTGTCAAAAGTGTCGTACCTAGACAACTTCCAAATTTCGCCGCTAGAGGCGCGCGGATAATCTTTGCATCGCCAAAAGGAGGATTTATTCAACTATGCCATGCTGCCCAGACGGGTTGGTACAGGGTTCGATGTCGAGTTTTCCGTCTCGACGTAAAGACCTTAGTATCTTGTATCTTATTTCATCATCATCGGCCTTTAACAGTCCACTATTGGACTAAGCCTCTTCTTTGAAAGGAGGAATTGGCCTACTATACCACGTTGGCCAAACGGGTTGGTATAGGATTTATATTAAGTTTTCCTTCTCTTACAGTGCTGTTCTCTGCATAATATGCTCCCTCTGTCGGCTCTTACGACACCCATGGGATGATATGGGGTGGTAACATTTACGGAATGTTCTTAATCCGTCACCACACGGACCGTATCTTATTTGCTTCGTATATTTTCATTAGTCGTTTCTTAAGGCACCCACGTAATGAAATGGTGTAGTGATATTATGTATTCTTAATCCATCAACACAAACACGAACAAACTACTTATTATTTTCTTAGTTTAAATTTTTCCATGGAATGCCACAAGGCTTACGTTTAGGTCTTGTTTTGCAAAACTCTGTTGGATCTGATTTTGTAATGACTAAACAGAAATGATGATGTGCATTTAATGATAACTTTAGAATGAGCGGAATGGTTACTGTACGGTAGAAACTTATTTATTTTTAGTTCTGTGAAAACAAAGGAGCGCATTAAAATTAATTTATTTTTTACTACGTTTTATAAGTTTAGGCATAATGTCTAGGAGCATAAGGGAGCAAGTAAAGTCTTATGAATCTGGGATGTTATATCATCAGTACTTTGCAAGTATGTACCTTAAAGTTATAAGCAAAAAGGGTGCTTTATAATCATCTTATGTGCTAGGATATAGATAGATAGATATTTGACATTAGCTTCTTACAAAATATGTCAAATAACTATCTAAAATAGCTTAATCTATCGAAAGATAGGATATCGGATATGGGCTAAGAGGCCTCCAGTTAAAAGCAAAGTCGCAAACTACTGTTTTTCGGCATTACGCACTTTTAGTTCGCATAAAGTAGTAATGGCGAAATGTGGGTGTATTATTACACCTCTGCCTACCCCTTCGGGGATACAGGTGTGAGTCTATAAATAAATAAATAAAATAAAGTAGTAATGGACGCTTGATATACGCTAAAAGAAAACATAGTGAGGAAAGCTCCATGTCTTATGGTTTACCAAAATGTTCTATACATGTGAAGTCAGCTAACTCTGAGCTCTTTTTAACACCCCCTCATTCGTCTGCTGTCTTAACGACGTAAACCAACCAGTTTTTCAAGGACAAACTTTGCCCAAGGTGAGTTTTTATGTAATTCGTTATGCGTGGAGGCACAAGTGGAGGCTTTCGTGACGCGTCATTAAACTAAACGCGTAGATTTGAGTTGTTTATGTATATTCACGCCCTTTTCCCGGCAGGGTAGGCAGGTTCATATGATCATATTGAGTTCAATCAGGTCACAATATCCCTCACGGAGTTGCTAAGGTATCAACATCAGCATTAGCTGGTTTGATACAAGGAATAATAATCTTTATTTCTAGCAATGCATTTCATTTTTTAGGGTTCCGTACCTAAAAGGAAAAAAACGCGACCCTATTACTAAGCCTCCTCTGTCTGTCTGTCTGTCTGTCACCAGGCTGTATCTCATAAACTGTGATAGCTAGAAAGCTGAAATTTTCACAAATTATGTATTTCGGTTGCCGCTATAACAACAAATACAAAAATAAAAAGAAAAAATAATAAAATATTAAGGGTGGGTCCCATACAATAATCGTGATTTTTTCGTATTTTTTGCTCAAAATTACTAACGTTAACAGGTAGACGCTTAAAATTTTCACAAAATATGTAGTTGTTTATTACCTTTCAAAATAAATAATTGATAATAGATGGTACGGAACCCTTCGTGCGCGAGTCCGACTCGCACTTGCCCAATTTTTTTATGTAAGGGCGGCAAACATGCAGACCGGATCGCCTGATGGTAACTATGTTAAGGGATTACCGCCGCCCATGGACACCAGCGATACCAGAGGAGTCACAAGTGCGTTGCCGCTCTTGAGGTTGACTTGGCAATAGCAATAGGAGGATAAGTGGATTAGAGTGAACCAATAAGGGGTGGGGCCTCAACAGAATACGTGAAGAGTGACATAGATAATAAATAATTAAACTGCATGGATGGCATGTTGTTTTTTTTATGGTAATAGGCGGCAAACGAGCAGACGGATCGCCTGATGGTAAGCAATTACCGCCGCCCATGGACACAAGCAACACCACAGCAGTCACAAGTGCGTTGCCGCCCCTTGGGGTTGGGAAAAGGGATAGGATGAGGAGTGGGATGAGGGAGGAGGAATAAGGGATAGGACCTCAGGCACTCTCACTCACCAAACGAAACGCAACAGTTTAGGTACTGCTACTTTACGTCAATCTTCTGTGAGAGGGTAGTACTTCACCGATCGAATCGACCCATTCATACTGAAATCAGCAAGGCTCTACTACCTTTTATATGGTTACAGTGTTCGCCTCGTCAGTACCTACTAGTGAATCGCATCTTCTGGGTTAGATTATTTGCGTTTCACAAATTGGTCTTCTTACTATGAGTAATAAGTGTTCGTTGATTATTTTGAGTACAAATGGGATTAGTGTTATTTTTTACAAGACTAGAGGACGCCAGCAGCTACGCCTGCATTTTTTTTTAATTTACCCGTTTTGGCCCATCCCGTAGGAATTTCGGTAAATCCCTTCTTAGTGCACCCCTACGGTCCCCAAGGAACATACATGCCAAATTTCAGCTTCCTGCGCCCAATAGTTTCGGCTGTAGCGTGTCTGTCAGTCAGTCAGTAACGCAAGGATTTTATATATTAAGATAACACATACAACACAACATCTGACTGCTTACATTCCACACGAAGCTTACATGAACATTGTAATTTGTAACATATTACATCAAGCCAAACAATATTTACATCCAAAAATAACCGAGCTGATTCATCAAAAGCACGCACAGCCAAAAATAATGCCATGATTCACGCACTTGTAGTCAAGTTAACGCAGTTCCCCAACGACCCGAGCGACCTCCGAGCGACCTCGTCACTGCGACCAGTTTGGTCAAACCACTTGGACCAGGCTGTGCCCTTATCGCGACTACCACGGCCAGCTGCGTGATTTGACTGGAGTGGAAGATTACTGGAATTTGTCAGCTGTTTACACAATTTTAGTAAAGAAATAAGCTGAGAAATATGGCTTTTTTAGTTGTCTTTAGGTATTCTCCATGCTTTGGTTTTCAGTGTCCCATATTTCGGCACAGTTGCAAGCGCCATGTTTACGGCTGAGAAAATTACACTTGCAACAGTGTTAAAATATCGGGTAAGTACTGCTTATATATTCCGAAAGACAATTTAAAGCATATTACGTACTCCGCAAGACAATATAACGACCACAAAATCTTTAATGTAGGTATGAAAAAGACTTTTTTTATTTTCATCTCATTGTTTATTTATTGAAATCTTTATATACGCAGTGTATACAGGCGGACTTTTAGCCGTGGGCCTTATCTTCCAGTCTACCTTTGAGTATAGAAGTAGGTGCTTTATAAATATATATTACTAGTCGACGCCAGCGGCTTTGCACGCACAGTATATTTTCGAATTTCCCGTTTTGCCCGATCCCGTGGGAATTTCGGGAAATCCCGTCTTATTGCAACCCTACGGTACCCAAGAAACATACATGCTAAATTTCAGCTTCTTGCGCCGAGTAGTTTCGGCTGTAGCGTGTCTGTCAGTCAGTCAGTAACGCGAGGATTTTATATATTAAGATTGGTAAGTAATAATCATCTCTCAGAAGGCAATTTGATTCGTACTTGGGTATTTCTAGCGTAAGTGTTCTGTTTAGCAGGCATGGTCAATAACAATAGCAAGATTGTTCTCTAAGCATCATAGAAGCAATCCGAAATATCCATCAGCCAAGTCATGCTAACCGATAGTATGAAGAGAATAGAAAAGTGAGCATTATCTGTAATAGAGACCCAAAAAAACATTTGTTGTCTGATTCAAATGCCACGAATCAAGAAACACGCTCAAAAACTAGCTAATTAACTTCTACAATACACAAAAAAGTTGCTTGTAATTGTTTTCTTAAAACGCACAAACAAAAACAATATTAAATAGTAATAATATCTTGTGTTTTTATTGTGTGAAGTAATGTTGATTAATAGCGGTCAACATGGAATTTGGGCTGCATGTTTACTATTTTAAATTGAATAATCCTACTGAAACAGCGATAGCCTAGTGGAGAGGCCGACGGACTGCCACGCAGAGGGTCTCGGGTTCGAATCCACGACGCACATTTATGACTTTTCGAAGTTATGTGTGTATTAAATAGTTAATTATCGCTTGCTAAACGGTGAAGGAAAACATCGTGAGGAAACCTGCATGTCTGAGAGTTCTCCATAATGATTTCGAACTTCTGAACAGATATCAATAAATCTGCAGTATTTATAGCTTATACATAAAAATAATACGTAGGTATACCTTTTATCGCAGCGATAGTCGTGTGGATATACCAACAGACTGCCATGCAGAGGGTATCAGGTTCGAATCCACGACGCGCACCAATGACTATTCGGAGTTATGTGCGTATTAAATTGTTAATTATCGCTTGTCCCGTGCCTCGGAGAGCACGTTAAGCCGTCGGTCCCGGTTTTCATGAAGATCTTTGACAGTCGTTACAGGGCATCAGTACCTTCTAAATAAACTGACACTAGTCTAAACCATGGAATATCGCTATCCCTTCGGGTTGCGGAGGTCAGACAGGCAGTCGCTCTGTGGAAAAATAATACTTATTCAGCCAAATCCGGTTAGACTAGAAAGCGGACCCCAGACTGAAACTGGGATAACGCTAAGAGAAAGAAAAGGTACACCTTTTATCACGATTGCAGACATCAATATGATAAATAAAATTGTTTCGTTACTGACAAACAATGGATAGCCGAACTAACGGACGAAGCAGAAATTTGGCATTATGTCCTTTGGTCCTCTAGTTTCATCATCAGCCTTTAATAGTCCACTGCTGGACTAGGCCTCTCCTTTGAAAGGAGGAATTGGCCTACTATACCACGCTGGCCAAACGGGTTGCTATAGGGTTTGTATCAAGTTTTCCGTCTCTTAAAGTGCTGTTCTCTGCATAATATGCTCCCTCTGTCGGCTCTTACGACACCCATGGGATGATATGGGGTGGTGACATGCCGTATTCTTAATCCGTCACGACACGGGCCTCTAGTTTATAAAGAAAGAAATATACCATTTAAGTATCAAACATTGTTAAGCCAAAAAATATTACACATATCTTTCTTTTGAATTTTCTCTTCACCGTCTTAAGATAATTTGGCAGATAAAGCCTTTTTAGTATTAGTCCGCCTTTATTTTATTATGAGCAAGAAGTTTTAAATAAAATATCTATATTGGGATGATTGCACTTTCTATTCAAGTTACAACACTTAGCTCTTAATATAACACCTTCATAAAAGGTTCTAATTTTCCTTCACAAATTCCAATTCACACCAATCATGGCTTCCAAACAAGAACATGTTTGGCTTCCATTGTTCCCTAGATTCAATGTTGTACTCGTTGAGTGAAAGTGGCCCGGGTTCGAACTTCGACCTCTCTATAAAGGGCCGCTTGTGCAATACCGAACTACATTCAAGGTTTACGATAAAGGACTTGGAAAGTACGAGATTGTTTTCAATTGGAGAATGCGGGTAATAGTTTTGACAGGTCAGTTGCAAACCATGTTACGTAATGTTGTGTTTATTATGCTTTAAAAAGGTTTTTACGAGATACATACGATAACCCTAATGGAATAAAATTTCTGACCTAGTTTGGTAGGCAATTTTTTAATCTGGCAACAATTTTTGTGCACCAGGTTTTAAAATACATATTTGTAGTATCATTATCTAAAAGGTATTTGACTATATTTAGCAGGGCTTCATCATAAAGACGCTTATAAAATTCTGATTGTTTTTGCTACATTTGAGGCCAAAATAGCTTCGAAACATATCAGAAACCCATGTCAGACTTCGTAAAAACTGTATATTGATATTCCCTGTGGGGAGAATATCAATATATACAACCTTCTGTCCAAGAAGCGGCAGATGGGCCCAAAAGTATGTATACCTAGTAATCGGCATGCATCTTAAAGGCAATAAAAGTTATATCAAGGAGGCTAGTAGGTATATCACAGGAAGCTGAGGTCTGCTCCAGCCCACAAGATCTCCACAGGAAGAGAGTTAGCAACCAGATCGATAACACTGGGTAGTTCATAACTCTTGTTTCTGACGAGCTCTGCCGCCGGATCAATTTCAAACTACCCACTCTATCCGTTCAAGGGATGGGGACGTATATGGGCAGAGTCGAGCGGCTAGCGAGACGTGTAGCGGGGCGACTTGATAGTACCTACTATCTGCTAGTAGCTGTAGGTGCATTTTATGTAAGAAACAGGTTGATTGAAAACAGTTTCTTTGAAATATATTTATTGGAGGACGAAATTAATTGATTTATTTAAAGACACATGTTATAGAAATGTTTTAAACCCTTTAGAAACATATCATCCTCGCGTTATATCCTGCTTGAAGCAAAGGTAATTAGAGCCGGCGTAGAAGGAGGGAGTTAGTACCTAGTGCGTGCTCCGTGATTTTAAACCTCATACCCTCTGCATAGCAGTCTGTTGGTATCTCCACTAGGCTAAGGCTGCATAGACACATTTTGATATAGCTAAATTATTAAAAATAAGTATATATAATGCCATTGACTTATCCATGCTTTTGTATCCAAGTCAGTCACATGTATGGCAATTGCACAGGTCTTATAGCACCAGAAGATTCTGTTCAATTTCGTAATCCCTTGCGCGGTACCTGTATAAACTTCGATTACAGGGGTAGGTGTTATGCTAATGCAAATTTTAGTTCTAACAAAGTTACTGTTAAGTAAAAGCTCTTTATATGAAACATTTCTTAATCCCGCTTATCGCTCCGCCACTCTCAGCCCTTGCCCTAAAGGATCATATAACTAATGGAACGGTCAATGATCTGTGTATTAAGAGTAAAGTTTTTGTCTCATCGACGTTACTGAACCATTAACAAAGGATTTTAGTTAAAGTATCGAGTTGCATGTTTGGGAGAACTCATGCGCGTCAAAAGGATTTATACGACTGACGATGATGGAGATATTATTTATATTGATATAATATATTAAGAATTGATACAGCTAGCTACCGTGAAGAAGACTTTTTTTATAAGACCGCTTACTCAGTGAATGAATCCTGTATCGTATTATATGAACATTTTAAGCAGCAAACTGAAGGAACAACGTGGTTCAAAATTACTTATGACAACTGAGCAATTTATGGATCATACGAGAGATACACAGATCACCTAGAAAGATTTATACTGTGTGGGAATTGAAGCCACGACTTCCGTCATTATAAAAGGAAACAGACCAATCGAAACCTAATCATATGGTTATTAAACAACAAAATATGCTACAAAAAAAATTAAACACACTCAATTAATCATCACCAAAAAGAAATTAACACCGTCCACAGTGACAACGATGTCGCTCCACATCGTTGTCACTGTGGGGAGGCGGTCGACAGCCTTGGTCACCATGGCCTATCATGCAGCAGGAGCGCAGGTCGTATTTCACGACATAGCAACCTGAATGACATTCTCCGTCGGGCTCTTGTCACCGCTGGCGTTCCAGCCCAACTTGAACCTCAGGGTTTGGCACGCAACGATGGTAAAAGACCAGATGGAATGTCTCTACTGCCTTGGAAGTTGGGTAGGCCTTTGGTATGGGACGCAACGTGTGTCGATACCCTTGCGCCATCTCATCTTTCTAGCACAGCGGGTTGTGCGGGCGCTGCTGCTGCCACAGCGGAGACTCTGAAACGGCGCAAATATGTAAATCTCGTAGGGGATTATGTATTTGAGCCGTTTGGAGTCGAAACGTTGGGGTCATGGGGTCCAAGTGCTAGATCTCTCTATAGAGAGCTTGCGAAGAGACTTGTCGACGCCTCGCGTGACCAGAAGGCTGGCATGTATCTAGCACAAAAAATGAGCATTGCCATACAGCGTGGCAATGCTGCCAGTCTTCTGGGCACATTCCCAATAGACGGCGATGTGGAGGACTTTCACGATGCCCTTTGAATATGCATTTTCTTATTTATTTGTATTGTACTTTAATATTTTAATTTAATTTTAGTTGTAGTATTTAAGTAGTTATAATTAATTGTGTTATCCTAATATTAATTTATTTTGTTATTTAAATAAATAAATATTCCCTTAACACCGTCCATAAAACATAAAAATCTACCTATGAATTTTTAATTTATCTAATAAAACTACCGAAAAAAGATTCTTAACAAATAAGTTTAGAAAATTAATTGACCAATAAAACAAATTATCATCGAATTCCATATAAGGAAGTTATTCATTTCCTTTGCTAGAAGTCAGTGAATCAATTCAAAACGAATCATCGTAAAATGAGTAGCTTTTAAACTAAACATGTGACTCCAGATGAATTTGCTAAAAGTAATGGTTAAAAGCATATTTTCTCATAGCACAATTAAAGTTCATTAACATTATGAGAAATTATTTTACGGATAGCTTAGTGGTGTAAGCGGTATCTTCTTTTGACGTTGGGATGAGTGTTGTAGGTTCGATCTCTGCAAGTATCAACACTTTACGAGTATGTGGTCAAGTTGTGTCAGTCGATTGGTCTCTGAGTTCCCTCATCATCATCAGCCTTTAACAGTCCACTGCTGGACTAGGTCTCTCCTTTGAAAGGAAGAATTGGCCTACTATACCACGCTGGCCAAACGGGTTGGTATAGGGTTTGTATCAAGTTTTCCTTCTCTTACAGTGCTGTTGTCTGCATAATATGGTCCCTTTGTCGGCTCTTACGACACCCATGGGATGATATGGGGTGGTGACATTTCGTATTCTTAATCCGTCACCACACGGACTGAGTGTCTGAGTTCGCTAAGACACAGGAATATGAAAATTATCGTAGTATCTTACTACTATAGCATTTCGTAGTCCACTGGTAGAAATATGAAATGAAATGAAATATTATTTATTTGCTAGAATATGGTCATATACAAGTTGTTGGGTTTTGTTCATAGTACCTACAACATATTCTACCACCGGACCGGGGGTGCAAAAATTTACTTACAGCTAAATACAATAATTACAATTATTAATCAAGTAATTATTAAAAAAATAATATTACATTTAAATTTACGCCTCTATGCCTCCATGCGTCCCATAATTTGTGTCAAAATAACATTCTGACTCAGTAATTACAAATTAAGAGGAATTAAGGTAAAGTTCTTCATTTTGAATCACAAACAAATAATTTCATCCATTTTATACATAACATAACTTTACGCTTGTTATCCCGGAAGGGATAGGCAGAGGTGTTTTACACACCCACATTTCGCCAGTTATGTTCAGGTCCCAATGTAATAGGGGGTGAGCCTATTGCCATCTACCGAGCACATTATTGAGCGAGCGACATTTTTAATACACACATAGCTTCGAAAAGTCTAAGGTGTGTTTTATGTGTAGGTAAGTAATACAGATTTGTCAGGTCATTCACCGTGCATCTAGTTCATTGCCAGAGCTTTTTACACAAAAAATATCCTCCAAAAATGTACTAAGTTAGATATTCCTAAATAGCATTCCACTGCGTTTTACTTAGTCATTGCTTATTCTAAGTAACCGCCGGAAGTCTTTTATCTACGGGGTTTTACCTATGATGACTTATCGATGCCGGTTTTTTCGATCTGTTAAATGTAACTAGAAAAAGAGTCAAATGTACTAAACAGGTAGTAGAGCCTTGCTGATTTCAGCATGGGCCGGCTCGACCGGGGAAGTACTACCCTCTCACAGAAAATCAACGTAAAGTAACAGTACTTAAACTGTTGCGTTTCGTTCGGTGAGTGAGAGTGCCGGAGGCCATATCCCCTAATCCTTCTCCCTCATCCCACTCCTCATCCTATTCCTTTTCTCATCCCTAAGGGGCGGCAACGCACTTGTGACTCCTGTGGTGTTGCTTGTGTCCATGGGCGGCGGTAACTGCTTACCATCAGGCGATCCGTCTGCTCTTTTGCCGCTTATTACCATAAAAAAAAAGATTATTCCGCCTTATGATAAGCATTGTGGACTTTAACTAGCCAGTTATTACTAAGTGTCCCTAACTGGTAAGCTACAGGTCTACAGTTTTCACACAGCAAGAAAAGAAATTGCTGAATGTTAAAGTTTCAAAATGGTTTCTTGAATGATAAAGCAACAACGTGACTTGGAGTGCGCAAATATGGCTCTTTTCGGTTATCGTTTCGGTATTGTAATTTTTCCGTGTGGTGACGGATTAAGAATACGGAATGTCACCACCCCATATCATCCCATGGGTGTCGTAAGAGCCGACAGAGGGAGCATATTATGCAGAGAACAGCACTGTAAGAGAAGGAAAACTTGATACAAACCCTATACCAACCCGTTTGGCCAGCATGGTAGAGTAGGCCAATTCCTCCTTTCAAAGGAGAGGCCTAGTCCAGCAGTGGACTGTTAAAGGCTGATGATGATGATGATGATTGTAATTTAGGAATCACTTACACCATACATTTGAAAGGTAAGACGTGAGCTGAGGTGAGCTTAATGCTCAGATGTTAGAAATGGAGATGGGCTCAGCGCACATGAGGAAACTAAAGATTCAGTATGATTATGTTGAGCAGGAATATGGACTCGTGAAAGGTAACCATATTTATCAGCAAATAAGATCGTTCATTATAAATGAAATAACATTTAATTTTCAGTTTGTCAGTTATGTTAATCGAACCAAATTTAAAGCTTACGTACAATAATACAAGGATAGTTTAGACTAAATAATTATAGGCAGCGATAGCCTAGTGGAGATACCAACGTACTGCCATGCAGAGGGTTCGAATCCACGGCGCGCACCACTGACTTTTCGGAGTTATGTGGAGAGTTGCGGAGGTCAGACAAGCAGACGCTCCGTGGTAAAGCTAATATTCCGCCAAATCCGGTTAGACTAGTAAGCGGACCCCAGGTTGAGACTGGGATAACGCTAGGAGGATGATGATGAGTTTAGATTAGACTAAATAATTCAATCTAGCAATTTAAAGAATACTGGTACGGTACCTTCAGTACCAAACATATAAAAAAAAAGAAAACATGAACAAGGAAAATGTTTCCTTTTTCTTCATAAAACAAAACCTTGCTTCGTTCATCTTCGCTTCACTAGAATCTAGAACTTCACCTGCACATGAAGCACACATTGCGTTGTGTAGTTTTTAAAGTGTAAATGTAATGATAGCTTATTTCCACACGCTTATCTACACCTTGCTTATGTGAATACTCCTTTACGGTATGCGGTTTTCACGATACCTTCTAAATAGACTGTAGAAAGAGATAGCAAATAATTTGGCGTGTTGCCTTTTCCCTCTAGAAAGAAAGAATACCTAGTAACAATTTGAGGAGCTATCGTTGTTATGTTAATTAACACAAAAGTTTAAATTGCTATGTAATGTTTACAGATATCTGTTATCACAATCATCTGTTTCGGTCACACACTGGCACAAAAATGTCTAACAGATCACTAAAAGATTTTTGATACCTAAGTTTTTCAAGATACCGCTAGCGTAGCAAAAAATAGTGACTCACATCAAAACAAAAAAGGATGCACACCTTGGATGCACAGCTTTTTTCAATTCAGAGCTATTTTTTAGTCTTTCGTTTTAATATTTTACGGCGGCAGCATGCATTTGTCGCTTGTTAAAAAACCTTAGTGGAGGAAATCGTGAAGAAACCTGCATGTCTAAGAGTACTCTATAATGTTCGCGAAAGACATCTGAAGTCCGCCAACCCACACTTGGCCAGCGAGGTGTTACCCTTCCCGTAATGAGAAGAGGTATGTGCCCAGCAGTGGGATAGATTAAACAGGGCTGATGATGATGACAGTATTACATACTGTTTTTTTGTAAGTTTTTTATTTTATTTATAGACTCACGCCTATATCCCCGAAGGGGTAGGCAGAGGTGTAATATTTCGCCACACACATTTCGCCGGGCATTTTTAGGTCCCACGTAATAGGGGGCGAGCCTATTGCCGTACCGAGCACATTACCAGACTCCGTGCTGCTACTGAGAATTTCCTAACGGAAAAACCCAATAACACTTTGCCCGACCTGGGAATCGAACCCGAGACCTCCCAATCCCACGCGCAAATTTATGCCGCGCGACCAACGAGGCAAGTTTTTGTAAGTATGCATAATATTTTAAAATAAATACACTATCAAAAGTCTATACAAAAATGTTTCTGCTCTAGAGGCTCTACTAGCAAAGCACTCATTTACAAGATCTCAAATAAACAGTAATAAATTCATTACGCCAAAACTCAAAAACAAACACGACGTAATGATACGATATAAACAAAAAGTCAACACAGATATGAATGCTATAGGTGTATGGGTAACTGTCAGGTGCGTAGGGTTGGCAACCGTACGCCAAAAATAATATTACAAACAAATGTGCGATGAAGAGACTTTCGCTATAGTCTATAGCTAATTAATTATATCAGGCAGCTCTAGCCTTTTAATATGTCTGTATCATCTTGTGTGGAGACGGATTAAGAATAAACATAATATACAAGATACTAAATAACTAAATACCCCCCTCCTCTTCATTTCAGACATTGGTGTCGTGGCGACTAGAAATAATAACATACGAAACAAACAGCATCTTTGCGAAGAGGCAGAATACTCGACATCAAACCGTATACTAACGCGCCTGGCCAGCGTGGTATAGTAGGCCATAGTCTCCATTTAATCGGGTCACAATTGCTTGCTATTTGGTCTTTAGGAAATTATTCCTAATCCTTTTTTAATTCTCTCGCTCATGATGAAAGCAGCAAATCCTTATACTCAAGCTTTAATATATTGTTACTTGTTAAATAAATAAGGCTTAAGGCTTTGACAGCCCTAGGTGCGTATCTCGCCGACACAGACCTTGAAACCGGTGTGTTATGCAATATTATTATATTGACAGCTACAGCCGCACGCTGCCCCGAGCGAGCTGACAGCCTTAATCGTTCGTGTTGTGTCCGACACTGCGCCGATTTGTTTGAATCTGTTCACTAATATAATTAATAATCATCAGCTTAATTCGCGGAGCGGCTTCTCTTGAGAAAGATTTTAGGTAGTAGTGTAGTAGTTTTTTATAATGTTGGAATTTTTGTGAGCTTTTATCTGAAAGAAAATGCTCCTTTATACCTACATAAAGTTTCTGCAAAGGATATTAGAATATTTTAAAATTATCGACTGAGTGTTGTAATTTTTAAAGTAAGTACTCAATCACAACTACAATCTTCTCTATAATTTATTATTAAACTATATTTTTTTTTAAGTAGATATGTGAATTTTCTTACATTTCCCGGGCGTGAAATGAATTATTCTGTCAAATCTGTAACGAAAAGCTGACGCCAATCTAAGGCAAAAGTCTTGAATGCAACTGGAGTAACTCTGTTGGCGATGATCATCAGTCTTTAACAGTCCCCTGCTGGACTAGGCCTCTCCTTGGCAAGGAGGAATTGGCCTACCATATCACGCTGGCCAAACGGGTTGGTATAGGGTTTGTATCAAGTATTCCTTCTCTTACAGTGGTGTTCTCTGCATAATATGCTCCCTCTGTTGGCTTTTACGACACCCATGGGATAATATGGGGTGGTGAGTGACAATCCGTATTCTTAATCCGTCACCACACGGACGCTGGTGATGACGGTGATTTTGAATGCTTATGACTTGCTGTTTATGCCTTAAATCTCGCTACATTCATGTATATTCCAATACTGATGTTATATAACTTTATATTTTGCACTTTGCAACCCGCTAACCTCAGTAACTACTGCCCAGTTTTTGCGCTAATTACATCTATGACATAACCTTACAACACATCATATTCTATTCAACACACGCCGCAAGTAAGTAGGTTCATCTATTTAATTATACATTAATTTAACTGTATTTGTAATTAATATTCGTGTCGGGCGGGGCGGTATGAATACCCCCTCGTGGTCGTAGTAAATTACATTTAGGGTGTCAATCACTGGTTGAAACGTGCACTGGTGTTTATATGAAAGACAGACACAATCATAGGAAAAAAGATATATTCGTCAGCCCTGCTGGGAACGAGCATCTTCTCATTATGAGAATGGTAAGCATACCACGCCGCTGCACGCTGGCCAAGTTCAGAAAAAAGGAATATACATACATACATTTCTTACAATTATAAATTACATATTAATAAATTACAATTATGCTTGACTATTATTATGTACAGTAAATATATACAAGTGATATAGAAGGTGTAACAGTTGCAGCACCTTACAAAATGTAAATTATGTGTATTATGCAAAACCTGGCGATGAAAAAGAGTGACCGAGAGTTTTATTGCCCGTTCTTTCTCATGGTTCTACGCCCTTGCTTTGCGAACGTGGCAGTTAATGTAAATGCAGAGTCTTTAAGTAATTATTTCATGAATTTATTATTTTGACGTTCATAAGCGTCACATTGTGACCCAAATGAATAAAGGATTTTGACTTTGACTTTGACATGCATACATACATAGTCTCACGCCTATATCCTCGAAGAGGTAGGCAGAGGTGTATTGTTATTGTATGTAGAGGCTACACCCACTTTTCGAAATATTTATTTTAGTGCCACGTAATAGTGGGGAGCCTATTGCCGTACCGGACACATTAGCAGACTCCGTGCTGCTGTACTGAGAATTTCCTAACGGAAAATCCCAATAACACTTTGTCCGACCCGGGAATCGAACCCGAGACTTCCCAATCCAACGCACACATTAATGCCGCAAGACCAACGAGGCAGTTATTTAATACTTTATCATTATTGTCCTAGCGTTATATTCTATATAGTATTCTAGCCAAATTTGAGAGAATTTTAAGCTTTTTCACAGAGCGACTGCCGTCTGACCGCCGCAACCCGATTGCATAGCGAAATGCCAAGGGTTAGAGTATTGTCAGTATATTGGGCACTGACTTCCTATTACAACTGTTAAAGCATAGCGATATTCCATGACTCAGACAGGTGTCAGTAGGTATTTTCAAGAGTACTGTCTTCTCATAACGACTGTCAAAGATCTTCATGACAGCCCTACTTCCAGGTGGTCGTATTATATTACAGTTAAGGTGACAATTATTACTGGAAGTTGATACGTGCATTGACTATTATATGGAGGACTCATAGGAAAAGGGATGTATAGTCCTTATAGGGATTAATAGATAGGGTCACGGCAAGAATACAATAATACATTTAGAGGTGTGAGGGTAGGAATATTTATGTACTTATCTTTCCTAATTAAATCGTATGTAGATATATTCTATTTTATAACATATAATTTATTGCAGGCACCAATATATTAGGATAAGGTTTTCTTTTTGTTTTTCTCTGTGTTTTATGAATTGTATAATGTGCTATCTGTTTTGTCACTTGGGATCACCGAATAAAATAAGGGGTTGATTTGAGGTGTAGCCTCAAATCAACAATAAGCTTGAGTGGTGACCTCGTTTTCACACCGCGTACCTACTGGTACGTTGTCGATATGTTTACAAAGCAATATATAACCTGTGCCATATTATCTTAATATATATAATCTTTGCGTTACTGACTGACTGACAGACACGCTACAGCCGAAACTATTGGGCGCAGGAAGCTGAAAGGCATGTATGTTCCTTGGGGACCGTAGGGGTGCACTAAGAAGAGATTACCCGAAATTCCCACGAGATCGGCCAAAACGGGTAAAATTAAAAAAATTGCAGTCGTAGCTGCTGGCGTCCTCTAGTAATGTATAAAATGTATGTATGTTCTTGAATCTTGTGAAAGTAAATGCTTTTATTCTTCTTCTTCTTCTGTTAATAAATGTAAAATTTGGTTAGAATGGATGTATGGATTTTTGCTTCTCTTGCTTTGCCCGCAAGGGGGTCATAAATCAGGACAAAAAATAGTCCATGTCCCTGCATAATATGCCATGATTTTTTATATACCTATATCTCAAACTAGCCGTTTCCCGCGGTTTCACCCGCGTCCTGAGGGAAGTACTCCGCGTACCCGAAAAACCCAAATATCTTACGGACCCCTATTTTTTCTAAAATAAAATATAGCCTATGTTACTCGCAAATAATGTAGCTTTCTAATGGTGAAAGAATTTTGAAAATCGGTCCAGTAGTTTTTGAGTTTATCCATTACAAACAAACAAACAAAAATACAAATTTTTCCTCTTTATAATTTTTTTATTTTATTTATATAATTAGTGTAGAAAATCGCACAAAATATCTGATAGTTTACATTACATATCTTACAAATTAAATCAAAGTTATCTAAACAAACACATTAATGATAATTTCAATCAATGTTTTATCTTCAGATAGAACCTCAGAACTCCGCCTACTGATAACTTGATTGATACTTCAAACAACACGGAGTTGAGTCTCGGTCGTTGCTTAATGGATTAAAACTGACAGCATCGGACACGCTACTTGTAAGTATTAAACGTGATGTGAAGCAGTATATACAATGGATAGATAGGTATCTATATACTGTTTATGGTAGTTGCGTACCTTAGAGTTTGAATATTCGGAAACGTAGCCGAACAGTTCGAATACCGAATAGTAAAAGACACACCAGCTCATATACCTATGAAAAATTCAATGTAGTTACTAAGTTTTTAAATTGTATAGAATCAAGACGAAGAAAAGAGTGGCCGGAGTTTCTTGCCTGATTCTTCTCACGAGGCTCTACTTTCTGAACAGGCATTTTTTTTCAATGCTCAATTATGTTAAGATGCATTTAAAGTTACTTTTTAATTTTATTTGTATGACCTTCTGACGTGTCCAAAAAAGTTAAACATTTTTATGGAAATAAACATAATTTTAGTTTGAGTTTGAGTGAGTTTGAGTTTAAAAGAAAATTCGTGGCAAACTTCTTATACAGTGATGGAATATTTGTTATTAACGCCCCTTGAGCATTTAGCAATCTCTTTCTTAAAGAACTAATGGCATCAAAATACATGTTACCTCAGTATGAAAGTAAGTGCCATTTACAACTTAACGCAGTTTTGAGTCTCCTATTCATTTATTTTTTATTAATTTCAAAATAAAAAGCGATAGCCTAGTGGAGAGACCGACAGACTGCTACGCAGAGGGTTCGAATCCACGGCACGCACCAATAACTTTTCGAAGATAAGTGCGTATTAAATTGTTAATTATCGCTTGCTTATTGATGAAGGAAAACATCGTAAGGAAACCTGCATGTCTGAGAGTTCTCCATAATGTTCTCGAAAGACATGCGAAGTCTGCCAACTTGCACTTGGCCAGCGTGGTGGTCTATGGCCTTACCCTTCTCATAGTGAGAAGAGGCCCGTGCCCAGCAGTGGGGCAGTATAAAGAGCTGATGATGCGATTAATTTCAGACATGAAAATTAAGCAACCAAATTGAGTTACTGAACCAAAAAAGTTACTTAAATGGTTTTCACCTACAGTAACACATCACAGTCCTAGCGTTAAACCGGTTGCATCGAAAAGTTTCGTCTTGGACACCCAAGGTTCAAGCAGTAGTCTAACCAGATTTAGCAGAATATAAGTTTTCCACTGCCTCCGTGGTCCAGTGGATAGAGTATGCGTCTGGAGGTGCCGGGGACGATTCCCGGGTCGGGCAAAACTATTACTGGGTTTTTCAAAATTCTCAGTAGCAGCACGGAGTCTGGTGATGTGCCCGGTAGCGGCAATAGGCTCGCCACCTATTACGTGAGACCTAAAAATTAATGGCGAAATGTGGGTGTAGTATTACACCTCTACCTACCCCTTCGGGGATAAAGGCGTGAGTCTATAAAAAAAATAGTTTTCCACGGAGCGACTGCCGTCTGAAATCCACAACCTGATGAATGAATGTCACGAAACAAAAGTAGGTGGTATAATTTTCCCGAATGACAATATACAACGAATAGTCAAAGACCACTAAGGGATAGCAATATTCTGTGGCTTAAACTAGATTCACTATACTCATGGGCACTTACTCCCCTTCATTACACTTAAAGAAACTATTCCATCAAACTCGTCCCAATAAAATCCATTAGCAATAAACCCACTAATACAACGGCGTGTCAAACAGAACGAACATTCAATCACTTACGACGTCCGGTGACGGGCGAAGCCGCGGGTCATCGCTAGTACCTACATACGCCGTAGATGGACGTATGGCTTATTGTTTGAACACTCATCGCTGACATGTGAAGTAGGGACGCCACCATTGAAAATTGGAATTATTCGCTGGTTTAAAAAAGAAAGTCACCACTCTATTTCAAGTCATGGGAAAAAGAAAGAGACTAAACAAATAGTATTCGAGAAGATATGGAAAACTCAACATCAAATTCTATTCCAATGATGAAAGACTCGACATTAAAACCCAAACCATCTGGTCAGTAAGGTACAGTACGCCGAATCCTCCTACTAACTCACAATTTTATTATATAGGAAACTGACTGCCTCCGTGGTCCAGTGGATAGCATATGCGACTGCTGATCGGAGGACCCAGTTTCGATTCCCAGGTCAGGCAAGAGTGTTACTGGGATTCTCAGTAGCAGCACGGAGTCTGGTAATGTGCCCGGTAACGGCAATAGGCTCGCCCCCTATTACGTGGGACCTAAAAATTCATGGCGAAATGTGGATGTAAAAAATGTACACCTCTGCCTACCCCTTCGGTGATACAGGCGTGAGTCTATATATAGGAAACTAGGAGAGATCTTTACGTCGATTGAAAAAACAAGTGAGAAACAATAACCAAAATGATTAGAGATCGAGATTAGAAAAACGGAAATGAAATCGAGCTTGTAACTTCATTAACAACCAAATAGCCAATCCAAGTAAGTAATTAAAAACACATGATAATTATTATGACAGTTGACGTTAATGTATCAATGAATTATTACATAAATAGTATGAAAGCTACAACTCTATCATGTTATACGATAAACTTGTTACAAGATTATATTAATCTGCTAATTTCGCTAATGATTTAAATACTTAGACAAGTTGTTAACCTTTTCGATCATGATTATTTTAATTAAGTAACTTAATTATTGATTATAATTTACTACGACCAGTAACTGAATAGGCATCGGTACAGAAATTTTGAGACCAAGAACTAGATTTAACATTTTGATATGAAGGTTTCTCACGCAAATATGTTATATTGTAAATTAATAAGTCGTTGTTATCAACAGCTATGTCTTGCTGGGGACCGGGTCTCTTCTCCCAAGCCATACTCCACTCTGGCTAAATGCACAAACCGACAACGTTGTGCCAAAAGTTAACATTAGTAACTTGTCATCCAAAATTATAAAACTCTTGCATACGACCTACTTCCGCGACTACGACAGTTGCAAGCCGATTCAAACGCCGGAAAACAGACCTGTTATATAGACTTACAAAACATATAGGTATATCAAGTGTCTTGCAATCAAAATTAAACGTATAGATAGATATTTTTGCCACAAACACAAGCATAGTTTCAAGTTTCAACCGAGTCTATTTGTGTACAACCTCTTTAAACAAAACCAGGAGTGACTTTGTAGCGGTCTATTTTTATAGTGGCACCCACAGCGTACCTTGTGGCACCCCTGCTACAGGAAGTCTGTACTTGACATGCTCACCGGACACGACCGACCTACACTACTGCATTGGTGTGCATACTACGCATGCTCCCTGTGACGTCTTAGTGAGCTAAACACTAATTCGAGGCCGCCGTCCAATCGAGGAGGCACACTCTTCGATTCAATAAAGGATTCAATCCAAACAATGGATTCGTATGACTGCTGTGGATGAGGTTTGAAAGAGAATTTAAGGGTCAAGGATTATGAGGAAACGTTGATAATTATAGATGCAATATATGACCACGTATAAGGATATGTGTTGACGAAGTTTGGTGTGATTATAGTGAACGCAATTTGGAGAAAGAGGCATGGCTAGTTTATTACAAAATTAAGGCGTATGATTTAGTTGAGTTTGAGCCGAGAGTTTGAGCCGCTAAGGGAAAGTATTTAGTTCTTATTTGCCATCTCCTCTTTTAAGTTTCTAATCCGTGTAGCTACCTAGCTACGGAATGTCACCACCCCATATCATCCCATGGGTGTCGTAAGAGCCGACAGAGGGAGCATATTATGCAGAGAAAAGCACTGTAAAAGGAGGAAAACTTGATACAAACCCTATACCAACCCGTTTGGCCAGCGTGGTATAGTAGGCCAATTCCTCCTTTCAAAGGAGAGGTCTAGTCTAGCAGTGGACTGTTAAAGGCTGATGTTGAATGAGATATCTAGTGCAAGACAGATGCTTTTATTGATAATTGCTGTTGAATCTATCTATGTAAGTGATTACGAGATTGGATATGTGTATTCCGACTATCGTGCTAAGCTTTTATTACAATTGAATAAAATTGCCAGCACTGGTTGTTTAGCATGACATCATTGAGTTTGATTTGAGTGCATCAATTTGTTACACGTCAGCGGATGTTCTGAGGACTGCACTTGTTACATTGAACCGTTTGAGAACATATGCGTTGCGATGACAGTACAATTTATCATAACGTACTTCTTTATTAATATTCATAACAACATAACATAACTTCACGCCTTAACCCCGAAAGATAGGCAGAGATATATTACACGCCAGTTATGTTTCGGTCCTAATGTAATAGGGGGCGAGCTTATTGCCATCTACCAGGCACATGATTAAGCGAGCGATAATTAATATCTTTAATACACACATAACTTAGAAAAGTCAGACGTGTGCGCCAGGGGTACCTGGGTATCGAACCCGAGACCATCGTCTCGACAGTCTGTTACGTACACCAATGAGCTATCCGTAATGCTTACAAATGTATTAATACATCCGTTTAGTAACAGATCAAGAATACAATTTGTCACGACGCTATTACATTCCGTAGGTATCCCAAAAGGCGACTAAGAATAATAAAAAGCAGCAAATAATATCCTTTTGAAGGTATGGAAAACTAGGCATCAAACCCGAAACCAAAAAGTCTGGCCATAATCGTAGCTTAGGCCAAATCCTACTACTGATTTAGTTTTATTATGACTTAAATTAGAGAAGTTGGTCTCGCGGCATAAATGTGCGCGTGGGATTTGGAGGTCTCGGGTGCGATCCCTGGGTCGGGCAAAGTGTTATTGGGTTTTTCCGTTAGGAAATTCTCAGTAGCAGCACGGAGTCTGGTAATGTGCCCGGTACGGCAATAGGCTCGCCCGCTATTTCGTGGGACTAAAATAAATCTGGCGAAAAGTGGGTGTAGCAATATACCTCTGCCTACCTCTTCGGGGATATAGGCGAGAAACTATGTATGTATGCATGTATTAGAGAAGCCCATGTCCAGCAGTGCACAAAAATGCTTAATGACAATTTAATATACCAACAGTCCCTGCGGATCTGCCTTGCATTTAGATCATGCAAAAGTCCAAAGTATTTTCCTTATAACTAGTAGTCGAAATTGCGTTTATAAACGCCGAAATAAATTACTTAAATGATAAGGAACTTATTGTAACAAAGAAATACCAACATTTGACCCTATTGCAACTAATTGAACACGCAAATGTTCTTGGTTGCAATGTTTAGATGCTTTAAGTAATTACCTAATAGCAGGTTGCCTAATGTAGGTCTATGGCTATAGGTAGAAGAGCTGCATAATATCCAATGACCATTGTTAAAAATATTTAAGAAGAGCATGCATGAGGAATCTGATGAGTGAATGAAGCAAAAGAGATACATATGTCAGGATCGTTGCAAATGGCGTTCCGTAGTCTCTGCCTACCCCTCCGGGAAACAGGCGTGAATCTATGTATGTATGTATTTAAGAATACTTACTTTATTAGGCGTAAATTACTATAACTTAAAGCAGCATTCCCACCACAGGTACGGGCAAAGTAAGTATAATAATAATTAAGTCCTAAGACGGCCTTTTGAATGCGCACTTCCACACTAAAAGACATTATAAATACCTCAATCAACCGGAAACCGTTATAAAACCAACATATTTTCAAACCAGACTTACCAGGAACTTAGCAAAGCATAAACTATATAAAAATCTATTAAACATTTAAATACATAAATGGTAAAACAACGTAGCTGGCATAATGGCGTACCCCAAGGCAGTATTCTCGTGCCATATTAGGCATGTCATGTCGTTTCCTAGCGTGGCATCTAGATGGCAACAAAAGGACAATTTGTCCTTACCAACGAGATTAATTACGAGTTTTTATGGCGCCATATGTTGTGGTGGTCTTTGTTTTGTGAACAGATTGTCGCGACAAGAGAATGTGTAAAAAAATACAGTCGTCGCGAATTAAAACATTAATTTAAACACCTACTGCTTCATTTTGTATGTGATGATTTTGAAATCATTTAGGTTGATTTGATAATAAACGGAAGGACGATTTCGATATTAATCTTCCAATTCTTTTTATCACGGAGATTTCTATTACTTATACTGTTATTAAAATTAAATGACCAGGGCTGGTAATGACGATTTCCAAATAGAATAGCTAGAAGAAGCGTACCATAGTATTAATATTCCCATATCATCAAGCAATCAATAAAAGGATCGATTACCAGCTTATAAACTTAACCATAAATGCATTAACATGTCCCTAGAATCCATTCACACGAGTCTTTGAAATTACCATAAGCCAGTACTCATTCGTATAAGAACAAAGAAACTAAGACTACTCAGTGTTGCCTTATATTACATATGATATATTAGAACCACTTACAATTATCTTATACAGCACAACATGAGGAAATCTGCAACAAGAAAATGGCGTAATTAATGCTTGTCATACAATATTTATTTATAAAGATAAAATACATGGTACAGAAATTATAGAGTCATTATAACTGTATGTAGGGTATGATTAAACAATATTTTCTTAATGGCTGTTTTATATCAAGGCGTTTTTATCTGTAGATGATTTTGTTATTTGTGTAGATAATTAATGTTACGATATTGCCTAGTAGCCATGGTGCAAGCTCTCCTTAGTTTAGGACTAGATGGTGTTGTGTGGTATCATCTTAATATATAAAATCCTTGCGTTACTGACTGACTGACAGACACGCTGCAGCTGAAACTATTAGGCGCAGGAAGCTGAAATTTGGCATGTATGTTCCTTGGGGACCGTAGGGGTGCACTAAGAAGGGATTTCCCGAAATTCCCACGGGATCGGCCAAAACAGATAAATTAAAAAAAAACGTGCAGGCGTAGCTGCTGGCGTCCTCTAGTAATATTATAATTATAATAGCGAGTGCTTTGATATTTGGGATCTCAGGCATCTGAAGAGACATGACTTTACAAACGTTTTCCATTCAGTTGTATATCTTAGTAAACAGTCAAAACAGGAACCCATTGAAATCTACAGAGCAAATGTCATCCAAATCGGTCCAGCTGTTTGAGTTAGGTAACAAGCAGAAGAATTACATATATTAAGGTTATGACGGAATGATAAGGGACTAAAATATTTGTTTAATATATTGTATAGCAAATATACATACACACATCGACAGTAGCTAGCAGCTGGATGACTATTACGCAATATACGGAGAAATAAACTACAATTAGCAAGTAAGTCGACATAAAAATACGACGATTATAAACTAATTCAGTTTTATAGATCCGATACTATTGCGATAACTAACGTAACATAAACACCTTAGCTGCTTACCGAACATGTGTATACAGGGTGATTACAATTATTAAATCATTTATATTATTTTACTGACTGCCTCCGTGGTCCAGTGGATACCGTATGACTGCTGATCGGAGGTCCCGGGTTTGATGCCTGGGTCGGGCAAAATTGTTAATGGGTTTTTCAGAATACTCAGTAGAAGCCCGGAGTCTGGTGATGTGCCCGGTAGTGGCGAGAGGCTCGCCCCCTATTACGTGGGACCTAAAAATTCATGGCGAAATGTGGGTGTAATATTTACACCTCTGCCTAATCCTTCGGGAATACAGGCGTGAGACTATGCATAAAAAATATATATTATGTTAACTAAACTATTATCAGATGATTTAAGATGTACAATATTTTGGAGTATATTTAATTTAACTAATAAATATATTGAAAATCCATAAAACAATGTATTATAGATAAAGCAAATACAGATTCAAAAAAGTCACTTGAAATAAAACTAAGTTTATCATTTGAAAAGGCATTTTATTTCTTAAAAAACATGGCAAACATACACGTAGTCTTTTCATAACATACAGCATAAGGGTGGCATATAAAAATTAGTGGGTGCCTAAGTCATAGAGGGAACTCGCTGTTCAAATTACCTAAATGTTTCTAGATTTAGTGTTTTCGGGACAATTAACGATGTTATCAATATCATCATTGTCCGTGTGGTGACGGATTAAGAATACGAAATGTCACCACCCCATATCATCCCATGGGAGTCGTAAGAGCCGACAGAGGGAGCATATTATGCAGAGAACAACACTGCAAGAGAAGGAAAACTTGCTACAAACCCTATATCAACCCGTTTGGCCAGCGTGGTATAGTAGGCCAATTCCTCCTTTCAAAGGAGAGGCCTAGTCCAGCAGTGACTGTTAAAGGCTGATGATGATGATCAATATCAGTGGGTGTAAAGCACGTGGACGCTTTGTAGCGCCATTTGAATAAAAAAGGTGAAAGGAATTTAAAGAAATCAGGCATTAAACAAAAAGCACCCTGTACATCAAATGGCGGTGAGTTCAAAGAGAGCGGCACCGTGTAGTACCACTTCCAAAGCCATGCCGGTAGCGGCGAATATGTTTCTCAGAGGAAATATGGTCAGATGTGGTGAGATCAGGAAAATAACTATAATACGGTTCCTGTATCACCCGGTAAGGTTTGATGCTTCATAATATGTGATAAGTAGGTAATATACCTATTTATTGAGATTTTGAATCAATCAATCTTTATATGATTAGTGTAAACTTATAATAGAAAGGGTGTGGTAGACTAGCACTGACTAGCACTCTATAACAGAACTAATGCCTTGTTTCCGAAACAGAATTCTGACTTAGAAACCTAAGTCAGAATTCTGTTCCGACGAAAATTACGATGTTTTAATGGTTTTACACCATCTTTTATAAAGCTTTTGATGACATTACAGTATTCCCATAGTATACACATCTAGCAACGTAAAAAAATACCTTATTAAATTGTAATAAATATTAAAACCAAAAAGTATTACAAAATGGTCTTAATTAACATAATATCTATTTCTTTCTTGATCTTTTTTTTAAATGCAGATAATTTAACAAATATTCATGTAAGAAATACACAAGACAGACTTAAAACAAAAAGTTATGGATCACACGGTGTTGTCCCATGTGGGAATCGAACTCACTCTACGCGAGTTTAGATCACTAGACGATCCGTGCTCGTCAATATTACGAGTACAATCACTAATAAGCAATAAGTATGTATCTGGACCACTAAACAGCCTTACGATAAACCTCTCTCAGTGTCAAGATGTCGGCAACATCAATGAGACGACATAGCAGTAGGCGGCAATACATGTCAGTTGTTAGGTAGGTGTGCCTAACAACTATTACATGTGTGAGATGTGAAGTACAATGTGTGTATAAATATCAATAACAGCGCATTTCTTTTCTTAAAATTGAAATTATCTATACTGAATTATAAATTATTCGAATCGTCACTAGATTAATAATTCGTTAATAAACTTTGAGAAAAGCGACGACCACTATAGAAGTGAATAAGACAGATAATCGTGGTGGACTTAAGAGCTTTAACCAATCAACTAAATTTATCATTATCATACAAGTCTGTAATATGCGCTGCCAACAAAAACCTATAGAAAAAACAAAGTAAACCCAGGCGAAACAACAATTCGTGGAACACACGAAAGTGTTACCCCACGTGAGAGTCGAACTCACGACATAAGTCTGAACCATAGACCACAGGTATCTCTTCCAATTACAAAATTACGAAGACGGCAATCGTCGTTTGAAAAATCAAATTTGTAGCAGATCTGGTTAAGTTCGAAAGTGAACCTCGGCCTCCAAGGTCGAAATCAGCACAAAGTCTTAGAAACAACACATGCAGTGAAACACATCTGCTGACCCTCAAAACACAAGCGTTATACTATGAGTCTATGACTCACAATTTTCTATACAAAGTAAGTAACCATTGTAAGTCATTGTAAGTAAAATATCATTAGTCTTCGCATTACTGCGGCTGTCGTTCTGACCCTGAGTTGAGTTTGACCTACTTGGGTACATGTGTTCTCGAGATACACACAACATACGCACATACAGGTTGATTAATGAAGATTCGGTTGTCCGGTTGATTTTGGTTGTGGCTTGCGACACGGTTGTTTTTGGTTGGAGACCGGGATGAAAGATTTGCTATTAATGAGGCTAAGTTAGCAATAGGAGATAAATCTCTTAAGATTCATTTTGCAACTGTTCAAAAACTATATTCTGTCAAATCGGTTTAGGATTTAGAATAGAAAGCAAAGAAGATCCAAAGTCCAATTCTTATGCAACTGGAGTAACGCTAGGATAATACATGCACTAGATCATTCGGAAATTACCGAAACAAGACTCCAAGGTTTTAAAAATTGGTGCTATATATTCAACCACGCCTTGCCCTTCTTCGAAATATAGAATGGAAATTTAAAATGGCTGAATCTGGAAAGCAGTGGCTAGAGTGTATCACGTATTTACAGGTAAGTCGTAAGTTCAACAGGTAATAAAAAAACGTTCAATATATTATTTACACTTACTATTTACCTAAGTATAATACAAGACCAGGAAAAGCAAATACCCAATATGACACATTACAAACTGAACTACCTAATATATTTAGTGTCCTTCCAATTATTTGTCGACGAAATACATTACTGAAGGAAATAAACTCCCAGTTATCACAATTAGAGACATTCGTACAACGCGGAACAACTGCCGACCTTAAAGAGGAACACCGTGAAGGTTGCAGCAGTTTTGCATATCGTGACGAGAAGACAAACTGACAATGTCGTTTAGCGAATAATTATGTTTGTGGGTCGTATTTTTATAAATAGACTTTTATATTTACTTTTACTTTGAATTTTGTGGCTTTAAATAAGAATAGCCGATTTTTGAAAGGTTAAGTAAATATGTGCAGTATTGATTATGTATGTAATTGGGTCCGTTATTTATTTTGTGGTTATATAAGATGGCTTTAGAACTTATCTGTTTGTTATGTCAACACATGATGCAGAGCTAACTAAAATGGAGTACCATTTTTTTAATGAAAAATTAGACGACGCCAGCAGCTACGCCTGCATTTTTTTTAAATTTACCCGTTGTGGCCGATCCTGTGGGAATTTCGGGTAATCCCTTCTTAGTGCACCCCTACGGTCCCCAAGGAACATACATGCCAAATTTCAGCTTCCTGCGTCCAATAGTTTCGGCTGTAGCGTGTCTGTCAGTCAGTCAGTAACGCAAGGATTTTATATATTAAGATAATACATTGACGAAGAGCTAAGGCAAATTCTGCCTTTTCATTTTGCTATGCCCTACGTGGCTTAAAATTATCCCATTTATTATCTGTATATATTATCAAATTCTAGCGTTAATGATCGACTGACAAACAAAGTAGGTTGGGGCAGTAGCCCAAAGAATATATAATTACTAGAGGACGCCAGCAGCTACGCCTGATTTTTTTTAAATTTACCCGTTTTGGCCGATCCCGTGGGAATTTCGGGAAATCCCTTCTTAGTGCACCCCTACGGTCCCCAAGGAACATACATGCCAAATTTCAGCTTCCTGCGCCCAATAGTTTCAGCTGTAGCGTGTCTGTCAGTCAGTCAGTAACGCAAGGATTTTATATATTAAGATTTCATGCCGGATTGCAGCTATTAGTTTTGGCTGTACAACAAAAGATGAAAATTTGCACTGTAGTAAATGTAAAGGTTTTCGTTTATAATCAACTGAGAAATATTGGTCCTGTTATTTATGTATCCACACTTCGTTGACTCAAGTGTATCGAGAAGACACGTGCTGGAAAAAACGTGTATTAATTATTATAAGTTGATCAAACCAGATCTGAGTTCATTATGTTGTTATTGCATATTATTAGATTTTTCTCTGTAGCTATTTTAAGTAACATGCCAATGTAATAGGTGTTATGTATAAGATAAATAGATACGTGATGTTGCTTCTTTGGAAGTAAATTAAATAAAAAAGGCCATTCAGATTTTTATTGATTAAAAATACGAAAGAAGTGTATCGTGTAAGAATGAATGGAGATGTCGGTAAGGGACGCTCAAGTAGGTACCTAAGTAACAAATAGGTGACGTACTGAAAAAGGGCCAAATTAAAAGTACCTATAATCGCATGAATGTCGAGGAAGCGAAAGAGGTGTGCTTAACTGGAGAATTTAGCGTTCCATAGTCTCTGCCTATCCCCATGGGAGACAGGCGTGACGATAGATAGATACACGATATGCTACACAGATTGTAGGTACAGGTCCCAAAATTAATTCCATCGGATATCAATTAGAATCAATATGAATAAGTATTAACGGATTAGCCGTTTGATATGCAATCTTTATCGTCTTATAGGTAAATATTTTGACATACCGTCAACAAAACATTTACGTTTAACTACTTCCTGTCCTCAAAACACCATGGAACACATACCAATGACGATGGTTCTATCTTATCTTGCCACGGCACTCAGTAGGTGTTCCTTTCGTTAAGCTTTTAAACTTCGTTAGATTACTTTGATGCAATAGTGTAATGATCTTAATATATAAAATCCTTACGTTACTGACTGACTGACAGACACGCTACAGCCGAAACTATTGGGCGCAGGAAGCTGAAATTTGGCATGTATGTTCCTTGGGGACCGTAGGGGTGCACTAAGAAGGGATATCCCGAAATTCCCACGGGATCGGCCAAAACGGGAAAATTTTAAAAAAATGCAGGCGTAGCTGCTGGCATCCTCTAGTACTAATATATAAAGCTGACGAGTTTGTTTGTTTGGTTGAACACGCTAATCTCAGGAACACTGGCCCGATTTGAAAAATTCTTTCAGTGTTAGATAGCCCATTTATCGAGGAAGGCTATAGGTTATATAACATTGCGCTATGAGCGACGGGAGCGGAGCAGTAGCCTTAAATATAGCGGGTGTAACCGCGGGCATCCTCTAGTCTTTCTATAAATTTGGATTTGCTTGGCTTACTAATTAGTATGTGTAGAAAAATCTTGCGAGCTTTCAATAACCATGAGGTTTTCATCTAAGATAGATAGAATACATATATAGCTATGTACTTAATTGTACAAATACAGTTTTTTGGTACATATCAGATAATTTCACTTAAATTTACAATCAAACAAGTCGGCGCTGGACCAGTTTGAAAAAAAATCCTTCGGCTCGCTCTAGTCGAGACAATCTAGAAATTGGTTTTGTATACGAGTGTCAATGTGTGTGTAAAGTTGTACTGGAAGCGGCGATGTCTTGCTGAGCGATTCTCGCCCTTATGGTGGTCTAGCGGGAAGTTGTTTAACTGTACATAGCAAGAAATGCACAAGAGTGGCCTTATCACACAGTGCGACTTCTTCAGGAGAGACTGCCCAAGGTAATAACATTTGAAGTACAGTTTTGAAGTTTCCCTCCGGGAAACAGGCGTCAGTCTATGTATGTATGTACAGTTTTGGAGGCAATAGGGACATTAATATAATAATATAATATAATATTTTACCACATACACACAACACCATCTAGTCCCAAGCTAAGCAAAGCCTGTGTTATGGGTACTAGATAATGGATAAACATATATACATAAATACTTTTTGTTGTAAATTGATACATATTATACATAGAAACACCCAGACCAAGACAAACATCCATGTTTAAGCACACAAATGTTTGACTTGAGCGGGAATCGAACCCGCGACCTTCAGCGTGGCAGTCACTTACACTCCCGCTGCTCCAACCGGTCGTCAATATGATAGGTATATTTTTATAATTAGTAAAACCTTTTTCGAGATTGATTTCAGATCAGGCTCGTTATCATTATCATGGTTTTAGCGATAACCTGGTCGCATCGATAATAATCTAAAAACATTTTTATTGCTTTTTATAAGACATCGTATAGGAATATATAAATACTAAAAACTTGATCTTGTTTGCCAAAATCGAATAATAATTAAGAATAATTCTTCGCGCGAGATATATTTCAAATAATAAATAATCTGTTGACCCCGAAGACGTTGCATATTTTTTCTTAGAGCGTAGGGTCGATGACCTGTGCCGGTTATCACGTTATCAAATACCGGTAGTGAGGAAGATAACGATAAAAATGATAATTAGTTTGTATGCTGTACTCAAGCTGTACTAGATAGACTAGGTTAATTTTAGTATAGTGTAAATATTTACGGGGTGATGATGAAAGCTTTTGTTCTTTCAGCTTGCTGCAACTGCGATAAGGAATCAGCTGTTTCATAGATATTGTGATAGTTTAAAGTGTCTTCATCACCAGACTTTTATTATAATCTGTCAAATTGCTGGGCACAGGTTTTTTCTCATTATGGCGCTGATACACTTGAGCATTCACCTGTAATGAACATTCTCGCGAATGTTACAAAACAAATGAGTATGTTATAGCGAGCATTCTCACGAACATTCGGGCGAGCCTTAGAATATAGATAATACATAGAATTCGCGCTACAATGGCGGTTAAACCCAATATATTTACTTCACTTTGACTTATGATTTTAATCTAGGGAAGAATCTTCGTAGTTTGTCACTAATTTTAATTCGACTAGTGATGGCATCGGTATTTATTCTTACTCAGAATAAATACCGATAAAATATCGATAATGTTTACAATAGATCCTTAGATTTGGTTTACTCAGAATTAATTTTATAGAATTTTTATAAACTGTCGATATCGATAAATACTGCCATTATGGGAAGCGGTAATTAGGCCATACTCCATCACATCATCCATGTCCTTGGAGAATATTATGGAGAAATCAGACATGCAGGTTTCCTCATGATGTCTTTATTCACCACTAGCGATCCGCCCCGGCTTCGCACATGCTTATTAGGCATGTATTATACATATAAACCTTCCTCTTGAATCACTCTATCCATTAAAAAACCGTAGTTTTAAAGATTTAAGCATATATAGGGACAGACAGACAGAAGATAGACTTTGTTTTATACTATGTAGTGATTTAGTAAGCGATGGTTACATACTAATTCACAATTAACTTTGTAAAGGCATTGGTGCGCGCCGTGGATATTAACTCGAGACCTTCTACGTAGCCGTCAGTCTCTCCACTGGTCTACCGCTGCTACTGTTATATTTCCTATTGCAGAACAATATAACTAGGAATATAGCTTTTATGGCTGGGTGACCAACGAGCTGACGGCTCACCTGATGGTAAGCGGCAACCGCCTATAGTAGCCATGTAAGAGAAACAGCCGAGCCGCTGCCTACCTTGAGTCGTAAGGTTCTAAGTATTCTAATGCCCAGTTATTTCATTAGCTATAATACTATTCAAACCGGAACATAGTACCGTACATTAATTTGAACGTTACTACATAACATAACTTCACGCCTTTTTCTCCGAAGGAGTAGGCAGAAATGTATTACACACCCACATTGCCAGTTATGTTTCAGTCCCAATGTAATAAGGGGCGACCCTATTTTTGACCTCTATTGCCATCTACCGAGCACATTGTTAAGCGAGCGATAATTATCATTTTAATACATACATAACTTCGAAAAGTCAAAGGTGTATGCCCGTGGTACGTTACTACTTGGTGACAAAATAACTGATACAGCGGTGGCAACTACCGAGACGGCCCCGAGTAAAACCGGGTGCATAAAATATATCAAAACATCGTAAACACGTCAAAAACTATCAAACCTATGTAAATGAGACGAGAACAAAACGATTCAAAAGCGCCTACGCAGTGAAATCAACGACCTACTGGTACACTAAAGTTTTACTTAAAGGGGGCCAGCAGAAAGGGCGTATTGGGAATTATTTACATAAAGTTGATTTAGGAAATAATAACTAGTATGTAATAGAAAGTTTTTACCTGTTTCGTCGGTTTTATTTCCGATTCACCTTGAACTGAGATTATGTCAGTATGTTAACGGGATGGGTCCCGCCGTTTCTGAGAAAAAGGGCCCGTACAGACGAACAAAAAAATACGACTGGTGTATTAGTTATTGGTATTGTTCGGTTTAGGGTTTATTATTTTGTAGGCATAGAAGTTTTATGTAAATATGTAGTTAAACAATTGACGGAAATGTGTGGCGAAGTTTAGACCTCGAAAGATCCGAGGAAGGGCACTCTTTACTGAGTTACAGCTGTTAATCTCATCATGCTCAACAGTTTTTTTATAATTGGGACACCACCACTCGATTGGGCGCTTTTTGTTTATCACCATTTAACAAGCGCTGATATACAATTTAATATTGTAAAACAAGACTCGGAAATGTCAGGAATGCGTATTATCAATTCGAACTCTGTACCGTCTGTGTGGCACATTAATATTCCTTCCGTTGGACCTTAACTGCTAATCTACCCCACTTCAAATACCCCTGCATCATAATAAAGCTTGATTGTTCAGCTTCCTGTTGGAAACTAAGCGCAAATATAGCTGTGTCAACTTACTTTGTCCTACATTGTAATCACTATGTAATGAGCACTTTGTTTGAAACATACAGTAGTTGCTACCGGATATTTGCGCAGGCATTATGGGATTACAGTGTATTGCAAAAAAAGTGATCAATATATTTAGTAATACTTATTTCTACTTCTTTTTCCAGGTCAAGTCAAAATTATTTGTTTAGTTAGGTCAAGATGTTACGTTTATGAACAACAAATTTACAAATTAATTAATTAAAGATAATGTAATGTAATTATATTTCCTATAATGAGATTATATTTACTTCAATATTATTATATATATATATATAATATTATAGGTCTCGGGTTCGATTCCCGGGTCGGGCAAAGTGTTATTGGGTTTTTCCGTTAGGAAATTCTCAGTAGCAGCACGGAGTCTGGTAATGTGCCCGGTACGGCAATAGGCTCGCCCCCTATTACGTGGGACCAAAAAATTCATGGCGAAATGTGAGTGTAATAGAAGACCTCTGCCTACCCCTTCGGGGATACAGGCGTGAGTATTTCCATAAAGTTTTGGAAAGACCTGTCAAATCTCCCAGCGTATTGAAAAAGAGAAAGAAGAGGCCCAGAGCTATCAAACCACTGGCCAAACCAGCAGTTTATAGCTTGCAAGCAAGCCTGATATTAATCTCTGCTTATGCTCATTTATCGAGAAATGCTATAGGCTATATAACATCCCGCTATAAGCCAAGAGTGCAGAGTAAAAGCTCCAAAATAAACCGGGTGTAACCGCGGGGTCGCGCAGAGTTTAATATTCTCTTGTGATACTGGATAAAAAAATGAGGCGTCCACTACCTACCCCAGCAAAATATCTTAATATATAAAATCCTTGCGTTACTGACTGACTGACAGACACGCTACAGCCGAAACTATTGGGCGCAAGAAGCTGAAATTTAGCATGTATGTTCCTTGAGGACCGTAGGGGTGCACTAAGACGGGATTTCCCGAAATTCCCACGGGATCGGGCAAAACGGGTAAATTTAAAAAAATGCAGGCGTAGCTGCTGGCGTCCTCTAGTATATGTATAATATTACATCTGTCTGTCTGTCTATGGAGTTTGATTGTGTGCTAATGCCATTTGTTCTTATGTGTCATGTGTGGGCTGGGGTCGAATGTGTACTTAAATATTAATATTGCACATTAAAACTGTTTGCTTAGCTACTAATGAGGAATTTTTACATTTACATAGGCCAGCGAAAGTTGTTTGCGTGTTTTGTATTAGGCTTGTAAGGAATTTTACTTAGAATATGTGGTTAAGTATATTATTCATTTATTACAGTCAGTTTTTATTTGCGTTTTATGTCATCATCATCGGTCCTGTCTCAACTATCCCACTGCAGGGAACGGGCTTCTTAATACGGGAAGATTAAGGCGTGGTCCACTACGCTTAGATTAACATAACTTCACGCCTTTTATCGCCGAAGGGTTAGGCAGAGGTGGCAGGTATACCATTGCAGGGTTAACAGACTTCACATGTCTTTCGAGAACATTATGGAGAACTCTCAGACATGTAGGTTTCCTCACGATGTTTTCCTTCACCGATAAGCAAGCGATAATTACCAATTTAATAGCACTTAACTTCGAAAAGTCATTGGTGGTGCGTGCCACGGATTCGAACCCGAGACCCTCTGCGTAGCAGTCCGTCGGTCTCTCCACTCGGCTATCGCTGCTTGCTTCGGCTGAGTGTTTGTCAGTTAATCAATAACGGATTCATATTATTTTATTTCTATATTGATGGTAGGTACTTAGGTAGGTGCTAATGTCGATTGAACCCCGTTACATAAACCCATGCAGGTTAAAGTCACAATAAATAGGCCATAACATACCACACACGAATCACGCACGAAGTATTTTCACTTTTGGCAACACTGAATGCTATCAACTTCCTTGATAAAAGATAACACTTCACTATATAAAGACACACACACTTTGTCTGTCCGTCATCAAATTATAATTGTTTAACACACAATGAGTCACTTATTTTGATGGGGTATTAAATTAATTAGTTTAGGCACTATACACACGGAAAACTTGTCGTGGCGGTAACGCGCAACTAACCGTTTTAAGGAATGGCATACAATTTTGGTAATCCCGCAGATAGTTTTAGTTGCTACAAATTGCTATTACAATGAAATATGATGGTGGGATCACGGGGACTACGGTAGTATAACGTATCTGTGTGTGCCTAGGTGCCTATTGCCATAGTAATATGTACTATGTGTATGTCTCCTCCATACTTGTAGGGGAGAATCGTTCGGAGTGTACCGAATGAAACCATTTCGCTGATCATCTACCAATGACTCGTAGTGGCAGACTCGTAATGGAATCTTGGTCAGCATACATTGAAGATCTGGCAGGTATGTTGATATAATTTTCAGCAGTCAATTGGAAGCATGGGCGGGGACTGGCAGCATTGCCTCGTTGAATACCAAAACCCCAAATGACTCAAATACAAAGTAAACTACATATGTAACTCAGCCTAAATATCTCCAACACCAACCATGTCTACAAATCGAGAAATGATTTCTAACAATTATTCTATTAAAATCTACTGAACCCAAAAACCACCAACGACCCAACTCTAACCAGCAACATCCTCACAATTGTCATGAATAATTACTTCTTTGTTTCCACTTTCATAACTATTATCTTTCAAAACAATGGTTACTCAATTACAAATCTAAGTTAACAATTTAAGTGACATTCAGTAGTCACCTACTCTAACTAATGTTATAGAAAGCGACATAATGCTAGGGTGTGTCACAATTCTATTATACTGACGCAGCGTCACACTTAATGCGTTTTTAAATCGCGGGTGAGGACCCGCCCTTACGTAATATAGGGCTGCCCTTCTTCCCTTTTTTTAACATTTGCTTTTTTTGTGTTTGGTGGTATCAGGTGGTATCTTACAAATTGTAAGACTAAATTAAGGTTTATTCTACTTTGTTCACCTGGGAACAAAGTAGACTACTTGGTGTTATCATTTCACCTAGCTGATAATATACAGGGTGTATAAAGACCCTTAACGAAAACTGAAATCCCATGTTGTACCAATCACTACAAACATTTTTTACTTCAGCACCATATCTGGGAAATTACTGGTTCAGGAGATATTGAGGCTCAAAGTTAGTATGGATTTTTTCTAATTAGGTACAAAATCGTTGCATTTACCCCGCCAATATGTTCTTTAGATGCCGTATAATCCCATGGATAAGTAGGTATTTCGATCATTGCACGCGCGCGCTTTTAATTGCGGTTTAAAAAATTTTAACACTTAAAAAAAAAATTGTTTCCCAGGTATTATTTTTGGTTAGTATGACTTGGCATGATGTCCACAACGAGTAGACTTCGGCTTGTTGATGGGTCTTGTGACATGCTGTATATTACCCAGGAGAAAAAATTGACACAAGCAGAGGACTTTGTTAACCTAGGAATTAATTCACCCAGGTGAACTAAGCGACTTTTTTTATTCATCTTGTGGAATTTGATCACTGAAAAGTCTGCAACTTATAATCGAGTTTACTGTTGCGTTTTGCTCGGTAAGTGTGAGTGCCGGACGCCTCATCCTCTATTTCTTTTCCCTCATCCACCTTTCAGTTTTCCCAACCCAAAGGGCGGCAGCGCACTTGTGACTCCTTTGGTATTGCTCTGTGTCCATGAGTGAGGGTAATCAGTTACCATCAGGCGATCCGTTTGCTCGCGTGCCGCCTATTACACGGTTATTAGTAGAGAATAGAAGCAAAAGAAAAGAGTTACCATATTATCCATTGTGCAACCCAAAAGCGAAAGTATGATGTAACTTACGATGACTTAGGTTTTACTAAAAGTCTGACGAGTAGAATGATAAGTAGGTGATAGATATGGTGTTAGGACATCACATAATATATTATTGTGCCTCTGTACCGGTAGTACCCTATGCATATTTAACGAGAAAGGGAAGAAATGATTGAAGGCGAAATTTACTGAATTATTTATAGGTTACTTAACTACGTGTGGCGATTTTTTAGGTATGTGACAATGACATGTCTGACTTGTGTTTTAATGAAAAAGTGGCTGTGAATGAAGTGGTTTTTTTTTTTTGATTGGACGTAGGTATCGGACAATGTTTATATATTGACTGTTTTACCTAATAGTTGCAACTGTTTAATTTAATGATATACTAAGTGCTTTCTTTTTGCGATTCGAGTATTGGCTGCTAAATTAAAAATATGCTTTATCTTGCACGATTGACTGCCAATTATTATAGGCCTCAGTGTAGGCGAGCAAAATAAAATATCACTTGCTCTGAAGCAATTTGCCGCCACTTATTAAACAATCTCAAACTGGTGGATAATATCGAAGAACCTTGATAACCATAAAATATTCGTGGTTATGGATAAAAAATCTTTTTTTAAATTCACTAAATTTCGCTCGTGACACCGCCCACTTGAATCTTTCTCTAGAATCACATTATCTATTTGTGAAAACCATACAAAAATCCGCTCGGTATTTTTTCAGTTTATCGCTTTTATAGAGACAGGAAGTAAAGGGGACTTCATTTTATAAGGGAACTATATTTGTCATCAAGTTGTATCAGCTAATAAATAGATCTATCGCCACGAAATATTTTCGTTCTCAGATAAACAAAAAGTGTTCCCAGGTATGAATTATCAAATTAATGTTAATATAATATGTGTAAAATAAGATATGGATTACCAATAACATTGTAGTGCATTAGATGAAAATAAACTTCGTTCATATAATAATAGTTGTATTACCTAAATATATATATATTTTTTTTGAACTTTATGAAATTTTCTAGTGACATAATATATGATTTATTGGTGATCTCTTTAAATAAGTTTGCTCAAATACTTATTAGGACAAACCTATTATAATACATAAAAAAACATTGTATTTGGTACTAGACCCTACATCACCATGATTTTAGGTGATTTATCGTCCCCCCCGTGGGATCTCCACCTTGTCGTGGTGGGGAGGCTTAGTAACCGTGGATTTGATTTTCTGCCACGGTGAAGCTAAGCGGGATCCCGGGAGGGGACGCTCCACGTGTGCTTGCGTGAGGCCTGTGTAGGATGCGTCCATAGGTGCGGGTGCGGGGGACAGTTCTGTCTGTGCCTCGCAGTCGGGTGCGGTCGCGGGAGGAGAGGCGTGTCGGTGTTGCGTTGCCGCGGGCCCTATCTCCCGCGACCAAATGGGGGCGCACCATCGTTGCGTCGCGGTGGGGCTGCAGAGGAAGAGGAGATGCGGTGTTGCGTTGCCGTCCTCCCTATCCTCTGCGGCCGCTGGGCTGGCTGTTTTGGCGGCGGACCTCAACACCTTCATCCGCCGCCAAGGGGGTTTCGTTCGGGGCCCGCCTGACCATCTGGCGGGCCAATACCCGTCGGGGGGTAGCGAGGAATGCTTCGGTGAAACCCTACCCTCCGACACATGGGTACATGAGGAGCACGGGTTGGTTTTTAGTCAGTAAGAGTCTGACAGTCCCCTTCGTCCTTCCCCCCATGGCGAAGGGACTCCATAAGGATTTTCCAACCCGACACCAAAAAAAAAAAAGGTGATTTATCGTGGAATTGATTTTATATTGTTTGGTGACTACATTTTGGTGACAAATCTACTATTTTGCGGACAAACCCTATTATTTAAGAAACATAAAACTTATTGCCGTGTGGTTGACGGCATAGAATACAAGTGTCACCACCCCCTATCTTCCCGTGGGTGTCGTAAGAGGCGACTAACGGATAACACGATGCAAATACCATCTTTGCGTAGAGACGGAAAACTCGACATCAAACCCTATACGACTGCCTCGCTGGTCTCGCGGCATGAATGTATATGAATGTGCGCGTGGGATCGGGAGGTCCCGGGTTCGATTCCTGGGTCGGGCAGTGTTATTGGGTTTTTCTGTCACGAAATTCTCAGTAGCAGCACGCAGTCTGGAAATGTGCCCGGTACGGCAATAGGCTCGCCCCTTATTACGTGGGACTAAAGTATAGGTATCTGGCGAAAAGTGGGTGTAGAAATACACCTCTGCCTACCCCTTCGGGGATAAAAGGCGTGACGATATGTATGTATGTATGTAAAACTTGTTTTAAATTGGCGATAGCTTAAATGATACCCATTTTATAATATGTATATATATAGATCGATTTATTATTCAAACGGGTAGTAGCCCTTAGCCCCAACAAATTCAAAGTCTACAAATCACTTAGTATCCCACAAACATCCGTCGGCAGCCCTAGCTTTAGGCGTGACGCACACTTCCTGCGGTGAGCGGTACCCCGACACGCTTCCTACAGCGATCGTACTGATACCCGTATACGACTTGTGACGTCAGAACGCCATGTTTGTCTATCTGTACGCCTCAAGGATTTCAGTTACTTTGAGGATCGATAAGGATACTTTAACACTTAGTTTTTTACATGAGTGATAAATGTTACATACGTTTAGGAGCCTATTAATTAAGAGCATAAAAATAATTGGAAAGTATTCACTTGTTAAATAAGCCTTTCAAAATTTTAACGCTCTAGTAAAAAGAATAAGTAGGAAGAATAAAGTTAATATAAATAGCTTAGATTCTTTGCTGGCTAGATAAAAAAAGAGTTTCTATTACAGCATTTACAGCCATGTGACAATATTAGTCAAAAGCCTGCTATTACAAGCTTGCTTATACGAAAAACGTTTACAAAAGCTATAGAGCTTGTAGTTACCTACTTGTTTGAATGCTTTCTATTACCATTAATAATATTCGTTTGTATATTTTCAGTCAAAACTGTCCTTGACATCGTCACTGCATTAAATTTATATAGTTACATCACATATTCCTGCTACAAATATTTTTCCTGTAACACCCATCACATGAAACGTCATTTAACTTGCAGTTTTCCTGTTCCAATTCTAACAGTGAATGACACTGAGAATGTAATTCTGTATAAACAGCTGATGACATTGTGAGAATATTAGACTGTATAAACAGACTAATAGGAATAAAATTCTAATAAATTGGAAACGAGAGCACTATTTCATTGTTTAGTGCGTCACAAGAATATTTATATTTCTTGGTATTAAGCATGCAAATAAACACTTGCTTATTGGTTTAGTGGTAAGTGACCCTGACTGATAGGATGTCAAGGACACCACCGCAATTTAAGTAAGTAGTAGCCCCGAAGTTTGATTATAAGCTTGTCTATAACAAGGGCTCCGAACTACTTTTGCGGAGAGTCTCACACACCTCTTTCGCCACTTCCGAACTCGAACTAAGGCAGCAGTGGAAGACCCGTAATAAAGTTTCAAATTAAGAATAGTTATTAATTATTATAGTTCTCGCTTTGTATATTTCAACAAGAAACTGACTTCAAGTTTGTTCCTCAAACTTAAATGGGAGTAAACAAGAAGTATTATTCTTATAGATAAAAATAAACTTTTCAAAATCAGATATTTAGTAACGGAGTTCTGAGGTAACAAACATAAAAACATAATTGCGAATGAGGAGATCTGAGGTAAAAAAAAAAATTGAATAGAGCATTTATAACATTATTCTCAACAACGATATTCCATTTGTAACAACTTTATAAAAAATACAACCCAATTGAAAATGGGATATACAATGGTAAAGTTATTGTGTAACTGTTTACAGGTCAAGGCTATGACATTCAGAGTAAACCAGAAGTACGAACGGTAAATTGGTCAATAATTACCGCCACGACTCGTTCCAACGGTCGCGGTCGTGACAATGGCATCGCAACTGCTTTTTGTTTTCGTATCTCAATTCGGATAAATTATCGAAATGTCAATATGAACAAGTTTATTAAATTATTTAATTTATTTATGCTTCCTAGGTTGAATAATGATTTATTATGTGAGGCCATGATGACATATTATTTAGTGTTATGATGTTATATAATAAGGTCGAGTGATATTTTCCTTGACGAAAGTAAAGTATTTCGGAGAGGAATTTTCACGAGACTAGTCATTAATAATAGATTATTAATAATTTTATCTTAATATATAAAATCCTTGCGTTACTGACTGACTGACAGACACGCTACAGCCGAAATTATTGGGCGTAGGAAGCTGAAATTTGGCATGTATGTTCCTTGGGGACCGTAGGGGTGCACTAAGAAGGGATTTCCCAAAATTCCCACGGGATCGGCCAAAACGGGTAAATTAAAAAAAAATCAGGCGTAGCTGCTGGCGTCCTTTTCATAAAATTACACAGTACCATATTATCTTAATTCTTATAAACAATCCAGTACAGGCCCTAAAAATAAAGTTGTAACTTAAAAAGATAATCTGTGCTATTCCACATGCATTGCATCTGTGTCATAATAATTATATTGTAGACTAGAGGACGCCAGCAGCTACGCCTGCATTTTTTTTAAATTTACCCGTTTTGGCCGATCCTGCGAGAATTTCGGGAAATCATACATGCTAAATAGTTTTGGCTGTAGCGTGTCTGTCAGTCAGTAACGCAAGGATTTTATAAATTAAGATAGTATTATTATTTGAAATTGTTTTCATTTCGATTCTGCGCCATAAGAATGTTGAAGATTAGATCACTACATTTAATTATTATTGTTGTTCTGTCTTTTTGACCGATCAATTACTGATTAATTGACAGAAGCTGACCAAAACATCAATCAATACAAAAGATTTTTACTGTTTGTCGATATCGCTACAGCAGTACGGAAGATCAGTCGTGACATACAACAAACAGACTTCCTAACACGTCGATAATAGTTATCGCAACAGGTCTCGTATGAGAAAAGTCTGTCACCGGTAGCACGAGTTTAACCCAGCGCTCGTCACGTTCAGCGCTGATGCCTGAGGGAGTAGAGGTCACATATAAACAATTTCACGAAAGCATCGTGAATAGATTAAGTATGACAATTAAAATTCTGCAGAAATACTCTTTACAAAAAAAAACCCGGATGATGTATAATCTATTATACCACTGCTATTTTAATACGAGGCGAGGACTTTTTAATGTATTTATCAGTTGTCAGATTTCCATAGTACAAGCAGATTAGGTAGAGACCTAGTCTGCCTATGCGCACTCACTCTTTATCATTCAAACATAACACATCTGAATATAATCGATTTTAAACTTTCGCGATTTGTATACATCATACAATATTATTTAGCGGGTCTTAGTCGCAATAATGTATTTATTCAACCGGGAGGACGGATACAGACTATCGACCACTTGGAACCCAGTTATCAACAAATGCAAACAACGCCGCAGTAACACAACTCATCAGTGTGTTGACGTCATAAGTGTAGTGTGTCGAAGTACCGACAGTGCGGATAGAACTAAAAATATCAAAAATACAAAACAAGTGAGGGTAGCTGCCGAAACCCGCGCTTCACAAGGACGGCGCTGAGCTGACATCAGTCCCTCCGCGACCACAACCGTTGCAAGCCGGTAGAAACGTAGGAGAATAACAGAAGTATTTATGCCTTCAAATAAATAAATTATCGCGACTAAGACCCGCTAAATAATATTGTATGACATCTGAATATATACCTAGTTTTCCACTTACTATTTCAGTTATTCGGAATTGAAGCCGACTTCATTTTCAATTTTCTTTCAGGATAACTGTATCACGTTTTACCAAAATTTCTCTCCATACTGACTTACATAACCTGTCAAAACAATAAGCGACGCGAAGCAACGTCAACAAAAGACGCTGTACTCAACAATAGTCGGTAGTGGCAGGTGTCAGTACCGCGATTGTGATGGGTTGTCACAGCGCAAACAATTCGACAAGCCTGTTGCGACTGCACATTACTGAAGTTAGGATGTAGATGTAAAGGAAGCTATAGATGAGAGGAGATATCTTTTTGAAAAGATTAGTTTAGTTTGAGGAGATAAAAACTGGTCATGTTTTTAAGCAAGTAGTAGAATCGCGGTTAAAATCATCATCATCTTCAGCTAAGTATATAAACTGACCCACTGAAATATGCAGGCCTCTTTTAAAATAAGAAGAGTAAAGCCATAATCCTCCACGCTCACGAAGTGCGGTTGGGGGTTCACTTGTCCAGTAAGTGGAACATATTACAGCACTAGTTGATCTGTGACTCATCATCTTCTTAGCGTTATCCCAGTTTCAATCTGGGGTCCCCTTTCTAGTCTAACCAGATTTGGCTGAATATTAGCTTTTCCACAGAGCGACTGTCTGACTGACCTCCGCAACCCGAAGGGATAGCGATATTCCATGGTTTAGACTAGCGTCAGTTTATTTAGAAGGTACTGACGCCCTATAACGACTGTCACAGATCTCCATGACAACCGGGACCGACGGCTTAACGTGCTCTCCGAGGCACGGGACAAGCGATAATTAACCATTCAATACGCACATAGCTCCGAAAAGTCATTGGTGCGCGCCGTGGATTTGAACCCGATACCCTCTGCATGGCAGTCTGTTGGTATATCCACTCGGCTATCGCCGCCACTAGTTGATCTGTGACTAACCAACATAAAAAATTGAAGACTCCAGGAAAAAGCGATACTCAGCGGCCGCAGAGGATAGGGAGGACGGCAACGCAACACCGCATCTCCTCTGCCTCTGCGGCCCCACCGCGACGCATCGAATGGTGCGCCACCATTTGGTCGCGGGAGATAGGGCGCGCGGCAACGCAACACCGACACGCCTCTCCTCCCGCGACCGCACCCGACTGCGAGGGACAGACAGAACTGTCCCCCGCACCCGCACCGTTGGACGCATCCTGCGCAGGCCCCGTCAAGCCCACGCGGAGCGTCCCCTCCTGGATCCCTCTTAGCTTCACCGCGGGTTACCAATCCACGGTTACTGAGCCCCCCCACCACGACAAGGTGGAGATCCCACGGGGGGGACACAACCTTCACCTTGGACCACGGGGCTCAACACATAAGATTTAATATGGACTTCAATAAACTGCAAAGGACTTGTTTTTGAACAAACAATTAATGTTATCTAATGCCACTGACCCACTTAAAAAAAAAATATACAATAATAATTATCATTTCGACTATTTTCGTCTTCTGACTCATGATTATAAATAATCGTGGATTATTCATCAAGTTGTAAACAAAGAATCAAAAGTGGATTAGTTGAATTGAAGCGAGTTAGAAATATGTTGAAAGTTTGGTGGGATGCAATAATACAATTAGTAATGATTCTCAGTATTATTTTCACCTAAAAAACAAGGTGATTTCGAAGTAGGTTACGTGGAGTTATAAGTAAAGAATGCTTATCTGATTTGTGTACGTGATATCTCAGTTATATTGGCACTCTAAGCCTGCATCATCGTCCTAGCGTTATCTCGTTTTAGAGCCCGAAGTCCGATTTTTAGCCTAAGCTGTTTTGACAGAGTATTTATTAAATTATCCACAGAGCAACTGCTGTCTGCTCTGTGGATAATTTAATAAATAGGAGGGAGCATATTATGCAGAGCACAGCACTGTAAGAGAAGGAAAACTTGATACAAACCCTATACCAACCCGTTTGGCCAGCGTGGTATAGTAGGCCAATTCCTCCTTTCAAAGGAGAGGCCTAGTCCAGCAGTGGACTGTTAAAGGCTGATGAAGAAGAACTGCTGTCTAACGATATGCCTTGGCCAATGAAATATAACCTTATTAAGTCAAACCTAGTCCAACCTCTCTGGCCTTGGCTTAGACCAGAGACAGTATTTTCAAGAGTACTGACCGCTCATAAAGACTGCCAAAGATCTTCATGTCAGCTGAGACCGACGGCTTAAGGGCGGTTTCAGATCAGTGTTTTATACGCGCGTATAAGCTCGTTTTTGGCAGCGCATGTAGGCACGTATAGGTGCGCCGTTTGGCATACGCGCAACTCGTACGAGCGTTGATGCGACGAGTCGTCAGAATCCATGTTGACACTGAAAAGATGTCACTACTGTTTCCAGCGAACACGCCGAAATATGCCCATTTACGCGAGTCCGGTTTTTCGAAGCGCGTAATGTAGCGCGCCGCGTGTAAGCGCGTACGCTGACACGACCATGTACGCGCAGAAAAATACGCTAATCTGAAACCACCCTAACGTGCTCTCCTAGCGATATTTATCTAATTATTTAATGCGATTACGTTACCAACGCATTAAATAATATTGTTGAAAATTCATTCACATTATTAGCGCGCCATAGCTGTTGCATTTCTAAAATACATTTCATTTAGATACATCATATACCTACGTAGACACCATTTTTATCTCCTTAGCTTAGACCTAATATATAATAAAAATATATTTTTAACTGCATAGTACATCTATCAGTGTAACAGTACCGCAACATAGTATTTAGAATCATAAAGCAATGTTTGTATAGCGTTAGCGATGCGTTAGCGTTACAAAATGCAGCCACTTGTTGTAGACATGAGCAAAGAATAAGAGAACACTTATTAAGCAATACGTACTTATACATGTGACTGAAACTTGTGGTCAACTCGAGTAGTATACTTTAGATCTTCATACAAGGTCATGACTGTATTATGATCTTGCAAAATATGACAGAAACTATTTTACTCAGCTGGCGACTTATTCTCCTTAAGAATCTAGATTAAGAATAATTGTTTGTTATCCTAAAAAATAAACTAAGTAAAGCATTAATGCAACGTATCAATGAATTAAGAGAATTAAAACATATATTCCAATCTTCGTGCGAAAACATAGGCTCAACTCGTTGTTATTCAAGAAAACTATGACATAATATGGTGTAACATACATTCCAATAAAGCAATCAAATTACAACCGAACGAGAGATTAAAACTATAAATTCATTAAACTGCAGTGTTATAAAATGTAACTGTATACATTCACAGAATTATTCCGGAATAAAATTAATCGAAATAGGCGATTTTTATGATTTAAAACAGTCAGAAACAACTACACTTCCGATTATAAAATAAGTAATTAAATCATTTCTATGCAATACTTTCACTTTCCTGAAATATCGCAAAAGTGATGTCAAAAGCTTTCGAACTGATAGTTTAAATTCATGGAACTTTGCATTTTGTGAATAAAAGTCCTCTTTCATGAAGAAGTTAGGAAATTCGTTGACATTCACATCAAAAACGACTGACTCTAATGTATAAGCTGTACTCACCTTTGGAATTTACGCCCTAAGCCTGAGGCCGCTTTTCTTCAGTACAATGTTGCAAATATACTGTTGGTACAAATCTTCTTAATATATAAAATCCTTGCGTTACTGACTGACTGACAGACGCTACAGCCGAAACTATTGGGCGCAGGAAGCTGAAATTTGGCATGTATTTTCCTCGAGGACCGTAGGGGTGCACTAAGAAGGGATTTCCCGAAATTCCCACGGGATCGTTTAAAACGGGTAAATTTAAAAAAAATGCAGGCGTAGCTGATGGCGGCCTCTAGTCTGGTATAAATTACTTAAGTTTACGTGTATATACATAGTAAATGCACAAGGGTCTTATGCAAAGTGCATTTACTTCCATTTAACCTTAGCATAGACAGACTGGCAACGACAACAGTTTACATAGACATCTGAAGTCTCTATCTATCTATCTATATCGTCACGCCTGTCTCCCATTGGGGTAGGCAGAGAGTATGGAACGCCACATGCTTCGGTTCAAACATACCTCTTTCGCTTCCTCGACATTCATTAACCTCATCATGCATGCGCGTCGGTTATGGCTACTTTTAATTTGGCCCTTTTTCAGTACGTCACCTATTTGGTCGGCGTACGTCCGCCTAATACATCTTAAGTAATAAGTATAAACTCGGTAATTCAACATTTATGTAAGTAAGGAAAGATATCCCAGCAATTACATAAACACGATTAATGCACGTAGGTGTACACTTCTGCTAACCCTACAGTCCATCATTGACAATATACAAAATGTATGAAGCCCTCTTAGAAGTGTCATTCTCAAAAGCCGCGCAGTTTAGCGTGAGAACGGGCGCATGTTATGTATTCTTACGCAATACCGTATTACAATAACTATGTAATTATGTAAATTATTGCGAATACAATTGTTTATTAATTTGAGTATCGGCAGATTTGAGAAAGATTTGCCACTATTGTGGCGTTTTGAGTGGCTAAAGGTTGGATACACTGGATTGTAAGGTGATGACTGGAACGTTTGGTTCGGTAGAGGTAAAGTAATTTTTGCTTTTTATTTTTAATTGGGATAAAGTATTTATAAATTATATTACTGTTATTTATCGTTTGCTAAACAGGGAAGGTTAACATCATGAGATCTATAACTATACGGCCGTTTCAGCATACGCGCTTAAAAAAAACCGGACTCGCGTAAACGGGCATATTTCTTCGTGTTCGCTCAAAACGGTAGTAACATCTCATCAGTGTCAACATGGATTCTGACGGCTCGCGCTTATACGATTTAAGAAGCCCGTCAGCGTTCGTACGAGTTGTGCGTGTGCCAAAAGGCTACCCTATACGCGCCTACATGAGCTTCCAAAAACGAGCTTAATACGCGCGTATGAAACGCTAATCTGAAACTTACTCACGATGTTTACCTATGAGATTTTAATAATATTCTTGAATTACGCGCAATCAGACCGTTCCCATTTGGCCAACATGATAGACTACGGTGTAACCCTTCTCATAAAGGCAGGATACATGTCCTCTGCCATGTGATCTGTGTCCTCAGCAGTGGGACAGACTATAAACAAAGCTCATCATATGACGATTGTTTAGTATATATTTGTTTATGCTACCACAATTCTTCATCAGCCTTTAACAGTCTACTGCTGGACTAGGCCTCTCTTTTGAAAGGAGGAATTGGCCTACTATACCACGCTGGCCAAACGGGTTGGTTTGTATCAAGTTTTCCTTCTCTTACAGTGCTGTTCTCTGCATAATATGCTCCCTCTGTCGGCTCTTACGACACCCTGGGATGATATGGGGTGTTGACAATCCGTATTCTTAATCCGTCACCACATGGACGACAATTACTACACGAAAAATATATCTAAGCTTCGACTTTATCAAAGGACGGCTATTATGTAGAGCAGAGATCTCAAACAGTTTTACGAGTCAAATTCTTATATAAATAAAGAAAAAGCTGCTCATCTTGGGTGTTACTGTTTAGTGTGTTGAGAGCATTAAAATTCCAGTGCGTGCGCCTCATCGCCTTGTATTAAGCCATCAGCCGACAGATGAGCGTATATAATCTGGTCGTTAGTTATGGTGGTATGTGGGAGAGCCCCATTTTACGGTGGTATGAGTAGCTCAATTGAACCATGGTGTTAGAGTACCGTATAAGAATATTTTGTTTTAGTATCTTCTTTTTCTACCCTGCCACTGTATTGGCGTGATGTTGTTTTTTTTTGTGTGTGTGTGTGGACTAGTTGTTGGCCGCAGATGGCCTTGACAGCTTTACGCGGACTGTGGGTGAGCTCAGAAAGCTCCCAACCCGTTTACAAGTATACTAGACTTTTGGCCAAGGGAATTAAGAAGGGCTTATCTTTAATGCATAGGTATATCAGAGGTTTATTTGATACGTCTTCTCTTCTTAGTTTTATTCATTAATAGGTTTGCGAAGGTTAGACAGGTAATCACTCTGTGGATAAGCTAATATTCAACTAAATCCGTTTAGACTAATAAGCGAACCCTTGTTATAACTGGGATTACGCTAAGAGGAGGATCATTTCATAAAACTGTAAGTACTGTAGTTCTATCTTCATCTTATCTATGAACAGTAATCCATATGCATAATACTTATGCAATTCAACGTATGCAATGACAAGCCAACAAAAGAACCAGTCGGAACCGTTAAGGCGGTTTGAACTTGAACATACAATCTGACAAGTCAGTCAGTCAGTGACCTTGAAATATCTGTCCTTAGCTTTCTCATTGCACAACTACCCTTATACGGCTAAAGGCATTCACACAGTACAAAGGTTGCCTATATTTAGCTATGGAAGCGATATATAGATAACAATAAGTTCTGATATGGTCATCTAATTGAAGGGTTTCGGTACTTTATAGAATAATGGACGGAAGTGTTGAAATGGTTAGTAATAATCATTGGATGATGAAACGTAATGGTTTATTTAATTGTATGGTCTGTTTATGGTTTGCTTTGTTAGTCCCGTGGTTAGTTGCTATTTCGTGGCGTAGGGCCTGTCTAATATTTTTTGTTCTGAATTCTTTTGGAACAGTGCCAAGCTAAACAATATATTTGGAGGTATATTCCACGTACATGTTTGCCACTATCACGCATAAATCCTTAAAAATGGCGCTTGCAGTACTAAGATATCGATACTCGAAATAAAGGTAGGATGTATGTATTCCAGCAGCGATAGCCAAGTGGAGAGACCGACAGACTGCTACGCAGAGGGTCTCAGGATCGAATCCTCGGCACGCACCAATGACTTTTCAAAGTTAGGTGCGTATTAAATTGTTAATTATCGCTTGCTTAACGGTGAAGGAAAACATCGTGAGGAAACCTGCATGTCTGAGAGTTCTCCATAATGTTCTCGAAAGACATGTGAAGTCTGCCAACCTGCACTTGGCCAGCGTGGTGGACTATGGCCTTATCCTTCTCATAGTGAGAAGAGGTCCGTGCCCAGCAGTGAGACAGTTTAAAGGGCTGATGATGATGTATGTATTCCGAAAGACAATGTCAAACTATTGGTAATGGCCATGAAAGTTTAATTATTACCTAACTCATACCCTTACTCTTACTTCTATTTGCGCTCACCCTTATGCATTGTATCCTGTAACATTTACTCCACACTTGACTGGACTACTTTGGGCCGCCTTGGCCTAAATTCAGTCTGGAGGACATCATCATTCTTCATTATCATTTTAAGCCGACAGCATTTAAAAATATTACTGCAGCACCAAACAGTTACTTTACATTGAATAATACTATAGAAGTACGCTCGCCCTATATTACGCTCGCTTAAACACCTGGCGAAATGTATTGAACACAAACTAAGGGAAGAGGCTCATGTATACGACAATATAACAGGCCTATTGACTCAAACACCTTATGAAACTACTGTTATTGAACCCAAGCATTTACAACACAAACATTCATTCAAACATATTACCGTAAACGACGACCATATGCATTCAAAACATTAGCACGCAATATCTCGTCAAAGCGTTAAATATTCGCTTCACATAACATCGCTTTCAGTGTACCGACATCCTAAATACTATTGTCATTATTAAGTATGCACATAATTTGAAAGACGTTAACGACACTACTATTTAACAAAGAGCTCTGTGAGACATTCAATTTGAAACAGCTACATTCGGTTACACAGGTCAACTTATACTGGACGTAACACCAGTATAAATAGACCTTAAACAAAGTACGAACTCTAGAACATTGCTAACAGTTATGGTAGTTCATGTTATGTTGGTCATATGTGTTTATTATGTAATGATGATTCTTGGGTGTTTATAAACCTAGTCACGACTATCGCGCTAGTACGTCTTCCTGAGTTCGCATGGGTCTGTATATCAATATTGTTTAAGAAATAAAAGACGTTTCCTTATTTAGCAATTTCTCTTATGTCTTAGACGTGGTTGGTGAGAATTTGCATTTTACATACATACATAGTATTAATAGTGTTTGTCGCGCCTATAGTACCTGACTTGCCAAGATCGGCGAAGTTAAGCAACGCTGATCTGGTCACCAATTCGATGGGTGACCATTTGTGCTACATCTGATGCTTCATGCATTTAAAGCCATCGCTCTAAAGTTAAGCAACGAGTGCACAGGTCACCAATTGGATGGATGACGGCTTGTGGTACATCTGAGCGCTACCATGCTTCGTGCACATAAAGCCGTCGCTCTTGAGTTAAGCAAAGTTTTCTCGGGTCACCACTTGGATGGGTGACCACCTCTGTCATTTAAATCAGAGCGCTACCATGCTTCGCGGTCGTAAAGCCATTGCTCTAAAGTTAAGCAACGCCTGTTCAGGTCACCACTTGGGTGGGTGACCATATCTGGCCTTTGTATCAGAACGCTACTGTGCTTCGAGCAAATAAAGCTAAGAAACGCTGGCTAAGGTCAAAACATGGATGGGTGACCACATGTGACATTCTCTGCAGCTGTCTCTCAGTTTTTGTGTCAGGACAGGAAAGGTTCAGCCATTTCGGACGATCGGTTGGCGCAGCGGGAATGTAAGCGACTGCTACGCTGAAGGTCGCGTGTTTGATTCCCGCTGAAGTCAAACATTTGTGTGCATGAACATGGATGTTTGCCTTGGTCTGAGTGTTTCTATGTATAATATGTATGTATTTACAAAAAAAAAGTATATATTCTACCACATTCACACAACACCATCTAGTCCCAAACTAAGCAGAAGCTTGTACTATGGGTACTAGATAATCGATAAACATACTTATATACAAACATACAAAGAAAAAGTATATATATAGTTTTGGACTAGATGGTGATGTGTGTATGTGGTAGAATATTATATTATTATTTCAAAGACTCTTGGACGGTCTGTAAACTTCGGCACCAGAGTTGGCCACAGAAAAAGAAAACATAGGGTTGTTTCAGAACAGTGTAAATATGTACTCAGATGCATTCATGTTAATGTGTGTAATAATACGTGCATCTGTTTTTGTTCTTATTTTCGTGGAAATTGTAAAATAAATATAATTTATTCCGGACGCGTGACTTTATTTACTTAAGGCCTTGCCACACGGCACAATTTTACCACTGATCAAATTTTCAATCGAATTGGCTTTGCCCGTCTACACGACATAATCAAATCACTGATTTTCATTCCGTCCACCCGATTGGTTAAAATCTGGTGGTACCGCCCACCCGATTAACTTGAGTCGGACGACTGGCGTCTACACGTCACGATTTCATCAAGTGATTTAGTCAAGTTGGACGTAAAATTGTGCCGTGTGGCAAGGCCTTTATTTATAATTTGAGGGAAGATATCTGTTTGTAATTTTTGTTTTGTTATGGGTTTGAGAGGAACAGCGCGGTAGTTTTAGTGGGTAGGCCCAGCATTGTTTCAAATAAGTACATAATATGGTTTTAAATTTATTTCTTACCTATTTCAATAAATCCTGTTTACTTGTATTTCTATAATGCCACTCTGTAAACAACACTTTGCTAATACATACAAAAAATATACTAACCCCTTCTTCAACACACTTAATCGTAGACACAGTACAGTCATATTTCACTATATTATATCACATATTCACTAAAACTCACAGATATTCACAAATCACTTAATTAGTAATAAAACCAATAATTTACAATATGGCTCCATTTTCTCGTAAGAACACTAGATCTCCTAATATCCAACGAAGATTTCCTAAGTTGCCTTAAGGAAATGCACAATAATGAGCAATGATGAACTGCTTACAAAGGAGAGCCGACAAAAACTACGGACTACATACGCGTAACATGTCTAATGTAAAAATAATTAGTGTTCAAAATAATGAACAGTTCTTATCAAATTGATGACGCAGTGATAACTGATAACAGATCTCGATGATAACAGACGACCTTCCGTCAACGATAACACTGATTGATAAGCATATTTTTGGATTATTACAGCATTAGGTATGATTTTTGTTAATTAATATATAATTTGGGTTGGGTGCATGGGGTTCCCACCAAGAATTTAGGGTCCCAAGACAACCTCACCTGCAAGTGGTGCACCTGCCGATCAACGGACGAGGCTCTGGCAAACAAAATATCCCGATAAGCGGCAATAGGCTCGCCACCTATTACGTGGGTCCAAAACACTGGCGAAAAGTGGGCGTTTAATATGCCTCTGCCTACCCCTTCGGGGAAACAGGCGTGAGTCTATGTATGTATGTGTGTAATATATAATTATGTTTTGATTTTTCAGTATATTGATGCGAAATGATCTAGAATTACATCATACAGCATCAACAGTCCACTGCTGGACAAAGACCTCGTTTAATTTGTGAGTCATAAGGAAGATTAGGTACAGTCTTCCACCTTGGCCAGATGGGTTGATATAGGTAAAGGTATATTTGCTTCGTGTTGCCTCTTATGATACCCACAGGATGAAATGGGGTAGTTATTTTTTTATAGACTCACGCCTGTATCCCCGAAGGGGTAGGCGGAGGTGTAACATTAGTAACGTTACACCCACATTTCGCCATGAATTTTTAGGTCCCACGTAATAGGGGGCGAGCCTATTGCCGTTACCGGGCACATCACCAGACTCCGTGAGACTAAGAATTCGGAAAAACCCAGTAACACTTTTGACCGACCCGTGAATCGAGCCCGGAATCTCCGATCAGCAGTCGCATACGCTATCCACTGGACCACGGAAATGGGGTAGTGACACTGTGTATTCTTTATCCGTCACTATACGGGCAATAATTATATTTTCTCTTTTACCTAACGACTATAAATGTCCAGGTTACTGTCTGTGGTTTGTAACTTTGTACATACCTATTCGAGAAAAATCAACAGAGATATAGCAGCTAAACATAATCTCTTATTTCCTTCGGTTTGGAAGCTTTTTGCACTAACCCATAGTCCGTCAGTTGTCAAGGCTTTAACGGTCAGTATATATCCAAGTGTATACGGAGCAGGTGCAGGCCTCCCGCAAGGTGGACCGACGATCTGGTTAAGATTGCGGTGCGCTGGATGCGGGCGGCTCTAGATCAGTCTGTGTGGAGAACCTTGGGGGAGGCATATGTCCAGCAGTGGACGTCTCTAGGCTGACATGATGATGATATATCCAAGTGCCCAAGTACTTTTGTCGGACTGTAGTCCACCAGGCACTATCACCTAGCCTAGTCAAAGGCTCAAAGGATGCTCCATGGTTGATGAAATCAGGCGTTACTTGGCAGAACTCCATTGTATACTAATTGACTTGCCTGCACGGTTGGCGTAGTGGTTTAAGCGGCCGCCTCGCCGCTTAACACTGCGCTGAGTGTCGTGGGTTCGATCCCCACATGAGACAACACTTTGTGTGATGCATAAATTGTTGTTTCGAGTCTGGGTGTTCATTGTGTCCGTTAGTTGTATGTTTGTAAAGACCCCCGCGACACAGGATTTAATTCTAGTGCGGGAGTTGTCTTTAAAAAAATAGAAAGAAAGAGGAACCCACCACGCACCTTTGGCGTTGGCCACTATTGACCATCAGCGGCCAAATCTCGGCCCCACACAATGAAAACTATTTTTCTCTCTTCTAGAACATTCCATAATTCTTAGGCGTCACGCAGTCTTGGCCTACGTGATATATTACCAGACCTGTGATACAGTAATAATATCCTTATCGCTACGCAATAGCGGTGAGCGGTGAGTAAGCTGTTTTCAATATTTTCATACACATTTCATACACGTCATCGAAACATTGAACGTAACAAGTTTTTTTTTAGACTCACGCCTGTATCCCCGAAGGGCTAGGCAAAGATGTAATATTACACCCACATATCGCCATGAATTTTTAGGTCCCACGTAATAGAGGGCGAGCCTTTGCCGTACCGGGCACATTACCAGACTCCGTGCTGTTACTGAGAATTTCCTAACGGAAAAACCTAATAACACTTTGCCCGACCCGGGAATCGAACCCGGGACCTCCCAATCCCACGCGCCCATTTATGCCGAGAGACCAACGGGGCAGTCAGATCAGACAAGTGTGACTGGAAAAAGGGATTTCAAATTATGCAAAATTATTTAACCAATCTGAATCGCGTAAGTAAATTAAACTAATAATTAATGAAAGAAAGCCTATGTTACTCCGACGTTTCAGCCATTCGGAAAAATGGATTTTACATTTTTGTGGAAGTCAGGTGATTCTCACCACGGTAAATTTTTAGATAGGTGATCAAGATATATGTTTTGTTTTATTTTGACCAGTGTTACAAGTGGACCATCTAAGTAGTTGTTTCAATATTTAAGTTGGTATGCATTGGTGTCCGATCATTTGACAAAAAACAAATGAATAATTTTCATTTGACAAAAAACATTTGACAAAATTATACTTGATAAATTTATTATTTTACAAACTATTGTTTAATAAACTACTCATTAGACAATATATTTACTATAAAAAAGTTATTATGCAAACTAATAATGTATCTTCTAACTTTTTGTACAATCACCAATTTGGCAAACGAATTATTTAGTCAAACGATTATTTTTAAAATAATTATTTAACATTTAAATTATTTTCTAAGTAACACATTTGCGAAACCTGTATTATGTCAAATGATTGTTTTTAAAGTAATATGTTTTCGAAATGACCTTTTCTCATACGTTTTTTGTCAAACAATAGTAAACCGTATGCATTGCTACGAGTATGACGCTACGTGGAGTGACGATAGGTATACTAAAGTGACTGGCAGCGGCTGGACACGAAAAGCCGGAAATCGGGCTTAGTAGCATGCTCTTAGAGAGGGCTATATCCACCTGTGGACTATGGCAGGCTGGAGGCAGGATGATGATAATATATTTCTTCTGTATTCCTTCTTTCTTTAATTTATTGTCTAAAATGTAAATTCGCACCTATTGACGTCGACGATCTATACTTATTGTAATTGAAAGCAAGCACTAACAGATAAATCGTATCCGATATATCATTAGTCTAATGAACATTGGCAAAGTGCTTTGATATCATCTATCGATCTGGTTCAAACAATGGGTTACTCACGCTTACTTTATGCGTTTGTATACGTGTTAGGTTACTATTAAAGGGTGTACTCTTATGGATGCCATTTTGAATTTTAATATTATACAGCGTTGTTAAGTATAGTGCAAAAATCATAGGGTTGATTTTACTAGTTACTGTTATCATTAATAACTTTTGTTATAGGAACCTAAGTCGCGAAAAGAAATGTTTAAAAGTTTTTGTCGTTGATGTTAAATATTTGTTTCATATAAATATTTGTTTCATATAAAATACGCACACCCAAAATGAAAGGGTTATTGTAAACTCACCACAACGAAAATTCGCCACATTTAAAAATATTGGTTTACTTGCCACAGTGACAAAATAATTCACAACAGGTATAGTAAACTCGTCACAGGTACGTCAAACTTGTTTTGAATGTACCGACAGCAAAACGATATTCGTTCTACATAAGTTTTTAGTAAAAGTAATGTAGTTTCAGAATAAAGAAAAAGAAGAAAACCATTTTATGTAACAATCAGTTTAATTGAAAGTAAAAGGCGTGATCATATAGATAGATCAGTTTAATTGGATAAATCGTAGATTTAAATAGATTTAACTATGTTTTAAAATAGGAATTATTAACGAAAATAACTACAAGCTACAAATCACAGTATTTTTTATTTCGCAATCAAACTTACAACTAAATTGATACATAATACAAAATGTAGAGACGTTTATCTTTAAACTCAGTTTAAATATAAGGTAAACTCTTTATATATACCTATATATATATATATATATATATATATATATATATATATATATATATATATATATATATATATATATATATATATAAAAATATCATAGTATTAGTTAAAAGGTCCGACATTTATTTATTTATTTAAAACTTCATATACACAGAGTACATCGGCGGACTTAATTCCATTGGCATTATCTACCAGTCTACCTTAGAGTGGTGTAGAGAGAGAAGAAGTAGGTGTATTGTATAGTGCGAGGGAGATATACTAGTAATTTAATTATGTCGAACATACCTATAAGTTTAAAATATCTAACTTTGACTAAATTACAAGTCACAGTCAAACTAACAATTATAACGGGACTGAAACCAGGACTGAAATTCGACGGGTATAATGTCTGTTTTGCAAAGGTTTAGCATGTTCGGGGCAGAATAGGAATCAATATATTGCAGCTTTTTTCTTTTACATAATTTAAACATCGCATTTAAACGTTATAGAACAAAGAGTTTTAGAATCTGGGCTGATGGAAGTTGATTCTATGCATTCCGCGATTGAATATGAACGTAAAAAAGTTTATATTTACTGCATGAATGATTGGAAGAATATAGTTAAAAGAGCTCGGTCTAATAGACATAAGAAAAATGCACCCTACGAATTACAGGAGATAAAAAACAACTAAGTAATAGATGTAAAGAAGTTAGCTTCTAATACAAATTTTAATAAGACATTGGCAAAGGATGGAAATAAAGTACAATGGTTGAAAATTAAGTGCCTTAGGTATGAGAAAGAGAACCATAAAATTTAGATATGATCATAGTGGAGATTACTGATATTAAGAAGACAAGAAATAAGTCAAAAAACAGTGTTGTAACTATAGAAAATAAAGAATCAACATTACCAAAGCCTTACACTTCCATGTTACCAAGCCAAGAAGAACGATTTGCTAAACCTTTGCAAAACAGACATTATACCCGTCGAATTTCATGCCTGGTTTCAGTCCCATTATGATTGTTAGTTTGACTGTGATTTGTAATTTAGTCAAAGTTAGATATTTTAAACTTATAGGTATGTCGGACCTGTTAAATAATACTATGATATTTTTTTATATATATAGGTACCTATATATAAAGATTTTACCTTATATTTAAACTGAGTTTAAAGATAAACGTCTCTACATTTTATATTATGTATCAATTTAGTTGTAAGTTTGATTGCGAAATAAAAAATACTGTGATTTGTAGTTTGTAGTTGTTTTCGTTAATAATTCCTATTTTAAAACATAGTTAAATCTTTTTAAATCTAAGATTTATCCAATTAAACTGATCTGTCTATCTATCTATATAATCACGCCTTTTACTTTCAATTAAACTGATTGTTACATAAAATGGTTTTCTTCTTTTTCTTTATTCTGAAACTACATTACTTTTACTAAACACTTATATAGAACGAATATCGTTTTGCTGTCGGTACATTCTAAACAAGTTTGACGTACCTGTGACGAGTTTACTATACCTGTTGTGAATTATTTTGTCACTGTGGCAAGTTAACCAATATTTTTAAATGTGGCGAATTTTCGTTGTGGTGAGTTTACAATAACTCAAATGAAACCCAAGGTAGTCCAGCAGCGCAATTTTAGTGGCATGGATCTTGACAAACTGCGCATCGATGCCTCTAATATAGACTGGCTCCCTCTGTATACCTCCGAGTGTGTCGATAGCAAAGTTCATGAACTTACTACCAATCTCATCAAGTTATATGATGTGCATGCGCCACTCCGTACCATTAAACTGAAGCACCTACCGGCACCTTGGCTAACAGATGACATCAGGAAGATCATGGCCAAAAAATCTGCTGCGAAGGCTAAACTGAAGTACAGATCTACTCCCTCAAACCATGAGAAGTACATAGCAACTAGAAATCTCTGCAACAAGGTGTGTAGGAATGCGCAACGCCAATATATTCATAAGTCCGTTGAAAACGGTGATCCAGCTAAGGTCTGGCAATTTCTTAAAAGTCTGGGAGTTGGTAAAACACGGCATCAATGTATTCCAAACAATGTTAACCTTGATTCTCTTAATTTACATTTCACTACTTCGTCCAAATTTGATGAAAATATTAAAAGTGCCACCTTACAACATCTTTCATCTTTACCAACTCCAGCTTATTCTCCCTTCATCTTCTCGCAATTTACCGCATGTGATGTTAAGAAGAACATACTGGCTGTTACGTCTAATGCAGTCGGCAGTGATAGTATTAGCCGTAAAATGATCCTTCCCATCCTTGACGAAATCCTTCCCGTCTTATGTCACATCTTTAACCATTCCATTAGCCGTGGCATCTTTCCATCCGATTGGAAAGATGCAACAATAATCCCTTTGCCCAAGAAACCTAAGCCCTGTTCCTTCTCAGATTATCGACCCATATCCTTACTTCCCTTCTTGTCGAAAGTCCTAGAACGCTTAGTTCACGCTCAACTCAGTTCCTTCCTACATGAAAATTGTCTCCTAAACACATATCAGTCTGGTTTCCGCCCTGGCCACAGTACTACCACTGCACTGATTCACGTAACTGATGATATTAGGCTTGGCATGGACAGTGGAAATCTAACGGTCCCTTCTTTACTTGATTTTAGTAATGCTTTTAACACCGTGGATTTCCACATCATACTTGGCATCCTACGCTCTCTTAACGTATCTCCATCGGCAATTGACTGGTTTCATAGTTACCTGTTCGGCCGCCGGCAACGTATACGCATCGAAGACTCGTATTCCACTTGGTCTAACACTAATGCCGGTGTGCCACAGGGTGGCGTGCTTTCTCCTCTACTCTTCGCTATATTTATTAATACCATCTCAAACCAATTAATTTCATCCTACCACCTTTACGCAGACGACTTGCAGATCTATACGCAAGCCCCTTTAAATAAGCTGACAGAAGCTTGCAATACTATTAACGCAGACCTGGCCAGAATCTGTGAGTGGACCAAGAAATACGGACTCATAATAAATACCAGAAAAACACAGCTAATTATTATAGGCAGCCCCAAACTGGTCTCAAAAATCAGTTGGTCCGATCTGCCACAAATCTATTTTGATGGACAAAATCTCCTTTTCAGTAAAACAGTGAAAAACTTGGGGATCACTTTGGATGAAAATTTGTCCTGGAAATCTCAAGTGCAAGAGACAAGTCGCAAGCTTTTTGCATCGGCAGGTTCGTTGCGTAGGTTACGCAACTTCCTTCCAACTGCTACTAAAATTGCGCTCGCCCAGTCTTTGCTTCTCCCCATAATTGACTATGCTGATGTCAGCTATCTTGACCCCACAGAGGAGCAGATGGATAAACTTGAGCGTCTCCAAAACTTTTGCATAAGATTTATATTTGGTCTGCGCAAATATGATCACGTTTCAGATTTTCGCAACAAACTCAAGTGGCTCCCAATTCGTCTTCGCAGGAATACTCACATTCTTACATTATTATATGATGTCCTATTTAATCCTTGTACTTCCTCCTATCTCAAAGAACGTTTCAAGTTCCTCCATGACACACACATAAGGTCTTTGAGGTCGTCTGAGGATCTGACTCTGGAGATGCCAAGGCATTCCACAAATTATTTTGATAAATCCTTTTCTGTTCAGGCAGTGCGTCTGTGGAATGCATTGCCATTACAAATTCGAAGAGCAACATCATTGACTATTTTTAAAAATTTGTTATACAAACACTACTTAAATTCTTAACGTATTTAAATTTATTTATGTAGTTTACTTTTTACTCGAGTTCTAGGTATGTATTTCAATGTATCTATCATGTTTGTTATATATGTATATATATATATATATATATATATATATATATATTCATATATAATTTATATTGTATGTATGTATCATGTATATACTTAATCTATGTATGTGAAAGTATTTATATGTGATATGTAAATGTATGTATGTATATTATGTAAATCTTTTTTATTGCGAATTCTACTTATTAACTACACCATCGCCTCATAAAACGCTAACATCATTCCTGTCCATCCAAAGGTTGCCTGGAAGAGATCGCACTTAGCGATAAGGCCGCCGATCCGCTCCGCGTTACATCCGCATTATTTAGGGCTACTGCAACACAAAATTAATTACCTATTCAAATCAGATCAGTCGTTTCTGAGATTACAGAGTTCCACCAAGCAAACAAACAAACTCTTCAGCTCTATTATACATTTACATATATATTACACACTTGCCTGACCTACCAGGGTCCATCATGAAATATATACAATTCTACATACATATTTAAAGCTTTAACACCTAAATAAGACAGATAGTAAAATAACTAAAGAACAGAGAACACTCTATTTAACCAACCATTGCGTTTCACCTAAATTTCCCAACGAAACACCTAAAGCGTCCTTCAAAAGCAGGCCAAGGTTTGCACAAGCAAATATGCCTCGTCCATACTTTAGTAGATCTGTGGTCGAGCAATGAACTTGCTGTACTCAGTAACCAATTGCGCGGATGGTGAAGGGGTTTTAAACCTGCTGTTTCGAGTTTTCGACTGTTGCGGGTTCTACCCTAAAACAGATAAAACTTAATATGATTCAGCAATTTTTGTTTCACGTCTTTATTTTCCTTGTTTTAGTACGTTGTCTATAATTTCTCCGACAACCTAATTATTATAATAATCAAAAAGCAACAAAAAAAAAATCTTGACGTAGATCTTAGTTCTAGATTTGTAGCTTAGAATTATCCCAATCACCATTTCGAACACAATCAACCACATCAGAATCAGTACATTCAAATTCATTTATTTACTTGTGTCACTGAGTAACACGTATGAAAATAAAAAAAATACATTTGTTTAGGAGCTGCGATGTCACAGACGGACACAAAAACAGCCAAACTTATAACACCTCTCTTTTTACTTTGGGTTTAAAAATCGACTGTCTTATCTACACGTTTATAGTTCTGTGTCCGTACATTGAACCCACTACGCTGTGTGACCGAGTGTCTATATCTGTATTTGGACCAGTGGATGTTATGGGCATGCCCGATTAAGTGCTGCAGATTAAAACTTCAATCGTGTATGAATGTTTGGTTGAATTGTGTTTTTTTGTGGTACAAAGTTGGTTTATCTCTGTGGTTACTTGTAAGATGTAATTCTATACGAGAAGGTGATAGGGCCTTTGACATAGAGGTTGTGGGTTCGATACTCATGTAAACTAAAGTAACTAAATATTTGATCTATCCATAGATTTGGCTCATTCATCATCAGCCTGTAACAGTCCACTGCTGGACTAGGCCTCTCCTTAGAAAGGAGGAATTGGCCTACTATACCACGCTGGCCAAACGGGTTGGTATAGGGTTTGTATCAAGTTTTTCTTCTCTTACAGTGTTGTTCTCTGCATAATATACTCCCTCTGTCGGCTCTTACGACACCCATGGGATGATATGGGGTGGTGACATTCCGTATTCCACACGGACGATTTGGCTACTAGTCTAGAGATCTATTAATGGGACCGGCCGTTACTAGTTAACGGTTGGTCCATGTGGTGATGGATAAGGAATACAAAATGTCATTACTCCATTCCGTGAGTGTTGTAGGTAAGGGGCGACTAAGGAAAATACACGAAGTAAACAGTATCTTTGCGAAGAGACTGAAAACTCGACATCAATATATTTTTTATATATAGTCTCACGCTTGTATCCCTAAAGGGGTAGCCACAGAAGTAATATTACACCCATGAATTTTTAGGTCCCACGTAATAGGGGGCGAGCCTATTACCGTTACCGGGCACATCACCAGACTCCGCGCTGCTACTGAGAATTCGAAAAACCCAGTAACACTTTTGCCCGACCCGGGAATCGAACCCGGGACCTCCGATCAGTAGTCGCATACGCTATCCACTGGACCACGGAGGCAGTCTCACTCGAGATCAAACCATATACCTACTCGTCTGGACAGCGTGGTATAGTAGGACAAATCCTTGTTGACTAGCACTGATATTGGGACGCAAATACAAACAAAATAAAAATAGCTTTTATTTACTACCTACTACACAATTAAAACGACTTTTATTTAATCTGTCGCGATTTGTATACATCTTACAAAATTATTTATCGGGTTTTAATAGCGTAAAATGAACTGCCTATGTTTGTGTTTCGGACGTTTCGACCGTCTTGCACCGGTCGTGACCTCCGCGACCACTACCGGTGCAAGACGGTATAAAGATACTATATCATTTTCTTACATACTCCGAAACACTGAAACTGTAAGCTTACACTTAATTTACATGTGAGACGCAAATTAAGAGACGCCTATCTCCAGCAATGGACTACGAAAGGCTGCAGGAAGAGCCGACAAACAAACAAACTTAATTTCCCACTTATAATACTGATATTGTTAATTAAAAATATTTAATTATTATCGCCAATTCGCAAGCTAATTAAGAATATGTTGTAATTAGTGCACATTGCGTCAAAGATGAACACACAGACACACTTTCGTTTGTTATCGAACTGTTACGCAGTTACGCATAACATGCATAACTTATGTACAGTCGCGGTCTGAAAGTGTTTACCACCTTAAGGCTTATAATTGCATGAACACATCAATGACACAAGGACGACGATATTGTACTAGGCAACCAATCTATGATAACATGCGTTGCCTAGCAACTAGTGTCAATAACGATTTATTATTCCACATTTATAATATACGTTCATTAAATTACAAGCGTGATATTTACACTGAAACTAAAATATTTGTAGTCTTCAAATAATGGTATTTTAAACTTGCTATTTACGATTTAGGTATATGTAATTAATAAGTTTATCAAATGACTTTTACATTGACAGATTATAATGAAAGGGATGGCGAAAATACGACATCCTGATTATAAAACCTTTTTGAAAAAAATACAATATTTATATCGTCTAGCGTAAGACTGCCTCGTTGGTCTAGCGGTTTAATATTCATACTCTTTTTGTTTGAATAGATGCCTTACCAATGATTGAAAAGTAATAAGTACTCAGATATAGCATTTTAGACCTTCCTGAACCCAGCATGACAAAGAATGTAATTTGAAAAGTGGTAAACATTTTTAGACCGCGACCGTACATACATGCAAACAGATTCACACGAGTAAGTATCTAAGATACGAACGAAAAGGAGACAAGAACATAATTCTTTCTCATATTAAATAAAATGTCCTATTATAAAAAGAAAGCGAGGCGCGAAAAAATTTCTCCCTTTTTCACGATTGTCTTAGAAAAGAAATGAAAAAAAAATATTCTACTCCTTTTTCATACAGAGACTATGCATATGCACTTAATTAGATTTAGAGGAATTTTGCAAAGAAACTAACTCACTAATTTATTAATAAAAAAAAATATTTCCGTAAACGTTGTTACGGAGATGGTTTTACGAACTTCAATCGGGCACATCTCACACTTTATGGCGTGCAATTTTTTTTTTACAGTTTTTAATTTAATCATTAATTTGCAGACTAAAAGCATTATGTAGTTTGCCACCTAAATACCTAATTGGCTACTTACTTTAATACATACATACATATCATCACGCCTTTTATCCCCGAAGGGGTAGGCAGAGGTGTATTTCTACACCCACTTTTCGCCAGATATTCTTTAGTCCCACGTAATAAGGGGCGAGCCTATTGCCGTACCGGGCACATTTCCAGACTCCGTGCTGCTACTGAGAATTTCGTGACAGAAAAACCCAATAACACTGCCCGACCCAGGAATCGAACCCGGGACCGCCCGATCCCACGCGCACATTTATGCCGCGAGACCAACGAGGCAGTCGTATAGGGTTTGATGTCGAGTTTTCCGCCTCTACGCAAAGATGGTATTTGCATCGTGTTATCCCTTAGTCGCCTCTTACGACACCCACGGGAAGATAGGGGGTGGTGACACTTGTATTCTATGCCGTCAACCACACGGCCAACTTACTTACTTACTTAACTTACTTTAATATGGTCATGAATTTGTATGTACTTACCTATATTTTTTTAATTACTTAATCTTGTTACTGATTCCAATACCTCTTAAAGCCGCAATACCAGACACAATAGAAAATCTATTAAGTCTTCCACTGATCAGTGTATCGGCAGTCGACGAGTTAAAATCAAAATCACGTCTCCTTACAAACTTGATTAAACTGACACAATGTAAGGAAAAGTTCGTCATTTTATCACCTAGTATGCTGGCTAATCACCTTACCCATTCAGTGATCCATACAGCTACATAGATAGAGATAGATACATAGATAGAAAACTTCCGACTAAATATTCAACTAAAACAAACTTACTGAGCAAACATTTGACAAGCCAGAACCAAAATAAGCTCAGTGTTGCCACTTAAACCGTATTGGATTACAAGTTTCAATACAATTCGTCATACATTATGATCCGTATTACTCATACATATTAACTCCACTTTTAGACTAAGAGTATGAACGCAGTGCTAAGTTCAGATGCGTCACTCTCACTTACGAGTACAATATTTTAGCTAAGTGTCACCACGATTTTCAAGCGAATGTGCAAGGAAAAAAGTTGATAGCAAAAGGGAAGAGAAAGTTTTTTTTTATAGTCTCACGCCTGTATCCCCGAAGTGGTAGGCAGAGGTGTAAATATTACACCCACATATCGCCATGAATTTTTAAGTCCCACGTAATAGGGGGCGAGCCTATTGCTGTTACCGGGCACATCAGACAGACTCCCGGCTGCTGCTGCTACTGATTATTCGGAAAAACCCATTAACACTTTTGCCGGACCCGGGAATCGAACCCGGGACCTCCGATCAGCAGTCGCATACGCTATCTACTGGACCACGGAGGCAGTTGTTATTACTTGTAAAAGTTGTAAAATAAACTGTGGTCTGTGAATTTTGCGTCTATAGCAAAAAGTGTTGATGAAGGAATTGTTTTAAAGAAAGGATTTGTTATTGATGGCATTTTAGTGAAGTATTTGTCAGCGTATTATACATAGAGTTATGTCATAAAATTAAATAATCAGTTACTTTTTGTCTCCTTTCAATCAGACCTATTCTTATACATATATAGTTGTACGTTTCTGTAATTCATTACACTCTCATTCCCACCACTGTAACACGTATAGGTATATAGCCAGGTTCAACAGCAGTAACCATGGAAGACTCCCGTAAACTATAATGTACTAGAGGACGCCAGCAGCTACGCCTGCAATTTTTTTAATTTACCCGTTTTGGCCGATCCCGTGGGAATTTCGGGAAATCCCCTCTTAGTGCACCCCTACGGTTCCCAAGGAACATACATGCCAAATTTCAGCTTCCTGCGCCCAATAGTTTCGGCTGTAGCGTGTCTGTCAGTCAGTCAGTATCGCAAGGATTTTATATATTAAGATAAGAACCCGCTACGAATTGGAACACTTGGAAAATAATTCATCCAGTTGCCTTCTTAACTAAACTAGTATTTATATGAAACCTATACTATTAACTTTTGTATTAACTGTCGCATCTGCAAAACCGGTTAAAATAACAATAGTTATACTAACATTGTGCATGTTAGGTCCTCGGTACGTACAGGAATGCATGAGTCAAATTGATTAAGCATGCGGCCAAAGTGGCCTTAATTTTGTAACGCATTTCGCGACAGTTCGCGCTTCCACATGATTTATTCATTTATCTCTACAATTGGTTCCGAATTAATGATTTGATATGGAAGTAATCATTTGATTTGATGGTGCTGCGTTGTGAGGTTTTTCTCATATAATACTTGTCTAGTAATGTTACGTTGCATAGAGAGACATTTTCTGTGTCCGGGCTCTACAATTTTATCAAAATTTCTATTGAATCAAAATGTCTGTTCAGAAGATTTGCGTGGAAGAGTACATCCACAGTTCCTTACAACCTGGATGGTTCTAACAAACTTATCCATTCATAATAATACTGATTGACTGCCTCCGTGGTCCAATGGAGACTGCCTCCGTGGTCCAGTGGATAGCATATGCGACTGCTGATCGGAGGTCCCGGGTTCGATTCCCGGGTCGGGCAAAAAGTGTTACTGGGTTTTTCCGAATTCTCAGTAGCAGCACGGAGTCTGGTGATGTGCCCGGTAACGACAATAGGCTCGCCCCCTATTACGTGGGACCTAAAAAAAACAAAACAAAAAAAAACATGGCGAAATGTAGGTGTAATATTACACCTCTGCCTACCCCTTCGGGGATACAGGCGTGCGTCTGTAAAAAAAAATATATATAATAATAAGACAGACTCGTTTAGTATATTTTCCGTCACCAACTGCAGTTTTTACAGTCCGAAATCGAAATGCAAACGAAGTTGCTAGTCAAATTAATACCGCAATAAGATATTACACCCAACTTTTCCTCTCACCATCAGATAGTGGCGTCCTTGTCTATCCTTAGAACATAATAATTAAATGATTATTGATTTAGTATTAATCAGATAAGATGTACCTGCTGTTTCGTGTCGCAACGGCTGTAAGGATTGACCTTCTAAGGTGCGGTCATCACGACTTAGCAGTGGTGTGAATGTAAGTGAAAGATCAAGTTGTTTTTAAGCAGGAGTGGTAGTAGTAACAATATTTTAATTTTATGGTATTGGTTCACGCCTTTTAATCGCGAAGATACAGATAAACGGTAAAGGAAAATATCACAAGGAACGGCGAAGGCAAAAATCGTGAGGAACGGTGAAGGAAAACATCATGAAGAAACCTGCATGTCTCTATAAAGTTTTTGAAAGCCATTTGAAATCTGTTAACTAACACTTGGCCAGCGTGTTGGACTATAGCTTTATTTTTCTCATAGTTAGATAAGACCTATAGCCAACAGTGGGACAGTTCATATATATAGGGCTGATGATGATTCATACTATTTTTTTTTAATAATAATTGGGTCGGCTCACATCGGCTGTGGTCACGCGAAGGCTTCTTCTTCTTGTGTACTCCTAGTGCAGGGCGTAGTCTTTTCGAAGAAAAATATATTTTTTTATAGACTCACGCCTGTATCCTCGAAGGGGTAGGCAGAGGTGTAAGTATTACACGAACATTTCACCATGAATTTTATAAAAATATATAGGTATGTTAAAAGGAGTTCCAATCACAATAATCGTGATTGAGATATCGGCATTATGGCCAAGGCGTTGTGTTTACTACACTGTCTACTTACACTACAATCCAGCCACAAAAATCACCAGTAATCAAAACCATCTTGTATCATCAGCCTCTTGCGCTGGTCTCATTTCACTGCAACACTTCTCTGTCACCCTTCATCCGATCATAATAATTATGTACACAGGGTGTAAAAAGACCCTTAACGAAAACTGAAATCCCATGTTGTACTAATCACTACGACCATTTTTACTTCGGCACCATACCTGGTAAATTACTGGTTCAGGAGATATTGAGGCTCAAAGTTAGTATGGAACTTTTATAATGAGGTACAAAATCGATGCATTTACCCTGCCAATATGTTCTTTAGATGCCCTTTAACCCCATGGGTAAGTAGGTATTTCGAGCATTGCACGCACGTGCTTTTAATTGCGGTTTAAAAAATGTGTCAACTTAAAAAAAAATCGTTTCCCAGGTATTATTTTTGGTTAGTATGACTTGGTATGATGTCCACAACGAGTAGACTTCGGCTTGGTGATGGGTCTTGTAAAACCCTGTATATAAAATGATTACTGACTGACTGACAGAGAACGCATAGAACGATGTGGCGCAGCTGCGGTATAAAAGTATACATACATACATAGACTCACGCCTGTTTCCCCGAAGGGGTAGGCAGAGGCATATTAAACGCCCACTTTTCGCCAGTGTTTTGATCCCACGTAATAAGTGGCGAGCCTATTGCCGCTTATCGGGATATTTTGTTTGCCAGAGCCTTGTCCGTTGATCGGCAGGTGCACCACTTGCAGGTGAGGTTGGCTTGGGACCATAGTTCTTGGTGGGAACCCTGTGCGGTATAAAAGTATACCTAGCTTTTATTTTTTTTATTATAGACCACAAGTGTCGCATTTCTTTGTAAAAGACCACACGGCGGATGACCAGTCCATCTATAACAAGCACGTGTGTAATCTCGTTACATTTTATGTGTAGTTAACACGCCGCGCTAATTCGTCGGAACGGACGCATTTAGATGCAATGGACACAGCACATATTATGTGCATAGCTGCTGAGTAACTTGTACTACAAAGGTTTAGATTTTATGCTTGGGTACGGTGATTTGCACTAGTTTGGTTGAGTTAATTTTTTTTTTATATACTCATGGTTTTATCCCCGAAAGGGTGGTGGTATCCAGAGGTGTCATATTATACCTACATATCGTCTTATGAATTTTTAGGTACCTACCACGTAATTGAGGCCGAGCGTATTTTATTAAGTTTTATGTTTTTATAAGGTTTTTTACTTAAAAAAAAGCCTTGTTTAATCATGAAAGTTTCTTATTCGGTCCGATCGTCTGGCCGTCGGTCCGTCAGTACGTTTGTGTCTTGGTTTGCCTGTCTGTTTGTTTGTCATCAGACTGTATCTCATTATCGGTAACAGGCAAAGAATAAAGTGACTGAGACAATTAAAAAAAATCGATAACCCATCGAATAACCGAAGGGGAAGTTTTTTAATTACACCTGTTAGGTAAAATTCACAAAATACTCATTTGTGAGATTAAATTAGGTTAATACGTTTTAAAGTTTTATACATAATACTCATTCAGAGTTAGTATTTATACAAAAGTATTTCGTTACTCAAAACATAACAAAAACGTAGTTAGGTAGGTCACAAAACACAATTAACAATTTAAATTTAATTTTATTTTAATGCCCACCAATTTAGGAGATGAAATTCACATATGGACAAACATAAACATGTTTTGGTATGTTTTATGTTCCACACAAAATTTCACTTACCTACTTTAAAAACACTTTTTGTGCAAATATTATTCTAGTACAGTCGTGGGTGTATCCATATTAGTATAGCGTACTAGTTTATGCTTATTACCGCTTGTTAAAATAGAGTTGCTGTTTAAGGGAATTGTCGTGCGTTATGTTAATATGGATACTACCTTATTACTCACATAAATGTTAAACAGATTCAAATATAATAGTCTGATACTCAAAAAAAATAGGACACACGGCGTAGTGGTTTCAGTGGCCGTTTCATAAAACTGCGCCGAGAGTTCTGGGTCCCGAACCCCGTACTACGTGTCCGTTGTTTGTATAATTGGAGAGTACCCCGCAATTCTGGATTTATACGCAAGGCTGAAAAAAAAAGTATTTTCTTGAGATAAATAGGTAGGTATCTATATCTCATCATCAGCATCAATCATCGAGGTTATAACGAGCTATATAGTGTTTGTATCCTTAACAGGCAAACGAAAGAATCTCTGAGTCATCATCAGCCTTTAACAGTCCACTGCTGGACTAGGCCTCTCCTTTGAAAGGAGGAATTGGCCTACTATACCACGCAGGCCAAACGGGTTGGTATAGGGTTTGCATTCCTTCTCTTACAGTGCTTTTCTCTGCATAATATTCTCCCTCTGTCGGCTCTTACGACACCCATGGGATGATATGGGGTGGTGAAATTTCGTATTCTTAATCCGTCACCACACGGACAATAATATCTATCTATCATCAGATTTGTATTAATTATTAAGAGCCGTCAAGTAGATCATTTAATTAATTCGGATAGTTTAAGGAGCTACCCTTAAATAGGGTTATTCACCTAATATATTAGCAGCATATCCATATTAACATAGCCACCCACTTTGTTGTACATATCCAATGTAATACTGTTTATTAAATATGTTTTGTATTACTCTAACTTTATCTTTTATCTAGCCGTGTAATAGTTTTATCTATAAAGAAATTAATATCTACTATTTCATAGAAGATACAATATGAAAGCAGTATTGATTAAGTTTTTAGTAAGTATGTTATTGATTTTATATTTTGTTGACCTACTTTTATAAAACTCGACATAGTTCTTAGTACTAGATGGTAATCGAACCCATGGCCTTCATTTTAGCAAACAGAGCCAGTAACCACTAAAATAGTCCAAGGTCAGATATGTTCCATTGTTCATACAAAAACTACAAACCAATCCCTAACCTTCAACTTCTCAACCAATCTCTACAAACACAGAAATAATCATACCTCCAAACAACAACAAACAATTTACATCCATACATCCAAAAATAGGTGCATGCCTATTTTTATCAAACCGAATCGAACCGGCTACCCGTCCTAGTTATATCACCCATAATATATCAACCGCAGGATATGTCCACTTGAATCAAATAGCGCGGGGATGTCATTCACCTTGCGAACATATGGGTCAGTTTTTGCAATGGTAAAGCTGTGGATACAATAAAGACGAGCGAGTTGAGGTAAGCTAAGCGGTGTGCGAGCCAAACGTCCACAGTACCAGCCTTGTGCTAAACAAAGCTATGAAAATGTAGAGAAACAGTGGTTGCCAATGATTTTACTGACTTTAAAACTCAGAGGAACACTTAAGCTATGAAATATAAACAAAGTTTAAATCCAATTTTGGTTAAATAGCGGGTTATGAGAAAAACCTGGAAGAAACTTATTTTTACTAGTACTTGCATTTCCTTGTAATTTCTTAGCAACAGTAGCTGCATTCTAAACTGCTTGTATGAAATTAAATGTAATGTCTCTTGTTTAAAACGTTTTTAAGTACATACGAAGCGTTGTTTTTTTTATCCTAGCACATAGAAGAAAAAATTTGGCAAGTGCGAGTCGGACTCGCGCACGAAGGGTTCCGTACCATCTTCTATAAAAGAAAATCACGTTCGTTGTATGTATACTTAAATACTTTATAAGTTTCTTCCTGTTTATTAAGATCGAGTAACAAATTGCTTAAAAGTTACGTTTGTTGTATGGGATTATTATTTATTACTTACTTTTTTTAAATTTTATTATTTATTTTGAGGTAATATACAACTACATATTCTGTGAAAATTTAAAGCGTCTACCTGTTACAGTTAGTAATTTTGAGCAAAAAATACGAAAAAAAACATTTTTTTTGTATGGGATCCCCCCTTAATATTTGCATTTGTTTTATTTTTAGTATTTGTTGTTATAGCGGCAACCGAAATACATAATTTATGAAAATTTCAGCTTTCTAGCTACCTATCTTGGTTTATGAGATACAGCCTGGTGACAGACAGACAGACGGACAGACAGACAGACAGACAGACAGACAGCGGAGGCTTAGTAATAGGGTTTCGTTTTTTACCTTTTAGGTACGGAACCCTAAAAAGAAAGAAACCATAACTACTTTTCTTCTGCACTTCACAATAGTTTAAACGAAAAGTTCCTTTCATAGTCTCCCTCAACGTAAAATATACAATTTGTAAATGTATTTTGAAGTTTTGAACTGCAAACCACGGTAATAAAAAACTACCTCGTACATCTTTGCTAGATACTTGTCTTAGCCTTATACGCAATCACTGAGTGTTTGTGTTTACACAGGGTGCGGTCAAACACCTTGGGATTAGAGCTTTTTTGCAATGGGTGTCAAGTGTTAGAAATGAAAGTGATATTTGTTTATTTTTTATTTCTGTTTGTAAGTCAGTGACCTTGTAATAAGAGCATTTTTGTAATGCGAGAAGATGTGGTGAAAATGTGTTTTCTGTTAGGGACAAAAATGTCACAAAAAACAAAGTTACCAATCTGTTTCAGTGTCCCGAGCTTTTCAAAATTTACGCAAATGCGAGAAATGTTGAAAAATATTGGGGTTAAAATTATGTTTATTTGAAAAAAATATGTCCATTTAGCAAATGAGTGTGGTTTAAAGGTTTTCTAACCAATCAGGCATCGGACGATTTCCTGCCTCTTCATAACAACTCACTAAAGACATCCGACCCTTCTCAGTAGATCACAGAGGCGTTGCCGACTACCTTTAGAGGGGATATCAAAAAAATTTAAAAAGAAACAGTGTGGTATGCAATTAATGCAAAACGCGATCTGCCGGGACCCAGTCCCCTGTTGAATTCAATACTTGATATGTCCATAGATTTGGAGAATTAAAATACGTATTTGACTTAAACAAACATAACATAACGTAACTTAACTTTACGCCTTTAATCCTCGAAGGGGTAGGCAGAGGTGTATTACACACCCACACTTCGCCAGTTATGTTTCGGTCCCAACGTAATAGGGGACGAGCGTATTGCCATCTACTGGGCTCATTGTTAAGCGATACAAAATATGACAATTTCAGGCCGTAATCGAACTACTGTCAAAGATAACCTTTCCAATAGATGTAGTTTCACATGTACTATACAGATACATGATATGTATTATTTTAACCTAGTGTAACGTGCAATATGTCAAGTTGGCGAAGGTCACACACTCGCGAATGTTGCTAATATTGTCACTTCTGCCAACTGCAATGCTTATTAGAAAGGTCTGTTTTATTTGTTTAGTATTTACTTAATTATACATGGTGTAGTATACAACACTGTGTGGTCCAGGTTTAGTACCCAAATAGGTAAAATTCGACTACTGTTATATGTAACTAGATGAGCCCGCGGTTACACCCGCGTTATTTAAGGCTACTGCGCCGCTCCCGTGGCTCATAGCGTGATGATGTACAGCCTATAGCCTTCTTCGAGATCTAACACTGAAAGAATTTTTCAAATCGGGCCAGTAGTTCTCAGGAACTACTGGCCCGATTTGAAAAATTCTCGTTAATCTCAGGATTAACGCGTTCAACCAAACAAACAAACAAACAAACTCTTCAGCTTTATATATTAATAGATTAGATTAGATGTCAAAGGAAATACAACAGTCCCACGAGGCTTCATTCGACGTCAATTTTCGTTCGGAACATTTCTACGCACAATTTTTCTTAACTTAATAAGCATAAGAATAAATAATACTTAGTTTACATTAATAAAACTAGTTTAAAATACTATTTGTCAAGACCCTTTTAGGAGTGACATTAAGAGAAACTCCAAATTTTTGTCAGTACCTAACGCCGAGAATTAGTACTTACCTACCCAAAAAAAATTTCAGATGTCGAAAATTTCAGTGTTAAAATGAATGAATGCGTATAAAAATTAAAGTACCTTATTCATACAACTGTTACAAGACTTTAAATAAAATATACTTTAATAAAACCACTCCACTCACCTTTGAAAATCACTTTCCAACACCTGCAACAACAAAAACATTTGTCAATTCAATCTCCTACTATCACCACTTACACTTATAATTTTAATCTAAAAACGTATTATTTTTAAACACTTAATTTAATATTCAACCATATATAAAACACACATTAATAACTTAATCTTTACACAAAACATAACCAATACGTATCAAGTATTTTATCACACAAAATTTTTTTTTTTAATAATTTGTCACACAAATACGCCAAAACTGCTGTAACATTTACGATGCAAGCGCGGTAAACAGTAACTTGACTTGTCCGCAAGTCGCGAGAGACTGTTCAAATATAGGTTATGTCTGTTGCGTCACAGTTTAAACTTCGTCTCGTAACTGTCTAATAAATGCCAATGTCAAATAAACGGCTCCCACTTACGACAATGCAAGGTGTGAATATCTACAAGGTCTTAAATAGAAATTTAGAAATTCACTAGATATTGGCCACAGGTTTGCCTGCCCTAAATTTTATTTTAGTTCAATCAAACTGTCAATCAATATTTTAACCCCTGGAGTAGGGCTGTCATCACCAAAATTGCCGACAGCGGATAAGCACACCAAAAATTGCGGACAATTGGGCGAAATACGGTTTTTTCCCCCGGACTTCACTGAAAAAGTATCCACCATTTATCGCTCATCTATAAAAAAATGGATTTCCCCTGACCACAAAAGTGTCCGGGTCACATCCGGACAGTTTAAAAAACCCCGGCCGGACGGGCTCCGGACGCCCTCCAAACAAGAAAAAATCTGGGTAAATTCGGACGGATGGCAACCCTATCCTGGAGGAAGGTTTATTAAAAAGTCCATTCTACGTGGTTACCTGCCTACATCACAAAAATAATCCTCTATGCAAATATTATCACAGAGCTCAGCTGTTCATCGCAGAGATGGCATGTGAGTCAGGGCGCTTATGATATTATTGATATTGGTGTTAAATCGTCTTTCGGAATATGTACCACGTACCGTTCGTTCAGTGTCCGATATGTTCAGTAGTTTTGATATATCAGAATAGCCTGTTTGATATAACTTATTTAAAACTATCCTTATACATGACTAGATATACCCTTCAGATATGTTCAGTCGAACAACTTCCCGCTCGACCACCATAAGGGCGAGAATCGCTCAGCAAGAGATCGTCGCTTCCAGTGCTACTTTACACACACATTGACACTCGTATATATAACCAGTTTCTAGTGTGCCTCGACTCTATGAGCCAGCCAAGGGATTTTTTTTCAAACTTGTCCACCGCCGACTTGTTTGATTGTACATATGTGATACTGATACATATTTCCTTCAGCGTCCTGTTACGCTCATAGTGTGACTTATCTTGCCGTTCGTAACAGATCGGCAAGGTTAAGCAACGCTTGCACAGGTCGTCACTTGGATGGGTGACCGCTGCGCAGCGCACTGGCAGAAACATTAGAGCACTACCTTGCTACGGAGGGCAGGTAAAGTTAGGTGAAAAAGGAAAATAAAGAAGCATTTTCTTTTTAATCGGTTCATGTCATAACAATTTATAGCGTTTAAAACAGCTTCCTTAATATTAAGCGTGTCAACTGCAAAACATATTTTCGGATCTATTTGTTAGTTCCTGAGATTAACGAGTTCAAACAAACAAATACGTCAGCGGGATTAAGTCTCTAAACCAAAATGTATCACTCGCCAGGATGTTATGTTTTTGTACGCCAGGTTTTATTTTGTTAATCCTTATACCATTTAAGGGTTACAGACGAACCATATTCAAATTACTTCCGATGTTATCCGTCATATTCGTGCATCAAAACATGTTTTGCAGAACATCAATGTATCTTATTAGAAGGTCTTTGTACTTATTCTGATGTTGGCCTATTGATTTGGCAAATACTCATGTGTAATACCGAAATGACAAGCAATTTTTTTTTATTTAAACGGGTTAAATTGTATGATTTTCCATGTGGTGACGGATTAAGAATACGGATTGTCACCGGGGTGGTCATCATCCCATGGGTGTCGTAAGAGCCGACAGAGGGAGCATGTTATGCAGAGAACAGCACTGTAAGAGAAGGAAATTTGATACAAACCCTATACCAACCCGTTTGGCCAGCGTGGTATAGCAGGTCAATTCCTCCATTCAAAGGAGAGGCCTAGTCCAGTAGTGGACTGTTAAAGGCTGATGATGAAATTGGTTGATGTATTCAAATCGCGAAAGTTTAAAATCGAATATTTTTTTAGTCATCCAATGGACAACAGTATACTAATGGTAAGAAAGAGTTCAATATTGTCGACCTCTTTTCCTATTGCAATAGTTGGGGTGGTTTATCCGAAGGTGCGTTGTTTGTAGGTTCATGGATAATGGAGTTTCGCCAAGTAACACCTAATTTAACTATATTGCCTATTACCTGCAGCATATCAAATATCTAGTAAGATTTAATATGATGTCGATGTACATTTATTTTATTCTTGTAACACTTTTTGAAATAAATTATTTTTGTATAGGTATTTCCACAAAAACCGTTAAAGAGAAGGAAACTTGATACAAACCCTATACCATCCCGTTTGGCCAGCGTGGTATATATAGTAAGCCAATTCCTTCTTTCAAAGGAGAGGCCTAGTCCAGTAGTGGACTGTTAAAGGCTGATGATGAAATTGTATGATGTATTCAAATCGCAAAAGTTTAAAATCGAATATTTTTTTAGTCATCCAATGGACAACAGTATACTAATGGAAAGAACGAGTTCAATATTGTCGACCTCTTTTCCTATTGCAATAGTTGGGGTGGTTTATCCGAAGGTGCGTTGTTTGTAGGTTCATGGATAATGGAGTTTCGCCAAGTAACACCTAATTCAACTTTATTGCCTATTACCTGCAGCATATCAAATATCTAGTAAGATTTGATATGATGTCGATGTACATTTATTTTATTCTTGAAAACACTTTTTGAAATAAATTCTTTTTGTAAAGTTATTTCCTCAAAAGCCGTTTAGTAAGATAAGCCCTAAATACTCGCAAACTATGAGACTGTACATTATTATATTCACTACAAATCGTTTCCGTGACTAATACTATCACGTCAAGACTTTATGCCTTGCATGTTAAAGTGTAGTTAGGGTTCGTCAAAATTACGACAGGTAGGCGATTATAGCTTAAAATCAAATACTTGTAATAAATTTGAGTACTTTGCTTTGAATCATTGCCAAATTACTACTAGACGCTGTAAAGAAGGGATTTCTTAAAAGGCAGTGGTACCTTACCAGTCCTAAATAAGTTTAATGATTAATAAACTTGCAAGTTCATTAAATAGCAATTTCATATATTACTCCGTACTCTAAACTTCATCAAATTTGGTTCGGTGGTTATCCACACTGAACATTTTTAAGAACAGACTCGACAATATCTCCAAGTCTCAAATCACACACGCATCAGCTTAACAGCTGCTAGTGTTGTTCAAATATAATAATATTTTAAGCGTAAAACACAAACAAACAAAGCAACTTTCGGTTTTTACCATATCAATACTGCTACTGGATTTAACGAAGCTTTTTTCGCTTCACAAGTCATTGGAAACTATTCACATAGAAACATCACAACAATTTTAGGCAACTAAACTAAAAAACATGGGTACATGGAGAGGATGTATGACGAAAGACTGACACAGAACATATATAAGGCAAGTCCGCATGGGACAGGACGAAGGGGAAGATCTAGGCGGACGTTCTCTGACCAGATTGGAGACATCCTAAAAAAAGGACAGGTCAGAGGTACCCTAAACAGAAGAGCATGCATGAGAAACTTGATGGGAGTGAATGAAGCAAGAGAGGTATGTCTGGATCGTTGCAAATGGCGTTCCGTAGTCTCTGCCTACCCCTCCGGGAAACATGCGTGAGTCTATGTATGTATGTAACTAAAAAATCGCAATACCAACTAATCGATAGCGATAACGATGTCCGCAGTTTAGAGAATTATCCAATTGACGTACAGACAGACACTCACATAAATCTCAATGACATTGATGGCTATAGGGCAGGCCCTGAGGCCCTTATATTGATGGGTAATAGGACCCTTTCTCGGACATGGGAACTAAATTAATAGAATAAATACACATGGTCCCACTTGCCGGATGATTTGTCACTTATACTGACCAATGACCTCTTGTGGGTAAATATAGAATGTAAACATGATTGTGTTGGTTCGGTGGTAGAAGTGGTTTTGATGTGGCTGATTGTGAAGTGCCGAATTCGAGATCGGATCAGACCTGTTTCGTATTGTAATTTTCTTTGACGCCTCTTTGGTCCAGTGGATAGGGTATTCTTCTGCCGGATCAGGAGGTCCCGGGTCGGGATCAACCGATACTGGTCTTTTTCCTAATTTTTACGATCTAATTTGGACAGTAAAAATAAAGAAACTAACTCTGGTAAATGGACAGCAATATTCTGCTTATTGCCTTAACTTGATCACCTTTCAGTCATCATGTCAAAAATATGTCCGTGGGTTGACGGCATAGAATACAAGTGTCACCACCCCCTATCTTCCCGTGGGTGTCGTAAAAGGCGACTAAGGGATAACACGATGCAAATACCATCTTTGCGTAGAGACGGAAAACTCGACATCAAACCCTATACGACTGCCTCGTTGGTCTCGCGGCATAAATGTGCGCGTGGGACCGGGAGGTCCCGGGTTCGATTCCTGGGTCGGGCAGTGTTATTGGGTTTCTCTGTCACGAAATTCTCAGTAGCAGCACGGAGTCTGGAAATGTGCCCGGTACGGCAATAGGCTCGCCCCTTATTACGTGGGACTAAAGTATATCTGGCGAAAAGTGGGTGTAGAAATACACCTCTGCCTACCTCTTCGGGGTTATAGGCGTGAGACTATGTATGTATGTATGTTTGTCAAAAATATACTCGTAGTATTTTCAAGCCAGTCATCTTATTTACACCTGTAACAATTAAAAGGACCATACGATATTCAGCGATAAACAAAAATTTCGCTGTCTTCTATTATACCAATAATAGTTCTCACTTCACCACAGTCCAACAAGCTACCGGTAAGAATTTCCATGAAGAATGTTACTCAAAAATAAACCGTCGACCATAGCCACATCACTCAGGAAGTCATCAAGTGATCCGTAATATGGGACACGAAAATATACAGACATTCCACTGCACACACTAACTATGAGATATTCACATCCCAACGCAAATGAACTATAACCACTTCTTAAAACAGTTGTTTACCAAACAAATTAATCAAGAATGTAAACAATCAATTCAAAAATGCAAAAGTATTCCAGAATGTAAACATAAGTATTCAAAAATGTAAACAATTCGTTTTGAATGCCGAATCGGCGCCGGCGCATGACAGGTGCGCTAACGAACACCTCCGAAGTTAGCCGAACGGTAGCCGAAGGGTTTTATTTTTTTACTTTTTTCGTTCCCGATATAACGCGCCACCCATTCAGGGATCGTGGCACTTTGCTCCCGGACATTTTTTGTTTTTTTGAATATTTGCTCTTAGGTGTTGGCAAATACATGTGGAATGCACTACTTATGACTTTTTTATGTTTTCTACGAAATTTACTTATTTATAAACTGAACGTATTATGGATGTGGCCTATTTTTAATTAAGTTCATACGTATGTAATTATTTCAGTTCAGTATTTTGATGATTGCAATGTACCTAAAGGTTCGTAAACAGACTTAGCTCCGTTTTTGTCTGCACGGATGGTGTAGTGCTTACAGGGATCATCTCGCTGAGCGAGCTTCGATCCTCACACAGGCCGCCAGCCACATTATGCGATAAAAAAAATTATGTTCCAAATTTTGGTGTTTTTTGGGTAAGTACGTTGGTTTTATATTAGTTATTTCCACTACTATACAGGATTTATACCACTGCTAGCATTCGCTGTTTCCGCACTTACTTACTATGCGAAAATGTGTATTATGATTTTCCACATAAGTAAGTAAGTACATAGCTAGATTAATCCTATGAAAGCATAAAAAGCAATTTTTACTGCTTTACTATTCGCAGTTAATTTCACATAAGTTAACGCGACCTTCAAAACGACCACATATTGCTGTCACATGTAGCAACTTAATAAGAATGTTATTAGGAACGGAAACATTATTAAACTAATTATAGCATTATAACCCAAGATTATTACTTAAAACAAGATATTTTTAAGCAACTGCCTCCGAGGTCCAGTGGATAGCGTATGCGACTGCTGATCGGAGGTCCTGTGTTCGAATCCCGGCTCGGGTAAAAGTGTTACTTGGTTTTTCCGAATTCTCAGTAGCAGCACGGAGTCTGGTGATGTGCCCGGTAACGGCAATAGGCTTCCCCTGCCTATTACGTGGGACCTAAAAATTCATGGCGACATGTGGGTGTAATATTACACCTCTGCCTACCCCTTCGGGGATTACAGGCGTGAGTCTATATACAAAAATAATAAATATTTATTTTAAGCAACATAACGAAAACATTAAAATTCTTGAAACACACATGTACCTATTTGGTAATAGCCTCACTCACTACCAGATTATTTTGGTACCTAAGTATAATTTAGTGCCATAAGTTTGAGATACATTTACAGCCGTATACAGACTTTGCGAGGCATGCGCTACGAACGGCGCACAGCGCATGCCTCGCAATGTCTGTATCCACCTTACCAAGTGCTCAAATTGGGTAAATTTTGCAAATAGTGTTTTGGATTTACTTCTCTGACGTTATGGTCAAAAAACTAATTAAAGATAAAATATTTAACTACATTTATAAGTAAAGAAAGTGAAGACTAGTCCATTCGTGATCATAACCAGACTAAGCAGGTAATACATAGAAACACCTCAAACACCCAGACCAAGACAAACATCCATGTTCACGCTTACAAATGTTTGACTTGAGCGGGAATCGAACTCACGACCTTCGGCGTAGCAGTCGTTTACAATCGCGAAAATATAATTGTTTACAAATTTTTTATTATATTTCTTTTTTTTTTACAACGTCTCGCCTATATCTACAAAGTGGTAGGCAGAGGTGTAGTATGATACCCACATTTCGATTTTGGGTACCTTACCTACCTAATGAACCTGGGACCGCCCGATCTGCTGACGCCTACGCTATCGCTTGACAAAATATGTCTAGTAAGTAGTAAAACTTATGTCTTCGTTATGTTCAGAGATAAATATGAAATTGTCTATGCATGTACATATGTGACAAAAAGAGGAAATACCAGTGTCGCGTGTCACACTTGTTTATTTATTAGCAACATCTGTTTAAACACTTAATTAAATGAGTGTACGCCGACAGCACGTTGTAATGGAAAATAGGTCATCTATGGAACACGACTTGGAATATGTATCTAGTATTATAAAATAAGGACTAAATACGAGATGAAATCTAGGTTTACATTGTTTCAGATCATTTATCAAAGATAGTCTTTATTTATTTTGAATCGACATTTTCTCGACGGATTATGGAGACAGATTCCTAACAAAACAATGCTATAGTCTTCGTATAATATAATTATTGCACTAATAAAGCACTGATAAAGTTATTATAACAATTTAGGGAAATAAAGACCTAGCTAAAGATGGAACTATATGACCCGCATTTTACTGACTGGTACGTTGGTCTAGTCGTTGGTGACCTTGACTGCAACGCCAATTCGATTTCCGTCCAAGACAAATATATATGTGATGAGCACAATCATTAGCTCTATATAATATGTATATATTTAGAAATGTAAGCATGTTTATTAGTTACCTGGTTAAGTAAAACAAGCTTTGTTTAATTTGTGATCTGGTAACCATGTCTGAGTTTTAGATTCACGTAAAAAAGAGTTTTTTTTTTAAATTTTATTATTATGAGGATAGAAGTTAGTAGAGAGTTTACATTATAAATAATGGTTTAGTAATTCTATGATTTTCTTTCTAAGTGTTATGTAAAATTTCGCACATACCCAACCCCATATTGAGACATTACGGGGTAAAACCATTTAGGTATTTCCACCAGGTACAGGGTGGTACACCCTTCATGCTTAAAGACTAACCCTACCTTCAAAGTTACGATATTATTGTTAAGAAATAACTGCTATTCTAACGTCATGGTTTTATAATTTTATCGTCAGCCATTTTAAAACACAGAGTAATTCATAAACATGTAATGTAAACCGCAATAATATGAAATTATTCGATTTCAATTGGAAGTTATATTGTTTAAATGAAGTGCAGTGCATTAATTTGCGGTTGTGTACTTTTATATTTGTTTTATGGTAATTGGAGTACCTTGACTGGTAAAGTACCTACTATGTTGCTGGAGAAGTTCGTATGACTATAGCTATCTCACTTTTCTCCGAATTCTCCATAGCAGCACAGAGTCTGGAAAAGTGCCCGGTAACGGCAATAGGTTCGCCCCCCTATTGCGTGGGACCTAAATTGCATAATATGGCGAAACGTAGGTGTAATATAACACCTCTGCCCACTCCTTCTTGGATACAGGCGTGAGTCTGTTCTCCTCTCGGGATCTGTCAGTGGTGTTGTGTGGAGACTGCCTACAGGCGATCAGGATCTATCCACAAAATCCATCGCGTCCACGTTCCATAAACCACTTCTTTGCCACAAAACTACTGTTACATGCATATACAGTAGGCGCTTGGTAATCCGGCAGGCATATTTTTTCGACGATGCCGGATTTTCGCAAATGCCGGATTATCGAATTTGTATGGGAAGTAAAAGCTTTATACATAAGATGTAAATAGTTATTTGTGCAACAAGAGAGCAAAGTTGTTTTTTGTTTCGAGTGCTGATTTTGAGTCCCGAGCAAGCGAAGGATTCTATGATTGATTCACGAGCGTAGCGAGTGAATCAAAGTTAGAATCCTGAGCGTGGTGAGGGACTCAACAGCACGAGATACAAAAAACTTTGCTCTCGTGTAGCACACATAACTTTTCACCACAGCAGTGAGAACACATATTACTTAGGAGACATAGAAATGAACAGGAATAGATTGAATTCTGCATAATCACTTGTTGATTTAACTCTTCTGGTGTTAAAGTACAGTCATCATCGCTAGTTTCACTCATCGTTTAGATTATTTTATATATTAATATAAATTTAACACGTTACGCTATACCTACTGTATCAGCATTAGCGAAATTTTTATTCCCGCTACTTTTTTAAATCGCGTTTTAATACCGCGTCCCTGTTATTTTTCAAATGTATCATTGTTGTTATTCTAAATAAAAATGTATTGGTTAAATACTAATTTTATACTATTACATACTTTGACTTATTTTTATTAAAATCCAATAATAAATTAAACATGTAAACAATAACTAAAAAAAAAGTAATTTCTTTATTACAAATATCTTTTCTTTTTTGCGTTGCCGTAGGTGTTTTCTTTGAGGTCGAATTCCAAAATCGAATTTCGAATTCGAAGGGGTTTGTTTTTTCACTCACTTTTTATATGCATGTGAAAGAGACAGAGCACAGTAAAATTCGAATGTTTCAAATTTATGGCTGAACAATGTCAATTCGTGGCACTGAAGATTGAAAAATTAAAAAGCTACTTTGCCTCACGCTCGAATCAAAATCGCGTTTTGTTCACTGTTGTCTCGCAGCAAAAGCGGCATGTTTGAGCTGCTGTGGTGAAAATAAATCTTACATAATAGGAGACCAGACGGCTCTGTAATCCCGCATTCGGCTGTATAAAATGCCGGATTATCAAGCAGGTTACCTGAGTAGCTGAGTGATGGACTACTGAGCGTGCCGGATTGGCGAGCGCCGAATTACCAAGCGTATCTACTAATAAATCAAAGCAAAAACTCTACAACAACTAATATTCAATCATTGATTTACAATAGCCAAATTGACATAGTTTTTCATATACTATAAGAAACTCGTAGTATTACTTTACTCTATGAAGAAACTCAACGATTTGTTTTTTCACCTGCTTGTCAAGTAGTAACGTGTATACAGGTTTTTGTTAAAACTGTTATGTATTATTATTGTCTATTATTATTTTATTATTGTTGTGATGAGTCACGTTGAATATGAAGTGAAGGTTAACTACTATGGAGTATTGAGGTAGAAGCAATCTGATCTTTTGTACCTACAAGTATATTTAACGGCTCTTAATCGAGTTAATTAATTATTTTTGCGTATATAATGTTGTTAGATAACAGTACCTATATGTGTCTTTTATGTCCGTGTGGTGACCGATTAAGAATACGGATTGTCACAAACCATATCATCCCATGGGTGTCGTAAGAGCCGACAGAGGGAGCATATTATGCAGAGAACAGCACTGTAAGAGAAGGAAAACTTGATACAAACCTTATACCAACCCGTTTGGCCAGTGTGGTATAGTAGGCCAATTCCTCCTTTCAAAGGAGAGGCCTAGTCCAGCAGTGGACTGTTAAAGACTGATGATGATGACTTTTATGTACACCTTGCTTACCAATAGGTTTTCTACTGGCCTATTGGTCTAGAGTTTAGTGACATTAACTGAGAATCCTGAATGGTGGCACCGAAAATCTAATAATAGTGCCGTGGTTTTGATTCCACCAGAACAAATCTTTGTGTCATTTGTGTGTTTTTTTATAGCCTGTATCCCCGAAGGGGTAGGCAGAGGTGTAATATTACACCCACATTTCGCCATGAATTTTAGGTCCACGTAATAGGGGACGAGCCTATTGCCGTACCGGGCACATAACCAGACTCCGGGCTGCTACTGAGGATTCGGAAAAACCTAGTAACACTTTTGCCAGACCCGGGAATCGAACCCGGGATCTCCGATCAGCAGTCGCATACGCTATCAATTGGACTACGGAGGCAGTGGATAGCGTATTTGTGTGATGAGCACGATCATTCGTCCTGTGTCTAGTATAATTAATCTATAATACATATAGTTATGTATTTAAGAAGAAATATGTTTATCACTTATCATATAACTGATATAACCATAGTATAAGAAGCTTCGTTTTGGACCGGACGACCGTGTGTTACTTGCCCTAAGATTTTAACTTAGTAACTAATTACCATAAGGCAGACCTGCATTGGATAAATAAGATTATCATCCTCCTAGCGTTATACCAGTTTCAATCTGGGGTCCGCTTACAAGTCTAACCGGATTTGGCTGAATATTAGCTTTTCCACAGAGCGACTGCATGTCTGACCTCCGCAACCCGAAGGGATAGCAAAAACCTTGGATAAATAAGATAAAATAAAATAAAATAGGTACAATACAAGTGTATTAATCTTATACTACTATATAAAGCTGAAGAGATTTTTTGGTTGAACGCGCTAATCTTAGGAACTACTGATCCCCCCCCCCGTGGGATCTCCACCTTGTCGTGGTGGGGGGGCTCAGTAACCGTGGATTGGTCACCCGCGGTGAAGCGAAGAGGGATCCAGGAGGGGACGCTCCGCGTGGGCTTGGAGGGGCCTGCGCAGGATGCGTCCAACGGTGCGGGTGCGGGGGACAGTTCTGTCTGTCCCTCGCAGTCGGGTGCGGTCGCGGGAGGAGAGGCGTGTCGGTGTTGCGTTGCCGCGCGCCCTATCTCCCGCGACCAAATGGGGGCGCACCATTCGATGCGTCGTGGTGGGGCCGCAGAGGAAGAGGAGATGCGGTGTTGCGTTGCCGTCCTCCCTATCCTCTGCGGCCGCTGGGCGTTTTGGCGGCGGAGTCCAACACCTTAATCCGTCGCCAAGGGGGTTTTGTTCGGGGCCCGCCTGACCATCTGGCGGGCCAATACCCGTCGGAGGGTGGCGACGAGTGCTTTGGTGATGCCCCACCCTCCGACACACGGGTACACGGCGGAAGTCGAGGTGGTTTTTAGAAAAGGAGCTACTGATCCGATTTGAAAAATTCTTTCACTGTTCGATAGCCCATTAGCCCATAGGCTATATATAACATCACGCTTTGAGCGAAGAGAAGAGATCAGTAGCCTTAAATAACGCGGGTGTAACCGCGGGCATCGTCTAGTATTAAATAAATGTGCCAATAATTCTAACACACGTGTCGCTACATACAAAAGTACTTAATTAACTGAATCATGTGTCAGATTGCTTGCAAATGCACTTATAACTAATGCTAGGTACTGTTTTATTATATTATGTCTCTCTCAGATCATTGGAAAATCACTGGCCCATTCAGAGATCTAAGTTTAGACCCTAATGGAAGAATCAAGGTCATCCGTTTGTAGAAGTAGTAAAGGATCGACGACATTTGAGGGGGTAGACTAATAACTTTAAAGTACCTAGATAAAAAACGTGTGGGCAAGTCGGACGCGGCAGACCTCGTCGAACATTCGTCGATTAGATTAGGGACATCTTAAAAAATGGCAAGGTCCGAAGCACCCGGAACCGGCGAGCATGTATGAACAGAGTAATGAATGTAAGGAAGCGCGTGAGGTTTGTAAGGATAGGTGAAAGTGGCGTTCCGTTGTCTCTGCCTATCCAGACGGGAAAAGGGCGTGAGCATATATATGTATCTATCTCTAGAAGCCTAAGCCATCGATACATAGAGTATTATAACAAGCTGTTTTACTAAAATAAATACAAAAAGAACTTCTCAGTTAACATTTTCTTAGAACAATGGCTCAAGATTACACAGTTATTAATGTCGGCAGTGCGTCATGGTGTCAGTGGGTGTCCTTGGTTCGGTTCCCGGACGATTAATAGTCTGTCGACTTAGCTGTTGCCTCTTACAAGCCATATTAATCATGTTATTTGATATTTTCTATAAATGTTAACGGCGTTTGTGTTGGAGTTCATTATGCCACTGTTATAAATAAAAGCTCAGATTTTGAAATGTTTTTTGTGCGTGAATTAGTTATAGTATAAGTCCCCTTATAGCAGAAGTTTGCTGTCAATCATGAAGATGTAGATTTGATTCTTGGTCGTTTTAGGTGCCTTGCCTTGTCTGTAAAATTTATTTTTTATAATACCATTGAGATTCAACTACATTTGATTAATTTTTAATTAACTCCGGTTTTAATATGTTGCGATTGGTACACATCATAATAGTTTATTTAATAAGTCTTACTTAATACCTAAATGCCTGAATTTTAATACATAAAATCCTTGCGTTACTTACTGACTGACAGACACGCTACAGCCGAAACTATTGAGCGCAGGAAGCTGAAATTTGGCGTGTATGTTCCTTGGGAACCGTAGGGTACTAAGAAGGGATTTCCCGAAATTCCCACGGTATCGGCCAAAACGGGTAAATTTAAAAAAATTGCAGGCGTAGCTGCTGGCGTCCTCTAGTATACGTATACAAGGTATCAAAATCAAATTATGGATATTAATAATCTATTGTTATTCATTAATCTCTCAACTTAAACCGTCTATAATCCAGTCATTCACAATCTAATTTGTGGTCGTGTAAACCTAAATGATTATTAATTACGTATTAATCTGATCTTTGCGATGATAGTTATCAGTTTGTGGTTAGTGTTAAAAGACAATATGACTATGTTAACGAAACATTTAAGACCTTATTCTTTAGACCTATGAGGACATGGATACGTTTTGTTCGGTAACCGACTCCCTCGCGGGCAATGCCTTTTACTTAAACTACTTAATTCGCATATCATAAAAGTTTTTTTTATTTATAGACTCACGCCTGTATCCCTGAAGAGGTAGGCAGAGGTGTAGGTAATATTACACCCACATTTCGCCATGAACCTTTAGTACCTTTTATTATATTAGTACATTCAATATTTCATGTTCATTCCGTAAACAGACCTACCCATCGAATTCCAAACCCCGCCGCGGTAGTTTAGCCTCTAACTACAGCTCCGCGACAATTTAAGACAAAGCTCAGCGCATGCCTCGAGCAGACACGTACAATACTCAGAACCGGACATATTTCTGTAGCAGTCGCCACTCGCGGTAATGTTGGTGTATTCACTGCTAAGAGTAGTCACACTATTACTATTTAAATACAGCAGACCGCTTAATAACTCGATCATACATACATATGTGTACAAGAACTCACGTCACTCAGTTACACAGACCAACCCATCGAATTCCAAGCCCTGGCCCAGTAGCTTAATCTCTAACTATAGCGCCCGCGACAATTTAATACAAAGCTCAGCGAATGTCTCGAGCAGACACGTACAATTCTCAGAACTGGACATATTTCTGTAGCAGTCGCTACTTGCGGTAAGGTTGTCGTATTCACTGCTAAATGTCACAAGATGTCCGAGTTGTTCGTTATTTTCCTAGGTGGACTAAAATCTTTATTTAACTTTCAAATATATTTTAAACACGATTTGTTCAGGAATCCATTGATTTCTGTTTATATGATAGTTTATCAGGGATGTTTAATTTTCATGCACGATTTGCAATGCGTTGCTAATGACTAACAAATACCTACGACTAAAATTTGTAATTAGTATTTGTTTGGGTGTTCATTGTGTCCGTTGGTTGTATGTTTGTGAAAGTCCTCCGCGACACAGGATTTATTCCTAGTGCGGGAGTTGTCCTTTAAAAAAAATATTCTCGAATCTACTCAGTTTAATTTTACTTTAATCTTCGTTATTCGACTCAATTCTAGCGATACTATTAGTGGATACTGTCCTCACCGCTCAGCTCTACTACATCTATACTCTATCTATCACCGCTCAGCTCTATCGCACATCTCATCTACGCAGCATTTCGTCGCGTCGGCACATTCACACCGTTCAACGCTCATTGATTTATTACACTCGTTGAGTTCATTAAGAATGTGCATTCCGCGGAATTAGTGCAGTTCGCTACATGTATTTATAATTGTGTATATATTTTACACAATAAAATTATATCTTTGACTAGCTTTTGTCCATGGCTTTCTTCGCGTAACACATATGCTTCCTCCTGTTCCGGAAAGATATACCCTTTCCGAAACGGAAGGTAGCCTATGTGTTACTTTGGTGTAAAATATATTACTGCATAGTTTCATCAATATTAGTAATAATTATTGCGTCAAAGAGGCATAAATAAAACAATAAAACAGCAAATGTTGCGTTTATAATAGTAGTAGAATGAGCAGTCACAGTATGGTGTTATGTTTTTGATCTAATTGCGGCTTGCATCAGTTTGTTTAGTGACCATAGAAGAAACAAAATTTCTAGGACACTGTTTTAATCACAAATTAATGATACTTAGTAGATTTTAGCGTAGTGCTCATAGCGAGACTTGGCTTGCCGTTCGTAACAGATAGGCAAAGTTAAGCAACGCTTGCACAGGTCACCACTTGGATGGGTGACCGTGTGTGGCATTTACATCTGAGCGCTACCGTGCTTCGGAGGGTACGTAAAGCTGTCGGTACCGTTACATGTCTCAGGATAAGAATCGTTAGGCTACGTCGGAGGTCTTCAGGCGGTCTGAAAACTCCGACCCTAGAGTTGGCTACACACTCACACTGTTTTTGGTGGTTAATTTGATTTACTTAAATAAAATTAAAAATTTGACCGCACAAACGATATTTGGTAAACATTATTTGATCATGAAACAACTGAACCAAGTAACATTGGTCCGAACTTTTCTATTTCTATTTTTTTCTATTTAATAATATTCTACCACATTCACACAACACCATCTAGTCCCAAACTAAGCAGAAGCTTGTACTATGGGTACTTGACAATGGATAAACATACTTATATACTTTTTTTTTTTGTAAATACATACATATTATTCATAGCCGTAGTTTGTTGTATGGGAGCCCCTCCCATACAACAAACGTAATTTTTGAGCAATTTGTTACTCGATCTTAATAGACAGGCAGAAACTTAAAAAATATTTAAGTATACATACAACAAACGTGATTTCCTTTTATAGATGATGGTACGGAACCTGTGTGCGCGAGTCCGACTCGCACTTGCCCAATTTTTCATTTTTGTGTATGTAGGAAATCGTTTCGAGCAGATTTAGGACCATGATTTGACTCATTGGGTGATGGCCTTGTAGTAAAAAGACAATGTACAGTCAAAGAATAAATTTGCCAACTCATACTACCAAAACAACGTCACTAAAAGACTTGTGAACGTCAATATTATCGGCAACAATGACAATCGTACGTCGACAAAAAAGCTGCACACACGTCATTTAACCAAAACGCACTGTGGACTGTGGAAGCAATCTGACTGCATACATCTTCTTAATAATAAAATCCTTGCTTTACTTACTGACTGACAGACAAGCTACAGCCGAAACTACTCGGCGCAAGAAGCTGAAATTTAGCATGTATGTTCCTTGGGGACCGTAGGGGTGCACTAAGACGGAATTTCCCCGAAATTCCCACGGGATCGGCCAAAACGGGTAAATTTAAAAAACATGCAGGCGTAGCTGCTGGCGTCCTCTAGTAATATATAAAATTATTGCGTTACTGATTGACTGACAGACAAGCCACAGCCAAAACGATTGGGTGCAAGAAGCTGAAATTTAGCATGTGTGTTCTGAGGGGACCGTAGGGGTGCACCAAGATGGGATTTGCCGAAATTCCCACGGGATTAGGATCCGTCTCGGATCAATTTTATTTATAAAACTAGCTGACCCGGCAAACGTTGTTTTGCAAATTTTTTTTTTTTTTTTGAAAAATAGATGTTGGCCGATTCTCATAGATACCGGATAAGCACAAAAAATTTCATCAGAATCGGTCAAGCCGTTTCGGAGGAGTATGGGAACGAAAACTGTGACACGAGAATTTTATATATTAGATGGTGCGGCCGCAGCTTCGGGCGTCCTCTAGAATGTAAAAAGTTTATGCGGTTGTATAAAAGTTCTGTTTCTTTACGTCAAATAACGGTTTTATTACTTGTTTTGGGGAGCATATTGTGCTGAGCGTGAAGCAACTGTTATGGCTTGCAATATATTAATGTAATATCAAGTTGCGGGTGCATGGATACCTTTAACAAAAATATTTCTTATTATTTTTTTAGTGATATCATCATCATCAGCCTTTAACAGTCCACTGCTGGACTAGGCCTCTCCTTTGAAAGGAGGAATTGGCCTACTATACCACGCTGGCCAAACGGGTTGGTATAGGGTTTGTATCAAGTTTTCCTTCTCTTGCAGTGTTGTTCTCTGCATAATATGCTCCCTCTGTCGGCTCTTACGACACCCATGGGATGAGATGGGGTGGTGACATTCCGTATTCTTAATCCGTCACCACACGGACGGTGATATATCTAGATAAAAATAGGCAGAAATCAATAAAAATATGTTGAATCTTCTTCTTGGTACAGATATCAAATTACACCAGCCCAATATATGGCCACAACAACAGTACTGTCGGTGACTTCGATAGATCGACCGCCGAACGAATTTCAAGTTTACTGTGTATTTCTTATACTATTAGACAAATTGACATTAAGTGACAATAGCGTACCTACTCGTATATCAATGTTTGAATAAAATCTGATCAAGCAGAAAAATTTTTTGATGATATAGTAGGTACAACACGTGGCTTATGATAATGAGCAATAGTACTAGGTACATGAATAATATAAAAAAAAACTAAATTATAAATTCATAGCTAGATTTCAGCAAAGACCGCCTTAACCTTGACAAATAATTTACATAAGTATCGAACGCAGCGGCCGCAACGCGATGTTCCTTATAATACATTCTAAAAGTGTTTTAATAAGTGACATTGTTCTTAGAACTATAACTAAGTCGCGAACAACTGTTGTTTAATTATACAGCGTGTAACTTACAAGTGTGGTCATAGGTATTTGAGAATCGTGGAAGAGTTGAATATCGCAATTTCCATTCTTTACAACGTATTGCTTTTATTTATTTCTCCCTAATACGTTTTGTTTTATTGACTGTTTAAACAATTCACTGTGTCACTCACTGGCCCATTTCATTCCATGGGTACGAGGCGACTAAGGATAATAAACAAAGCAATTAGTAGGTCGTCGTGTCGGTCATCGAGAAGAGACGAAAATCTCGTCATATACAGGGTGTAAAAAGACCCTTAACGAAGACTGAAATCCCATGTTGTACCACCCACTACGAACATTCTTTACTTCGGCACCATACCTGGGAAATTACTGGTTCAGGAGATATTGAGGCTCAGAGTTAGTATGTAATTTTTTTAATTAGGTACAAAATCGATGCATTTACCCCGCCAATATGTTCTTTAGATGCCCTATGACACCATGGATAAGTAGGTATTTCGGGCATTGCACGCGCGCGCTTTTAATTGCGGTTTAAAAAATGTGAAAACTTAAAAAAAATCGTTTCCCAGGTATTATTTTTGCTTAGTATGACTTGGCATGATGTCCACAACGAGTAGACTTCGGCTTGGTGATGGGTCTTGTGACATCCTGTATATATATATCATCCCGTCTGGACATGGTTTAGTAATCCAAATCCTCCTATTGACTCAAGATACTACTGTAACGCAAGTTAGGAGAGCTCTATGTCCAGCAGTGGACTGCGTAAGGCTGTCTGATGTCGCATTATAGCTACACTCTGTACTTACGTCCACCTGATTCTAGATAAAATCCGAATATTATATCTATGGTAATTTGCATAAAATGTCAACTAAAGTTCATTGACCCTCTTTTTATTTTTAATAAACAGTTACCAAGGCTATTATGGAATACTTTATTTACTTGGCGTAGCGAATTTTTAGGTGATTTTGTTTAAATTACTATATTTTATATAACGCCACAACGCGTAATAGACCATACTCGAAATAGGGGAAATGTATTGAATATGTCACCAGGATAACATTAGGATTAGGACGGTAAAAACTCTTCAATTTAGAGATTGGATACCTTTCTATATATAGAAAAAGAAACACTATATATATCTATATACTTTTTATAAAATGACAGAGAATAATTCATACTCGAAACAACAATTTGTGGATAACATAAAGTTTTGTCTCGTGAGAATCGAACTGACAACACTCGACACAGTGCCCAACAACGAGACAGCCGCTTGAACTACAACGCCATAGGCGTAAATTTTAGATCTGCTTAGCGACCTTTATTAGATTTGTTTCTTAAAGAAAACATATAAAAAATTGCCAACCTTTATTTAAAAAGATGCGAGGAGTGTGCGACCAACTGTAGTTTTTTTCTTTTTTTTTTATGGTAATGGCGGTCAACGAGCAGATGGATCGCCTGATGGTAAGCAATTACCGGCGCCCATGGACACAAGCAACACCACAGGAGTCACAAGTGCGTTGCCGCCCCTTGGAGTTGAGAAAAGGGATAGGAGGAGGAGTGGGATGAGGGAGAAGAAATAGGGGATAGGGCCTCCGGCACTCTCACTCACCGTACGAAACGCAACAGTCTAGGTACTGTTACTTTACGTCGATTTTCTGTGAGAGGGTAGTACTTCCCCGGTCGAGCCGGCACATTCATGCTGAAATCAGCAAGGCTCTACTACTTTCTAAAGTGTCGGCGTTTTCAGACCCCCAGGTCACAGACATGTCTTAAAACGATCATTGTCCTGAGACATAACCCGGGACCGACGTTTATGTGCCCGGCACTGCAGCACTCTGATGTAAGCCACATATCCATCACAACCATTTCTTTAACTTTCTCCATTAAAAAACGTTTTCCATATTCTTTTTATATTCTATGTATGACAAATATGACATGCGGCGGAAACACGGTACACATTCACGAAGCACAATACATTTGTTACTATTACCTCGCTTCCGACACAGCTCAAACTAATCAAAACAGATATAGAAAATCTATTAGCGTGTCAAAAACTTCGTGGTTCATTTAGACAGTAACGTTTTGTTACTTTTTATGACTTCTCTTATTTTAGCGTTGAATACATACATACATACATAAATAGACTCACGCCTGTTTTCCGGAGGGGTAGGCAGAGACTACGGAACGCCATTTGCAACGATCCTGACATATCTCTCTTGCTTTATGCACTCCCATCTAATTTCTCATGCATGCTCTGCGGTTAAAGGTACTTCTATTGTGTCCTTTTTTTAGGATGTCTATAATCTGGTCAGAAAACGTCCGTCTAGGTCTTCCCCTTCCTCCTGTCCCATTCACACTTGATTTATATAACTTCTTGGTCAGTCTTTCGTTATCCATCCTCTCCATGTGTCCAAACCATGTAAGCATACCTTTCTCAATAGTTGTCACTTACTTATTTTACCCCACAACACTCTCTTATCATACAATTCTTTAAGCTTTCGTTCAAAGACACTCCACACATACTTGCTTTCATTTCTACGGCATTTATTCTACTTGCATGTCTATTCTGCCATACCCAACTCTCACTACCATACATAAGCGTTGAATATGTAAGGGTAGCTATGACTATCGACTTAAGTTTGGCCCTCGATTCTCTTATGTAATGAAGTGAATTTGAGTTGTAACTATCATGACGTGGTTGTAAAGACTGCACTGACCACACTTCGGCATAAACCGTTTAACCAGCTGTCAGGGATGGATCCAGTGAAAGGGCTCAGATATGAACACATAAAATACTTTTTGTATTTTTATGATATACCTTCTCTCACATTCAAATCTCCCAAATTCCTGAATCACTCTGCTAACTGTCAAATTCCTGGCAAAACGTAAACATTACACTCAATTGTTTGCTAGTGTGGTACTGTGACATGTGGTGTTGGTGAATGCCATGTTACTAGATCAGAAAAGTTACTATTTAGCCCACCTCTATTAAATACTTGAAGATAGTGAATCTCGCAATGAGTCGAACTTTCTGAAGTTTAAACTATACTTACCAAACGTTTTAAGTACTATCATCTACTTTTAGTTGTAAAAGAAGTAGTGTCCTAATATTTTACTAATGTAACATATAAGTTAAATAAATACTTGAAGCCTTCAAGTAGCAAATTGCATAACACCACTAATCGTGAAACTATGAGCGATCAATATGAAATAGAAAAGCAAATATAATTCGAGTAATCTGTACAAGCAACTGTTGAGGGCCACTTGATATTTTCACAAGTATCTGTGGGTTTGTATTGACAAATTCATCTTTACATAATAGCAAAGTACCTACTGGTGAACTACTTACTAATACTTTCACTAAGCACTTGAGAAAGAGAACAGAATATATGATCATGTGTATGTGTTCCCAGGGAACTAAAAGAGATATACCTAGTCTTCTCCAGATCAACTTACCTAAGATTTAAAGTGAGTCCTCGAATAAAATATCTATATCCATAGATACCAGTTATCGATAGTTATCCATATCCTCCTTCTTCTCCTCCGATCCTTTGCAAAAAGGTTAAGCCATAGTCTTTAGTACCAACTGGTCTTACTTAGTTTGGCAAAGTTCATGTGTCTCGAGAGACATGACCAAAAAGGGGCTGATTTTATTACTAGGAACTAAGTTTAAACCATAATCAAGCTATTTGATCAACATTCAATCCAATAAGTTAGAATCTCTCTCAATCTGTACTTCTAAACTCGGAGACCGAATTCGGGACTACAATTCCAGCAATCATATAAGCCAGAACCACTCTGCAACCAATATATAACCTGGTCTTCTATACTTGAAGAATCGAATTCAGGACTACAATTCACTCTTGCACGTTTATAGAAACCAGTAAGTAATTTCCCTATAATTATGGACACGTTTTTCTGGATTTCCTTTCATAATAGGTCCAAAGCCACAATGAGACACGTTCCTAAGGCGATAAATCAGACTACGACAGTATAAGTTTCACTACAGTACCGGTTGTAGAAAAGTCAAGAGCAAATCAATAAAACGAAATTTATGACGAGTAAGATCGTCGGTAATAATAGCTTAAGCTGTTGGGAATAGCAGTTATATTCTGTTAAGGCCTTACGTATTATGTTGCGGCGACGAAAGTGTAATCAGCGTTCGATAAAATTATTGGCGTGCTCTGCGTGCAACAGCGATCTAAACTTGTAGTGTGACAATTAGCGTAAAGCCAGCGTCCCACCAAATTTGCCGCTGTACACAAACTTACAAACTTTGCGGTGAGATGCACGTCCGCCTGCAAAACCATGCACCGCGAGAAGTCGGTTTTAGTCTGAATCAACGGCGATTTTGGCGGTGTGTAAAGCGGTAAATTTGGGATTGGAAGAATAGCATAGCACAACGCTTTATTGGTTTCGATCCCTTTTTATCGTCTCGACCAAAGTAGCTTCCGTCGGAATATTGACCTTTCCGGGCTAGAGTGTCTTTTCCTGTGAATAGTTGACTCAGCAGTCATTCCTTCCAGTCCGACCATCCTATTTAAAGAAGAAGGAAGGCACTTCCTTACTCGAAGGAGACACTAACTTCGATTTAATTCCCTCACACACAAAGACGTACGTAGAATCAAACACGTAGATCGTCTAGTCAAGACATGTTACGAACCTACTGAAATCAAAACGTCTGCGCTTGATACTCTTTCTTTTTCTCATTTCTCAACCTTTTCTGAAATACAACAAACTGCTGGATTTTAAACGTTTTTGGACGCTTTCTGAAATACAAAAGCCTTTTAAATAAACACAGTGTACTACAGCATTACAAACATACAATTCAACAATGTAACATATTGAAACTAATATCGAACCCTCTTAAAGAGCAGATGACTTGAATTTACTCTAAGTAATAAATCTCGACAAGACAGATGGGATATCCGGATTGGTTCCGACACGCTTGTGAATGGTAAACAAATTTGTTTAATTGTTTCTGAAACTTTAATTTACTATTTTATTGTCCACATATGGGCTAGATTTTGAGAAGGAAGAAGCACACCGACTGAACTTGCTCTTCAATTAGTGGCTCGTAGGCTTGAGTCATAATTTGTCAATGACAGAGGGGAAAAATATATCAAATAAATAAGTAAGATGGTGGCGCATAAAGTGTAGTATGTAGTACATTTACTTTATATCTTGCGGTATAAACTTATAACGACATGGAAAGCGTTAGGAGATGATGGATGGGCGTGGCTGACTTTATTCTTCAATAAGCTGTTGCACGAGGAGACCATACCCGAGGAATGGTGCAACAGTTACCTGGTGCCCATTTTAAAAAATAAGGGTGATATCCAGGAGTGCAACAATTATCGGGGAATAAAGTTAATGCCTCATACTATGAAAGTATGGGAGAGAGTAATTGAGCGACGCCTGCGTGACGAGAGTGAGATTTCACGAAACCAATTCGGTTTTATGCCTGGTCGAGGTACGGTGGATGCCATTTTTGCTCTTCGCCAAATATGCGAAAAATACAGGGAGGCACATAAAAACTTGCACATGGTGTTCGTCGACCTTGAAAAGGCATATGATCGAGTGCCCCGTGAAGTCTTGTGGTGGGCCCTGAAGAAGAAAGGAGTGCCTGGGAAATACCTGACGTTGATTCAAGCCATGTACGCTGAATGCCGAACACAAGTCCGATCCGCAGCTGGTATCACAGCCAGATTCGATGTGGCCGTAGGCTTGCACCAAGGGTCGGCCCTTAGCCCCTACCTCTTCCTGTTAATTATGGATGCTATATCATCGGACATACAGGAAGAGGCACCCTGGTGCATGTTGTTTGCCGACGACATCGTTCTGGTAGCAGAGAGTGGACAGAAGGTGCAGAGCAAGCTGGAGGAGTGGCGGCAGAGATTGGAGAATGTAGGCTGGAGAATAAGCAGAACCAAAACGGAATATATATTCTGTGACTTTGGCGGTCTCTCCAGTCCTATACCGGTTACACTCGGCGGTACACCTCTAGCAGTATGCTCCGATTTCCGCTACCTAGGTTCACTCCTGCAAGATGACGGCGAAGTTGATCGGGATGTTAGGCAAAGAATCAACGCAGGATGGATGAAATGGCGACAGGTCTCAGGCACAATATGCGACCACAAAATGCCTGTGAAATTAAAGGGCCGTATGTATAAATCGGTTATAAGGCCTGTCGTACTGTATGGAGCTGAGTGTTGGGCTACAAAGAAGATGGATGAGAAACGATTGCATTTGGCAGAGATGAGAATGTTACGATGGATGTGTGGAGTGACAAGAATGGACAGAATTAGGAATGATTACGTTAGAGGTAGTATGAAAGTGGCGCCCATTGCTGAAAAGGTGAAAGGGAGTCGATTGGCCTGGTATGGACATGTTATGCGGAGAGATGAGATGTATGTAGATAAAAAAGTGATGGATATGCATGTAGAAGGACGAAAAGGGAGAAGACGGCCAAGGAAGAGATGGATGGACTGTGTGAGGATGGATATGAAAGAGAAAGGGGTAAACGATCGGATGACTGGTGACAGAGAAGTATGGAAGCGAAGGACATACTGCGCCGACCCCAAATAAATTGGGACCAGGGCAAGACAATGATGATAACAGCTGATTATGGCGATACTGTACACTTTATTGTAACATCTTTTTGTACCCATATTTCGCAAAATAAATATTATTATTATTATTTGTTTCTCTTTCTCGGGTATTATTCTAATTTTTTAGAACAATACCCGGCCCTTTGGCAGGCGTACACGGAGACATAGGTCCAACGCGCAGAGGCCCTTTGAGAGTTTTAATCTAGAATGTAATGGAACACCTACTGAGGCGCCTCCATCACCGCACTATTAAGTACAGTCACGGGTTAGCCGCAGCAGGTGAGGGCCTATTGCTACTTATATGGAAACTAATTACTCTGGCCTATGGGGTGGGTGTTTAATGGATAGGTTTAGATGAAAACTATGGATGAATGCCGGTGTCTGCCCTAAGTACTCTTAAAGTACGTCGAAAAGGGGCAGACGGTGACTCGCCAGCTCACTAGATGGACCCTCTCTAAATAGCCGCCAAGGCAAACAAACTCTACCATAAAGGCAACAAGAGGGCAACACCGGTGTGAGCGGCTAGGGGTGTAGAGCGGTGCGGCACCGGTTTCGCCATCGCGGGTCTCGTGACCCGGAGCGGGTTTCTCCGTAATTACGCCCTTGACCATGACACTTCCACCCCCGAGCAAATAGCTCTTGCGACTTCCCTCTGGCCGGCCGACTAAGGCAAGCCAGAGTCGAGAGTCCTGCGGGCGCTCTTGGAAATCCACTACGACCAGCCAGTAAAAGCAAGCCGGAGACGAGGCCCTGACAGACTCCCTGAAGTATTCGGGACCGCAGTGTCGCCACACACATTCAGCTCGCCACAAAGCTGCTCTGCGGTTTGTAAGCTTTCTTTCTATCCTGTAATATATATCACAAGACAAAGGTGATGTTTGAAAGCTGTTACTCTGCCCTCTGAGATTGCGTTAGTCTCATGATGAGATAACGACTGCCCCAGAGGGGTTTTATTATTATTATTATTATAAACTTATAAAGACACATTTGTCTCTCATTTTACGAAGGAGGAGAAAAAGCTAATTCTTGCAAATGGTCATTCAAAGGCGTTTATAGAGTCAAAAGTCGGTGAATCCAAGAAATATACTTACACTTAATACGACAAATTTTACTAAGCGTATTAGAGCAGACATACTTTAAGTAAGTGTATTTATTTGATGTTCACACCAAAATTATGGATTCGAACACCCAAAAATGTCACATGGCTCCACGAAATCATGAATAATATTCAAATGTTCTTTGGTTAATGATGTTTTACCTTTTGAAAAACCCGAAGAACCAAAGCACCAAGATAATGACGAACTTTAACCTAATATGGTTGGGTAGTCTCACTATGAGTAGGTAATCATCTACCTTTATTTCCATGAATCTTTTCAAACCTATGGATGATATCAACGGTATGTCATCTGGAAGTTCGATTATTCACAAAGGTAAATTGGAATTTCTTACAAGTCAATGTGACAACAAAAAAATATTTATAAACTGGACAACTCAGTTCTGTGCGGTTTCAACTTAGTGTTCTTTTTCATTTTGCTCGGCTCCCATAGGAGTATGACCCATAGGTCATACTTATAGATATAACGCCGTCCCCGGAGAATAAAATGATAACTGCCATTGTCTTAGTTTTAGTGTTATGTCATTTATGGGATCTGTGGGTGCTTATACATCTGCTCAATTTTTTTCCTAATTTTTATACAGTAATTTACGAAGTTACAAAATATTACAATAGCATTCAAAGATTTAAAACAAGTTTTAAATTACGAGAATAAAGTGTTAATATAGTATTATCAAAATTTATTCCCACTTGTTAGTATGACAAACAGTCATAGAATTATGTTCTCATGAAAAAAATATGCGACTAGATAATGATAAATGCAGTTATCATTTTATTCTCGTTCAAAACCATCCAGTCGCTCTGTATAAGACGTGTTTGTAATATGACTGTTATGGATTTGAAAAATGATAAGTGAAGAGTACAATATTTGATTCTGGTCAGGCTGTACGGAGAATAAAATGATAATCGCCGTTAAACAACTTAGATGATGGCTAATTTTGACTAACCTTTTATTTTTGAAATAATATCTCTATTTTGATAATAAGTCGTATTTTACTAAAACATTTAGAATAAATAAAAAATAACTTTCTTTAAAAGCTTACAATCATCTGTCTACGTCCAGTGTTTAAGGAGCAATCGACGAAAACATGTTTTTTATTTTTCCTGTAAAGTTGCATTTTTGTAGTTAACATTTTATTCTCCGGGGACGGCGATAAGATCACTCTTATATCTTATAGCTTCTTCATCATCAACGTCCTAGCGTTATCCCGGTTGGGTTCTTCTTCAAGACCGGAGATCACTTGTAGGTTTGAGCAGCTTTGACAGATTAGCCTCTCAATCCCCAAGCAGCAGGCATTTATCAGGTGGATCGCCTGAGGGTTGAGGGATTAAGAGAAAAAAAGGATAAAAGATATTATGAAAAAGATGCGAGTTATAGTTCCAAGTTGCAAAAGTAAGTTCAAGCATATGTTGAATGAATCCGTTAAGTGAGTAACCCCACCCACACTGCGACAGATATTGTTTCTAAGAAGTGGAGACAAAAATGTTTATTTATAGTGCACGCCGAGTTGACCGGTGATGACGAATGGATCTACTTTAGGTAGAGTTGCGGGAACTGAGGCTCTACGGTTAGTGCTGAGTGCAAAACTGATGAGATGTTGTTATGAATAACTTTATACCTCCATACCTGTATGGATGGTTATGTCGACTGTTCGTATGGCAGTGGTTTAAGCGATCACCTCGTCCTTTAGAGTCGTACTGTCGAGTGTATAGTGGGATTAGTGATGTGCCGGATCGTTAAAAATGTATATCCGCGGATACGGCTTAGAATACGGATATTTGGTGTCAAGATCCGCGGATACGGATACGGATCTTTATTTTCTCACTGAATCGATGTCAGGGTGCGCGACCTTGAAACGATAGTTGACGTCACGCACGCCCGACGGAACAACAGACAGATAATGTTTCGACTGGTATTGAAAATATATTAAAAACTAGCCGTTTCCCGCGGTTTCACCCGCGTCCTGAGGGAACTACTTCGCGTACCCGAAAAACACAAATATCTCACGGACCCCTTTTTTTTCTAAAATAATTTTCTAATGGTGAAAGAATTTTTAAAATCGGTCCAGTAGTTTTTGAGTTTATCCATTACAAACAAACAAACAAAAATACAAATATTTCCTCTTTATAATATTATTGTGTAGATAATCTGAATGGAATTTAATATCTTTTTAATTCTACCTAACCACCTATAGCACTCCATCTTCATCATATCAGCCTTTAATAGTCCACTGCTGGACTAGGCCTCTCCTTTGGAAGGAGGAATTGGCCTACTATACCACGCTGGCCAAACGGGTTGGTATAGGGTTTGTATCAAGTTTTCCTTCTCTTGCAGTGTTGTTCTCTGCATAATGTGCTCCCTCTGTCGGCTCTTACGACACCTATGGGATGATATGGGGTGGTGACAATCCGTATTCTAAATCCGTCACCTTATATCAATTGAAAATTAATAAGATGAAAGATACGTAAAAGATCAGAGAGAAAAGTAACGGATACGGATATTTCTTCTTCCTCCGGTATCCGCGGATACAGATACGGATATCCGGAACATCACTAAGTGGGATCGATGATTCGATCCTTACACGGTTATACACTTTGATCCTCAAATTATTGTTTCGGTTCTGTGTATACAAGTTATGTCTGTTTATTTGTTTACGAAACAATACGGATTGTCTACCTTATTATTTAATATTAAGATGTAGTGCATTATGTGCTTAAACTTTCGCCTAAGTTCAAAGGAGTTGATTTATTCTTAGTGTTAAGTTCCACCAGTCAAATTATTTAAGTATTTCTAGTGTAAGAGTTGTTTTTTTTTTGGAAAAAGAATGAACCATACCAGACTAACTAACTTTTAACATATTTGGGAATCAGCTAAATGTTCTAAAACGGTGGACATTTATTTTTTAAAAGACAATGCCCGCACTAGTCATAACTTTTTTTATAGTCTGACGCCTGTATCCCGGAAGGGGTAGGCAGTGGTGTAATAGCACATTTCGCCATGAATTTTTAGGTCCCACGTAATAGGGGGTTAGTCTATTGCAATTACCGGGCACATCATCAGACTCCGTGCTGCTACTGAGAATTCGAAAAAACCCAGTAACACTTGCCCGACCCGGCAATCGAACCCGGGACCTCTGATCAGCAGTCGCTTACGCTATCAAATGGACCACGGAGGCAGTCATAAATCCTAAATCACGGAGAACGTTGCAAACATTGACAATGGACGTCAATGGACACAAAACACACCTGTGTGTCTTTCGAGTCTGTACGTTCAACGATTTGTAGGTCACACAAAGATTTATACTGGGCGGGAACTAAACCCACGACCTATAGTAGCAGTCAGCCACTAACCGCTAGGTCAAAAGCCCAATCTATTATTCCCAGTAGCCACCTACACATAATCTAGAAATACACAAATAGATCCAAGATTACGCTGTTTCTTTCTGACAAAAAGATACCATTCGTACCACAAATTTTCCCACCCAGGGAATCAAACCCGCTACTTACGCAATCACACTATAGTCATACATAATTATGAACGATTATCCCACACCGGCGCCAGCAAGCGCATATGACGTAATGCCGCGAAATCTCGACACAAACCAATATAATGATCATTTTCCTTACGCCGACGCCTGAACAATACCTACCTACTTATGTACAGTGGGTCAAGGGCACCGATGCACTGCCTACCGTGTGTTTACGTATTTCTGTTTCAATTCTCTTGCACGGATTAGAGACAGGTGTTTTTGTATGTATTTTAGGTTTTAGGAGCGCTATTTTCGTACTTGCCATCCCCAAAACACACAAATATTTATAGAAATTAAATTAAATTAACAAATTATTGTGATTTGAATCCCATTATATTAATGCGCCTAAAATCTTTAACAAACGTTATTATCTTCCAGTATAATTTTATCTAACCTACTTCTTCTGCCTACCCTGCTACCAGAACCGTTTCGGAGATTAGTCAGAATAAACACACAGATAGTAGGATATTAGTTATGCCTAACTGATACATTACTGCTTAAAACCAAACCAGACCCTTTAAATTCATTAGTAATATAAACTTATATAAAATAATCAATTAAAACTATTTATTAATTAACAATTAACCAGGAAAACCTTTTATGTAATCTAGGAGGAAAACACATAATAAAATTATGAACAAAATAAAAACATTACCATGGACAAAACAAACGTCATTCATGACGTATTTCCGTTAAGTGCAACTTGTCTATGAGTATCCCTATCTATGAGTGCCAATAGGGAACTCTTTACACATAGATGTTCTACACATGTAATGAAATCTGATACACATGTCCAATATGGAGAACTTTATAAACGATTCTCTATTCTAAAAGGCGTCAAAACTAACCTTCCTATATTTTATTACTGGGATATTGATTTCCGTGTATGTACCGGATGTAGTCTGGGATAGATAGGATTGTTGTGTTAGCTTGATTTGGTGCTGGTTCGATTCCTATATAAAGCACTGTGTTTTCTGAGCTTTGGATTGGCTTTGAAACAATTTTAATTAGTATACTTAATATAACTATTAATATTTTTTAAGTCTGTACTATCTCTATCTAAACTTTGCCAGGTAGAAATCGCTTGCAGCGATAAGGTTACTTTGTACTCTACTTATATGTATTTAAGATTTCTGAAAATATTTATATTTGTGTAAAATGTATTAAAAAAATTCGGGCAAGTGCGAGTCTGACTCGCGCACCGAGGGTTCCGTACGCATTTTACCTTATTTGAGGTTGAATTACGCTAGTCCTCTAAATCTGTATGAGCGCCCATACAACTTAGAGGACTATCTTAAATGGAGTCTACTATGTATGTATGGGGACACCCTTAAATTTTCCACTTTTTTGATTTTTTGTAATTTTACCTTTATTTGTGCTGTAAGACCCTGCTTTTGGCCAAATTTCATGATTCTAGTTCAACGGGAACTACCATATAGGTTTTCGACCCAAAATCTATAGGGTACTTACGGTTGACCTAGAATTGTCAATTTTGGTCAAAACCAAGGTCTTACAGCACAAGTAAAGGAAAAATTCCGAAAATTAAAAAAGGTTCAAAATTAAGGTTAATTTTGGTACTTACAAGTTTTCGCAAAAATCTAATTTTGACCATATCTTTTTATTGGGTTGACCCAGGACCCTGATTTTCATACACCTAATAGCAACCATAGACCTCAGTATCTGGTATAAATCTCAATTTGCTAGGTCCACCCGTTCCTGAGAAAATCGGTGGTGACACACGGACAGACAGACAGACAGACAGACAGACAGACAGACAGACAGACAGACAGACGGACAAGAAAGTGATCTTATAAGGGTTCCTTTTTTACCTTGAGGTACGGAACCCTAAAAACAATTCAACAATTACTGACACTTAATCATCTAGTTCGTATAACTTGGCAGAAGACGTATTCATTCGCCCGCAATAGGCCTGTGTCCTAAAATGTAATTAGCGATTGATTCGTTCCTTTATTAGATGTTAAACTGAAATACCTGATTTTTCTTCAAAAATCGATCAGCAACATTACTAATTACGGCTTTTTAAAAACCTTTTTGAATTTGACACGAAAACGCTGTAAACCCTCATGGCGGTTGAGTGATATCACAAAGTACAAAACAAAACAAACCGTGAATGAGGTCTGGTCTGATGTACCCACTTTTATTTTGTTATATTAGATTTGACAGGTAGAAAGTTGGACGTTTTAGTTGTATTTACTACTAAAACGTCAATAACATGAATGGCGGACGTACTGTTTGACGTAATGCTCTCTGATTGGTGTTCACTGTCACAAGAATAAATATACATACATACATTATTTTTAGTTTTTGAATTCTAAAAATAACGTTAATCTTACCTTTTTATAATAAATAATAAACTTTATTGTGATTTTTTCTTAGTGGACACAAGTCTATTGTTTAATGGCGGCTCCACATTAGTGCCGTGAATTCACGCGCAAATTCACGCCGCGAATTCACGGCATAAGTCGTGTCCTCCACATTCATGGGATGCTCGTAATCTTTCGTGAGACTCGCCGCGAAATGGACGTAGAAGCTGCTGCCACAATAACTATGTTTGCTGTTCTTTCTTTCTTCTGTTACGTGTGAGTATGTGGCTAACTCTGGTGTCAGATTTTTAAGTCCGCCCAAAGGCCTACGAGATGACCTAGCAATTCTTGTCCTGAGATAAGTGCCCGCTGGATCACGGTAACGCTCTGATGCAAATGTCACATGTAGTCGCCCATCCTAGTGGCAACCTGTGCAAACGTTGCTTAACTTTGCCGATCTACTACGAATGGCAAGCCAATTCCGCTATGACCGCTACTATGTTTGCTGTGGCAACATATTACTATTTACACGTACAAAACAAGAGAGTTAGGTATTAGAAATAACTGGACAGCAGAGTATTTTTCTTTTTTAATTCTTTGATTTCAATATCCATTTGAGTACTAATCCGCGTCCAGGCAACATGATACTCCTTTTTATTCTTACGATGCAGGTTTTTTTGCATCCCACAGTGCATTCTACGTGTGGTATTGCTCTAAAAAGCGCATTTCAGTGTCGTTATCTCAAATGTTCAGACGCGACTCCTTTTTATTAGCAAGCGCGCAGCGAACGCACTCATCCATACGTCTATGAAGTCCGGAGAAAACTGGCACTGAGCTGCGAATGTATGGATGTATACGCGTGCATCCTGCGCGAAGGGGGCGCGAATCCTTTGTCGCGGGACAAAATACCCAACGCGAAAACCGTCCACATTCACGTTCACGCCTGTTCACGGAACTTCACGGCACTAATGTGGAGCCGCCATAATACATCTGCGATCATGGCGCTCTGCAGTGCAGAAATATCGGTTACTGGAAAAAAGGCCCCGAAGACAGAAGCCTTCGAAAAGATTGCTGCCACGAGACCGTAAAAGGTTTATCTTTTATCTTTAGCTATTACTAAGAAGATTATATCCTTGTTTGGTCCTTAAATATTGCAAAAATATGCAGGCCATAAACATAATGTTCTAGTATTTAGCAGAAGGTTAATCTACCATTGTTATAAGGCACTCAAAATCATGTGAATCGTTACAGTTAGAAGTATAGTCAATGTCATTCCCAATGTTTACACGCAAAAAACTTAGGCTGGTTTCAGAGTCACGCGTTTGACCGGCGCCGGCCACACGCGCGCGCTTACAATTAAACTAGATAAGTAGTAGCGTTTCATAGTCACGCAGTTCAAACGCGCCGCGTGTGAGACGCGCGCGCCGGCCGCGCTGCCGAAGCTTCATACATTGCAATGAGAAACGCGAACTCGTTTCACAGTGGTCCGCGCGCCAAACGCGCTGTTGAGACGCGCTGGCCGACGGCGCGTGCCGCGCGCGTCACTCTGAAACCATGTCAGACGCGCGCGCCGGCCGCGCTGCCGAAGCTTCATACATTGCAATGAGAAACGCGAACTCGTTTCACAGTGGTCCGCGCGCCAAACGCGCTGTTGAGACGCGCTGGCCGACGGCGCGTGCCGCGCGCGTCACTCTGAAACCAGCCTTAATGTAGAAATATTAAGATATTTAAGTACCTAAGTTTAGAATTACTGTATCTACATATATTCATCATCATTATCGTCCTACCGTTTTCCCGGTTGCATCCAAGACTAGCGCCTGGGAACCCGGGGTCCGCTTACTACATACATACATAGACTCACGCCTGATTCCCGGAGGGGTAGGCAGAGACTACGGAACGCCATTTGCAACAAACCTGACATACCTCTCTTGCTTCATTCACTTCCATCAAGTTTCACATGCATACTCTTCTGTTTAGGGTACTTCTGACCTGTCCTTTTTTTAGGATGTCTCCAATCTGGTCAGAGAACGTCCGCCTAGGTCTTCCCCTTCGTCCTGTCCCATTCATTTGCCTTATATATCTTCTTTGTCAGTCGTTCGTCATCCATCCTCTCCATGTGAATCAGAATATAAGCTTTGCCTCAGAGAGGCTGCCGTTTCCCCTAAGAAATACTGTACCATGCGCATTATTATATATTATTAATGACATAGCTCTCCGGATAGCCAAGCTGAAGTGGCAGTGGGCAGGGCACATAGCTCGAAGAACCGATGGCCGTTGGGGCAGAAAGGTTCTAGAGTGGCGGCCACGTACCGGACGACGCAGCAGAGGTAGGCCCCCCGCATGGTGGACCGACGACCTCGTCAAGATCGCGGGAGGTGGTTGGATGCGGGCGGCTCAAGACCGGTCTGTGTGGAGAACCTTGGGGGAGGCCTTTGTCCAGCAGTGGACGTCGTTTGGCTGATATGATGATGATGATGATGAATTACATTAATATTATTTGTCAAAGTAACGATATTTCCGAACAAAATATTATGGATATTATTCATTGAGTTTTAAGGCGAAAATCTCAATTGCAACCGGGATAACGCTAGAAACCTGATGAATTAGGTCGCGCAAAAAGCTAATTAAAGCACATAAGTTATTTTTGTAAGATACAAAACCGCATTCAATTAGAAATAATTGGGTAATCTAAGCCTCATCTAAGTAGTTCATCATCATCCTCCGAGCGTTATCCCAGTTTCAATCTGGGGTCCGCTTACTAGTCTAACCGGATTTGGCTGAATATTAGCTTTTCCACGGAGCGACTGCCTGTCTGACCTCCGCAACCTGAAGGGATAGCGATATTCCGTGTTTTAGACTAGGGTCAGTTTATTGAGAAGGCACTGACGCCCTGTAACGACTGTCAAAGATCTTCATGACAACCGGGACCGACGGCTTAACGTGCTCTCCGAGGCACGGGACAAGCGATAATTAACAATTCAATACGCACATAACTCCGAAAAGTCATTGGTGCGCGCCGTGGATTCGAACCTGATACCCTCTGCATGGCAGTCTGTTGGTATATCCACTAGGCTATCGCTGCCTTATTCTATCATCATCATCATATTCATCTAAGTAGTTATACTAATAATTATAAAAAGGTGGACGCAAACAAGGCCTGATCCGGCTAAGTAGCCAGTACAAGCTTGTGAAAATGAGAGTAGGTACTTAGATGTAGAGAGAGAAAAACACAACATGCCTAGGTTACTTACAACCTTGTTGTTTTTATCGCTAGCTGTGGGTGATGCTCTAGATTTATGATCTAGTAGACCATAAAAATATTTTTCTTTTCAATTTAAAAGCTTTGATCTTGTCGGTGAAGTGTACGATATATACCTATCATATTTATAATATCATATTTATAATATCATATTTAAATATGATATAATATATCGTATTTAAAGCGGACGTGAAATTTTCTTGCAAAGCAGCGAAATTGGTCCAGCTGTTTCAGAGATTTTTCGGACCAAAGAGATAGGCATTTTTTTCTATCTATCGTAACTTTGTTTAGCTTTACTATCAAAAGCTTACAAAGCTAATATTTTCTCATACAAACTCATCATAACATGTAACCCTATAACAGTTATGGCACGAGCAGTAGGCAGCAACCTTCGTGCGGCAAAGACCATCTGTCACTGGGAATGTTAAGGTGTTGTTTCGCAACCTGCTTTATATGGCGAAACGGGTCATTGCTATTGGAACTCGACCTTAATACTCGCACGCCTTGCAGTCGTGTTTACTTTGATTTGATATATTCATTATTTTTAACTTACTATGTGTACAGGTGATTTGTGATTTGTTAGACTCCTTTTGTTTGAAAAGTTTGTACTTACATAAATAAGTTTAAGTTAGCATTTCATGAAGATTCGGTATGACTACATACCTACCTAGATATGATGGTTGCTTTGGTGGTACAGCGGTAATAAAGTGCCGGATTCCACTACGCTATGGCGAGGATCTCGGTTCGAATCCACGTCCCGCACCAATGACTTTTTGAAGTCAAGTGTACATCAGATAGGACATTATCTATTGCTTAACGCTGAAGGAAAAAATCGTAAAGAAACCTGTATGACTGAGAGTTATCAGCCCCCATAATGTTCTCGAAAGACATGTCAAGTCTGCCATGTTGGCCAGCGTGGTGGACTATGGCCTTACCCTTCACATAGTGAGAAGAGGCCCGTGCCCAGCAGTGCAACAGTATACAGGGTGTCACAAGACCCATCACCAAGCCGAAGTCTACTCGTTTTGGACATCATAACCAACCAAAAATAATACCTGGGAAACGATTGTTGCCTGCAAAGCTCCAAATACCTACTTATCCATGGGGTCATAGAGCATCTAAAGAACATATTGGCGGAGTAAATGCATCGATTTTGTACTTAATTAGAAACTTTCCATACTAACTTTGAGCCTCAATATCTCCTGAACCAGTAATTTCCCAGGTATGATGCCGATGCAAAAACTGTTCGTAATGATTGGTACAATATGGGGTTTCAGTTTTCGTTAAGGGTCTTTTTACACCCTGTATATACAGGGTCGATGATGATGATTCAGAAATATCAAATATGTATATGATAAGTACCTATAGTATCAGAACATCCCAGAAAGATTGTCTTCGTTTATTTTCTAATAAGCCAGGGAATGAACCCACTATATCACAATGAGCAGGTCACAAAAGTCAATGTCAGCGTTCGAGGCGATTGTCGACGATAACTAAATTACTTTAATACTTTAGTTATTACTTCACTAGGTGGCGCTTGACAATTAACCCGCGTAGGTGGCTTAATTTATAGAAGGAGGCAAGAAAGAGCCGACATAGTTTGAGGACTGCCGTTGAAGCAATGTATTCCAAGAACCTTTTTTTCTAGTTATAGTGTCTAAGTACACTATGCTGAAGTTAGGCACGCGACCGAAGTTCCGCGGCTGATTTTATGTTCCGATGTGTTTGGCTGATAATATCAGCCAAATACATCGGAACGTAAAATCACTTATAGTGTGTCATATTACACACTATAAGTGCCGAACTTACGCTGGTGCTACTAACTATATTTGTGCGATGCTTCTAGAAGTGGCCGCTGAACTTACGCCCTACCTAAATTACGCTGTACGCTATAATGCAAGGTAATTTCGATACAATGTGTCGTCAGTTATTCTAATAATATTGCAGGCGTAATCATGAACCAAACTTGCTTCGGTCGCGTAACTTCGGCATAGTGTGTTTTTCGGCAAGCATGTATGGAAAGAGTAATGAATGTAGAGGAAGCGCGTGAGGTTTGTAAGGATAGAAGCAAGTGGCGTTCTGTTGTCTCTGCCTACCCCGACGGGAAAAAGGAGTGAGTATATGTATGTATGTATGTATGTTGGATAGCCCATTTATCAAGGCAAGCTACATGCTATATAACTTTACGCTATGAGGCTAGGGTATCGAGCAGTAGCCCTTAAAAACATTAAACGCTACAACTCTACTTTTTGACAGCCTCTCCTGATGTAACCGTTTCAATTGTGCAACGCCAATCAATCGAGCGAATTGATTGAATGATTGAACGATTGAACGACAGCGCCGCCATTATTATAATCAGTTTGTCTGTTTGTTCAACTCGATGGCTATTTCATGTTGATTTATTTGATTTTGACCAATATTTAGATGCGTAAGTGGGTCTTTGGCGAATTTAGATCTAAATAGGCATTGATCTAAGTGTCAACTCTGATAATGTTGATGTTATAAAGAGGTCAATTTTCAATCAATCAATTAGTTTTGATTTCAATATGTAGGTGAAGGAGCTTTAATATATTAGCTGCTATTGTAATCAATTGCTTTTTTATTTATTTAACTAAACTAATTATCCCCGTATCCACATGAAAAATTAAATCGTTGACGAAATAATACATTTACTAGGTAGGTACTACAGATTAATGATCCTCGGGACAGTGCTAAGGGCAAGCGCCGAACAGTAAAACAAACTCTCTCAGTTAATACCTCTTAAACTCCTTATTCGATTTTCATAAAACATAGTTGAGAATTAGAACCACCACAATGAACAAGGCTTTGGATTAAAAATACTTCATTTAAATAGGTTAATTTATTCCGGAGCTAAACTTATAACCCCTCTTTTTGAGTAGGGAGTTAAAAACACGAATATTCTTTACATTAACAAACATTGGAAGCCTCTTTGCGTAGGTAACAGGTATCTATTTATTAATTTCAACAATGGACGTTTTGGTATTACAACAGCAACACCTCGCTTGTACTACAAAATAACACTCAAAAGCATCGCCAGCTATTCAATAAATCACAACAATAAATTACAACATCTTTATCTCAAAGGCTTGTCAAATAAATATACACAGATGTCACCAAGTTAATTTATACAGCTGACAAAAGCGACAGCTTCATATCGGTAAAACATTAGCCGACCGATTTGTAAACAGTTGCATTTTTCTAACGGTAAATACAAGTTTGTCGGTCAAAGCGTCGTATGTATGATGTGAAATATGTAATCGCCTACAATATAGGGTATTTGACTAAAAAATCGAATTAGTCCGTCAGATAGATTTCCAAAAAATATTGGACACGTATATTTTCTTTAGTCGCGTAAACAAAAATTAAGACAAACTTCGCTGAAAACTCGTGTGACGTCACTTGCCAGTACACTTTTTACTGGCTAGTGACGTTACAAGCCCCCACTCTTATACGTTTCTCCATCTTTGATGCGTTTTATCTTCGTAAATTTCTACTGATTCGATAAAACAAAAAATACGTATCCAATATTTTTCGGTAATCTAACTGACGGATTAATTCGATTTTTTTAGTCAAATACCCTATTGTACATCGAAGTATAAGATTGACCTACTGGTTTGGTTTCTATTGGCACATATGAAACAACATAATATTTATAATAATAATAATATTCCACTACATTCACTCAACACCATCTAGTCCCAAACTAAGCAGAAGCTTGTACTATGGGTACTAGATAATGGATAAACATAATATATACTTTTTTTTTTGTAAATACATAAGAAGATGGATGAGAAACGATTGCATGTGGCAGAGATGAGAATTTTACGATGGATGTGTGGAGTGACAAGAATGGACAGAATTAGGTATGATTACGTTAGAGGTAGTATGAAAGTGGCGCCCATAGCTGAAAAGGTGAAAGGGAGTCGATTGGCCTGGTATGGACATGTTATGCGGAGAGATGAGATGTATGTAGGTAAAAAAGTGATGGATATGCATGTAGAAGGACGAAAAGGGAGAGGACGGCCAAGGAAGAGATGGATGGACTGTGTGAGGATGGATATGAAAGCGAAAGGGGTAAACGATCGGATGACTGGTGACAGAGAAGTATGGAAGCGAAGGACATACTGCGCCGACCCCAAATAAATTGGGACCAGGGCAAGACAATGATGATGACATACATATTTCTCTTACTGGGTGTTCATTGTGTCCGTTAGTTGTATGTTTGTAAAGTCCCACGCGACACAGGATTTAGTCCTAGTGCGAAAGTTGTCTTTAAAAAAAAAAATATACATCGAAACACCCAGACCAAGACAAACATCCATGTTCATGCACACAAATGTTTGACTTGAGCGGGAATCGAAGCCGCGACCTTCGGCGTAGCAGTCGCATACACTTCCGCGGCGCCAACCGGACGTCTTTGAATACGCTGAATCAGGCAAGAACATCCATGAATATGCTAGATTCTTCTTGACTAAGCAGGATTTTCACTATGTGTGAAACGTCCCTTAAATCCTTTTTTAGGAAATACACATAATTGTTTGAGATTGAGCAAGGACTAAGAAAGAACCATTGAGAAAGGTATGCTAAGATGGTTTGGACAAATGGAGAGGATGGATGACGAAAGACGGATCAAGAAGTTATATTAGGCAAGTGTGAATGCGACAAGAGGAAGGGGAAGACCTAGACGGACGTTCTCTGACCAGATTGGAGACATCCTAAAACCCTTAACCGAAGAGCATGCATGAGAAATTTGATGGGAGTGAATGAAGCAAGAGAGATATGTCGGGATCGTTGCAAATGGCGTTCCGTAGTCTCTACCTACCCCTCCGGGAAACAGGCGTGAGTGTATGTATGTATGTTTGAAATTGAAGAATTATTGTCGCTGAACCGAAATTGAGCGCTGGTCAAAGAGGTCATACCTACCCTGAAGCGAGTATGAGTGATTATTACGTATGACAACAACGTTTCGCCATCTGCCAGTGTAAAGAGTATACCAAAACAGTTTTCGCTAACCGGATTGAAATTTCAGCTTCTGCACAACACGGCGCTAGTAAATCACGTCAGGGTTTACATTCAAAGGGTTTCTCGTTGACCTGCATACCATTTTCTCAGCATAGAAACAACAGGCACACTGACATAAATCTACGTATTACCAATGAATACAGATTTACATAGAAGCGCAGTTCTTAAGGATTTCGTGTGCCGATTCCAAGTGGGGACTGTCTCCAGTTTAGTTCGTACTTGGCGCCGTTGGCGGCGCTGGCGTCGTTCTCCGTCTCTCTCACTCTCGTAGTTAAGATACACTGGAGGAGAGAGAGACAGCTGCCGCAGCGCGACTGCCACGTCGCCAAGCGGCAATTTGAGTCGCAGAAAGTTTGTCTTCAAAGCGTCCATATGAAATGCGCCTCTATGTAAATATCTGAGCTCTTTGGTATTACCATCTGCATCGTAAAAAATAATTCAAACTTACCAGTATAACAAATAATTATCCAATATGACTTACACTTATCACTTCACTGTCACTAAACTTCACTATTAGTAATAATTAATACAATTGATTCGTTAATTAGTACATGTTAGTCTTCACGACATTTTCGCAATACTCGGCGCTTGGATGTCACTGGCCATAAGTTTCGTTAAACCTGCAACAAAAATATTGATATTAGTGACAGATATTTATTAAAATTGAGTGCTCGATATCTTATACTGATATATAAAGCTGAAGAGTTTGTTTGTTTGTTTGGTTGGTTGAACGCACTAATCTCAGGAACTAGTGGTCCGATTTAAAAAATTATTTCAGTGTTAGATAGCCCATTTATCGAGGAAGGCTATATATATTTCCCGTCGGGGTAGGCAGAGACAACAGAACGCCACTTGCTCCTATCCTTACAAACCTAACGCGCTTCCTCTACACTCATTACTCTTTTCAGACATGCTCGCCGGTTTCGGGTACTTCGGAGCTTTCCGTTTCTTAGGACGTCTGCAATTTGGTCGACGAATGTCCGACGAAGTCTGACATAAGCTTCACACAAAATATGTCATATATGAATTTAATTAGTCAAATCATTGGATTGATCTAAGTTTGGCACCACCCGTGGAACTATAACAGCGGTAGCAAAATAAGCATGAAATAAATTAAACTTACATATTTTGCCACTGTGCCTATCAATATCCTAGGCATCTGAGTATCTCTGTATTTTAGTACGCAGTTTATCCCCATAATACCATTAGCTTAACTAGGTAGCAAACAGATTAGAGGCTTTAGCACTATTTGAAGAGCCTACTAGAACTAGATCTAGGTCGTACGAGCGTACCTACCGACCTAGAATTGCCGAGCAATTATAAGTAACACTAATACACACTACATTTAGTATTTACTGATCAATTTTGTTAGCGATATTTGGCAGCGGTAGCCCAGTGGAGAGACCGACGGATTGCTACGCAGAGGGTTCGGGTTCGAATCCATGGCACGCACCAATGACTTTTCGAAGTTATGTGCGTATTCAATTGTTAATTATCGCTTGCTAAACGGTGAAGGAAAACATCGTGAGGAAACCTGCATGGCTGAGAGTTCTCCATAATGTTTTCGAAAGACATGTGAAGTCTGCCAACCCGCACTTGGCTAGCGTGGTAGACTATGGCCTTACCCTTCTCATAGTGAGAAGAGGCCCGTGCCCAGCAGTGGGACAGTATAAAGGGCTAATGTATTGATCAATTTTGTAGATATTCGAGAGCCACAGTAGTTGGTTTAAAACCTTTTTATGGTAGCGGAGTGTAGGTGCTTACATTAACGTCATCGTCCTAGCGTTATCCCGGTTGCATCCAAGACTTGCGCATTGAGCCCAGGTTTCGCTTACTAGTCTAACCAGCCATAACAGAATATCATCTCACTCACCACTAAAATACATACATACATAGACTCACGCCTCTTACCCAAAGGGGTAGGCAATGACATGGGCATATCTCTCTTGCTTCATTCACTTCCATCAAATTTCTCATGCATGTTCTTCGGTTTCGGGTACTTCTAACCTTTCCTGTTTTTAGGATGTCTCCAATCTGGTCAGAGAACGTCTGCCTATGTCTTCTTCTTCCTCATCCATTCACACTTGTCACTAACATCCATTAAAGCAAAACCTACATAACCACTTAAATTCGCAGCCGACTCATTATTAAACAATAATCATTCCAGTGCTATTTCTGAATCAAAAGCTAAAACAATTAAAAACAAAACATCCAGACTAAAATCCTTTGTTTCAATTCCAAACATCCCGCCGACCCTCGGAATGACTAAGTCGATTCTTATCAAACTCTTGCTATAAATAGGGCCACTTCTGAGAGCGGCATCGACAAAAGACTGGTTAGACTTATTTATTATCTATCTATGGTAAACGCACAGATAACGTACGCTTATTTTAAGATGTATTTTTGTCTATGGTAATGAGGGGTAGATAATTTATTGGTTATTGTAGAGCAATGATTTATGTTGAAGATTTCTTTGATTGTGTATCGCAGGGTTTTAATTATATTCATGTACATAAACGCGTATTTTTTAAATAAAAGTTTTACTCTTCTGAGACACGTCATAATTATTTATAATCTGTACAAAGCAACAACTTAATTATATTAAAATCAAATAAATAACAATCGTTTATAAAAAAAGGAAAGTAAATGATGATTAATATGTCATATTGTTTCTAATTTGCCATTTATATTCAGTTAATAATGGGAAAATGATATAATACTCTATTAGTTTATTGTCAATACATAATTTATAACACAGTTAAGAAAGTTTTTATATCCCTATATCATTTGTTATTATAATTAATTCATATTCATAAGTTTACTTTATAGTTATCTTAATATATAAAATCCTTGCGTTACTGACTGACTGACAGACACGCTACAGCCGAAACTATTGGGCGTAGGAAGCTGAAATTTGGCATGTATGTTCCTTGGGGACCGCAGGGGCGCACTAAGAAGGGATTGCCCGAAATTCCCACGGGATCGGGTAAAGTAAAAAAAAAATGCAGGCGTAGCTGCTGGCGTCCTCTAGTTTATTATAATTATGAACAGCGAAAGGGATTATTTAAAAAAACATTACGTTCAATTTCAGATGTTGTTGTGTTTGTTGAATGTTAGTAAACTCATTCATCTCAATTTATTCTTATTCTCCAGGAATTGGCTTTTTTTAGGGTTGCGTAGTCCACAAGGAACCCTTATAGTTGCGTCATGTCCGTCCGTCTGTCCGTCCGCAGCCTAGCTCAAAGACGCCTGGTGCTAGAAAGTTGATATTTGGCATGAATATAGACATACAATATTGCAACAAAACTGTAGAATAAAATTTAGGAAAATATTTTTTTTAAGGGTATCTACCCTACATATATAGTGGGGTTGATTTTTTTTTGGTTGAGTACCCCATTGTGTGGGGTATCATTGGATAGGTTTTAAAAAAATATTATAAGTTTACTCAAATCATTTTTCGATCAAGTGATTGGTTTGTCAAATATCAGGCTTTGAAGTGAAAAAAATTGTTAGACTCAAGTGTCCCCCCCCCCCCCTCTGCCGGCTAAACTATTAATTTGGAAGAGGTGAAAAAAATCACTAATGTAGTACATATAACGAATTTAAAAGGAAAAATATCACGGCTAAGTAGACATCAGTAGTTTACGAGTAATCGTCGGTTAACTTATAAATACCTACCTATTTCTGTGAGTTTACATAATCTTAAAGATGCCCGTTTTTGGTCCCATGTGACACAGAAGTTATTATCAATAATGGCCATTATGGGCAACTACGGAACCCTACATTGCGCGTGGCCCGACACGCACTTGGCCGGTTTTTTTAGACTACATCTTGGTGTCTCTCTCATCATAATCTCTGTTTACTGTTTGTTTACCGTACATACATTTTTATGGCAGTAAGGCTCAAAATGGCTACCTAGTCCCCAATGGACTTATTCGTTAAATGTCTAATTCTCAAAAGAACTTCGTTAAATAAAATAGAAATTCGCTAAATGCCTAATTAGCTGATTGCTAGTAGATTAGTCCTTTAAAGAAGTAGTTTTGAGAATGAAGCATTTAGCAAATTAGTCCATTTAAGACTAGGTACCCATTTTGAGAACAAGGCATTTTGCGACTAAACGACATTGACCATGTCAGAGACAGTCAAGCCGCTTACTGCCTACCTGAGACGTAAGATGTTAAGGCCCAGCTTTAACACCTCTAGTAGCCTTATCATCCAAGTAATCTAAAACAAAAATAACTTAATACGAACTTATCTGACTGCTGTGAAAATGGCCAAAAGCCTTTTAATGCCCATGGCCAAAACCTGGCCTGTTTTCGCCTACCTAAAATTGTGCGTCCAACTGATAGTCGCAAAACTCTGCCTAATAAGACTAAGCCTATGTCGAAACGGCAGCGATATAAAACGAATATTATAATAAAACCGGACTGTCTGTCTGTCAGGCGCCGCGTACCGGTGCAGGTTGGCGCAGGCGATACTCCCACGATTAACCTTGGGACACTCGCCGCTAGTAGCCAGCTCCGATGGACAACGCGTTCGACGTTTTGTTATACTCGTATTTGTGGGCTTAGGATTAGATACTATTGGTAAATTTATCAATCTATATTGGTATATCATATGGTTTAAGCTGTTCAAAAAACGAATTACTTCGCAGTTCATATGATTTGGCCCTCAGAAATGAATAACTTAACAACCTAGATATCCTATCTATTGCATACAAAAACAAGATTAAAATTAGCACAGAAAAATTGCATGAAGTCAACCGATTGACGGACAATAACAATCACACTATAGATATACTGACAAAGACGAAAATCTAAGTTGCGCCTATTAGATGTTTAAACCTACTAACTACACGTATGCTACAGTAACAATATTTTATTCAATATCCATTGCACAGTGTTTTTAAAAAGGTGACACTTTATAAAGTGGTACTTAATCTTCTTAATATATAAAATCCTTGCGTTACTGACTGACTGACAGACACGCTGCAGCCGAAACTATTGGGCGCAGGAAGCTGAAATTTGGCATGTATGTTCCTTGGGCACTGAAAGGGTGCACTAAGAAGGGATTTCCAGAAATTTCCACGGGATCGGCCAAAACGGGTAAATTAAAAAAAATGCAGGCGAAGCTGCTGGCGTCCTCTAGTACTTAATATACTTAGAGCACACAATTGCCATACCAAGTAATTAACCGATTGACACTTGTAGGCCTCTTTTACCATAAACATCCTACAACATCCATAACTTGTACAAATCCAAACAAAAATTATCATAAATATTCGCCGGCTTTTCTCCTAAACAAATAGCTTAAGAAAGTGTTAATTCTGTATATTAAAGAGATAAGTTACGATCGCTATTCATTAGTCAGACCACAGGTGTCCGCATGGTATGTTACTTGTTCAGTAAGATTAGTTGTGCTGATTAATATGAAAGATTGCTAGGAAAGCGGCCTAATTGAAGCTACATCTATTATACATGGGAATTGGGTAAAGAAGCTATAACATAGAAATGGTCAGGTTTGAAGAGAAACAGTCTAAGGAACCTATTAAGGTAAATCATCAGAAAGATATAAAATGTCACACTGCCAGAACCGTGAAGAGGATCGTTTCTCACTTCAGGTTAGGCCAGTAAGTCGATTTCAAAGTGTAGGTTGGCAGGATTCGTATGTTCTTAGAAAACACTATGGAGGCACCATGTTTGAATATGTAGGTTCCTTCAACGTTGAGCCAGCTATCATTACTAGCTTAATAGTTTAATACACATTTATGTTTGATTAACTTTACGCTTCTCTTATGCACCTACCATGATTGTCTTTGCACTACCCAAAGGTTGACTGGTAGAGAAAGCCAATGGCATTAAGTCCGCCTCTGTACAATAATTTTAAATTATGTGCAAGAAGTTTTAAAATAAAATAAAATAAAATAAACATTTACCTTTGGTAATCTATTATAATACTATGGATATTATTAACAATACTTGGCTCTTATTCTTAAGTCAGAAGACTGTCATAGTGTTTTCATGTTTTTAGCTATTTATACGACACTAACTCCGCAGGTTATTGTATCTTTTACAAACTGTTACCATAGCTTAAACTAAGCTACCAAAATGGTAGTATTATTGGAACCCATTAAACAATTACAATAATATCAAAGGTAATAAACTCCCACGCAATACATTTATTGCTTACCTATCAATCATAGTATTGATTGTGGTGATTACATAGCACAAGGTCTGCTGTCCGCCATAGAATTAAGACATTAGCGTTATGTTTCTTACTATTCTGTGATTCAGAGTTAATTGGTATTAATTTAGCAAGGTATCATGTTTTGAGTAGGCGTTTAAAGGGCTTACTAGAAAAGGTTAAGTATAGATTTGTTATGTTAAGCTTACTTAACAAAGCAGAAAAGAGTTTTTTTATAAAAGGACATAGATTGTAACTTCAAATAGGTACCATTTATTTTAATTTCTTCTTATTTTTTACTAGAGTAGGTACTTCACTCACAACCGCTAAAAACGGCGACGTATTTCGAAACCTTTACCCATATTATAGTGCACAATTGTGTACACATACACAAGTGCACTCTCTATTCCCTCACTCTCCGATTGGACGCCACATGCGACACAACCGGAGAGAGATTGCCCGATTGGGCGTAGGACCAACGGTTTAACGTGATTTCCGAGGCACTCTGGTGTGACACCGCCAACTTCCTGACTCCGAACTTCTATTGGATAATTCTTATCAGAAAAACCCAATATCACTTTTTGATCGACCCGGGAATCGAACCTGAGACCTCATGATCCGCAGTCGCTAACACTACCGCAGGACCACAGAGGCAGTCACGGGTGTCATATATCATCGGGATCAAAAGCCACAAATAACGCAGGTGTAACCATAGCTAGTGATGTAGATATATGATAAGCATTGACTCAGTGTTATGACACTTATGACACATTTATTAGTGTCAAACCTAATAGGTACATCAACCTAAAACCCATTCGCCATAAAACCTATCATAATTAGAAACATACAAACCATTCCAATACCAAAATTGAATGACCCGATCGTCGAACCCAAACATAACCAGTAAAGAAGTACAATACAATAACAATGATTAATTCAATGTATAATTCAACACGTAAATGTTACTGTGAGTTACAAAGGTCCATATGGTATAGATGAGGTCATTTAGTACCTTCAACTTAAGATCTAGGACACCTAAGTTTATTAGTGATGTATTGAGCTATTGTGCCCTGCAAGGTGAAACTGATAGTTTATTTTAAAGGTTAAACTGTTTAGTAAATTTACTGCTGTGTGTCTATATGAATTTCTATTTTCGAGTCCACGGCGGTTATCATCACGGGTAAACCGTTTGGTGACGGATTAAAAGAATACAATGTCACTAACCAATTTTCTTTTAATCTGTAGCTGCAGTAATACTTGAGAGGCGACTTACGAAAATACACGAAGTAAATAGGTAATATCTAGCGGAGAAAAACTTGACTTGATGGTAGGATAAATCCTATTGGCTCAGAATCCTATAGGCTTTACTCTCGCGACGCAAATTAAAAGTAAAGGCATAGGTCAAAGTATATAGATACGGCAGCGGGCTTTGGCAGGGTGACGATGATACAATACATCAGTGGACTGCAAAAAGCATTTTTATGATACTGATATCCCCTCAAGAAACCTGGGAGGTCTATCACGAGAATAGGCGGCAAGGGCAATGATATACATAACAATATTCTGAGTAAAATCTCAAATGTTTACACAGGCTGATCAATCCAAATACTATGACGATGTGCGATCTTATTACAAAAATTATATTGTAACCTTCCTACAAAGACGTAAGGATACTATCAGCAAGGCCTGCCTTCGAAATGTCACATTGAAGATGGCACTTTGCCAAAGGATTGGAACTTCGTCGGATAGCTAAGAAATACATTTGATAGATAACTTACGAACATTCTTCTGTTAGGTGTTTTACTTTTAGTCTTGATGAATTAGATATAAATACGTCTTGTAAATACGTTTATTTTCATTTTAATATCAGAAAAGTTTGAGTGTGTTAATAATGAAATATCATGTCAAAACATATACCAATGACTTTTAAAAGTTAAGTGCGTATTAAATTGCTAATTATCGCTTGCTTATCGGTGAAGGAAAACATCGTGAGAAAACCTGCATGTCTTAGAGTTCTCCATAATGTTCTCGAAAGACATGTGAAGTCTGCCAAGCCGCACTTGGCCAGCGTGGTGGACTACGGCCTTACCCTTTTCATGGTGAGAAGAGGCCCGTGCCCAGCAATGGGACAGTATAAAAGGCTGATGATGATGTCAAAACATATAAAATATTGGATTCTTCTACTCTTAAACATTTTCATGAAAAACATGCGTATTTTATGTAAAAATATTATCTAGCCGTGTTTCGAGCGCAATGATTGCTTTCAAATTTATATTAGTCAGGCAGGACAACACAATCTACTTAAGTTAAACCGTTACGTAAATTAAGATTAAGATAAAAAACCTCATTCATAAAAATCCTCCTACTTGCACTTGCAAGTCTTGCAACATGCGAGTACACCGTGTCTAACCAGTTAGAGATTGACATTAGTTGGCCACTATGACCGAGTAACCTCAGTTAAACATTTCAATTAACGTTATTTTGATTGACATCTTAATGAATCTGAGCTAAATACGCTAATTAGTGAAGGTCACAAACGAAATGACTCAATTATAACCCACGCGTGGACACTCGTAATGTTGAAATATGTTTTATGGACAAGAGCTTTCATACGGGTGAGCATTAGGTGTAGTGTAGAAGAAATATTACCTTTTGAGGTAATCGATCATTAGGCTATCATTGGACAGAACGAGAAACGAGTATTTTTTAACAGCGCGCACAAGAATTTATTTATTTTCTAATTAAAAATGGGCTTTATCTTCCCTTCTGCTAATTACAAGATGTTGCAAAGGATCCTGTAGTTATAATAAATTGCAAAAACAATATGGAACTACATACATAGAAAAAAAATTAACCAAAAATTTCCATCCAGCGTGGCAATGCTGCCAGCCTTCTGGGCACGTTACCCGATGACATTGACGCGGAGGCATTTTACGACGCCGAAATCATGTAAATATTTTCACTTCCTAAATTTGTTTTTATGGTTTTTGGATTAGATTAGATTAAGCTTCACTTATAAAATGATGTTACTTTAATGTTCTAACCACAGAAATAATTATTTCTGTGGTTCTAACTTATATAAGTAGCAAAAATTATGTTTCAATTGACCCTGCTATGGAGACTCGTGAAGTATATTATTGTCTCCCACTTGTTTAAATAGCAAAGAAACGTCATTACTGGATAAAAAACGGTTTTTAAGCTTTTTTTACTAATAAGTATTTTGCACTGGTCTCCACTTATTGTTGAAGACTTGAAAGAAAGTGGCTAACGTTTCCATTGCTTTTCATACATTTTGCATTTCTTTGCGGCCAAGTTTAATAATCCTTGCTTTTATTGACTATTATTCAAAGATTATAGTCATAGTTACTCAATGATTCGTCCATGTGGTGACGGATTAAGAATACGGAATGTCACCACCCCATACCATCCCATGGGTGTCGTAAGAGCCGACAGAGGAAACATATTATGCAGAGAACAGCACTGTAAGAGAAGAAAAACTTGATAAAACCCTATACCAACCCGTTTGGCCAGCGTGGTATAGTAGGCCAATTCCTCCTTTCAAAGGAGAGGCCTAGTCCAGCAGTGGACTGTTAAAAGCTGATGATGACTCAGAGTTTCTTTCGTTTGCCTGTTAAGGATACAAACACAATACATAGGTCGTCATAACCTCGACGCACCACAAAACTACCTTCAGAAGTAAAACCATCAACAGTGTTTAAACGATTGCAGTACAAAATTATTATTTAATAGTAGCAGCTGAACAACTAAGGTCGTAGCAGAGCCTCGTCCGATTAGTCACAGGCGGACTCATGGTCGCAACCATATATGTATACTGGAGCAGGTGCAAAGGAATGTAGACTTTATACCGGAGGTGTAAAGGAGGTGTTTCCGTGCAGCAAATCAATGATTAAGTTGCAGTTTTAAAGGGATTGATAGTATGTTCTAGAATTATCGATTGTTTGATTAAGTTGGTTTGAAGGAGGTACTTCGATGGTAGTATGGATTGTGCCAATTTTTGGCTTGTTCAGTCACATGGAAGTAAGTATCTTTGTTTCTGGCCAGGTTTATGAACAATCCATTTGAAATCTTTGTCGAGACAAAAGTAGACTCTTGCAAATGCTGCCTACTATTAGAAACTCGAAAGTCTGTAAGGAAGGATGGGTTAATGGATTTTTGGTACCTTTTCAAGTACAAACTACCGAACATATTTTGTTGCAACTTTTTTTTATTTATTTATAGGACTCACGCCTGTATCCCCGAAGGGGTAGGCAGAGGTGTAATATTACACCCACATTTCGCCATGAACTTTTAGGCCCCACGTAATAGGGGGCGAGCCTATTGCCGTACCGGGCACATTGCCAGACTCTGTACTGCTACTGAGAATTTCCTAACGGAAAACCCAATAACACTTTGCCCGACCCGGGAATCGAACCCGAGACCTCCCAATCCCACGCGCACATTTATGCCGCGAGACCAACGAGGCAGTCATTGTTGCAACCTTGCAATAATATTGCTTATACATCAGACTAGTACATATGTTACGTTTGTCGCGAAAACCGCTCGAGCGGGCAAAACCACTGGCTACAACTAGTATAAAACTATAAAACACAACAAGATTCAATTCTGAATCTTATGATATAACAAGTAACATAACATCATATCTTATATTAATGTATTCAACGGTCGCGCAGGACATAAAGCTTTGTGACACCGCCGAGTGTGTCCGTGCATATTAATATGTGAACATGTTTGATATGCTTATAATAAAGATCCACTCACGATTAAGGCTACGGGGTTAATACTCCCAGAAACAGGATGGAGATAGTAGTAATATTCGTTTTTATAGACTCACGCCCTTATCCACGAAGGGGTAGGCAGAGGTGTAATGTTACACCCACATTTCACCATGAATTTTTAGGTCCCACGTAATAGGGGGCGAGCCTATTGCCGTTACCGGGCACCTCACCAGACTCCGTGCTGCTACTGAGAATTGGGGAAAACCAATAACACTTTGCCCGACCCTGGAATCGAACCCGTGACCTCCGATCAGCAGTCGCATACGCTATCCACTGGACCACGGAGGCAGTCATAGTATATTAATGGTACCCAGTACCCTAAACAGAAGAGCATGCATGAGAAACTTGATGGAAGTGAATGGAGCAAGAGAGGTATGTCAGGATCGTTGCAAAAGACGTTCCGTAGTCTCTGCCTACCCCTCCGGGAAACAGGCGTGAGTCTATGTATGTATGTATATTAATGGTATAGTATATTAATGGCAGTCATGGTAGTATTAATAGTAGTATCATCATCATCGTCCTAGCGTTATCCCTGTAGCATCCCAGATTTTTGCCTAGGAGACTGGTTGACTCTACTTAGACATCTGGTTAGAGTGGATCCTAAGGATCCAACGACTAGTCTAACCAGATTTGACAGAATATTAGGATGTAGATAGTAAAAATATAAATGTATACACCAAAAGAGGCGGCCATTTTAGCAAGCAGTGACTTTTTGCTAAAAATCCTTTTCGAACGCTGTAAGTTTCTTAGTTTTTTTTGCTCTTGGTAAGATGGTAATTCGCCTCCAGTACATGGTGATCCAGTACCTACATGAAGACCGTGTGATTGACGGCATAGAATACAAATGTCGCCACCTCCTATCTTCCCGTGGGTGTCGTAAGAGGCGACAAAGGGATAATACGATGCAAATACCGTCTTTGCACGTAGAGACGGAAAACTCGACATCACACCCTATACCAATGAATACAGGTTTAAATATCTATGCTCTATGCCTATACCAACCCGTCTGGCCAGCGTGTTATATGGCCAAATTACGAGAGGCCTATGTCCAGCAGTGGACGTGAGTAGGGAGCGAAAGGCTGCAATGATGATGATGATGACATGGTGATCCTGGCACTAAAATCTGTTTAGTGTTGGGCTAGCTAGCCAATCCATATGTTATACGACAGTTTAACTGAGCCTACTTGCGGTTGTCGTCCAATAAACTGGTACTTTTCATTAGTGGACGAGTAGGTTTTTATGCTTGCGGTGGGAGTTGACAGCTACATAAAACAATTAAATAATCAACTGACTGTTAACCACAATGACTCGCTGATACCAATATAGAACAACAATTAAAAGATCTGGGCTCAGCGGGACAACTGAATTAGAATGGCATTTGCAAAAAAAAACGTAGCATATCTTTGTATTCTTCGGGCGATTTTATACTGGTTAAGAAAAACCGAAAGGTCGAATTCAATATTTTTTGGTGCATCATCATTCATCATCATACCAGCCGACGCCCACAGCTGGACATATGCCTTCCCCAAGGCTCTCGATCTTGTTGCAATCGCGAGCAGTGGATGTACCTATACTTTTATATTAATAGAGCAGTTTCCCGCGGTTTCACCCGCGTCCTTAGGGAACTACTTCGGATATCCGGTTAATTTATAGCCTAAGTTACTCCTTGGTACATCAGCTATCCGCCAGTGAAAGTCCCGTCAAAATCGGTCCAGCCGTTCCAGATATTAGCGAGAACAAACAGACAGACAGGCAGACAGACGCACAAAAATTGTAAAAAATGTAATTTCGGTATATGTACCATGTAAACATCCATATGAATTTAGTAAACAGCAGTTATTTTAATATTACAAATAGACACTCCAATTTTATTTATGTGTATAGATGTGAATATAAATCAAAATCTTAAATATAACATGAAAACAACACTGGTATCTATAAATTATACTATTATTTCAAATTGTCAAAAATACCTATCTACGAAACGAGAGATTTACTAACTGTGAGAGTAAAAAATCTGAAATTGCAGTGTGGTTAAAAACGAACCTAAGATATATTGAGATCCTATTTGAAGACAAAACAATTTTTTGATAAAATTTCCAAACGTCGTTATTATTTTTAAATTTGGGGCCCAATTCTGCTAAATAAATATAGTTTCGATATAATTTCAGTGTCATACGTACATCACAAAAAGCGTCTTCTAAATTATCTGATAATTGAACGAAGTTGTAACGAGATCGTAAATTGAAACTAGTGTCAAAATATGTGTCAACGACGAACTGTTTATTTCAAATTATACTATAATGACATTAGGTTATCAGAATACCACTTCTGAGTCAATTCAAAATATAATATCAATATCATTTAAAAATAGGAGAATTGGCCCTCCAATTTAATTTAGACTTTACCTTCATATTTAATATCTAATCGCCCCATCTCTTTCACACCTTCAGAAACAAACAGAGATCGCACAAGATCATTCACATCTGTGCTTAGTCTACAAACTATTTATCTAATTACTATCTTAATACACATCATTTCCGTCGCACTGTTCAAGACAGACCCTCATTAAGTATTTAATTTGTTTCTATTGTGAGGCGGAAAGTAATTTTATTTGATTGAAGACGCATTGGCACTTTCACTGCGACAAGCGGATGTGCGGTAAACATTCACGGTCAATGTCTGAGGCATCTGGGATGATGGCTGGTATTTAGACTAAGGGAAGCTAGTTCTATATTCTAGCGGACATACCAACAGACTGCCATGCAGAGGCTATCGGGTTCGAATCCTCGGCGTGGCTTGACTTTTGGGAGTTATGTGCGTTATGAAGTGTAAATTCTCGCTTGCTCCGTGACTCGGAGAGCACGTTAATTATTGTGCACTAAATATATTCTATATTGAATAAGGCACATCATGTCAGTTCTAATATATGTATCATTATTATTATCTGGGATAGCACAAGAAACAGTGCCTACTAAAATGGACCATCAGAAAAGATACTGCTGATTACATTAAATTAGCATTGCTTAGTCCTTATTTCGTCAGCACATAATAAAGATACTACTCATTTTAATATTCGTAGCTAATACCGAACATTTCCGTTACAAATCAATACCTAACCAAACTGTCTACTAACGTAACAAACAATATCACCAACACAACAAAGCGTAAATAAAATAAAACCTCATTACTGACACATGAAATCAGACTTGCCACATCTATCATCATGACGTGACGAGTCAGGAATCTCTGCCCATCAGGCCAGGAAGCTCAATATTACATGAAACCTGTCCGACAGTCGGTACCGACACATCAATCAATCATGACATTGGCTGACAACTGGTATTGGTACCTTATTATAGGCCGGGAGCCAACGGCCTTAACATTTGCGAAAACATGTCTGCGTTTTTGGAACTTGTTCGTTTTGGGACAGAAATAACTTTATTTTGGTATCGTAATGCTTTTAAGGCTTTTATGTTAAGCTAGTTGCTTGTAATTTATTGGCTTTGTTAGTCAAGTTGTGTAAAATGTGTAAATAATTTTATTATGTACTTATTTTTACATTCTGTTTTAATTAGTCCGCATGTGACTTGATCGTTTGTAAAAGTAACTCGAGCAGACTATTAACCTTTATTAATTTAATTAAAATAAGTATTAAGGGTCACTTGTACGTTGTTTATTTAGTTTGAATCGCTTAAATTACTGTTTGAATTTACCAATCATCATTTAATTAATTTTAAGTTAAGTAACTCTCGTGCAAATGAGTATAATGTGAGCTGAATTAAATTTTAAGCAGACATAAAACGTAAATTAATTAAAGCATAATTGATTTTTTAAATTTCGCTCTGTCAGTTAAATAATAATAATAATATATAATAATAATATTCTACCACATTCACACAACACCATCTAGTCCCAAACTAAGCAGAGCTTGTACTATGGGTGCTAGATAATGGATAAACATACTTATATACTTTTTTTTGTAAATACATACATATTATACATAGAAACACCCAGACCAAGACAAACATCCATGTTCATGCACACAAATGTTTGACTTGTGCGGGAATCGAATCCGAAATGATGTCATGTTCTCATAAATAAACACAATTTCGTTCCCAGATACAAGAAAATACAATATAAACTATGGGTCTCAAGCAGCTTCTAATCCTAGTTTACAAATTGCCTAGCCTTATGATATCTTAAGCTTCAAACTTTCCTTTAATTTGGTACAATCGATCAATCCCAATACGCCTATAGCCTTAAAAACAGCCTTACAATTTCAAAATCTATCAAATAAAGAAATGTAGTGATATCATTCTGTCATAACTGATTTACCCACAGTGAAAGTGGATGTATATGGACGCTCCAGATTGTTGCATATTTTCTAGCATATCACCAATTTAGTACTTCCGTTTATCATAAAAGTAATAAATATGAAATACTAATGAGAAGTTATAGTTGGAAACTATTTAAATTCATCTTATTACAGGCGAGGCGAGTTAATTGAGAGATATCGACTTTATTATTGGCAAATGTTGATTAAATGATCTTGATTCGATTGTTGCGGCTATTTTGTACTGTTGTTAAAAGTGTGTCTTACTTTGAAAGAGATTAAACTCACTTATATGAGTATCAAATTTTATATTAGCTTCTGAACTTGAAACAACAATTTGTTTTCTTTGTTTTGGCCTAGAATATGGAGTACGCATAGGTTGTGAGAAAAAGCTCGTGCCCGGCTGGGACAGTTTATGTACAGGGCCGTAGAGTTGATAATATATGTATCTTACCTTATAATACTACGTTACGTTAGATAATATATATATATTTGTGGCTATGATATTTAAGATATACATTAGTGCCTAGTCTGTCATGGTATCTAAATCCTGTAAAATATTTACGCTTATTTGCAACTTCACAATACGTCCAATACTCAAAAAAGTTTTCGTCTTCCATAAAGTCGCTGTCATCATCAATTTCAATTTATTTATATAAGTATAAATATAGACACAATATAATACACGCAAACACCATCTAGTCCCAAACTAAGCAGAGCTTGTACTATGATGACTTGTACATCCGGGGATGTGCCTTCAGTGCGTAATAGCTTAGTGTAAAAGTGCCGCAACATGAAAATGTATATAACACCTAGCAGAATCAGCTGCCTAGCCATTCCATATGCGGATGGCGATTAGGGGCGTTTCTTGGCTTGTTAAGAAAGCATATTTAGCGCCGGTAGGGCGCAGCTCCTGACATCAGTAATCTTTACAAGATAAGATTTGAAATATTTCTACGTAGAAAATTATCATTATAAATAAGTGTAATCGAGATTACATTAATCCACACAACTACCACGTACTAACGAAAGCACCCCTCACGATACATTACCGTCCATTCTAAATTACCATCTTTACAATAGAGGGTTCATTGCAAAAGTAAAAACTATTCGACTACGTGTCCTAAATGCGGACCAACAAAATGAAATCACACGAGCCACAGGAGAATTGGATTAAACAGTAAGCAGTCCATTGTTACAAAACGATAAATTTTCTATTCTGAGCGGCTAAGCTTCTGGATTGCAATGTTTTTCACAGGCTTGCTCGCACTTACCCGGGTTAACTCTTGCTCTCCTATTGTTTCGTCCATGTACCTTCTTTTTTCAATCCACGTCCGCTGAAAAGGCTTTCGCTTACAATTTAATGCTGTTAAGTGGTTTATATTTAGTTGCGTAATATTTAAAGCGTTGAGTGGATACATTGACCACGGGTTCTGCTGATGCTTTTAGGGGAATGTTTTAGCCTATTACGTATAGTTGATCCTAAAATATTTTTATTTTATTTTTAACATTACCTGAAGTAATTGCGGAATAAGTAATGTGAATGAAATGATGATACATACTTGACTGTGTGTTGTTTCATTTATCTTATGTTATCATAATTATTATAATTTTATTTCTCTTAAGTTGTAATACCACATTACACATCTGGTAATTTTACTGGATTAAGTGGATTCTATGACGTTCTATAAAGCTAATACAACGATTTCTCCATTTTCCCTGCAGTCGTTTTCGAGTCGCATGCTAGCAAAGCTACGGGTGGTACGTCATATAAAATAATTACGTACATATCGCAGTGCTTACTCAACGCTACAGAAATTGCTGGCCAGCACCCTACATTGGTATTTAATAGCGAAGCTGGCTTTAAACGGCTAAAGGAACCATGGAAAATCAATTCCCTGTGTACTCATACTCTACGTTTTTTTTTAATTCCATATCGGCATGGTTATTGGATATTTCATTCGTGCAACTATACAAAAGTTCAAACAAATCGGCATATCCTTTGAATTTCAAACAGCACACAAAATCATCTCTGCTAATGAATTAAATTAAACACGGGCTAATGTAAAGGGAGTGTCATCTGCCAATAAACTGTCATACAGTTTGGCAGAAGAAAAAATTTTAATGTGTATGATATTTTAGGTATGAATAAACATTTTCATTTCATTCATTCATTCATAAGTACGAGACAATGGATTGGCATACATATTTTTAATTATGATAGATACCTTACAGAATGAACATACATACATACATCATAATGATTTCTGTTTTTAACTCCACAGTAGTCATGGCTGACATTATTATTAATATAATAATAGCTAAATGCTACAAAAATGCTACAAAAACGAGCCATTGTAACGATCAAATTCTTGAAAACGAAAATAATTTCGCGCAAATTCTTGCCGTCACCCACTGGACTATGAGAAACAATGAGTTGGTTTATCACATCAATACTCCGAAACATCATTCAATTCAATAAGATCATTACTTATTCATATCAGGTGCTACACATGACGTTGGAATACATAACAATAGGTATTGGCGAAAATATTGAAAATACAGCCTAAAGCTTTCGTCTTAAGATTGGTTTTTGGATAATTCAGAATATGGTGTGGTAGTTTTTAGTGATTTTTGTCATAATACAGTTTTGTAAGATTATATGTTTGGAGGCGAAATGAAAGTAAGCTTAGAAGTCTTAGAACAGAACAGCTGTTTACCGTATCTAATTTTTTCGTTATATTTTGTAGACTGTTTTAAGTTTAAGAAGGATAAGTAAAAGTGTTGGTAGTTATTGTTTCATTAATTATTCATCATTCATCATCAGCCTTCAACAGTCCACTGCTGGACTAGGCCTCTCCTTTGAAAGGAGGAATTGGCCTACTATACCACGCTGGCCTTGCGGGCGGGTTGGTATAGGGTTTGTATCAAGTTTTCCTTCTCTTACAGTGCTGTTCTCTGCATAATATGCTCCCTCTGTCGGCTCTTACGACACCCATGGGATAGATATGGGGTGGTGACATTCCGTATTCTTAATCCGTCACAACACGGACAACGTTGTGTCTGTCATTAATTATAAATTATAACAGCTTGGACATATTTTAATATTTTTGTCTGTCATTAATTATAACAGCTTGGAAAAAATTATATGAGAGAACTTAAATGTGTTATCAAATATTTAAATAGAAAGAGGCATTTCTAGCCAAAGATAGCGTAGAGCAACTTCCTTCCATCATTTAAATTAAATTCGCAGCTTTTTAACATGAACTTGTCACTCGCTCTTTCCAACCGAATATCTTGTTTACAATAGTATTAAATAAGGACTTAATATATTATACCGCAAGGCTTAGTAAGTATTTACATTATTTTAGATTTTATCAAGCTAGCTCGTTGATTGTTTCAATACGACGTTTCTGAGAACGAATTTTAGAAACAGACTCTTCATAAAACTTTATCATTAGTCTGCATGTTATCAAATAGTCTTTTTAGGGTTCCGTACCTAAAAGGTAAAAAACGGGACCCTATTACTAAGCCTCCGCTGTCTGTGTCTGTCTGTCTGTACGTCTGTCTGTCACCAGGCTGTATCTCATAAACCGTGATAGCTAGAAAGCTGAAACTTTCACAAATTATGTATTTCGGTTGCCGCTATAACAACAAATACTAAAAATTAAAAAAATTAAAATAGTAAGGGGGGTCCCATACAATAAACGTGTTTTTTTTTTCGTATTTTATGCTCAAAATTACTAACGGTAACAGGTAGATGCTTACAATTTACACAGAATATGTAGTTATATATTACCTTTCAAAATAAATAATTAAATTTAAAAAAAGTAAATAATAAAGGGGCTCCCATACAACAAACGTAATTTTTAAGCAATTTGTTACTAGATCTTAATAAACAGGTAGAAACTTCAAAAAATATTTAAGTATACATACAACAAACATGATTTTCTTTTATAGTTGATGGTACGGAACCCTTCGTGCGTGAGTCCGACTCGCATTTGCCCAATTTTTTTATGGTTAGAGCTCGGAATAAACTTCGAACTAAAATTAATCCATAGTTTTTAAATAATGCAACAATGATGCCAAAATACTCCTAAAAAACATATCCAACTTCATTCACACAACCCGCACCATATTAATAGCTATTCGTTCACAAAATTCATCATCATTAAAACTGAAATGAAAAACGTCCGACAAAACTACTCACACACTCCGGTTGCAAGTAGTTCATCGGAAACGGCACCGATTGCTTCATAATTTATTTTTACCCTCCATAACCCAGACGGTTAAATTATACTTAAAATTTCATTCCGAACGCATTTTTATTCAAGGCAGTGTCCTACGATAACGGACTAAAGATTAAAATCGGTTGTTAATTGTCTGTGACATTTCTATGGCCGCCATCGCCGCCATATTGGATTCAGGAAGCGTTTGACAGCGCGCCATGTCAAAATAGAAACAGTTATGCCGCGAAATTAGGTGAACCCGTGACGGCGGTAGAATTTGGAGAATTAATAATAATTGAGCTCTTCTGTGGAGGAGACAAATTTTTACTCGTTGTTGAGGTATTATCGCTGATTTTATGTTGAGTCAATAAGAATACAGGTGTTTGGAGACATATTGTTGTTTTTGTAATGATTTGGCGTGGAATGACAGCTGCATGCGAAGAATATTGAATGAATTAGCATCAGAATGCTATGGAAATTATTCGTCAATATAAAATTGAGGAATAATAAACACAGATTCGCATCAACAAAGTACCTACCTATATACTTCAGTATTTGCTGATCATAAATTGTTTGTCCAAAATTTTGTGAAGACACGACCTTGAAAACAATCTATAAAATATTTGGATAGACCAATCCGTGAAAATTATTGCATTACTGACTGACAGACTGACAACATAACGCAGTTAAAACTATTGGGCGTAGGAAGCTAAAATTTGGAATTTATAATATACATATAATATCTTCCTTGGGGACCTCCTTACGTGTGCACTAAATTCCTTTCCCGAAATTCCTACGGGATCGAGAAGAAATAATAAGTTACTTAAATTAAAATAAATTGTCCAGGCGTACTCGTAGTTGCGAGAATCCTCCATTTTTTCTTATAAAAACTGCACTTTTTACGTCGACGAAGCATATCCCGAAATCCGAGGTATGGCCGACATAACTTTTATAGCTTCGTCTGTGAAGACAAGACGCCTATAAATCATAAAGTTAACCATTTACACACAAAAGAAGTTACTACGAAGCCAGCTACCGAAATTAAACCATAAACTGAGACATCAAAGAGTACACTAAAACGGACAAGACACCATAAAGTTTTATAAACCACCGAAAAATGGCGCCGAAACGTTTCGAAACTAAACCTTAATAAGAGTAGTTATAATTTAGTAATAACATCACACATTTCAATCAGTAAAGTAAGGCAGAGATATATTAGACGTAATTAGAACTTTGTGGCGAATCTTCTGCAAAACCAATAATGCTGAACATTTTGCCAACCGAAAATTCCGGGGCTTTGTGCAATATTACGAAGTAGACAGCTAAATTAAAGAACTTGTAGCCAAACACTTGTGGCAGAAGCCATTTTCTTCCGGTTTTCTTTTGCTATTCAAGATCTTTTAGGTAGGTAATAGACACATATTCAAACTTTTTTATTTGATTGCCCAATTATCAACTTACTTGGACATCAAATAATCGGCAAGACAACATACTAGAGAGCGTTGAAAAGTAAAAAATATGCGACAGACAGTAAGATTGTGTTGAAAAGAAAGTACACTCTGCCGTGCCTTTCGAAAACCAAGCATAGTGCTTTTGGTATAGACCTAGCGTCCTAACAATAAAATTCTAATGAAAAATGAACTGAATATGGAAGCCCAAGTTTATCGGTGAAATTCTTTCAATTTCTATGATACAGTCCATCTTTACGTTAAGAATTATAATTGCTGCCAATATTATACATAATTACTTTGTAAATTAATCCGTCTGTGTCCACTTTGATCTATTTCACGACTAGGAAGTGGACCCGACTCTACTCTTGCTTTTTTTCTAAATTTCGGTCACATCAGTTCGCCACTTTTCCGCCTTCCCATGCATTCTAAATTTGTGAGGAATTTTAACTAACGCGCGCTGAAAACAACTGGCTGAAGTGGCTTTGTTATTTGCCGAGATAATTATTTATGATTAATTATTGCTGAGTTGTTCTATTAATTTGTGGGTTTTGGTTATTTTACAGGTGCAGAGTAATTAGTAATAAATGTTACTAAAAAAGTAAAATTGACTTTTGACATGGTTTTAGTTCTTTAGGAGTGAGGAGACCCATCCGGGAGTTAAACTACATTGTAGTAACTTTTTATGGAAGTCCGAACACTGAAATGAAATACTGTGGCAAACTATGACACAAGTTTTGAAAACCAATGGCGAAGTTGAAGCCTAAACTTCTAAGTTTGAATAACTAATATTATCAAATCAAATGTTACTTTATTTCATGTATGCTTTCTCAACTGCTTACTAAAGTTTAATTAGGTAATTATTGCGTAGTGTCAATCGAACCCACAACACATATGTAGTTCAAATAATAATAAAAACAGCAAGTAATCTTTATCAATCGCAACACGGTGATACACATTGACATAAAAAACAAAAAGTAAATTATTTAATGGTCTATTTAGATGTTGGTGAAATGATATTGTTACGCCATCTATCGGTGAATGGGGGACTACTAGAAGAGATTGAATGTATCTGTGGTTTAAAGGTAATTCATCTACTCTGTACTAGATGGCGTTGCTGTATCGAGTATGGACTGTTCGCGATTATTTCGACAGTTTTGTAGAAGCATCTAGAATGCTCTAGTGATGTTATCCGGCCAGTATAAATAGAGCGTAAGCGAGCGAGTTAGGACAGTAACAATTGAATATCGAAGCGAAATACAAGAAGCGAGGGAAGTAATTCGAAAGTGTTTAGTGGTGTTTTTATTAGTGTTGAGAATTAAGTGTGAAATAAGTGTGTTTTTACTAGTTGTGTAAATAAGTGTGTATAGTGTTTGTGTATAAATAAAGTTCAGTTTAAGTGGCATAGTGAGTTATAATTTATCACGAACCCCAGCTCGTAACAAATTGGTGTCAGAAGAAAGGGATAAATTATGCCGGTTATGCCGAAGGAAGAAACTGAAGGTGTGCGTACCAGGAACCAGCGCCAGCAAGACCTGGACCAGAGACGCTTCGGAGACGTTCCTTCTCCATCGTCTGGTGGACCAGGCGACTCCGCGGCTGCAGTGGAGCCTGCAAGCGCACACTCCGTGGCGGTGCCTGACATCGCGGCTCTGATGGCGTTCATGCAGGAGCACGCGCGCCGCCTGGAGGAACAGCTACAGCGCAACAAGGAGGAGCGGGCTCGCCGTCAAGAGGAGCAAGGGCGCCGCCTGGAGGAACAGCTACAGCGCAACAAGGAGGAGCGAGCTCGCCGTCAAGAGGAGCAGGCCCGCCGTCAGGAGGAGCAGGCTCGCCGCCTGGAGGAACAGCTACAGCGCGACAAGGAGGAGCAGGACCGCCGTCAACAGGAGCAGGCTCGCCGTCAAGAGAAGCACGCGCGCCGTCTAGAGGAGCAGCTGCCGCGCGACAAGGAGGGGCACGCCCACCGCCTGGAGGAACAGCTGGTGCTCATGAAGGACCTAAGCGCCACAGTGGGGAAGGACTTGAAGGCGGTCAAGGAGGAACTCCAGCAGCACGAGGCCCGTATCAGCGACATTGAGAAGCGTGTACACGACCAGCTCGAGACCCGTATTGCCAGATTGGAGAAGAAATTGCGTGGGCTTGAGACCAACGACGTTACACCTGCAGCTGTGGCGCCCTCGCCTCGTTGGTTTAAGGTTCCACCCTTTGATGGCTCGTCATCGTGGGTTGCATACAAGGTTCAGTTTGAGGCCGTAATGCGAGCGAATGGGTGGGACAAAGAACAGGCCTTCACCGCCCTAACCTTGGGCCTTCGTGATCAGGCCTTGACGGTGTTGGAGGCACTCGGGCAAGACGTCACCTACGAGAAGCTTCTGGAGGCGTTGGAGGCGAGGTACGGAGACGCCCACCTTGAACATGTGTATCGTGCTCAGCTGAAGGACAGGACACAACGCACCGGAGAAACTCTGCAGCAGTGGGCTCTAGAGGTAGAAAGGCTGGTGAGGAAGGCATACTAGTCGTCGCCTGCGCTCATTGACGGGAACCTCGTACAAGCGTTTACGGATGGGATCCGGGACCTGGAAGTTAGAGCAGCGGTAAGACTTGGGCACTTCAAGTCCCTGAAGGCAGCCTTGGCCTACGCTCTGGAGGTGGAAGCAGCGCGTCACGAGGATCGACCTTACCGTATCAGGGAAGTTGTTTCTTCACCACGGTGCTACAACTGCGGGGAAAGAGGCCATATCCGCTTGAGCTGCCCAAAGCGTAAGCGGCACATTGGTACCCTGTCTCCACCAAAGGGGTCACCTGACGTACCTGTCTGGCGGCAAGAGCAACGTAGCGTAGATGCTCTGACAGGTAGGGCTTACTCCGATCAACGCAAACACTGTGCAAGACAGGAAGCGAAGCCGGCAGCGCTAGTGAGAATTTTGAAGACGGATCTGAGCGACGGATGGAAAGAAGCTTTGCAGCGTGCTCAGCAAGACGACAAGGACATACAGCCGATTCTCGAATGGAAGAAATCAGAAGCTCCTAGGCCCAAATGGAGTGATATCGCAGCAATGAGCCCTGTCACCAAAGGTTATTGGGCACAGTGGGAAAGCGTGGTTGTCCAGGATGGAGTTCTGTGCCGCAAATGGCAAAACGCTCGAGGTAACCAGTGCCATTTGCAAATGGTAGTGCCTAAAACTAAGGTGCCGGAAGTCTTGCAGCTCTATCACAATGGTACTTCGGGAGGTCACATGGGAGTTAAGAAGACGCTTACTAAAATCCGGGAGCGGTTTTATTGGCTTCACTGTCGAGATGACGTCGAGAATTGGTGCCGCAAATGCACAAGTTGTGCGGCTGTCAAGAGGCCACACACTCGTAGCAGAGGTGCATTGAAGGTGTACAATGTAGGAGCTCCAGGGGAGTCAGGACAACAGATGTCTGAGAAGATGAAGACTCGCTACGACCGGAAGGCGAACAACAAAGGCTTCGATGACGAATCATTGGTGTGGCTTCATAACCCAGTACGAAACAACGGTAAATCGCCTAAGTTACAAGCCAGGTGGGACGGGCCATATCGCATAATTATCAGGATGAACGACGTCACCTATCGAATCCAGAAGGGGTCGCGAGGTGCACCGAAGATAGTTCATGAGGACCGGTTGGCTCGTTACTATGGGTCTACGATGTTCGAGACGAACACGTGTAAGAGGGGGGCAGTGTTACGCCATCTATCGGTGAATGAGGGTACTAGAAGAGATTGAATGTCTCTGTGGTTTAAAGGTAATTCATCTACTCTGTACTAGATGGCGTTGCTGTATCGAGTATGGACTGTTCGCGATTATTTCGACAGTTTTGTAGAAGCATCTAGAATGCTCTAGTGATGTTATCCGGCCAGTATAAATAGAGCGTAAGCGAGCGAGTTAGGACAGTAACAATTGAATATCGAAGCGAAATACAAGAAGCGAGGGAAGTAATTCGAAAGTGTTTAGTGGTGTTTTTATTAGTGTTGAGAATTAAGTGTGAAATAAGTGTGTTTTTACTAGTTGTGTAAATAAGTGTGTATGGTGTTTGTGTATAAATAAAGTTCAATTTAAGTGGCATAGTGAGTTATAATTTATCACGAACCCCAGCTCGTAACAATATTTAGCGATATGATTTGCATATCTCGTGAGATAACGTAGATAACATTATCGTTACGTAATTATAACTATGTTTATTATTTTTAACTGTTTACTAAATGATGGTCATGTGAAGAGGCCACCAGACTACGTCGGAAATTTGGCACTACAGCTCGACCTCCCTGGTCGGAGACCTGAAGGACGACCCAAAACAAGGTGGCGAGATGTAGTGCTAAAGGACAAGAGGGAATGCAAGGTCACTGACGATGATGTCATGGATAGAGCGAAGTGGAAGCGTAACGTGAAGAAAGCTGACCCACCACCATGTGGGATTTATAGCTAGGAAGAGAAAGAGAAATGCGGTGAAGACACTGCCATGTTGTAATATTGTGTAAGAGGCGATTTCTGAGGTGGAATATGAGGGATTTATCATGTATTTTTATTTCAAGCCGGTTTGTTATGCTTGTATTCAATGCTAATTATCCCTGTTGCATGGTGTTTCGTATGGAGTTGCTTGAGCAACAACAGCAAGTGATAGGCATATAGGTACGCATATTGTAGAAAATGCCACCCCTAAGGTGGCATTATCTGCAACGTAACTTCACGGAATGAACCATCACTTTTCGTGAAACAAAATTGGTAAGCTTCTGTATGAAAATGGACCCCACTACCTTCGGCTTAGCCATGAGACCAACTTTCAAAGAATCAATAGGTATAACAAACTAAAAATGCCTTAATATATCCTCAAATTCCTCAATACAGAAAATCAATATTATATTCTCTGCTGCCTCGTTGGTCTCGCGGCATAAATGTGCGCGTGGGATTGGGAGGTCTCGAGTTCGATTCCCGTGTCGGGCAAAATGTTATTAGGTTTTTACGTTAGGAAAGTACAGTAGCAGCACGGAGTCTGGTAATGTGCCCGGTACGGCAATAGGCTCGCCCCCTATTACGTGGGACTTAAAAAATCATGGCGAAATGTGGGTGTAACATTACACCTCTGCCTACCCCTTCGGGGATAAAGGCGTGAGTCTATAAAAAAAAATTATATCCACATTACACTGTACAGGACATCACACGTCTGGACAAACACCCACATATTAGATCAAGTTACGTCCTATAACGTCTAATGAACATATTCTTAGAAAACAAACGATATAATCATTTGATATTACTGTTCATTCTAAAGTTACGAGATAAAGTAATATTTAATCTTCAGGAAACCACAAGAATGGACCGTAATCAATACTGATATTAAAACCTTAGAACAAAGGGTTTAATAGGCTATTTCATTAAAGATTTTCAAAGGTAAGTGGCATAGTATTTCACTAGTCAGGTCTATTTTTAAACCCAGGTAAACTGATAGATGAGCAGCGATAGCCGAGTTGAGAGATCGACAGACTGCTACGCAGAGGGTCTCGGGTCCGAATCCACGGCACGCACCAATGACTTTTCGAAGTTAAGTGTGTATTAAATTGTTAATTATCGCTTGCTTAAAGCCTCGTATTCATTAGGGGACATTTGTCCCGCGACCTTGTCGCCCGACACGAATTCTACGTGTTGAGCGACGTCGCGGGGGACATCGCCCGACATCGCAGGCGACATCCACGTGTCGGGGAACAAGTCGCTTGTCGACGCTCCGATAGCGTCGACCTTGCGCGACTTCGTGTCCCTCGACAGTTTCCGACGGCATTTGACTTGTGAGGACGTGTGTTGCTATTTGTTCCGCGACTACCCGCGATTATAGCACACTTCGTTGGTCCACACTACCAACGAAACTGTGTTGACACTTAGGCGACATCTTGATCACAATGCCGGTATGTGGACGAGCGAAATGTCGGTCGACATTGTCGCGGGACAGTCGCACGTAAATGTCCTGCGACTGTTCGCGATAAGTCGAGCGACTTTGTCCCCTAGTGAATACATGGCTTAACGGTGAAGAAAAACATCGTGAGGAAACCTGCATGTCTCAGAGTTCTCTATAATGTTCTCGAGGGACATGTGAAGTCTGCCAACCCGCTCTAGGCCAGCGTGGTGGACTATGGCCTTACCCTTCTCATAGTGAGAAGAGGCCCGTATCCAGCAGTGGGACAGTATAAAGGGCTGATGATGATGATGAAGCTGATTTACTGTCAAATTTGGTTACACTGGTGTGAAGACCTCGAGCTCCAAGATGTTTTGGATGCAACCGGGATAACGCTAGGACGATCATGATGATGATTTTTTAATCCGGCTCTTGGAAGAATCTGTTTTTTTTATAGACTCACGACTGTATCCCCGAAGTGGTAGTCAGAGGTGTAATATTACACCCAAATTTCGCCATGAATTTTTAGGTCCCACGTAATAGGGGGCGATCCCATTGCCGTTACCGGGCACATCAACCAGACTCCGTGCTGCTACCGAGAATTCGGAAAAACCCAGTAACACTTTTGCCCGAGCCGGGAATCGAACCCGGGACGTCCGATCAGCAGTCGCATATGCTATCCACTGGACCAGGGTGGCAGTCAATTCAATTTATTAATCAAAACGTCAGAATTGGGTCTGTAGTAACTATTATTAGTAATCTGTGTAATTATTTAGAAGCTAAACCACCTCGGAAATAATGACGTTATAAGTGTATTATTTAATTTATCATACGTTTATAGTAGATAAACTAGTTTCTGCTGGCGGCTCCGCCCACTTAGTTGTCGGTTATCGCGTCAAAAGGCAGCCTACATATTCTAACGTATAAGCTATTTTCTTGCAAAGTTTTATCAAAATCCGTTCAATAGTTTTTGAATCAAAATATAAAAACTTTCAACCGATCTATCCGCTATTAGCAGCGATTGCCTAGTAGAGAGATGAACTCTCGAGTTCAAACCCTTGGCGCCCACAGCTGGGCCGCGTATCAAATTGTTAGTTATTGAATGTTGCTAAACAGTAAAGAAAAACCTCTCGAGCGACGTATCTCTGACAGTTCTCCACATGTTCTCGAAAAAAAATGAGGCTGACATTTTATTGCTAAAAATAATATCATAGAGATATAAAGGATAGAGTGGCAGAGAGGGGCCAATGAGTGTCCATCGGTGCGAGCGAGAACGCTACAGTTAAAGGCCCCCTGCATCTCTCTCTAACAGTACATGCACAACAACAACATTGCGCAATGGCGTGCTACCTCTAACTATTATTTATATCAGTTTATCAGTTTAAATTGACAAAAAAGTGTATATTAAAAAAATGACCATAATACAAATTCAATGTTTGGGAACACAACGACAACACACTTTGACAGTTGCCAACCCCATTGTAGAATGTAGAGCATGCGTTGTTAAAGAGAGATGCAGGGGGCCTTTAACTGTTGCGTTCTCTCTCCCACCGGCGGACACGACACAGTATTGATTTAGGTACTATTCTGCCACTCTATCCTTTATATCTCTATGAATAATATTAAAAAACCTTGAATATAAAGATTTAAAAAAAAAATTCTAAGTCTTCCTTACCCGCACTTAGTCACCGTGAAGGGTTATGTCTAATGCCAACATAACACTTCTCAAAAGAGGCCCTTGCCCAGAGAATCCCAGCCATGGGACAGATAATCTAATATCCATGCTCACAAACTTTCCCGTTTATGCCTAATAGTAGTAGGATTGAATTTACCACCCACACACAATTAAATAGAGCATTGATCTAATAATCGACGTAAAATTGTGTAATATCATTTGATATCGAATATTACTGTTTATCGGAGTAATAAAAATGTTATTATTATGATACTTTCTACTATGTTCTACTATATGATAACATGTTACCACTTTTACGGAGAATGTTGAGGTTTTTGTAAACATTTTATGAATTCACGATTTTAACAGTCCCTTTGTAAAATCGGTAAAGGTTTCTTACACTTCATTCTTGCTGGTAGTTTAACTTAAGGATATTTTTGATCATTCGTGTTGCAGCTACTGAGATATTTTTATGAAATACTAGAGGACGCCAGCAGCTACGCCTGCAATTTTTTTGAATTTACCCGTTTTGGCGGATCCTGTAGGAATTTCGGGAAATCCCTTCTTAGTGCACCCCTACGGTCCCCAAGGAACATACATGCCAAATTTCAGCTTCCTGCGCTCAATAGTTTCGGCTGTAGCGTATCTGTCAGTCAGTCAGTAACGCAAGGATTTTATATATTAAGATTAAGAAGATAATGGATTCGAATTAATAAGTACAGAACCTCTACTAGGAACCTAGTTATCGACAAAATCATTATTTCCGATACCGATGTTAAATAGCGAGAATCTTGATGTTTTATGTTCTAATTCCAAATACGTATTGCCCTAATCTAGTTATCATAGTGCACATAAACAACCTTCGACCTAAAAACCTTATTCGAATAAGAAAGAGTAAACAAAACCAAAATAGGCTCAAAGCCCACAGTAAAATTTTAAGGTCACCTCCTACTAAAAGCGAAAATATTACAAAGACAAACATTCGTCCAAAAATCAAACATAAACAAGACACGATGACCAGCTGACCCTAAGCTTGACATCTCACAACACGGTTACTAAACCCGTTTGACATAACCCAACCATTTCAGAACGACACAAGAACTGTCACAACTAGTGTTGCTACACGACTATTCGATTTAGTCGAGTTGTCACATAACCATCCAATGCTCTCGATCGAAGGGCTGCATGAATTATTCAAATGTTAGTTTTTATGGCAATCGGATATAGTTTTAGGGTTAAGAGGCCTTAAATATGTCAATATTGTTACGCAAAAGAAAGTCGTCGTGTTTTTATTTACTTTCTTTTAATGCAATAAATTCTATTACCTACACAGGTATTTAGAGAGTTATACTTAATGAATATTGACAAATTTATCGTGCGTTTTTAATTGATTATAACCTGAATTGGATGTCAAGGCTACACATTTTTGCAATTATTTTACGAAATAGTGAAACGAAACTATTATTTTAACGGCTAAAGCCTGAACACGTAGTACTAGAAAAATTCAATCGAGGGTTTTTTCTAGTGCTACGTATTTTCTATTACTTGAATGCGACAGTTACCTAGTTTAGGTCTAACGGTACATAAATAGTCCTGTTTTATAATGCTTTACTTAATAAAATAATATTACTTAATACCAACGAAGTACATTTGGGACTAACAGTTTCAGTCTATCTAAATCGATTTCAATAAAGATAAGTATAACAACTTATATTATATGGATCGATTAAATCCTAAATCGATTGTATCTTCTATGTGGTGGCTTTACCACTTTGTCACAAAAAATCCAGTAGAAAACAATATAGTCAAAGTCAAAATATTTATGTATGTGTTCATAGGTTTTACATAAAACACTTAACAAAGTTACTTTATTTAAACTAGATGAGGGCGGTGTTTCCTACCTGACTACCCTGAGAAGAAACATCCGGAACAAACTCATATATCCTAAATCGCCACCTATGTATTTATAATCCAGTACAGGTTTTACATGATGGTAACAGTATAATATGCAAAGGGAAAAAACCGTTTCTTTCCCGCAGAGTGCTGGATAAAGGAAGTCCTTCTTCATACAGTCTACTTCGTAACTTTGTCGTCGTATGAGAGGGTAGCCGAATTTATGTGATCAAATAAGCAGATTTATGTTGTAACTGGCGTAAAACACAACGCAACAGTTTCCGAAACTCTCAAAGTCTGCAAAATTAATTACCGTCATTAGTTTTCATCGCAACACTTCGTTGAAGTGCCTCTGCGCTCTATATGTTTTGTATACACTCTGTTATCTTAGAGATAGCAAGATAAGCTACTAAACGTGATCACCTTAATTAATTTACGTAATTATTTTTATGTACAAGACTAGACCTTCGATACCCCTTTAGATTTTAGTTCTTATGTATATGTACAGAGAATACGACAAACATATACGTAACATATAAAATTACGTATTCATAAATAAAATTACTTTTTTAACTATTTTAAAAAACATTGGCTAATCAAAATAATTATTAATTGCTGTGCTTAACTATAGAAAATATAAGTAATACTTAATTGTGTTTGGCAAATGAACGGTTTAGAATGGCTTGGTCAAAAATAAACTTAAATGATATGATATTTGAATAAAATTAAACGTAATTAGACGAATAAAGAGAGCAGGTCCAGTAACTAATAGGGATTGATTAGTGCCCGGGTCGAACGAAAAGTTCTTGCAGCTTTTTGTGTTAGGTACAAAAACTACAAAAGCAAGCGACCTACGTAGAGCTTTAACATCGCTGCAGGATTGTGGATGTCTAGAGCTACTGCTTACCCCTTTTGTATCAACAGGTGTGAGTTAATGTAGCTACTACTTACAACTGTTTTGATTTCAAACAGCCTCAAACAGGTAATCCATAAGTAACGTCTTTAAAGTAGTTAAGTGAGAATCTCCAATTTCGTTAGCATGAATTAGCAATTAAATTTTGTGTACATTAAGTATATTGAAAATGAAAAAATATCAAGTTCACACTACGTCGTTAATCGAAAACTGACAAAACACCATTAATTTAAAAATTAATTTGTAAAAAACTAAGTCGACGATAATTTTGGCGCAAAACGAACATTAAATGTTATAAATAATTTAAATTTTATACATAATTGAGTTTGGGATTATCCTCTTTTTATTATCATTGACAATATTTATTATTTTTCTTTTACTAGATACCAGTTTGGCAAAGGTCAATGTTTTTACAGCCATACTGATAATATTATGCGAAAAGTTGAAAATTTACGACTTTATGCCACAAACTTTTTATGTCACAATTTAATGGCCCGAAGGGTTATACATACCTAGCCATAATTTTACGATTTGTATTCTAGTGCCTACGTAGTGACAAACTTATTCTTATTTCTAGCATGATATACCTACCAGTTATCGATAATTATTTTTTTGTATAATTATGTATGTAACTAACATTATAATCACTTAAAAATAAATATTTTTCATTTCACTTCATTTATTTCCTCCTTACATTTTACATCTATAGGCACTTCATCGTCATCATTAGCCCTGTACCTAGGTAGGTATAAAGTACCACTTCTGGGTCCGGGCCTTTTTATAGTGAGAAGAAGCCCGTGCCCTTCTCATAGGAACTTACTTACAACGCGTCAATTTTTCTGAAAATTCCTGTAATAAGCAATTAATTACATTGTCCGAATCAAACTCCAGACCTCTTAATCGACGTCAACCGTAAAACCAATAAGCTAGTTAATTAAAACATTACGTTTTAAAGGTTGATAAGTAGCGCGTATTAACATTAACCTTGTCATTCAGGTTTCATTAAATTTCAATGTTCTTCCTTCACTACAAACTGAATTTAAAAATATACGCCTCCAATTATAATAAGATAATGTGACAATAATTTATTGTGCATACATAATAGATACATTCTTATGACACTAGTCTAAACCATGGAATATCGCTATCTCTTCGGGTTGAAGGTCAGACAGGCAGTCGCTCTGTGGAAAAGCTAATATTCAGCCAAATCCGGTTAGACTAGTAAGCGGACCCCAGATTGAAACTGGGATAACGCTAAGAGGATGATGATGATGATGATGAGATACATTCTTATTATCATCACATTGGTGAAGGTAAGCATAAAAACTGCATGTTTGAGAGTTTGCCGTAATATTCTCTAAAGATTTTGAAGTCTGCCAACCCGGACATGGCCAGCATGATGGACTATGACGGAGCTCTTCACCAAGAGAGAAAATGCCAGTTTATCGAAAGGGCCGATATATTATTATGTTTTCCCAGCTGCATTCAACACCTTGGAATTTGAAGCCCAGTTCACTTTTAATTGGTATGATTCTGAGCATTTTTGAATTAGTCGATTGTCCCGCATTTAATTATGTATCTGCCTAGGCTAATTCAATTCCAAAAGATGTTTTAAAACTGAATCAACTGAGTAACTCGCCCAGTGGAAGAATTCCGAATGTTCGATTCGAATCTCCGAACTTGACTGGCAAGTCTGGTGACGTTCAATTAACGAGTAAAACTTTATTGGATAAGTATCAAATTCTCAGAAGGGTGATTCGTCTCCCCGAATTTGCATTGCTCGGATCCATTTGGCGACAGATGTGTTATTTGTAAACATATGTAGGTTCATATTTTATGAATACTAAGAATATTGTAGAAATAACTTAGCATTGTACATTTTATTTAGTTTCTCAAGTCCATCCAGTGCTGAATTATTGCCAAATAAATTACAAATGTCATTTCATTTAGGCTTTTAAGACCTTTTCTTCTTTTTATCCGTTACGCTCTAGACAGAGCGGTCGTGGTAGTCATGTTGATGTTGTAGGACTGGTTTGGGCAAATATGATTTGCTACCCAAGACCTTCTAAATACTCAATCCCTCGTAGTCCCAATGGGCTTTAAAAATAAAAACAGATTTATAGTACCTCTGAAGAACTTAATCAATATTTCAAGGCTCTACGTTTTTTTAAACTATTAAATAAATATATCAAACTTCCAACAATTGACATGCCAGGCACCGACCCATCATTGTAAATAGCATTTAAATCGATATGTCTATTAATTTCATAACATCTTGCAATAGATCTCTGTGCTTAAAAGCTCAATTGAGAGCATTCGCTTGACATGTGCTTGGCCTTATTCCTTGCCCTTGGCCAAGTTACTTCTGTTCTTTATCCAATATGGCACCGTGAGTGCCTCCGTCAATACATAACGTTCGAGTTTATAGCTCTGCTATTAAGCAGGCGTTTAATAACTGCTATAAGTTAGGTTTTATTGCGAGCTGTTAATATTTTGTTATTTTTTTAGGCTTTACTTCCGTGATCATGTCGTTTGCAAAACTACAATGAATGTTCCAACTGTATTATTTTTCGGCAAAGAGTTACTGTAAAATTTGCCTTGTAGCTAGACTGCAAAGAACAGAGAGAAAATCTTAAAGTAGTTACATACCCACCTGCATTCCGAAGTCTGTTCTTATCCAACAGTTTATCTGGGAAATGTGACACTTAGGCTTAACTGAACTGCATAAAAGACTCTACCAGGCAACGTGGTAATAGGTTACAAAATGCAACGAAATGTAGGTAGCTGCTTCTGTATTTTACCATTCTAAGAAGGACCTATAATCAAAAAGGACTTCAAAAAGGAGGTTTTCAATTTGTCCTCAGAACTCTACAGCTATGAGGAGTTGAGGACCGATTGTGATACATATTTTATTTTGTTCAAATGATGGTGCTTCCTATGTCCTATTTAAATTTGATCAGGATCTGACGAGAACTTTTGAGATATTTATCCTTTAATTCATTTTGTAGTTTATGTTCTTTGACGACCTTATAAAGTAGGGTTCTTTAAATGGGCTTTTTTAAATATTAAAGTGAGTCCTAATAGTGTTAGTTCTTGGTAAGACTAAGAACCTACCTATACCACAAAGTGCCTGAGTACCTAGTTAGTTTTTACTTTTGCCTAGAAGTCGTTCTGACAACTGGATTAGCCGATTCGACCAGCTGACTCCACATAATAAAATTCATAAGATTTATCAATGCTATTATGATAATGAATAAATTATAAAAAAAAATATCCAGATCAATATTCAACATCGCAAAAGTTTGTTGTCAGCGTACCTACTGGTTCGGTTTTAATTTTTTTATCAATGATAAAATGCTAATTAAGTCTTTTTCTGCAATTCAATTAATAAAATTGGCTTGCGCAGCAAAAAGTATCGAATGATTTATTGATTATATTTCATTGAGCTCTAGATGAAAAACAAGCAACAGAAAAAGTTAATTAGGTGTTAAAGATTAAGACTTACTTAAAAACTGTAAAGCTAATCATCACAGGTTAAATCGATAAATATTAAATACGAATCATCGAAACGTGATGTCTGATGATGATTGAGAAGACGCTAGGTATTTTAAAATTAATCTTTCAATAATCTGATAGGATTATATTGAATTAAATGAAATAACTACTTTTATCAATTTATCTGATAAATAACCAATAGAAAATAAATAGCTCATCATAATAAATATTTCGCTGAATAAAAATGAAAAATATAGACGATTGCGACAACGCGTTGCGAAGAAATACATTATCATGTATTTTGCCCTTGGTGTCCTTCCTGAAAATGTATGTACTCATAGAAAATATGCATAATTTAGTTCCTTTAAATATTGTAGCAAAAGTGGGTCGCCAAGGTAAACATAAACTTGCCGAAAGCCTAATATATGCACGCCTTGGAGCCGTATTAAACGCCAACAACTGATTCGCAACGGTCAACCGTTAAATTCAAAACACAACACTTTCTTACAACTTCCGCAACAAACAATTATGCAATATTAACAACAATATAAAACTGACATACTTAATACAGTTGACTTTTGTCGTATTCCATTCAGTATCGTAAATACACTTCACACGCGTATTGAGTTCGTTTAAAGCACTACGTACGTGCTCTCCGGGCGAGCGTCGGCAACGCACTGAGTGGCGCCTCGTCCCGCGTCCTTCGTCCGTAGACTTTCACTGCAAATGATAATACTATAACACTACCAATTTTAATTGACGCTAATAGCTTACTAGTAGCTTTAGCGCCTAGAGTTTTCAACTTGGTCGGCTAGCAATAGCTGCAGTCCTTTTGTCAGGGTGCGGTGTTTGCATAATCTGTGGTTCGTTTGCAATTGTTTTGTTTAGAATTTTCCTCGCGGGAAAGATTTTATCTTAGATTTATGGCTGCCTTGGGTTAATTGTTTTTGGACGCGCTTATCTAAGTCTTCAAGGCTTCATTTTGTCCTGACCTTTGATTTAAGAAAATGATATCTCTAATTTTCTTTTAAAAGTATTGCGACACAATAGTTAAAAATAACAACGCGTTAAAAGGAATAGGAAATTTCACAAACGATAGGAAACGTTATCGCAAGGTCAAAAAGCTCGTAAAACAATTTAGGGATTTAAAGTTATAAAAAAACATTATCTAATCTTTATTTTCTTTCTTTCATTTTTTATTTTCTTTCTTTCTTTTCTTTCTTTCTTTTCTTTCTTTTTTGTATATTTTTTATGATTTGTTGAATCTGGTATATCAGTTTTTATCTCTGGTGAAATCATTGTTCACTTGTCACCTTTACAAAATTCTTTAGCGACTATATTCGCTATAGTGTTTTGTTGTTGTACTATTCACATATTTTTCATATCCATTTATTTCTAATCAGTGTCGCGAAGTGTTTTGGCTGTGTCAGCAATCATGGTACCACAAATTGTAAGATTAAGATTCTGATTTAAAAAAAGAGTGGCATGAGTTTCTTCCAGGCTCTTCTCATAGCCCTACCATCCTGAAACTGGTAGTAAAAAAAATAAATGACGTTCATAAGTGTTGCTTTAGTAAACTACTAGGGGCGTTCAAAAAGTAATGAGAATGACGTGGTAATGGGGGATACTTGAAAAAAAAAATGTTGTCACGGAAAGATTAGGCTAGACTAAAAAAAAATAACATCATGCTCATCGAACAAAGATTTATTTTGGATGGGAACCGAACCTACAACCCCCATCTTAACAGGAACAACTTAATCATTAGACCACCAAGCCAGATGATCTCACACTTACTCGTATATGAATAAATGAGTTTGAATTTGAATTTTCCAGAATCAATCGCTAGTTCGCTACTTATGGAAGAGGAACTTCTGAGAAACTCTACACTGTGCTTACACCTCGTGTAGGTACATGCATAGGTACATGCCAACTTAAATCACATGTAATTCCCTTCAAGCTTTTTATTACACTATAAAAGCTCAAACAAGCTATAGTCACTCTCCACATTCAGGGATGGCTCTACTATTGTAGTAGTAGCTGTCGATACAGCCGATGTCACGTCAGGGATGGCTCTACTATCCTATTAGTAACTGTCGATACAGTCGACGTCACGTCAGGGATGGCTCTACTATCCTAGTAGTAGCTGTCGATACAGCCGACGTCACGTCAGGGATGGCTCTACTATCCTAGTAGTAGCTGTCGATACAGCCGACGTCACGTCAGGGATGGCTTTACTATTCTAGTAGTAACTGTCGATAAAGTCGACGTGACGTCAGGGATGGCTCTACTATCCTAGTAGTAACTGTCAATACAGTCGATGTCACGTCAAGGCTGGCTCTACTATCCTAGTAGTAGCTGTCGATACAGTCGACGTCACGTCAGGGATGGCTCTACTATCCTAGTAGTAGCTGTGGATACAGCCGATGTCACTTCAGTGATGGCTCTACTATCCTAGTAGTAGCTGTGGATACAGCCGATGTCACTTCAGGGATGGCTCTACTATCCTAGTAGTAACTGTCGATACAGTCGACGTCCCGTCAGGGATGGCTCTACTATCCTAGTAGTAGCTGTCGATACAGTCGACGTCACGTCAGGGATGGCTCTACTATCCTAGTAGTAGCTGTCGATACAGTCGACGTCACGTCAGGGATGGCTCTACTATCCTAGTAGTAGCTGTGGATACAGCCGATGTCACTTCAGGGATGGCTCTACTATCCTAGTAGTAGCTGTCGATACAGCCGACATCACTTCAGGGATGGCTCTACTGTCCTAGTAGTAGCTGTCGATACAGTCGACGTCCCGTCAGGGATGGCTCTACTATCCTAGTAGTAGCTGTCGATACAGCCGACGTCACGTCAGGGATGGCTCCACTACCCTAGTAGTAGCTGTCGATACAGCCGACGTCACGTCAGGGATGGCTCCACTACCCTAGTAGTAGCTATCGATACAGCCGACGTCACGTCAGGGATGGCTCTACTATCCTAGTAGTAGCTGTAGATACAGCCGACGTCACGTCAGGGATGGCTCTACTATCCTAGTAGTAGCTGTGGATACAGCCGACGTCACAAGTACGACTTCGTTGCTGACCTGGGCCCTTATCTCTTTCTCTAGGTTGATTCGCGTCGAGAGAGTTTACTAGCTCGGCAATGTATAAAGGGCCGGCGATCCTATCTATCCTCCTAGCCCCAATCCATGAGAACATGATACAAACACTTGTCTTCTTCCCCGTATTATATAACAGACTTTTCACACGTTTCTTCATGTCAAGAACCATCTCTTTCTGAAACACCCATGACCTATTAAGCTGTCAAGATTTGGCGAACGTGCCAGACGAGCTCGCTACAAATTTTCAAGTAGGTACCTGGACGTACTATGACCTAGGTCCTACTTCCTAATGTAGAAGCGGCGCGGTCAACGTGTCACAAAATTGAGTCAAAGTAGATTCTTCTACTGAAGTTCCAGTTTTTCAATGTTTACCTGTACTGAATCTTCTTTCAATTAAGTATTCAGGGAGGTATTTTGTAAGCGGATCAATAGGATTGGAATAAACAGGCTTGGAAGTTTGTATATATGTCGCAGGTATTATAACAAAAGCCGTGATATTATAATTTCACTAGTGACATTATAATTACACAGGTTGTAGTCAATGGTTTGTATTACTTACAATTTAACGGGCTAATTTCAGTGCCATTATAATTTCACTAGAGCGATACAGTGAAATAATATTGTAAAGCAGCGATATGTTGACAATGAAACTGATTTAAGAAAGCCGTTAGATTATCAGGGCGATCGCTGATTGATCAGTTTTTGTTACCAGCTGTATTAGACGTTGAGTTAGGAAATAAGAGACAGGTTTGTTTGATAGTAATAGGCGTCAAACGAGCAGATGGTTCGCCTGATGGTAAGCAATTACCGCCGCCCATGGACACAAGCAACACCACAGGAGTCACAAGTGCGTTGCCGCCCCTTGGGGTTGGGAAAAGGGATAGGATAAGGAGTGGGATGAGGGAGAAGGAATAGGGGATAGTTTAGGTACTGTTACTTTACGTCGATTTTCTGTGAGAGGGTAGTACTTCCCCGGTCGAGCAGGCCCATTCATGCTGAAATCAGCAAGGCTCTAACTACCTAGCAAAATCGATGATCTGGGGAAAGACTTTCCATACTTTTTTTTCTCGCTGTGGAGATGCATTTACGAATACCCCCGCAGGATGAAAAGCGGGGGGTATGTGGGACTCGACGGCTGGAGTGCAATGCCGTAATACCCACTAAAACCACAGCGCATACTTCCACGCCATTTTGAGGCGCCAGGGGGTGGCGTTAGCATTCTATCCTGGCGCCTCGGCGGATAGCCCGAAGGCCACAACCTCCTTGGCGGCGGATGAAGGTGTTGGGCTCCGCTGCCAACACACCCAGCGGCCGCAGAGGATAGGTAGGACGGAAACCTGGCAACACCGCATCTCCTCTTCCTCTGCGGCCCACCACAACGCATCATATGGTGCGCCCCCATTTGGTCGTGGGAGATAGGGCGCGCGGCAACGATACACTGACACACCTCTCCTCCCGCAATCGCACCCGACTGCGAGGGATAGACAGAACTGTCCCCCGCAACCGCACACTTAGACTCATCCTGCGCAGGCCCCGTCCAAGCCCACGCGGAGCGTCCACTACCGGGATCTCTCTTAGCTTCACCGTGGGTGTCCAACCCACGGTTACTAACCCCCCACCACGGCAACGTGGAGATCCCACAGGGGGGAAGACTTTTATTCTAAAAACAGCAAGGCTCTACTCGTAATAATCATGAGGAGGACGATACAAATACTTTCCGCAATTTCAAAAATATAATTTGATCAACTGCTACAACCCCATACATAGAACCAAAAGAACTACTAGTTTCTTAGAGTTACTTCTAAATTATAAATAAATACTAAATAAAACTACAAATAATTACCTTTCTTACTCAACTGATCTCTGCGTCCTACTTATACATACCATAGCACATTAAAATCGTTTTATATATTGCCAAGACGATTGACGATTCTAAAGTTTATATTAAACCTCCTGAGGCGCAAAACTCTTCAGAGTACCTTAAATCACCTGTTGGTAACTTACTGTACTTCGCAATAAAAAATATCGAAAGAATTCTTAAGTAACAAGTACTCTCATACAGTTCAAGCGAATGTTTAATGGTGCTGATACACTTGAGTGTAATGAGTATTCTTACTAATTTTACAGAATAGAACAACAAACGAGTGCGTTTTATTTAGCAAAGAGGATAACTGTAGCTACGCCCGTTTATTATAATTTTATAGTCTCACGCCTGTATCTCCGAAGGGGTAGGCAGAGGTGTAATATTAGGCCCACATTTTGCCAAGAATTTTTAGGTCCCACGTAATAGAGGACGAGCCTATTGCCGTTACCGGGCACATCACCACACTTCGTTCTGCTTCTGAGAATTCGGTAAAACCCAGTAATACTTTTGCCCAACCCGGGAATTGAACCCGGGACCTCCGATCAGCAGTCGCATACGCTATGTCCACTGGACCACGGAGGCAGTCTAATTTTTTTAATTTAAAGTTTTATGTGCATTCCTGTAGGTATTTCGGGAAATCCCTTCTTAGTGCACCCCTACGGTTCCAAGGAACATACATGACAAATAATGTCAGCGCTTAATAGTTTTGGCTGAATCTTGTCTGTCAGTAAGTCAGTACCGCATTTTATACAAAGGTAGGTACATATTTTACTCAGCGTTCTGGTGAACATTCTAGTGAAATCATAGTTATTTTTCGAACTTTTTGTTCGCTTGAATGATCATGAAAATGTATGTAGTAATGTTTGGCTCTGTTATGTATGTATTAAAAATGTTAATTATCGCTCGCTTAATAATGTGCCCGGTAGATGGCAATAGACTCGCCCCCTATTACATTGGGACCGAAACATAACTGGCGAAAAGTAGATGTAAATCACCTTGCCTACCACTTCAGGGATAAAAGGCGTGAAGTTATGTTATGAAAAACTAGTTAGTTAGATTAACTTTTAAGTAAGGTACTTTACTTACTCAACTGACCTCTGCGCCCTAGTTATGTACATCATGCATGACACATTTAAGTCGTTTTATTGATTGCCAAAACGATTGACGATTCTACAAAATTAAAAACGGTGAATGCTCGTTGTTCTGTTAAAAGTGAATGCTCCAGTGTATTAGCGCCATAACAAGACCTTGATTTACATCATAAAATTACACTTGTGATTGATATCGTCGATCAAGTTTAAACCATCTGCCAGAGGCGGTTTGTGCAGAACGCAACACGGTAAAAATACCATACATATGTATATACAAGACAAGCCTTCGCTCATAACTCCAGCCGCGCGGAAAGTTTTGGAGCCTTAGAGAGTAAATTTCCAAATATCCTTTCTTAGTGCACTTTTAAACTCCCCAAAGAATATACATGCCAAATGTCAGCTTCCTGCGGCCTGTGGTTTCGGCTGAGCATTGCCTATCAATCAGTAACGGCTTTTATAGATAATTTCTGAGCTGAGGGTTACACCCGCGTGATTTAGGGCTACTGCTCCGCATCCGTGGCTTAAAGCGTGATGTTATAAAGCATATAGCATCCATAAATGCCAACCAACATAAAAAGTATCCCGAGATTAGCGCGTTAAACGGCGGAGATGCCAAGGCATTCCACAAATTATTTTGATAAATCCTTTTCTGTTCAGGCAGTGCGTCTGTGGAATGCATTGCCATTACAAATTCGAAGAGCAACATCATTGACTATTTTTAAAAATTTGTTATACAAACACTACTTAAATTCTTAACGTATTTAAATTTATTTATGTAGTTTACTTTTACTCGAGTTCTAGGTATGTATTACAATGTATCTATCATGTTTGTTATATATATATATATATATATATATATATTCATATATAATTTATATTGTATGTATGTATCATGTATATACTTAATCTATGTATGTGTAAGTATTTATATGTGATATGTAAATGTATGTATGTATATTATGTAAATCTTTTTTTATTGCGAATTCTACTTATTAACTACACCATCGCCTCATAAAACGCTAACATCATTCCTGTCCATCCAAAGGTTGCCTGGAAGAGATCGCACTTAGCGATAAGGCCGCCGATTGTGCATTACTCATAGTTTTTAAGCCTATATTGTAAACATTTATTTTGGTGTGCAATAAAGTATATTCTTATCTTATCTTATCTTAAACCAAACAAACAAACTCTTCAGTTTTATAAATATTAAGTATAGATTCACAAGCTTGATATGAAAATAAATCAGAAATAATTAGACCAGAAAAGAAGCCATCGAATTATTATAATTGCTTTGATCTTTCACTTGCTCAATGTCAAACTCATAATTATGAAATGGCATATTACTCGTAAGTCTATTAAAGTTGGGTAACTGGTAGCGATGTGTAAGTATCAAATAGAGTGATGAGTTTTCGGACAGCACCATATTTCTCTTTCTTTTTTATGTAATAGGCGGCAAACGAGCTAACGGATCGCCTGATGGTAATCGATTACCGCCCCTTCTTATGGACACAAGCAACACCAGAGGAAACGTAAGTGCTTTGCCACCCTTTGAGTTGGGAAAAGGAATAGCTGGAGGAGTGGGATGACGGAGAAGGAATAATAATATTATAAAAGGAGGTACATAGGATACTGCGTTCTGAGCGGGTGGCATTCGCGCGCGCTCGCTGTACCTATGTAAAAAGTACCTATTTATAGTCCTATATTTTTATTTTTTTTTGACTTTGGTTTGTATGATTTTTATTTATATTTTCAATTTAATATTATGTTCTCAAGATTTTATATTAAGTATTTTTAGTTTTCTTAACTGTGAAAATTATGATTTTTTTATTTGTTAGTATTGTGTGTTCAAAATAAAGATATATATATTTTTTTATTATTATGAATAGAGGATGGAGTATCCGGTACTCTCACTCATCGAACGGAACGCAGCATTATGGGTATTATTACTACTGTTCATTTACGTCGGTTTTCTGTGAGAGAGGGATGTACTTCTCCGGTCGAGCCGGCCCATCGGTCGCGGCTAGCACAATGATCTTTGGAAATCATTACGGAAGGAAGTACCTTCAAATATCTTGACGCTGGACTAATCCATAGCGTAATATGGAAATTCCTTTTGGTATTGTAGGTCAGATCGGAGATTCGTTTTTTTTTTATTGAAAGGGATGTAACCTGCACAATGCATAAATGATTATAATACTCGTATTATAGCTGTCCGTGTGGTGACGGATTAAGAATACGGATTGTCACCACCCCATATCATCCCATGGGTGTCGTAAGAGCCGACAGAGGGACCATACTATGCAGAGAACAGCATTGTAAGAGAAGGAAAACTTGATACAAACCCTATACCAACCCGTTTGGCAAGCGTGGTATAGTTGGCCAATTCCTCCTTTCAAAGGAGAGGCCTAGTCCAGCAGTGGACTGTTAAAGGCTGATGATGATGATGATTATAGCTACAGTTTCCAAGATAGACAAATGCCATTAACCCGCAATCTCTCTGAAGTCCAATAACTAAAGATAGGATCGAACAATCTTAAGCCCAACATAACATGTTTCGATCCCATCTTCTGTTTGTGGACTTCGTTTGCCAGTTTTTTCTACAGGTTAACGGTAGGCCTTTGTTTGTTTATTTAATTTCTGTTCCTTTAGTTCTTGTACGAGCTCTTTACACTGTAATAACTTCGGTAGCAATCACTTAACGACGAAATTAACGCTTTTATTGTCTCATAAATGGGTAGAGTGGGTTATATAATAAAACTCGCAAGTGCGAGTCAGTCTCGCGCACGAAGGGTTCCGTACCATCATCTATGAAATAAAATCACTTTTGTTGTAGGTATGTATAAGTACTTAAATATTTTTTAAGTTTCTACCTGTTTATTAAGATCGAGTAACAAATTGCTTAAAAATAAGTTTCTTGTATGCGAGCCCCTTTTATTATTTACTTTTTTTAACTTTATTTATTTATTTTGAAAGATAATATTCAACTACATAATTTGTGAAAATTTCAGCTTTCTAACTATCACGGTTTATGAGATGCAGACTGGTGACAGGCAGACAGACGGATAGACAGACGGACAGACAGGCAGCGGAGGCTTAGTAATAGGGTCCCGTTTTTTACCTTTTAGGTACGGAACCCTAAAAAGGATACAAGTGATAAAGTTTGGATAATTTATTACTCAATAACTTCGAAACTTCGATGAAATTTCGAACAAAGACAGTTTTTATCTTGAATATTTTCCATTAACCACGCAGGCGAAGCCGCGGACACAAGCTAGTAAATATTAAAAGACGTAGGTAGTAAAATATATGACAACAATTAAAATTGATGACATCGATCTGACAGATATGTCAAAGGCATTTGACAGATAATGGTCGAACAACGATTCAATTCAAAGAGAATCGATTTGTCTTGAATAATGACTCTATAGATCTAACAATCGATAGGTGAACTAGGTCTATAAATTATTGGCAAACTACACAACCAAATTAGTTTAACCATTGTAGAGATGAAAGAAAGACTGACTGCCTCCGTGGTCCAGTGGATAGCGTATGCGTCTACTGGTCGGGAGGTCCCGGCTTCGATTCCCGGGTCCGGCAAAAGTGTTATTGAGATTTTCGGAATTCTCAGGAGCAACACGGAGTCTGGTAATTTGGCCGGTAACGGCAATAGGCTTGTCTATTTCGTGACACCAGTACCAGAAAGTTTATAAGGTAAAATGTAGTTGTTATATTACACCTCTGCCACCCTTCGGGAATACAGGCGTGGCGATATCTTAATATATAAAATCCTTGCGTTACTGACTGACTGACAGACACGCTACAGCCGAAACTATTGGGCGCAGGAAGCTGAAATTTTGCATGTATGTTCCTTGGGGACCGTAGGGGTGCACTAAGAAGGGATTTCTCGAAATTCCCACGGGATCGGCCAAAAGGGAAATTCGAAAATATGTGCGTGCGAAGCCGCTGGCGTCGACTAGTAGAAAATAAAATTAAAGTTAGTTATGATTGTACAGAAAAATACTCTAAAATAATGAACGATATTGGATAAAACCTTTAGCTTTATCCCAAAGCTCTTTTTCAAATGGCTTCAAAAAACACCGGCGCGCTTTATTTTTGAACCCGAGACCCTCTCTGTGTAGTAGTTTGTTGAGTCTCTCCATCTCTCCATTAGGCTATCGCTACATCGTCGAGGCGGCGGCAGCGGCCGTTGAACCCAAATCTTCCTCAGGTCTGCGGGCGTTGGAGGGGGAGCCTCTAACGACCCACCATAAGCGGATCCGAGAAGACAGTGGACTGTGTGGTGCAGTCTGCTGTGAAAGGCATTGCACACCCCGCCTTTCCCCGGACACGCGTCCCAAGCAAGGGGACGGACGCGACAGGTACAGCGGAGCAATACAACCACAGTTCCCGTTGTACCTGCAAGGCGTCAAGCTACGGAGCCACCGTGTGGTTTTTAGTCGGTAACCCAGCCCACGGAGTGGGAGCCCGACATACACCCTTCGACCGCTCCCCGGTCGGAGGGGCATGAGGTAACTCATTTTCCACACGATAAAAAAAAGGCTATCACTACATCATCAACCTCTTGCCCTGGTGCCAATTTATTAACGGATTAATTTGATTTGAGCAATATCTTCGCTTCCATGCCATGATTGGATGACGACCGACAGAGAACTGTCGGTCGTCAGCCGATCATCTCTCAACTCTTTCGCTTTCTCATCATGCCGATGTACTGCTACGTCGTTATATAACTCACACAGTCCATGCATCTTTCTTTGTCCTCCCTGTTCCTTTTCGTCTCTCTACCTACATATTCATCTCTCACACTTGTTTACCTATCGTCTCCTCTTATGTCCAATACGTTCATACTAGTTATAGGACTAATTATACGACTTTGACTTGACTGCCTCCGTGGCCCAGAGGATAGCGTATGCGACTGCTGATCGGCGGTCCCGGGTTCGATTCCCGGGTCGGGTAAAACTGTTACTGGGTTTTTCCGAATACTCAGTAGCAGCACGAAGTCTGGTGATGTGCCCGGTAACGGCAATAGGCTTGCTCCCTATTACGTGGGACCTAAAAATTCATGGCGAAATGTGGGTGTAATATTACACCTCTGCCTACCCCTTCGGGGATACAGGCGTGAGTCTATAAATAAAATAAATATACGACTTTCGAACGATCGCTGCATGCATATCAATTATACATATAGGTAAAGAAGTAGGCCTCCCGCAAGTTGGGCCCACAATCTTGTTGGGATCGCGGGCAGCGGATGGACACGGGTGGCTCAGGATCGGTCTATGTGGAGTGCCTCGGGGAGGCCTATGTCCAGCAGTGGACATAAATCGGCTGATATGATGATGAGTGGTAAAGTCTTACCACGGCAGATAGGTCATAAACCACTGTAATACTAACATTTAAAAATTCCGACGTCACCTATGTAATCATCATAATACACGCTGTAAGCTATTTATCAAATTTTATATTCCACGGAATTCCTTATAATTATATATCCTCAACAGCGTGTTATCTGTCTAATAAATCTGTAGTTTTAATAGAACTCGCCGCTTAATTACTAATAATTGATAAAACAAATCAAATTAAGATCATATCGTGTAATATCGTGTCTAATGTTTATTTAGTTATCAATTATTATTGATGTATACATACATTTGTATTAGTGTTTGAAGTGTGAACAAGAATGTGGGATAGGAAGCATATTTTGTTACTATGCCATCACTGTCCTATAATATAAATAAGTGTTACAAACAAAACATGACCCCTTAGGTAAGTAGCCAATGTCATACATACATACATAGTCTCACGCCTATAACCCGGAAGAGGTAGACAGAGGTGTATTTCTACACCCACTTTTCGCCAGATATACTTTAGCCCCACGTAATAAGGGGCGAGCTTATTGCCGTACCGGGCACATTTCCAGACTCCGTGCTACTACTGAGAATTTCGTGACAGAAAAACCCAATAACACTGCCCGACCCAGGAATCGACCCCGGGACCTCCCGATTCCACGCGCACATTTATGCCGCGAGATCAACGAGGCAGTCGTATAGGGTTTGATGTCGAGTTTTCCGTCTCTATGCAAAGATGGTATTTGCATCGTGTTATCCCTTAGTCGCCTTTTACGACACCCACGTGAAGATAGGGGGTGGTGACACTTGTATTCTATGCCGTCAACCACACGGCTATATAGCCAATGTCTGTCCCGCTAAAAACACTTCAGCCTCCTAATAACTATCTACACATACGAAAGTCATACCATGTCATCGCTCTGTACCGAGGTGAAACAAGGACAACCAAACACCCTTTTTAGGGTTCCGTAGTCCACAAGGAACCCTTACAGTTTCATCATGTCCGTCCGTCTGTCCATCCGCAGCCTAGCTCAAAGACGCCTGGTGCTAGATAGCTGATATTTGACATGAATATAGACATAAGATATTGCAACAAAACTGTAGAATAAAATTCAGGAAAATATTTTTTTTAAGGGTATCTCTCCTACATATATAGTGGGGTTGAATTTTTTTTTGGATGAGTATCCCATTATGTGGGGTATCATTGGATAGGTTTTGAAAAATATTATTAGTTTGCTCAAATCATTTTTCGATCAAGTGATTGGTTTGTCAAATATCAAGCTTTGAAGTAAAAAAAATTGTTAGACTCAAGTGTCCCCCCCCCCCCCTCTGCCGGCTAAACTATTAATTTGGAAGAGGTGAAAAAAATCACAAATGTAGTACATATAACGAATTTAAAAGGAAAACTATCACGGCTAAGTAGATATCACTAGTTTACGAGTAATCGCCAGTTAACTTATAAATACCTATTTCTGTGAGTTTACATTGGGCGCGCTGGCTTAATCTTAATCAAATCGTAATGTACTACGGTACTACGTATGTATAGTAGAAGTATATCTTGGAAACCACATTTTATGTATACAATACATAACTGGATCCATACCTAGTATTTTTCTAAACAAAACTTAGGTTCTTATAATAGTGTTATTAAAATTATTTTTTCAGCAAAATATACAGTCGGATTTGTTGTACATTAATACCCTTTGCAGCAAGTCATTATGGGCAACTACGGAACCTTACATTGCGCGTGGCCCGACACGCACTTGGACGGTTTTCATTTATTAGAATAGTTTGCTTAAGAATGTGCCCGGGACATGGCAATAGGCTCGCCCGCTATTACATTGGGACCTAAACATAACTGGCGAAATGTGGGTATGCACCTCTGACTACCCCTTCGGGGATAAAAGGCGTGAAGTTATGTTTGATAATAGTTTAGCTTTTTTCATTGACATTGATTTTATATACTTACAATTATTATGTGAACTATTTGTTTTCCAATGATTTTTTAATACCATGACATTCCAACGCAATTAATTTTTATATTTATATAGATACATATTATTAATAGTAATTTTAAGTTGACTTGTTGTTATTGATGTAAATTCTGGGATTTGACTTTGAATTTTTTTTTCTTTTTGACATTTGTAATTGACATCCTATGCATTATTAATATCTTATTTTTATATTATTAATTATATCACTTTACCTAGTTCGATGAGAATCCACAAATTTATATCAAAAGTACTATTGTAATAAATATTTTTTTTTTTAGGTTTATAACAATGTTCGACAGAAATTAATTTTGTAATTAATAAATTAATAAAGAAAGAAATAAAGGCTTCTGCAAACAAACATGTATAGGATAAAGTAGGACAGCGCGTTTCTCTGATGTTCTCAGGGTCTTTTGAGAAATTATTACACCTGGGAATCAATGCTAAATACCTACGAAGTCATTAAGTTACCTTAGGTTCAACAAATCTGGAATCTAGAGCCGTCAAGATACTTGACAAAGTAAGCGTTGTTATAATTGTTCAACATTATATTTTCTTGGGTTTACGCGAATGTTACACATTGAAATTAAACTACAGTTTACAGATTTTATCGCGTTATATTGGTTTCACTGGTTATTAGTTATTACATTTAAACCGAATGATCTAGAAACTACATTTTTATAACTAACCGACGTTTCGAATTCTCGTAGATCGTTAGGTTTAAATGTAATAACTAATAACCAGTGAAACCAATATAACGCAATAAAATCCGTAAACTGTAGTTTAATTTCAATAATTGTTCAATTTACTAAAAGAGGCCTCGTAAAGCTGATGTTGCTGACACCCACATTTCGACCAACTCCCTAATACGTAAAATAGATTTGCTATTATTGCGTTTCATTCATTGATTGAAAGCACTGAATGTTTAAGCACCGTTTTTAGGGTTCCGTGGTAAACAACAAGAAAAAGAAACCCGTATAGTTTCGCTATTCGCTATGTAGGTCAGTCCGTCTTTCCGCATAGGTTACGCGGTGACTAAAGGGCTAAAATTTAGCACACTGTGAATACGCGGACAAAACTGTACAGATTTTTGAAAACGTTTTGATTTAAGGTTAGCTCCCATAAACATAACTGCAGTAGATAGGTTTCTCCCCTCTCTCCTCTATATTTTCTAATCCATAATACATATTTGGGTAGGTATATATACAGGGTGTCACAAGACCCATCACCAAGCCGAAGTCTACTCGTTGTGGACATAATGCCAAGTCATACTAACCAAAAATAATACTTGGGAAACGAATTTTTTTTTGAGTTTTCACATTTTTTAAACCTCAATTAAAAGCGCGCGCGTGCAATGCTCGAAATACCTACTTATCTATGGTGTTATAGGACATCTAAAGAACATATTGGCGGGGTAAATGCATCGATTTTGTACCTAATTAGAAAAATTCCATACTAACTTTGAGCCTCAATATCTCCTGAACCAGTAATTTCCCAGGTATGGTGCGCAAGTAAAAAAATGTTCGTATAACATGATGTATATTAGCAGAATAGAGGCATTTAACAACTTACTTTACATTGATAATGATACACATAAATATGCATATCTCCTAGACTCAAACCTCAATCTGTCATGTGATTGTACTATGTTTAGCAGGCATTCTGGAGTTTTGAATTATTACGGCACAAAACGGATTGTCTTAGATTTGCAAAATCTTATTCTGGAGTTAGAGAAGGAAAATTGTACTGAAGTGCCTCAAGATATGAAAGCAAATTCACAGTTTTTTTCTATAATTTTTTTGACCATTTTACATCAGAACATAGCAGGATTATATAATAAATTAGACAGATTTTTAGTTAAGTTAGAAGAACTCCATATTAGAGGAACAAGCGTTGATGTAATCTGTTTATCAGAGCACTTCCTCCAAAAGGGATATAAAAATCTATTAAATTTACCAAATTACTGCCCAGCTGCATTATTTTCAAGAAGCAATATAAAGCGAGGTGGTGCATGTATATTTGTCAGGGCTGGATTGCAATTTAAAGAAAAGTAAAAAATGTTCGTTGTGCTTGGTACAACATGGGATTTCAGTTTTCGTTAAGGGCCTTTTTACACCCTGTATAAATTAAGCTAAATAGTTGCATACATGTAAAACTTTAAATGACAATTATAAAAGCTGCTTAGACTTCACTGATTAACGAGTAATAGACGATTGACGTAAACTTCTACTTGCGAGCGATAAGATTAATATTGTGCTCGAATCCTATCTTTAAGTCACTAGGTAAGGGGTACTACGGAAACCTTGATAGTGCGTGGCCCGACACGCACTTGTTCTCCATTCTCATTTCATTTCATAAACGAGGCTCAATTCTCTCCTAAATAAATTTGTTCAAAATACAGTTTCGGTATAATGTCATTGTCATATTAGTTATGGCGTATACGGTATTTTATATAAATCAACTGATATTTGAATGAAATCGCAACTAGATCGAAAATTTAACAATGTGTCAAAATATGTTTCAGCGATGAACTATTAGACGATAATGACATTAATTTAGTAGAATATCAATTGTAAATCAATTCAAAATCTAATCTCATTTTGTTCAAAATATTGTGTCAATGTCATATAAAATACGTGAATTGGCCTTCTGGAGATGGAAGATAATTAACATTGGAATAGTGTTTGGGAGAAGATAACGAAAACAGCTTCTTCTTTGGAGTTCCCTCGGTTTCATTATCATCAGTCTTTAACAGTCCACTACTGGACCAGGCCTCTCCTTTGAAAGGAGGAATTGGCCTACTATACCACGCTGGCCAAACGGGTTGGTATAGGGTTTGTGTCAAGTTTTCCTTCTCTTACAGTACTGTTCTCTGCATAATAATTATGTTCCCTCTGTCGGCACCCATGTCTTACGACACCCATGTCTTACGGGGTGGTGACATTGCTTATTCTTAATCCGTCTCCCTCGGTTTAGTAATCCGTGATTGATTTTTTATATTCCTGCTATAAGAGGGTGCAGTAGAGATTAAAATTTAAATAAAAACTGCTTATTTTGAAACTAGCCCTATTTATGGGAGTGCTCGCGACAGCTGTTATTATTCTATAAGATGGTAACTCCCAAATTCCCAATCAGCTTAAACTGAAATCAGGCAGAGAGCGCCATAAAAAACACCAAAATACTTTTAAAAATAAAAACACGGAAGGCTATTGTATTAATACGAGGCGTTTAAGAAGTATTAAGTTCAAGGATCGCATTATGTCGAGTCGAGAAAATTCTTGCCTTTCCCAAAAACGGTATAATGTCATGAACGGAACTTGCCGTGTTCAGAGCTGTTTATACTTTACGATATTATTAAATCGTATCGAAGTCAGAATAGGGATGTTTCCTGCAAGTGAAATAAATAATAAAAGTATTTTTATCACGTTAAACATGCAAAAATAATAGTAGTTTCATTAATCAATTAATGTTAAAACTTAATTTAACATTTTTTATTGTCAATTTATTGATAACAAGTACTGTACTTGACAGCAAAACTTTATGACGTCATTAAGGGCTCTATCAGACAGAGAGCGGTCACGCGGTCAAACGTTCAAGCGGTCAGTTTTGCCATAGTAAAAACAGAATAGTAGGTTAGCTAAGGCCGCTCGGTGAGTTAATTGCCTACTCTTGCGATGACGCACGGGTTGTCACGTGTTTACACCGCGGCGCCGGCTTTGTCGGCGCGCGCGCTTTTTCGCCGTTTTTTTAAGTGATTGCGCTGAATACTACAGAATTTAAGCTTGCATATATTTTTTTTCAAATACCTTCTGACTAGCTAAGCGTTATGTAACTATCTAAATGCCCTTTATAGCGAGAAAAATGTAACAAGTTTAATTTACTGTCGTTTAACACATAGTATAATATTAATAAAGTTTATTACAAAACTGAATGTACATAAACAATTCGAGCGGGCGAGCAGTGTAGTACCTACATGAATGCGCGCTATCAGACGCGCGGCGCATCCCGTACTGAATCCGCGCCGAGCTTGCCGCGCTCGTGAGATTGTGTGCGTGAAAAGTGCGTGCGTACACGGCGCCCCGGCGACTCACGCATACATTCAAACCAGCGCGGCGACGGCGGCCGATTTGTATGAAGCTATCCTACTATTCTATTTTTACTATGGTTTTGCGTTCTTTGTGTTATGTTACGTTACAGAGGGTCCTATCAGACAGAGAGCGGTCACGCAGTCTATGTAACGTAATATAACACAAATAACGCAAAACTGACCGCTTGAACGCTTGACCGCGTGACCGCTCTCTGTCTGATTGAGCCCTTAGTCATATTTCATACAAATCCGTAGAAAGAGATCGTTTTTGACAGTTCATTAAAAGTGTCTGATTAGACTAGTTGGAAACAACCCCAGAAGACACTAGGTCTTCGGTTCGATTCTCGAGTCGAGTACAAAATACTGCGTTTTTGTGATATAAAGATGTGTTTTGGGTCACTTTGCAACTTTCAATGAGCGACATCATTTGAGAACATTTATGTAAAGCTTGTCACATAGCATTTCAGTGATACACAGAATGTTTACACGAAATTGCAAATGTGACGTTATAATATAGAGATTCAGAGTTTTATATTTCCTTCTTTGTCCGTTCCAACTCCCAAGAGTCCCAAGCATTGCAAACGTGCCACTAAATGTAGAGCCACGACGTTCATAAGCATCACATTGTGACCCAAGTGAATAAATTACTTTAAATTTGGCTACTCGTACTAATCCTCCTTGATTGAATCTGGTTGCCGTTCTTTTGGACTATAGGAGGAATCCCTATTCCCTCCCTCCTATAGTGCACATGTGTTTGCATACACACTTAGCGGTCTAGTGCTTTATATAACTTTAATATCTTACGTCCAGTTCATTAGTACCAATGTCCATTGTCTAGTACCCATAGTACAAGCTCTGCTTAGTTTGGGACTAGACGGTGTTGTGTGAATGTGGTAGAATATTATTATTATTATATTATTATTATTATTATTATTAGTGAGTCACGTTTAAGGTTGACTTCACGGCCAAAATTGGGTCTAAAGTATATTATACAGGGTGTATCAAGACCCATCACCAAGCCGAAGTCTACGCGATTTGGACATCATGCCAAGTCATACTAAGCAAAAATGAAACTTGGGAAACGACTATTTTCTAAGTACCTATTCACTTTTTTCAAGCCGCTATAAAAAATGCGTGCGTGCAATTTTCGAAATTCCTACTAATCTATGGGTGCATAGGACATCTATAGAACAGGTTGGCGGGGTAAATGCATCGATTTTGTACCTAATTACAAAAGATCCATAGTAACTTTGAGCCTCAATATCTCCTGAACCAGTAATTTCCCAGGTATGATGCTGAAGCAAAAAATGTTCGTAATGATTGGTACAATATGGGGTTTCAGATTTCGTTAAGGCTCGTTTTACACCCTGTATATTTAGTGAACCAACCAACCACCATTACACAACACTTTACAGCGCTTACTCTAAAGCAGAACAAAATCAATAATTAAACATAAAAAAATTACTGACTCGAAATAACATCTCGCAAACGTTTACTTTCACGGTTTCTTCAAAAACCCTAATCAATTTAATATTTTATGTATAGTCTCACGCCTTTATCCCCGAAGGGGTGGGCAGAGGTGTAAATATTACACCCACATTTCGCCAGGAATTTTTAGGCCCCACTTAATAGGGGGCGAGCCTATTGCCGTTACCGGGCACATCACCAGACTCCGGGCTGCTACTGAGTATTCTGAAACACCCAGTAACTCTTTTGCCCGACCCGGGAATCGAACCCGGGACGTCCGATCAGCAGTCGCATACGCTATCCACTGGACCACAGAGACAGCCCTAATCAATTGAAAAGTAAAATTGCCTACCTATAGTCACGCATGGCACCCGTTTGTTTATGTACTAGTTAATACCGCGACCTTGCCCGTATCCGTTAATTGCGCATTCATTACCTCCTTCCGCGTGTTCTGTTCGGTGACTAAGTATGCAGATGAACTACGGCTCGATATCAACATGGCTGACTGTAATTTATTTGTTATATTGCGTAATACGGTTAATTTTGTTTAGAAATCCTTACAACAATAACGCATTCAAACAACAATCCTCGAATTCGCAGCGACCACCACTCACAAGTGAAATTTCATTTGGGCAGCCCAAATGAAATTTTCCAATGAGTAATTTTTAATATTCAGTCATGACGGAATTCCCTTTATTATTGAATCATTAGTGGCAGAAGACCCAGTATTTAATTTGTCAGTAATTGTTAACTTTCCGCCACAAGCAATGTCAATTTTTTAGGGTTACTTACGGGACAGTTATCATGCAGTATACTACATACTTCAGCTTACTACAGTAAGCTCTTGTTTAATGTGGATTCTTATAGCAGGAATGTACTGTTGAACAACTGCCCGCTAGACCACCATAAGGGCGAGAATCGCTCAGCAATACATTGTCGCTTACAGTGCTACTTTACACGCACATTGACACTCGTATACAAAGCCAATTTCTAGGCTGCCTCGACTCTATGAGCGAGCCAAGGGATTTTTTTTTCAAACTGGTCCAGCACCGACTTGTTTGATTGTACATGTAGATCTGCACGTAACATTGATTTTACAAGCTCTACCACAATAAAGCTTACAGTTCTCTCATAGAGATATCACAATACTACACTCGTACAAATCGAACTTAACAAAAGTAAAAACATTGGACACCAAGAACACCTAGATTCGAACATAAATTTGTTGGACCACACAAAGTGACACACTCGGGACCCAGAACGCTACGTATATACCGAACCCACTACATTAGAGATGTGATGTTTGTCATCCCAAGCATTTTGTTCACTTTTCCATTCTCTAAAGACAACGCACGGGTAATAAATCCTGTGTCGCGGAAGACTTTCCATCATGCAACTAACGTAGACAAAAAACAGCCATGCTCGAAACAACAATTTATGGATACAAAGCGTTGCCTCGTATGGGAATCGAACCCACAACACTCAGCACAGTGTCAAGTGGCGAGGCGACCGCTTAACCACCACGTCAACATTCCTAGGAAAAGACATGGCTATCCAAAGTGTATGTATAGACCATACATACACTTTCGATAGTCATCTCTTTCCTCATAGTACGTCTAAAGAAGCTGATGGCTTCAAACATTGTATTCAAAAACATCTCCATCGAGACATATAATAGTCTATTATTATCACATGGCTATTACATAAATAGTTTCGCCATCAATTCGCCGTGCTAACATAACGAACAACATAAATTACCTTATATGGCTGTTAGCTGCTTGTGCCGGCGGCGCCAGGCAAATGACTTGATGAGTAATATACGTGAAGGTATTATTTAGTTGGTTGTGATATAGTTATTAGTTTAATATCATTTAGTAGAGTGCTTCGCTCGTGAGCCAGTTTCTACTTTTGTTTTTTTTTGCTTTTCTCATTGCATTTCGATGATTGAAGAAGTTAAGCGAGCGTTAAGGTGTGCAAAATAATAACTTTTACAACATAATTTTATAATTTCATTTTATTTTCTTTCTTTATACTCCCTAAAGCACAAAGGAGCGAAAAAAAAACAACCAGCAATGTTTTACATAACAAATCGCAGGTGAATCATAGTTCACAACTCATCATAAATAAAAATCTTAGCAACACGAATAGTAATAAAGCAATAGCATAGTATGGCAATAGTCTACAAAACTGACCTATAACACGCAAGTTTACATCGCTAAGCTATCAAACTAGTAAATTTTGGTTGTTAGTTCGTGTTGGTATATTATAGGGATGGGTGTTAGAAAAACGATGTCCGATATCGATGAAAATACAAATGACAACATCGCTTTATATTAAAAGAGGATTTTGATACACTCTAGTTGATATTATAGGCAGCAATAGATGCTATAATATCGTAAAAGTAGTCATCTAATACTAATATATAAAGCTGTAGAGTTTGTTTGTTTGAACGCGCTAATCTCAGGAAATACTGGACCGATTTGAAAAATTATTTCAGTGTTAGATAGACCATTTATCGAGGAAGGCTATAGGCTATATAACATCGCGCTATGAGCGACGGAAGCGGAGCAGTAGCCTTAAATAACGCGGGTGTAACCGCAGGCATCCTCTAGTACTTAATATATAAAGCTGAAGAGTTTGTTTGTTTGTTTAGTTGAACGCGCTTATCTCAGTAACTACTGATCCGATTTGAAAAATTCTTTCTGTGTTAGATAGCCCATTTATCGACAAAGGCTATAGGCTATATAACATCACGCTATGAGCGACGGGGGCAGGGCAGTAGCCTTAAATAACGCGGGTGTAACCGCGGGCATCCTCTAATAGTTGATAATATCATGTACCTAGCAATTTTTTACAAACAGTTAAATTTGATTTCGGATGTGCTGAAATCTACAACACTGCACTAAATCATTATTATTTGTTGTCTCTTCACTGTTCTATAATCGGGTCTATAATTTAAAGGCTATGCCTTCGCACAGACGGATACCATACCTTTTGGCAGTATCAGCTGTCTAACTTAGCGCTATCGATCTATCCAAACATGTATGAAGTTATTTAGTTATATAACTATAGTAATATAATATTATTTTTTTATGTTCATTTGATGACTGAATGAGAATATCGATACGTATCGAAATGAAAACATTCGAAGAAGCTCATCACTAGAAGATTATGTAGAGCTAACATGCGATTCTATAATACCACGAATTAAAATATACCCAAAGGCTGAAGCAGAAATAATAAAATTATATTTTGTTTTCTACCGTGCGGTAGGAGAATAGATAGAAATACTTACATAAAGAAGCATTGCAAGGGCGTCGCCAGCCGATTGTCTAGGGGGGGGGGAGGCAAGTACAGCAGCCGATGGCCTAGGGGCGGGCAAGTTGATATGGAAAATGAGAAAAGTATTGAGAAAAGTACAAATGGTAGGATTTTATGGATCACTAGGGGGGGACACCTTCCCCCCTGCCTCCCCTTGGCGACGCTCATGAAGCATTGTAATTTGCACTAGTTCTTTGCTAAAGGCGGTAAGCGATTCGGAAGTAACAACAGGAGCGGCCGAATATTCAATAAGTATACGGACAATAATAGGCGCAAAAACATTCAGACTCCAAAAATATTGCACGTCATACATCTTTGAATTTAGTAAAATTGATGAGCAGTCTAGGCGACGTAGAACTCGTTTTTTTAAACCCGCAAGGCAAGAATCTCATAAAATTTATAGGTTCGGTAAGGTACATTACTGATTACCATGCCAGTCGTGTGTTGGTTTGCCATTATTATGCCATTATTATACTATAGAAAGCAGCGATAGCCTAGTGCAGAGACCGACAGACTGCTAAGCAGAGGGTACGGGTTCGAATCCACGGCGCGCACTGATGACTTTTCGGAGTCATGTAAGTATTAAATTGTTAATTATCGCTTGCTAAACGGTGAAGGAAAACATCGTGAGGAAACCTGCATGTCTGAGAGTTCTCTATAATGTTCTCGAAATACATGTAAAGTCTGCCAACCCGCATTTGGAAGACTAAGGCCTTAGCCTTCTCATAATAGCAAGAGGCCCGTGTCCAGCAGTGGGACAGTATAAGGGACTGATTATATGATACTATAAAATATCGTATCGTCACTTATAAATGAGATTCATATCAGCAGCTCAGTACAAAAATAAAATTTAAGGACGTGTTCAAACATTGTATAAGTTCGTTTTAATTGTAGATATGGGTCTCTGTTGTACCAGAAGGCAGCGATAGCCTAGTGGTGATACCAACGGACTGCTATGCAGAGGTATCGGGATTGGATTCACGGCGCGCACCAAAGACTTCGGAGTTATGCGTATTAAATTGTAAATTATTGCTTGCCCCGTGCCTCGGAGAGCACGTTAAGGGGACTACAAGAGCTAATTTCGCTGTCCCTGTCGGGTTGTATACATAAGAAAGAGAAGCGCGACGACGACGGGACGTTCAGAACTCTTAACAAACCATAAAATAAATTAATTACAGAAAATGTATTGATCGGATTAAAAAAATAAAACAGTATTTCGTTAGTATTTTGCTTGTTGAATAATTTGTCAAAAAATCAGAATGATTGTGTGTATTTTAATATGATTTTTATTCGTTAAAATATTTTTTTAGAGGTATCTTTGTGATTTTTTTCTATCAAATAAAGTTAGTTGTATTATGTTTTCAACACAGTACTTAACTAGATTATATCCTGAAGAATACCATATATTTTTCTGATTGTGTTAACTGCATTGAATCATATACTTTAAAGCATTATAAAACTTGCGTTTAGCTCTTTTAGGCCCCTTAAGCCGTCGGTCCCGGCTGTCATGAAGATCTTTAACAGTCGTTATAGAGAGTCAATACCTATAACCTATAAACAAACTGACCCTAGTCTAAATCATGGAATATACAGTGTGTTGATATACATTTGCTAAATATTTTTAGGGGCGAATATACTACTATAACTGAATACAAATACATGAAAAAATAATTCAGTACAACAATTTTTTTTGGGTTGCGGAGGTCAGACAGGCAGTCGCTCTGTGCTCTGTGCTAATATTCATTCAAAACATAAAGGGATAAACGCTAGGAGGATTATGATGGGACTCTGTTGTAAATATACTACTTACTTATGAACAGCTCCATCTTCATTTCCTCCTTCATCATCCCACTCCTCCTTCTCCTTCAACTCCATTACTATTTCTCTACCACCGTTGCGCTTTCGACTTGCTAATACTGTGATAACTTATTTATTGAGTAAAACAACCACTGGTGAATAAATAATTATAATTAAATTACTTTAATACACGTTCAAAAGAATCATTGTTGTGTTCAACGACAATCTCAATAAACTAGTGATTCATAATGCTAGCTTCAAAATCAAATCAGCTTATTCTTAACTTTTAACCCCTACGTTATCCATTTATGAGTGATTTTAAAAATCCGTTGCTGACTTGTTCTACTTGATAATACCTACTTGAAAAATTGGACCACAGGCGACGTCGAAACTGTATGAAAGTGAGGTTACTTCATTCTCTCACTGTATGTTAGTAAAAGATAGCAATAGGCTTATCTTAGTTTATTGAATATCAAAACTAAGGCCCACGTTATTCTATCACAATCCACTCAAGGCCACATACAAATATTTAGTGTTAAAATGATATATGCTTTAACTATTTTTTCTCACAAAAGTTATATTTGTGCAACACTTTGTCCCGGTTTGACCTTAACTATTTCTGGATGATTAGGATCACCGTTACCTCTTACAATATAAAGCGTTTGAGAATCATCATTGACCGTGGCTTTCGGTCTTTTCACATAGAAATTATGCTTATAATCGAATACATATTCATCAAGATTCACTGGTTTTGCCGCTTGATAGTTTGTTTGAAAATTATAATGATTATTGCTCGGAAAATATACACCTTTCTGTGGTCTAATATAATCTCTTACTCTATCAGAGCCAAATTCATCTGGTCCTCTGTCATCAGGGAATTTTAGAGTACTACCACCTCTTGTTGGTCTCAACGGAGCTTTAGGTCTTTTGGCTTTCTGCTTTCTTTCTCTTTTTGGTTTCTTATGACTGACTTCGTCTGGGAATGTCCACTTTGAACCCGTTTCTTTAATTTCGTCTTCAATAGCATCTGTACCAGGTTTGTTTTGTATCCTTTCTTCTATAATAGAAAGCGCAGCTTTGCTGTCAACATCCTTTGCATTTCTAAAGGTATTTTGCTCACGGTAATAATTGGGTCCGTAATATGGCATATTAGCATATGGGTTTTGCATGCTATAGGCATGTTGGTTGCCGTAATTCTGTTGCTGTTGAGTTTGTTGCTGATTTTGCACTTGTTGTTGGGAATTGGATTGTTGTTGTGGTTGGTATTGCCCTGCTAGCTGGCTGTAGAATTGCTCCAGATTCTGCAGCTGGTTTGGATTCTCTGGTTTGCCAAAGAATCTGAAGAATCCTCCGTTATGATTGTTGAGGTAGTTGATGAGTCCTTCGGGATCGTTGGGACATTGAGGATAGGCGTAGCGACAGGAAGTTGGGTTGCCCTTGGCGGTCACTCCAAGGACAGCTGCGCGGCCGAATAAGTAGAGTGGGGATGAACTTGCACTATTGTATGACTGGAGAACCCTGGAAATGTAAAATTTTACATTAGAAGATGGTCAAATAATGTGCGTATTAAATTTTTCATAATGGTGCTACATAGGATAACATAAGCCGCCAGCCATGGCCGTCAGTAATAAATCCTGTGTCGTGGGGGACTTCGCAAACATTCAACCAACGGAAACAATGAACACTCAGACTCGAAACAACAATATATGGATCACACAACGTTTTGTCTCGAGTAGGAATCGAACCCACAACATTAGACGCAGTGTCAGGCGGCGAGGCGACCTCTTAAATCATTACGCCAACCATGCACTCGTTATAGGTAGTCAGGACCCTTGAATATACCAACACTGGTCTAACTCGTGGAATAACCATTTCAGCGGAGGACAGACGGCAGGCTCTTTAAGTCCTTATGGAAAAACTAATATTCAGACCAGTCTGGTAATACTAGTGGTAACTGGTATAATGCTATGACGATGACGTTTCATGTTAGATTAATAAGATATGCTGTTGTTCTAATTCTATGTTCGTCGTATATTATAAATACTCTTTTCCCTGACGTTAATACTATTGGGTCAATTTGAATCATCACTTACGTTAACAAGGGCCCCAGTCCAGCAGAAGCCTTCTGTAACGTAGGAGAGCTGGCTGCACTTCCACTGGCGACCTCGCAGAGGAGTCGCGGCACGCACTGCTTATCGTCAAACAGAGCTATCGACGTCAGAGCTTCGGCCACCGCCGATATGGCGCGCTGCGTCAACGATTTTTGACGACGAGGCGGTCCTGGAATTGAGTGAATAAATTTATTTAAATGCATTTCGTTTACAGAACTAGGGAATGTTTTTTTTTGTCAGAACTGCTGAGGATGGTTTTATTTGTTAGAAGTGTTGCATAGCATGTTGGTTCAGGCTAGTAATGTAAAAACGTCCGATAACTAGTCATTAGATTCTGTCTTTTTCGTCCTTAATCAAGTCATCATCATCATTACCAGCCGTAGTTCACTGCTAAACAAAGCAGCAGGCTATTCCTGTCTATTAAATAACATGCTTATTTAATGAGGGAGTATGAAATTCCACTATTAGCAGCTACTCATCATAACAGACGTTTCTTTAGTTCGATTTACAAATAAAATATTCAGCCAAAGTGTTTAAGCTAAAAAACATCTATCCAGCTAAGCATTAAGAGTGTCACGAACCGAATTATACATATTGACATTATTATTGTCTATTGGCTAAATATTGACTATTTAGATACTCCTTTCCATACAAACTTTAAATTATAAATATAACAATATTTCTTCAACCCGATACCTTGGCTAAAAACATAGTTTTATGTTATCCAAGGTGCCACGATTATTGTCATTAAACATCTCAACGATATTCAAATGCCAAACCAGATCACACTACCATTCAATTACTAGAAAAAAATCCATCCGATTAATCTGATTCCGAATACACGATAGTCAATCTACAAATGTATTTTGACATCTATCTTTAACGATTGCAAGTGTCAAAACGAGTGGCATTACCAGATCTCCTTGCCCTATCGCCACAACGTTGACCGTTAGACCTTTCACCTAGTTGTTGTTCAGCTGACCGGCTTGCGGTGACCCCTTGTGTGTATTGACACATTGTTTGGCAGCTGATATGTTGATAAGTGTAGATCCGGGCTCACAGATTTTGGTATCAATGGTTTTAGCGGCACAATTTGGCTTTTAAGTTTCGTGGTCAATAAGATTAGTTTTATACTGTCTTGCAGGATAATATGTAACACGTACCTAACTTTGACTGGAGTATCTGATATCATACAGAAATATTGGAGATGAAGATGTTTAGCACATCCTTGAAGTGAATATTGCACTTGCAATAGTGAAAAATATTCCAATTGTACTTGTAAAACAGCACCAAGAAGAAGAAAAGAACATCTTTTCTTAGGGTATACCGGCCAAAAAAAATTGCAATTGTGACAATTATGTTTTAAATAGGAATTTAATTTCCTTGGCCTCGCTTAGATGACAATTCAGTGAAAAGGATGTCAGTTGAATTGTATTTGTATTCTAGCAAATCCTTTATTTTTTAATATAAATTTTGGACAAAAGATTGTCTGATAACACACTGAACTCACCTACCTAGAAAACCTGTTAGAGTGCAATAAAAATGAATAATCAATAATGACTTACTGTAATATCCTTGAGGTCCAGGATGTAGTCTGTATTTACCGTACTGCCCTGATGGATCGGGGTTCCCATAACCATTGTATCCTGGGTACCCAGGTTGAGCAGGATATCCCGAATACCCAGCCCCAGCATACTCCTGTCCAGGATAAGGCCCAGGTATTCCAGGAGCTGGTTGTCCTGGATAATCGTTTGTCGGATATTTTGCATCAGCTTGTGCAACTGGATCTGGATTTTGACCAGGGTACCCTGGAACTGTTGGTAGCGGATGGGGATCAGTAGCACTTTGATATGTTGGGTATGGGCTGTACATTGGATAAGCGCCTGGATACCCAGGATAAGATGTATATCCCGGGATTCCCGGGTAACCTGGGGTTGGGTATGGCGTTGGATAAGTTGGGTAACCATGGTAGCCGGGTGGAGGATACATGTGGAGGTACCCAGGATAAGCAGAATTTGAGTTTCCTGTATAAGCAGGCCCTGGAAATCCATCTCCTGGATAACCTGGATATCCATAACCTGGATGTAGGCCATTCCCTGAAGCGGTATTTTCTGGTAATGGATGAACTCTGGGTTTTCTTCTAGGTTTTCTTTTCTTCTTTGCTATGGGTTCATGGAATTCCTTATTACTATCATTTTGGAATGTAACACGTTCTGGGGTATTACTTTTGCTAGTATCAACATTAAGATTTTGAACAACAGCATGGTCTTCATGAGTATTGTCAATATTTTCCTCATCATCATCAATATCTTCACGATTGGCTTCACCTTCGTCAGATTTTTCATCATCATCAGATGCTTCATCTTGATCATTTGTCAATTCTTCGTCTTCATCCCCATCATCATCATCTTCATAAGAATCGTTAGCCGTGCTTTCGGCTTGAATATGTGGTGGAAGTGGTTCATCAAATTTGACTTTATGAACCGAAGTATTCTCACCATCAAAACGATCAGCAGGTGTGAGAATACGATTATTTACATCACCTTCAAAAGCTATAGTCCCTGAGTCAGCGTTATGCACGGTGTTTGGAAATTGGACTTTATCAGATTTGTCTCTAATTTTACTTGGATATTGATCTGCATTATTTTCTTCGAATTTGACTGGAGAACTGGGAGTTTCTTCAAACCTGACGTGTCCATTTCCATCGTGATGGTCCGGTTGGTCGCCTGCTGTGATTTCGTCGTAGTGTGGCAGACGAGAAACGATTGGGACTTCTCTGGAAGTAGAAATTAGGACTTTTTAATAAGTGAAGACAATCAAGTGAAACGTGGAATGGGATATAATATTTTGGTGAAGATTTGTAGGGTATAAATAATGTGGTATTCAGTTTTGAAGGCCTGAAAAACCTATAAATATATATTTTGACAGGAAACTGCAATGCATCTGCATAACTCTTCTTAATACAATTTACAAGTGATAGAAACAATGTTTGCAGCGCAGCAATGCCTCTCATTAACATAGATTATGAATGGCACTACTACACTATTTGAGAGGCTAGTGCTGTCTTACATTAGCAGCAAGTAAACTGCATACTTACGGTGAAGTATCATCAGGGTAAGGAGTAACGAGATTCTCTTCAACCTTGGCCTCGTTTGCAATGGCATAGATTTGGGGTAGGGCGCAAGCAATTAACACTCTTAATACACATATTTTCATGGTTTATATCTGAAACACAATAATGAACAAAAATTAGAAACTATAGTCACTTTATAATATTTATTAGTTACATTTATATACCTAGTACGTTGTCACCCAAATAACTTACCGGATCTTGGTAATCCTACCAAGTATATTTTCATGTAAAATGTTGCCGAGAACTAATGGCTCGCACTGTTAAAAAGTTTACAAATCCTATGTAGACGCAAGGTTCTAGCTCTAGTCACACTTACTCTACACTCCCTAACTACCCTTGTGATGCAAAGCTATCATCGTCCTTAACTTATTAGGGTTGCATCAAAGACTAGCCTTGGAGCCCCAGATTTTATTGAATATAATACGTTAACTTTTCCACAGACACACACACGACACACAGACGACTGCCGTTTGTCGCCTATAACCCACAGGAATAGCGATATTCTACGGCTAGTCGATATATTAGAATAGATTAGTGTCGATATGACTGTCATAAATCTTCGTTACAGTCGGGACCGTCGGCATAACGTGCTCTCCGAAGCGGTGCAATGATATGATTGCTATAATATTTACTTTAGGCGTTAGTTTTGCTATTTGCTATTACATTTTGATTAGGAGCTTTTATGTTATCTGCGACTTACTTTTTTCAGTGATATTTATAACCCATAGAATTATGCAGAAACAATGATTTTTAAGAAGACTAAATGAAACTAATTTTAATGCCGTCGAAAGTTACATTCCTGTATAACCTACTGTAATAAATCTTAATATATAAAATCCTTGCGTTACTGACTGACTGACAGACACGCTACAGCCGAAACTTTTGGGCGCAGGAAGCTGAAATTTGGCATGTATGTTCCTTGGGGACCGTAGGGGGGCACTTAGAAGGGATTTCCCGAAATTCCCACGGGATCGGCCAAAACGGGTAAATTAAAATAAATGCATGCGTAGCTGCTGGCGTCCTCTAGTTCCTATATAACCTGCCTTTCGCAGTCCATTGCTGGTCGTAGGCTACTCCCAACTTCTAATAAATTGAGTCACAATGAAAGCCTGAGTCGATAAGAGGATGTGGTCTATCTACTATACCAAGCTGGCAAGACAGATTGGGGTTTGATTTGAGTTTAATATCTGTTCACAAATAAATTATTAACCTTGTGTATTTGCCTAAAAATTCATGGCGAAAGTGGGTGTAATACTACACCTCTACCTACTCCTTCGGGGATACAGGCGTGAGACTATAAATAAATCATCATCAGCCCTTAATACTGTCCCACTGCTGGGCACGGGCCTCTTCCCATTATGAGAAGGGTAAGGCCATTATAGTCCACCACGCTGGCCAAGTGCGGGATGGCAGACTTCACATGTCTTTCGAGAACATTATGGAGAACTCTCAAACATACAGGTTTCCTCACGAAGTTTCCCTTCACCGTTTAGCAAGCGATAATTAACAATTTAATACGCATATAACTCTGAAAAGTCATTGGTGTGCGCCATGGATTTAAACCCGGACCCTCTGCGTAGCAGTCTGTCGGTCTCTCCACTAGGCTTTCGCTGCTACAAAAAAATCCTTAGTTGCCTCCTACCGAATTAAATAGAGTAAGTAGTAACACCTTATATTCTTAATCCGTATCTACACGGATATGGCTAAGGTACCGAAACACATTTAAACCAAAATTATGCTCAGGATGTTATTTCTGTTAAAAATGTAACATCAAACCAGTTTCAAAATCACAAGAATTTTTAATTAGTTGAATAATAATTACAGTTCGCTTTCGCTGTGTATATTTTATCTTTGAGTTAAAATAATATATTATGTATTATTAGATGTTAACGAGTTATCTAATCAAATACCTATCTAGGACCAGTAGATTTTTTAGATTGTTGACTTTCAAAATACTTATAAAAATAATTTTATTAAATTGTTTTATTTATAGACTCAAGCCTCTATCCCCGAAGGGCTAGTCAGAGGTGTAATATTACACCCACATTTCGCCATGAATTTTTAGGTCCCACGTAATAGGGGGCGAGCCTTTTTGCCGTACCGGGCACATTACCAGACTCCGTGCTGCTACTGAGAATTTCTTAACGGAAAAACTCAATAGCACTTTGCCCGACCCGGGAATCGAACCCGAGACCTCCCAATCCCACGCGCACATTTATGCCGCGAGACCAACGAGGCAGAATAAATAATTTGTTTTTGAAATTGAAAAGGTGTTATGCAGCTGCATTCGAATTAGGATAGGTATTAAATACTTATAATTGTCTACAGAATGTGAGTCAATGGGTTCACTACTTAAATTAGTCATGAATGTTCCTTAGTATGAGTTTGGGTGGTGTGTATGTGTAAGAAGGGACTGGCCAAAATTCCCATAGGATTGGCAAAAAACGGTGAAGTTAAAGAAAGTGTTGACGTAGCTATGGGCATTCTTTAGTTTAGTGCTAAGCTTGCTAGCTTGTTTGGGACGGCAACATTTTGATTTTCAGATTTCAGACTCTGGCGAGAGTAGGTTTATCCAGGAAAACACAATATTTTTCCTATTTGTCTGTCTATAAAAGATTTTAGAACTAGAGCTTTAACCCCTTAGTCCCTCTTCTCACGCCAGGACCGCCTCTTTTTAGAAATATATACTTAATTAGGTTCTTAATATCTGCAAGTTCGTGCACCAAGAAGCTTTTATAAAGACACGTGAGAAATAAAACGTCTTAAAAGCTAGTCGTATTTTTTTAAAGCTAAGGAGCTTTCAGCGAGCCTAAGGAGGCTCGCTGATAAGATTAGAACCTAAGTTACACAATAAACTTATGCAGGAAGGATGCCTGCTTAGGTACATAATTTAAATAACTAATATTTACTTCACAATTGACTATGTTTTTAGTTCGAATACACGCATTTTGAACACCAATAAGTGACATTTATTACTTATAAGTACTTATCTGTTATTTCTGTTATTAATTTTATCTATAGATAGAGGTAGATGACAATAGGCTCGCCTTCTATTACATTGGGACTGAAACATAACTGGCGAAGTGTGGGCGTATAATGTATTATAGGGGTAGGCACAGATGTACCTATGCCTACCCCTCCGGGGATAAAAGGCGTGAAGTTATGTTATGTTAATTTCATCTGAAAATGCAGCATCGTAAGAGTTTCGGGTTCAACTTTTGGAATGTACCTACGTATTTAATTGTTAATTAATGTTTGCTAAACTATGTGGTATAAAATTGTGAGTAGAACTGTCTGTCTGAAACTTCCCTATGACGCCTATAGGTAACATTTTCGAAAGAAATGCAAAGTTTTCCAACCCACACTTGACCATCGTTGTGGCCTTCAGATAGTAAGAAAAGAGCCTGGGGCCCAATTCTACTAAATAAATATAATTTCGATATCATGTCAGTGTCATTATTACGTCACAAAAAGCGTATTCTTCTAAATTATCTAAGACTTGAATGAAAATTTAACGAGTTCAACGACGAACTGTTTATTTTAAATTATACGATAATGACATTAGGTAATCAGAATACCGCTTATAAATCCATTCAAAATATAATATCAATGTCATATAAAAATAGCAGAATTGGCCCCCTACTTAGATCTAGATTACAAAGTACTTAATATATCTGATTGTCAAAACAAATATTATATTAAAATCAACATTAATTCTTTCAATTATAAACCGCAGAAAATACTTAAAATTTCAGCATTGTAATTTTTTATCACATTCGTACAATAGTATCGAGTTCATTCATTATTATTTTAAACACAAGAAATGAAGTACTTGATATATATCCAAACGACCCTCTCTCAGAACTTTTCACACATCACATTATTTTTTTCGAACGATTGCATCGAACCCGCAATCCTCAGACTAGCGGTGACCACCTCAACCTTTGCACTATCACAAACTATTACATGTATTATAAATCCGTACTCACATTTGATCCTCCGAACCTCACTTCCACGCTGTCAAAGCTTCTCTCACCAAATGAGCAACAAGTGAAATTTCTCAAACAGAAAGTTCGTGAATATCTAATATGGGTTCGTGACGACACCCCTCCATATTCTACATCCTATTTTATCCTCACAAATGGACGAATTATATCATGTATTACGTATCTTATTAAAATTCTGTTAGATAAGGATGGCTATATTTATTTTTTCGACAACGCTGCGACGACGGCCGAGCTTTAAATAAATCCTGTGCCGAAGCGTAGTTGCAATCGTATGGTAGATACCTTTATATCTCAGCGTGTTTTTTTTTATTGTAATAATATAATATATATCACTAGAGGACGCCAGCAGCTACGCCTGCATTTTTTTTCAATTTACCCGTTTTGGCCGATCCCATGCAAATTTCGGGAAATCCCTTCTTAGTGCACCCCTACAGTCCCCAAGGAACATACATGCCAAATTTCAGCTTCCTGCGGCCAATAGTTTCGGCTGTAGCGTGTCTGTCAGTCAGTCAGTAACGCAAGGATTTTATATATTAAGATTATATCAGCATAGAGACGTCTATTGGTGGACTTACACGTCCTCCACGGCTTTCCATACAAATAATATATAACATCTAGGAAATGGACATATTTAGCTTTTTCTGTATATGATTTTTTACTCATCAATACTCGACAAAATAGTATCAGTTTCCAAATATTTACTACAGTTTCAGTTTTATGCCCGCGTAAATTAAAAGCAATAAACTGCAAGTACATTTATCATATTTTTTTTTATAGATATATTTATTTTTTATCCACAAAGGTAATGTGACATACAAACATCATGCTCTGAATACAAATAAGATTCAAGGCGGCAAACGAGCAGACGGATCACCTGATGGTAAGCAATTACCGCCGTCCATGGACACAAGCAACACCACAAGAGTCACAAGTGCGTTGTCGCCCCTTGGGGTTGGACAAATTGATAGGATGAGGAGTGGGATCAGGGAGAAGGAATAGGGGATAGGGCCTCCGGCACTCTCACTCAGCGAACGAAACGCAACAGTTTAAGTACTGTTACTTTACGTCGATTTTCTGTGAGAGGGTAGTACTTCTCCGGTCGAGCCGACCCATTCATGCTGAAATCAGTAAGGCTCTACTACCTAATAAGTATGCTTACCGATATTAGCGTGGCTGCTTCGGCGGGACGTCGATGCACACTGCAAGGTATTGTACATCATCATCATCAGGGTGAATAAAGAAAACTTCTGACACTTATATTCAACAATAACGCTCATAGCGAGACTTGGCTTGTCGTTCGGAACAGATCAGCAAAGTTAAGCAACGCTTACACAGGTCACCCCTTAGATGGGTGACCAAGTGTGGCATTTTCATCAGAGCTTTTATTTACCAGGATTGCCCGATCCCATGGGAATTTTGGGAAATCACTTCTTACGCACCATTCATGCCCAGATTCTTGCGCCTAATAGTTTTGGCTGTAGCTTGTCTGTCAGTCAGTCAGTAACACACGTACACGTGTCGTGATACTTCTTTCGGTAGATGAGCTTTTTAGTAGTGTTAGCCACATCTAGAATTATTTTTATTTTTTTATAGACTCACGCCTTTATCCCCGAAGAGCTAGGCAGAGGTGTAATATTTCACCCATATTTCGCCATGAATTTGTAGGTCCTACGTAATAGAGGGCGAGCCTATTACCGTTACCGGGCACATTACCAGACTCCGTATTTCTACTGAGAATTCGGAAAAACCCAGTAACACTTTTCCGACCCGGGAATCGAACCCGGGACCTCCGATCAGTAGTCGCATACGCTATCCACTGGACTACGGAGGCAGTCTTAAGGATTAATTTTAATCTTATATTTTAGTCTTGTATAATGGAAGTTTAATTTTAGACTTATTTTGTACAAATTAAGTCTATTTACTTATAGACGTTGAAGAAACTAAGTGCTATGATTTCCGTCGCCTAATTATTTGCCACCTTCACATTATCAAAAGTATCAAACAAGCCAATACAATTTCACAATAGTAACACGAATTTATTAGAACAAAGCTTCACATTGACCTTGGCATCGATAGTTTCATCACTATACCGGTATCGATATCGATATGATCGGACGTTGCACAACGTTGACAGTTTGACAGGCGGTGCACTGGTGACAGTTATTGACGAAGTTGTTTAGACATTGACCATTGGTGGTGTTATGGTGAGAGAAACTTATCTATAGTCCAAGATCCCAGGGCCGCCAGACCTTATTTATTTTCTCAGAAACGAAATGTATAGAATAATGTAGTGTTAGTATCTGCTATGAGTGTACACATACTTGTTAGCTTGGATCGTGGGCCAATTTTTAGGTACGAGGTGCTATAGTTAGGTAAAAATTGTACTAAGTTTTCTTAAATTCTCAGTGCTGGTTTTTATGTATGTTTTAGAAAATATTATTATAAATTTATACCTATTATTATAAATTTATAAATAATACTGTCGCACTCATGTCGGCGGCGGTATTTCTTACCAGACGCTTTAAAGTTTCCAAAATATCTAGCTATCGGTAGAGACCACTAAGGGGCGCATTAAGAAAATGTATGGAAATTGTTCCCGTGGGCCTTTAGCATAACTAAAAATTGGCCCACGATCCAAGCTAGCAAGTATGCGTACACTCATAGCAATACTAACACTACATTATTACATTGGTAGATTTAAGATACAATAGCATGGTATCATGATGGTGTAGCGCTGACTAATATTTCATTACCATCATCAGCCTGCCATAAACAACTGCTGGAATTTGGAACTGCTAGAAAAACATTAATTATCTAAATTCTCCAAAACCTTAAGTCTCGCTGAAAAGGATTTACCTATTATTTAACGCCTAGACTCAATAATTGATCTTTGTATGGATACACTAGAGATACTTATTTGACACCAGCTGTTTCCCGCGGTTTCACCCGCGTCCTGAGGGGACTACTTCGCGTACCCTAAATTACCTTAATTTATAGCCTAGCCTAAGTTACTCCTTGGTACATCAGCTATCCGCCAGTGAAAGTCCCGCCAAAAAAAGCCAGCCGTTCCAGATATTAGCGGGAACAGACAGACAGACAAAATTTGAAAAAGTTGTCATTTTAGCCGTGTGGTTGACGGCATAGAATACAAGTGTCACCACCCCCTATCTTCCCGTGGGTGTCGTAAGAGGCGACTAAGGGATAACACGATGCAAATACCATCTTTGCGTAGAGACGGAAAACTCGACATCAAACCCTATACGACTGCCTCGTTGGTCTCGCGGTATAAATGTGTGCGTGGGATCGGGAGGTCCCGGGTTCGATTCCTGGGTCGGGCAGTGTTATTGGGTTTTTCTGTCACGAAATTCTCAGTAGCAGCACGGAGTCTGGAAATGTGCCCGGTACGGCAATAGGCTCGCCCCTTTTTAATCTGGCCAAAAGTGGGTCTAGAAATACACCTCTGCCTACCTCTTCGGGGTTATAGGCGTGAGAATATGTATGTATGTATGTATGTCATCTTAATATATAAAATCCTTGCGTTAATGACTGACTGACAGACACGCTACAGCCGAAACTATTGGGCGCAGGAAGCTGAACTTTGGCATGTATGTTCCTTGGGGACCGTAGGGGTGCACTAAGAAGGGATTTCCCGAAATTCCAACGGGATTAGCCAAAACGGGTAAATTTAAAATAAATGCAGGCGTAGCTGCTGGCGTCCTCTAGTTTCAGTATAATATGCACCGTGTATACATCCATATGAATTTAGTAAAAAGCGGTTATTTTAATATTACAAACAGACACTTCAATTTTATTTACGTGTATAGATAAGCTCCTTACAAAATATATCAAATATGTATAAATTTCTAGTAGTCAAATCCATGAATATATCAAATATTGGAACCGGTCATAAAACAACACAAGCTACCGGTTACGGCTTCGCATGGGTAGAACCTTGGTAGTAAAATAGTATATATACCTATTGTACTACCCTCAGAACGTAGGTACTACCCATGCGGAGCCATAATTATCTATACGTATACCTACTATAAAGCTAAAGAGTTTCATCATTATCATCATCATCATCAGCCCTTTATACTGTCTCACTGCTGGGCACGGGCCTCATCTCACTATGAGAAGGGTAAGGGTCCTCCACCACGCTGGCCAAGTGCGGGTTGGCAGACTTCTCATGTCTTTCGAGAACATTATGGAGAACTCTCGTTGTCACATCGGCGGCGTACAGTTAGTTAAATTTCTGAATGTGGGTAGGGAAGAAAATTGTCTTGAGTATTGTAAACCCGTACTATTAACCCAATTAAGGGTTAGGGGGCAACTGGCCTCTGGTCCGCGGCCCAGATTACACAGTGTAGAAACACCAGTGGAAAAGTTGGCCGAATGCGTGGGGCAGAATACCATGGCAAAAAAGTATCGTAGTCAACTCGACCCACTGGGATTTTAATTAAACTGAAAAAAAGGTGCCAAATAAAACATATGTATCGAAAATATGTATACTTTATTACATATATATTATTTATATTCGTATTAAGTACTTACATAATACTTTTAATATTTCAGAGAAAATAATCAATTATTTTAAGAAGAAATCAACATGAAAAAAACGATTAGCAATTTATTAATTTTTCGATACAATGCCCGAGAGAAATTTCTTGGTCAATCATTTCACGTACACTCTGTACTGTTTTTTCATGTGTTCTTGTTGTGTCTATTTTTTTTGCTAACAAGCCCTTGCTTTTTATATAAACCAAAATAATAATTTGCATCCTTGTATAATTTGTCTAACAAAAGTGCAATATTCGGCTTGGACTGAATTTTTTTATTAAACCGTCCATTCCATGATTCATTTGCATTGTTTGTTCTATGATGAACATTGTAAAAGCACCACTTATCCGAAAAATATGCCGTTTCTTTTAACCAATTTCAGCCAATAGACTTCCACTGCAAGACCATAGGCCTCCCCCAATTGGGGGGGATGCTTTCGCCGCCATCTATCCGTTGACTGTTTGCATCAGAGGCGCTACTCTGACGTGTATCGACTTTGGCAAGTATCTATGCTACGATGAGTATCTATTCTGACGAGCATATACCCTGACGAGTAGCTACTCTGAAGACTATCTACTCTGACGAGCATATACTCCAACGAGTAGCTACTCTGAAGAGTATCTACTCTGACGAGTATCTACTCTGACGAGTATCTACTCTGACGCGTATATACCCTGACGCGTATCTTCTCTGACAAGTATCTACTCTGACGAGTATCTACTCTGAAGAGTATCTACTCTGACGAGTATCTACTCTGACGCGTATATACCCTGACGCGTATCTTCTCTGACAAGTATCTACTCTGACGAGTATCTACTTTGACGAGTATCTACTTCGACGAGAATCTACTCTGAGGAGTACCTATGCCAACGAGTATCTACTCCAACGAGTATAAATAAAAAGATGAAAATTTATTTTCATCTTTTTATTTATATGATGATCATCGACTGCATAAAACCGACTTGGTGAAAAAGAACTTCGAGTTTTAAGTGGGTATATTAATCACGGTAGGTAGATTGTTAGTTGAAATAAAAGTACATTATTACCTTGCTAATGTGAGTTATTAATACACTCGTGCATTAGGGTGAGGCCAAACGAGCGTAATTTTGTGAGTCGTGAGTCGCAGAATTTCGGTTGCAGAAAGAAAGTTTTTTGTTGTTAGTAACTCATTTTGCGTCGCCATGTGAATCAAATAGGACTTTTCTATAAAATCGAATGCAAAAGAATGTTTCCAACCGAAATTCTGCGACTCACGACTCACAACATTACGCTCGTTTGGCCTCACCCTTAATAACTCACTTTGCGCTCGGTGCAACGATCTACTATTATAATGATGATATCGTTAATTTAGCTATTAAATCAAGCCCAGCATTTAAATTAAATAAATAAATATCCTTACAACATACACTTAAATGTTACAGAATTGCGATACATTAATATTTGAAATGGTAACATTAAAGTATATTGGTATCGATGTTGTAGAAATTTTGAGGGTAGATCTAAATTTTTTTCTCGTTTGTGACATGAAGCCAGCAATCTTATAGTTAATTAAAATATTAAAGTTATTCTGATATATTTTACTGTTTTCTACGATACACAGAAAAAAAGGAGACAAGGTAAGCTTTTAAAACATCAGAATAGTAAAGAATATACAATGTTTAGTACAAACATATTGCCGTTACGTGTTATTATAATAGATGTTTTGTTGTTAGAAATGGAAGATTTACCTTCGACCAGTAAGAACGATGTTTTTAAACTAATCCCGTCCCAAAGAGGTGGCAAAATACTGATGAGAAATGGATACAGATATACTATAAGACGTGTTAACTTAAATGGCCATAAGGTTTGGCGTTGTGTTAATAGGAAAATCTGCAGTGCTATTCTAGTCACTAATAATGCGATTATTGTCAAGGAAGAAAACCATAAATGCCAGCAAAATGAAATAGGGAATGAAATTAAATTACGAATCCACGAATGTATCGATAAAGCAAAAAATCAAATGATACCAATACCTTCAATTTACGCAGAAGTGTTGGAAGTTTACAACAATTCAGGGCTTGATTTAATAACGAAAATACCAAAATATGACAATATAAAAAAAACTATACAAACACAGGAATAAACAATTGCAGACTACTAAAACACGTTTCTTGAAATTAAAAAGTGTAGTTGTACCTGGCAAATTCAAACCCTTCCTGTTAGCAGACTTTTTAGAAAAAAAAAGTCGAATACTGCTGTTTGCAACACCAGAGGCTAAAGAAACTTTAAGGCAAGCTAAACATATATTTTGCGATGGTACGTTTAAGAGTGCAGCTCCACCTTTTCTTCAACTCTACTGCATACAAGCTGACTTAAGAAGCACAAGCGAGAAAAATTCTATTATACCAGTATGTATATTTTAGGATACATATAAACACTCCGGCGCCGACGCCAATAGAATGGATTGCGCAGAATACCACTGTTGCGGCTTAGTAACCGCAACGTATACTGAGCGTTGTCCAATTTCTGGCACTGATGAGACACACACTTCCATGGCCTATTTAAAACTTTATTTAGAAATATATTAAAAAGATTATAGATTGTTATCAGTGTTATCACTACTCTGTCCAATGACATTAATTTGTTATTGTATGTATGTATGTATCTCTGTACATTTCCGCTGTTTCCGCATTTCTTTGTACGTGGTGTTGCCAGTAAGCAACAATAAATCAATAATACTGTACAGTGTACTATGGTACTATATTGTAAAAAATATGTTATTCTTGTGTTTTTATTTTGTGTTTTGATTTATTATCTTTCTTTATTTTTTTGTATGATCCTCATAATTTTTTTGTCTACTTTATTTTATTTTCTATTTAATTTTATAGTGTGTGCCGTTTGTGACGGAAATAAATATTTTCTTTTCTTTTTTTCTTTTTATGTTATGCTTTACTTCCAAATAAAAAACAACATACCTATACAGTTCTCTTTGAACTGATTAAAAGCCAATTACCAGATTTTTCGCCTGAGACATTTACTACGGATTATGAAGTTAGCGCTATGACTGCTATCAAAAATGTCTTTCCCAATGTTACTTTACTCGGATGTTTATTCCATTTCATAAGAGCTTTATGGAGGAAAGCGGATCAGTTAACGAAAAAGAAATCAAAAATTATGCGATCACATGTAAAGCGTTGCATTGCCTTGGCCTTTTTACCTAAAGAGTATATACAGGACGCATGGCTTTATGTCCGCGACGAATGTGTTAAGGAGGAGTGTGTACTCCAATTTAACGACTATTTTTATAGAACCTGGTTAAAAGAAACGGCATATTTTTCGGATAAGTGGTGTTTTTACAATGTTCATCATAGAACAAATAATGCAAATGAATCATGGAATGGACGGTTTAATAAAAAAATTCAGTCCAAGCCGAATATTGCACTTTTGTTAGACAAATTATACAAGGATGCAAATTATTATTTTGGTCTTTATAAAAAACAAGGCTTTGTTAGCAGAAAAAAAATAGACACAACAAGAACACACGAAAAAACAGTACAGAGTGTACGTGAAATGATTGACCAAGAAATTTCTCTCGGGCATTGTATCGAAAAATTAATAAATTGCTAATCGTTTTTTTCATGTTGATTTCTTCTTAAAATAATTGATTATTTTCTCTGAAATATTAAAAGTATTATGTAAGTACTTAATACGAATATAAATAATATATATGTAATAAAGTATACATATTTTCGATACATATGTTTTATTTGGCACCTTCTTTTTCAGTTTAATTAATTAAAATCCCAGTGGGTCGAGTTGACTACGATACTTTTTTGCCATGGTATTCTGGCCCACGCATTCGGCCAACTTTTTCACTGGTGTTTCTACACCGTGTAATCTGGGCCGCGGACCAGAGGCCAGTTGCCCCCTAACCCTAAATTAATAATTATGTAATGTTTATGTACGTACCTACCTACTCAAATAAGGGGATATATTCATATTATGTATCTACCTATTTATTTATTATGTATCACTCACGATATATAATTATATCATCTCACGATGTTTTCCTTTACCGATTCATCATCAGCCTTTAACAGTCCACTGCTGGACTAGGCCGCTACTTTGAAAGGAGGAATTGGCCTACTATACCACGCTGGCCAAACGGGATGGTATAGGTATTTGTATCAAGTTTTCCTTCTCTTACAGTGCTGTTCTCTGCATAATATGCTCCCTCTGTCGGCTCTTATGACACCCATGGGATGATATGGGGTGGTGACATTTCGTATTCTTTATCCGTCACCACACCACACCACACATCCACACCACTTTCACCGATTAGCAAGCGATAATTACCAATTTAATACGCTCTTAACTATATACTAAAAGTCATTGGTGCGTGCCGTGGATTCGAGTCCAAGACCCTCTGCGTAGCAGTCTGTCGATATCTCCACTCAGCTATCGCTACTTTTTATACATCATACAATTTTATGTAAACGAGGCCTAATCTCGCGAATAAGACCCGCTTACATAAAATTGTATGATGTAAACTCTTTAGCTTTATAATATTAAACTAAGTAAACGGCTAAACGGGTCCTTTTCGCGAGATTAGGACCCGTTTACATAAAATTGTATGATGTATACAAATCGCGAAAGGCTAAAAAGTTTGTTTGTTTTCTTGAATGCGCTTATTTCAGGAACTACTGGTCCGATTTGAAAATTCTTTCAGAGTTAAATAGACTATTTATCGAGGAAGACTATAGGCTATATAACATTACGCTGTGAGCCATGGGGGCGGGACAGTAACCCCAAATAAACGGGTGTAACCGCGGACTCAGCTAGTGAATAGATATAGTCTTTGAGGCTAGACCCGTTACTGATCAGTACTTACATAGGTACATATAAATAAAATTTAATTGTCATTGATTATAAAATAACTGTCTTTTCAAGCGCATATAGGTAATTAATTTCTGGAATGGTTGAACCGATTTTAATGGGACTTTCACTGGAAGATATAGGAATTTTAGAGCTACACATCTATACACATAAATAGAATTGGAGTGTCTCTTTGTAATATTAAAGTAACCACTTTTACTTAATGCATATGGATGTATACACGGTACACATACCGAAATGACATTTTTTACAATTTTTGTCTGTCTGTCTGTCTGTCTGTTTGTTCTCGCTAATCTCAGGAACGGTTGTCGGCGGATAGCTGATGTACCAAGGAGTAACTCAGGCTATAAATTAACCGGGTACGCTAAGTAGTTCCCTCAGGACGCGGGTGAAACCGCGGGGAACAGCTATAGTTTATAATTAGACTTGGTAGGAGATATTGAGAGTTGAGACACCGAAAATAACGCGACCGAAACCGCAGGGAACAGCTAATAAAAAATATATTTCTTCTACGATAAGCCGAGCCGTCTAACCCGCAGACGGCCTCAAACAGTGGGTGTAATAAACAGATGACTCAACAGATCCCTTTAAAAGGACATCAGGATGAATAACAAGTGTATAAACTTAGCTACTTTCTCTCTCTGAGCCTTATTTGAAGCAGTTTTAGTATATGACATAACTGCTACCTTATAAATAACAATAACATCCGTGACCACGCATCCTACTTATAGTTGTAACCCACTTATCTTCAAAGAGTTTTGAGGCAAAAGCGAATATTCTATCAAAGGAGAATGGGAAAAAATGTATGGCACGTGGTACCCGCTCCAATAGTCATCATTAATATATCATTGAAAATACATTTTTATGCAGAAAAACGACTACCATGGCGCTTGCCCCTATTTACAGTTGGGAAGCAGTAATCTCACAATTTTTTATAAATGAGAACTTACTACAAACTACTTATATTAGTAAAATAAAGCTGGATTATGATAAAATTAGACGATGATGATATATAATATATAGGTAACACACTTAGGATTCTATAAAATATATATAAAAGAAGTAAGAAAATAAGCGTTCTTCAAATAAAAATCATATTTTAGCAATAAGTGAGTAGATTTAAAACATTACATATCGGTATCAACTATAACAGCATTGAGGAAAGATGCCGGAGCAGTAAATCCCGTATGCTTCGCATAGCCTAAGTACCATACGATGGACACTATAATTATGTGCAAGTGCCCATCTTATCGTGCGGCTATAGTAAATATTCTTCCTCTTGGTCGTAGACCTTTTAAACGACACTACAATCATAGCTATTGGAGCCGGGTACTATTTGCCCATTCTCCTTTAACTAGACCGTAAGCGGACTCCTCCAATACGAAAGGTCTTGGTTGCAACGGGGATAACGTTAGGATGATGATTAAGTTTTGATGCAGCCCACTTATGATCCCGGGTCCTTTAAGCGGGGCGTGAAAAAGCTTTACTCAAGGCCGTCAAGGTGAGGGCCATCATGCCATAATGCCATGCTGGCTGCTGGGATGATGGCCATCACTATGGGACTTCACTGACTGCTTAACATCAGGCAGCATGGAGTCAATTTGTTCGGCAGAAATAAATAAAAGAAATAAAAAAACCGATAGCCTCGTAGAGATACCAACAGACTGCCATGCAGAGGGTATTGGGTTTGAACCCACGGCGCGTGCCACTGGCTTTCAAAGTTACGTGATCACGTTTAGCCGTCGTCTTGGATATCTTCTTTGAAAGTCGTTATTGGGAGTCAGTACTGTTGAATACACTGGTCTGACCATGGCATATCGCTATTCATATGGGCTGATCCAGAGACTATCTGCTATTCAGAGGTTTGTCGTCGCTCTGTTGTAAACCGCAAAATCCATTTAAAATAACCCAATGAATAAAAGTTTTGAATACAACCGGGATACGCAGGGCCGAGCCAACCCAATCTAGCGCCTGTGTGCGAAATCGATGAAGCGCCTTTTTCTCGTCCTTTTTCGACGCCCCTATCACCCTGACGCCTGTGTGCGCCGCGCACATTGCACATAGGGACAGCTCGGCCCTGGAGATACGGTTGATAGCGCTGATACGATGATGATTCCATATTGTGTTGTGACAGTATGTAAATTGAACTTCAAACTCGACAAAATTTATGGAATAGCTATGGTTCTCACCGATTTGCCCACTTTCAAAATTAGCTTAATGAGTTGATTAATGTAATCTTAATTTTAAATATAACAACCAAATGCGTCTGTCCACTGGGTTACCTTAGGGAAACGCGAGGAAAAGGCGAGCTCAAGCGTTATTACTGGCGACATCTAGTGTTAGTCATTCGAACTATTTAGTTATATGGTTTTGTACTAGATGGCACTGTGTGTTTTGTTGATGAGAATGAGTTCTTCAACCACAACCAGTGGCGGATCCAGGATTTCTGTTTTGGGGTGAGAAAAGGTTTTTATCAATGGAAACATTAAAGAGTTATATGTCTTTGGAAATAAACATAGTTTTTTTATTTAATTTCATTTCATAAAATTAAAACAATTTAATAATATTATTTCAATTGACATGAATAAGTACCTACCTATATGATTATTTCAGCAGCTTGACTCAGTCCACGGCAGCAGTTCAACATGTAAATATTAAATCGGCACGCGACGCCTGAATTGTTTTTATAGCAACGAGTTGGTATATATTGCACTATTGAAGTTGTTCAGGCTTTATAGCCGTTCGGCTTTTCAGGATTATTATCTACGACTGGACCGATTTTGATGAATTTTTTGTGTGTTCAAGGGGACTTCAGAATGGTTTAGATTAAAATTTAGTCAATAATACATTTTTAATTTGTAAGTATTTGTTGATTTTGGAATGTTTCACATTGGCACCGACCGACTGCGCTACCATCGCAGTGTCTCAAATCTGTTCTGATATCGGATAACATTTTGAGTACTAGGTACTAAGTACTAAGTAGTTTGTAATGTGTAAATTTTACTTTTTGCAGTTACATTTCTTAAACAGTTAAAATGACAATTATAGAAGTATCCGCCCAATAAATGAGATTTGTGTTAAGTAGACACCCCGAACATAGATGATATACTAGGTATAACTAGAGAACCCTGAATTTACGCGAGTGAAGCCGCGGGCAAAAGCTAGTAGTACTATAGTACCTCACTTGACAACAACGTTAGACCTATTGTGTAGGTTTGATTAGTCAGTGGGACTAGTGGCGCGTCCAATTACCTACTTCGATCCCCGCCCAGGACAAATACTTCATACTTACTTGTGTGCTGAGGACGATTAATAACCACCTACTACCTTATCTAACACTGCGCTGAGTGTCGTCGATGTCGGTTCGATTTCCACACGAGACATAACTTGATCGACAAATTGTTGTTTCGAATTTTGGCGTTCCTTGTGTACGTTGGTTGATTAAATGTTAGTGAAGTCCCATTGACACTGCAACATTCCTTGGGCAGCTTGGGCTGGAGCTGACTTTTTAAGATTTTTTTTTATAGACTCAGCGGCTGTATCCCCGAAGGGGTAGGTAGAGGTGTAATATTACACCAACATTTCGCTATGAATTGCCAGGTCCCACGTAATAGGGGGCGAGCCTATTGCCGTTACCGGGCACTTCACCAGACTCTGTGCTGCTACTGAGAATTCGGAAAAACCCAGTAACACTTTTGCCCGATCCTTTTCCGATCAGCAGTCGCATACGCTACCCACTGGACCACGGAGGCAGTTAAGAAAATTAAGATTATTTTAAATTGTTTGCTTTGTTTGCAGCTCGTTTTGGGAAGGAGGTACTTTTAATCTAGGTGCAAGACTAGTCCGTCTATATGACCACTAAGCTGACGCTGAAGAACGAAGACCGTACTACAGGTTTTCATAAGGGACACCGTGAAATGAATTTATCATCTTCATCAGTCATGTTTATAAATGTTTCCCCTGCCGTACACGGGCCTCTTTCCACTGTACCTACGCTACGTGGTTTTGCGAATGGAGACGCACCGTGGGCAGCCGCCGTAATATTCTCACTGACATGATTATAAATTAAGTATTATAGTTGTACTAGCCGACGCCAGCGGCTTCGCACGCTCATATTTTAGAATTTCCCGTATTGCCCGATCCCGTGGGAATTTCGGGAAATCCCTTCTTAGTGCACCCCTACGGTCCCCAAGGAATATTCATGCCAAATTTCAGCTTCCTGCGCCCAATAGTTTCGGCTGCAGCGTGTCTGTCAGTCAGTCAGTAACGCAAGGATTTTATATATTAAGATTTCTATTATCATCAAAACAATAATGTACAACCAGGCGATAAAAAAAACTTTTTCACGTGGCAAATCACGCGAGCACTTTTTATCGAAGGTTAGATTTTTTGTGTAGAGCTGTGCTTCTAAGGCTGCTTTTCCACGGTGGGTTGTTTAGCTGACAGATGCCCACCGCACGCTACAAGCCCAAACTTTACTGATTCTCTGTCTTAGCCAAAATATGTGGATTTACAAAAATAACAATTCAAATTGTAATAAGGTGTACGGCAGTACGTAAGATTTTTTTGTATTGAAATCAAACTGCGGTGTCAGGAATCTACCGCGATATACTTATTGGTTTTATATTTTTTTTGTTTAAGTTACAAACAATACAATTAATAATCAATTCAATATTAATTAAGGTTAACACGTGAATAGCATGTAAGATAGTTGGAAATAAGCATAGTCTGTGTAGTGATCGATTGAGAATACAAAATGTCACTGCTCTATATAAAGCCGTGGTTGAAAACTAAAGGAAATATTGTTTTTATACTCTAGCCAGCATGCCCGAAGGGGTAGGCAGAGGTGTAATATAACAACAACATATCGCCATGAATTTTAAGGTCCCACATAATAGAGGGCGAGCCTATTGCCGTTACCGGGCACATCACCAGACTCCGTGCTGCTACTGAGAATTCGGAAAAAACCTAGTAACACTTTTGCCCGACCCGGGACCTCCGATCAGCAGTCGCATACGCTATCCACTGGACCACGGAGGCAGTAGTAGATAATATTTTGTTTAAATGTCAAATTCGTGAACCGTAGTTCCATAACCCAAGAAAACGTTTGTGTTAAACTGTGTCTAAGAATATTTAAAAGTTGTTTGTGTCCTTGAGCGTATGTGAATGATGTGACATTAACATAATCGCGAGCGATTTGAATAAATAAATAAATTGGTGCTATTATTGAAACGTGTTACCGGGTTTTTCCGAATACTCAATAGCAGCACGAAATCTGGTGATGTGCCCGGTAACGGCAATAGGCTCGCCCCCTATTACGTGGGACCTAAAAATTTATGGCGAAATGTGGACGTAATACTTACACCTCTGCCTACCCCTTCGGGGATACAGGCGTGAGTCTATAAAAAAAAAAAACAAAAAAAAAATTATCATCCCGCGGTTACTACCCGCGTTTTTGAATAAGTAAATAAATAAATTGGTGCTATTATTGGAACGTGTTACTGGGCTTTTCCGAATTCTCAGTAAAAGCACGGAGTCAGGTGATGTGCCCGGTAACGGCAATAGGCTCGCCCCCTATTACGTGGGACCTAAAAATTCATGGCGAAATATTGGTGTAATATTTACACCTCTGCCTACCCCTTCGGGTATACAGGCGTGAGACTATAAATAAAAAATATATATTGGAACGATCGACAAGGATTTATAATTTGGTATTTACACAACTATAGTTTTTATGGATCACACAAACTGTTTAATGCACATTTGCAATTTTTAAATCTCATTGTTTCATACCGGTGATACATTGGTGATCGCATCTTGGGGCTAGGGCCCCAGCCCCAAGATGCGATCACCAAGGAACATACATGTCAAATTACAGCTCCCTATAATTTCAGCTGTGCTTTGTCTGTCAGTTATATAGTTTTTTGATGATTGATTCATAAAAAATAGTTGTAATACATAACATAACATATCTTCACGCCTTTTATCCCCGAAGGGGTAGGCAGAGGTGCATTACACATCCACACTTCGCCAGATATGTTTCGGTCCCAATGTAATAGGGGGCGAGCCTATTGCCATCTACCGGGCACATTTTTAAGCGAGCGATAATTAATATTTTTATTTTAATACACACATAACTTTGAAAAGTCATAGGTGTGTGCCCGGGATAACTGGGGATCGAACCCGAGACCATCGTCTCGGCAGTCCGTTACGTACACCACTGGGCTATCGCCGCCTATAGTTGTAATAACCTTTTCGAATTCATTTTTGGTATTTTACCTCAACGTGTTCATCATCATCAGCCTTTAACAGTCCACTGCTGGTCTAGGCCTCTCCTTTGAACAGAGGAATTGGCCTACTATACCACGCTGGCCAAATGGGTTGGTATAGGGTTTGTATCAAGGTTTCCTTCTCTTACAGTGCTGTTCTCTGCATAATATGCTCCCTCTGTCGGCTCTTACGACACCCATAGGATGATATGGGGTGGCGACATTCCGTATTCTTAATCCGTCACCACTCGGACCTCAACGTGTTACCAACCCGACGTGTTACGAAGTAAGAGGCGACTAAGGAATATGCACGAAGCAAATATGTATGTAGTATCTTACGAAAAAAACGGTAAACTTGACATTAAACCTATCTTTTGACTGCATGGTTGGCTTAGTGGTTTAAGTGGCTGCCTCGCCGTTTGCGCTGAGTGTTGTGGGTTCGATCCCAAGACGAGACAACACATTGTGTGATTCATAGATTGTTTCGAGTCTTTTTGTTAATTGTGTCCGTTAGTTGTGTGTTTGTAAAGTAAGATTCCATGGCTAGCGTGGTATACTAGGCTAAATCCTCTGTTATCTCACGTTGCTCTCACATGCTCATGTGTCACAAATTAGGAGAGGGCTAGGCAAAGCTGTGGACTACAGAAGGCAGATGATGATTTATTGTAAATAAATTTCTCAGTAGTAGCACGGATTCTGGTGATGTGCCCGGTAACGGCAATAGGCTCGCCCACTATTACGTGGGACCTAAAAATTCATGGCGAAATGTGGGTGTAATGTTACACCTCTGTCTACCCCTTCGGGGATACAGACGTGAATCTAAAAAATTTGGTTGCATAAAACACCTTACGTCTTATTTTTTCCAGGTCATCAGTAAATTAAAAAGGAGCTGGTCTTCCTAATATGCTTGCATTATAATAAATCTTCCAAATTATGTAATTGATTATTAAGGAAAGATGCTTTATATGGATTTCCCAGCCTTATCAGATAATTAAAATGATGAAAGTTTTTTATTTTGACTTCGTGGGCGGATGTTGCGATGATTCAACAAATCTGTAGATCCGCAAGATAAAACAATACATATTACGTACTCAGGCAATGTTAGGATTAGTATAATTATATAAGGATATACCTACTGGCTTTTTTATCGTATAAAAGGTCAAGATAAACGTGTGCTGGGCGCCGCAATTTCAGATTCGGTATTAGACTCCATTAACGTTTCCAATTCCAGGGTCAACGGTGTCCTTAACAAATAATATCTCCCGGGTGTACCCTGTTTCATTGCCCACTTTCACCAAAATGGTTTTATGGGGTTTTATGGTATATAATAACCTTCTTACTTTAAGGGTTTAACCGTGACCAGCTAACAAACAGAGCTGACAGTCAAACAGCCAACGATATTACGCGTCAAAGTCATAATACAAATTAGAAAGTAAGTTTGTTTTGCTCAAACGAGCATCATGATAGACATGTATCTTGTCAGCGCTACATAAAAGGACATAAGTTGCTAATCATTGATCAGCGTCCAAAATCTGGAATCATCCACTACAGAACGGCCTATGTCCTGTAGTGGACGTCTCTGGGTGAGGTGATGATTCTCTCCTCCTTCCTCCAAGGTTCTCCACACAGACCGATCTAGAGCCGCCCGGATTTAACCGCGATCTAAAAATATAGAATACTAGCTGTTTCCAGCGGTTTCACCCGCATCGTGAGGGAACTACTTCGCGTGCCCGGTTAATTCATAGCCTAAGTTACTCCTTGGTACATCAGCTATCCGCCAGTGAAAGTCCCGTCAAAATCGGTCCAGCCGTTCCAGAGATTACCGAGAACAAACAGACAGACAGACTGACAAAAATTTAAAAAAATGTAATTTCGGTGTATGTAGGTACCGCAATATACATCATCATATGCATTTAGTAAAAAGCGGTTATTTTAATATTACAAATAGACACTCCAATTTTATTTATGTGTATAGATTACCAAGATATTATTTATAGACAAAACTATGACCCACTCAAAAAACTAGTTCAGGAAATGAAAATCATAGGTTAAACTTTACTCGGTGGGGAGTAACGTTCATATTTTTTGTTACAAATTAATTATTTGTTAACATCTTGCTTTTTATGTTTCAATTGGGAAAACAATGTTTTTATTTTTTGCTACAAAAACATAAAAAAACATAACAATGAGTTTATAATTTTAATGTAGATTAAAGAAGATAACCTTATAAAGAGGATGTGGTTTTGACCTATTAACAATATTTTATGCTTGTTTATTGCGCCGAAGTTTTTTTTTCTTTTGAGTAAACGGTTTTTTCAGAAGTGAAGAGTTATCACGGGGAGTTGCAGATTTTTTAGAGGCCATTATTATGTTTGTTTTGTTTTTGTATAAAAATAGTGAAGCAGTTCATAGAATACCTACATCTAATTCCATTCCTGCCAGTTTTCAAATCTGTTTTGCAATAAATTGGCTGTGACATACGGGCGGACAGACAGACAGACATTGCGAATCTATAAGGGTTCCGTTTTTACAATTTTTGGCTACGGTACCCTAAAAAACACAATACTGCTCTACTAAGCGCAAAAGCCGTATCTCAACTAAAGCGAGTTACGAGATAATTGAAGTATAGTAAAAGTTGATTTCTTTATTTATTTATGGATGTTTATTGTTATTATAGGTATAATTATTATGGCAAAGGTTTCGAAATACGTCGCCGTTTTCAGGGGTTGTGAGTGATTGGAGAGGGAGCAGGGGAGGTCTTGAAACCCCCCTCATCATTTTCACTTGCCGGAAATACTTGGTTTCCTCTGAAAGAAAAAATGTCCAAACATCGGTGTGTATGGCACTGCCAACTTCCACATTCATCACACTAGTTTAATAAACTAAGGTTGTCGGAGCCCTGCGAAGGGCTCCTATTTTCGGATTAAGGGTCAAAAGAGAACCTAACATAACCTATTTATTTACTTATTACAGTCGCACCTAACCCAAGGCACTCGAAAGCAATGACGCACAAATTTGACATTAGCTGTCAATATAATCATTCCAAGATGGCAGTTTTGCGTTTCGTTTCACGTTTTTCACATAAAACCTAAAAGTTACATTTGTAAAACTGTACTAAAGTATAAAAACTATGTTCCGTTTTGCATAATTGCCGAAGTATTTATGAAATTTTGGAAATTGTTTAAAAATATTTAGATGCAACTCCGGCAGCCAAAATTACTTTTAGGGTATTAAAACGAAGTACCTTAAGCCCCCTTAATACCCTCAAATTCAGGCGACTCGTTTCGAAACCCAACCCATTATTATTTTTCAAAATAGATGAAACTTCAAAAATATATGTGGATATATATACCTTATTCATGAGATACTGCTATGTCGCTTAGAAAATTATAGAATTAGAATTTGAGTTACTGCTTTTTCGTTAGCTCTCGTCATACATGTTTGTATGGAAAAATATAAAAAATTTCTTTCGCTTCAAATATGTGTTGTTTCAAAGAAAATAAATATTAAAAGATAATTATTTATATTCATTTATAATTTATTAACGAAATACAGAGTTTACAGCTCATCAAAAGTTAGCTGTCTGCTACAACCCGGCAGGTTTTCTTTATTCTCATCGAATGTTAAAGGCAGTGTGTGAGGTGATAAGGCTTCAATACTTATTATTTGCTGTTGTTCACGAGGCACAGTTTCATTTACTTTCCTTTAACGGCTTGGTATTGTAGAAATTTCAAGCACTGATGAAACATTTTCCTCTCCGTGATCTCGCAATGCCATCCCTTGAGCTTGACGAGAATCAACAATTTCAGGCAACTGCCAATTCATATAAAACGCCACAAGCTTCTCCCAGAAAACATCATCTCTTTCTATAATTTCTATTTTTAGTGGTATACTTCCGCCACTCCACACAGCAAATAAACACTTTTGTTTGCGTGTAACGTGGCGTTGCCCCTGAATTTGGTAATAACAATTACAATATTTGTTTAGACTAGTCAGTTCACTTTTTTATCATGTTTCCATATTTGTATTTTATTTGCTCTTATACTATTCTCCAGGCGATTCTTATAGGCAACTTTAGAACATTAAATTTCCTCAATCGTGTTTGGACCTATTAATCCATCTGGCGTGGCACCAATAATCGAATAATCCACAAGGCTCGATTGTTACATTTTCTTGCTTCGCCAGTTGTTGCAAAGCCAGTTGTTCACTTTAGATTCCATGCGCAACTGATTTTACATTGCAAATATTTTATTTGTACAAAATATTTTTTACTAAGTTGGCTTTACTGTTGTTATCTCTTCTTTTTACCACTATACAAAAATTTCAGTCTGTCAACATATTCTTACGCAATTCGAACCAGTCACTGCTATCCCTCTTGTAATTTTTGCTTATCACTACGGAATTTGAGTCAAATTTGTTAAAAAAATTGTTTGTCATTTCTTGGCTAGCTCTTGAACAGATCGTGTTAGGAATGACTGAAGTCAAATGTGTGTAAGACGTAGCAGAACTGTTGTCTTTAACTTCACTCTAATTACAATAATGATAATTAGTTACGTACTTTATTATTAAAAAAATACTATATCTTGTGTTATAGCAAACAGAGAAGTTACCTTCTTACTTATAAATGATTGATTTTAGAAATTAAAAAGATATTAGTTGTACTGAGACATACCTAATAGTTTATGAATAATCAAAGTTTTACCCGATGTACCTAAAAAGGTTTATGTTCAAAACACAATAAAGGTGAACGCAGACTTGGCCGCACCGCACGCGCCGCAGTCCCCGCAGTCATCGCTTTTTGTTAATGGCCTCGCACATCTATCCGCACCGCAGTCATTCCCGACGCCGCACCATAGAGATATTAGAATAGAGTGGCAGAACCATAGATATGAGAGTTAGTCAGATAGAGCGCATTCGTCCAACTAAGCGTGGCACGTTGACAGCTATGTGTGCGTGACCTTTGGCGACTGGCACTGTACGGACACGCGCGTCTATGTGTGTGAAAAGTTGCCAGATTATGAATAATCTCCCAGTATTTTGCATATAGTTATGTAATATTCTTATATTCATTTGCGGTTTTGAAGAATTTACCATGGATTTAATTAATGCTTTTATAAATACATTTCTTAAATGTAGGTACCGAATTAAGTTTTAACTACTTCGTAAATCTGTATATATAAAATCCTTGCGTTACTGACTGACTGACAGACAAGCTACAGCCGAAACTACTCGGCGCATGAAGCTGAAATTTAGCATGTATGTTTCTTGGGAACCGTAGGGGTGCACCAAGACGGGATTTCTCGAAATTCCCACGGGATCGGGCAAAACGAGAAATAAGAAAATATGTGCGTGCGAAGCCGCTGGCGTCGATTAGTTGAGAAATAAATAGTATGTATGTACACACGGCACCAAGTCAAGCTAAACAGTTGCTGTACGATTTTGATACTTATTCCCTACGCCATAAGTATGTATGTACACACGGCACCAAGTCAAGCTAAACAGTTGCTGTACGATTTTGATACTTATTCCCTACGCCATAAGTATGTATGGACACACGGCGCCAAGTCAAGCTAAACAGTTGCTGTACGATTTTGATACTTATTCCCTACGCCATAAGTATGTATGTACACACGGCACCAAGTCAAGCTAAACAGTTGCTGTACGATTTTGATACTTATTCCTTACGCCATAAGTATGTATGTACACACGGCGCCAAGTTAAGCTAAACAGTTGCTGTACGATTTTGATACTTATTCCCTACGCCATAAGTATGTATGTACACACGGCGCCAAGTCAAGCTAAACAGTTGCTGTACGATTTTGATACTTATTCTTTACGCCATAAGAACGGTGCAAAGGACAAAGTGTATAAGCTTGACGAGTAGCAGGGTGTACACGAATATTAGGATATCGTTTGGGGATCGAACTCAAAACAATATAATGTAAGGTATATACTAATGGAAATTGAAATTCTATTACTATATTTATGAGAAAGAAGATATATCTACAATATACTTTTATAATACGGTAATGTATTTTTCATTAACATGACAATCATTATCACATAATCAATTGACAAGTGCATTTTCCCTAATTCAGGCAGAACGGCGTCGACAAAAACTGGCAACACTTACATATTTCTAGCACAAATACGAATTTTATCGAAATTAAATTAGGAAACAGTCAAATTATCAATAGTTACCTGTGAAAAGATATTCCATTTTCCTGTTTTTGTTTTTAGGAACAACTTTTACAGTATTTAAGAACACAAGACGGCATTTTGAGAATTTAAAAGTTGAAGTGATCGTGACGCGTGAACTGTACGATGCTTCGTAGCGCACTGAGACGAGTTTGTATTCGCTTTTCAATTTTGTATTTGCTTTAGTGGCCGCACGCAACTGTGCCGCGCGTTCCATCTGACTAATTCTCATATCTGTGGGCAGAACAGTACCTAACTCAATACTGTGTCGTGTCCGTCGGTGCGAGAGAGAACACAACAATAAAGGCCCCACGGAAGAGAAAATGTTTTTTATGTTCTGAGAAAGGCCCCCTGCATCTCTCTCTAACAATACATGCACAACATCAACATTACGCAGTGGCGTGCTACCTGTAACTATTATTTATATCAGTTTATCAGTAATCAATAGTTTAAAAATATATAAACATTTTTGTCACTTCAAACTATCTTCGTGTATCAATAAAAACAACTTTTAAACTATTGATTACTAATAAACTGATTTAAATTATAGTTACAGGTAGCACGCCACTGCGTAATGTTGATGTTGTGCATGTATTGTTAGAGAGAGATGCAGGGGGCGTCTAATGTTGCGTTCTCTCTCCCACCGGCGGACACGAATAGGCCCCACTCTGCCACTCTATTCTTAATATCTCTATGCGCCGCACGCATCGCACTTGACTTCTTTCATTCAGTTTGTAATATAAATTAAGAGTGGGCGTGTATTATAGTATGGATCTTGACGAACAATTTGTTGTAAGTTGTTAATTATTAGAGGAAGAAGAAAATGAAATACAAACAAGAGTTAAAAAAATGTGGATTCATAGCATCAACTTAAAACGACCACTATTTGGGGAATTTCATATATTATTTCCCGATTTATTGAATGACGAAAAGCGGTTTTTCAAATATTTACATATGACTAGAACGAAGTTCATGCAGCTGTTAAATATATTAGAACCACAAATAACAAGACAAAACACAGGGTTCAGAAGAGCGATTGGACCAAAGGAAAGACTTGCAATTAAGCAATAAGCATTTTTATTGCATAGATCTGTCAAACGTTTCATACGCTTCAAAATGGTATACATTGAAAAGAGACAAACATTGTTTTGGCGTTTCATTTGAACATTGAATGGAACAAGTACGAGACCACCGTATAACGGTCGGCGGGCGCTTATCGGGGGTAAAAGTGTCCACCGTAAAACGGTGGCCTGGCGCTCGAGAGGATAATATGAGAAATATTTTTACAATTTTGTTAAATTATGTATATTATAATTATGAAATCGATTACTTCATTCGTTCATTAGGTACTCATTGTAATATTAAAAATAATTACTCACTTGTCTGGCAAAGCTGATCTCCGATTTCATCCCAAATGTTTTCTCGTCTTTGCTGGTTCATATAATTTTGATTCTGTACATTATATAGCTCATTGTATTTTTGAACCAACGTAATTAAAGTAGAATCGTCCATTCTTGTAAGATCTCCTAAGTATCTACATAAATCTATCGCAGAAAAACAAAATAAACTTTTTGGGTCCATATTGGCTCACCTAAAGTTCTTTACCCGAAATTGTTCTTCCTAACGATTTGTAATCCGAATGATCACTCTTCCTAAAATTTTTCATCCTAAAGTTTTCATTCATACTATTTTTAGTGCAACCGGCGATGCTCATAACACTCATGTTTCCGAAAATTGTAATTAATAATATCATTAATGTAAATAAATTTAAACTCCTACTGTTTTTTATCATAACGCTTTTATCCCTAAACATAATATTTTCACTCATACTCAGAAAGAAACATTTACCAATTGTAATAAAAAATATATGGCACTTTTACTAAGACACAACTTTAACAGCCTTATATTTAGGTGTTTTATATGATAGAATCGAGAAAATAAACGATTTGCAAAAACAACACTGATTTGGCTAAATTTTCTAAGTCCTCACGCCGTAGCTCCCCCAAGGCTACACTCCAACTGAAATTCATAAAACACGTACGGTTTTGATTCATTTACGGTTATGTTTATGGCCTAAGAGTTTATACGCAGTTTTAACCGTACCTAAACCAATAACTATAGGACTGACTCGGTTTTGGCACTTCGCCGGCCGCTGCCGCGGCACGCTCGCTTCGCTCGCTCGGCTCGTGCGTTGTGGTCACAGTTCTAACCTAACCTAAACAAATAATTATTAATACGACCGATTCGTTTCTGGAACTTGACCATTGTACTATTGTGTATTTGTACCATGGTACTACTTATTATTTTTATATTTTATACATTTAATGTTAAAATAAAGTTACGCAAAATTAATGTATATAATACTCATTATTATTAATAAAAAGAAATCTAAACAAAAAAGATAAGTATGACTTTGAATAATAGTGTAAAAGATGGTTATGTTGAGAAAATATAGGAAAACAAATAAAAGTATAATAGATGTTTATTGCTACTGACATTATGAAGTTCAATGCTTCGGAGTTATGAACATTAGAGACAGAGTAGTTAGGAATTGTGATTGTTAGGATGAAAAATGTTAGGAAGAACATTTTCGGATTTCCAATTATCGGAGTTGAAAATTTTGGTGAACTTTGGCGCACCGAAACTTTTTAAATTGTGCACGCACAATGCACATCCTCCAGCTGCGGTTCGGCTCACTCTGCGATAGGTATATCATCTATGGTGGATGCGGTGCGAGCATGAAGTTATAGATAAAACCTTCATGGATGCGAATGACCTCTCCAGTTACAATATATATTAGTCTATGGAATGACCGATGACGTCAGCCGCGCCGCACTAGCCGCAGCGTCCGCTGCGGGCGGGCCGGCGTTGGTGACGTCATCAGCTGCGGCTTGGGGAGTTCGGTCGTTTCAGGGACTGCGGCGACTGCGACGCGGGTGGGTGTGCGAGGTTGCATAGAACTTCATATAAAGAATTCGAATGCGAATACTGCGGCGCGTGTGGTGCGGCCAAGTCTGCGTTCACCTTTATACAACATTCGTTACCGCTTGTGTGCGGATTGCGGAGCGCCATATTAGCGCTGTCATCATTATTGTTCGCCGTGGCGGCATCTTAGCGCTCCAGGCGCTCTGACAAGCTAATGAATTTGAAATATAGGTACATAAAATGATTCGATTTTATGTTATTACTCTTTCAAAAATTGAAAACTGTGGCAGCTATGTATTGTGAGAATAATTTATATAATTATATTATGCATAATTGATAATATATAAGTAACATAGTTAGTCATAAAAGACTCTTATGAAAATAATTTGTGTAAAAATGTTACATATTTCATAATCACTTGGCCATGGATGAATTTCTATTTTATTACGAAGCTTTCTTGTACAAATCCTTCGTAGAACTTCATTTCTCTAATTGTCCATATTTTATTCTTCTAATTATATATTTATAAGCACAGAAACAATAACACATTAAACGCAACAAGAGTATAAACTTAGGTCCTAATTATATGTGCCCATAGTTACATGAAAAGCCTATTTGATTCAAAGTATTCAGTCTATAACATAAAACATGAAATTACGAACTCAAATCGGCGTATTATAATAACAAACAGGTTTACGTACAATTTCGTGCAGCGGAGACGCAAGCGACATGACCTATCTCTCACAGGGCTCATAGCCGAATGATGAGGTCTGGGCGGGGCGTAAACTAGCAACTGACACTCAGTACACCGCTTATGCTAATAAGGTTTAAATTGCTGAAGCGTTTGATATTGATGGGATCTACCGAGCGTCAAAATCATAGACGTTTGGCAGATTTTATTTAATTTTACAAAATATACACGTATAATATGAAAATAAATAGGGTAATTCTTTAGTTCATTAGATTTCCTACAATATTATAAAAAAAAATATGACAGCTTACGATCAAAATATTGCAAACAGTGAGACGAAAGATTATTTTCTGACTCGATTTTGTGATTTTTTTACCGTGATTCTATTTTACGTACATGAAAAATTCTTTCAAAAGTCTTTTGTTCAGACTTTTGACTTTAAGCTCAAATTTTTGCTAGTTTGTAATATGTACCGTTATGGCTAGATGCGCGACGAAAAATTAGGTGTTTCACGGCTTCTGAGGTATAACAGCGCCTTAAGTGCGTATAAAATCTTAATATATAAAATCCTTGCGTTACTGACTGACAGACACGCTACAGCCGAAACTATTGGGCGCAGGAAGCTGAAATTTGGCATGTATGTTCCTTGGGGACCGTAGGGGTGCACTAAGAAGGGATTTCCCGAAATTCCCACGGGATCGGCCAAAACGGGTAAATTTAAAAAAAATGCAGGCGTAGCTGCTGGCGTCCTCTAGTTATTAATATTGTTAATCGCTTGTCCCGTGCCTCGGAGAGCACGTTAAACGGTCGCGTCGGTCCCGGCTGTCATGAAGATCTTGATATCCTATCATATCTGTAGGTCAGTTAGCGGACCTCGGGCTCCAATGTGTATAAGTCTTGGTTGCAACCGGGATAACGCTAGGGCGATGATGATCTGTTTATAAAAAAATCGTGCAAAAAAAACCAAAACTATTGGACGCAAGAAGATGAAATTTGGCATGTAAGATTACTTTAGGACCGTAGGGTTGCACCAAGAAGGGATTACCCGAACTTCCCACGAGATCGGGCAGAAATGCGGACATAGTTGCGAGCATCCTCTAGTTACATATATACACATTGGTTACTAATAATTATAATGATTTATCAGAAAAATTAGAATCAATTTACACTTAGGTACCACAATCATAACCACACTACGTGAGAGAACGCTAATTTTTGTGAACTTTGCCGAAACCAGCAGCAGCAGTTCTATAAATTTGTAGAGGTTCAAGTTCAATTTAGGTAATATAGAATAGTTACAATTTTTTTCCGTGTGGTGACGGATTAAAAATACGGAGTGTCACCACCCCACATCATCCTATGGGTGTCGTAAGAGCTGACAGAGGGAGCATATTATGCAGAGAACAGCACTGTAAGAGAAGGCAAACTTGATACAAACCCTATACCAACCCGTTTGGCCAGCGTAGTATATACATACATATAGTAGACCAATTCCTCCTTTCAAAGGGGAGGCCTAGTCCAGCAGTGGACTGTTAAAGGCTGATGATGATGGTATGATATGGTAGGTACTATTTTTTTATTTCTTTGATATCTCAGAATAAAAGTTGATTGTTCAAAATAACACGTCCAATACATTTCAAATAATGTTGTAATTCCTATGTATATTTAGTTCTTATTTTGTAATAAGGCCTTCAAAGTCCAGTCGATTTTCTTCCGGTACCTAATACTCTTCGTTTGCCTCTGCCTGCACGTTGTGATGCAAGTTTTGTATCAGTTATCCGTATTACATGTAATAGAATAATGTAGTGTTGATGCCAAGTCTAATTTATTCACTCTATTTTAATCTGACATATTTAAACTGGGTTTTAATTGTGAAAGTAGGTCCGAGGCCAACACTCACTGCAATCTATATTAATAGTTGAATATAAACAACCTGCATTTGTTTTTGCGCGCTTATCTCAAGAACAGATATATAGGGGCACTAATATCAATTCATTCAAACCGTTATCATACATATATAGATCTTTCTCCTATTTAAAAGTCATTAAGCTAAGTCAATTTGATTGCTGTTTGTAGACTGCCTTCGTGGTCCAGTGGATAGCGTATGCGACTGCCGATCGGAGGCCCCAGGTTCGATTCCTGGGTCGGGTAAAAGTGTTACTGGGTTTTTCCGAATTCTCAGTAGCAGCACGGAGTGTGGTAATGTAGGTAACGGCAATAGGCTCGCCCGATATTACGTGGGACCTAAAAAAAATCATGGCGAAATGTGGGTGTAATATTACGCCTCTGCCTACCCCTTCAGGGATACAGGCGTGAGTCTATAAATAAATATAAATAAACAATTTATAGCTAGTTGAAGTCCAGTCATAATTTTGTCATCGCCTTAGCATTATCATTATTCATTGTTCCGGAGTTGTTTTTTATCATTAAAGAGGTTAAATAGAAAAATATCCCGGTTGCAACCAAGACTTTTGCATTGGTATCCTTTTTCTAGTGTAACTAAATATGACAAGAAAATTTGCTTTTCCACGAGTGATTGCCGTCTGAACTCGGCAACCCAGGGGGATAGCGATCCCCCCCGTAGGATCTCCACCTTGTCGTGGTGGGGGGGCTCAGTAACCGTGGATTGGACACCCGCGGTGAAGCTAAGAGAGATCCCAGGAGAGAGAGAGGCCTGCGCAGGATGCGTCCAACGGTGCGGGTGCGGGGGACAGTTCTGTTTGTCCCTCGCAGTCGGGCGCGGTCGCGGGAGGAGAGGCGTGTCGGCGCCCTATCTCCCGCGACCAAATGGGGGCGCACCATTCGATGCGTCGCGGTGGGGCCACTGAGGAAGAGGAGATGCGGTGTTGCGTTGCCGTCCTCCCTATCCTCTGCGGCCGCTGGGTGTTTTGGCGGCGGAGCCCAACACTTTATTCCGCCGCCAAGGGGGTTTTGTTCGGGGCCCGCCTGACCATCGGGCGGGCCAATACCCGTCGGGGGGTAGCGACGAATGCTTATGCGATTCCCTACCCTCCGACAGACGGGTACATGAGAAAGTCGAGGTGGTTTTTAGTGGTTACACCACATACTCCGGCTCTCATTTCCCCAAGAGTCGGAGATCCGAAGGGATTTTCCACCACGTAAACAAAAAAAAAAAACAACAAAAAATAAGGGGCATAGCGATATTTGATGAACCAGAACGGTGTAAGTATATTTAAGGGTACTGCCTCCTCTCTTACAACTGTAAAAGATATTCATAGCAGTCGGGATCGACGAATTAGCGTGCTCTCCGAGGCATGGGGCAAGCAATAATTCACAATTATGCACATCATCATTGTCTTGCCCTGGTCCCAATTTATTTGGGGTCGGCGCAGTATGTCCTTCGCTTCCATACTTCTCTGTCACCAGTCATCCGATCGTTTACCCCTTTCTCTTTCATATCCATCCTCACACAGTCCATCCATCTCTTCCTTGGCCGTCCTCTCCCTTTTCGTCCTTCTACATGCATATCCATCACTTTTTTACCTACATACATCTCATCTCTCCGCATAACATGTCCATACCAGGCCAATCGACTCGCTTTCACCTTTTCAGCTATGGGCGCCACTTTCATACTACCTCTAACGTAATCATTCCTAATTCTGTCCATTCTTGTCACTCCACACATCCATCGTAACATAACTATAACTTCTAAAATTCAAAGATGGCAGGCTTGGACCCTTTGCATGGCTGTCTTTTGGTATCTCCACGAGTTTACCCCTAATAACTCTATCTTATTATATAACACTAAGATTCGCTGGTCGCGAGGAACTATTTTATCCACTTAAGGTGAGCATTTCCAAGAATCCTCTGTCAGTGCTGGCCTACACTCCCCAAGGAACTTACATGCCAAATTTTGGCTTCCTGCGCCCAGTAGTTTGGGCTGAGCGTTGTCTGTCAGTCAGTACCGCAAGAATTAATAATAATAATATAATAATATTCTAATATATATATATATATATATATATATATTATAGATAATAGGTACAATTTTATAGATATATATTGATTGATTACTATGTTAGATTCTAACGTGTCAATTACATATAATTATTGTATTCATGTATACACACGATTATTACCTATGAATAGTGAACAATACTGGCAGTGTCATGTTCACAAGAGTCGTTAAGGAAAGCCATTCAGATCACGTATTGTGTAGCCGCAGGAAGATCACTACTCGGCCTTAAGGCGCATCAATGTTATCTCATGTCGCAGCAAAGTTACAATACTGACATTGAGGAAAATTACTAGGGAAATATTACTGTTACGTTTTGGTGATTCTGTGGCGTACGTCTACACTCATCATCGACAGCCATTTTAGTCCACCTGCTGGTCATAGACCTCTGCAAGTTTGTGTCACAATAGCATTGTGAGACTGTGGAAGAATGGCCTGCTACAACAAGATTGCCAGATGGGTTGGCATAGGTTCTGATGTCGAGTTATATTATTACTATAATTATGTATATGCTCCGTGTTTCTTCTTTAGTAGTTCCTTACGAAACCCAAGTAATTCAATGCGGTAGAGACAGTATTGTATTCTTAATTGTTCATTTATTAGATATTATTATTTATTTATTTTACAATATAATTGAATGAAAGCATGTTTACATAGTCACTAGTACTCAAACCTTTAAAGACTTATGTGTAGACTAGAGGACGCCAGCAGATACGCCTGCATTTTTTTTAAATTTACCCGTTTTGGCCGATCCCGTGGGAATTTCGGGAAATCCCTTCTTAGTGCACCCCTACGGTCCCCAAGGAACATACATGCCAAATTGCAGCTTCCTGCGCCGTACCGTGTCTGTCAGTCAGTCAGTAACGCAAGGATTTTATATATTAAGATAATTCTACACGACAAAAATTAAATAAAATCTGTCAAAGCGTAGTTTTAGTTGACATGCCTCAATCACCGCCAAAGCCTATGAAATAAAGTTAAACGTCTTTAGAATATTATGATAAATAGATATACTTTTCTTTTTTTTGAAAGACAACTCTCGCACTAGAAGAAACAACTATTTATGTAGTACATAAAGTGTTGTCGCGCGTGAAAATCGAACCCACAATACTCTGCGCAGTGTCAAACGTCGAGGCAGCCACATAAACCAATACGCCAACCGTGTAAGCACGAGCACAGCAGTGCTTTTATATCTTTATATTACTCTAGAATAGTCTCTTAGTGTACCCTATTGCGACAAATGTCAGTGCACCGAATATTAAAGTGGATCCTCCCAAAACAACCATACATTAGTCCCCCGTTTGGAGTGTTTGATATTTTTGGTATCTGTTATGCAACTTATAGTGGTCGATTGAAACTAGCTATACCTTATTGGTAGCAAAAAATAATGTGGGCTGGTCTATCATAATCGCCACATGGCTAATTATAGTTATATGTAAGTTTCACTTCTGACAGATAATACCTATACAGTCAAATATGGAAGGTAGTTTATTTATAACAGTTCTGAATAGCTATGAACACGATAGACTTTCTTATTTTACGTCCACATTTGCGTTGGGATGATCTAAATGGTGGCCGGTGTAAGCGTTGCTTAGCTTTGCAGACCTATTATGAGCGACAAGCCAAATCACGCTACAAGCCTTAATATGATGGAGATTGTAGACTCACGCCTGTTTCCCCGAAGAGGTAGGCAGAAGTGTAACATTAGTTACATTACACCCACATTTCGTCATGAATTTTTAAGTCCCACGTAATAGGGGGCTAGCCTACTGCCGTAACCAGGCACATCACCAGACTCCGTGCTGCTACTGAGACGACCGACCCGGGAATCGAACCCGGGACCTCCTATCGGCAGTCGCATACGCTATCCACTGGACCACGGAAGCAGATTATTTAGGATGGTAAAATCTTAATCTGTATATATAAAATCCTTGCGTTACTGACTGACTGACAGACAAGCTACAGCCGAAACTATTGGGCGTAAGAAGCTGAAATTTGGCATGTATGTTCCTTGGGGACCGTAGGGGTGCACTAAGAAAGGATTTCCCGAAATTCCCATGGGATCGGCAAAAACGGGTAAATTAAAAAAAATTGCAGGCGTAGCTGCTAGCGTCCTCTAGTTAATATATAAACTGCTAGTTGTAATCATGCGAACCGTAAGCCAAGTCACCCTACAAGCGTTAATGTGATGGAGATAATTTGGAAACGTTAAAAAATTGTCAAAGAGAGTAAACTGAGTTCGCTGTAATAATATTGTATTTTATAATAATTACCTGTAATTATCACCAAATTTGTGACGTTTAATGAAGATCGGTGTCCAATACGTGCCACTAAACGTTTTCCACAGCACACAACAAACATTACACGAAACCACCATCATCACATACAGTTGTTGGTATGCAAAGTTTTAAAAAAATGCCAATCAATTGAGAACATCCTGAGCTTCGGTATGGTACGTACAGACAATTGTTTATAATATTTCCACAAAATAACCATACTACACCCGAATAAAGGTAATTTCGATATTAAAAATCCGTTAGAAAACGGTATTTTCAAGAAGTAAATAAAAGTTTATGACAACTGACCTATTTCATAGACAAGACATAACAAAGTCTAGTGATGTACCAACCACTTACGATTAATGAACGAATGATAATGTAAAATTGGTGTTGCCGTTTAAACTTTGGATGACATTCTCTCCACATTGACAAAATTTATATACATTGACATAAGATATCTGCTGACTTTCTAAATAATATTGATTGGACATATATGACATACATTAAATTGACTGGACATCACATAATATATTAATTGACTGGAATTGTACTACTGGACATAAATTAATAATAGAGATGGACAACGTAACTGTACGTAGTAAATTAGTAAGATCACAATCACACATGAACTTGTCGTCTTTAACTAGCAAAGACCTATTAAATTCTACCATGCTCGATTCCACTATGATGAGTATTCAGAGTGATACGCAAAACTACGATCAGTCATGTTCCGAGGATTTAAGGCGAGAAATAAATGAAATTAAAGAAAAGTTAAAGAGCGCTGACAATGAAATAGAAAATCTTAACTGAAAATACTAAGCTCAAACAGGTTACACAGGAACAACAACGACAAATTGAATTATTGAAAACAATTACGTGCACTACCCCGCATCGCAATAATAAGTCGTGCCCTATCTCAAAACGAATGCTAAGCATGAAAGTAAACACGCCCCGTCATTCTCCTCTACGACTAGCTAAAAGTACCTGCATAAGAAGCCCAAGCTTGCGTACAACCCAGTACAACATTCGAAAGCAATTCAGATATTCAGTCGAAAAGACATTGTTTTGTTGAAAATAAAAGGTGTATAAGTATGGAAGGTCTAACAGTCAGAACTGAGAACATCAAGCATAGAGTAATTATCCTCGGTGATGGACAAGGTCGGGGTCTACGCAATATCCTGCAAAACCTACTTGGATCCGAATACGACGTGTTTTCTTACCTAAAGCCAGGTGCTGTAATGAGTGAGATCTTAGAATGCTCGAAGAACGAAATCAGTACACTTACAAGAAGCGACTACGTGATTGTATTGGGAGGATGCTGCGATAAGAACCCTTATGATGTCGACATAAATCTGCATCGCTGGTTATCGTCAACTGCAAATACTAATGTGATTGTAAGTGAAGTGCCTAGTAACAGGTTCTTAAAGGAATCAAAACTTAACTATTTATTACGATTTATTTGTAAGAAATATAAAAATGTATTGTTCATGGACATGAATTACGCTAGGTTTCCACCAAGTAGACGCAATTATGTGCTTAATCTTGCAAGGTCTTTATTAAAAGAAATATTGTGCATTCATTACCACTTCAAGGCATTGCAATACGAACAGATGTGTCAAATTAAAAATAAAAAATCTTTTGATAGTAAATATGTGCAAGTAAACTTAGAATCTGAAGAAAATTTAATAAATAGAATTAATGGAGACTGTATAAATGAAGTAAGTAACAAACAGGAGGAATCGGAATGTACAAAAACCGAAAACACAAACTCGAATAATTTATTTCGTTTATAGATTTATTACTATTCTCCATCAAAACATTAATGGATTACTTAATAAAGCTGATATGTTATCCGTTTGCATTAACGAGTTAGCTGCACAGAACAATCCTCTTGATTTATTATGCATCACTGAACACAACATGATGGACGGTGATGAAGTATATCTCGCAATTCCAAATTATAAACTTGCGTCTTATTATATGAGAGACAGCAGACACGGAGGCTCCTGTATATTAATTAAAAATGACATCAAATATATAATTCTTCATAACATCACAAAATTGTCAATCATCAACACACTAGAATGTTCTGCTATCGAGCTATTGGAACATCAAATAATAGTTTTATGCATATATAGGCCGCCAAACAACACCGCGGGCTCTATAAACAGCTTTTTCACAACTTTTAATAAAATATTAAAAAACTTATGCTCTAACGGGAAAAAGATCGTAATATGCGGTGATTTCAACATAGATACTTTGAAGAGTACAAAACTTTCCACTGAATTTGTAGAACTGTTAAGTAGATACGATTTGAAACTAAAATTCAAGCAAGTAACACGATTGGCTAGTAAAACGTGCATAGACAATATGGCCCATAACATAGGAACTTGTAAAGGCACCATCCAGGAATTAGCGCTATCAGACCACAACGCACAAATAATAAAGCTTCCGGTTAAAAAGACCTGCACTATAAAATATTGGTATATATTAAAACGGAATTACTCTCCAGAAAATAGAACATTATTTATAAAATATTTAAAACAACTAACAAATAACGACATTTATAATTGCACGGATGCGAACACGGCTTATAACACATTCGATGAGAATTTCATTATGTTGTACGATCTTTGTTTTCCTTTACAGAAAGTCAGGATATATAACAGATCTAGGCCAAAGTGGATCTCACGTGGCTTAAAAATATGCAGTAAACGTAAATGCCAACTACTGTGGCAATACAGGAATAATCCCAATCAAGCCAACAAAACTGCTTTCAAAACATACGCAAAGAGATATAAAACTATAATCAGATTGACAAAAAAATCTCAAAACGACTACTTTATAAAATCTGCCACAAACAAGAATAAAGCTACTTGGAAAGTAATAAATGAGATCAAATCTAAATCAAAATATCCAAATGAAGGTGTAAATATATTAATTAAAAATGGCGAAATCATAAATAATCCCCAAGACATTGCCAATTCATTTAATAACTTTTTTCTTGACATTAATGATAATAATACTAATATGCCCGAAAAATCTTCTAATAATCTGACATATAATTCTAATTCTATTTTTATGACACCGACTATCCCCGATGACATTAATAAAATAATAATTTCTCTAAAAAATAAAACCAGTACCGGCTATGATAGCAGTATGACAAAAATTGTTAAAGATGTAGCTCATATTATATCAGAACCATTAAGCTTCATTATAAATTTATGTATAGAGCAAGGTACTTTCCCAGACAAACTAAAAATATCTGTTATAAAGCCAGTATTTAAAAAAGGAGAAAAAACTAACATAAGCAACTACAGGCCAATAGCACTGATACCTATTTTTGCAAAAATTTTTGAAAAGGTTGTGTTCAACTGTCTCTATTCTTTCTTTGAAACACATAACATTCTAACGTCTAGTCAGTATGGTTTTAGAAAATGCAAATCCATAAATATGGCAATATACAACTTTTTACAAAAGGTAATGACTAACTTGGATAAAGGACTGCCGGCTGTCGCGTTATACATGGACATGTCGAAGGCTTTCGACCGTGTCGACCACAAAATCCTCTTGAGAAAGATGTATGCATATGGTGTGAGGGGTAATGTGTACAACCTCATAGAATCATACCTTAGCAACAGACATCAATTCACAGAAGTAAGGAGACTAAATCCCATTACTAAAACGGAAGAAATATATACGTCTGAATCTGGAACTTCTAAATTCGGCGTTCCTCAAGGGACCATCGTGGGTCCTTTATTCTTCCGTGTTTATATAAATGACATGCCTTCGGTTACAAATCATGACATTACACTATTTGCTGATGATAGCACTGTTTTATTTGTTAATGATAACACAATTGACTTAGAATCTGACATTAACCAAACAATATTATCAATAATAGACTGGCTTGAAACCAATAATTTAATGATTAACATTGACAAAACTAAAATAATGAATTTCAAAATACGAACTCAACGCACGGGTAAATTAAAAATCAGTTACCTTGATAGCGACATTGAAGAAACTGAAGTTACAAAATTTCTAGGGTTACATATTGACAACAAACTTAATTGGAAATTTCATATTGACCATGTATGCAAAAAGCTGGGACAGTTTTCATACGCACTTTACAGATTAGGAAAAATAGCAAATCAGGCTACTTTACTAACAGCCTACCACGGTTACGTTAGCTCCATCCTCAGATATGGCGTAATATTCTGGGGCAACAGTACAGACAAAGAGCGCGCTTTCATTGCCCAAAAACGTTGCATTAGGGCCATATTTAATCTACGTGAAACTGACTCCTGTAAGCCATTTTTTAAAAAGGTAAACGTACTTACATTGCCATGTATCTATATATTTGAGGCCGCAGTGTTTGTAAGGAATAATATTGACATGTATAATTACTACACGCGTATACGACGTAAAGACAAATTGCGTACAGTAGCTAGTAAGACTCATCTTATACATGAAAGTATCTTTTGTATGGCTACACGTATCTACAATAATATTCCGGGACCTATCAGAAACATTACGGAAATTAAAAAATTTAAAAAGAGTCTCCATGATCTGTTTGTAGACAAGTGCTACTACTCTATAAAAGACTTTTTATTGGACAAATCTCTGCTCCAATATAGTCCGTCTCAGTCATGATGTGTTCAGTAGCCTACTGATCTGTATCTGCCTACCTTAATTTTATCACTTTGTTTTGTTTATAGGATTTGTAAAAATAATGTACCTACCTATATTCCTTTATGACTATTGTATGCCCCAAGGGCGGGACGTAGCTGATCTATTTAATTATTTAAGACCTGTATTTTGTACAAACCTATGATCCACAATAAAGATATTGAAATTGAAATTGAAATTGAAATTGAAATTGAAATTGAAATTGAAATTGAAATTGAAATTGAAATTGAAATTGAAATTGAAATTGAAATTGAATTCATATGATCATACAATAATCTGTATATATAAAATCCTTGCGTTACTGACTGACTGACAGACAAGCTACAGCCGAAACTATTGGGCGTAAGAAGCTGAAATTTGGCATGTATGTTCCTTGGGGACCGTAGGGGTGCACTAAGAAAGGATTTCCCGAAATTCCCACGGGATCGGCCAAAACGGGTAAATTTAAAAAAATTGCAGGCGTAGCTGCTGGCGTCGTCTAGTTATTAATAAAATTAAAACTATATTGTGTAAAAATCGGTTTTCTCAGATCGTCTTTCCATAAATCTCATCACATTTCGCGCGCAGTGAGATCAAAATAAGATCTTTATTTCAATGGAAAGAGTCGATAATGGCTGTTACTAAAAAAAACTGTTTACTTGTTAAATAATTATCATTCGTTATTATTCAATTTACTCCGAATTCAAACCGGTTCCACCATTTTTTACTCAGTCAGGTCATCGAGATGACAAGTTCACTTTTTTAAATAACCTTCTTCGCAGATCGTTATAGATAAGTAGTTTTTTGTTCGAGGCAGTAAAATTATAAAAAGCCTATCATTAGACGCGATTCTATATAGCTTGTTGAAGGTCAAGGCTTTTTCCTAATTATAAAATTCTCTTAGAGCAGACAGAAGTTAGGTTAGTATATCATATAATTATATCTTGCCTCCACAAGTAGCAAGTTGCAACCCGCGCGGTACGCGGGCATCCGCCTTCGTGCGGCAAAGCCGGCGGCTTTGCATGCCGCCGGATTCATGCGGCTTGGCCGGCGGCAGTGCCGGACTGCCGGTGGCATGGCCAGCGGCCGAATGAGTGTAGGAACCTTTACTCTTCAAGGATACAGGCATGAGAATATAAAAAAGGAAACAAATATCTTAGGCATTTTTTTACATACCTATACATGACATATCTCATCATCCTCCAAGCGTTATTCCATTTTCATGATGGGGTCCGTTTACCGACTGTGTATTCGAACCAGGTACCCTCTTCATAATAATCTGTTCCGAACCAGGTACCCTCTTCATAAAAACCCACTGGGCTATCGCAGCCTTGATCTCGTTTATACGACCAATATTTTGGATTTCTGTACAATTTTACAACTTACATTATAGCCAGTAGACCTCCTAGATCTACCCGCAGTAAAGCACGATCACCCATCCCACAGGCCAAACAGGTTCATCCCTTACCATGAAGTAGTTTTCACTGACTGCCGAGCAACGTAACCAACCGTATAGGCGGAAATAAAAATACAATAGGCGGGTCCAATGACCCGCCTATTGTATACATGTATGACAATTCTCATTCGCGCAATAAAAAAACAATCCAATACATATTTTACGCATGATTTTGACACACATTGACGTATACGTCAAATGCGTACCTACTATAAGAAAATAAGGTACAATGTATATTACGCATAAAGTACAAACGAGTAGGTCAAGTGCATAAGAAACAAGTTTCATTTGTAACTGTTTATCTCGACGACACTTAAGTCTTAGAGAACACTGAGTCTTGTGCTGTTATGGCAATGATTGAACGTTTAGTAACAATTAAACACGTTTAACTAATATGCACTAGTATTTATAAAAGTAGGTCTTAGACTAAACCAATACGCACTAGTATTTAGTGAATTAGGTCTAAGCCAAAAATCTAGATTTAGTTAGGAACTTCACGAGCGTGATACAGTAGACATTCTTCTATTGAATCAAAATACTATTGTGACGGAAATTAAGAGAGAACCGTGTCCGGCAATGGACTACAAATGGTTGTTTAATGAGGAGGATCTATATATCTCTAAAGTGGGATTGGACACTTCAGTTGAATGAACTCGAATGCATTATAACTGAGGCCGAAATTCGTCACGTAAACAGTGCACGACGTAGTACAGGCAGACCTCTCAGCGATAGTATGACGATCTAGATGACTTTGATAATAGGTAACTGGCCTAACTTGCCATGGCAAGAGCGGAGACGCTTCGAGGAGTGTATCCGAGAGCTTTGCCCAGTAGTGGTATAGTACCGGTTCATTAACAAAAGAATTTCGTTCTGTTTTGATTGTGTAAATGGATCCTGGGAAGTATCTGTACCCTACGATTTTTTAGAGATTGAGTAAGTAGTTTTTTAATTACTAGCTGGTAGGGATAAATCAAAGGGACAAGTAGAATAATTGACTTCTCGCAACTATAGGATTAAGTTAAGGACCCTCATGACAACTGAGATTGGCAACTTAATGTGCTCTTTTGGGGCACTGAAGGACTTTTTTACCGGTAACCCATCTATAAGCCAAACCGCGTCCAACGCGTTTAACTTCGCAATTGATAGATTCGCGATGTCATCACTCTGGCCCGAATTCCTCTGCCACTTTAGTGACGACTTTAGCTGCCTGAATAAGGCTGTGATTTTTTATGACAGAAAACCCATCTATAAACCAAACTCTTACTAACGCGCTTAACTTTAGACTTAATATATTCGCGGTGTCGTCATTTTCTCACGGGCCTCTCAACTAGTCATAATATTATGCTAAATTAATGGAATCAGAATAAAAAAACATACTATAAACCACATTAATCAGATTAGGTTTAAACCGGTTTTTTCGCATAAATACTAATTTGTTAGTTTGGTCGCAACATTCGTGCATTTTTCACGCAGTTTGTGTTTGACAATCGTGCAGTGAGGACATTCACAGTGAATTTAATATTCATGTTTATTTACATTTATTTTTATTTTTGTTTGTGAATATTTGAAGTGACTTTATAAGAAGGTACGTGTCAAGTAATTATATTTGTCAAAGATATTTTTATATTAGGTATCTTAGTATCTATGCTATCTCATTTATTAAAACGAGTTTTAAAATGTTTTTTAACCGCATTAATTATTATTTACACTGATAAACAGACCCAATGAGTTAATTTCTAAATTTATGACCTTTTTATTTTTTGACATTTTACGACGCATGATGATATTATATTAATTAAATTTTTCATAAATCGATTATGTTTAATTCTTTATTCTTGGTATGATCTGATTATTCGCATAATTAGATATAAGTCATTATTTTTGATTTATTATCAAAAGAATATTACTTTCTAGAAAATAAATCAAAATATTTAGTGATGAATTGATGATGCATGTTCTTGTATGTACTTAGTTTAGTATTTATTCGTTTGAAATGTATTGTTTATAGTTGTACCATTCTTTTTTCAAAGATTTCTAATAAGCATTTCCCTAAATTCTTAAATTTTAATTGCGGTGTCTGAATATTTAAAAAAGCAAGCGTCTTGTAACTACTTATTAAAAATAAAAATATTTTACCATAACGTTGAAGGATATTTTAAGCAAATTTCAAGGTCAAATAATTATATACAGGTGTGAAAATCTATGTGAATAAAATTAGGCTACTTGTTTATGTCTCATAGTTTAGCTGGTTTGTTGTGGTTATGCATCCGGTGTTCGTGTTTGTTCCCTAAAACAGTTGGGTATAGCCTATAAGTTACCCAGACTTAATAGCAATACAACAAAAGAAGTTTCATTCAAATCCATCCAGTAACTTCGGATATTAGCGTGTACAAACAGATATGGCTGCCTACATTGTAAATAATATAGGTATAGACAATAAAACTGACCTCTTTTTTTTCTTAACCTGTACTGTCCCATTGTTGGGCAAAGGTCTAGCTTACACTTCTCCAAAGGTCACTCTCTCCAGGTATCACTGTCCAAGTTTTTGAGAAGGCATCCAGCTCATCACACCAACGGTTCCTGGGTGTAACCCGACCACGACGTCCCTGCGGTGTCCACCACGTGAGGATATGTGCCCATTTTTCGGGATGCATTCTGCAGACGTGACTTTTTTTTTGGTGTCGGGATGGAAAATCCTCATGGAGTCCCTCCGCCCTGGGGGAAGGGCTAAGGGGACTGTCAGACTCTTACTGACTAAAAACCAACCCGTGTTCCTCATGTACCCGTGTGTCGGAGGGTCGGGTATCACCGAAGCATTCCTCGCTGCCTCCCGACGGGTATTGGCCAGCCAGATGGTCAAGCGGGCGGCGGGCCCCGAACAAAACGCCCTTGGCGGCGGATGAAGGTGTTAGGCTCCGCCGCCAAAAGACCCAGCGGCCGCAGAGGATAAGGAGGACGGCAACGCAACCCAACGAGGGACAGACAGAACTGTTCTCCGCACCCGCACCGTTGGACGCATCCTGCGCAGGCCCCTCCAAGCCCACGCGGAGCGTCCACTCCCGGGATCTCGCTTAGCTTCACCGCGGGTGTCCAAGCCACGGTTATTGAGCTCCCCCACCACGACAAGGTGTGGAGACTCCACTCGGGGGTGCAGACGTGACCTGGCCAATCCCATTTTAATTTTGCGGCCTTCTTGCCCACGTCACTGATGCCAGTTTAGCTTCCTTTTTAATTAATTATTTTTTTTGTTAAAATAAAAACTTAAATTACCTACTTACTTATATTTATTTTGGGACATTTCATATTTCTTAAACAAATAGTATTTGCTAAGTTTACTTAGCTAGTAAAACATCGACACGGCTCGCCAAAGGTCGCAGGTTCAAGACCTGCATCAAGGATAACTTTTTTCTTATTTAGAATTTATAATTTACTGTCGCATAATCATCTTACAAATGTCGATATTATCATTGAATATCGCATTATTTTTATATTTTAATTAATAATATATGATAGAAAATTATAAATTTGTTAGACATACAGGGTGTAAAAAGACCCTTAACGAAAACTGAAACCCCATATTGTACCAATAATTACGAACATTTTTTACTTCGGCACCATACCTGGGAAATTCCTGGTTCAGGAGATATTGAGGCTCAAAGTTAGTATGGATTTTTTCTTATTAAGTACAAAATCGATGCATTTAGGTACCCCGCCAATATGTTCTTTAGATGCCCTATGACCCCGTGGATAAGGTAGGTATTTCGAGCATCGCACTTAAAAAAAAATCGTTACCCAGGTATTATTTTTGGTTAGTATGACTTGGCAGGATGTCCACAACGAGTAGACTTCGGCTTGGTGATGGGTCTTGTGACACTCTGTATATATGTTATATAATATATTTGTTTATAATATATTTATTGTTGCGCGCCGTGGGTTTTAACCCACGATCCGTTGCGCAGTAGCCCCGGTTGGTCTCTTCACTAGGCTGGTCGCTCATCATCATATCACATACTTCTTACATGGTTACTTCTCTTCTCCGTCTTTCCTTCTTCTTCGTGTATGACCAACTCTGGTATCGGAGTTTAAGAGTGCCCGAAGTCGTAGAGGCTTTATGATTCTGGTGCGTGACAAGAATAGAGACAAACCGCTCTACGTGCCCGCCGAAGCTCGGTAGCGCTCCGATGTAAATGCTTCAAGCGGTCACCCATTCAATTAGTGGCCTGTGCAAGTGGTTATTTATTTTGCCGATCTATTACGAACGGCAAGTTTAAGTTACGTAATGAATGTTATGATCACTACTTCCCCGTAATTTTTAAATCATATACCTACTTCTAACAGTTCTAACATTATCTCGATTACCATGGGCGCCGATAACAGGAACAAGACATTTAAACCAAATTAGCACAGTAGTGAGCGACGACGAATGACATAACTAGTCTTGTGGGTATTACGGTGGCATTTATAATAAGCTTCCTTAAAGAAATCTATCTATTAGTAAGTTCAAAATTATTGTAAAAGCCAAGTTACTAGGGTATTATATTGTCTGTGGCCAAGTTGTAGTCAAAAACATGTCTTAATATATAAAATCCTTGCGTTACTGACTGACTGACAGACACGCTACAGCCGAAACTATTGGGCGCAGGAAGCTGACATTTGGCATGTATATTCCTTGGGGACCGTAGGGGTGCACTAAGAAGGGATTTCCCAAAATTCCCACGGGATCGGCCAAATTATAAAAAAAAATTAAAAAAAAAATGCAGGCGTAGCTGCTGGCGTCCTCTAGTTACAAAATAAAGACGACCAAAACGCTTGGGACTGAACTGTTCTTATTCGACACGTATAAAATAATTTAAAAATATGACGTTTCGTAAGTACCTAAAAAGTTCACACGAAATAAAGAAATATTTCATTTAATAATTTCTTTGCTGGTCTTACAAAATTAATTGAAGGTATAAATACCTACTACCTGATCTAATTATCTAAGTCTTTAATTGTGTCATTAGTATGATGGTCCAGTTTAGATAAATACGGGTTTTCCTCTATTTAAATTATTTACAACTAAAAATATATGAATAATGATGGGAATAATAGTCAGCTATATTCATCATCATCTCCCTAGTGTTATCCCGGTTGCATCCAAGACTTACACGCCTTGAAGCCCGGGGTCCGCTTACTGGTCTAACCAGATATGACAGAATATCGGCTTTTAATAGTCAGGTATATTATTGGCGTTTTATTTGTAATATGATTTATTTTAAAGTCGACTCCTGCGATAGAAATGACTCGAAAGAAATAATTGTTGATCACGGACATTTGTTCCTCCAGTTTGAATAGAATCCTTGACACTCAGCGCAGTTCTAAACGGTGAGGGTCCCGCTTAAACCACTCCACATACCCAATTATTTAAAATAATTTTACGTTGTGGAAAACCTAGTGAGTATCTGAATTAGATTAATATGTTCATGACTCAAATTAAACAGTTGGAGTAGTTAGTGTATGTGATTTATATGTTATCTATTCCATTATCTAGATCAGAACATTTATTATCTAAATGTCGCAGCCAAATAGATAATCAGTAGAGCACGGTTGGCGTAGTGGATTTAGCGGCCGTCTCACCGCTTGACACTCCGCCGAGTGTTGTGGGTTCGATTCCCACACGAGACAACACTGTGTGATCCATAAATTGTTGTTTCGAGTCTGGGTGTTCATTGTGTCCGTTGGTTGTATGTTTGTAAAGTCCCCCGCGACCCAGGATAATTCGGGTGTTGTCTTTTTAAAGAACAAAAAAAAAAATTAAAATTATAAGCAGCTTTAATCAACACCGCCGTTTGACTAGCGCCCACAATCCATCCTACTAACCGAGTACGAGTTAGCAGTACATGTCTTTCAGGAGTACTATGGAGAACTCATGCACATGCAGGTTCCCATTTTGAACGACATAAATCTTAAGGGACAGAATCATAGCTTTGCATTTCTCCAAGTTAGGACGAGTTTGTTGATATTACATTGCATATAATCTGCAAGGATAGTCGGGTCAGTCACACCGGCATTCGACCGAATCCAGTTAGGTTTGAAACCAGTTCTGAAAGCCTGTCCCGGCTTTGCAAGCGTAGTAAACATAGTTGACATTAAACCTTTATAATTTGTACATTAAAAAACTTCACCGTAAATCACTCTATTGGTGCAAGCCGCATGAAAAACTGTTTTGCACTTCTTGAGTTTACCGCGAATAGGCAGTAAGACTAGGAGAAGAAGATTAATAAAAAACGATATACATTCATACATCCAGACTCACGCCTTATTCCCCGAAGGGGAAAAGGGGGGGAAGGAATTTAGGCAAGGGCAAATTAAACGCCCACTTTTCGCCAGTGTTTTGATCCCACGTAATAGGTGGCGAGCCTATTGCCGCTTATTAGGATATTTTGTTTGCCAGAGCCTCGTCTGTTGATCGGCAGGTGCAACACTTGCAGGTGAGGTTGGCTTGGGACCCTAAGTTTTTGGTGGGAACCCTATGCACCACTCTTGGTGGGAACCCCATGCACCCGAAAACGATATACTCGTAAGATATATACGGTTTCTCCTGGATCCGAGAACTAGACGCCTTCGGGCTGTCTATAAAGGCTGACATCACAGTTACACACACAAAAAATCATCATCATTATCAACAGCCTAGAACAGTCCACTGCTGGACTAGGCCTCTCCTTTGAAAGGAGGAGTTGGCCTACTATACCACACTGGCCAAACGGGTTGGTATAGGGTTTGTATCAAGTTTTCCTTCTCTTACAGTGCTGTTCTCTGCATAATATGCTCCCTCTGTCGGCTCTTACGACACCCACGGGATGATTATATGGGGTGGTGACATTCCGTATTCTTAATCCTTCATCACACGGACTACACAAAAAATAGAAACGTAATACTTTCTTTTATTATAGGGTCACGCCTGTATCCTCGAAGGGGTAGGCAGAGGTATACTATTACACCTAAATTTTGCCATGCATTTTTAGGTCCCACGTAATAGGGGGCGAGCCTTTGCCGCTACCGGGCACATAATCAGACTCCGTGCTGCTACTGAGAATTCGGAGAAACTCAGTAACACTTTCTGGGAATCGAACCTGGGACCTCCGATCAGTAGACGCATACGCTATCCACTGGACCACGGAGGCAGTAATACTAATATTTGAGAAATTAGTATTAGGTACTTTTCTTATGCACGCACCCAAATCACACATAATAGAGCAGTTTCCTGCAAGTGAAATAAATTATACAAGTATTTTTATCTATTGAAACATGTCAAAATAATAGTAGTTTCATTCATCAATTAGTGTTAAAACTTTATTTAGCATTTTTTATCGTCAATTGATTGATAATAAGTATTCTACTTGACAGCAAAACACTATTTCGTCGCTACGTCATATTTCATACAAAACCCTTGGCAAAGGTCGTGTTTGACAGTTCATTAAAAGTGCTTGATTTGACTAGTTGGAAACAACCCTATTATATCGGCTGGGGAATCGTACCAGTTACCACAAGGCCGAGAAGAAAACAAAAATAAATAATTATATTATTGTCTTCACTTATCTTGCAAGGTTTTTACTCCATAGTTAAAGTAAATAAATAGTAAATTATGTAATGCTAATTGGCTAATACCTATTATCTCTTAAACCTTGTGCACCAGATAAGGAACATAGAAACTAGGTTAGTACTGACTACTGAGGTGTGCGCCGACAAATGACAAAATTAGTCGTAACACTATTTTCGGTGACATTTGCTTGTCTTTCAAAATTAAATTCATCTTAGCTGAACGACACTTTTGCTTCTTGTGTGGAATGCAAAATGCAAGACACCACACCATATGTGTGATGTTAATGTATATCAACGTTTTAAGGCCTATTCAAACCTGAGCGATATTCGCTGTCGCTGTGGGTAGAGGTACATACCGTGCGGGTTTCACGCAGGTATTTAGTATCAAGTACCGCGGCTAGAGCGACCTGAGCGATATTCGCTGCCGCTGTGGGTAGAGGTACATACCGCGCGGGTTTCGGTCAGGTATTTGGTATCAAGTACCGCGGCTAGAGCGACCTAAATTTCTTACCTCTCTGAGCGAAACTCGAGTACCGCGCGGTATTCTACCCACAAGGATAGCGAATACCGCTTAGGTCTGAACAGTAATATTACCGCATACCCACTGGGTTTTCTCTGCCGCAGACGGTAGCGAATACCGCTTAGGTCTGAACAGGCCTTTATTGTTCGATCTTGGGCTTGAAAAACCTCTACTCTAAGCCGTCAGGCGTGAAAAACGCTATTCTCTCTTCTTCATTCTCCAACTCCCCCTGCTTACCTTCAATCTTACTTCCAATATTTAGGCTCCTATCACGCAAAAGATCTTCGCTCCTCTAATAATCTTCTGCTTTTATGTTCATCACATTCTTCTGGTCTTGTGCACTTGTCGTTTATAGTCCAATCAGTTCTGCTCTAGAATGCCCTTCCATTAGAGATCAGGAAGGCGTCGAACCGCTGGAAGTTTAAATCTATGGCACGTGAACATATCCGAAAGGGACTATTGGCACCATCATCTTAATCATTGTATTATATACCTATTTATATTTATATATACTTATATATGTATATATTTATTATTTAAATATGCATATATATTTATGTATATATTATATTATGCTATATAGTATATATTTAATAATATAACCATGCATTTATTGTTATTATTGTAAAATACACCTTATCTTTTTAACGTGACCAAAACTATTTGTACACCTACCATACCTATCTCTGCATCACCCTATGGTTGACTGGTAGAGAATGCTTATAGCATTAAGTCCGCCATTGTACCTATGAGTTGTACATAAAGTTTAAATAAATAAAAAAAAAAAGCCCTACTTCATCATGCCATAGGTACTGTTAGCATCTGTTAGGTTATAGAGACTATTTTCAAATAGGACTCCACTGATAGCGTAATATCATCATCATCATCATCATCGTCAGCCTTTAACAGCCCACTGCTGGACCAGGCCTCTCCTTTGAAAGGAGGAATTGGCCTACTATATCACGCTGGCCAAACGGGTTGGTATAGGGTTTGTATCAAGTTTTCCTTCTGTTACAGTGCTGTTCTCTGCATAATATGCTCCCTCTGTTGGCTCTTACAACACCCATGGGATGATGTGGGGTGGTGACATTTCGTATTCTTAATCCGTCACCACACGGACGATACGGACGGCGTAATATCAGGTGATGTAGAATCCATTTTGATATGCAGCAGTAAAAAAAGCATTTTAAAAGTATTTTGACGTGAAGGCTTATGATTATGAAGGCTGAATTTGTTTAAAATGGTGACATATCATCAAGAATTATTTACATTGACATTTATGACGCGCGTTATGAAGAATGCAAGTGCATAAAATGTACTGTGTTTGACATTTACTTTGAGAATTGGTTGACAAAAATGGAATTAAAATAAATAAACTTATACTGTGAATGGTCTTTAAATTAATTTATTTATAGTTTTAAACATCATTATTCATTGCCAATGTCTTTTTTCAAAACCAGTACTAAGTAAATATAGTTCGAAATCTAGTTCTAATCTTAGTATCTGGGGCCAATTCTCCTGAATAAATACAGTCGATTTTATGTCAGTGTCATACTTACGTCACAAAAAGCGTATACTTCTAAATTATCTGATATTTGAATGAAATTGTAACGTCCCTCTCTGTGTGGTGACGGTTTAAGAATACGGAATGTCACAACCCATATATCATCCCATGGGTGTCGTAAGAGCCGACAGAGGGAGCATATTATGCAGAGAACAGCACTGTAAGAGAAGGAAAACTTGATACAAACCCTGTACCAACCCGTTTTGCCAGCGTGGTATAGTAGGCCAATTCCTCCTTTCAAATGAGAGGCCTAGTCCAGCAGTGGACTGTTAAAGGCTGATGATGATGTAAAGAGATCGTATACGATAGTGAAATGTCATTATAACCTAATTAGGTTATCAGAATACCGCTTCCGAGTCAATTCAAAATATAATTTCAATGTCATAAAAATACGAGAATTAGGCCTCTGAGCTCTTTATCTTAACTGTATAAAACTTATTTTGGCATCGCAAACAAACCGGCAAACCGCAAACCAAAAAAATGTTCTTATTTGCGATGCAGGTGACGAGGTTTAGCCCTGAATTACAATTTATGAAATACTTGCACAGAACATTTCGAACTTCCAGGTAGTGCATAATTATTTTGTCCTAGACAAAAAAAAAACACTTTCCACATTTTAAACTTCCTGACAGTGTCCTTTTCTGATCAAGGTCCCTTAAATTATATTTAGTTCGTAATTTATTTTGTTTGTCTTGTTTTTCGTGTGAGTGTGTGGCCAACTCTAGTGTCGGAGTTTCTCAGACCGCCTCTTGAAGGCCTCCGACGTGGCCTTTACGACTCTTATCCTAAGACAAGAACAGGGACCAACAGCTTTACGTGCCCTCCGAAGCACGGTAGCGCTCAGATGTTACACACTTGGTCACCCATCCAAGTGGCGACCTGTGCAAGCGTTGCTTAACTTTGCCGACCTGTTACGAACGACAAGCTAAGTCTCGCAATGAGCGCTACTATGATTTATTATGCGGCATATACTTACAACGTTTAACGCCTAATTTTATTATTGTTTAGCACGATTCAAAAATCTTTGTAATGTATGGCGAATTAAAAATAAATATTCTTTAAAATACGTGTCAAAATGTATAACTTTTCTTTTACCACCTCTTAGATAAGTTCTCTCTTCTAAATAAATGCGAAATTATAATAGGGTTGTTTCCAACTAGTCAAATCAAGCACTTTTAATGAAATGTCAAAAACGACATTGAAATACGGCTAGTAATAAATTAAAAATGTAGTTTCTAGATCATTCGTTCCAAATGTAATAACTTAGTGAAACCAATACATAGCGATAAAATCCGTAAACTGTAGTTTAATTTCAATGTGTAACATTCGCGTAAACCCAAGAAGATACTATGTCAAAAACGACCTTTGCTAAGGGTTTTGTATGAAATATGACGTAGTGAGGTCATAGTGTTTTGCTGTCAAGTAGAATACTTATTATCAATAAATTGACGATAAAAAATGTTAAATAAAGTTTTAACATTAATTGATGAATGAAACTACTATTATTTTGACATATTTCACTAGATAAAAATACTTGAATAAGTTATTTCACTTGCAGGAAAATTGGTACGATGTTATCTGCATCTTATTTTAATAGGAACTTATCAGACAGTAGTGAAATTAGCCCTGAATGTAGGTCGTTGTCTAATAATAATTATAACATTTTATTCACAAAAATACAGAAAGCATAAATTCAAGCAATAGTATTCTAATATAACTCTTAATGCTATGAAGTTCAATCGATTGGAAAGAACACCATAGCCCTGTACTAGTTATAAACTGTATCACAGGCGGCAGAGTCTTTCTTTACAAATTTGAGATTTGTATTTTAAAATACAGCAATAATATTACATATTTAGCAATCAACAGTATGGACAGTATAAAACTTAAAACTATTCTTCTTTCTCTTTCTCTGAGCGTTATCCCAGTTTCAGTCTGGGGTCCGCTTTCTAGTCTACCCGGATTTGGCTGAATATTAGCTTTGCCATGGAGCGACTGCCTGTCTGACCTCCGCAACCCGAAGGGATAGCAATATTCCATGGTTTAGACTAGTGTCAGTTTATTTAGAAGGTACTGACGCCCTGTAACGACTGTCAAAGATCTTCATGACAAACGGGACCGACGGCTTAACGTGCTCTCCGAGGCACGGGACAAGCGATAATTAACAATTCAATACGCACATAACTCCGAATAGTCATTGGTGCGCGCCGTGGATTCGAACCTGATACCCTCTGCATGGCAGTCTGTTGGTATATCCACTCGGCTATCGCTGCCTAAAACTTAAAACTATTAATAGCATATAATTAAGATGGTCAAGTATTGTACAATATAAATGCGTGTGGAGAATTTTACTGAAGTAACAATTTATATAGACTTTAGTCCTTGATTTGTAATAAATTAATAGTTTAAAAACACTAGAAAACACGCTTTTATAAATGCAAGAAAAACAAAAAATACAGAAGTACACCACTGCTTGGTCTACAATTTATAATTGGTTTGTTATAACCTTGAAACCTGATTGTGTTCAAAGTCCATTACGTGGCCTTTCCCACAAGTGCAAACACGACTATGACACGATATTCCATCATGGAATGCCAGTGCCTATCCGGCTTCATCATCAGACCTTGAAACCTAATCGTGGTCAAAGTTAATTACAAGACTTTTCTAAGAAATCCAAAACAGCTATGATACGATTTTCCATCATGAAGTTCCAGTTCATATCTTTCGGCTCCATCATCAGATCAGTTCCAAAGTACCATATTATTTTAAACTTTCGCGATTTGTATACATCGCGACTAAGACCCGCTAAATAATATTGTATGATACCATATTATTGTATTGTCATCAGAACTACATACAGCTGCCAATTTTCATTACGCTACGACCCCTGGAAGATGGTTAAATTAGTTACCTTAGATTCCATTACATAGTTACATACATGTCGAGTTCCAGTTCATATCTTCCGGCTCCATCATCAGATCAGTTCAACAGTACCATATTATTGTATTGTCATCAGAACTTTATACAGCTGCCAATTTTCAGTACGCTACGACTCTTGGAAGATGGTTAAATTAGCTACCTTAGATTCCATTACATAGTTACATACATGTCGAGTTCCAGTTCATATCTTCCGGCTCCATCATCAGATCAGTTCAACAGTACCATATTATTGTATTGTCATCAGAACTTTATACAGCTGCCAATTTTCATTACGCTACGACCCTTGGAAGATGGGTAAATTAGTTACCTTAGATTCCATTACATAGTTACATACATGTCGAGTTGCAGTTCATATCTTCCGGCTCCATCATCAGATCAGTTCAACAGTACCATATTATTGTATTGTCATCAGAGCTTTATGCAGCTGCCAATTTTCAGTACGCTACGACCCTTGGAAGATGGTTAAATTTGTTAGATTAGATTCCATTAGGTACATATGTAGTTACATACATGTCGACCTAATAAAAGCGTGTTATAAAGGTGTTGTATGTCATTCATATTTACTGCATTTGTTTCAATTAAATATCCATCGTATCAATATCGTTTAATCCGTCTACAAGGTCATGGGTAAACCTTTCGCCTATTGTCGAATGTTTGGGTTAAGGACCCATAGGTACCGCCCTTTATAGAGCCTATTATTGTGGCCAAAATGGCATTGCTTTCTATACAGAAGGTTGTTGGACTTTTATAATATTTATTGTAATGATTTGTGCTAGTGCTAATTCCCTTTGTAATATGCAATCATAAGGCCTATTTGGGGGTCAATTCTTCTATTTTTATATGACATTGATATTATATTTTGAATTGACTCAGAAGCAGTATTCTGATAACCTAATGTCATTATCGTATAATTTGAAATAAACAGTTCGTCATTGACACATTTTTTGACACTTGTTTCAATTTACGATCTTGTTACAACTTCGTTCAATTATCAGATAATTTAGAAGAATACGCTTTTTGTGACGTAAGTATGACACTGACATGATATCGAAACTATATTTATTTTAGAGAATTGGGCCCCTGAAGTAAGTGATCAGCTCTTGCACAAGAAATAAAATATGTAATAAATAATAGTGAGAAACGTTTCAGATTCCAAGTCAGACGGAATTGTTATTGGTACCTACTTTTATTTTAGTTTTGGTGATGTAAGTAACTAAACAAAACAAAACTGTTTGACAATTCCACTGCTGGGCACGCCCTTTTCTCGTTATGAGAAAGGCATTGGGCAAAGTTTTTGTCCACTGCGCTGGCCACGTGTAGGTTGGCAGACTCAACATATCTTCTGAAAACATTGACAGATGTACCAGTTACATCTGTCAATGGGTACAAACCGCGCCAAAGACATGTTTGTAAAAAACATACTCTGGCCTTCTATTACTGTATACGTATAGGTCCTAATGAAAGGCAGTTTATAGCACTTCATCTAGCAACATGGATAGTTTAGACCTACTACTTCTCAGCAGCAAATCTATTTAAGTTCAAGGTTTAGCTGGTATTGCTTTCCGCACGGGCTATACTTCTTGTTTTAAAGACAACTCCCACTTGGTAAATTACACCCAAAAAGATTACGAGATCACGAATTACACCCAGATTCGAAACAACCATTTATGGATCACACAAAGTTTTGTCTCGTTTCGGCATCGAACCCAAAACACTCCGTGCAGGGTCAAGCGGCGAGGCGGCCGCTTTAACCGCTACGCAAAACGTGCAGAAACACTTTGCCACGGGTCTGCACTGGAAACTGTAGGCTGTTGCCAATTTGTTCATTAAATATATGTAGGTACTTAAATATGCAAATTTTAGCACGTGCGACTTTGAACCTACATGAATACTTTGTATTTTATTAAGTCAATAACAAATACATTTACATAAAAAGAACATAATGTTTAAAAAGTAAAATAAAAAATGTTAAACATGCTCTTGGTGATTCTGAATATGTTACGAGACCGTTTTTGAAAAGAATTATAATCATCGTCTATTTAATGTCTACTATACAGGCTAACCTCGTGTGGTGACGGATTAAGAATACGAAATGTCACCACCCCATATCATCCCATATGGGTGTCGTAAGAGCCGACAGAGGGAGCATATTATTCAGAGAAAAACACTGCAAGAAAACTTGATACAAACCCTATACCAACCCGCTTGGCCAGCGTGGTATAGTAGGCCAATTCCTCCTTTCAAAGGAGAGGCCTAGTCCAGCAGTGGACTGTTAAAGGCTGCTGATGATGATGATACAGGCTAATGTCATGACTGGTGTTTCAGGCATAATATTAGGATAATCGATATCTCATGAGTTACTAGCAACAATAACATCTAAAATATCTAACATATTATTCTGAGTACAGCAGCCAAATTATGACGTACCCAAGTAAAACAAAGTACCAAAACCTTACCATAATTACTTCTTAACAAAACAATCATTTGTGTTAAAAAACAAATAATTACGAACAATACCAAGGTCTTCTTTAGAAGCCTTGAAATGTACGACATTGTTCTTAAAACGATTAAACGTTTCACACTTGGTAGGTACATGTCTGATAAGCATGTTGAAAACTTTGCAAACAACATAATATTGTACACTAGTACATCATTCATCATCATTTAGTTGCATCTGCGCCGGTGGGAAGGCACGCTACTTCAACACTGTCGGGCGTCGGTGCCGCCCGGCATCATTCCAGTTGTATAGAACGAACACACACGAGAAACAAGTTGCAACCCGCGCGGCCCGCCGCCCTGCTCGGGCGGCCATGCCGGCGGGTCCTTCGTGCGGCCAAGCCGTGCCGCCGGCACTGTGTGTAGGAGCCGTTAAACGCAGACCGGGGCAGGTGATACTAAATGTGCGTCATGTGCCCCGGTGAATGGGAAGAACACCGTGGTGGTTGGGACTCACTCGTGCAACGCTACGGTCCCCTAAGACCATATTATATGCCTTTCAGCTTCTTGTGCTCAAGGATGTGCATTGTCTGTCAGTCAGTCAGTAACGCAAGAATTTTATTTATACCGATTATGATATTTTTATCCAGTGTAACCGTATCGAAAGATGTAAGCAATATATCGTTGTCTTGTTATTGCAATTGACCTGTGTGTTAATAAGCCTGTTTTCTAATATAGTCTTAATTGTTGGCAATTTGACCCTAACTGATGGCTATTCAATAATTTTCAATATACTAATATATGAAGCTGTGATAAAGCTGAAGAGTTTGTTTGTTTGTTTGTTAGGTTGAACGCGCTAATCTCAGGAACTACTGGTCCGATTTGAAAAATTATTTCAGTGTTAGATAGCCTATTTATCGAGGAAGGCTAAAGGCTATATAAAATCGCGCTATGAGCGACGGGAGCGAAGCAGTAGCCTTAAATAACTCGGGTGTAACCGCGCGCATCCTCTAGTGTGTTAATAACCCTGTTTTCTAATATAGTCTTAATTGTTGGCAATTAAACCCTAATTGATGGTTATTCAATCAGTTTCAAAATTTGTAAATATCAATATACAGAAATGAGCATGTTGTATTTGAATTCAAATATTATAATGGTATCCATGTGGTACTAAGTATTTCGTCTGTATTGTTTTATGTCTTGAGGAGAAGGAGTAAGGGAGAGGAGACCGCCCAACCGCCCAAAGAGAGCTTGTTTAATTCTTAGAGTATATTTGATAACCGCCCAAAGAGAGCTTGTTTAATTCTTAGAGTATATTTGATTTAAATATACTCTAAGAATTAAACAAGCTCTCTTTGGGCGGTTGGGCGGTCTCCTCTCCCTTACTCCTTCTCCTCAAGACATACCTGGAGGAAGTTCTATGGTGAAAAATGTAAAATTTTATTTGATACTAGCTGACCCGGCAAACTTCGTATAGACATTTTCTTTTTAAATTTCTCCTATTATTTTTAATATTTATTATTCATAAAAACCTTCTCCTGACAATAACGAACATATAAAATAAAGATTTATCCAATTTGGTACAGTCGTTTGGAGGTTATGCGCGTACAAACAATTCATTTCTATTTATATAGATTCATAAGACTTAGTGTAAATGACTATAAAGTAAAAGGAATTATAACAGGTAGAGAGTTGCTTTTTTACGAGTTATATGGAAAGAAATGAAGAAAACTCATTTATTCCGTTTATGTAACAGGTAGGTATGCAACAGAAAGAGAGATAAAAACTTAAACTAAAAACTAACATAAACATAATCGGTCCCCAACTCTGCATAATGCCACAATAATGCCATATGTTTATATATTTCAACAAATGATAAGTATGAAGACAGTCTTCAACTTGACCGATTTTTTATCATACAAATGTTACAAAAACATCATAACGAAGCAACAATATAGTATGATTTTTATTTCGACACTTGCTTTGCAAGGGAGGCAAACTTGTATCACTTTTATAGACATTTCAAAAGATTCGACCTAAAAAAATATTGCCCACGTATTGTGAACTAATACTTAACAAGTAATTATGAACATAACGAGTCAGTGTCACACGTCAATGACCATGAATATTGCAGAATTTTGGCTTTTTTTATAGTGTTTGATGCATTTTGTCAGTCTATCTATCTATCTATCTATTTATCGTCACGCCTGTCTCCCATTGGGGAAGGCAGAGACTATGGATCGCCAAATGCTCCGATTCATAAACCCGAATTCAAACATACCTCTTTCGCTTCTTCGACATTCATTAACCTCATCATACATTTTCGCCGGTTATGGGTACTTTTAATTTGGCCCTTTTTAGTACGTCACCTATTTGGTCGGCGTACGTCCGTCTTGGGCGTCCCCTACCGACGTCTCCAGTCATTCTTACACGATACACTTCTTTCGTATTTCTTCTTTCATCCATCCGTTCCAAATTGTCAGACTACTTATTTGATATATAAAGAAATTCTTATATTTAATTGGGACAGAAAAATATGATAATTTTTAGAAGCATGAGATTAGGAGTTGTAGTAAGATAAAAGTGATTATAAAGATAGTATTCCCTTCTTTTTTCTCTTAAATAACCTATCACTGTGTCCGTGTAGTGACGGATTCAGAATGCAGAATGTCACCACCCCATATCACCCCCTGAGTGTCGTAAGAGCAGATAAAGGGACCATATTATTATAATGCATAGAACAGCACTGTAAGAGAAGAAAAAGTTGAAACAGACCCTATACCAACCCGTTTGGCCAGCGTGGTATAGTAGGCCAATTTCTCCTTTCAAAGGAGAAGCCTAGTCCAGCAGTGGACTGCTAAAGGTTGATGATGAAAACGTATCACAGAAATAAACAACTACAGCATGCAATTTCAGTTATTTGTTTAAATATATATATAGAGGTGTAAAAAGCTTGCCAGTTGTTAAATAGTAGGTAATTTATATGGATTTTGATGTGCTCCAGCCGATGTTCAACTTTATCAGAAATGGTGCCTATTATATAATTACACTATCCAAAATATCCTTACAAATTCACATACCGATGGCACAAAATAAAACTAAAGAAATTTGCCTAAGTACAATTTATCTTAATATATAAAATCCTTGCGTTACTGACTGACTGACAGACACGCTACATTTGGCATGTATATCTTGAGGACCGTAGGGGTGCATTAAGAAGGGATTTACCGAAATTCCCACGGGATCGGCCAAAACGGGTCAATTTAAAAAAATGCAGGCGTAGCTGCTGGCGACCTCTAGTTTCCAATAATATTTTTAACGTATAAGCACTGCAAAGTACATACATACCTACAACCTATTTTTAGTAGTAGGTACGTGATGGACAAGGCTTTTGCGGGTTCATCTTCTATAGCGAATCTAGTCGTCATAATTATACCAAATCTCTCATCTGTGATAGGATTATCCAATTCATGACCAATTGACCATCCACTTCAACTCCGAGTCCATTCCGTTTACTCGTTTCTCCCTATGTGATGATAATCATCATCATGTCAGCCTAGAGACGTCCACTGCTGGACAAAGGTCTCCCCCTAGGTTCTCCACACAGAACGATCTTGAGCCACTCGCATCCAACCGCTAGTATGTGATGGAATTTGCGAATTCTAACAAGCACTACTACTACTACATCATCATCACCAGCCTGCAAGAGTCCACTGCTGGATATAGGCCCCTCCAATGGCACGTCACTGAGCCCGATTTTTGGCTTTTCGTATCCGATCAATAAATTTCTGCGCTAATACAATTTATGCATATAACACTTTCCACAATTTTTCCCTTGCATTAAGAAAGTCACACTTATCACGTACCATGTCAAAAAACTCGTGTCGGCTTATGTTATCTACATATATCATAAATGCAGTCAAAAACGTTACATTACACTGCATAAAATGTAGTTACCAAATAACTTTATAAAGTTGCAGAAGAAATATCTAGAACGTAAGATATAAAATGAACAGTTTGCATATCATATGGTAGTGCGTTGCATCCTTGAGTGAGTCGAGTTGACAGGTCTTATCTGCAGTACATGCTAATGTACTAACCTACAATCACTAATACAGATGTAGCGTTAAATCTACTGCATGGCGAAATAGATTGAGACAAGGTGTACTCGTAAGTTTGTGCCCATACACCGCCTGCGTGAATTTTATCATCATCAGTCCTTTATTTAAACTGTCCCACTGCTGGGCACGGGCCTCTTCTCACTATGAGAAGGCTAAGGCCATAGTCCACCACGCTGGCTTAGTGGGGGTTGGTAGACTCCACATGTCTTTCGAGAACATTATGGAGAACTCTCAGACATGCCGTTTTCCTCACGATGTTTTCCTTCACCGTTTAGCAAGCGATAATTAACAATTTAATATGCACATAACTCCGAAAAGTCATTGATGCGCGCCGTGGATTCGAACTCGGACCCTCTGCGTAGCAGTCTGTCGGTCTCTCCACTAGGCTATCGCTGCGTGAATGTCACAAACAAAATGTTCGGGTGAGAGTGTCGGAGGCCCATTCCCTATTCCTTCTAACTGATCCCACTCCCCCTCCTATTCTTATTCCCAAGCCAAAACAGACTTCTGGCTCCTCTTGTGTTGTCTCCATAGGCGGCGGCAATTGCTAACCAACAGGCGATCCATGTGTTCGTTTGCCAACTATTAAAAAGAATATCTTCCATCTTGCACATGAGCGGTCGTCGGATTGGACTTCAGTAGCTTAAGCTCCACATTGATATGTCAGTACTGTCATACCTATCATGGCCTAAATTCCGATAATTTAGAACTTAAAGTAAGACCTAATCTAACCATGGCCTCAACAAACCAGGTATCTTAAAAGTTACTATGCCATTACATACTAATCTGCAAAGTAATCGACGATTACTTAGTAAGCAAAGCGGAAATCTTTGAATTTGCCTTCGATTTCTCGTTGAGTCATGATGAAAAATGATGTCCTCCCAGACGTGTCCGTCGACGGCGACACCCTGTCAATTGTCGGAACTCTGTTGTCGTGCATGTGCCCTTACGTGACTTGCGAAACCAATTTTTGCCTTAAAGACGCGGTTACAAATGGGACAGTGGAGGTCTCCTTGTGCATTGTAGGTGTAAGTATAAGAGGGCTTCGGACGATTTTTTCTTAACTGGCGTTTGTCTTCAAGGTCTTCGATACGGCTGCGTTCAAAAGTTTTTATGTCATCATTGATAGCTTTGCGCCACTTAGTTCTTTCTGTGGCTAAATTTTCCCACGTATCAGGTGACAAGCCAGCTGCAGTTAGATGACGCTTGACTACATCCTTGTACCGCAAATACTGTCCTCCAGTTCGGCGCTTACCCGAAGCTAGCTCCGAGTAAAATACAGCTTTAGGCAACCTGGTGGACTCCATACGGACAAGGTGCCCACACCAACGCAGCTGACCCTTCATGAGGAGACTCTCCATACCCAACATCCCCGTCCGACGTAGAACCTCCGCGTTTGGAATTCGATCCTGCCAGGTTATATGAAGAATCCTGCAATGCTGAATATAGCCGAAACTATTGGGCACAGGAAGCTGAAATTTGGGATGTATGTTCCTTGGGGACTCTAGGGGTGCACTAAGTAGGGATTTCCCGAAATTCCCACGGGATCGGCCAAAACGCGTAAATTAAAAAAAATTGCAGGCGTAGCTGCTGGCGTCCTCTAGTTCAATGGATAAGTAAAAAGCGAGGTTAGTATCATGATTATTATTATTGCGGGCACAACAGGACACCACTTTCCCAGAGGATATCGAAGAGGAGAAACTGTATCCATGTTATCTTTTGAAACGATTTCAAATCTGTATATATAAAATCTTTGCGTTACTGACTGACTGACAGACAAGCTACAGCCAAAACTATTGGGCACAAGAAGCTGAAATTTAGCATGTATGTTCCTTGCGGACCGCATGGGTGCACTAAGAAGGGATTCCCTGAAATACCCACGGGATCGGGCAAAACGGGTAAATTAAAAAATATTGCGGTCGTAGCCGTGGGCATCCTCTAGTTTTTAAATATTTTTTGTCTTTCTGGGGACTTTACAAAGCGGGTACAACATAGCGAGATACACGGAGAATTCTTAGGCGTCTAATAAACGTACGTGAATCGTAATAAAATAATATTAACAGAACAGACTGATACATGTTGGTTTTATGAACTAGTGACATATTCATTGAGCGTATAACAACCACGCTTATTCCAAAAACATGTCACCTGTCTTATTTTTATCTAGAATACAATTTTCATGGATTGGTTAATCTCTGGTTAAACCAAGTTCTATCGCGTCCTTCATTATGTATTTTGTTTAATAAAAATATTTTTTCATAAATTGATACTAAGAACCTTTTTATTTGGTCAAAGTTGTAAAGACACATTGATACGTCAAACTTTTTTTAAATTTATACTCTGTTGAGGCTCAACCTTCAATTCTAGGCGCAGGCAATGAATACAGATTTACATAGAAGCGCAGTTCTTAAGGATTTCGTGTGCCGATTCCAAGTGGAGACTGTCTCCAGTTTAGTTCGTAGTTTGCGCCGTTGGCGGCGCTGGCGTCGTTCTCCGTCTCTTGCTCTCGTAGTTAAGATACACTGGAGGAGAGAGAGACCGCTGCCGCAGCGCAACTGCCACACTGCCAAGCGGTAAGTTGAGTCGCAGAAAGTTTGTCTACAAAGCACCCATATGAAATGCGCCTCTATGTAAATATCTGAGCTCCTTGGCGCAGGTTCAGGAAGAGGAATTTCAAAACCGTCTCGTTTGTCTATGTTGTAAAATATGATTGCATTTCGTTTAATTAATCACTTGGCAGACTAGCTGCGCTTTCTAATCAACGGCAACGATTATTTAGGTGTCTGTCTGTCGTGACATGACAGACATGCCTGCCAGGTGTAGAACCATAGAGCATAGATACTCTTACGTGCAAAAAAATCGACCCACCCTGTAAGTTTCGATACGGCACACAATATTTAAAAATTAAGATCAGACAAACAAAAACTAATAATGTAACATGAAGGTATGTTTCATAATCTTTATTTTTACGTACGCTACACTTTTATAAACGGGATTTTGTTAATGATTTTGACTGGTTTACCCAGACACCCTCATTTTTCATTTTTAATAACGCAATCTCAGTGACATTGCATTGTGCCTAAAGTTAATCAACTTAGGGTTTATTCAATAATTGGTTATTTTTACTGATTTATTGACCATTTACCTTGAATTTAATTGTTTTTAACCTTTGTGAAAATGGATACTACTCCGTCTAAGTGCTCTCAAGTTGTAGCACTGATCCAGGCTGGATTGAGTCAGCGCGTCGTGGCCAGACGTCTTCACCTAAGTCGATCAGCAGTAAGAAGAGTGTACCAAAGGTTCTTAGAGACTGGGAGTTTCAATAGACGATCAGGTTCGGGAAGAAATCGGGCTACTTCAGAACGAGATGATCGATTTATGGTGTCCACAAGTTTAAGAAATCGACATTTAACTGGTGTTCAGGTGCAACAGCAACTTCGAAATGTTCGCGGTGTAGCTGTAAGTGAATGGACTGTACGACAGAGACTTGCAGACAGTGGATTGCATCCTCACAAACCCGCTAACGGTCCAAAATTAACCCCCGCGCATCGCCAAGCGCGGCTTCGATTTGCTCGTGCTCACGTTGATTGGACACTCGAACAATGGAAGGTCGTACTCTTCTCGGACGAGTGTAAAATTAGTCTTCATGGAAATTATGGACGCAGAAAAGTTTACCGAAGAGAGGGAGAACGATTTGCACAGGCCTGTATTGAAGAACGAGTGGCTTTTGGAGGAGGTTCGTGGACTGTTTGGGACGGAATTTCTTTGGAAGGAAAAACGGATCTTCAGTTCGTATCCGGACCTCGTCTAGGCAATCTGACTGCACAGCGATACATTCAGGAGGTACTAGAACAACATGTCATGCCATATGCCGGTTTTGTAGGCGAGGGTTTCACGCTAATGCAGGACAACGCTCGACCACATACAGCCGCGGTAGTATTCCAGTACCTACGTGAGGTGGAAATTCTTGTTATGGAATGGCCAGCTAGGAGCCCTGACCTTAATCCCATTGAACATCTATGGGATGAGCTGAAGAGAAGGGTCAGGGCCAGAAATCAGCCCCCAGAAACCCTTCAGGAACTAAAACTGGCTATTCAAGAGGAGTGGGAAGGTATACCCCAAGAATTCATAAAAACATTAATAAGGTCAATGAAAAACAGGATAGAAGCTGCAAATAAGAGCACGCGGGGGGAATACAAACTACTAAACACAGTTTTCTTTACAAATTTTATTCATTTTTGATTTTTACCGACAAAATTATTAATAAAAAATTGAGCTATTCTAACCGTTTTTGTTTTTTCAGTCTGTAAAATCAATAAACCAAAATCTGTTACAGTAAAAACTGGTAAATTGTAAATTTAGACTGGTAATTAACAGACAGTGTGAAAAGTATTCATTAATTAATTTAGATTTTTATTTATCGTGTTTTGGACGAAAGCGTACGGGGTGGGTCGATTTTTTTGCACGCAAGTTTACTTATATAGAGGCGCATTTCTTATGGGCGCTCTGTAGACAAACTTTCTGTGACCCAAATTGCCGCTTGGTGGCGTGGCAGTCGCGCTGTGACAACTGTCTCTATGAGTGCAAGAGAGACGAATTGATGACACCCGCCAACACGCCAATTGGAATCGGCACATGAAGTCCTTAAGAAATGCGCTTCTATTATGTAAATCTGTATTCATTGATAGAACGGCGCACAGACAGATAAAAAAACGCTTTGATCCGCAGTCCGCTACGTATATTGACTGCACAGGTGACGAAATGGTTTAACAGTTCATCGGGCTAGCATACAGTGTAATAGGCATAGGGGATATCTAGCAATTTCCTTCCACCTTTGGAAGGTGGACTAAAATACATATCTACCCATGTCTTCCCTTCGGAAGGTGGACGGAAAATGCAAAAATCCTGTTTCAACATATGGATAAGTTAAAATCAAAAACCAAACTTTTTTTTATTGTAATAGGCGGCAAACGAGCAGACGAGTCGCCTGATGGTAAGCAATTACCGCCGCCCATGGACAGCAACATCACAGTCGGGAAAAGGGATAGGATGAGAAGTGGGATGAGGGAGAAGGAACAGGGGATAGGGCACTCTCACTCACCGAACGAAAAACGAAACGCAACAGTTTAGGTACTGTTACTTTACGACGATTTTCTGTGAGAGGGTAGTACTTCCCCGGTCGAGCCGGCCCACACATGCTGAAATCAGCAAGGCTCTACTACCTGTTCGATGTTCCTGTCGTATCATACACATAACATACATTTATTATGTCGACAAGATAACTTAATTGAGGAAAACTTGCAAACAACTTCACCGTAAAATATAGTTACGGTCAGATGCCAATTATAAGTAATTACGTACCTACATATAATATGTACCCTAGCATTAAATATAATCTTAATATTTGATTACTAAGTAATTAGGATGTGTGAGGTACCGGTTAAATGACGTCAGATAATTTGGCTAGCGTATCAACATAATTTTCTTTTTATAGTCTCACGCCTGTATCCCCGAAGGGTAGGCAGAGGTGTAAATATTACACCCACATTTCGCCATTAATTTTTAGGTCCCACGTAATAGGGGGTGAGCCTATTGCCGTTACCGGGCACATCACCAGACTCCGGGATGCTACTGAGTATTCGGAAAAACCCAGTAACACTTTTTGCCCAACCCGGGAATCGAACCCGGGAATCGAACCCGGGACCTGCACCAGCAGTCGCATACAGTCAATCATAATTATATTAAAAGCATTGGTTCTATCTGACATATCATCACAGAGCTACAGAAACTAAAACATGAAGTTTTGGCAGCGGCTTTTTATACCTATATCGAAATGTATTTTGGTTGCCTCAGTACAAATTAAGCACTGAACCCATTACCATAAGATGCAACTTAGAGAACCTTAAGGTGGCTTGCCCACGATGCGTAGTTTGCCGAACGGAAGCGAAAGTTACCAGATCATAACTTCAAAGATGCCGAACTCGTTCTTTATAAACCACTTCCCGCGGGCAGTCAGCTTTACCATAGTAAAATAAGAATAGTAGGTTAGCTAAGGCCGCTCGGCGAGTTAATTGCCTACTCTTGCGTTGACGCACGAGTTGTCGCTTGTTTACACCGCAGCGCCGGCTTTGTCGGCGCGGGCGCTCTTTCGCCGCTTTTTTAAATGATCGCGCCGAATACTTCAGAATTTAAGCTTGCAAATATTTTTTTCAAATACCTACTGACTACCTAAGCGTTATATAACTATCTTAATGCCCTTTATAACGAGAAAAATATAACAAGTTTAGTTTACTGTCGTTTAAAACATTGTTTAATATTAATAACGTTTATTACAAAACTGAATGTACATAAACAATGCGAGCGGGCGAGCAGTGTAGTGCCTACATGAATCCTCGCGATCAGACGCGCGGCGCATCCCGTACTGACGCCGCGCTCGCCGCGCTCGTCTATGAGATTGTGTGCGTGAAAAGTGCGTGCGTACACGGCGCCGCCGACTCACTCGTACATTCAAACCTGCGGCGGCCGATTTGTATGAAGCTATCCTACTATTATTTTTATACTACGGCTTTACCCTACGTCACGAAGACAGTGATAACACTTATCATTATCTGAAGAGTAATTCTATCGGCGTTATTGACATACAAAGATTTGTTTTATCTCAAGTTTATAAGTTATTTACACAAAACACACATGTAGCATAATGCGCGATAGTAAACAATAAAAAAATATTTAACGTTACGATTAACCTACTTACTAAAGAAATTATTTACCAACCTAAGTACTGAACTTTTCTGTACGGTTGGCGTAGTGGTTTAAGCAGTCGTCTCACCGCTTGACACTGCGCCAAGTGTTACGATCCCCACACGAGACAACACTGTGTGATCCATAAATTGTTGTTTCGAGTCTGGGTGTTCATTGTATCCGTTAGTTGTATGTTTGTATAGTCCCCCGCGACACAGGACTCCGTCCTAATGCGGGAGTTGTCTTTAAAAAAAAAGACAACTTCGGCACTAATAAGTACTAATAATACTTAAAGGTGAAGAGTTTGTTTGTTAGTTTGTTTGTTTGCTTGAACGCGCTAATCTCAGGAACTACTAGACCGATTTGAAAAATTCTTTCAGTGTTAGATAGCCCATTTAACGAAGAAAGCTATAGCTTATATAACATCACGCTACGAGCCACGGGGCCGCGGCTGTAACCGCAGGCTTATCTAGTATTTTACCTATAATTTTACTAGTTGTTTCCCGCGGTTTCACCCGCGTCCTAAAGGAACCACTTCCTGTACCCGGTTAATTTATAGCCCAAGTTACTCCTTGTTACATCAGCTATCCGCCAGCGAAAGTCCCGTGAAATCGGTCCAGATATTCCAGTGATTATCGAGAACAAACAGATAGACAGACAGACAGACAGATTGACAGACAGAAAAAATGTAAAAAATGTTATTTCGGTATGTGTACCGTGTATACATCCATATGCATTAAGTAAAAAGCGGTTATTTTAATATTACAAACATACACTCTAATTTTCTTTATCTGTATAGATTATTATATATTATATAGGAGATATATTATTGGACGATGAAAAGAGTGGTCCTGAGTTTCTTGCCTGATTCTTCTCAGAGGCTCTACCTACTTTCTGAACAGGCATTTTTTTTAATGCTCAATTATGTAAATATGCATTTATACTTACTTTTTTTCTTATATTATTATCTATGACTTTCTGACGTGTCCAAAATTTTTTTTTAAATTTTATGGAAATAAACATATTCGAGTTTGAGTTTGAAACATTTAATCAACGGATACAAAGTCCACACAAATACGAAACAACACAAAGGGTTGTCTCGTGTGGGAATAGAATTGACAACATTCGGCAGTGGCGTTCAGCCAAGGCAAACTTATTTACTTGATACTGCATGGCACGGGCTGTTTCCGCAACTCCACGTCTTGGCGTGTATTTTGCGTGAGGGTGGGAATGGTGTCTTCATTCGAGCCACCCCAGCTCTTCGAGGAAGGCCAGCAGACTCTTGATGTGGCCCACGGCCTCCCTCAGGGTGCTGTATCTGGTCAGGTACTGCTGCCTGTACTGTGCGACCTCAGGGCAGTCGAGGAGCAGGTGGGCTGCCGTCTCGTCTGCTGCCATACAGGCCCTGCACAGCGGGCTGTCGGTGATACCTATAGTAAATAGGTGTTTATTAAAGAATCCGTGTCCTGTGTAGGCGGCCGTGACTGTCCGTAGTTGTTGTTTGGACAGCCGGAGGATTTGTTTGGCTATCTTACCGTCTACTGCGGGAAGAGCCTCCTTGGCCTGCCTACATGTTTCAATACCAATCCAGGACTGGTTGTGTTTGGTCCTGGTCCTATTTCTTACCAGGTTGCGATAAAAACCAGAAGGGAGGGGAATAATGGGCTCGGGTCCCACCACCTCTAAAGTGGCCCCTCTTCTGGCGAGTACGTCGGCTGCGTCATTCCCTCTTGAGCCACTGTGGCCCTTGATCCATTGCAGTGTTAATTTGTTTAGTTTACCTACCTCTGTTAGTTTCTGGTGGCATTCAAGCGTGAGTGCCGAGGTGATAGTATGGCTTTTGAGGGCTGAGAGGACAGCCTTACTGTCTGAGAGAATCCTAATGGATCGTTCCCTTACCTCACGTGCCATGATTGCTGTGGCAGCTAGGATTATGCCAAAACATTCGGCCTGGTAGACCGTGTTGTAGGCTCCCAGCGGTGCTGCGATGTTGATGTTTAGGTCCTCGGAGAATACTCCTGAACCCGTACCTGTATCCGTTTTGGACCCATCTGTGAAGATCGTGAGCTCGTTGTGGTAAACTGCTCCTCCGTGTAGATCCTCGTACAGTTGGATTTTGTATTTCTTGTCGAAAACAAATTGTTTCGGTATGCGGTCGCTTATTGCTTGTGTGATAGGAACCTCTTTAAAGAGTGTATTTAAGTTGTTAGTGTGCGGTGTATTCGTGTCTTTCCAGAGCTTCAGGGCTCTCAGCCGGACTGCCGACATCGTTGCTTCCTGTTGTATGAACAGGTGCAATGGAGGCAGATCCAGCAACACTTCAAGTGCCGCTGTTGGCGTTGTTTTCATACAGCCCGTGGCCGCTAGGCATGCAAGTCTTTGACGCTTCTGAAGCTTGTTGGCGGCCGTTATTAGGTTGGTCCTAGGCCACCACACTACTGCGCCGTAGCTTACCATCGGACGTATTATTGTCTTATAGAGCCATAAGACAATTTTGGGGGATAGGCCCCAGCGTTTTTCTATCATCTTCTTGCACTGCCAGAAAATGATGCTGGCTTTATTGAGCTTATTTTCCATGTGGCTGTTCCATGTCAATTTGCTGTCGAGAGTGACACCTAGGTACTTGACCTCGGTAGACAGCTTAAGCTCTGTATCGAATAACCTGGGCAATCGGTATGTACCCAGCGCGCGTTTGTGTGTGAACATAACTAGTTCGGTCTTGGTCGGGTTTACAGATAATTCGTACTCATTACACCACCACTCTACTATGCGTAGGGCTTGTTGGGTTAGGTCGTACACTGTACTGGTTACCTTACCTGAGGTGAGTATGGTTAGATCATCTGCATAACCTATTGTATAGAAGTATCTCGCGTTGAGTTTGTCTATGAGTTTGTGGAGGATAAAGGTGTGGTGTTCCTCCAACTAGAGGGAGGAGCCTCTAACCAAGCTGGGTGGTCGTGCTTGGTGGCCTGCAGGCCAACGGACATACTTTTTGAACTTGTATATATGCCGCTTGGCTCGCGAAAGTTGATATCGCGGTTCAGGAATGTTTGAATTTTTCCCGCGTTATTAGGTGGCGAGTGTCGAGGTAGTTCTTTCTTCATTGGCTAGATGGCGTTGTGCGGGTGTTATGTAGCTGGCCGCTACATCACTCCCCCCCAAGACCGGGGGTCGTTCTTGAAGCTGATGGGGTCAGTTGTCGAGTGCCAGTGGAGTATGTAGTCGCTTGCCGTAGTGTGCTTCGCAAGTCCCACGGTGAGTCGGGGAGAGGTTGCGAAGGTGATGTGCAGTCGGTGATGAGCAGTAGGCGATGAGCAGTGAGCGTTGAGCAGTGAGTGTCCCACAGTGAGTCGGGGAGTTGCTGCGTAGTGGCTGCGTCGTGGCTGCGTAGTGGCTGCGTAGTGCTGCGAAGCGGTTGCGTGGTGGCACTGCTGCGTGGACGGGAGCGATGTGCGCTGCTTACGAGGACCGTGTGTGCAGTGAGGTGTGCCGTGGCGCTGGAGAGGCTGGCTTGGGAAGACCAGGCATGCAGGCCTGCATGGCCTACGGTAGGACCCTGGCCGAAGATGCTGGCTGGCGGCGACTTGATTGCTGACCATCAGGTGAAGTGCGGAGTGAGGCGAGGTGGAGATGATGATGCTGTTGCTGGATCTGACCGGTGAAGGCTTCTTCAGATCACGTCGGGAGCTTCTGGTAATCTGACCGGTGAAGGTTGCTTCAGATCACGTCGGGAGCTGCTGGTAATCTGACCGGTGAGGGTTGCTTCAGATCACGTCGGGAGCTGCTGGTAATCTGACCGGTGAGGGTTGCTTCAGATCACGTCGGGGTCACCAATGTGGAGGATAAAGGTGTGGTGTTCCTCCAACTAGAGGGAGGAGCCTCTAACCAAGCTGGGTGGTCGTGCTTGGTGGCCTGCAGGCCAACGGACATACTTTTTGAACTTGTATATATGCCGCTTGGCTCGCGAAAGTTGATATCGCGGTTCAGGAATGTTTGAATTTTTCCCGCGTTATTAGGTGGCGAGTGTCGAGGTAGTTCTTTCTTCATTGGCTAGATGGCGTTGTGCGGGTGTTATGTAGCTGGCCGCTACAAGTTCATTGATGACTAAGTTCCACAATAGCGGGGAGAGTACACCTCCCTGCGGGCACCCTTTAGTTATCAAGGCTGTCTGATTGTCGCCTTGCAGGCGCATTACCCTTTTGCTGAGCATGTTTTGGATCCACTGTATAAGCATCTGATCCACACCATGCCGGGCTAGGGCGTTGCTTATGCTGGAAAAGTTTGTCTTGTCGAAGGCTCCTTCTATGTCGATGAAGGTGCCCAGGCAGATGCTTTTTAGGGTTCCGTACCTAAAAGGTAAAAAACGGAACCCTATTACTAAGCCTCCGCTGTCTGTCTGTCTGTCTGTCTGTCTGTCTGTCTGTCTGTCTGTCTGTCTGTCACCAGGCTGTATCTCATAAACCATGATAGCTAGAAAGCTGAAATTTTCACAAATTATGTAATTCGGTTGCCGCTATAACAACAAATACTAAAAATAAAAAAAAATGAAAATATTAAGGGGGGGTCCCATACAAAAACGTGTTATTTTTCGTATTTTTTGGTCAAAATTACTAACTGTAACAGGTAGACGCTTTAAATTTTCACAGAATATGTAGTTGTATATTACCTTTCAAAATAAATAATTAAATTTAAAAAAAGTAAATAATAAAGGGGGGCTCCCATACAAAAAACGTGTTATTTTTCGTATTTTTTGCTCAAAATTACTAACTGTAACAGGTAGACGCTTAAAATTTTCACAGAATATGTAGTTGTATATTAGCTTTGAAAATAAATAATTAAATTTAAAAAAAGTAAATAATAAAGGGGGGCTCCCATACAACAAACGTAATTTTTAAGCAATTTGTTACTCGATCTTAATAAACAGGTAGAAACTTATAAAGTATTTAAGTATACATACAACGAACGTGATTTTCTTTTATAGATGATGGTACGGAACCCTTTGTGCGCGAGTCCGACTCGCACTTGCCCAATTTTTTTGTTGTATAGCAGCTTCTATCTGGGCCACGACCTGATGTAAGGCCGATTCCGTCGATTTCCCTGAGCTGTATGCATGTTGGTTGGCATGTAAGGGTAGGTGCTTAAGAGCCCCACTTCTTAGTTCCCTCTCGCAAAGCCTTTTCAAGGCTTTAAGCATGAAGGAGGTAAGGCTTATTGGTCTAAAGGACTTTGCATGGGTATAGTCTGTTTTGCCTGGTTTTGGTATAAAGATTAGTTTGACTTCCCTCCACCTCTTCGGTACATATCTGAGGGCCAGGCTAGACCTCATGATTGCCAGGAGTCTTTTAAGGACAGGTTGCCCTCCCCATTGTAATAACCCTGGGAAGATGCCATCCAGTCCGGCTGCTTTGAAGGGGTGGAAGCTATCGATGGCCCATCGGAGTTTTTCTTCTGTGACCACGTTGTTTGCGTGTCTCCATTCGTGTTCGGTCGCCACTGTTGGTGTATCGTGCCAGGTTACTACCGGGGTGAGGACGCAGCCTGGGAAGTGTGTTTCGAGTAAGACGCGTCTTGTCTCCTCCTCCGATGTAGTGTATGTGTTATCCGGTTTACGGAGAGTACCTGGTGCAACCGTCGGTTGCAGGGCCAGTAGTTTCCTTACCCGGTTTGCTTGTTGGCAGGATTCAATGCTCCCACAGAATTTTCTCCATCCCATGGTGCGTCTGAATCTGAGGCATTTTCTGTAGTCTGATTTGGCCGCTTTATAAGCGTCCCAATCTGCGTCCAAGCTTGTGTTCATTGCCCTATTTAGAGACTTTCTTACCTTCTTGCGCTTACGTTCAAGTTCAGCGCCCCACCAGGGTTGTTTCCCCGGGGTTGAAGGCGGAGTGGTTTCCGGGCAAGCTGCATAATAGCTGTCTAGCATCGACTGCGTCAGTATACATACCTGATCGTCGATCTGTTCAGTGTCACCCAGTACCGGCGGCGTGGCCGTAAGGGTAAGTTTCTCATTAAGTAGTAAGACATACTTTGCTTTGTCAGTGTTGTGTGGTTTCCTGCGGGGCTGTGTGGGCTGTATATCGACTTTCATGGAGAAGCTGATCCATCTGTGGTCTGAGCATGATGCCTCTTTCGAGACGTGCCATCCCTTGATGCGTTCAGCCGCTCCTTCTGTTGCGAGAGTTAAGTCGATAATTGTCTGACTACGTTTAGTGACGAAGGTGGGCTCCGTACCTGTGTTTAATAGGGTAAGATTAGTGGTGAATAAGTATTCAACCAATGACTTACCTCTGTTATTGTTGCAGTCCATGCCCCACATTTGGTGGTGGGCATTGGAGTCCGTTCCTATTACGACCTCCGTATTGGTTCTCTCGCACTGGTTAACCAGACGCGTGAGGTCGAACGGAGGCGGGTCTTCGGCCTCGGGCATGTAGACCGATGCGAAAACGACCGCTATACTCCTTGGCTGCTGTATTATTTCAATTTGTATTGCTGTGATGTCTCTGGAACAGAACACCGTTAAAGCTTGGGCTCTGATGTTTTTAGTTGTAAGTATGCAGGTTCTTGGATGTGTGTGGTCAGTAGAATAGTAAATCTTACCTCCCAGGCTGGAGAGGCCTCTAATGAGGCCACCCCTTATCCAAGGTTCCTGGATGAGCACGATGGCTGAATGTTGGACCTCCATCCATTTGCGCAGTTGCGCAGTGGCCGTTTGGCTATGATGGAGGTTGATTTGTAGGCAGCTGACGTCACTAGGCAGAGGGTTCATCTGTGGGTGATGTCCCCTCCTCCCCGACCTTCAGCTGCGTTAGGCCAGCCAGGATGTCGCCAGCCTCCACCCCGTCGTCCCGCCGCACCGGACTCAGGAGCAAGCTCTCATCTTCCGAGTTACCCTCGGCTGACGGGCCAGCCCCCGAGCCAGACGCGGCCGGCTCTGACAGGCCGGATTTCGCGGAGCACCCTGACTGGGTGTTTGAGGCTTTTTGTGTGGAGTTATCGCATCCCGGAGGATGGTCGACATACTTTCCTGTAGAGTCCCGGAACCGGACGTAGACTGCACCCAGCCCCAACGCGAGGCGGCGCTCGTTCTGCACCAGGACAGGGACTTGTTCCTCCGGGACGCCCACGACCAGGAACCACCCACCTGACTGTTTCTCCGAGTGCAGCAGAGACCATTAGTCGACCGCCAACCAGGGGTTCTGGAACTCCAGAGCCCGACCCACGTCGCGCACGTCGTCCCAGACCCCCTGTTCGTTGGGAACGACAACGCCGCACCGCACTCTCTTCGGGGCCTCTTCCTGGCCCCTGACCTCCAGTTCGAAGCCCGGTGGTGGGACCAGGAGAGAGACCGCCTCCGTCAGCCAGGTGCGCGTTGCCTCGTCGGCGCACCAGAGTTTGAGGACCCCGTCCGCGTACATGGGTTTCCCGGTGAACGCAGGGGCGGGGCGTTTTGGGGTTTTAGTCGACCAGGCGTCACTCAGGATCTTCCTTTGAATCTCCGTGAGTATCCGGTCCACGAACTCCTTCGGCAAGTTCCCTGTGCGCTTGCATGTTACTGCAACGCCCAGAGATGCCTTGGAGACCTGTGCATAGGACTTACCCTGTATAGTGGAGGAGTCGAGGCGGGGCTTCTTGTGCTCCCCTCGAGGCGAGCTGGTCTCGTTGAGAGCGCGTTTGGCCTCACCTCTTTCCTTGTTTTCGGCAGTTTTACCTGCCGTGTTTCCTGGTAGTGCTGGGGCTAGATGCCGTCCAGGGTGACCAGCCTGCCGTTTGGCGGCAGGCGGCTTCCCCATACTGCCTCCGGCCTTTGTGCACCCCTTACTGCTGAGCGCAGGCTGCGCGCTGGTCACATTACTGGGACCTGCGACAGTGACCTGCACCGCTGTTTTTGTAGAGGCAGCACCGGCTGCGGCAGCGGTTTGTGCCGCCTTCTGCCTTATTGCCAGGCGCTGTCTCTTGTTTTTGTTTGCCCTCTTCTTCTTCGCAGAGCTGGTAGCAGCGGGGCCACTCGGTTGTGTGGTGGGCGGGTGTTGGGCAGGATTGGTGGTCTTGCCCTTACCCTTGCCCTTGTGGTGACTTACCACTTGCCAGCCTGCGAAGGAGGAGTCGTCTTCCCGCTTGGTTTCAAACGGGCTGACGATTGTAAGGACGGGACCAGTACTAGCGTTAGCCAGCGCTGAAGTCTCGTCCTTGGGGGATGGTTTAACACCTGCAGCCGAGGCCACGGCGTCAACCATCTGTTTAGTTGATGCGGCGGGAACAGCTTTCGCTGCCACCGTCGCAGTTGGGGTAATTAAAGGGATTTCGGTATCCATACAAGTTTAATAAGACTTCATCCCTCTGGCTTCCCACCCTCCATGGAGCCCGCAACTGGGAACGTCATCCGGACGTTAGGATTACCAGAGGGATATAGGAACGCGAGGCTGGTTTACAGCACGACTTCGGGCGCCCGCTTGGGTCAACGGCCTGAGCCGAGTTACCAACTCTAGCCGTCATCCCTCGCTTGCGCCCTCCGTATAGCCTTCACCAACCACATCAACAGCCGAAATAAATTCCAACTGCTGATGTGGACCCTACGTCCCTAGCCTGTGGCCCTCTGACGGGACACGATGGACATTTCCCCCGCTGCGGCTCACAGCGGGGGCTACCGTTTAGCGTGAAATCAGGACCAAAGAGGGCGTGTTGCCTCACAGTCACATTACCGCCAGCGCCGCTCGGCTCAACCCCCCAGGACTCCGTCATCCCCGCGTACGGCGCTCGACTGCGCAGGTCCTAGCGCAGGTGGTCAGCTTCTCTTACCCGTGACTTTTTACTACGAGCCCACACCCACCCGACCACGAAGGGGCGTGGTGAAGAGATGTGTTCCTGTATGTGGATGTGTGCGCGCATGTGTGTACGTGTGTGTATGTGTTTGTGTAATGTGCCTGTTGTTTGTGTTTCGGCTGGAGGTTTTGGTTGCATCCATTTCTGAAGGAACTGGACCAAGAACGGGCGGCAACCTCGAGAAGGATAGTCCACCAGCCTTGCCTAAGGGATCATCGCGGCCTGCGCTACCCCTGAGACCATTCGCCACTCCCTACACCGGACTCAGGTGAAGGGAGTAGAAGTCAGTGCAGATCAGAGGTGTTAAATATGAGTTGACCTGCACGGGCTTCCGCCCTCAGGCAACCTTAAACTACTACGCCATTATTACGCCTGTAGTCATCATCATCTTCATGTCAGTCTCTATAGACGTCCACTGCTGGACATAGGCCTCCCCCAAGTTTCTCCACACAGACCAATCTTGAGCCGCCCGCATCCAACCGCTTCCGGCGATTTTAACCCGATCGTCGGGCCACCACGTGGTCGCCACTCTAGAATCCGCCTACCCCAACGGCCATCGTTTCTTCGAGCTATGTGCCCTACCCATTGCCAATTCAGCCTGGCTATTCGGAGAGCTATGTCGGTGACTTTGGTTCTCCTGCGGATGTCCTCATTTCTGATTCGATCTCGCAGGGAAACTCCGAGCATAGCTCTCTCCAGCGCCCTCTGAGTGACCCCGAGCTTTCGGATAAGGCCCATAGTTAGCGACCACGTCTCAGCGCCGCAGATCATCACTGGTAACACACACTGGTCAAAGACTTTCGTCTTGAGACACTGCGGGATATTGGACGTGAAGATATGCCGTAACCTGTAGTCAACATTAATTTAAAGAGTGGTCAAAGACTTTCGTCTTGAGACACTGCGGGATATTGGACGTGAAGATATGCCGTAACCTGTAGTCAACATTAATTTAAATGTTATTAGGGCCTGTTTCACCACTGTCCATTAACTTCCGATTAAATTACTTGAAGTACCTACAAATTTCGTTCTAATTTTAAATTCAACCCGGAGGCGTATTTACAAAGCCTATACCATTAGAGTGAAAGTGCAAACTGAACTGGCTTAGCTTTTGTTTGACAAAAACTTGACGAAACCCTAGTCTATTCTAGTACAGAAATTAACTGAAATCGCGTAGACTTTGTAAGATAAATTCATTCTAACATTGCAGCAACAAATGCTATTCAATTTGGGACTAGGTTTAGGGACCACAATGTGCCTAGTTGGTTAGGTGCGACTGTATGTAATTCAAGTAACTAAATAGGTTATGTTAGGTTCTCTTTTGACCCTTAACCCAAAAATAGGAGCCCTGCGAAGCAGGTATATATCACAAATATAATATGTATGTAAGTAGACATTATGTCCAATTATCTAAATAGTTTTTAATAAACTAAGTTGACGGAGCCCTGCTTCGCAGGGCTCCTATTTTTGGGTTAAGGGTCAAAAGAGAACCTAACATAACCTATTTAGTTAAGTGAATTACGTACAGTCGCACCTAACAAACCAAAACCATGTTTGAAAATATCTCGACAAAGGCTTATCTATTTGAGTGAATATGAATCATACTGTACTAGGTTTTGTACGTGTATTTTCTTTGAAAATATCAAGGCAAAAAGCTAATCCATTTGAGTCAATTTTTTTACTGAGATAGATTAAGTATTGTCGAGTAATATGCAAAAACAAAAGCTATTCTATTAGAGTCTGACTCGTGACTCAAATAGTATAGGCTTTGTAAATACGCAACCCGGAGGGGTGGGCTTACTTAGAGGTGGTGAAACAGGCTCTAAATCTTGTTTTATTTTGTGAGGAATATCGATTTGTATGATGTTTTTGTGAATCTAATACTAATATACTACTCCGTCAAGAAAGTACCGGGAAAAGATCAATAATACACAAACTATTTGTTTATTTGTATTCATCCAAATTCATTTTATCACGTTCAAAGTATGCTCCTTCAGAAACGATACACTTATGCCAACGAACAATCCAATCATCAAAACATTTTGAAACGCTGTTTCCGGAATTGAGATCAGTTCTCGCCGCGAATTCTCTTTTATGTCTTCTACCGATTGAAAACGGGTGCCACGAAGTGGTAATTTGAGTTAAGGCAAAAGAAAGAAGTCGGCTGGAGCCATATCTGATGAATATGGTAGTTGCTCGATGGTTATTTGTTGAGTGTGGTAAAATTCGTTTACAATGATGGCCTTGAGTGAAGATGCATAATATATATATATATATATATATATATATATATATATATATATATATATATATATATATATATATATCTTGAAAGTACTTTGTTCAGAATCAGCTACTGAATCCATTTCTGACATTTTTAATATCATTTTTTTTTAATCCTAAAATAATTAAAATTACGTTAATTATAGTCACTCATTGCTTTGAAAAGGCGAAATATATGAAAATAAACCTTAAGTCAACGTAGAACGGCTTCTTTTTAAATGCATTTGTTTAGTGGTTCCACGTACAGGAACGCACACATTAATACAACATAACAGCCGGTACAAGACAATAACACACAATTGACCACCAAAATATCTATCATCTTTCTTTCGCTTACGTATTAACAGCGGGAAAGAGCGAGACGTAATGTGTCTCACTTGTCACCGTCGCGTCGCGTCGGTCGCCCGCGCTGGTAGGTACCAAAGAGAATACAAATACTTTGGTAGGTACAGCGCCGGCCGGGCGGCCATTGTTGCGCTTAGATAAATAAAATTAGTCATCTACCTGGATTCTCAGTGAGTGTAGTGAAAAAAAAAATGTTTAACAAGTTTACTTGTTTATTTACAAAATGTGTATTATCAACATGATGGTGCCCCCGCGCGTTTTACGTAGAACGTTCGAGATCATCGTGAAGTCGAATACAAGGAGCGCTGAATTGATCGCGGCGGTCCTGTCCAGTAGCCTCCTAGGTCGCCTGACTTGACGCCTCTGGACTTTTGCTTTATGGGGACATACCTATTAAACCACTAGTTTATTGTGTCGAGACAACAAGTGCCGGGGAGTTAAAATAAGATATCAGCTGCTTCTGAAACAGTGAAAAGAAACATTGTGTGTGTGAACCAAAGGAATATTTAAGCCGGGTGGTGGACACCTGATGTCAGCATTTTAAAAAGAGGACGCCGAACAAGTGACAATAAGCCAGTGAGTCATTTGGTTATTCTTTTATTGTAAAAAAATTATGATTCACAACTTTAAACACGCCGTTCTTCTTTAATTCTCTCATTGATACCCTTTTACTTTAATTTCTAATGTATCAATAATGCTAACTAGGTATGATTATTATGATTAAATTAAGATAGTCACAATAGCCACTAACGATGTTAAAAAATGATAGACCGTATCGTATTTCGCTGTCGTTTGTTTACCACAGCAAACGTTTCGTGTGATTGTGTGCGTGCGCAGGTTTGTAGTGACCACGCATTTTACTTATAATGAAGTTAATACTTTCGATCAAAAACAATGTTTAGGCTAATAAAAAAAATATTTCAATGCATGCATTATGATAATAACAAGTTTTTCTAATTAGGGTGTCTGAGGATGTGCGTTATTTCCGTTACACGTTGTATATATTTATATATATATATATATATATATATATATATATATATATTTACCGTTTGTCCGGCAAGAAATTCGAGTGCACAACACCGCAATAGTCAAAGAAAAAACTCAACATGACTTTGACTTTTGAACGAGTTTGGCGTGGTTTTTTCGGTTTCGGTTCAGTTGGAAGGCGCCACTCCGAAGCGTGTTGACAAGTTTGCATCATACAATTTTATTAAAACAGGTCTTATTCGCGATATTTTATTAATTTAAGGTATAAATACCTATGTTTTACCGACGTTTCGGCCGTCTTACACCAGCCTTGGTCACGGCAGGACTGATGTCATCTCAGCGACGTCCTTGTGAAGCGCGGGTTTCGGCAGCTACCCTCACTTGTTTTTTATTTTAATTTTTATCCGAACTGTCGGTACGTTGACACACAACACAACACTTATGACGTCTACACACTGATTGAGCTGTGTTACTACTGCGGCGGGGTTTACATTTGTTGATTACCGGATTCCAAGTTGCAGACAGCCTGTATCCATCCTCCCGGTTAAAATTTTTATGCTTTTTGATACAACCGCTTCACGTACTATCCTGGAGTAATAGTGACGATCGGTAGATAAGACCTTTGGTTGATGTAATTCGATCCAGTGGTTTGGTCCAGACTCCAACAAATGCTCAGCTATGGCAGACTTGTTAATTTGCCGGTTTTTTACAGCTGCGATATGTTCCTTGACCCTTTCAGCGATGGTTCGTTTGGTGTGTCCGATATAGGAACTGCCACAACTGCAGTCGACCTTGTAGACGCCAGGTGTTTGTAGAGGAATGACATCCTTCGGGGTGCGCAGATTGTGTGCTACTTTGGAGAGCGGACTGTATACAGTCTTAATGGAGTATTTCTGTAGTACTGTTCCAACATTGTCCGTCACTCCCTTTATGTAAGGCATGTAAGCCGGTACTCTGCTTACTTCCGGTTTACGGTCCTTCCTCTTCAGACGTGGTATCTTCTTGTTGAATCCGTTGCACCTAAGTACCTCCTGAACATGTGACAGCTCACTGTTCAAATGTTTAGGGTTACAGAGGTCATACGCTCTGTTTACTAAAGAAGTCACTACGGATTCCAAGTGTCGCGGGTGATGATGCGAGTATGCGTTGAGATATCTATCTGTGTGTGTCGGTTTTCTATAAACAGTGTGTCCCAAGGTACCGTTTTCCCTCACTGTCACTTTTACGTCGAGAAAGGGTAACGACCCGTCTGCCTCCATTTCAAATGTAAATCTAATATTAAGGTGTATGGAGTTTAAGCTATTTGCGAACTGTTCTACGTCTTGCTTGTCGCCTTTAATGATACAGAATACATCGTCGACATACCTCTTCCATAGCTTTACATTTGATGCCTGCATGTCTATGGATTCCTCGAAGTACTCCATCCAGATGTTGGCCATTACCGGTGCTACTGGGTTACCCATAGCCACTCCGTCGATCTGGAGGTAATATTGTCCACGGTATAGGAAGTAGTTTGCTTCCAAACAATTTTTAAGTAGAACAGTATATTTGTCAGACAGACTGTTTGCCCTTAGTTTTCTCTCAACGACCTCAAGGCAATCCTGTACTGGAACATTGGTGAAGAGTGACTCCACGTCAAAACTCACCATCACTTCGTCTGGTTCCTTTTTCACGCTCTTGATAATGTCAATAAAGTGCCGAGAGTCCTTCACGAAATATGCCGTCTTACCTACCAACGGTTGCAGTACCTTGCTGATATGTTTCGCCAAACCATATGTGGGTGAGTTTATTTGACTCACTATCGGTCGCAATGGTACGTTAATCTTGTGGAATTTAGGCAAACCGTATATCTTGGGCGGCTGCACGATTTCAGGTTTGTGTAGACGTTCAAATTCATCTTCCGTGAAAACGTTGCATGTCAACCTCGTAAACCTACGTCTCTTTACCAGTGTTTCGGTTCAGTTGGAAGGCGCCACTTTGATGCTTGTTGACAAGTTTGCATGTCAAACTCGTAATCCCACGTATCATCACCAGTGACAATGCGTTTCATGAATGCTAGGTCGGAATTGAGTCCTTCTAGCATGTCCTCGGCGACTCTCATGCGATTGAGTTTTTGGAGAAAATGCAAGTCTTTTGGGACTAGCCGAGCGGCAACGTGTTTCATACCCAAATGATTAGTTAAAATGGTACCGCAATGGCAAACGTTTGCCGGGTAAGTAGATAAAGATGAAAGACACGATTTCTCAAGCGCAGTAATTAAGACGTTCAGAAAACCGCTAATTGAGAAATTAATCTACTTTACAAAACAATAAAACCTTATTAAGGGTCTTCATGTTGTAATTAACATTTATATTACTTGTTATGGGTGCATATATTACCTTGTAAGAGAAGATACCACAAATGGTCGTTGTGTTGGCAATTGGCCTTTTTGTATAGGATATAAAATTAAAATGTTAAGTAACCTACGACCCAGATCTTCTTAAATTGTAGCTAAGAGACCCGGTCGCTAAAGCTTCCAATCTATACATCTATAGGTACCTACATATAAATAAAATTGGAGTGTATGTTTGTAATATTAAATAACCGCTTTTTACTCAATGCATATGGACGAAATGACATTTTTACAATTTTTGTCTGTCTGTCTGACTGTCTGTCTGTTTGTTGTCGCTAATCTGTGGAACGGCTGGACCGATTTTGACGGGACGTTCACTGGTGGATAGCTGATGTACCAAGGAGTAACTTAGGCTATAATATTAAACGGGTACGCGAAGTAGTTCCCTCAGGACGCGGGTGAAACAGCGAGAACGAACAAACAGACAGACTAAAATTAAAAAAAATGTCATTTCTATATAATTATGTACCGTGAATACATGCATATGCATTTAGTAAAAAGCGGTTAATTTAATATTACAAACAGACATCATTCCAATTTTATGGGTATGGCAGAAGAAGCATGAAAGTAGAATCAATGCTGTGGAGATGAGAGCTTTAAGGAGTATGTGCGGAGTAAGGCTGATTGATAAAGTGAAAAACAGTGTGATACGAGAGAAGTGTGGTCTAAAAGAAGATGTAGTGACAAAGGTTGAAAAAGGAATGTTGCGTTGGTTTGGACATATGGAACGGATGGATGAAAGAAGGAATACGAAAGGAGTGTATCGTGCGAGAATGAATGGAAATGTCGGTAGGGGACGCCCTAGGCGGACGTACGCCGACCAAATAGGTGACGTACTGAAAAAGGGCCAAATTAAAAGTATCTACCCATAACCGACGCGCATGCATGATGAGGTTAAGGACGCGTTTACGCTTGTATCAAAAAACCACATATTTCCGGTACATTTTACGACAATTTTAGATAATAACTAATAAAACTAATGATTACGATAAATTGATTACCTTTTTATCTATAAATCAATTTGAAAATAAATAAAAAATATTTAATTAATATTAATGTAAAATCGATTCGAAACGGCCTCTTAAATCAAAAATAGGCATATACTGCTATTTTTGGGTACAATTTTCTCTCTATTTTTACATTTATTTAGATTTTCAAAGATAGAATAGGGTAGTAAATATAGTCAACTCAAAAACAATTAGATTTTTTTTTTCAAAATATTGTAAATTGACTCAAAAAAAGCAAAAAATCATCTTACATTTTTCTTCTATTTTGCTCGCATACGTGTGTCTTAATGTGTGGCAATAAGGTTCGTTTTATTTAGCCACTTTCTTGATTTATATATCCAAATTCTGCAATGAGATCTCAGTCTGCGCTTGAGCGCCGTCGGGAGTGGACTCTATGTCGCTTGTAGCTGCAGTCCGAAGACGACAAAAACAATATACGAATACAAAATATTCGCTAAAATCGATTTGATACTTCTCGTATTCTGTGCGAATTACGTACAAGTAAATTTCTTTTGTATAAATGGACATTATTGCTTTATTTCCTCCGTTATGTTGAGTCAGGATATATTTCGGTATTTAGATATTATTTTGTTTCTTGCGTTGAAATCTGGTAAGATTATCTGGACTGATGGTATACCATCCCGTTCAAGTGTTGCGACTGGAACCCATAAAAGAGTAGACCTAATTATGCCAGGTTGGGGCTCATTTTATTTGTTTTGGTGAGACCCTACCACTGGTACTAGTGAAGTAACCTTCCAAGGTTATTCGATGAGTCTTGCTGGTACTCATGTGTGAGTAGAGCTAGGCATGCCGAGTTTGGGCTTATTTTGTTTGTACATAAGAGACCCTACCACTGCATTTTATGAAGTAACCTTCCAGGGTTATTCAATGACTCTTACTGGTACTCATATGTCAGTACAGCTAGGCATGCCGAGTTTGGGTTCATTTTGTTTGTACATAAGTGACCCTACCACTGGAACTTATGAAGTAACCTTCCAGGGTTACTCGATGACTCTTGCTGGTACTCATATGTGAGTAGAGCTAGGCATGCCGAGTTTTGGCTCATTTTGTTTGAACATAAGAGACCCTACCACTGGAACTTATAAAGTAACCTTCCAGGGTTATTCAATGACTCTTGCTGGTACTCATGTGTGAGTAAAGCTACGCATGCCGAGTTTGGGCTCATTTTGTTTGTACATAAGAGACCCTACCACTGCATTTTATGAAGTAACCTTCCAGGGTTATTCAATGACTCTTACTGGTACTCATATGTCAGTACAGCTAGGCATGCCGAGTTTGGGTTCATATTGTTTGAACATAAGTGAACCTACCACTGGAACTTATGAAGTAACCTTCCAGGGTTATTCGATGACTCTTGCTGGCACTCATATGTGAGTAGAGCTAGGCATGCCGAGTTTGGGCTCATTTTGTTTGTACATAAGAGACCCTACCACTGGAACTTATGAAGTAACCTTCCAGGGTTATTCAATGACTCTTGCTGGTACTCATGTGTGAGTAGAGCTAGGCATGCCGAGTTTGGGCTCATTTTGTTTGTACATAAGAGACCCTACCACTGGAACTTATGAGGTAACCTTCCAGGGTTATTCAATGACTCTTACTGGTACTCATATGTCAGTACAGCTAGGCATGCCGAGTTTGGGTTCATTTTGTTTGTACATAAGTGACGCTACCACTGGAACTTATGAAGTAACCTTCCAGGGTTACTCGATGACTCTTGCTGGTACTCATATGTGAGTAGAGCTAGGCATGCCGAGTTTTGGCTCATTTTGTTTGAACATAAGAGACCCTACCACTGGAACTTATAAAGTAACCTTCCAGGGTTATTCAATGACTCTTGCTGGTACTCATGTGTGAGTAAAGCTACGCATGCCGAGTTTGGGCTCATTTTGTTTGTACATAAGAGACCCTACCACTGCATTTTATGAAGTAACCTTCCAGGGTTATTCAATGACTCTTACTGGTACTCATATGTCAGTACAGCTAGGCATGCCGAGTTTGGGTTCATATTGTTTGAACATAAGTGAACCTACCACTGGAACTTATGAAGTAACCTTCCAGGGTTATTCGATGACTCTTGCTGGCACTCATATGTGAGTAGAGCTAGGCATGCCGAGTTTGGGCTCATTTTGTTTGTACATAAGAGACCCTACCACTGGAACTTATGAAGTAACCTTCCAGGGTTATTCAATGACTCTTGCTGGTACTCATGTGTGAGTAGAGCTAGGCATGCCGAGTTTGGGCTCATTTTGTTTGTACATAAGAGACCCTACCACTGGAACTTATGAGGTAACCTTCCAGGGTTATTCAATGACTCTTGCTGGTACTCATGTGTGAGTAGAGCTAGGCATGCCGAGTTAGGGCTCATTTTGTTTGTACATAAGAGACCCTACCACTGGAACTTATGAAGTAACCTTCCATGGTTATTCAATGACTCTTGCTGGTACTCATGTGTGAGTAGAGCTAGGCATACCGAGTTTGGGCTCATTTTGTTTGTACATAAGAGACCCTACCACTGCATTTTATGAAGTAACCTTCCAGGGTTATTCAATGACTCTTACTGGTATGTACTCATATGTCAGTAGAGCTAGGCATGCCGAATTTGGGTTCATTTTGTTTGTACATAAGTGACCCTACCACTGGAACTTATGAAGTAACCTTCCAGGGTTATTCGATGACTCTTGCTGGTACTCATATGTGAGTAGAACTAGGCATGCCGAGTTTGGGCTCATTTTGTTTGTACATGAGAGACCCTACCACTGAAACTTATGAAGTAACCTTCCAGGGTTATTCGATGACTATTGCTGGTTCTTATATGTGAGTAGAGCTAGGCATGCCGAGTTTGGGCTCATTTTATTTGTACATAAGAGACCCAACCACTGCAACTTATGAAGTAACCTTTCAGGGTTATTCAATGACTCTTGCTGGTTCTCATATGTGAGTAGAGCTAGGCATGCCGAGTTTGGGCTCATTTTGTTTGTACATAAGAGACCCTACCACTGGAACTTATGAAGTAACCTTTCAGGTTTTTCAGGTTTATTCGAAGACTCTTAGTGGTACTCATATGTGAGTAGAGCTAGATATGTTCCAGTGGTAGGGTCTCTGATGTTCATACAAAATGAGCCCAAACTCGGTATGCCTAGCTCTACTCACATATGAGTACCAGCAAGAGTGATCGAATAACCCTGGAAGGTTACTTCATAAGTTCCAGTGGTAGGGTCTCTTATGTACAAACAAAATGAGCCCAAACTCGGCATGCCTAGCTCTACTCACATATGAGTACCGACAAGAGTCATCGAATAACCCTGGAAGGTTACTTCATAAGTTCCAGTGGTAGGGTCACTTATGTAAAAACAAAATGAGCCCAAACTCGGCATGCCTAGCTTTACTTCCATATGAGTACCGACAAGAGTCATCGAATAACCCTGGAAGGTTACTTCATAAGTTCCAGTGGTAGGGTCACTTATGTACAAACAAAATGAGCCCAAACTCGGCATGCCTAGCTCTACTCACATATGAGAACCAGCAAGAGTCATTGAATAACCCTGAAAGGTTACTTCATAAGTTGCAGTGGTTGGGTCTCTTATGTACAAATAAAATGAGCCCAAACTCGGCATGCCTAGCTCTACTCACATATAAGAACCAGCAATAGTCATCGAATAACCCTGGAAGGTTACTTCATAAGTTTCAGTGGTAGGGTCTCTCATGTACAAACAAAATGAGCCCAAACTCGGCATGCCTAGTTCTACTCACATATGAGTACCAGCAAGTGTCATCGAATAACCCTGGAAGTTTACTTCATAAGTTTCAGTGGTAGGGTCTCTTATGTATAAACAAAATGAGCCCAAACTCGGCATGCCTAGCTCTACTCACATATGAGTACCAGTAAGAGTCATCGAATAGCCCTGGAAGGTTACTTCACAAGTTCCAGTGGTAGGGTCACTTATGTACAAACAAAATTAGCCCAAACTCGGCATGCCTAGCTCTACTCACATATGAGAACCAGCAAGAGTCATTGAATAACCCTGGAAGGTTACTTCATAAGTTGCAGTGGTTGGGTCTCTTATGTACAAACAAAATGAGCCCAAACTCGGCATGCCTAGCTCTACTCACATATTAGAACGAGCAATAGTCATCGAATAACCCTGGAAGGTTACTTCATAAGTTCCAGTGGTAGGTTCTTTTATGTACAAACAAAATGAGCCCAAACTCGGCATGCCTAGCTCTACTCACATAAGAGTACCAGTAAGACTCATCAAATAACCTTGGAAGGTTACTTCACTAGTACCAGGGGTAGGGTCTCACTAAAACAAATAAAATGAGCCCCAACCTGGCATAACTAGGTCTACTCTTTTATGAGTTCCAGTCGCAACACTTGAATGGGATGGTATACCATCAGTCCACATAATCTTACCAGATTTCAACGCAAGAAACAAAATAATATCTAAATACCGAAATATATCCTGAAATTCCTGAATCAACATAATGGAAAAATAAAGTAATAATGTCCATTTAGGTATATAAAAATAAGAAACTTATTTGTACGTAATTCACACAGCCAGGCCTATAACACATAGATACATAATCACAAAAAATTCTAAGTCTCAAAGTTATTTAGTTGAACTACATTTCCGCAAGTTACCGTACGTAGTACGTACTGTTGCCGCCGTGTCGCTGTAGTGACGCGATTTTGTACCTACTAATTTTGTAAACGCGTCCTTAATGAATGTCGAGGAAGCGAAAGAGGTATGTTTGAACCGAAGCATGTGGCGTTCTATAGTCTCTGCCTACCCCAATGGGAGACAGGCGTGACGATATAGATAGATAGATAGATAGACTCCAATTTTATTTATATGTATAGACTAGATTGCATCTTCGTCTTGTCCACGTGGCAAAGTTCTATATAAAGTGCTAATAGATAGCTAAATTTGTAAAGTGTCATCAAAATAACCACACACGACCACACACCTCTGTCTACCCCATCGGGAAAGGCAGACGTGAAGTTATGTGTCATCAAAATCTGCGCAATAGTGTTCTCGTGAAAGAGTAAGGCCTATTGTTCACGCAAACCGCACGTCATGCGCAAAAAATCAAAACTGTGTCCACGGTGCGGCATGCTGCCGCGCGCATCGCATGACGACCGCATGACGAGACGTGGACACAGTTTTGATTTTTTATACGCAAGATGCAAGCATTCGTCTTGCAATCGTCAATTGACGGAAGCTTGCGCATGACGTGCGGTTTGCGTGGACAATAGGCATTAATAAATCACAAACTTTCGCTTTTGTAATAGTAGTACGATAATTACGCGATTGAAAATCTTAACGTAAATATTATACCTACCCGTAACATATTATGGTCTCAAGACACATACCTACTCTTTAAAAAAATTGCACTCAACACCATAAGCCTCAAGGCCACATAAACAAAAATATTACATTATATATGCGTAACGATATATCTATAATTGGTATTTTTTCTACACCATGCATTTCAAGATGACGATAGAAATTAATTCCTTTTATAAACACCATTGTAAATATGTATGTTTCAAAATCTTATACTTATATATAAGGCTGAAGAGTTTGTTTGTTTGTTTGGTTGAACACGCTTATCTCAGGAACTACTGGGACGACTTGTTAATTTGTTGACGACAGTGTTAGATAGCCCATTTATAGGAAGTCTATAGGCTTTATAACATCACGCCATGAGCCACGGGAGCGGTGCAGTAGCCTTAAATAACGCGGGTGTAACCGCGGGTTCATCTAGTGTATTATATTTATCGCACTTAATACATTGCATTATAGCTTTTGCTCATCGCTCGACCCGCGTTGTACGTCGATATAAAGTAGGTATCTGTACTAAGGAAAAAAAAATATGTGTGCTAAAATGCATTTAAACTTTCTGTCCGTAATTTAGACGCTTAGAGAATCATACTTCGCCGACCGTAAATAAATTATTGTAACCAGGCAAAATAATGTTGATGAGGGAATGATTTTTGAAAAATTAATTAATTAGTCTGTTGACCCCAGGTCTTCGACTACATCCATGGCAAATTTTATCATAATTGATTCTACATTTACTCCCATTTATAATATGAGTAGACATAATATGAAGTACGAATTTACTCAATGCGTCATATCCACTACCTTTATACTATCACTACTAACCTTACCTGAATGAAATATGTATTTCTTTAAATCAAGTGAATGTGTTTTATCGACAGATAGCTGGCGGCATTGAAACGATAAGCACGCCTCAACGACTGGCCGTAAGCAAAACGAGAATATGAAGACGGATAAACATTAAATAAAAATAGAAGAAAATAAATTAATTAAAGTAAGAAAGAGAAATAAATTATATTTGAAATTAAAGAAGAATAAAAAATAATAAAAAGCTGTGTTGATGAAAACATAACGTGTCGCAATAGAAAGAAATAACTGCTTTAATATTCATGAAAGTAACAACAAAATTAGGTACTGAAAAATACAAAGACAGAAAAAGTGTTTAAAAAAAAAAGTGTTAAAAGTGAAATAAAATACTCAAAAAACTAATTTAATTCAAAAAATATTTTTGAAAGAAATGAGTAATTATTAAATAGACATAATATTTTCGAAAATGGTGATTAAAATAGCAAATCAGTTGAACAACGGTGTGCAGAAAGAGGACCCTTTCGCCAAGTTGCTTGGTGACTTCGGAAGATGGCAGTTTCTGGTGTTCGGGACAATATCTCTTGTGAAGCTAAGTTCAGGATGGGTACAAATGGCTATTTTGTTTCTAACGCCAAACTTGATATTCCGCTGTGTGAATCTACCGAATTCTACTGAAGAGTTGAAGAATAATACTTGTTACGAAGGTTGTTTGAAGTATGAGTATGATACTAGTCCGTTTGATAATACGATTGTGTCTGAATGGGACCTGGTTTGTGAGAGAAGATGGCTGGCCAGCTTCACGCAGATGATGCTGCAGTTGGGTGTGCTGGTTGGGAGTGTTATCTTCGGATTCATGTCTGATAGGTAAGTGTTTTTTTATTTATCATTTCTTAGAATATCAGCAGTTGCCGTCTATGTTCTTTTTGGGTTTATCGTATCATATTGATTTACTGATGTGCCCAGTAACGGCAATACGCTCGCATCCTCTTACGTGGGACCTAAAAATTTCATGACAAAATGTGGGTGTAATATTTACACCACTGCCTGCCCTGTTCTACCTGTATAAACGCTATAAACAAAATAGTAGATTGTATGACAAGGCAGCAAAATAGTATTTTTACGGCGAGGGCGCTACTTTGAATCACGAGCGAAGCGCAGGATTCTAGAATAGAATCCCGAGCGTAGTGAGGGATTCTAACGGTGTCAGTATGGATTGAGAAGCCACACTTAAAGTATAATATCTTCCTGCATATCAAAGGTACAATCCTCAGATTTTTTGTAGATGCTGTTCACAGCTAGTACAAAATGATACAAAATGTTCATAAAAATTCATTCAATACTTTTCGAGTTCTAGGGTGGCTCCTCAGTTCAGACGTATGTATGTACTGAGGAGCCACCTTTACATTGATATAACTTTTTAAATACTCTAGTAAAAATTTCAACATTTGGCCTACAATATTATTTCTCTTCGTACTAAATAACGGACCAAGTTTCGTTGTAAAATCTGAAGTGGCTCCTCAATCCATACGGACACATTCTAACGTAGAATCCTGAGCCCAGCAAGGGATTCAAAGTACATTGCCCGAGGGAAAAATAATTTGCTCTTGAGTCATATACTCTACTTTTCATCCCCTTTCTAAGAGAAAATAAATAATTTTCTGTTCGTGGGTAATAAGTTTTGTACGACGTTGTTAGCTTCTGTAGTTATTTTTTCAGGAGATAAAGCATTCGCTTTCATAACTCGACGCAGAGCTTATTATTTTTGCAAAATTCAATAAAGTACACTACTGGAAAAAATTAAGGGATCAAAAAAAAATCCAAATGTTAGGGCAATTTTCAACAGGCCGTAACTTCGAGATAAATTATACTCGTACAGGAAATAAAAAAAAGGAAATTGTAGCTCCAAGTGTCTTGTTTTTGGATAAGAACAAATAATGGTTTCTTGAATTTCCTTAGCTTGTTTAAAAATGTTTTTTCAAATTCATGTGACAAAAAGAAAAAAATCTTTTTTCGGAAAAGCAATGGCTCGACGTTAAGGAGAATTCATTCAAGTTCTTTAAACCCACCTTTAACTTTCTGTGCGATCATTGGTTGCTGAGATATCGATAATCACAGACAAAAGGATTCTTTCCCATTTGAAGACCGATATCTCGGCGAGAAGTGGACGTATCATAGTGTATAAAAAAACAAATTAAAGCTTAATGAATAAAATATCCGATCCTTATAGTGGTTAATCTAAAAAAAAAATTTCCACGCCAGTAGACCAAAAAAAGAAACTAAAAAAAATAGATTTTTTATTGTTGCTGGTTTATGTACGATTACACAAAAACCGCGGAGGTTACAAAATTTTAAAGTTCTAATCCAAAAACAAGACACTTGGAGCTACAATTTTTTTTTTGATTTCCTCAACGACTATTTCTCTCGAAGTTACGGCTTGTTGAAAATTGCCCAAAAATTTTGAATGTTTTTTTGATTCATGATTATTTTTTCGATTAGTATATATACCTACTGATTACGAGTACAGAGACGTAATTCGCGCGCTTGAACTCTATACATTGCACGAGTGAATTCTATGCATTCCACAGGAATCACACATTCCTGAGGAATGCATAGAATTCACTCATGCGCAGCCGCGGGCGAAGTCATGTTATATAATAGTAGATTGTTGCATCGAGCGCAAAGTGAGTCATTAATGCACGAGTGTTATGTTAGTGCCCGAGCGCATGCGAGCGCACTAAATTAACACGAATGCATTAATTACTCACTTTAGCGAGGTGCATAATCTACGTTTCTTTCAACCTATCTTCCTACCATGAATAAAATATACCTACTCAAAATAAAAACTCAAGTTAATGAAAACAAAGTTTTATTTCACAAATATTTAAAACTTACAATTATTAAATGTGCAGTTATTAAAAAGGAAAAGAAGTGAAATTAGCACTTTTATTTGGAACATTAATTTCAGTATTCGTTTGATTTATTCGTGAATAATAATTATTTCGTTCTGGTAATTTAAGAAAAACCGCTTGGTAATTGTAGAACTTGGACGCAGCGCGGCAGCGCCATGTATTTCTGCACTACGTTTAAAAATTCGTCACGTATTACAAATTGGCGGTCTTTCTTTGTTTTCGTGTTCGTAAGTTTGATTACTGCGACTAGTCCACCAATTTAAAGTCGCTCAGCGAGCTATGGAGAGGGCTATGCTCGGAGTTTCTCGGAAGGATCGAATTCGTAATGAAGTGATCCGACAGAGAACCAAGGTAATCGACATAGCTCAGAGAATTAGCACGTTGAAGTGGCAGTGGGCTGGTCACATCTGTCGCAGAACCGATAACAGATGGAGTGGTCGTGTTCTAGAGTAGAAACCGCGCATTGGCAAACGTAGTGTAGGACGCCCTCCGGCTAGGTGGAGTGACGATATACGCAAAGTGGCTGGCAGCGGCTGGACACGAAGAGCCGAAAATCGGGCTCAGTGGCGTGCCATTGGAGAGGCCTATAAGTAGCAGTGGACTACGGCAGGCTGATGATGATGATGATGAAGTTTGATTAGCAGCATATGGTTATGTGTTTCGATGTGGTCAATGGTGATGTTCGTCAATTCAGACCAAGCATCGCTTACCTATGCCGAAAATGAGAGCAACCCGTAAAAATAATTAAAATTCGACGTTACACACAAATTAACACATAATTTATAGGTATTAAATTATATTAATGGCCGGTATATTTGTTTAGTGCAAGTATTTAGTAGAAATAGATTGGCGGGTAATTACAATAACTACGAACATGTCACGAGTAGTTCTACTTAGCCGGCAATATCCTTTTATTAAACACTAACACTGAACAGTGTTTATACCGGTCATAATATTGTGTCAACGTCTACCTAGACGTTGATACAATATTAATCTTATAGGTATACTTGAAACTTAGCTTTGTTGCTAAATTTGATTGTCGGATGCTTCATTCAAAAATAAATAAATAATATTTTACACATATACCAATCTGATAGCCGTTTCAGAAGCGATGTTAATTTTAAGTAGGTACCTATTCTTTAATATCGTCGTTGAGCTTGGTATTAACTGTGCTTTTTAACATTGAATATATAGACCATAATAAAGATGTTTTAAAATTTTTGGACATCTCAGTCAAATACGTTAAAAAACATTTTCGGACAACGATTTTACACGTCTTTCATTTCTCCACTTAATAAAATTTTAATTTTTTTTTCATAAGCTTTTAAATATTTAGGTATCCTGTGACTTTTGCGGCAAAAGGTTATGAACAACTTCATTTGCAGCTGTTTTTATACTCTCTGGAGTAGAATTCATATCGCTATTGCTGTTTATTTCCATTGTTTAAAACTTTTCTTGCTAAATATGGACTATAAAATTATTAAAATGGTAGGTACAAGATGCGCGCAATTTGTTTTTTATTTTTGCACCAGGTCGGTTTTAGACTGGTTTCAGACTAATGCGCGCGGCACGCGCCGTCGGCCAGCGCGTTTGGCGCGCGGACCACTGTGAAACGAGTTCACGTTTCTCTTTGGAATGTATGAAGCTTCGGCAGCGCCGGCCGACAGCGCGCGTCTCACACGCGGCGCGTTTGAACTCCGTGACTATGAAACGCTACTAGGGTAAATACGCCATACGTCGGCCTCCCCCCAAACTTCGGCCGTCTGCACATTTTTAGCTTGCGTTCATTTAAAACGTAATGAAGTGACAAATTTGCCACTCGAATTACAATCTTAGTTCATACTCTATATGTACAAACCATTACTTTCCGATTACGTTACTCACTCTTCGCGCACTGAGCGTCAGAAGCGATTGCGCCGTCGAAGCGTCAATTTCATATTAAAAGTAGGTACCTTACTTGCTGTGAATACCCACACTTCGGGGATTGATATTAGAACGGTCAGACATTCCCTTTTTTGTTTTAAGCTTTATTATTAGTAATTAGTGATTTTTACTATATTTTGAGATAGTTTTTTCAATGTTTTACGTATTGTTTTAAAGGGAAAATAGGAGGCCGCCAATAGAATACCAATTTTGAATTAAAACCGGATTCCCGGCCGTGGCCGACTTAAAGTAAATGCAGTCTGTTTTATAAATTCCAATTGTACTACTTGCATTGGCTTACGAGAATTTGCAACGCATATAGGCAAATAAATCTATTTTACGTTTAATCGCCAAATACCGGCCGGGGTGATATTAGTTGAATCTCGAGAAATAATGTACCCGAAATAGGGGCCGGCTTTAGAAACATTAAAAATTGTAATGTCGACCAGCCTTGAATTCGAGTCCAACTATACAGGCTGATTACGTTTTCTTATTTTCTCCAAATTAAATATTTATTATACATTTATTTATTAATAATATAAAGAGTTAAGTTTAAATGTAGGAGTTGATATTATTAAAACCATTTATGGTAGCTTATTATGGTATGGGAACATAAGATATAAATTGCTCTTTGGAACTTACTACTTAACCCATGTTAATTAGCTTAAAAAATATAAATGGTTGGTCGTGAATCTTTTATTCATTAATTAACCTGCATGTCACAAAAAGCTGCCTTTAGAATTAATGCTTTTAATTTATGGTACTACAATGACAGCAGGGAGATCCAGGGCCTTCACGAAAACAAAGAAAATTATGCAGTTACGATCGCACAAAATTAAAGGAAGCACTTGAGGCAATAAATAAATGAATGCCCATTCGTGCAGCCTCTAAACTATTTGGCGTCCCGCGAACGACGACGTTGCAGGATATATTGGCTGGTCGCATAGACATACATACATTTAAAACGGGACGTCCTTCGGTTTTGGGTTTTGAACCCAGCCAAAGAAGAAATACTAGTTCAATGGGTAATACAACTCGTGAAGTGCCGTTTTCCAAGAAAAAAAACAGATATAATTAATAGTGTAAAAAAATGAAAGCCGAAAACAGGCAAAATCTATTCAATGATGATGCTCCGGGCCAAAAATGGTATGAATGATTTTTGAAAAGACATCCAGAACAAATAATAATTATTGTGATGATTACTTTGATAAAAATTGTAATACTTACCTAACATTATTTAAGTGCAAATAAAAAATACTTTACCTACTATTAAACAAATACGATTAATAACGTATACTTAGTGAGACTCTTGCCAAAATAAATCATATTAATAATATTTGTCCGTCTTAATTTAAAACATCCTATACACGGCCGAGATTTGGGAAAAACGCGACCGACCATGGGCCGTGAATGGCCGACTTTAGGGTTTTTTCGTTCTCGACGCATCTAAACCATAAAACTTCTTCCTTGTAGTAGAAATGTCAACCTTATGCCCATAAACATGTAATAGTAAGCGCGCGCGTGTGGCCGGCGCCTGTCAAACGCGTGTTTCTGAAACCAGCCTTATTCAGCCGATTTTTATTTTCAGTCAGTATCTTTTTGATCTAAAGCATACACTTTATATTAAATAAATAAATATATACTTAATAGGAAGAAACATTAAACCTCTGTGCTAAAGTATTTTTCAAATAAAGAATACAAAACAGTGCAGTAATGTAAAACAGTGCAATAATGACATTTCATAGAACTTATCGGATTTTAAAAATTGTTATTACCTATGGGATTTTTTTTAAATCTATATGGGTATCGTCTCTGATGATTTAAGGGATGGTGAATCCAAATACAACATCTATTTCGTGATCAAAGATGGCGGATCGGAAATCAAAGATGGCGGACGGGATTTTTTTTAAAGTCGATATGGGTATCGTCTCCAATATAATTTAAGCAATGGGGAATTCAATATTATATAAAAATCTATGTTTGTTTATCATCATTTATAGACGCTGAAATGATAAGAAATTAAGCGCTAAGTCAATGGTAACTTTGGAAAAGGGACTTGGAAAAAGGGAATTAAATAAAAACTCTTAAAAAGGCGATACGGAGTTCGCTGGGTCAGCTAGTATTAGTATAAGATAAGATTATCAGTTAGCTGATTACTATAGTACAAGCCTTGCCTATTTTTTTATCGTGTCAGTTTTCTAGGCTATGATTTATCTTTTTGCAATATTTTAATGTCAGTTTTAATTTTTATTTACTAACACATGGTGGTGTTGTACCTATCTTACAAGTTGACTGTTGTTATTTCTGTATGACTTTGTCTTTTAAAGACTGATTTCAAAGAATTATAGTAGTCAGTACATTATCCTAAGATGCGTGAGAGGTCCCCCACTCCTGTTGTTATTGCTACATATAAGACCTTTCGCAGATAAATTGTGTCTCCAGTACGTATAATAAACGTTTGAAATACATATGTACATACATACATACATAGACTCACGCCTCTTTCCCGGAGGGGTAGGCAGAGACTACGGAACGCCATTTGCAACGATCCAGACATATCTCTCTTGCTTCATTAACTCCCATCAGATTCCTCATGCATGCTCTTAGGGTACTTCTCACCTGTCCTGTTTTTAGGATGTCTCCAATCTGCAGGCCGATTCAGAATGTCACGACAAGTAATCGTACGATATCTCAAATTATTGTCCTCGTCTTTTAGCCGTCTATCAGAGATATTTTGAACAAATATTTATTGAATTCGGTTTATTTATTAATTTACTTCATACTGAATGCATAAAATTGATAGGAAATGCGATAATTGTGACAAAAAATGAGGTAGCCCGTTTGACAATTAACGGAATCGAATGTCAAATGAGATATCGAACGATTCTGAATCGCCCCCCGGATCAGAGAACGTCCGCCTAGGTCTTCCCCTTCGTCCTGTCTCTTCCACACTTGCCTTATATATCTGCTTGGTCAATCTTTCGTCATCCATCCTCTCCACGTGCCCAAACCATCTTAGCATACCTTTCTCGATGCTTAACGTTACGTTTTAAATACATACAAAAAGTACCTAGTCGCCTTCTATGTCTTGCATAACTTATAAGAAGTTATTAGTTACAACATTAGTCACAAAGTGCATTTCCGACAGCCCAAATAATACACTCATTAAGTCATATGCTGCGTTTTTGCAACAGTGATAAATGATTTTGCTAGCGTGTTACATAAGTAATCATTTATTTGCATGAGAAGTACAATCAAATAAAAAGAGCCATCATTTCAGGTACCGTAACTTTTTTAAAGTTTCTACTGTTTAATGTTTCGGCTTGAGTATATATGAATGTTTACCGAATCTTAGTTAATTCTACCGTTTAAGCGTAGTACTATTAGCTATTCTATTTTTTTCCTGTCCCACTGCTGGGCGCCTCTTCTCAATATGAGAAGGGTAAGGCCATAGTCCACCATGCTGGCCAAGTGCGGGTTGGCAGACTTCACATGTCTTTCGAGAACATTATGGAGAACTCTCAGTCACGCAGGTTTCTTCACGATGTTTATCCTTCACCGATTAGCAAGCGATAATTAACAATTTAATACGCACTTAACTTCGAAAAGTCATTGGTGCGTGCCGTGGATTCGAACCCGAGACCCTCTGCGTAGCAGTCTGTCGGTCTCTCCACTCAGCTATCGTTGCTTGCTATTCTATTTTTTAGGCCTGATTAAATTACCGTGTAGGAAGAAAGTGAACCTTACCTTAGTACATTGAATTATTAATGCCTTAGTAGCTTCACTCCTAGGTATAATTATTAGAAATGAATAACAAATGTGCTGCAGATTTTGATAATTTTTTAGTTTACGATCATGCAGCCATAATGGATTAAATGAACAATTACCAGACTCGAAACAAACTTGTGGATCAAACAATATGATCCCCTGCTGGGATCGAACCCACAACACTCGGAGTAAGGTTATTCGGTGTGGCGGCCGCCGCGGCCGCTTGCTATACGTTAATAAATTGGGCCAGTTTCGATTTTCTTCTCTTCACAGTCGCTCTTGGTTTGAACGTAGACAAGTGTCAGTTACAAGGTTGATACATTTAGGTCACTGACTGCCTCCGTAGTCCACTGGATAGCGTATGTGACAACTGATCGGAGGTCCCGGGTTCGATTGCCGGGTCGGGCAAAAATGTTACTGGGTTTGTCCGAATTGTCAATAGCAGCACGGAGTCTGGTGATGTTCCCGGTAACGGCAATATGCTCGCCCCCTATTACGTGGGACCTAAATATTCATGGTGTATGTGGGTGTATAAATAAAAATAAAAAAAAAAACATTTAGGTCAAGTAGTTTTGAGGTAGTTCTGGGTCTTAGTTGTTTATTGAGCTGTTAACCTATTTCTTTCAAATAAACACAAGGGATAATGAAATCCTCGACAATAGATAGCCTGGTTATTCGTTTTATTATGATTACATATTTGAACAGCTGTTTCTGCAATCAAGGCGTTTACGTAGAAATTGTGTCGTGTAAATTCGTGTAGATTGTCACGGGTTGGGCTATATAAATGCCCTTAAATATGATGGCTGTAGCTATCTACAAGTAATAAAGTACAATGGGAAACAATCGCAGCACCTTACAAAATATAATTTATATAATCTTTATATAAACAAACTGGCGTTGGAAAAGATTGGCCATGAGTTTTATTGCCCGTTCTTTCTCGTGGTTCTACACCCTTGTTTTGCGAACGAGGTACTAAATGTAAAAGTACTTTCATTAAGTAATCAACTTAAAAAACGGACGTTCATAAGCGTCACATTGTGCCCTAAATGAATAAATAATTTTGTCTTTGACTTAACGTATCTTATGAAATATGAAATAGCAGCGATAGCCTAGTGGAGAGACCGACAGACTGCTACGCAGTGTCCGGGTTCGAACTTCGAATCCACGGCACGCACCAATGACTTTTCGGAGTTATGTGCGAATTAAATTGTTAATTATCGCTTGCTAAACGGTGAAGGAAAGCATCGTGAGGAAACTTGCATGTCTGAGAGTTCTCCATAATGTTCTCTAAAGACATGTGAAGTCTGCCAACCCGCACTAGGCCAGCGTGGTGGACTATGGCCTTACTCTTCTCATAGTAAGAAGAGGCCCGTGCCCAGCAGTGGGACAGTTTATATACAGGGCTGATGATGATGATCTTATGAAAAACAAATTTTACACACAATTTCAGATTGATAGTAGTACTTTTGGGACTAGCTCCACTTTCGTTTCCACCACAGTGTCACCTGCGTAGCAATGTTCAGCAGCAGTGACCATTGATGACAACGAGTTTTGACACTCGTCACGTCCCGGGATAATTAAACTGGCTTGAAACTCGCGACGTACTTATATAGAAGGTGTAACAGTTGCAGCACCTTACAAAAGTTTAATTGTTATGTATTATTAAAAACCTGGCGATGAAAAAGAGTGTCCGTGAGTTTTTTTGCCCGTTCTTTCTCATGGTTCTACGCCCTTGCTTTGGGAACGTGGCAGTAAATGTAAATGTAGAGTCTTTAAGTAATTATTTTATGAATTTATTATTTTGACGTTCATAAGCGTCACATTGTGACCCAAATGAATAAAGGATTTTGACTTTGACTTAATCAGAAAGAAACAATGAATATATTTTGCTTCCACGCAAGAGACACACCAATAAAAATAAGTACTAAATTTATAGCAGGAGTGATAGCAGGAAGAAACTCTCTAGATTCCTTTATTCCGTGTGAATTCGTCATTACTTAACATAAAAATTGCAATTTGAACGTGAGATCTTTTCGACTGCCGTTCCATATATTATTGCAACGCAGTCTATTAAATTATTAAACTAGCCAAGCTTTAATACTTTCACAAAATCGATTTCAGACAGTTTCTCGAATATACCGAGTCAGGCTTTTGTGCAACATGGATACTATGAAGCAATGGTTATAAAAATAATTCTATTTGCGAGATATACAATACAGTGTAACGGTCACAGATGTGACAACGGTAATTATTATTACGGGGATACAGGCGTGAGTCTAAAAAAGAAGTTACGGTAATATATGCAGACTACATAATAATCTAGTAAGTATGCCTTGATGGCTGTGATGAAATTATCTGTCGTTTTTATAATGCTAATTTTATTACGATATTGCGAGCAGGACCACTTTACTTGTGGTTTCTTATTTGCTCGTTCCGGTAGGTTTTCTAAGCACATTGCAAAACAAACCTGGTTTTGATAATAAAACAAGAAATATATGAGTAAATGGATTCAGCCGTTCTCAAATGATTTTTCACACAATGAGGGTTTTCTGAAGGGACGCCCAATTGGCAAGAGCTTCTTTCTCCTAGCGTTATCCCAGTTTCAACCCGGGGTCCGCTTATTAGTCTAACCAGATTTGACTGAATAGCTTTTCCATGAAGCGACTGCCTGTCTGACCTCCGCAACCCAAAGGGATAGCGATATTCCATGGTTTAGACTAGTGTCAGTTTATTCAGAGATAGGTACTGACTCCCTATAACGACTGTCAAAGATCTTCATGACAACCGGGACCGACGGCTCGTGCTCTCCGAGGCACGGGGCAAGCGATAATTAATAATTCAATACGCACATAACGTATATGCGTCCAGAAATTAAGTGTTTGTTTGTTCGCTTCCTGTGTATGTGTCTGTACATATTTGACAGCTGTTTGTACCAAACGTATAGGAAAGAAAAAGTATCGAACACCCTCACAGAAAAACTGCTGGACGTAGGCTAAATTAACAAAGTCTGAAGTTTCGGAATGGACTGTCTGTAAGGAAGGATTAACTCACAAAAAAAAACTAGGTATATGTTCAACGACCTATTGCTTTGCAGAACGTTTCTATGCGAGCAGTAATTACTTACATTGCCTGTAATGGTTACATAAGTAAAAGTAATCAAAATGCACATAAAAAACTAAGCAGCGTTTGTGAAAAGCAGGTTGTGTGGTCTACATTGTTTTGTCACTTTCACAATAACTATATACAGCATAGTACACTAAACGGGCGTTAATGTGCATTTTTGCCAGCATTGATTAGCATAGAAGTGGATTAATGGTTTTATCAACCTCTGCATTTTTTTTTCTCGTAAATATGTTTAAATGTCGGGCTAAATCTGTTTTGTAGTCATTTGTATAGAGTCCGAATTTCGCATGTTCGTATTTTTGTTTGCATTGAAGTGGATTTATTGTTTTTACAACTTCTCCAACCGACAGGCCGATTCAGAATGTCACGACAAGTAATCGTACGATATGACAACATATTGTCCTCGTCTTTTAGCCGCCTATCAGAGATATTTTGAACAAATATTCATTGAATTCGATTTATTTATTAATTTACTTCATACTGAATGCATAAAATTGATAGGAAATGCGATAGTTCTGACAAAAAATGAGGTAGCTAGTTCGACAATTAATGGAATCGAATGTCAAATGAGATATCGAAAGATTTTGAAGCGCCCCCCTGATAGAATTCTTGACAAGATCCGGTATAGTTGGAAACCGGGGTGAGACTACTAGATACTATTCTTCTTAAATTATTTATTCGCACTTCTTCACTAGGAATAAATCTTATGCTGCGAAGGAGATTTTTGATACAAAGTAGGTACATTCAGGGCCAATTCTGTTATGCCACAAACACCGCAGCCTGAGGTTATATAATCAGAAGTCATTGTTGAGGGTAATTCAAAACCTTTGGGATTATTAACGAAGAGCATATAATTTGCTGAAGCAAGAATCATTTCAGCAGTTATTTTTTTAAATTACTAAGTAAGTATACTAAAGTGTGGTGACGGATTAAGAATACGGAATGTCACCACCCCATATTATCCCATGGGTGTCGTAAGAGCCGACAGAGGGAGCATATTGTGCAGAGAACAGCACTGTAAGAGAAGGAAAACTTGATACAAACCCTATACCAACCCGTTTCGCCAGCGTGGTATTGTAGGCCAATTCCTCCTTTCAAAAGAGAGGCCTAGTCCAGCAGTGGACTGTTATAGGCTGGTGATGATGATACTAAAGTAATTAAGGGACAAAAATAGTGGTGACAAGTTTTTTTGTAAATCTATGCTTACATTGCAGCATTATGAAGATGTGGGCAACAGTTTTGTACCTTTCATTTAAAATATTAGGATAAATGAATAGTTTGATACCAAAAAAATATGTATATACAAACCTATAAAATTCTTGCGTTTCTGACTGACTGTCTGACAGACAAGCTACAGCGAAAACTATTAGGCACACGAAGCTGAAATGCAGGCTCCTTGGGGCTCCCTAAGGTAGTTCACTAAGAAGGGATTCCACGAAATGCCCATGAGAGCGCGCAGAAGCAGTTAAATAAATAAAATGACCAGGCGTACTGGCATTTTTTGCGCGGAGACGTTACCTAAATGAACGCGGGTGAAGCCGGGCTATTATCTAGTAATACCAATATAATAAAAGTGAATGGTAACAGATATTAAAATGAAATTATCGTCTACGTCTTGAGAAATTACGTTGGCCAGACAGACAGACAGACAATTGTTTTTTTTAATATGTTTTCGTTTCTGGGTTATCTATACGCTGCAAAAGACTATGATATAACATTTTGATTATATTCGTAATGTGTACAATTGTTTCGTTTAAACCTATTTGTTACCCAGACTATAATAAAGGTTACTTGAATCGATCTGTTGCTGAATTTATTTTTGCGGTCTGTTATGAAGTCTTGTTTTTTAATGTAATAAGTGACAAACGACCTGACGGATTGCCTGATGGTAAGGGGCTACCGCCGTTAATCGACACCTGTAACACCAGAGGTGTCACAAGTGTGTTAGGGTTTGGATGGGAAAATAATAGGAAGAGGAACGGGGGGAGAAGGAAAAAGGCATGTCAAAGTCAAAATCATTTATTCATCTAGGCCATAAAGTGACGCTTATGAACGTCAAAATTTTATTTAATTACTTAATGATTCTACATTTACATTTACTGCCACGTTCGCAATGCAATAGGTAGAACAACGAGAAAGAACGGGCAATAAAACTCATGGCCACTCTTTTCAATCAAATATAATGGTTGTACATTTTATTTTTGTAAGGAGCTGCAACTGTTTCATATTGTAGACATCTACTTGTAAAATTTTTAGTAACTATTGATATCATACTCAAGAACTCAAGCAGTAAATGATTTTCATTTGGTAAATATGGATGGATGGAATCTCCAACACTCTTATTCACTAAACTTTTAAACCACTACGGCATACATTATATTCGTAAATTAGAGCTGAGAGCCTGAGAACCATCTCAATAGGCTTGTGTCCTAAAATGTAATTAGCGATTGATTAGTTCCTTTCATCATCAGCCCTTTATACTGTCCCACTGCTGGGCACGGGCCTCTTCTCACTATGAGAAGGGTAAGGCCATAGCCATAGTCCACCACGCTGGCCAAGTGCGGGTTGGCAGACTTCACATGTCTTTCGAGAACATTATGGAGAACTCTCAGACAAGCCGGTTTCCTCACGATGTTTTCCTTCACCGTTTAGCAAGCGATAATTAACAATTTAATACGCACATAACTGCGAAAAGTCATTGGTGCGCGCCGTGGATTCGAACCCGGACCCTCTGCGTAGCAGTCTGTCGGTCTCTCCACTAGGCTAACGCTGCTTACTAGCCTAACGCAGCTTAGTTCCTTTGTTAGATGTTAAACTGAAATACCTGATTTTTTCTTCAAAAATCGATCAGCAACATTACTAATTACGGCTTCTTAAAACCCTTTTTGAAGTTGACACGAAAACGCTGTAAACCATCATGGCGGTTGAGTGATATCACAAAGTGCAAAACAAAACAAACCGTGAATGAAGTCTGGCCTGATATACCCACTTTAATTTTTTTATATTCGATTTGACAGGTAGAAAGTTTGACGTTTTAGTTGTATTTACTACTAAAACGTCAACAACATGAATGGCGGACGTACTGTTTGACGTAATGCTCTCTGATTGGTGTTCACTGTCACAAGAATAAATACATTATTTTTAGTTTAAGAATCCTAAAATAATAAACTTTATTGACACCTTAAAATCATAATGAATCTATAGATACCTACTACAATGAAACTGATTTATTCTTAGTGGACACAAGCCTATTAGGCTTTAACATAAATTTCGTTTAGAGACTACAATGTGACATACGGGCACACATAATATAACCCCTCTTTTGCGTAGGATTTCAAAAAGCAACCGTATAGGATGTAATGGCTCAGGCGTACGATGCGATACGACGGTTTAGTGGACGAAGTAAGGCGGGTAAGCCCAAGGGGCATGCCTAGTCATACTAATACAAACTCTGTTGACTAATAAGGAAAATTCACTTGGCTGCACTTCTGCAACGTCGTGAGGTTAATGGGGATCAGGACAGTTTGCTAGTTGCGATAATCTAAGCCGGTTTAGCCAAGATATTCCTTTACTATTTGCGAGACTGACTGGTTTACATGCAACGTTGTTAAATGCGTTTATATATTATGTTTGTATGTGTTGTTGGGGTCAGGATCCTGTATGCGCAACTTTATGAGGACAAAGATTAAGCATAATGCAATCACTGACATAAGTATGTTTACTAAATTGACTGCCTCCGTGGTCCAGTGGATAGCGTATGCGACTGCTGATCGGAGGTCCCGGGTTCGATTCCCGGGTCGGGCAAAAGTGCTACTGTTTTTTTCTGAATTCTCAGTAGCAGCACGGAGTCTGGTGATGTGCCCGGTAACGGCAATAGGCTCGCCCCCTATAACGTGGAACCTAAAAATCATGGCGAAATAAGGGTGTAATATTTCACCTCTCCCTACCCCTTCGGGGATACAGGCGTGAGCCTATAAATAATAAATAAATTGAGCTACTTATTGTTTAAGTGGTCGCCTCGCCATTTAACACTCCATTTATAATTTATTCTAGCTGTCATTTGTCATAAAATACAGTATTTTACACTAAACATCACAAAATAATCTGATATTTGTAGATATACGAGTGTTGTGTGTTCGCTCCTCACAAGGGACAATCCTTCGTGCGATCCAGAAATTGTTGTGCGTCCAAGTATTTTTTGTGGCTAGAAAATTGCCTTGCCTTACCCTCAAGAAAGCACCTAGGTTACTTTTTAAGCCTAAGTTAAAATCCTCAAAATATACGCAGATGAACTACATACATACATAGACTCACGCCTGTTTCCCCGAAGGGGTAGGCAGAGGCATATTAAACGCCCACTTTTCGCCAGTGTTTTGATCCCACGTAATAGGCGGCGAGCCTATTGCCGCTTATCGGGATATTTTGTTTGCCAGAGCCTCGTCCGTTGATCGGCAGGTGCACCACTTGCAGGTGAGGTTGGCTTGGGACCCTAAGTTCTTGGTGGGGACCCTATGCACCAGATGAACTAGAACAATTAAATTATCACGTCAATTAAGATTCGAACCCGATACTCTCTGCAATGCAGTCTGTTGGTATCTCTACTAAGCTAGAGCCAGTAGAAGGATTTGACCTGCAACACCACACTGGCTAGACGTTTGGACGTTAATCACAATTTAATCTTTTATTTCCAGATATGGACGCAGAATCACCTTCCTGGTGGCCATTTCCACAGTCATCGTATTCGGCCTCATCATCCCATTCTCTCCGAACTACATCATCTTCACCGGGCTGAGGACGCTGCTGGGCATGGCCACTGCTGGGACTATGGTGGTGTCGTTTGTGATCGTGATGGAGTCTGTGGGACCGAGGTATAGAGAAGTTGCTGGGTGCCTCTTCCAGATACCTTTTATTATTGGTGAGTGGTAACATTTCAGCATGCTTTAATTCTTAGGTACATCATTTAGATACTAAGTGGCTCCCGGTTTCGAGTGGCCGGTTTGGATAAGAAACGTGACAACGCTTAGATGAAGATGATTTTCATTTCTCGTTACTAGGGTGTAACGTTATAGGGTGCGTATGTAGATAGCTAGTGATGATTACGCTATATGCCTAATGTGTTACCTAGTAGGTATGTGTACTGGAGATAAATTAAATATGGATTTGCAGGTTACAAAATATTATTTATTTAAGCATGCTTTACATAAAATATACCCGGTAGCAACTAGATTAAGAGCTAAGACTAAAACTCAGGGCGTAGGCAGGCAGGCTGACGCGACTTCGGTGCTCCTGGACACAAGGAGCACTTAGCTTTGCAGAGGCGATGTCCGGAGTCAGAAAGGGGGCGATCACTCCTGCGCCACGGTATATATAGGTTGCTGGGAGGAGGGGAAGCGGCCAGCCAAGAGTAGTAGGGACGAGCGCGTCAGCTACGACGTTACAAGGGATTGCTTGCGGTTTCAGTCTTGTAACATTCCAAGAAGATTTTCGTCTTTTTTATAACAGGTTAGCTTATGTATGACACGAAATTTTCAACGATGACTACGCTGAATTTAATCTAATCCATCAAACAATTGTATAAAAGAAAACTATATTTTTGGTAAAATGTCAGGAGTCTTGAGATCTGCCCAGAACACTTAAGTAGGTATAAACTACTTAAAATCGTTTCCTTACTCAATATGACTGACCTATTATTCTAGAGATAACATTGTCTGCTAAGTCTTAGTATGCTAGGTGACAAGGAAAATATTCGAAGCCAAAAGTATCTTTGACGAAAACGTGCCTTAATGGAACGAATAGTCCTATTGACGTATGTCCAGCAGTGAAATTTAAATAGCTGTATACTGAATTAAGAATATTGGTATGTTTTTTCAGTTATCTGGTAGCCATACCGCAAGTTTTGCCTTGTTTAAAATCAAATAATTATGTGTGACTTTACCAGGATAAATAAAATGTTTCAGGCAATTACTTACCAAACCAATTTCCTCCTTCCAGGGCACATGACAGTTCCCCTGTTCGCGTACTACTTCCGTAGCTGGAACACCTACCTGCTGGCGTTGGGCATCCCACCGCTGATCTACCTGGGATACTTCTTCACGCTTACCGAGTCTCCCCGGTGGTTGGTCAGTCAGGGCAGAGTAGAGGAGGCTACGAAAATTGTGAAGAGAGCTGCTATAATGTAAGTTGGTATACTTCTTCCTAGCCTTTTTAGACTGCATGCCTATGCGAGGCCTCTGACGTGGCCTAACCATTTTTGTCTTGAGACGAACCAGTGCCATGCTCTCCAAAGCACGGTAGCTCTCTGATGGAAATGGTACAACAGACGGTCACCCATCCAAATGACCGTTGGAATGCTATTTCAAAAATTGAATGTTAGTAAAGTCCGCCACCTAACTAACATTCAATTTTGAACATTATCCGAAATAAGAACAATGTCCATTATAGTAAACATTTTGCTTTATTTGGCCTTTTTCATTATAGTAGGGGAGCCCAAGAAGGGATTTCGGGATTTACTCGCGCGCGTCAGATATTGATAGCATCCATGTCCTACGTATCTTATCATTCTTATCTAATACTAATATATAAAGCTGGAGAGTTTGTTTGTTTGTTTGGTAGAACGCGCTAATCTCAGGAACTACTAGTCTGATTTGAAAAAATCTTTCAGTGTTAGATAGCCCATTTATCGAGGAAACCTATAGGCTATATAACATCGCGCTATGAGCGACAGGAGCGGTGCAGTAGCCTTAAATAATGCGGGTGTAACCGCGGGCATCCGCTAGTTTTTAATAAAGCAGGAATGTTAATCTGATCGTTTGCATAGTGGAGGTAAGATTTCAAAATGTAAAAGAAAACAAAATTAATCGAGCGTGTCAGATTTTCAAAGGGAATTTTAAGGTAACCCAAAAAGGCTCTGATTGAAAAATCTGACGATTTAGGTGTCACGCAAACTCGTGGCCATTATTGGAAAGCTGCAAATGTGAAATTCGCCGTTTTGGAATACTCAAGCGCGACAGATTAGGTAAGATATTTATATATGCTTTATTCTAACGTCCTAGACGTGTTGTCTCTTAATTTGACGATTACATGGAGAGAATAAGGCAACAGCTCTTTTAAAAAAATTTGAAAGGACGAAGGGGAAGACCTAGGCGGACGTTCTCTGACCAGATTGGAGACATTCTAAAAACAGGACAGGTTAGAAGTGGGAGTGAATGAAGCAAGAGAGATATGTCAGGATCGTTGCAAATGGCGTTCCGTAGTCTCTGCCTACCCCTCCAGGGAACAGGCGTCAGTCTATGTATGTATGTATAGCCGCTCCCCTCGCCGATGAAAAATTATACATTATTTACATTTTTATCTTTTTATCTTGTAAGCTTTGCAACCCAATAGGTCTCTATGACGCTCGAGTAAATCCCAATTTAGCATCATGAGCTCCCCTACTATTAGACCTTAACTTAGTTGACACTTTAAGTAGGTAGGTACTATTCATCATTTCAGCCTAGAGACCCCGCTTCCCGCGATCTTAGAATTATCGCTGCTTAATTATTAAAAAAATACTGCAATATTTCGTTAATACTATTGCAATACCGTTATGAAGTTTGACACTGACATACGAAGTTGCTTATTGTACTGTGAAACGGATTTTGAATAAATTTACACTTTACACATAACCACAGAATAAATAGTACTAACGTAACATAACATGTATTAGACCAGTGGTTCCCAAAGGTGTATGAGATAACTCCAATAATGAGACCCATATTTTTGCTGACAGACTGCCTCCGTGGTCCAGTGGATAATGTATGCGATTGCTGATTGGAGGTCTCGGGTTCGATTCCTGGGTCGGGCAAAAGTGTTACTGGGTTTTTCCGAATACTCAGTAACAGCCCAGAGTCTGGTGATGTGCCCGGTAATAGGCTCGCCCCCTATTACGTGGGACCTAAAAATTAATGGCGAAATGTGGGTGTAATATTTACACCTCTGCCTACCCCTTCGGGGATACAGGCGTGAGACTATAAATAAAATAAAAATATACTACTCAAAACAAAATAAGGGCCACTAGTTTATTTACACTTAAGTGCACTTTAGTAAACTGAAAGTAACTGATAAGTAACATTATATTGATAATTATTACGAACTCTTTGGTGTTTGATCTCCTTTATGCTGGTGTTCGTGTTCCTAATTTGAAAAGTATTGGCCATCATTTTAAGAAAAATAAATAATTGGATGTTATTCTAATTTTTCTCTTCGATTGTCTTCGTAACTGGTTTCGGTTATTTTAGGAAAAAAGTTTTACTTTTTCAATTTTAATTGATTCATTTATCATCTCGCGTTAATTATGCCACCAGTACGAAGGCACATGGATACAATTTCAGCAACCAGAGCCATAACTAGGATTCAAGAAGGACGTTCTCAGCGTTACGTGGGTTTGCAGTTCGGGTTTTCTCGAGGAGCTTTCCAAAATGTATGGAATCGCTTCCAAGAGACCGGCAGTGTTGCCAGGAGACCCGGTTGACCTGGTTCAGGTAGAGTTCGTGTAACAACGGCGCACGAGGATCGGTACGTCCAACTAAGTGCTCGTCGTGATCGTACAGTAACGGCCAGTAAGTTACAACACCATCTACGGCTGACAACGGGTACCCATTTCAGTGATCAAACTATACGTAATCGATTGCACGAAGACCAGAAAATGTTAAGACGACGACTTGTTCGAATTCCTCTGACCAGGGTTCAACGTGCAAACCGTTTAAGATTCTTCCGTCAGAATTTGAACTGGGGGATTAATCAGTGGGGCAAGTTACTTTTTATAGACGAGTGCAAAGTATTTTTTTTAATGATGATCGGCGTGTTAGTGTGTGGAGACAACGCGGCGAGCGGTTTTCGGAGTCCTGCATCCACAAAGTTGACCGTTTCGGTGGTCCCAACGTAATGGTTTGGGTGGGATTAGTTTACACGGTAAAACCGAGCTCACCATTTTAAATGCGGGTACCGGAACTGCAGAACGTTTAATCAAGGACGAAATCAGGCCTCAAGTGATCCCATTTGCACAGCGAGTGGGACTTGTATTCATCCTGATGCAAGACAATGCCTGTGCACACACAGCTCGATCGAGCCAAACTGTCCTAGAAGGGTCTCATATTGAGGTATTACCATGGCCAGCTAGTAAGCTGTTGAGCAATTGTGGGACCAATTGAAACGAAGGGTTAAAGAGAATGAGCAAGGGGTGTACAACCAACAGCAGCTGATTGACGCTTTAAAACGTGCCTGGGAGGAGATTCTAGATGAAAACGTGAGGAATTTGATCCAGAGTATGCATACGAGGCTTCAGGAGTGTATTGCTAAGAGAGGAGGCCATACTCATCACTAAAAAGAAGAAACAAAATTGACAAGAACAGTATTTTGTCTTTTGCCGGTGATTTCTTTTGTTCATGTTTTTCATTCAAAATGGCCAATTTCATTATGAACTTAAAAAAAACAATTCATGATCATTATTTTAAACAATTGTTAGCCTATATTATAACCAATAACATTATTTTGTAGCTACAAAAGTTAAACAATTTAATGTCTTTATTGTTTTCATGGTACAGCAGCGATAGCCTAGTGGAGATACCAACGGACTGCCATGCAGAGGGTATCGGGTTCGAATCCACGGCGCGCACCAATGACTTTTCGAAGTCAAGTGCGTATTAAATGTTTAATTATCGCTTGTCCCGTGCCTCGGAGAGCACGTTAAGCCGTCGGTCCCGGTTGTCATGAAGATCTTTGACAGTCATTACAGGGCGTCAGTACCTTCTTAATCAACTGACACTAGTCTAAACCATGGAATATCGCTATCTCTTCGGGTTTCGGAGGTCAGACAGGCAGTCGCTCCGTGAAAAAGCTAATATTCAGCCAAATCCGGTTAGACTAGCAAGCGGACCCCAGATTGAAACTGGGATAACGCTAAGAGGATGATGATTGTTTTCATGGTACAGCAAAAAATCTTAGTGGCCCTTATTTTGTTTTGAGTAGTATATTTCAGCTATCTGAGAAAAAAGAGGCACCTTAAATATTTGTAAGCCGCTCAGATTCTCTTGTGTTAAAATAAATCAAATAGAATAGACATCGCCGTACACAGAACCCGCTCAATAGTCGCGGCCCATAGTTTTGGAAATGCTGTATTAGACCATTCAGTCTAATGCACATAACACAGACATTCTCTTTTTTCGTTGCAAATATAAAAATCTAGTTCATTACCAACAGTCAATCATTCATTTATTATAGACAGATTAAAAATTAGATTGGATGACACGATGATGATTTATATTGATTTTATTATGTAATATAAAGTTTAGATTCTGATATCGGCTTTAATTAAAGATAAACTTTTAAAAATATTGTGTTATATCCTAAAATATGTTTTTATCTAATATCTTCTTGGGTTTACGTGAATGTTACACATTGAAATTAAACTACAGTTAACGGATTTTACGCAGAATGAGCTCACAGTGTCCTTATGTCTTCTGGTGATTTTGTCCTTCTTTCATTAGCCTTATGACAGGATCCCAAGCTGGAGGAACATTCCAACCGTCTTCCCTATTGAAATTAAGTTGTTTTTTAATTTCAAAAGCTTCACGTATCATCCTTGGAAGAAAACGGTGTTCTTTTGCGAGTATCTGTGTTTCATCAAATCGCAGGTAGTTGATTAATGAAATCCACATGGAAATTTTCATATTATCAATTGGGTTTCTAGAAAATAATTTATAGGTAGAAACGTAATTAAATCGCACAAATCTAAAGGAAATAGAATAGAAATAGAAAATAGAAAAAGGTTTATTAGATCACAATACAATTATTAGTTATAGGTAGCATAGTTAATTTAAAAACAAGCATTAATATAAATTATGAAAAGATTTATTTTGAAAAGACCCTTAACGAAAACTGAAACCCCATGTTGTACCAATCACTACGAACATTTTTTTACTTCGGCACCACACCAGGAAAATTAATGGTTCAAGAGATATTGAGGCTCAAAGTTAGTATGGAAAGTTTCTAATTAAGTACAAAATCGATGCATTTACTCCGCCAATATGTTCTTTAGATGCTCTATGACCCCATGGATAAGTAGGTATTTGGAGCTTTGCAGGCAACAATTGTTTCCTAGGTATTATTTTTGGTTAGTATGACTTGTCATGATGTCCACAACGGAGAAGACTTCGGCTTTGTGATGGGTCTTGTGACAACCTGTATATGGTCTCGCTAGGTTCGGTGCAGTATTGTGTCTAAAATGCTATAGCTCAACCACAGATATGAGAATTAGTATCAGATAGAGCGCATTCGTCCAACTAAGCGTGGCACGTTGACAGCTATGTGTGCGTGACCTTTGGCGACTGGCACTGTACGGACACGCGCGTCTATGTGTGTGAAAAGTTGCCAGATTATGAATAATCTCCCAGTATTTTGCATATAGTTATGTAATATTCTTATATTCATTTGCGGTTTTGAAGAATTTACCATGGATTTAATTAATGCTTTTATAAATACATTTCTTAAATGTAGGTACCGAATTAAGTTTTAACTACTTCGTAAATCTGTATATTATATATAAAATCCTTGCGTTACTGACTGACTGACAGACAAGCTACAGCCGAAACTACTCGGCGCACGAAGCTGCAATTTAGCATGTATGTTTCTTGGGAACCGTAGGGGTGCACCAAGACGGGATTTCTCGAAATTCCCACGGGATCGGGCAAAACGAAAAATAAGAAAATATGTGCGTGCGAAGCCGCTGGCGTCGATTAGTTGAGAAATAAATAGTATGTATGTACACACGGCACCAAGTCAAGCTAAACAGTTGCTGTACGATTTTGATACTTATTCCCTACGCCATAAGTATGTATGTACACACGGCGCCAAGTCAAGCTAAACAGTTGCTGTACGATTTTGATACTTATTCCCTACGCCATAAGTATGTATGTACACACGGCACCAAGTCAAGCTAAACAGTTGCTGTACGATTTTGATACTTATTTCCTACGCCATAAGTATGTATGTACACACGGCGCCAAGTCAAGCTAAACAGTTGCTGTACGATTTTGATACTTATTCCCTACGCCATAAGTATGTATGTACACACGGCACCAAGTCAAGCTAAACAGTTGCTGTACGATTTTGATACTTATTCCTTACGCCATAAGTATGTATGTACACACGGCGCCAAGTTAAGCTAAACAGTTGCTGTACGACTTTGATACTTATTCCCTACGCCATAAGTATGTATGTACACACGGCGCCAAGTCAAGCTAAACAGTTGCTGTACGATTTGATACTTATTCTTTACGCCATAAGAACGGTGCAAAGGACAAAGTGTATAAGCTTGACGAGTAGCAGGGTGTACACGAATATTAGGATATCGTTTGGGGATCGAACTCAAAACAAAATAATGTAAGGTATATACTAATGGAAATTGAAATTCTATAACTATATTTATGAGAAAGAAGATATATCTACAATATTCTTTTATAATACGGTAATGTATTTTTCATTAACATGACAATCATTATCACATAATCAATTGACAAGTGCATTTTCCCTAATTCAGGCAGAACGGCGTCGACAAAAACTGGCAACACTTACATATTTCTAGCACAAATACGAATTTTATCGAAATTAAATTAGGAAACAGTCAAATTATCAATAGTTACCTGTGAAAAGATATTCCATTTTCCTGTTTTTGTTTTTAGGAACAACTTTTACAGTGTTTAAGAACACAAGACGGCATTTTGAGAATTTAAAAGTTGAAGTGATCGTGACGCGTGAACTGTATGATGCTTCGTAGCGCACTGAGACGAGTTTGTATTCGCTTTTCAATTTTGTATTTGCTTTAGTGGCCGCACGCAACTGTGCCGCGCGTTCCATCTGACTAATTCTCATATCTGTGAGCTCAACATATGCTAGAATTTAAGAACTGTAGCGTTGATTTTCTGTAGTTTCTCCGTAGATCATCATCTTGAGGCTGAGCCTGACAGATTAATATCCTTACCGAGTGTGACAACGACAATCTATACATACAGGGTGATTTGTAATTGCTCGTATTCCCTTCGGTGATTGTAGGGCCATAGTGGAGTATTTTTACCCCCTACATATGGAGGTCCAGAATGCACCATTTTGGAATAAAACAGGTTTTAAGATTTTTTGAGGAATTACCAAATTTTGCCATTTAATTGTCCATTAAACAAGACCCAATTTGCTACCAGTAATAGCCAAAATATATCTTTTTTTAAGATGTTTATAACAAAGGTTTGGAATTTTCTCAAAAAATCTTAATACGAGCAATTACAAATCACCCTGTGATATTTAAATAAAATTGAAGTGTATGTGATTTACAATAACTATGTTTTATCAAGTGCTAGTTAGTTACACAATACCAAATCATAAACAATCTTTTTTTAAATGTTGTCAGTGCCTTTGTGTTTGCCCGCGGTAATCTCTTAAATGGTTGAATCGATTTTAATAGTATGTTCATTTGAAGTTAGAAAACTTTGTAGAGCTACATATAATCTTTTATTTTACCTCGAAGGTGGCGCTGTTGTCGAGATTCCAAAAATAACGCGGGTGAAACCGCGGGTAACAGCTAGTTAGCAAAGTGAGCGTGGCTATGTAGATTTGAATTTAAGACACTCTCTTATCAGTCTATTTTTCATTCCACATATTTATCGCTATTCAGAACTATTGCCTCGTTGGTCTCGTGGCATAAATGTGCGCGTGGGATTGGGAGGTCTCGGGTTCGATTCCCGGGTCGGGCAAAGTGTTATTGGGTTTTCCGTTAGGAAATTCTCAGTAGCAGCACGGAGTCTGGTAATGTGCCCGGTACGGCAATAGGCTCGCCCCCTATTACGTGGGACCTAAAAATTCATGGCGAAATGTGGGTGTAATATTACACCTGTCTACCCCTTCGGGGATACAGGTGTGAGACTATAATAAAAAATAAAAAAGACTATTGATATAATATTGTCTGTACTTTGCAGGCTAGGCGTAGTAGTTTATGCAGTCGCTTCAACGCTTAGCACTGCTCCACTTGTTATGGAGGGAATGTGTGATCCATATATTGTTGCTTCAACTCTGCGTGTTCCTGAATAATTGTAAAATCTCCTGCGGTACAGGGTTTATTCCTAGTGCGGTAGAAGAGTTTTTTTTATTGAATGCGCTAAGCTCAGGAACTACTGGTCCGATTTGAATGATATTTTGTGTGTTGGTTAGCTTATTTATCGAGGAAGGCTTTAGGCAACATAACATCACGCAATGAGCCATGCGTGCGGAGCAGTAGCAATAGGTACCTACTAAGCAACTTTTTTTTTTTTTAAAGACAACTCCCGCATTAGGACTAAATCCTGTGTCGCGGGGAACTTTACAAACATACAACTAACGGACACAATGAACACCCAGACTTGAAACAACAATTTATGAATCACACAAAGTGTTGTCTCGTGTGGGTATCGAACCCTCAACACTTCGGCACAGTGTCAAGCGGTGAGGCGGCTGCTTAAACCACTACGCCAACCGTGCAGTCAAACTAAAATGTTAATTATCGCTTGTTAATCGGTGAAGGAAAACAACGTGAGGAAACCTGCATGTCTGAGAGTTCTCCATAATGTTCTTGAAAGACATGTGAAGTCTGCCAACCCCATTTGGCCAGCGTGATAGGCTATGGCCTTACCCTTCTCATAGTGAGCAGAGGCCCGTGCTCAGCAGTAGAACAGTTTAAAGGGCTGATGATGATGAACCACGGGCTCATCATTTTTTGAAATACCTACAGGCGTCCTCTCACATAAAGCATTTATCTCTTTCCAGGAACAACATGCCCACGACGAAAATAGAAGAAACTCTAACTCAACTTTCTCAAGAGATCACCAAGAGCTCTGACGAGCCCCGTTTGAACTACTTGGCGCTGTTCCAAAGCTCACTGATAGTGAAGACCGTCTGCTGCTGCATCATGTGGCTCATCATTGGCATGATCTTCTTCGGGCTAAACCAGTACATCAGTCAGACCAGTCCTGATCCGTTCATCAGTGTGGCACTGGCTGGAGTGATTCAGGTGAGATCATTTTTAGACCATTTGTATTTAATTGGTAATTTAAAAATTAAGAGCTTTTGTTCAGATCTGCCCCCTTAGCCAAATGGCATTCGATTAACGATATCGCTAATCGCTAAGTGTAAAAATGTACGGATCTGACATAAGCCTTCGGTATATCACGTGGTCAACGGAGAAGGAATTCCTTATGTTGCCATAGCAACCAAGCGTAAGCGAAAGTAGATATCAGAGCGAATGCCGTTTGGCTAGGGCCTCTAAAATGGTAGACGTTTTTATCACGAGAAAAATCATATGACCAACGCTCCATATGACAATATATTAACAGATCCTTGAACAGCTCCTGGTTATATTTACACCACATACTGTGCAACATACGCCATACTTCTCAGGATATCTGCTTATCTACAAAACTTTCTAGAAGCACATACTTCCACTCGGCTTGATAAAATTAATGCTAACTAAGAAAATGGAGATATCACGCTTTAGTCACACGTATAGTTGACATCATGCATATTAATTAGTCAAGATGGCATTATCTTTACCAAATTAATAGCAACTGCCTCCGTGGTATGCGATAGCGTATGCGACTGCTGATCGGAGGTCCCGGGCTCGATTCCCGGGTCGGGCAAAAGTGTTACTGGGTTTTTCCGAATACTCAGTAGCAGCCCGGAGTCTGGTGATGTGCCCGGTAACGTCAATAGGCTCGCCCCCTATTACGTGGGACCTACAAATTCATGGCGATATGTGGGTGTAATATTTACACCTCTGCCTATCCCTTCGGGGATAAAGGCGTGAGACTATAAATAAGATATAAAATAAAAATTAAATAAATAGCACATAAACAAAAAGAAGAGCTTCAATCGGTAGATCATAAAATTCTTGACAGATGAATAAAGAGAGATGACTATTTTGCAGGCTGTCTACAATCCTGATTCCTAAAAGCATAATATTTTATAACTAGAGGACACCAGCAGCTACGCCTGCATTTTTTTTTAATTTACCCGTTTTGGTCGATCCCGTGGGAATTTTGGGAAATCCCTTCTTAGTGCACCCCTACGGTCCCCAAGGAACATACATGCCAAATTTCAGCTTCCTGCGCCGAATAGTTTCGGCTGTAGCTTGTCTGTCAGTCAGTCAGTAACGCAAGGGTTTTATATATTAAGATAACTACTAACCTCTTCTTATCTCATTCCAGATCCCCTCAAACATAGTATCGATCTGGTTGATCAAGAAGCTCGGTCGCCGACTAACCACCTCCGTCTTCTTCATCCTCGGGGGCGCATTCGTCGTCATCCTCTACTTCGTTCCCAAGTACTTCGCCCTCACCCTGACCCTCGGCACTTTGGGAGTCAGCTGTGCTGCCATAGTCGCCGCTTCTATCTACGTTTACACCTCAGAGTTGTACCCAACAGTCGTCAGAAACATGGGTGTTGGTGCATGCTCCACTTCTATGAGGATAGGCACAATGTTGGCGCCGTTTATTTCCAATACTGTGGTGACGGTTCCTTGGTTGCCTACTGCTGTGTTTGGAGTGGCAGGAGTGGTTGCTGGGATGGTTTGCTTGATTCTACCTGAGACGAAAGGTACTACGCTGCCTGATAGTATTGAAGATATTAAAAATGGAAATTGAGAGAAGTGACATTTTAAAGTGATCTTATTAATAAATCTGAATGCGTCTGACTGAAGTTGCGCTACGCCAGCTGTTTTGACATTTGGACCTTGACTAGTTTTCACTCAAATATCTTTATTAATTTAATTTACCCGTTTTGGCCCATCCCGTGGGAATTTCGGAAAATCCCGTATTAGTGCACCCCTACGATCCCCAAGGAACATACATGCCAAATTTCAGCTTTCTGCGCCCAATAGTTTGGGCTGCAGCGTGTCTGTCAGTCAGTCAGTAACGCAAGGATTTTATATATTAAGATGATAAAACTTGCCGAGTTTATTCAAGTGGTTATCGAAACACATGTAACATAATATATAATTCGTAATGATTTATCATTTTTTAATTAGCATTGTTTAATTTCAGTATTTTTATGATATGTTTCAGACTAAGTACTATACGATTTCCTTTCGTGTTAGATATTGTTTTTTGCATGATAGAATAACGGTATCTTTAAAAACTCCTTGTGAGTAAGTAAGTACAAATAATTACTTGATATTGAAAAGAAATTGAGTTGTGTAATTTTTGAGGCAATAAAAGAGCACATCGAAATTAATAATAATGAAAGATCTGTACCTAATGCTAAAATGTAAACATGAACTTTGGTGCTATATGTATATATTATTTTGCTAGGTCTAAGGTGAGTGAATGGAACACAGAAATGTAGCCACAGCTCTATGATGACTAATTATAAACAACCTATTTTTTTAATCAAGTATGACCATATAACTGGTTAGAGTATGGTTACATTAAGCCTCGTAAATTGAACCCGTCGCGTGCCGTTGGAGAGGCCCACATCCAGCAGTGGACAGTGGACTAGTGGACTACAGGAGGTTGATGATGACGACAGTATAGAAATAAGGCTGTTGTGTGTTCATGAATCAGTATATGACATTAGTATTTCTAAGTATAATACAGGCAACTAGATACAAGTAGGTACGTCTACTGCCTATAAAGAATTTAATTAGGTAAGATTTTATTAATTACTTTGTAAATTAATATTGATTTAAGAATGAATAGGTAGAGTAATATAATTACTTAAGTACCTATCATTGCTGTTTATGTAAAAAAGGTATTAAAAAAGGTATTAATAAGAACATTATTATGAACTGTGATAACTAATTAATTACGTACGTTACATGGTTTAAAAGTGTTCAAATATTTTTAAGCGCAGATAGAAATTGACCTACAAATAAATGTCTATTCATATACTATTGCTGTGTTTAATTTTCAGATCTACTGGTTCTAATAACTACTTAATCTTTAACTACTGCTACATAAACTGTGGAAAAGCCTCTTTTTATGGTTTCATCATTAGGCGGTTTGGTGGCCGATTAGGAATAGGTAGGTGGCTTGCCATTAATGAAAAGCTGCCAAGCTTCGCGTAAGGGATAGGATCAGTAAGGGCAAGAGAGTGCTTGGAGCCTTCTTTGGGAATGGGTTTGGTTGCACATGGCGCTATGGGCGAAAAGCTGGACACTGTACCATAGTATACCTAATACTGTACCCTGTAGTCTCCGAGGCACGGACTAAGCGACGCACTTGACTTCGAAAAGTCATTGGTGCGCGCCGTGGATTCGAACCCGATACCCTCTGCTTGGCAGTCCGTTGGTATCTCCACTAGGCTATCGCTGCCTTAACTCTTTAGCTTTATAAATATTATTAGTAAAGTTGATCAGTAAGATTGAAATCGAGCAACGGACTCATCCACCAGGTCTAGGTTACTAATTACTCTCTCGTGGGAAGAACTAGACTAATGGTTGATATACGTTATATCTGCCTTTACATGGAAATAAATTCAGACTTATACTCGAAATTAATTTTATAAGGTGATGTGTAATGAACGTAATGATTGTCGGATCCTTCTAAAAAAGTCGTAGCAAAAGCTAAATGTGCAGTTTTATTAATATAGTATTTGTAAATGTATTATAGGTGCATAGGGTTCCCACCAAGAACTTAGGGTCCCAAGCCAACCTCACCTGCAAGTGGTGCACCTGCCGATCAACGGACGAGGCTCTGGCAAACAAAATGTCCCAATAAGCGGCAATAGGCTCGCCACCTATTACGTGGGATCAAAACACTGGCGAAAAGTGGGCGTTTAATATGCCTCTGCCTACCCTTTCGGGGAAACAGGCGTGAGTCTATGTATGTATGTATGTATGTAAATGTATTAAGCAGCGATAGCCCGGTAGTGTACGTAACAGACTGTCGAGACGATGTTCTCGGGTTAGATCCCCAGATAGCTCGGGCACACACCTCTGACTTTTCGAAGTTATGTCTGCATTATAAATTATTATCGCTCGCTAATAATGTGCCCGGTAGATGGCAATAGGCTCGCCCCCTATTACATCGGAACCGAAACATAACTGGCGAAGTGTGGGTGTATAATACACCTCTGGCTACTCCTACGGGGATAAAAGGCGTGAATTTATGTATTTAATATTAAACGCTGTTTTAATATTAAAACAATCAATAAAATTTCCAAACATTAACAAATGGCTGAATGAATTTTGCTAATTGAGATTTTTTCTAACCATAAATTAGAAGGTTCCTTGTTATAAACAGGTGTTAAAGCTAGCAACGTAGGCGAATGCAATACCCGGCGCCTTCAGCGTTCACCGTGGCACTACTGCAGCGAGCGAAACCTTAGAGCGCTTGTGCACGGTAAGAAAAGTCGCGAGCCTACGCAAGAATTCGTGTCGTCTCGACATACGAAACATCTGCGCTGAATAAGATATTTAGCTAGAAACGACGTGTGAACTTTGAAAAGTGATCGTGCCAAGATCCGGAAAAAATCTTACCACATGATGATTCGGATGTTTTCTGAAACAGACACGGCAGATATTAAAAATTATGTAACGGGTCTGAATCGTGTTAATAAACGAAAAGAAAGATGAAATACCTTTCTATTTGTCCCGACGTTTCGGCATGGGTTACACCAGCCGTGGATGACTGATGTTCGTCAGCGCTGCCTCCGAGAAGTGCGGGTTTTGGAACCTACCCTCACTTGGTCTTCACAATTATTAACATTATTATGTTCGGAACTGTCGGTACATAATTTTTTATATGTGTACAAATCGTGGTAGTTTAAAAGTAGTTATAGACACGGCAGAATTTCTTAATCTAGATAGTCTTAGCGTTAGTAGCGTTAACAAGCGCCTTTACTGTATGGAGTGTGTGTCGTGACTACGACACGTGCAGCAATCAACGTCTCGCCCGACTGTACATTAGTGATGCCAATGACATTCTCAAAGCCGGCAGGGCAGACATTATGTCTCATAGAACACTCAGAACTAATAGGCGCTGCCGTCTGCGGTTCGATTCGAAATCATGTCTACAACGACATGTCACGACGACATGTCACGACGACATGTCGCATATCGCTACGACATGACGGTACGACATGTCGCCAGCAGCTGCTGTCTGCGATCGGCTGCGAACTCGTACCTTAAGATAGTTCAATGTCAAACTGATTTCTCCTTTAGGTAACTCCCGTCTGTGGTAATATCGTTCTTGTGTTTGTTGGTTTGTTTTTATAACCACCCATGATCCTTTATTACGTGATATCTATACACACACCTCTAACTTTTCGAAGTGTTGTGTGTATTAAAGATGTTAATTTTCGCTCGCTTAATAATGTGCCCGGTAGATGGCAATAGGCTCGCCCCCTATTACATTGGGACCGAAACACAACTGGCGAAGTGTGGGTGTGTAATAAACCTCTGCCTACCTCCTCGGGGATAAAAGGCGTTAAGTTATGTATGTATGTAGGTATGTACGTATCTACGCGTGTGTGTGAGTAGAGATAAACCAAGGTTGGGTTCATCGACCGTTGTATTAATAATTAAGTTTATTAATAAGTCCAATAAAGCTGTGATACCGCACACAAAGACTCAGTGGCATAGGTCATGTTCCAATGTTTCTAGCTACTGTTTTATTTAAATGATAAAATGAGAAACGCTATCTAGCAGACTTAAACTTGAATGCTCTTTTTATTCGTTAGTGACCCTGGCTCTTAATTCGAAGGTTCTGGGTTCGATGCCTACCGAAGGCAAAATTATCATCGTTTATTCTGTGTCTGGGTGTACTAACACATCTTTAATATATAGATGAAGTCCAATCGCCCGCCGGGTTAGTATTCATTCTGTCTAATCAGGATCAGGTGGCCGTGTGTATGTTGGTCTAGGAAATTAACTTATGTAGAAGCCACATCACCGCTTTATTCAAGACGTCCACTGCTGGACATAGGCTTCCCCCAAGGCTCTCCATATGGATCGAACCAGACCCATCCATCCACTGCCCGCGATCCCAACAAGATCATCAGTCCAACTTGCAGGAGGCCTACCTCTGCTACGACGTCCAGTGCGTCGCCAACTAGTACTTATTTATATTATGTAGGTACCTATTTCACTCATTAAATAACTTGCTTGAGAATAAAAAAATGTCTTCGACAAGACATCTTACATTTTATAAACTACAGGATGAGCCCGCGGTTACACCCGCGTTATTTAAGGCGACTGCTCCGCTTCCGTGGCTCATAGCGTGATGTTATATAGCCTATAGCCTTCCTCGATAAATGGGCTATCTAACACTGAAAGAATTTTTGAAATAGGTTCAGTAGTTCCTGAGATTAGCGCGTTCCATCAAACAAACAAACTCTTCAGCTTTATATATTAGTACTAGATGAGCTCGCGGTTACACCCGCGTTATTTAAGGCGACTGCTCCGCTCCCGTAGGTCATAGCGTGATGTTATATAGCCTATAGCCTTCCTCGATAAATGGGCTATCTAACACTGAAATAATTTTTCCATTAGGACCTGAGATTAGCGCCTTCCACCAAACAAACAAACAAATTCTACAGCTTTATATATTAGTATAAGATAAGATAAATAATTCGTATCCTTTTTAGCTTGAATATACTAAAAACCTTCAGCCAAAGGTGGTTTAGAGGTTACACAAATTGGATTACGCCTTTTAATAATCTAACAAGATACCAAGATGTTATCAAATTGTAATCTCGTAAATACATTGTATGAAGGGTTATTGATACCGCCGAACAAACATATCAATTATATATCATACATAATACAAGGAGATATAATAAATTATTGCTATACTTATACAGATATGAATCTTCTGCATGTATAATGTTCTTGCGTTCTGACAAACAACGCATATTTGGCATGTTAAAAGGGATTTTCCGAAATTCCTACGGGATCGCGTAAATGGTGTAATAAGAAAAAATGTGTGGGCGTACTTAGTGTATGTAGCATCCTCTTGTAAGGCATAGGAAAAGTATTGAAAAATATATAGATATTCGGCGCAACGGGAGAGAGAACTTCATCACTCTTTCTTTAACTGTAGGTCCGGTCGTTTTACGGTCATTGAGTCACTTCTGGCTACCTTAAGAGATAGCCTGCGGGTAGCAAGCCTAGGGACCACCTATTAGGCTGAGGAGGCAGCGCCGTGTCCAGTCGCGTTTTCCGAGGGAACTTTTTTACGATTAAGTGGTATGAAGTGGTGATGAATGCCAGATATATATACAAACACGACGTGAATGCCACGTTATCCTAGCGTGTGACGTGTGTACTTACAGCATGAATTCCGCGCGCGCGCTGAGTTTCAATACAAGTCATTATCAATATAAACCCAGTTGCATCCAAGACACACGCCTTACAGGCTGAGATCCTCTTACTCGTACTAGTCATACTAGATATCCAATAATATTAGTTTCTACCCGATGGAGTACTTGTATCATACGGTGGTTCGTCACTGACTGAAGTACGTACGGGTGGCATGGCCGTATTTTGCCCTCATACTATCATCATCATCTTCCTAGCGTTATCCCAGTTCCAACCTGTGGTCCGCTTGCTAGGCTAACCGGATTTGGCTGAATATGAGCTTTTGCACAGAGCGACTGCCTCTCTGACCTCCGCAACCCGAAATGATAGCAATATGCCATGGTTTAGACCAGAGTCAGTTTATTTTTAGAAGGTACTGACACCCTATAACGACTGTCGAAGATCTTCATGACAACCGAGACCGACGGGTTAGTGTGCTATCCAAGGCAAGCGGCAGGCGATAATTAACAGTTCAATACGTACATAACTCCGAAACATAACTCCGAAAAGTCAGTGGTGCGCGCTGTGGATTCAGTTAGTGCCTAAATTCAAACTATACTTACCCCCGGAATAAATCATAGATGTTACTTAAAATATTTGTCCTGTGTGGAAAACGAACCCACTACCCCCTTTACAATAGGGTTACTAACCACTAGAGTCTAGACGAAGGAGTCAACAACATACTTAAATATATGTGAGTACGTGTTAATGGCTCATTGTTTAAAACACTGCAAATAATAATACCTATATTTATACCAAATAAAGTAAAACTGAAATTAATTTACAATTGTTTTCCAAGAGCTCGCATAACGTTCTAGAACCAAATTTGCCCTCTGTTTTCAAAATGAACGCGTGCAGTCCAAAATTACTACACAAACGACAATAATGTATAAGAGTAATGACCCTTTTTCTTTTAATTCTCCTTGTTCATAATTATACAGGGTGTCACAAGACCCATCACGAAGCCGAAGTGTACGCGCTTTGGACATCATGCCAAGTCATACTAAGCAAAAATAAAACCTGGGAAACTACTTTTTTTTAAGTATTCCCTTTTTTCAAGCCGCTATAAAAAATGCGCGCGTGCAATTTTCGAAATACCTACTAATCTATGAAATTTTTGTAATTTGGTACAAAATCGATGCACGATTTTGTACCAAATTACAAAAATTCCATAGTAACTTTGAGCCTCAATATCTCCTGTACCAGTAATTTCCCAGGTATGATGCCGAAGTAAAAAATGTTCGTAATGATTGGTACAATATGGGCTTACAGTTTTTGTTGAGGGTCTTTTTACATCCTGTATATTTGCTCTTTTTGAAACGACTAGTTTTACCACGCGACTTCGCAGTTGTATGAAGGATAACATATTAAAGAATCTAAAAACCTAAATTAAAAACTGTGGACTCCGGGTGTCAGATCTTAGGGTCTTGGATCGCACGATGGTGATGTCTCACTTGAAAATAATTGATTTCGCAATTACATACTCACGCCTGTTTCCCGGAGGAGTAGGCAGAGATTACGGAACGCCATTTGCCACCGATAGTAACTTTTACCACCAATTTCAATCTCTTCAAGATTTATTTCTAGACTAGTCTATTTACTTAATTCATCAAATTCACATTAGCTGTGTTGACTAAAAAAAACGAAAGTTAAAATCACACAGTAATTTCAGTAATTTCAGTAATCTTTATTTGCATTCCACAATGTGAGCTTAGATGTAACTTAGGAACTATGAGATCATCATGGACCCTGTCGGGCACAGCAAAAATTAGAAGGGAGGAACAGAGCATAATAATTCTGTATATTTAATACTAATTAATTTAATGGATAATTTTTCTTTCAATAAATATTTCATTATTATATTAAGTATAATTATATGTATTATTCTGTTATCTTGTTTATGCTTAATTATAGTTAGTGGGTATTAAAATTATTCATTTAATATTAATTTAAAAAGTATCGTTTAGGTACTCATTGATGCTATAATAACATTTACTTAATAGTAATAATCTTACTTTATTTATAAATCGGTTAAATTTTGTTTCTTCCTTTATTGTATCAGGTAATTTATTGTATAGTTTTATGGACATTGCGTATGTACTTGTTGAATGTAGGTTTAAGTTAGAGCTGGGAAGGTTTAGCCTATTTTTATGTCGTAGTGTGTATCTTGTCTGTTTGTCTTCTCTTTTAGTGAAGAATTCTTTGTGTTTTCGCACAAATTTGCAAATTTCTAATATATATATTGAGGGCAGGGTTAAAATCTCGTGTTCTTTAAAATGAGGTTTACAAGTGTCGGTTTCGTCTATATTTACTAAAATCCTGATAATCTTTTTTTGTAGTGTAAAGAGAGTTAGCGCGTTTGTACTATTGCCCCACAAAATAATGCCATAGCTGAACCATGCGTAGGCGTATGCATAGTAAGTCGCTAGAGCAGTTTGCAGATTGGTCGTCTTTTTGACTTCGCGGAAAGCGTAAGTAAACTTTGAGATTTTGGCCCTTATTTTCTGGACATGTGATTTCCAATTAACATGAATATCTATTGTTAGGCCGAGGAGCGAGAATTCAGAGACAGTTTCTATTTTAATGTTTTTGTAAATGAAGTTCAATTCTAATGGAGTCTTTTGACGGGGATGGAAAGGCATAATTTTTGTTTTCGTAAAGTTAATTTCGAGGTTATGGTCGTTCATCCAAGATATTGTTTTGTTAAGCGTATTTGATAGCTGTTCGTTTACGTTAATATTGTTTTTACATGAGGTGTAAGAGAAATGTCGTCCGCGAATAGCACGCATGGTCCATCTATGTGTCTAGGAAGGTCGTTAATATATATCAGAAATAAGAGACACCCAATGACACTACCTTGTGGGAAGTGTTAATTATTTTCATATTTGATCTGATATATTCTATTTCATTGATTTTATGATTATAAAATGTTATTTCTACCTGATGTTGTCTATTTCTTAAATATGACGTGAACCATTTATGAGCCTCGCCGCGAATGCCGATTCCTTCTAGTTTTTTTAGTAATATATGGTATTGAACTTTATCGTAGGCTTTTGTCATGTCGAGAAGTAACCCAACTGCATATTTTCTGTCATTTAAGATGTTAAGAGTCTCCTGTATAAATTTATATATTGCTAATGTGGTTGATCTATTCTTTCTAAAGCTGTTTTGGCATTCATTGAATATTTTATATTTCTCGCAGAAATTATAAACTCGGCTGCACATGGCTTTTTCGAATATCTTTGAGGCTGTTGGCAATAGGGCTATTGGGCGGTAATTGTTGGGATCCGTTTTAGAGTTTTTTTTATGTATAGGTTTAATGGTCGCCTTTTTTAGATGGTCAGGGAAAGTGCCTTCCTCGAAAGATTGGTTTATTAATAAATAGAATGGCAGAGTTAGTTCTTCAGCGCATCGCTTCATTAGTAAAGGTGGTATTTCATCTACGCCGTGGCTTTGTTTATTTTTGAGGTTTTTGAGTAGAGTATAAATTTCGTAGGGTTCAACTGGGCTAAGGAACATGGTATTTTCAGTATGTTGTATAGAAACGTCGTGACGGCCATCTCCAGAAGTTTGGGTGTTACTTTCTCCGATCGATGAGAAGAAATCATTAAACGTGTTGGCTATGAGATTAGGGTCGGCAGTGATGGTATTACTAATTTTTAATTGTATGTTGTTTTTTTCTTTTATAGTTTTTTTATTCGTGCGTTCGTTAATGATGTTCCACATAGTTTTCATTTTGTTATCGGATTTCTTGAGCCTTTGTATAAAATGAATTTTCTTTGCCGCTAAAACGGTTTTCTTTAAGATTTTTTCATAGCTTTTGTAATGCTGTTTTATTGTCCGATTATCAGTTTTGAGTGAAATAATTTTCAGTAGTCGTTTATTTCTACACGAGATTTTAATACCAGTAGTAAGCCAGTGTTTTTGGTTATTAGTTTTTAGTTTTATTTTTCTTTTAGGTATACTTTTATTTTACTTCCCGCAGTGTCTCAAGACGAAAGTCTTTGACCAGTGTGTGTTGCCAGTGATGACTTACGGATCAGAGACGTGGTCGCTCACTATGGGCCTTATCAGAAGGCTCAAGGTCACTCAGAGGGCGATGGAGAGAGCTATGCTTGGAGTTTCCCTGCGAGATCGAATCAGAAATGAGGAGATCCGCAGTAGAACCAAAGTCGCCGACATAGCTCTCCGGATAGCCAAGCTGAAGTGGCAGTGGGCAGGGCACATAGCTCGAAGAACCGATGGCCGTTGGGGCAGAAAGGTTCTGGAGTGGCGGCCACGTACCGGACGACGCAGCAGAGGTAGGCCCCCCGCAAGGTGGACCGACGATCTTGTCAAGATCGCGGGAGGAGGTTGGATGCGGGTGGCTCAAGACCGGTCTGTGTGGAGAACCTTGGGGGAGGCCTATGTCCAGCAGTGGACGTCGTTTGGCTGATATGATATACTTTTATTTAGGGTATTTTGCATGATTTTATTAAAAGTTTCGTAGTTTTCGTTTAAAGTTTTTTCACTTTTTATTATGTCATTCCAATCAAGATCTATTAAATTTGCTTTGAATAGTTCTATATTTTTATTACTAAACAGTCTTTTTTTACCCGACTGCGCGACGCAAAGGAGGGTAATGTGTTTATCAGTCTATATATGTATGTATGTATGTATGTATGTTTGTTTCTATGTGGCGTTCTAGAGACCAAATGCGTAGGCCGATTTTGATGATTCTTACGTCAATCGATTCGTCTTAGCCTTGCGAGTGTCACTAAAGACATGACAGTTATCAAAATTCACCACAGCGTCAACCAGACGCCATATTGTCAAAATGAAAAAAATATATGTCTATGAACTATGTCATGTGGGGTGTCGTTGAATAGGTATTTTAAAATCATATTTAGGTTTCTTTTACCATTTTTCATTTAAAGTAATAGTTTAGGAGATATAACGATGTAAAGTTGTTTAACAAAAAAAATCTCGCTAATTTTCTTACTTATTGATTTTTGATTTAAGTTTTTATTTCAAATATAAACGTTATACAAACACTTGATTGCGAAATTTACCATCTTATAACGAAGTCGATGAATCGTAACTAAAAAGTATAAAATAAAAAAAATAATTTAAAGAAAAACAAAAACCCGACTGCATAAAAACTAAAAAGAAAGAAACAAGCCCAGCAGTTTAGAATTCTGTTAAGTAATATGCAGAACAGAACGACTCACAGTCGGGGCACATTCCAATCTTCCCAAGGGGCCCCGACTGTGGGTTATTCTGTTCTGCATATTACTTAACAGAATTCTAAACTACTGGGCTTGTTTCTTTCTTTTTAGTTTTTATGCAGTCGGGTTTTTGTTTTTCTTTAAATTATTTTTTTAGTATGCCATATTGTTTGTTTACTTTGATGATGTGGGGTGGTATGTATCACTGTGGCGCAGTGATCTGAGAGACCGAGCTCTTCGACAATCGTGTATAAGTATTTATCATGGAAATTTGTAAATATAAGATCAATACATGATGCTGTGTTTTGAGTAATCCGTGTAGGTTTTTTAATTTGTTGTATAAATTTATATTCCAACATGAGTTCTAAAAGATTGTTAGTTTTGATATTATTCTCTAAGACATTTACATTAAAACCGCCTCCTAAAATTACATGGAATTTAGAGTATTTATTGTTTATACGTTCAAGAATTAATTTTAACTGTTTGTAGAATATTTCTTCCTCTCTCCTATTCCAATACCTGTTTACTATAACTATATTTTCTTTATTTAATTTTACAGCACAGACTTCCAGTACATATTCTATGGACATATTAGTAATATCGCTTATTTCCGCGAACTCAGTATGTTCTTGTAAGAGGATGCAGACGCCGCCACCTGTTCGGTTTTGCCGACAGTATGATGCTCCAAACTTATAGCCGCTAAACTGCATTAATTGTTTCTTTTCTTCTGTTAGCCAAGACTCCGATAAGCAAATAGCTTCATATTATACACACACACATACATGCATTTATTATATAAACAGAGATTTTATTTATAGAACTGGACATAACAAGACAAGATAGAATACCGAATTAAACAAATTGTATTCAAAGATATAAATTATTAACAACGATGAATATTTACTAAATAAACAAAGGATATTACTAGATAGACACGAGCAGTCTTACGATAAGCACGTATCAACACACACCGCATTACAACATAATACGCACAGTAAAGACGAAAGTTAAACTAAAAATAAACATTGATCAAACAAGTACTGCAACTTTTGAAGAAGGATATGATTTAAAAAGTGTTACGGACGGTGCAATAAAACAAGATCTTAAAATAAGTGGGGATATTACGTTACTCAATAAAGATACTGAGATCATTGAAAGTGAATCCATCGGAAAGATAATTCAAGAAAGTTTTCACAAGTGTCGCTAAAAATTGAAATCATTGAAGAGGAGAAAGTTTGCCACTGTTATTCAAATGTGTATTTAAATTCAAAATTTTCAAAATGGTTATAAGTTTATCAGATCAGGCAAAAAGTGGACCTAAAGAAGACCCTTTCGTGAATTTGCTTGGTGGTTTTGGAAGATGGCAGCTCTTGGTATTCGGGACAATATCCATGGTGAAACTTCCAGTGGGATGGATACAAATGGCAATATTATTCCTCACGCCGAATCTTACTTTTTGGTGTGTGAATCTACCAAATTCTACTGAAGAGTTGTTGAACAACACTTGTTATGAAGGTTGCTTGAAGTACGAGTATGATACCAGTCCGTTTGAGAATACGATTGTGTCTGAATGGGACCTGGTTTGTGAGAGAAGATGGCTGGCTAGCTTCACGCAAACGATGATGCAGTTTGGTATCCTGGTTGGGAGTTCACTATTTGGATTCCTTTCTGACAAGTATGTTGATATTTTTTTATATTTGTTTGGTTTTGAATAACCTTAGTAGCTCTCTGGCAAGTACGTTAGCGATTTTTGAACTTTAGTTTGCTTTTTTAATTAACTTAGTATCTTTGTGCAAAACATTTGCTTAATTTTGAACGACCTTAGCAGCTTAGGAAAAAACCTGCGTGTTAATCACAAGTTTTTTGTCCGTTATGGATATAATAATTATAGTTAGTACATGATAATTATTAAATCAGTTGCTTCGGCTTCGTTCGCATGGATATAAATAGAAACATTTAATTCAGCCCGTTATGAGAAACATTTTGGCAAAGACTCATAATTATAGGCTCATCAACTAGAAAAGGAGATTATATGAAACTAGCTTTCGCCCGCGGCTTCGCCAGCATGATATTTTATTAAGAATGGCCTATGTATTTCCCCGGGTTTCAGATTATCCAGTATCCATGTCAAATTTCATCACAAACGGCTCTGTAGATTAGCCGTATAGCATACATATAAACAGATAATACTGAAAAATTACTTTTGTTTTCATAATCGTTGAACTTCAGGTAAAGATTAGTATGTAAGTATATTTTTGAAGTTATGAAGAGTTTATATACCTACTAAATATAACAGCAGCAAAAATAGAATCTGAAAGCATTAGGTACCACAAAGTACATATCAGACAATCAGGCCGTCCCTCCGCCTCGCTGTGCATAAGCGCACTAACTCATAGAAAGCGCTTTTAATGACGCTGCGCTTAGGTCAGATATATCGTGATAACTTTTAACTATTCGTCAAAATAAATCTATTAATTTTGAAAACAATTTGATAACTACTCTAGGATGAGCATTGTAAAAAACATATATATTTTTTTTGATGTTATACTGTTTTATTACAATAAAAAATGATGCAAGTAGTTAGATTCATCATCCTCTTAGCGTTATCCCAGTTTCAATCTGGGGTCCGCTTACTAGTCTAACCGAATTTGGCTGAATATTAGCTTTTCCACGGAGCGACTGCCTGTCTGCCCTCCGCAACCCGAAGTTAAATTATGTACTAAGATTTAAAAAGTAATTCGGTAAGTTATAGCTACCAGATCGCACCAATGTTCTCATTAATCTGGGGTATTGATCAGACAAATATAAAATCGTTGGGCAAGTGAAATTTCTATCATAATGTTTACTCTGGATACGCTACGCCCAAAATTATTTTTTTTAGTTAATTTTATTTTCAAGATTTTAGTTTTGTTGTTAGTTGATACTTCTCATTCTATTTTCATAGTGAGCCCTTTCCTACCAATCAAGCCCTGTCATTCGATACCCATATTGAGGTATTTGTGGAAAATAGGTAATCCGCCATTTTGTGGCGGCGGCCACCTTGGATTTTTCATAGTGAGCTCTAGTCTACTAATCAAGCCCTTTAATTTGATATCCATATTGAGGTATTTGTGGAAAATAGGTAATTCGCCATCTTGTGGCGGCGGCCATCTTGGATTTTTCATAGTGAGCTCTATTCTACCAATCAAGCCCTTTCATTTGATACCCATATTGAGGTATTTGTGGAAAATAAGTAATCCGCCATTTTGCGGCGACAGCCATCTTGGATTTTGCATAGTGAGTTCTATTCTACGAATCAAGCCCTTCCATTTGATACCCATATTGAGGTATTTGTGGCAAATAGGTAATCCGCCATTTTGAAGCGGCGGCCATCTTGGATTTTTCATAGTGAGCTCTATTCTACCAATCAAGCCCTTTCATTTGATACCCATATTGAGGTATTTGTGGAAAATAAGTAATCCGCCATTTTGTGGCGGCAGCCATCTTGGATTTTTCATAGTAAGCTCTATTCTACCAATCAGGCCCTTTCATTTGATACCCATATTGAGGTATTTGTGGAAAATAGGTAATCCGCCATTTTGTGGCGGCGGCCATCTTGGATTTTTCATAGTAAGCTCTATTCTACCAATCCGGCCCTTTCATTTGATCAAATCAAATCAAATCATTTATTTTTGCAGGAAGCACTGTTACAATGGTGTTGTTAATTAGATAAAAAGTTCCAAGTGTTTCAACCAGTTCAAGGCATGCAAAATTTTGATGGCAGTAGATCGCTAACATCGAAATATCATAATTAATACAAATATTGAAAATAGTAATTACAGTGTCACCATGAATACATAATAAAATATGGAAGAAAAAAAATAAATAAAATCTTAAAAATTATTGCAATATTGATTAAAATGTCATATTAAAATATCAGTAAATTCATATTATGTCAATTAGAGTCGATAAATTTAAAATGGCAAAAAATTAAAATGTCATAAAAGTAAAATGTCAATAAATTAAAATGTCATGAAAGTAAAATGTCAATAAATTAAAATGTCAGAAAATAAAAAGTCGATATATTAAAATGACATTCATTATCTATTTATGTTGAAGTTATAATTTATATAATCATGTATGTCATAAAAACATCTGTCTATTAGCATAGCTTTCAGCTTTTTTTTAAACATATTTAGATTTAGTGTCTTAATATCTTTCGGTAATCTATTATATATTACTGGAGCCATGTGATATACACTTTTATGCATCAGTGCAGTATTTGTTTTACGCATACACAAGCGATACATATCTCGTTGTTGTCTATTGCACGTTTCAGAGGCTAAATCAAATAGGTTTAGGTTACGTCTCACAAACACTATAACCTCATAAATGTATAAACTGGGCACTGTTAAAATTTTGTATTTTTTAAAGTATGGTTCACATGATTCCGTTGTCTGTAGCCCAAACATAGCCCTTACGCATCGTTTCTGAGCCTTAAAAACTACTTCTCTATCCGTTGAGTTTCTCCAGAAAATTACACCGTACCTAAGAACTGAAACTACTAGTCCATGATAAGCAGTGAGCATTGTTTGTTCATTAGCAATTTTTGACAATTCATGTAGAGCACAAACTGATTTGTTAATTTTTTTACATAAATGTTCAATATGTGACTTCCACGATAGGTTGCTGTCTATATTAAGTCCAAGGAATTTTGTGGTTTGGACTTCCATAATAGGCTCACATTTATAATTAATTTTAAGCACAGGGGCAGTAGTGCGTTGACGAAAGTGCATTAATTTTGTTTTTCCAATATTAACTTTTAAATTATTTACATCTAACCATTTAATAATAGCGCTCAAGGTAACATTTATGTTCTGCTCGTATGTTTTCAGATCTAGGCCTTTGATTGCAACAGTACTATCATCTGCAAAGAGAGTAATGGGATTCGACGTAGCTTTTGGAAGGTCATTTATATATATTATAAATAACAATGGTCCTAGAACACTTCCTTGTGGCACGCCATACAAAACTTTACGTCCGTAAGAGAGAAATGTGTCTTCCGTCTTTGTTTTGCTATTTATTTTAACCAGTTTTGTATACTGAACGCGGTTTTTTAAGTAAGTTTCTATTAGCTTTAATGTATTACCCCTTATGCCATAGGCTTCTAATTTATATAGCAATATATCATGGTCCACATAATCAAATGCTTGTGTCAAATCCATGAATATGGCACATATTGGCGTGCGGTGATCAACACAGGTCATTATTACGTCAAGAAATTCATAAATAGCAAGATTAATACTTTTATATCTCCGAAAACCTTTTTGTTCACTTACTAATATATTATTACTTTCAAGATAATTATTAAGAGCGTTATATATGTATTTCTCAAAAATCTTAGAAAATATTGACACGAGGGCAATGGGTCTATAATTTTCAATGTTATACTTACATTATTTTTTATGTACGGGTTTAATAATACCAATTTTTAGTTTTTCGGGGAAAAGCCCGGTTTCTATGGATGCATTCAGTATATAACAAAGAGGGCTTTTAATATGCTCAGCGACATATTTAACAACTTTAGTGCTGACTTCATCATACCCAACGCTTTTAGTATTTTTTAGACTTATTATTATCTGTTTTATGTCATTCGGGATAGACGGTTGCATAAACATAGAATTAAGTTTTGGTGTGATATATTGCTTAAAGTGATGTTTATGATCAGTATTAATAGGAGTTATTTTATCTATATAGTAGTTATTAAAAATGTTTGAGATGTCAAAAGGATCATTTATAGTCAAATTATTTGATTTAATACATGTAATAGACTCTAAAGGTTTATTTTGTCTGGTATTATTTATAATCTGCCATATAGTTTTCGGTTTATTTATAGATGTTGATATATTATAATTATTTTGGGCTCGTTGTGTTAATTTTACTATCCTTATAAACTTCTTACTGTATTGTTTGAGCTTTGATTTACTATCTCTAGTAGGACGTTTTCTGTAATTCCATAGGAGTTCGCGTTTTTTAGCACTACAGATCTTAATTCCCCGTGATACCCATTTTGGTTTTTTATGGACGTGTACAGTTATAATTTTGTAGGGAAAGCACAGATCATAGAACAGTTTAAATATTTCCAAAAAGTTGTTATATGCTAAATTTGGGTCACAGGTTTTGTATACATCTGTAAACGATAATTTGCTTAAACATGATTCAAATTTTTTTAGATTTTCAATACAATAATCACGTCGTTGTATTTTCCAACACTTGATCTTACATACACTTTTAACATGACATTTTAACAGTTGTGCTGTGTGATCAGATAAGGTTAGGTCAATTACTTCTGACTTACATTTATTTTTAAAATTGTGTGCGAAATTATCAATACATGTTTTACTAGTTAATCTGGTGGGCTCTTTTATTTGCAACTTTAAGTTATAGTTAAGAAGCAGACATTGTAATTCACTTGTTATACTGTTTTGCTTTAAAATGTTAATGTTAAAATCACCTGCCATGATTATTCTATGCTTGCGATAATTTTTATTAATGTACATTAAAGCATTATTTAATTTACCAAAAAATACATTTAAATTACTAGGTAGAGGTACCCTGTATACACAGACAATTACAATATTATATTCTGGGAGTTCAATTGCACAGCATTCAAAAGCAGAACATATAGATATATCTATAAGATATGTGATACTTTTCCAGTTATATCACTTTTTTACAAAGATACAGGAACCTCCTCTCTTAGAGTCAGTTCTGCAAAAACATGTAGCCAGATTATAGTTAGGAATTGTACAACAGTCTTCTTGTCCAGACATCATAAAATGTTCTGTTAGGCAAATAATGTCAACATCTATATTTTTATCTAAAAGTTCCTGTAAACATATTGTAAATATATTAGATTTTGATCTTAACCCCGCAATATTTTGGTGAAGAATGGTTAAATATTCAGTTGCGAAAAAGTTGTGATTCTTGGGATTCCTCTAGTTTTGACGTTTCTGGCGCAGTCTTGTTGCTAATCAAATTTTCTTTTGTAATTGCCTGCAGTAGGTAATACAAGTCCTTAAATATAATTTTCATGCCTTTGTCGTTCAAAGCACCAGAGTGTGTATACAGTGAATAATGGTAGCTTAAGTTTCTATTAGAGTCCAAGATATATGCATGTTCGTGGGTGGTTATGTCCAGATATAACATATTATTAAATGTCTCCAATCTTGAATTGTATAAAATACTATAATTATGTTTGAATGTCGGTAGTGCAATGATAATATTGGTATTTTTTAAGTCTGATAGAACATGTCTTATGTAGGTTATTATGTCATAGTAATTTTTTGTAGTCCTAAAATCTTCCTCGCCGATCATTATTATACAGAAATCTTTTAATGTGAAGTTTTTTACTTTAGCTTGTAAATTGTAAATGAGCTGTTTTATTCCCACATTTGGAGTTAAATAGTGACATATATTATAATTGTCAAGAAAATATTCCTCTGCCAAAGTCATAATATTCCTATTAATTTTATTAGAACTCAAAATGCAGATATTGTTTTTAGTTGTACTTTTTCTGTTTAAATTACTTTTTATTAACATATCTTTCTTCACAACATGTGGCTCCATCTGTCGTCTAGAATGCTGTATCGGAGTATTTAGTTTCATATAATTTTCTTGACCGATAGGACATTCAAGGATAATATCTGTCTGTGTTTGTTTATTTTTGCATTCGGTTTGATTTATAGACTTCACGACTTTTTTGGGTGTTTTGATAGGAGTGACAATTTGCTTATAAAGTGAATTTTTCCGAAGTAATTTTTGATTTTCTGTTTTGAGCTTATCATTTTCGAGTAATAATACATCTATTTCAGTATTCGCGCTACTTAGTTGCAACTTAAGCTCATTAATCTGTTTTTTTAATTCAGTAATCGTTTCGTTATCTTCATCTTCTGATATAGCCGGTAAACTGTGCATAGTATCATCTAGTGTATGACTTGAGAAACTTTCACTTGATACCCATATTGAGGTATTTGTGGCAAATATGTAATCCGCCATTTTGTGGCGGCAGCCATCTTGGATTTTTCATAGTGAACCCTATTCTACCAATCAAGCCCTTTTATTCGATACCCATATTGAGGTATTTGTGGAAAATATGTAATCCGCCATTTTACGGCGACAGCCATCTTGGATTTTTCATAGTGAGCTCTATTCTACGAATCAAGCACTTTCATTTGATACCCATATGGAGGTATTTGTGGAAAATAAGTAATCCGCCATTTTGTAACGGCGGCCATCTTGGATTTTTCAAAGTGAGCTCTATTCTACAAATCAAGCCTTTTCATTTGATACGAGGTTGTTGTGAAGTAGGTAATATAATATGATCCGCCATTTTGTATCGGCGGCCATCTTGAAATTACAATCATTTAAATATTATCTTTTATCTTGATGAAAATATGATTGTATACCAAATATCAGATCAATCTGTCATCAGGAACGGGGTAAAATTCCAATAAATAGCTTTCAGAGCTATGGATTTTTGCCGACTTACGGCCATTTTCAATATTCGAACTATAGATAGATCTGTAGATTTAAGATTCGTGTTTGACATATTTTGTATGGAGCTTATGTCAAAAACTGTCAAAAACGAGTCTAAAATCTACAGATCTATCTATAATTCGGATATTGAATTCCGTAGTTAGTTTATACTTTTCCTTATATTATGGCAACATTATACAAAATCTTTTTACAAATTGTAGCCTATGTGTTATTCTGATGTATGAACTATATTATTGTAAAGTTTCATCCAAATCCGTTTAGTAGTTTTTGCGTGAAAGAGTAACAAACATCCATCCATCCATCCATCTTCACAAACTTTCACATTATTTTATAATATTAGTAGGAATAGGATGTTGCGATTTTTCCTTAAATGGATTGATAGACTTACGTGGGACGTAAAATTCATAACATCGCGAAATGTGCGTGTAATATTACACCTCTGCCCACCCCTTCGGGGATACAGGCGTGAGTCAGTAAAAAACATATTGGTAGATAGATGTCTGATCAACTCCTACTTAGTACATGCTTTTAACATACAAAGTTTCAACTGCAGCAAGTTTTTAGGTCCGGCGATTTGGGTTCGGAATTATATCGACGCTGGAAAGGCAACCTTGCTTATGTACCATTTGGCAACTTTACAGGAGAGCGATTCAAAGAATGACAATTTCGAAAAAAAATATAAATAAATTTGTTTTTTGTAAGAATGGCCTGAAATTGGGCATAGACATCTAGAAAAGTATTTTTCACAAATTCACAATAAAAAATAATTTAAAAAACGTCAGGGGATGAAGTTAGGAGTCGGTTAAGCAATAAATGTCCAGACCTCAGGCAAGGCAAATTTTCTTATAGGACATAGTTCAGCTTATAATGTTGCTGCACTTATTGCGTATGGACCAAAAGTATGTCATTAATATCGGAGCAAAATGTCTCAACTCTTCAGTCATTCGAAAAGAACGACGGCATAATTCAGTGATAATCAACGAACTATCCAATAGTTTGCCAAAATTCTGAACTTCTAAATGACCTGAAAGCGAGGCATAGAAAAAATGTTTCGTATCTTACCTATACGAAACATTTTTTCTACATTTTTACACGGGCGAGAGGCAACTCTCTTGAGGGACGCCGGCTCTGATGGGGCGCTCTGTTGACAGGACGCCGTCAACTGTCACTTGAAAGCGCCTGTCCTGAAGAAAGGTGGCCACGGTCTTAACTACTCGGCGGGGAGTAGTAGACGTGGACAGCTTATAGACCAGGCCAGCGTGCCAGACGCGATCGAACGCCTTCTCCATATCGAGAAGTACTGTGACAGGGCTCTCCCTCTTGTTGAGGGCCACCGTCATGTGGTGCAGTAGTCTCGCGAGCTGGTGTGTCGTGGAGTGTTCGGTTTGGAACCCGAACTGCTCGTCACGTGGCTGGATGTGAGGAGTGAGATGCAGCAGTAGAAGCTTCTCGAAGACTTTCGAGAGTGTCGACAGCAGCGTGATGGGCCGATAGCTTTCGGGCTTCAGAATGTTTTTCCCGGGCTTGTGCAGCATTATGACTCGGCCGAGTCTCCATGTTGCGGGAAAGTGGCTTGTGCGGACGATGCCGTTGAATAGCTGCGTCAACGACGCGATGCTCGCGGAGGTAGGTGACGCAGGGCTTCATTGGTGATCCGGTCGGGACCAGGGGCTTCCCGCAGTTTGGTGCGGCGAATCATTCGCTGCATCTGACCCGGGGAAAAGACTACTGGGTCTTCCGTGGGGGCTATCGGTGATTGGAAGTAGGACTCCAGACGCTGCTGGATAGCTTCTACATGCTGCATGTTGGAAGCTGGATTTGGCTGGAACTGGGTCTCCAGGTGGTCGGGAAAGATCTCCGCTCGGTCTTCGGGGCGGTAAAGTAGGGTGCCGTCACCAGCCAGGAGGGGCCTAATCGGAGGTTGCTTCCCAGATAGCTGGCGGCACAGACGGTGGATGCCTGACCAGTCTTCACCTGTTCGCTCGATGGTGCGGTGCCAGGACTCGGTGGCGACTGTCTCCAGTGCACTCGAGATCTTCGCAGCCAGAGCATTGAGCTGGGACTTCATGGTCGGGCATCGGGTGCGTTGCCACGGGCGTCTCAGCTTCCTCTTCCTCTCAATCATCGCCATGATGTGAGCCGGGAGTTGGGGAGGTTGACGTGTCGACGCAGCGTCCAAACGCGAGACTCGAAGCTCTGTGTTGATAACAGTGCTGAGTTGCTCAGCGAGTGTGTCGACGTCTGCGTGGGTCTCGATCCGGCGATAGGGCGCGTGCTCCGCCATGTAGTCGGCGAATACTTGCCAATCCTGGCAGTGACGAGAGGGTGCGTCAAGCTGTTCGAGCCGGAGCACTCGACAGTGTGAGGAGTACAGCTTGGTGGTCCGAGAGGAGGTGGTCGTCCAGGACGTCGATCGATGGTGCTGTCGGCAGGCCGCAGATGACCGTCAAGTCGATGACGTCAAGTTTCAGGCGGCAGGCCCCCTGCCTGTGTGCGCTGCGGTGAGAAACATGCCGCGAAGGACTGCCCACGCCCACTTGAGGCGCCACCCACCTGCGCGAACTGCTGAGGTGCACACACGGCAAATAACATTGCCTGCCCAGTGTTCCGCAAGGGGGCGCGGAATAAACGAGCCGGCACTGTTGCTCGCACTTCTGCAGCTTTGGCAAAAACAGCCACTGTCGCTGCCGAAGAAAACGCCTCCGGTTCTCTTATGGCCGCTGCTAACCCTGCTCAGGCGGCAGCCTGTAAGAAGAGGAGGAGGCGAAAGAGACCCCGGAGCAAGTCTGCTGCGACATCCACGCAGCAGACCAAGAAGAAGGAGCAGTCTACTGCACCTGTGGTCGCTGCCCCCTCGAGGGGGACGATGGTGAAGCAGGCTGCAGCGCCAGCGCCGGTGCCCACAACACCGGCGCCGCCATGAATAGACCCGGTGATAACCATGGCCATCGGCGCGCTCAACGCCGTGCTACAGGCCCTGCAGGACGGGCGGGATCCGGTCCCGCTCATCCTCAAATGCGTAGGCGAACTATGCGCTTATGGCCGCTAGTAGCCTACGCATTGTCTACTGGAACGCCGACGGAGTGTCCCCCGAGAAGACCAGGCTTTTAAGGTTGCTGCTAGCCCAGCGGCAGGTTGACATTGCCCTCGTCAACGAGACGCACCTTTAGGCCAATATCTCCTTCAAGATGCCAGAGTACCATGTCTACCGAGAGGACCACATCTCTCCAGCTGGGACTGCGTACAGAGGATTAGCAGTTCTAGTGAAGAGAAGGATCGTCCACCAACCGCTGCCTGTACCAACGCTGCAGTCGTCGTACGCTCTTGGCGTAGAAGTCTGCATTGACAACCGCCCCATCCATTTGTTTGCTTTCTACAAGCCACCCAACAACAGACTAGCGACGGCTGATGTTCACGCCCTGCTGGACTCGTCAAACGCGATCATAGTCGCGGGCGACTTCAACGCCAAACACACGGCCTGGAACTCCACCACCACCTGCCCTGACGGCCGCCGTCTATTGGATGATGCAGACCGCAACGGCTACGACGTGCTGGGGCCAGAAGTCCCGACGCACTACTCGTACCAGGCAGCCCTCACACCAGACGTCATCGACTTGACGGTCATCTGCAGCCTGCCGACCGCACCATCGATCGACGTCCTGGACGACCACCTCCTCTCGGACCACCAACTGATGCGCCCGCGCGCACCCGCATCTGATGCAATATTACATCAGAAAAATGTAGTTTAAGCGCCGTTCGTCGTGAATGGTCGTGTATCGAAGAGCGTTGTACGTGATCATAAAGTAGAAATTAAATGAAAGCAAAATATCTTAAAATTATTTCTTTTAAAATGTATAGCGGAGTAAACTTGCTTATAAGCCACTTTAAAAATATTCTAGTCCAAGCTAAATTACTTATATCCCAATCGCATAACTTAGTTTTTTCGATAAAATGGCTTACTTATATCAGATATGCTTTAGACGCGGCGGAAATAAATTGCTGAAGTGCCATGTCATGAGAAACTTTTGCGCGGCTAATTGTATGATGTATAAACTATTCCATGGTTCATGGCGAAGCAAAGTTTCTTACGTAAATATATGAGTGACATATCGGAAAAGAGATATTGCTTAACCTCCTATATTACATAATTATATGTAGCTTAACAGACAAAATTTCTAAAATGATCTAAAATTGTGCGTTTATTAACCTGAAAAATCGGAATCACTAATTGCTTATCAACCATCAAAAATGGTCAGAATTGGATGAAACCGAGATCTGCAGATAGAAAAAAATCAGACGATTCGAATGATATATAAAACTTATTTTCGCAAATTTGGCGCATAAGCAAGGTTGCCTTTCCAGCGTCGATATAATCAGTCATTCGCTAGTCGGGGCAGGTAATTATATCTGTAGACCGTTTTTTTTAGCCGGCCGTTGTATGTTTAAGGCTGATAATGAAATCTCAGGTAGGATTTCTGGGCCTATCAGTGCATTTAATAAGCAGTATCCAATCCTGACATAGGACAGAAGGTTAGGGTGAAAAGGGTTAGGCTAAGTTATTTATATACTGACAATACCCATTCCAATAGAATTGCATTTTGATCACAGGGTGCGATAAAGGCTGGTCCGTGTGGTGACGGATTAAGAATACGGAATGTCACCACCCCATATCATCCCATGGGTGTCGTATAGGCATGAGACCGATATATCAAAACGAATCTGAAATTCGATTGCAGTCAGAAATCGTATCATATCGATATTCCAATGTGAAAAAACCGATTTTAGAAAACGCAAAACAATACCACGATAACTCAAACTACACAAATCCAAACCAAACGGTCCAAGCGCAACCAAACTACAAAGTAAATCTAAAGCTTACGTTTTCGATAGTTTTCATATTCATTCGTTCTCTTTCACACTACCAAACGACTAGTTAGTTAGAATGAGAGAGAGCGAATTTCATTTCCCTTTCTTTCTAACTTACTGATCCGTTGAAAGAGCGAAAGAGATGAAGCGAATTTTATTGTAGCTAAGCAAGCGAATCGTTTTGGATTTTGGCGGTTTTATGAATTCCAGATTGAATAGATAAAATAAAACTAAATATCGAGGCGATAATATCTAATTCATATTGCCACTATTTAATGTTTATTTTGAAAATTGCAAATAGTTATTAGGAATTTATGTTTGGAGAGTTTTATTTGACTTGAATGGTCTCATGCCTAAAATACAAAAAGATTTCGATTGTTTACGTTTGTCGTACGCTACGCTCCAACATCCGCTACTGAAAACGATTTCTAAAATCGGTTTTTGAAATCGATTTCAAAATCTGAAATCGGTTATTTATCGGTTTGCGTAAAAATCCGAAAACGCCACTGCCTAGTGTCGTAAGAGCCGACAGAGGGAGCATATTATGCAGAGAACAGCACTGTAAGAGAAGGAAAACTTGATACAAACCCTATACCAACCCGTTTCGCCAGCGTGGTATAGTAGGCCAATTCTTCCTTTCAAAGGAGAGGCCTAGTCCAGCAGTGGACTGTTAAAGGCTGACGATGATGATGATGATGTGCGATAAAGAAATTATATTGTCACTTTCTATAGACTTTATCTGCTTTCTCCAACACCAGTAATATACATATAATCATCCTCCTAGCGTTATCCCAGTTGTGCCCGGGGTCCGCTTACTAGTCTAACAGGATTTGACAGAATATAATCTTTTCTACAAAGCGATTGACTCTCAGACCTTCGCAAGCCAAAGAAATAGCTATATTCCATGGTTTAGAATTTAGTCTGTTTATTTGATGCCTGCTGCATGACAGTCTATTTGACGACCGGTTGGCGCAGCGGGAGTGTAACCGACTGCTATGCCGAAGGTCGCGGGTTCGATTCCCGCTCAAGTCAAACATTTGTGTGCATGAACATGGATGTTTGTCTTGGTCTGGGTGTTTCTATTTATAATATGTATGTATTTACAAAAAAAAAGTATATATGTATGTTTATCCATTATCTAGTACCCATAACACAAGCTCTGCTTAGCTTGGGACTAGATGGTGATGTGTGTATGTGGTAGAATATTATTATTATATTATCTCGACCTGGCTATAGAATCATTTTAATTTTGCAGGCTCTAATTGTTTGTTGTGTCTCTTGTAGATACCTGAATCTTATATTTCAAAGTTTAACTCTAGAAATGCCTTGTAGCATGTCTACATCCAAAAACTTGGCTTTTAACATTTCCAGATACGGCCGCAAGATCACCTTCATCGTCGCCATCTCCATGATGGTATCTTTGGGTCTGGTGATCCCATTCTCTCCAAGCTACCTGGTGTTCACGATCCTGAGGACGCTGCACGGCATAGCGGCTGGTGGATGTCTTGTGGTGTCCTTCGTGATAGTCGTGGAGTGCATGGGCTCCACGTATAGGGAGGCCACTGGATGTCTCTATCATGTGCCGTTTATGATTGGTAAGTATCATCTGTATATATAAAATCCTTGCGTTACTGACTGACTGACAGACACGCTACAGCCGAAACTATTGGGCGCAGGAAGCTGAAATTTGGCATGTATGTTCCTTGGGGACCGTAGGGGTGCACTAAGAAGGGATTTCTCGAAATTCCCACGGGATCGGCCAAAACGGGTAAATTATTATTAGTCTGTATATATAAAATTCTGCCGTTACTGAGTATCTGACAAAAAACTAATGGGCTTGTGCCCAAAACACGCGATGCTGAAATTTGTTATCTATGTTCCTTGGGGATTGTAGGTGTGAACAATAAAGTGCATTCTGAATATTCCCACTGGCAGAAACGGGTAAATAAAAAGTAATGAGCTGCGGACATCCTATAGTATTTGTATAAAGAAGTCCAAGGACCGCGTCTATCGGTCTGTATGAACGAGATCATTTCACGAACGCTTTTCATGCGCTTTTCACCAACAGTGATTGATTAGGAAGGCTTCTACATACCTCTAATTTGTAAATATTTTGCATAAATTAAAAATACATATAATATACGTACTAACCATGGCGCAGCGATAGCCTAGTGGAGATACCAACGGACTGCCATGCAGAGGGTATCGGGTTCGAATCCACGGCGCGCACCGATGACTTTTCGGAGTTATGTGCGTATTGAATTGTTAATTAGGTATCACTTACCCCGTGCCTCGGAGAGCACGTTAAGCCGTCGGTCCCGGTTGTCATGAAGATCTTTGACAGTCGTTATAGGGCGTCAGTTAGGGTTGCCAACTTTTTTTTAGTAGAAATAGAGTATATCTGATTTCAAAGGAGGTAAATAAAGAGTATGGACTTAAAAAAAAGAGTATCATTTATTTTATATTCTTAAAAAGGTATTTTTTGTGAGTACTTTTTGCAGCACATAACAATTTTTCATTATTTTAAAGTAATTGTATGTGTCCAAACATTCTAACTCTAAATAAGTATAATTATGTAGACCAAGAGCTCATTCTTAATTAATTTCAATGAAGCTCTGTTTCTCTCTTCTCGCCACTTCACATTCATGACCGAAAAGACTAACCTAGACTAACGTAGCCGAAACAAACCTCAACGACTTCTCAAAACAACTTGTGACATGAGTACATGACATTGACACCTTTGACATAATGAAATGACATTAGTGGCTGCGTTCACGAATGTCCGAATGTGGTTTGAGGAATTGGGGATACCAACATATTAACAGTAAATAGTCGACTTTTTTTGGTTTGATTATGGGTTTTTGCATAATATTATATGACTGGCATTAGTTTAGTAAAAATTGTGTAAAATAGAGTATTTTAGCGAACTCTATTAGTGTTATAGATTATAGAGTACGGTTACATGATATATAACTCAATACTCTATTTTAGAGTACGGTTGGCAACCCTAGCGTCAGTACCTTCTAAGTAAACTGACACTAGTCTTAACCATGAAATATCGCTATCCCTTCGGGTTGCGGAGGTCAGACAGGCAGTCGCTCTGTGGAAAAGCTAATATTCAGCCAAATCCGGTTAGGCTAGAAAGTGGACCCCAAATTGAAAAATGGGATAACGCTAGGAGGATGTTGAATATACGTACTAACCTTGCGAAGCCATGTTTGCTAGTGTTTTACAAAAAAACTGACATGTTTGTTCATCTAAGTACATATTTGATTATCTTGTTCTATTAATCTTGTCTTAATCTTTGTAAATGCTGTTTACCTACACAAAAATAAACCTGCTTCGTTAACATGCAACTATGTTAATATTTTATCTGTAAGCATATCATAAAATTATGTGCATGTCGAATAATCCGTAATTGGCAAGGGTGACAAAGTATTTTATAATCTGTCTTACCCCTGAGCACGGCTTGGGCACGGCCTCTTCTCATTATGAGCTGGTCTAGTGCGGGCTTGCAGACTTTATATTACTATAAGGAAAACTCTCAGATATGCAGGTTTCCTCGCAATATTTGCCTATACCGTTTTAGGAAATGATAATTAACAACTTCTATATATATATATATATATATATATATATATATCGCCGTCCCCAACGAATAATATCGTAATCAAAAAAAGTAAAATTTACAGGAAAAATAAAAAACGGTGTTTTGATTATAACTTCATAACAGTTTTACATAGCAAACTTGTTGACATACCAATAGATAGGTATTTTTTTGTTGTGTAAAGAGATATAACTTAAAAATATATTAGTTTTATACCCATAAAAATATAATCAAAAAACCATATTACCAAAATGTAAACACAATTTTCAAACCGTAATGCAACAATACGATTTTATTCGAGTAAATTTTTCACAGTGAGCTATACAGCAATATGTAATTGCGATCGTCTTGACTTTAAAGTAGCGAGGTTGATTGTAATGATAGCTTATTATTACCATATTAATCATTGCTCAAAACAATATATTGTGGTAACAGTAAATTGGTAAAAATAATATTCTATAGCAAAAGGAATGGTAATATACTTTACCGAAATAAGTTATACTTATTGTACCCGAATAAAATCGTAACTACAATTTGCTGGAAAAAGGATAACTTCAAGGGGTCAGTATTGATTCATTATGATGATATTCGTCACAAAAATAGTTTTTATTTATAGACGAATAGTACAGGTAAATTCATTACAAAATGTCTAACTCGAATTGTTATCGTACGAATCACGTGAAAAAAATTCACAAGGTGTAATCGCACCCCTAGAACAATAATGCCCCATAAAAGCACTTTTATCGCAATAGTTGATTACGATATTATTCGCTGGGGACGGCGATATATACACATCAACAAAGTCTAGGGATATTTTATATTTCATCAAATATCTAAAAATCTATGAAGAATTTTCTGATACAGTAAATAGAAGAATCATAGATTATTTTAAGGTCTTTAATAAAAATAAAAAACATTTCGTGTTTTTTTTTTGTTTTAAATAAAAAAAATATTTTTTTAATCATCATGGAAAATTAGTATGATAACAACAAACATTTCTTCTTAAAAAACTATTAATTTTAATAAAAATGGAAAAAATCTTGTAAAATCTAATCATTAATAATCAGTGTTGCCACCTCTTACATTGATTACACATCGACATCGATTGTTAATACTTAAAATTAAATTGTCAATGTCTTGCTGCGGTATGAGGTCCCATGTCCTTTGCAAGTGTTCGTAAAGTTGTTGTTCAGTCGTCAAATTTGGTGGAAAATCTCTCAAAGCTTTTCGTTGTAACATGTCCCAGGCATGCTCGATAGGATTTAAGTCGGGCGACTGTGCAGGCCAATCCAAAACTTGAATATCGTGCTCTCGGAGAGCGGTCGATACCAGCCGCGCCGTATGGCAAGGAGCATTATCGTGCATGAGTAGAAATTCATGGCCTATTTGAGTTCTGTGTGGAACAATAACGGGCTCTACTACCTCCTCGTGGTATTTTTGTGCAGTCATGCTGCCTTGGATCCAAACGAGTTGGGTTCGTCCGCCAAGACGAATTCCTGCCCACACCATGATTGTCCCGCCTTGGTATGGGTGGACCTCCTGAGGGTGCCGTAGACGGCTAACTCTCCCTGGAGCTCTCCAAACGCGTGTTCTTCGTGAATCCGGGTGAAACCCAAACCGGGACTCATCGGTGAACAGCACCAAAGACCATTGTTCGTCACTCCATGGTAAATGCTCCCGAGCCCACGAAAGCCGCCGACCGCGATTGCCACGTCGCAATGCTGGAACACGCAATGGTCTTCGAGCACGAAGATCAACTTCATGTAACCTTCTTCGCACGGTTTGGTCGCATACCAGCAGCTGGTGGTCCTCCTGGAGCCTTTGCACTAGTTGCAGCGCTGTGATATTGGGTTGTCTTCTGGCGGTCATTTGGAGAAATCGATCCTGTCTCTGCGTAGTAACACGATATCTACCTGTGTGCTGTTCGGCCACATCTCCAGTACTGCGATAACGTGACCACAATCTTGATATCACATTTTGACTGGTATGTAGGGCCTCAGCAACGACGCGTTGAATTGCACCATTTTCTAACATGCCCACGGCTCGTAACATTTCATCTCGACTCAAATGACGACGTGACATGACTTTTAAAGTTCGTACGTCACGTTAAATTAAAAAAGAAAAACAATTAAAAACCCTTTTCATTAATAATTATAATAAAACAGTTTTAACTTTCTTTAATGTAACGAATTACTAGCAAATTTGCCGCCATATTTTGTTTATTATTTTGTTTTTTTTCTTTCCATGTTCAAATTTTGAAAATAGAATAAAAGAGGTTTTAATCTGTATATAAACTTTTTGTGGAAACTAACAAGGTTCTAAACTATAAACTCGTAAATAATTTAGGATTAAGATATCCCTAGACTTTGTTGATGTGTGTATATATCTCTCTCTCTATCGTCACCCCTGTCTCCCATTGGGGTAGGCAGAGACTATAGAACGCCACATGCTTCGGTTCAAACATACCTCTTTCGCTTCCTCGACATTCATTAATCTCATCATGCATGCGCGTCGGTCATGGGTACTTTTAATTTGGCAATTTTTCAGTACGGCACCTATTTGGTCGGCGTACGTCCGCCTAGCGCGTCCCCTACCGACATTTCCTGTCATTCTCGCACGATACACTCCTTTCGTATTTCTTCTTTCATCTATCCGTTCCAAATGTCCAAACTAACGCAACATACCTTTTTCAATCTTTGTTTATAATATATATAAATAAATAATCCACATATAGCTTCGAAAAACCACCAGTGTACACCGTTGATTTAAAACCGAGAAGATTTGTATAAATGGGTGTATGGTTGGATGGATGTTTGTAACTTTCACTCTTTTGACAAGTAGTATTAAGTAAAATCTGGTTAGACTAGTAAATAAATGGACCCCGAGCTCCAAGACGTAAGGCTTGGATGCAACTGGGTCACCGAGATAACACAAGGACGATGCTGAGTAAGTACAGCTGCATGAGAATTAAAGCCATTGTCACCTATTTTTATAATTTCCATATACTGCGATAAACTACATACATACATACATAGTCTCACGCCTATAACCCCGAAGAGATAGGCAGAGCTGTATTTCTACACCCGCTTTTCGCCAGATATACTTTAGTCCCACGTAATAAGGGGCGAGCCTATTGCCGTACCGGGCACATTTCCAGACTCCGTGCTGCTACTGAGAATTTCGTGACAGAAAAACCCAATAACACTGCCCGACCCAGGAATCGAACTCGAGACCTCCCGATCCCACGCGCACATTTATGCCGCGAGACCAAGGAGGCAGTCGTATAGGGTTTGATGTCGAGTTTTACGTCTCTACGCCAAGATGGTATTTACATCGTGTTATCCCTTAGTCGCCTCTTACGACACCCACGGGAAGATAGGGGGTGGTGACACTTGTATTCTATGCCGTCAACCACACGGCTAATGCGATAAACTAGCGCTTTAATAAACTCTAGAAATATCTCTTACAATTGTCAACATTACCTATGCTATATATGTATAGTTGAGATTAACAATAGACAGTTGCAGTAAAATGAATACAAAAAATGAAATGACTGCGCTGTAAATTGAATAATTAATTTACTATTCATTATAATTTGAATACAATTGGTTCTCTATTTCTCAACTTAAGCAAGCATTTTATCGTATGCGAGCATATTTTGATTGCCGGAGAGTAGCGTAAATTAGATGGAATAAAAATTCAACCGTTCTTTTTTGCCTGCTCTGTTCCCATATTACTTGGGGTCGGCGCAGAATGTCTTTCTCTTCCATTCTCTCCGACGGCTGATAAGCCGTCATCTGATTATTCACTCCCTTTTCATTCATGTCGTCCTTCACACAATCCATCCATCTTTTCTTTGGTCTTCCTCTTGCCTTATATCCCTTAACTCTCTCATATTCATCACCTTTCTAGTCACATGCTTTTCATCCCTCCTCATCACATGCCCATAAAAATTCAACCTTTAATGTTACAAATGACATATTATAATAATCTATACTTATATCATTAATGCGAAAGTGTGTTTGTTTTGTTGAAACAAGGATTTTACGGAATGATTTATGTTTGTGGCTGTGTGATAGTTAGCAGGCTCGATAGTGGACCACGGCGGAGCCGCGGACGAATAGTAAGCTAGTATGTATGTCGGCAATTTGTACCACGGTGTACTAAGAGACTAAGACTGACGTTCGAGTTCGGATCGCGGTAGCGGATTGATGCGGGCGGCTCAAGATTGGTCTATGTGGAGAACACTGGGGTGGCCTATGTCCAGCAGTGGACGTATATCGGCTGATATGATCATACTAACTTCTGATAGGATGATACTAAGGCTGGCTCTCCACCTCACTGAGAGGAGCGTTGCTGGGTTTAATGCAACGATTACAAATGCATAAGTATTGAAAATAATTTAATGTTGAAGTGACTTTGTATGAGATTTAATCATTATTGCGAAAATAAGACTATAAAGTTCACATCTGTTTAGCCCATACAGGGAAAATATTAGTACATCTTCTGGATTTTTTAGTAAAGTAAATGCTATAGTTTTGCTATATCCGTTAATCTAGGTTATCTCTATGACTTTAGCGTGTACTTTTGCTATTTATTTTTATTATGTTTAGCTCTAACCATTTATCATTGCAGCATATTCGCCAACAAGTAAAAAGTAGTCGTTTGGTTTGTGTAAACTGTTCTGCAGGAGCATACATAATGAAGTTAAAAGGAAAATCATCATCATCATCAGACCTATATACTTACTGTCCCACTGCTGGGCACGGGCCACTTCTAGCTATGAGAAGCGTAAGGCCATAGTCCACCACGCTGGCCAAGTGCGGGTTGGCAGACTTCACATAGTTCACATGTCTTTCGAGAACATTATAGAGAACTGTCAGACATGCAGGTCACTGATAAACATGCTTGCTTATCGGTAAAGGAATATAGGGTAATTAACAATTTAATGCTCACTTAACTTCGAAAAGTCATTAGTGCGTGCCGTGGATTCGAACCCGAGATCCTATGCATAGCTGTCTGTCGGTCTATCCACTCGGCTATCGCTGCTTTTTTTACAAGGAAAATAGTCACTGCAAATGCGAATAACATTATTCAAACTTGTTTTTGCGAACAAAAAAGTCTATTGGGATTGGCTCCTTCTAAAGCTGACTGCCCACGATTAGGGCATGCAAAACCGGAAAGTCATCAAAACCGGTTTTGAACATCGTTTTTTTGGGACCAAAACCGAAAACCGGAGCTAGGTCCGGTTTTAGCAAAAACAATCGAATGTAGTATAATTTAAAAAGAAACACCATTTTTTTTAAATACCCACTAAGTCTACAAATAAAACAAATTGTAAGATACATTTCTTTTTAATCCAAACCATAATAATTGTACAGATAACAATGAACTTATAATAATATAAAGATTAATTAACTGAGATCAAATCAACAAGTAAGTTTTTGGTATCTTTGGTACCTATTAAGTCTGCTATCAAAAATAATATATTTTAAACATAGAAAACACAATCAGCATCTTCAAATATTAAACACAGCCTCCCACAATTACCAAAAAAATCAACATTTTTGTAACTTTGAAGACGAACTACAAAATAACATTATTATAATATGATTCATATTGCACTAAAAAAGAGATCAATAATCAACTATGTATACTAATCTAAATAAAGCATAAATCACTTGTTTTCAAGAGATCGCTGTTCTTGATAATGTGATCTCAAGAATATAAGTGCATCCAACATTCGATCAGACAGCGAACTTCTTATTTTGTTACAGAAATACCCAGCACTCGAAAACACCCTTTCACTCTCAACACTTGTTGGTAGAACACATAATAAATAATTATATGCTTCGGTGAGATACACACCCCGATGCCCTCCGCTTTCATACATGGCTTGCTCTACTTTTACGAACCCAGCCAGGTCGAAATCTGACCGATTTTAGGGGGTTCTCTTTCTCTTGCATTTGTGTAATTCCTTCCCTAGCTGCTCTTGAATAGTTAGCTCTTCAGCGTCAGATGATGACGATTGCGAAGGTATGGACTGCTCGGTGAGAACTGCGGTGATGGTGTCTGTGTCCTCGGGTTTATATTTTAGCTGCTGCAACAGACAAATATCGTTAAAAAAGACAAATATCGTTGACGTTTAATTGTCGTTCGGTCGTCCTATAAGTCCTACCCAAAATAGGTATTCACGTATTCTTTGAACGGGATTCGATAGAACGACAATCCAAACGGCTCAGAACAGAACCGAATCAAAGACTTTTGTCAGTTATAAAATGATCTCACGAATAATAAAACACAAGTTTTAATTAAATCTTGCTTGCTGTCACAAGGGGTGAACCATAATGTAATATAATTCAGGCTAATGCAGCAACTACTGGTGCGCCCTTCGTGTCGTTTCATCCACGAGCTCAACATAAATGTACATTAAAAGACACAAAATATAATCTTAATATATAAAATCCTTGCGTTACTGACTGACTGACAGACACGCTACAGCCGAAACTATTGGGCGCAGAAAGCTGAAATTTGGCATGTATGTTCCTTGGGGACCGTAGGGGAGCATTAAGAAGGGATTTTCCGAAATACCCTCGGGATCGGGTAAAACGGGTAAATTAAAAAATATTACAGGCGTAGCCGTGGGCATCCTCTATAAATTAATAACTAAGTAAATACTCACATTTTGTCCTAGCGTCGCAGGCGAGGGCGGCGGACACACACTTGCACTCCCGGTAAGGGTATTACTGCAACAACGCAGGCGCAGGCTGGCGGGTTACGGGTGCGGGGTGCGGGGGTAGTGGAGGGAGGCGTGTAAGTGGGTGGATGCAGGCTGTGTTCGGTTCGGATACATTTAATGCCTCAAAATTAATTATTTTTTGAGAGTGTTCGAAAAAAATGTTGATAAAAATCAAAATGTTAATTCTACCACATTCACACAACACAACACCATCTAGTCCCAAACTAAGCAGAAGCTTGTACTATGGGTACTAGATAATGGATAAACATACAAATATACTTTTTTTTTTGTAAATACATACATATTATACATAGAAACACCCAGACCAAGACAAACATTCATGTTCACGCACACAAATGTTTGACTTGAGCGGGAATCGAACCCGCGACCTTCGGCGTAGCAGTCGCTTACACTCCCTCTGCGCCAACCGGTCGTCACGGTTACTTGTTACTCAATATTCAATAATGGGAAAACCGGAGCTGAGCTCCGGTTTTGGCTCTCAAAACCGGTTTTCAAAAATCGTTAAATTTTAGCCGATTTCCGGTTTTGCGCAAAACCGGAAAACCGGTTTTGCATGCCCTACCCACGATGCCTGGTTTTGCCGCACCAGCGCACACCGCATCTTTGAAGTTATTTGACTCACAGTGGCTCGCCTTTGGCTCGCCGGTGCGTGTTGTTGCACGTCCATACGCAAAAACACACATCGTGGGAAGCCTGCTTAAGGGCAAATACGGCAACCCATAGTGTACCCGGCGCAAATAGCCTAGTGCGTGTTGGAACACGCACTAGGCTATTTATAATCATAATTATTGGTAAAGATAAGTTACTAAACATAGTTGTAATAATTTAAATTTATCTAAGTAGAGCAATATACAAATAATCTATTTACCTCAATAAATCATTAGATAAAATTATTGATTGTAAACTGGAGAAAATATGACCTAGTATGACATAGCGACATGTGCGGAAAATTTTAAGATTGGGCTAATTTAGGCCAAAGAGCTCAGATTGTTTAGGCTCAGGCAATGAATACAGATTTACATAGAGGCGCAGTTCTTAAGGTTTCGTGTGCCGATTCCAAGTGTGGACTGTCTCCAGTTTAGTTCGTAGTTGGCGCCGTTGGCGGCTCTGGCGTCGTTCTCCGTCTCTCTTGCTCTCGTAGTTATGATACACATGAGGAACGTTCGTCTCTCTTGCTCTCGTAAAGACAGCTGTCACAGTGCGACTGCCACGCCGCCAAGCGGCAATTTGGGTCACAGAAAGTTTGTTTTCAGAGCGCCCATAAGAAATGCGCCTCTATGTGAATATCTGAGCTCTTTGGCTAAGGCCCGTTTACTCTACACACAAAGCATTAGTCTATGGATTTACATCTTTTCACATCTGATATTGGTAATTGGGTACATTATTATAAGCTTTTTTACCACGTTGCACAACAAACGCAAATAATCACAGACAAATCTAAAATGTATATGAATGTACAAATACCAACGGAATTTTTAACATGAAAAGCAATTTTCTTTCCAATTTTCTCACAAAACTCAGTGGTGCGCGCCGTGGATTCGAACCCATCTGTTTTTCTATCAGATAACTTTAATAATAATACAATTATAAAGTAAAAGTGTTACCGAGATATCAAAACACATTTACCTACTTATTTATTAATGTTACTAAATTCCAGGTCACATGTCAGTTTCCCTATTCGCGTACTACTTCCGTAGCTGGGATCAATACATGTTGGCGATGGGCATACCACTGCTGGTCTACCTGGGCTACTTCTTCACTCTCACCGAGTCTCCGCGGTGGCTAGTGAGCCAGGGCAGAGTGGAGGACGCCGCCAAGATAGTTGAGAAAGCTGCTGTGATGTAAGTTGGATATTGCAATGGATTTACTTCTGAAACTGAAACGCTGTATTATATTGGGCTCAGTCATATTATATTCTTGTAATTTTTTTTATTGCGTATTTGATTTTCGACCCAGTACGAACGAATCTAGTCACAATGTAAAAGAGCTTCGTGGAAAACTATTCTGATAAATCTGGTGAAATCAGTAAGCGGACCTTGGGACACAAAAGGTCTTGGATGCAACCGGCATGGTGTTTGAAGAATGATGATGATGAGTATGATGACAGTGCTAAACTGCTAGGCGTTCGCTAAATCCAACTAACCTTATTGTGAGTTATTTGCCATGTAGATTTAACCAGTTGTGTCTCCAAGACTAGTTTTTTTATATTTTTTATAGATTCACGCCTACGTCCTCGGAAGAGGTAGGCAGAGGTGTAATATTACACCCACAAGACTAGTTTGTTAACCCAAAATCACTTTGCGCTTTAAGTGTATAAAATAAGATCCAGACATACTTTGAGCTTTAAAATGTAAATTATAAATAAATAAAACTATGTTTATTGCCAAAAAATAATGTTTTCACAAAAATATTACCTGTGGCCCCACACTGGGCAAGCCTGTCCTGTGGGTGCAACAATCATAATTACATTCGATACATTACTTATCATATACAAGGGTTCCTAAAGTGACAAACATAGTTTAGTTTAAATACATTTAAAATCTAATTGAGTCGTAAGTGATGTGTTTAAAAAGTGTGTAAATGTTATTAATATAAAGAAAAATATAATACAGTGTTTATTATGTAAAATATGTAGATATGTAGATGACTATGTGATGTGCAAGTAAAATTCATATATAATTGACCTACTATATATTACAATAGTATTCTATATAGGTACTCTAGGCTTATTGTGGTATTTGTTTTGCGAAAGTTGTGAGCGGTTCATGACAGATGTATCAAAAGCTTTTCGGTGTCATCGTAGGAAAAAGAGGAGAGCCATTTTATCATAAGTCGCGTTGCTTCTGTTACGCCATCTATCGGTGAATGGGGGTACTAGAAGAGATTGTATGTATCGGTGGTTTAAAGGTAATTCAGCTACTCTGTACTAGATGGCGTTTCTGTATCGAGCATAGACTGTTCGCGATTATTCGACAGTTTTGTGGAAGTATCTAGAATGCGCTAGTGATGTTATCCGGCCAGTATAAATAGAGTGCGAGCGAACGGACCGGACAGTAACAATTGAACAGTAACCTTCGAAACTTGGAACAAGTGCTGTCAAAGATACGAGGAGCTAATTTGAAGCTGAGTCCGAAGAAATGCACGTTATTCAGACGGCAAGTGAACTTTCTAGGACATGTGGTCTCGGGGAACGGTATTCAAACTGACCCGGAAAAGATCATTGCCGTGAAGGAATGGCCAGTTCCAGAGAACAAAACGCAGGTCAGAGCATTCCTCGGATTATCGACTCCTACTACCGACGGTTTGTGAAGAACTTTGCTGACATTGCTCGACCTCTTCATAAGCTCACCGAAGACTGAGTACAGTTCTGTTGGAATGAGAGCTGTGACGTTGCATTCCAGAAGCTCAAGGAACATCTGTGTACTGCACCTATTCTAGGCTACCCTGACAATGAGCATGAATTCGTAGTTGACACAGATGCCAGTAACACCGGAATTGGCGGCGTGCTGTCACAAAAGAAGGGTGATCAAGAAGTTGTTATAGCATACTTCAGCAAGACCTTATCCAAACCCGAAAGAAACTACTGCGTCACCAGGCGGTAACTCTTGGCTGTAGTAAAGACGTTGCAGCATTTCAAAAAATACTTGTTGGGCCGTAAATTCCACCTGCGAACCGACCATGCAGCGCTGAAATGGCTACTTCAATTTAAGGACCCAGAAGGACAAGTAGCTAGATGGATTGAACTACTGCAAGAGTTTGATTTTGTAATACAACATCGCAGCGGCAAGTCCCATGGTAACGCAGATGCCCTATCGCGTAGGCCGTGTCCCGACCAGTGCAAGCACTGTAGCCGACAGGAAGCAAAGCAGGCAGCGCTAGTGAGGATGTTAAAGACGGATCTAAGCGACGAATGGAGAGAAGCTTTGCAGAGTGCTCAGCAAGATGACAAGGATGTACAGCCGATTCTTGAATGGAAGAAATCAGGCAATATCTAGAATGCGCTAGTGATGTTATCCGGCCAGTATAAATAGAGTGTGAGCGAACGGACCGGACAGTAACAATTGAATAGCGAAGCGATCAACAAGAAGCGAAGGAAATAAGTCGGAAGTGTTTAGTGTTGTTCTAGTGGTGTGAATAGTGTGTTTTATTAGTGAAGTGAAAATTAAGTGTGTGTATCTAGTGTTATTGTGTTAGTGAATAAAGTTCAGTTTTTCTGGCATAGTGCATATAATTTATCACGAACCCCAGCTCGTAACACTTCTTTCACCGAACAATATTTGATGTCACACGTACGGGCTGTTTTATTGTACATGTACTTGTCTTTATATGGACTAAAACGTCTGGCAAATGAAGAGTTTACTTTAGGTACTTTTATTTGCCGTTTTAGTAAATCTCCATAATCCACCGATGTAATAACAGTTTTGTAGACGTTGACTACTGTCTTTAGGATAAAGAGTTGACGTACATTCAAGAACTTACTTTCCTCGTAAAGTTTCGCTGTTGAGTATCGAAAAGGCTTTTTAAACATACTTATAAGTACTGATCGCTGAGATCTTTCGACTTGGATCATTGCAGTTTTTGAAGCACATCCCCAACATGTCAAGCAATACGTGAGTATTGACTGGGTCAAAGTAAAATACACCATTCTTAATACATCTGCGGACGCTGAAAAGCGAAGCAGAGTTAATATGTTTGCTGATTTACGGACTCTGTTTGACAGCGCGGCTATGTGCTCCCTAAAGTTGAGTTTGTAGTCAATCATAACTCCAAGGTATTTCACTGAGTTCGTATTGGTTAAGTTTATACAGTTGCATACAATGTCCTTGTTTGAACACTCGTGTATTTGAATGGTATGATTCATGCCAGGGGCTGATGCACTAGTTTTGTGGAAGCAAATGTATTTTGTCTTTCTAGCGTTCAAGGTAAGTAAGTTGTACTTCAGCCATTCATTGACTTGTTTCATTCCATTTACGGCATTTGAAAACACCTGTGACCAGTTGGAACCATGGTATATGAGTGCCGTATCATCCGCGTAACATATTATTTCTGCCTCAATGCTTTCATGTATGTCATTAATATACATAATAAATAGGGTTGGACCCAAAATACTGCACTGTGGGACACCAAAATTGGTGGTTCGTAAGTCGCTTACCTGACTCCCAACCTTAACACATTGTTTCCTCCCTATCAGGTAGCTTCTGAACGACTCCAAGGCAATACCTCTGACTCCATACAGGTTTTCCAGCTTCCTTAATAGAATTGGGATAGACACGGTGTCAAAGGCCTTAGCCAGATCTAAAAAGATGCTTAAACTTCAATTATTTTTGTCAAGGTGACCTGATATTATTGAGGTTAGAAGTGTCACAGCCTCCTCAGTCAATTTGCCTCGCCTGAATCCAAATTGTCTGGATAAAATGTGGTTGTTGGTTTCAATGTACGATACAAGTCTTTTGTTTACTATTTTCTCTAATAATTTTGATAAGGCAGTCAGGAGTGATATTGGTCGATAGTTTTCCACTGAGTCTTTGATTCCATCTTTGTAAATAGGTGTTATAGATTCTATTTTCCAAACGTCTAGAAAGGTGCCTGTTGCCAGACTCATTGTTAAAATTTGTAGTAAGAGGTCTTATTATAGATGATCTAATGTCTTTTAAGAGAACATTGTTAAGACCGTATATACCTGGTGCTTTGTGATTTTGGAGGGAAAGTATCAAAGACTCAACTTCGTATTCATCTGTCGGTTAAAAAAAACAGGAATCTATGTATGTATGAAATATGTTTCAGGAATAACCTCCCAACAGCGAAAATCGAAGAGACTTTGAAGCAACTATCTCAAGATATATCCAAAGGTTCCGATGAGCCTCGCCTGAACTACCTGGCGCTGTTCCAGAAGTCTCTGCTGGTGAAGACTGTCTGCTGCTGCATCATGTGGCTCATCATTGGTATGATATACTTTGGACTGAACCAGTACATCAGCCAGACTAGTCCTGATCCTTTCATCAGCGTGGCGCTTGCTGGAGCTATACAGGTGATAATATTTGTTTATGTTATTGGTAAATGGCGTCATTTTATAATCAGTCATACATATTTTAGAACCCTAATATTATAAAGCTTAGTATAACACATTTTTTTTTCTATCAGGCTTTGAAAAGGTGTCTAAATGAGAATGTCCTATTATGGCGACGACGCTTGTTGCAAATTTTGATTCTTTGAGAAACAAGATTATAGATGCAAACCTCAGGTGGTTTTGATTTGATGGTGGTGGATTGTGATGATGTGCTTTAATTTTCAATTCAACTTAAGAGCTGACCTCTTGTCGGTGGAGCCTCTTTCATGTAATCCTAGGTTCAGCCAGCGCTTTGACCTCTTGATACGACGTAACTTTTACTTTTTCCTTCACTTGGTCTTTATTGCGCCCTTCTGGGTCTATCCCGTCCTCTCCATCCTTCTATTTTTCCTTCCACGCTGAGTTTAATAAATATTTTTAAAAAATACAGTAGATAATAAAGTTTATTAATTTGTGTTTTCCAGATTCCATCAGACGTAGCATCCATCTGGTTGATCAAGAAGCTCGGTCGTCGTCTCACTACCTCCGTTTTCTTCATTCTCGGCGGCGCTTTCGTCATCATCCTCTACTTTGTTCCTAAGATCTTCGCTCTCACTCTTACACTCGGCACTTTAGGAGTAAGCTGTGCGACCATTGTTGCTGCCTCTATTTACGTTTTCACCTCAGAGTTGTACCCTACAGTTGTCAGGAACATGGGTATTGGTGCCTGTTCTACCTCTATGAGGGTGGGTACTATGTTAGCTCCGTTTATCTCGAATACGGTCGTTCCTTGGCTACCTACTGCAGTATTTGGTGCAGCAGGCTTGATTGCTGGATTGGTGTGTTTAATACTGCCCGAAACTAAAGGTACAGCTTTGCCCGATTCTATGGAAGATGTCAAGAGTGGACAGTGAACGTTATTGTGAGACTCTTAAGTGTAGAGTTTGAGTTAAATAACGGATATATTGTTAACTAAAAATCGAAATATTTATTCTATTGGAGTAGAATATTTCAGTCTTACTTACCATTTCCAAAATAACTTTTATTAAGAACAGAGAGCATGATCTCATAAACTTAGTTTTATCATTACTTAAGCAATATATAATGCAATAAGTGTGCTCCTTAATATGTTGAATCAGTACATCTATTAGTTTCAGTAGCATCATCATCAGCCTTTAACAGTCCACTGCTGGACTAGGCCTCTCCTTTGAAAGGAGGAATTGGCCTACTATACCACGCTGGCCAAACGGGTTGGTATAGGGTTTGTATCAAGTTTTCCATCTCTTACAGTGCTGTTCTGTTCTCTGCATAATATGATCCCTCTGTCGGCTCTTACGACACCCATGGGATGATATGGGGTGGTGACATTCCGTATTCTTAATCCGTCACCACACGGACACGTTTCAATAGCATATCTCTTAGTAACTCACATGACTGTGTTTTAATTTTGAATCTAGGGCTAGTGCGAAAGTGCTTAGGTTTTTAAAATTTGCTAAGCTATTTTATTTACTTAAGCTATTTGCAAAAATAACTAATCGCTTTTAATTTGTTAATATGTCATATTAGCGTGCCTAGCAGCTGCTAGTGAACGAAATAGGCCTCAGTATGAAAATTATTATATATTATGAGACACATAAGTGACCCTTGTGGGACACCACAGTTGGACATATGGATGCGATTGAAAGTTTGAATTTGACCATGATTAAGTGAAGTTATAGGCATTTTTTTATTTCTATAGTAAACTATTCTTTTATGGTTTTCATTCTTATATTGTCATTATATTTTAATAATTCGTTGTATATAATTATGTTTTAAGTTTGACACCATCAAGGTAGTTCTGTTTTGTAATAATTCCTTTTTAAGTTAAAGTTTTTATAATCGGGTGCGATTTTTTTATGATTTGTGATTATGTTTGTGATTTAATTTCAACTTTATAGGCGAATAAATGAATGTTTTCTATTTTATTCTTTGTTCTTTTATATTGTTGTATGTTTTATAACAAGGCGAAATTATATTACGCTTCCTCCGCGGTTCGGCCCACGTGAAATATATACCTTTCTTCCCCATCTATTGGTGAAAATCTTACAAAGATCTGTTCGGCAGTTTTTGAGTATATCGCGTTCATAGAGTCAGACAGGACTCATTTGTATAGATGCTTACAAGATAATTATTTATCTTACTTTATATCATCATCCTCTTTAGCATTATCCCAGTTTCCGCTCACTAGTCTAACCGGATATGGCTGAATATTAGCTTTCCCACGGAGCGACTGCCTGTCTGACCTCCGCAACCCGAAGGGATAGCGATATTCCATGGTTTAGACTAGTGCAGTTTGTTTAGAAGGTACTGACGCCCTGTAACGACTGTCAAAGATCTTTATGACAACCGCGAACGACGGCTTAACGTGTTCTCAGAGGCATGGGACAAGCGATAATGATTAACAATTTAATACACACTTAACTTCGAAAAGTCATTGGTACGTGCCGTGGATCGAACCCGATACCCTCTGCATGGCAGTCCGTAGGTATCTTCACTAGGCTATCGCTGCCTTTTTATTTATATCTGTATATTGAGGTAAAATTAACGAAATTTAAGTCTTACAGTTGTAGTCTTACAGCACTAGTGTCCGTTTGACCGAGTGTTGAGGATGAGATCTGGATACGGGGCCTCGCTGCGAAATCCGCAAATTAGTGAGATACCACATGCGTTTTACCGACTGTTGTGAATAAGAATCTTCTTCAAAATAAAACCACACCCCGTGGAAAAGCGGCGTATCACTTCATTAGATCACACACACATTAATTATCATTATTTTAGGTACCTACTCAATCTGCACCGGAAATTATTAATTTATCTATTGCAGTTATAGATACAAACAGCAATATACCTAGGAGTCAGTCAAAGACAATACATACATAGTCTCACTCCTATAACCCCGAAGAGGTAGGCAGAGGTGTATTTCTACACCCACTTTTCGCCAGATATACTTTAGTCCCACGTAATAAGGGGCGAGCCTATTGCCGTACCGGGCACATTTCTAGACTCCGTGCTGCTACTGAGAATTTCGTGACAGAAAAACCCAATAACACTGCCCGACCCAGGAATCGAATCCGGGACCTCCCGATCCCACGCGCACATTTATGCCGCGAGACTAACGAGGCAGTCGTTTAGGGTTTGATGTCGAGTTTTCCGTCTCTACGCCAAGATGGTATTTGCATCGTGTTATCCCTTAGTCGCCTCTTACGACACCCACGGGAAGATAGGGGTTGGTGACACTTGTATTCTATGCCGTCAACCACACGGCTATCAAACGACAATAAAGACTTCAAATAAATAAAACCCGATTACAACAACCATATCAGTATGAATGCAATAAATGTCGAGATAGTTTTCTTAAGCAAGTGCATATTACATTGTTAGGTATAGTTAATAGAAATTGTAAACAATAGAGACGATAAGAGATACAAGTAAATAAATAATTGCAAATAATGTTACGTGACTTTCTCACTTAAATATATTTATTTATTTATTTATAGACTGACGCCTGTATCCCCGAAGGGGTAGGCAGAGGTGTAATTTTACACCCACATTTCGCCATGAATTTTTAGGTCCAACGTAATAGTGGGCGAACCTATTGCCGTACCGGGCACTTTACCAGACTCCGTGCTGCTACTGAGAATTTCCTAACGGAAACACCCAATAACACTTTAAAGTATATTATACGGTAAAATTAATTTTCCTTTAATATATCAAATGACATTTAACGATAATATATGAGTTATTCCAAGTGTATTTAACATCTGAGAATAATTCACATCTCGTTAATTGTAATTTGATTCTTAACAACGAAAAGCCTACTAAACAGAAACTAAGCAGCCTACCAATAACCAGTCAACTTAAAGAGGCTGGTGATTAATAACACGCGGATACAGAAGCATGACTTGCTCATTGCATAACAAGTTATTCTGGGTGGTTATCGATCCCGCGACTGCTAATAACGTTATTTATTTTTTACGAGCAGTTGAATCGCCTGATGGTAAGCAATTACCGCCGCCCATGGACACAAGCAACACCACAGGAGTCACAAGTGGGTTGCCGCCACTTGGGGTTGGCAAAAGGGATAGGATAAGGAGTGGGATGAGGGAGAAGGAATAGGGGATAGGGCCTCCGGCACTCTCACTCACCGAACGAAACGCAACAGTTTAGGTACTGTTACTTTACGTCGATTTTCTGTGAGAGGGTAGTACTTCCCCGGTCTTCTCCGGCGGCCTTCCGCCTTCCGGCCGGCCGGATTCATGCTGAAATCAGCAAGGCTCTACTTACTACCGTGTGCAGAATTTGGCAAGTCGTTAGATATTACGAGCTAGTCGATAAGTAATTTTTAAAATACAAAGCACATAACTGTACTGTATCATAGATATATATACGTGTTAACTATACATTTTTCACGTGTTTATAGCTATGAGATACAAAATAAATATTTATAGATGTAGTTCGTACTATTAAAACTAATAAACAATAATTACGGCAACCGGTTTAATAACCTGTCCGGTACGTCCGCATCACCGTAACATTATGGGGATAAGTACATACTTTATCAGCAGATAGAGTCACGCGTCCTCGCGATAAGAATGTCTCAAGCAAATCTCAAACACAATACATACAACAGATGATAATATCTAAAACAGTGCAAAGGAGAATCAAAACAATACTCCAAAGAAAATAATTCAATAAGTTTAAAATATAATCGTGAAAACAATTAAAAAGTATAGAAATTTTTAAAAAGCACATGCAAATTGAAACTAATAACAAGACAAATAATAAACGGAAAGCATATTTCAAAATAATTAAGAGAGAAACTTGTGTTAAGTAAAGAAAGTATCACAGAAATTACTACATGATATGCAATACCTAGTGCTGAAGTAAATAATATAAATACTATGAAAACGTCGTTCTTATGTGTCGATCGTGTCTGAATTTTAATTCAAAATGGTGATAAAAATAATAAACCAATTAAACAATAACAATGTACAAGAGGACAAAAAAGTGGACCCTTTCGTGAAATTAATTGGTGATTTTGGATGGTGGCAATTATTAGTTTTTGGATCCATTTCTCTAGTGAAACTAAGCTTTGGATGGATACAGATGGCGATATTATTCCTGACGCCGAATCTCACTTTCTGGTGTGTGAACTTACCTAATTCTACTGAAGAGTTGATGAACAACACTTGTTATGAAGCTTGTTTGAAGTACGAGTATGATACTAGCCCATTTGAGAATACGATTGTGTCTGAATGGGACCTGATTTGTGAGAGGAGATGGCTCGCCAGCTTCACGCAAACGATGATGCAGTTTGGTGTATTAATCGGCAGTACGGTGTTTGGATTTCTCTCTGATAGGTGAGTTCACTTCTCTTTTTCATCAATTATTGCTTGCCCTGTGCCTCGAACAGCACGTTAAGCGTCGGATTCTACTGTCATGAAGAACTTGGACAGTCGTTTTGAGTAGTAACTCTGACTAAACTGGCACTAGCTTAAACTTTTTTTTATAATAATTGGCGGCAAACGAACAGACGGGTCGCCTGATGGTAAGCAATTACCGCCGCCCATGGACACAAGCAACACCACAGGAGTCAAAAGTGCATTGCCGCTCCTTGGGGTTGGGAAAAGGGATATGATAAGAATTGGGATGAGGGAGAAGGAATAGAACGAATAATATTGCTAACCCTTCGGGTTGCAGAGGTTAGAGAGGCAGTCGCTCTGTGATGATGTGATTATCTAAGTGCGGCATTAATCTCTATTTCTTTTTAATAAAAGGAAATGCGCGCACTGTGTACATTGCAAATCTTGCCCATAGAGGTCATACGCTATGGCTTACACTAGTGTCACTTTATTCAGGGCTACTGAATCCCCATAATGACTGTCAAAGATCTTCATATCAACTGTCATCGACGGCTTAACGTGCTCTTCGAGGCTCGAGGAAGGATAATCAACAATATTTAATTGTTTATAATCGCTTGCCTCGTGCTTCGCACCATGCAAATAACTATGTAAAGTAAGAACTATGATGAGTAAGCGCCGAATTTTAAATCTTAAACCCTCTGGACGGCAGTCTGTTGGTATTTCTACTCAGCTATCGCTGCTTTTCTTCTACTCGTGGAGAGATGCTTAATTGCTATTTCAGACAAAAATTTAGGTCTGTGCTTCTCTATCTCACCGCGATATTTGTCAGAATGATGTGACAGATCTCTTGTCAACTATCATATTTTAAATGATAACTGGGATTAACGGATATACTCGAAGGCTTTACGTCATTTTATTCACTTGCGTATGCTTGCGTCGTGTGATGACTAGTAAAAATACAAATGTTAATTTAAGCTCGGTCGTTGACTGATAGTGCGATACCAGATTTCATTCATCATCATTATTATCATGCAACTTTTCGCGAACTTCTCTTCGACATAGGCTTTTCAAATTTGTGTTACAATAGCATAATTATAACACTACGCGGTTGCATATTAGAAAATCAAAACTTCTCTGAGCAAATTTCAAAAGAACAACGTACAAATCAACAATGTTTAAAATAACGATGGTCATTTGATCAAAAGTTCAGGTGACCAAAGTCTGGAATATCAATGTTTATATTATTTATTACACTGTTGACCAAATCGTTTAAGTACAAAATCCCTAGTGCTAGTGCCTAGGGTTAGGTGCGACGAACGAAATAAATAGGTTGTGTTAGGTTCTCTTTCGACCCTTAACCCAAAAATAGGAGCCCTGCGAAGCAGGGCTCCGTCAACTATTTAGTTACTGGAATTAGTCGGTCGGACCCATGGGCGTCGCCAAGTCGTCTATTTGTATTTTTATCATAATTTTTGGACAAATTAATGTGTTAAAATTAATGATGTACTTCAAATATAAGTATACCTACAATTAAATTAAATAATTCTTAATAAGAAATCATTTTTGATTATAAGATTTCATTAGTTATGATTTGATATTTTAAAATTACATCTAGCAACTTTTGATCAGTTGTTCATTTGATGTCACATACATTGGGATTCTAAAATTTTTCTAAATAAAACATTTGGTAATTTAAATTGTTTTATTTCGTTTATTGTTCTTTTGAAACTTGCTCGAGAAATTTTAGATTTTTTAATATGCAACCCACTACGCCAAGTGGACTAATTCAACATCCTCCTAGCATTATCCCAGTTAGAATCCGTCCGGGGTCCCCTTTCTAGTCTAACCGGAGTTGACTGAATATTAGCTTTTCCACAGAGCAACTGCCTGTCTGACTCTGCAACCCAAAGGGATAACTATATTCCATGGTTTAGACTAGTGTCAGTTTACTCATAGGCACTGACTCCCTATAGCGACTATCAAAGATCTTCATGACAGCCTGGACCACCGGCTTGACGTGCTGTCCGAGGGGCGGGGCAAGCGACAATTTATTCGTGCCACAGAGGCGACAACATTTGGACTAATCCAAAATATTTCGAATATCAGTGTTCTGACTTTAGAGGTAGTTTCAAAGAAGAAGTTCCTATAAAATTACCTCTAAACTCAAGATAGTTACAGTACAGTGATAGTAACAGAATCGATTGTGGTATACCTTAAAAAAAAATGCTTTTTCCATATAAACAGTCATTCTGGGCAATGTCACCCTGAATGTATAGAAGAATGAGAATCTAATGATCTAAGGTTGAAGTAAGTAGGTAGTGTAAATTAAAATCGCATATACTATTCGATTGTGGACAGCCATTGAAGTGCCATTCACAACAAATACGGTTTATGAGACATGCTAATTATATAACATTATAATTCAAATAAGTATTCTGACGAGATTCTTTAAAATCAAGTTTATATAAATTATATCGAATCGTCGGCTCGCACCAATGACTTTTCGAAGTTAAGTGCGTATGCGTAGTGCGTAGCGTTGTTAATTAACGCTTGCTAAACGGTGAAGAAAAACATCGTAAGGAAACCTGCATGTCTGAGAGTTCTCCATAATTAATGTTCTCGAAAGACATGTGATGTCTGCCAACCCGCACTTGGCCAGCGTGGTGGACTATGGCCTTACCCTTCTTATAGTGATAAGGGGCCCGTGCCCAGCAGTGGGAAAGTTTAAAGGGCTGATGATGATGATGAGGTAATTACGAAATTACATGTACATTCATATTCCATGAGGACCTATTCCCTGGGTACCTACAATCTCACCGCACATTATTTCTACTCATTTAAATTTTAAAACTTTAAAGCGGCTGATGCAGAAGGTAAGATGCCGGTGAAGTTTTTGAGTGTTCTAAGTTACAATGGAGCGAAAAAGGGCATCATCCAAATCGCTTGAAATTGACTTAATTACATTGACAAAATTAAGAGATACTTTAAAACAGACCTCACTGCAACTGTTTCAGATACGGCCGCAAAAACACCTTCCTAGTAGCCATCACGTTGGTTATGTTGATCGGCCTGGTCATCCCCTTCTCTCCGAGCTACACCATCTTCACAATCCTGAGGACGCTGCACGGCATGGCGGCTGGAGGATCCATCGTGGTGTCATTCGTGATCGTCATGGAGTGCGTCGGACCCAGGTACAGGGAGGTGACTGGGTGCCTGTATCAAATACCGTTTATGGTTGGTAAGTGTACTTGTTTTGTACAAATGGTAACATTTACAAAGATTATATTCGTCATAATCCAGACGTACTCCCGGGGCTAACTTAGTGTAGAACTTCCTACTGCCAGTTGGAGTGACGATATACGCTAAGTGCTTGTCAGCGGCTGAACACGTAAAATCGGGCTCAGTGGCATGCCATGGGAGAGGCCTATATCCAGCAGTGGAATATGGCAGGCAGATAATGATGATTACTCCTGGGTGGTTCGGGTAATTGTTACGACAGAATAGCTTTTACGTTTGAGCAACAGACGTTTGACCCACCATACTTCAGCTCTGGATCTATTATATAGGACTAAGCCTTATCCTATGGTCTATACCAATATATGGATATTTAACGATTATACACATCTTATATCCTCATCATCAGCCTTTAACAGTCCACTGCTGGACCAGGCCTCTCCTTTGAAATTAGGAATTTGCCTACTATACCACGCTGGCCAAACGGGTTGGTGTAGGGTTTCACAGATATGAGAAGTAGTATCAGATGGAACGCGCGGCACAGTTGCGTGCGGCCACTAAAGCAAATACAAAATTGAAAAGCGAATACAAACTCGTCTCAGTGCGCTACGAAGCATCGTACAGTTCACGCGCCACGATCACTTCAACTTTTAAATTCTCAAAATGCCGTCTTGTGTTCTTAAACACTGTAAAAGTTGTTCCTAAAAACAAAAACAGGAAAATGGAATATCTTTTCACAGGTAACTATTGATAATTTGACTGTTTCCTAATTTAATTTCGATAAAATTCGTATTTGTGCAAGAAATATGTAAGTGTTGCCAGTTTTTGTCGACGCCGTTCTGCCTGAATTAGGGAAAATGCACTTGTCAATTGATTATGTGATAATGATTGTCATGTTAATGAAAAATACATTACCGTATTATAAAAGTATATTGTAGATATATCTTCTTTCTCATAAATATAGTAATAGAATTTCAATTTCCATTAGTATATACCTTACATAATATTGTTTTGAGTTCGATCCCCAAACGATCCAAATATTCGTGTACAGGGTGTACACGTCAAGTGTGTTCTTATGGCGTAAAGAATAAGTATCAAAATCGTACAGCAACTGTTTAGCTTGACTTTGCGCCGTGTGTACATACATACTTATGGCGTAGGAAATAAGTATCAAAATCGTACAGGAACTGTTTAGCTTGACTTGGCGCCGTGTGTACATACATACTTATGGCGTAGGGAATAAGTATCGAAATCGTACAGCAACTGTTTAGCTTGACTTGGTGCCGTGTGTACATACATACTTATGTCGTAGGGAATAAGTATCAAAATCGTACAGCAACTGTTTAGCTTGACTTGGCGCCGTGTGTACATACATACTTATGGCGTAGGGAATAAGTATCAAAATCGTACAGCAACTGTTTAGCTTGACTTGGTGCCGTGTGTACATACATACTATTTATTTCTCAACTAATCGACGCCAGCGGCTTCGCACGCACATATTTTCGCATTTCTCGTTTTGCCCGATCCCGTGGGAATTTCGAGTCCGTCCGTTTCGACCGTCTTGGTGCACCCCTACGGTTCCCAAGAAACATACATGCTAAATTTCAGCTTCATGCGCCGAGTAGTTTCGGCTGTAGCTTGTCTGTCAGTCAGTCGGTAACGCAAGGATTTTATATATACAGATTTACGAAGTAGTTAAAACTTAACTCGGTACCTACATTTAAGAAATGTATTTATAAAAGCATTAATTAAATCCATGGTCAATTCTTCAAAACCGCAAATGAATATAAGAATATTACATAACTATATGCAAAATACTGGGAGATTATTCATAATCTGGCAACTTTTCACACACATAGACGCGCGTGTCCGTACAGTGCCAGTCGCCAAAGGTCACGCACACATAGCTGTCAACGTGCCACGCTTAGTTGGACGAATGCGCTCTATCTGATACTACTTCTCATATCTGTGTAGGGTTTGTATCAAGTTTTTCTTCTCTTACAGTGCTGGTTTCTGCATAATATGCTCCCTCTGTCGGCTCTTACATGACATTACGTATTCTTAATCCGTCACCACGACATCTTATATGTTACTTTGAAATACGAAAAAATGTTTCTAACATTTAGAATATTTTACGATACTACTGATCTGATCAACGTTGACAGTTGCAACTGTTGTTGCACGATGTTGGTCAGCTCGCGTGCAACCGCAGTCAAGTGCAATCTAGAACCCACTGTTTTTTTATAAGCGCCGTAACTTTACATATCGACTCATTTATCAGAAGTCTACAAAGTTATACTGGGTCAATAATTTTATATATTGCAGGGCAAATGACAGTCTCCCCATTCGCGTACTATTTCCGCAGCTGGGACAGCTACATGTTGGCTATGAGTATCCCCCCGTTGCTGCACCTGGGCTACTTCTTCACGGTAGTGGAGTCTCCCCGTTGGCTGGTCAGTCAGGGCAGAGTGGAAGAAGCTACCAAGATTGTGAAAAAAGCTGCGACTTTGTGAGTTTCATTTGAATGATACGACACTAGCTTCTCAATATGTTGTCTGTAAGTATCAGTGAACAAGTCAGGGATTCACTAGCCGATATGACGTCACATCATAATGTTCTCGTGCATCACAAAACCAGACACTATAGTTAAAAGCTGAACTGGACCATCAAGGTGACCTGATTATGGATATGATATCGGAATGATAACCTTTGCTATGGGACTCCATGGCTGCTTAAGTTTAGGCGACATACGAGTAGAGTGAATTTGATAGGCAAAAATGAAAAAATATATATCATCTAGGTCCATGTGAAGTGCTTACAACTTACAATCAAGTGCGCCATTTCTGATTTCGCTGCTCCGAAGAAAAATAAAAAGTTGTATGAATATTTGTCAAACCAACCTCTGCCATATTTTTTATTTTATGTAATATTCCAGGAACAATCTCCCAACAGCTCAAATCGAAGAGACTTTAACACAGCTATCGCGAGAAATCACCAAGAGCGCTGACGAACCCCGCTTGAACTACTCCGCGCTGTTCCAGAGGTCTCTGTTGGTGAAGACTGTCTGCTGCTGCGCCATGTGGCTCATCATCGGGGCGATTTTCTTTGGACTCAGTCAGTACATCGGCCAGACGAGTCCTAATCTGTTTGTGAGTGTGGCGTTGGCAGGGGGATTTCAGGTGAGGGCAGAGAGTCTTTTAGTTATTGGCATTGAGCCTTTTCTTTTTTACCTATAAGTGGCAATTGAAGTACAGCTGCCAAAAGACCTGCCCTCGAAAATAAAGTGTGTAAATTTTATAAATGTCCCTCTGAAACCTAAGTAACCGATACCTGCATCCGCAACTACGACATTGTGCCAGGTACGACACGCTTATGGTTTAATACTGGTTCTGTGTACCATACTATTTCTACGGAATTCTAAAAATGTTTACAGCCATTATTTTATTAACTAAATATTGTAAGAACTCAAGAACAAGGTTTTTGTGTGGATATCAACAGTTCTAATTATGTTTTAATCATTACCACTGCCTAAAAACGTCCACTGCTGAACATAAATATGTTTTATAGCTAATAATATCTTTTCATCAACTCTTTTCAGATTCCCTCCACCGTTGCAGCAATTTGGTTCATCAAGAAGCTTGGTCGTCGCCTCACCACATCTGTATTCTTCTTATTGTGTGGCGTTTTCGTGGTCATCCTCTACTTGGTTCCTGGTATCTTCCTAGTCGAACTGATTCTTGGAACCTTGGGAGTCAGCTCAGGAGCCATAGTTGCTTGTGCCATTTACGTTTACACTTCAGAAATGTTCCCGACTGTCGTCAGAAATATGGCAATCGGTGTCTGCTCTACTTTCATGAGAATAGGTTCTATGTTAGCACCATTTATATCGAACACTGTTGTGGATATACCTTGGTTGCCTACGACTATATTTGGGATATCAGCTCTCGTTGCTGGGTTAGTGTGTTTGATTCTGCCTGAGACGAAAGGAACTGCCCTGCCCGATAGTTTAGATGATATTAATAGCGAGAAGAAAACTCAACGCAGTTGTTAAAGATGTGATATTTTTGTAATGTAAGATATTAAATTTGATACTTCTTTAATTGTTTTAATGTAATACAACAGCTCCTTTAAAAACTTTTTTTTATAATATATACTTCTTCCCGGCGTGGATATCCATGTATGTTTAGTACATATGATGTCTATATCATAACTAAACCTATGAGGTCATGTAGAATATGTGTAAATACTCCAGCATGCAAGCAGCTATAGCCAAAAGGAGAGACCGACTGTATGTCTGAGAGTTCCCAATAATGTTCTCGAAAGACATGTGAAGTTTACCAACCTGCACCTGGCAACTGGCAAGTGTGGTGAACTATGGCCTTTATTAGGCGTTTTTAGTGAGAAGAGACCAGTGCCCAGCAGTGGGACAATATAATATATACGGGGCTGATGATGATGATGTTCTAGCATGAAAGAGCAACCAAAACTTCTTCTAATAGCAAACACAATATAACGTGAACACGATATCTGTCTCGCAGATTAGTGCGGCTAGATTTTGTGCGTAGTTAGGTAGGTACCTACAGTATATTTTATATCAGTTGTAAGAACATGGTAATTCTTCGTGTTGACTTTATTATATACTTCAATATAATCTATAGAGATACCGGAGACAAAGACAATTTAGCACGTTCAGATGATTATATTGTGACTATTTTTGTTTGGGCTTAAGGGATTTAACTCATGTTCATGCGTCACATCTAAGGGCCAGACACAATTTTTTAAGCTCGATGATAAGATAAGATAAGATAAAATAAGATATATTTATTAGTCTCAACATGTGTACATAAGGTGTTACAGGTTTTTTGTTTCAACATGTTCTGTCTGGTTAGACATGCCAATATTAAGTGTATTCTAATAATCTAAAATCTGGATCTAATATAAAAGGCAGTTACATTGTCTTTTTAATAAGCGTGTCTTAGTTAACAAAATTCTAATTGGACAGTCAAAATTCATTCAATAAAATAGTAAAAGATATAATTAAGGTCAATAATAATAAAAAATAATAATAATCAAATATTTATGTCAATTAAATAAGATCCCGATAGGTCATATTATACATCAAAACTAAATAATTATATACAATTGTCACATAGGAAATCATTAACAGTATAATAGCATTTATCCAATAATAAATCTTTTAATTTACGTTTAAATATATTAACATTACAATCCTTGTATTTGTTGGGTATTTTATTATATATTTTGGGCGCCATGCAAAAAACGCTCTTGCCCAATAGCGCCGTCTTAGCAGTGTGCATACACAATCTATGGTTATCTCGACGGTTGCATATGGTGACATCTGATAATTTGTTAAAGAGATGTGGATTGGTTTTAACAAATACCGCTGTTTCGTAGATATATAATGATGAGAGAGTTAAAATTTTATGCCTTACAAAATACGGTTTGCAGCTGTCTGTAAGTTGTAGCCCAAACATTGCTCTAATGCACCGCTTTTGGAGTTTGAATGCTATATCTTTATCTTCTGAGTTTCCCCAAAATATAATCCCATATCTGAACAGAGACTCGATAAGTCCATGATATGCTGTAAGCAATGCAGCTGTATTAACTACTGGAGCAAGCTTGTACAGAGCGTAAATTCAACTACTTATTTTTTTAGATAATTGTGATATATAAGCTTTCCAATTCAGTTTACCGTCTATTATGAGTCCAAGAAACTTAGTATTATCAACTTCATGTAATTTTGTATTATCATACTTAATGCAAGGTAGGTTTCGTTGCAAAGTAGTAGCTTTTTGGCTAAAGTGCATAATTTGCGTTTTGCTAATATTGATTTTTAGATTATTATTATTCATCCAATTAATAATTTCCAACAATGATCTATTTATGTCATGTTCGTACGTATCGAATGTTTTACATGCAACTGTAAGTGTACTGTCATCTGCGAAGAGTGTTATGGGTTGATTAGTTGATTTAGGCATGTCATTAATGTATAGATTGAACAGTAAAGGACCCAAGACACTTCCCTGTAGGACACCATACTTTATTAGACGTTCACTTGAGTAGGCTGTTATTTCTTTTTTAGTTGTAAGATCTACTCTGGTTATGGCCGTGCACTGGATTCGGTTGGATAAGTACGATACCAGCAGGTCAAGCACATTTCTCCGAATACCATAGCACTCGAGCTTATTCGTTAAAATACTATGATCCACGTGATCAAAAGCCTGCGACATATCACAGTACACTGCGCAAACTGGGTTTCTCTTGTCTATATTTTACATCGTTCTGTGCAGAAATTCAAAAATAGGCAAATTAATTGACATTTGTTCTCTAAAGCCTTTCTCTTCTGTACATAGAATTTTATTGAGCTCCAGGTAGCTATTGAGTTTTTTTATATATGTACCTCTCAAAATTTTTCGAAAAAATACATATAAGCGCTATAGGTCTATAGTTTGGCATAATATCTTGACTTCCTTTCTTATGTACTGGCTTTATTATAGACTTTTTCAGAGCCTCGGGGAATACACCTTGATATATACACATATTAAATATGTGGATGCACACCAGTTTCTATGATCATGTTACTTCTTTTACAAATCCAAATTGGTACCTACTTGATTTTGCAAGGTGCAAGCTGCCAGAATCCAAAATTTGCGGCAGATACAGACAAAGACACGTAATCCACAAAAATAAAAACAAAAACCATACAAGAACAGCCTTCAAAACCACAGCTTTAAAACCTAAGACTATAGAACAAAAGGCAGACAGAGCGCGCGGAACACTTGCGTGAGGCCACTAAAGCAAATACAAAATTGAAAAGCGAATACAAACTCGACTCAGTGCGCTGCGAAGCATCGCACAGTTCACACGCCACGATCGATCCAGCTTTTAAATTCATAAAATGCCGTCCTGCGTTTTTAAACATTGTAAAAGTTGTTTCTAAAAGCAAATACGGGAAGATGGAATATATTCTTACAGATAACTATGGATTATTTGACCATTTTATAATATTATTTCGATAAAATTCGTATTTCTGCAGAAAATATGTAAGTGTTGCCAGTTTACGTCGACACCGTTTTCCCTGAATTAGGGAAAATGCACTTGTCAATTGATTATGTAGGTAATAATTATTGTCATTTTAATGAAAAATACATTAACGTATTGTAAAAGTATATTGTAGATTATATTTTTTCTTATAAATATACTAATAGGATTTCCATTAGTTTATACATTGTTTTGAGTTCGATCCCCAAATGATCCAAATATTCGTGTACACGCGGCTACTTGTCAAGCTATACACTTTGACCTTTGTACCGTTCTTATGGCGTAGGGAATAAGTATCAAAATCGTACTTCGACTATTTAGCTTGACTTGGCGCCGTGTGTACATTAAGTACAGAAACAGAAATTATTGATTGTAGCCATTATTTATTTTTAATTGCATTTTTTTTGGTTACGATTTATGATTATGATATTCATAATTTATGGTATGCATGACAAAATGTTTTTAGCTAATTAATATTTATGACGCAAGCCTATCTATTTATTTCTCAATTTACGAATAAAATTAGTTAAAACTTAACCCTTAGCCACCTGACGTGTTTTTCAGTTACACTACCACCTGACGTCGGTCATAGAGACCGCTTGCGTATTTACTATGTTTATTTTTTATTTACATATTATTTTAAATGAAAGTCAAATATATATTTTTATTATATTTTTTATTAGTTTTAAGTTTTTAACAATGAGAAGTCTTTATTTACTTATATTAAATCAACAAATAAAATAAACATATGAAATTTTAGAAAAAAGAAGGAACTTTGGATATATGAGATCTGAATAGGAATTTTAATTACTACATATTATAATAAACCTATGTACTATCAGTCGAACATATTATCTTAAGTTTAAAATTATTTTTGGCTTAATCAAGGCACAATTATTATAATATCACAAAATATAAAGTTCTACAAGTTGCGGCGAGAATCAAGGCACATTTTTTGGCTACATTCAATGCAAATTGGATTTTTACATACGAAACACATATAAGCTGTTTTACGCTTCTTCTTAGGGTCGCATGTTGAACAAGTCTTTTTTCAAATTTTTCAGGATTGTCAGATGATGATGTGCTGGGCGTTTGTTCTATTTTTAGGATTGACATGACATTGACATAACAACCTGACGTCGGTCACTCAGACCGCACACAAAATATAATTACCTATAATTCACAACTGCGCGCACGTCTGGAGCTGCCGAGCGCGTGGCGCGTACTGACGGGGGAGGGGAAAAAGTACAAGAACGCACGGTTGCACCGCGCGCATAGCAACAGATTTATTTTGAAAATAAAATCGCACGAGTCTCTGAGACCGACGTCAGGTGGTTAAGGGTTAACTCGGAGCCTACATTTTTTAAGAAATGTATTTATAAAAGCATACTTTAATGGTATCTTTTATTTGAATAATTTTCACAACAGCATTACATATTAAAAGCATTCATTAAATCTATGGTAAATTCTTCAAAATCACAAACGAATATAAAATATTACCTATGTAATATTTTTATATTCGTTTGCAAAAACTATATGCAAAATAGTGGGAGATTATTCATAATCTGGCAACTTTACACACACATAGACGCGCGTGTCCGTACAGTGCCAGTCGCCAAATGTCACGCACACATAGCTGTCAACGTGCCTCACTTACTTGGACGAATACGCTACATCTGATTCTTGTTAATAAATCTGTGTTTAAAACATTGATCTGTACGTTATGTCACCTCAATGCTTGAAAATCTAGTTGAAAATAAACATCGAGGTAACATTAACACTAGAGTAGCAAACTCCTACAATTGACGTTCAAAATAGCGTGGTGACCAGCCGAGATAGAAGACGTAGCTTTGAAACCAACAAGCATCTTAGAAAAAACCTATATTCATCTCTTTTGCACTCGTTAAAAGCAAGTTCCATAATGTCAATTCAAAACTGATGACAATTGACCTTTCATCGAGAAATGCGGTGTTCTCCAGTTTAAAAATATTTTCCCATTTTTTTATTATTAGTATTACTTAACAGAAGGTTGTGTTTATGGGTATGTATAATTTATTGTATGTATATTAATATGTGGGAATATTCATTTGTTCCCTGGTTGCTACTTATATGTTTATAAGCAGTTTCAATAAATCCAGTATTGAACTATGCTTACAATTACTTTATAAACCTAATTATTGACCTTCATAATATCTCAAGTGTATTTACACATACCTAGACTCACGTTTCATACCTATTTCCCCGAAGGGGTAGGCAGAGGCATACTAAAAGCCCACGTTTCGCCAGTGTTTTGATCTACGTAATAGGTGGCGAGCCTATTGCCACTCATCGGGATATTTTGTTTGCCAGAGCCTCGTCCGTTGATCGGCAGGTGCACCACTTGCAGGTGAGGTTGACTTGGGACACTAAGTTCTTGATGGGTACCCTATGCACGCAGTGTATTTATTATTACATAGAAGTACTACATAGTTGTAGTATTAAGGAAAGTGGTAATAGTCAGCTGAAAATTGGTTCAACATGATCCGACCACTGGAAAAAAAATACTCGATGTCAAAGATCTCAAACACAGGTTCATCGCGATTTTCAGCAAATCGGTAAGTTTTATCATAAATTTATTATAACAGGAAGCCTAAGTCTAAGCGACCAATAGTGGCCCTTAGATGCCAGTGATGCCAAACGAGGCATCACTTACGCGTTGCCGGTTCTTAAATACTTAGGCGAAGAAAAAGGTTTCTTGGCCGCCTTCACTCGAATACCCTTCCCCTATTGTCTGAACGAAACCTAACAGCATAAATATTGTTACTTTACATAATTATATTTTCTGTGAGAGGGTGGTACTACCCCAGTTGGACCAGCTGTAATCAGCGTAGTTCTACCACTCAATATAAGCCTTAGGACTTTTCGCACTCCGGGCTAAAAACCCCTTTACAATAGCACGTATATGAATACGTGCTATTGTAAAGGGGTTTTTAGACATTTTCATAGAAAATAAAAGCAAAATGAAAAATCCACATAAAACATTGTTGTAATTAAATAAGCAGTAATACAAAATAATTAAACGGGTTTTAATTGCGAAAACTTATTTAAGGTATAAATACATAATTGTTTCTTCGAGAGACTGATGACAGCTCAGCGCCGTCTTGTGGAAGTGCGGGTATCGGCATATTTAAGTTCGCAATGTCAGTCTTTCGACACACTACACTAATGACGTCTAGACTCTGTTGAGTTTTGTCACTGCGGCAGTGTTCACATTTGCTGATGACTGGTTTCCAAGTAGCCGATAATCTATATCCATCCTAACGGTTGAAATTGTTATATTTCCCGCTTCACATAATATCCTGGAGTAAAACTCCCACAAAAGTGGGAGATCCAAAATTTTATAACTTGGTATCATTGTAAATAAAAACGATTATTTGCCATTTTCTTCGTCATTTTCAACCAAATATTGTGAAAATTAATGATGATTACGTGTGGAATGATATGCCGCACTTATAAAATTATTTTCTTTACGAGAATTGCAAGATTTCACAACGCATTTGCTCATTTCAAGTTCGTATTATTTTCCTGTGCGGCAAATTTGACACAATAACAATGTTGTAACAGTATTAGGTCCAGACCTATAACAAACGGCAACACATTTCAGCGCTGTTTGCTTATCTAGTTGTAAGTAATAGATCAATGAAAATAAATGAGAAATCTGAAAATATGTCACCAACATTGACATATATATTACTGCGGTCACCAAATATTAATGTAAAGAGGTAAAAAGTGAAATGAAAACCATAGCCAACTCTCGTGTCTATAGCAGAAAGCTGTATTCTTACTTAGGCTGTATTCATTGTTGAGATAAAGCAATTGAGATTGTCAAACACAACTTTAAATAGCAATAAACATGTAAACATGTTTTGAAATGAAACAAGTTGAAGAAGACTCTTAGTAATTTCTTTTCGAACAGAATGAAGCCTAAAATGAAAATATTGTCTGAAGTAAAAGATAAATTAAAGGGCAAAGCAGTCAAAGTAGAAAAAGAAGATCCTTATGTGACACTACTTGGTCATATCGGGAACTGGCAGATTTTCGTATTCGTAACTATATCAATGGTGAAACTAGACTTCGGCTGGGTACAACTGGCTATACTATTTCTCACACCAAACCTCACGTTCTGGTGTGTAAATTTACCGAACTCTAATATAGAGGTAAAGAATAATACTTGTTATAAAGGTTGCTTAAAATATGCATACGATACTAGACCCTTTGGGAATACGATTGTGTCTGAGTGGGATCTGATATGTGAGAGGAGATGGTTAGCGAGTTTCACGCAGACTATGATGCAGTTTGGTGCCCTTTGTGGTAGTATTATATTTGGCTATGAATCTGATAGGTGAGTAATATTTACACAGTTCAAAATTCAAGTAGCATTGCAATACAACATAGATCAAAGTGGTGGAGGCCAATTAGATTCAAGATTCATAATAGTCAATTGGTTATCCATATCTGACATTATCATAGCTCAGATAATATCAAAGTAATTTAAGACTGATAAACTTATATATAGATAAATATACTTCTAAACTATTTATGCAAAACACTATTAATAAACTGAGGCTTATAATTTTGGTTTAACTTGAGAAAGTTAAAGGTACTATAAAACTCTACTTTGACGCCTCTAAAAATCATTATCAACATTTTCAGGTACGGTCGCAAGAACACATTCCTAGTCTCCGTTACCATAGTAATCGTAATTGGTTTAATTATTCCCTTCTCCACGAGTTACGTCATGTTCACCAGCCTGAGGACTATTCACGGAGGGGCCATCGCTGGAAGTGCGATCATCGCGTTTGTCATCATCATGGAGTCTGTGGGACCCAAGTACAGGGAGGTTCTCGGGTGTCTCTATCATATACCGACCATTTATTTATTTATTTATTTATCTTTATTAAGAAAACCAACAGCGATACAAATCGTGTAACAATGTCTTGGTATAACACTAATTATATAGCCAATAACAGGTTTCCCTTAAAAACTTAAAAGATATAATGAATTGAACGAACAGTTCAGATTTACATAGTAACTTACAGCCATAGAATAGCACAATATAGTTAGTGTGAATAAGGATCAGTAATTCTAAGTACATTAATATAAATTTATATAGGTATGCGCTGTCATCGACACAAATTGACACATATTAAATTTATGATGTGAATATGTTGGCCAATCTAAAATAGTGCTTTTGTAAACTTGGCTCGACTACCGCACATATCCTCTTTACACTTTCGCCATATATATTTCATTACTCTATAAGTACAAATTCTGTATGTCTATACAATTCAAACCTATTGGTAAGATGTAATAGAGAGTTATATAAAAAAAAAAAAAAAAACTTAAAATTAATCTAAGATGGATGAGGTTGTGAGTCTTTAATTAACTTTGTTACTCGCGATTTGAAGGACATCTTTGAACAGCCAAATATATCTACCTCGTGGCACATGGTGTTAAAGGTTCGAGCGGCGCGGGTAAGTACACTATTACAAGCGTAGTTGGTGGAATGCCGGGGAACATGCAGAAGTGGTGTTTGACGGGTGCGACGTAATGGAGCATTGAATGTGACCAAAGATAGCAATTCGGGGCAGTTTAAATTTCCATTTAATAAATCGTATAAAAGACACATGTCCATTAGTTTACGCCTGTTATCTAAGCTAAGTATATCGTATCTCTCACAATTGGTATAATAAGACGACGAAGGATTACGGAATTTATAGTTAAGGTGATTGAGAAATTTCCTTTGGATACGTTCTAATTGGTCTATGTATATGATGTAACAAGGAGACCAAATAGGACTAGCATAGTCAAGAGTACTGCGTACATAAGAGAAATATACGGTTTTCATTGCTGCTATGGTTTTAAACATTTGGCAAGACCGTAAAACAAATCCTAGGTTTTTATAAGCCCTCGCCCCAATGTAATCAATATGTTCTGCGAAGGATAACTTACTGTCAAACAGAACTCCCAGATCACGTACCGTTCCATCTTTGTTTATCGCAATGCCATTAAAGTTATATGAAAAATGAAGAGGTTGTTTTTTTCTTGTGAAAGTAATTGTTTGACATTTTTTGACGTTCACAGTTATTCTATTTTGGGCATAATAATTATACAAATTATTGAGATCGCTTTGCAACTCTACACAATCGTCAAGACTAATGATACTGTGAAAAATTTTTTTGTCGTCTGCGTACATTAGGTGTCTTGAGAATTTTATAGAATCTGCGAGGTCAAATAAGTACGCATTATAGAAAAGTGGCCCCAAATGCGATCCTTGTGGAACTCCGCTGGGTATTGTAGTGAAATTCGACCGGTATCCCCCTATTACTACAGCTTGGGATCTGTTGGACAAATACGATTGTATCCAGCGCAGTAAGTCACCACGTATCCCTAGTCGAAATAATTTGCTAAGCAGGATGATGTGATCCACGCGATCGAACGCTTTTTCAAAATCAGTGTAGATCACATCCACCTGCCCACCATTATCAGCATTTTTAAGCACAAACTCCGAAAAACATGCCAGGTTTGAAATCGTCGACCGCCGTTTTAAAAAGCCGTGTTGAGATCCTGGTATATGAGCCTCTATATGAGAGTATATAGTATTATATATTAGTTTTTCAAAAACTTTTGCCACGGTATTTAAAATAGAAATACCTCTGTAATTTTCAATTTTGGTGCGTGAACCTTTTTTATATATAGGTACAATGTAAGCCCTCTTCCAAGCCTCCGGAAAAATCCCCATTTCTAAGGAACGGTTAAAGATGTTAGCTATAGGAAGAGAAACAGATGCAGCGCATTTATTCCAGAAAAGAGGAGAAATACCATCACATCCCGGTCCTTTATCTACACGTAAGGCTTTCAATGCTCTTTCCACAGTTGATATTGATACTCGCATACTGGTAATCAAATCGGTATTCGCGTCGGAAGAGTCCAATGTTAAGTGAGAACGGTCGATAGATGCATCAAATACGCTATGAAAAAAACTATTAAACGCTTCACAGATATTTTGTCCATCAGAATATTTAACATCGTTATAACTCAATGTTTTAGGATAATTAGATCCGCCGCGCATTGTCTTGATGTAAGACCAAAAGGCTTTCGGGTTTGTTTTAAGACTATTTTCTGTCGCGTATATATATTTATTGAAACACATTTTTTGAACTTGGCGCTGCCTGGCCCGCAAGGTTGAGAATTCATCATAGTCAAGCAAATTGTTATACCGTTTCCAGCGTGAGTGAGCTTTATTTTTTTCTTTTATTATTTTAATTAATGATTTGTTGAACCATACTGGGTATTTATGTGATCGAGATCTGTTACACAATGGCACAAATTTGTCTATGCCTTCCTGGATCAATTGATAGAATTTTGTGACAATATCATCCACTGAACCCGCACCCAACTTAGACTGCCAGTCAATGTCATTATAGTGACTATTTAACATATTAAAGTTGGCTTTGCGAAAGTTTGGTCTTGGGCTGTATATTTCTTTCAGTGGGGTAACTGATAAATCTAACACTTCCACAGCGAGTACTGGGTGATGCGGGTCAACTTTAGTTAAAGGTGACAGACATTCGTTTATAATTAATGGTAAATTACAGAACATAAGATCTAAAGTGTTATTTTTATGATTTTGTATAGTATTGTATTGCGTGAAGCCGAAAAGGGACAGTTCATTTACCATATGAATAGCAGCTGTTTGAACTTCCACCGAACCTTGTTTTTTAGTAATTGGTGAGTGAAAACATTCATCTGTATATATGTCGCAGGTGTTTAACAAAAGCCGTGATATTATAATTTCACTAGTGACATCATAATTACACAGATTATAGTCAATGGTTTGTATTACTTACAATTTAACGGGCTAATTTCAGTGCCATTATAATTTCACTAGACCGATACAGTGAAATTGTAAAGCAGTGATATTTTGACAATAACACTAATTTAAGAAAGTCGTTAGATCATCAGGGCGATCGCTGATTGGTCTGTTTTTGTTACCAGCTGTATTAAACATAGAGTTAGGAAATAAGGGACAGGTTTTGAAAACCGATTTCTAAATATTGTTGCTAGATTTTAACTAGGTATAGCGATGTCAAGGAAGCTAAGTTGACGGAGCTCTGCTTCGCTGGGCTCCTATTTTTAGATAAAGGGTCACAAGGAAACCTAACATAACCTAATAAGTTTCCCGGGTGAACGAGACTTTTTCATAAATAAATAGATCGTGATTTTCGAAAGGTCGGCATCAGTTTTGTTAACTTAATAGTTTATGTTAGGTATTCTTGTGCCCCTGAACACAAATATAGGAGCCCTGCGAAGCAGGACTCCGTCAACTTAGCCTTATTAACATCGCTAAAGTGCCGCTTGATTCGTTTTATCAGATTGGTCATTGTAGTACTTCAGTCAGAATCAGAATACGTGGGGCGCCCACCACAACCTCTACTCATAATAAACCTAGATTTATTATAATATCACTATTGCGGGACGGGATTTATTATCATATCACTATTGCGGCCTAGTGAAATTACAATATCACTGAAAAAGCTCGTGAAATTATACGAACCAGTCGTTATTGACTATAATCTAGGTAATTACCACTTCAAGCTACTCACCAAAACAACAATGGGGAAGACACCTGGCTTGATTTAAATTTCCCTTGGCTTGATTTTTTTTTCCCCTTATATTCTGTGATGGTCAATATCCTGCTCCCGGTTTTTCCCACCATGACCTCATATTCCTGTCGTATATCCTCAAACCACCCAAACCCAAGCCTAAAGTGTTGTACCTGCGTAACTTTGCTCGGATGGATGTAAATGAGTTGGTAGAAGATGCTTCTCATATTAATTGGGAGCCTTTGCTGGCGGCTGGCACTATAGATGACAAGATTCATATCTTCAATAATATACTAGTCAACTTGTATAATGTCCAATTGTCCATGCCCCAGTTAGAAGGGTTAAATTGAAACGCCCTCCAGCCTCGTGGATGACCATAGGGGTAAGAATGGCAATGCGACGCAGGGACCAAGCATTCCGCAAATATAAAAGAGATCGTTTGGACGACAATTGGGCCTCTTTCAAAGCTGCAAGGAGTCGGTGTAACCAGCTGGTACGTAACGCCAAACGCCGCCATATTCTTGAAAACATTGTCCCCAGCTCTCCAGCTGTTACTTGGAAGTTCCTTGGAACTCTTGGCATCGGCAAACAGCAGCAATTCGACCTTCCGAATAATATCGGCTTGGATGATATTAATTGTCATTTCGCCACTGCTCTTTCAATTTGTCATCTAACCCGGGATCGGACAGTCGAATACGTGGCAAATTTACACCGGGTTAACATAGATCCATTTTAGTTTTTTCCAGTTTCACCAGGTGAGATCAAGAAGATTATCCTGTCTATCAAAACAGAGGCTGTGGGATACGATGGCATTGGTATACAAATTGTCATGCCAATATTAGACCAATTCTTACCTGCAGTATCCCACATTATTAACTTTTCCTTAAATTCTTGTACTCGTATCTTTCCCTCCTTATGGCGTAAAGCCTTTATCCGACCCTTACCGAAGATCCCCAATCCGTCATTACCCAGCCACTTCCTTCCCATTTCCATACTTCCATACCTCTCCAAAGTGCTGGAAGCCTGTGTCCATTAACAATTATCTCACTTTGTACATGTCAACATTTTTTTAAGTCCTCTTCAGTCAGGGTTTAGGCCAGGACACAGCACTACCTCTGCCCTGTTAAAAGTGACTGGCGATATTAGGGTGGGCGTTGAGGATTCCAAGGTTACTGTGCTAGTCTTGGTTGACTTTTCGAACACCTTTAATACCGTCAGTCACGATATTCTCCTATCCATCCTCTCCCATCTTATGGTCTCATCTGATGCACTGGATTGGTTTTCCTCTTATCTTCGGGAGCGTCAGCAGGCGGTTCGCATTGATGAATCATTATCATCTTGACGAGTTCTCGACGCTGGCGTTCCACAGGGCGGTATTTTGTCTCCTCTTCTTTTTGTTCTTTTCATTAATCTCCTGACCTTAACCTTCGGTGTATGTATCATTTGTATGCTGATGACTTGCAGTTATACTCTCAGGCCACGGTAGATAATCTAACTGCTGCCATTGAAACTGTCAATAATTATTTGACCGCTATTAAACATTGGTCCGATAGCTTTGGATTTCATGTCAACCCTTCAAAATGCCAGGCTATTATCATAGGAAGTAATCGTATAATGAGCAGAGTTAAGGCACTATCTCTTCCATCGATTTTATTTGATGGAACTGTAATAAAGGTAATTTCGAGTGACAAAAACCTAGGATGGCATATCGACGAATCTCTTACTACGGAATTCAATATTTGATCTATAGATAGATCTGTAGTTTTTAGATTCGTTTTTGACATAAGCTCCATACAAAATATGTCAAACATGAATCTCGAATCTCAAAATCCATGTATGGATCGAATATTGAAAATGGCCGTTAGTTAGCAAGCTCAAGTCACGAACGTGAGTAAGCGAATTACTGGGTCCCTGCGAACTCTCTATCGCTTAAGACATTTTCTTCCCGTCAAGACAAAGGTAACGCTGGTGCAAACTTTACTCTTCCCGCTCATCGATTACAGTGATGTTTGTTATTTCGACCTGAATGCAGACCTTCTCGATAAACTTGACCGTCTTCTCAATAACTGTCTCAGTATGACCATGTCTCTGCTTTTCGTTCCGAACTTCGCTGGTTGCCCATTTGTCAGCGCCGAAGGTTGCGCTCTCTCATAACTCTTTTTTCTCTTCTTCATTCCCCAAGTCCTCCCGTATACTTAATGTCAAATACTCAATACTTAAGCTCGATTCATTCAAAAGATCTTCGTTCTTCTAACAATCTCTTACTTTCATGCCCGTCTCACACTTCTGGCCTTGTCTACTCTTCCTTCACTGTCCAATCAGTTCATTTTTGGAATTCCCTGCCTCTGGAGATCAGGATGGCTGCTAATCGTTGGACGTTCAAGGTTAAGGCACGCGAGCATACTCGCAGAGAGTTATTGACACAAACATCATAATTTTTCACATCAACAAAACTGTGTGTATATATATATATATATAAATTCGAAAGTGTTTATATATGTATGTATGTTCCGCTTTCACGCTAAAACAGCTGAACAGATTTTGTTGAAAGGCAAATGGGCACCTTAGTATGGAAACCATACCCATGGCGGATACAAACGAAATATAGCAGAGTGTATTCATCTATGGCTCTCATTTACTATGGCATTAGTCGCATTAATGTGAGCTACGGGAAAATCAAATTATATAGGTATATAGCGGTTAAATTAAAAAAAAAGAGTGCGGGCATAGCTGCGCGCATCCGATAAAATGAATGCCGCTCTAATAATAAATCATGTACCGAAATAAGGACTTCAACGGACACAAAGTATAATCGTCTGCTGCAGACGATTGATATGACAACTTTTGCTGCAGTTTCGGCCATGCGAAGCTTAAAGCAATGCACCCTCCGTGCAGTCAAAGAATACTCAGTATACTTGAACATTGCTGTCATTAATTTATTACTTTTGGAACTACATCTACTAAATATCCATATCACCGTCGGTGTCTTTTGGCAAGGCAGCAAGTTGGTCGAAAAGTTCCCAGATTCATTCAGTGAGCAGAAGCCTAAAGTATTCTACTAATCATAATTATAATTAGTTATAGCAATTCAAAACTAGATATATCACAATTCTCATTACCAATAACAGTGGACTACAATATAATTTTGTTTTACGTTACAGGTCATGCATCTTTGTCTCCAATCGCTTATTACAATCGTGACTGGGACCGGTACATGCTGACATTGGGTCTTCCGTGTGTGGTGTACATTGGATATTACTGCACTGTCAGTGAGTCGCCGCGATGGTTGGTCAGCCATAGAAGAGTGAATGAAGCTATCAAAGTTGTGACAAGAGCTGCTCGTATGTGAGTTAAGATTTGTTGATCATAATTTGAAGGATATTACAATAAAGGGATTTTGAATTAAACCACATCCATCAGAATGTGGTCTCTCTATATCAGACTGGCAAAAAGTTCTGGAAGAAACACAAGTATTAAAGTAGCTGGATCTGGTTAAATGTTAAATGTCAATAACTTTATATAAGTACCTTCTTCGCATGTTTTGTGGTACCGAACTTTATAGCAAGTAATTTTGCTTCTATCTGCGTCATGCTTCACAAAGTTCCTACCTCGCTGTGATTGACTCTGACAACCACAGACATAGATCTACATAGATAACGCAAATGCATGCACTTCGCGTGTCTGAACTCCGACCAAGCGTCGAGGTTGGTCGCCGCTAACTTCAGTCCCCGCGCGTCCGTTGTTGCAGCCGAACGTCCGCAAAAAACTAAAAAAATGCCTCGTTGCGTGATAATTAACTGCAATAACCCAAAAATTTCGAGCACCCAAAGTCAAGAACATATTTCCTATCACAGGTAAGTTATTTTAAAATTATATTATGCGTAAATTCATATTAAAACAGTTTTTAAGTATTCCAGGCTGCGTGTCGTACCAGAATATACCTAACTATAAATTACCGTTAAGTAAACTTTATTCACATTACGTTGCCGCGTTTGCTTTGGACGTTTGATCTGACTTTGTTTTTTGATTGTGTGTTAGGAGACGATGAATATCGCACAAGCGATACTGTCGCGCATCGCTTCGACTTTGTGATTTGAGTAGGTATTAAAAAGTCGGCACGCTTGGTTTCAATACAAATCGTGATAATTGCGTTATCTATGTAGATCTATATCTGTGCTGAAAACCAATTAATAGACATCATAAGAAATACAAAGTAAATGATCTGTTATCCATCGACCAACCAACCACAAACTCGGTGTACGTTTGGTCAGTATGGGTTATTAAAATCTTTATTTTAATCTCGTTTCTCTGTCTTCTGTCACTTTAATTTTCTCATCACTTATCCTTATTATTCCAGAAATAAACTCCCAACAACGAAAATAGACGGGACCCTACGACTAATGTCGCAAGAGAGTTCAGCCAGTACACCGAAGCTAAACTATTCGGCTCTGTTCCGAAAGAGTCTTGTAATAAAGACACTGAGCTGCTGCTTCATGTGGCTCATCGATGGCATGATATTCTACGGCTTTAATCAATACCTCAGTCAGACGAGCCCCGATCCTTTCATCAGTGTGGCGCTTGCAGGCCTCATGCAGGTCAGTCCTTTGTTTAAATTATATATGACAATTTCGGCTTATTAACCTATGAGAATATTGAGATTTTGAAATAGTAACAATTGTAAAATTCGTTTGATATTTCTGATGTAATTGAAACAACGGAACAGAACACGTGCTCTATATTTTTTATTTGCATATTAAGCACTTTGGCCTGTATATCTGTATAAATCAATACTTACACTTTTATAATCTAATATTTAATAATAATCCGTTGAGAATGACAATGATTATTTACTGAAATATTTATTTTTCAGATTCCATCAAACATTCTGTCGATATGGCTGATCAAGAAATTCGGCCGCCGCCTCACTATAACCGTGTTCTTCATGTTATGCGGGTTCTTTATAATCGTTTTGGAACTCCTTCCGGAGGTCCTTGCCGCCACGCTTACCTTTGGTACCCTCGGAGTGAGCTGTTCGGCTATTGTAGCAATTGCTATCTACGTTTACACTTCAGAATTGTTTCCCACAGTCGTCAGAAATATGGGTTTTGGTGCCAGCTCTATGGCCATGAGGATAGGTTCCATGGTAGCACCATTTGTTTCAAATACTGCTGATGATGTACCTTGGTTACCTACAGCTATTTTTGGCGGATCGGCCCTAACTGCCGGAGCTGTTTGTTTAATACTGCCCGAGACGAAAGGAAGCAACTTGACCGATACTATTGAATAGTCACATATTGATATTAAAATGATTTGAACAATCTCTGTTGTTGTTAATTTTTTATTTTAAACTCTTTTATCAATTCGGAACTTCAGATGATTATTTACTTGATCATTATGGATTTGGTTCGAGCCACATGGGGTATAAAGTCTTGTTTTATTTCTTTGGACTTACTTCAAAAGTAATATTTTTTCTACCGGGAATCGAACCCGGGACCTCCGATCAGCAGTCGCATACGCTATGCACTGGAGCACGGAGGCAATCTCTAGGTTGTTCGGCTAAAATCTATAATCTATATACCAGTTTCTCATAGGGTAGCAATATCGCTGGATATGGTTTTTTTATGTAAGTAATAGGAGGCAAGCGGGAAGACGGATCGCCTGATGGTAAGCTATTACCGTCGAATATGAATACCCGCAATAATGAAACCAGCGGTCCTGAACCCAACATAAGAGAAGTTACTAGTGCGTTGCCGTCCTACAGGAATTGAAAGAGGAGGAGTGGGATGAGGGAAAAGAAAAAGGGGGAAAGGGATCTTTAAAAAAAATCGTAGAATAAATCGTTTCCCTATTACTCGATGTTTGAGTTTCGTAGTAGCGTATATGGAATCTATACCTTCACACAACGCTCATGACGTCAGAGACCGCGTTGCCGTCGAGTATATTTTCAAATCCAGTTAACAAAAATTTCCCTTTTCATGTTCTGGTAACAAATTATTAAAAAAATATTACAAAAAATCGACTCCATGCATATACTGTTCTGGTTTGTGTATGTGTTATCACTGTTATCTGTGGCTTGTCAAGGTTTTTCGATGTGCATCAAAAATTTTTTATGGCGGATTAAATAATTAATTTCGTTCAAAATATGATATAATTTGTTAATTCTAAGCTTAAAATGTAACTTACTTTTTATTAATTTACCGAAAGTAAGATACTCCATCCGTTAAATTGCATTTTCGGGCATTATTTTTGCAACTTTTTATCAGGCATTGCGGCATTGTGAAACGTATTGACGTTGGCTGTATTTCAAACCAACTAAACACAAAATACGATCGCGCTGTCAAGCCAGCCGTTATTTGCCGAGACGGTTTTTTGGCGCGGACGATATCGATGGGTCAGGGGAACTAAATTAGTTCTTGGAGTTGTATATTGTCCACCCTCGATTGATTATTTCATCGACTTAGAATTGGTTTTGGAATCTTTGGGTTCAGAGTATGCACATTACGTTATCATGGGCGATTTTAACACTGACCTTTTATCCTCTCGATCCTCCCGTACACTTCAGCTTCTCCACATCCTTGAATCTGCCAGTCTCCATGTGCTACCTCTTCAGGCAACTCACCACAACTCCAACGGAGAGGACACCTTGCTAGATTGAATTCTCACCGCTACCCCTTCCCTTGTTCCTTCCCATGGTCAGTATCCTGCTCCTGGTTTTTCCCATCATGACCTCATATTCCTTTCATACATCCTTAAACCTCCCAAATCTACGCCCAAAGTCTTGCACAAGCGTTGTTTCTCTCGGATGGACGTGGACAAATTACGGCTTGATGCTTCAGTAATGGACTGGAATATCTTGTTCGCGGCAACTACAGTGGATGCCAAAGTCCAGTTCTTCAACGAGGCTGTAGTCAAATTGTACGATGTCCATGCTCCGGTTAGGAAGATCAAGTTGAAGCGTCCACCGGCACCTTGGATTACGGAGGGAGTTCGAATGGCAATGAGACGTAGAGACCGAGCTTTTCGGAAATACCGAAAGGATCGGTGTGATGTGTACTGGACTTCTTATAAGACTGCTAGGAATCGGTGTAATCAGATGATTCGTAACGCTAAACGCCGACACTTTTTGATCGCCATAGATAGCGCTGTACCAACTAGTATTAAAGTTTGTAAGCTCCGTGAAAAGTTTAATTTAAAATAGCAAGTTTTCGATAAAATAAACTAATTCTCATGTAGTTCAGTGACTAAACATTCAACTCAAGTGTGGAAGTGTTTGCAAACATAAAATAACATTATAAGTGTAAGTTAATATAAAAAACTTTTACGAAATTTTGAAAAGGCAACCAACCAGTGACAATTTCATATATAAACATAAAAAACAACTCAGTGACAAAGACACATATACATCTTATATTTTTAATAACAAATACTTATAAATTCAGTGTACAAAGTGAATAATTTATAAACACAACTGTTTCAAATAGTGCACGGAACAAGAAAAAATTCCTGAGGCATGCGTCATACTAACCGTTTTGCTCTGTTTATAATAACACAGCTTATAGAAAGAGTAGCGAAATTTCACGCCTATTAGTAAAGTCTCGGTGGCGTTGTTCTGTAGAGGTGCACTTACTCGTGATGAGAGGACGACGGATCGAATCCCGCTTGCAATGACTTTGTCTTTTTGTGGTAATAAATACAGTGTGAAGATATTTCTCTCATTCAATAAGTAAAATAACCAAAGACAAACTAAAAGTCATTGTACAAACGTTACCAAGAATAATAGTACACTACTAGGTTGAAAGAGGGCGCTGTGATAGCTGAGTATTACCACAGTAAAATGGATACAGATAACATTACGTATCGTAAACCCATCCGAACAAGCTCATTAAATGACCTTTCCAATTTGACAAATAGCAACAGTACTGTGTTATTCGACACAACAATGATGAGCATACCAGACAGCATTCATGATAATACTAGTGAAGTAAATGAACTCAATGAACAAGTAAAAACACTCACACTGCAATTACAGAGCGCTCATCAAGAAATTGAAAACTTAAATAGTGAAAACTCTCGTCTTAAACGTGATCTACAAAGTATGACGAAATCTATTAACACGTACAAAAAAATATGCTTAACACCAGAGAGGAAAACCATAACACCAGGGTCGAACAAGAAAAGAACTACGAGTACTGTGAAAAGCGCTAAAAAGAATTCATATATTTCCAAACCACATGGTGACAGCACCCACAGCTCGATTGTTCAGCATCATAAAGAGACTCAGACTTGCAGTACTTATAAACAAGTAACTAATGACCAAAAATCACCTACGCCAAATAAATCAAATACATCCTGCAGTAATAAACAATCACAACAAATATTGGGACCTAGGAATAACACTATAATGAAACCAAAACAAAAGCACAAGCTTTGTATTCTAACCACCAACAAAATTAAAGGGTCATTATCTATAATCGAAGACACATTCTCGTCCCACTTTGAATACTGTCAATATGTTATTCCAAATGGTACCATAAAGGAACTACTATGCGATATTGAACACAAACTAAAAGGATTTAATAATAAGGATTACCTTATATTGTTTATCGGAGAAAATGATGTGAAAGCAGAGAAGAATCATATAAATACTATTAATTTCATTAAAAAATCCTTACAAAAAGTGACATTTACAAACAAAATTATTTGTGTACCGACATATATAACAGGAGCTCAAATTTATAATTTTAAAGTTGAAATGTTCAACAATCTCCTCTACCTTGACATCCAAAACAATGACTATGCGTACATATTTGACAGCAACCAGGACCTATCGCTTGACATGTTTTCTTTCATTACTGGCAGAATTTCGAAGCAAGGAGTAAGAAATATTTATGACCGCATTATGCAAAATATATTAATTGACATTTCAATAATGAATCAAGTTGACATATATACAATTGATAAAACAGCCAATATAATTTATGACATGCCGATACAATTTCTTACTGCTGACAAAACCGAACCAAGCAATCAGTTTTTTCTCTGAAACGCATATACACGTTTTGCACCAAAACATAGCTGGACTTCTTAATAAATGCGATGCTCTATGTGTAAACTTAGAAGAACTCAAGGATAATAACAAAATTATAGATGCTATATGTATAACAGAGCACTTCATGATGGCTGGATATGAGCTTCACCTTAATCTACCAAATTATATTTTAGCATCATCATACAGTCGAAAAGATATTAAAAGAGGAGGAGCATGCATCTTGTTGAGAAAAGGGCTAAAATTCAAGGAAGTTGCTGAAACTTATAAATTTTGTCTTGATAATGTATTAGAATGTTGTGCCGTCGAACTCATTGACTACAAAATTGTTATAATTTCTTTATATAGAACACCAAAAGAAAATAATATGTATTCATTCTTTCAAAGGCTAGAAAGTCTCTTATGCTATATTTCTAAATTTAATTATAGTAATATTTTAATTGGTGGTGACTTTAATATAAATATTTTAAAACGTAATAATATAACTCTAGATTTTGAATGTCTATTACTAAACTATAATCTTAAACTTGCTTTACACGAACCGACCAGACTTGCCAGCCAATCATGCATTGACAACTTTGCACATAATTTCAAAAAGGCCTGTAAAACTGAAGTTCTGGAATTTGGGCTGTCAGACCACACCGCTCAAATAATTAAAATTCCGGTGAAGAGAATATTCTCACTAAACTATTGGCGTGCCCAAAAACGCGATTATTGCTGTGAGAACATAAACAAATTTAAAACATGCATAAAAAATCTATCTTTCTCACATATTTACAACACCAATGATCCAAACAAAGCTTATCAACTATTTGTAGATGATTTTAGACTCTTCTATGATTTATGTTTTCCGCAAACACAGTTTATAATAAGAGTTAACACGAAACCAAAATGGTTATCACGCGGTATCAAGGCCTGCAGTAAAAGAAAGAAGCATGCATTATGGAAATACAGACTCAACCCTACAAACAAAAATAAATTAAAATATAAAACCTATTGCAATACGTTTAAAAAAGTTGTAAAATTAACAAAACAAGCTCAAAATAACTATCAAATTATAAACTCTAACAATAAATCGAAAACAGCATGGCGAATAATTAATAAAATGAGATTGAATCTCCCAAAGGAAAATATATGTCTCATAAAAGATAAAAATAATAAAATCATAGATAATCCTCTACAAATAGCCAATGAATTTAATAATTATTTTATAGAAACAGTAAATCCCATCCCAGGTGCCGGAAAAAAAGTTACAACATTAATTAACACCCAGTTAAACTCAATGTTCCTTGCCCCTAGTTCACCTAATCAAATCAATAAAATTATAAAAGACCTAAAAAACACAAACAGCGTCGGTTATGACGGAATATGCACAAAAATAATTAAATGTGTAAATGACAATATCTGTCACCACCTAAGTCACATTATGAATTTATGTATATCGACAGGAATATTCCCACAAGACCTTAAAGTATCCATAATACAACCATTATTCAAAAAAGGTAATAAAGAACTAATGGAAAATTACAGGCCCATTGCATTACTTTCAATATTCTCCAAAATTTTTGAAAAGTATTTGTATGGAGAAATAAATGCTTATTTTGAAAAACAAAATATCTTTTGCAAGGAACAAAAAGGTTTTCGGCAAAACAAAAATATAAATATGGCCATTTATGAATTTCTGAGTAATGTCACATGCCAAATGGACAAAAGAACTCCAATCTGTGCCATTTATTGCGATATGTCTCGGGCATTTGATTATGTAGACCACAATATACTCTTCAATAAACTTGAGGCATACGGTATCAGAGGCAATATCCTAAATTTGATTAAATCGTATCTTACAAATCGCGCACAAATAACAGTAATAAAAAGAGTAAATACTAAGACAAAAAATGAGGAAACATATACCTCCATGAAACGGTATTTAACTTATTCCGTTCCTCAAGGTAGTGTATTAGGCCCGCTCTTGTTTATTACATATATAAATGACCTACCAAAAATAACCCCACAACCTATGACATTATTCGCTGATGACAGTACAGTTACAATTACATGTAAAGACATTAATCGCTATAAATTTGACATAAACCAATCATTGACATCAATAATTTCCTGGCTAAATAATAATAATTTAAAAATCAATTTGACGAAAACAAGTATCATGCATTTCGGACAAAGGTCACAGAACCCATTAAACATACGCTTAATCTACGATGATTATACTATAAAGGAAGTAAATACTGCACGCTTTCTAGGTTTAACTATAGACAGTGGATTAAATTGGAAGGAACATATTAATATACTATGCAAAAGAGTCAGTGGTCTATCTTATGTTCTATACAAAATTGCTCCAACTATTAACATAAATGCACTACTGTCAGCATATTATGGCCTTGTCGAGTCTGTGCTTCGATTTGGTATAATCTTTTGGGGTAATTCGACCGACAATAACATGGTATTCAAAATGCAAAAGCGATGTGTACGTGCCATGTTCCGTCTGCATAGTACCGATAGTTGTAAGCCGATATTCACTAATTACCATATTCTGACATTACCCTCAATTTACATTTACGAAATAGCAGTATTTGTTAGAAGTAATCTTCACTTATTTCCTCGTCTATCAGATAAAGTCAAACGTAATCGAAGGGATGACAATAGACTTTGTATTCATCCTGCAAAAACAGCACTTCTACATAAAAGTGTAATATGTAAAGCCCCAATAATATACAATAAAATTCCAAATGACATTAAACAATTGAATACAAATAAATTTAAAACTACATTAAAACAATTTCTAACTGATAAATCTTACTACAAAATTGACGACTTTCTTAATGACAAATCTTAATGTAATAAATTGCCTAATGCCTTTTTGTTTTTATTTTAACTATATTATTAATTGCTGTATGATTTAAATGACTGACATTTCTTAATTACTTTTTGTTTTTTATTTTAATTATATTATTTATTGCTGTATGATTTAATTATGACTGACATTTCTTAATTAATTTTATTTAATTTTGATTATTTATTATTTATTAATTAAAATAGAAGAAAGAAAAATGTATTGTTACCTATCAATTATTAATGTTTTGTAATATTTGTACACCACATACTCATATGGTCAAACATGTTGATTCTAACTATTATTTAAGATCTATAATAAGCATCTAAACAATGTTTTATTATGTACACATGTTTTAGCAAATAAATATATCTTTATCTTTTATCTTTATCTTTCTTGACAACCTTGATGCCTCTTCCCCAGCTAGTATATGGAATTTTCTGGAGTCTCTTGGCATTGGTAAGCATCGTCATATAGACTTTCCAAGGACAATCGAGTTAGACGACATTAATCGACATTTTACCTCCACATGCTCCCTAGATCATATAACCAAGCGTCAAACCCTTAACTATATGACCGGATTAATGCGGCCAAACATTAATTATTTTAAGTTTTCTCCAGTCACGTCAGATGAAGTCAAAAAGGTAATCCTATCTATCAAGTCCAGAGCGGTGGGATGTGACAACCTCAGTCGTCATATGATCACCGTTATTCTGGACTTTCTCCTCTCTCCCTTAACCCATATCCTTAACTTTTCTCTTGAAACCGGCCAGTTTCCTTCATTGTGGGGCAAAGCTTTTGTCCGCCCACTGCCAAAGGTTTCTAATCCTTCCCTTCCGTGCTTGAAGCATGCGTCTATAAACAACTGTCCGGGTTTGTATTCGAAAACAATATTTTATCTCCTCTACAATCAGGATTCAGACCCGGACATAGCACTAGTACAAGTAGCAAGTACCTAACTGGCGATGTGAGGGTGGGTATGGAAGACACTAAGATCACAGTGCTGGTCTTAGTGGATTTTACAAACGCTTTTGGCACCGTCAACCAGGACCTACTTATTTCCTTCCTCTCCTACTATATGGTTTCATCGGACGCGCTGGAATGGTTCTCATCTTATCATCGAGGACGTCAGCAGTCTGTTCGTGTTGATGAAACTTCGTCAACTTGGCGAGATTTGGACTCTGGCGTTCCTCAAGGCGGTATAATTTCTCCTCTTCTGTTTTCATTGTTTATAAATCTTCTCACACATGATCTTCGCTGTACGTATCATCTTTACGCCGATGACCTGCAGATTTACACCCAGGCAAGGGCAGAAAGTCTTACTGGAGCCATCGATAACATCAACTGGGATCTAAATGCGATCAAAAACTGGTCAGATATATTTGGTCTGTCAGTTAATCCTGATAAATGCCAGGCAATCTTAATTGGTAGCCCACGTATTATGTGCTGAGTGGATGTCAAATCACTTCCACCTAATAATTTTAATGGGTCTGTCATCCCCGTCAGCTCCAGTGTCAAGGATCTCGGCCTACACATCGACGCTGCCCTTGACTGGAGAACACAGATTGCAAATACCAGTCGCAAAGTCACAGGAACCCTGCGGACTCTATATCGCTTGAAGAACTTTCTTCCAACCAAAATTAAAACCATGCTTGTGCAGACGTTAGTTTTCCCTATAATCGACTATGGTGATGTATGTTATCTCGACCTGAATGCAGATCTGCTCAATAAACTTGACTGCCTTCTCAACAATTGCATTCGATTCATTTTCATTCTCCGTAAGTATGATCATATATCTGCTCACCCTTCCCAATTACGATAGTTGCCTATTCGTCAACGTCGCAAATTGCGCACACTGACGACTCTTTTTTCTTTCTTGAACTCTTCTCATACTCCTGCTTATCTGTCTCCTCAATTTCAACATTTATGTAGCATTAATGACAGAAATCTCCGCTCCACTAACAATATTCTTCTTCTCTGCCCTTCTCATAGTTCCAGCCTTGTTCATTCTTCTTTCTATATACAGGCTGTCCATCTTTGGAATGCACTTCCTCTCGAAATCAGGAAGTCTACATCTCGTGAACTGTTTAAAATAAGAGTACGCCAGCATTATTTGGCTGAATTGGTAGAATCATAATGGACTCTGTAAAGGGTATCCTTTACAGAGTCCATTATGATTCTATATGTATATATTTATATATAATATAATTATCTATTATACTTGTATGTGTATATATGTATTATATTTTGTATGTATATATTTATAATAATATGTTACTGTTAGTATGCCTATTATTACATATTTATTTAGTGTGATACCTATTATTTATGTTGTTTTAAATTAATATTATTTGTTAAATTACTCCCTCTTTAAGCACCTACTTCAATCATCTCTGCATCACCCAAAGGTTGGCTGGTAGAGAATGCCTCTGGCATTAAGACCGCCTTTGTGCATTACTTTTTGTAATTGTGCAAGAAATTTAAAATAAAAATAAAATAAAATTAAAAAAAACATTTCAGTAAAGCGTACCTTTACCTAATATTTGTGACGTCACTAGCGCGTGTTGATATCGAGTATACATTCAGATTAAGTATACGCCCGCGTAAATATTTTAAAACATTCCCAACCGCAACGAAGCAATCGTTCGAAGTACCTACTGTTTAACTCTCTGGTTGGTCGGTCGGTGATAATGAAGGTCGGCATCAGTTCAACTGAATAGGTTATGTTAGGTTTTCTTGTGACCCTGAACATAAAATCGTCCGTGTGGTGACGGATTAAGAATACGAAATGTCACCACCCCATATCATCCCATGGGTGTCGTAAGAGTCGACAAAGGGAGCATATTATGCAGAGAACAACACTGCAAGAGAAGGAAAACTTGATACAAACCCTATAGATACCATTACGTTTGGCCAGCGTGGTATAATAGGCCAATTCCTCCTTTCAAAGGAGAGACCTAGTCCAGCAGTGGATTATTAAGGCTGATGTGATGAACACAAAAATAGGAGCTCTACGAAGCAGGGCTCCGTCAACTTAGCCTCATTAACATCGCTTAACGTCCCTTTATCTGATACCTACCCCAAACGAATGCGGTCGGGTATATTTTGAAATCCTTAACAAAACAGTACATACCTACTTGTATAGTATACCCAAAACGAATGTTGCAGTCGGGTATATTTTAAAATCCTCATCAGGGCGGTACATATTTTTATGGTATACCCGATCTCAACACTATAGAGCGTTGTGTGAAGGTATAAATTTCATATACGCTTCGTAGTAACTGAGGTGGCATTCAACTGCTGGAATTTAAGGCTGGTTTTCGGTCATCGGCGGCGGCGCCGGTCAAATAGCGCGTTTGGCGCGCAGACCACTGTGAAACGAGTTCGCGTTTCTCTTTGCAATGTATGAAGCTTCGGCAGCGCCGGCCGACGGCGCGCGTCTCACACGCGGCGCGTTTGAACTGCGTGACTATGAAACGCTACTACTAATCTAGTGTGGTATTCTAACCGCGCGCGTGTGGCCGGCGCCGGTCAAACGCGTGACTCTGAAACCAGCCTAAAATTATTTCAGTAGGTACACGTAGGATGTCTTTAAGTGCTATATTGGGAGAATATATCAGGAGAGCTAGTACACAGAACATAGACAGTAATAGTACTTAATATAATTTTACCAGCTGAGCCCGCGTTTACCGCCGCGTTATTTAGACCTATTCCACCCCCCTGGATCACAGCATGATGTTATATAGCTTCCATTGATTGGGCTATCCAACGCAAAAATAATTAGGTATTCGAATCGGACCAGGAGTTCGTGAGATCAGCGCGTTCAACCATGCAAAAAAACAAACTCGTCTGCTTTATAATATTAGTACTACAAGAAGTATAGGTTTTAATGTTATGCCACTAAAGTCAACCCTAACGCCTGTAGCGTCATTATTTTTTGCATACTTTCGCGCCATTTTGGGGCGCCAGGGGTTCGCGTTAGCATTCTACCCTGGCACCCCGGCGGATAGCCCGAAGGCCCCAACCTCCTTGGCGGCGGATGAATGTGTTGGGCTCCGCCGCCAACACACCCAGCGGCCACAGAGGATAGGGAGGACGGCAACTTGAGAACACTGCATCTCCTTTACCTCTGCAGCCCCACCGCTACGCATCGAATGGTGCGCCCACATTGGGTCGCGGTAGATAGGGCGCGCGGCAACGCAACACCGACAGCCTCTCCTCCCGCGACCGCGCCCGACTGCAAGGGACAGACAGAACTGTCCCCTGCACCCGCACCCTTGGACGCGTCCTGCGCAGACCCCTCCAGGCCCACGCGGTACGTTAATCTCATCCGGGATCTCTCTTAGCTTTACCGCGGGTGTCCAAGCCACGGTTACAGAGCCCACCACGACAAGGTGGAGATCCCACAGGGGGGGAACGCCTGTAGCGTCAGCAGCACAACTATCATCTTCATATAACCCCACACGTCTAACAAATTGTAGGCCCAAAATCTCATACTACACTCTGACTTCTTTTATTTCTGTGTCATGTACGTTTATTTACTACTAGTCGACGCCAGCGGCTTCGCACGCACATATTTTCGAATTTCCCGTTTTGCCCAATCCCGTGGGAATTTCGGGAAATCCCGTCTTAGTGCACCCCTACGGTCCCCAAGGAACATACATGCTAAATTTCAGCTTCTTGCGCCGAGTCATTTCGGCTGTAGCTTGTCTGTCAGTCAGTCAGTAACGCAAGGATTTTATATATAGAGATTATTTATCTATAGCTACTACTTTTACTCAGCTGAAAAGTTTGTTTGTATATTTGTTGTTTAGTTGAACGCTCTAATCTCAAGAATAATTTGCGTAATTTTATTTGGCTTTCTACATCACTAGCAGCGCCTGTAATAATATTTGGCAGTTTTTCTTATGTCGGTTCGTGTGGTCATTCTTGTATGCACATTACAGGCACTTAAAAACTGGTTTAAGTACGATTTTTAACAGATCAAGAGACGAAGAGGCTAGACAGTAGTAAGATCTTTAAGCACTATGATGTTTGTTTACTAAACTGAATCATAAGAATCATTGAGAAGACTGCCTCCGTGGTCCAGTGGATAGCGTATGCGACTGCTGATCGAATGTCCCGGGTTCGATTCCCGGGTCGGGCAAAAGTGTTACTGGGTTTTTCCGAATACTCAGTAGCAGCCCGGAGTCTGGTGATGTGCCCGGTAATGGCAATAGGCTCGCCCCCTATTAAATGGGACCTAAAAATTCATGGCGATATGTGGGTGTAATATTTACACCTCTGCCTACCCCTTCGGAGATACAGGCGTGAGACTATAAATAAAAAAAAATAAAAAAAAGAATATTTGAAGGCTACGTGTGGTTACAATTGAATAATGTCAATGTCATCATGGTCGTCCTAGCGTTATCCCGGAAGTACCCAAGACTTTTCATTGTGATTCCAAAGTTCATTTACTCGTCTAACCAAATTTTACTGAATATTAGCTTATCTACAGAGCGATTGCCGCCTGACCTCCGCAACACGCAAGGATAGCAATATTTCATAGAAAACTATATGAGTTATGAGGAGAAAAATGTGTCTTACGGTGTCCCACAGGGGAGTATCCTTGGCCCAACTCTCTTCCAAATATATATAAACGACTTCTGCACTATGTCGCTTCCTTATACTAGGCTTTTTACTTATGCGGACGATACGGCGATACTTGTTTCGGGTCCAAACTGGCAGCTGGTAAAAGAGAGAACGGAATACTGCCTTGAAAAATTATGTATGGCTCAAGAGTAATTTTTATTTTATTTATTTATTTTAATAGCATGTCATCATCGACCAGATCGGAAGCTTTCCTGAAATCGAAGTAGGTAAGCGGCGTCAACTTGCCCTACCATCTACTATCGGTAACATGGTAGCCATTGAAAAAGTCCAAAGTAAGTTCCTGAAAGCTATGCATTATCGCTGTTTTCGCAGTAATTCCTTACAGTACCCTGATCTTCTGGAAAAGTATAAATTACTTAACCTAAAGTCTAGAAGGATTTTCCTGGAAACAATGTTCTTGTTCGATTTATGTAACAATGTGTATGACTGTATGGAAATTAGTAATAGAATAAGTTATATTGTACCAAGAACGACGTTGAGCCGTGGTGCCTGAGCGCAACATGTTTTTGCTGTCATGTCTTGTCACACTAACGCAGGCATGCGAGCACCTCTTCGTCGAATTACTGATAATTACAATAAGTTTTTCTGTGATATTGATATATTCTCACTATCTCCTAGTCAATTTCGTAATGCAGTTCATAAGTTCATTAGTGATTTAAATCTGTAATAGTCATGGCAAGTGGAGGTAACTGAGGTCTAATAGCTACTAATATTCATAAAAATAAATAAAACATTTTATTGTTATGCTCTTGTTTGCATGCTTTTTGTCTTTTAGTTTAGGGTTTGCTGTAAAATATACTTGTATTACTAGCTATCGTACGATGTAATTGTTCAAAATATTTTGTACTTATATAATATTTTGTGGAAAATGCTGTTGGTTACATATTTGTCCATATACTGTTACATTTCGTTATTCTGTAATACTTAATGTGTAACTGTTTATTTTCCCAAATAAATAAATAAATAAATATATCGTAAAAGATTACTAGTGGCGTTTTGTTTTGCCTCTTTATAAAGTTAACAACAGAGTTGCTAATCATGCTAGGGCATTAAATCACAAAAATTTCGATTTTAATATTTACATTTTGTAGCTGAAACGGAAATAGATTATATGAAATACACATATCAAAACAACAATAATAACAATAGTATTTAATATCAAAGCATACTAGATTTACTCCTCGTCTTTAGTACTTTCTATATTATCAGACAGAACAGTTCCTTTTGTCTCAGGCAGTATCAAACAAACTAATCCAGCAACGAGACCTGATATTCCGAATATTGCAGTAGGTAACCAAGGCACATTAACGACAGTATTCGAGACGAACGGTGCTAACATAGACCCTATTCTCATGGCAGTAGAGCCGGTGCCAACACCCATGTTCCTTACGACTGTTGGAAACAATTCTGAAGTGTAAACATAGATTGTGGAAGCGGCTATGGTAGCGCAGCTTACTCCCAAAGTTCCCAAAATTAGAGTAATGATGAAGATCTGCGGAACGATGTAGAGGATGACCACGAAAGTACCGCATAGAACAAAAGCCACACACGTGGTAAGCCGCCGGCCGAATTTCTTGATCAGCCAGATCGCCAGAATGCCTGAAGGGATCTGAAAATCGTAAAGGGAAAATATACTTAGTAATAAATCAATGTATGTATGATACATTGACTCACGCCTGTTTCCCCGAAGGGGTAGGCAGAGGCATATTAAACGCCCACTTTTCGCCAGTGTTTTGATCCTACGTAATAGGTGGCGAGCCTATTGCCGCTTATCGGGATATTTTGTTTGCCAGAGCCTGGTCCGTTGATCGGCAGGTGCACCACTTGCAGGTGAGGTTGGCTTGGGACCCTAAGTTCTTGGTGGGAACCCTATGCACCCTAGTATTAACTTCTTTATTACTCCACAATTATAAATTGATCTGATGATGAATAACTTTGTTCTACTTCTATATCTACTATCATGCTGGGTGTGAGTATATTCTAGTTATCTGTGTGCCTATATGTTCTGTCTGTAGTATCTGCCTCTCCTAAGCATAACAGCCGATCTAGGGACAGCCTGTGCCTGACCGGTTGTTGTGAATTCTCTATGCTACTTTCCAGTGCTCCCTGCGGGCTATAATCCCCCTACGGGTCTACACCTGTCTTCACCCTACGGGCTGATGTTTTACCTACGGCTTTCTACATCCACCGGTCCCTACCACTGGTTGCTTTTAGCTGCGACCTACACGCAGTGCTTCTACCAGACTACGCCTGAGCCTACCGCTCAGCCTACATCAGCTGCACCGCCTGAGTCTACCGCTCAGCCTACACCTCGACCACCGAGCTGCCTACCCAGCGTGCATTTCGTCCAGCTCACCGGCGACCCTACGAGTAGTCTACTCTGCAAGCGTCGGAGAGCAGCAGGAGTCTACACTCCAGCCTTTAGGCCAGTGCTTACCTCGTCGGTCATACTGTATGTAAGTGGTAGTGAGACATAATAAAAAGCCTGTTCCTTATAAGCAGTGTTTCTATTAGAATCCCGACAATCTACCTGAGAGCTAAACGTCTCAATGTGATTGAGTAAGATTATTTCAGGCGTAATCAGAATAGTTTATGGAATCATGTTTTAGGATATATTCCAAAGTAAGTATTAGTAAACATGAATTCTTTCAAGCATTTTTTATAGAAAACCAAATTCATACAACAGTTGCAAAGCATCAAATGTTACAAGAGAATCCTCCGAAATATAAATAGTATCAAAATTTGGCCTTCACCTGTATAAGGCCTGCTAGAGCCACACTGACAAACGGATTTGGACTCGTCTGACTGATGTACTGGTTGAAGCCGTAGAATATCATTCCTGCTATGAACCACATGAAACAGCTGCAGAGCGTCTTTATAAGCAAGCACCTTCGGAACAGCGCCGAATAGTTCATTTCTGGTTTATTGTCGCTCTTGCTGGTAGCTTGTGACATTTGTGTCAACGTCTCTTCAATTTTTGTAGTTGAACGTTTATTTCTGAAAAAGGTGTGTAGAGATTTTTTAAATTCTTTTCTTATTTTAGAAAAGCAATCTCCCATTAAGAATAAATTTAGTTTCGTGGGAGACTTTATCTATATTCGATCAATTGATACAAAGTACAACGAGACTCGAAGCGACATCGTGTTCATCATCGGCCTTACTTGACAGTCCATTGCTGGACTAGAACCCTCCTTTGAAAGGAGGAATTGGCCTACTATACCACGCTGGCCAAACGGGTTGGTATAGGGTTTGTATCAAGTTTTCCTTCTCTTACAGTGCTGTTCTCTGCATAATATTTTCCCTCTGTCGGCTCTTACGACACCCATCGGATGATATGGGGTGGTGACATTCCGTATTCTTAATCCGTCACCACACGGATCACTCAAAGTATTGTCTCGTGTGGCAATCGACACCACATCTTTTGGCGCAGCGCTAAACGGTGGGGCGATCGCTTAAACCAGTACGCCACATGTGCAGTCAGGACTCAAAGTTTAAATTTGAATAATTTTCAATGAGAAAATTGGTAGTTGATTGTGATTACCAAATCCAACTCACATAACAGCAGCTTTCTTCACAATAATAATGGCTTCATCCACTCTACCCTGGCTGATCAACCACCGTGGCGACTCTGTGACCGTGAAGAAGTAGCCAAAGTACAGGAGTGATGGGACGCCCATCGCTAGCATGTATGTCTCCCAACTACGAAAGAAATATGCAAATAGCGACACAGTCGCGTGCCCTGAAAGAAGAAAGAGGTCAAATCATTTGTACAGTCTCTTAGAGTAAAATGCTGTACATGGTTATAGCAAGCTACTGCTCCACACCCCTGCTTCATAGCGTAATTTTATATAGCCTATAACTTTCCGCTGTAAATGAGCTAGACAACGCAGAAACCATTATTCAAATCGGACCATTGGTTCCTGAATTGTTATGTTCAACCAACTAAACGAACAGACTCATCAGCTTTATTATATTAAGTATATATTATGTATATGTTCAGAAGGTACCATCAGGGACGCCTATAACCAGCAGTAGACTACCATAGGCTGATGATAGTGATTATGATTATAATATATGTGCGTTGCCGCCCCTTGGGGTTGGGAAAAGGGACAGGAGGAGGAATGGGATGAAGGAGAAGGAATAGGGGATGGGCCTCCGGCACTCTCACTCACCAAACGAAACGCAACAGTTTGGTTACTGTTACTTTACGTCGATTTTCTGTGAGAGGGTAGTACTTCTCCGGTCGATCCGGCCCATTCGTGCTGAAATCAGCGAGGCTCTACTACCTGGAAAAACCTTACCATTATTATCTAAATAGAAGTGGAAGAATGATAGTAATTTCAAGTGTGAGTAAATCCCTGTATTAATATTATAGATAAGAATTAAATGTCAATAGTTATCACGGTTATATTTGTGAAGATTATACTTAACATACGCTTATTCATATTTTCAGCCTCGTAAATGAGATAATAAATTCTCAGTGCGCAAATGCAAAAATATTGTGTAGAATATTAAAATGGTGCCACTTCATCGTACAAACTTTCCCAATCCAATTCAATTCAAATTCAAACTCATTTATTCATATAGGTTACAAAAGCAACGCTATTGAACGTCAATCCTTTTTTTTTTACAACCAGGTTCGGCATGGTAGGGCTATGAGAAGAGCCTGGAAGAAACTCATGCCACTCTTTTAAAAACAGAATCTTAATTTTACAATTTGTGGTACCATGATTGCTGACACAGCCAAAACACTTTGCGTCACTGATTGGAAATAAATTAAAGAAAAAAAATAAAGCAAAACATGCGAATACTACAATAATAAAACACTATAGCTCAGTAGTATAGATGTATCAGCAACCAATAGGTTAAAGATGCTGACAATGCTGGACATAGGCTTCCTCTTTCTCTACTTTGCGTCTTAAAAGCTTAATAGTTGGATGTCGAATATCCGTCTCTTTCCAAAGACACTATTTGCTTCCTGATTTTCCTCACTCGCCTTACGACACCCCGGAATAAAGCAGGGTGGTGACACCGCACCGACAACTTACCAATCATAAATGGGATCTGGTATAAGCAGCCAACGCCTTCCCTATACTTGGATCCAACAGACTCGATGATGATGACAAAGGCGATAATAGTGGACCCTGCGATAACCACTCCCTGTAGCGTCCTGAGACTGGTGAACATGATGTAGCTTGTAGAGAATGGGATTATCATCCCGAGCCCCATCACCGTGATGTTGGACATTAAAAATGTGTATCTGCGCCCATATCTGAAATTAAAGAATTTACAATTACGCAGGACACGTCAGCAAACAAATAATCTTACAATTTAGCAGCAGAACTTTCATAATTCAATAAAAAGTTTAAGGAAATGGGGCGATAAAGCAACTCGTAGGTAGAAATCTTAGCGTGAAATCTTAAAGATCCATTTACAATGTCTCAAATATGTAAAGTCCTTTGCCATGATTTAGGTAATGGGTGCTGCTTTAACTTAGTAAGAATTTCTAAGTGAACGGCCTAAGGAATAATTATTGCTGATGCAAGACCAACCTGCGTCATAAACCTCTTTCCAGTCAACAAATTTAAGAAGAATACAGTTTAAGCAAAAGGTGGAAATATCTGTTTTAACGCTACTATAGTGTTACTTACCTATCAGACAAAAATCCAAACAATATACTGCCCACCAGAACACCAAACTGCAGCATCATCTGCGTGAAGCTGGCCAGCCATCTCCTCTCACAAACCAGGTCCCATTCAGACACAATCGTATTATCAAACGGACTAGTATCATACTCATACTTCAAACAACTTTCATAACAAGTGTTATTCATCAACTCTGCCGTAAAATTTGGTAAGTTCACGCACTGATAAGTAAGATTTGGCGTGAGGAACAATATTGACATCTGGATCCATCCAAAGCAAAGTTTCACCATACATATTGATGTGAATACCAAACATTGCCAGTTTCCAAAATGGCCGAGCAACTTTACCAAGGGATCCTCTTTCTGGTCACTGGCCTTTACCTTCTTTTGTATTTCCGTCGGCATGCTGCCACTATTTTATTCAAGTTAATAATTAGAATTATAATTTAATGTGGGATTTCCTTCAATTTCTTTCAAAGTGCTGGTATAGTGAGTGAGTGCTCTCTGTTAATGTTATTCAACTATATGTTGTTAATCACTATTCAGTTTCATTTCTTTGTCTTCCTACGCAATTAGATTTCAAAGGCACTATTTTCATTTTTTTTTCTTTATTCTTCTTGGAACATTTTGGAACCACTGTTTTAAGTATATTATTTCGATAGGCTCTTTACGATTTTAGTTTTCTTGCTATGAAATTATCTTGATCTATCCAATTTCACAGTTTATCTACAGAATGAAATCTCACGCTACATTCAAATGTAATTTATTACAATATGTGTTCATACGTATATTATCACATTAACCAGATTACTAAATTTGTATAAAGATTAGTCTGCAATTATGTGTGAAACTAAATTACTACGTAAATAATTATATTATTATTACAGATAAGTATATTTTTATATATCCATATTTTCTTTTGTTATATACCCATATTTCGATACGGGTATAAAAATATAATGTTCTTATGTATTTTTGAAAAGTGACTTCTTATACAGATTCTAAAAGCCAACATCCAAGAGGATGCAAGTGTTGAATTATTCCTGTACAGTCTATTATTAGATTAGAATTACACACTTCACCTGCATCTATTAGTGCCTACCCTTATGTATGGTAGTGAAAGTTGGGTATGGCAGAAGAGACTTGAAAGTAGAATAAATGCTGTAGAAATGAGAGCACTGAGAAGTATGTGTGGTGTGTCTTTGACCGACAGAGTAAAGAATTGTGTGATACGAGAGTGGTGTCGGGCAAAAGAAGATGTAGTGACAAGCATCGAGAAAGGCATGTTAAGATGATTTGGGCACATGGAGAGGATGGGTGACGAAAGACTGACAAAGAAGATATATAAGGCAAGTGTGAATGGGACAGGACGAAGGGGAAGACCTAAGCGGACGTTCTCTGATCAGATTGGAGACATCCTAAAAAAGGAAAGGCAGAAGTACCTTAAACAGAAGAGCATGCATGAGCAACTTGATGGGAGTGAATGTAGCAAGAGAGATATGTCAGGATTGTTGCAAATGGCGTTCCCTAGTCTGCCTACCCCTCCGGGAAACAGGCGTGAGTCTATGTATGTATGTATGTATCCATAAGAAGTAATTCAAATAATCTACAAACAATATAAAATTATACAAGAGTTTATAATTACTTTGGAGAACTCCTTGAATGCACATGGCATTGCTAATGCATGCAAAATATAGGAAATAATAATAAAAACACCGTTTCTTTGGCAGATTGTATAATATTCTTTTTTTATTTAACATTTTTCTTACATATCTTTACATTGAACACACAATTGTCGCGGATCTTTGTGTAGCTATATAAAGATTATACAATAGGTACATAAATATTATTACACATCGCATATCTCGTAAGATTAAACCATTCTGTCCCATGAATCATGAATGTAAATCATGAGAATTGATTTTCACCTGTAGACTTTCAATTTCTTTAAGAAACGATAACTCTACTATGGCTCATGTTTGCTACAATAACAATATACATATATCTCAATTATGAGCAAACCTTTACATCTGACATTAAAAATATCATTGTTTATACAGATATATGTACAGATTTTTCCTTCGTCGCGGAATTAGCTTTAATTTAACGACACATAGTTTTCAACCTATACTTGATTTGGATACAGCACACAATCTTATATGTCCAATTAAGATCGGTAGCTCATAAGATATTTGGGAACAGATGAACCTCCTTAAAGGTTGAAATCATAGTCCAGAGTCGAGTAATGTCATTATAATACATCTAAATTCGATAAAAACTTCTAAAGTAGCTCATATAATCACTCAAGCCTCATTATCGTTACTTTCAATATTATCCGTCAGTACAGTTCCCTTCGTCTCAGGCAGTATCAAACACACTAACCCAGCAACCAAAGCTGATACACCAAATATAGCAGTAGGTAACCAGGGTACTTCATCAACGGAATTGGTAATAAACGGTGCTAGCATAGAACCGATTCTCATAGCAGTAGAGCCGGCACCAACACCCATATTTCTGACAACTGTAGGGAACAATTCTGAAGCGTAAACGTATATGGCAGCAGCAACTATGGACGCACAGCTGACCCCCAAAGTGCCGAAGATAAGCGTGATGGCAAAGAGCTGTGGGACGATGTAGAGGATAATGACGAAAACGCCGCACAGGCCGAAGGATACTGATATCGCGAGGCGTCGACCGAATTTCTTGATTAGCCAGATCGAGAGGATGTTTGATGGGATCTGAAAATGGACAAGAATGAATAAATGCAACTTAGTTATTAGCAAGAATGTTAACAAAAGGCTGTAAGTATATAAAACATGATTTCTTAAAGAGAAGTTTACAATACCCTTACGGAATCCCGCTTGTACATCCCATATTTTCTTGTCGGTTACTTTCATAACTCTTTCCATCAGTACCTTTGCACACAATTTGCCAACAATGCTGAGAAATTAGATTCATGTTTCAGTCATGAACTCATGATTCGAATAAAATGAAAGCTCATCGTTACTCTTGAATGTTTGGGACTTTGATAAGTGACAGGTACGATAAAGTTGTTGAGAAGTTACGATGTAAATCTGTCAGTTTTACGTATTTTCAATACTACTATCGAAGAGTTATTCAAGAGACATCGGACTGACAGTCATAAGCAGAATACGAAGAACTCACTTGTATAATTCCTGCAAGCGCCACACTGATGAACGGATCGGGACTGGTCTGACTGATATACTGATTGAACCCGTAGAAGATCATGCCGGTAATTAGCCATACGATGCACGAGCAGACGGTCTTCAGAAGCAAAGACTTTCGGAACAAAGCCAAGTAGTTCAGGCTTGGCTTACCACCGGCTGTAGAATTGTCGTGAGCTATTTGATTTAAAGTTTTTTCTACTTCCGTCGTGGGGAGTTTGTTTCTGAAACACATGAGTTTTTACTCTCATAAGTAATTATTCATTAATGTGAGGCACAAACATTTAATCAACGGGCGTAAAGAGCATCCAGACCCAAAATATTAAATATCTTAATTATTGTGCTTCCAAAAAAATAATTTTACTTTATTTCTGTTTTACTCGCAATAATCGGTTGCTTTTAAACTATTGCTCAATCCGTGCAGGTGAATTATACAGGGTGTAAAAAGACCCTTAACGAAAATTGAAACCCCATATTGTACCAATCATTACGAAAAATTTTTACTTCGGCACCATTCCTGAGAAATTACTGGTTCAGGAGATATTGAGGCTTAAAGTTACCATAGAATTTTTGTAGTAAGATACAAAATCGATGCATTAACCCCGTCAACTTGTTCTATAGATGTCTTATGCACCCATGGATAAGTAGGTATATCGAAAATTGCACGCGCGCTCTTTTAATTGCGGCTTTAAAAATTTGTCCCCTTAAAAAATATCGTTTCCCAGGTTTTATTTTTGCCTAGTATGACTTGGCGTGATGTCCAAAACGAGAAGACTTCGGCTTTGATGGGTCTTGTGACATCCTGTATACTTATAATAGTCATCGGATTAGAGTTTAGACTAATAAACGACTTATATTATATTTTCAGTGATTTAGTTTGAATACTTGCAAATTGAGAATATTATTTCGTAGTGTAATAGGGTAGTTAAAACACTTCAAAACAAGAATATTAGCGAATTGCAAATTTGGTTTTATTTCCGTTATTAATTAATTTTAAATAGTGACAAAAAGAACCGACTTACATAACAGCAGCTTTCTTCACAATCTTGATGGCGTCATCCACTCTGCCCTGGCTGATCAACCACCGGGGAGATTCTGTGACCGTGAAGAAGTAGCCCAAGTACAGCAACCCTGGCACGCCTATCGCTAGCATGTAGTTGTCCCAGCTGCGTAAGTAGTAGGCGATAGGAGACAAAGTCGTCTGACCTGAAATGTGGAAACAATAATTATATCTGTGAGTCACTCTTCTTCTTCCTCTTAGCATTATCCTAGTTTTCAATCTGGGGTCCGCTTACTAGTCTTACCGGATTTGGCTGAATATTAGCTTTTCCCCAGAGCGACTGCCTGTCTGACCTCCGCAACTAGAAGGGATAGCGATATTCCATGGTTTAGACTAGTGTCAGTTTATTTAGAAGGTACTGACGCCCTGTAACGACTGTCGAAGATCTACTTGACACCTGGGACCGACGGCTTAACGTGCTCTCCGAGGCACGGGGCAAGCGATAATTAACAATTCAATACGCACATAACTCTGAAAAGTCATTGGTGCGCGCCGTGGATTCGAACCCGATACCCTCTGCATGGCAGTCTGTTGGTATGTCCACTAGGCTATCGCTGCCTTAGAAAATGGTGGGTGGAGACAATAATTACATCTGTGAGTCACTGTTCTGTAGTTTAAGGCCCAGTTTCACCATCTCTCGTACTTATCTTTCAGAAAAATAAAACTTGGAAAGAGATTTGTTAGCTGACAAATAAATTTAACAGTAAATTATCAGAAATCGGTGAAATTGGTCATAAAACTGCTAGAACAAGTAATTCTATTAATTGATGTACTAGATTCTGACCACGACTCCACTTGCGAAGCATTGTCGGTTAATCTAAAAATGTTTGCCTCTGTGTTTATGTATCAAAAGCAACAAACATTCCTCCATACATTGTATTCATGTATTCGTCTTCACAAACTTTCTCATTTTCATTAGTAGTAGAATTGATACAAGCTTTTAAAAATTCAGTTGCTGCCTTTGAGGCGATATTGCAAAACAATTTCAATAGAACATTGTAGACGTAAGGATTGTACTGTTTGTATTAACGGGACTTAGTCACATAGGTGATAATTACAAGAGTATAAATATATCTCTTTTTGCTAAGACATTTCGCCCTATATGTCGGTCGTTTAATCATCAGTAATTTAATCATCGTGGTAGGCGACTATTATTTATCTTAATATATAAAATTCTTGCGTTACTGACTGACTGACAGACACGCTACAGCCGAAACTATTGGGCGCAGGAAGCTGAAATTTGGCATGTATGTTCCTTGGGGACCTTAGGGGTGCACTAAGAAGGGATTTCCCGAAATTCCCACGGGATCGCCCAAAACGTGTAAATTAAAAAAAAATGCAGCCGTAGCTGCTGGCGTCCTCTAGTTTACGTATAGAAGGGGTGTCGTCATAACAATATGTTTATGTTCAGATATTTTCTCACCTATTATATTTGGCATGTGATACAGACACCCGGCGGCCTCCCTGTACTTGGGTCCGACAGATTCCATAATGATCACAAAACCGACGATGGTGGCCCCCGCTACGGAGATACCGTGGACCGTCCTCAAGGCGGTGAACATTATATAACTGGTGGAGAACGGTATGGCCATACCGACTATCACCAAGATCATGATGTTCACCAGAAAGGTGTATTTACGGCCGTATCTGAAAGTTTGGAAGATTTGTTAACAGTGCCAAGGCAAGCTAAACAGTTGTAGTACGATTTTGCTACTTATTTCCTACGCCATAAGAACGAATTTCAAAGTGTCTAGCGTGACGAATAGCCGAGTGTACAACGATGATTTATTTATTTACTAGACTTTGTCTGTGATTTCACTTAAGCGGGAGTCAATTAACGCAGTAAACTACTCCAGTCTTCTACACATCCTTACACACAAAAATCATACCATAGCATCGTTCCGTTGCGATGTAAAAGAAGCCAAGGAGGAGAAGCAAATATATGTACAAACACAGTTTCGCATAGATAATATTGGTATGGATTGTATTTATATCTGTTGGTTTCGCAAATATGATATCGTTAAGGCAAAGAGGGAGAGCTTTTACTTCGGCAACCAGTTACCTGGTCTTCATACTTCAATACAAAATTATTGTGCTCTTCTCAAATATTTGTCCTGAATGGAAATCGAACTTACGACCTCATGTCTTGCAGTCAGAATCACTGGACCAACGAATTTCTATTCGTTACACAAATTCGTATTCGTCCGAACACAACATAAAAACTTAGTGTGCATTTAATCAGACAAAAACCTGAAGCCATATAAATTCGAAAAACTAAAATGGCAAAACATTCTTCACAAAAAATATTGCCCTTAAACTTATCAGTTGGCATTCAAATTCACATTCAGATTTTGTCGCATTCAGGTGCTAGACGTGCAGAAATAGTACTTAATTTGATATTCACAAATGTCAACAATAAAATTTTAAATTATAGCAGTATCTGTAACTCACCTATCAGATAGAAATCCAAACACTATACTGCCAATAAGGACACCAAACTGCAACATCGTCTGCGTGAAGCTGGCCAGCCATTTTCTCTCACAAACCAGGTTCCATTCAGACACAATCGTATTCTCAAACGGACTATTATCATACTCGTACATCAAGCAATCCTTGTAGCAAGTATTATTCAACAATTCTTCAGTAGAGTTCGGCAGACTTACACACACAAATGCAACACTTGGTGTGAGGAACAGAATCGCCATCTGAACCCAACCGTATGTCAGTTTCACCATACATATCGTAGCGAATATCACAAACTGCCATCGTCCAAATTGACCGATCAACTTCACGAAGGGATCCTCTTTCTGCGCACCGGGATTTGATTCTCCTTTTGGTGTCGATGTCATTTTGGATATTATACTATTCACCACATTATAAATTGATATTCAGTCTTTCCTATGTGGTCTTTTTCAAAGGTTTTGCGATCTGAACAGTTCTGATCTGTACACTTTTTTTGCTTTTAACTATTGATCAACAATTTTCTGACATAAAGTCGTTTTTCTTTCGATTGAATTATATTTATCCGCAATATATTTCCTTATTCAGTGATATCCTATCTGACACTTAATCAGTGCACATGAATGTCTGCTTTTCATTAGATATTAATACCTGAATAAGATTTTCTACTTTATTTTTAGTTGTCTACACTGAAAATCTTGTATAGCGTATTTTTGTCCAAATATTGTTTCTGGTTTTTTTCGTGGCTGTGTGTTTATACTTATAGTTTCAAAGTAGATATGTAATACTACGATTCATAATCAAGTTACGTCAACTAAGATGGCTTTCTATCTATCATATCAGATAGATTATTAGATTTGTTCCCATGGTTCTGTATACATTTTCTCTGAAGTAATTTCGCTAAAGTGATGATAACTAGTTCAAAGTGGTAATTTAATTTTTATATCCCTCTTAGCGTAGGTCAGACAGTAGACGCTTTATACAATATCTTCAAGTAGGAGTTTGAAGCAGTCAGAAAACTTTGTAAAGTCTTGGTGTGAGTGCGTGGTCAACTTTGAAGTTTATAGGCCTCTACATCGGCAGCTCGGAGTCTGGTAATGTGCCCGGTACGGCAATAGGCTCGCCTCCTATAACGTGGGACTAAAATAAAGCTGGCGAAAAGTGGGTGTAGCAATATACTTCTGCCTACCTCTTCGGGGATATAGGCGTGAGACTATATATGCTTCACTACTACGACTATATAGGCTTCGCTTCTTGTCCCGGGACAAAACTGCGACTGATGGTTTTATGTGCCCTCTCAACCACGATAACGCTGTGATGTATTTGCCACAAGTGTGCTTACTTGTACCATAACATAATTGCAATCATTGCTTAAATTTACCGATATATTACGAGAGATTAGTAGTTTTGTTGAATACCAATTTAGATAACCATACGGTATCAATTCAATTATTTGGCGCGATAAATAATTTGCAATTCTTCCACGCATCCTTTCACCTCAGGTTCCCTATTTCTTAAGAACGGCTATACAAAATCAATTTTTAGATGTCTTTTAAACAGTTTGTCTTTTTACAAAAGCACAGACCATGGGCGAAATTTCAAACATTGACTTACACGACCGAGAATGGCTTCAATCACTTTGTCACCTTGTTTGATCAGACTCGGCGTTTCCAAAATGTCTGATGTCAGTCTACCAAAGATTTTATCCTGGGTCCACGGTACTGAGGAGTTAGCCAGGAACGTTCTAGAACTCACAGTGGTAGTACTTAGTTCAGAAGCGTCGTGCAAGATTAAAGTCTTGACCGCTTAGCGAATGACTTGCCGAAGCGCTAAATGTGCCACGAAATCTGTCTTTCAAAGTCAATTGGACTGGCCGCTGTGTAGCACGGTAATAGACTGATAAGTACTGTATCTGGTGTTGCAGAGTACGCTCGTTAGTTGGCTGTGGTAATGTGGAAATAGGGATTTGGCTTGAAGCACTTCTGACACTCTAGGAACTATGTTGGATGACATAGTTTTAAGCATTTTAAGCAGCTTTCTGGGTCGCAAGGCGGTAGATTTAGAGATTTTGACAAACGTATGTTGCTTGTCTATTAACCAAAACGATCATGTTATTGATGTCACATGTGGATTCGTGGTGTTCAAAGATTATGTGATTTTTATTCCATGCCAATTAGGGTAAACCTGCCAATTTGTTTCTAATCTACATCAATGACTTACCTAAAGAAATTGATGCAGAAACGATCCTTTTTGCTGATGATATATCAATAGTATTTCCTTGTAAAGACCTATGTAACCTAAACAATACCTTAGACAAATATATAACAAAAATAGTGAATTGGATGACTGACCATAACTTAGAATTAAATTTTAGTATTAATTAAATTAATGCAATACATACCGTACCAAAAGCAAGAAATAAAAATTAATTACTCCTATAAAAATTTTAACTTACAATGTGTTGATGAATTCTCATTACTAGGATTGACTGTTGATACCTTTATTAATTGGAAAGCCCATATAGAAAAAAATGCAAACAAACTGGCCAGATTTACATACGCACTGTATGAACTTAAAAAGGCAACAGACTTAAAAACAGCCATGTCAGCATACTACGCCTACCCCTACTCCTGGCTAAAATACGGTATAATACTATGGGGAAATAGTGTTGACGCACAAAAACTTTTCATCCTTCAAAAGAAATGCATAAGAAGGTTTCAGATTAGCGTATTTTTCTGCGCGTATACGGTCGTTTCAGCATACGCGCTTACATGCACGCTTCAAAAAATCGGACTCGCGTAAACGGGCATATTTCGGCGTGTTCGCTCGAAACGGTAGTGACATCTTGTCAGTGTCAACAAAGAGACAGCTTAGAAGCGCGTCACCGCTCGTACGAGTTGCGCGTGAGCCAAAAGACGCGCCTATATGCGCCTACATGCGCTTCCAAAAACGAGCTTATATGCGCGTATGAAACGCTAATCTGAAACCGCCCTAAGAATAATAAAAAACGTAGATAGCATAGAAAGTACTAGGCCGCATTTCATTAATTTAAAAATTCTAACATTAACCAGCATATACATATTAGAAATATGCCTTTTTGTAAGAAAGTACTCTACATTATTCCCACTGGCATGTGATCAACGCCATCAGCAACGAAGTTTGCGTTCTAAAAATAAACTTGCTCTCCCTAGCTCCTCACTATCAAAGTTTCACTCTGGGCCATATGCAATGTGCGTTAAAATATATAACAAAATTCCAAACGAAATAAGGAGTATAGAATATGACAATAAATTTAAAAACGCACTCCAACTACACCTTATTAATAAATGCTTTTATAGTATTGAGGAATTTTTAACCGATGAATGAGTAGGTATAATAATTATATTTTTATTTTATTAAACTATTGTTTTACTTTGTTAAACTAAGATGTTTATAATTTTTGTTCTAAGTATAAAACTAAGCTGTGTATAATTTTTCTTTTAAGTACTATGTATAAATACTATAAGTCTATGTCTAATTTAATTTAATTATATAACCCTAAGTGAATATACTTCATGTACCTAACTCTTGCTATGCCCAAACAGGGTCCATAATGAACCAAATTGTATCTATATATCTATAACACCTGTACAAACATTGTGGAATGGCAATAAATGAATATGAATATGAATTTATCTTGTCTCGGTTCCTACACACGTGCCCATCCCATCTGTGATAGTTTATGTCCAGATTACGAGTTACGTTTCTTACGTAACAATCTCAAGTACTCTGATAAGCACGTGCTATCGTATCGCTCGAGATCCACGAGAGTCACAATCTTGGCAATAACATTGTTATCTTTAAAATAAATCCTTAATATAGTTTAACACATATCGTAGAATTTGAAAAAAAACATTGTTCTTCAAACCGTCAATCATTCTGTGATAAAGTAGATAAGAAAGCGATGAAACTATAATATTATCAGTAATCAAAAGGTTTAGGAATTTGCGACATGTGGGGTCCAGCATAGCAAAACTTACACTATATGAAAATTTTGTTTTAGTCTCGAAGCGATAGGAAAATATTTAATTTTACCTATATTTTTGCTAACACTCGTTCGAGGGCCTTAAGACCATTGAGTCCCGTATAATTGATAGGTGTCATACGGCGGTAGTTACGCTCCTAATCCTATCCAAGATCACCGTTTCCAGGTTCTGGTACTGGTCTGGTCTACCTGTAGCTGGAATAATAATAATCTTAATATATAAAATCCTTGCGTTACTGACTGACTGACAGACACGCTACAGCCGAAAATACTGGTCGCAATGAGATGAAATTTGGCATGTGTGTTCCTTGGGCACCGTAGGGGTGCACTAAGACGGGGTTTCCCAAAATTCCCACGGGATCGGGCAAAATGGGAAATTCGAAAATATGTGCGTGCGAAGCCGCTGGCGTCGCCTAGTATAATATAATAATACTCTACCACATTCACACAACACCATCTATTCCCAAACTAAGCAGAAGCTTGGGTACTTAGACAATGGATAAACATACTTATATACTTTTTTTTTGTAAATACATACATATTATACATAGAAACACCTTGACTTGAGCGGAAATCGAACCCGCGACCTTCGCCGTGGCAGTCGTTTACAATCCCGCTACGCTACCGAGTCGTCAAAAATCTTGTTTTGATCTCGACCTTGGACGACGAAACTTTATTCAACAGTTGACAATTATGAATTTAAATTTGATTGATCATTTTGTTTTCTGCGGAATCGCGCATTCTTGCCAATTACATCCGTAAAACTAAGTTTCATTTAGGTGGTCTTATTCGAAAGAATAATTACTTACCAGTGATTTCGTAATAAGTTCATAACACACGTAAAAGTAGTGGTACTTCTGCTATACCACACTATCCCGCCACTGTCGGGAGTCGAGGACACCGCAGTGGTTTTAAGTGCGTAGGCGGAACCATTCGGGAGTCGCACATACTCCCCGGGGTCCAAACTTACCACGTCTGATGCAGAATACCCAATAAGGGTTTTGCATCGCAATACAGAAAACAAGACAAGAAAACAACTTATTTGCGTTATGGCTGGCGATTTAATTGTCTTAAAACGAATTAAACATTATATCACAAAATATTTGTATACATTGATATTATTAGCTAATACCTCTTATACCTAAATTGTACGGTGGTTTCGTTGCAGTCCGCAAGTAGAAGTTGCCGCGTAAACTGCACAAAGGAACAACAAATTATTTAAATTATGCATTTTGAGTAGGTTAAAGTTTTGCCTGCGAATATTTTCCAGAGAGGTAAAAATTTGCTACTAGTTATACATACATACATAGACTCACGCCTGTTTCCCGGAGGGGTAGGCAGAAACTACGGAACGCCATTTGCAACGATCCTGACATACCTCTCTTGCTTCATTCACTGCCATTAAGTTTCTCATGCATGCTCTTCTGTTTAGGGTACTTCTGACCTGTCCTTTTTTCAGGATGTCTCCAATCTGGTCAGAGAACGTCCGCCTAGGTCTTCCCCTTCGTCCTGTCCCATTCACATTTGTCTTATATATCTTCTTTGTCAGTCTTTCGTCATCCATCCACTCCATGTGCCCAAACCATCGGACATAACCGGACTAGTTATAACAGCCTTATTTGCTAAATGAACAGCAAGAGAGTCTCGTAAGTTGCTCTGTCGAATAAATATATGGCGAAGTGGTTTAAGCGATTTCCCCGTCATCGCCGCTTAGCTCCGCACCGAGTGTTGTGGGTTCCATCCCCACTCGACACTTTGTGTGATCTACAAACTGTTGTTTCGAGTCTGGGTGCACTTTGTCTCTGTACACGGCAATCTTAATGACATATTTCGCCGGGCTCTTTTCACCGCTGTCGTTCCAGCCCAACTTGAACTTCAGGGGCTGGCACGTGACGATAGCAAAAGAGACGGTATGTCGTTACTCCCATGGAAGTTAGGCCTTTGGTGTGGAACGCAACGTATGTCGATACCCCGCTACAGCAGAGACCTTCAAACGGCGCAAATACGCAAACCTATGTAGTAGGGGATTACGTATTTGAGCTGTTTGGGGTCGAAACGTTGGGGCCATGGGGTCCAAGTGCAAGATCACTTTTTAGAGATCTCGCAAAGAGACTGGTCGACGCCTCGTGTGACCAGAAGGCTGGGGTGCACTTGCCCAAAAGTTTAGCATTGCCATACAACGTGGCAATGCTGCCAGCGAGGTGAGGACTTTTATGACGCGCTCTAAATTATTTTCTTTTCCTGTTTTGTTTGTTTTGTATACATTTCGTAGGATAGTATTTAAAAATTTAAGTTAAGTTTAATTAAATACCTAAATAATATTATGTACATTGTTATGGATAACAAACTTACAAACTACTTTGTGTCTGTTAATATATGTTTGTAAGTCCCCCACGACACAGTGTTTATTCCTAGTGCTGAATATATCTTTGAAAAATGTATTATTTATTTAGTATCTTGCTATCCTGTTTTCTATCCAGCTAATTGCTCTTTGGCCGAGCTGTATGGGGCAACAAACAACGCCATAACTGTGGCTGATTACTGGTCGCACACAATTAGGAACCTTACCTACGCAAAGCTAGGCCCAGATGGCGCCACGTTAAATTTTGTGCGCGGTATTATTTTCATTTTCGCATTACCTATCTGGCCTTGCGAATATAGGTATAATGGATAAATATTACGGATATTTAACTATCCTCGAGTTAAAAATATACTTAGAGGAGGGGGCGCATCGCTGAATGATAAAAAGGCCTACTATATCTAAACTTATTGAAAGGCATGACAGGCAACCCCAAAGAGAAACGTCAACAGTCATCCAATGGGTTCTTTTATTTACGTTATAATACAATGTACCCCTAGCGGGATAATTTGGCAATAAGATTCCCTAATTAAATCGCCACTGATACAAATGAAGACGAACTTACTCTGATGTGGCATTAAGACCCATTAACACCGTGGGCTGGTCTTGACAATCTCCTCTTAAGAACATATCGTAGCTTTCACACTTGCGAGCCAAGAACCCCTCTCCAGACAACGACTCTGTCCAGATCTGCCATGAACGGAAGTGACTACAGAAATCTGGAAACAGACAATCATATAAAGAATCTTCATCATCAGCGTTATCCCGGTTGCATCCAAGACTTACACGCCTTGGAGCCCGAGGTCCGCATACTAGTCTAACCAGATATGACAGAATATCAACTTTTCCACACAGCGACTGCCGTCTGACCTCCGCAACCCAAAGGGATAGCGATATTCCATGGTCTAGACCAGTATCAGTGTATTTGAGGGTACTGACTCCCCGTAACGACTGTCAAAGATCTTCATGACAGCCGGGACCGACGTTAACGTGCACTTCGAGCTCCGTGCCTCCTTGGCAAGCGATAATTAACAATTTAATATGCACATAACTTCGAAGGTCAATGGTGTGCGCCGTGGATTCGAACCCGATACCCTCTGCATTGTTGGTATCTCCACTATATCGCTGCCTTCATATAAAGAATCGTATTAACTTCACTACATAGTATAAAACAAAGTCTGTCTTCTGTCTGTCTGTCCTTATGTAATTATGCTTAAATCTTAAAAACTACGCAGCGGATTTTAATGCGGTTTTTTTTAATAGATAGAGTGATTCAAGAGGAAGGATGTATAATTGATGCGGGCAAAGCCGCTGGCGACGTCTAGTCTATTATAATTGCGAATGTCGAGTGTTTATACTCTTTCACGCAAAAACTACTGAACTCATTGATTAAACTTTGGAATATACAGCTTATACATCAGAATTTCACATGGCCTTCCTTTTATCTCGAGAATCGTCCCACGTGGGTGAAGTTGGGGACGAAAGCTTTAAAGTACTTCTTATTAGGGACAGTGTTAGGCCATAGTTCACCACGCTGGCCATTGAGTATGTCAGGATCGTTAAAAAATCAATATTTACCTAACCCTAGATGTATAACGATAATTGTAAAATTTTGCTATGTTCAAATAGGAGGGTCCATAATGTACATATTTGTATACCTTTAGAAATTGTGGAGCTGCAAAATCAATCTAATCTAATACTAATATATAAAGCTGAAGAGTTTGTTTGTTTGCTTGAACACGCTAATCTCAGGAACTAGTGGTCCGATTTGAAAAATGCTTTCAGTGTTAGATAGCCCATTTATCGAGGAAGGCTACTTAACATTACGCTTTGAGCCACGGGAGCGGAGCAGTAGCCTTAAATAGCGCAGGTGTAACCGCAGGCTTATCTAGTACCTTCATAGGTGAGGGGTATGCTGGTAGTACAACCCGGCTGCTTGGCATTTCCACCGTTAGGCCAGAAGTCGGCATGCCCGGTGGACCCAGGCGCCCCATAGTACCCCGCGTCCGTGTGGATCACGTCCACGAAGACGGCGTCTGATGGCTCCAAGTGAGGAGCCAATATCGGAGGATAGAAGCCTGGATATGCAGGATCTAATGCTGTTATTCTGGAAAATGTCATCATCATTAGCTCTGGATGTAGACTGTCTTAATGCTGGTCGCCGAAATATTCTGACTGTGAGAAGGGTAAAGCCATAGTCCACTACATTGACTATTTTAACCAAGTGCGGATTGACAGACTTAACTTGTTGTTTGAGAATTTTAGGTATGGAGAATGTTTTCGTTCGCGGTTTAGCAAGCGCAAAAGTGCAGTCATTAGATATTTTTCAGTCTGATTCTCTGCGACACCAGAATATTTTCATTTAAGATGTATTTCTTAATCCTAGGAATGAGAATATAAGTTGTACTGTATTTATATAATTATTTTATTTTATTTATTTCCAGCCTGTAGCGTCCCACTGCAGGGCAAAGGCCTCCCTCTCCTTTTTCCACAGATCTCTATTTTGTGCCAGCACAGGCCAGTCCTTCCAGTACGAGTCCAGTTCGTCCCGCCATCTTCGTCTCGGCCTTCCACGCTGTCGCCTAGCACCTTCGGGGACCCAATTAGTGGCGATTTTGGCCCAAAGGTCTTCCGGCATGCGGCAAACGTGGCCTGCCTAGTCCCATTTAAGTTTGCAAGCTTTGTGGGTGACATCGGCAATTTTCGTTTTGGAGCGTAGTATTGTATTTTCACGCGGTCTGTTAAACGGACTCCTAGGATACTACGCTCCATTGCTCGCTGGCAAACTTCGAGTGCGGAGCTCTGCTGAACAGTCAAAGACCATGTTTGTGCACCATACGTGACAGTGGAGAGAACGAACATGTCCATGAGTTTACGCTTGTAGTGGGAGATCTCCTTTCATTATGTCTTTTATCGACCAGTAGCTCTTCAAGGCGTTTTCTATGCGACGCATGACTTCCTTGTCTTGTCTCGCCTGGAAAGAGACTACTTGGCCAAGATATTTACATAATAATTAAAAATAATAATAATAAGGGTTATTTACTCAGAAGCATTGACAACACAGTACAACAACAATACAAAGCAGATATCTTTGAAACAAAAGAGGAAGTCTGTCTCTCAAACTAGGCTATAGGAACCCATATTTTGAGAGTCAGTTTTCGGCTGTAGACATATTATCTATATAGATATAAATAAAAATGGATCACTGAAATGTTTGTACCTACTCGCATAACTTCCAAACAACTGCACCAAATTGGATACATCTTTCTTTAATGTGTTCGTTATTGTCAGGAGAAGGTTCGTATGAAAAAAAAATATTTTTTTAAATAATAGAAAATATTAAAACATCGTGAGGAAACCTGCATGTCTAAGAGTTCTCCATAATGTTCTCGAAAGACATGTGAAGTCTGTCAACCCGCACTTGGCCAGCGTGGTGGACTATGGCCTTACCCTTCTCATGGTGAGAAGAGGCCCGTGCCCAGCAGTGGGACAGTTTATATACAGGGTTGATGATGATGATGATGAATAGAAAATATTAAAAAAATATGGCGGTACGAAGTTTGCCGGGTCGGCTAGTAATTAATAATATTTATTAGTAATGTGGGCGTACGTTCATACCTGGGTACTTTATAATTCCTGGCCGCTAGATACCGTCCAGCATACCCCACGAGGTGACATCCCATAGAATGTCCCACCAAGTGCAAACCTTCGAGAGATAAGCCTTTCTTCAACAGCCTGAATAACGCCTTGCCTAATTGTTCACCTGCCTGAAACAGAACGTTGTTAATGTTCGTTTAATATTTTAACTTTGAATTTATGTTCAGATTAAGAGATTAAGCAGTAGCCAAGTAAGTGCACCAAAGATTTAAGTTATTCCTGCTACAGAGATTTGGTTACCTATTCATTTAAAACTGAAGACTTACTCATTTCAATGGTTCATTAAAATTGCCATATTCTATTCATAGTTGCCTAATTCTGCGTTCGAATATTTCATCATTATTGTACCGTTTTACAATACGTGATACAAGTTTATTAAACTGATCTTCTTAATTGAATTAGACTAATTTAAGGCACAAATACCTCTGTTTTCTCTACTGGCTTACTACGTTAATGGGCGCTAAAAGACACTGCTGTCGGAAAGTTCATACATATTTAAATCTTCAATTCGTTAGTTAATGCGATTCATCATCAGCGTCTTGAATGGAGCTAGCAAAAACTTCAGTTGCATTCAAAGCTTTTCGTCTTGAAGCCCCGGGCAAAGAGATCAGATATTATAAACGCATTTCCTATGGGCGCTCTGAATACAAACTTTCTGTGACCCAAATTGCCGCTTGGCGGTGTGGCAGTCACGCTGTGACAGCTGTCTCTACGAGAGCAAGAGAGACGAACGGTCCTCGAGTGTATCTTAACTGCGAGAGCGAGGGAGACGGAGAACAACGCCAGCGCCGCCAACGGCGCCAACTGCGAACTAAACTTGAGACATCATACAAAATAAATTAGCGGGTCTTAATCGCGTTGATTTATTTAAGGTCGCGGGGAGACTGATCTCTCCGCGACCACGCTCGGTGCAAGACGAGCGAAACGTCGGAAACAAATAGGTATTTATACCTTAAATAAATCAATTGTACGCGATTAAGACCCGCTAATTTATTTTGTATGATGTATACAAATCGCGAAAGTTTAAAATCGATTAAATTGGAGACAGTCTCCACTTGAAATCGGCACACGAAATCATTACTTCTATGTAAATCTGTATTCATAGCCCTAGGTTTGTTGCTATCATTTGCCTGCCATATCATCAAAATTGTATTGCACCAATAAACCTAGCTAGTCTATCACAAAGGTCTTACACTAGGTAAACTCTTGGCGATGAGGAAGTAGTTCCCGAGCGCGAGGTTGGACCAGTCGACGAGCAGAACGTTGTAGCCCCCTCTCTGGATGTAGGAGGACATCACCGACGCCACGCTGATATCTGTCAACAGCTCCACGTATCTAGAATAGAGCATGTTAGGTTACATTTCATGCAGTCTATACAGGGTGTCACAAGACCCATCACCAAGCCGAAGTCTACTCGTTGTGGACATCATGCCAAGTCATACTAACCAAAAATAATACCGGGGAAACGACTTTTTTTTTAAGTTTTCACATTTTTTTACCCGCAATTAAAAGCGCGTGCGTGAAATGCCCAAAATACCTACTTATCCATAGGGTCAAAGGGCATCTAAAGAACATATTGGCGGGGTAAATGCATCGATTTTGTACCTAATTAGAAAAAATCCATACTAACTTTGAACCTCAATATCTCCTGAACCAGTAATAGGGTAGTTTCCAGGGTCAAAATAATTACATTTTGTTTAGTCCGTATTTTAGATTATAAAAAAATATTGGACACGTATTTTTTTCTTGTTTCGATTAAATAAAAAATAACAAAGATATAGCCCATTAAAGTTACGTGTGACGTCACCTAGTGCGAAAAAATGCAGCACGGGCGTGACGTTATACGTAACTTTAATGAGCTATATCTTGGTCATTTTTAGTTTAATTTAGAAATAAAAAAATACGTATCGCTTATTTTTTAATAATCTAACGATAAAAATTATTATCTACGAAAAAAAAATTATAAGTCCGTCCGGACTTATGAATTTTTTTTCGTCAACTAGCCTATTTTCCCAGGTATGGTGCCGAAGTAAAAAATGTTCGTAGTGTTTGGTACAACATGGGATTTCAGTTTTCGTTAAGGGTCTTTTTGCACCCTGTATAAATGTCTTAAAGAGGATGGAAAGGTTTGTTTGTTACTGTTAGGCAGAGCGATGAGAAGGAAGAGAGCGGCTATAAAAATATGGGTGGACTGTGTAAGGATAAAGTAAGAATGGATATGAAAGAGAAAGGGGTAAATTATCGAATGACAGGCGATGGAGAAGTATGGAAGAGAAGGACATACTGCGTTGACCCGAAATATATTGAGACCAGCGCAAGAGAATGGTGATGTTAGTTTTGTTACTGATCTATACACATAAATAAAATTGGAGTGTCTGTTTGTAATATTATAATAACCGCTTTTTACTAAATGCATATGGATGTATAACAGGGTACATATACCGAAATGACATCATTTTTGTCTGTCTGTCTGTCTGTTTGTTCTCGCTAATCTCTGGAACGGCTGGGCCGATTTTGACGGGACGTTCACTGGCAAATAGCTGATGTACCAAGGAGTAACATAGGCTATAAATTAACCGGGTACGCGAAGTAGTCATCAATAAATCCCTATAACTACTTGTGTAGCTGATTTTATTGAATTAATTATGTATTATTATAAACTTAAAGCTCTTTTATTCATAGTTGCCATGTACACATACACTTCTTGAAAGTCGGGAAACCTATATAATATGGAAGACTTTTGTGCAGATGTGGGGTTAGTAAAGTTACATTTTGTCGAGGTCAAAGTTAAATTTTGTTTGAGGTAGCTAATTCTTTTAGCAAAGTGTCAGTACCAGAAGAAGAGTTTATTTTTAGTAACGAGTAAAGTCAGTCATCACGAGTGCATACCTACTAATAATAACGCATATCATTCAGATCTTATTATTATCTTAATATATAAAATCCTTGCGTTACTGACTGACTGACAGACACGCTACAGCCAAAACTATTAGGCGCAGGAAGCTGAAATTTGGCTTGTATGTTCCTTGGGGACCGTAGGGGTGCACTAAGAAGAGATTTCCCGAAATTCCCACGGGATCGGTCAAAACGGGAAATTTAAAAAAATGCAGGCGTAGCTGCTGGCGTCCTCTAGCTATTATATACTCACGCCTGTATCCCCGAAGGGTGAGGCAGATATTACACCCACATTTCGCCATGAATTGTTAGGTCCCACGTAATAGGGGGCGAGCCTACTGCCGTTACCGGGCACTTCACCAGACTCCGTGCTGCTACTGAGAATTCGGAAAAACCCAGTAACACTTTTACCCGACCCGGGAATCGAACCCGGGAACTCCGATCAGTAGACGCATTCTCTATCCACTGGACCACGCAGGCAGTCAGTCAGTCATTCAGATCTGGAAATTTGGATTTTCAATTGTGTGTTCCTAGTTCCGTCCAATAGAGATCGCTAGTCATTATAATTATTTGTAGCTTGTGCTACACTTTTCCGAGGTCTCTTGACTGAAATTTGAACTAATTTTAATTACTTATAAGCATATTCTTACCCATGTGCATACACGACTGTTGGTTTCCTGGGATCAAACTCGGGATCTTTAAGCAGCTGCTTGATGTTACCGATGCGCCGAGAGGTCGGTTTCATCACATCTGTACTGTTAACATAATATTACAAAATTATTGAAAAAAATAATTTGCTACAGCAGAACCGTGTTCATCGACACTTAATCAGTCGTTTAAGTTTGTAAACGACTGTTTAGTTCAATAATCATGTTCACCAATACTCTATGTTGTTGGATGTTCTATGTATTAATTAACTTGTACTTAACTTGACATTGAAATTAAACTGCAGTTTATATATTGGTTTCACTTACTACGGAATTCAATATTCGAACTATAGATAGATATGTAGATTTTAGATTCGTTTTTGACAGTTTTGACATAAGCTCCATACAAAATATGTCAAACACGAATCTCGAATCTCAAAATCCATGTATGGATCGAATATTGAAAATGGCCGTTTGTTAGTTATACATTTAAACCGAATGATCTAGAAACTATTTTTTTTATTTATTTCTGGCAGACGCCGACGTTTCGAATTCGTTACAGGATTCATGTTCACGGTAGACTGAGGTGATATTTGGCTTCTTCTTGAATGTACTTATATCTGTGAGTAAATAGTAAACTTTACAAAAAATCTAGATTATTGCGTTTTAATGCAATAACTAGGTGAAACCAATATAACGCGATGAAATCCGTAAACTGTAGTTTACTTTCAATGTGTAACATTCGCGTAAACCCAAGAATATATTTTTAACTTGACTTTCATAAGCATCGTAGAGAAGTATGTGTGGAGTGTCTTTGACCGACAGAGTAAAGAATTGTGTGATAAGAGAGTGTTGTGGGGTAAAAGAAGATGTAGTGACAACCATTGAGAAAGGTGTGCTAAGATGGTTTGGACACATGGAGGGGATGGATGACGAAACACTGGCCAAGAAATTATTTAAGTCAAGTGTGAATGGGACAGGAGGAAGGCGAAGACCTAGGCGGACGTTCTCTGACCAGATTGGAGACATCCTAAAAAAAGGACAGGTTAGAAGTACCCTTAACCGAAGAGCATGCATGAGAAATTTGATGGCAGTGAATGAAGCAAGAGAGATATGTCAGAATCGTTGCAAATGGCGTTCCGTAGTCTCTGCCTACCCCTTCGGGAAACAGAGTTGAGTCTATGTATGTATGTATGTATCATAAGCATCACATGATGGCCTAAGTGATTAAATGATTTTGATAAATGTATGGCCCGAAATACTTAGCTCTGGTAGCAAATACCACTATACCAAACAATGATCTGACTTAGAATATTTATCATTTCTTATTATAGAACCATATGTACCTAAGTATTATTATTATTATTTTTGACGATAGAGTAAATAAATTGTAAAATTGCCACTCATTATATTTAATTCTAAGATTATTCCGACAATAGTGCGATCATATTACTAACAATGAAAATTGTTATCATACACGAAGCTTAGGCTGAGACTTAGTGCTATAAGCGAAGCGTTTTGAAAACAGTAGAAAAAATAAATAAAGCACAGTAGGTACAATCCTGCAACAATAGCGAAACTTGGCACAAAGATACATAGTACATATCCCAAAAGAGAATGTAATAGTTAGATTTCCATAAAAGAGTTCTCGATCTGTAAACAGAATAGGCCTACTCGAAAGATCAAGGAACCTGTACGAAGATATATTCATCTTAGAATTAGTATCTAATATACTCGACATCTCATCTTGCCAAAATACTTGAAAAAACGGCCCTCTTTATATTTTATTTTGTATAAGTCTAAATCAATGACTAATTCTGATGTTATATTAAGCGTGTGGGAACGGTTGCCTCCGTAAACAGCTCCCGCTCCGCTCACCCCATTATCATCCCCGCTACTCGCTGTCATTGTAGCCTCAGCCTTAAGGTATATCAGAATAATAGTGATACTACAATGGTGTATTACGGTGTAATCAGTGGACAATTTAGCGACAAATCGAGTTATGTGTACTTACCTGTAATGACGAATTATTATGTCCTCTATAACTGGTGATCTGCCCGGTGGGGCCCCTGAAAATATAATTTGTATTACTATTACTAATAGGCTGTGTATTTGTTTGTTTGTCAATAGATATTTTTCTACAGAAGATAAAACAGAATTAGACGTACTTTTATTGATCTCATTTGAGCAATTACTTGTAATAAAATAATGAGCCGTTCATAATAACAATGCTCACATTTCAAGAACCAAAATGTTTAACTATCTGATTTAAAATAGGTACATGCTCACTCGATATGAGCTTTACATAATATCGAACGAAGCGTCAAGCTTTCGCACGAATATAAATATAACATTTTATTGCATTTATAACCGAGGTTTTCATATTATATATTTCGTAACCTCTTTATATTCACAATTCAGTTTACACTAACACTAGTGTAAACTGCATTGTGAATTGTGATACCTATAATTACTGTGATGATAACAAATAAATAAAATTCTATTTAATTCTATATATTAAATGTTACATATGAAAATCGAATGGCATCATATCATTTCCAAGAAACATATTTCACTTTCCTATAATTGTAGGTAGGACCTATAGGCAGATTTAACAGATTTGGTACAAACGTAATATTATGTATGGTTTTCCATATATTATTATAGTCCAACATATACTTATAAGGAAAGCTAGTACTAAATTGGTCAATCATACAAAAAAATACGAAAGTTACTCAATATTTTTAGCCAAAGTTAAGACAACAAAAAGTGAAGACATTTTTCAAGGTTTACTTTAAATATGGAAGTGAAACTGTAGAACTTAGCTAGCTAGTGTATAAAACTCTAGTTTTCCATATCCGTGTTTTCATTCTAGTTTAGAAATTAAAGTATACAAGTAGTGTTATTATGTAGAATATTGTGTGGAATTTATTTCTTTAACATTATTTGAAGTTGATGATAAGCATTCGTGGTATTTTAATAAGTTTCTAAAAATAATTTGCATTTGAATTCGACATTAACCGAATTGTTTGTTTACTAAGTGTATCGGTTTGCTGCAGAAATCGAGGTAAGTTTAAAGATTTATATTTTATATAGGCTGTGGTGAAATTGTTTTTAAATTTATCTCACAATCCAATACTCATTAAGGTATAATTATGTGATTCACGTGTGACTATTAGGTAACTATAGCGCTGACAACAGCTTTGTGCGTCAGATGTATTGAAAGCTAGTAGGTAGGTACCTGGATGACTGAGCTTTGCTCGGTGTTTTATATGAGAAATCTTGTTTGATACCTATGATACATGTATGGTACATATTGGTTACATATGCTGGGGACATATCCATATATAAAATCTAGAACATCCTGATCTAGCTTTTGTTTTAGGATATGTCCCACTCCAAATTTTTATTCCAGGGCTTACATGCCTTCAGTCATAGGACATAATATAGTGTTAATCTATATTGGAATCGAACACACAACGGTCAGTGTACTTCTAAACAGCAAGGCTACAGTTTAAACCACTATATCACTGGTACAGTCATAAACCTGCCAAGAAAAAAATTGAGAGAAAAGTTAAAGAAAACCTGTAACTATGTGACTAAGTAAATAAGTATGTACATATAAGATGCATTATTTTAACTATTTGGAAGTAGTTACAGAAAAGGCGACAAATATTTGTGTGAGTGAAGGTGAATGTTTGTCTTGGTCTGGATGTTTCTATGTATAATATTTAAAAAAAAAATTATAAATGTATGTATATCCATTTACCTATCTAGTACCCATAGTACAAGCTGTGAGTATTTTGGGAGTAGAGGTGTTGTATGTATGTGGTAGAAGCAGGTCAGGCGTATCTACCGAGTAACCCCACGAACATGACCATAGTTGGTGACGGCAAAATGCGGCTAAAAGTCTACTATCTAGTGCAGTAACTCTCTAAATTGTTCACTTGTCCAACATAGTAGACTGTGGCCTAAACCAATGAATACAGATTTACATAGAAGCGCATTTCTTAAGGATTTCGTGTGCCGATTCCAAGAGGGGACTGTCTCCAGTTTAGTTCGTAGTTGGCGCCGTTGACGGCGCTGGCGTCGTTCTCCGTCTTCTCGCTCTCGTAGTTAAGATACACTGGAGGAGAGAGAGACAGCTGCAGCGCAGCGCAACTACCACGCTGCCAAACGGCAATTTGAGTCGCAAAAAGTTTGTCTTCGAAGCGCCCATATGAAATGCGCCTCTATGTTTATATCTGAGCTCTTTGCCTAAACCTTCCCATAATGATAAGAGACCTGTGTCCAGCACTTCCAGCTGTGGGACAGTTTATAATATATGGCTGATATTATTAATTTGAAGTTGTTCTTACCGCTGATGGCTCGTTCTAGTTCTTGGAAGCTCATTTGAGATAGAGGTATTGAAGGTGCCCACTGAGCCTCACAGGACATAAGCACTGAAATAAAGAGATAGGACATATGAAATAATATAAAAAGAGACATAAGCCCTAAGCATTAAAAGTACCCATAACCGGCGAGCATGCATGATGAGGTTAATGAATGTCGAGGAAGAGAAAGAGGTGTGTGTGAACCGGAGCATTTGGCGTTCCATAATCTCTGCCTACCCCAATGGGAGACAGGCGTGACGATAGATAGATAGATAGCCCTGTAGTAAAGAAATAGGACTTATGAAATAATACAAAAATGCAGTCTCCTCTTTGTCTGCGGATAAATAAATACGACGTTGTACACTGCCTCCGTGGTCCAGTGGATAGCGTATGCGTCTGCTGATCGGTCCCGGGTTCGTTTCCCAGGTCGGGCAAAAAGTGTTACTGCGTTTTTCCGAATTCTCAGTAGCAGCACGGAGGCTGGCAATGCGGGTGAGGCGAGGCGGGCCTTAATAAAATAAACATCAGGGACGCGGTATCAAAACGCGATTTAAAAAAAATAGCGGGAATAAAGTAAACATTTCGCTGATGCTCATAGCGTATAGCGTAACGTGTTAAGTTATAATAATATAAAATACTTAATCTAAAAAGATGAGCGAAACTAGCGATGATGACTGTACTTTAACACCAGAAGCGTTAAAACAACATGTAGAATTATGTTTTCAATCTATTCCTGTTCATTTTTATGTTTCCTAAGTAATATGACTGTGTTCTCACTGCTGAGGTGAAAAGTTATGTGTGCTACACTACGCTCAGGATTCTAACTTTGATTCACTCGCTACGCTCGTGAATCAATCATAGAATCCTTCGCTTGCTCGGGACTCAAAATCAGCACTCGAAACAAAAAACAACTTTGCTCTCTTGTTGCACAAATAACTATTGTTGTATGTATACTTACTTAAATACTTTTTAAGTTTCTACCTGTTTATTAAGATCGAGTAACAAATTGCTTAAAAATTACGTTTGGTGTTTGGGAACCCCCCTTTATTATTAACTTTTTTTTTTATTTAATTATTTATTTTGAAAGGTATACAACTACATATTCTGTGGAAATTTAAAGCATCTACCTGTTACAGTTAGTAATTTTGACCAAAAAATACTAAAAATAACACGTTTTTTGTATGGGACCCCCCTTAATATTTTCATTATTTTTATTTTAGCAACCGAAATACATAATTTGTGAAAATTTCAGCTTTCTCGCTATCACGGTTTATGAGATACAGCCTGGTGACAGACAGACGGACAGAGACAGCGGAAGCTTAGTAACAGGGTCCCGTTTTTTACCTTTTAGGTACGGAACCCTAAAAACGAGATAGATATAGGTAATTCTATGTACAATCAAATAAGTTGGCGCTGGACCAGTTAAAAAAAATCGATTCGCCCGCTCATAGAGTCGAGGCACACTAGAAATTGATTTTGTATACCAGTGTCAATGTGCGTGTAAAGTAGCACTGGAAGCGACGATGTCTTGTTGACCTATTCTCGCCCTTATGGTGGTCTAGCGGGAAGTTGTTCGACTGTGGCAGTGGCTTAAACAAGTTTCTAGCCTTTCGATAGTGCGTTGTTTTGCGAGTTATAAGGGACAATAGTTCGTGCGTACCATAAAGACCGTTGTTTGACTTAACGTAAAGCCAGGTCACAGATAATGCCAGGGTTAGGCTTAGCCTAATCCTGCTCATAATGATACTAGGCTGATCGATGATGGTGATGTTTTATTAGGTATTAAGATGTGTAAATTACTTATAAAAATAATTAAATAAATAAAAAGTTTTATAAAAAAACTGTAATTGAACCGACTACCTACTATGTAAACTGAAGAATAATTAGTAGTAATTTTTTTTATATAGACTCACGCCCAGGGATGTAGCTAGAGTCGAATTCGAGGTAGGGCAGCATTGTTTACAGGTAGAGCGGAAGTAAAAAAAATATCAAAACTGATCTGCTCCAAAGCACGGGCTTCTAAATCAATCAACATGTATATCAATGCCCAACCTTAAAAATACCACAAACTAGGATAGAATAATTGTGGTTTCAAGGTAGGGCATTGCCCCACAATGCCCCGCCCTAGCTACGGCCATGCTCACGCCTGTATCCCCGATGGGGTAGGCAGAGGTGTAATATCACACCCACATTTCGCCATGAATTGTTAGGTCCTACGTAATAGGGGGCGAGTCTATTGCCGTTACTGGGCACTTCACCAGACTCCGTGCTGCTACTGAGAATTCCGAAAAATCTAGTAACACTTTTGCCCGACCCGGGAATCGAACCCGGGACCTCCGATCAGCAGCCGCATACGCTATCCACTGGACCACGGAGGCAGGCAATTAGTTAAATATACAAGAAAAATTGGGCAAGTGCGAGTTGGACTTGCGCAAGAAGGGTTCCGTACCATCATCTATAAACTTTTTTTTATTTAATTATTTATTTTGAAAGGTAATATACAACTACATATTCAGTGAAAATTTAAAGCGTCTACCTGTTACAGTTAGTAATTTTGAGCAAAAATACGAAAAAAGCACTTTCAGCGTTCTAGCTATCACGGTTTAAGAGATACAGCCTGGTGACAGACAGACAGACGGACAGACAGACAGCGGAGGCTTAGTAATAGGGTCCCGTTTTTTACCTTTTAGGTACGGAACCCTAAAAAGCACATTACACAAAACGTATTCATATCCTGAAGTAAGTAAAATTACCGTATCTGTAAGGTAAGAACAATTTAGAAATCACAAATCTATACATATAATCAAATGGTAGACAAGTCAAAACTGTACATTGAATATTTTTTTTAAATCATACTTGAGGTGTGATCTACAATCGATACCGAAGCCAAAAATATAGTTTTAGAATTTTTGTATGTTTGTCCTTATGTCCGGGATAAACTCAAAAAGTACTGCATGGATTTACTTCAAATTTGGCACGAATATTATTAAAAGGTCGGATCAACATATAGGCTACATATTATCACGCTATGACCTACGGGGAAAGAGCAGTGAACCTTTATTTCTTCAACGCATTCCGTAACAACGTGTAATCTAACGACGCATAATTGAATATTGTTATTATGTTAACCATGCTATAAGCTAGCTTCAAACTATAAGAATCACGCAATATAAGTGACTTAGGCCGATAAACATAATTAAATAAATAAAAGTAGTATCAAGACAATTTTAAAGCAAAAACATCAAGTCGAATTACATGACTGTGTAAACCCTTTTTGAATATAAATAATTTAAATTTGATCACGTTACGAACGAGGTTAATAGTTGTTTTTAAAAGTCATAGATGGAGTTGTGCATTTTCTTTTTAAAAATTGTATCCTTAATTCGTTTGAGATGAGCAAGACAACAAAAAAATGTGTTTAAATAAGTTTAAAGTTGCTTCATCTATATCTTATAAAATTCGTAGAGTTTGTCTGTATGTAATAACAAACAGAACTCAAAAATAACTGCATAGATTTATAACAAAATGTATACTCGAAAACGGCATGCTATTGCTGTAAGCAATTTAAGCTAAATAACGAAGAAAGTGGACAAATCGCGGACAAACATACATACAGGTCAAACTGAGAACCTCCTTTTTTAAGTCGTTTAAAAATTAGGCATGCCATATCTTAAACATAAGACATATGTAACAGTGATAAGGGACACTTGCTCAAGGATTGCTCTCTGATCGTATGAGATGAGTGTACGATGGCCAATAGGAAGGCAGTTGAGGCCGTGGACAGAACCCACAGGAATGAACATTTGATGCGTGGTGTCACAGTTCTGTTTAGTGGCGATTTCCTCCAAACGCTTCCCGTGGTGACGCGGGGATCGAGGGCTGACGAGGTGAATGCTTCGTTGAAACGATCTTCGTTATGGTCACGAGTTCGTACGCTGCGCTTGACCATTAATATGAGAGCTCGGCTCGGCGGCAATGCACGTGCTCAAAACTTCTCCAATGTCCTTCTAAGCCTTGGCGAAGGCACTCTAACAGAGGAGAGAGGTGGACAGGTGGTGCTTCCAGAGTCTCTCGGTAGGGTTGTATCCAACTTAGATGAACTTATTCGCTGTGTGTACGGGGACATCAGTCGTATACCACACCAGCAGAATTTTTGGGGTGTGAGCGGGCCATTTTGACGCCCAAAAATGATCAGGCTGCAGCAATTAACGAATGCATTCTCTCGGAAATTGAGGGGAATTAAGTGGTCTTCTCCACACATTATCCGGTGGAATTTCTGAACTCCCAGTCAGCAAGCTGACTTCCAGCGCATACCATCAAGCTGAAGGTCGGTGTCCCGATAATGCTTCTTTGGAACCTATCTCCTCCGAAGTTGTGTAACAGGATCCACCTTAAAGACATCTCACTCTACTGACACACCATTGAGACGGAAATTCTTACGGGATGTGGCGCGGCAAGGCAGTATTAATCCCATGCATTCCCCTCATACCTTATAACTTCCCGTTCCAGTTCAAGCGCGTACAGTTCCCCGTGAGTGTTTGCTTCGCGATGACCATCAATAAGTCGCAGGGGAGACACTGAGGGCAGCGGGTGTCGACCTCAGGACAAGCTGCTTCTCACACGGGCAGCTGTACGTCGCTTACTCCCGCGTCACCAGTTCTGACTCTTTTTACATTTTAGCTCATCATCAGCCCTTTATACTGTCCCACTGCTGAGCACGGGCCTCTTCTCACTATGAGAAGGATAAGGTCATAGTCCACCACCCTGGCCAACTGCGGGTTGGCAGCTTCACATGTCTTTCGAAAACATTATAGAGAACTTTCAGACATGCAGGTTTCCTCACGATGTTTTCCTTCACCGTTTAGGAAGCAATAATTAACTATTTAATACGCACTTAACTCCGAAAAGTAATTGGTGCGTGCCGTGGATTCGAACCCGAGACCCTCTGCGTAGCAGTCTGTCGGTCTCTCCACGCAGATCGCTGCCTTCATTATTACTACATTTTGGCTGCGGAGAGCCAAACCACTAATGTTGTTTATCGAGAAGTCCTGTAATTATGTAATTTTACCCTATTCAGTATTCCTTATTCATTATTTTCTCCATCTGCTTTAGGTACAACTTATGACTTAATTTAGCAGAATCACCATAAAGTCATTTATTCAAAGCAGGCTGAAAATCAGCACTTTTTGAAGGTCAATTTTACAAAAGACAGTCTCCCTCTGTTACTGCACTTTCTGTAGATATGAAATGTAAAGAAGAAAGGGGTAAATGAATGTTATTTTAAAAGGTATAATCGAAGGTATTTTTGGTGCTGTATAGCGTTCACGCAGACGACGTCGCGGGCAGCAGCTAGTACACTATCAACGTTAATGCGATATGTTGTAATGTACCTAAATGAGCTACCTAAATACGGTAATTTAAACTTTAAAAGTGGATAGGTAAGAAGATGATTCCTTTATGTGAATCTTCATCCTCATACATGGGACTGAAATGGACTGCATTTTCAAGTTTTATCTCGCGAGGTAAATCTACCGTGAGCTGGGAAAGAGATACTCCCCTAAATACCTTCGTTGTCTACTCACGGTGGCCCCGCAAATGTCAAGCCAAAATTAAAATCACTTTTACTCTTGTGACACCGTGTGACCCTTATGAACGTCAAATTTACGTTTTTTATTAAGTTAACTAGAGGTTCCCCGCAGCTACACCCGCGCAATATTTCTAATTTAACAGTTTCTCCCGAATCCCGTGGGAATTTCGGGAAATCCTTTTTAGTGGACCCCTACACTCCTCAAGGAACATACATGCCAAATTTCACCTACTTGCGCCCAGTAGTTTCGGCTGTAGCGTGTCTGTCAGTCAGTCACTAACGCAAGGATTTTATATATACAGATTATTAAATGATTTTACATTTACATTTAGAGCCAGGTTCGCAATGCCTTATAACCATGAGGAAGAACGCTGACAGGCCTTCAATAAAAGTCATGGCCACGCTTTTAAATCGCACTGCCACGCACTTACGACTTACATATACAGGATGTCACAAGACCCATCACCAAGCCGAAATCTACTCGTTTTGGACATCATGTCAAGTCATACTAAGCAAAAATAATACTAGGGAACGGTTTTTTTAAGTCGTCACATTTTTTAAGCCGCAATTAAAAGGGCGCGCGTGCACTGTTCGCAGCTACTTACCATGGGTGCATAGGACATCTACCTATAGAACATATTGGCGGGTAAAAGCATCGATTTTGTACTTAATTAGATAATTGTATAGTGATTTTGAGCCTCAGTATCTCCTGAATCAGTAATTTCCCAGGTATGGTGCCGAAGTAAAAATGTTCGTAATGATTGGTACAATATGACATTTCAGTTTTCGTTGAGGATCCTTTTAGACCTTGTATAGGGCAAGGCAAACCTTATCGGCGTTTAGTCTCAAAATGTCCAATTTGCAGAATGTTCAGCCCAATATATCGTAAAGAATAATGGACATATTTGCGAAACGGACATTTTACGAAATGGACATTCTGCGAAAAGAATATTTTGCGAAATGGAGATTCAGCGAATTGGTTGTGACCGCTGGACATTAACGACGAAATGTATTTTTTTAATATTATTTTATTTGACCATACCACGAAACAGAAAATAGACTATACGCTCTTCTAGAGGTCGAGTCGGAATGACAGAATTTGGTCCGCCGAAGTGGATCCCATCGAACATCTCTCTAGCTGGCGGACTTGGATCCTGCGCCGTCACCTTTTTTAGGGCTCCGAAGTGACCTAGAAGGGACCCTTATAGTAAGTGTCTCCATGTCCGTCCGGCTGCGGATTTACGCGGAAGCAATTAACCCTTTTGAGCTGGAAATTGGCATAGTTATACATTTTCACGCGGGAAAAACCATACAATTAAAATTAAAATATAACTCGTTTACACGGATAGCAAAACCTACACAAAAATAATTATTTAGGTAAATCGAACCAGTATTGACTGAGATTACCGTATTCAATGAACCAAACAAACAAACAAACTCTCAAGCTTTATAATATTAGTATAGATAAATTATAGTTATATATTTTATGCGAGGAGCCAGAAATACTCACGCATAAATACTAACCAGTTCGATTAATTGCCGTCTAGATAAGGTTGAAAGCCAAGGCCGACAAGTTGAGTCCGTGTGGCACTGACCGCGTGATTAAGAGATTATAATTATAGTTAACTAGAGGAAGCCAGCAGCTACGCCTGCATTTTTTTTTAATTTACCCGTTTTGGCCGATCCCGTGGGAATTTCGGGACATCCCTTTTTAGTACACCCCTACGGTCCCCAAGGAACATATATGCCAAATTTCAGCTTCCTGCGCCCAATAGTTTCGGCTGTAGCGTGTCTGTCAGTCAGTCGCAAGGATTTTATATATTAAGATTAATTACGTAGACGATGCCTGCAGCTACGCCCCCACATTTTATTTTAATTTGCCTGTTTCGGCCCGAACCCGTGTGTACTTTGGGGAATCCCTTCTTAGTGCTCCTCTACACTCACCAAGGAACATACATGCCAAATTAAATTTTAAATAATTTAAATTAATAGCCACAAAAATGGTTTTCAAAAATGGTTCTTTTGTTTACTGAGCAATAACTTCTTGATGTTTACGATATCATTTATTTTCTAATATGTATAACTAGAGCTAGACAGGGCGGAAAGGTGACTTTTATAATACTACTCTGTCAAGAAAGTACCGGGAAAAGATCAATAATACTCAAACTGTTTGTTATTCACCCAAATTTATTTTATCATCTTCAAAGTATGATCTTTCAGAAACGATACACTTACGCCAACGAATAATCCAATCATCATATCAGCCGAAAGACGTCCACTGCTGGACATAGGCCTCCAACAAGGCTCTCTACATAGACCGATCCTGAGCCACCCGCATCCATCCGCTGCCCGCGACCCCAACAAGATCGTCTGTCCACCTTGCGGGAGGCCTACCTCTGCTACGGCGTCCTGTGTGTGGCCGCCACTCCAGAACCTTTCTGCTCCAACGGCCATCGGTTCTTCTGGCTATGTGCCCTACCCAATGCTACTTCAGCCTGACTATTCGGAGAGCTATGTCGGTGACTTTGGTTCGCCTGCGGATTTCTGATTCGATCTCGCAGGGAAACTCCGAGCATAGCTCTTTCCATCGCCCTCTGAGTGACCCTGAGCTTCCGGATAAGGCCCCTAGTTAGCGACCACGTCTCCGCTCCGTAGATCATCACTGGCATCACACACTGGTCAAAGACTTTCGTCTTGAGACACTGCGGGATATCGGACGTGAAGATATGCCGTAACTTCCCGAACGCCGCCTAACCGAGTTGGATTCGTCGAATGACCTTTTTCTCGAAGTTGGACCTAGCCAATTGGATCATTTGACCCAGGTAAACGTACTTGACGACAACTTCGAGTGTAGAATTCCGAACCTGAATAGGAGCAGGTACCTACAACATGGACGTTAGACATGATCTTCGTCTTGTCCATGTTCATCTTAAGACCTACTTGTTGGGAGACACTACAGAGGCCACCGAGCTTTGTGCCGAGGTCTTCCATGGTCTCAGCCATGACTACGATATCGTCAGCAAATCGAAGGTGAGTGATGTACTCGCCGTTGATGTTGATGATGAGGCCTTCCCAGTCCAGAAGTTTGAGAACGTCTCTCAGCGCAGTAGTGAACAGTTTCGGAGATATGACATCTCCCTGCCTCACCCCTCGCTGGAGTCGAATAGGTTTCGAGCTCTGGTCCTGAAAGCGGACTGACATGATGGCGTTTTCGTACAAACACTTCAGCACTTCGATGTATCGGTAGTAGATCTGGCACCGTTGGAGAGACTGCAGTACTGCAGGTTTCGATCGACGATTGCCATCCAGCGGACAATGCTGATAGCCATGTAAACTAAAAGCCAACCATGTAAATATTTTCACTTTTTAAATTTGTTTTTATGGTTTTTGTATTAGATTAGATTAAGCTTCACTTATAATTTTTTTCTTTAATGTTGTAACTTAAATAAAAAATACTATCTATTATAATAATAAAAGTGTCGATTTGCACATTTGGCGCGAGTTATTTTTGTACGAATCATCCATTATTATCATTACCTGTAGTGGAATTTGAGGAACATTTAATATTTTGATTTTAAGCTGACAACTTGTTTTTCACTTCGTTTATCTATTTTTTGGCTTGACTGTTGTGTTTTTTACTTTTTAATTATTCATTTTAATAATATAATAAAAAAAATTATTTAGAACATTTTCGTAACCTTTAGAATTGCTTAATGCCTTCAATACTAATACCTACGCATATTTTATTAATAAAATACAAGGTGCTGTAAATTAAAACACGAGGCCAAAGAGTCACTATATTTTTTTTTATAGACTTACGCCTGTATCCCCGAAAGGGTAGGCAGAGGTATAATATTACACCCACATTTCGCCCGGAATTTTTAGGTCCCACGTAATAGGGGGTGAGCCTATTGCCGTTACCAGGCACATCACCAGAATCCGTGCTGCTACTGAGAATCCGCAAAAACCCAGTAACGCTTTTGCCCGACCCAGGAATTGAACCCGAGTCACTATATTAAATTGATAAAAAAACGTAGTCTACGTTAGTCGGGATTATGTAACGATTCTAAAAATATTTTTTTTACATCCAAATCTGATAAGGCATTTAGAAATTTGCCCGGCGTAAAGCAACTCACACATGTAATTTTAACGTGTAAACTTCACACTCCTTTTGTGCTGTCGATAAAAATCACTACTATATTAATCAAACCTTCGTATTTTAAAAGAATAGAAACACATGAACAAAAAATGTTATTATAGACACACGCCTGTATCCCCGAAGGGGTAGGCAGAGTTGTAAGATTGCACCCACATTTCGCCATGAATTTTTAGGTCCCACGTAATAGGGGGCGAGCCTATTGCCGTCACCGGGCATATCACCAGACTTCGTGCTGCTACTGAGAATTCGGAAAAACCCAGTAACACTTTTGACCGACCCGCGAATCGAACCCGGGACCTCCGATCAGCAGTCGTATACGCTATCCACTGGAGCACGGAGGCAGTCAAAAAACCCAACCAAATAAAATAAAAATGTATCCGTATGAATGGTTTATTTTTGTACTCGCATAGTACGATACAAGTAAACCGCGAGCAAAAGCTATTATTTTATAGTTATAAACATAACTATGAAATAATATATTTTATTTTACTTATCAATCAGGAAATACAATACATCCTTTAGTTGACCTGTACTTGACCAATTAGGCTCAATGCTATCAAATTGATTGATTGACAGATTTTAACAAATTGATTGATTGATGCATAACCTTCGATACACACATTTTTTTTAGATTATCAAGAAAATAGAAAATATGATTTGAATTTTACAATGGGTACTTATTTCATTTTAACGTTATTTTAGAAAGATTATTATTCTTACAGCCTAAAAACAGAATTACTAAAATAACTTTTTCTATTCCTTATATAATATCTTGCGCTGATGATGCTTATGACTATTAAAACCTGTCTAAAAATATGTCAATAATATATTTAGTTCTCCTATCAACTAACAATACTACAAACACTTTATAATTAACGAAAATAACTACAATTTATCCGTGGGAATGTACATTATATCTACGTAACTTTACTACTACAAATACATACGTATTTATCATAATTACGACGCATAAGATATGATTTCCTGCCTTAACTTGTATCGAAATGACGTAATTAATAATCATTGTAAAAAATGTAATGGAAAATTTGGGCAAATAAAAATTGTTTCAATGGAAGTCAATTTATAGGAAGTAGAGCTACAAATATATAGAGCCTTGTTGATATAACTGAGCGTTGTCTGTCAGTCAGTCAGTAACGCAAGAATTTATATATTATATATTATACATATTATTATACAGATTGTATAATTTATATAGAGGATTGATAACATTTTCAAGAGCGCAGTTAATAAACGTCGTCGTCACGTCTCGTCGCCCCAGGCGCATGCAATATTACTTCTGTGCGCATTTATTTTGCGTCAGAAGCGTTCTGATGCGGATAAATATACAATAACATACATATTAATAAGCATTGTGATTTCTAAACAAAAATCATGTTGCTTTTCTAGGATTAAGTATTATAAATTTATGAGATTTCATATGGAAACCCTTTGGCGGCATAAATGCTATGCTTTTGTGCGACCTCATGCAGCTTCCGCCAGGAAGGTAGTATTAGTATTTGTTACCAAAAAAGTCTTTCCTGTTCCAGCGCCCCACGCTTTTACAATCAAATATTATAATTAAAAGCACATAGTTTACTCTTCAGCTCAGAAATAGAAACAACTTGAACTATCCATAATTTCTTTTTTGTTTGCATTTATAAAAGCGTGTTTTTCTAGTGTTTTTTAAACTATAAGTTTATTTTTATCTACGATTATACAGCTACACATTTTTCTTTGCTTATTTATTAATTTATAGTCTCACGCCTGTATCCCCGAGGGGGTAGGCAGAGGTGTAAATATTACCCCCACATTTTGCCATGAATTTTTAGGTCCCACGTAATAGGGGGCGAGCCTATTGCCGTTACCGGGCACATCACCAGACTCTAGGCTGCTAAGGAATATTTGAAAAAACCCAGTACTTAACACTTTTGCCCGACTCGGGCATCGAATCCGGGACCTCCGATCAGCAGTTGCATACGCTATCCACTGGACCACGGAGGCAGTCGGCATTTTTCTTTATTTAACTTTTTCTGCCTGATCCCGTGGGAATTTCAGGAAATCCTTTCCTAGTGCACCCCTACGGCCCCACGTGCCAAATTTAAGTTTCTTACGCCCAATAGTTTGAACTGTAACTTGTCTACTAGTCAGTCAGTTACGCAAGAATTTAGGTAAAGGACCATGGGCGGAATCGTCCCCACCCATCAACAGAAATGAAATGTAGCTCAATCGACACATCTTGGCAAGATGATATTTTTTTACTATGGCGACGTTGCCCAAATGCATGTTGGCCCCGTTTTTGGGGCCACCCCCGGTGACGACGACCATTTTCTGGCACCCACTGTGTCGAGATTTTCGCCCAACGATCCTCATGTATACGGCCCGCCCAGTTCCAACTTTAGTTTTTTATTTTCGTATTATTTGTTCATAATCATTTAAATGTAAGTATATGATTAAAAACACATTATTTTTATTTTGTATCGTTACTAAATCATGTTTTGTACTGTAATATAACCATAATGTTAAAATATCTTGCAAGGGTAAAATGAAAATATAGGTTAATCAATAAAAATCTATTGTTTTTTATGGGTATATCCCATGGATTTAAGTAAAAAGAAGGATTTTAATCAAATAGTGGATACTTAAGGTACACATTGGCATCAGTTCCATGTGTGTTGGTATATGGGGACAGAGCCCATACATTTTTGCCCATAGTCCTTTTTTTCAGGTATACAGTTACATTCTACGTCATATCATAAGTTGTTATCCCATCCCATATTGTTTTAATGCTGTCTGCTGACCTAATTATTTAGTTTATGGATACCAAAAATTCTTAAGCTCATTTAATTTGTGCATGCAGTGGCTACCTTAAAAGATTATACAACCAATAAATGTCAAACCTGTTGTGTACCTTTACTATTAATGTATTGTTGTATACTCACTGGTGGTAAAAAAAGGTACGGCTACATAGAAAACAGATTTTGACATTATATTTTATGTAAGGGGTATATGACGCGTAATTATGCGAGATAGATCCGTTACATAAACATAACTATGTGTACAAGTCGCGGAAGTGTAAGTATTCACGACATATTAATTTATAATTTGTGAAATAATATTTCAGTCATTACGTACAGGGTTTAAATTATTTGCAAGAAGTAATTGACTCGTCACAAGACAAGCAAGTTCAACGCCTCATTTTTAAATTTTATTATATTATAAAATTTATATAAAAACTAGACGACGCCAGCAGCAACGCCTGCATTTTTTTTTAATTTACCCGTTTTGTCCGATCCCGTGGGAATTTCGGGAAATCCCTTCTTAGTGCACCCCTACGGTCCCCAAGGAACATACATGCCAAATTTCAGCTTCCTGCGCCTAATAGTTTCGGCTGTAGCGTGTCTGTCAGTCAGTCAGTAACGCAAGGATTTTATATATTAAGAAGATTTGTGAAATAATATTTCTGTCATTACGTATACAGGGTTTCAATTATTTGCTAGAAGTAAGTGACTCGTCACAAGACAAGCAAGTTCAACTCCTCATATATACATTTTATTAGGTGTATTAAAAAAAATATATAAAAATATATCTCTAGTAACTTATTAAAATATTTACTGTACCGCATTTCCTTACACTACCAGACAAACAAGATACATGAAAACGAAACGTAATCCGGTCATTGAACTGCTGAGCAATATGAATGAACAATAAATTTCATCCTGACTGCCTCCGTGGTCCAGTGGATAGCGTATGCGACTGCTGATCGGAGGTCCCGGGTTTTTCCGAATACTCAGTAGCAGCCCGGAGTCTGGTGATGTGCCTGGTAACAGCAATAGACTCGCCCCTTATTACGTGGGACCTAAAAATTCATGGCGAAACGTGGGTGTAATATTTACATCTCTGCCTACTCCTTCACGGATACAGGCGTGAGGCTATAAAAAAATAAAAAATAAATATTACATTTCCATCATACTAGTCTCTGCCCACGGCTTCACCCGCGTGACACTTTTAAAACCCCTCCTACTGCTCCCCTACACTAATCAAGGAACGAGGCAGAGGTGTAGGTAATATTACCCCCACATGGCAAAATGTTGCATGGTCCCGCGTACAGGTAACAGGGAGCGAGCCTATTGCCATTACCGGGCACATTGGCAGACTCCATGCTGCTACTGAGAATTCAGAAAACTCAGTAACACTTTTGCCCGACCCGGGTATCGAACCCGAGACCTCCTGCTTAGCAGACCGTACCGTACCCTACGTAATGCCAAATTTCAGCTTCTGACGCCCAGTATTTTCGGCTGTAGCGTGTCTGTCAGAAAGGAACGAAAGTTATACAGAGTGTTGATTTGCATTTGCAAAATATTTTAAGGTGTGAATATACTACTATAACCGAATACAAATACATGAAAAAATAAGTCACTGAAAATTATAAACATTTTTTCGTCATCATACACTTTGAAAATTAACTTGGTGTACTGACCGCCGCCGCCGCTGAGCTGATCGCCATTGCAGGTGCCTAACACATGTGCTGCGGGGTGCGCTCCTCCACGGCGTCGGCATAGTCTGTTATGCCGACGATACGTTGGTCACGGCCAAGGGTAAGACGCACTGGGCGACGGCCATACTGGCGACGGCTGGGGTTGCACACATAGTGAGTCGCATCCGGCAGTTGGGCCTCAAGGTGGCCTTGTTAAAATCCGAGGCCATTTCGTTTCATGGGCCTCGGAACAGGCTACCTGCAGGGGCCAACATAATGGTAGGAGGGGTCCGCATCGGCATCGGGACGAGCTTGCAATACCTCGGGCTCGTTCTCGATAGCCGATGGGACTTTCACCGGCATTTTGAGCGTTTGGCACCTAGACTCCTGGGCGCGGCGGCCGCCTTGTCGAGGCTGCTGCCAAACCTACGGGGGCCGAACGCCTCTTGCCGGAGGCTCTATGAGGGAGTCGTGCGGTCGATGGCCCTATACGGGTGTCCCATCTGGGCCGAGAACCTGACGGCCCGCAACGTTCGGGCGCTTCGCGAACCGCAGCGCGCCATGGCCGTCAGGATATTTTGTGGCTACTTCACGGTCTCCTTCAGAGCCGTGACTATCCTCGCCGGATGTCCGCCCTGGGACCTACAGGCCGGGCTGCTTGCGTCACTTTATAAGTGGCGCTGCGAGGCCCGGTCTGTAGGCGGAGAACCCGCGCCTCGCGAGATTGAGGCGCGAAAGGCGGAACTCCGACAGGTCCTAGTGGCGGAATGGCGACAGCGACTCACGCACCCCAGCGCGGGGCTTCGCTGCATTGAGGCAGTGAGGCCCGTACTCGACGAGTGGCTGGAGAGACGACACGGCGCCCTCACCTTCCGGTTGACACAGGTGATAACTGGCCATGGTTGTTTCGGCCGGTTCCTGCACCGCATTGGCCGGGAGGAGACGCCCGGATGTCACCACTGCGGAGATCGCCGTGACCCAGTAGAGGACACGGCGCTGCACACCTTGGCGGAATGCCCTGCTTGGGCATCGCAGCGCCGAGACCTAGTCGCGGCGATAGGAGTGGTCGAACTCTCGCTTCGGACCTTGATTCGTTCCATGGTTCGGAGCGAGATGTGTTAGGACGCCGCCGCCTCCTTTTGTGAGACGGTGATGTCGATCAAGGAGGTGGCGGAGCGGGATAGGGAGCCCATGCGACCTGTCTCCACCCGCAGAACCGGGCGTCGTCGCCGGAGGGCGTTCAACGAACTCCGGCCACCGTGAGTACACGCCTGCGGACGGTGGGCCTGTTATACCGGCCCCCATCCGCGAGGCCCGAGAGGCGGCGCACGTGTTCTGCGTGCGCCTCTCGTAGCGTTAGTAGACTACATCGTTCTTTTCCGCTTGTAGTATGAAAGAGGATGTATGAGGACAATGGATGCAGATGGATGCATGCGCGGGACGGGGCCCGCTCGCGCGGGCCAGCTCAGGCGGGGTCGCAGCAGTAATGCTAACGCAGATCCCACGACCCCGCCATTCAATGGGTTCGGATAGAGGAACACCATGGTGGTTTTAGTGGGTCGCCGGCGCTTCTCGTCAGGGAGTCTCCACACTCTCCCTAGACTGAGCCCCTTTAGGGGCCCAGCCTGGCGGGGTAAGCCCGTAAATTGTTTGGTTTCCACCAAAGTGCCTAACACACACAAGCACATGTACCTACAGCAGGGTTCGAAAATATCCGATATTTAGTATAAATATCAAAATATCGGATATTTACGATATAAATCGGATATATATCAAGTTTGATATATATTAATTTTGTATGAAAGTCATATTATTATTTCCATTGTATTATTTATCAATACTATTCTATTACTTATGATTACTATTATTATAATAAAATAATCAATAAACACAAAAATTTACTTGCTTTTTTGTAACGATTTTTTTCTGACTGCACTGACGGACTGACGCCATTAATAGCGGCAGAAGTGTTGCCATTTTTTGATTAGAACTTATCATTAGGGAGTAAGTATGTTTTAACTCTACTCCCACGCCAAAAATAATATTCTTTTTAAACCATTTTTGTATTGCAATATATCACAAAAAAACATTTGATATATATCGTCGAATCGAGGTTGATATATATCGGATATATATCTTGATATATATCCATTGATATATATCCTCGAACCCTGACCTACAGTGACTGCGCGATTCAGACTTATTTTGCACGATTTAACTGTTTATTCTGATTTACTATTTAAGTAACGTTGAATGAAAATAGGGTTTTATATCATCGCACTCTGTTTAAAATAGTTTTAGGTTAATAAGTATACTGACTATGTTGTATTATAAAAATATTTTGCAAATGCATAACAACACCTTGTATATAATCGTATATTGATGATTGATTACTAAAGTTCATCATCATTAGCTTAGCGTTGTCCGGGTTGCGTATCCAGGATAAATAAATATTTGCATGACGAGCACGATGATTTTTTACGCCCAGGTACCTATATATTTCATCTATTATATCTATACATAATAATACAACGATATTTTTGATATAGTGCGAACCCCAAAAGAATTTTAACTTTCGTTGTCACTATCATTACTTTTTACTGTTCCTACGGGATATGTATCAAAGGTTTAAGCTGAAAACCAGCGGTTGGTAATTCTCCGGGATCCAAGCATAAGCTGACGCTTAAACCTTTTGCTTTCGGTATTAGAGTTTACTTTGTAATTTATACAAATTTGCTGTAATACTGAAACCAGTAAACTTTTATTCTATTCTATTCTATATATACCTTTGTTTTAAGTAACCGATATTTCGGCACTGTTGCAAGCGCCATGTTCACGGACGTACTGTACACGGTTACTCAAAACAAAGGTACGTGTTATATATCCCGTAGGAACAGTGAGAAGTAACCCCAAAAGAGTGTATTTATACTCGTTACGATGAGCAGCTTTTTCCTAAAATACTTATAACCGAAATCGCGAAGAGAAATCTCATGGTCTAAATTCCATTTAGTAAATGCAAAAAGAAAAGACTTACCTCCAACAAAAACAATCAGCGCACACTTCATTTTCATAAACATTTATCAGTACATATTATTGAAATCACCAAATAATTAGATTAATTACGATAATTATTATAAGTAGGTTTATTTTACCGATGTTTTCGCGCTTACTCTTTGGCTGTTAACAGTTAACTGCCGGCTAGAAGGTCTCGGCCAAGCCACTAAAATACATATGACTTTGTATGTATTTGCATAATCCTTCGCATCATGTTTTTCATGCATTTTATTTTGTTTATTTTTTTTTTGTAACTGAGTTTACGTCAAATTGAATTCACGGCAGCTGATAGTAAGCAGTGATATCCTAATTGTATCTTCTTTTGAAAATTCCTCCTTTCTCGACTCGTAACCAAAGAAAAAAATGTGAGTAAATTGGCATTCTGACTTTTAACTCTGCAAAGGCATGGATCGACTTCGTTAAGAGGATTAAGTACCGTGAATTTAGCTAGTCAGTATCTACCTAGACTGCCTCGTTGGTCTCGCGGCATAAATGTGCGCGTGGGATTGGGAGGTCTCGGGTTCGATTCCGGGGTCGGGCAAAGTGTTATTGGGTTTTTCCGTTAGGAAATTCTCATTAGCAGCACGGAATCTGGTAATGTGCCCGGTACGGCAATAGGCTCGCCCCCTATTACGTGGGACCTAAAAATTCATGTCGAAATGTGGGTGTAATATTACACCTCTGCCTACCCCTTCAAGGATACAGGCGTGAATCTATAAATAAAAAGTATCTAAGCCTAAAGAAGCGCTCTGTACCTACATAGGCCTCTCTCAAGGAGTTCCACAAAGACCGAGCTTCAGCCGCCTGCATCCAACCGCTTCATGCGATCCCATCAATATCTTCGGTCCACGATTGCGAATAGGGCCTACCTCTGCTGCGATGTCCAAAACAGTCAGTTATACAACCAAACCAAAAATAAAAACATAAATACATATATTACGCATGCACATATTTAGGTACAAGAGCGACGAATGTAAATTCATAATTGAGCAAGATCGAGGCCACATGTTACGTAAACCGTCACGCTATTTATCACAAGTAGGTGGGCAACAATGCACACTAATATTTTCCCATACTTACTTCCATAGTTTTGAGGATTTGGTATTTTGATAAAAGGCAGCGATAACGTAGTGGAAAAACTAATAAACTGCTAGATACGCAGAGGGTCTCGCGTTAAATCCCATCGGAGCGCACCTCTATCTTTCCGGGTCTTAAGTTAAATCCATAATGTTCTCGAGAGAAATGAGAAGAATTCCAACTTGCAATAGGCCAGTGTGGCCTACTGTGGCCTTACCCTTCTCATAAAGAGACGAGGCCCGGGCCCAGCAATGGAAGAATATATACTAAGTACTAAATTGATATTATTAATCGTAGAGAATAAGAAATGTTGATAATTGCAATAGTTCCGTTGTAATCAACGAAACTATTGCAATTATCAACATTTCTTAGAAGACTTGTTCGAAGACTGGTTAGGTAGGTACTAATGTACCTACCTAACGAGTCTTCGAACCACATAGTACCCGAATCAATCATGGACAAGATTTACACAGACATTTCAACAATCTTCTTACATCGGCTTCAAAAAGACGCGAAATAAAAAAATATCTACAGGGAATACCGTTAGTTGTTCTTTCCATGGACTTACTATTTGCTTGATAGATGGCAAATAAATGTGACAAAAAAAATATGAAACAGCTATCTTTATAAGTTGGTATTTTTCTCCAAAATAGACAGCAAGTCTAATAATATTTATTTGCCGTCTCTTTCTACAGACCTATACAATATAATTTTCTTTTTTGCATAATACACGTACGTTATCTTTTCTACTTCACATGTACCTATCTATCTCGTGGACAATGGTATGGGTTATACGTTTAATATTTAAACTTAATTTAAACTAAATTATTCGTAAAATTGCAATGTCTGTTTTTGTTCCAAATAAATAGAATAAAAATACTGCCTCCGTGGTCCAGTGGATAGCGTATGCGACTGCTGATGGGAGGTCCCGGGTTTGATTCCCGTGTCGGGCAAAAGTGTTACTGGGTTTTGCCGAATACTCAGTAGCAGCCCGGAGGCTGGTGATGTGCCCAGTAACGGCAATAGGCTCGCCCCCTATTACGTTGGACGTAAAATTCATGGCGAAATGTGGGTGTAATATTTACACCTTTGCCTACCCCTTCGGGGATACAGGCGTGAGACTATAAATAAATAAAATAAAGAGCGATCAATTTTATAAAGGTCTCGTGCAGCTACACGCGGCCACAACTCAAGGGAAACGTAAAGTTGCAGAGCGATTTTAACAATTATCTTCTACGCCATAAGATCGGTACAAAGGTCAAAGTGTATAGCTTGTATTCCCGTGTACCCATAGATGTTTATCAAAACAACACCTCTGGAACTAGTAGTATGATGATAGAAGAGCCTTGCTGATTTCAGCATGAATGGGACGGCTCGACCGGGGAAGTACCTACTAGCCTCTCACACAAAATCGACGTAAAGTAACAGTACCTAAACTGTTGCGTTTCGTTCGGTCAGTGAGAGTGCCGGAGGCTCTATCCCATATCCCTTCCCCCTCATCCCACTCCTCATCTTATCCCCTTTCCCAACTCTAAGGGGCGGTAACACACTTGTGTCCGTGGGCGGCTGAAATTGTTTACCATCAGGCGATCCGTCTGCTCGTTTGCCGCCTATTACTATAAAAAAAAAATCAAAGTAGTATCAAAAATCAAAGTGACCATTTTACCAGTACGATAGGAAAAGCAGGCATCATCTAGAATAGGGTTTTGACTTGTAAAATTGTTGTAAACAACCGAAATGCTGTAATAAATATGTCTTATGTCTTTGATATCCCTACCATGTCAATAATCGAGTAGAAATCTAAGAATTAGCCTCACCAACGTCACGTAGGCAGAATAAATTTGAACAAGTTTGTTGGTTTGTTGTTACTGTCTCAACAAACGAAAGAAGATAGTTGCATAACAACTGTTGTTGACTTACTTTATTTAACACTTTGCAAGGGCGTGAGAAAATGTTACTGTAATTAATTATGATTTTAATTATCCTCAAATCAACGTAATAATCGGTATGAATTAAATCTTGCGTTAATGACTGACTGACAGAAACACATAGCCAAAACTATTAACCAAACAAGAAGTTCTTTGGCATGTGTGTTCCTTGAGGACCGTAGGAGGTCACTAAGAACAAATTCTTACGGGATCAGGGAGAAACAGTTAAATTAACATAAAAAGTGCGGACGAAGCTGCGAGGATCCTCGAATTTTAATTTTTTTATTTATAGTCTCACGCCTGTATCCCCGACGGGGTAGGCTGAGGTGTAAATATTACACCCACATTTCGCCATGAATTTTTAGGTACCACGTAATAGGGGGCGAGCCTATTGCTATAGCTTGTCAACGTTTTAATATTATGTAGCATTATTATTTTTTAATTTGAAATTGAATTTAATTGGTCATTATAATTTCAGCTATATATTTTTTTATTTTTTTGCTTGACATTTAATTTGACATTTAATTTAATTCGACATTTGTTTAATTTGACATTTAATTTAATTTGAAATTTAATTTAATTTAACATTATAATCTCAATTTTGTCATGTATTCTTTTTAATTTGACATTTAATTTAATTCAACATATTATTAATTTCAACTTTGTAATTTGCATACCAATATTGTTGGTGAAATATGTCCTGCACCTTTTAAATTATGTAACACCTTGTGTACCATATTTGAAGCAAAGAAATATATTATCATTATATATTGCCGTTACCGGACACATCACCAGATTCCGGGCTCGATTCCCGGGTCGGGCTAAAGTGTTACTGGGTTTTTCCGAATACTCAGTAGCAGCCCGGATCCTCTTATATATGTTTAATTTTTTTTTATAGACTCACGCCTGTATTCCCGAAGGGGTAGGCAGAGGTGTAATACTCACATTTCGCCATGAATTTATAAACTTCAATTTTTAAAAACCCATTAACACTTTTGACTTTTCACCGACCCAGGAATCGAACCCGGGACCTCCGTTTAGCAATCGCGAACGCTATCCACTGAACCTCGGAGGCAGTCTTTAAAATTACTGTCCTTATTTACATACATCGTAGAGCCCAAACTTCTGAAGCTAGAAACATGAAAGCTGGACCACGGCTCTCATTTTAAGAAGCGAACACCCACTTTAGGCAGTGGTCCAACCGCCGGCGATAAACGAGAACCGAGTAGAACTAGAAACTATTTAATAAACGAGTTGGCGATAAACGGGAAGAGAGTGTTAGTTTCGATAGTTTTGTCGCCGGGCTATAAGCGAGTGTGCAAGTGCGACGAGCGATTACTCGCGCCACTCGCCCGTGGTCGCTCAGTCGCGTCGCGTCTACTTTCAATGTCGCACTGTAAAGAAATGATCAAGCGATCGAGCATCGCTGAACGAGTATCGCTGAGCGAATATTATGTTTGATAGCTCTTGTCGCTCAGCGACAAACTACTGAAGCGAGTCCTCTATGGCAGTGTGAACAGTCAGCGATCAACTATTAATATATGCATCTCTTTTGCTGACACGGAATGTATATCTATTTTACGTTTCTTGAGAGAGAAAATCGCCGATAGTTAGTCGTTTTCTCGCCGGCGCGGCGGTCGGGCCACTGCCTTAGGAATGATGTCTTAATATCCCCTACGGGATAAAATTAAGTTTGTAAGTTTAGGGCAACCGAAGCCGCGGGTAAATGCTAGTTTATTATATAGCTTACAAAGTTCGAATAATCGATGACTGTTAAAGGATTAAAGTTTCGAATGCCAACCTACAATTGACCAGCGTGGTTGGTTATGGCCGAAACTTACTCATAATAAGTAAAGCCCTGACATTTTACCTAAAGGGCTGATTATTTATAGCGTCTTTCAGATTTTAAAGTAAAATGACTAATTTGGATGATGCATTCTTTGGTTGAACAATGCATATTATAACTTAACGTTATAATTTATGATACTTATATACCTACTAAGAGGTCGATGATTCGTAATTCGTAGGTATATACAATTTGAGTCAATGAACGAGCCGCGTATTTATCATAGGTATGTTAAGAGGATTACTCGTAAACACTTTCGTTTGATTGTCATTGTTTCTGTACGGTATTTTTCCTTATTTATTTTTTACTTATTTATTTATAGACTCACGCCTGTGTCCCCGAAGGGGTAGGCAGATGTGTAATTAATATTACACCCACATTTCGCCACTTTTTATTATTATTATTTATATACCTACCTATTGTCAATGCTAAAACCGAAATGTTTATATTCAATACGTACATTATTATGTATTTAGGTACAATCATTAAAACATAATTTATTATTATTACATAGTTGAATATTACTGTAGATACACAAATAATGGATTACACATACAAATAATATATTGCACATAATTTACCAATGATGATTCTATGGATTAATAAAATTAGACCAACCAAGATTTGCATGTCACAATAATTATGACAAAATGTATCTGGCTCTGTTTTAGGGTTCCGTACCTAAAAGGTAAAAAACGGGACCCTATTACTAAGCCTCCGCTGTCTGTCCGTCTGTCTGTCTGTCACCAGGCTGTATCTCATAAACCGTTATAGCTAGAGAGCTGAAATTTTCACAAATTATGTATTTCGGTTGCCGCTATAACAACAAATACTAAAAATAAAAAAAAATAAAAATATTAAGGGGGGTCCCATACAAAAAACGTGTTTTTTTTTCGTATTTTTTGCTCGAAATTACTAACTGTAACTGGTAGACGCTTTAAATTTTCACAGAATATGTATATTAGCATTCAAAATAAATAATTTAATTAAAAAAAAGTAAATAATACAGGGGGGCTCCCATACAACAAACGTAATTTTTAGGCAATTTGTTACTCGATCTTAATAAACAGGTAGAAACTTAAAAAGGATTGAAGTATACATACAACGAACGTGATTTTCTTTTATAGCTGATGGTACGGAACCCTTTGTGCGCGAGTCCGACTCGCACTTGCCCAACTTTTTACCTTGTTCCATCTTTATATGTACCTACATTTTTAAACAAATAAAATTCTGTTGTATTCTATTCTATTCGTTATGTTTTTAGGTTTCCGTACCCAAAGGGTAAAGCGAGATCCTAATACTACTCCGCTCATCCGCTGTCAGGCCGTCTGTCTGTCACCCGGCTGTATCCCAAAAATAGAATAAAATATATAAGCAAGGGCCACAAGCGGCTAGACTAGCGAGACAGTCTAATACGAGGGTCAAACTGAAAGTTTTTAGAACTGACCACTTATAAACAATATAATAAAAAAATATTCTAAAATTTGAAAATAGAACTCTTTGCCAATATTACTGAGTATATATTTCATTCATTTGTCATTTGTTTTACGATTTGGCGGCAAATTGAAAATTGTCTGTGTCACGTCAACATGAATTTAACACGAGAAAATTTTCGTGCAATGATTTTTTATGACTTTCGATGTCATTTAAGTCAACAAGAAAGTTATGATAGACTACGATTGGCCTTTCACGATGAAGCCCCATCTCGTGCGACTGTTTACAACTGGTTTAATGAGTTTAAACGTGGTCGCACTAATCTCACTGATGATGTACGTGAGGGACGGCCTTCTACGGCGACGACTGAAAATAACATCTGTGTTGTGCGGCGTATGATAGAGACTGACAAAAGAGTGACCTATCAGCAGATTCGGACAAGCTTAGGCATCGGTATGAGTCAAGTGCACAAAATCCTCCACGAACATTTAGCGGTCAGGAAGCTTTGCGCCCGGTGGATACCTCATAATTTGACTAAGGCTCAAAAACTCCATCGTGTGGATTGGTGCCGTAAAATGATTGAAAGATTTAACGGAGGTGACTCAAATGCTGTGTTCGACATACTAACAGGTGACGAAAGCTGGATTTACTGTTATGATCCTGAAACCAAAAGACAATCTGCTCAGTGGGTGTTTCCTTTCGAGGAGTTGCCAACTAAACTGAAGAGAGATCGAAGTGCGGGAAAAAAAATGGTGGCCTCGTTCTTTGGAAGGATAGGTCATTTCGCAACAATTGTGTTAGAGGATCAAAAAAACAGTTTCTGCAGAATGGTACACTACCAATTGTTTGCCACATGTCTTGGAAAAAGTTCGAGAGAAACGACCTCGCAGTAGGATCCTCCTTCACCACGACAACGCCTCGTCGCACACCGCCAAGCGAACGATCGACTATTTGGCGACATCAAACGTTGAATTACTGGGTCACCCGCCGTATAGCCCCGACCTCGCGCCTTGTGATTTTTATTTATTTCCAAAAATTAAAGAAAAACTTAAAGGAAAGCGGTTTATGAATGCTGAAGAAGCGGTGGCTGCGTATCGCGATGCCATTGAAGAGACCCCTAAGGACGAGTGGGCAAAGTGCTTTTCCCAGTGGTTCCATCGCATGCAGCGGTGTATTGACGTCAATGGACAATATTTTGAAAAGATATAATAAAACTAATAACTGGCTAATGTAATCAGTTTTTGATTTTCTAAGAACTTTCAGTTTGACCCTCGTATAACTTTCAAAATCAAATTACTTTTGATGTAAGATGTGATTAACGCAATCAATCATAATATTTTTATCATTTGTATTATCTGAAAGGTAGCACAGTCGTTAAAAGCAGTCACAGAATCATTTGATGCCGAGAGATTATTTTATTTTTATTAGGTTAACTAACACCTATACTTATTTATATTATTTTATCTTCTTAATATATAAAATCCTTGCGTTACTGACTGACTGACAGACACGCTACAGCCGAAACTATTGGGCGCAGGAAGCTGAAATTTGGCATGTATGTTACTTGGGGACCGTAGGGGTTCACTAAGAAGGGATTGCCCGAAATTCCTACGGGATCGGCCAAAATGGGTAAATAAAAAAAAATGCAGGCGTAGCTGCTGGCGTCCTCTAGTAATTTAATAAAGCAGAAGAGTTTGTTTGTCTGTTTGTTTGAACGCCCTAATCTCATGAGCTACTGCTATTTGAATAATTCTTTTTGCGTTGGATTGTCATGCCATTTATCGATCGGCTATATAACATCACGCTTCAAGGCACGGGAGCTGAGCAGTATCTCTAAATAAAGCGGGTGTGATCGCGTGTTCAGCTATTATAAAATAAAGTCTCCAAAGAGTCCTGTCTGTCTTTTCGAACGCGATAAACGCATAAACTGTCCAACGGATTTTTGTATAGTTTTCAGATATAGATAGTGTTATTTAAGTGTACCTACGTATAATTCAAGTGGGCGTAGCCGCGTCCAAAGTCGTATCTAATAAAAGGTAGAGTTTGTATGTCGTTTGTGTGTAAGCATTGAGCCCATTTTTTGTACCTTAATAACACTGGGTTTTTCTGTTAGGAAATTCTCAGTAGCAGCACGGAGTCTAGTAATGTGCCCGGTACGGCAATAGGCTCGCACCCTATTACGTGGGACCTAAAAAATTCATGGCGAAATGTTGGTGTAATATTACACCTCTGTCTACCCCTTCGGGGATACAGGCGTGACAATATAAAAAATATATAAATAGGTAATAGTAATTAACGGTGAAGAAAATTGTCGTGCGAAATCCTAACATAATATACAATGGTTGTGCATCACAGATGTGGATTTTATATAGGTACATACTGAAACTTCCTGAATATGCAACATAACGAGGTTGCAGGCTTAACGGCCCTGCCACGACTTTGCCGCTCTGAGCGGCGGCTTAGCGCGGGGCGGCGAGCGGTAAGATCAAATGTATGTATGAAAACGTTCGAAGCACGCCACGAGCCGCCGCGCACAGCGATAACGCGCGCGTTTTTTTTGGCGCGAATGGCTGCGCGGCGAGCGGCGCGGCGTGCGGTGCGGCGAGCGGCGGGAACAAATGTACTGCGACCGAGTCCGACGACGCCACGACTTCGAGCGGCACAGACAGCGTTACGCGAGGGACGAACTAGGCGGTTAAACTATTTGTTAAATATTTTGTGGTGGTAATGAATACGGAGACATTTAAAGTCGAAATTTTAAAACGGTCGTGTTTATGGATAGCAACACATCCGCTGTATAAATACAAAAATGTAAATAAAACGTTGCGAGATGTAATGAAACAATGTTTTACAGAATATAATGGTAGGTTTTAATATAAATCGCAAATTACATTAAAACATTGTGTAATGTACATGTGTACCTATTTAGGTGCAGACACAGCTACTATGAAAGTTAAAAGGTGGTTTACCTACCTATTCAACGCCTCATTAATTGCGAATATGCATTATTCCTTTGATATAAAATACTTGTAAGAAATGAAGATCCAATGTCGACAATTTTGTAGGTATACCGTATAGTTACACAAAGATATTTTGGCTATCGCCATATTTATGGGTAACTCCGTCGGCCCAAATACGTCCACATTTGCCGCTGCGTTTACCGCTACCACAGTCAAATAATCCATTAATACTGTGCCGCTACTGTAGGGTCGTGGCGTGCACGACGCTCTGCCGCGCCGCCCGCCGCGATGCTCGCCGCTTAGACCGATCTCGTGAACAGGCCCTTACGTTTTGATTGGCTCAATAAAATTATTACATGGAAATGCCTTTATACATTACAGTACCTACCTATTAGCGAGGCTTATTAATTGCCAACATATGAAGCGTACGGCTGGGATACACAGCATTTTTTTTTTTGTAAACTTAGCTTTTGTTCGTCTTTTTGACAATACAAGTATCACCACCACATTTTAGACATTTCTCGCACTAGAAATAAACCCCGTAGATTGCGAAGGATTGCAAAGGATTAGGTTAACAATCATATCTTTGCTTATAGGATACTAGCTGCTGCCCGCGACGTCGTCTGCGTGAACGCTATACAGCACCTAACTATTAAATAAATAGGTACCTACGATTATACCTTTTAAAAAATACGCGGTGGCGATAGCCCAGTGGTGTATGTAACGGACTGCCGAGACGATGGTCTTGGGTTCGATCCCCAGCTACCCCGGGCACACACCTATGACTTTTCGAAGTTATGTGTGTATTAAAAAATATTAATTAATTATCGCTCGCTTAACAATGTGCCCGGTAGATGGCAATAGGCTCGCCCCCTATTACATTGGGACCGAAACATATCTGGCGAAGTGTGGGTGTGTAATACACCTCTGCCTACCCCTTCGGGGATAAAAGGCGTGAAGATATGAGAAGATATACCTTTTAAAATAACATTCATTTACCCGTTTCTTCTTTAAATTTCATACCTGCAGAAAGTGTAGCAACAGAGGGGGACAGTCTTTTGTAAAATTGACCTTCAAAAAGTGCTGATTTTCAGCCTGCTTTGAATAAATGACTTTTATGGTGATTCTGCTGAATTAAGTCCTAAGTTGTGACTGAAGCAGATGGAGAAAATAAGGAATACATAATAGGGTAAAATACATACTTATAGGACTTCTCGATATACAACATAAGTGGTTTGGCTCTCCGCAGCCAAAATGTAAAGAGAGTCAGGACTGGTGACGCGGGAGCAAGCGACATACAGGACACCCGCTGCCCTCAATGTCTGCCTCTGCGACTTATTGATGGTCTTCGCGAAGCAAACACTCACGGGGAACTGTATACGCTTGAATTATGAGGTATGAGAGGAATGCGTGGTATAAATACTGCCTCGCTGACGCCACAACCCGTAAGAATTTCCTAAATGGTGTGTCTGTGGAGCGAAATGACTTTCAGGCGGATCACGTTATACAACTTCGGAGGAGATAGGTTCCGAAGAAGCATAATCGGGACACCGACCTTCAGCTTGATGCTATGCGCTGGAAGTTCACTTGCTAACTGGGAGTTCAGAAATTCCATGGGATAATGTGTGGCGTTTTCTTGCTCGACGACAGTGTTTATAGAGGTGTAGACCACTTCATTCCTCTCAATTTCCGAGAGAATGCATTCGTTAATTGCTACAGCCTGATCATTTTTGGGCGTCAAAATAGGCCACTCACACACTCACGAATTCTGCTATTACGGTATACAGCTGTATAAGTCTAAGCTGGATACAACTCTACTGAGAGACTCTGGAAGCACCACCTGTCCACCTCTCTCCTCTGGTAGAGGGTCTTCACCAAGAGTTAGAAAGACATCTTAGAATTTTTGAGCACGTGCATTGACGCCAAGCTGAGCTCTCATATTAATGGTCAAGCGCAGCATACGAACTCGTGACCACAACAAAGATAATTTCAACGAAGCACTCACCTTGTCCGTGTGGTGACGGATTAAGAATACGGAATGTCACCACCCCATATAATCCCATGGGTGTCGTGAGAGCCGACAGAGGGAGAAAAACAGCACTGTAAGAGAAGGAAAACTTGATACAAACCCTATACCAACCCGTTTGGCCAGTGTGGTATAGTAGGCCCATTCCTTCTTTCAAAAGAGAGGCCTAGTCCAGCAGTGGATTGTTAAAGGCTGATGATGATGATGATAATGACTCACCTCGTCAGCCCTCGATCCCCGCGTCACCACGGGAAGCGTTTGTCGGGAATCGGCACTGAACAGAACTGTGAAAACCCATTAAATGCTCGTTCCTGCGGATGTCCTGCAGGGTTCTGTCCATGGCCTGAACGGCCTTCCTATTGGCCATCGTACGCTCATCCCATACGATCAGAGAGCAATCCTTGAGCACGTGTCCCTTATCACTGTTACGTGACACACCACAAACGGGTATTACGGCGCTCTCTAAATCGATGGGAAATTTAAACATGGTATGTGCTGTCTTGCCACCCGGAAGCAGTGTGGCAGCGATTGCCGGCGACGCTACAGCAATGACAATTTTGCCTTGCCTCCTGACCTCTGCAAGTATGCCAGTAGTAACAAATGTTTTTCCTGTTCCACCAGGAGCATCCAAGAAAAACATTTTAGCCTGGCTTTGCCCAACGCTTTCAAGGACGGTGTCGTAAAATTCGTAAGGTGGTCATTTCAAATTGTCTCAGTGTTATACTCCCAATTTTCACGGTCTTGATGCGGTGATGATTGGGAAGCTGGTAACAAATATTTGACCAGTGGATTGCCGCTGATAGAAATGACCTCGTCTTGAAGTGAACTGAGACAGGTGTTCAGCACGCGGTCATCAGTTACTTCGACTTCGTCTCTAGTAACACGCCTCAAAGCTCGTAGAAAATCTTCAGACAGATGATGGCGATACTTCTCCCAGAAAGCTTCCGCGTTCGCGACTCCACAAAATATAAGATGACGTCAAACAGATGACGCATGCGGCTGGGACTGTCACTGACGCTCGCCTCCGCGAGGTTGTCATCCCAGTATTGGTCACCGTTGAGAAAGTGACGTACTACGCAAGCTGTGCGGTAAGTGGGATACTCCAAACCATCAAAATGTCCTCAGAAAGGCGAAAGACGTTGGGCTTCGGACCGTGTGAAGTAACAACCGCAGAAAATAGCATTCGACATTATTTGTTTGTACGGTATAAACTCTACAAAATGCGGTGTCCTTGAAACTTCCCGGAAAACCTTCCACTGCACCTCCTCGTCAATGTCGGTTAAATACACCCTTTTGCTTGTCGTACGTGTAATATGAAGGCATCTCGTCATACGTAAGGGACCTCCCAAACTGATCGATTTTACAGAGCCTGAAAAATGCCAAGAGAGTTGTTTGACGCGGATTTTCCAAGTGCTCAGCAACGCTGTCGGGATCAAAATATATGCGCTGGCCGTTCTCTAGGTGGTCGTGTAAATGCATTACGGTAGGATGCTTCTCATGTATAGAGAACACCAGTATCCGCCAAACCGCTTCAGACGTAACAATAAATGTGGCTGTGTGTGAGTAAAAATAATCTAGCTAGTTCCACATCTCACTAATGTTTATATACAGTTAATCCAAACAAAGGTACGTGCTATATGAATATCCCGGAAGACAATTTAAAGCAAGTTTACATGCGACATGAAAATATATTAATTAAGAAGCAATAATTACACCAATGTGACCAAAATGTTTATTTTGTACTAACTCTATTACTATTTATTCTGACAGAAATGATGTAAGCAATCAAGTGTTGCGATCGTGTAGTTAATTAATTAAATAACTTCAACTAATAGTCTTGCTCATCTCTGAAACGAATTAAAAATAAAATTTTAAGAAGAAAATGTACAACTCCATCTATGACTTTTGAAACAACTATTAACGTCGCCAACATGTTCAAATTTAAATTATTTATATCCAAAAAGGGCTTACACATGTAATTGGACTTGATGTTTTGAACTCTCTTAGATGGCGCTGCATTAAAATTGTCTTAATTCTACTTATATTAAAAAAAATATTTTTATCAGCCTAAGTTACTTATATTGCGTGATTTTTATAGTGTGAAGCTAGCTTATAGCATAGTTAACATAATAACAACATTCAAATATGCATTGTTACATTACACGTTGTTACAGAATGCGTTGAAGAAATAAAGGTTCTCTGCTCGTTCCCTGTAGGTCATAGCGTGATAATATGTAGCCTATGTGGTGACCCGACTTTTTGATAATATTTGTGCCAAATTTGAAGTAAATCCATGCAGTACTTTTTTACTTTATCCCGGATATAAGGACAAACAGATAAACAGACAAACAGACAAAAATTCTAAAAACTATATTTTTGGCCTCGGTATCGATAGTAGATCACACCCCAAGTATTCTTTGAAAAAAATATTCAATGTACAGTTTTGACTTTCCTACCATTTTATTATATATGTATAGATGTATAGATTACCAAACTTATTTGGGTTTCCAATCAAAATATTGTAGGCAAGACCTATAATTAAAAGCCATCTCGAGTGCGATTTCCGCCTGATTCTTTTATAACATTCGCCAAAACGTATGCTAAACAAAATTACCTAGTAAAATTTGGTGCAATTTCATAATTAAATAGTGGTAGTCAAAAAACAAAGTGCAATTACAGATTTTAAGACGTTGATATCATCTACTGCCTGAACTAATAGGTGATTTAAATCAGAAATTACTTATTCGTTTCTTATCTCGATGGCCTTCACATTACCCCACTATTTAAATTAATAGGCTTGCCGATGAGCGCTATGCAAAAAATACCTGAAATTCGAGCCATCTTATAGGTACTAATATATAAAGCTGAAGAGTTTGATTGTTTGTTTGTTTGGTTGAACGCGCTAGTCTCCGGAACTACTGGTCCGATTTGAAAAAAATCGTTCAATGTTAGATAGCTTATTTATTGAAGAAGGCTATAGGCTTTATACCATCACGCTATAAAATGTTGAAAAAACCGGGGAAATTTTATTTTCAACTTCACGCGAACGGAGTCACACGTGACAGCTAGTAAAATATATACTTACTTGAAGACAGACCTCTTAGAAAACAAAATTAGAGATCAATGCTTGGGTACAGCGATTAAGAATTACGACTGCCAATTTTAATTGGATAGTGTTTAACTCTTCCTCTATGTATATCTGATTTCTACAAAAAATATACCTTTTCACCACAGCAGCTCAAATATGCCGCTTTTGCTGCGTGACAACAGTGAACAAAACGCGATTTTGATTCGAGCGTGAGGCAAAGTAGCTTTTTAATTTTTCAATCTTCAGTGCCACGAATTGACATTGTTCAGCCATAAATTTGAAACATTCGAATTTTACTGTGCTCTGTCTCTTTCACATGCATATAAAAAGAGAGTGAAAAACAAACCCCTTCGAATTCGAAATTCGATTTTGGAATTCGACCTCAAAGGAAACACCTTCGGAAACGCAAATAAAAAAAGATATTTGTAAAAAAGAAATTACTTTTTTTAAATGTTATTGTTTATATGGATTTATTATTGGATTTAATTCTTTAAATAAAAATAAGTCTAATTAATAGTATAAAATTGGTATTTAAGCAATACATTTTCATTTGGAATTACAACAATGATACATTAATTGAAAAATAAACATCAGGGACGCGGTATTGACACGTGATTTAAAAAAGTAGCGGGAATAAAAATTTCGCTGATGCTGATACAATATAGCGTAACGTGTTAAATTATATTAATACCTATATAAAATAATCTAAAAATATGAGTGAAACTAGCGATGAAGACTGTACTTTAACACCAGAAGAGTAAAATCAACAAGTGATTAATACAGAATTCAATCTATTCCTGTTCATTTCTATGTCTCCTAACCTAAGTAATATGTGTTCCCACTGCTGTGGTGAAAAGTTATGTGTGCTACACGAGAGCAAAGATTTTGTATCTCGTGCTGTTGAGACCCTCACCACGCTCAGGATTCTAACTTTGATTCACTCGCTACGCTCGTGAATCAATCATAGAATCCTTCGCTTGCTCGGGACTCAAAATCAGCACTCGAAACAAAAAACAACTTTGCTCTCTTGTTGCACAAATAACTATTGTTCCACCAAAAATACTAACTGCACCACTAAATATACTCACTAAAATATTTCATAACGGACATCTGTTTATTAACCGTTGCAAATCTCTTTTTTTATAGACTCACGCCTGTATCCCCGAAGGGGTAGGCAGAGGTGTAATATTACACCCACATTTCGCCATGAATTTTAAGGTCCCACATACGTGATAGGGGGCGAGCCTATTGCCGTTACCGGGCACATCACCAGACTCCGTGCTGCTACTGAGAATTCGAAAAAAACCCAATAACACTTTTGCCCGACCCGGAATTGAGCCGGGGACCTCAGATCAGCAGTCGCATACGCTATCCACTGAACCGCGGTGCAAATTTTACTGCACGGTTGGCGTAGTGGTTTAAGCAGCTGCCTCACCGCTTGACACTGTGCCGAAGTGTTGTGGGTTCGATCCCCACACGAGACAACACTTTGTGTGATTCATAAATTGTTGTTTCGAGTCTGGGTGTTCATTGTGTCCGTTAGTTGTATGTCTGTAAAGTTCCCCGCGACACAGGATTTAGTCCTAATGCGGGAGTTGTCTTTTAAAAGCAGAAATCTCTAAGAATATAAATAATCCTTTCAAATAAAGAAACATTTCGAATTTAAGTTTTACTCAACAACCATGTACTGTGCATGTAATTTAAAAATTGGGCAAGTGCGAGTCGGACTCGCGCACGAAGGGTTCCGTACCATCATCTATAAAAAATAAATACGTTTTTTGTATGTATACGTAAATATATTTTAAGTTTCTACCTGTTTATTAAAATCGAGTAACAAATTGCTTAAAAATTACGTTTGTTGTATGGGAGCCCCCCTTTATTATTGACTTTTTTAAAATTTTATTATTTATTTTGAAAGGTTATATACAACTACATATTCTGTGAAAATTTTAAGCGTCTACCTGTTACCGTTAGTAATTTTGAGCAAAAAATACGAAAAAAAACACGTTTATTGTATGGGACCCCCCCCCTTAATATTTAATTTTTTTTATTTTTAGTATTTGTTGTTATAGCGGCAACCGAAATACATAATTTGTGAAAATTTCAGCTCTCTAGCTGTCACGGTTTATGAGATACAGCCTGGTGACAGACAGACAGACAGACAGACAGGCAGACAGACAGACAGACAGACAGACAGACAGACAGCGGAGGCTTAGTAATAGGGTTCCGTTTTTTACCTTTTAGGTACGGAACCCTAAAAACGAAGTTGGCAGGGCTCCTATTTGTGAGTGCAGGATCACACGAAAACCTAACATAACATTAAGTTTTCTGAATGGAAAAGTTGTGCTGAAGCCACTTTAAAGAATTAAAAATATTAACCGTTCCTTGTCTGTATAATATTGTGCTCATGTCCAGCTTTATAATAAATCTAGACAAATTTGAAACAAAGTAACAAAAAAAAGATGACGACGCTTGTGTTAATTAATTGTTGGGCCAAAACATACGGCAACTATGACAATACTTTTAACAGTTCAAAATTATACCAACTTGTTTATATAACCGCCATACCTATGTTTACCTCGCTGCTTAAAAGTAGTTACAGCTATTTTGAATAAAAACTGTCAGATAATTACAGATTGTACTTAACATTTTATGTAAACAACTGCCATTTGCGTTATTTTATGTAAAATACAACCTTTAGCAGTCCACTACCGTGCGTAGACCCCCCTAACATACATATGTCACAATAACAACGTGACTCATGATTGTGTAAAGGAAACCAATGAATACAGATTTACATAGAAGCGCAGTTCTTAAGGATTTCGTGTGCCGATTCCAAGTAGGGACTGTCTCCAGTTTAGTTCGTAGTTGGTTCTCCGTCTCTCTTGCTCTCGCAATTAGGGCGGTTTCAGATTAACGTTTTATACGCGCGTATAAGCTCGTTTTTGAAAGTGCATGTAGGCGCGTATAGGCGCGCCTTTAGGCACACGCGCAACTCGTACGAGTGTTGACGCGCTTCTAAGCTCGTATAAACACGAGCCGTGAGAATCCATGTTGACACTGACAAGATGTCATTACCGTTTCAAGTGAACACGCCGAAATATGCCCGTTTATGCGAGTCCGGTTTCTTGAAGCGCGTAATGTAGCGCGCGTGTAAGCGCGGATGCTGAAACGGCCGTATACGCGCAGAAAAATACGCTAATCTGAAACCGCCCTTAAGATACACTCGAGGAATGTCAGTCTCTCTTGCTCTCGTAGAGACAGCTGTCACAGCGTGACTGCCACGCCGCCAAGCGGCAATTTGGGTCACAGAAAGTTTGTCTTCAGAGCGCCCATAGGAAATGCGCCTCTATGTAAATATCTGAGCTCTTTGGTATAGGTACTACATAGATCAGACGAGTTGGTAAGTATAGGGTTTAATGTCGAGTTTTCCTTCTCCTAACAAGGATTTTATTTGTTTCGTTGCGCGTACTTTCGTCAGTCGCTTCTCCACACATAGAATGAAATATAGTAGGTAGTAGGACTTTGTATTCTTAATCCGTCATTACATGGATCATATTTTGTTGCTATTTATATTTTTTGCCGTGTGGTTGACGGCATAGAATACAAGTGTCACCACCCCCTATCTTCCCGTGGGTGTCGTAAGAGGCTACTAAGGGATAACACGATGCAAATACCATCTTTGCGTAGAGACGGAAAACTCGACATCAAACCCTATACGAGTGCCTCGTTGGTCTCACGGCATAAATGTGCGCGTGGGATCGGGAGGTCCCGGGTTCGATTCCTGGGTCGGGCAGTGTTATTGGGTTTTTCTGTCACGAAATTCTCAGTAGCAGCACGGAGTCTGGAAATGTGCCCGGTACGGCAATAGGCTCGCCCCTTATTACGTGAGACTAAAGTATATCTGGCGAAAAGTGGGTGTAGAAATACACCTCTGCCTACCCCTTCGGGGATAATAGGCGTGACGTTATAAAAAATATATTTTTCTTTAAAATTTATTATTTTGGTGTGCTGATAATTCTTCTTTTAATTTTTATGTTTATCGAATTTTACATTTTAAATATTATTATCATTAAGCTGTTGCACTCGGTTTCGGGTATTTATTTCATGCCAAAATTTAACCTCCAGAATCTATTAGTGTCATACTAATCGATTCTGGAGGTTGAATTTTCTTGTTGAGTCAGCGAGAAGGACATGAGCGAATGACCTCACACTTTAAGATTATTAAATAGGTACTAGATGAGCTTGCGGTTACACCTGCGTTATTTAAGGCTACAGCTCTGCTCATAGCGTGATGTTATATATAGCAAATCGGGCCAGTAGTTCCTGAGATTAGCACGTTCAACCAAACAAACAAACTCTTCAGCTTTATATATTAGTACTAGAGGAAGCCAGCAGCTACGCCTGCATTTTTTTTTTAATTTACCCGTTTAGGCCGATCCCATGGGAGTTTCGGGAAATCCCTGCTTAGTGCACCACTACGGTCCCCAAGGAACATACATGCCAAATTTCAGCTTCCTGCGCCCAATAGTTTCGGCTGTAGCGTGTCTGTCAGTCAGTCAGTAACGCAAGGATTTTATATATTAAGATAAGAAGTACCTGTAAGATAAGACTAGATGAGCCCGCAGTTACACCCGCGTTATTTTGAGCTCCTGCTCCGCCCGCGTGGCTCATAGCGTGATGTTATATAAGTCTATTCAACACAAAAATAATTATTCAAATTGGACCAGTAGTGCTTGATATTAGCATGTTCAACCAAACAAACTCTTTAGTTTTATAATATTAGTAGGTAAGGAAGATGAATCTAGATATGATGTAAAAATTATTTGCCGCCAATACATAAATATAATTTATCAAATGGTTAAAACCGGTCAAGAACATTTAAATCATAATAATATACCTAGGTATTAGCTTAAGATATTAATTTGCGAATGACAGTGATATATATACGGCTATTATGGTGCACATAAGTATTTATATCCATTGAATATAAATAAAAACGGCGCTTTGGATGATATGATTAATCATCGAAACAATAATTCATACATAGAGACTTACCTACTATGAATAAATTATATATATTGTAATATATAAAGCTAAAAGTTTGTTTGGTTGAACGCGCTAATCTCAGGAACTAATGGCCCGATTTGAAAATTTTTTTCAGTGTTAGATAGCCCTTTTATCGAGTAAGGCTATAAGCTATATAACATCGCGCTATGAGCGACGGGAGCGGAGTATAAGCCTTAAGTAACGCGGGTGTAACCGCGGGCATCATCTAGTTATATATATACTTTTAATATATAAAGCTGAAAAGTTTGTTTGTTTGGTTGAACGCGCTAATACCAGAAACTACTGGTCCGATTTGAAAAATTCTTTCAGTGTTAGATAGCTCATTTATCGAGGAAGGCTATAGGCTATATAACATCGAACTATGAGCGACGGGAGCGGAGCAGTAGCCTTAAATAACGCGGGTGTAACCGCGGACATCCTCTAGTAAATAATATATTTAGGTACCTATAATAATTGTTCGCAGATTCAATGTGGCAAATTAAAATTCACAGTAGACTGATTCTTTTATGCTTGCTTTTTCGTCAGTGTTTGGCCAACTCTAGTGTCCGAGTTTTAAGACCGCCCGAAAGCCTTCGAGATGGCTTCAGGATTATTACCCTGAGACATGAACCGCGAACGACTGATTTACGTGCCCTCCGAAGCACGGTAGGGCTCTGATGTAAATGCCAACCGTAGTCACCCATCCAAGTGGTGATCTGTGCAGGCGTAGCTTAACTTTGCTGTCCTGTTACGAACTGCGAGCGAAGTCGCTATGAACGCTACTGCAAGCTGATAATGATCGTGATAAATTATTCTACATATTTTTGTTCGTTTTATCTCTATTACTTTTACTTTGTCCGTGTGGTGACGGATTAAGAATACGAATTGTCACCACCCCATATCATCCCATGGGTGTCGTAAAAGCCGACAGAGGGAGCATATTATGCAGAGAACAGCACTGTAAGAGAAGGAAAACTTGATACAAACCCTATACCAACCCGCTTGGCCAGCGTGGTATAGTAGGCCAATTCCTCCTTTCAAAGGAGAGGCCTAGTCCAGCAGTGGACTATCAAAGGCTGATGATGATGATGATGATGACTTTTACAAAATATTGTACCTATAGATGAGACTGGCATTATTGTCTAGGTACTTCTGTTTACTTGTAACATCGTTGGGCATTATAGACCCGTGACATGTTCCTAAATAAAAAAGTAGGTATATAGTACCTACAGCAGGGCAATAAGCAAGCATGGAAAGATCGAGGCAGGCTAAGGACATCAGGCCAAAAAAGGATCTGTTTTCTTCCATGACATTTTAATGTTTCTATGGATAAGATCCCTACCGGGTCCAAGTCCCATAATCGGGCCCAAAATCAAATCCCACTTTTCCTTCGCAAGAGATAGACTTTAACTAGTGCAGTAGGTATTTATCTCTACAAGATAAAATTCGTAACAAAGTTGTCCAAAAGAGACCTGGAGTTATCGACATAGCTACATAAGCAGGCTGAATGAAACGATGGACACGTCTGCCAAAGGCGCGACGAGCGATGGAGCAGACAAGTCTTGGAGTGGAGACCAGGTATCGGCAAACGAAGTGTGGGTCGCCCCCCGACTCATGGTGCGACGAACTGAAAAAGGTGGACCAGGACCAGGCATTGTGGCGCATGTTAAGAGAGGGGCTATGTCCAGTAGTAGACTGGAATAGGCTGATTGATTGATTGAAATATGTATACTGTCTCGGTACGTTGGCTAAATGAAAGCGCCAGACATCCAAGTATTCTTCTCATCCACCTCTTTCCTATTGAGCCAGACAACAGAGAACAAAAGGGTGAAGGGTGTTGTAGAGAAGGGGGCGATCGATAACATCACTATGACTTGACTTTGTCGCTCATTGGTAACGGTTGATTAACGCCTGACTGACCTAACTGACTGACTAAGGGACCCTGACTAAGGGCTACGGTTAGCTTCCCCGCGCTGGCCATAACTGATATGCATCCCAGGGATTTATGTAAGAGACAACTTGCCGGACTAATGAATTTATGCAAAAATAAACAATTTCTCTTCCAAATAGTTATGATCACAGAAATAAATAGTAATAGAATGGTGAATGTCACGTCATCGCGTACATTTCGCGCGTGCCACATTTCAGCAAGCCCCGCCCACAGTGACGTACCTATAGATAATGAGGGGACACTAAGGAATTATTATCGATGTGTGTGTGTGATGTAGCTGTGGAAAATGAAATTATGTTATTGTTTATATAAAAACTGACCATTGCTGATTGTCAGGCAGAATAATGTTGTACATGTGTAAACACATGCGCTATAGTGCAATAGTTTGACACGCGCACCACGCCCATGTCACCGTTCTATTAGGTACTATTTATTTCTGTGGCTATGATAGGTTGAAATATGATAATAGCAATCGATCGCAGTAAAAACGTAGGTATTGAATGCTTTTTAACTACCGCAGGCACTTCGTTATTAAGAAGCATTAACTAAGTATTCTTCTTTCTGGTCGTTCCCTCAATGCTGAGTATCGTGATTGTATGTCAATCTTCTCCACTCGTTCCGGTTCTGCACCATATGTACCGCTCCCTGTATCTGGCCTCCAGTCACCTCCTTGAGGTGGTCCACCCATCTAGCTAGCGCTCTTCCTCTAGCGCGCTTCCCCTCCATTTGTCCGAGAATGATGAGTTAACTAAGTATTAAAAGAGTAAAAAAAAGCGACATAGCACTTCGAAATTGGTTGGTTGCCATTGCGCTTCGCTTGGTCGTCTCTTTACTTAATTGATAGACCGATGTTTACATTCAGCCTCATCAAATAATAATACCTATACCTGGGTACCTATACTAATATTAGGTACGTAGAGGATTTTATAAACTTAACATGAACGGACACAAAGACAGGCAGCGATGGCCTAGTGGAGATACCAAATACCAATGGACTGCCATGCAGAATTCACGTCGTGCACCATTGACTTTTCGGAGTTATGTGTGTATTGAATTACCTATTGTACCCAATGACGACAAAACTACTACGACTACTAACAAGGCGGGAAATATTCAAACGATCCTGAACCGCGCAGCAACTTTCGCAAGCCAAGCGGCATATGTATATACAACTTCAAAAGTATGTCCGTGTTCCATGTTTAATACAGCTGGTAACGAAAACACTTTTATTGATAGGCCGGCAAAATAAAAATTAGCGAAATTCGGGTGATGTCCTTTAAAAATTGGTTTTCAATAACCTTCTCTTAACTTTATGTTTAATACAGCTGGTAACGAAAACGGACCAATCAGCAATCGCCCTGATAATATAACGGCTTTCTTAAATCAGTGTTATTGTCAAAATTGGTCGAAATATCACTGCCTTATAATTTCACTGTATCGGTCCAGTGAAATGATAATGGCACTGAAATTAGTCCGTTAAATTGTAAGTAATACAAACCATTGACTATAATCTGTGTAGGTAATTAATTATAATGTCACTAGTGAAATTATAATATCACGACTTTTGTTAAATACCTGCGGCATATATAATATACAGATACCGTTTTAAAACGTGCTGAACAGAGAAGTTTCCTCACGTTTGCCGTAGTCATTAAGCAGAATATATATTTAATGCAATAGTAGTACGTATTCTGAAATAAGGCCCTCTTAGCGTCCTATCTATGCAATCTGCCTCATATTACCGGGTGATTTATGATTTGGACAAGACTTTCGTCGTTTATTTGTATAATGGTTGGAGTGCAGCCAATAGTCAGGCCAAGTAATAAAAGATGTGCAATAGATGCGAGAAGATATCCTGCTTTTGTAATGCATATATAGGACCTCCAATCAGATCTAGTAGTAGTCAGAGAAATGCAGCACACAAGTCACGGTGCTTTGTTTATTTAAATGTTTGAGGTGTTTTTTTTTTGTGATTGTTGTGGAATTTGGAATCGGAGCTATTATTTGTTATTCATAATGTACTGAAAATTTGTCAAACGATTTATCTAGGGATGAATTCTTTCAAAGGTAAGATTGTTCATTACTTTAATATATTTTTATACCTATGAGGCAATCGTTTTCAGCGTTTCAACTATTATCGATGGTAGGTTATCGACAACAACTGGGACGTTAGAAATTCCTTTAAAAACGTGCGACGTATTCCGGACTAAGGCTAGTAAACAGTGTCATCACAATTATGAAATGCCAAAGCTATAGACTTTCGCCTAAAGCGTCACAAAAGATGACATGTTCTTAGACACATTCCACAACTGGTTCACTGTCAACCATTTAAAATTAATGCAAATAAAACTAATATCATGCTTTTTCGGCAAACCATTAAAAATCCTATGATTCTAAATTGCAAAATGAATGGTGAAACAGTAGCATTGGCTTCAGTCGTAAAGTTTCTTGGTGTTTACTTAGATGACCAGCTGAATTGGAAACAAGAACTTGCTCACATAGAAAATTCAATCAGCTCAGCCTGCTATGTGTTAAAAAGTCTCAGAAATGAGGTGAACACTGGTCATTTAAAGATTGTCTATTATGCACTAGTTGAAGCACGTCTTAGGTACAGTATACTTTTCTGGGGGGGTAGTTATGATTATAATTTACAAAAAGCTTTTGTGCTACAGAAGAGAGCAATAAGAACAATCGTCAGGATTAAGCAGCAAGACTCATGTAAGCATCATTTTAAGGAACTAGGCATATTAACTGCTCCAAGTCTGTACATGTTAATTATTTTAAATAATTTTTATAAATATGTCCATGAATATGAGTCTGAAGCGGACAGAGAAATTAGGGAGAAAACAAGGAGGAAGGATTTCCAGGCAAAGATAACACCAAACCTTAATATTGTAAAAAATAGTGCCTACTACATGCAAGGGCGGATCCAGCTTTGGCGCCAGGAGGGGGTCACATAGTCGTGGTCAAGTCAAGAACTTATAATTTAATTTTGATAACAATAGATACAAGTAAAAAGTAGGTATTTTATTAATGTACGTAATAGACCAGTGCAGATACGCTAGAAAACGGTAAAAAGTAAAATAAAATTACAGTAGGATAAGACCCATTGGAGAAGGAAGCGAATATAGCGATCATTAAAGGAAAAATAAATTACGGGCGATCTGAGGTCGGGAAGTGGATGGGGTTGCGATTTTAAGGGTAAAAAAGGGTTTATCTCCATTGCCAGCAAAACTACAAGTCCTACGGGAAAAAACGTCAATGGCAAAGTTGTAGGTAATAAAAAATCTACAACTTTTATATTTACACTTTATTCACACAACGTCATAATTTATGTGAAAAATTCAAATAACCAAGTTTTTGGTTCTTTATTTTTAACTTTTACAATAGCTTTTTCTTTTACACGAAATTTGGTGAAAACTTGCCTTTTTATGTTCCAAACACACTGTTTATGTTTTTTATTAAAAGTATTTATTTTTACGCCTTATTTCGACTTAATATCGAAATAAAACCGTAATTTTCAATTGAAAATTCTCACTTCAATATATCAGCTTTTTTTTTAATTTCTGGCATTTTGTTCGTTGAAATCTCTAATTTCTGATGGTGTGAATAAAATATATATTACTAAGGTAAACGTTCTCAGAAAATGCAACGAAATGAAACAACCTCGAGACCGACTTTTTTAATCATAATGTACAATTTTGAGCGATTTATTACAAATTAACACTTTAATTACTCGAAAAATGTAAGATTCCTTGCTACATTGATGAAAAAGAACTTGCAAGTCGAAATATACAACTAAAATTAACAAAATATTTAATAAGACATCTACAATATTTTGAGAAAGTTATAGAATCTTCTTTAAATTATAGCGTAGCGTCAATTTATTGCTATTTTAAGATAATGTATGTACCTGAGTGGGATGGTCTGTGTATTTGTAATTATAGCGGCAACCGAAATACATAAGTTGTACAAAATTTCAGCTTTCTAGCTATCACGGTTTATGAGATACAGCCTGGTGACAGACAGACAGACAGACAGCGGAGGCTTAGTAATAGGGTCCCGATTTTTACTTTTTAGGTACGGAACCCTAAAAAGAAAGCTGATATATTGACGTGAGAATTTTCAATTGAAAATTACGGTCTTTTTCAAATTAAGTCAAAATAAGGCGTTAAAATAAATATTTTAAATAAAAAAACATTAACAGTGTGTTTGGAACGTAAAAAGGCAAGTTTTCACCAAATTTCGTGTAAAAGAAAAAACTATTGTAAAAGTTAAAAATAAAATACCAAAAACTTGGTTATTTGAATTTTTCACATAAATTAAGACGTTGTCCGAATAAAGTGTAAAAACAAAAGTTGTAGATCTTTTTATTACCTACAACATTGCCATTGACGTTTTTCCCGTAGGACTTGAAGTTTTGCTGGCAATCGAGATAAACAATTTTTTACCCTTAAAATCGCAACTCCATCCACTGCCCGACCTCAGATCGCCCGTAATTTATTTTTCCTTAAATTTTTGCTATTTTCTCTTTCCTTTCCAATGGGTTTCATTTTACTATAATTTTCTATCGTTTCAAAAATTATCTACCCTGGTCTAAAACGTTTGCCATCATACAAAGTTATTATATTATAAACTAACTAGAGGACGCCAGCAGCTACGGCTGCATTATTTTAAATTTACCCGTTTTGGCCGATCCCGTGGGAATTTCGGGAAATCCCTTCTTAGTGCACCCCTACGGTCCCCAAGAAACATACATGCCAAATTTCAGCTTCCTGCGCCCAATAGTTTCGGCTGTAGCGTGTCTGTCAGTCAGTCAGTAACGCAAGGATTTTATACAGGATGTAAAAAGACCCTTAACGAAAACTGAAATCCCATGTTGTACCAATCACTACGAACATTTTGACTTCGGCACCATACCTGGGAAATTACTGGTTCAGGAGATATTGAGGCTCAAAGTTAGTATGGAATTTTTCTAATTAGCTACAAAATCGATGCATTTATCTCGCCAATATGTTCTTTAGATGCCCTATGAGTCCTATGACCCCATGGATATGTAGGTATTTCGAGCATTGCACGCGCGCGCTTTTAATTTCGGTTAAAAAAAAGTGAAAACTTAAAATAAAAATCGTTTCCCAGGTATTATTTTTGGTTAGCCGCTTGACCGCGCACAAGTGACTATTCTCCCTTTTTCGAAATGCCGTAGACCGCGCACAAGTGACTATTTTCCCTTTTTTGGTTACAGCGCTATACTCTGTCTGAATTTACTGTTTCTTTCTATTACGTAATGTTTTAAATTATTTTTCTCTGTTCTATTTAAATCATTGAACATTTCTTCATGCTAAAAATACTAAGCGAGTCTTAAAATCGTTAACCCGGAACGAAAAAATAATGTCAAATGCCACTCTTTGTTTCGCGCGCTCCGTGATTACGTGCTTATCGTATGCGTGTAATTAAATATTTTTATACTATGATACATGTTTTTTTTAATTTAATTCGGTGTAGATAGAATCCCTCTACAGTTAAAACTCATAAAATATGTATGTCATCAATTTACTTTTTAAAATAATCCTGTTTAAAATACACAAAGTGTTTTTTTCAACGATAGTCAATGTTCGCTGCTAAGTAATTACGTGCTTATCGTATGCGTGTAATTAAATATTTTTATACTATGATACATGTTTTTTTTTATTTAATTCGGTGTAGATAGAATCCCTCTACAGTTAAAACTCATAAAATATGTATGTCATCGATTTACTTTTTAAAATAATCCTGTTTAAAATACACAAAGTGTTTTTTTCAACGATAGTCAATGTTCGCTGCTAAGTAATTACGTGCTTATCGTATGAGTGTAATTAAATATTTTTATACTATGATACATGTTTTTTTTATTTAATTCGGTGTAGATAGAATCCCTCTACAGTTAAAACTCATAAAATATGTATGTCATCGATTTACTTTTTAAAATAATCCTGTTTAAAATACACAAAGTGTTTTTTTCCACGATAGTCAATGTTCGCTGCTAAGTAATTACGTGCTTATCGTATGCGTGTAATTAAATATTTTTATACTATGATACATGGTTTTTTTTATTTAATTCGGTGTAGATAGAATCCCTCTACAGTTAAAACTCATAAAATATGTATGTCATCAATTTACTTTTTAAAATAATCTTGTTTAAAATACACAAAGTGTTTTTTTCAACGATAGTCAATGTTCGCTGCTAAGTAATTACGTGCTTATCGTATGCGTGTAATTAAATATTTTTATACTATGATACATGTTTTTTTTATTTAATTCGGTGTAGATAGAAGCCCTCTACAGTTAAAACTCATAAAATATGTATGTCATCGATTTACTTTTTAAAATAATCCTGTTTAAAATACACAAAGTGTTTTTTTCAACGATAGTCAATGTTCGCTGCTAAGTATAATAAATTAGAAAGTAAATATCAACAAAGAATTCATACGACTTGAAAGAGTCATTTATAAGGTTGAAGAAAAACATCACTTCAACTTACTCATGTTACCGACTTATCAACAATAAATGTTTATGTTAGCGCGCCCATCTGGCGAGCGGCGGCGCGACATTTTGTTTAGAACGTGAGCGGTCAAGTGAATTCGGCAAATTGGCGCTAGCGGTCAAGCGGTTAGTATGACTTAGCATGATGTCTACAACGAGTAGACTTCGGCTTGGTGATGGGTCTTGTGACACCCTATATATTAAGAAGATTAAATATTGAAGGTATGTAGTTACATAAAATCTGTATGGTGACAAAATATATAGTTAAATAAAATCTTTGTGTTCAATTAGTGGTCCACTTAAGTCCTGGAACCAGCTCAGGGGGGGGTCATGACCCCCATGACCCTCCCCTTGGATCCGCCCTTGGCTACATGTCAACTAAATTATTTAATAAGTTGCCAACCGAAATCAAAAGTATATTCTATACAAGAACTTTTTTACCCAAATTGAAGCAATTCTTGATGGACAAATGTTACTACAATTTAAAGGAGAAAATGTAACTTAGTGTAAGATGATACCAGCCATAATTATTAATGTTGTCGTTTAATTATAATTTTTGCTGCATTCTCTGACATGATACAATTTATTTGTTGTTGACATCTCATGTATTTAATATTTTAATTTTTATCTATTTTTTCTGTTTGACATATTAATTTTTTGACATAGTATTATTTTTCTTGACATTATTGTGACATTATGTATTGTATTTAAAATTCTCTGACATATTCCTAATTTATTATAGTACAAAATTGCTTGACATGTTCTTAAATAATATAATAATGTATAATTACTTAATTTATTAAATAGTAACTTCAATTAATTAAATAGTAAATTAAATGTGGCTGTATTCAAAATATCAATTAATGAGTAATATAATTAATGATACCATATTGTAAATTGTGTTAGTTTTAAGATATTCAGATACAATTTATGTTATTGAATCAATAAATAAATAAATAAATAAACAAACATGCGTCGCCGGCTTTCCTAAAATAAAAACAGAACTATAGGTATTTGTTGCTTCGCAAGCAAACTCATACTTGTACATGGCTTTGGTCTTATCAGGTCTCGTCCCTGCCACAGGACAATAAAACGTCATTAAATGTCCTCAGCTTTGTTCTCATTATATCTTTCTTAAAGGAACTTAGACTGAGCCTTAGCGTGGCTCTTATTTTTGTCTTTAGAGTTACAAAGGGCCTTTTCCTTTTTTACAATAGGTAGGTATGCACCAACGCTCGTGAGACTAAAGAAATATTTCTAAGTATGTTATAATGAGGTCATGGGTTACAGGCAAAACTTTAATACTTTAAAGCTGGTATCACATAGTGCGTGGTTTGGCGGACGGACGCGGACATTTTCAGGATGTATAATCCATATACAAGTAAAAGATGAGAGAATGTGCAAAGTGGACTGTATTTCGCGTAAATGTGCGCGTTCGTTACAAAAATGTAAACTCCGACAAAAAGTGCGAATCTTGCTGTGTGATACTCAACAGTGTAACTGCAGCCGCGCGAGCGCCGGCAGAGGGTTGTTCAGACTCAGAGAAAGTTTGTTCCATTGTTTAACAAAACAGTTTTGTCTGAAAGTATTAAGGATTAAGATTGAACTATGCAGTGCAGACATAGCTACACCAGAGTGTATCTAGCTTTAATGAGTGTCCTCTGAGATGTTTATTATCAGAAATGTGTAAATTTATATGTGTCGGCGTAGCTGCTGGGTAGCCCCTAAACTATGTTTACGACAGCGACAGCCCAGTGGAAATATCGATAGACTGCAACGCAGAGGGTATTGAGTTCCAACCCACGGTGCCCGCCACTGAGTTTTACAAGTTATGTAGATATGTGCTTATTTGTCATTTGTCGCTTGCCCCGTGCTTCGAAGAGCAGTGTCAGTCCCGGCTATCATAGAGATCTTTGATACTTGTTATGGTGGGTCAGTACCTACCTACACTTGAATAAACTGATAGAATATCACTATAAATATATATCACATACCAGAGAGTGACCGCCTTCTCTACAAGACGGCGGTCACTCTCAGGGAATGTTAATGTTCTGTCATATCTGGTTAGACTAGAATGCAGTTCCCAGACTCTGGTGAAAGTCTTGAATGCCACCAGGATAACGCTAGGACGATGATGAATTTTTACATCAAACATATGTAGATTTATAATATAATGAATATAGTTCAGAGACCTATTTATAATAAGCAATACAAAACCATTCCACCTTAAGTTTCAGGCTTTGCCTTAATTATATCGCTGTTCACCTGTTCAGTGTGACATTACACTGCCGATCAACATCAGTGACCCGCAAGATCAATCCCCGTGCTTATAATACGCTGTTGTTGTCGCTCTGGCAGATGCCGAAGTCTTTGCTTGAGACGCTCTTAAGAAAAGTGTCAGAAACAGTATTATTGAATTCTGGAATAGGTAAGTGGACAGAAAATAATACAAATGTAGAGGTGAACACTCATTTTAATTAAATAGGAATGTTTACAATAGAACACATAATCTATATCTACATACAATTTAGCAACACTAGCTTTACTTTGGCGAATTGTACCAAAGTGACAATCTTTCTCATATTTAGGACAAACATTACTTTTAAATGATTTAATTTTATCAAATTAATTTTCATATTTACTTTTTTACTGTAATTTACAAAAAGGGTATCAAGGACGAAAGAATGACTTGCCTTTCCAAAATTTGGCTTCATAAATTGATTAATAATTTCTGTAATGTTTACATTTTTTGCTCAAATGTCTCTCGCACTACTTATCGCAAATAGCGGCCTTAAGTAACGTTTTAAATTCAAGCAGTTAATACAGTTTACAATGTTATCAATATACGTGACTTATAAAAGCGGTTGATAAAGGAATGATGAGATGGCAGTGCGGCGTTTTGGCATGTTTTTACACGCTGAAATATATAACATTGCGGGAGTTTTTTTTATATTACGGGAAGAAAACGCAGCAGACGCGTTGAGTCTTTTGGGATAGAAATATGAAAATGGTGCACATGAGGAGCAACGGGATGAAGGAAATTTTAAGATTCCATTTGTATTAAGAGCATAGGTCTAAAAAATTAATTGAAAATAATTTTCGAAATATCTAATTTAAAAAGTTTCTATGGAAAATTTAAAATCGGCCTAATTTAGCTGTAACACTTTTTCGAAAATAATTTCAGACCTATGTATCCTGCCTATGTGTATGAAGTTTCATTAAAATAAGTTCATTCATTTAAAAAAATAAAGACTTGAAAGTTTGTATGAAAAGCCGTAAGGCGTAAACGCTCTTAACCGCTTTAATAATAGGTACATATTTTTCACAAAGTGTTGAAAATGTTAAATGTTTGCCTGTTTACAGAATCTTTTGGAAGCGCTGCAATAGGACTTCTAACTTAAAGGAATGACCATTTTCAAGTCAGCTCGGGACTTATTTCCGATCTGATTGTTTATCCTGCTTTATAATATAATAGAGTGTAAGTACTTTTTTAATAATTATGCTGGCTTCGGCAGGCCCACAGCGCAGTTGGGTAACTTTAAAGGTTCCTTCCAACAACTCACGCACCGTCGGTAGCCAGCTTTAGATTTTTCAGCGTCTTTAATACAAACTACAAAATAATAGCATAGAAATTGAAGGAGCTAAAAATATCTAAGTGACGTATTTACTTAGCATTTTTATAAAAAAAAGATTTTTTATAAAGAAACAGACGACCACATCTTTAAGTTATGCAGTAATTGCGCAAAATAAATAACGATAATTATTATTATGTATAAAAATCTCTATACAATATTTACAAAAGAAATTATTATTTATTTATTAACTCAAAAATAAGTAAAATACTTTAACATAAAACAGGAACTCAATTAAAACATTTTTGGGAAAAGTAATAAATTGGCAGAAATTGGAATGATCTTATTTATTTATATTCCTCAAATATTTTCTAATAATATTAGTGCGATAATATTGTTATATCAGAATATTTAATTAACTTGAGCACAAGCTATTTAATTTGTATTTCATAAAAATAAAAGGGTTTAATCAACGTAACATAAAATTATGACAAAAGAATTTTCAGTTTCTTATTGCAGGCATATTATGTTTTTTTTTTTTTATATTTTGATATTTTTTCGTAAATTTCACCAATAGCTTTGACCGAATATTATTTTTAACACGTGAACGTATAAGGTTAGGTCTAACGCATACATTTCCACAAAGCTATGCGTAGCATGCAATTATATCATAAGTATCATATAATATTATAATTATTAATCATTATTTTTTATTTATTTTATCATAATAAACATGTATAATCGTTCTCAATCGTATTATCATCAATCATAAGAATTTAATTGAGCTCCGTCGTCTAGGATAGACCAGCCCTCTGATTTTAAGCAAATAAATTATTATAAAAATTAAAATTATTTGATTTATCACATCAATTATTAAGTGTAATCAAATAATTTTAGATATATCAAATTGAAAAGTCCAAAACTTAATGTAAGAGACATATTGACTGCGAATAAAATTTTTAATTACATTAAAAATCAGCACACGCTTGAAACGCTTGGCAGAACGAAAAATAAATATCCTACTTAGGTAATAAAATGTCTTCATTAACCAAAACTAGATACAAAAAAAATAACAAATAGTCGTCCGTACCAAATAGTCGTCCGTACGACATACAAAAAGCTGGTCTGATCCAGTACACGATCTTCTGTTTATCATGGTCTATTCGGTCTACTGGTCTACTCCGTTCTACTTGAGGTCTACGTCATCTCCGAGCAGATCTTCACATTCCTTCTCCCACTTATCATCGCCGGCCTTATCAGCAACCACCTCGTATTCATTCAGTTCAGCCTCCAATTCTTTCTCCCATTGCTCTGTAAAAGTAATAACAAAATTTCAATCTGTTCAATGAGTTTCTGTTGTTAAATCAAAAATCTTTCCGTATACTTAATCTAAATAGCATAGCTCTTTATGTTTTTGATTTATAGAAGTTTAGGCTCACATAGACACGAAAATTTATAAGAAAGTTAGACTCCATTTAGTTGACAAAAGGATACCTACAGAAACAAGATTCGTTTTAGTTAATAAACTATTACCATGTAAACTGGGCTCCAAATCTATTATTATAATCATATCGTAATGGTATACCGATGACTATAACATAAAACAAATTCACTTAAAACCTGTTATCGCTATTTGATTTATATTCTGTAATATTTTCGTGGTGATCTTTTTCTTCCACAATTTCAACAATATCTAGGAATCATTGGCCGGCTATTGTCAAACATAAAGGAACAGATTTGGAGTCTTCGTTTTATAATTCTATACTTACTCAAATTCTCACTTACTGAATCTTGATATATCTTCGCAACTTCTACTGAAGATGTAATTTTTGCAAAAGTTTACATTTTGAAATATTTTCTTCTTATACCAATATAAAATCTAAAAACAGTAGTAGTGGCATTTATATATCTAGTTAAGGGTACTACTTCTTACAATGTAAAATAACAACACCATTATTATTTTAGAATAATATAATTATTTCAATTCATAATAACTAACTATAAATGCCAATTTTTCATTTTTTTTAACTATACGTCGTAATTTCGCTAAACAATTTTCGAGTGTTGAGAGTATACACTGTCGCTAAAAATGACATGTTGACATGTCTAGGAACGCTACTGGTAGAAACAGACCATGACAGGCTAGGGAACACTACCGTAGGCCAGAGAGAGCCTGGTTGAATGCCATGGAAGGTGAGATCGAAAAGTAACGGGAGTGAACCGTCAAGACAGACAAATAGCCAAATAATTTAGTTTATAGTTTCGGTACTATGATTAAATGGACACCGATTAACGATTTATATTCACGACTAATTTATTGCTCAACTTTTTTGATTGATTTGCCAGAGGCTGACATGAATAGCGCAGAACTGTTGTATGCGTCTTCTATGTCAACAACAAAGTACATTCATAGTTGAAGACAATGATCATTCTCTTGTGGCTGAATTTACGATGGCTACAAAGTGTTTTAATAGTGAAGACTTTGTAAATGCTGTTATTCCTTTAGCTATTAATGTCACGCCTGTAGCAATAAAGCAAATACTACCAAGAGTAATTTACAAACAAATCCCGGGCGACAGCATACTAGGCCTGTAGTCACTTGTCAATCCAACCATGAAACACTATCATATAAATAAGTATCCACCTAAATCTACACAACTTTTATAACATTGGATTATTCTCCTGATTAATATAGACCTAACGCTAATTGTAAATAATTACAAAACAAACGTGGGGAAGATAGATTGTGTTGTCAGAAACATTTTCCAAATATTTTTTTCTTTTTATTAATTTATGAAGATCGAAAGACGGCAGTTAACTTGGAGTTATAATTGACTGTCACCCATAAGTGATATGTCGCGGCTATTAGGGACTTTTGTCTACATACAAACAACAATTTATAATTATACTGCAGTGTTTTACCTGCACAATGACACCTTTATTCTAAAGATTCGATAAAATTTGATTGTAGTTTGCACGTCAAACAATTTAAAAGATATATTTAAAACGATGAAAGACTTCAGATAGGCTGACAACACAAGTTTATTTACAAAAAGATTAAAGTTTCAACATTGCTACGGCGCAAACGATTAGAAGGCAGTGTGGAAAAACAACAGGAGGTCGCGACCAACTTTGAGAAATATATAAGCAGATAGATAAACAAAAATACAAGACAGACAAGCAGAAATAGATCATAAAGCCCAAGTAAAATAGTCGATATACAAGTAGCAATGTCAAAACCTGAACAATAAATACTTACAGTTAACGCTACTGAGCCGAATTTTAATGAACTGTGTGATATTATCAGCTATATAACCTTAATCAATACTTAGACATATATAACATTTAGTAGACATTAAAATAGGTTCCATTGAGAAAATTTTATTTGATTTTTATTTAGTTTTTATAGATAAGTATACAATTCAACCATAGTGGTCTCTAAGTCAATAGCAAAACCACAAATAGAAGATAACCAGAACCCGCAGAGATGCCTAGAGCTATTGAAATACAGACCAATGTTCTACCAGTGACATACAACAGATTATAAATAAAGACATGGTTATATATACAGTTATTATAGTCCTTATATCAAGGACACTGAAGCTATATTGTCATATAACATTCACTTTGTTTAATATATACGACACACGAGTTAACAACAAGGATGAAGATATGACATAGTGATATATCTTTTAAGGTTTAAATAAAGATGCAAACGGCGATAAATTCTATAAGTAGTAACGCTCCAAATTATACTTATAACGTGTGATAGGAATAACAGTGACGTGTGCTTGACACAATAATGCCATGACTTATGGTCAAGCTTATGCATCACATAAACGAACATATCGTCTACATAGATAGGTCAATAAAAATATTCAAATAAAAATATTCTATATAGAATACATAAATTAATAAAATTTATACATACATCCACTTTGTAACCCATTTTAAATATCTCAGAGCGAAATAACAGCTAAATGTTACAATTTTAACAGTTAAAACGATAGTTTTTCTTTCATTATTATCTGTGCGTATCCACTACCTAGGTCCGGTGATGGCATTATTTTATCAAGAGTGAAACAATTCTTATGAGTGGATTGTTACAGCAGTACATTCTTTTTGACGCAAGCATCGTATCGACTAGATATTGACTGTTCTATACATTACACACTTCCGTGATACACTAATACATTTTCATTCAAAGACACCCATGTATATTGCTGCCGTAGATTTGCCTACATTCCATTTCATAGTACGTGCAATTTAACAAGCGATATGACGATGAACAAATTATAATGACACTGGATTTCTTTAGATTCTTATTCAATATCTAGCTAGACCATGTAATTATTATTAATAATAGTAGAATAATATATAGAACAGTGTAATGGTGTTATAATAATAGTGACTGTGGATGCCCTTCGGATGTCCGTGCGTAGTTTAAGCTGCATTCCAGGGGAAAAGGAAAATATATGCATTTAGCGACAGTTGAGTATTAAGATATAAGTACATAAATTGTTTTATATAGGTGTTGATTATATTTTGATGTGATAGGTTCGAATAGGCATCTATTGTTTGTGTATTTTTTATCATTGTAATATGTTTTAGTTTCATTTTTGTTATTTCGCTGAAATGTTTAATTCATGTTTTTTTTGGGTTTTGGAGTGTATTTTTGAAGACAGAAGAAAGTATTTAACGTGAATATAATTTGAATCCAGATAAGTGTGTTAGTAATAGTGTTATAGCCAGATACATATTTACACATACAAAGAGCATGCAAGGCAATATATTCCTCAAAGTTGGTTTCGATTTAGAATATTATTTTGCGGAGAAATTTTGATGTAGAACCTAATTTCGTATTAGAAAAAGTCAAAGAAACGAAATAGTTATGTGTGAAAACAAATGAAAATGATAAAGATATGGCTAAATATCATCACACCATTAGTTGTTAAGCGAGGATAACATTAGGACAAACTGCATGCAGGGAACAGCTTCCAAGAAACCTTGAAATGGTTCAGATATGTGATGTTGTTACAATAATAACCAACAAAGTTAGTTTTGTTAACACAAGAAAATAAACAAAACAGAAAAAAAATCAAGTCTTACCATCGTCGTTCTCTCTATCGACTTTCAACGATTTTATTCGTTTCTTGACGTCGTCAATAGATTCTTGTGACGATTTCTCAGTGGCTATCAGATTCTCGCTTGCCGATATATCGTCTGATTTAAATAAAAGTAAAAACAAAAAAACATAATTGAAAATAAAATAAACAAAAATAACGAAAATAAAAAATAATGAGAGATGTTACAAATCTTAAAACTTATGCATGTGCACGCCTACAATTTAAAAAATACTGGTGTTCCTACACTTAGTGAACATTAGTGTGAAATATCCAAGTTTCAACAATTTTAGGCTCATTATCTCAAAATATTATAAAAGACTTAAAACTTTCCTATGGGGTCACTCTACTTAGTAATGCGCACTTGTGTGCATACTACTTATTTTAATTTTATTTCCTAATAGTGAAATTTAAAATAATAACTTGAAAACGTTTACAGTGACCCCAGACATAGCTCACACTATTTCATTTATGATCAATGTGCATATCCCTATAATGAGTGAATTTATTTTAGATCCTTTCATAACCAACAATTTAGAGCTAATAACAGTGATCCCGTATGTCACATTTGACGTGCACCTTGTAAGTGAATGATGATTGTACCTTCCATAACCAACAATTCAGAGCTAATAACAGTGATCCCTGATGGAGTCACAATTGTCGTGCACCCCTTGTAAGTGAATGATGAGTAACGCTAGTTGATACGTATATCGTGTCGTACCTATTTAGTCAGCGTCAGTAATGTCAATGGAGGGTATATGACGGCTATAAAGCATTTTGTTGTGGCGCATACCCTGGGAGTCGTCGGCGCTGGCCTGGCGGCTGGCGGCCGCGTCGGCCTCGTTGGCCTGGCAGATCAGCGACAGGCGGTAGAAGTAGTTCCGCCAGAAATTCTCCTCCGTGATACTGGAATGGAGATGTGGATTTTAATCTCAAAGCTGGTGTGATTGTATCTTGCAACCGCTAAACCTACTATAATATGTAATAACTGTATATATAAGTCGTAGAGAATAATTCATTTTTCATGTTGGATAAAAATAAAGCGATTAATCACGTAGTGCCCAACAATCTAGACAACAGAATGTAGGTAGTACAAGAAATAATATATGCATTAGTAATGATGTCTGTGTATAATTATTTCGAACGTTAAATTAACGGCAAATATGGTTCCAAAGTATAGATCAACAATATTATCAATCCTTGAATGAAAGCTTTCACAATAATTTGGGTTAGTGCTTTTTACAACGCCTCCCACAGGAGTTCGTTTGAGACTGCAGGTGACAAGAAGATATGGAAAGATTTGGGGGAGGCCTTTGCCCAGCAGTGGGACAGGACAGGCTAGCGAAAAAGGAAATAAGTATATAGTCAGTAATGTTGAACACTTCGCTTAGTAACTTTAAAATATCACCATATGCAAATTAGTTGTTTTCATACTAAGCGCTTAATTATTCGAAATTAAGTGTTTTATATTAGTATATAAAACACAAACTGAGGATACCCTGGACCGCCAAGCGCACCAATGCATCGATCCTTTCGCAGCTTCGTGTCCAAACACGCCTTTCCACCATCTGCCAGCAGCGCATATTGACATACTTTGGCCACATAATGAGGAGGGGTGAAGAGAGCCTTGAAAAGCTGATCGTTGTTGGGAACACGGAGGGCAAACGAGCCCGGGGAAGGTCCCCAACCAGATGGAGCGATCAAGTCAGAGGCTCATCATCAACCATGTTTTGCTCTGTCGCCCGAGACGCCATGAACAGGCACCGGTGGAGGCAGATCATCGAAACCAGGTGCAAACCATCCACATCCGCCGATGACCACGATCCTCAGTCATGAGGGCCCGACCACAGAGAGAGAAGTATTTTATGCAAGAAAGACGTACCTAGCATCTTCTATAACATCCAAAATCCATTCGAAACAAACTCATCTCATGGTGTGCCGTGGATACAAAACTAAGAAAAACTTACACTTTTGGCACGAGATCGAAGCGCATCTTCTCGAGGTTGGGGTCCTCGGTCATGATGGCGACGGCCACTGGGTACATCTTGTCGTAATCGAAATCGAACTCCACGCCCGCCGGCGGCGCGCGTACGAAATTCCGCCGGTCCTGGAAAACGTAGCCAACAACTTTATCCCTGTTGACTAGTCTCTGCAATTTGGTTTCTTAATATTCTCCTGTGCTCTTAAGCACTTAACTGTAAAGTTTGTAAAACTCTCTGGAGAGATGCTTTATAATAAGCACGTAAAAGGATTTTTACACTACGCTATAGATTTCTGATATTGGTAAAGGTTCTCCTTCAGAGTAGTAACTCTGAGAGATATTAAGTTAAAAGTTAAGTTAAAAGCGATTTTTACCAATGAAAAATTGTCTTTTTGAGATACCTGCCTGGTAAAGTTTAATATCAGGTTAAGATGGATTAGGTTTGTTGGACCCAATATTATCAGTAAAGTCTCTCAGAGAGTCTCTCTTGAGTCATCTTACTGCTATAATTACCAAGCTAAGAACAATATTTTTATTTGCCGATCCTGTCATTCGAATGTGTCAAAAGTTAACATGGACTTCGATTTTATCATCCAATACTCACAGTAGAGAGTGAGAGACACTCTTCCTTGAGCGCGGGCTCGTTGGGAGCTCCCACCCAGGGCGGGACGGCGGCCGCGCTGCCGCGCCCTTCCTGTCCCTTGATGAACGCGTCCTGCTCGCGGTTGAACTCGCCCAAGATGCTCTGCAACAATTAATAATAACATGAAAAACTATATTTGGAATGTAGCGGCTGCTGATGCTACAAATTATATACAGGGCGCACTTTGGTGTAAGTGCGGGGCAGCAGTCGTTCGTCTCACCGCACCCATACAGTTAGCTCGTAATTATTCAGTGTATTTATTAGTAGCGCGCATAGCGAGACTTGGCTTGCGGTTCGTAACAGATCGGCAAAGTTAAGCAACGCTTGCACAGGTCGCCATTTGGATGGGTGACCGTGTGTGGCATTTACGTCTGAGCGCTACCGTGCTTCGGAGGGCACGTAAAGCTGTCGGTCCCGGTTCTTGTCTAAGGATAAAGGATCATTAGGCCATGTCGGAGGCCTTCGGGCGGTCTGAAAACTCCGACACCAGAGTTGGCCTCACACTCACACGAAAAACAAACAAGTGTATTTATATTTATCAACTGGCCAGTAAATCTTACATATTTCCGTACTATGGAATATTTCTTCTATTTCTGATTATTTTGGAACTGTCGTCTGCTCTTGAAAGAGTGGCAAAATGAAAGCCTTAAGAACAATATACATGAAAATGTACATTTGGTGGTTATTGTTACTGTCTCTTGAATGAGTGGCAATATTAAAGACGGTGTACTAAAAATGCAGCAGACGTATTTTAAATTAAGAAGAAAGCTTTAAAATCTGCTCTACACCTAACGAATCAGTATCATAATTTCAATTTTGTAAATAAAAAGATCGTATGAATAACTCAATAGATTTCTGTGTTTAAACATAAATTATGTACATATTTTGGTGGAACACAAAACACAGTGCTGATCAACATCAACATTGTTCATATTTTGGTAGAAAACGCAGTGCTAATTAACCTCACAAAGATGTCGTATCGTGTTATCCACATGTTCATTGTACACTCGCAAAATTATATACGAAAAAAGACCAAGAACCTATCAACCATGTGTCAGATCGCTGATGACGTAATATTTTCTATCTCTCTTGTGAGAATCCAATTAAATACACAGGCTACATCAGCGATGGGCATGATTGATTGTGGGTCACCCACGCCGTAACTTCGAGGCAAATTGAACATATTGCACATTTATTTTCACATGATTACGGTTGAGACCCGTTACGTAACTATTAGTATTCATTAATTTGATCTGATTTCATGATATCGTGTTTTCTTCGTCACTAATCATCAAATGTTTTCAGCCACCATAGAGCGAATTAGACAAAAATACAACGGTACATATTTATTTTATATTTTTTTTTTTATATGTTATACTTTCTGTGTCTGTGACAAATAAATAGATTTTCTTTCTTTCGTTCTTCTTTCTATATAGCGAAACTGTCTCGAACGATAACGCACTTAAGTATGTCTTTGCAATAAAATCATATTTTAAATACTTAAGCATATTAACATACATAGTTGTGACATATCACACAAAATGTAGTTTTTATTATCTTTTGAGTACAATGTCACAAATAACTTCTATTGTACTTGAAACGTTTCGAAACGGCTTAATTTGAGGAAAATCGTATTCAGTAAAATATATTTGAAACAAACGTGACTTATAATCAAACGAGTAGCATTAGCTAATAATAAAAGAAATATCATCTTGTTTGGACTTTGAAGACACGTGGTTAAATAAAAACCATTTTGGCATAGTTTCCTTTCAAACAAATCTGGTATGCATGAAATATTAGTATACATTTGTAACAGGTTTTAAACGTATGGGCAGTTATGTTTTTATGACAAAAACTATTATCTATAACGTTGCTAAGACGAATACTGACTGATAAGATTGATATAGAATCTTATTTATAGATAATTCTATCAGTAAGAATGAGGAAGAACGGAAAAGGATGAAGGGATAAAAGATACTGGAATTTAGAGTTGTAAGTTTAGAGTAGGTACTTTTGATATACAATTACAGATGCATCTTATAATCGTACTTGTCGGCATCATAATAACGCGTGACATTTTGTGCAAATTTGATGTTTCTAACACAAGGCTACTTATAAACCACACAAAAAATACTAGTTGATCGTCTTGTTTATGTATGTAAAACCGGACACAATATTACTAATACTTAGATCTGTCACAAACTAGTTTAACATTATGGAAAGTTTGCTGTGCCAAGTGTCGGATAAAACCCCAAAATAGAAATAAAAAATCCGACTTGGACTTACAAGTCTCGTCGTACCTATTATTTTCTTATCTTTTTTTTAATAGTAATAGGCGGCAAACGAGCAGACGGATCGCCTGATGGTAAGCAATTACCACCACCCATGGACACAAGCAACACCACAGGAGTCACAAGTGCGTTGCCGCCCCTTGAGGTTGGGAAAAGGGATAGGATGAGAAGTGGAATGAGTTAGAAGGAAAGGGGATAGGGCCTGCGGCACTCTCACTCACCGAACGAAACGCAACAATTTAGGTACTGTTACTTTACGTCGATTTTCTGTGAAAGGGTAGTACTTCCCCGGTCGAACCGGCCCATTCATGCTGAAATCAGCAAGGCTCTACTACCTGTACAAAATGTATTGCTTTTGCTTTGATTGACACATCACTACTGGGCAAACGTTTCAAAACAGCTGGTCCAACTTCACATTCACGATCGTGATTGTAAATACTATAATTTGATGATAATACTTGCAAAGAATTGAAATAGAGGATAAAATAAGAAATTTGAGTTCCATACTGCTATGCTATTTTCGTCAGGACTACTGTTTAAAATTTGATAATACTTCAGAGTATGGGTCATACAGACTTACATAGAGTCACGCCTCTCTCCCAAAGGAGTAGGCAGAGACCGCCATTGCAACGATTCTGAGACATCGCTCTTGCTTTATTCTCTCACATAAAATTCTTCTTGCATGCTTTAGTATGGGTCACAAAAAGTCATTTTCTGTCTATACGACTGTGTCATGGTTTTTTTTACTCGTTTGCCACATTATGCGAAACATTTTAATGTTAGTGGTCATTAATGTAACAGGTTCGTCGTTTTGTTATGTGAGTTGAATCAGTCAGTGTGGTGCCTTTAAGCGTCGTGTATCTAAAAGAGCGAAGTAAATTCTATTTATCATCGATTTCACTATGTAAAAAAAATGTGCAAATCTTTTTAGTACTTCAAGACGGACAACGTAGTGAATCAATTTTAAGTTGTAATGAACCCCCATGTGTGTACAAGTACTTATAAATATCCATATATTTAGTATATCTTTTGCTCAAGCATTTAGCATTTGTTTTTCTGAAATATTAATTATGTTTCGCATCCTCAATGAGGTTGTATAAAAAGTTATTATTATGATTATGTGTTTACATTTATGTATTTTAACAGCTTCTTTGAAGCTTATGATAATTCAAATAAAACACATTTATTTTTGTTACAGTTGATACGACAGTTACTAAGTCCACATTAAAAACAAAAAAACAAATGGCTTTTGTAAAAAAAATACACTCGACTTTTTATAACCATCCAGCAACCATTGAGAGAGTTGTGTGAATGATATAGTAAACAAATCAACTGCCATTAGATATCTTAACCGAGGAAATAGAAATCATTTTATAAAATATATGGTGGCACCTATGATAAAGGATTATTAACCCCTTTTCAACATTTGAACGAAGACTAGCCATGAATAAAGTCTAGTGAAAATACAATCAAAATGGAACCTAATCATAAAGCAGTACCTGGACAGAAAATGGACATGCAGAACATAGAGCTTAAGCAAATAAAAGAAGTTAGCAAGAACGAGAAAGAGGAAGATAAACTGATAAATGCGATAGGAGAGTTAGGAAGATGGCAAGTGATGATGCTGATGGTGGTGCTATGGCCGACGAAGATGTCAGCGGCGTGGCAACAGTTGGGAATTATATTCATAGCGCCAAACACGACATTTCTGTGTACAGGGACGAACTTAACAGATAAAGTGGAAGTGTCAAAGTGTTATAGTGACTGTGCGAAGTACGAGTATCAAACAGAGTTCGGGAACACTATTATCTCCCAATGGGAATTGATCTGTGAGAGAGCATGGATGGCGAACTTTACGCAAACCGTGGCTATGTTTGGAGTACTGCTAGGTAGCATATTCTTTGGATTTGTCGCTGACAGGTAAGCAATTATTTTTTATATACAGATCTACATTTCGAAGAGACGCCCAACTCTTTCAAACATACCAACTTACTTAAAGCATTACACTAAGAAGTATTAAAAAAGCTACTGCCTATAAGCGAACTACTCGGCACAAAGGGTGAATTGTCGCCTTTTGTAATATTCTGTTGTCGTAGACAAAGACTGCCTCTGGTCACTTTTTATTTTACCAAATCCAAGCAACTGACAAAAGGAAAGCTTAGCAGTTCAAACACATCTCTTACAAGTATAATCTCCTTTAGTCTCAAACAGAAATCATACACCGGGTCGCAGTTTTCCTCAAATTCACTTATCGAACAGCTAGTAAACCCGTTTTCTTACTTAATACAATTCCAGCAACAGAAACTAAATAACCAATTTACCGAGATACATCGGCTGTACACGTAGCTTGCTGCTAAATCGAATATAGTATCGTATAAGCTGCAATTACGGCAGTGGATGCTGCAGTACCAATCCGATTCTATAATCGGAGCTCTTATGCTCTATGCACTTTATTATATCGCTCTTTGGAAATTCAGTATAAAGCGTATACGAGAGTTGCAGCGCTAAATAACTGTATGAGACGGATAGATTTCTAGTAAAAACTCTTCTGAAAGGAAATATCGAAACATTTTGTGTTGATATGTTTCCGAATATGTAGATACTTTTCAAACAAGATTTGATTAGACGGATGACGCAACACCATGATCTAGGTGGTCCATCAGCCTCTGTTGAGGCGCCGAGTGTTTTGCGAGTTCCACCAGACAAAAAACATGTTTTTACCATAAAAAATGTTTGATGCCAAAGTTGTGTTAATATTGTGTTAACCACGGTACTGATATTTTTTATTAAGACATTAAATGTGATTTTTTTTTCATTAAACGGTACTTTAAAACAAGATACTTGTTTATGTATGCCTTTGTAAAGATCTGTTACTCAAAACATTTTTATAGTGTCAATGACACGAGTGATGATTAAGATCAGGCCTTTTGCGATGTCTTTTTCATTTGTGTTTGTAATAAAAAATGCACAAAGCAGAACACTTGTCCGTGTAATTGATAAATATTCATGGAGTTGATCTCCATCGTCAAAAAAGGCAGATGATTTAAAATTATTTTTAACATTCATTGCAGATATGGAAGGCGTCCCGCACTTCTGACAGCGTCTATGCTGCAGCTCTGTACTTCAATGATAGAGGCATTCTGTCCAACGTACTGGACTTTCACAGCAATACGCTTCTTCCTAGGAACCTCAACAGCAGGCACTTTACTATGCGCCTTCATTTTCATCATAGAAATCACCGGCCCCAGGAAAAGGGAACTAGTAGCATGTCTCAGCGCTATCCCATTGGCATTAGGAGAAATGACGTTGCCAATATTTTCGTATTTCTTGAGGACGTATGACATGTTTTGCTTGGGAATTGCAGTGCCAAATCTGCTGTATTTGGTATTTTTTTTCATCATGCCAGAGTCACCGAAATGGCTGATTTCAATGGGGAGATTGGAGGAGGCAAGCGTGGTGATGACGCAAGCAGCACTGTGGTAAATAAGAAATTTTAATTATTGTAAGAAAGGGAAGCGAGTAATTCAGAACACGTAAAACTGTTTATATGTGACCAGCAAAGCGGGATTAAATCGCTTAGTATGGATGCTAATAAAACGCTTTACTAGCAAAACCACACCTATATATTACAGTTAACGAGCTCTCTGATATTTTAATGACGTCTTTCTTCAGCCATTTTTATTAAATTTTCTTGTCAGCAAGATGCAATATATCCTTGTAATTATCACCGTGGCACCCAGTTATTATTTGTGGCATGGTGCTAGTTTCTTTTTCACGGATCAAACAGCTTTTTGTTGATCATAAATTGTACATATTTTTACACGATTGCCAGAAATGGATGTGTATGTGTGACTCTTTATTTATCCCACCTAACTTTTAAATGTCTGAACTGTTTTTGATGTATGTGTTGCCTAGATTGGGATTACACACCAGTAAGGATACTGTTACTTTACGTTTTTCAATATACTGTGAGAGGGTAGTACTTCTCTGGTCGAACTGAAATCATCAAGGCAAATCTACTACACTAAAGGTACATCAGGCAAATCCACTACCCTGCACTAAAATGGCAATTTTCAAAGATAAACACGGCGTGATATTACATAAGACTTGCAATGTTTCAGGAACAACCTGCCCTCAGAAAACATGATAGACGTAGCCAAGAGCGTCGGTGTCGAGAGAGTGGAAGATGACGACACAAAACAAGGCAAGGCGACTTACTTGGACCTGATTAAGACTAAGGCCTTGAGGATCAATACGTTGTGCTCTTGCACCATGTGGTTCGTGATAGGCATCACTTTCTATGGAAGCAACCAGTACATCGGACAGACAAGCTCGAATGTGTTTATTAGTATCTTATTAGCTGGCGGTCTACAAGTAAGTGTAGCTTTGTGTATATTTATTTGAATAAGATATTGTGATGGAGTAGAGAAAATCAATGGCCTCTGTAATCTAATCTACTGAAGAGATGTACAAATTGTTTGAATGGTTACAATTGGTATATTCTAATTGACATGAATATAAGAGGAATGCCTGCTTGCATTCCAATATATTATGCAATTTCGATGCAGCGTCCTGCGTATATTATCTCAACAGCAACGAAACCTATAGAATCTAATTATGAAACTAAACCACGTAGAGACAGACTGAACTGCGAGAAGAACAATCATCTACCAAAATGATTAGGTTTTTGACACCTCACGTTTCACTTCGATTCGATAGGCGTTCCTTGTCCAGATTGGTTGTTACTGAATTCTACAGCGATCTGACCTTGAAGTATGCCAATGACTTGTGCTGACATTTCCTCTCGTACTTTATTGGCTGAAGGGTTTCTCCCTATTTTACTTACTACCTTATAATCACTTCATGCTAAACCTAACAGATTTTACTCCTCAGGTTCCAGGCATAATCCTCGCCACAACACTGTGCAAGTACATCGGTAGAAGATTCACTCTGATCAGTTTCTTGATTGTGTGTGCGCTGAGTAACGCGATGCTCGCGTTGCCTGACGACTGGTTCTACGTCAAGCTGATCATGGGCACTATTGGAGTCAGTTGCGCTTCGGGTGCATTCTCCGCGATGTAAGTTAATAACATGACCCTCTTCATACCCTGGTCAATACTGTCCTAACGATAAGCTTCTGTTTAAGAAATTTTCAACGATTGACCACGAATCCTGCATTTCAAACTAAGGCCTTTATTTTGATAAATGAGGAAGGCATTTTATTGGGTTTTCTATTGTAACACATCAGCAGAATTCAGTTTGGACACAGCGTATGGTACAAGGTCCAATGAAAAGTGAATTCTATACATTTCAAACTACTGCTCCGAAGATATACGCATAGCAAGATAATATAAGCGTGCGACTTGTGTGCGAAAACTCTTCTTCTTTCTCTTAGCGTTATCCCAGTTTCAGTCTGGGGTCCGCTTTCTAGTCTAACCGGATTTGGCTGAATATTAGCTTTTCCACGGAGCGACTGCCTGTCTGACCTCCGCAACCCGAAGGGATAGCGATATTCCTTGGTTTAGACTAGTGTCAGTTTATTTAGAAGGTACTGACGCCCTGTAACGACTGTCAAAGATCTTCATGACAACCGGGAACGACGGCTTAACGTGCTCTCCGAGGCACGGGACAAGCGATAATTAACAATTCAATACGCACATAACTCCGAAAAGTCATTGGTGCGCGCCGTGGATTCGAACCTGATACCCTCTGCATGGCAGTCTGTTGGTATATCCACTCGGCTATCTTTTACGGCTATTGTGTGCGAAAACTAATGGATAAAAACTGGACATACCGACCTATGTAAAAATATAACCAAAACTGTAACGTGTCTGAAATCCCAGACGTGCTGCACTAGGCCAAAACCCTCTTAACAAAATTATAAAGTTTTCCAGTCCGTCATAAGTTATTCATGCTTTTAGTCACTAAAAGTGTCGGGTACTGCTGAGTCCATAGAGAAATATCTCTCACTAAACTATGGCCAGCTTCCATTATAACGTTAACAATTCAGAGGAGTTCGTTTGCTTGTTATGTACTCAGTTCTCAACTGTTGCCAAACATCAAAATTATATCCACTACGGTGCGTGTCTCTAGAAACTTTCTGCCTCGCACATCTAAACTGTGGAATGATCTGTCGCCCGCTGTTTTTTCTAACCAATACGACCTTCAAACCTTCAAGAAAAGAGCGTATTCCTTTTTAAAAGGCCGGCAACGCACTCGTGACTCCTCTGGTGCTGCGGGTGTCCATGGGCGGCGGTAATCGCTTAACATCAGGCGATACGTACGTCGTTTGCCCCCTATCTCATTAAAAAAAAATATGATTGGAAGGAAACTTAGCTTGAAACTAAGGAATCTATTTTACTATGATATTATGTTGGCAGACAAGAATTTGAGCCACGGTTTAAGTGGTCGCTTCACTGTTTAGCAATTCGCGGGGTGTCGTAGGTTCGTTTCCACACGACGTAACATTTGATCCACAAACCTTTATATTGTTAGGAGGCGTTCTTTATCGTTAATTTTAAGTCCACCTTGATTCAGCATTTATGCAGCCTTGATTTAGCGCGGGCATCGTCTTTAATGCAACCGCATCCCTCTTTGAAACAAACTTTAAACCAAATATAAAAAGTATTTAATCATAACTATAATATCATATTGACAGACAAGCATTCGGTCTACCTGATGAAAATACTCCAATTTGAGTAGTCTTAAGGACGCGTTTACAAAATTAGTAGGTACAAAATCGCGTCACTACAGCGACACGGCGGCAACAGTACGTACTACGTACGGTAACTTGCGGAAATGTAGTTCAACTAAATAACTTTGAGACTTAGAATTTTTTGTAATATGTATCTATGTGTTATAGGCCTGGCTGTGCGAATTACGTACAAATAAGTTTCTTATTTTTATATACCTATCTAAATGGATATTATTATTTTATTTTTTCCATTATGTTGATTCAGGATATATTTCGGTATTTAGATATTATTTTGTTTCTTGCATTGAAATCTGGTACCTAAGATCATGTGGACTGATGGTATACCATCCCATTCAAGTGTTGCGACTGGAACTCATAAAAGAGTAGACCTAGTTATGCCAGGTTGGGGCTCATTTTATTTGTTTTAGTGAGACCCTACCACTGGTACTAGTGAAGTAACCTTCCAAGGTTATTCGATGAGTCTTACTGGTACTCTTATGTGAGTAGAGCTAGGCATGCCGAGTTTGAGCTCATTTTGTTTGTACATAAGAGACCCTACCACTGGAACTTATGAAGTAACCTTCCAGGGTTATTAGATGACTCTTGCTGGTACTCATGTGTGAGTAGAGCTAGAGCTAGGCATGCCGAGTTTGGGCTCATTTTGTTTGTACATAAGAGACCCTACCACTGGAACTTATGAAGTAACCTTCCAGGGTTATTCAATGACTCTTGCTGGTACTCATGTGTGAGTAGAGTTAGGCATGCCGAGTTTGGGCTCATTTTGTTTGTACATAAGAGACCCTACCACTGGAACTTATGAAGTAACCTTCCAGGGTTATTCAATGACTCTTGCTGGTTCTCATATGTGAGTAGAGCTAGGCATGCCGAGTTTGGGCTCATTTTGTTTGTACATAAGTAACCCTACCACTGGAACTTATGAAGTAATCTTCCAGGGTTATTCGATGACTATTGCTGGTTCTTATATGTGAGTAGAGCTAGGCATGCCGAGTTTGGGCTCATTTTGTTTGTACATAAGAGATCCAACCACTGCAACTTATGAAGTAACCTTCCAGGGTTATTCAATGACTCTTGCTGGTTCTCATATGTGAGTAGAGCTAGGCACGCCGAGTTTGGGCTCATTTTGTTTGTACATAAGTGACCCTACCACTGGAACTTATGAAGTAACCTTCCAGGGTTATTCGATGACTCTTGCTGGTACTCATATGGAAGTAAAGCTAGACATGCCGAGTTTGGGCTCATTTTGTTTGTACATAAGAGACCCTACCACTGGAACTTATGAAGTAACCTTCCAGTGTTATTCGATCACTCTTGCTGGTACTCATATGTGAGTAGAGCTAGGCATACCGAGTTTGGGCTCATTTTGTATGAACATCAGAGACCCTACCACTGGAACATACCTAGCTCTACTCACATATGAGTACCACTAAGAGTCTTCGAATAAACCTGAAAAACCTGAAAGGTTACTTCATAAGTTCCAGTGGTAGGGTCTCCTATGTACAAACAAAATGAGCCCAAACTCGGCATGCCTAGCTTTACTTTCATATGAGTACCAGCAAGAGTCATTGAATAACCCTGGAAGGTTACTTCATAAGTTCCAGTGGTAGGGTCACTTACGTACAAACAAAATGAGCCCAAACTCGACATGCCTATCTCTACTCACATATGAGAACCAGCAAGAGTCATTGAATAACCCTGAAAGGTTACTTCATAAGTTCCAGTGGTAGGGTCACTTATGGACAAACAAAATGAACCCAAACTCGGCATGCCTAGCTCTACTGACATATGAGTACCAGTAAGAGTCATTGAATAACCCTGGAAGGTTACTTCATAAAATGCAGTGGTAGGGTCAGGGTCTCTTATGTACAAACAAAATGAGCCCAAACTCGGCATGCTTAGCTCTACTCAAACATGAGTACCAGCAAGATTCATTGAATAACCATGGAAGGTTACTTCATAAGTTCCAGTGGCAGGGTCTCTTATGTACAAACAAAATGAGCCCAAACCCGGCATGCCTAACTCTACTCACACATGAGTACCAGCAAGAGTCATTGAATAACCCTGGAAGGTTACTTCATAAGTTCCAGTGGTAGGGTATCTTATGTACAAACAAAATGAGCCCAAACTCGGCATGCCTAGCTCTACTCACACATGAGTACCAGTAAGAGTCATTGAATAACCCTGGAAGGTTACTTCATAATTTCCAGTGGTAGGGTCTCTTATGTACAAACAAAATGAGCCCAAACTCGGCATGCCTAGCTCAACTCACACATGAGTACCAGCAAGAGTCATTGAATAACCCTGGAAGGTTACTTCATAAGTTCCAGTGGTAGGGTCTCTTATGTACAAACAAAATGAGCCCAAACTCGGCATGCCTAGCTCTACTCACATATGAGTACCAGCAAGACTCATCGAATAACCTTGGAAGGTTACTTCACTAGTACCAGTGGTAGGGTCTCACTAAAACAAATAAAATGAGCCCCAACCTGGCATAACTAGGTTTACTCTTTTATGAGTTCCAGTCGCAACACTTGAATGGGATGGTATACCATCAGTCCTCATGATCTTAGGTACCAGATTTCAATGCAAGAAACAAAATAATATCTAAATACCGAAATATATCCAGACTCAACATAACGGAGAAAATGAAGTAATAATGTCCATTTATACAAAAGAAATTTACTTGTACGTAATTCGCACAGAATACGAGAAGTATCAAATTGATTTTAGCGAATATTTTGTATTCGTATATTGCTTTTTTCGTCTTCGGGCTGCAGCGACAAGCGACATAGAGTCCACTCCCGACGGCGCTCAAGCGCAGACTGAGATCTCATTGCAGAATTTGGATATATAAATCAAGAAAGTGGCTAAATAAAACGAACCTTATTGCCACACATTAAGACACACGTATGCGTGCAAAATAGAAGAAAAATGTAAGATGATTTTTTGCTTTTTTTGAGTCAATTTACAATATTTTGAAAAAAGAAATCTAATTGTTTTTGAGTTGACTATATTTACTACCCTATTCTATCTTTGAAAATCTAATTAAATGTAAAAATAGAGAGAAAATTGTACCCAAAAATAGCATTATATGCCTATTTTTGATTTAAGAGGCCGTTTCGAATCGATTTTACATTAATATTAATTAAATATTTTTTATTTATTTTCAAATTGATTTATAGATAAAAAAGTAATCAATTTAGCGTAATCATTAGTTTTATTAGTTATTATCTAAAATTGTCGTAAAATGTATCGGAAATATGTGGTTTTTTGATACAAGCGTAAACGCGTCCTTAAACTGAGCTTCAACAATACCACTCTCTGAACTGATTATTGGAAAACTGGTACACAATTTGCTATCGAACGCAGACCTGCCAACAATAGAGGTGGTCGAACTACAATGACGAATGACAGGTCTCTAATTGCGCTAGCAAAATATTCGACAACCTGCCGCAAACAGGTTTTGACAAGCCGAACGACGAACCGAACAAAATTTTAATTGGATGGCATGATGAATAGGCTGTTGAAAAAACTATGGTTGTTAGGAATTACCCTAGAATAGAATTTGTCTATTATTATTTTTTGGAGACTCACGTCGTTCACGGATGGCAGTCCCGCTGTTTTACGCCCGTCCTCAATATTCTTTTTACATACTTTGTATAGAGCTGACGCCGAATATAGTATCTCGTGTAGTAAAATTCAACTACAGATAGAATATCGGGGACAGGCATTACGCTGCCATTTGAAACTGTTAAATGCAAGTTCGTTAAATTAAAATTCTCTTCTCTAAAAGTGGTCTCGAATCTAGATCCCTATAGAATTTTGTATGTATAAACAAAATAGACCAGGCAACACTATATGACACAGAAATTCATTATTTACTGCCACGTTTGCAAAGCAAGGCCGAAGAACCATGAGGAAGAACACAATACAGAACAATTTCAGTTTTCCAAGGACCTGCAACTGTTACACGTTCTAAATCAATGTACATATTATCCGGCAAAATACTTTATCTATTTTAGTTGTGTTGTTCATTTAGTAAGCCTCCTGAAAATTGATATCCACCCACTTCCATTTAGTTTATACGTATTTTTATCTTTCTCTTTTCAGCTACATGTACACAACAGAACTCTTCCCTACTGTAGCTCGCAACATGGCCATGGGAGCTTCCTCCACAGTTGCAAGACTGGGGTCCATGCTGGCGCCGTTCCTCGCTGGTCTCACAGTGGTGGCACCGTGGCTGCCACCAGCGGTCTTCGCCATAGTGCCGCTGTTGGCGGCGGTCGCGTGTTACATCTTACCGGAGACGAGGGGGAAGACGCTGTCGGATCATCTGGCTTGAATGTTTGTTGTGATTTGAACTGTATGATTATGGGAATTGGATTGAATTTGCATCGTCGAAAATAATTTACAGGCGACTCTATCCTACGTGCGCGCGAATCGTCCTACGCCGTTCATTTGAAATTAACAATTTGACACGGACATGACAGCTCTATTGGAAAATGTATATCTTAAGTATAAGATACTCAAGAATTGTATTATGTACGACAGAGAAGTGTAACTAATTATAGCTTTAATTCAAATTTCTACTTCCGACATTACCATATTAATTTGTAAAAATATGGTGACAACGCGTCCAGTTCGCGCGGAAATATCGCACCAACTGATCGCGTTCGCATCAACTCTCGCCGCGCCGCATCGCAAGTCACGTGCATTTGGTCACGTAGGCCACGTCAATAGGTATCAACTAGTTGTTATTTCCGCACCGCGCTGCGCCGCATCGCGTTCGTATCCAGACCCCTCACGTAGGACGCCGCGTAAGCAACACAATGATCTTTCATTGCAAGTAGAGCCTCCTCGTGTTAATGGCGTGCCTATTGTTTATCGTACATACATACATAGTCTCACGCCTATAACTCCGAAGAGGCAGGCAGAGGTGTACTTCTACACCCACTTTTCGCCAGATATACTTTAGTCCCACGTAATAAGGGGCGAGCCTATTGCCGTACCGGGCACATTTCCAGACTCCGTGCTGCTACTGAGAATTTCGTGACGGAAAAACCCAATAACACTGCCCGACCCAGGAATCGAACCCGGGACCTCCCGATCCCACGCGCACATTTATGCCGCGAGACCAACGAGGCAGTCGTATAGGGTTTGATGTCGAGTTTTCCGTCTCTACGCAAAGATGGTATTTGCATCGTGTTTTCATTATTTATCGTACCAAGTGTTTAATTTAATTAGTAATATTGTAGATGTATTGTTCGGGTGTTTATAGAATGTAATGTGGATGTATACATATGTTTATATGCTGATTTTTTTAAGGGTTTATCAAGCGATGCTTGGCGTGTGATAAATATATATATTAAATATACGTAAAATAAAAATAAAGTTTGGAATGTTTGTTTGCTAAATCAGAAGTTAACTTTCTTCCTTTTTTATTAACTTAATGTCCCTCTGCTAGACAAATGGTCTCCCTTATACTTTTTTTAAATGGCGCATGTAAAATTATATATACGACTGACAGCAAAGAAACAAAGTTGTCTATTTGTTGTTGTCAAGTTTGTCTCTTCGTTTGTTCCAGCTAATCTTCAAAATGGACCGGCAGGAAATTCGGCGCGTAGTCAGAGTTATATGGAATAATTTGGACTACTTTAGAAAATAAATTAAGATTTCATAAACAAAGCATTAGAATCCAACTTGCCTACTAGTATGCGGAGCGGCTTTTTCAATAGCATTTTAACACGACAACATACATTTTAGCAAAATTATCTTACTATTGTCATAAACGTCCTAATTTGTGAGGATGGATAATCCTATCATAATTATAATATCCATCATATACCGTATGGATATTTTTTTAGGTACTTTAGGTATTCCTTCACGCAAAAACTACTGAAATGATTTTAATGCAACTTTGCTGTAATATAGCTCATAGATCAGAACAGCACATAAGCTACCTCTGGTACAGCTATCCGACCCTTAACCGAGCGAAGCCGCGGGCAAAAGTTGTTCAATAATAAATCAAAGCTAATTAGATCACCGTCCCAAATCATAATCGAAAATATCAACGAGCACACGCGACTCAAAATATAAATCACAAATTCAGGTCAAAATTAATCAGAATACTATTACAAACAAAGTTCAACAACAAAAGCTATAAAACAAATTAAATTCCACATTAGCACCTCCAACAGAGGTCGAAGGGGGGAGAAGGAAAATGGGAGGAAAAGGCGAGGTAGTAGGGAGAACTGGGTCAACTTTGAACACAATTTATTACCGTACCGAACAATTAAATAATGAAAAGACGGCACAAAGCTATACGTTATTACAATTTATATTAATTATTTTTTTAATAATCGTAAATATGAAAAGAATTGTAAGAACTAAAGTTACATTTCGGGATTTTGGAGTCTCGAGGGCTTACAACAATAGGCTAGTTGACAAAAAAAAATTATAAGTCCTTCCTTTAGATTATTCAAAAATAAGCGATACGTATTTTTTATTTGTAAATTAAACCAAAAATGGCCAAGCTATAGCTCACTAAAGTTACGTACAACGTCACGCCGTGCTGAATTTATCTTTGTTATTTTTTATTTAATCGAAAAAAGAAAAAATACGTGTCCAATATTTTTTTATAATCTAAAATACGGACTTAATAAAATGTAATTATTTTGACCCTGGAAACTAACCTATTATTGCTATAGTAACCGTTTGATAGATTATCATCATCATCATCAGCCCTTTTTATACTGTCCCACTACTGGTCACGGGCCTCTTTTCACTATGAGAAGGGTAAAGCCATAGTCCACCACGTTGGCCTAGTGCGGGTTGGCAGACTTCACATGTCTTTCGAGAACATTTGGGAGAACTCTGAGACATGCAGGTTTGATAGATTAACATTGATTTATTTATTTTACATATTATTACTGATTGTGCCAGGATGAAATGATGTCAAACCCTTTGAAATAAGATTTTGTTATCAAAACTTATAATGGACAACGTTATGTTATTCAATTTCCATCCAAAATAAAATTATCATTTAACAGAGATTTTGCGAGAACACACAAAAATATGATAAAGTCGAATTGTTATTTTGTCATATCGGGTTATGGTAGTAAGCGGACCCTAGGCTCTGAGGCGTGTAAGTTTTGGCTGCCGCCGGGAGAACGCTAGGGTGATGATGATGATGATGTTAGTCATCATCAGCCTTTAACAGTCCACTGCTGGACTAGGCCTCTCCATTGAAAGGAGGAATTGGCCTACTATATCACGCTGGCCAAACGGGTTGGTATAGGGTTTGTATCAAGTTTTCCTTATCTTACAGTGCTGTTCTCTGCATAATATGCTCCCTCTGTCGGCTCTTACGACACCCATGGGATGATATGGGGTGGTGACATTCCGTATTCTTAATCCGTCACCACACGGAAACCACCCCTTTTGAGGGCTATACAAAATTAATATTATAACAAAACCAATTTGTGGATTAAACAAGGTATTGTCTCCTGCATGGATCGAAACAATAACACAGTCACCCACTACGCGTAGACTATTACATACTGGCGTAGACTACTACGCACTGACGTAGCACGGCAGCGCTCTACGCCATCCGTAGTCTGTTCTGTCATGGTAGCCATAGTTGAAGACTGTTTCTGTTTTGTTTTATAGACTCACGCCTATATCCCTGAAGGGGTAGGCAGAGGTGTAATATTACAACCACTTTTCGCCATGAATTGTTAGGCCCCACATAATAGGGGGCGAGCCTCTTGCCGTTACCGGGCACTTCAGCAGACTCCGTGCTGCTACTGATAATTCGGCAAAACCCAGTAACACTTTTGCCCGATCGGGAATCGAACCCGGGACCTCCGATCAGCAATCGCATACGCTATCTACTGGACCACGGAGGCAGTCAACTGTGTTTCTTCTTTACATAAATTGGTCACAATATCAAAACTGACTGCCATTTGAAGGCGCAACACAAAGGGAGCTTCTTTATCAAAGCATTGAACACAAGGCAAAAACTCAAAGTTCATATCGGCAGTCAAAGCCGTTACGTGTTTGCTGACGCGCTGAAGTGTAATGACGTGACTTTGATGTAAACGTAGCTCAGGGGACCAATTCTGCTATTTTTATGTGACATTGATATTATGTGTGTACGTGTGGTTGACGGCATAGAATACAAGTGTCACCACCCCCTATCTTCCCGTGGGTGTCGTAAGAGGCGACTAAGGGATAACACGATGCAAATAACATCTTTGCGTAGAGACGGAAAACTCGACATCAAATCCCATACGACTGCCTCGTTGGTCTCGCGGCATAAATGTGCGCGTGGGATCGGGAGGTCCCGGGTTCGATTCCTGGGCCGGGCAGTGTTATTGGGTTTTTCTGTCACGAAATTCTCAGTAGCAGCACGGAGTCTGGAAATGTGCCCGGTACGGCAATAGGCTCGCCCCTTATTACGTGGGACTAAAGTATATCTGGCGAAAAGTGGGTGTAGAAATACACCTTTGCCTACCCCTTCGGGGATAAAAGGCGTGACGATATGTATGTGAAAAAATATATATAAAAAATATAATATCAATACATACATGTATTGATATTATATTTTGAATGAATTTGAAAGCGGTATTCTGATAACCTAATGTCATTATCGTATAATTTAAAATAAACAGTTCGTCGTTGACACATACGATCTCGTTACAATTTCATTCAAATATCAGATAATTTATAAGAATACGCTTTTTGTGACGTAAGTATGACACTGACATGATATCGAGACTATATTTATTTAGCAGAATTGGGCCCCAGGTTTTACGTACACTCAAGAGCTCTGAATTTTCAACAGTTATCTATTACAAGAAATATGTTTGCTTTATGACCGTAAGTGTAAATGTAAGTAAGGTTTTTTTAAAGTGTTAAGTAGGGTATTTTTAATTTGTCTTCCTAAAGTGTCACATTGTGATCTCAGTCAATAAAGTATTTTGACTTTGACTTAGGTTTTGAAAAGTAGGTACCTATGACCTCATTCCATGTTATGATTTCAATGGCAAAATTTTAGCAGCCATATTTTTCCGCGTAATTGCAGGCTAATTATAACGAAACCAAGAAAACTTCAAAATTTTATTCAGAAATGCCGAGTATTTTCCTAGCAATCCGACAAATAACAGCAAAAGAAGCCAACAAGTTTGAAAAGTAGCTCAAGCAGTCTTGACTATTGATGAATACTTTTAAATACGCCTTTTGCACCAAAAGCAATGCAAATAAATTCATAAAACGTATTAAAAAAAGGACTGTTGTCAAGAGGCTAATGCTGTTAAAAAATAACGGTGTGAAGAGTCCAGTTTCTTTGGAGAATTGGCTATAAACCTGAAACTCAACACCGAGGAAAACCATTTTGTTTGCTTTATCACATCTTTTGTTCGTCTAAATAAGGAATTAAGGCACGAATTCTAATTGGGTTCGGTGTGCTTTATGAAAATTGTCGTGTAGTGAACTGGCGGGAATTAAAATACATATCCAATTTCCGTGCAGTTCCGGTATTGAGGAGAATTACTATTTACAGTTAAAGTTAGTATTTCACTGTGGAATAGAATATTGCTATCACTTCATTATCATCCTGACGTTACCCTGCTTGCATCCATGCTGTTCGCCTCAGTAACCAAGGTCCACATTTCTAGTTTGACCAAATTTGGCAAGTGGCCCTACCTAATCCGACCAAATCCATAACAACTTCCGAAGATGTTCATGACAGTCAGGCATTACTACTCAACGAACTCTCCTCAACAGGACAGTTACATTATGTCGCTGTCCTGTGTCTCGGAAAAGCGTTACTTAAAAAATTACTTGAAAAGTCAGAGATGCTGGTCGTAGTTTCGAACTGTTTTCGTGGCAGGCTTTTGGGCTATCGCTTGTTCATTGTTTCATAAAAAGCATCTTTCACCCAAGCAGAGCCAGAGACAAAAGCTGGTACAGTTAATAAAATTAATATGAAAACTAAAAGAACCATTCACGCATAACTTTCCGAATGCATCTCATTAATAATATTTCGTCCAACATCATAACGACCGTCCAAATATAATTATCGGTAAAATGTCCATTTTGTGCGCCTGAATAAATAAGCGAATTGAAATGTGTTTTCATCATTATCATTGGAAAATTACATCGAGTTGTTTACGGACTCACGGACTAGACAGGTCATCACAATATTGACCTATATTCATATAGACGTAGGATTGCTTTTCCAATTTCACAGTCATAAAGTTTTATTGGTAACGAGGACATTTTATAAGCTTTCAGTTTTAAAATGCTCGTGCCTGCATTGCTTCTATAAATGTAAGTTTTAAATTATCAGAAGCAAACATCGAGTAAAATAAGTTCAGGCGAAAATAGAAAATCAAAACCTAATGATTTTTTGCAAAATATTAGTCAAAATTTGCTATATGAAAGCAGTGCTTCATAATCTTAATATATAAAACCCTTGCGTTACTTACTGACTGACAGACACGCTACAGCCGAAACTATTGGGCGCAGGAAGCTGAAATTTGTGTATGTATGTTCCTTGGGGACCGTAGGGGTGCACTAAGAAGGGAATTCCTGAAATTCCCACGGGTCGGCCAAAACGGGTATATTTAAAAAAATTGCAGGCTAGAGGACGCCGGCAGCTACTGCTGGCGTCCTCTAGTATTCATATAACTACCGTCCTAAAAAATCTGAATTGATTGCAAATGTACTTTAAGAAAGCGAATAAATCAAGACTCATTTAAATAGTGGGTGAAAGTGTAATATTCCTTAGGATCTGTAACGGAGAATATCACATCGCAAAATCAGAAACTATAAAAGGCAACTTGCTGATTGTTCCTAATAATTAATAAACGAAGCAGTAAATATAACAAGGACAGCACCAAAAGATGATTGTAATACAGACAGTACTGCTGAATTATTTCCTATAATAACTCGTAATCTACTCAAACAAGAGATAACCGAATGATAGAACGGAGTACAGAATCCATTCACAGAATCAATCAGCTTGATTAATACCAGTACGAGATGTGATCTGTTAATCTTTAGAGATCAGAGCTGTGTATTAATGGAACGGCAGGCTATTGTCGGTACGGATGCTCGATTTGGTTAGATAGCTGGAGAACAATGGATAGATTGATCGGGCGTTTTGAGCTCGAGATAGTACTTTAGTAACATTTCAGTGTCTGTTTCATCGCTATTTTCTACTTTCGTGATACAGGTATAGGTTTCGATATATTAAACTTATTTTTTATTATTTGTTTATTGGCACGGTTTTTCCCACTGCTATATCACCTGTGTAACCAGGTTTAGCAGCAGTTACCATAGAGGCCAGAGAGTCCGTATATGATAGTTAACTATTTCTGTCGCATTAACTCCACCGTAGTTAAATTATTTTGCATTTACCGATAAAGGATCCCATTTTTATTCACTGTCCTCGATGATTCCGACTATTTTAATGTACTTTAAAGATATTATAACAGTCATATAAAAAATATGAGCACCTTGGATTTCAGTTTAGTAATCATACTTAGAACTTCATAAAAGTATCGAAATAAATAATGATAAATGCTTTTCTCTAAAACATTGCATCTCCTATACTCAAAAAGACCAGTTATTTAATAAAATGCAGGCGTAACAACTGAACAACTTCCGCTTAAACATGACGGTAACCAAATCCCGAATCTAACTCAAAATCTGTTTATTTTTTAACATAGCCCCGAGAGTAACATCCTACAGGTACTCTAAATAACTCTTTCATATTCACTCACAAGGCTTTTCACGCTCAACACCCACAAAAGCCTAATGAAACTCAACCACCGAATAAAATAGAAAATTCATACAAGCCGCGTTCTCTGAAAAAGCTTTTCAATTCACACAAAATAAAATACAAGTGCGACACAACACGATGGTTTGAATACTTTTTGGACAAAGCTGGGAGGTACAAATCCGTATTGATTATTGCTGAGTCCGCCTCGTATGTGGATCGAGCATTTGATGAGGTATTAAAAGCCTTTGTTGCTACATGGGTTATTAATATTGTACTGTCGTTGGGAATAGAATTTATTAATACAGTTCAGGTAAGATAAAGTAGGCTAATGAAAGTTGCCATGTTGCTGTGGTCTATCTGTGGTCAAATTTCTAGAGCTTTCTTGGCTTAAAATACGTTGCTTATTTTTATATTCTAGACATATTGTCATTAAGTAAGTCATTTTAAAAACGTCTAAAGCTATTTGTTGTTTTACACATACATACATAACGTCACGCCTTTTATCCCCGAAGGGGTAGGCAGAGGCGTACTTCTACACCCACTTTTCGCCAGATATACTTTAGTCCCACGTAATAAGGGGCGAGCCTATTGCCGTACCGGGCACATTTCCAGACTCCGTGCTGCTACTGAGAATTTCGTGACAGAAAAACCCAATAACACTGCCCGACCCAGGAATCGAACCCGGGCCCTCCCGATCCCACGCGCACATTTATGCCGCGAGACCAACGAGGCAGTCGTATAGGGTTTGATGTCGAGTTTTCCGTCTCTACGCAAAGATGGTATTTGCATCGTGTTATCCCTTAGTCGCCCCTTACGACACCCACGGGAAGATAGGGGGTGGTGACAATTGTATTCTATGCCGTCAACAACACGGCATTGTTGTTTTACAATTTAAGTTATATGAAAATGTAATATTCTGTGAAAACTATTTAAACTAGTAAACGGACTAAGAACTCCAAGGCGTAAGTCTTGGAGCAATAAAATTACTCATCATCACCATCATCATATCAGCCGAAAGACGTCCACTGCTGGACATATGCCTCCCCCAAATAAAATTACTACATGGTTGAAAATAAAGTCATAGTAAGTGTGAGAAAATATTGATAACAATAAGAAAAAACCTACATAAACAAATGTAGGTACAACGGGACTCATTAACTTACTCATTACATATTGAATGGATTACAATCTCTAGTGGCCATCCAAGTGTCAATTAATACCAATTGTGCGGACTCGGGTTACACAATATGTAATTAGTATTAGGACACACATCTGGTTATAATGTATTAAGGACAGAAGCGCCGGCCTCTAATCGGAGGGAGGGATGCGAAGGATACGAAGATTATTATTGTTATGAGGTACAAAGAATATTCTGAAGCTACAATTTATTTTGTTTGATAAACTTTCCATGCAATATATTTTTCTTTATGACAAGGTTTTTCTACTGTTCTTCGTTTTTATAACGATTGTATTATAATAACTTTGGTACCGAAGATGCGACGAGCCAATAAGCCCTAAGGCACAAGTATATTATGTTTATCCAGACAAACGCAAATACGGTGTGACATTTATATGAAGAAAAATTATTCATAATTATTATATTTATGATGGGTCAAGCCGTTTCAATCCCTAATTAACCCACTTCCAAAAACTATTTAAAACTATTAACACTTAATATTCTAATGATTTCTACTGCTTACATAGATGGAATATTTATGTATTTAGTGAAATTAAATAAAAAATACTAGAATCCTCCAAATGATTCATAAAATACTCTGAACACGAAAATGTTATACGAAATTCTATATTCTATCAAATAAATGTAAACCAGTTGACATGGCTTTTAAATTTTAAATAAATTTAGTTTAAACGTTTATCACAGAGTTCATTGTTTCATGGTGCATAGGGTTCCCACCAAGAACTTAGGGTCCCAAGCCAACCTCACCTGCAAGTGGTGCACCTGCCGATCAACGGACGAGGCTCTGGCAAACAAAATGTCCCAATAAGCGGCAATAGGCTCGCCACCTATTACGTGGGATCAAAACACTGGCGAAAAGTGGGCGTTTAATATGCCTCTGCCTACCCCTTCGGGGAAACAGGCGTGAGTCTATGTATGTATGTATGTGTTCATTGTTTCAGATCAACGCTACCAAAAGTATGAAATTTAATACACCACCAAAAATGACTCGTTACGATTAACTTTATTCAAAAACGATGAATTTAAAAAGCATGAAGATACAAAAGATGACATTAACAGTCCAGGCATATACTCACGGTTTTATTTTTCTGAAGTCCCCAGATAAGCATGGAAAGTGGAAAGAATTGTTTTTAGAAAAGTGTACAAATAAACTTAGAAGAAAGAGACATACAACAGGCATAGACACAGTAGCTTAAAACATTATAAATAAAATGCAGGCGTGTCGCAATTATTGTCATTTACCTAGATACTGCTAAGACCTGCTTAGGATACACATTTGTATCCGTTGTACCTAATTTGCTTACTTGTGAACTCTTATTTTGAAATAGTATTCCTTTGTTCTTTAGCTCGCTGACGCTTTGACATTATATTTTTAGTCGATGTTGATATTTTAAAGTTTTATAGGTTCAAAGAACGAGTTTTAGGATTAATCAATATTTTTGACAGTTTTTGCGGTGAAAACTCTTTTGCAGAGCCTCCCCTGGGCTGACTGAGACTATCCTCTAAAGCCGTTCGGGCATCACTCACTTAAATAAACGCGATGTGCGGTGTTTTCGATATTCCGAACCGGATGTGCCACATGAATCGCGGTTAGCAACCCTTGCCGCACCCAGATTGGTCCACCTAACTAAACAACTATTCGCTCAAAAAAGTTGGTTGACCCTTGCTGTGGTATTATAGCCATCAATAACTTCAGCACGATACTTTAGTAACGGTGGTCATGGGCCGAAATTGTTAAGTTCATATTATATCCGCGTTAGTATACTGTCCTGAATGGTACGCGATAATTGATTTTTTACGCCAGTCATGTACATTATCAATTGTCTGCTGGGCACGGGCAATATGACATGGGTTGGAAGACTTCACATGTCTTTCGAAAACGTTATGGAGAACTCTCAGACTACCTATAATAATATTAATAGGAATGTAATTTACAATATAAACGAAACCATGAGATAACTAATAAATAAAGATATTAATTGATCTATTAATCTTTCTACAATAATAGTGTACATATGTAATTCTAAGGTAAGTAGTTCTAGATTACAATGGGTGCCTGTACTAGGTCGGTCCTGTGGCACAGGCGGTGTAATGTACGTTTCTTCACGACTTTTTCCGTCTACATTAGGGCGTCAGAAAGTAATTCCCAATAACTTTTTCAATCAACTCAAATATCTTATCGTATTGTAGTTATCTAAACGTTAGCTATAAATAGCTGACATTTACATAACTATACTACGATAAGTTTAAATGGGCTGTAATGTTTGCGTTATCGAACTCCCACGCCCCTAAACTTGCTCAATTACGTAATGACGCGCATATATTCCCCTTGGACGTGAAAAGAGGTCATAATAAATGTGTACAAGACTCGCACTTGATAAATATTATTAGATAACCTTTTCGTTGGAGAAGGTATAGGGCTGTTGAAAATCCCGTTCTGACATACCGTCTTGTAGATACATTCTAAATGGCATAATGTCAGATAAACATTAAGTCACTTCTTTATACTTAGATTACTATACTCTATGTTATACGAGTATGCGTATATTAGAAGTCGACTTACGTACACAAATATAAAGGGTAGATCTAGTATGGTTAGTCTTAGGTAATCCCAAGAATCTCAAGGAATCAACCAATTACGAGTAAAACCAAGAAGCTTCTCTACAGTGCAAATTAAACCAAACCCAAGTTAACCCACAAACGTACACCTTGTCCACCCTACGGAGTGAATGCCCCCATTACCCCACGTTATTGTCCATGAGGGCTTAGCTCCAAAACTACATCCGCCAAAGAGCCACATAGGCAAAGACCCAAGCAACATAGAAATTATCCGACCGATCGATCCGATGTTCCGGACACCCGCGCAAACCGTATACAGTAATGGCTTTTAATAGAAATAAATAAATGCGGTAGCATTTAAGACAATGGTAATAAATAAAGAAGGATTATACAATTTATTATATCGCGCGTATATTTCTTTGATGGAGTACAAAAACATGAAATAGTTTGGAAACAAGAATGATATTTTATCCCCATCACGCTGCTGAATATAGCTCTCTCCGATGGCACGCCACTGAGGTTGCTAAAGACGTTGTCGTTATGACCTACAAGTCTATCCCTAAAATAGATACAGTCTGCATTAAGGCAATAAAAAATTAAGGCATAAAACAAATAAATAGGCATATATTCTTAAATATTCTTAAATTGTCACTGATGCCGATTCCGGCGCTAACACCTGCATAATACTACCTTAGTTGATCTTTTCTAAGGGGTTGTAATACCCCGATTGAGCCAGCCTCTGGCATATTAATGGCGTGGTCTCCATTTATATCCGAGAGCTATACCGCCACTATATAAATTAGTGCATAATAATCACCGATTCGCATATTAAGTAGTAACGGATTGCAAATTCAATTGCGAAGGCTTGAAATAGTAGCCAATGTTGACTTCTAAACGCGGCCCATATTATGCCCGATGGCATGACATCTAAAATTCGTGACTAACCATACAACCACTTTACCATTCTGCCATTCATTGAACTTAGTAGTTTCTATTCATTAACTTCGAATGGTGTTTCATTTGGGTGTAATGATAACATTCGTGGGTTTAGTAGATGGTTTGGATTTCAATGGCCTTTGTGCGTAGTTAAATAGGTGCTTTCACATCTTGCTATAAAAGATGCACAATTTATTGGATACCCTATAACCAATTTAACTAAACATGATTACTAAATCAACACAGAGATGATTACATCTCCAAATGAGCTAAATAAGATTAAAGTTGTCATCTCAGACTAAAATTCTAAAAACAATGTTGGTAAATAAATTCCAATGAATTATATTTAAGGTCAATAAGTGTTTGAAATAGAATTAGTTTTTATTATAAGTCAAATCGATTAGATCGATTGAGTAACATTTTGTTTAGTCTATTGAAAATTTCTGACAATGGTCACACTGAACTGTCACTTCCGTCTTCCCGCGTTGAGAAATTACCACGTTGTCGACTCTTATTGTGAGCACACCTTTTTGCATTTCGTGTGAATTGATTAATTGAACTAAATAGAGTAAACCGCTTTGAACGCCGCCTGATCTAGTGCTGGCAACGGTAAATTGATTGTAACTATTGATTGATATTTGTGAAAATTGTGAATCTGGTATCGACTTCCACGTGCCAACGTGTCCTGAAAACGTCGCGTTTGAAGCTTAATAGCTAAGTATAAGATACTTCATTCATTTATTTTGGCCAATATACTTGTATGAATGTGTCTAATTTAGCTCAAGCCTGACATCAGCAAGGATAGCGGGTAAGTGAAACACATTAATATTAAGATTACTTGTATTCGCTGTGCAACACAGTACAGTTATGTCTGAGATTTGTTGTGGCTGACAAGGGCTGATGAATAGAGTCACGCTTCCACAAATCTGCTGCAATTGATCCCAGCTCCTTCTAGCCAAAATTCTAGACATAATTTTTGATAGCAAGAGCGTGGTTAACTGCCTATATTGTAAACTTGTATCTTAGCCGTTGATTGTATCTGAACTCAGATTGGTATGAGCTTGTATCTTATCACCTTGTAGACAGTATTGTAGTGTTTGTCAGGTCAGTTATTGTCTAAAATACATAATATTTAATTGTATAAGTTGACCTAGATAATTTGAAACACATTGTCACATAACCTCAATCAGTAATTGTTGATTTGTATTGTTGAGGAATCCAACTTAAATTTGTTGTTGCATTAATAAGCCAGTTTGTTTGGATACATAACAGCTGTATGTATCAATAAATTTAGTAAATTTAGTTCATTGCATATATTCATAAACATTGTAATAATCAAACTTGACCTTGCCACTTGGGCGGGTCACATTAATAAACTTTGTTTTGTTATAATATAGATAATAATGCTAGGTAACACATATTCTGTGCTTACTTACTATTGTATATCTCAAATAACACAGCCAGTCTGTCTGTTGCAAATAACTAATTAATTAATTTGAAGTTTCAACTTTTAATTTGTTATAAGTTATAACTTTGATAACTTTTGTGTTTGATTCTTCAATATATTGAAACTATTAATTTTGTTGGACAGTAGATACCTGTCACTTGCCTGCACTTGCAGTAAACAGGCTAATACTTTGTTGGTTTCAAAGAATTAAGAAAAATTAAGTTTTGATTGTTAATTTTATTTAGCGCTTGTCCGGGCTCTTTTGAATTTTGATTATGTCAGCTATCAAGGACTTGCGTGCGGCTGCTGGTGCTATTGCATCAGATTTGCGCTGGTTTGCCTCGGCCAATGCTTTAGTGAACCGGCCTGATCGCCAGCAGGCCTTACTTCAGAGGTACGAGCGGATTGACGATCGCCTGGCAAGTGTGGAACAGCAATTCCGCACTTTCAGCACTTGCTGTCTTGAAGTGTCAATCAATGATTTCACCGCTGACCAGCGAAATAAGGTCAGCGAAGACTATGCCCAGGTCTTAGACCTGTATGATGCTGTCTCCAATACTGCGAGACAACTAGTTGCCGATAGGGAAGGGCAACCCGGCCTGAAGCAGGAGCTTCCTAGGTCAGCACCGGGGCTGGTGAGTAGGCTCCCTACTTTGGACCTCCCCCATTTTGATGGCTGCCTGGGAAGCTACCTGGGCTTCATTAACTTGTTCGACAGCCTGGTCAATGACAGGGCTGACCTTCGGCCAGCACAAAAATTGGCATACTTAATGTCGGTTCTGGATGGGGAGGCTAAGGGCCTCATCCAGCATCTGCCCGTGTCTGACGAGGCGTACCAGACGGCTCGGGACCTAATTACCCGTAGGTACCATAATAAGCGTGGCCTCGCCGACACGCACATTGAGCAGATTTTGGGCTTGCCGACGCTCACCCGGGTCTCTGGGTTGCGCACCCAACTGTTGAACCCGCTTTTGGTGGCCATCAACGCACTTAAGTGCCTTGACCTGCCCGTGGACCAATGGTCCTATCTATTGGTGCACATTGTGCTGAAGAAGCTGCCTGCCGACCTGAGGTCGCGTTTTGAACAGCGCTTTGGTGGGGATAGCGCGACCCATCTGCCCCCCTTTGCTGACCTGGAGAAGTTCCTGGAGGATGAGTGCCGGGTCTTGGACAACTCCGGTGGTGACACGCCGGCTAAGTCGCAGCCGCCCAAGGTCAAGGAGCAGGCTCGCGTTCACACTCGAGCCAATGTTGACCGGCGCCCTCCTCGCTTTGCAGTCACGCAGAGCCCAGTGGAGTGCTCCTACTGCAAGGTCACGGGGCACAGAACGGCCAGTTGTAGGGCATTCTTGGACCTACATGTCGCCTCTCGTAGGCGCATCGCGAATGCCCGCCGCCTTTGCTTCTCTTGTTTGGGGTCCCACTACCAGCGAGACTGCCCAAACTCTCGCCCCTGTCTTCACTGTGGAGGACAGCATTTGGACATTCTCTGTATGAATGCCAGAGAGGTTGGCCGCTTGTCCAACCAGCCGACGCCGCGCACGGGCGGGTGTTTTGAAGGTGGCAGCCGAGGCTCACCGGCGCGTAGCCGAGAGTCGCCTCGCTCAATTGATCGCCACTCACCCCGCTTGGAGAACCGTAGCGTGCGCACGCCTCCTCTCTCTCGCGCACCTGAATGTGCTGTTCAGCGTCACCAGCACCATGACTGCTGCCCCAGGTATTCCCCTCCTTTGGCGGAGCGTCCCCGCCTTGACTCGCGCCCACCTCGTTTTGGGCGGGTGCGTCACTATGACCCCCCACGGATGGCGCGCGGATCGAGTCATCGCGCCTTTGAGGACTTCAAGCCGCACCCTCGCTTTGACTTGCCTGGTCCTGGCCAACGGTCGCCGCCCAGGCAACAATAGGTCATTGACCCCTGCCCTATAACGCCAACCTCCCCCATTGAGACCGTTATCCTACCAACGGTTGCTGTTAGGGTCTGGGGACCCACGGGGACCTCTGTTGTTGTCCGTGCTATATTGGACACAGGTTCACAAGGTTGCATTGTTTCCACTTATTTGGTAGGGCAGGTTAAATTAAATATGGGCTCTTTTCCAAATTGTATACGGGGCATAGGTGATGTAGCCTCTAATGTTGAAGGGCAAGTTAAGGTTTTGTTTGGCCCTGTTGAATCTTCACACCCGAGGATTAAAACCTCGGCTATTGTGTTGAAGAATATTTTGGGTATGCATCCACAGAAGCAGCTACCTGCTGCTGTGGTGAATTTGACATCGGGATTGGAACTGGCAGACCCCAAATTTGACACACCGGGACAAATCGACTTGTTGATTGGCTCTGATGTCCTCGGTGGAATTTTGATTGGTGGGAAACGGATCTTGGTGCCAAATGGTTTGACTGCCATCCCGACCATATTTGGACTTGCTTTGATGGGACCTGTACCTAGGGACCCCCCTCCACCCGAACTTGATAATTTGTTGGCTGTAGGCTCTGCTCTCTCTGATGCAGTTCAGAGGTTTTGGGAGGTAGAGGAGCCCCCTCAAGTTGCCCGTTTGAATCCAGAACATGAGGAGTGCGAGCTGTTCTTCCAGAACAACACTGGTCGACTCCGTTCTGGTCGGATTATTACGAGGCTACCCTTCCTGTCTGTTCGGCCTCCGCTTGGTGAGTCACGATCTTTAGCCGAAAAGAGATTGTTGGCTATGGAGCGTCGCATGGGTCGTGATCCGGAGCTCAGACAGAAGTATATTGAGTTCATGAGAGAATATGAACAATTGGGACACATGTCAGTGTCAAATTTGGATTGGCGTTCGGTGGAGCATTACTTTCTCCCGCATCATGCGGTATTGAAGCCATCGACTGGCAAGCTGCGCACAGTTTTTGATGGTTCTGCGCAGACTTCAACAGGCGTATCCTTGAACCAGTGCTTGCATTCTGGTCCCAAGTTGGTCAAGGACCTTTGTGACGTCATCACCAGCTTCCGACGACATCAGGTTGTCTTTGTGGCCGACATAAAAATGATGTTCAGGCAGACTATTATCCACCCTGATGACCGTCGCTTCCAGCTGATCCTTTGGAGAGAGTCTCCTCGCGATCCCATGGTCGTCTACGAGCTCAATACTAATACGTACGGGTTAAGGTCAAGCCCCTACTTGGCAATACGTTCTCTTTGGGAGCTCGCAGACCGCGAAGGCTTACGCTTCCCAAGAGCCTCCGCCATCTTGAAAGACGATATTTACGTCGATGACATTTGCTCGGGCGCCTCCACAGCGGACGAGGCGATCCTCCTGCGGGACGAATTGATAGGTATTTTGGCCTCCGCTGGTTATGAGTTGCGCAAATGGATTTCCAACTCACCAGCGCTTTTGGAAGGCTTGCCAGAGGATCATCAGCAGGATCCACATTTGTTTGAGATTGTTGACAACCCCGCCATGATGGCTGTTCTCGGCGTTCAGTACAGACCAGTCCAAGACATCTTTACATATAACGTAGACTTGAAATTGCCGTGTTCTTGGACTAAACGTCTCGTATTGTCTACTGTCGCCAGAACCTTTGATCCGAACGGTTGGATCTGTCCAATTATATTTTGGGCAAAATGCTTCTTGCAGAAGCTTTGGACAGCAGGATTGACCTGGGACGAACCCCTACACGGCACTCTTGTTGAGGAATGGACCTCTTTTGTATCCTCGCTTCCTGCCGTCAATGAGATCTCCTTGCCTCGTCCCATCCTTCCTCCCGGGAAGTACAAGGCCACCCTTCACGGGTTTTGTGATGCCTCGGAACGTGGTCACGCGGCTGTGGTGTACTTGCGCACAGTCAGTGCCTCAGGTCAGGTGAGAGTTTCCCTGATCATGGCAAAGAGCAAGGTGGCACCCCTTCGGACATCTCTGACCATTCCAAAATTGGAGCTCTCGGGAGCAGCTCTACTTGTACGCTTATTGAACCACGTGTCTAACACTTTGGGTAAAAGCATTTGTATTAATGGGACCTACGCCTGGACAGACAGCCAAATTGTTCTTTGTTGGTTGAAGGCTTCTGTCCACACCTTGGAGGTATTTGTTGCTAATCGCGTTTCCCAAATCCAGAAATCCGAAGTCAAGCTTGTTTGGAGACACGTGCCAGGTGAGCTCAACCCCGCTGATTGTGCCTCGCGCGGATGCTTGACGCCTAGTTTGATAGGTCATTCGCTGTGGTGGGGTCCGGAATGGTTGAGTCGACCAGAAATTGTTTGGCCTCGAACGCCAGTTTTGAATACTTCTAATTTGCCGGGTCTACGAACACTCGCTCTTGAGAAGGTGGAATGCGCCTTCGACCCCGATTTTTTGTTGAATCGCTACAGCTCCCTTGACAAGTTGTTAGGTGTCACTGCTTGGATAAAGCGTTTTGTTTTTAATTTTAGGCACCCACAACAGAAACGACTGACACCGTTTCTCTCACCACAGGAACGACAGGAGTCCCTCACCTTTTGGGTTCGTTCTGTGCAATTGGCGCACTTTGAGAAGGAGATTGCTATCCTCAAGTCGGGGAAATCGAAATTGTCGGGAGCTGTATCTAAATTGAACCCCTTTTTGGACGAAACGGGTCTCTTGCGCGTTGGAGGGCGTCTCAAGAACGCCAACCTCCCTTACGGGGCTCGTCACCCCCTTTTGTTACCTAAGGACGGTCATTTGGTACGCTTGTTGGTCACCTTAAAAATTCGAAGACCGTCACCTTAAAAATTCGCATGCTGGTTGTAATGCCTTGTTGGCCATTTTGCAACGCGAGTTTTGGATTTTGTCTGCCCGAAGAATTATTCGGAGTGTAGTCTTTCGCTGCATCCCTTGCTATAAGCTCAAGGCTTCTACCATGCAGCCCTTGATGGGGGACTTACCGGCAGATCGCGTAACTGAAAGCAGGACGTTTGACGGTGTTGGCACGGACTTCGCTGGTCCTTTTTTGGTGAAAACGTCGACACTTCGAAACAGCAAGACTGTCAAGGCCTACTTGTGTGTTTTTGTTTGTCTTTCCACAAAGGCCGTACACTTAGAACTGGTCTCCTCGCTTACGACCGAGGCGTTTGTAGCCACATTTGACAGATTTGTATCCCGCAGAGGGCTGCCTTCCTTGATCCGTTCTGACTGCGGCACTAACTTCAAGGGCACTTATAATTATCTGAATGATGTTGTTAATTTTCTTGAAACCAACAAAGCTGATATAGGTGATAGGCTTGCCCGACGTGGGATAAATTGGTTGTTTTCCCCACCAAATTGTCCACACTGGGGTGGTATATTTGAGGCCGCCGTAAAATCGGCCAAAACACACTTGCGCAGGACAATCGGTGAATCTGTCCTTACATTTGAGGAACTCGCAACTGTGTTTTGTAAGATTGAGGCCGTTTTGAACTCTCGGCCATTGTGCCCGATCTCCTCAGATCCGAATGATTTGGAGGCCCTTACGCCGGGCCATTTTTTGATTGGTCGCCCACTTGTCGCCTTGCCTGAGTACCCCTATATTGATACGAGACCTGGTCGTCTCTCGCGTTTTGAATTGGTACGCCAGATTACTCAGAGCTTTTGGAAACGCTGGAACTTGGAATATTTGCACATACTCCAGCAACGCGTTAAGTGGACCGACAAGACCGATCCACCCAAGATTGGTGACCTCGTTTTGATCAAGGAGGCTAACCTTCCGCCACTCAGATGGCGCAGGGGGCGCATCCTTCATTTGGTAACTGGGGCTGATGGAGTTCCCCGATTTGCTGAGGTCTTGGTGGACGGTTCGATTCTGAGGAGAGCGGTTGCAACATTGTCACGTCTACCAACCGATTAGCGGACCGGTAGGCCGGTCCGGGGCGGGTGGATGTTTGAAATAGAATTAGTTTTTATTATAAGTCAAATCGATTAGATCGATTGAGTAACATTTTGTTTAGTCTATTGAAAATTTCTGACAATGGTCACACTGAACTGTCACTTCCGTCTTCCCGCGTTGAGAAATTACCACGTTGTCGACTCTTATTGTGAGCACACCTTTTTGCATTTCGTGTGAATTGATTAATTGAACTAAATAGAGTAAACCGCTTTGAACGCCGCCTGATCTAGTGCTGGCAACGGTAAATTGATTGTGAACTATTGATTGATATTTGTGAAAATTGTGAATCTGGTATCGACTTCCACGTGCCAACGTGTCCTGAAAACGTCGCGTTTGAAGCTTAATAGCTAAGTATAAGATACTTCATTCATTTATTTTGGCCAATATACTTGTATGAATGTGTCTAATTTAGCTCAAGCCTGACATCAGCAAGGATAGCGGGTACGTGAAACACATTAATATTAAGATTACTTGTATTCGCTGTGCAACACAGTACAGTTATGTCTGAGATTTGTTGTGGCTGACAAGGGCTGATGAATAGAGTCACGCTTCCACAAATCTGCTGCAATTGATCCCAGCTCCTTCTAGCCAAAATTCTAGACAATAAGAACTATACTTGTCGATAAAATAAAGTTAAGTAACGATACTGTAACAAGACGAAAGTCTTTAAACTAAGTGAGTAAACAGATTTTTTTTTACACTTGCATCCAAAAACGAGATCTCAATATTTTTCGAAGTTGAAAATGTATTTATTAGGTCCACTACAAGAAAGAAACCAAACATAATTTGCTTGTTGATTAATATACAGGTACATTAGCTAAAAAGCATCATGTCAAACCAATAAAAGCAATCATTACGATCCCATAAAATCAATAAACGAATTCCACCCACGGCCAAGCCAATGGCTCCATTGAGAACATTACGTGGAAACGAGCTCGAGCTACCCTCCTTTACAAAAACTTCGGTCTGATTGTGCGAACATCATTTGTAACTACTAAAAGCTTTCAGAAAGCCACTTTCTGTTACTGCCAACAGAGTACCGGGCTAGGAAATTAAATATTCTCGTATACCGCCAGTATACGAGAATATAGTGCACTAAAATACGGGATTTCGACTTTATTCGGTTAGAATGTCTACATGAAAAGGTAAGCAAGAGCTATTTCTTAACTAAGAGACGAAAGCGTTTCTGAAGACACGAATGATAATGATTATGTTTATCCTGGCAAGGCAATACAATCAATTTCTACCTGCAAGACAAAGGAAAATAAAGTTACAAAGTTTTCGACGGCTTATAATGAGCTCGCCGTGATATTTTAACTGTTCTCCGCTATTAGAGAATAGACTTTAATCTAACGTGCATAAAAATTATAATTCCATAGCTCAATATATTTACCTGCATTGTCTGTCAACACATTCAAAGTACTGAGCGCAACCTATTTAAGATAAGTACTAAGAAAGCTATTATAACTCCACTAAACTGCTTACTTGCAAATGTGACGTAGTTCCTTTATCATGCACATTACTCTCACTGTGCACTAAGAACACTACAAAGTTTAAGCATATATTTAAACTTTTTACCAACTGCTACACGATTTACTAACTCTTCCACCATGTTAGTTTTCTTTGGAAGTTTGCAAGTTGCAAGTCAACAAAGCGTTGAACTACGAATGTAATTCAAAGGAGAAAGATTGTTCAGACAACAGTAATCTGAATGCAGAAACTGTAAAAGTAGAGAAATCTTTGATAACATACAACCTTTGATCAACTTAATAGGAGGTAGTAAGCACTGTGTTTGGTGCTACAGAAGCTATACCAAGCAATGCAACCAATACCAAGACAAAAATAAAGACCAGTTGGTAAAATTAATTTGGTCCATAAAACCGCATCAACACATGTAGTGCTGCGAAAGGCTAACTTTGAATAATACACACAACAAATGCTTTTACATCTTAAGTACATCATTTTAACTATTTTATACATATTATGTTGTAAATTACTAATCTTGGATGATGACGATACTAAGCCGAACATTGCAAATAAATTTAAGTTCTCTGGCAAACTTCCAAAGGATCTCGCAGTCTCCCTTTAAGCGGAAACGTAAATTGAACCATAGTAAAAAAACAATTGTAGGTTAGCTAAGGTCGATCGGCGAGTTAAATGCCTACTCTTGCGTCCTACCTACGCGCGGCGCATCCCGTACTACTGAGGCCGCGGGCGCGCCGCGCCGGGCCGCGCTCGTCTATGAGAATGTGCGTGAAAAGTCCGTGCGTACACGGCGCCGGCGACTCACGCGTACACTCAAACCTGCGGCAGCCGATTTGTATGAAGCTATCCTACTATTCTTTTTGTACTATGATTGAACCATTCTGGTAGCGATTTAAGAACTCCGCCTTGTAGCACCCGAGACTTTCTAGTCTAGACAAATTTGAAAGGAGCGTATCCAAAAGCATTTAAAGTTTGATCTCCGCAAGCCAAAATGCTCATATTAGCAATATTCAATGCTTGGACCAGTCTCAGTATATTTAAGGTTACGTACTGACCCTCCGTAACGATTGCCGGAGACTTGCATGATGACCTACTCATAAACCAGATGATGACAATTTGCTTAGCCTTACCAATTGGTACAACCGTTAGCCATAATAACAAAAGCTTTTCAAAATTTGCACTGCTTTGTAAATTGAATCAAATACAGAATATTTTTTGCCCACACCGTAAAAAGATTTATGTCAATGTAATAAACGAATATGCGATTAGTTATCTCATCGCGGTTATTAGATAATTTTGGATGATTGCAATCATACCTCCCGGTTATCAAATAAACTGAGGGGCCGGAAAACGACATTCAGCAATTTTGAACGATTTAAATGTCAGAGAAGATATGTTGGTATGACATATTAATTGAATATTTTAAATAATTTGCCGAATACAAGGTTATGTGCAATAATATGAATTAAAAAACGTTACATTTTTTCGTTATTCAGTAGACGGCTTTGCAAGCTGCAGGTGTATACCACAAGCTGTTTATTTTTAAAGGGTTACTAGACACCCCTTAGTCTGCGATGGTCAGAAGCATAAAAGTAAGTAAAACTTAGACAATGGCTATACTAATTAGACTTAAATAATGGCTTAGATAAGTAAGAAATACATTGTAGCACTAGAAGTTGCAATAAAATTAAAGAAAACAAATCTAAATAAAATAATTTTCACCAAAGCACTAACAATGTCTAAAATGGCGAAAAACAGGACATAACAATCAACTTGTAACATTTTTCAACCCAATTGTCCTGCCCCTAAAACCTGGACAGCCATTGAAACCTGAGTATACGATAATGCACCTTTATGTTCCCTTAAGGTGTCCTTTGAGGAAATGTAAGCTTTATGGAGAATATACTGCCGGATATCCGCAGGGACCGACCCGGTAATGATTCCCATCATCTAACGGGTATTATAATCTAGTTTATGGCTGAACAACTTTGGGATCAATAGCTAGTTTAGTATAATGTAGGTTTACATACATAAGTACACCATACCATACTATGTAATGTCATGTCATCAATAGAAAGATAATTGAAATTGATGCTATGTTATATATGAAGACTGGCATCCAGAACCTCACTATAGGGCACAATTCTTCTGTATTTATAAATTTCTTGCGTTGCTGACTGACTGACAGATTACTAGGTGCAAGAAGCAGACAGTTTGAATGTGTATTCCTTGCGGACCATGGGACTTGGGAGTACACTAAGAAGAGGTTTCTTTTTAGAAGAGAATTAGAGAATTTTCGAAACGAACAGTTTAAAAAAAAATGCGGGTGTAGCTGCGGTCATCCTCTAGTAGAAGCACAAACGTATACCACAACCACAGAGCACAACGCGGAAACAGTCAACAAAGACAAAATGCAAGTTTTCAATAAATATTTAAAATTCCCCGCTACAAATTTCCAATTTATCGAAACAATCAATCGCCGGTATTATACCAGACAAACTTGAACCATTAATCAAAATCTTTCGCGTTAGATAATCTCCAGTATTATAACGAAAACCTTTCATGAACCGAATCGATAAGTCCAAAAAGGCCTAAAGGGATCTCGTAAAACTCCGCCTCGTCCTACCGCCTACAAAAAAGGTGACTTTGGTCCAATTGAATTAATGATACTCATTCGTACGGGCGACTTTTTGAAAGAATAACTGTGGAAGAGAGAAATACGGAAATTAAAGCTTTTTGGGGCGCTGACACACCGTTGAGATAAATTGAATGGTGTTGTTTGTGTCATTTGAGTATTTTCGATGTTTTTGCTGGTGGTTTTATTGTGGAGTCTATAGTTACCCTCTTCTCTTTGATAAGACCACAAAGACGAAAACCCCAGAAATAAATCAGTACCGTCCAGTTTCACTTAATTCTCACGTAGTATTACGAGTAGGTCACACTTCGTGACATGAACTATGATGCGACTAATCCTAAGACTTGTCGCACCCAATAAGTAAGAAATTTAGTCGGATTTCTTCAAAACGTCACTACATCTTGGCACTGTCACTCATCAACCGAAACAGAAAAGGAACTCAACTTTTACCCATTTGAGCCCAGAAGAAGAACAGGCTGTGTTCATTATCTGCGCCAAATATTTCAGAGTTTTATCCTGTTAGTGTAATCAGCGTTAATTTCAAACCAGAAATTATTTTCGACACGACTTGTATAGTTAATCATAACAAATACTCCTTTATGTAGGCACTTCCTTTAGGGTACTACTTAATATCGACTACCAATATACCGAATACTGATGTACAAATACTCGGTATGAATATATTGCAACGACAACCCAGCCTACTAGACGGCAGACGTAAGGCGAACACTTTCTGACAACACGTTAGACTGATACGTCTTACATAAGACCAATCCTAACACTAGTTATGAATTATGACATACCGCAAATTTGAACCGGCCAATTAGAATCCATTTTTGTAGCCCCTTTTACCCCGCATACCTCACCGCTTTGACAGAATTGTTTGTTTGTAGGAATGAAAACATTAGGTGTCTAGTAGGCTGGGTTGTCATTGATATAATGGCAGCCGACGCCGCTTGTTGCTCGACCTTCAGAGAACCCTTGACCTAAAATTTGACAAAGACTGTTTGTAATTCAGCGTCTGAAGTTGAGATATTTATGTTCTGAGAAATTGTTGACTACCAGAGAAAAATAAGACGAAAAAATGGCATAAAATTTTTTACTACCAGAAAAGTAAGAAAAGACTGCCTCGTTGGTCTCGCGGCATAAATGTGCGCGTCGGATTGGGAGGTCTCGGGTTCGATTACCAGGCAAAGTGTTATTGGGTTTTTTCGTAAGGAAACTCTAAGTAGCAGCACGGAGTCTGATAATGTGCCCGGTACGGCAATAGGCTCGCCCCCTATTACGTGGGACCTAAAAAGTCATGGCGAAATGGGGGTGTAATATTACACCTCTGCCTACCCCTTCGATGATACAGGCGTGAGTCCATAAAAAGAAATTGCTATTACATATTTTCTGTTAGATGTTAAACTCCATCAATCCAAAATAGGATATGTCTGAAAATGTTGCAGATGAGACGTATGTCATGACAGCTGGGGCGATCCAAATGTACTTTTAGTTAGTAGGTAGTAGTAGTTCATCACATTTCTGCTACTTCTACTAACTATACCGAGTTCACAAGTGCTGCTCAAACTAAGGTTTCGCTTATAATTATGCCACAAGCATAGGCCCCTAACAAGTGATATGGACTGACCTATTGCTTTAGTAACAAATAAAAAACAAACCTACATTAAACCACTATCCGCATAATCCCAACAATAAATACATAATGTATAGCATTACGATAATATATAGGGGGAAGAGGTCGTGAGCCCAGTAGGGTGTCCATTTATTATGCAGAACACAACCGGTCCCAAGCGTGGGGTGACCACGCCACTGAACTGTCCCGGACAGGATGTTTACATAAAACAGCAATTATTCCCTTTTTATATTATCCCTCATTTAAATAAACGTAACGGGATTATAAAGGTTACTGTTTTGTTTAACAAATAATATGTTTTGATACGAAATAGCTGTATTTTTTTTTTATTTGCTTTAAGTTCTTTGCGCGTGGACGGTTTATAGAACTGAAGCGCCTACAGGCCTACATATACAAATATTTAGTGGAAATGGTTTATATAGAATAAATTCATGAAACAATAGATTAGTATGTATATATATAAACTGTCCCATGACTGGGCAAATGGGCACGGGTCCCAAAATGAGACCGGTCCGGCTACAGTCTAATACCGTAACCAAGTTGGGGTTAGTATTATCATCACACGTTTTCGAGAACACAGTGGTCAGACATGCAAGTTTTCTCAGGATGTAACTCTTCATCGTTTAACAAGCGAAAAATGAACAATGTGTCAAAAATTCTTCCGACCCAGTAATAGTTAACATTCAAAGCAGACTTTTACAATTAAGTTTTGAATAGCGCATTTCACTTTGAGACCCAAGTCTCCTCGAACTTTGCCTACTGGCACCGAGTTTAACATTTGATGCGTACATACAAAGCTACATTTTAAATCAGTTCCTACAAGCGTTGTGGCACTATTCAATGTTGTATTGTCTCACGTACGTCACATTTGTATTTATTCAGTGCCGTATCACAAATTCAATACCGCTCGATGCGACGCATGCAAACATTTCGAGAGAGCGGTTTTGAATACGAGCGACTTGGGTAAGCAATCTCGACTTTTAGAGGCAAGATTTTCGAACACGGATAATATATATGGGAATATGAATTGCATGAGTAGAAAGTAGGTACCTGGTGACTACTTCTTTATTATGCAATAAACAGTGTTTATGCCTCGTTGGTCACGCGGCATAAATGTGCGCGTGGGATTGGGAGGTCTCGGGTACGATTCCCAGGTCCGGCAAAGTGTTATTCGGTTTTTCCGTAAGGAAATTCTCAGTAGCAGCACGGAGTCTGGTAATGTGCCCGGTACGGCAATAAGCTCGCCCCCTATTACGTGGGACCTAAAAAAAATGATGGCGAAATGTGGGTGTAATATTACACCTCTGCCTACCCCTTAGGGGATACAGGCGTGAGTCTATAAAAAAGAAATAAAAATATTGCATTTAAAGAAGTAGTCACCAGGTGTGTGTGTGTGTTTGGAGGTGTCTATGGGTGGCAGTGACCAGATGACCCGCTTGGTCATTTGTCACCGTACGCAATAAAATTAAGGTAGGCAAAATCATCGAAGATTTCAATACTTATAATATTAAGTCGACATTGGTTACACAGAACCTACTCGTTAGCACACTTTCTATAAAAAATGAAAAATATCGCGAGCATTTCTAAATATAACTACGAAACATACGTTACATTACACCAGCTCCCAGCAAACACTTACAAAATGCACCCGCGGCACAAAGGCGTACAAAAAGGCATACTTCCCAAACCGCTTTCTGAGCAGCTATTATATATTTTATCACACAACGTCACACGTTCTATTTTTATTCAGAACCTCAACGTTTTAGTAGAAAATAGTTAAAATGTCACCCACTGACATTCAATTATGGCATAACGCTAGATTAACTTTGTAACGCATATTTTTATAAACTTGTTACTTTGATTATATATTTTTTATAGTATAAGGCGGCAAACGAGCAGACGAATTGCCTGATGGTAAGCAATTACCGCCGCCCATGGACACAAGCAACACCACAGGAGTCACAAGTGCGTTGCCGCCCCTGGGGTAGGGAAAAGGGATAGGATAAGGAGTGGGATGAGGGAGAAGGAATAGGGATAGGGCCTCCGGCACTCTCACTCACCGAACAAAACGCAACAGTTTAGATTCTGTTACTTTACGTCGATTTTCTGTGAGAGGGTAGTACTTTCCCGGTCGAGCCATTTACATTAATGGCCAGTCTACCACGCATATTGGATAATTTACGATGTTCAGTCGCACTATTATTATTGTAATAGATAGACTCCATATTAAAATTATGTCTATGTTCCTTTTTCGGACGGTTTTTGATTCTACAAAATATCTATAATATACCTAAACTCTGTTTTGAAAACAAGCAAAGTAAAATCAAAACCCACCAAATTATAACCAAAAAGTTAAGTGCAAAGTATCAAAACACAAAAAGACGTTTTCAACCAGATCTATGACGATCTTAAAAAAGGAAAGTATAACGAAGCCGGGAAAAAAGCTGTTATTACGTAAATTATCCTAAGGATTATAACTCTTAAGTGATAGCGGCCATAACGTTGCGTGGGCGCCCGGCGTGTTCCCGGCGTGCGCTCGGCATTCACTGTGGGGCCCAATTCTCCTAAATAAATACAGTTTCGATATAATGTCAGTGTCATACTTCATCATTGTCTTGCTCAGGTCCCAATTTATATGGGGTCGGCGCAGTGTGTCCTTCGCTTCCATATTTCTCTATCACCAGTCATCCGATCGCTTACCCCTTTCTCTTTCATATTCATCCTCACACAGTCCATCCATCTTTTCCTTAGCAGTCCTCTCCCTTTTCCTCCTTCTACATGCATATTCATAACTTTTTTACCTACATACATACATCTCATCTCTCCGCATAACAAGTCCATTCTGGGCCAATCGACTCCCTTTTACCTTTTCATCTATGGACGCCACTTTCATACTATCTCTAACGTAATCATTCCTAATTCTGCCCATTCTTGTCACTCCATACATCCATCGTAACATTCACATCTCTGCCACATGCAATTGTTTCTCATCTATCTTCTTTGAAGCCCAACACTCAGCTCCATACAGTACGACAGGCCTTATAACCGACTTATGCATGCGGCCCTTTAATTTCACAGGCATTTTGTGGTCGCATTTTGTGCCTGAGACCTGTCGCCATTTCATCCATCCTGCGTTGATTCTTTGCCTAACATCCCGATCAATTTCGCCGTCATCTTGCAGGAGTGAACCTAGGTAGCGAAAATCGGAGCATACTGGTAGAGGTGTACCGCCGAGTGTAACCGGTATAGGACTGGAGAGACCGCCAAAGTCACAGAACATATATTAAGTTTTGGTTCTGCTTATTCTCAGGCCTACATTCTCCAATCTCTACCGCCACTCCTCCAGCTTGCTCTGCACTTAGTATGATAATGTCAGTGTCATACTTACGTCAAAAAAATCGTATTCTTCTAAATTATCTGATATTTGAATGAAATCGTAACGAGATCGTAAATTGAAGCAAATGTCAAAATATATGTCAACGACGAACTGTTTATTTCAAACTATACGATAATGACATTAGGTTATCAGAGTACCGCTTCTGAGTCAATTCAAACTATAATTTCAATGTCATATACAAATACGAGAATTGGCCTGCTGTAGTACAAAGTGAAAGCCGGTCTTACGCTGAGCGCACGTTCGAGGAACGCTCATACCCAATATAAGGAAGGCTAAAATGGGAACATTCTGCTAGTAAGCTATGTCTCTGTCGAAACACGAATTTGCGTCATCAAACCTTGTTTTCGCTGCATAAATTATCATTACGCAGACATTTTTTGCGCAAATATATTCTGAAAGCTTACCGTCGAATCTCATAGAGCTGATTACAGGGAGACTGGCTTGTGAATACGTTAATATAGAATGAGTAATTGAAGGCTGAGATTTATGTTATTTATGTAAGGTGAAATAACGCAAATTACACAAAATGCCTCAAACATAAATTTGTCTGAAAGCAAGATTATTAAACTTAAGAAAGTATGACCTACTGTCATATTCTTGCAGTTGAAGAAATGAACTGTATATTAATGTTTTAAGTAAAGATATTAAAATTATTCGTTTTCAGGTAAACCAACTATTAGTATCTAAGCCAGCAACCAACCATAAGTTGCGAAAATATTTAAAGATGAAACATTCTGGCATTTTCTTTTATGCACTTACAAAAATACTATCAGCGCTATCAATGAATATATCACATCACCTATCACAGAAAGTATTAAATGAACATCCCGTAGACAAGTATCTCATAAGGTAACATATACCGATTGACACAAACCGTACTGCTAAAAAATCTAAGTGATTGCCAGCATTTCTAACATTCTTAAAATAACCCAAGTCGATGCTAAACTCCATCTACCAATATTCCAACTACATACTTTCACACATGTGATACAGCTCGATGCCTTCCATACATGAGAGCTGCAGAGAAAATAGGTTTAATCAAAGTACTCTGTATTCGGAACGGAAGCACACTAGGCGACACTGGAACCAGCTTCGAAACAATGTCGATACGATACAATGGAGATCTCAGAACGTGATTGGATGAGATTTTTCAGTTTACGTTTTGAGAATATATTTTTCCGTTTGAAGAAGAGATTTTACATTCACTCTTTCGAGTTTGTTGCATTGAAAAGAAGACAGCAAAGAACTTAGATTTATTACAAACTGCAAACAGAGGCAGAATACACATTTAGGTTAGTTCAGGTGCCATGATTTAAAATACTGTATTTTAGTTAAAATACTGTATTTTAGTTAAAATACTGTATTTTAGTTAAAATACTGTAAACGAGGATATTTTTATTGTATAGGTATATTAATCGAGTCTTTATACATAACTAGAGGACGCCAGCAGCTACGCCTGCATTTTTTTAAATTTACCCGTTTTGGCCGATTCCTTCGGAATTTCGGGAAATCCCTTCTTAGTGCACCCCTACCTTCCCCAAGGAACATACATGCCAAATTTCAGCTTCCTGCGCCCAATAGTTTCGGCTGTAGCATGTCTGTCAGTCAGTAAGTAACGCAAGGATTTTATATATTAAGATGGGTTAAAATTCATAATGAAACACATCGCTAGTACTAAAGTAACATTTAATTTCTGCTTCTAACGTTCTACATGGCCAACTTAGTTGGTCTCGCCAACATAGCGAAACTACGTACCGAGATCCAATCTCATCTGGAGCCAACTATAATGTATACAGTTGCAAAAGGACCACGAGCAATGATTTATTACTTGGCTCTGGTTAAGCTAACTTAGCTCAACATGTGTTGGTTGTTACTGCTATAATAAATGTACAGCAGAATACCACAATTCTCTTAAATCCTGCAGTAATACTTGTAACATAATGGCAATTTAGAAACATTTGATTACTATTGAATGTTGTTACACAAATGCAAGTTTTTTTGCTTTAAACTGAATTTATGACATCAAAAAAAGATCTTAAACTTTAGGAATCTAAAAGATTTACAAAATAACCACCTCTCTAGACCTAAATCCTGGAATAAATAATTAAAGCAATTTTATACATTACCGAAAATTACGAATATATCAGCAAATTCAAGCAGCACTCGAATCTAATTAAAATCAAGAGAAGTAAACGAAGCGAAAATCTCGAATAAAGATTAGAGATAAGACTCCAGACCCTACTCCCGTAAGGATAAAAACTCCGAAGTCATCTTAAGAAAAAAACAGTATCTTCACAGAAACCGAGATGCGAAATATATTTATTTCACATGAATGTTTCGACAGATTTCCAATTAATAGTTTGTGTTGAAGAAAATTTTATCATGAATGTAAGAAAAGAGTATAGATCAAATATATTCAAGATATTTTCATTCGGAAAGGGAGGAAAATTTATCGTGGTGTGCTTTTAGATGGCGTAAAGCCTTGCTGGCTGAACAGACTGTCACAACCAGGATAAATATCTGAACATAACATACTGAAGAAAAGCGGCAGTATTCAAAACGAAAAGTTTAGTTCAGTTAGTGAAAGAGTCATAAGTCTAATAAATATTCTAGTTTCCAAACTACATCTTAATAGGATGAGTTGCTAAATATAAAATGAAGATGAAGCAAAAGCATTTCTAGAGGGGCAACAAACAATTAAAAAGATGGCTTATGACTTTACCATTATCCGGTGTCTAGGAAAATCTTGCAATAATAGAAGTGAACTTGCAAGCTCATTAATGTTGATAATTCATTTAAACTCTCCGTGTCGTATAACTTAAATAATCTTTAAAACAAAACTCAACAGATCGCTAAGACTGCTTCAGGCCGTGAGCCGTACGACAATCAGAACCAACTTTGAAATGACGACGACTTACGCAAATACTTCCATCATTTTACAATTGAAAGTATAATCAATAAGAAGCCACGCCCGTGCAAATGACAGAAGCCGAGCGGTGCCAGATATCAAGTTAATTACTTCGTAAACAATTCGAAACCTTAAGGCGATGAACGGAACCAGCTCAGGAAATTTTAGAACCGTGAATACGAAATCAAGTTTATATTAAATTACTCAATGTACTACGCAATAACATTGACGCTTCAGTATTAATAAACAACAATCCATTCCTTAATATTTCGCTAGATCAACAAGCTACAAGCCCAAATAAATAATATTCTAAGTGGGTAGATACACGGGCAAATAACTCTGTATCCTGTTTTCATTTAACATTCCCGGTTGCGTGATAATAAGAATTTTCATGAACATTGTACAGAGTTTATAAAAATACTTGATTTTTACGACGAGTTCTGTACGAAATAGGTACGTGATATCGCAACACGGGAGAAGTCAAATAGGATATGGCTTATAAAACATTTCCCGCTACGCGCAAAATACAAAATATCAGCAATATGAACGTAATTTGCTTTCGCGGCTGTTTTACTGACTGTTATTTTTTACGAAATATTTGCGTTTTATGAAAATCATTCAGGTTGAAATAAAATGTTTTAGAGTATTGATTTGATGTTGCGGAGAAAGATTAATTTAAAGGAAGCGTCAAAATATAATAGACTCTTGTTTGAGGACGACCACAATGTATATAACTGCACATATAATAACTAAAATAACAATGAGTAGATCGAATGTTTATTTTCGTATATATATACCACAACATCTTGTGAATCTTATATAACCTTGACTAACTTCCGTCAAAGGCTCCGTAAAATATCTTCCAACAAAAATATTCAAACTCAACATTTTCTATTCTACCCATTACAGTGCCGACCCAAAGAGCTTCTTTGCTCCCAAAACGTTTTCCTTCACTTACAATAAATTCTGTCTTGTCACTCAACTTTCATATTTCTCCTGTCGCCTAGCAAGCCTGCACTTACAATTTTGTCGTGACAGGCTAAACAAGATTATCAAATATAAACCTTATATTGCTTCTATTTATATTTCAATTGACTTAATCCAATAACGACGGGTGAAACCTTGGTGAGGTAAGACGACGTTGATTAATCAGATGCGAAGGTGTTGAATTTAGCCGCCATTTTTAATATTTCGGTCGGGTCTATATTTATGGCATAAAAGTTGATCATTATAATTGCGCTTTGGTTTAAGATGTGAGGTCTAATCTTAATATATAAAATCCTTGCGTTACTGACTGACTGACAGACACACTACAGCCGAAACTATTGGGCGCAGGAAGCTGAAATTTGGCATGTATGTTCTTTGGAGACCGTAGGGGTGCACTAAGAAGGGAATGCCCGAAATTCACACGGGATCTGCCAAAACGGGTAAATTTAAAAAAAATGCAGGCGTAGCTGCTGGCGTCCTCTAGTAAACTATATAGGGAAACGAACTAAGTTGTGATCGTGAAATTGTATAACAGGCAAGCAGTGTGCCATAAATTTGAAATGAATCATACATACTGACTGCGATACATACATACAAATCTTGACTTTTAAATTAACAAAGATCAAACTACTTGTATTGGTTATTAAAAAGCAGTTCATTATTAAATCGAACGGTTGTACTGCGCCTAGTAACAATAGGCTAGTTGATAAAAAAAAATTTATAAGTCCGTCCTTTAGATTATTCAAAAATAAGCGATACGTATTTTTATATTTGTAAATTTAACCAAAAATGACCAAGATATAGCTCATTAAAGTTACGTATAACGTCACGCCGTGCTGCATTTTTTCGCACTAGATGACGTCACACGTAACTGTAATGGGCTATATCTTTGTTATTTTTTATTTAATCGAAAAAAGAAAAAATACGTGTCCAATATTTTTTTTATATTCTAAAATACGGACTAAATAAAATGTAATTATTTTGACCCTGGAAACTACCCTATTAAGCGGTGAACACGACAAACACCGCCATAAAATATTGCGTCAACCATCAACAGATACACCAATCACAATTATGTTGATCTACCGAAAAGAATACTTAAAACAAAAACAGATTCATTATTATTTGCTTAGACATCTCTCGATGGTAACATTGAGACCAAAGAAACATAATGATTTGTTGGATGGATTAAATTACAAGACGGCTTAAATAAACACCGTTTCCTATCACCAGATTTCAAAACAAACCTGTTGCCGTGCCAAATGTTTTATAATCAAAGGAGACAAAAGCTAAGTTGAACAATGTAGAAGGAGAAGACTAAGACAGCAGATCCCACTATCAGATGAGAATAATAATGCTTAGGAGAGAGAGAACACAAAAGCTTCGGACGATCGTTGAAGATTTCGAAGAAGACAGCTAGCTGATTCAGAATAGATCGGACGGATAATGGTACCTAGGTATTGTTAAAAAGTGATTACTCGTACTAGGTATTTTAGCAACAAATCAATAATATAAATACCTCAATCAATTCAGCTTATAAGTGAAAATGCTTAGGAAGTATAGGAATCAAAACCATATTCAGAATAATTTAGTTCCAACTGAACTAGCAGTGTAGTAGGTAATAGTGACTATTACTAAGAAAGCAAGACATTTATATATCTTGTATCAAGATTGTGCAAGAGTGTAAGTAAGTGAAATTTAATGGAGCATCCCGCTGTGCACACTGGGATTCCTCACTTAAAGGCGCTGTTAGACGTTTATGTTCTGTAAGTTTGAAGAAATAATAATCATTATGGCATAATGTTTCTTCATCAACAAACGTAAGGAAAATTGCTATTATATTAAATATTTTTGTCATTTTCTGAGATCTTTCTAAATTACGAACAGTCGTCTCAATGGACTAGCTGTGGTAAAAAATTTATTTCACCACATTTATTCTAATCAAAAGCACTTAAACGTTAAACGTAATAACAATAGTCTAGTATACTTAAGGCCGATAGCAAAACATTTTTTTTTCTAGTCTTTTCCTCAACTGTAAAAAAAATTGGCCTCAGCAATGCTGTATTATCAACATTATGCCATAGTTCACTGAAGGCTGTTGTTGTACAAATGTTGACCCAACTCTATATAATCATAAATCTCTTCAACGGCCAGAATTAATGTCTGTTAACCCTTCATAACCAACGAAACAGAGATCATAAATTCTGGTTTCACGGATCATTTGAATTATCTTTATATATTCATTATTAAGAGTTACCGTTGGGCACATTATGGATATACCTATTCACATAAAAAATATTACAACGAGTAAAATACGCTTCTACATGGATCGTGAAACTGAGTCATTTCAATCCTAGAATGGCACCGATAGTTAGACGTCAATAAGCTTATAGCTTAAAAATATAACTAATACCCTGTGGATGCTAAAAGCATCTTCGTAGAGCATTGAAGAATATTTATTTTCACTGGCAATTTCTTAGTAAAGAAACACGACACCTATCGGACAACGCCAGAACTACAGTCAACAGATTCCGAATCGTTCTAATGAAGTTTGCAAGCCCATTGGTGATCCACGAGACATAATCACACAGCCCAAGGCTCAAGAATATCTTTGACACTTCCTTTCTTCCATGGAACGGAAAAGCAAATAGAATTAACCGAAGGAAAATGATCCATATAATCGGATAAATCAGTAGCCAACGGTAATGGGCAATGAAAGCTCGGCGAATGGAGCTCGGCTCGTAAATGCTTCCCTCGCGACCGCAGCAGTACTTACCGCCAGAGAGTAACGCCCGCGGGAATTCTTTACTTAATTGTTTAGAGATTTATAGATATAATACCGGCAAACAGCTTAATTTCGTTTATTTTCTATTACGTAACCTAAGAAGATTAGATATTAAGCAAAACGTAAAAATTTAACCAAACGGGCGTCTAATTTTGAAATTGCTTTTTGAAGATATTTCCCTCTAAGAAGATCATTGTCTTTACACCTTATCATTGCCTTCTTTGAACTTGAGTCTTAGTGTAACTGACGCAAGTTCAAAGATGTCTACAATCACGCTTAGACACCATATAAATGTCTGACATCTGACTTTATAACAACTCTCTACGCCAAGCTTTAATAAAAACCAACAGATTCAGCTATCGAGAATAAAAGCACTCTGGTCGACATCGAGTTTTACCGCGCGAGTGCTATTAAGATATAAGAGACGTAGGTATCGCGGCAAGCGTTCTCTAATAGCGGCGGTTTATTGCTGCTCCTTTATCTGCTCGTAACGTGACCGCTTTTATTTCAGCACAGCATCGTAAAATGGAGCACAGTTATCGATTTAATTGTTATGGACTATGACTACGGTGCTTACGGTTCGTTTATACCTATGGTACGAAATGGTGCTATGGAATATAAAGAAAAAGAAATTCTGTAGGGTAAAGGTGAGTTGTAGTAAAAGAGTGACATAAGTTTCTTCCAGGTGCTTCTTTAGCATTGAAAAAATACTGAGTTTAAGACAATATATCACAAGTTTCAACTTCAAAATCTTGAAAGAAGGTAATATAATTACGATTAATAAGACACCAAGGAACACTGTCATCCCGCTAATGATTATTTTATACGAAAATTTAAACCGAAATTTCTAATCTTACGAACACATTAGCACATATTCATTGAGTATGAAGCGTCAAACTGTCACAACATATCACGTTAATGCGCTGACTGACGGAGGGAAGAGAAAAGATAACGACAAAATTATGGAGGTAATTTACTTACAACAACTTAAGAGTCTACTCAGATATTTCTTGCCTTGACGTGTTGTTTTCAATTTTGATATAAATATAACAAATCATAAGTCAATATGCATACGAAGATAAATGAAAGCCATGCTAAGATCATTCTCTTAGCGTTATCCCAGTTTCAATCTGGGGTCCGCTTCCTAGTCTAACCGGATTTGGCTGAATATTAGCTTTTTCCACAGAGCGACTGCCTGTCTTACCTCTGCAACCCGAAGGGATAGCGATATTCCATGGTTTAGACTAGTGTCAGTTTATTTAGAAGGTACTGACGCCCTGTAACGACTGTCAACGATCTTCATGACAACCGGGACCGACGGCTTAACGTGCTCGCCGAGGCACGGGACAAGCGATAATTAACAATTCAATACGCACATAACTCCGAAAAGTCATTGGTGCGCGCCGTGGATTCGAACCCGATACCCTCTGCATGGCAGTCTGTTGGTATCTCCACTAGGCTATCGCTGCCTTTGCGGAAAGCCATGCTAAGATAAATTGTAATAATTATTATAATTCGAAAAGGCTTTCACGAAAACATTGCAATACGATCTTTGGATTTAGTACTGCACAATTTGAATTAGATAGTAAGTTGGAAACAGAAGTAATTTAAAGTTTCCATTTGCACACTGAAAACACAATGAAATTGAGTGTGTATTGGTCTTTGCCCTGTAACAACCGTTTTCAATATCGTGTTCATTATTGAAGTTTGCTTTACCATGTAATCAATGACTAACATCTTCTTTAAGACTGCTATTGAACGTGCCCATGTCATGAGTTTATGCATTGAAAGTAAAATGACTACAATCTCGAATTCAACCACCTGAAGGACAGTTTACTTCATCATCAGCCTTAAACAGTCCACTGCTGGACTAGGCCTCTCCTTTGAAAGGAGGAATTGGCCTACTATGCCACTGGCCAAACGGGTTGGTATAGGGTTTGTATCAAGTTTTCCTTCTCTTACAGTGCTGTTCTCTGCATAATATGCTCCCTCTGTCAGCTCTTACGACACCTATGGGATGATATGGGGTGGTGAAATTTCGTATTCTTAATCCGTCACCACACAGACAGTTTACTTAGGACATTCTTTTTTTGGGACTAGTCCCACCCACATACTGTATCACCAGTGGAGCCAGGGCCAGCACCAGTGACCATTGATGACAACGAGTTCTGACACCCGTGAAATTACTCGGATATGAAAATCCAGTTTGAAAAATCTTCCATATAACATTTTACTAAAATTAAAGCTTCCTTTCACCATTACGAGATTGCAAAGGACGTCATGTCGTGTGATTTATACACCAAACATAAAGGGAGCTAATGAATTCGTTGACTGTCGCGTGATGAATGCCCCGCATTAGAGTTAAAAGGGATGAGATCAGAGTACCCACTGAAAACTACAAGCTTTGTCACAATATGGGATTAAATCCTGTACTGGGATTCAAGCTAAATTTATCTCCACTTGACTAATAAGATTTTGTAATGCTGTCAAGTGCTATTTTACACTTTGAATGTAACCTATTTTTATCTTTACAGTAAAATATGAGCATTTGCAAATGGCATTTTCCAGGGTTCTACATTAGGACCAACATTTCATAGAACATTTATTCTGGTTTTTTTTTCGAGTATTTTTTCACGAAGAATTAATCTGTTTTTACATCGAGCTGAAGAGAAGAAAACCAAACTTAAATTCTCAACATTGATAGATGCAATATCATGATGGATTGACTTATTATCAGTGGTGTTAAACCAGTCATGGCGACAAAATAACTTGCCTTGATCACAACTACCAAAGCAATCTCTTAATCAACTCGCTAAATTGCAAAACTAAAACCCACTAACATCCGTTTCATACACAGTAGCATATCCTCTATGACATTAAACTTCCACTTCATTATTCTTAAACGTTCCCTCTGGAATAGCCGCACTAATAACTGTGGTGTTGCGGTTTTGCTGGTCAGTTAATACAGCATTTCAAATTTCCGTTCCACTCTCATATATTTCACTTGCGTTCCGTTAAAGCCAGCCCGCAGTTAATTTACGTATACAAATGTGTTTATTTAATTCTACGTAATGACTTTCTCGCTGCAGACAATGCCAGTTATATTCTGTATCTAATTAAAATGTAATTTAAAGTTTTCATCATGGCAGATTTAAATTAACCATATTTAACAGATTAAAAAGTCGCGTAGTTTCGGTTGTAGCGTGTCTGTCAGTCAGTCAGTAACGCAAGGATTTTATATATTAAGATTAAAAAGTCTGTTGACAGATAAGTGATACTATACTATTAAGGAATATCTTGATGAAAAATAATTTAACCGCACAGATACTTTCATAGGAATGATAACAGTAAAGACAAGTCACAAATAACAGAACATACTTTTTAATAAGGTATACACTGTAACAATATCGTCCTCTCTCCTACTTAGCTGTGCCCGACAGGGTTCACAATGACTCATTATTATAAACTAACAATTACCACCTATGTATACATTATGAAATGCAATAATGGATTGAATATTATGTACTTCTTCGACATAGCGACTGTCTGACTTCCTAAATTAAAAGCATAACAATATTTCATTGATTTAGACAAGAGTCATAATATTTCACTTGTTTACCTAACTCGTTACAGATATGGTGATTTTTACTGTCTTCGTGTATTTTTTTTTGTGATGCATACAACATACTTGCTGAGTCACAGTTTTAAGTAGAAAAGAACGTAACAAATTGTCTTTTAAAACTACAGCGCGGTCTTATACGGGACGAGAAAACTTCGAAAGAACTTCGTGTCTAGTTAGACTGACTACTTTTATTAACGACGCCGTTATTCGAGTACTTACCTCGCAAGGCTTTTTGTTTCTAACTTTGATATGTTTCACGTTTATTTTTTTATGGAATCTAGACTAACAAGACATTTGTGAAAAGTGCAGTTTATAGCAAGTAAGTGATAAGCGGTGTCTTGCAAAGATGGTGAAGAAGGCGACAATATAATGCCACGGATTTCGAAACTTGTGGTAGAATACGCAATTATGCATGATCAAACCTCAACAAAACTCATCATCCTCTTAGCGTTATCCCAGTTTCAAGCTGGGGTCCGCTTACTAGTCTAACCGGATTTGGCTGAATATTAGCTTTTCCACGGAGCGACTGCCTGTCTAACCTCTGCAACCCGAAGGGATAGCGATATTCCATGGTTTAGACTAGTGTCAGTTTATTAGAAGGTTCTGACGCCCTGTAGCGATTGTCAAAGACCTTCATGACAACCGGGACCGACGGCTTAACGTGCTCTCCGAGGCACGGGACAAGGGATAATTAACAATTCAATACGCACAAACCTCAACAAAACTATCTTAAATAAAATTCACGACTGAATCGTCTAGACTATCACCAAGGAGTCATTTTGTAGAAAGTAGCAAATAATAACTAAACAACGCAAGAGGAACTCTGAGGAAAAGTTGTTTCGGATATTATGTATTTGTACCAATCGGGCAAAACTGTAAAAGCATGCTTTAAACATTAAAGAGGAGTATGTATGACGATCATACCGTCACCAATCGTGAATGGAATAAAAACAGCAAACAAAACAAATTTTCGACACACAAAATACATTGTAAAGACTGTTATTATTTGATATATTCTACACAACTCAATTTATTACTCCATTTTGCAATAAAATAATGGCATATGACAACTGCATCAATACGAAATACAAAAACCGTGACCGGTTTAATCCCACGCATCTAAAAGCAATCAATACCAACTGCCGGCAAGTTAAACCTAGCCGCTCCGTTCCGATAAATATTATGCTGAATTTAAAATGAGTGGTTTCCGATCGTATCTCTCTATTTCGCAGCAGTATGTCATGGCAATAAAACCGTTCAAAATAAAATCAAGATTGCACAGGATTTTGTCTGATCGTCGGGATATTTGATGGACGCTTGCGTGACTTGACATTGGAGGACAAATGGTGCCTACGGATACACTACAGCTGTAATGATATACCCTTAATACTTATTGTAAGCATAGCCAGGATTTCTGTCATGTCTCTTCCTGCAAAGCTATCTAGATATATCATCGTAAAAGAGGGTAGTCACGCAACGTTTGTGTCTGCGCTCAATAATGTGCTCTAGTAAGTATATTATTATTCAAGATTGCATACTCCACTGAAAATTCATAGCACGGAAAAGTGATAAAAAAGGATTAGACTACGAGCGAGCTATATAATTAGAGATAATGATAAATACTAGAATAAATTATTAACTTCCTTCTTTCCTTCCAAAACATTTTTACCAATTCTAACACACTTTCAGAACACAATCAAAGCACACCATAATTTCACTATAACGCCGCTTTTGCGTATTTTATAATGAAATTAGAGCTTGTAAAGACTGCCTCGTTGGTCTCGCGGCATAAATGCGCGTGGGATTGGGAGGTCTCGGGTTCGATTTCCTGGGTCGGGCAAAGTGTTATTGGGTTTTTCCGTTAGGAAATTCTCAGTAGCAGCACGGAGTCTGGAATGTGCCCGGTACGGCAATAGGCTCGCCCCCTATTACGTGGGACCTAAAAATTCATGGCGAAATGGGGGTGTAATACCTCTGCCTACCCCTTCGGGGATCCAGGCGTGAGTCTATAAATAAATATAAATAAAAAATACTGTGTGTATTTACGAACTCTGGATCACACGAACAGAAAACACATATCTAGATCTACGTATAAAACATCAACTACCTTACATTCATCACATAGATAACTAGCACACGTAGCTCAACTCTCAACAGGAACGCAATAATGTGTCGAATAATTCAGCAGGTTGGAGCAGCTGTGTGGAATAACAGCTACATATTATTATGTTGCATCGAGACAGCCTAATGAACGGAGGCAACGACGTCAGAGGAGATAGTGCACCTATAGCTAGATTGCTACATCAACATGATGACGTGAAGGAAAACGATGTGTTTGAAGACATTCGTAGACAGAATGACAATACAGAGGTTAATGGCGTGGAAGAGATGACAAGGGAGGATGATTTACATGAACCAAACAACCTGCTCTTATTCGCTTACATTTACAATACTAGATCAACTCAAAATCGAAGCCTCATTCCATCATTAAACTTTAATTTTAAGTTAATCGAGTGTAATAAATGTAGGCGCGTCAATTATGGCTCAGTGGCAAAACTTGTTTTCTAAGACTAAAAAGCTCTTCGTTAAATTTCAAGTGCGAATTAATGCTGAAAACCTTTCACTCATGATTTTATGTAAGAGTTACTACAACGACCATCTAAAATAAAAAACACAGATACTAAAGCTCATAAAGTACCTCCAGAGAAAATACCTCAGCAACAAACAAGAACATGAAAACGAAGTCTCTTACTATATTTAAAAAATGCAAGACGTCCAAGTTAGGCGGCAACTAATTAAAAATACGACGGTGTATATTTCTGGGCGAAATGAAGACCGCCCTCTCACTGAGCATTGAGTAATGAAAGCAATTAGGTACTGAAGGAAAAAAGATAGTACGATACAGACAGAAAGACGGGAAATAACAAACATCAAACAATTTTGCCGGCTCACGTACATTTTCTGTTGAACGAAGGTAATATTTTGCGGTCAAGCTTAATTGTTACTACATAAACCGAACTAATAGTAATGATGAATAAAAAATGGAAGCAATTTCTCTTAGAAGACAACTATATATATTTTTATATATACGTATAAGTTGTATGTCCGGTGGTATGGCGAGTGTCCCCATACCACCGGACAAAACAACACGTTATGAGGTTGATTGATCGTTCTGATATATTACTAGCTATATCAAATTCCGAAATTGATGATTACAAAAGGAGACACTCACAGGTCCTTTATCTCGAAAAGCACTTTTTAAGATATTGGTGTCATCAACCATAACGGTTGAACTGGAAAATAATATTATATCATAATTCAGCTGTAACCTGATATTATCGTAAAATTTCTGTTTATCCATAGCATTATCTTTTTGCGTTGATCCTAAATTATTTGAGGTCGACGCTGTATGTCATTCTTCACTGTCGACCATCATTCGATCATTTTCCTCTTTTTCCTTCTAATGCATCCTCACACAGTCTATTCATCTTTAACTTCTCTCTTATTCCGACAGTTTATCCATGTATACTTAACATACTTCATACTTCTTCTGATACGTAGCATGAGTCATATTTATGTCTGCTCCTCATACAATCCACGTACCTGATTTTTACTAATGACAGTTCTGCGGATGGTAATTGATTTCTATTCGACGTTCCATAACTAATGTCGCAGACGGCGACATTAGTGCCAGAAAAAGTAAGTAAATACTGTTATATAATTTTGGACATTCAAATTTCTTCTCAAGAAGTCATTTAGCTAGGAAAAGCCGGCTTCATCTAGAATAGGGTTTTGACATGTATAAGTGTTGTAAACAACCAAAATGCAGAAATAAATATGTCTTTATGTCTTTAAGCATTTTACGTAGGCGTACAAACTACCAGATACATTGGTATGCATGCATAAATGCCATTACAATCATAAAATATAATTCTGCCTAGAACATTCAAGTATTTCGAATTCGAATCCACCATTTACAACTAGTTCATTGGATAAAGAACATTCTAGATATAATACTTATCTAAAAGAATAGCTTTGAGCAAATACATAAAACTCGAAAAACAAAGCAAATTTCACTCGGGACTTTTATGAAATCCAAATGCCAACCAAGGTCAAAGGTTAGTTATAAAAATATAACGTTACGGACATCAATCAAAGGTCAGAGAGTACTTGGCACTTGAACTACCCATTAACCAAGTGATGTATAATACTAATGTGCGTTAATATAAACGCAACACCATAAAGAGGCATTGTGATCATTTATTAAACACATTTGCGCATCCTACATCAAGTTAGGTATGCCTAAACAATACAGAATGCCAGCAAATCCGGAACTATTCGCAATTTCATAATTCCAAACTTTACCAAAGGCAGCAAAAGCAGATAATTAAATTCTCCGAATGGATACGAATTCAAAAGTTACTGCGTATAAATCAAGATATATAAGTAGTGACTGAAGTTATAAACTGGAAAATAGGTCTAAACTGAAAATGGCTGCATGAGTGCATTAGACACTCTAAATGCAGTCATTATCAGATGTATATACAGACTGAAGTATGTCTAACCCCAATATACACATAATGGCGTATTATATCCACCAAGGATAACTGTTTTAAATCCCAGTTAGTATATTAATGGAAAAAAAGGATCTGGCAAATTAGAATTACAGTATACAAATTAGTATTATTTATTAGTGGTGAATTTTGCTGCAACATGACATATTTACTTGCTTATTGAAAACCATTTCTATTGAATGGTTTTCGCTCGAAATTAAGATATGAATACGAAAATACACAGCATTCACAAAATAAATGTGGTCAGTTAATGTTTGGATATCATATATTTGCTGAACCCGTACTATAAACCTTTATAAATATTAAAATCATGAGAGACATTTTGTAAGCTTCACACATTCTAATACGGCCTGCACCTATCAATTTGAGTTAACATCAACTACTACCTAAACACAAGTAGTATATTTTAAATAGTCATTCTCCAAAAGAAAACTACGTTATTTTCATAAAACTGAGTCCGAGAGAACCGAGGTCTCAAACTTCGTCGAGAAAATCGAATAAAACATCGTAAATTATACCTTAGAAACGCAAGGGTGGGCTTTATGGTGGATGAAATAATTATCATTTATAATAATTACCTCTTTACAAAGGTTTAGTCAAAACTTGAGGTTGGAAGCGCCCGCTGTTGAGGATTTTACGACTGTTGGCAATACCAACAGATTATAATTAAAATTAGGGTTACATTAGCGGCGGTATAATAGATACATTGGCTGTTCTGATGATTTAAGTGGCTTTTAGCGCAGTATTTAAAGCACGTAGTGACACAAAGATTCATCCCTACAAGGGAAAGAAATGAGAGTATCTTGAGATGATTTATAAATTGAGCTAGTTTACATAGATTTATTGGCAGATACTTTTCAATTCAACTATTCAGTTGCCAATCCTAAAATATCGTTAATACATTATGATAATGTCAATATTTTAAGCAATTCTTTTATATGAGTATGGAGTCTATGACGTCTTATTTTTTATATGGATTTGTTGACGTGGTTATCTCGAGGGATAGTCACAGAAAAAAGGAAAATGGGTCACAGATTATCCTGTATTTTTCCACGTTATCTTGAAAGATAAAAGTAGTGGAATGTATTTATTCTTTTTGTAGATGTCATCTAGTATAGATAATTCATATCATTGAATTGATTAGTACCCAGTACATATTCTCAAAGTAATTAAATGAAGACGTGCGTTATGGTAGGTGATTACCTTCTATGAATTTTGCCGACACATGTCACCATTACCAAAATTTTTGAAAAATATGACATGGTTCACAAAGTAACGACAAAAGCAAAGACGTTAACAGCTTTCAGTACCCCAAGAAGCATTTGATGTGATCAAAATTATTGTATTACCAGACAATATTCCGAGGAAGACCTCCGACTCGAAATCTAATTTAAAAATATCTCCTCCATCGCAGACATAACTCGCTCCGAGTCCGACCTCATGAAAACTTTTCAACGTAAAGCGGATTGGTTACTTTGCTGCGGAGAAAATTTCTACCTAAATAAAGTTTAATGAAACTAACTTTATCCAACACCGCTTATAGTTATTTTAGACTTCTAAAGTCTATCTTAAATAAGCAGACAGCAGATAGTTATTTAGATTCTGGACGAGTAAAATAAACGGTTACAATGTTGAGTGTAATTGAGTTTTCCTGACTCTTGCAATGCAGAGCCTGCAACACAATTGCTAGACGTTACATTCTATCTATCTATCTATTGCAACCTTTTGTTGTTCGTCTTCGAACATAGGCCTCCTCTCCAATCTTCCATTTTCTCCTATCTCTTGCCACTTGCATCCAGTTAGTACCGGCTTGCTGCCGGATATCGTTAGTCCATCTCTTAGGCGGCCTTCCTCTGCCCCGACTATTAGCGCGGGGTCTCCACTCAAGGGTTCTCCTGACCCAACGGTCATGGCTCATTCTGGCAATATGCCCCGCCCATCTCCACTTACGTCGTTCTATCTCCTCGACCACGTCCCTGACTCCTGTGGTTCTCCTGATCCACTCATTAGTCTTATGATCCATCAGTGAGACTCGGAGCATTAACCTCTCCATTGCAATGGAGAGGTTACATTATTAATGAGAGCTAAATACAGATGACAAAATATTCGTTTTGCATACATTTGGCTAAGTTCGACACAATTAAAGTTAGTACACGGAACACGTTAACGCTGTTTTGTAAGCGTGAGCTTTTTATACAGCGCCTCATAAATAACAATGCTATTTTCTTATGCATGCAAGAAAAACTCTGTAACCAAGGCGAAAACAAAGGAATTAATTAACTGTCAAAAATACTAGTAAGTGTACAGAGCACTTTAATAAACGTTAGAGAGAAGCGAGAGAAATTCTATCTCAGAGGTCGATACAAGGAAGGTGAGGTAGTTTCACGCCGGGAAGTAGCTAAATTGCATACACGAACGCGCTTATAACGTACCCGCTGAGTTTAAATTTAATAAAGCTTTAAATGACTTTCTAACAAGTATACTGTAATGGAACGTTGTTGCTCAAATAAAAACAGGATTAGAAATATAAGAGCTTATACAAAAAAGCTTTTCTGGTAGGTGATATGAAGCTGGAAATTATATTTAATTATTTATTTGCTCCAGTTTTGTAACTATGTAGTTCAATACATAAATAGTATATTTATTTTGTAATATTGATCAAAATAATTTCATTTTAATCGTAGCTTTTACCATGAAGCTTTAATTCAGCGCACAATTTTAAAGCAAATTCAGAATGCCCAAACTCGAATCAATGAATTATACAAACTCCTACCCGGTATAGAGACCGGCTCCACAACAATTTTCATTGCATCGAGTTCAGAATAAAAAACTATTATGTCATCCAAGTAGTTAAAGTATTAGTTGGCAGAAAAGTACAACAATATAAGAGCTAGACTTGGCAACAACATGCTACATTAGCCTAGTTATTGGAATTGAAACATTAAACGTCTATAACGTGCAAACGGCTCCAGGGATACTCGTCGCTTGGTAAACTGTTACGTAAAAAGTACCTGATGAAAGCCACCCGCTTGGTCAGTACCTAGATACTCCATGAAGCTTTTTCTTTGTTGTATGATATGTCGTTTTCTTTATTCATTTACTGTACTTCTGTGTTAAATGACTTAGTAAAAATAAAAAATACAATACATAAACAAAATATGTACCTAAAAACTAACCTAATTAATAAAAAGAGTAATCCAATATGGAGCAAACGCAATTTCACTTACTGAAATTACTGTTATAGCAAAGGAAAAATATATTTGTACAACAGATCATAAACATTACAGAATATTAATATTACGCTGGAACATGTTTAAAGCCTTGTCTGCGTATAATAGCGTACGCCTAGTTTAATACTAACTTCTGCCAGTAGCAACGTGGACAATGGACGATATGAGCATTCAGAAATAGATAATTTTTCCTACATAATAGGATACAAATAGTTTGCCAAATTTATACCATTATGGCTGTAGTTTCTAGGAGTTAGACGATAAGCTACGGACGAAAACGGTCAGTCAGTCATAAGAAACCCAAACAGGTAGCAAATTGCATTGAATTGAATTGAATTTCATTGAATTAAAGCAAGCAGTCAAAGAGAATACGACTCCAATAATGGAACCCAAGTTGATAAGCTCATGAACGTTTATTTATAGATTTGAAACAATGGATGGAAGGGCTCTGTAAACGACACATCAGCGAATTTGTACAAGGACCAATTCGTTGGCTCATAACTGTCTGAATAGTGTTTGGGTCGGTTTATTGTCACCGCGTCTTTATTTCCCTCTTGTCTGGTAGCAATGTAGATTAAGACAACGTTATTAACGACATCGGTTGGATCTTATGGGGTGAAATAAAATGTGTTTTTGTCTCCAATGTCAAAGACCCTATAAGTCTGTAAAAATTTTTCTTTTTGGCCTCGTAAGATATTTTAATATGCACAATAAGCTGCAAAGAACAGGGGATTATCGTCACGAGGCACTGCGTAATATCGATAAGTTCAAAACACGAAATATTAGACTTATCCACAGCCTTTTTCTTATAGTTAGCACGTCATTAAGACAGTGGTATACAGTTTACATTTATGTAGGTCCAATCAATCTACAAACATCTGAAGGAGCAAAGTTAGTGTCACAACGAACATGACCAAAAAACATGAACACCTCATTTTGGTTAATTTAATAGAAAAATTTCATTTCAATCAATTAGTGACCAGATAACTGGCAGAACACCATGTCTAAATAAATAAAATAGTAAAAAATACCAATAAGGTATTTAAAAGATGTGCCAGTACAGCAGTTTTTGTTGCCGATGATTCTGGCCTATTTCATAAGTTCCATTACATTTCATGCGTACTCTACAAGTAAATGCTAATTTACCAGACAGTAGCAATTTCACACCAGCTAGTGCTTATCTATGCGACGGGAAACGCTCGTTCGTATTTGCATACGAAACCAACTCATTAGTGAGAATTCCGTCCCTGCTATGAAGGCTACTCGACAATTGGGTTAGAACTTGTTTATCATACCTCATCCTGCATTTGTATTTTATCTTTCGTACTTTAAGATGCTATGTTATTTCAACCTAATGAAATTGAATCATTGTGAGTAAGCTGTAGCAGAGTATTGAAATATTAAAATTTACCGCATAAGAATCAAACATACCATGAGAAATTTAAAAACTTTGCAACAGAGTTGCGTAATTTCAACGAAATATAAAATTCTCAGTCCTCTTTGCTATTTATAATACTAATTTCTTATCATCTTTAAGCTGTGAAAAGACTTTTCTTAGCAAATTTCGAATTCAGCTTCCAGATTTTATCATAGCATTCTAGAGCTGATAACACAAACTAAACCTGAGCCAAGGCCTGAGCCTGACCCATAGCACTCGGCTTTTTATTACGTTAAAGGTTTTCACGAAAAGCAATAGCTTTTCGTGAAAACCTTAAATGCTCAATAGAGCATAGCTTATACAAATCAGCAATAGCTGGCTGGCAGCATTACATTGCATGTCATACTTTTCACACCTAAGCAATACAAACACACTCTATCGACAAAACAACATGGTTGTTGTTCACCTACTCACAAGCCCTCGGGCCTCCCAATTCAGAATATTCCAATGTGGACGGAGCTCGTGGTCGAACCTGTCAACACGTATGTAAAACATATTGCTTCGGCTGTACACAAAGGACTGAAACACTTAACCTATTCAAATATTGTGTTAATAATTCATTCATACGCTACCGGATGAGTATAACATTGTATATTACTTGTAATAGAAAGCTGTGCTCATGTTTCAGTATTAAACACTTACATTAGTAAGTGAATAGTCGTGTTAAACTGAATGTATCCTTTATTTTCTCAATCAGTCCTTACTCCTCTTCTACAAAGAGGTTTTTATACACGTTTCAATGTGTATCGCGTATATAAAATATAAAGACATTTGGAAGTGAATTATCAAGTTCATTATTATCAACTGGTACTTGATTCACCCTTATGTTTATGCTTTGAAGAGGAATTTCTTCCTTCGGTTTCTCGCCCACAATCGACACAATGTTTATACGCTTTTATTGCCCTTCATTATCTACTTCTATAACTATAACTTTATATATAGCTATAGCTACATCTTATATTCAAGCAGTGTGTACAGCCTACATGTTCTCTTGTTCTAAGCCCCAACAAAACCCGACACGACGACACTTGTCGTACAAAGCGTCGTCACAGACAGCCCGTAATTGGTCCGTGTCGGGGTTGAGAGCCGCTTCAAACTCCGGCTAAACTGCCTTTATCACAAAAGCTCCACTTACCTGCTAGTCAAACTTTTAGATAGAAATTCCACTTACCTGAAACAATAAAGTTATAATTAGGACTGTGCAAAAATAAATTTAGGTTGAGAGCCACTAAAAAGAAAACACGTACAAAGAAAAAAAAATCAGCTGCTTGTTAATAAAAGCACATTACAATTTTTTCAATTAGACTTTTCAAGTAAGCATAGCACGGACTGCAATGAATACAATAACCAAATTTAGATGGTCTACCAGGGCACCTGTGATACTTATAAATCTCATAAAAAGTACAAAAATAAATAAGACCCACTTTAAATTTAAAATGAAGACAAAACTAAATAGAATTAAATACACTCATGGTCAGATCATGACTAACTTAAACTACTTTCGTATAGTAAGCGTCATTTCGATTACGATCAATAGAGAGATCATTACAATTTAATTCAATTGACATCCAAATATTCCAACTACACACAAGTAACTTTACGGACATACATTTTGTAAAACAGTCAGTAACAGTTTGCAAATAAACGAATTTATACCTACCTATTACCCAACACATACAATTTACCCACAGTGTAAAATAATTATCACAGTACAGTATTCTATTTCAGTAGCCCACCTAGTTATAATAAGTAAATTTAATTTAGTTGGAACCGTAAATGTTTGATATATTCCATCGTTTCCAGCCCAGTATTCAGGACGAAAATGGAAGCCATTTTCGTCCGCCGTAATCGAGCCTATTTTAGGGTACGGTGATAAACGAAATATACACTCTATAATATTAAACATTTATGAATAACGTGTTGAGAATCTACCTTAACTTAAGGCTTAAATATAATTGTCACGATTCTTTCATTTGCTTTCATCAAGCGGTCAAAAATGACGAAGCTGTATTTGAAACAATAGAAAAATAATGTTATTAGTCTTTAGATGTGCTATATGCTTTAAATTCTGGTACCTAATGCCAAATGACCAAAGAAAACTTAGTATAACTACAACAAAAACGTTTAAATTTTCTAGGCAACGGTCTAACAATATCTATTAATTTCAAAAGCGTGAATTCTTAACGACTTAAAATGGAGGTCGAGAAAATATACAATGTAAAAATATACTCCAAGGCACAAATAAATTATGAAGCATAAACACAAGTAACGAGGCATGTCGTGCGGCCTAGAAGTACTCATTAAGTGGAAAAGAACTAATACTTTCATTTTCATAACCTATAAATAGTAAATGTTTTGCGAGCAAATATGTAGATTAGCTACTGATTGGGATTGACAGACCGTGGAACAGGCTTGCAAGCGGAATGGTTAAACAATCTCTGAGCATTGTATTGAGTAATTGCCAATCTTGGTACGTATATTCTACGTATTTCAGTTGGAAAATTATCATCTCAAGTCCCGTATTTCTAACAACCGGAGCATACACATCAATCCTCACTGCTTTACATGAAAAGCGATCAAGATAAACTTGCAAAGTTATAATAAGAATAGCAAGCGATATTCAAATGTATGTTTAACACGTATAAACACATGAATATTTACTGAAAGCCCCAGTAACGTTGAATGAAGTTTTAGGAATTCGAAACACAAAAGCCGTAATCGTTGCAAAGCATCTACATATTCCGCACATACTTTAATCGTCAGAAATTATAAAAAATTGCGGGAGTAGTTTGTTTTATCAAGTTATTATCAATATTTCCAATAGATACAATTGACGAAACACGTAATTAATAATAATAATTCATCAAATAAAGTTTACTATTTATCAAATTTAACCATTTTAGCGTGGTCAAGCTTTAGATACGAACATTCTACTCAGCTTGTCGACATTCAGACGTGTGGCTGACTACCGTTATTGAATAAGAGGACAATCTGTGCGATGGAACGGCTATTTGACGTGGCATACAATATGAATGCCACAAGAAATTTTAGCATGCATATTCAAAATGTCGCTACTATCCAAGTTATCGATTTTTCTAAGCCCTAGGTCTTAGTCAGCGATTATGCGCTACAATAATAAAATGGAATCATTTGCGAATCCAACTCTCAAACGACCTACATAAGACTTTTAATGGCACTACAGAACGAGCTGTCTACCTACGTTTTTCAGACAATTTTACCGCAATATCAACTTTGATCGTAAAAGTTCTGGATACTTTTAGTACGGTCTTATTAGCTCACAAAGTTCGATGGCTTCGAAATCGTGAGGAATGTTTTAAATTGCTCATAAAGTTTTATGAGGAAATCAAAGAAAATATTACTGTTTTTCAAAGTGATGATGTAATGGGACTGTTGGTAGAAAATATGGTGAAATTCAACTGGTAGTTAAAACTTTTCCTATACGAACTTTTATGGACGGTACAAACTACAAACATTGACAGCAATAATGTTTTTCATAAGATGGTAGAATTATATTTTAGTAACATTTCCATTATCTGCCTATAATACAGAACAGCAGCTAAATTCCAAAAGATACCCGTATCAATTGCCGCCATTACGGCAATTTCATTACGTGGTAAGCTCTTCACGTTCCCTAAATATCATTTCCAATCGATATCATCGACCTAATAAGCTGGCAAGAAGACGGGACGAACAGTAATAAAAATGCTACTTAATCAAAAAATATCGGTTGGGCCATCGTCAGTACGGAGGGCGAATATAACGTGTGCCCCCTGAAAGATGGGGCGCAGGTTTAAGTAATATAAGGTGTGTTGAGATACTTTCAGAAGGAATATTGACTATTTTTATACACAATTTGGAAGTCCTAGGACAATACAAAAAGTCTACTACTACATAATCCTGACATGAAATTATATTCGAAAGCAAAGAAACTTCAGCTGTAGATCCGACATTTTTAAAGTGAATATTTCGAATCATCGAAACTGTAGCCTTGTTCCAAATAACTATTGACACAGGGACAACTGATTTTGCCGCAACGAAAACTTTCGAAAGGTTTACATTAAAGTCATTTATTTATTTTGGGCCACGTAATCACACTTATGAACGAAACAAAATCTTAAAAATTCTATTTAAAACATGAATACAAAGTGATTCCCATAAAGTTTTACAATTTTAGAGCTAAATACATTTGAAATGTCAACAAATTTGGTTAAATTACTTTGGGATCAGTTGGTACCGAAACGTAAATTCTATTGTGCCTGCAGATTCAGTAGAAAATGCGATCAATTCTGTATCGGTTGTAACTGTCACGATGCGACCAAGATGAACAACAGCTCGGCAATGTCATTTACTTACCAAAGGCTTCGCCGAGGAATCCAAAGTAGTTAAGAGTTGGATGAAATTCTGTAACATTTATCTTGAGCGAAAGGGAACAAATACTATAGAAGTAAAAACTTTAATAGAAAAACTGGAGAGATTTTGGTCTAGGATACGAGATGCAACATACCTATTTTCAGTAATGTTAGACAATGTCTTAAAATGTGAATATTTTACCAATTAGTTAAGCTTAAGCTGAGCATGCTTGCATTTCTTTATCCAATAAGTCCATTGCTGCCTCAATAGGATTTTATATCAACACCACAGCTTAGCCAAGAGCTACTAAATCAAAACACTTTTAAATCTGCAGCTCCAAGATTGAAAATCGATTTGTAAACTTTTCGATGTTTGTACAGGTAAGTCTTTGAAACAAGAGTTACTTTATACGAATTTCACGCAAAATAAAGTATAATTCGTAAAACATTATGCATAATTCATTAAGATCTTTTGTCACGCAACGTTTCATAAATCTCAATATATACGGTGAGTACATACAGTCATACATTTGCTGAGAACGTTACCATTCTGTGCGGGATGGAGGACATTAATGTTATTCAAACGTAGCGGTCCATCTGTCATCAATCTTCATTACATGCGACGCTGATGGTAGCGAAAAGTGTAAAAACCTCTTTGTAAGGGTCATTTACAGCTGGCTAAAAATAACACGATAAGGAAAATCGATGGATTTGTTTCTGGCTATGTTTAGAAGCCGCTGGTAGTTTACTGTGACTGTATCAAAGTAGATCTCGGAAGTGAAAGATTACTACATGTTTAAATCACAGTGCGAAATGTTAATTTAGAACTACTACGAACTATAGGTGTGTAAGAAATTACAAGTCAAAGACGTTACATAGCTATTGTTTCTTTTAGATAGATATAAACGAGGGTATAATAGGGCAACAGTAGCTTTAACGCTTCTTGGAATGATAGAAAATCCAAATCCGATTAAAACCAAGAATCTAAATCGTCATTAAACTTCAATCACACGTAGTAAAGATAAAGATTGATTCTGCAGGGTCACATAAAACCTCCTTGCTCATAAAACGATTTCAGTTACCCAGGACCAGTGAATAAATAACGGACATTTCATATAAAACCGACGCCAATAAACTAGGGTTTTCCGTTATCCAATAAAGCTATACGTAGACAGTTGGCGACAAAGGCATGCACCAACAACCGCGCTGAAACTTTAACAAGGGACCGTACGACCGCACGGTACTTATTAAAATTTCACGCGGTCGATAATATCAGAGACAGCGCAATGTTAGGTTTTAAAGCTTTTATCGGAATGGGCGTGGATATCGACATGATTAAAGCAGTTTGTAGATATGGCATTGGTAGAAAGATAGGTGGATAAGAATAAAAAAATCAAAGATTTGATCTTTTTATAAAACATGTGAGGCAACTATGTAGTTCTGTAAAAGAAAATATGTCGTGTAATGGAAATGAATGACGATCTACTTTGACAGATGATCTGAAACAGTATATCTACTGGTTTCGGGTGCTATATTCAATCCCTGTTTTGTTATAGAGCCCGATACGTTCATATAAATCTGGTCGTATTTTATTCATATTTTATGGATCACATTTTTTGTGGACGGCAATCGAATTACAGCAATATTTTGGAAGAGGGTGATACTGATAATGAAAATTGTTATTTGGCAAGAAACATTGCACAAGGCGGACTTAATGCCTAAGACATTTTCTATCAGGCAACTATTTCCACCGATCAAAGAAGATAATCCTGGCAGAAAATATTTAAAACACACAAGTCCAAAATTGTAAATTGATATGCATAGACCAAGAATTTGCATTCAGCATCACACTGTAGCCTATCATTCTGAGAAAAGCATTCGATTCCTAACAAATACGACAGCATTCTTAAGCTACAAGATCCTTGAAACATTCTATTATACGATATTCTATCGTCTCTCAAATGCTAACAAGGGGCCGCCATTTGAATACTGCAGAAGGCCGACTAGGCCTCATTGAAGGAGATGAGCTCGCAATTTCTCAATAGCTATTGCATATTGATAGGTAATACCTTACGACGGCAGTTTATAACTTTTGTTAGTCATCTTAGGGCTTTTGTTATAGGTTACATTCACTTCGACTGATATTTTTCATTAAGAGGATAATTTGTTATAAATATTTTTTGTGACAAAGATATTTTCCTGCAGAAAAGTAGCAAATACAAAGGCTTCTTTTTGGATCCTTCTTATCCAGTGTACCAATTCACTATGATCAGCGTGGCTCAGTTGTGTCTAAAATGAAAGAGCCATTGTCAAATAAATCTGTAGGTCAGAAATCGGCACCTTCAGTACCGATTTGATGATATCTGTAACATCGCACGCACTTATAAGGCTAAAGCTACCGCAAACACTCAAGCCTACCTTACACTTGAGAGGGCCAAGCGCGACACTAAATTACACTGTGCACTGCCACTTTTGAATACCTAACGTAACAGAAATTCAAATTAACTCCGTAATGTAACTTTCCGTGCGCGTAAGTGTCTAATTCAGCGCCTACCATAGCCTACATTAAGAATTAATTATCAACCTTTGTACGAAGCGTATTGTTCATAAATATATAACAGAGTTATTGCCTCTGGTTGAAGGTGTATCGCCTTTGAACCCGGTGCCAACATGCCGACCCTTTTCCGATACAAAATTAAAGTGATTTAGCATGACAAGAGGAAGCTACGGTTTAAACGTGGGTAGCTATCAAATATTACGCAAAATCATTCAATTTAATTCTGAAGCAAATCAGGAATTACTGATAAATAAACTAAACTGCATTTATTTAAAAATAAATTTACAAAATGTTCTCCGAGGTGTATAATGTGTCTATATATAATTCTGACGTGGCAAATTTCGTTCAACTCTTAATGGGACCACACCTTTCTTTTATACAATGTAACAAAACGGGCGAGGGCTATGAGCCGTGCCATAAAGTCATAATTTAAACGCTACATCATATGAAGTTATAACAGAAAATTCTACCAACTAATACTGCAAAACTACAATGTAAACTAATCGTCTATCCGGAAGCTCAACTCCCCAAACTTGTGTATGCCGTGGCGCCGTCACGGTGAAGGTAGTCTGCAAGCGAAAAGGACCCAAACTACCCTCAAAATAGTATAGGGTAGATGGCGAATATTGCTTGGCGGGTAGTAGTGTGTTAAGGCGGCGACTGCTCGTTACGTAACACGTCTGGTATTGATCGCGTCCCCCCACCCCTTCAACATTCGCGCACGGCGCGGCGTCACCGGCGGACCAATCACTGCGCTCGGTTTAATTTTAATTTGATAGCCGTTTGGTACGGGCCGGCCTCTGATTTGTCAGCTCGTTACGCGTCAAGACGATGCGCTCAAAGGTATTTTCGTCTACGCACGTGACGCAACGCTTATTCCACGTTTGAATTTTCCATTGCTTTCGCTGGAAAACCGTTATTGTTTCAGTAGAAACTTACGTCACAGAATAAACATTTTAGGATTACGTTTCATTCCCTTTGACATTAACAATGTAAATAATATACGTGATCAGCCATAATTACATAAACGGATTGTAGTACGGAGTGTTGATTACATTGGCAATTTCATGAATTATTCAATGGGTCTAATTACTTAGACGTTGTCACAAACGTTCGCATGGATTATGACGTCATCAATATACTGTGACAACTGGTGTGCTGTTTATGACACAATTGTGTATTCAGATAGCTGTATATTGCTACCGGTAAATAAGCAAGCTTCACAAAATATTATGCAAACGAGTAGTCATTTAGGTCTATCTTCAGGCGATTCGAAAGGATTTTTCCACCTTATACCAAAAAAATGTCTATCTTTCTATTATTTTTTATTTGCTAAAATATACAATTTCTATCGTGTATTTCATCTTATTTATGATTTCCGGTCCTTACGGGACCGACAGAAGCGATTTTGATCTCAGAGGTAATTTCCTACCAATGATTAAAGAGCGGTTAATTAATAAATTCTGAGCTCTAAAACGAAGGGATAACGCTAAGATGATGCTGATTAATTGAAGAACGGTAAACACAAACATAATTCACTCTACGCAAGACCTCAAAAATAAAACTAATATTAAAACAATCCACGTCTGATGTCTACCTCATTTCAGCACTACATAAAGTCTGTCATGTTTCAGAGCATTGAGCTCGCTCTGAGCGTCTACTACCCGTACAGACACGTCTTTATATGAACCGAGATAATTTACGAGTACTGAAGCACGCTGCCAGCCACACATCATTATGACATCAACATCTAGTGTCTTTATTTAAACATCTCACGATGTATAATTTTCTATTATTTTGTCAATTATCTAATGTTAGTTTTAGGCTTTTGTTATTCTTTGGTCAAAGATCTCTATGATGCCGTGACGATATTACGCGCTCTTGGTACAGCGGGTGTGATTTTTAAGACCGACCTACAATCCATATTCCAGAAAGAAACGTACGCGTTTAATCCCTCAAATTCATAAATTAGTGATGAAAGTGAATATCAGTTTACAGATTCACTCTTCATCAACATAATTATATTATTAACAATACTCCCGTGACCACGGTTGGTGGAACTTACGCCGAAGCATTGGGTAAATACAAGGTATATCATCCTTATTTTCGAAATAAAAGCTATTGAGACCCATCACATAAATATCAACATCGACACCTAATATACATATCACCTTTGACTCACACAAAGTCTACCCCATTCCAGCGCTAAGCTCGCTCTCAACGTCCTCACTGCACAGATGTCTATATGAAGCGAGGTAATTTACGAGTATTGAAGCACACGCCACCACCCACGCATTATGCCATCAAGACTAGTTCTTTATTCGATAGCACTCGTGGCGTATAGACTAGTATATGTCATGCTGTGAGATGATATATTTTCTGTAGAATATTGCGTGGTGAATTATATAAAAGCTGGTATACTAAACCTGGCATTTTTAAATCTGAAAGTTAGGCTGCAGTTCTAACGGATGTTCTTTTGTGTCTCATCTGTGCCCTTACTATTTGTGCTTTGATTAATCCGCAACCTACATATAAAAGTAACGGACACAAAACGCTACCTTGGGTGACACCATATTTTATATTCGTTAATAATTAAATTAACGTTAATTCCTCTTTTTTGTCAGGGTATTCTTTTGTCGTAGATCTCGCTTGGTCTGGTTGAAAAATCTTTCTTACATTAATGTATTCATGGCGTTGTACTATTAAACATCATGAGACAAGGACATAGTTTTCCAGGATTACAGGCTTACAGGCAGCTACCTTAGCAGGCGCTGTCGGACAAAATCTATTCCCGTTTACTTAAAAAAACTAACATCGTCTAACTGACGTCTAACAGACAACGAACAGGATTTAGAGGAATTTCATTTTACTAACGGAACCCTCCTCTAAAGTATTCGACTATCGAAACAAGCCTTTTTAAGTGAGTGAGTATATTCCCTGAAGAGGTCAAAGTATAAATTCCACGCCGATCACCCATCGTAGCGTGAAAAAAGGCTTACCCAAGAACTTGAGCAAGGTGAGTTGGCTCGCGAAATGTTATCAATAAAGATAGTGCTTTTAAGGTAACATGCATCCCTGTGAGGAGGATGATATTGAGACAGTTAAAAATAAACAACAGGATATTTTATGCGAAGACATTCACCTTATTTTACGCAAATGAAGACATTAAAGATGAAGGAATATCTATATATATTTTACACTATCAATAACTTTGTACTCCTGGTTGATACAAATGAGATCAAACATAAATAAGACCAACAAATAGAGCATACAGACTTGTAACAGTTATCTCTAGCCTTTTGTGACGCCTAATCTCACATAAGTACATTTTTACGAAACGGTATAATAACACTTAAGTTAAAGTACTTCGTATCGCTTAATTACATTTTAGCGAGCCCATTAATATTTCTGAAACCCCAATTAGAGCACTTCTTCATTTTAATCTTTTAAAAAAACAGCAATTAACAAATATTTCCTAAATGGTGGCATTTTTAACGAATATTTAAATTTGAATCACTGAATATTTTATTCTTAAAGCGAAGCTGTGACTGTCCTACAAAATGGAATTGTGTTTGAATTTCAAACAACGGTTCAGATAAATAATCCTGCAAACTTTGAAGTGGATCTGACGTAAAGTGGATACCGCTTAACACTCACCCTAGCAACACCGCTTAATCGAAAACTTTTCACAAAAGAAAAGGGAAGAACTGGATCTTTTCCAAAGACCTTTATCGAACTTTTTTCTTAATGAGATGACTTTTGTCTACATAACCTGTCCAATATTTTCAAAGCAATCGCTTTGATAGCTGCCTTTTAGAAACAGAAAAAGTTTTTTTTTTGCAGTAATAATTTCGCTATTATCTACAACTAGATGATGCCCGCGGTTACACCCGCATTATTTAAGGCTACTGCTCTGCTCCCGTTGCTCATAGTGTGATTTTATATAGCCTATAGCCTTCTTCGATAAATGGGCTATCTAACACTGAAAGAATTTTTCAAATCGGACCAGTAGTTCCTGAGATCAGCGCGTTCAACTAAACAAACAAACAAACAAACTCTTCAGCTTTATATATTAGTATAAGATTAGTATTAGATGACAAACTAACCCAATAGCAGAATTATTTCCATTTCTCAGACTATCTTCGCCAAATAACTTTGGTCTAGAATCTATTGCTGCGGGATCTCCATGCTCATTAAAAGGCGCCCCTGAGTCTTCAGTAGAGAAACAGGACCCATTTCCACAGGGCCGGTAACACCGTGGCAACTCTTTTAAAACATTGACACATTAGTTGCTTAAAATGTGATAGCCACCAAGGCCACAAAACAAAATAAAAAGCCAGAGGCCTCCTCCTACTATTTATCCAAAAATAGCTTCCAAATAACAGACTTTATTAAATAAAGAACATCGTAACAATGAATGACGTGACGACGTTATTCATAACAAACAATAATGAAATGACAAAGAAAGGCAAACTTATGAATATTTTAACAACACACTTCCAATTCAGGAATCGGTAACTACTAAATCAAACTTTGAAGGCGGATCGACGCTTGTTCAAATTATAAATTCATAAGCAGCGGTCTGACTTTAATAAACTGGGATCAATAAATAAATAAAGTAGATATATGTCTTTTGTAAATTAGAAGTCATATAGATATTAGATATCTGACAGGAACAAGAACTTTGAATTAACAAGAATCATTTTTAACACTTTTTTACATCTTTTTTTATGGGCTGTGTTGTTAAGAACAAAAGAGAAAATAGAAACCGTGTAAAATATATCACCTTCGTCCTACATGGTTCCCTAAGAATCTCTTATGTTCTATGTAACAGTACATTTTTTCAGTAGGTTATACGAGAGCAGCCACCTATTAAAAGTTTAACTTCTGAAGAGAAGCTGGCATCTCACTAGTATCAATCTTATACCATGAAACTCAAGAGGCATTTTTATGTTACATATATTTAAAACAGAACTGAGGTATCAATTCCCTAAACCAAAAAATACTCTAGAGGCAGCCACAGAAACCCAATAAAGAAATTCAAACAAAACCCAAAACAACGAGATTCGACGCCCCCGTTGTGATTTAAGTAATCAAAGTACTCGATATCATCTTCGACTTACGTATCAAATGCCGCGTGACAGTCGCGTCTTCAATTCCGACATTCAATATCGGCAATATAAAGGTGGTGACTGACATGTTTCTACAGAGCTGAGAGCATTCCTTGTCATTACGCTCGCTATGTTTGTCGACTGCCAGCGTCGATTTTTTGACAAAAGATTGTTCTATTACCCGTGACTTATAGATCAGTGGGGAAATTGTAGGAATGAAACGCAGAGACATTGAGTCTGACCCCACGTCATACACTTTTATCCATTCGAAGTTTTTTATATACAGTAGCTAATTGTTACCACATTTTCTCGTAGATAAATTACTAGTATAGTATTTATCAACGAGGCCTGTGATCAATAACAGAATTATATTTGGGGCTAGAAACGAGATTATAAAGCTCTCAACATTAATCTAAATATGGACGCTCGACTGACCAAGCGTATTAAGATTAGAGCAATGGTATCTACGAATAGGCGAACATCTCACAGCGAATGTTACGTCACGTCAAAACTATGGGTCAGTCACCAGCTTAACGTGCTACATAGAATTAATATCTAGCGGAGGTCGGCTGCGGGATCAATGCGGATCAGCCCGCCGTCAAGGTCGTGGTCGATATGGCACGCAGACATGACGAGGCCGACGCTCATTAAAGGCATTTAGGGTACGCCTTTTGTAGGTGGATTTAGCGAGTTTGTGCCTTTTGTTTTGCCATGAAAAAGGGTAGTACCCATAAAACGAAAGAACACTCTTTCTATGGTTTGGGTTTACCTAGTCTAAATTTTTTACTACCTATCGCACTTTTACCATTAAGATGTCTAGACTAAGTTTATGACTTAAACATCTTAATTGTGAAAGACTCGTGAATACTGTCAGGGTTTAAGTTTATAGTTAGTTCATAATATGATTTTTGTGTAAACATATTCACTGCATCTCATTTTAAAAATATCGTATTTATAAAAATCTTCTAAGGTTCGCGCAATATAGAGGGCTTTCTTTTCATGGGCCGTCACACAAGCCTAAACGCTGATGGAAGCTTTCACGAAAGCCTTGCACATAATACAACTAGAACGTAATACGTGTGAGAGGCTGCTTGCGAAACGACGGGCAATAAACGTCACCAGTTCCAAGTCAAATTTAATGCGCCTCGCAGCCGCTGTAAAACTAGCGGGGGTAAACTATTGGCATATTTTCAGAGCTAATATGGTAGTGACACGGGTATGTAGGTCAAATAACGTATAAAATGGCATGAATATAAAGTTTTCCATGTAGCGAAATATATAGACTACATATATTTCAGAGAAAGGGTGAGATGAGGGATATATCTATACCAACAACTCCCTTTTTACCTTTTCTTGCCAACCAATAATGTCTTCGGCAAAATTAAATATAATACAAGCAGCGATAGCCTAGTGGAAAGACCGACAGACTGCTACGCAGAGGGTCCGGATTCGAATCCACGGCTCGCATCGATGACTTTTCGGAGTTATGTGCGTATAAAATTGTTAATTATCGCTTGCTAAACGGTGAAGGAAAACATCTTGAGGAAACCTGCATGTCTGAGAGTTCTCCATAATGTTCTCGAAAGACATGTGTAGTCTGCCAACCCGCACTTAGCCAGCGTGGTGGACTATGGCCTTACCCTTCTCATAATGGGAAGAGGCTCGTGCCCAGCAGTGGGACAGTATAAAGGGCTGATGATGATTATGATGATGACATGAAATGAAATGAAATGAAATGAAAAACATTTATTTTTATATCAGACGAGGGACATCATATAAACAGTGAGAGAAAAAACAAAAAAAATCTATAACTAGGCAAAAATCGTACACGCCCGTCGTCTGTACAAAAATAGGAAGCCAGTTCAGCATATTGCCGGACATATGTGCCCGACGCTGGTTTTCAACTGGCTCCTTAGTAGACGCGGACGTCAAAACCAGATTATTTTACTTACTATAATTATTATGTAATATTGGTTGATTGTACGTTGATAAGATGTGACAACAAAGGAATTAATTACTTACTTACTATAAAGCACTCAGGCAATCCATTCGCGTTTTGTTAGTACTTCTTGAATTGCAAGAGGAGGATTGAGGAATGTTGGATCTAGATTGTTTAGAACTAATGTAAATGTCATCTATTTGCCTATGCACAGATTAGACTCTGAACTTATTATAGTAATTATGGATTAGTTATAAGAAGTACTGTAAGAAACTGGACCACTCTTATATAATTCTGCTATTACTGCTAAATTTACTTAATCATTTTCGGACTGTGAACATAATATTTTTATAGCTGAAACTTTTAATAGGAGGATAGAAATGCGAGTGAAGCAAGCTTCAAGAAGCACTACACATCATTGTAAAGCATAAGTTCGCCCAGTGGTCAAAATTCGACTACTTTAGAATTTATGGTAAAGAAGGGGCGCACTCTAGTACCTTATAAATAGTAAGACAATATTTAATAATACGCCTTTTTACTCAGCACAAATCCTCTTAACTTAGATTAAAAATTTAAGTCTTAGCTTTCCTATCCAACATTTAATACAAGCGTAAATGTAAACTAGTTAGAAACACCTGAAGCTAATCACTTTACCAGGCTTTATTAAGTCTGCTCGTCGGCTTGGTAAAGTAAACAACTTACTTGTATCTAAGAGAATAGTTGGCAGACTAAAGCTTCAGTCATTGATAAAGATTCTAAACTTAAGTAACTATATTCGTAGACAAAAAGATATCGCCCATTAATTTTGAAAGAATCGGACTTTTAGATATTGCTCCTCTGCAAAAGATGACGATATAGGCACCCAGAATTATTCTGAAAGGTGAAGGAGTCCATAATTGAGAAAGCTATAGGTAATATTATTAAGAACTTAATTGATTTTAAGGTTTCAAGATTCGTATCAATAGGGAAGTTTCCTGCAAGTGAAATAAATTATACAAGCATTTTTATCTAGTGAAACATGTCAAAATAATAGTAGTTTCATTCATCAATTAATGTTTAAACTTAATTTAACATTTTTTATCGTCAATTTATTGATAATAAGTATTCTACTTGACAGCAAAACACTATGACGACACTACGTCATATTTCATACAAAACCCTTGGCAAAGGTCGTTTTTGACATTTCATTAAAAGTGCTTGATTTGACTAGTTGGAAACAACCCTATTACACGATATTTATAAGGAGGCATAAAACATAAGTCAAAAAGGGGTGACAAAATTTACGCTATTGAGACCAATAAATAACAATGTTTTAAAGAACACACCGTTCTGACGTTGATATTCTTAAAGAGACAACACTGAAAATTATTACTGCCCTTCACTTCATGAAGACAACACTCAAAACATCCTAACATCAATTCTTATTTCTTTATCATCTTCCATTTCAGTTCCTTCGTAACCCGCATGTGTAATGCGTTCATACGGGATCAAACAACGGGCATATATTACAAAGATTTTAGGGCAGAGTTAATTGTTTTATGTTCAGACCCTTGAGCGTGTTCCGAAATTATGCTTATGGCACCCTGGCTGAATTTGATTGTACGAAGATTTGGGATGACGTGGGAGACGGTTGTTATCATAACACCTGTTTTAGTTTCAGACAAGGGCAGATTCGTTTCCATTAAATTGATTTTTATTATAAATAAATAAAATAAAAAAGGGCAGTGAGATTCAGCGCACATTTGACATTATCTAATGTGGTCATTATTTGTGTACCATTGATATCATGGCGGCGTAACTCTTTCGCATTCCATAAGCCAAATTTAATAATTGATCATCATCATCAGCCTTTAACAGTCCACTGCTGGACTACGCCTCTCCTTTGAAAGGAGGAATTGGCCTACTATACCACGCTGGCCAAACGGGTTGGTATAGGGTTTGTATCAAGTTTTCCTTCTCTTACAGCGCTGTTCTCTGCATAATATGCTCCCTCTGTCGACTTTTACGACACCCATAGGATGATATGGGGTGGTGACATTCCGTATTCTTAATCCGTCACCACACGGACAAATATACGGATAAATAATTGATCACTTCAAGTTATTAAAATTCACTCCACAGGGTTCTTTGGAATTTGGCATTTATCACTTCCAAACAAAAAGACGGCTACTATTAGAAATTATGACGTAATGAAATTATATTTCTCGAATATCGAATGTGCAAACTGTCAGACATACAATAAATATTTTCTTAAATTTCACGTCAACAAGTGATCCTGTTGCCAATATAGAAACTACTAACACCAATGCAAATTAATAACAGCCATATTTAAGTAAACTCATCAAGAAACATACTACTAAACCTGTAAAAGACATTATAAAGCTAATGACTCTAATGAGTAAGAGGATAAGACCATTACTTTAGCAACAGTTGCAAAATAAAAGGCTATATTAAAAAGGTCAATTCGTACGTTTCAGTAATGTTCCAGAGTTCGATCAATTTAGATTCACAGACGCAAAGACTCTAGGTATATTGAAAATAAGATGCTTACTAGATAATCCATAAAAAGAGGGAGTCAGACGATTTTGTGTACGTTTTGTATCTATTTTAAGACCAGGATGAAATTCAGAAATTAAACTAGCCTAAATCTTCGTGGTTTAAGTGTGATTTAAGTCTAATCTGCAAGCAACATGTAATTCAAAAGCCTCTATTCAGGCATAAAAGCACAACATAACAAACGGCTTTTATTCATGATCACTGTGATCCTCTTAATTGTTTTAAGAGACATTTTTTAGACTGAACGGTTGGCTTTATAGTTTAGGTGTTCGCCTCAGACAAAGCAACACTGTGTGATCCATATTGTTGTTTCGAGTCTGGGTGTTCATTGTGTCCTTTAGTTATGTCTGTAAAGACCCCGCGACTCAGGATTTTTCCTATTGCGGTTGGTGTCTTTAAAAAAAAAACATGAGGTACACATGCATGCATTCAATAAACAATGAAAGTTTTCATTAACGTATCGACGTTGACGAAAATTAATTCGCATTCATGAACGTTCACAAAAATATTCAAATCTTTACGTAGGAAACATCCATCAATATTTCAGAAACACCTATTTACAAAGTTTTAATATCAATTCGCATAAATATTCTTTGTATGAATAGCGAAAAGTCGAAATTTTCTTTTTGTCTTAGATACGCTTCGTTAATCATTGATTAAAATACTCTTCTTAGTCAAACTTTTTCAATTCAATCCATGTCTGTCACAAACAATAATGCACAATACATCGATGGTGTAGAACATCACCAAAGAATACACAGTCAAGAAACTCACAAAGTTACACTCCACTGTGAATAGATGGATAGGTAAATTTCATCAAATTAGGTACCTATACTCCTTTTTGAGTCGATGGGAAGGTTGAGAACTGAGTCCTAAGTTCTTAACAATTGTATACCTTAATAACGTGAATTATCTTACAAACAAGAGAAATATATTACCATTTCATATAATCTATAAGTGGGCGACACAAGATAGGTCTATGCGGAGAGCAGTGTGGGAGGATATCTAGCAGTGGACGTCATCGGGTGAGAATACGATGATATAAACTTTATTGTATTTGAAGAAGATGTATCGAAAAGCTGTACGAATATCATCATCATCATCAGCCTTTAACAGTCCACTGCTGGACTAGGCCTCTCCTTTGAATGGAGGAATTGGCCTACTATACCACGCTGGCCAAACGGGTTGGTATAGGGTTTGTATCAAGTTTTCCTTCTCTTACAGTGGTGTTCTTTGCATAATAGGCTCCCTCTGTCGGCTCTTACGACACCCATGGGACGATATGTCATATGGGGTGTTGACAATCCGTATTCTTAATCCGTCACCACACGGACACTATAGAATATAGAACGATTAAATATATCATTGGACGGCATTTTTTTAATCACATCAATTCTCCGTTTAAGTCACATATAAGGAGGCTTAAGAGACACTTCTCGATAAATGTTCATCAAATTGGGACACCCACGTGAATACCAGAATCCTATTGAAATTAATTTTGGCCTAATGGTCTTCCGTCGCTTCCGCGGACAAGTGCCACACGAGCGCACATCAACAAAGTGAAAAGCCAAAAGAAACTACATATTTACTAACAAAAATTGTATATCGTATGTATGTTAATCTCTAAGGTATGTATAATAATTAAAAATATATATGTCAATCCATTGTCTAGTATCCATAGTACAAGCTCTACTTAGTTTGGGACTAGATGGTGATGGGTGTATATATGTATTGTGTATATATAAATAAATTGAATTGAAATTAATAGGTAACGTATTTTCAGTGAAATAGATAATTGGCATGTAACAGCTATTTCGGTCCCAATGATCTATTAAACCAAACCCAAAACCATACAAAGACACCCCCAACTATTTCTGTCTTAATAAATAAACTCCAATAAAGAAACGATATGTACCTAGCATAGGTACCTCTATTTATAACTTAATAGCTATTTTCATAGATTATAAAATCACTTTAATAATGAAGAAGGATAGAGGTTTAATAGCGAACCCATAAATGTCCAGTGTTCATAAGGAGAAACATATTATGAGATAGATATATTTATTGTAAAACACTATCAGCACCAATTTTATATTATCCTTTTACAGTATGAGAAGAGTTTTAAGAACTTACATAATATAAATATAAGTCGAGTAGGCTTTCACGCATTGCTTCGAATATACAGTTTATATACCAATGAATTAATCCTAAACGACTGGACTGATGGAGATTTAATTTTGCATAATGAGTGGCGCTCTTAATGTTTTAGATTTACAATTGAAAGTTACGTGGTTGCTTAGTTTAATAACAGAGAATAGCACAGGCAAACCACGAAAGACAGATACTACAATGCAACATAGTAGTTCTAAAACGTGATGAAAATAAATTTACGCTACTTCGTATTTCATTCAAAGGAATCAACTAAACAACTCGACCACATTTTCGATACCAGCGGCAACTACAAAGCACCGCCACAAACAATATTTCAAGCGAAACCCAACTGTAGATAACTGCCTCCGACAACAGAGCAACTCAACCGAAACTACAATATTTACATGTAAATATTTGCAAGGAAACCAACTTCGTGTATTCTCATAGAGAAATATGTCTTCTAACTTCCAACCATCTTGGGAACGTCAGTTACTTTGCCTTTTTTCTGAGGCGTTACAACAACTTCATATTAATAAAACTTCTAACGCAAGCAAAAAAATGGCTTCTCTGTTTTACATTCGGAAAACATTAAGTGCAAATTGGAGTAAGTCCCTAGAGAAATAACAATACAATTTATAGAGCAAGTAGAGAACGGAGTTATCTCTCGAAACTGATTCAGCAGCTTCAGGTCGCTAATTGTACAATACCTGAGAATACTGTTACAACATTTTAGCTAAAGCCTTTTATTGTTAAAGCCGAAAATCAAAAGCTCAGTGGCGCCCTTTTGGAGAGGCATTTATTTATCTAGCAGTCGACTATGGCAGGCTGCTGATTATGATGATGATTTTAGCTAACTACGTTGACTGCCTCCGTGGTTCAGTGGATAGCGTATGCGACTGCTGATCGGTGGTTACGGGTTCGATTCCCGGGTCGGGCAAAAGTATTACTGGGTTTTTCCGAATACTCAATAGCAACCCGGAGTCTGGTGATGTGCCCGGTAACGGTAATAGGCTCGCCCCCTATTACGTGGGACCTAAAAAGTCATGGCGAAATGTTGGTGTAATATTACACCTCTGCCTACCCCTTCGGGGTATCCCCGAAGGGGTAGGCATGTATAGGCGTGAATCTATGAATAAAAAAATACAAAATATTGTTTTTTTACTCGAACCGCATGTAGAGTATTATTTGATTCAGTATACCTAATATAGTTCTGGTCATCAATTTGTTAAAAGTCGGGAGATAAGTCATCACTGTTGGTCCTACAATGCTACGTCCACTACTACTACGCTAAAGATAGAAAGACTGAGTAGACATGAGTACTGTCAACACAAAAAAATAATACCAAGGCGTGACTGAATAAATAGGCACAAAATAACTAGGTTTTCAATACAGAATATGAACTAGAAGGGCCGCTGAACAAAATGATAAAATAAAACGGTAATTTCATTTCAGTTCAGAATTTTTTTAGTATTTAGTTTCAACGCCCGTGGGGAAAGAAAAGGTCGAAATTCTCGCTCAACAAAAGCCGAAATCGGAAAACCAAACGAAATAATATCCGGTGTGATTCGACAATCGTAACTTTGGGACGATTAAAACATAACAAGGTTTTTTCTGTTTCATATCATCAATCCATTCCCTTTCTTCAGAAGTGTTACATAAACAACTTCATTGAGCGACTTTGACGTAAGCTGCCGTGAAATATTCGATCTTGAAGCATTTTTAATCTCATAAAACATACCGAAATCATCTCAGCAGCTCACGTAATGTAATTAATACACATTATTATTATATTTTATTAAATTATTACACACGCGAAAGGTGCTTCATCATAGCTTAAAGATGAAACATTATAAAATTCGCCTGAAACGTTATTAAAAGTCGGCCAAGTTCGGAACAATTAACTCCAAAGAGGATCCTTGGGATCATTTATCAGAGTTTTCTAACTTAATCAGAATAACAAAGTTTTTGTTTCGTTTCAATACAGTTTTCGGAGGTCATTAGTGCGCAGGCTAATTATCCAAATAATGATAAAACTAAGAGAGTTTTATTGCTTTTGTATGAAAAGTTTTTTTATTCTTATTATGTTCGTCACAATAAACAGTGCCCTACATATAATAACGTCCACAAACAACAATGAGATTTCAAAAACATCAGATGATGAAATTCTCTATGATACTCAAGATATTATGGATGGTTTCGTGAGCTACAAAATCATCCCTCCGTCAATAGTTCCAACAATCTCTAATAATCTCATGTGACGGCGAGGCCGTAACTAAAGCCATAGAAGCAACCCGCTTTATGGTATGAGGTTTATTAATCATCGATCACTCCCAACTATAGTGAAGGGCCATCCGCATGCCTCCTAAGAAGGATTATGACATATTGCTACTTTTGTCGTATCATACGACAAAGACTTATACGTTGAGAAATAGATAAGATGTATGAACTTATAGTGGATAAAATAAGCAATGGTATAATACATATATAAGTTAAGGTGAAATTAACTGCAAATTACAAATTAAATTTATCAACTAAAATTACCAATCCTGAACATCAGCCAAAAAGAAATCGTTTTACATTGAAACCTTAAGTTCTTAACGACGTAAATACTAATTATTTACTGTCAAATTTAATGTGGATTTTCATATAAACTTAAAAATTTAACATACACATAAAAAGTTGAGACAGATTTGTGTAACTGGTAGAGATAAGCAACCCATCGAAGTAAAACAGTCACCTAAAAATCGTCGCCAACGATAAACAAGTTAAAACTCAGGTAAACTTAAAGTGCAAACCAGGATTAGCGCGACTTAAAAGTAAGTAAATTAAAACTTTAATGAAAAAAGTAATTTCACGGAAAGAGGCAATTCGGAAATACTTTCTGAGTAAAATGAAAACGATCTGGAGAGGAATCTCATAGTAAGAGTATAACGTGAGCTATCGCCCGAGGAAGTTTATTTGTCACGAAAGGAAATAAACATCCTTCCCGTCCCCGAAAAGGTTCTTTCACATAACAACTTCTGTGACAAACAAGAGGACACTGAACTTTGACTAAAAATATACATGGAAACAAGCTAGTAAGTGCTAAAAGTTCTAGGCGAAATCGTAACAAGAGGAATCTATTTTCGTTTACGGGGACATGGTAAGATTTCGTGTTTTTGTCAGGAAAGGCGTTACGTAATGTCTAGTTGAGTCTAGCTAGAAAAGCTTCATCGATCTATAAGATGTAAGTGATTTGATTTTGATTTAGCTCTAATGGAATACATTGTCTATCTGTTAGGATATATTTATTGTTTCAATAACGAAGTACTGAAGGATAAGACAGGCACGAAATAAAAAATCTTAAAATAATTAATAATATTACAAATATTTTGTTTAAAAATAAATTACAAATCCACCGATTATTTCAACTTTATGCAAAATATGGGTAGAACAATATATTATGAAAAAAGCATAATGAAAAACATGATATTTTGTGAAACTGGATCACAAACCATAAGAAAATTAAAGCTTGTAAGTCGAGACTAACAATTTCAACCTTATTTGCTCTTTGTCTGCCTCATCATATCCAATATTATTTAAAAAAACTTATCCTTTGTTAAGATATGGATAAAAGCTTTCCATTTATTACTGTCATCCTTGCTTTCTAGATATAAAGAAAATCTGATTCGTAAAGGAAATTAGAACGGAATAGAGACTAAATCAAAAAGTCTTCGTCTGTTATGAATTTCTCGAGAAAAATAATAAAACGTCGCTTTTAAAGATGGTTTTTTGAGACAAGTTATAAATTTCCATGAGATCCAGCTTTTCAAGAGAAAACCGTTAACAGACTTTCTAGCTTGAGTATTTTATAGTCATATTTTATAAAGATACTTTTAGGAACATTTCGCAGTCAAGTTTGATAAACTATCTTATTGACGACCACAAATAAAATAAACAGTCTCAGACCTTGACCAAATTCGTCATCCACCGAAGCCAATTGTAAATCTTAACCATCCAGAAACTTCAATATAATAACTTCACTCAAACACTAAGTTCATCATTTTACGACAACGTTAAAAATATCCTTGTATATGATCGCTCAGATTTATTGATATACAAAGGACTCGGCGAGCATAAAAAATATGACAAAATAAAAGTCACTTCCCAAAAAATGAAGGTAGCCGTGAAGGTCGACGGTAATTTAAGAAAATTTACACAAAAGAAAAAAAGGCAAGGAAAATATCACCGAGATAAAACCCATAAATCTTTTCAACGTCGCAAACAAATTGGAGAGTAGGAGAAAACAAACAACTTTGCAAAACGAGCACTTAAATTTGCCAGAGCCAGAGAGAGCTAGTGGATTAACGAACACAAAGAAACAAAACGTCTGGCAAGTTGGTCTGTGACCCTGACTGCTTAGCCAAACGTTGGTTGTACCCACTCAGGATAAATGTTTGTGAGATGAACACGATAAGGATTGCGTCTGGGTAGATTTCATCTATTAAATATATGTAGGTATAAGTGGATTTATCAGTTACTATAATACGCTCCGCTAAAGAGTTAGCTTTGAGTCCCAGAATATCGTATGGTTACGAAACAAACATTTGGACAATTGCTTTCGTCACAATCACTTCAACTCATGCCCATCTCTCAAGTGTGACAAAAGAAAAATATAGTATCGCCCAATGTTAACAACAATAGATTTTTTACTAGCCTGAATGAGTTTTACAAGTTATCAGATTATGGTCTATTTCGATTTGATTGTTTTGTAACGGTTCTTTAAACAGCACTAGCAATCAAAATACGAAATATCCAAAACACCTATGCGGGATTGCTCGTAGCGTGTCTTCCTTTGCAGTTCGCAAGAAATCGACAGAATAAAACAGCGTTCGCAGATGTTACCACTGGTATAGGTAACCGCTTGTTGCGGCAATAGGGAATATGCGTGTGATTCAGTTACAAGCAAATATATTTTTATGACATTATTTATCGGTATAGAAAGACACCTCTAACATTATTTTATATTTAAACACTCTAAAATCGCGAATATTAATTAATAAAAGGTGGAAAATTTACGCGCGAAATTTAAAATGTCGAAACGCAACGCTGTTGCCTAGACACCAACGTGAAGACACGGTTCGCAGAAGATATGTCAAAAGTGTCAAAACAGTACAGTCATTTTACAGAGTTGACAGTTAACAACTCAAACGTTAAGAACGCTGACGTCACCACAATGCGCGCTAAAATGGGGGTGTTTGAACTACCGTTATATAAATATACCGTATATTAACATAAATAAACGATAGCAACAATAAAAAAAAATCATGCATATTCCCTATTACGTCAGAGCGCTGCTCCGGAGAGCATGTTAAACTCAGTTCTTGTCTTAGGTCAGGAATCGTTAGACCATGTGCACACGAATAGGAATAAAGGTAGGGCACCAAATCCCGTAAAAGCAAAGGCTGCCGCTATTTGCACTACTTTGATAACTTAATACGTATTAGATCCATTACAGCCTAACATGATAAAAAGGACAATTTCAAGGGCTTGCAACGCCAGTCCTGTCTAAGTCAAGGAACGGTATAACACGATCCTACAGTTGACGTCGTAACAACGTTTATACCTACCGGCAACACGGCACGATGTAATTTACTAAGTTAGTTTACCGGACCCTATGATGATGTCTTGTGAGACGAACTGCCGATGTCAGTCCGAGTGACGGAATCAATTTAAGGGGTCGTTACTCTGATAGCTTTAGCAACGTGGTGAGTTACATGAAGCAGTTCGATTGATCTACAAATTGAATCACAGGGTTGCATTTCGAGATAAAAAAATCGGTACCTATACAAATGTAGTGCCCAAGTTCTATACATTTAATCTTTAAAAGATAAAGAAATTAAAAACTAAATAAAGAAAGAGTTCATTGTTCAATACAGATTAACAGATCATAGAAGTTTGTTTAGAGAGTCTTTATCGCGTTAACTAAAGAATCTAAGGAATAAATACTCCTCTTTTCTCCGACTTTTAGTTAAATTAACAGAAAATAAGCAAATACGTTTAGAGCTTGTTTCTAAGATATCTAATAGAATGAATCTGTACAAATTTACGAGATTTTAAATTTCTTAAAATGTGCGGTGTTCTTAAAAAAGAGGGCAGATAAATAAAAATAAAAATCCGAAATACCTATCAGAAAAAAAACATGAAAGAAATATTACAGAACACCTTACACAAGCAAGTAAAGTCGATAAATTATAAGAATACCCTTTGTACTAAAACTTTAAGAAAAGCTAAAAATAAATTCGCCTACCCACATAAATTGTTCAATCAATTGTTAACTTTAGTAGAAAAGTATATATTATTTACGTTCTTGACGAGTTTCTGTGATATATACGAATTGTGGCAATTTCCGCCCTCGTTTTTCCTTCGACCTTGTATTTATCCTTACCTTTTATTATTGGAGTCATAGACGAGTGATGGATAAAACCTGATTTGTGTCAAACTATGACAACATAGATCATACATATATTTCCATTCGGTTGACTGATCAACTATCATAGCTAGACATACATACATACGTACATAGACTCACGCCTGTTTCCCGGAGGGGTAGGCAGAGACTATGGAACGCCAATTGCAACGATCCTGACATATCTCTCTTACTTCATTCACTCCCATCAAATTTCTCATAGCTAGAATTCTAGAAAAATACATAGTCCCGAAAAAGATTTGCTAAAATGCCCAAATTGACCAAAAACTATATTTTCTTTTAGCCTCACACACGACTCGACAGTTTATTGATTTGACAGAATGTTTTTATAAGCTTAAAAATAAACTAGAACGAACAATACTGATACCGACAACACGAGACGGAGGGCGCCAGTGATACTTTCATATAATAATTCTACCGATACGTTGCCTACATTTCCAATTTTCTTGGAAACCTACCGGCAACAAGCTAGAATTACTTTATGAAAATTAAATAAAGCCAGTCACCGCAATGATCGAATCCGACATATCTGAGGGAACCGACTTAGGTACTCCGAATGAATCGATGCCAGGTATTACCATTTCCCATTACGTATTCATGATATTTTTTTCCGATCCGAAGTCACATGTGCGCCTTAAAGCCACATGACTGCGTATTTTCTACATTGTGAATGATAAAATCAAAAATCAAAATCAAAATCTTTTATTCAAAATTGGCTGGTAAACAGCTCTTTCTGAACGTTAAATTTTACAATAGACAGTCCCCCAAAAAGCCCAACCCTTCACTGCTTCCTATGTGTTTTCGCTAGGAAGAAGAAGCATATATATATATAGATAGGCAACCTATCTCATATTTCATACAACTAAACAATTTTATAAACGAGTTTTACGATTTATATAAATCTGTCTAACGTGGAATACTCTGGAGAAACTGGATGAGCATTGAGAAAACTGTCTAAAGAGGTACGAGGCACACCTGGGGTGAAGCAACGTTTTATCTGTCCGGTTTAATAATAAAATGTAATAGTGACGATGCCTCGGCGGGTGGCACTAAGCCTTTAAGCCGTTTAGCCGAGGCATTGAAATGAACGAAGAGCTCGGATAGATTCAGAATTCAAGGCTTGGCGCCCACCGTGGGACTTGATGTAAAATGGCAACATCGAGTATAATATCCTTTTGCTTGGTTCTCCCAATAGAATAAACAACATTTTACGTGACTAGACATCTTAAACAAGAAGTCTAATTCAATCTAGAAAGCTGTTTACAAACCCATTCAATAAATCTGGCCTTAAGGATAAATATTGTAACAAAGTGGGAGTTGGTATTCCATGGCAATCCTGACAAAGATGCTGATATAATTTCAATTCACTATCTAATTCGTTAGCGTGATTATGCACTGACATCGGAAGCTTCTATAAATGAGGCAATGCCTATCAGGTAAATTAATACTGAGATTCCACATAAAAGAGATAACACTTCAGAAAAGTAAAATCCAGATATTGCCACAAGTCGCAGCAGACACATTGAATTAAAGCGACACTAGAAATGCCTTGGCGAATATTGTATGCTCTTTGCGCGTCGCCAGGTGAACACTCCGGGGAAATAGAGGCTTAACGACCAAACGGCATATTAAAAAGGTCGTGACTGTCTCCTCAGTGAAGTAATGTAAATTGACTCTTAGCTTTACTAGCCACTGTAAGTTCTTTGGTAAAGTAATTTTCTGAAGTAGGTAGTTGAAAATCTGGCCACTCTGGTCACTTTGCCTAACCTAGCAAAGTGTGAGTATAATAGGCCACTATTTAACGCTTCTTATATCAAATCAGGCTCAGTGGAGTGCCTTTGGAGAGCCTATTCCAGCAGTGGATTAAGGTAGGCTGATGATGATGATATACAATTGTCAGCAAATCATTTCTATGATAGCTCATAGCTACAGGTGAACCATTACGTTAAATATATTATGTAATAACAAGTCTATCCCGTGTAACATGTGGATGTTTGTCTTCCAAAACTTGAATTACCTCTCAAGGGCATTATGTTTTAAAACCTTTCTTAACTGCCCTACGTAGAAACTAGCCGCCTGTAAAATTACAGCTCAAAGAATTTTCTAGACATAGTGTTTAGATAGTGAGTGAAAATAAAATATCGTACCAAAATATAACAGTACCAAACAAACTCAATGAAAATTATTTTAACACTTTAACTGCCAAGCAAAAGTGATTGACAGCCAATCCTCCGCTACCGTAGGTCACCGGTGACCTACGCGGCGGTTAAAGTGTTAAAAGGACATCAAAAGCACGATTATGTTTATATTTCATTATTTTGTAAAATTTTTCGTTATCAATTTTCTTCGAGGAAACCTTATTGGCTTACTTTTTCAGAGTGGGTACAGGCGAAGTATTTATAGCACAAAAGGTTCAACAATGGTTTGGATATCGGGAACAAAGAGAACACGCTCCAAGGAAACCATGATATAATTGTTTATTACTATCTAAAAGCTACGCGTAGTATTTCGCTATTTTTATCAAAGCGCGTGCTGCCATTACTATTTTCATGAAAGGAATTGAGTAACTTAAACTATAAATGAAAGTGAAGATATAAAGAAGTCACGATTGGTGAGAAGGAAGTTTCATTCCATTAACTAACGATCGAAAAGTAATAAGGATTTACTTAAAATAAGTTTCCTTATCTTTAATCAAGCAATGCCTTTTTGCGTACAATGTGGGTTTTATCTATTTCACCCACTGGAATCGTTAGGAATCTACATGATAGATATGTCTACATTTTCATTCTCTACATTTTCGTAATAATGTCAGCCTCTTATCGTTTCTTAAACTGCTACATTGGGAACGGACCACGACGGTCACCCAGAATTGACTGGTCACCAGAGAATCTTCTTCAAATTCGAAATCATTCAATTGACCTACCACTTTAACTGATTGGTTCCATACACATATTACAAATCTGTATAAAAGTTTTACGGTCACGAATTCACAGCACATTTCCATTTACCAATATTTGTCAATATTTCAACATTCCGTTTAAAATAACTTTTTCCTTATCCAACTTTGAAAAAACATGAACGTGTCTCATATAAAATGTATGTGAATGTATCATGCAACAGCAGTCGTCGACACCGACTCACCACCCTGTAGGTCCCATGGGGTCGGGGTAATTAGGCCCACTTTACTAGGATTAGGGGCTCGGATAATAAAACTGAAAGGGGGTCAATAAAAGTTTAAACTAACTAAATTGGAGGCAAAGTTGGTTTATGACATAATTTGTTCTTATGATGACGTATTACGGAATTATAGGACGGTCTGACTGAACTTCTTTGCTAAGAAATTGTACCATTATTGACTTATATGTGGGAATTATGGGATAATAGTAGTCGTCTAGTACCCATAGTACAAGTTCTGCTTAGTTTGGGACTAGATGGTGTTGTGTGAATGTGGTAGAATATTTATAGTTAACAAAGTGGTAAGAAATGACGGTGCATGCAAAACAGCTGAAGTCGTAGCCCTCTGTAAGATGGTAACTATCATCATCATGAAGAGCACATAGAATTGCGAATTGCCTGACTGACGCATCACATGTAATTGCTCTCGCTTTAAAAACATTAATTTAAAAAAAAACGTTACTGTATAAAACAAATCGAAACAGCAAACAAAAAAATTGTTGCCAATTAATACACAACGAGGTTAGCAACTTTTTCCAATCCATACGATCCTAAGCCAACAATTTAACACGCAGTATGTATTTAATCCGAAAATCAACGTGGAACCAGAAAGTTACACACCAGTTTAAAACAAACTGGACTAAAACGACTTAACTCTGACGTCATTCCGGCCTGCACAGGACAGTTGAATAAACTCATCTGATATATACATATATGAATATACCAACACATATATAGGAAGGCCTGAAAGCTTAATAGCTTTCACCGTATGAACCGCCTGACCTAATGGGCAGGCGGTTCTATCCACGAAATTAAGCTATACAACGCGGCGTTTGCAGGGGGACATTGGTAGGAAAACTGGATACAATTTTATGGTAAATCAGTATGGTAAGATTTTACATTAGTGCTGTGTTTATGGTCTGTGTTGCAGCTATTCTAGCGTGTTTAATTTTATCATCTTCTATTATTATTGTTATTTTATCATCTACTATTCTTATATGCAAGAGTTATGTCAAAACATGATTGGGATCAGATAAAATTATATTGATATTTAATTAAACTAATGTTTAAGTACAAATCACGTAAGTAGATGAAAGGGGCTTGCTAAGCTTTCAAACACCAGGTTTAAATTGTAATCAAAACGGAAAAAAACTATTTACAAATCACGTATAATATTCGTAATATAGATCAATCCCAACCCTCTTCACTACAAACACCCAGACGATACAAACAAACACATCAATGATACTATAGAAACTCCATAGATAAAAATACACCAACACCTGCAAATACACCGATTACAAACATGTCCAAAAGCCAAACGTTATTTCCCAGCGTGTGACAAATGGGAGCTCCCAATCACCAACGACACAAGCAAAGTAATTACTTCGGAAACTGTTACCGCCACACAGACGAATTTCCTGCTATAAAACCTTTATTTAAAAAGTTTCCCCGAAGGAATTTTTGTCAACAAACTTTATTGATATAGATGTATTTATTTTTATTGGAATATTCTGGTCGATGATATCTTTTGGGCTTCCAACGAAGCTTTGAGCGTTTTGTATGTCAAAGGCGTTTTCGGATCGTTTTCGACGATTTGAAGGATTATGGGCTCAGTGAAACCTTAAAAGGCTGTCTCTCATATAAAAATAGAAGCCACGTCAAAGAATTATTGGAGGAAAATATTCGATTTCTATTGTTATGTTGTCTTATTGTTGTGTCACATTGTCATTATTTGAGACAATATTAGGTCCAGAGGAAAAATGTTTTTTTGACATTTTTAGATCAGTGTATATTAAGGGCATATTCATGACACATAAGTCGAAGGACCGATGGTCGTTGGGGCAGGAAGGTTCTAGAGTGGCGCCGTAATGGGCCTCCCGTTACGGCGTAGGCCTCCCGCTAGGTGGCCACAATCTGGTTTAGATCGTGGAAAGCGGTTGGCTCAAGATGCTTCTGTGTGGAGAACCTTGGGAGAGGCCTATGTGTATGGATTTATTTGCTTCCAAGAAATAGAACAGCCAGGTATAAACAATTTAATGTTACTGAGTATAATCATCACTATGTAATCTAAAAGGGTTTTCAAAAGGTTTCCCTTCCACTGCCATTGGATGTCTCCAAAGACCGTTACAACTTGCAGATTATACCGCAGCTAAAACCATTGTTTCATTCACTTAAGCTAGTTGCAAATACGGCTTAACTCCAGTCAAGGGACATTAATATCATACATAACGTCTTACTAGAAATTCCCTTAACAATAACACAAAGTGCTGTTCTTAAATTCATAACGAATAGTGGAGCTTATTTTACTGGTCATTTTATTCTCGTTTCATTCCATTCTTTTGTAGAACAAACGGGCGCTGAATAGTGAATAGTCGAGTTTACTAAAGTGATAAAAATGGTAAGCTTTTAAACCAGACAAAATAAATTTTACCCGGGGCCATATACTCGAGTGAGGATAAACAAGAATATATATATGAAAGCTGAAATGACTGTTATCATAGAACATTACGTATCACACATATGCCCGATAACATATCACTTCGACCAAAATTGAGCTGCTAATTTGCAGTTGGCAAACTTGAATGCACTCAAACGTTTCACTCTATCGTGGTAATTCACGTATGTACATATCAAAGGAGCACATCCACAAACAACTCCTGTGTACCCAGGCTAGGTAAATTTGGATGCACACCGACATCAACCAATTTGGGCGTCCCGGAATAAATAACAAGTTCGACCAGTCAAACACAAACGTCTAACAACGTCTGATCCATTTACCCCCAAAATAAAGAACAGTTAGTTTTCCAAATCGATGCCATATCCTTTCACTATCCATTATGTATCTGGGTCGTTTCAAGACCCCCAACATTAATCTCGAAGGTCCATTTAAAAACAAACTCGAAAGCTAAATTGGAACCCGTTAAAAAGAAAGTTTCTGTCTGATAAAAGCCGCCACACAAAAGCGATGCAACGACGCGAGATGAGACGAAAAATTAAATAAATATTCATTGACCAGGTGGATTCAAATTAAGTGGCGAAAGATCAAAAGGCAGAGTTGACGGCGCCTCTTTGTGGTGAAGTCAGATGACACAAACTAATGGCTTCGCTTCGATATAACGTTGTTAATAGTATAGACAAGTATAGTTGGAAATGCCAGACGTATTGGGCGTAGTCGCAAATCGTCTTTCACAAAAGGCCTGCTGGACGTAAAACGTATATTTTTCATAATGTCTCTTTCGCAGAAAAATTACTAACATGACATTTCGCGAAGAATACATGCCGCGAAACAGGCGCTGCAAAAAAGCGACCTTTAGAGGAAGAGTCATTCTTCTAAAATATATTTTGCAAAGAGAAGTATTGCGAGTTTACCAACAACATTCAACAAGGCGACCGCATAAATCAATGAGCTATTTCTGCCATTTTTACCTACAATCGCGCTCTCTTTTATTTTCCTATATTATTTCCATACTCAATAAGTTTAATTCAGTTACCTTGGGTATAATTGCCACTTCCCTTGCTCTCATTACATTACTAATACACGAAAAGAAATTCACTAAAAGTATTACTAACTAAAACGAATCAAATTAATGTAATTGCGATGATAAATAAAACATGCCCTAGTAGCCATTACTTGAGTTCTGTAGAAAACCTATTACTTGGCATTTGTACTCAATCAATACTATGCAGTAGTACTGCGAGTCACGATTTGAACTTAGAAGCACTTCTAGCTACAGGTTGAATGTTTAATAAGATTAAGACTGATTTAAAAAGAGACTTTGATTTTCAACACAAATCGATGGCGAACATGAAGTAGATCAAAAACAATATCGGATTGAAAAGAGTTAAGCAAAAAAAACGGAGCTACCTACAGGCATGTGATGAGAGTATTTAGTGAACCGATCGGCGGCTGTCCCTTTCGAGGAATGCAAGCCTTTTTTTAATGCCATAAATTTTCTTATTCGCACAAAATATCTAATAGAGAAAATAAGAAATAATCCAATATTTCGAGTGTAGTGAAATAAATACCACCCAATCAAAAACGAAGCTCTACACAAAGTACTATGACTATATATCAAATTTAGTGGCACGATGAACATCAATTTTCATGCCCTTTTATACCGGGAACAAAAAAGCATCAAAAAATGATAGCACAAGAGACACAGATCGTAAATCTTCGTCAGCACACCTGCAATGCGTCATAAGACCGATCAAACTCACGTGCCTTTATCTCGGCCACCACCTATCAATATCAGTTTCAATCGCCTTAGATTTCAGATATATTTTCTGGAAAATATAGGGTACTAGATTCTGCCCGGATTACGTAGGTGTGGGTGTAGGTTACAGCAATGAATACGATTATTTCTTGTAGTAATCCGTAACAAATGGTTTCCTGTATTCCAATGTGTTAGCTTTTATATTCTGCATCATCATCATCACACTTTTAATCCACTGCTAGCATAGGCATAGTTTCATCAAGAATCCATTCAGTTGTTTTTGCGTGAAGGAGTAACATCGGCTTGGCGTGCCGTTGTAGGCCTATATTCAGCAGTGGAATGTGGCAGATTGTTAATGAGTAACGTGCATTCCCAATCTAGCTTCCACGCATTTAATGTCTCTATCATATATATGACAATCTACATTAATAATAGTTCTTCTAAGTTCCGCATTAATCCACAGGGCATAGCCAAAGTAATAAAGCAGTTAATTTTCCAGATCACTGGTTAATAAACTTCTAGTGATATAAGAAAGGTCAGTTTCCAATTTATTTTGCTAGCGTACGCGGGAGGCCTCCTAAGCGTTCTCTTCATTGGGTTAAATTTCTAATCGTGTTCATGATTTAACTAGCTCCTGCCCGGCTTCTCTCGTGTGTGTCGGTTATCGGAATGTAGCCTGTATTATTCTGACGTATTAGCCTTTCAGTATCTTCTTGTCCTGTATATCAAATTCTAGCGTTACTAAATGACTGACAGACACGCTACAGCCAAAACTATAGGGCGCACGAAGTTGAAATTTGACATATATGTATGTTCCTCGGGGAACGTAGGAGAGCACTAATAAGGGATTTTTCAAAATTGCTACGAGATCGGGCAGAAACAGTTTAACACAAAAAATGTGCGGGCCTGGATGCGGGCATCTTCTAGTCTGCTATATTACTGCAAGTTTCACTAAATGCCGTTCGGCAATGCTTGTTATAATTTCAAATTATAAAATACATCCATCCACACAAACTGTCATGTTTATAATACAAGTAAGATAGTAATGGAAAAGCCTACAAAGGATTGACAATATGGCTACACATTGTTGTGACCCGGTCAGACTATTGTACAGATGTTGACAATGCATTTGCCCCAGAATGTGCACACTATGGCAGTTATTATAACTGCTCTCCTAGAAATTACAGTAGAAATAACAGAATTTCAAGCTTTAAATATAATAGAACGCAGTTCTAGTTTTATATAAATCGTATTCTGAAGCGAAACCAAATACTCTTGATGACCAAAAGTACAGCAAAGTTTTGAAGAACTTTTCAGTTTTTGGCAGGAGAAATTTTAGCTTGGACAAAACTTGCCTCGAAGTAGGGAGTGCCTAGAGATTTATGTGCCAAATCTATCTGTTTTAACGATAAAGTCTTGAAGTATGGTACCGCAATGCGTACAATAGATAACATCGACGAAATTGTCAAGACTTAAACAAATTCTGAGATAACGATGTAAAATTGGCAACGATTGTAAACTAAAATGTTGTGGGTAAAAGTTACCTCAAAAATATATTACAACTACGCAAAACGACCCAATATCAATGGAAATAATCATAGCATTTATAGCCTGAGATATATCATATATCAAAATAGGTAATAATCATAATCTGTACTGATCAGTGATCGTCTTATTTGCCTCATTTTCAATAACGAAGATGAGCCTTTATGGAATTTAAGTATTCGACTTAAATTCATTAAGCGCTTGAAGCGGAATTCAAGTCGAATGCCTGCTTAGTTCCTTACTTAAACAGCTAAGATTCTGTTCAGCCTACTTATACAATATGTTTACCCACATTTGCAAAATATTATAATAATACAACATAGATAGTATACTTATTAACCTAAAATCATTGACATCCTAAAATTATTTCAAACAACGTGCGATGATGTAAGACCCTAATTTCACTACATTTTACTTAGATAGCAAATCAGAATAAACTGTTAAATAGTACAAAATAAGACTGGATCGCGCAGTCACTGTAGGTACGTGTGCTTGTGTGTGTTAGGCACCTGCAATGGCGATCAGCTGAGCGGCGGCGGCGGTCAATACACCGAGTTAATTTTCAAAGTGTATGATGACGAAAAATTTTTTTTAACTTTAAGTGACTTATTTTTTCATGTATTTGTATTCAGTTATAGTAGTATATATTCACCGCTTAAAATATTTTGCAAATGCAAATCAACACCCTGTAAATATTTTCATTAAAATCTAAGCAGCAATAATAACTCAACAAAAGCCTTAAACAACGATCCATCTCCCAAAGCAACGTTTCAGCCAAACCCGCTTAAAAGTGAAGATCAAAGCTAAATTATTTGCGTAGCAGCCAAAAACGGGGCATCGACCCTCAGAGTCAATAATAATATATTTACAGTAGGTTAACAGCCCACACTTTCGGTTTGAAAAGTAAGAGCGCAGGTGTAATATCTGGCAAACCACAAAGGTCTATAAAAAAACGATATGAGGTTCCTGGCAAGGGTCAAAAAAGGTAAAAGACGTTGGGTGGAACGAATGCATCGAGTTTCATTCATGTTAGAAGCGAAGATGAAAACTATGCAATAACTGTTTCAGACTTAATTGTAAGACATAATAATGATGGAATGAATGCTGAGCTCTCATAGCCTGTAAGCGACTTATAAAGGAATATTTACCAACATTTATTGAATGTTTAGCAAAAGATGTTTGCGACTACTAATGTCCGTATTGTTCTAAGCATAGTAGGCAGATCTTTCAATAACATGATCAGAGTTTTTCATCTAACGTCTATTCCAAATCCAAGAAGGGCACGTTTATAAACTTTTGTAGGAAAGTAGATATTATTAACGTTTTTGACGAGTTGCTGAGATATATGAATCGTGGCAATTTCCACCCTCGTTTTTCCTTCGACCTTGTATTTATCCTTACCTTTTATTATAGGAGTCATAGACGAATGATGGATAAAACCGGATCGTTGTCAGTGTGGTGGTTGACTGCTTAACTATCATAGCTAAAATTCTAGAAAATATGTACATAGTTCCGAAAATGTTTTGCTAAAACGGCCAAATTCACCTAAAAATATTTTTTCTTTTAGCCTCACACACGACTCGACATTTTATTGATTTGACAGAATGTTTTTTTCAGAAGCATAAAAATACAACGATATTTTCACTAGAACTTACAATATTGATACCGAGAAGAAATAAAATAATACCATTGATACGTTTTGCCTACATTTCCAATTTCTTCGTAAACTACCAGCAACAAGCTGGAATTACTTTATGAAAATTAAATAAAGCCAGTTACCGCAAGTATCGATGCCAGATATTACCATTTCCCATAACGTATTCATGATATTTTTTTCCGATCCGAAGTCACATGTGCGCCTTAAAGCCACAAGACTGCGTATTTCGTATATTGTGAATAATAGGCAACCTATCTCATATTTCATACAACTAAACAGTTCTAGACCCGAGTTTTACGATTTATATAAGTCTGTCTAACGTGGAATACTCTAGAGAAACTGGGGCAGGGGAGGATGAACATTAAGAAAACTGTCTAAACGAAGTACGAGGCACACCTGCGGCGAAGCAACGTTTTATCTGTCCGGTTTAATAATAAAATGTATTAGTGACGATGCCTCGGCGGCTGGCACTTAGGCTCTAAGCCGTTTAGCCGAGGCATTGAAATGAACGAAGAGCTCGGATAGATTCAGAATTCAAGGCTTGGCGCCCACCGTGGGACTTGATGTAAAATGGCAACATCGAGTATCATATCCTTTTGCTTGGTCTTCCCGATAGAATAAACAACATTTTACGTGACTAGACATCTTAAACAAGAAGTCTAATTCAATCTAGAAAGCTGTTTACAAATCCATTCAATAAATCTGACCTTAAGGATAAATATTGTAACAAAGTGGGAATTGGTATTCCATGGCAATTCTGACAAAGATGCTGATATAATTTCTTTTTACTATCTAAGTCGTTAGCGTGATTATGAACTGACATCGAAAGCTTCTATAAATGAGGCAATGCCTATCCGGTAAATTAATACTGAGATTCCACATAAAAGAGATAACACTTCAGAAAAGTTAAATCCAGATATTGCCACAAGTCTCAGCAGACACATTGAATTAAAGCGACACTAGGAATGCGTTGGCGAATATTTTATGCTCTTTGCACGTCGCCAGGTGAACACTCCGGGGAAATAGAGACTTAACGACCAAACGGCATATTAAAAAGGTCGTGTCTCGTCGTCTCCTCAGTGAAGTAATGTTTACTCTTAGCTTTACTAGCCACTGTAAGTTCTTTGGTAAAGTAATGTTCTTGGGTAGTCGTTGAAAATCTGGCCACTTTGGACAATTTGCCTAACCTAGCAAAGTGTGAGTATAATATGGCACTATTTAACGCTTCTTATATCAAATCAGGCTCAGTGGAGTGCCATTGGAGAGTCCTATATCCAGCAGTGGATTATGGTATGCTGATGATGATGATATACAATTGTCAGCAAATCATTTCTGTGATAGCTCATAGCTGCAGGTGAACCATTACGTTAAATATTATATTATGTAATAACAAGTCTATCCCGTAGCATGTGGTTGTTTGTCTTCCAAAACTCGAATTACCTCTCAAGGGCAATATTTTTTAAAACCTTTCTTAACTGCCCTACATAGAAACTAGCTGCCTGTAAAATTACAGCTTCAAAGATCAAAGAATTTTCTAGACATAGTGTTTAGTTGTGAGTGAAAATAAACTATCGTACCAAATTATAACAGTACCAAAAAATAAATTTTTAAAAGGAACATCGCCATTGAAAAGGACGTTTATGTTTATATTTCATTATTTTGTAAAATTGTTCGCTATCACTTTTCTTTGAAGAAACCTTACTTTTTCAGAGTGGTTACAGGCAAAGTATATATAGCACAAAAGGTTCAACAAAAAATTTGGATATCGGGAACAAAAAGAACATTTACTAACAAGTGTTTTCTTTCTTCTGAATCGCTCCAAGGAAACAATGATACAATTGTTTCTTACCGTCTTAAAAGCTACGCGTAGTATTTCGCTATTTTTATCAAAGCGCGTGCTGCCTCTACTATTTTCATGAAAGGAATTGAGTAACTTGAAACTATCAATGAAAGTGAAGATATAAAGAAGTCACGATTGGTGAGAAGGAAGTTTCATTAAATTAACTAACGATGAAAAAGTAAAAAGGATTTACTAGAAATAAGTTTCCTTATCTTTAATCAAGTAACACTTTTTGGGTACAATGTGGGTTTTATCTATTTCACCCACTGGAATCGTTAGGAATCTACATGATAGGTATCTACATTTTCATAATAAGGTCAGGCTCTTATCGTTTCTTAAATTGCTACATTGGGAACGGACCACGACGGTCACCCAGAATTGACTTTATTGTCAATTGCAGAATTGTCACTAGAGAATCTTCTTCGAATTCGAGAACATTCAGTTGACCTACCACTTTAACTGATTGGTTCCATACACATATTACAAATCTGCATAAAAGATTTACGGTCACTAATTCACAGCACATTTCCATCTACCAATATTTTTCAATATTTTAACATTCCGTTTAAAATGCCTTTTTCCCTATCGAACTTTGAACAAACATGAACATGTCTCATTTAACATGTATGTCCACCTATCATTCGACAGCAGTTGTCGACCCCGACTTACCACCCCGTAGGTCCATGGGGTCGGGGTAATTAGGCCCACTTTACTAGGATTAGGGGCACGGACAATAAAACTGAAAGGGGGTCAATAAAAGTTGAAAGTAACTAAATTGGAGGCAAAGTTGGTTTATAACCCAATTTGTTTTTATGATGACGTATTACGGAATTATAGTACTGTCGGATTCAACTTCTTTGATAAGAAAATGTACGAGCACATTTTTAACATTTGTTGGTACAAAGCCATGTAGCGTTGACTTATATGTGGGACGTTTGGGATAATAGTTAACAAAGTGGTGAAAAATGACGATGCATACAAAACGGATGAACTCGTAGCTGCTAAACTGGTAAATATCATCATCATGAATAGCACATAGAAACTGTGCAATTTCACGAATGACGCATTCCACATAATTGCTGTCCATTTAAAAACATCAATTAAAAACATCAATTAAAAACATTTAACAGTATAAAACAAATTCAAACAGGATACAAACAAATATTGCCAATTAATACACAACGAGGTTGGCAACTTTTTCCAATCCATGCGATCCTAAGCCAACAATTTAACACGCAGTATTTAATCCGAAAATCAACGTGGAACCAGAAAATTACACACCAGTTTAAAACAAACTGGACTACAACCATTTAACTCTGACGTCATGCGAGGCTGCACAGGACATCTGAATAAAGTCATCTGCGATACACATACAAATATACCAACACATATGTAGAGGGACCTGAAAGCTATTAGGGCAGGCGGATCTATCCACGAAATTAAGCTATACAGCGCGGTGTTTGCTAAATGAGACTTTTTATAGGTAGGAAAACTGGATACAATTTTATGGTAAATCGGTATGGTACAATTTTACATTAGTGCTGTGTTTATGGTCTGTGTTTGTGCTGTTCTAGCGTGTGTAATTTTATCATATTCTATTAGTATTGTTATTTTATCATCTACTATTCTTATATGCAAGAGTTATCACAACGTGATTGCGATCAGATAAAATAATATTGATATTTACTTAAACTAACGTTTAAGTACAAGTCACGTAAGTTGATGAAAGGGGCTTGCTAAGCTTTCAAACGTCAGGTTTAAATTGTACTCAAAACAGAAAAAACTATTTACAAATCACGTATATTCGTAATATAGATCAATCCCAACCCTCTTCACTACGAACACCCAGACGATACTAGCAAACACATCAATGATACAATAGAAACTCCACAGATAAAAATACACCAACACCTACAAATACACCGATTACAAACACGTCCAAAAGCCAAACGTTATTTCCCAGCGTGTGACAAATGGGAGCTCCCAATCACCAACGATACAAGCAAAGTAATTACTTCGGAAACTCTTACCGCCACACAGACGAATGTCCTGCTAAAACCTTTATTTAAAAAGTTTCCCCGAAGGAATTTTTCAAGGACTATGGGCGCAGTGAAACCTTAAGAGGTTGTTTCTCATATGAAAATTGGAGCCAAGCCAAAGCTTTGCAGGAAAATATTAGATTTCTATTATCATATTTTCTTATTGTTGCTGTGTCAAAATGTAATTATTGTGAGACAATTTCAGATCCATGAGGGGAAGAAAACATTTCACATTTTCAGATCACTGTATACAAAATGTTTGAGACACCACTACACTAAGTGAGCGCCTTGTTTTAGATTTGATCGGTATACGAAATAATAAGATGTATCAAATTACTAAATGAAAAAAAAACAAAACTAGCAAGCTTGAAAAATTGCCAAGACTTGCTAAAATCTTGGACGTAAGGGTTTTATAAAGGTTTCCCTTTCACTACCGTTGCACGTCTCAGCAGACCGCTACACAACTTGCAGATTATACCGCAGCTAAAACCATTGTTTCATTCACTTAAACCAGTTTCAAATACGGCTAACTCCAGTCAAGGGACATTAATTATCATACACAACGTGTTGCTACGAATTCCCTTAAAAATAACACAAAGTGCTGTTCTTAAATTCATAACGAATAGTGGAGCTTATTTTACCGGTCATTTTCATTTTATTCTCGTTTCGTTCCATTCTTTTGTAGAGGAAACGGACACAGAATAGTGAATAGTCGAGTTTACTGAAGTGATAAAAATGGTAAGCTTTTAAATCAGACAAAATAGATTTTACCCGGGGCGATATACTCAAGCGAGGATAAACAAGAATATTTTTTTAAAAGCTGAAATTACTGTTATCATAGAACACTACATATCACACATTTGCCCGATAACATATCACTTCGACGAAAATTGAGCTACAAATTTGCAGTTGGCAAACTTGAATGCACTCAAACGTTTCACTCTATCGTGGTAATTCACATATGTGCATATCAAAGGATCACATCCACAGACAACTCCTGTGTACCCAGACCAGGTAAATTTGGATGCACACCGACATCAACCAATTTGGGCGTCCCGGAATAAATAACAAGTTCGACCAGTCAAACACAAATACCGGACAACGTCAGATCCATTTACTCCCAAAATAAAGAACAGTTAGTCTTCAAAATCGATTCCATATCCGTTCACTATCCATTATGTATCTGGGTCGTTTCAAGACCCCCAACTTTAATCTCGAAGGTCCATTTAAAAACAAGGCCGAAAGCTAAATTGGGACCGGTTAAAAGCTTCATTTCAGCCTGCAACACAAAAGCGATGCAACGACGCGAGATGAGACGAAAAATTAAATAAATATTCATTGACCAGGTGGATTCAAATTAAGTGGCGAAAGATCAAAAGGCAGAGTTGACGGCGCCTCTTTGAGGTAAAGTCAGATGACACGAACTGATGGCTTCGCTTCGATATAACGATGTTAATAGTATGGACAAGTAGAGTTGGAAACGCTAAATGTATTGGGCGTAGTCGCAAGTCGTCTTTCGCAAAAGGCCTGCTGGACGTAAAATGTATATGTTTCATAATGTCTCTTTCGCAGAAAAATTACTAACGTGACATTTTGCAAAGAATACATGCTGCGCAGCATGTATACTTTGCAATGTATTTCTATTAAGCATGTATTTCTCTAAAGAGAAAGAGTCATTCTGCGAAAGCGAAATCATGAGACACATGAAGTCTAAAAGATATTTTGCAAGAGAAGTTTTGCGAATTTACCAAGGCGACCGCATAAATCAATGGGCTATTTCTGCCGTTTTTACCTACAATAGCGCTCTCTATTATTTCCCTATATTATTTCCATACTCAATATAAGTTTAATTCAGTTACCTTGGGTATAATTCCCACTTCCCTTGCTCTTATTAAATTACTAATACACGAAAAGCATTTCACGAAAAGTATTACTAACTACAACGAATCAAATTAATGTAATTGCGATAATAAATAAAACATGGCCTAGCACCCATTACTTAAGTTCTGTAGAAAACCTATATCTAGACCTATCTTTGATTAATGCAGTACTACTGCAAGTCACGATTAAAGCATAGACTGCCGATATACAGCGATCGATAGAACATTGAATGAGATCAAAACTGAGTTAAGAATAGACAACATCAAGTCGATTGACAACACAAATCGATGGCGAAGATGAAGTAGATCAAAACCAGTATCGGATCGAAAAGAACATAGCACATAAAATTGAAGCTACTAATTAATGTATGTGACATCAGTAGTTTCCAAAAATTTATTGGGTGTTAAGGAATAAGTCTTCTAATTACATAGCTTGCCCAAATATATCTAATAGGCAAAATATAATATACAATCTTGAGAGTAGTCAAATAAAAACCACATCAATGAAAAACGAGAGTACTAAACAAGGTACTGCAAATATACAACAAATTTAGTGGCACGATGAACATCAATTTTCATGCCCTTTTATACCGCGAACAAAGCACCATCAAAAGGTAGCACAAGAGACGACATAGCTCGTAAATCTTCGTCAGCACACCTGCAATGCGTCATAAGACCGATCAAACTCACGTGCCTTTATCTCGGCTACCACCTATCAATATTAGTTTCAATCACCTTAGATTTCAGATATATTTTCTGGAAAATATAGGGCACTAGATTCTGCCCGGATTACGTAGGTGTGGGTGTCGGTTTCAGCAATAAATACGATTATTTCTTGTTGTAATCCGTAACAAATGGTTTCCTGTATTCCAATGTGTTAGCTTGTAAATACTGCATCATCATCATCACACTTTTAATCTACTGCTAGCATAGGCATAGTTTCATCAAGAATCCATTCAGTTGTTTTTGCGTGAAGGAGTAACATCGGCTTGGCGTGCCATTGTAGGCCTATATTCAGCAGTGGAATGTGGCAGATTGTTGATGAGTAACGTGCATTCACAATCTAGCTTCCACGCCATTAATGTCTCTAGGATATCTAGGTCAATCTACATTAATAATAGTTCTTCTAAGTTCCGCATTAATCCTCAGAGCATAGCCAAAGTAATGAACCAGTTAATTTTCCAGATCACTGGTTGATAAACGTCTAGTGATATAAGAAAGGTCAGTTTCCAATCTATTTCGCTAGCGTACGCTGGAGGCCCCCCGAGCATTCTCTTCACGATTGGGTTAAAGGACCATGTGTCATTTTGGACCCACTTTTGGACTTTGTTCAACAGTGATGAATTATATGTCATATGAAAGCTCTTAAAGTGTACTTTATTTTATTCTATGCCAGCTTAGCTCAATTCCAGAGCGAAAATGGTGTTTTGCTGCGTTATTGTAAAATCTGTGTTGTTTTGATATTTAATTATAATTACCTGCCAATTAATATTTAAAAACAATAAAAGGACTTTTGACTGTCTCAGTGGCCCAGTGGTAGTGTAAGCGACTGCAGATTATGATTTCTCGGTTTCGATTCTCGGGTCAAGAAAAAGTGATATTAGGTTTTCCTGTTAAGAATTATCCAATTCAAAGCTCAGTCTGGAGGTTGGCGGTGTTACACTTCCGTGTCTTGGAAAAGTTTGTCGTCGGCTCGCTTAAAATAAATAAATAGATATGCCCTGGCCACACTTTTATACGCGCGGCAATGTCGCCACTTTTTCGCCGCCTAGAGACGTGTACGTAGCTTCACTCACACTACGTACGCTATGCCAATCAATCGCGCAATCGACACTAAGGGTCACCCCACACGGGCCACTGGCCACAACCACAAACGCCGCCACAAGAAGCTAGACGCAGCTACAAAAGTAGCTGAAGCGCGCTTAGGCTGAAGGCGTTTAGTGCCCGGTGCGGGCCACAAGAAGCGCGCAACGACGAATGTAGCATGTGGCGGCCACGCGCTTCAACCGTGTGCGGCGAGTCCATATAAAATGCATGAAATCTACAGGAAATATTTATTTATTTCTTTGATCTGAGGTCGTTGGTCTTGCACCTAATCTCTCTCCTATTGTGTCGGATATGCAGTCCCATCGGAATATGACAGTGAGTGACAGCACTTGTGTTGCGCACACACTTGTGCACTATGATGTATTATATTCCGCACATATCTATATACTGTGAAATCAAATTAAATGACTTAGAACAGTGCAATGTATGGCTGCTTAGGGGACGTGTGCAATCACGACACGTTAGATCGAGGATGTATTATACCTACCTACATCTTGATTGACCGTGATCAGGGCGGCAAAGACGCAATTATAGAATACTATTGTACATGTCATATCTATAATATGTTACTTGGGACTAGGTAGACATTTGGATGGTTTTCATCGACCAGCAATACATTTAGACGATATTATTATAGATGCATTTTAAAGTCTTCCCTGTACATGAAGACACCGAGAGGCGTTACAAAGTACATCAAAAAAGCCACGCGCACTATGGTTTATTATAAGGGATGAACTTTATCATTCATCGCCATAATTGAATTACTACTAGTTTATAAGTTATGAATATTATATTTAAGCTCAAAATACTTATTTTACTGTTACAAATACGTTGTTAACATCATAATCACACCTAAAAAAGATTTTACTAGACCGAGTCGATGTTTAATATTATTCAAATAATTTATTTATATAAATAAATATTTACTTTTCATTTAATATTGGTGTCGGGACGTGACTGCCCCACGCCCACTGGAGACTCCTTTGACCAATACTGATATCTCCTCCGGTACAAATAGTCAACCGAAAGATGACGGTCAACCAATGTCAAAACTAAATGGGCACCAGCGCCTACAATCAAACATTCCTGCCCCTGCATTCGGCAATCCGCCTGCCAAGCTACCTACGGAAAAATCCAAGTGGAGAAGGCCTATGTCTTGCAGTGGGCGTCTAACAGGCTGAAAAAAAATGTTTAATGCATTGCATAATATTACACGCGCATTTTGTAACTTACAAAAAAAAGTTTAACGTACCAAAACGCTGTTTTTGCGCTGGATTTGAGCTTAACCGCCATAGAATGTAATAAAGAACATGCCAAGAGCTTTCATATGACATACGTTTCATTACTGTTGCACACTTTTGAAAAGTGGGTCCAGTGTTCATACAAAAGTGCCCATGGTCCTTTCTAATCGTGTTCATTGATGATTTAACTAGCTTCGCTCGCGTGAATGTCAGTTATCAGAAGGTAGCCCATATGTTATGTATAACTTCATTATCCTTTCAGTGTCAGCTGTATTACTGTAATATAGCTACGCATTACATTAACCCAGTCGAAATAATGCGCAGATGTTGACAATACTGTTGCAAATGACGTCAAATGTTCTGCACATTTGCACATTGCAGTTAAGTATTATAATGACTATGCTATGTGCTTATGTGCGACAGTAGCAATAACAGTATTGCGAGCTTAAAACTATTTTGTAAAAAACAGAATTTCGAAAACTTTTGGTGACCAAAAGCACAGCAAAAGTTTTAAAGAACGTCTTTTCGGTTTTTGGCAGGAGAAATTTTAGCTTGGACAAAACTTGCCTCGAAGTAGGCAGTGCCTAGAGATTTATGTGCCAAATCTATCTAGTTTTAACGATAAAATCTTGAAGTATAGTACCGCAATGCGTACAGTAGATAACGTCGACGAAATTTTCAAGACTTTCGTAGATAACGATGTAAAATTGGCAACGTTTGTTAACTAAAATTTTGTGGTTAAAAGTGAGTTCAAGAAAATATGCGTATGCATAACATGGCAGAATTCGAATAAAACTAACATGCAATTATGGTTTACTTTCATAATGATGATGCCACTTGGAGCCAGTGACCATGAACACTTAAGGACTTGTCTGCATAATAATTGATAGTCCTACAATCGAGCAGAAACACAAGTTTGTGGCGTAATAAATAAATATCTTCATAATCTGAACCGTAATAATAATTTAACAATCGCCTAAAACAACCATCCATCTCCCAAAGCAACGATTTAGCCAAACCCGCTTAAAAGTGAAGATCAAAGCTAAATTATTTGCGTAGCAGCCAAAAAGGGAGCATCGACCCTCAGTCAATAATTAATAATATATTTACAGTAGGTTAACAGCCCACACTTTCGGCTTGAAAAGTAAGAGCGCAGGTGTAATATCGTGCAAACCACAAAGGTCTATAAAAAAACGATATGAGGTCCTTGACAAGGGTCAAAAAGGGTAAAAGGTACGCAACGTAGGGTGGAAGGATAAATGTATCGAGTTTCATTCATGTTAGAAGCGAAGATGAAAACTGTGCAATAACTGTTTCAGGCGTAATTGTAAGACATAATAATGATGGAATGAATGCTGAGGCCTCATAGCCTGTTAGCGACTTATAAAGGAATATTTAACAACATTTATTGAATGTATAGCAAAAGATGTTTGCTACTACTGGTATCCGTATTGTTCTAAGCATAGTAGGCAGATCCTTCAATAACATGATCGGAGTTTTTCATCTAACATCTATTCCAAATCCAAGAGAGGCACGTTTATCAATATCGACTCCCAAAGCGAAGTTTTCTCAAAATTTCCAAGATAGAAATATCTGCAATAATCTTCGACAGTCTTCTGAGACCGTCTTGCCGCGGCTAAAATGTCTACCCACGATCATAGTCCTAATATTATCCTTCAGAATATACAATCTCAAGGGAAATCTAAACGTCACTTTCACAACCAAGGCTGCGTCAACAAATCAAAAGCTTTTCAATCCTCCATTATACAGATTCGAAGTAAACTATACGGTGCGATCCGAACTAAGCTTATAATCCCTTGAAATAGATACAACTTTGGCGTTTTATCTGGAGTACCTATATCGAAATATTTAGTGCCACGTCACGTACTAAGGGGCCGGATAGGACTAAGTGTCCATTCATAAAGTACGTTGACGATTAGGAGTAACCAGGTGACATGTAGGGCCTTTTTAAACCTTTTGACCGCCACAGTCATGTAAACTAAATTGGGCTTTGTTAGCTAAATGATAGGGATATTTTGAATTGTAGCAGTTTCTGTTTTATTTATGAAAATAGGTATAGGTCACAGAGATGCCTACAAGCTCAGGTTAGTAAAATCGGATACTACACTACGTATTTCTGGAGAACTAGTAGAAATAATGTAAATATGCATCTTAGAATCATTTATACCGGGAACAACGATAAAAGGCATAAAGAAACATTTTTTTTTTCGGCAACTATGTTTAATTTACATAAATACTTATGGGAAGGCAGCATTACAATGGAAACATGTAGTACAGGATTCAAAACATTGATGAAAAATAACCCGTCTCAAATTCTTCGATACCTTCAGGGAGCTTATAGAAATATCATTCTCTCTCAGTGTTGTAAGGTAAATACAACTGGGAGACATTTTAGACGAACGATCACACCCTTTGTGTTGTAAATGTGTCGATTTCACGTATTCCTCCTCGGAGATTCATTTTATATTTTATACTGAATGTGAATAGCTGTTGGGCGACGTCTTTGTGATTTTGCATGAGGCTCTTACGAGTTGACTGAAGTTAGATTCTGTACGATATTTTGGAGAGGCCTATATCCAGCAGTAGACTGGCAGGTGATGCGCTGCCCGACATTTTTTATGTGTGTTTTTTTTTATAGACATGGCGGAATGTGTGTGTAATATTACACACACATTCCGCCATGAATTTTTAGGTCCCACGTAATAGGGTGCGAGCCTATTGCCGTTACCGGCCACATCACCAGACTCCGTGCTGCTACTGAGAATTCGGAAAAACCCAGTAACATTTTTGCCCGACCCAGGAATCGAACCCGGGACCTCCGATCAGCAGTCGCATACGCTATCCACTGGACCACGGAGGCAGACTTTTGGAGGTATTTAATGTGTGTAAGGGAAATACTAGCTAGCCAAGCCACATTGGTGCATCTATTTACAAGTTGTCGTGTTCTGTGCGTATAGAATTGTTATTTATCAAGTGCCCTGTGCCTCGCACGTTAAGCCGTCGGTCCCAGCTGACATATAGATCTTTTACAGTCGTTATAGGCAGTCAGTATCTCTGAATAAAGTGACACTAGTCTAAGCTATCAAATATCTATATCCCTTTGGGTTGCGGCGGTCAGAAAGGCAGACGCTTTGTGGAAAAGCAAATATTCAGTCGAATTCGATTAGACTAGTAAGCCTGGGTTGTAACTGCTATATCGCTAGGAGGATGACTCACAATATGGCACTGATTTTAAGTACTTGTTCTAGTACATTTCGAGATAAGGAGCAGTGTCATCGTTGGGTTCATAGATTGCAGTAATAAAACTTGACAAGTTATTCAATCTTGTGGTTTGCTGGGTTCATCCTAGAGAATCACACATAAACCTCTCTCGTCCATCGTAACCGTCTCGTAATTTGATTGTGCAGTGAAATATCACGCTAAATGGGAAAATCTTATTAGAAGACCTTTGTTTCGTTGATTGATATCCCAGTTACTTTTCTGCAACGCCTGAACAACATTGGAAGATTGATGAAAGATAAAATGGCAAAAAGAAAAAAACATTGTTCATTTAGAGACCTTAGAAATTCCTTGACAGACAGGTTCACACTTAGCACATTTAAGTATAGTAGTAAACTCCTTGTAGTAAACTTTACAACAAGGAGCTGATTTTCAGTGTAAACCTCACGAATAACTTGACTGACTTTGCAGAAAATACAGCCAAAAAACCACCAACTCAATTTCCTATCATAAAGGACATTTTAAAAGTCCTCAACGTAATTATTACGCAGTAAACAAGCTTTTAATATTCTATTGATAACCCGGCTCTGGAGCATCGAGTACGGAGTCTGGAAGCACTCAGATAGGTACCTGATCAAACTCAATTAATCGCCATTACCGATCGTCCTTGTTCCCAGCTCCTGTACTCGGCATTGTGGCTTCTATATTTTCATCGGAAAATATTATGAAAATTCACGATAAATAATGCCGAAGCTTTTATAAAATTTCTAAATGTAGTAGATGTTAAATTTTGCATTTTACGATGCAAATTTAATTTTGCTTTGCAGGTATCTTTGTATGATTTTTTATGTTTATGCGTACTAGACTTCGCCCACGCCTCCGCCCGTGTGGGTCTATACTACCACCTTAGGGTGGAAATTTCCAAAAATATTCTCTAAATGCTCCCCTATTCTAACAGGGGCACATACATACCAAATTTTAGCTTCTTACGCCCAATAGCTACGAGTGTGCGTTGTCTGCCAGTCAGTAAGTAACGTAAGAATTTGATGCAAGCAGATATGTATTTTGAAATATATAAGTATTGTTGCCAATCAACAATATAACACATTTCGTTAACGATACAATACAAAACACACTAACGCGCAATCCTTCCACCATTAGTACAGATTTGTAGAAATAAATAACCAAATATATAATACGAGGGATAAAATTTTCCAAATGAATGACGCTTTCACGCTGCAATATGAAGTTCAATTTGGCACTGAATATGCCAACGGAAAAGCATATTTTTATACAATAACTCGTAATTACAGTGAACAAAGGAGTAACATATAAAAAAATTAATGGTGCTATGGAAAATATTTACTAGATAAACTCATAACACTAACACTACACTAGTTTTCGAAGTAAAAGCTAAACCTATTGAGGTTGGCATTCAAGAGTAATCCAACCAAATTGTTGGCCTCGAGTGAGTGTTTTTGTGAAAGGTAAAAAGCATTTTGTGTTCAATATTTTTCGCGTGGAGTTTCCTGGAACCGTTGAGGCAAAAGTATATTTGAATACAAAGAAACCTATTGCAAACGGAAACCTTTAGTCTGATAGAACATAAACGTTTTGTAGCTTGGAAAGAGTTGGCGTTTACTGTTTCATGTGTGTGTTGTATTATGGTGCGTTTACAACGCAGTTACCTTTACCAGACCTATAACAAAATAATCGAGGTAACTCTGTAGATTATTCCTGAATTTTTTCCTGTTCCATATTGAATGTTGATGTCTTCTTAATTGTTGCCCAAAAAACTGCTATCTGGATTCACAATCAAATATTTTATTTAGTGAACGGTATTTGAAATTAATGTTAGGAAATGAGTAGGTAGGTTAATTTTGGAAACAGAAGCCAGCTACCGAGTATTACTAACTGTTCCTACATAAACGAAATTGTAATGTAAGATTTACTTAATGAAATGTCAGAAAATACAATTTGAATTACGAGATCAATATGTTTCCTAAAGACAAATCATCAGAGACACAAGCTACAACCGGAAGCTATTATTAAGGATTACAGAAATACGACATCAAAAAAGGATAACAAATAATATGTATAAATTGGGCAAACGTTACAGAAAAAAAACGTCAAAAGCCGTTCTAATATTTGTCAAGAGTACCGTAACCCTTTGTCCTTGGCATCTTTGTCTGTGTGTGACAAAGGGGCATCGCACCACGGTGTACAAAGCCTTCCCACCCCTTGCGTCATACCCGCATTATGTCTGGCCCCAATTCTTCTAGATCTGGCGAAACGCCAAATAAAAAGCTCACTTGGTGCATTCCACCTACATTCAAAACCAAGCGTCGTGTCTGAGTCTTGAAGACGATTGTGGACACTGTGTTTAGCTGTCGGCCACTCGAAAAACTAATTGTGGCTTTTATCGGCAATGCAATGAAGTTGTTATCTTTTATTTTGTAGATAACTGTCTTTTATATTTAGCTTGTTGAATTCAAGTAGATTCCCTATTTTAATTAAGTCTCTATTCCAAATAGATTTATTTGTAGACTGTTTCACATATTTTCGTAATTGAATAGATTCTAATTAATTTAAATGTAGGTCCTGCTTTGTAAGGCCAACCAATTACGCCTTGATTCTACACTAATTACATTTTGACCGTAACCTGTTTGTTCCGCATAAACATTCAACAGATCAATTTACTTCGAAACAGCGGCATTCCTCGACCAATGTGGTTGTTTTATTAGTATTCTTCTTTGTGAAAAGCTCAGAGCGACATTCACATTATTCGCAACTTGTCTTTCTATATACACTATTACTCCACAAGCGAACTAATGCAATTCAGTGAATGCAGTTGATAGCGCAACATCGGAGTACTAAGCTACTCTAGCTTCGAGAATTTGTTTATTCTGTAAACGTTTTATCCAGTCAGTTTCAGTAGGTTACACTTTGCGAAATAGAGCTGGCAAGTAGCTCTCGGAGTACAAGTATTTCTAAGATGCTTGTAACTAACTTTTAGATCACATAGAAATTGAGAGAATTGTTGACCAAATAATAGTTCAATTTTCCTATCTTCTTAAGAGTTTCGACGTTATACTTATGAGTTCAGTACACATATCTAAATAATACATTAAACAAATCTGAATCTTTAATAATGATATTATGGCTTTAGGCAATGATGAAAAATTGTGTTTTTAATAAAATAGGTATATTCAAAGACCAACCAAACACGTCCTTGTTATGAAATTTGTCCCTTTTTCTTAACAATATTTGTATTACAAGTTCTCTGCTTAACTTACTAGTAAGCTATGTATTATTTATAAGTTTTATAACCGTTATTTAAGGTCATCAGAAAATTTAAAACTGAAAATGCCGGTACATTCCACGGCACTTTATGACAAATCCTTTTCAGTTACTGCTGTTCGCTTATGGAATGCCTTACCGTTACACATTAGACAGGCTCAGACTATAACTAGATTTAAAGCAATGGTAAAGGATCACTATCTATCATTATAAGTTTTCTCATTCTACATTATATATGTATGTATTTATTTAAATATTGTATACTTATTTGTATGTATATATTAACCTTCAATTGGTGATGTACCGTCAATTTGACACCTTTCAAGTAAAAGTACTGAATATCTCTCGAACGATTTGTTCCGCGGCCCCGCGTCTCTCAGTAGCTGCCTCTCGCTTAGTTTGGCACCCAATTACGCCGGAGTCGGTCGTCGCACGCGCACATGTGAAGATATAAAGGATACTTGACGTCAATTTGACGTCACATCACTAATAGTGTCCGTAATTTATAGTTCATTAAAAATTAAAAATGAATCCAAACGACGAAGATTACGAACCCATTGTCACTGAGATTTTAGAACAAAGTAGTAGTGATGTCAGTGACAAAGAAGATCGTGAGTTGGACTAGAATCACTTTGTGTAATCTGTTCACAACACCGAAAGTGAGCTTTCAGAAAGTGAAATTCCTCGAGACATTCGCGCTTCTATCAAGAGAATTTAGAAAATAGAAGATACAGGCCCTGTTTCGTCTACATCTACAAAGCTTAAAAAAACGAGAAACTTGCTCAATTTGTCCCGCAAAAAAGAACATCATATCTATGCAACAAGTGCAAGCCTGCCTGTCTTGATTGCCTACAAATAAATTGTGTAGCTTGTTATCAAGATTAATTTTTATTTTTCTATTGTAGTAGTATATTAAAATGAATTATTTTCATTAATTATTTAAGTGTCAATAAAACTAGAACACTAGATTTTAATTTTGTTTCATTTTTTTAAATTTTATCTTGATTCATCTCATGTCTACGAAAATGCAAGCCAAATATTAATACTATATTTGTAAGCAAACTTTAAGTAAAATTTTCTAATATACTATAAAAAACGTGTTTAATTTATAAGAGTAATATATCTACTTGTAAATAAAGTCATTTGTTTTATCCCCATGTAATTAGTTAGCTTAAAATTCGGCATTTTAGAAGTACGTCAAAATGACGGTACCTCACCAATACTGTTACCCAATTTCACATCACCAGTAGAAGGTTAATATTTAAGTATGTATTTGTATGTATATATGTTATTACACGAATTTATATATTTAATATATTTTTACAACTGTACACTTGCATAGGGTTAGGGTTATGTAGGATAGGGGGGTGCATAGAGTTCCCACCAAGAACTTAGGGTCCCAAGTCAACCTCACCTGCAAGTGGTGCACCTGCCGATCAACGGACAAGGCTCTTGCAAACAAAATGTCCCAATAAGCGGCAATAGGATCAAATCAATCAAAACACTGGCGAAAAGTGGGCGTTTAATATGCCTCTGCCAACCCCTTCGGGAAGCCCTTTCTTTAGGGAAACAGGCGTGAGTCTATGTATGTATTTAAGTACACTTGCAACTACCATTTATTTCCGACCAATAATATCCATCCAAAGGTTGCCTGGTAGAGATCGCTGTCAGCGATAAGGCCGCCCTTTGTACTTATTTGTTCATAAAATTTCTACAAATGTATGTATAAGTGTACAATAAAGTATAAATAAATAAATTAATTAAATATTTTTCATTAACCTTAGTAAAAATCTCTAGCCGTTTAACCCTTTGAAACCATGACAAAGTAAGCATCGCTGGCACACACCATAATTCATTACTTCCAAAAATAAGTTGAGCTCAAACATCGATAACAGGATCTCTCTCATCCGAAGTAATCCCAAAGTTTTTATCTCCCGACTCAGTCGCTTGCTACCCCTCCCTTTCACCCCCTTTTCCCCTCTACTCCCCGGTGTCCACCGTAATGAGTTCCGTCTTATCTCACGCAATTAATGAACCATTCTTAAAGCCAACTGCGTTATCAACGTCGCCAACTGCTCTAGTTGATTTAGGACTAAAATCATAAATAGATTGAATACGATAGTAGTACAATCAAAACTTCGAGAAATATTTTTTCTTGGTCTTTTTATATATCTCGCTAGATTTCAGATGAAAACCATTAGTATGTTCTACAGCCAACCTTAAATTATGTATTTGCATTATTGTGTTTTTAATTTATAACAATTGATAATAGAGTCCAAAAATTAATTATACTAAGTCGGTCAAATTGAAAATTTTTGAATAAAATTATTTTGGTTTTCTTGTGAAATAATTTCTGATTTACGTGTTGTCTGCTAAGGCTTATAAATCTCAGCATCGGACGATACTTATAAGTAAGATACATTTAGATAGAGCTCCATATGAAAAAAGCCAATTCAGACTAGACTGCACTTGTAAGTAGAACTTATGTAAGCTTAAGTTACAAGTGCTCTGGCCTCAATCCCAACTCACACAATCGTAAAAGGTCAATATCATAGGCTGTACGGTTGACCTATCTGTTACAGACCTGACATCGTCGCCAACAAGACTATGCTTAACTGTGCCAAAAATTGTAACTTCATTGGACACGTTGCCAAAAGTCTAATGGTTCGTCTGGTTCTTCTCACAAACAGGATTTAAGCGTCTGGAGACTTAAGTATTTATATTTCTGCAATTTTACAAGCGTTTTATTCATTTACATTGCCAAAGGAGCTCGCTGTAACAGCTGCTCTAAATAAGTTACATTAATGCATGTATTATTAACAGCCTGTGTAAATTACATCGAAGCTTATTGTTAACTTTATATGGTGTCCTAGTTTCTTTGTAGTTGCACGAAAATGTTTAATGTTTCTGCCGTGACTATGGGGTTCTGATGACTAGATATGGCAATTTTATAACATTCCTATTTTATGCTATGAGGTTGCATATGTGGGCGGCCCCCCCCGTGGGATCTCCACCTTGTCGTGGTGGGGGGGCTCAGTAACCGTGGATTGGTTACCCGCGGTGAAGCGAAGAGGGATCCAGGAGGGGACGCTCCGCGTGGGCTTGACGGGGCCTGCGCAGGATGCGTCCAACGGTGCGGGTGCGGGGGACAGCTCTGTCCGTCCCTCGCAGTCGGGTGCGGTCGCGGGAGGAGAGGCGTGTCGGTGTTGCGTTGCCGCGCGCCCTATCTCCCGCGACCAAATGGGGACGCACCATCGTTGCGTCGCGGTGGGGCCGCAGAGGAAGAGGAGATGCGGTGTTGCGTTGCCGTCCTCCCTATCCTCTGCGGCCGCTGGGAGTTTTGGCGGCGGAGCCCAACACCTTCATCCGTCGCCAAGGGGGTTTTGTTCGGGGCCCGCCTGACCATCTGGCGGGCCAATACCCGTCGGGGGGTAGCGACGAATGCTTATGTGAATCCCTACCCTCCGACACACGGGTACATGAGGAACACGGGTTGGTTTTTAGTCAGTAAGAGTCTGACAGTCCCCTTCGTCCTTCCCCCGGGGCGGAGGGACTCCATGAGGATTTTCCAACCCGACACCAATAAAAAAAAAAATATGTGGGCGGCAGGCACGCTATAGCTACATAATAATTCCGTTGCGACTGTACTTGCCGTTCGTAATAAAATGGGGCTTTCAATGACAATATAAAAATTACCACGATTGGCATATGTGGTTGTAACGTTACGATAATAATAGAAAATATCTTTCTATAGGGTCTACCAAGTATGCCTTAGTAAATATGGTCAATTAAATAAAACTGGTTACTTAAGTAACTAAACCCAACAAATAAAATATTATGACCATCCACCGCCGGTTTAGTTAAGATCTTAATAATAAGGTTCAACGTGACCCTTACCGAATGACCCCATTAATGAACATAGTTTGGCACATACGCGCTCCTATATAATCTGCGCAGATCACACGAATGACGCACTTTGCTTGGGCAAACAACCGAGGACCCATTATCGCTCCCTGTGAAACGCCTACTCGAGTATTTGTATAGTAAAGAAAATTGTTTGATGTCATAATTATGTGGCGTTATGTTTACCATGCCATTAATACTATTAGACGCAATTTATTATTAAAAGAACGAAGTAGACGAAACGTTTCAAGCGTTTTTTGTGCTAATACTAATCAAAACCGTTTCCTAAATCTTTTATTAGACTTAAATTAGGTACTTACGTTCTCTTCGACGGTCTTCTTGATCTTAGCGGTGGTCTCGCTTACTTTGGCGCCGGCCTTATTGACGGCAGAGTACAGGAAATTGCCCAGGGATTTGGCCCCGGCGACTGCTTTGGTTGTCACTGTAGCAAAACATACGATCGAATATAACTACGAATATAAAACGATTTACTGGACAGGCGAAAAGCAGTCTATTTCACAATAATGCAAGAACGTTAAATAATCAGAATAGACAATCTTAATCCCAGGATTTAAAAGTAAGCATAACACCATTTTTCCAAAGGATTTCTATTAAAGTTCAACTAGATAGGACCAGTATTTCAGCTACTAAAGGACCGTTATTAAGTAGGAAAAAGGGATCCGATAAGGGCTTGAGTTTCAATCGCTCAGCAAACATTTCTCGTCCAAGGACAAGTGGCAATCTCTTAAATTCAGTCTCGCTGACGATAAATATGTATAGTCTGGGGTTGATAGAAACCCGGAATAAATTATTTTTAGAAAATATTTTCATAGGGAAAAGTGAAGGTCAAAAACTTCAAGCAAAAATCAATGAAGAACAAAAAGCTTGGTGTAAAAAGGAAATTCTGAGTTGAAATCTGCTTTACAGATAATTATGCATATACGAAGTGCTGCATAATAACTTACTATTTTTTCGTTCATCACACGTACGTATGTACACATATTAATTTATTTTATTCTTCATATACATAAATTATATAGACGGACTTAATGTCAGGGGCATTATCTGCCTGTCTACCTTAGAGTGGTGCAGAGAGATAAGAAGTAGGTGTATTATATGTATATACGTACTGACAGATGAGGACCATTTAGCGAGCTCAGTTAAAAGGCTATATTCAATAACGGACTTTGATCTAAATATGGCAAAATTGCTGATTGCGATATGTGATATCGCTATCTGCAGAACAGGTTTCATTTCAACAAAAAATAAAACAAAAAAGCAACTACTAACACTCTTGCATATCAGGTACTTCAATAGCATCGACTGCAAAAAACTTTTTATTCTGGTCACCTGAAAATGTGCGAAAGAAAAACTAAAAGGTCTAGCAAAATAAAATACAAATAAATAGCTTAGAAATGGAACTTTGAGAGTTGGCTAGACGTACTAAATGAGTCTCTACGGCCACATTTGCGCAAAATGTATATAATGTTCGAGACTTTATTCTGTATTGATATAACGTAGCACACAATCTGAAAGGATTACGACATGTATTAAAATAGCGACCGTCAGATCATCTTAGTTCTTAGTACATATTAAAAAAATGCGGTTATGTCTACCATTTCTAGTGAACTCGTTTATATACCTACTGATCAAAATAATCATTTGCAACGCATTTTGGGAGGCAATAATGACCAAGCTATCTCTCAGAGTTCCATAAGGTAAATCAAAATACAGGGTAAAAGAGTAGTTTAAGCTTGTTTCAGGATTATGTATGCCTAAATTACTGTTTTCATATTCAAATCATAAGACATATAATATTTCATCACTAGTTTCTCATATTATTACATCACGATCTATATACGAGCAGGACAAAAACAGTCTGCACAAAACATTCTGTTGTCAAACTTTAGCGTCGTTCGCCTATCGACAAAATTGAGCTTAGTTCACAGTGAAATCTCCTGCCGCGAAAAAAAGTTCCAGCAAATTTTAATCGTGCATTTCTGGTCAGAAATATTCTCAGCATATCGGGAGTTGGCAATGTCCGGGCAACGACAATACTCTTGTCGTTTACCGGACACGCTCCATAAATTGGAACCTTGCGTACTTTTAGGTAGCTGTGTATACGTCCGGTTGACCCACAAGAGACCCATTTGAAAGGGTTAAGAGTGATTTTTATCACATTGTTCTGGATTAACTTTTTCGCCAAATTGGTTTTATAGATGTTAAGGGTTATTTCTGCCAACTGGTTGATTCTATTTAGGAATTCGTTTGTCAGTAAGAATTTAATTATCGATTGACAAAAATTTTAACAAATAAATGCGAACATTTTACAAATGTGAGGCGAGATCTTGCTTACACGAAGCTTACATAATGGCAATAATATATAGCATAAATATTAATGGCAACTAGGATACTTATGGCCTATATCCAGAAGAACGAATAATAACTCAAATTCTGGTCTACATACGATAGCATGTACTAAAGCATCAATCTACGATGAATATTAAGTACCAAGGCTCTTTAACATGACTTACCATTGCCAACACCGCCAGGTTGCTCCTCAGTGGGGGTGCCACCGGTAGAAGCTGGCCGGCTGTCCGCACCACCAGTAGCGCTGCGTCCAACATACCAACCCTTATTAGCTAACAGATATACAACAGAATTCAAGCAAGCAGAACTTTGAAAAGGAATTTCAGCATACACAGAAATAAGTATTTCGTAAAAGAGAAATTACTAGAAATACCAAAAGCAAATGTACAAATACCGTTTCTCTTTCAAAACGACGAGCTGTAAAGTACACGCCAATTTATAATTTAATTTAAAAAGGTCTCGAGGTTCTTCCTACTTCGTTTCTTGTAAAAGCTATTAACAATTCTGGCCGTAATGGCGCAAATAGGAACTAAGAATTTATGTTCACCGGTAGTATTCGAACTTCGAACGTATAAAAACTACAAAATTACACAATAATATAAGAGTTAATTTTGCCGTACGAATCGCTTTGACGTCAACCACAATGTGTAAAAATCAATACAACTAATATAATATATTCGGCTTCCTTCTTGCTCTATCGTCCAACAGTGCCTTTGCGACCTATGTAGAACTAAGTATAGAGTGAAATCAAATGATCCGTGACTGCTACTCGGCTGAATGAGATTACGTAATATTTCACTATACTTGGGAAATTGAGCGTGTCACGTGATTCACGCATTTTGCCTACGACCCCTCGACTACTCGGTAACTTTCATTGTCATCTATTCTTATGCAATCTTTCATCCTTTCTCGAAATTGCCACTTTTGGACCCCTCGAGTGTAATATTCGCAAAATTTTGCCTGAAATGACACTTTCGCAGAATCGCGATATCGTTTCACAGAGAGAGAATAAATTGAAATCTGTTAAGGAATGCGTTATAAAGTTCTTATCTAAGACTAGGCAAGGTTTGTATCGGTCTAGCCAAATTCTTTGCGAATGGATTTATAAGGCAAATTGCGCTTAGCAATTTTGTGAAATGCTTTTTTGGTCCTAATCTTCAAATTATCACCAGTCGCGTAAAAAAACGTTTTGCCACTAGTTCAGTTTTCATATCAATGACGAAATGCGACGAGTCGCACCTCCAACAGAAATGCTTTAGTATCGTAATACCAGGGTAGCAAAATGATTTCGATACACTTCATATCCACGAATCATACAATGTACAATGCTCAATCATTATTACATGTAATTCTGCATGTACATGAAGCCTGACAAAGGTCGGTGATGTTTGAACTGCAATCGATAACTTCTATATTGATTTTGTAATAGGCTCAGCAATTTTTAGAATGGTTGAAAGACTGGAAAGGCGTCCAAAACGTGGGTATTAAAATAGCAGACCAGACTAGTTTACTGCTCTAACGTTTCCTCTTCACCTTCGTAATGCCGGCGAACTAAGTAACTACCAATTGAATTCGAAATATTCCCGTCACGATTAGCTTCATTTGGATTATAAAAAATATCCTTTCAGGGCTGTACATATTAAATTAACCCCTTCAGCTGCCGTTCCTATTGATTCCACGGTTTGTAATTGTATTCTATCAGTTTGTAAAACTTCAAAGATGGTATAGGAAATTTAACCTTCGTAGTCATTACTCATTTTAAATTATCCGTACGAGATATGTACCACATACCTTTGTTTCGTAACCGATGTTTCTGTACTGTTGCAAGCGCCATGTTCACGGATGAGAATACTCTCGAACAAAGGTACGTGGTATTTTATATACCGAAAGAACAATTTAAAATTTCTCAAAGGTGGTATCGTAGACTTTTATGCACACGGTGCAAGTTTCAATGCGCCCAAAAACTACGACCCTTTGCAGTTCACTAAGGTCTGCGCCCTATATCTGGCAACCTCTAGACCGGGTCTATTTAAGGCACTGCTCAATGTATACGCTGATTTTAAGCAGATAAAGAATGTGACTAGACCAAAATACAGATTATAGAAAAAACATTTAAGGCGAGGTTGCAGTACGGTGCGTAGCTCGACCTCACCCCCCGCAAAAACAAAAACACGGCGGTGGCGTCAGCGAGTGAGCGGGGGCGGGAAGAGGGGGGGGTTTCGTGTGTGCGTGTGCCACAGCGTAGCGTAAAAAAACTGTAGATGAGTTATGCGAACTTCAAAAGTGGCACATTAAAATCTGACAAATTCATGACAAACTTTTTTTTTCTAAATGTCTCATTTGGCTTTAGTTGCGTACGCGCTGCGGTCGGAAGCGCTCGCTCTTTTTCTCGCGTGTGTGTACGTTACATTTGAAAATGCCGTCATGTGTAATGAGATTTTGCTAAAGTAGTTAAACTATAGGTGGAAAATGACTAAAAGTTATGGAATCACTTCTCATTCATGAGTATTACAATATTACAACGTTTTATTTTCAATTTATAATAAATTCAGTATCACAAATAATAGAGTGACTAAAAAATTGGCATTTAGCGAGTGTAAAAGAGAAGCAGTATTGTGCGTGTTTAAAGACTAAAAAACAAAGTATCCAGATGGGACATTCGTAATAATAAAACACTGATGTGTGTTTTTGTCAAGTAATAAAAGTGATTTGAGGCTGAATCAACACAATATATTATTATTATAGAAATACAAAATCATACGTAAGTTACAAACATTGACGGATGATCAAAGTCCATTCACTTGTTCTTGTTTTTCTCCTTTTAGTATTAAACAACTAAGTAGATTGTACTGCACAGTTTTCGCTGCCGACCCACCGTACCCCTGGCAGTACCCCTGGGGGTATGGTGGGTCTTTCAAAGCTTAACCTTACTCCCAGATTATATTGTTGTGTAATTAGTTTATTAATTTCAGTTCGTTAATTTCAAGTTCTACTATTTTGTGGGATCATTCCCAGTATAGTAGTAGTATTGAACAATTCTGTGATAGAACTGTCCTAATTCTATTAGCACAACTTGATGAGGAGAACAGAACTAATGGGATAAGTAATAGGAAATGTCCCAGTCTAGTTCTATGTATGTTTTTACAAGGGTATTCAATAGAACTACTGGGAATGATCCGTAGTGTCACGACATCGCGCTCATATATCCGAATAAATATGTTTTGTAGACGTTCATTTGTTTAATGTGTAAAACAAATGAACGTCTACAAAACAAATGAACGCCTACAAAACAAATGAACGCCTACAAAACAAATGAACGTCTACAAAACAAATGAACGCCTACAAAACAAATGAACGTCTACAAAACAAATGACTTACAGAAAATGATCAGCTGTCGATTTTGATTGCAGAAAACAGGTGCATGCGATTTTCAACCTAATTGACATTAGTCAGAATTTATAATTTTATTACCCTAATATTGCCAGAAAGCGAGAAAAAACAAAAAAAAAAGTTTGTCATGAATTGTCAATAAGGTCGAAAATCGCATGCACCTGTTTTTTGCAATCACTATCGATAGCTGATCACTTTCTGGTAGTCATTTGTTTTGTAGACGTTCATTTGTTTTGTAGACGTTCATTTGTTTTGTAGACGTTCATTTGTTTTGTAGACGTTCAATTGTTTTGTAGACCTTCATTCGTTTAACACATTTTTATAAATACATATTTATTCGGATTTGTGAGCGCGATGTTGTGACACTACCCTTGTAAAACATACATAGAACTAGTGGTAAATTTCCTATAACTGTTTCCCATTAGTTCTATTCTTCTCATCAAGTTGTGCTAATAGAACTAGTGGGAAAAAAAGTAATACTAGTTCTATCATAGAACTGTTCAATAGAACTAGTGGGAATGATTCGACAGCGCAAGGATGATGATGATGATGGGTCTTCAACAGCACCACAGATTATACCTATAATATACAAAGCATTATAACCATTAGCAGTAATACCTAAACGTTTTATTCTCTAATTTATCTCCTTGTTGCACTATATCATCGTACTAGCGCTTGTCTTCGCTTGTCTAAAAATACAAAAACGTAAGTAGTAAGTCATTATCATACGAGAGATAACACTGTTCAGTTTAATGTCCACGTAGCACGTTGGTATAACACTACGAGCATTTCAGCCAGGAGTACGGTTAAGCTTTAAAAGATCCACCATAACCCCAGGGGTATTGCCAGGGCTACGGTGGGTCCGCAGCGCACAGTTTTTATATTAACGTACTGTTTTAGGTTTCCATTGAATGAAATGTACTTTTTTAATAAATCTTATAAATAAATCACATGGACTTTTTATTTCCCTACCTTAAATGAATGAATCAAATTTACTTTGAGGCGAATTGAATTTACTCAAGACAGACGAAGTGATCATGTCGCATCTGAGTCAAATTATTGTTTGTGAAACGGTCAGCATGATGTCACAATGCGCTTCGGTCCAGAGAGTATATGTTTATCTCTATTTCGCGCTTGCGATTAGATGTGCTATCTCACTTACACTTCTTATCTAATTCTTAGTGTGTCGTTTTGACATATTTATATTAGTGTGCGTACGCTTTTCGCGATGCGTGCCACTGGTAAGCTCCGTCATGTTACCTTGTCAGTAACCTGTCTACGGTTTCTTACTAGTATGTCTATGGTTTGAACGATTGAGTTTGGAATACGAATTACTTTGTACTTTTACGAAAACGTACATGCGGGGGTGGAGGGGGATTTTGCGGAGCAACGACGTACGTCCGCCCTCAATCACGCCTAGACAGGCACTGATGAACGGCCGGCGAGCGATATAATGCCAACATTTTGACTATTTTTTTTCTTGGAGAAAAATGATAACGAAATTACGAAATCTGTTTTTACCATTTATTTTAAAATAAAGAGCTGTTTCTTTTGATAATACTTTCATATAAATTCATTATGGAATCTCTAAGCAGTACACGTTTAAAATTGTGATTTAGTGCCATGTTTGACATTTTTTTTATCGAACCAATCATTCCAAATCGTGTTTCTATCTTTACCATTTACTAGAAGATATGTTCAACTTTTATACTTTAATTTTTATTCATTAAAAATATCATAGTTAATGGGACTTTCAGACGTTCAAAAATCTTAAAAAGTACTACAACCTCGCCTTAAGTAGGTACACTAAGATAGAAAATGCACAACAATGAAAAATAAAAAATGGGGTTTGAGCAGAATAAATGAGTTTATAAAATTTGCATGTGCAACTAGTAAAAATATGTTATCTGTGAATTATGTCTAAATTCATCTAAAATTTTAAAATTTATGAAAGTAAATGTACCTAGTTTATGTATTGATTCTGCCAAATAATAGAAAATGTATTGTATCTTGCGGTTATGATGTAATGTATGAATGTCTGAGTAGACCAAAGAAAACAGTCTCAATAATGTAATATTTTGTTCAAATGAACGGTAATAGGAAGTATATTTATAAAGTAATATCAAAGTGCTTGTAAATCGTAATAATTCAAGTGAGTGCTGAAAAGCCGTGAAAATAAATTTGTGATGAAAAAAGCGTGAAGGCCAATGTTCATAATACAATTTTGTAGTGCTCGATCGAAAACATCACTGGTGTCCATAAAAGGCTTGATGATTGAGTTAAAAAATCATGATGCATCAAAATTATTTTTGTGTTGCAATAACTGTATCTTGTTATATTAAAGAGATATTAAAAACACGGTTGTTGCATTGTTACTGATAGTTTTACCCACAGCGTAAAGTTATACCTATGCAGCTTCTGATTATGTGACTACTCTGTGTTTAACTCTTTCCAGATTGATTATTTTCACGGTACTGCATATAAACCTAACTTACACCTATTGAATATTGTTCCAATAAGATTCACACCACCGATCATCATACTTACTTTTGTGAACCATTGCTAAAATTAATTTGGATTATTACTAAAATATTTAACTTCTACATATTTCAGCAACAACGCACCACCCGAGAATCATGAACGAAATTTAAAAAAGCCAAACAAAACTGCCTCAACTCATTATTCCGCCAACCCCTCGTACCTATTATACCTAGAGTTATCATCATCATCTTTTCCTTCGGGCTTTGGTTCCGCAACTTCGGCAGTTTCTGGTGCAACTTGTGGTTCTGGTTGCTCTGCTGGGGCTGGTTCATTTTTCCTAAGACCTGGGATTGGGATCCCTGAACCGAGCCAACCCGTCATTTGTGACTTGACATTGGTGATGAGATCCAATTTGCTGCCTCCTTTTGTTGGACTGAAGAGAAAAAATCAATTAGTATTGGATAAAACTTACATAACAAGGTAAGAGCTCCCTCCGACAATGAGTCACACCACCCCCTAGACGAGGGATGACTCATGTCCATTCTTATTAGAACACATTACATAATTTTCAACCGCTATCCCAATATATTACACAAATTGGGTAATATCCTATTAAATATTACTTATAATCTACTTCTCTGCTTGTATGAGAATATGCATTTCAAAAGTCGAGGGTAATCCACTATGACCAGATTCCAATAAGTATGCAGAGTGAAAAGTACTTGACCTAGATTTAAAGTTATGGACTGTAATCAATATTACACCAATGTTACGCATTACCCCGAGTAATTAACATTTTCGTCATAAAATGCGCACAGTCCTCATCAAAAGCAAGCAGATTCGTCGATCGTAAAGAAATTGATTTGAACCGCTAAAATCAATTTCAAATCATTATTCTGCATCACAAATGCGCGATTTTATCAAGGAATATATCTTTATTATTTTCTGCGGATCGCCGCAACATCAAATTCTCTCCAAGGAGAATGTAAACAATGAGATTATTGTACCTTTGTCTTTCGCCTTCCGCCGCTGCGGCTTCGCCAGTAGGCTCTTTCGTTGGGGTTGGGACTTCCTCATCTTGGGGCTCGCCCTTCGCCGCTCCCATCCACGAACTGACCTGATTAGTGAGTCCTGAAAACATTTTCACTGGCACTAGCTAATCAAACAACTACACAACACAATCACTCAGCGATTTCACAACGCTGCGACAGTTTCGCACATGACCCACGACACGGACAGTCTGCTATGCGGCTGTAGAGAGCGTGATCAGCTGAAAAACTAAATGTAAAACCACAATCGACCAGGGAAATTGAGGAAGAACCCACTGCGCATGAAAACTTGCGCTCCTGCGCTATTTACGCTGTGTACACCTATCCACACATAATACTCTACCTATGAATTGTAATGTAGACTTTATTTTTAGTAAATTAAGAACGATAGTGGCAAAACCATCATTTTACATCTCGTTCTTACACGAGCTTAGAACAGTAACGTCAAAAATATGTCAATGCACAGATTAAAAAATCAGAATTTACGTTTAGTTGATCCTATATAACTTAATATTCTAACATTACATAACTTCACCCCTTTATCCCCAAAGAGGTAGGCAGAGGTGTATTACACACCTCTTTTCTTTATATGTCTGTGTAGGGATTACATACTCTTTGTGTCTGTGTACACCCACACTTCACCAGTTACGTTTCGGTCCCAATGTAATACGGGGAGTGTCTATTGCTATCATATTATCAAGCGAGCGATAATTAACAATTATTTTAATGCAACTTCGAAAAGTCAGAGGTGTGTGCCCGGGGTACCTGGGGATCGAATCTGAGACCATCGTCTCGGCAGTCCGTTACGTACACCACTGGGCTATTGCCGCGGCTTGATCCGATGTTCGTTCCAAAAAGCGAAACTCTTGCATTACTGACTGACAGACAAGCTACAACCAAAACCATTAGGTGCAAGAAGCTGAAATTAGCCATGTGTGTTTCTTGGAGACCATAGGGGTGCACTAAGAAGAGATTTCCCGAAATGTCCACGGGTTCGGACAGAAACGAACGAATTAAAATAAAATGTACTAGCGCAGCTGCGGGTATCCTCTAGTTATATAAAGCGCTTTAATATTTTCACTGTTTTGTATTCTCCAATTAAAGCCAAGTCACGTTTGTGATACACGTTTTGTTCGAATGAGTAGGTATGTAAATTGCTCATCATCATACAGCCTTTTGTAGTCTGCTGCTGAAGGGCCTACGTTCAAACGTCGTACCTCCTAAAGAAAAAAACACTTCCAAAGCCGAATATAATTATTTATGAAAAGATCAAAGACAAAAAAACAGACGCATAAGATGGCATCGACATGCATGTCGATATAAAAAGCCTTTCTCAAGTTTTATTATTACTGTAGTAGTTAATGAGCATCATCGTTAGGCAATTCCATCATCTTCCATATTTTTAGCACTTACCAATATCAACCAACAATATTGCAACCAATATTTGAAATCGGTGTCTCATGAGATAGTCTTGTCTGTGTAGTCTTGTAATCGTAAGTAGTAAGAACTGAATACCCGCACCCTCAGTTTACAACCCTGCAGCCCGCGCGAGGAATATACCCGTGGATCGACTGAGATATTGATAGCATATTTCATTATTCTTCAGCAAACGACAGAGCTTTGCAAACGCAAAGGAACAGCGATGTTTGCTGCATTTTTATTATTCAAGTAGTCAGATAAACAGTGAAAAATTATTACAATACGTTTAACTATTTACGAGACAAATTCTGTTAAGAAGATAAACGTTAATCAGGACTGGAGTAAGTAAAACGGAACGTAAGCTAGTGATGGTGTTATTTTTTATCTGTGAGAAAATTGGCTAATTAAAAAAAAACTTGACATTTTCTGATTTATTCACAATTTTTGTTTGCAGTGAGTTTTTACAACAATCCTTGTGTTTTATATAACAAATGTAGTATCCCGTGGTCCTGGAGACATAAAATTACGGTAGTACGTAAAACAAGTGTTGTCGCCGAGTGAAATTTTCAACATGACAGAAACACGAAGAATACAGCTTCACCTTGGAAAATGTATAGAGGATTTGGACAAATTACACAATGTACCAGATTTGAAGTCCAAGAGAGCTAATCTGTGAGTATTTCTTGCATCAGGACCATGAAAAAGCTTCTTTAGTTGGGTATTTTCTTTACATTTTGTACCTACTTTCCAGGTTGTGCAAAACAGCTCAAAAATTGTTCGAAAGTGCTGAAGAGGCCCGTGAGAAGGGTGATGAAGAATATTCTTACGTTTATTACATGAAATACCTTCGGGTGATTGCTTACATTAGCAAGGACAAGGAGTATCTGAAGGATAAACAATACTTCAATAACATGCTTGGTGCTAAGAACCCAAACAAAGCTATTGATGCAGCTGAAAAGCTTAAGAACAGCCTCATAGAAAGGTGAGAAGCACAAAAAACCATCTATATTGTTGTACTACTGTTTACTTTCAATGTATCATTCAGATGATAAGGCAGCGAGTCATAGTGTAAACAAAGATGATTTTTTTACTATAAAGTTGATATTACATGTTTTGTTGTTTATTGGGTATTGAAACTATGTAATTATTTATAAGGTGTTAGTGTTCCTATAGGTTCTTCGAAATTTAAGGCTGACCTGCAATGATGATGAATGATGCAATGTCTTAAAATATCATAATGTTGTCTCAGAACTCATATGACTTATCATCATCATCAGCCTTTAACAGTCCACTGCTTGACTAGGCCTCTCCTTTGAAAAAAGGAATTGGCCTACTATACCAGCTTGGCCAAGCGGGTTGGTATGGGGTTTGTATCAAGTTTTCCCTCTCTTACAGTGCTGTTCTCTGCAAAATATGCTGCCTCTGTTGGCTCTTACAACACCCATGGGATGATATGGGGTTGTGACATTCGGTATTCTTAATCCGTCACCACGCGGATTTGGCTTATGTTTGACTTAATATAAATATTAGAGATCGCCTACACCTGCACATACAACTTTCTTCTGCTACTAGCATTTCAGTTTTACTGTTTCTCTCAGATTTCGTGATAATTTTAGAAATCCCCCATAATTTTAGAAATGCCAATTTCAGCCTTTTATGCTTAATAGTTTTGGCTGAGCATTGTCTGTCAATCACACAGTAATAGAAGAATTTTATATGCCTACTGAGATTATGTTCAGTAATACAGTCATCTATGTACGCTCATTTTATTAAGGTATTTAATATGAAATATAAATTCGGAGGTAATCAGATTACTGCCTAGAAATCTAATCGTTTGTATATCACTATCAAATAATCAACATCACAATTCATCAAAATCTATCTGAATTTTAAAAAGTAAGTAGTTGATGTGTATAAAAAAAATATAGTTACAATCTGGCTGGTTCTCATACTCTGAATTTTTCTTAAATGATTTGTAAATGCTATAATGATTTAATAGCAGTTAAAATCTGTATTGTAAATCTGTGTTTCCCTATCAGTACAATTTGGGTGTCTGCAAGACGCGAGTGAATAGGCATCTTCTAGTTAAGAGTGCTACATCCTAGATCGCATCATTGCTTACCATCAGGCAAGATGATGGTCAAACGCGAACCGATATTTACAAAAAAAAAAAAAACCACAGCAATTCAACCGACATAGAAAACTCGTTTTTAACGAGTTTTATAAACAAAAGTTACAGTTGTTATGTAAAGGCTATTTTTTACTTTTTTATTGTCATACCAACTGCTTGGAGTTGTTTGGGTCTAAGATAAAGACATCATTTGTACTTACATAAGAATATAGAGTAGATAGTTCATGACAATCTACTATGAAGATTTGGTTTTAGATGTTTGGACATCAGTAATTACTACAAACATAACATATGTTTAAATATTTTCAGTGAAATAACTGGGTCTTGAATACCCCTTCAAAATATTTATTTCCTAGTTTCTAATACTGTAAGATGGGACTCACTATTTATCACACCTTTCTCTGAAATAATTAAATACCTTTCATCATCATCATCATCATCAGCCTTTAACAGTCCACTGCTGGACTAGGCCTCTCCTTTGAAAGGAGGAATTGGCCTACTGTACCACGCTGGCCAAACGGGTTGCTATAGGGTTTGTATAAAGTTTTCCTTCTCTTACAAAGCTGTTCTCTGCATAGTATGGTCCCTCTGTCGGCTCTTACGACACCCATGGGATGATATGGGGTGGTGACAATTCGTATTCTTAATCCGACACCACACGGACAAATACTCTTAATTATATTAAAATTTATTAAATTTCACAATATGACTGTACAAAATTACAGGTATGCTAAAGAGCAGAAGAACAAACGCCTAAACGACATAAAAGAGAATGAGTTGATAAAGCAGAAGATTGAGGAGAACCGGAAGAAGACTACAGAGACAACGCCTATCAGTGTACCACAGCCAGACTCTGGGATACCGGGTAAGTTCTGTAGCTTACTGCTAATAGGCTTGTAGTAGATTGGCAAAGTTGTAACGCTTGCACAGGTCGTCACTTGGATGGGTAACCACGTGTGGCATTTTACATCAGGGGGCCAATTCTGCTATTTTTATATGACATTGATATTATATTTTGAATGGATTTAAAAGCGGTATTCTGATAATTTAATGTCATTATCGTATAATTTAAAATAAACAGTTCGTCGTTGACACATACGATCTCGTTACAATTTCATTCAATTATCAGATAATTTAGATGAATACGCTTTTTGTGACGTAAGTATGACACTGACATGATATCGAGACTAAATTTATTTAGCAGAATTGGGCCACAGAGAGCTACAGTGCTTCTTAGGGCACGAAAACCTGTTAGTTCCGGTTATTGTCTTAAGACAAGGATCATTAGGCCATGTTGAAGGCCGTTGGGCGGTCTGAAAACTCTGACACCTGAGTTGGCACCACACTCACACGAAAAGAAGAAGATCTGTTAGTATTGTGCGCACAGACGCACGAAATTCATGTTATGGCTTATATGAAAATACTCACGGCGTGTTGTGGAAACCACAGGATGACTACAGAGTGATCTGTTCTGTGGCTGTAATGGTAATCGACCACAGCACATTGAGATTTGATCGCGGTTGGTAGTTTGGATAATCGCGAATCCGATAACTGAACACTAGATATTTGAGTATCATTTATTTTTTTAAAGACAACTCTCGCATTAGGACTAAATCCTGTGTCGCGGGGAACTTTACAAATATACAACTAAACGGTCACAATGAACAGCCAGACTCAAAACAGTTTATGTCAAGTTTACGGCCCAGTGTCAAGCGGTGAGGCGGCTGCTTAAACCACTACGCCAACCGTGCAGTCGAAATCTATAAATTGATTACGTGTTTACATTCAACCTCATCCTGATCAGCTCTGTGTATTATCAGTTACACTGCTGAGGGCTACGGACCTCTTCTCCCTATGAGAAGAGTAAGGCCATAGTTTAACATGTTCAACAACCATCATTAGTCACTTTTTATTGGACTGATGACACAGGCGTAGTGATTGAAGTCATGATCTTGTCACTTAGCTGTTCTTAACATGGGTCGGATCCCCACATCCCTGTCCACACACCATATCCCACAACGAATACTTGTATTATAGCTAAAATAAGTAATTACAGCCGAATTGTTAATTATCGGTTGTCTCGTGCCTCGCAGAGCACGTTAAGCCGTCGGCCCCGGCTGTCATGAAGATCTTTGACAGTTGTTACAGGGCGTCTTCAGTACCTTCTAAATAAACTGACACTAGTCTAAACCATGGAATATCGCTATCCCTTTGTGTTGCGGAGGTCAGACAGGCAGTCGCTCTGTAGTAAGAGTAGACTAGTAAGCGGACCCCAGATTGAAACTGGGCTAACGCTTAGAGTATAATGAAGTAATTACAACCGAAATCCACTTATGGACACAGCCCTCTCCTCAATGACGTAACTACATCATTGTGAATAAATAGGTGGATTTGGCCTACACTACCACGCTGGTCAGATAAAGGTGTAAATCGCTTGATATCGAGTTTTCTAGCTCTTCGTAAAGAGACAATTTCCGTCGTGTATTTTTCTAGTTTGCGGCACCCACGGAATGAAGTGAAGTATTGACATTTTGTAATCTTACCACAGCAATGTATATTTTCTGTTTCTATACATACATACACATACATATCGTCACGCCTTTTATCCCCGAAGGGGTAGGCAGAGGTGTATTTCTACACCCACTTTTCGCCAGATATAGTTTAGTCCCACGTAATAAGGGGCGAGCCTATTGCCGTACCGGGCACATTTCCAGACTTCGTGCTGCTACTGAGAATTTCGTGACAGAAAAACCCAATAACACTGCCCGACCCAGGAATCGAACCCGGGACCTCCCGATCCCACGCGCACATTTATGCCGCGAGACCAACGAGGTTTCTATAGTTTCAAATTAATCAATATATATTAAATTATCTGCAGGTCTGGACGAGGTGACAATAAAATCGGAGCAGCTGTACACAATCTTGAAGAGTGGCAAACTCAAGGTGATGATACTGGACGCCCGGCCCGGGAAGGACTATATTGAGTCGCATATCAACTATCCGGCGTGTATCAGTGTGCCGGAGGAGTGTATATCGCCTGGGTAAGACATCAGAATATACTACTATTCAACGTCACCATCATCATCTTAAAACAATCGCTGTATAATAATGATATCTATCTGTACACCAAAAGCGGGAATTTGGCATGTATGGAGCATACTGAGACTGGAGGACTGCTATAAGAAGTGATTTCCCGAAATTCCCACGGGAATTGTGTGTCGTAGCTGTGGGCATTCTCTATTACTATAATACTTTGTTTGTTTAGAAACGAAAGAACACGGTTGGATACGCATGTACGGCATGTATAGGTCGGTTCATGAAAGATGACCAATGCGCAGAAATCATTTTTAGGTCCCCGTGGAGGTGCGGGGTGAGGCGCGGGTGGAATGCCAATGGCGTTGCTCCGTTCTTGACGCATACCCTAAATGCGTCAAGAATGGAGCCACGCCATTGGTGCATGAATGTACATATGCGCGACGGCCGCCATTTGTGGTCAACTTTCGTGAACCGATCTATACGCCACTGCAACTGGTGTAAATGCCATGCAAATATGACACTTAACTTTTCTATAGAAGTCTGAATTGGCTTTAGCATAGTACAAAATGCGTTCTGATACGTACCATACATAACATAATGACCATTTACTTCCAGCCAATCAGCCAATGTCCTAGAACAGAACCTGCCCCCTGACTCGCGGCCCGTGTGGGCTGAAAGAGCCACCATGGAGCTGATAGTGATGCTGGACTGGAACAGCACCGCGGTCATACCCGGCAAGACGCTGCACCTACTCAAGACTATACTGCTCAAGGTATCATATCGTCTTAGCGCTATCCCGGTTGCATCCAAGACTTACAGCCTTGGAGCCCAATGTCCACTTACCAGTCAGTACCAGATGTAACAGAATACCAGCTTTTCTACAGAGCGACTGCTGCCTCGGCAACCCAATGGGATAGCGACATTCCATCGTTTAAACCAGTATCAGTTCTTCCTCTTCTCGTATCAATGGCGATTTCAGATGACAGACGGTCAGTATTCTACTACGGCTATGGCATTGTTTGTGGCCTTATACAGCTCAGCCAAAGAGCATTTAACCGGACAGGAGGTGCAAGAAAGCAAGTGTGGCATGTCTTGCCTTGTCGCTCCACAGTCGCACCGGACAGAGTATCAGTTTATTTGAGGGTACTGACACTGACTCCCCTAAAGGACTGTCAAAGATCTTTATGACACCTGGGACCGAAAGGCGCAGATAGACTTGAGAATTTTTGTAGCAGAACATCGAGCATGTGAATTTTGTTTTTACGAACTGAACAATGAACAGGGCCAAACATCTGCAAACACTGGCAAAAAGTATGAAGCAAATTTTTCTGCTCTATGTATATGGCTTTCACCTCGAAAAGTTATTATAAAAAATGTTGTTTCATACATACATACATACATAGACTCACGCCTGTTTCCCGGAGGGGTAGGCAGAGACTACGGAACGCCATTTACAACGATCCTGACATACCTCTCTTGCTTCATTCACTCCCATCAAGTTTCTCATGCATGCTCTTCTGTTTAGGGTACTTCTGCTTCTGACCTGTCCTTTTTTTAGGATGTCTCCAATCTGGTCAGAGAACGTCCGCCTAGGTCTTCCCCTTCGTCCTGTCCTATTCACACTTGCCTTATATATCTTCTTTGTCAGTCTTTCGTCAGCCATCCTCTCCATTTGCCCAAACCATCTTAACATGCCTTCCTCGATGCTTGTCACTACTAAATGTTGTTTCGTGTGTTTTTATAAAGTCTTGAAATGAAAAGTTTATGTATTAAAACATACACTAAACACTTTTTTGTGTGTGTCACAGTGGGACGTAAAAGTCCAGTATTCCCGTCCACCGCTGGCCCTATTGGGTGGGTACGAAGACTGGCTGCTGAAGTACCCCGCGTTCACCACCAACCCTCAGGCGCAGCCGCCGGTGCAAGACGACTTTATGGATGATATGCTTGGTAAGTTGACTACATCCATACATACATATACTCACGCCTTTTTCCCATCAGGGTAGGTAGACACAACAGAACGCCACTTGCTTCTATCCTTACAAACCTCACGCGATTCCTCTACACTCATTACTCTTTTCATACATGCTCGCCGGTTTCGGGTACTTCGGACCTTGCCGTTTTTTAGGACGTCCCCAATTTGATCGTGGAATGTCCAATGAGGTCTGCCGCGACCGACTTGCCCACACACATTTGCCTCATGAATCTGATTCATCATTCTTTCTTCACTCAGTTGTAAGTTGACTATGTTAAAAATATTTACAAAAATCTTGGAGGGTAATATAAATTAAAATCTTGGAAGGTAATATGAATTAAAATTATCTTTTCTTTATCCATTACTGCAACGATATAATTATTTGACTTTTAACTTTGCCCTTACATAAACTGTGATATAATTATGTTACGTTATGCCGGCCATACACGCTACGATCTACCGGAGAGGATTACCTGTGCAGGTATACCTGCGCAGTTATAACGGAGTGTGTGTGGGAATACACCTGTGCAGTTTTTTGTACCTGTGCAGGCGACTGGAGCAGAATCGAAAATCAATTCTTTTCAGTGCTACCGTACGGTATACCTGTGCGTGTATGCATGTACTCCAGTCGCCTGCGCAGGTCGCGTCAGTAGTTTATTAGCCTGTGTCCCGGACGAACGTCGCGTGCTCGTTACGTATCGCCACGTAAAAAATAATAAACGAAAATAATACACGCTATAATGGCGCCTTCGGATTAGACCAAAAAAGTTCTCGAAGAGTTCATAGAGATATACAGAACTCATCCATGTCTCTGGCAAATTAAAAATAAGGAGTACCATGATAGAGACAAAAGAGAATCTGCCTACAAATTACTAATACAAAAATTAAGGGAAGTTGAGCCAGATACACGAACAAGGCAGCAGTTGTAAAAAAATAATAATAATATAATTTGAGCAGTAATGTTAGGAAAGAAAAGAAGAAATATGATCTATCATTAAAGCTTGGGCATCTGCTGATAATGTGTACTGCATTAAATTGTGGTACTATGATTACTTTAATTTGTGCGTCATCGTCCTCAATCGACGCCATCACAAAAAGAACTGACGACCGCTCCGGCACACCGGAACGTCCCCATACACGCTACTGACGTGTGGTATACCTGCGCAGGTACACCTGCACAGGTTACCTCTTCGGTAGACCGTAGCGTATGTGGCGTAAATTAGGAGCACTTGCCACACATTTAAGCTCGTGTTCATGAACAATTAATCAGTTGTTTTAGTTTTTAAACGGCTGTTTAGTTAAACTTCCATGTTTACATAAGTCTAATCGACAGTTAAAGTGCTAAATTGGGCGATCATTTAACCGACTCCTGCACCCATGTTTAATGCGTTTAACCGTCGGTTATCTTTCAGTTAAGTCCATTTGACAGTGTGCGCGCAGTATTGGGTACGCATCTCACCCCATGTGACAATGCGCGCCAGCCTAAACCATAGAATATAGCTATCCTTTTGGGTTGCGGAGGTCAGATAAGTAGTTGCTTTGTGGAAAGCTAATATTCAATCGAATTCGGTTAGACTAGCAAGCGGGTTATAACTGGGATAACGCTAAACGGATGATAGTACCCAAAAAATTAGGAAAATAATTTTTAAGTCACACTGAAACTACTCATGTTGAGGTCACAAACATCCAAGATGGCCTCTGTCCACCTATCAGCTTTTGTCTGTTTTCTGTTTTAGGTTTTCGTACCTAAATAGGAATAAAAGGAAGTCTATAGTAATCACTTTGTTGCCCGTCTGTCTGTCACTTAGAACTATACAATTTTTCATTTTACGTGATCTATTTTACCCAAAATGTACATACATAGACTTACGCCTGTTTTCCGGAGGGGTAGGCAGAGACTACGGAACGCCATTGGCAACGATCCTGACATACCCATAATGTATGTTTTGTTACCCAGGTGAGATCGAGTACCCGACGTGGTCTGAAGTGAGCCCTGCGCCGGTCCGCAGTACGAAGCCCGGCGAGCCCATCGTCGACCGCGCCAGTAAGGTAATACGTTCCTTTTATTAAATACAACATACATTATACATATTTGTTATACCATATTACACTCTACGAAAGTCCTAGGAAGCTAGATAACAGCTTAGGACTTTCGTAGCGTTTTTGCGTATTGGAGTGACCAGGTAAAGCAAAATATTAGCTTTTCCATGGCAGCCTAACTTATTAGGCTATTTGCCTTATAAAAAAGCGTTCTCGTGGACTGGACTGAATAGATTTTCTAGTATGAGGCTCTTTGCCATAAAAAGAACTGGCTCTAGGTTCAACTGATGATGAAGAATTTTATATATTCAAATGATAAAGCTTCATCATTTGAATATATAAAATTCTTCATTCTTCAAGGCTTATTGTAGCATGCTATAGGTGTTAAGTCGTCTTGGCCTTAGTCACGATAAGATTTATCACGAGAAATACTGAAAAGATAATACTGACAGTCATGTTTTATATATATATCCGTAGTATACACGGCTACATGTCAAGTTAGATCCTTTAACCTTTTACCATTCTTATGGCGTAAGCAATAAAGCACAATTCACACATAACTCGGGTGCGTGTCGGGCGCGAGTCGGGATGGGAGTACGGCGCGTTTAATTACTCGTATTCATATGGAAGATACCACACTGGACGCGTGTGCGGGTCGGGAGGCGCGCGGGAACCGCACCCGTCGCCCGCCATTACAGACCGCGCGCGGCTTAGCGGGTCGGGAGCGGGTATAGCGTCGTTCTATTGGTCGTAATACACGTGTTCTCCACTGCGCATTCACACTGACGCGGGTGCGGGCGCGACTCGTTTTGTACTTATTTACAAAACTAGCTTTCGCCCGCGGTTTCGCCAGTATGAAATTTTAACAAAGAGAAGCCTATGTACTTCCCCGGGTTTCAGGCTGTTCATGTCAAATTTTATCACAAACGGCTCTGCAGATTAGCCGTGTAGCATACATATAAACAGATAATACTTAAAAAAATTCGGGCAAGTGCGAGTCTCACCCGCGCATCGAGGGCCCCTTACGCATCACGCGTTTTTGAAACGCGCGTCGACGGCGCGCTCTTTTCCAACAGAGCAGTTTGTTGTCGTTTGTATCGATACAAACGCGCGGCACCGGCGCGTCTGTATCGATACAAACGCGCGGCACCGGCGCGTCTGTATCGATACAAACGCGCGGCACCGGCGCGTCTGTATCGATACAAACGCGCGTTAGTATAGCGTTTGCTCAAATTATTAGAACAAAAGGCAGATGGAGCGCATTCATCAAAGTGAGTCACTAACACGAGCGTCTATGTGCGTGTAAAGTTGCCAGATTATGAATAATCTCCCACTCATCATCATCAGCCTTTAACAGTCCACGGCTGGACTAAGACTCTTCTTTGAAAGGAGGAATAGCCCTTCTACACCACGCTGGCCAAACGGGTTGGTGTAGGGTTTGTATCAAGTTTTCCTTCTCTTACAGTGCTGTTCTCTGCATAATATGCTCCCTCCGTCGGATCTTATGACACCCATGGGATGATATGGGGTGGTGACATTCCGTATTCTTAATCCGTCACCCAATCTCCCACTATTTTGCGATTATTCCCGGTGTCCACCCCCTGCTTGTCCACCGCGGGTGGACAGAGACACAAATATTTAAAAAAATTCTCGCTGTGCACCCCTGGGGGACAGCGAGAATTTTTTTAAATATTTGATTTTTAATAAACTAAGTTGACGGAGCCCTGCTTCGCAGGGCTCCTATTTTTGGGTTAAGGGTCAAAAGAGAACCTAACATAACCTATCTACCCGAATCAGAAGTGATGAAAAAACTCGTGTCTTTGTCCACCCGGGGTGGCCAGCGAAAATAATTTAAAATTAATTCTCGCTGTCCCCCAGGGGTGCACAGCGAGAATTTTTTTAAATATTTGTGTCTCTGTCCACCCGCGGTGGACAAGCAGGGGGTGGACACCGGGAATAATCACTATTTTGCACATAGTTTTGTAATGTTTTGATGGAAGTTATATACTGACATTAGTTTGCGGTCTTGAATAATTAACTGCATAACTGTAATAAATAAACGTCAACGGGGAAGGCCCAGAAGGAGATGGCGGGATGAGTTGGACGCATATCGGAGGGATTGGCGGGAACTCGCATGTGATCGCGACAGGTGGAAGTTGGAAGGGGAGGTCTTTGCCCAGCAGTGGGACACAAATTAGACTGGCGACATAACTGTAATAGATTTCATTACGTATATAATATTCATGCACCGGAGACAGTGAACATTAATGAAAGCGACGTACACTATGGTGTAGGTGAATATAGATCAATTCTCTCACCGTTGTAAAGGTATTCATAAACCGGCGAAATTTTGTCAAGTACACAATAAAGTATGAATATTATGATTTGTAGACAATACTAATTTTACTATTAAAAAATTTAAATATTACAAGCGCAAACTCATGGATATGATTGTTTATTCTGACCATTCCAACGTACGGTTCTCAAACCTCACCTAACCAGCTTCACAGGTCACGCCTAGGGGTCTGCCAAAGAGCCATAGAGCGCTGCATCCTGGATCTTAAACTTAAAGACAGGATACGGAACACCGAGCTGCGTTCTAGAACAGGCATCAAAGACGTGGGAAGAAAGGCTGCCAGTCTCAAGTCCGCCGTATGTACGAGGCTCGTTGTGCAAGAGTATCAATACTGTGGGTACCAGAGGATAGACGCCGTCGCCAAGGCCGGCCACGAAACAGGTGGCGAAATGACCTAGACGCCTACCACAAGAGCTGGCTTGAGATTACGTGCGACAAGCATACCTGGAAAGATTTGGGGGAAGCCTTTGCCCAGGAGTGGGACAACGTAAGCTATTAAAGAAAATTAATGCCTGCAATCAATTATTTCTGTTTCTACACCAAGTATATGAATATTTAGATCGTACAGAGATTGAAGATCGCATTGCCACAAGGTGGAAACCAGAGTGTCGTCGTCAAAGAGGCAGGCCGAGAAAAAGATGGCGCGATGATTTGGACAATTTTATTAAAGACTGGCAAGATATGGTAAAAGACAGGGACCATTGGAAGAATGTGGGGGAGACCTTTGCCCAACATTGGGACAGCAATGGTTAAAAAAAAAAAAAAAGAGATCGAAACCAAAACAATGTATACATTATATTGGATTTGGAAAGCCTATAAAAATATTTGTTAATAAAGATATATCTAAAATATACTTTTATAATATGTTAATATATTTTTCATTAACATGACAATTCTTATTACATATTACATAAATCAATTGACAAGTGCATTTTCCATAATACAGGGAAAACGGCGTCGACGTAAACTGGCAACACTTACACATTTTTTGCAGAATTACGAATTTTATCGAAATTAAATTATGAAACGGTCAAATAATCTATAGATAACTGTGAAAAGATATTCTATCTTTCTGTTTTTGCTTTTGGAAACAACTTTTACAATGTTTAAAAACGCATGACGGCATTTTATGAATTTAAAAGTTGAGTTGATCGGGGCGCGTGAACTGTACGATGCTTTGTTTCGCACTGAGCCGGTTTTGTATTCGCTTTTCAATTTGTATTTGCTTTAGTGGCCTCACGCAACTGTTCCGCGCGCTCCATCTGATTCTTGTTCTATAATCTGAGAGCGTCTGTATCGCTACACACGCGCGTGTGCATCGCGTCTGTATCGCTTCACACGCGCGTTTGAATTTATACAGGTGTGCAAAGGTCTACAGGCTGCGTCTGACTTGCGTGCGTATCGCGTCTGTATCGCTACAAACGCGCGTCGACGGCGCGTTTAAATAATGTGGTTTGCATAGGCCCTTAAGGTGACCTTGCCTTACTTACATACGGTGTGGTGGCGTGTAAAATTATACCCGATGTTGGTAAAATTATCACTATAGTGAATTATCGCTGATGGCAGGTAATATTCCCCGAATGTTACCAGTTACCAGTTAACCCTTAATGTTGGGTGAACTGATCTCTGATGTTGAGGAATTTTCCCCTTTTTTTTTGTATCGCGATGAAATCCAGTTACGGACTGTCCCTCTAAGGGAACCTTCCGCCAACTCTGAACCGAGTTTGGGGCAGGTGGAGGGGAGGTGTGTGGCTTGGCTCTCCCCTCTAGATGTTCGGGGATACCCACTAAAACACCGCGGTGTTCCTCTATCGATCCTCATGACGGGGTCGCGGTAACGACGTCAGTATACCCGAGAATTTTCCCCAAATGTAGTCAAACTCAAACTCAAATATGTTTATTTCCATAAAAATGTTTAATTTTCTTCAAACCCTACAGACGGGTAAATTACGTTTTATGTTAGGAAAATTTTTGTGTTTTTATATTACGGACTTTCTTCGGGCATCTTATTTTTTTTAACCTTCGGCCCGTCGCGCATCTTTTAATAACGCGGTAAGTCGCGTGGGGTCCCTCAAAACCTCAAGAATAAAACGCGTGTAAAACCCTTAAAACTTGTATCTTTCCAACTATTCTAGCAGTTTCTTATTTATTTATATAATGACAGTAAAATTACAAAAAAAATATCAAAAATATTCATTTATTTACTGTTTAAACTTACAATCTAAAATTAGGAACATACATTTCTCTCTTTGAGATCACACCACAGAAAAAATATTTTTATTCTAACTAAATCAATGAACTTTAATTTATATTATACCTATATGAGATCACATAAGAACAATCAACATTGTAACATAAATTTGGCTCGCACCAACAAAAAAAAAACACAACTTTTATCAAACTAAATCAGACTAATTTTCCGTTTGAACACAGTCAGTACATACCAGTTATGTGTAGGGCATATGTTACCCTTGCAAGAGTGGCAGATTGATTTGAATTTTCTATCTGTTCGTCTTGGACAATATATGCAGCGCTTCTTCATAGGAGCGATGTCGTTTGCATCAGGTTGAATATTCTGAAGCTGGGGTGTGAATCGCCTTATAATCTGTTTCAATTCTCGAGACAAAGTTGAAATAGTGGCCCGCGATTGCAATTGAGAAGTCAATTATAATTTCACATATTTTAGAAGTCAATTATAATTTAATTATAATCTAAAACAATAAAAAATAAATAAAACACATGTTACAAAAGAAATCTAAGAACAATCAAACAATACAATTTTACTTACGGGGTTCGTCGCGTGGGGTCTTCTACGGCCCTCGCGCCCAAAACAAGTCTGTATCTCACTGCGCTGGTGCGCGAACTGAAGTAAACGGCGATGCGCTCTAACTATAATCTAATTTTGAGGGTACCTGAAGTACTAAAACTCCTGGATAGTTGTGTTCATTTTACATTTTTCTAACACCTAGGCTTTCAAAGACCCCATGCAACGGGCCGAAGATTAAATGTGGAACATATTACAGCGGTTCATAGTACTATTGTCATATAATTATATTACAAGTGGTAGTTATGGTAGAAATTGTAGCTTTGGTAAGAATAGTAGTTTTGAGAGAAAAGGTGCTTTTGACAGCACCGGCGGTTGTGGTAGAAATAGTAGTTTAGAAAAAATGGTAGATATGATAGTGTTAGTACGAATAGTAGTTTTGGTACAAATAGTAGTTTTGATAAGAATAGTAATTTCGGTAGGAAAAGTAGTTTTGGTAGAAATTGTATTTTTGACATACATAGTTGTTTTGGCAGCAATGTTACTTACGATTGCTACCAAAGGTACCATTCCTACCAAGACTACCATCTATATCAAAAGTACAATTTCTACCAAAGTTACCATTACATTTCTAAATTATGATGGATTAATCAGACCCATACACAAAACAAAATAAATCGTGCTTCTCACAGAAATATTTAGCTAACAGAAATAAAACCTATTTTCTTACTTATAAAAAAAGTTTATCTAGGTATATTTTTAATTTTGATTGTAAAATATTGAAACTTTCACATTTATAATATTAGTAGGATATAGCTGGAAGAATAGTTCGTTACCATGAATCTCAATGAAAAAAATGCATGTCACAGAGATGCCGTAGCATGACGCGGGCGGCCCACCGACGACTCGCGCCCGCATTGTGTGTGAAAACAACGAACAGCGGGGCTCATGTGGCGAACACGACCCGCGCCCGCATCCGTTTTCTGTGTGAAATGCGCTTCAGTATCAAAATCGTACTGCAACTGTATAACTTGACTTGTCGATGTGAGAACATTATTCTGAACTTTCTCTTAAGTTTTATCCATCGTTTTGGGTTAGGGCTGAAGGCCTCAAGACACCTCCAACCCCGGCCTTAATTTTTTTTTGACGTGTACGTAGTGTTTTGGGAGGACACATTCGGTCTCTACATTAAACTACATGGTTATGTTGTGATCGGCAGGCCGCCGCGGTGCAAGTATACTCGGAGCGCGCGCGCAACATGCAGCTGATCCTGGAACAGCAGGAGCGTATCGCTGACACCTCGCTCACGCTCGAGATGCAGAGGATTGAGGCGGAACAGGTATTTAACACAAATATATTATCATCATCATCGTCGTAGCGTTATCCCGGTTGCATCCAAGACTACACGCCTAACTACTAGTCTAACCAGATATGACAGAATATCGGCTTTTCTACAGAGCGACTACTGTCTGACCTCCGCAACCCAAAGGGATAGTGATATTCTATGGTTTAGACAAATATCAGTTTATTTGAGGTTATTGACTCCCCGTAATGGCTGTCAAAGATCTTCATGACAGCCGGGACCGACGGTTTAACGTGCTTTCCGAGGCACGGGGCAAGCCATAATTAACAATTCAATCTCTTCTCTGCATGGCAGTCTGTTGGTATCTCCACTAGGCTACCGCTGCCTTATTTATCAAAAATATATCGTGGCGATATATCGGCGATAGCCCAGTGGTGTACGTACCGGATTGCCAACACGATGGCCTCGGGTTCGGTCCAGGTACCACCACAGAAATAGATAGTAATAGAACGGTGAATGTCACGTCATCGCGTACATTTCGCGCGTGCCACATTTTAGCAAGCCCCGCCCACAGTGACGTATAGATAGTGAGGGGACACTAAGGAATTATTATCGATGTGAGAGCTATGGAAAATGAAATTATGTTATTGTTTATATAAAATGTTTTATTATGAATAGTTTGGTTATAGTATACTGTTATAAAAATAAAACGTATTTATTTAGTTAAAAATCTGTATTGAAATCTTACAAAACTTTTGACTATATTATAAAATATCTATACTAATGTAATAAAGCGGAAGAGTTTGTTTGTTTGAACGCGCTAATCTCAGGAACTACCGGTCGGATCTGAAAAATTCTTTTTGTATACGGTAGCCTAGTTATTCCGGAAGGCTATAGGCTATATAACATAACGTTTCGACCCTTTGTGGCCGGGCAAAAGGCTAAAAAGGCTAAAAGATAATGTCGGCTAATCTCAGGAACTAGCAGTCGGCTTTTAAAAATTGATATTGCCTATGATAGCCCAATTATTCCGAAAGGCTATAGGCTATATAAAATTACGCCACAACTTTTAGGGGCCAGACAAAAATAATAAATTTGGTCAAACGAGAAGGGGGAGGGTTGGGTCAAAGGCAAAAAAAAGGCTTAACGAATAGGATACAATCTATATGGGTATCGTTTTCGAGATTTTCGGGATGCTGATTAAATAATATGAAATTTATTTAGTGATTCAAGATGGCGGATGGAATATCAAAGATGGCGGATGACAAAATTTTAAAAAACAATATGGGTATCGCCTTCTATATTTTAAGGGTTGGGGAATCGAAATACAACATCTATTTCGTGATCGAAGATGGCGGATGGGAAATCAAAGATGGCGGATGGGAAAATAAAAAAAATCTATATTGGTATCGTCTGCGTTAAAAGGGATGGAACATTCAAATACAACATCTTTTTCGTGATTCAAGGTGGTGGATAGGAAATTAAAGATGGCGGACGGGATTTTTTTAAAGTCGATATGGGTATCGTCTCCGATATTTTAAGGAATGGGAAATTCAAAAACACCATCTATTTCGTGATCAAAGTTGGTGGAAGGGATTTTTTTTTTTAAATCAATATGGGTATCGTCTCCGTTGATATACGGGATGGAGAATCCAAATACAACATCTATTTCGTGATCAAAGATGATGGATAGGAAATTAAAGATGGCGGACGGGATTTTTTTAAAGTCGATATGGGTATCGTCTCCGATATTTTAAGGAATGGGAAATTCAAAAACACCATCTATTTCGTGATCAAAGATGGTGGATGGGATTTAAAAAAAAAAAACAATATGGGTATCGTCTCCGATGTTTAAAAGTATGGGTAATCCAACATCACCATCTATTTCGTGATCAAAGATGTCCCGTCCGCCAACTTGGATTCCCAAATGGATGTCATTTTCGTGATCAGAAAGCATGAAAACCCCAAAAATTATACCCAGATTAATTTTATAAAAAATGTCCCGTCCGCCATCTTGGATTCCCAAATAGATGTCATTTTCGTGACCAGAATCCATAAAAACCCCGAAAATGATACCCATACTAATTTTATTAAAAATGACCGGTCCGCCATCTTGGATTCCCAAATAGATGACATTTTCGTGACCAGAATCCATAAAAACCCCGAAAATGATATCCATATTAATTTTATTAAAAATGACCCGTCCGCCATCTTGGATTCCCAAATAGATGTCATTTTCGTGACCAGAATCCATGAAAACCCCGAAAATGATACCCATATTAATTTATAAAAAATGTCCCGTCCGCCATCTTGGATTCCCAAATAGATGTCATTTTCGTGACCAGAATCCATGAAAACCCCGAAAATGATACCCATATTAATTTTATAAAAAATGTCCCGTCCGCCATCTTGGATCCCCAAATAGATGTCATTTTCGTGACCAGAATCCATGAAAACCCCGAAAATGATACCCATATTAATTTTATTAAAATGTCCCGTCCGCCATCTTGGATTCCCAAATAGATGTCATTTTCGTGACCAGAATCCATGAAAACCCCGAAAATGATACCCATATTAATTTTATTAAAAATGTTTCGTTCGCCATCTTGGATTCCCAAATAGATGTCATTTTCGTGATCTGAAAGCATGAACATGATGCTTGCTTTCTTTATGAGAGAGAGAGAGACAGCCAGAGACATAATAATTAATTCGAATTAATATTCCTTTTATTTATCGATAAATTTAAAACGTAACCATAAACCGAACGTCAATCCCTAGCGCGCGCTGACCAATCACAGCTATTTATTTGACCCGTGGCCCCTGATTTGTTATTGTTTTTGGCATCTTGTGAATATCGCGTATCTCGCCGTACATTGCGTGTTTATTTCATAAATATGTCAACAAGTATCGTATAATTCAAGCAATGGAAATTTAACAAAACGAAGAAATGAACGATGATGTTCTTATTAGACAAACATGGTAAAAGTAGCCCACTTGTTTTAAATCTCAATAATCTTAAGTTTTACTCAATTTAAATACTTACTGGTGATATGAAATGCCTCCCTTTTCCATATTTTTGCATCACTTTTAATTTTTACAATTGGAAACTGCACAATATGGCATATTCGTAACGAATTTAATGTTTTTTTACCTCCTGAGCGCGCGAAAGGGAGACGCGATGCGTAATGCGAATGCGTTCGAAAACACATGCACTATAGTGCAATAGTTTGGCACGCGCGCCACGCCCGTGTCACCGTTCTATTACTATATATTTCTGTGGGTACCACACACACCTCTGACTTTTTGTCATGTATGCATTAAAAATATAGCCTTCCTCGATAAACCGTTTAGATAGCCGATTCATATACCTGAACAGAGCTCATCTAGTAAAATATATATCTTTTGACGTGATAATGTGCTTCCGTGGTCCCGGGTTCGATCCCCGAGTGGAGCAAAAGTGTTACTGAGTTTTTCCGAATTCTCAGTAGCATCACGGAGTATGGTGATATGCCCGGTAACGGCAATAGGCTCGCCCTCTATTACGTGGGACCTAACAATTCATGGCGAAATTTGGGTGTAATATTACGGGATATTTATCCCTTCGACAGGCTTGAGTCTATAAAATATATTTTGACGTGATAATGTTGTTTTCCTCAGGACTGGGAGAAGATTCGTGTACAACGGGAAGCTGAGGTCCAGGATGATTTGCGCGCGTTCTACAAACTGAGAGAGCAGGAGATCATATCGCAACTCATGCAGTTGGAGAACAAGCAGTATGACATGGTGAGAATCTTTGTACATATTTGTAACTTGAATAGTCCGGCTCGATTGGGACCATGATTTCAACATGGCCCAGCTCGACCGGTAGTACGCTCTCAAAGAATATCTACGTAATGTAGCAGTATACAAACAGTATGATATGATGTGTATTGTAGATTTTTTGTAGCTTTTTGTTTGAATGTGTCTTTTGCTGATGAATAGTCCGGCTCGATTGGGACCATGATTTCAACATTGCTCAGCTCGACCGGTAGTACGCTCTCAAAGAATATCTACGCAATGTAACAGTATACAAACAGTATGATATGATGTGTATTGTAGATTTTTTGTAGCTTTTCGTTTGAAAGTGTCTTTTGCTGATGAATAGTCCGGCTCGATTGGGACCATGATTTCATCCTGGGCCGGCTCGATTGGCACTAATGCCTTCTCAGAGAATTTCTATGTGAAGTAACAGTATTTATACTGCACAAACAGTATGACATGGTGAGAATCTTTGTAGATATTGGTTTGAGAGTGTTGCTGATGCCAGTATGATTGGGCCGGCATTACTATCCTGACCCGGAATATCGATGTAAAGTAACAGTACCTATGTTGAGGCGCATCGGGGTATATTTTTCAGGGTAGGCCTGGGTCATCGTAAAACAATGGTGTGAATTTTCTTAAGGTGTCTAGCCTAGAACTTCGAATCGGTAACCAAAGTTGTCACTAGATCATATTTGTGCGGGCTCGCCTGCGATGTGCGTTTTGCCGTACTAGTAGTTAATATTCAAAAGTATATCCTTCCAGTTGGCTAAAAATAAAAAATTAAGCAAAATTTTCTAACACTTTTTCTTTCTAACTTTTTCCTAACATACTGCCAGTATAAATCTTGGATCCGCTTATTAGTCTTACCGGGTTTGACTCAATATTAGCTTATTGTGCTAAGTGGATGAGACTAATTAGGTTCCCAGTTATTCCCTATTATTAGGTCTTTAAGTTCTTTGAATATATTCAAAATACGATTCCTATAAAATATTATTGTTTTTGTTCGTCTATTTAATTATCTTTTGTATTTTATAGGAACAAGAGAACCAGAGTCTCCGCGAGCAGCTAGAAGAATACCAGCGTCGAGAGAAAGAAGAGGCTCAGAAACTAGCTGAGACCATCGCCAGTACTACTGAGGAGACGGGCGCCACTGATGTGGAAGGTAAGGAGTTACCTATACTACACCTGATCGGAACAGTATGCAATATTCCTTGAAAATGAAAAGAGAACGTTAGTCTTTTCCTTGACCTGAATAAGCGGGCGGAAAAAAAATTATGAAAATCCTTTTCTAACGTGTTTTAGCGGGAGAGAAAGTTGTATGAGTTTTCATTTCTCATGTATTATCTTATCTATGGCGCGCGCCTGTCCAAGGAGTTTTCATATAATTTAAATATGGAATCTCCGTGCCACTGACATCCTTTTGTGAAGAATAAAAAAAAAATAAAAGAAGCGCGAAATATCGGTCAAATTCTAAGCTAAATTGTGTCTTACATGGTGTCATACTTTTTTATTTTATTTTAAAAATAAAGTAAAATGTCGACTTCTAGCAGTGAAAGTGATGTTGAAATGACGCCGCCTTACTTAAAAGCATCTGCGGAAACAGCTGTTTTAAACCTACTACCGGATAAAATCGAAGAAAAAATACAACCAAACTTATGACCAATTATTTCATATTATTAAATACTTTCTACAATACAAGTCTTTAAATGTTCCTCACAGGTGTAGTATAAAGCACTGTGTAGCACTCGGGTGAAAGTCCCATTCCTACCTCGGGAGTATTGTAGCCCTAGGCTGCGCCTTCGGGCCACAAACTGCTCCCTCGCTAGTAATCGGTTCCTTTCCTCCCTCGGTGAACAATGTACTATTACTATTGAATATATCCTGCCGTGGGAATAAAACTTTATGGGCTATTCATTATGTTATTTTTATTATCCTTTCGTGGGCGTATGTGCGTGAGACCATAAGGTTCTTTTTAGCAAACCTCTGAGAGCTCATTTATGACAGTTCTCGATGAAGCCCTGCCCGCAGCGAACCTTTTGTACTCGTATTTAGCACTCGCACTCGCACAACGCAGACGTCGTCATCTTCGTTATCGAATAGTGATGAAGTTGCGACACGTGCGCTTCCAACTCTCGCTAACTTAAAATTGAGTACCCCGCGTGCTTTGCTACAACCTTCAGGAATTGCCGCGGGCACAACGGCGGGCAATGCCACTCTTCTCTTTGATAAGTTCTTTGTCCCGCAAACAGAACAACTGTCGTTGGACGCCCCGTGTCTCCGTTAAACGAGAACTTAGACCATTTTCTTACCATATTTTTTCTGTATGCCGTCCACGATATGGGTCTGGTGGCAGTATAGGTGGAGTACGCGAACCCGTGAGAGACAAGATGACGGGTGTGCCACAGTCAATTAAATTGTACCTAAATTGTGTGGTTATTTTGAACCTACAATAACCGTACCTCCTTCAGAACAAAATTTGTAAAACAGTCAACCCGTATCCCAAACACTGAGGGTTTAGAGCCATATTCTCTCGTTACTGAATGCACTACTTGCTACTCATCCACACTGATACAAGCTGGTGGTCGAAGGCCTCCTCGGGTCATCAGATCACTGCCTTGTCCGTATCACAACCCCGTTGCGCGACCAGGACCTGTAGACAAGTTGCAATCGATTAGCAATTTCACTTTTCGCTAAGTGCAAAAATGCATGGAACTGACATAGGATCGGTCACGTGGTCAAAAAAGGAGCTAATTCCTTATGTTACCATGGCAACCAAACTATAACGATAGTAGAAACCAGAAGACAATGCCACTTGTCTGGGCCTTCAGAACGTTCCAATGCTGCAATACGAGTGGCTCCTGCAGAGTCTGATGAATATAAATAGCAATTTGGGATGGACTGCGAGAATTCGTCGCGTTCTTCCAATGGAAGCGGCTCTGTTTCTCCTCGGACGACCCAGACTCTTGTGCTGACTGCGTCACAGAGGTGATGCTCCTGGGGATGGAATTATTCATCCCTACGCAACGCGCATGCGTGAGTTGCCCCTGTTAGAATGCGCCTGTACCATGTTTCGCACGCAGCGCTGGTCAGTTGTTGGCGGGCTGCGTAACCCGAGGATTCATCGCACCTCCTGAGCCACTGTTACTATATTATCCGCCGCCTTGGGCTATGGCGTTTGCAACGGTAATACCGCCGTAAGTCGGTCGCTAGTGCCTCATACACTGGTTAAATGTTGAGTCATAAGTAACAAATGGAGTATTTTCTGCAGCGGCAGAACGCCAGCGGCTGGTGTCAGAACAGGAGGCAGCTGCGGCCGCCGCCAGGGAAGTAGCGGCAGCCGCCGCTCGCATCGCAGCCGTCAGACAACAGAGGGACGAGCTCGACCGAGCGAGGGAGGCGCTCGAGGCCGAGAGGAAGAGGAAGCTAGCTCATGCTAGAGACAAGCGCAAGCCTGACCTCGACAAACATAACGTTGGGGTGAGCACATTGACACACACACATTACACTGACACATACACATTACACTGACATATACACATTACATCAACAGATACACATTACATCAACAGATACACATTACATCAACAGATTTAAACTGACATATACACATTACATTAACAGATACACATTACACTGACACATACACCTTACACTGACATATGCACATTACATCAACAGATACACATTACACTGACACATACACAGTACACTGACATATACACATTACATCAACAGATACACATTACATCAACAGATACACATTACATCAACAGATTTAAACTGACATATACACATTACATTAACAGATACACATTACACTGACACATACACCTTACACTGACATATGCACATTACATCAACAGATACACATTACACTGACACATACACAGTACACTGACATATACACATTACATCAACAGATACACATTACATCAACAGATACACATTACATCAACAGATTTAAACTGACATATACACATTACATTAACAGATACACATTACACTGACACATACACCTTACACTGACATATGCACATTACATCAACAGATACACATTACACTGACACATACACAGTACACTGACATATACACATTACATCAACAGATACACATTACATCAACAGATACACATTACATCAACAGATTTAAACTGACATATACACATTACATTAACAGATACACATTACACTGACACATACACCTTACACTGACATATGCACATTACATCAACAGATACACATTACACTGACACATACACAGTACACTGACATATACACATTACATCAACAGATACACATTACATCAACAGATTTAAACTGACATATACACATTACATTAACAGATACACATTACACTGACACATACACCTTACACTGACATATGCACATTACATCAACAGATACACATTACACTGACACATACACCTTACACTGACATATACACATTACATCAACAGATACACATTACACTGACAAATACACCTTACACTGACATATACACATTACATCCACAGATACATACACATTACACTGACATATACACCTTACACTGACATAGACACATTACATCGAGAGATACACATTACACTGACACATACACCTTACACTGACATATACACATTACATCAACAGATACACATTACACTGACACATACACCTTACACTGACATATACACATTACATCAACAGATACACATTACACTGACAAATACACCTTACACTGACATATACACATTACATCCACAGATACATACACATTACACTGACATATACACCTTACACTGACATAGACACATTACATCGAGAGATACACATTACACTGACACATACACCTTACACTGACATATACACATTGCACTGGTTTGGTTGTTCTCTGATTTAATTTGTCTCAACCACTCGATTATTAAAGTGACCTACACAAAATAAATATAACCTGAAATAACTGCAGCCATTTTGGAGCAATTTGAAACTTATGGAACAGAAGTTATTTTTTTATAACTAGATTATTATTGATTGATTAATTACCATAATTGAACTTCATTTTTCATACAGTCGTTAATGTCATCAACGTCGTTTTGTTTTCGTTTATCCCTCAAAGCTATGCGCCAGTCTATGTATGCATGTTTAATTGATTTTATGGGTAAATATAAAATAATATTACAGAGAATACACCGAACACTCGAAATTAATAAAGAACGTTACTTTAATTAGTTCAGCTTATGTATTATTTTTTTAAATTGCTTAAGCTATATTAAATTTGACTCACTAATCCGATTAATTATTTATAAGCAATGACTATGTTTAGCTACTAATAAGGTATCTGACTTCTTAATTTTTATCGCATTACTGTAGGATATATAATAAATACCTATACAATTCAGGAAAACTGCATGGTATTTATTTGACCTGACATTCTAATTTTCAAATGGGATGTCTGATAGTACCATAGAGATATAAAGGATAGAGTGGCAGAATAGTACCTAACTCAATACTGTGTCGTGTCCGCCGGTGGGAGAGAGAACGCAACAGTTAAAGGCCCCCTGCATCTCTCTTTAACAACGCATGCTCTACATTCTTTAATGGGGTTGGCAACTGTCAAAGTGTGTTGTCGTTTTTGTCCCCAAACACTGAATTTGTATTATGGTCAATTTTTTGCAATATATACACTTTTTTGTCATTTCAAACTATCTTCGTGTATCAATAAAAACAACTTTTAAACTATTGATTACTGATAAACTGATATAAATAATAGTTACAGGTAGCACGCCATTGCGCAATGTTGATGTTGTGCATGTACTGTTAGAGAGATACAGGGGGCCTTTAACTGTAGCGTTCTCTCTCGCACCGACGGTCACTCATTGGCCGCTATCTGCCACTCTGTCCTTTATATCTTTACCGGGTAGTACTTTCTAATCTTATTGCCATTTATCATTTTGAAAGACAAAATGCTGTCAGTGAACAGACATCTTCTACTAACTTCATAAGCTGGTATCTTCCATAAGGTGTATATGTCGCAGCCAATTAACTTAATCAGCCGTTCAATTAAAAGCCTAAAATATATCATTTGGCCGCCAGTTGAACAGTGCTGTTTAATATAGCAGCTAGACTTTCAATTGAACGGCTAATCGATGATAGTGGCATATATATTTTCTTTATTATTTCTTAAATTTGACCCATCTCATAGAGCAATATAGGACACTATTTAATATTTTGATAGCAACAAATACTCCACCCCATATTACACCTGTCTTTCTTGTCAGTCCCCTGTCACTTTTAGTATCAACAGATACTCCATTGTTATCTCTCTGTCTGATACTCCTACTGACTCTGTTCGTTATCAGGATGAAGACGGAGACACATATATGATGTCTCCGGACAGTCCCGTCGCCGGACTTAACCGGTCCCACTCATCGCCTAACATCGCCAAGGTACACTAAACTTTTACTGATCATTCACTCACTGCTAACTAACCCATGGCTTTTCACAAGCTTCTATAATTCGCTAGAGCAAGATTCATAAAGCAAGGTTATGTATGTCACTTCTTATAGGCTTGATATTTCGCTTTAACAGGTTTCCTCGGAATTGGGAATACTGACATTTTATATTGGCGCACAAGCTTCAATATTCCACTATAGCAATATTCATTGGAATTGAACCATCACACTTTGACTTACAGGCTTAAAAAGTTTCCTCGGAATTGGGAATTCTGTAATTTTTCATTGGCGCACAAGCTTTAATAATTCGGTATAGTTAAGATTCACATTGGATCATCTCACTTTTATTCTTTACAGGCTCTATATTTCGCTTTAAAAAGCTTTCTCGGAACTGGGATATCATTTAGTATTTGCTTGACCATGTCTTTCCTTCGGCTTCTAACCAAAGTTCTCAATATCGATGATTTTACCTGGTATTTGAATCTAAGGCTCAACTCACACTGGTGCAAAGTCGAAGCGACCCGACGCATCATGTTTTCGAAAGGTTCGCGAATCCACTCGACGCCAGCCGAGCTTCGAAGCGCGAACGCGCGCGTCAATGCGCGTCGACGCACGCTTCTATATTTACATAGCACAAATTTGCACTTAAGGGGACTACAAGAGCTAACTTCGCTGTCCTTGTCGGATTGTATGCGTAAGAAAGAGAAGCGCGACGACGGCGGGACGTTCAGAACGCTTTACAAACCATAAAATAAATTAATTACAGAAAATGTATTGATCGGATTAAAAAAATAAAACAGTATTTCGTTAGTATGTTGCTTGTTGAATAATTTGTCAAAAAATCAGAATTATTGTATGTATTTTAATATGGTTTTTACTCGTTAAAATATTTTTTTTAGAGGTATCTTTGTGATTTTTTTCTATCGAATAAAGTTAGTTGTATTATGTTTTCAACACAGTACTTAACTAGATTATATTCTGAAGAATAGCATATATTTTTCTGATTGTGCTAACTGCATTGAATCATATACTTTAAAGCATTATAAAACTTGCGTTTAGCTCTTGTAGGCCCCTTAAATACTAGAAAAATAGAGATGAATGTGCTATAGGCGGAAAAATTTGAGGCGTCGCGTTGCTTCGACTCTGCGCCGGTGTGAGTTGAGCCTAATTGTGCTTGGTCGTATCTTTCTTTAGGCTGGATATCACTGGTTTTAGGGCTAGCAGTTTTTAAGTTTGTCACACATAAACATACAAACCATATTACTGCTTTAGATATTGAACGCCATGGTCATGTACAACATATGGGTTAATTTTGGCTTGTCACCAAACTATGGTCAAAATACTAAAATAATATTAATTTAGCTGCATTAGCTTCGTTAAAATGGCCACAGCTTTTTGTCTCACTTTCATCACGCATACATAGACTCACGCTTTTGCTAATAGAGAAACGAAATGAAATTAATCTTTTTTGTGTCGTGTAAACTTTCTAAAAAATATTACCAAACGTCAAGGCGGTCAAGGCAGAAACTGAAAATTATTAAATACCTCATGCTTTGAATCAATATAATTAGATAGGTATATGAAAGAATAAATATTAAAATTGTTTATTTGTCCAGTAACTCTGATGCATATATGTCATCATCAGCCTTTAACAGTCCACTGCTGGACTAGGCCTCTCCTTTGAAAGGAGGATTTGGCCTACTATACCACGCTGGCCAAACGAGTTGGTATAGGGTTTGTATCAAGTTTTCCTTCTCTTACAGTGCTGTTCTCTGCATAATATGCTCCCTCTGTCGGCTCTTACGACACCCATGGGATGATATGGGGTGGTGACATTCCGTATTCTTAATCCGTCACCACACGGACGATATGTACACAAGATACTTTTTGACAATGTTGTACACACTTATTGAAATTTTAACGATGCACAGTTGCCTCCCAAACTAGGCTAAGAGCCTGTATTTAGAAGCCAATGTTCCTCCAGATACTATGGACATAACTAACATAATCTGTTATTTAAGTACTTATTACATAAAACATATTCACCGCATACAGATTTGGTGGAATTCATAATACCTTAAAGATTGTCATTTGGATATCCACCTTCTTGGTTTTAACTGACATCGACAACAATTGCATCCCTGATCTAGTCTATAGCTTCTGTTATATTAGACGTAAAATCTATATGTCCGTGTGGTGACGGATTAAGAATACGGATTTTCACCACCCTATATCATCCCATGGGTGTCGTAAGAGCCGACAGAGGGAGCATATTATGCAGAGAACAGCACTGTAAGAGAAGGAAAACTTGATACAAACCCTATACCAACCCGTTTGGCCAGCGTGGTATAGTAGGCCAATTCCTCCTTTCAAAGGAGAGGCCTAGTCCAGCAGTGGACTGTTAAAGGCTGTGAATGAAAATCTATATAATAATAATAATATTCTACCACATACACAACACCATCTAGTCCCAAACAAAGCAGAGCTTGTACTAAGCCACTACATACGGAATAATCATACAAAATATATACTTTTTTGAGAAGCATATCTTGTCGTACACGCCAGGTATCATCCGACGAAGACGAGCCAAGCGCGCCAACGTTCGACCGCAGCACAAAGCCGAGCAAAATGGCGCCGTCCAGCGAACTGCACCAGAGGGACTTCCAACCTGTTTGGGGAGATGTGGTGAGTTTACTTTATTGAATAGTTCCTAGTCTGTAGCGGACCCAGGATGTGTAAAGAGATCTTTACTTGCATTGGTGTAGCTACCTTAAACCGGGAAGCGATTGAGCTTAGAAAATATCGTTTTATTGAGACAATATTAATTTGCATAACAGAATATTGGATTAGTTTGCGTAACAGAAGGAAAACTTGATACAAACCCTACACCAACCCGTTTGGCCAGCGTGGTATAGTAGGCCAATTCCTCCTTTCAAAGGAGAGGCCTAGTCCAGCAGTGGACTGTTAAAGGCTGATGATGATTAGTTTCCATCATAAAGTAATTAGCCCGGGTGCTCGTAAAGTATTTATAGTCCAGTCAAAATAGACGTTTGACTTAATCTAGGTTATGACTTATTTTTGTCTATTTTGACTGGTCTATTAGGCCGGCTCGACATTCTTACACCTGTGTGTTCGAAGACACTCAAGAGGTAAGAGGCACCTCGTATGACAGTTGGTGGAACTTCCCCTCTTTGGGGTGACGCCTGACACCCGGTGAGCAAACACTGCCTTAGCAAGCAGGATCAGTCCGCGCTGGGTGTCCCCCTTACTTGAAGTGAAAAACTAAAAACAAAACACAAATATAAAGAAAAACTAACTTTTTCTATATCTATATGTATTTGAAGTTAGGTCACCGAGTATAACCAAAAAGGGTGACACCCGGGGTGGAATCCACCGCCCTTCTCTTACTACGATACCTATGATCTCTTCCCTGGGTCCGTTCACTGGCTTCTAATCTGTATATTCTCAATTGGCGCTAACTTGATTGTAAATGTTTCTGATACACGATGAGTGATACAATATTTGTTTATATACCATAAGTATTCAATATTTTGGTAATAATCGACTACCCTATTCCAAAATCTCTATATACTTCAAGAAAATCACTAAATCACTTGACCCTTCACGTTTTTGTACAAAAATCCTCTATAATTATTGACATAAAACTAAGTGGCACATAAAACGTACTAAAAGAATTTGACAGGCTAAGCCATCAAGAAGACGCACTTTAATATGTGACTCAGTGTAACGTCATTGCACTGGCCTGAGCTGTGCCACAGTGTACGATATACAGTATACCTATTTAAGGACGCGTTTACAAAATTAGTAGGTACAAAATCGCGTCACTACAGCGACACGGCGGCAACAGTACGTACTACGTACGGTAATTTGCGGAAATGTAGTTCAACTAAATAACTTTGAGACTTAGAATTTTTTGTGATATGTATCTATGTGTTATAGGCCTGGCTGTGCAAATTACGTACAAATAAGTTTCTTATTTTTATATACCTAAATGGACATTATTACTTTATTTTTTCCATTATGTTGATTCAGGATATATTTCGGTATTTAGATATTAATTTGTTTCTTGCGTTGAAATCTGGTAAGATTATGTGGACTGATGGTATACCATCCCATTCAAGTGTTGCGACTGGAACTCATAAAAGAGTAGACCTAGTTATGCCAGGTTGGAGCTCATTTTATTTGTTTTAGTGAGACCCTACCACTGGTACTAGTGAAGTAACCTTCCAAGGTTATTCGATGAGTCTTACTGGTACTCTTATGTGAGTAGAGCTAAGCATGCCGAGTTTGGGCTCATTTTGTTTGCACATAAAAGACCCTACCACTGGAACTTATGAAGTAACCTTCCAGGGTTATTCGATGACTCTTGCTGGTTCTTATATGTGAGTAGAGCTAGGCATGCCGAGTTTGGGCTCATTTTGTTTGTACATAAGAGACCCAACCACTGCAACTTATGAAGTAACCTTCCAGGGTTATTCAATGACTCTTGCTGGTACTCATATGTGAGTAGAGCTAGGCATGCCGAGTTTGGGCTAATTTTGTTTATACATAAGAGACCCTACCACTGAAACTTATGAAGTATACTTCCAGGGTTATTAGATGACACTTGCTGGTACTCATATGTGAGTAGAGCTCGGCATGCCGAGTTTGGGCTCATTTTGTTTGTACATGAGATACCCTACCACTGAAACTTATGAAGTAACCTTCCAGGGTTATTCGATGACTTTTGCTGGTTCTTATATGTGAGTAGAGCTAGGCATGCCGAGTTTGGGCTCATTTTGTTTGTACATAAGAGACCCAACCACTGAAACTTATGAAGTAACCTTCCAGGGTTATTCGATGACTATTGCTGGTTCTTATATGTGAGTCGAGCTCGGCATGCCGAGTTTGGGCTCATTTTGTTTGTACATAAGAGACCCAGCCACTGAAACTTATGAAGTAACCTTCCAGGGTTATTCGATGACTCTTGCTGGTTCTCATATGTGAGTAGAGCTAGGCATGCCGAGTTTGGGCTCATTTTGTTTGTACATAAGTGACCCTACCACTGGAACTTATGAAGTAACCTTCCAGGGTTATTCGATGACTCTTGCTGGTACTCATATGTGAGTAGAGCTAGGCATACCGAGTTTGGGCTCATTTTGTATGAACATCAGAGACCCTACCACTGGAACATACCTAGCTCTACTCACATATGAGTACCACTAAGAGTCTTCGAATAAACCTGACAAACCTGAAAGGTTACTTCATAAGTTCCAGTGGTAAGGTCTCTTATGTACAAACAAAATGAGCCCAAACTCGGCATGCCTAGCTCTACTCACATATGAGTACCAGCAAGAGTCATCGAATAACCCTGGAAGGTTACTTCATAAGTTCCAGTGGTAGGGTCACTTATATACAAACAAAATGAACCCAAACTCGGCATGCCTAGCTCTACTGACATATGAGTACCAGTAAGAGTCATTGAATAACCCTGGAAGGTTACATCATAAAATGCAGTGGTAGGGTCTCTTATGTACAAACAAAATGAGCCCAAACTCGGTATGCCTAGCTCTGCTCACACATGAGTACCAGCAAGAGTCATTGAATGACCATGGAAGGTTACTTCATAAGTTCCAGTGGTAGGGTCTCTTATGTACAAACAAAATGAGCCCAAACTCGGCATGCCTAGCTCTACTCACACATGAGTACCAGCAAGAGTCATTGAATAACCCTGGAAGGTTACCTCATAAGTTCCAGTGGTAGGGTCTCTTATGTACAAACAAAATGAGCCCAAACTCGGCATGCCTAGCTCTACTCACACATGAGTACCAGCAAGAGTCATTGAATAACCCTGGAAGGTTACTTCATAAGTTCCAGTGGTAGGGTCTCTTATGTACAAACAAAATGAGCCCAAACTCGGCATGCCTAACTCTACTCACATATGAGTACCAGCAAGAGTCATCGAATAACCCTGGAAGGTTACTTCATAAGTTCCAGTGGTAGGGTCACTTATGTACAAACAAAATGAACCCAAACTCGGCATGCCTAGCTGTACTGACATATGAGTACCAGTAAGAGTCATTGAATAACCCTGGAAGGTTACTTCATAAAATGCAGTGGTAGGGTCTCTTATGTACAAACAAAATGAGCCCAAACTCGGCATGCCTAGCTCTACTCACACATGAGTACCAGCAAGAGTCATTGAATAACCCTGGAAGGTTACTTCATAAGTTCCAGTGGTAGGGTCTCTTATGTACAAACAAAATAAGCCCAAACTCGGCATGCCTAGCTCTACTCACATATGAGTACCAGCACGACTCATCGAATAACCTTGGAAGGTTACTTCACTAGTACCAGTGAAAGGGTCTCACCAAAACAAATAAAATGAGCCCCAACCTGGCATAACTAGGTCTACTCTTTTATGAGTTCCAGTCGCAACACTTGAACGGGATGGTATACCATCAGTCCAGATAATCTTACCAGATTTCAACGCAAGAAACAAAATAATATCTAAATACCGAAATATATCCTGACTCAACATAACGGAGAAAATAAAGTAATAATGTCTATTTATACAAAAGAAATTTACTTGTACGTAATTCGCACAGAATACGAGAAGTATCAAATTGATTTTAGCGAATATTTTGTATTCGTATATTGCTTTTTTCGTCTTCGGGCTGCAGCGACAAGCGACATAGAGTCCACTCCCGACGGCGCTCAAGCGCAGACTGAGATCTCATTGCAGAATTTGGATATATAAATCAAGAAAGTGGCTAAATAAAACGAACCTTATTGCCACACATTAAGACACACGTATGCGAGCAAAATAGAAGAAAAATGTAAGATGATTTTTTGCTTTTTTTGAGTCAATTTACAATATTTTTAAAAAAAATAATCAAATTGTTTTTGAGTTGAGTATATTTACTACCCTATTCTATCTTTGAAAATCTAAATAAATGTAAAAATAGAGAGAAAATTGTACCCAAAAATAGCAGTATATGCCTATTTTTGATTTAAGAGGCCGTTTCGAATCGATTTTACATCAATATTAATTAAATATTTTTTATTTATTTTCAAATTGATTTATAGATAAAAAAGTAATCAATTTATCGTAATCATTAGTTTTATTAGTTATTATCTAAAATTGTCGTAAAATGTACCGGAAATATGTGGTTTTTTGATACAAGCGTAAACGCGTCCTTAAATCTATGCTATTTATTGCTAATTAAATCTATGCTTATGGCGCTCTAGGCGCCATCTATAAAAAACATACTTATAAAGAAAATCTGTATCAATTTAACTTTTATTATGCAGCCAATTGGCGTAATATTTACTAGAATAAAAAACCGGCCATGTGCGTGTCGGGCCACGCACAATGTAAGGTTCCGTAGTAGAAGTAGTAGATACATTACATACCAAAGTACGTATATCTCTAAGATTACCTAAGCCAGCGCTCCCAATGTAAACTCACTGAAATAGGTATTTATAAGTTAACCGACGATTACTCGTAAACTAGTGATGTCTACTTAGCCGTGATAGTTTTCCTTTTAAATTCGTTATATGTACTACATTTGTGATTTTTTTCACCTCTTCCAAATTAATAGTTTAGCCGCCAGAGGGGGGGGACACTTGAGTCTAACAATTATTTTCACTTCAAAGCTTGATATTTGATAAACCAATCACTTGATCGAAAAATGATTTGAGCAAACTAATAATATTTTTTTAAAACCTATCCAATGATACCCCACATAATGGGGTACTCAACAAAAAAAAATTCAAGCCCACTAAATATGTAGGGGCGATACCCTTAAAAAAATATTTTCCTACATTTTATTCTACAGTTTTGTTGCAATATCTTATGTCTATATTCATGTCAAATATCAGCTTTCTAGCACCAGGCGTCTTTGAGCTAGGCTGCGGACGGACAGACGGACGGACATGACGAAACTATAAGGGTTCCTTGTGGACTACGGAACCCTAAAAACTATATTTAAATACAGAAAATTGCACACATTCGTATACAAAATCGCATAAATGCAAGGCGAGGACTGAAATATACTTTCGTACTTTATTGGTTATAATAACGGCTAGTAGGACGGCATAACACAGTGATGTAATTTTTTGTGTGTAACAGGCGTAGTATTATGCCAATCTTCGCCCATCTCATCCACAATTCATTTGCCAATGTAAGGCAATTTTTTGGCAATAACGCATTTACAGGATATAAATGCGTAGCAGCTGTAAACAATGTCATATCGTCATCAATCAGTCTGCATCATCTTTGGGGACCGTAGGAGAGCATTAGGCAAGAATTTTTAAATAAAATTACCATTTTAGCCTACCGTATATACTTACACTGTGTCATTTACTTGTTGTATGACGTATAAAGTCGTCAAGGCTCGGAATCCCCACGCGTGCGCTAATACCCTCCGCTAACTATCAACAAACGTGCCCACTGCTTATGCTAATAAACTAATCGTTATATGTACTTTCAATTATACACAACATAATAAGTATAATACCACGTGGAGAGTAGTCGTGTGATTAACACTTGAAACATCAGAATTCTGATTTAGCTACACGTCATAAGACTAATAGGGTTGTTTCAAAAACGATCTTTGCCGAGGGTTTTATATGAAATATGACGTAGTGACGTCATAGTGTCTTGCTGTCAAGTAGAATACTTATTATCAATAAATTGACGATAAAACATGTTAAATAAAGTTTTAACCTTAATTAATGAATGAAACTACTATTATTTTGACATGTTTTACTGGATAAAAATACTTGTATAATTTATTTCACTTGCAGGAATTTTCCCTATTACTAATTAGTTGCTGCATTCCAAAAGCCATCTGCTTTTCGCCAGTATTTAGGCTGTGTACCAAAATATGCCACAGGCTGTGTTAGGTCTATGTAGCTAGTACACTTCTTCATCTTAAGATTGCTGATCTTAAGATGAAGAATGGTTGCAATTTTCTGTAAGATTCAGGTAGAGGATTATCCTATTGAGACAAGCCCAATTTTTATTATACCTAAGTTTCATACTAAGTGTCTTAAAATTCAATGCATAAGACTGCCCTGTTTGTCTTCATTCTTAACTTGTCAATTGTTGTTGCTTCTTTGACTATATTTGCATAGTATTATGGCCACACAGAGCTTGGCTATCATGCAAAAAGTCGAACGCCTTTAAAAACATACATACATAGACTCACGCCTGTTTCCCCAGAGGGGTAGGCAGAGGCATATTAAACGCCCACTTTTCAACAGTGTTTTGATCCCACGTAATAGGTGGCAAGCCTATTGCCGCTTATTGGGATATTTTGTTTGCCAGAGCCTCGTCCGTTGATCGGCAGGTGCACCACTTGCATGTAAGGTTGGCTTGGGACCCTAAGTTCTTGGTGGGAACCCTTTGCACCCCTACGCCTTTAAAAAACTTGTGATATTTTCAAATCAACTATGTTATCCCTACTAATATTATAAATTCGAAAGTATGTATGTGTGTATGTATGTTCCATTTTCACGCGAAAACGGCTGAACCAATTTTGTTGAAATTTAGTATAGAGATATATTGGACCATGGAGACGGACATAGGCTACCATAAGTTGCAAAAAATAACTGGGAGGGATTGTAGGGAGGATAGAAGTTTGTACGGCAGAAATTTGCCTCTTGGAAGTAAGAACGCATGCGTGAATAATTGAGTGCTGCGCATGGGCTATCTGTCAGTACTGTCACATCATACATATTGTCATATTGTGCACGGTGATTACATTGTTTGCATATCTAAACTAATAATTATATGATTAGATGAAACGATTTTCTCTGCCTACTAAAACTATAAATGCGAAAGTGTTTATAGATATACATGTATTGAAACATGGCTTTGACATTTGTCATGGATACTGACCGAGTTACTTTGTACCCTATAGAGCTTCTGACTCTTTAGAATAATCAGGATTGTCTTCACACAACTTGAGACTGAAAGTAGATATGTGTTACCCCGAATTTAACGCGCGCGAAGCCGCGGGCAAAAGCTAGTTCTAAATATAGTTTTCATTTCAACAACGCACTCTCTAAAGTTGTTAATTGGTTTAATGTAAATAATTTATAACTCAATAATAAGAAAACTAAACTCTTAAAATTCTCCATGCCCAATGTTAAACAGATGGAAACCAATGTACAACTGAAGGAAACCAGAATTGAGCCCGTCGGGACAACCTTATTTCTAGGTATTATGCTTGATTCCAAACTTCAATGGGGTCCGCATATAGAAAGACTTTCGGGCAAACTTAGTTCTGCAGCTTATGCGGTTAAGACAATTAGACGCCTCACATATATAGAAACAGCTAGAATGGTCTATTTCAGCTACTTTCATAGTATTATGTCATATGGGATTCTTCTCTGGGGGAATGCTGCAGACCTTGACACAATATTCGTTCTGCAGAAAAGAGCAATAAGGGGTATTTACAACCTCGGTTCTCGAGTTTCTCTAAGAGAAAAGTTCAGTGAGATAGGCATTCTAACTGTTGTTTCGCAATATATATACGAGAATCTGTTATATGTCCACAAGAACATTGACACATTTAGTAAAAAAAGTGATCTACACACTAAATACTAGACATAAGAATAATCTTATAGTTCATAGCACCCGCCTCCACAAAATAAGTACCTGTTTTATGGGGCACTGTATACGCTTTTATAATAAGCTCCCTCTTAATATAAGAAATTTATCTATAAATAAATTCAAAATTATTGTTAAAACTACACTGTGTTTAAAAGCATATTATAAAATTACTGATTATATAGGCGATAAAAATGCTTGGGATTGAGCTGCTCTAATTCAACACAAAAATATAAATGATGTATAAACTGAATAATTTTAATTAGACTTTTCGTAAGCACTTTAAAAAAAGTTTACACGAAATAAATAATCATTTCATTTAAATAAATAATCATTTCATTTAAATAAATAATCATTTCATTTAAATAAATAATCATTTAATTTCATTAAATAATCGCCAATCAGTAGACACACGCGTAACTTTCGCTTAGAAAGTTTTGCACAGTCTCAGTAATTTCTTGACAGATGCATGTACAACACCACAGCTTCGCAAAACCAAACCTAGCAAAAATTCGCCGCGACCTACAACAAACACCCCAAACTCTAACGGCCCGGTCACGGCCTACTGCGGCGGGCGGCAGCGACGAGCGTTTTCGATGTACATGGCTCGTTTACTGTGACGCGGCGCGCGACTGCCTCAGAGTAAACGCGCCATGTACATCGCCCCTTTCGCGCCGCTCGCCGCTTAGACCGGTCTCGTGACCAGGCCGTAATACTCACAACATCTGTATTCAGTAGTAAAACGTGATACCACGTCATAAGCGACTAATCCGTCCAAAATCAGTGGTCGAGTGTAATCACATGTCGCGTCGCGTGTGAGCACGCGTGCTCTACGGCTTCACATATCACTCCAAATATTGATATGTATGTGTTTACTGCACTTTAGGGGTGTTTGACCGGTCAACAGATATTGGATGACGTAACCTGCAAGTTCGCATACTTCTTTCTTTCTTCTTTTCAATTTAAGAGCTGTGCTCTTGTCGGTGGAGTGTACGCCATATATTTCTGTCTTCGGCCAATACCTTGACCTCTTTATACGACATGACCTTTGCCTTTTCTTTCATTAGATCCATGTAGCCCGGGTCGACCTCTTCCTCTCTTTTCTTCTATTTTGCCTTCCAGTATGTTTTTGATAAAGTCATCATGTCGTAGGTATAAGGTGGCCAAACATCTTTCCTCTTCTTCTTTCTACTGTCGCTAAAATGCTTCGTTTTTCTTGGACAAGGCTCAATACTTCCGCGTTGGTCTTCTTTTCAGTCCAGCTGATCCTTTCATCCGCCTCCAGCACCACATTTCGAAAGCCTCCAGTGTTTCTTGGTCTTGCTGAGTCATCGTCCACATTTCGCTTCCGTACATAGCAATATATATGATTTAATAATTTTTTTCTAATATGTCTTGCCATTTTTGATTTCAAAAGATGCTTTTTGTAGTTAAATGCTGTTTTGGCTATTGATATACGAGTTCTAAAATCTTGAGTATACTTCATCAAATAAAATTATGGCAAACAAACGACTTCAATTTTCATTCCTATAACTTTAAAGTCCGGTCCGAACAGAAAGTAAATAATTTCAAATAAAATAATCAATTTTCTAAATTGGTTAAATAACAGTTTTCTGATATAACAAAGATATAAAAGTGCAACCAAATTGGGAGCCGCCCTCATTTTAGAAGTCGGCTGAAACTGCAAAATAATGTTATTAGAATAAGCAGTAATAAACTAGAAGAGACACGTCTGCTACGCAGAGGGTGTGGGATTCAAATACGCACAGCTGAATTTTCAGTTTTCAATTGGTTGTTATCGCTTCGTAAACGGTAAAGGAAACATTGTAGGAAAACTTCCATCTTTGAGTGTTCTACAAATTCTCGAGAAAAATCTGAAGTCTACTAAACTAACCATTCTCTTTTCATTCTGATAAAGGCCTATGCCCAGGAATGAGACAGTTTATATGTATACAGATTTTATTTCGTACCTTTACATATTTACCATCAGCCCTTTATACTGTCCCACTGCTGGACACGGGCCTCATCTCACTATGAGAAGGGTAAGGCCATAGTCCACCATGCTGGCCAAGTGCGGGTTAGCAGACTTCACATGTCTTTCGAGATCATAATGGAGAACTCTCAGACATGCAGGTTTCCTCACGATGTTTCCCTTCACCGATAATTTCATTCATTCATTCATATCGTCACGCCTTTTATCCCCGAAGGGGTAGGCAGAGGTGTATTTCTACACCCACTTTTCGCCAGATATACTTTAGTCCCACGTAATAAGGGGCGAGCCTATTGCCGTACCGAGCACATTTCCAGACTCCGTGCTGCTACTGAGAATTTCGTGACAGAAAAACCCAATAACACTGCCCGACCCAGGAATCGAACCCGGGACCTCCCGATCCCACGCGCACATTTATGCCGCGAGACCAACGAGGCAGTCGTATAGGGTTTGATGTCGAGTTTTCCGTCTCTACGCAAAGATGGTATTTGCATCGTCGTGTTATCCCTTAGTCGCCTCTTACGACACCCACGGGAAGATAGGGGGTGATGACACTTGTATTCTATGCCGTCAACCACACGGCATTTTTTTCACCGATAAGCAACCGATAATTACCAATTTACGCACTTAACTTCGAAAAATCATTGATGCGTGCCGTGGACTCGAACCCGAGACCCTCTGCGTAGCAGTCCGTCGGTCTCTCCACTCGGCTATCGCTGCTTTTCTTTACATATATAGAATTAATATTGCTATTAGAGTAAAATATGTAGTAGTATGCGTAGTTATCACAAGCGGATGACAAATGTAAGGCGAATTAAAAGTAAAACGTTCTAACATTACCAAGGCACAAATCGCCTAAAAACCTCCAACCACTCTCCACCGCCCAACATAAGAAACCATCGATCCCCGCGTGAATCGCCAAATACCTTCAACAGGCCATAAAAAGTCGCGTGCCTCCCGACTATACATTACCCTTGACGTTCCTATAGGTGTAAATTTGCATGTCTGACCACCTAGAGGTCCCAGGTTCAACAATTAATTCAGTCGCCATGATTGATGGACGCCGCCCAGTTTTAGCGATTTAAATAAATGTTCCCTTGGCCTTTGTGATATTTATATCATAACTTATGATTAGCGGATTATGTAACGTATTTTTTATGGGTCTTTTTGGGTATAAGGTTAAAGGTTCTATTTTTGGATTGTACGATAATACTATTGGGTTTTTTAATCAGATACTGTATCTTAGCTATAGAATATAGCTATCACTTTGTGTTGCCGTTGATAGATGGCGGTTGCTCTATAAAAATGCTAATTTTGTATTAAATTTGATTAGACAAGAAAACAGAACATTGCCAGGACTCAAAGGTAAGGGCTTGGATAAAGATGCTGATGATTTTCATTGGGCTACTCTAAGAAACACACAGTAGTAGTATGGATTCTAAAATGTTACTAGTTGAGAATTGCATAATCAAAAGTTGTGACTTTAAGTATCTCAAAATTTAGCTACGAAACATGGATATCATAATCTTAATATATAAAATCCTTGCGTTACTGACTGACTGACAGACACGCTACAGCCGAAACTATTGGGCGCAGGAAGCTGAAATTTGGCATGTATGTTCCTTGGGGACCGTGGGGGTGCACTTAGAAGGGATTTCCCGAAATTCCCACAGGATCGGCCAAAACGGGTAAATTAAAAAAAAAATGCAGGCGTAGCTGCTGGCGTCCTCTAGTATAATATAACTACCGTTACTAACCTCTCGGTTAATATAGAGGTATAGATGTATGTTAGGCGTGGCACTTTCCCCACAGTATAAAACTCACTGCTCGATCTAGACAAAACATGACATTTTGAAGTCTGTATTAGTCCTTAGGGCAATAATTGCCAACCTTATTCAAAAGTGACCCCTTAACCTTTTTATATCAACCGCTGATCAAAGTTAGATCTCTAACTTTGTTACTACTTATAGATATTGTAAAATTATTTTTTAAAGAACGCTTTCGTTTGTACTTTACGTAGACCTCCAGATAGGTTCGTTTGCCTACTGCCTTAAGAAGTAAAAAAAATTGTTGTTGCGAAGTAAACACCAATATCGTTTGACCTATGGTTACTTCTTACAATACAATACTGCAAATGTGTTTTTTAAGAAACAATATTGCGCATGCGTAGCAATAAAATATCCATTCTATAATTATTAGACGTTTTCCATTGTCTTTTCAATTGTGGTCCAGACTCCAGACCAACATTATGAGATAGCCTGAAACCTTTTTTTTGTCTAAAGAGGGTATATTAAAACAATATAATATCAGCTGGACACAGATCGTACTCACTTTGAGAAAGCTTAGGCTACAGTCCGCCACGCTTATCAAATGAGGGTTGACAGACTTCACACTTCTTTCGAGAAAGGGGTCTATAGACATACCACTTTGAGAACCACAGTGCTAGACTGTCCGCCGTGACCTTGTACCTTTATGCACAAGAAAGCGTTCAGTTATAGCTCCAGACTTATTGTGATTGATATGTTTGTGTATCTGAGCCGGGGGTGTGTCCGCTTACTTAAACGTATGGCTTTTGATAATGTTTTTTCCTATGTTTCTTATGAGTAGCATGCACAAAAGTGTAAGAGTCTTGAAATATATATTTTTTATTCCTTTCTTGCTATTGCTTTTAAATAGCCTTTTAATGTTAAATATGAAATCTTTTACTGTTTGTTTTCGCTATTATAATATAATAATAATAATATAATAATATTCTATGACCATACACATCAACATCTAGTCCCAAACTAAGCAGAGCTTGTACTATGGGTACTAGAATCTAGTACCCATAGTACAAGCTCTGCTTAGTTTAGTCTAGTAACTAGATAATGGATAAACATACATATATACTTTTTTTGGATATAATACATATTATACATAGAAACACCCAGACCAAGACAAACATCCATGTTCATGCACACAAATGTTTGACTTGAGCGGGAATCGAACCCGTGACCTTCAGCGTGGCAGTCGCTTAAACTCCCGCTGCGCCAACCGGTCGTATTGTGTATAGATTTTATTTTATTAACATTGTTCTAGTTAATGCCCCAAATGACCCCCTCTGTACTCCAGTAGATAATGATATGCGTCTGCTGATCGGGATCCCGGTCTATCAGGGTATCGGCTCCGAGTTCTATTCCCGGGTCGGGATAAAATGATACTGATTTAATCCGTATTCTCATTAGCATGACGGAGTTTGCCATCTGTCCGATAAAGGCAATAGAAAAGGCTCGTCCTCTATTACATTTAACCTAAAATTCATAATAAATGGCGAAATGTGGGTGTTATATTAGGTACACCTCTGCCAACCCCTTCAGGAATGGTTCTCAGATTGTCAGTACTTCTTATTATGAATTTTATTGGACCCTATTAAAAAAAACTGTTTTATAGTGACCACGAAATCACTCATAGCTGTCGAATTACTGATTTACGTTACTGACCTAGAAAATAACTAAATAGGTAATGTTTGACGTCATTTGCAGCAGGCACTTAAACAATAAAAACTTTTATTTAAACTAAACCATGTATGCAGTTGCACGTTAAAGACAGACTGATTATACATAATTATATGCTAGACATTGAAAAGTAAATCTAAACAGAAAAGTTGAATAGTTATAATGAACTACGCTGAGCTTATGGCGTAGCACTAACGAGGTACAGGTTATTTGAAAAAAGAAAATATTATTATCATTTATTTCAGAAAAAGTTTTCCATATAAAATTGTTCGTAATACTTATAGTTACGTTAGTAAAATAAAAATGTGTTGAAAAGGGCTCCACCAGAACCATGTAAATTGTTGCAATGTCTTATATAGGACAATCAACCCTTTCCAAAATGGAATTGAGAAGGCTATTGGAGCTGCCCCGCACACGACGCATCAGGGAGGCCACTCTCTTCCGCACTATTACTCTCAAGCAATCAGTGTTGACCTCAACAAACATACCTGATGCATTACAAAAGCGCGACAACCCTAACAACATTCTAAACCCATTATTGTATAGGACCCGTAGGGCATTGAAAGCTTTCTGCGTATAAGGCGCTGGCCACACATAAAGGGCGTCGGGCGCGGACACGGCGCGGGCCGCTTCCTATTCCATGCAAATTTTATACCAAGTGCATAGAAATAAAGCGCATTTTAGGACACACGGAATGTTAACGTCGTGACGGCGTCCCGTCTTTTCTGTATGTTTTACGTCGCGACGGCTGTATACATTTTATATGCAAGTAGATTAAACGGGCGCCGCGACTGCGACGGGTCCGTGCCTTGCGTCTGTTCTGTGTGGCCGGTGGCTTACGAACCCACAGGCTGCAGGTGTAAAATGTCTGGCAGTAGGTATGCCTTAAAAAGGGTAATTTTAACATTATTTGTGTAAATAAAACGGAATAAATACTACAGTACTAGTAACTGGCACCTACTGATTAAAAGTGCCAGAATTTTGGATTGGTTTTGGACTAGCTCTCCCCCGTGTTTACACTGGCTAAATTTTCCGGTATCTTGACAATAGCCCCACCTACCGGCCTACATGTCGCCCTATATAGTACTCTATCTTACAATGAAAGTCCCATTATAATCGTTTCAGCCATTCCAGAGATTACATCGGGCAAACAAAACATCCCTTGAAAAAACTAAGTTATTTTGAAATCACAGTAGCAGCATGGAGCACAGATAGACACTTCAATTTTATTTATCTTAATATATAAAATCCTTGCGTTACTGACTGACTGACAGACACGCTATAGCCAAAACTATTGGGCGCAGGAAGCTGAAAATGGGCATGTATGTTCCTTGGGGACCGTGGGCTGCACTAAGAAGGGATTTCCCGAAATTCCAATGGGATCGGCCAAAACGGGTAAATTTAAAAAAAAATGCAGGCGTAGCTGCTGGCGTCCTCTAGTACTCTATAAAATCTTTTACGCGTGTAAGGAGGCATAAAACACTGCGTCACGTCAGTTCAACTGCAGTTATCTAAAAATAGTAAAAATCATAGAATAATTTATACCTACAACAGCTGCTCACAGTCAATTTCTCCCACGTTATGTTACTGTAATGCTACGACGTGTCTCAACTACAGAACCCGTCGGGTCTAACTAACGGTCGGTTTTAATATTCTATCTATCCATAGAATTAGCTACCAGAGATACATTGACAAAAACTGTACAAAATTTGTCAAACGTGTATCTGTAATCGCCAAATTCATGGATATGTGGAATCCGACTGTTAATCAAACCATCCAGGTATTCAAACCTATACACATAATTAAAATTGGAGTGTCTGTTTGTAATATTAAATTAACCGCTTTTTACTTAATGCATATGGATGTATACATGGCACATAAAATATACCGAAATGACTTTTTTTACAATTTTTGTCTGTCTGTCTGCCTGTTTGCTTTCGCTAATCTCAGGAACGACCGATTTTGACGGGACGTTCACAGGCGGATAGCTGATGTAGCAAGAAGTAACTTAGACTATAAATTAACCGGGTACGCGAAGTAGTTTCCTCAGGACGCGGGTGAAACTGCGGGAAACAGCTAGTACACATAAAAAAAGCAAAGAATTGCATGCCCCAAAATAATTTTCGAATGGTTTATAAATAACCGAGCTTTTTGAACTTACAAATAAAAAAAAAAATCTTCCGAATCGTTTTTTTATATCGATTAGAAAGTGGGAAGTAGATGCAAGCATTTAGGAGAAGTAGGAATATGTTCTATATAATAGTCAAGCTTATTCCCCCCCGTTAAACCCGCGCTATTAAGGGCTGCTACAACGGTCCCATAACTCATAGCGTGATCATATATAGCCTATAGGCTACATAATTAAATGGGCTACCCAACACAAAATAATTATTCAAATCGGACTAGCAGTTCCTGAGATTAGCACATACACAAAAAACTTCACCTTTATTAGTCATCATCCTCCTAGCGTTATCCCAGTGTTAACCTGGAGTCCGCTTTCTAGTCTAACCGGATTTGGCGGAGTATTAGCTTTTCCACAGAGCGACTGCCTGTCTGACCCCCGCTACCCGAAAGGATAGCGATATTCCATGGTTTAGACTAGTGTCAGTTTATTTTAGAGGTACTGACGCCCTATAACGACTGTCAAAGATCTTTATGACAGCCGGGACCGACGGCTTAACGTGCTCTCCGAAGCACGAGACAAGCGATAATTAACAATACAATACGCACATAACTTCGAAAAGTCAGTGGTGCGCGCCGTGGATTCGAACCCGATACCCTCTGCATGGCAGTCCGTTGGTAAATGGTATCTCCACTAGGCTATCGCTGCCTTACATTAGTATACATAATAATTCAAAGTAGAAGTGAACGAAAACAAAGAAAGCGCATAGTCTACACCGTCACAGATGACGTGTGTTTGTACAGCGAATAGTATTCACTTTACTTATGTATAAGGGTGACACACATTCGCCAACTAACGGGACTGTTTTCATTAAAGTTTTGTATCTTCACTTTTAAACGGAACTTCACGGAAGCAGCGATAGCCTAGTTAAGAGACCGACAGACTGCTACGCAGAGGGTCCGGGTTCGAATCCACGGCGCGCACCAATTACTTTTCGGAGTTGCGTATTAGGTAAATTGTTAATTATCGCTTGCTAATCGGTGAAGGAAAACATCGTGAGGAAACCTGCATGTCTGAGAGTTCTCCATAATGTTCTCGAAAGACATGTGAAGTCTGCCAACCCGCACTTGGCCAGCGTGGTGGACTATGGCCTTACCCTTCTCATAGTGAGAAGAGGCCCGTGCCCAGCAGTGGGACAGTAGATATAAAGGGCCGATGATGACCTTCACTTGTACTTAAATATAGGGCGTGCGTAACTGTAGTAGACTGTCATTTTGACTATGATCCAAATCATTAAGTAATTGTAATTCTTCTTGATATCCATATAAGCCAGTACTACACCATCGCTACATATTATTGTTAATATAATTTCTGCCCATCCAAACGTTGCCTGGAAGAGATCGTACCTAGCGATAAGGCCGCCGATGCTACATTAACCGTAGTATAAGATGCTTTCTAAATAATGTACTAGAGCCCAATTCTGCTAAATGAATATAGTCTCGATATCATGTCAGTGTCATACCTACGTCACATAAAGCGCATTCTTCTAAATTATCTGATACTTGAATGAAATTGTAACGAGATCGTTTGTGTCAACCACGAACTGTTTATTTTAAATGATACGATAATGACATTAGGTTATCAGAATACCGCTTTTAAATCCATTCAAAATATAATATCAATGTCATATAAAAAAGCAGAATTGGCCCCCTGTTCAAGAATATATTAGTGTGCAATAAAGTATATTATCTATCTATCTATAAAACCTCTCAAATTGTTTCATTGATACAGTTTTGATCGCGCCTATTTGGTACACCATACTTTAGACAGTTTCATGTCTTAGACACAGAACACAGAAGTTATGGGCACATAACACTATATTACTGTTCTGTTGCTGTGACCCATATTATTTATATCAGCGACCAGCATTAACTAGTCCCTATTCCAAATACAAACTTTTTAGAAGCTAATGCTACTGGTACACCTGCGTTAGCGTTAACGTTAATGGCAAAAGCCAATAACGCGTTTAAACATTGGAAATTAGTATTTTAACGCGTTAAAACGTTGGCCACATCTACGTAACGCCTTAATTAACGCGCTAATTGACGCGTTAAGATGCAGGTGTAGCAGGAGCATAGCAGGCTTGAATATGCTACTGCTACACCTGCGTTAGCGTTAACGGCAATGACCAACTACGCGTTAATTAACGCGTTAAAGTGTTGGCCACATCTACGTAGCGCCTAACTAAATTAACGCGCTAATTGACGCGTTAAGACGCAGATGTAGCAGGAACATTAGGGAATGACAATAATCCAATTGCTTTAAAAAGACATACTAAAACATGCGAGCAAAGGATAGCCTTTGCCCTTAGTTTGTTAAGAATACATTTAAAAAATATATATTCTTCACGAAACAAAGTCATCTTTACTTATTTCATCATCTTATCACTAGGCCTGTATGTAAATTGTCCCACTGCCCGACACGGGTCTGTTCTCTCTATGAGAATCTTAAGACCAAATACTTATATAAAGTCCATTAAACTTAAAACACAGTCACCCTACCGCCCACCCTTAGCCGCAACCCTCGACACGTGCGTCTCAGTGCTAACACAGCAATGCTCACGACACCACGCGCGAGGTAACGCGATCCAAAACATATTTATTGCAAATAATAATCATACCAATAACATATCGTAAAAATATTCCGCCGAAAAAGTCGTATATAAATTCAAATCCGTCGAAAATAAAATCAAATTAGTCGAAAATAATAATAAAATAGTCGAAAATATTTTTTTTTGTACTTGTTTTGGCTAAATTTAAATAATGGTTATGTTGCCAACGATTCTATCAACACTTTTCATGTTTTATTTAATAGTGCTCTTAATTCTCGTGTTTCCTTTGTCGCGTTACACCAAGTCTAGTCTATTATTAGCCAATGACAATTGACATTTGTAATTAATTCGTAAAAAAACAACAATTCGACGTGAAAGTGTGAAGTAAAGTCTTTGTTGTGATTTAAGTTGGTGGACTAGTTTAGGTGTTCATTTCGTCTTACATAAACAAAAGTGAAATTCGTTTACGAAGGCGATTTCTCGCGTGACTGAAACGTGCTTAATTAATTAATATAACTTTGTAAAAATAAGTTTCGAAGTGTGAAACAGTGCTTAACTACATTCGTAGTAAAACAAAAGCATTATACACAATAAAAATAATTCGATTTCGTTTCTATAACTTGTAAAACACAAGCCTGGCTCTAAACTCGAAGAATCGCAAGCCGGTTATCGCGACCAAAATAAAAGGCAGGAAGAAAAAGCGCTCGAGATCTGTAAAAGCTCTAAATCTCGAGCCAGATTTGAAGAGTAGGGAAAAGGAGAAGTGTTTATGCGGTGTTCCACCGAGGATCTGGTGTGTGCCACCCAAGGGTGGTTGTTTGGGCAAGATTGTGGGCCAAGAGCGGCGATGTATACCCTTGGACACGGCCAGCATGGTGCTGAAAGTGAAGGTCAGGCTTAAATACTCGCAGGACCATATCGTCTGGCTGTTTAGACGTGTGAGTAACCTTCCCTTCATCTGGAAACCATTCGTATTAAAACCGACTTCAAAAAAGCTGGTAGTTCTCTATTTGGTTGTCTTTACAGAACGCCAATTTATTAACTGATTTCGTAAATTAATTTTGAGGCATAATCCAAAATACGGGAAATATTTCTCATGTTTTGGGCCCATTTATGTTTGACGATTGCAATTTGAAGTCGGTTTTTTTGTAATGAAAATTAATTGCTCCTTGTTTGTTAAACTTTTGTGTTTGTGACTTGTGTGAGCAACTCATCATCATCCTCCTAGCGTTATCCCAGTTTCAATCTGGGGTCCGCTTACTAGTCTAACCCGGTTTGGCTGAATACTAGCTTTTCCACGGAGCGACTGCCTGTCTGACCTCCGCAACCCGAAGGGATAACGATATTCCATGGTTTAGACTAGTGTCCGTTTATTTAGAAAGTACTGACGCCCTATAACGACTGTCAAAGATCTACATGACAACGGGGACCAACGGCTTAACGTCCTCTCCGAGGCACGGGGCTAGCGATAATTAACAATTCAATACGCACATAACTCCGAAAAGTCAGTGGTGCGCGCCGTGGATTCGAACCCGATACCAGAGGGTATCGGGTTCGAATGCACGGCGCGCACCACATGCAGAGGCATGGCAGTCTATTGATATCTCCACTAGGCTATCGCTGCCTACTTGTGTAAGTAAGACTCTGCCCGCTTTTATATCGTTATATGCTATTCTGATTTAAGTTTTAACGATGTTATTGCAGTTTCATCGCTATCCGTTCAGTATTTTTGCGTGAAGGAGTTCCAACATCCATCAACCCATACCTTCTCACAAATTTTTGCTTTTATGATAATTTTAGTACATTTTTTATCGACCCACGCTTTTGTCACCGAAGGGGTAGGCAGAGGTGTAATATTACACCCACATTTCGTCCCACGAAATAGGGGGTAAGCCTGTTGCCGATGATATTCAATGTATTTTTAAAAGGTAATTCCCACTATATCTATTTGTGGATAATTTTATATTGTCACGTGCGTAGTGCGATTAGTAGGTACTAGGCACTTACTAGGCACTTATTATCAAATTGGCGAGGTGACTACCTTAATCTATCTATACAGGCAACTGATTGGAGGCAGCGATAGCTTAGTGGAGATTTGGAGATACTAAGAGGCTGCCATGCAGATGATCGGAATCTAATCTACAGCGGGCACGACTTTTCGAAATTATGTGCTTATTAAATTGATAATTATCGGTTGTCCCATGGCTTGGACAACACGTTAAGACTTCGATCGAATTTCGAATATTAAAGTGATCTAGCTGAAAACCAGCGCTTGGTAATTCTCCGGGATCCAAGCATACCTTTTGCTTTCGGTATTATACATAGTTTGTTTGGTAATTAATAGAAATTTGCTGTAATACTGAAACTAATAAACTTTTATTCTCCTTCTTCTTCAATCTCAGCTGTTAAGATCTTTGACAGTCGTTACAGGGAGTCTGTACCCCTGAATGGAATAAGAATAAGAATGTTTTAACTACCTCGTTGGTCTCGCGGCATAATTGTGCGCGTGGGATTGGGAGGTCTCGGGTTCGATTCCCGGGTCAAAGTGTTATTGGGTTTTTCTGTTAGGAAATTCTCAGTAGCAGCACGGAGTCTGATAATGTGCTCGGTACGGCAATAGGTCGCCCCCAATTACGTGGGACCTAAAAATCTAAAAATTCATCGCGAAATGTGGGTTAATATTACATCTCTGCCAACCCCTTCGGGGACACAGGCGTGAGTCTATAAAAAACATGTTTTAACTGCAACTAGTCTAAACAGTGAAATATTGCTATCCCTTAGGGTTAGTCGCTCTGTGGAAAAGCTTATATTCAATCAAATTCGGTTAGACTAGTATCTGTAGCAAACCCCTGGACATGCAACGGGGGTAACGCTACAGCACCTAAGGAAAGAAGTAACAAATGAGTCATCATTGCATATTAGTAAATGCATCTACAATGCGAGCACAGTTTTCAGTGCCACTTTTTAAATGTTTGAGTACATTCGACCGCTAGCACTGCCCCCAACCTTGGCTCGGCGTCCGAGCTCGTTTGCCCTTGAACTTTGATAGCCATCGCGAGGGCCGGTAATGCGTCTTTATTTGTAAGGTTTATACCTTAGAAATAGCCTTTGTAGTTTTATTTTGCACTAAGTCGCCGTTTTGATCCATATTTCCCTGATAGTATTATACATGAGAAACTGTGTACGAGTGTGTGTGTTCTGTGTTTAAGTAAAAACGATAAAACAAATGAAGAATCTTAGCGTAGAATTAGACCTTTGGGACGGTAACAGAGTATCCCTATTTGCGAAAATTTTGAATTTGAGGAATAGAGAGTGTTAAGTACCGACTATTGCTTTCAAAAGAGTTAGTACGGGCTAATAGTTACTACAGGCCATTTTAAGTAAAGAATCAAAATCTAGTTTTTTTTAGTCTTGTTAGTAAGTAGTTACTTAGTTAGTGACCCTGACTAGTACATCTAACTAATACCATATCTAAGGGAAGTCTGTGAGGATGGATGTGGATAGATTTGTTACTCTTTCACGCAGAAACTACTGAACGGATTTTGATAAAACTTTGCAATAATATATAGCTTCAACATCAGGACAGCACGTGGACTACCTTTTGTCGCAATAACCAATTCCAACTAGCCCCGGACAACATACATACATACATAGACTCACGCCTGTTTCCCGGAGGGGTAGGCAGAGACTACGGAACGCCATTTGCAACGATCCTGACATAATTATCTCTCTTGCTTCATTCACTCCCATCAGATTCCTCATGCATGCTCTTCTGTTCAGGGTACTTCTCACCTGTCCTGTTTTTAGGATGTCTCTAATGTCCCCGGACAAAAGCTAGTAAAATTATATGTTTATGCTAAAATGTCATCAAATCCCCCTTTGTATCCCTCCAGTCCAGTGCATAGCGTAGCGTCTGCAGATCGGGCAATCCCGGGTTCGATTCCTGGGTCGGGCAAAAGTGTTACTGATTTTTTTCGAATTCTAAGTAGAAGTAAGGAATTTGGAAAAGTGACCGGTAACATTAATAGGCCTCCTGTTACTTGGGACAGAAACATTCATATCATAGCGAAGATTCTGTGTATATATTACACATCAGCCTACCCTTTCAGTTATACAGGTGTGAGTTTATACAAAAACAAAATCTCGAAACTTGTATTTGAATTTATACTTAATATGAACTTCGAAGAAATAGTAATCCTCAGGGCGTTTTTAGTGTCATGCGGATTTGCTCACGCACGCGGGATTGGCCCGCCTGCGTAAACCCCGCAAATATCATTTTCATACAAGTATTTATTGTAATGCGTGGAATATGCACGCGGGTCACGCGTCCCGCGTGCGTAGGTATTCCACGCATTACAATAAATACTTGTATGAAAATGATATTTGCGGGGTTTACGCAGGCGGGCCAATCCCGCGTGCGTGAGCAAATCCGCATGACACTAAAAACGCCCTCAGACGCCAATTGAGCAAATACAGTTGGCAAAATGTATATTGCACTTGGGGAATATACTGGCGTCTTTAGTTTGTTTCTATATGTACAATAGTTTTCATACCATTCACTTTAAATTTTATTATATTCTTGTATTGGTATGTGCTTAAAGATATACAGACGAAATAAAATTACTGTAACGATATTCTGTGCTATCAAAATTCACGTTCAATCCAATACACAAAAAAGTAGGTATACCAAATCGTTACTCTGATAACTTTTTTATCTATCTACAAACATTTTCTACCTTGTCTATGAGAATAATATTGAAATTGCAACTTTTATTCGAGCTGGGATATTGGATTTTTTTAAGGAATATTATTTTATTACACTTATCTCACAAATAACCAGTCCGATCTAAATAATAATAAATGTCCTCTGAGACAACTCACATACTAGTAGGGGAGCCCACGATGCTAAATTGAGATTTACTCGAGCGTCATAGAGACCTATTGGGTTGCAAAGCTTAGATTATATGTATAATTTTTTACCGGTGGGGGAGCGGCAGATAATCGTCAGCTTATGAGTAAGCACGTCTAGGACGTTAGGATAAAGCATATATATCTTAATCTGACGCGCTTGAGTATTTCAAAACGGCGAATAAGGCCACGGGTGACACCTAAATCGTCAGATTATTCAATGAGAGCCTTTTTTTGAGTTACCTCTTTGAAAATCTGACACGCTCGGTTAATTTTCTATCTTTTACATTTTGAAATCTTTACTCCACTATGCAAACGATCAGATTAACATTCCTACTTTATTAAAAATAAGTAAGACATGAATGCTATCAATATCTGACACGCTCGAGTAAATCCCGAAATCCCTTTTTGGGCTCCCCTACTAAACGGTCATCTAAACTTCAACTAAGCAGAACATATTTATGACAACAAGTTCACTAATAAACTTAATATTTGATTCCAAGACAAAATTGTTACATGTATATATACATATATCATTTATACTCACATTTTTGTGTTTGAAATCCTCATAAGCAAACAAACCTTTGCTACAAAACATTCGTTTCAGCCTATATAGAATAGCAGCAGAGTATCAAATAAGAATTTAAGGGTAAGTCTGAAAAGGTAGTGTTACACTCATCGTGTATACTCTTCAATTAGGGCGAAGATGCAACCTAACGATATTGAGTCTAATTCAATCTGTATAGTATCTGCAACTTGTGTGTTTATGTACAGGGTCGCGGTCTGACCGGTCTAAAGAACCTGGGCAACACGTGCTATATGAACTCCATCATCCAGTGCCTGAACAACACCGCCATCCTCGTCGCCTACTTCTGCAATGGACAGTACTTGGAACATGTCAACAGGTGAGGACTCTGATACACACTCGAACACATTGAATACGATCGATAATTTTAAAACGCTTTTCGTTACATAAAAGGCAGCTTAGTTTAGAGGCCGACATCACAGTCTCGGTTGTTACGATTCTGGATGTCAGTGCTATTTAAACGTTTGTAAGACGGGACGGTATGAGGATTGGACTATATCTAGCGAGGCAGTTGTCTCACTTGTTATATTCCAATCTTAACCTTAAGACTGGATACGCAGTCTTGGTGACGGGAAACGCTGAAAAAATTCAACATGACTGTGTCCGGTCTTGACTTCTATATTCGCCGATTTTTTCAAAAGAAAAGTTAGGGAAAATACGACCGACCTCGGCCCAAGCCGTGCAATAGCCGTGCACGTACAGGTCTAATATAAATCAACCGTTATTTTGATGTGTTTTGTATGTTGTTGTTCTACCAGGTCCCACAGCACCCGAGGCGCGATAGCAGAAGAGTTAGCGGCGGTGGTGCGCGCGCTGTGGTCCGGACAGTACCGGTTCATCGCCACAAGGGATCTACGGGTAACTAACTACACATAACTACTTTTATAGGTAGTAGAGCCTTGCTGATTTCAGCATGAATGGGCCGGCTCGACCGGGGAAGTACTACCCTCTCACAGAAAATCGACGTAAAGTAACGGTACCTTAACTGTTGCGTTTCGTTCGATGAGTGAGAGTGCCGTGTCCCCTATTCCTTCTCCGTCATCCCACTCCTCATCCTATCCCTATTCCCAACCCCAAGGGGCGGCAACGTACTTGTGACTCCTGTGGTGTTGCTTGTGTCCATGGGCGGCGGTAATTGCTTACCATCAGGCAATCCGTCTGCCCGTTTACCGTCTACTAACATAAAAAAAAAATACTACTACTACTCGCTTACTACTGGCCAAGAGTGCCGAATGAAAGGAGAATGCTCATTTTCTGAGGAGCTTTGTGACCATCGAAAATATCATTATGTCGTGAAAGTTTAGGGCCGGCGCAGATCTGGCGGAGCGCAGCGCAGAGCAATTTTACTGTCAAACTATTATCGACATTGTCATCATTGAAATAATATCCAAAATCAATTAACCTACTTTTGACATGTGGTCGCTTCGATGCTCCTCAGAATAAATTGTTGTCAATTGATTCTGGACATTATTTCAATGAGGACAATGGCGATAATAGTTTGAGAGTGCAAAATGCGCTGCGCTGCGATCCGCTAGATCTCAGATTATTTACATTCTCCTATTCTGTAAGCAACACTAATTTTCACACCTCGGCTTAAGAGTCATATCATACTTTCCGCAGAAATTGAGATTATAATTGTTTGTTTGTTGCCTGATCAAGCGGTCACGGTGTCAAGTTTATTTGTCACCTACCTACCTGCCCATAATAGTTAGTTATAGGATTTTTTATTTTAATGTATTTAGATGCACAAAACACATTACAATCATTTTACAAAAATATATATTAAACTAGATTTTTCTGTTCTGGATTGCAACGTAACAACAGTGCATACATCAAAATCAAAGTTACAAATAATACTATATAATAATTAAAAAGATAATTATCGCATTAAGGGGACAAGAGCTATTTGGCTGTCCCTGTCGGATTGTATACGTACTCGTAAGAAAGAGAAGCGCGACGACGACGACGGGACGTTCAGAACGTTTACCAAACTATAAAATAAATTAATTACAGAAAATGTATTGATTGGATTAAAAAAATAAAACAGTATTTCGTTAGTATGTTGCTTGCTGAATAATTTGTCAAAAAAATCAGAATAATTGTATGTATTTTAATATGGTTTTTACTCGTTAAAATATTTTTTAGAGGTATCTTTGTGATTTTTTTTCTATCGATTAAGTTAGTTGTATTATGTTTTCAACACACTACTTATCTAGATTATATCCTGAAGATTATCATATATTTTTCTGATTGTGTTAACTGCATTGAATCATATACTTTAAAGCATTATAAAATTTGCGTTTAGCTCTTGTAGTCCCCTTAATGCATTTTCTTTTAACGCCGTTTCTCTTTCTGTTACGAAATATTCTTACCATGATTGTTGTTACTTTGTGTTATAGAACGAAGTTGGCAAACACCAGCGCGCATTCCGCGGCTGCGAACAACAGGACTCGCACGAGTTCCTCACCATCCTCATGGACTGGCTACACCTCGACCTGCAGTTCACCATCTCAGTTCCCACGCACAAGGTAACTAAAAGTGATAAAAAAAAAAAGTTTTTCTTGAACAACTTGTCAAATCTATGGTGGCTGGAGCTCCATCTGAAGCTTATAGCCTGTGCCAGAAAGCGCCGCTCCTCCAACAATTATTTCTTTCTGGTCGTTCCCTCAATGCTGAGGATCGTGAATCTATGTCAATCTTCTCCACTCGGTCCGGTGAAACTCAAGGAGGTGACTGGAGGCCAGATACGGGGAGCGGTACATAATTATGACGCAGAACCGGACCTCTATCAATTACATGCTTAATTATTATCAATGCTAAGGTACTATGGTTATCACATGAATAGGAAATATACCCTGTTATCAGGGTATATTTCCTATTCATGTGATGGACATAACCAATTATCTCAGAATTCCGGGCTTTTAAAGATCACTGCCGAACAATGAAAACCTTTAATTGCGACTAATTATGAAATAAGTCGCAATTTGCCTCTCGCCTTTTGTTGACGTCCCACACCGTGCAGTTTTGTTTATTGTTTATCGGCTTTTTATTTTATATATATGTATCCCGGAATAATTGTTTGCTTTCCGAAGCACGAGGGTAAAATCCGCCTACTTTCAGAGACAGCTACATATGAACAGAAGCTTTTTGGAGAAATTATTGTCTTCTTTGTTTTTTGTCTTGGCCCAGGAATTGAATCCAAGAACTCATTATTCACTGTCACTTATACTACCACTCGACCATACAGGCAAAGCTTATTTTTTAAATATCATTGGCTTGTCTCTTTACTTCGTTCCCTTTGCCAGATATTATGATAAAAATGTCTACGATAACTACTTTTAGATAACGTAGCTTACTTAATAATAATTTAAAAAATACATTAGGGATAACACGATGCAAATACCATCTTTGCGTAGAGACTGAAAACTCGACATCAAACTCTATACGTCTGCCTCGTTGGTCTCACGGCATAAATGTGCGCGTGGGATCGGGAGGTCCCGGGTTCGATTCCTGGGTCGGGCGGTGTTATTGGGTTTTTCTGTCACGAAATTCTCAGTAGCAGCACGGAGTCTGGAAATGTGCTCGATACGGCAATAGGCTCGCCCCCTATTACGCGGGACTAAAGTATATCTGGCGAAAAGTGGGATGTAGAAATACACCTCTTCGGGGCTATAGGCGTGAGACTATGTATGTATGTAGGTACATTGCAATGTTTGAGTTTGCCGGTAAAAACAAACCTAGAAAACCAAGACACATACTTCACTTTCCTCTTTACCATAAAGATATTAGAATTGATAGGTATTAAAATCGACAACAAAAAAAAATAAGAACACCGACCTAACTTACTGCCATAAACTAATCTGAGAGTGAAACTTAAGTACAATTATTTATATAATTACTGTCAATTTGCTGTACAAAGAGCAATCTGTTAAACGTTCTATATTAAATAAGCTATGCTGTCAGTCGCAAAGATATTTAAAAATAACGAATTGGATTGTAAATAATTATTACGAATTTTTGTAGATACACTGACGAATGACAAAATAAAGTAGGCGGAGCTACGAACTGCGAAAAGAAAACGGTCGTAAGAGACGTTTCGCCTTTAGGGTGATCACGCAGATACGGCCTCGATAGTAGATCGTAATCGCTGCCGTTGCCGCCCGCCGCTGTAGGGCCGTAACAGCTAGTAGTGCGAGAATGCGTGTTCATCATTATCATCATCGTCCTAGCGCTATCCCGGTTGCATCCAAGACTTACACGCCTTGGAGCCCGAGGTCCACGTACTGGTCTAACCAGATATGACAGTATATCAACTTTTCCACAGAGCGACTGCCGTTTGACCTCCGCAACCCAAAGGGACAGCGATCTTCCATGGTTTATACCAGTATCAGTTTATTTGAGGGTACTGACTCCCCGTAACAACTGCCAAAGATCTTTATGACAGCCGGGACCGACGGTTTAACGTGCTCTCTGAGGCACGAGGCAAGCGATAATTAACAATTCAATACGCATATAACTCCGAAAAGTTATTGGTGCGCGCCGCGGATTAGAACCCGTTACCCTCTGCATGGCAGTCCGTTAGTATCTCCACTAGGCTATCGCTGCGAGAATGCGGGTTCTTATCTACATGCCTGTTTTTTAGAAAATTCATGAATTCTTTGATATTTTTCGGAAAATTCGTCTGCCATAGGTCTCAGTATCATGTACTGAATCACTGGTATCAGTTTTCGGCACGCCGTTCCTTACACCCTGTATAGAAGTTAATAAATAGGTAACATACAGAAACAGCACGTAACAGTGCCCAAAATTATGTCCTGAGTTACTAAGCACGACGTCGTAGGTAACTCGAGCTCGCTCTTCACGCCTCTCACCTCTTGTCCCTCGCACACTACAGAGGGCCTAGCCTATGTATGGGATGCGTCGTAAGCTTATGTCTATCCAATACGTTGATTATCGTATTTTATTCTATTCGTCTAGCGTTTCCTCGGCCTCTGACCTATGTAGACGCGTTCGTCGAACGACTGTATGCATTATTAAACTGTGCTTATAGTATCAATATACCACAGCTCAGATCAAGTAAAAACAGGTACCACAGTAATATTTATAATTAGATTTTTTTTTAACTATAAACACGTTTTTAATATACATACTACATAGTACCGAAAAGTACCTACCAACCTCGTAAGTCTCTGTATACTTATACAAGTATATATTAAGCTTAGTAGCTCAGTACTGACATTTAACATACATAGCTAGAGTAACTGCCTAATGTACTCACCCAAGTACAAATTTTTCAGTCCTCGTTTACCGTGAATATTTTTGAATGGCCACTCAGCTGCGGCTATTCTCATTCTATATTCTATCTTCAATTACGTCATACTAGACGGGTCATGTCAAGTTTTAGTATCAGTGTCATTTTATAGCAAAATGTCGGGTCGCCAGCCGCCAAGAGGTAAGTTAATCTGTTTATATCAAAACTATATTTTAGTATTTGTCGAATTTTTATATGAATTAGTAAATATAAACTACAATTATCGTAACTGAAACCAAAATTGAAAGAAGCATTTGTATTTAAGGAGGTTTATGATCGGTATTAATAATTTGTACTTGTCATACATAATACGTTAGGCGTTTGTAACATAGAAATTTGTACTTATGGAAGTAAGTCCGGTCTTTATTGCGAGTGATTTTTTCATCTACCTATTATCAAATTTAACAAACTTTCAATTTGCTTTTGGTGTCTCAGATATAATGAAAACGTGTATACCACTGAACAACGATGAAGTATCTTGTAGCATCTCTTCTTCGTCTTTGGAGCCTGAAGACGAAGATCTAAAAGAGGCAGTAACTGGATATGGTTCAAGTCATTGAGCTTCAAAAGAACGTAACCGGTTATTTTGGTGCGGATAAGTAGAGGTACAAGTGCAAGGGTGTACCATGAGCATAGTGCAAGTGGTGAGATGAGAGATATCTAGGCTAGGATTATCAATATATTAACATCCAAGAACCAAGATGACGACTGTATGATAATAATGGCATACAGATTATAAGTTTCTCTTTGCGTGCAACTTGTTTACTTGCAGTTTTTTTGCCCGTGTGTGTTTTCTACAGTGGTTACAGTAATAAAATTAAATTTTTCTTAGGTTTATTAATCAACTGTCTGTGTGAGAAAGACTATTGTTAACATCGTGTTAGTGCCTTCTATTGTAAAAAGTACATTGACACCGTTATTTGCTGTTTTATACATGTTAACTAAACTTAAGAAGTCTAAACCACTCAGTTCAATAATTATTGTATTACTTATGTGACTTTAAAAAGGTATATTAAATTTTTTATACATAAATCAAACCTTTAACATTTTGAAGATATCGCCTGCACAGGTCGCAACTTGGATGCGTGACCACGTGTGGTATTTACATCTGAGCGCTACCGTACTTCGGAGGGCACGTAAAGCTTTCGGTCCCGGTTCTTTTCTCAGGATAAGAATCGTTAGGCCATGTCGGAGCTTTCGGGCGGCCTGAAAACTCCGACAGTAAAGTTGGCCACACACTCACGCGAAAAACAAACAAAACAACGCCTAATGTACTCACAGAAGTACAAACTATTTTAATTTTAGTCTTCCTAAAGTGCTGCTACAGATGCTAAACATAACGTAAAAAATACAAAGAACTAACTAACACTCTTCAAAAACTCGAAAATCCGACAATATTGTATCTCGGTCTCAAGCATTAATCTTAGTTTGTACTTAGTATAGTACATCCTAACTTCCGGCAGATATGAATGCTGCTATTAAAAAAATACAGGACTGCCGAGGATAAATTAAGCATTCCAAATATATGAATTATCTGAACATTCTCTTTAAAATGTGATAAGAATACCACACAGTGTTTACAGTATTCACACAAATGAGAATAAACGCTTTGGTACTTAATAAAAAAGACAAATTGTTACATAAAATTCAAACATGGCATATACGAAAGGTCTTATCGCATGACAGAATCTGTTTCATAAAATAATAAGAAATTATTTTAAAATCCCGGGTCTCCTGAAGCAGGTCCATGTTAACATCATCATTTGAGGTCATTCACCCTAAATTGCTCTACCTACACCGCTAACACTGCGTGCGTGCATATGTGTTATTTTTTTATCTGGACTGTCGTTACCGACCGTGCTTCGTCCACGACTGTTGTAAAACGGCCAAAAAGTCGGTAAAACAGAAACGGTATTTATACCTTAAATTAGACCCGTTTTAATATATACATAACGAAAGCTTAAAATTACTTATGTTTTCTTCTGCATCAATTTTTAACGGCATCCTGGGATCCACCAAAGACGACGATAGCGGTATCATCAGAGTAGCGAAATATTTTAGCATCTTTGATCTGTGTGTTACACAGATCGTTGAGGTAAAACAGTAACAGGGTAGGTCCCATGACACTACCTTGTGGGATCTGGTACGACACCGTCATCTCTCCACTGAAATACCTTTCTGTTTTTGCCCTTTGTGTCCTCATAAGCAGCTAATCCCTGTTTAGATTTAGCGGAATACCTTTCACGCCAATCTTCTCTTAGTTGCGTACAAAAATGGGGATAGAGACAGCATCGAACGCTTTATTAAAGTCTAGAAAAACAGCAGTAGAATTGTTGCGTTTATCAACTTGTTCGTTAGATTTGGTGAGCTTGTATATGCCCTGTACTTTATGTGGCTTGAAATAAAGGCTCACCATCGTATCAACCTTGTATATAATGATGTTGTTATCAACATCATTATCTCCCTTTGGTTTCCAGGACAGCCTGCAGCCCAATTATGTCCTAAGTAGTACTTGTTCATTAGATTTGGTGAGCTTGTATATGCCCTCGACTTTATGTGGCTTGAAATAAGGGTTACCGTCGTTCAAACCCTGTATTTGATGATGATGTTTCCAGGACAGCTTACCCCCTTCGGAGAAGGCGTGGCACGAGTACACGAAGAGCAAGGAGAGTCTGATCCTGCGGCTGTTCTACGGACAGATCAAGTCCACCGTGCGCTGCACCGTGTGCGCCAAGCAGAGCGTCACCTACGAGTCATTCTCCAACCTCTCGCTCGAGCTACCCGCCAACGCTAACCGCTGTTCGCTCAGTGTAAGTCACATCTATACACGATGCAATAACACCCTTAACGAAAATCATTACGAATATTTTTTTACTTAGGCATCATAAATGGGAAATTACTGGTTCAGGAGATATTGAGGTTCAAAGTTACTATGCAATGTTTCTAATTAGGTACAAAATCGATGCATTTACTCCGCCAATTTGTTTTATAGATTTACTATGCACCCATGGATAAGAAGGTATTTCGAACATTGCACGCGCGCACTTTAAATTGCGGATTTACAAATGTATCTAAAAAGTTTCGTTTCCCAGGTATTATTTTTGCTTGGTATGACTTGGCATGATGTGCAAAATCAGTAGACTTTGGCTTGGTGATGGATCTTTTTACACCCTTGCCTCCAGCGCTGGTTGAGGTTAAACGACGCTTATGGCACTACTCGTCGGCTCCATGGTCATAGAGTTGCTTTGGTGGGAGGGACATGTCGGAGAGTGCGTCTGCCGTTGTTGGCGAAAACTTATTGAGTATGGAATATTATATCCCATCCCCTGACGTCGCCAGTAAAAGCAGAGTTCGATCCTGGTTTGATCATGAATGCGCCGATGCTGTTAAGCAAAAACAGTCGTCGTATCGCGCTTGGATTAGGACTCGGTCTCGCCGCGATCCGAAAGTCCATCTTATGAAGGCCCCATACAATAGAGCCACTAAGGTCTGTAAGAGGGCATGCATCAGTGCTGATGTTCAGCGTATTACACGGTTCGGGAAAGAACTGTTGTCCCACCCAATGGGCAGCCGACGATACTGATGACTGGCCAAAGCCGTGCAATCCAAATTCTACCAGCCTTCGCTGCGATGCCCTAATGGGTCACTGGCCCATGGACCGCAAGAGAAAGCTGACCAGCTTGTCAACCTCTTTTTTCTCGATCTTAATTCCGGAATGGAATCGATGATCGTGGTTCGCAGCCGCGTTCAATTACCCACTGTGGCCATTCCATGCCTGATATTCGTATCAGGTAATGCTATGTTAGTGCGACGCTACAGTTTCTCGATGCCCGAAAAGCCAGTGGCCCCGACGCTATCCCAGCGGTGGTACTTAAGAAATGTGCTGCCAAGTTGCCTCTTATGCTAACACACCTATCCCGCCTATCTTATAACTCTGGTGTAGTGCCGCAGTCTTGGAAAGAGGCGAACGTACCACCAATTCACAAAGAAGGGGATCGTTCAGCTTCAGACAACTATCGACCCATTGCTATAACCCCTATCCTCTGCAAGGTGTTTGGGCGGATAATAAACACTCAAATTGTTGGCTACCTAGAAGATCACTCTCTCATCAGTGATTGCCAAAATGGGTTCAGACCGAAACAATCAACGGGTGATCTTCTAGCGTTTGTCACCCACCTTTGGAATGAGGCTATGGCAGGCATGGGGAGTCGTTGGCTATTAGCCTCGACATTTCCAAAGCCTTCGATGAGTCTGGCTCCGTGCGCTTCTTTCTAAGCTTCCAGCCTACGGCTTGCCATCACGATTATGCAACTCGGTTGCCAGCTTCCTGCATGAACCCTGTATTCGAGTCCTTTGTGACGGTCGGTCATCAAAGTTTCTCCAGGTAAATACTGGTGTGCCCCAGGGTTCCGTCTTATCACCTACACTATTTCTTCTGCATGTGTACAATTATTGTACCATAGTGTGTATAAATGTTACTAAATATTAAATCTCTTTATGCCGACAGCGTATACGCGTTGATGAGTCGTACTCGTCATGGTGTAGCACAACTGTCGGTGTACCGCAGGGTGGCGTGCTATCTCCATTACTATTCGCAATTTTCATAAATTCTATCTCTAAGCACTTAATTTCGTCCTACCACCTTTACGCAGATGATTTACAGATATACTCACAGGCACCACTAGAAGCGATTTCAGAGGCGTTCTCTAATATAAACTTTGACCTGGCGCAAATTTGTACGTGGAGTAAAAATTATGGCCTTAAAGTAAACCCATCTAAAACACAAATTATTCTGATTGGCAGTTCCAGAATGATCTCCAAGGTCAACTGGCCGCAGTTACCTGAGATTCAGTTCGGCGGTAAAATATTAACAATCTCAGATAACGTAAAAAACCTGGGGATCTATCTAGATAAAACTTTATCTTGGGGATGTCAAATACAGGAGACAAGTCGAAAGCTGTTTGCCTCAGCTGGGTCATTACGTAGGCTACGGAACTTTCTTCCCACAACCACCAAGATTGCGCTTGCACAATCCTTGCTTCTCCCAATACTCGATTATGCCGATGTCAGCTATCTTGATCTTAATGAGGACCAACTTGACAAACTTGAGCGTCTCCAAAACTTCTGTATAAGATTCATTTTTGGTTTACGCAAATATGATCATGTATCTGAATTTCGATCCAGACTCAAGTGGCTCCCAATTCGTCTTCGCCGGAATACTCATATTCTTATGCTACTGTATAATGTGCTGTTTAATCCTAATAGCCCCATGTATCTCAAAGAACGTTTTAAGTTCCTTCATGACACACATTCAAGGACCTTGAGGTCGTCAGTGGATCTGAGACTGCAGATGCCGACACATTCCACAAACTTCTACGATAAATCCTTTGCTGTTCAGGCTGTACGTTTGTGGAATGCACTGCCAATTGAGATTAAGCAAGCAAAATCACTTAATATATTTAAAGACGCATTAAAGAAGCACTACTTGTCATTATAAACGAAATTGATATCATTATATGTATATGTATGTATTATATAGCTATGTATTATATGTATTGTATGTATGTATAATTATATATGTATTATATGTATAGTTAGTATGTATATTACGTTTTATTTGTACCTATGTATAGGTAATATATACCTACACATCTATGTACATTATATTTAAATAACTATTAGTGTCCATATATATATGATCACTACACCATCAAACTTCTCTTTTTCAGTCTGTCCATCCTAAGGTTGCCTGGAAGAGATCGCACTTTGCGATAAGGCCGCCTTTGTGCATTTACCATTTGTATACCTACATATAAGTTATTATACCTAATTTGTACCAACTGTATTTGCACAATAAAGATTTATCTATCTATCTCTTTATTCAACAGGACTGCCTAAAACTCTACCTGAACGGCGAAACGATCCCAGGATGGAACTGTCCCAACTGCAAAGAGAAACGAGACGCCGTCAAGAAGCTAGATATCTCAAGATTACCTCCCGTACTAGTCATACACTTCAAAAGGTTCTACGTAGACCCTAAGGAATACATGTGCAACGCATATAGAAAGAAACAGACATACATAGACTTTCCTTTAGAAGACTTGGATATGAGGCAATTTGCGTTGCACTGTCCGTCGAATCATTTGTATAATTTGTACGCGGTGTCCAACCATTACGGGTCTATGGAGGGCGGACATTATACGGCTTATTGTAAGAGCAGTGTTTATGGAAAGTGAGTATTATTTTTTATTCTTATTAGGTATTTCCTTACGTCACTGTAGTGGCAGATTAAGAATATAAAGTGTCACTGCCCCATTTCATTTCGTAGGAAGAGGAGGAAGAGGCGACTAAGGACTTTTTTTTATAGGCTCACGCCTGTATCCCGGAAGGGGTAGGCAGAGGTGTATTATTACACTCACGTTTCGCCATAAATTTTTAGGTAATAGGGGGCGAGCTTATTGCCGTTACCGGGCACATCACCAGACTCCTTGCTACTACTAAGAATTCGGCAAAACCCAGTAACACTTTTGATCGACCCGGGAATCGAACCTGGGACCTCCGATCAGCAGTCGCATACGCTATCCACTGGACCACGCAGGCAGTCAAAGGAAAATTCATGAAGCAAATAGTATTTTTGTGATGGGATGGAAAACTTGACATCTAACCAACCCGTCTGCCCAGCATAGCAGGCTAAATCTTCTAATTGACTCTCAATATTATTGTGACTCAACTTGCAAGAGGCCTACGTCCAGCACACTTTCCTGATATCCTCTGACCAGATTGGTAACATCCTAAAAAAGGGTAGGATAGAAGTACCCTAAACAAGAAATTTGGTGGAAGTGAATGAGTCCGTATGGTGGCGGATTAAGAATACGGAATGTCACCACCCCATATCTTCCCATGGGTGTCGTAAGAGCCGACAGAGGGAGCATATTATGCAGAGAACAGCACTGTAAGAGAAGGAAAACTTGATACAAACCCTATACCCACCCGTTTGGCCAGCGTGGTATAGTAGGCCAATTCCTCCTTTCAAAGGAGAGGCCTAGTCCAGCAGTGGACTGTTAAAGGCTGATGATGATGATGATGAATGCAGCAAAAGAGATATGTCAGGGTCGTTGCAAATGGCGTTCCGTAGTATCAGCCCCACCCTTCGGGAAACAGGTGTGACTCTATGTATGTATGTACTAAACCAGTATTTTTCCTCAGGTGGTACAAATACGACGACCACGTAGTGACAGAGATATCTTCATCCGAGGTGAAGTCCTCAGCCGCCTACATACTGTTCTACACATCGTGCGGGTCCACCCGGCTGTCGTGATGACGCCACCACCCCCAGGTGACACCTACACCCAGCTTTAATATCAAAAAGACACGTACGGTACTCTGACTTGTCACTCAGTTGAGGAGCTTGGAGGAGGGTTGAGTCTTTGGGTTGCCAGTTGTTATAATCACTGATGATTTAAGGTTGTTTTTGCGATTTGTAAACATCATTCAAAAGAATTGGCAGTTGTTAAATTATCACTCACGTTTTAAAGTTACTTTATACGATTTGTATACGTGATTTGTAATTGTTTTTTAAAAGAAATTTGATTTGTAAAAGAAAGAAATTATATTACTTGATACGATTCTGTAGAAGAAACTTTTAGGCTTTTATAATTTTACGGTTTGCATACATCGTACACGGCAGAACAGATTTATACATTAAATTTGTTGTATGATAATGGTTTGATATGAATAAAGTTTCGGTTCAAAGTTTGTCAGAATTAAAGTGGTTATACTTATGACATACGTACAGACAGGCAGATATGACGAACAGGGGTCGGTTTTTGCTATTCAGCTACGTAACCCTAAAAGGGTCTGTCATGGAAAAGGCTTTTCACTTAGTGCTTTGAGTTCCTATTATGAAGGCTAGAAGGTGCCTTCCGCGGTGTTTCCAAAATTATCAAGCTTATAAGAGCATAACATAATGTTGGTTGATAAAACTAGTACCAACTACTTAGAGCCTTGTTTTCACTGCGTGTTAACGATTTAAAGAAAGGGAAATATAGCTAAATTTTACGCAAATTGTAGAAATAAATTATATAGGCAGTGCTTGAATGAGGGTAAAAATACTAAATTGATACGAATTTGAGTTGCAAGTGCTTTCTTACCACCAGAATACCACTGGTTTGTTTATAAAACTGCTGCAAACCAGTGTAATTACTAGGGAAATGATGTTTTGAGAAAATTTATTGAAAACAAAGTCAAAATCATTCATTCACTAAGACCCCAATATGACGGTTAAGAACGCAAGTTGTGAATACGAATAATAAAAAACGGGTTTAAAGAAAATTCGCTTTCCAGCCCCACTTTACTTGGTTTTAATTCAAGATAGTATTGGTAGATTGATAAACTGTAAAAAGATAGTTCCAGAATCATAATATATTATTGCCATTGATTTTACCAACTAATCTAAAAAGGGTGTATAATAGCTTGCCACTTCGCAAGCAAGGCAAGGTTTGCATAAGACTCAGCACTCTTTCAACAAGTGTTATTTCAGTTTTGTCAAAGTTTCGAGATATAGATTTAAGGGAGTCCAATGTAAGTAAATGTATTGCAATATATGGATTCCATACAGCCAACAATATTCTTATTTTGGTTATAATACACCATCACTTTATATCTTTTATGTTGTAATGAAAGGATTTGGTTGTATTTATGAGTGATTTGAAGTAAATCCAGTAATTGCTATTTATTTGGTAAGTTTCATCTTTTCTATTCCGATTACTGTGTCGTACTTGATAACTTCAAACATTAAATACATTCATGCCATACAGCGCATGCATTTTAAGACGAACAACATGAAAAAAAAAGGCTATTTAATGTTGCCACATTACCACTCTTAAATAAAACTAAATCTTTTTATTACCACTAATTGAGTTTCATATAAAATTGTAATAAAATGTATGTTTAAATATTCGAATGTTTGTGTACAAACTTGAACATCAATATACCCTATTCATAATAAACAAGATGAAAGACATGGCGAAATTAAATGTTGTATGAATCTGAGAATATACTGCTAGCAAACACTGTCAACCTTACCTGTCTGTATATATAAAATTATTTCGTTACTGACTGACAAAACAGCAAGACACTACAGATGAAATATGGCACGTATGTTTCTTGGAGACCGCAGAGGTGTCTATTTTCAGCTTTGCGACAGTAACTCCTTAACTATTTTTTACAATGGCAACCCGGTACCGTTACTAAGTCATAGACAATGACAGGATGTAGTCTATGATTAGTTTTTCGATGTTTACCGTTAGATGGCAGGTCAGTTTACTTAACTGTAATTATAATATTTATTAATGTAATATTAATTAGAGTTAAAATCTCAGGCCCGAAGATAGGGCCAAAAATACGAATATTTATATTCCTGATATATAACCAATTTTGACTACAGGCCTCGTAATGATTAATGATATTGTCCCGATGAAAAATTTCATCGGCAAAGATACAGTGGTTTTTGAGAAAAACTACGCAAACAAACTTATAGATGTATAATGTTTATTGTATAAATTAATGTCTTGTACAAATAGCTTTTCCATGTTGATTACATAGGTTATTTTATTAATTTATTGTAATTTTTATTTCGTTTAATTGTTTTGAAGTGTCTATATCGCAGTTGTTGAGATCGATATAGTAATTAAAATATTTCTTTAAAACTTATTATAAGGCGCCCTGTTCGCTTCGATTTTATTATTCAATTCATTCAAAAAATTGTTGGCACGCATGTTTTCCATCTACCTGTCATGGTGGACGACATGTTGAATAGGCTAGTTGACGGAAAAAAAATTATAAGTCCGACCTTTAGATTATTCAAAAATAAGCGACACGTATTTTTTATTTGTAAATTAAACCAAAAATGACCAAGATATAGCTCATTAAAGTTACGTATAACGTCACGCCGTGCTGCATTTTTTAGCACGGGGTGACGTCACACATAACTTTAATGGGTTATATCTTTGTTATTTTTTATTTAATCGAAAGAAGAAAAATACGTGTCCAATATTTTTTTATAATCTAAAATACGGACTAAATAAAATGTAATTATTAAGTCCCTGGAAACTACCCTATTGGCCAATAAATAAGATCGTCAGTTGGCGCTTACCTATATACCAGTGTTTTATGTAGAAATGACTTTTGCATAATTAGGCAAGACTTTCAACTTTGATAATAACTGTGATATGGACACAAGGTTTTATTTCGGCTTTCGTAAGACGGCTAAAGGCGGACTAAGGCATATCGTTCCCATTCGATTGCTCTCTCTTTCTCTTCCAATCTTTTTGTAAATATGGTTCACCTCTACTGGCAAACCAGCCTCCTGTCTATGTCCAGCAGTGGACGTCTTCCGTCTGATATGATGATACTGTAAAACTGATAGGCAAATTTAGATATTAATGATGAGAAATAATTTGGTAACAGTTTTTAGATACTGTTATCCTAACAGTAATAAATATAGCCATGTCATCATCATCATCAGCCTGCAAGAGTCCACTGTTGGATATAGGCCTCTCTAATGGCACACCATAGAGCCCGATTTTCGGCTCTTCGTGTCCAGCCGCTGCCAGCCACTTTGCCTATATCGTCACTCCACCACAATATTGTCATGTACAATAGGATTAAACATGATTACAGGTTCAGACTTCAGAGCATGGTTGGCTAACTTTTCTTTAGCCTTCTTAGTACTTTACAAGTCTTTAGTCTGTCTTTGCCGTTTGGGTAGTCAAACGACATGATTGCGTGTCATTTTGCGCCACGGATTTTAGCAACAGAGTGTAATATAACATGACATGCAACGGTTGCAGGCAGATGTTACAAGCGTCCAAGTTGTGGGCTGAATAAGACCGTTACAGCTTTCAGAATTAATTGTGGTACATACTTAAGGAATAACCTTAAAGTAAGGAAATAAATACAGTAAAATTGAGAAATTCTTCCCTTTTTATTGAAGTCGCTTAAAAGGAATATGTTCTCAATTAAATTGTTTTTCTTTTGATATTTTTTACCTGAGCACTGCGTTATAACAAAACACCCTATACCTAATTTACTCAGTAATTTCCACGGTTGTAACATCTACACATGCAACTGTTACAAGTCATGTTGCGTTGCACGTTACGTTGCAATGTTCGTTGCGCGTAGCCACTAGACGTACGATTAGAGTGAATGACATTCATGTTTGAACATAATGTAATGAATGAAAGACTGATTATGCGTGGTATTGTATTTAGATGGTATTTTTTTAATAATTGCACGGCCGGTCTCTACTCTACTGGGAATGGGTACTGGCGAATGGTTTATGAGAGTTATATTGTAATGTCTTTTATTTTCGTTGAGTGGTAGTCCATTGGCTCTTTTACCCGACTGCGCGAAAGGAGGATAATGTGTAAATCAGTCTATGTATGTCAGAAGTTTAGAATATTTGCTTGCATGTATTTAAAGTTAAATTGAAGAATAATTGGTTTTATTTAGCTGACGAACATTATTATAGGTTATTTATATGGTAATTTTATATGACATAGACCAGTGACTTTTTATTTTATTGGCATTTTTCTTTGTTGAGGTAAAAAGTACTTTTCTATCTACTTTGCAAATTATTTTCATTTCATGATACGAAGATTATTTTTACGCACAGAATAATAGTTTTCTTTTTTCTATCGCTATGTGTACTGGCCTTAGATACATGCTGTCAAATTTTAAGTAAAAATGTTAGATTTTGGGTAGTAAATGTAAAATTCCTCAGGTTAAAAATAGCAGAATTTAGACAAAGATTATATTCCTAAATTGTTTGTTAATAATTTATTTATAATAAATGTAGCCCACTGTCATAAACTATTACAGTACTGTCTTCAGAGAGTGTGGAACTTTTATGTACATTATACTATGAGGTTAGAATGTAAAGGACATCAATATTAATACAAATTGTGGCATGGAAATTTTGATTCTAAATCGAAACTATCTTTGAGAAAGTTTGGTTTCGGCACAATTATTCTTTTCATAACATCGCATAATGTATACAAAGTATTTTAATTATGTCGCTTTGCTCCTAAACAATGAGGGTATGCTCTACAGAAATAAAATAAGTTTTCAAAATCTAAATGCTACGTCCTTCTAAAAACAACTTTATTGTAACATTATGAGAGAAAGAGACAGAGCTCTACATTGTGTATAGCTATCTCTTTTTCGTATAAAGTGCTATTGGAGTATAAATGAGAATATTTTATTAACAGAAGTGCAAGCCAAGTTGTGATATACATGACATTGTAAGTATATCGACTAGCAAGTTAAGCTTTCGTTTCATCTCGATTCCAACTGCCGATTGGTCTATTTAAGGTCAGATAAGCGCGCCAATCAACACGCAGAACGCGGATCGAATCGTAGGGAGACGTAAGCTTACTATACTCATACTGCTGCCCCTTGGTAGATCTACACCATTGTCAATTGACCACGAGACCGGCCAAGGATTTGAAACACGCAGCTGTGATCGCAAAAACGTAATTTCAAAATATCCGAAGTAACGAATCGCAGTGCCTAAATTGTATAGTTTGTCACACAACTGGACGTCAGTGCCATTTAAACGGTTTTTTTTATTAAAAAAACGACTTTTTGGTTTCAAAAGTATTACATTTTGTTGATAACTGTTGTATGAACATTTGTATATACCATACATAAATGGATTATTGTATGTAAAAGTAAATGTAAGACAAACTTTATTAAATTCTTTGTTAATATATTTACGGCTTTTTATTTTTCTGATATGTATTTTAAACCCTCTTTCTTTGTACATCAAACAAGTCGGCACTGGACCAGTTTGAAAAAAAATCCCTTGGCTCGCTCATAGAGTCGAGGCACACTAGAAACTGCTTTTGTATACGAGTGTCAATGTGCGTGTAAAGTAGCACTGGAAGCGACGATGTCTTGCTAAACGATTATCGCCCTTATGGTGGTCTAGCGGGAAGTTGTTCGACTGTACATACGGCTACACGTCAAGCTATTACTAGACCTTTGTGACATTCTTATTGTGCAGGAAATAAGTATTGAAATCGCACTGCAACTGTTAAGATTGACTTGGCGCTGTTTATTATTATTCTCCTCCATTATTTCAAAAATCTTAACATTTAATAAAAAGCAAAATGTTGACTGCACGGTTGGCGTAGTGGTTGAAGCGGCCGCTTCGCCGCTTGACACTGCGCCGAGTGTTGTGGGCTCGATTCTCACACGAGACAACACTTTGTGTGGTCCATAAAGTGTTGTTTCGAGTCTGGGTGTTCATTGTGTCCGTTAGTTGTATGTTTGTAGAGTCCCCCGCGACACAGGATTTAGTCCTACAGCGGAAGTTGTCTTTTTTAAAAGAAATAAAGAATCAATCAAACTACTTATGAGCGGGAATCAGTCTCTCGTGGCTAGACCAATAGTACATTTAGAGATATATGAGACTGGAGTTGGACGCAAAGTTACCGCAAGAGTGTGTCGCTTTCTCAGATCCAAACGTAAGGGCCTCCACCTACATCTAAACCTTTTTTTATAGACTCACGCCTGTATCCCCGACGGGGTAGGCAGAGGTGTTACATTACACCCACAATTCGCCATTAATTTTTAGGTCCCACGTAATAGAGGGCGAGCCTATTGCCGTTACCGGGCACATCACCAGACTCCGGGCTGCCACTGAGAATTCGGAAACACCCAGTGACACTTTTGCTCCACCCGGGAATCGAACCCGGGACCTACGATCAGCAGTCGCATACGCTATCCACTGGACTACGGAGGCAGTCCTAGCACCTAAACCTCACACTACTTATTGGTGAAAACCGTACTAAAGTGTACAATAAAGAGTATAAAAAATAAATAAAATCCGTTTGGTAGTTTCTGCGTTCATCGCGTTCACAAACAGACAAGAAAAAAGGGGACTTTATTTAATACTAGATGAGCCCGCGGTTATACCTGCGCTATTTAAGGCTACAGCTCCCCGTGGCTCATAGCGTGATGTTATATAGCCTATAAAAGCCTTCCTCGATAAATGGGCTATTCAACACAATATGAATATTTAAAATTGCACCAGTAGTACAAAGATAAGAAGATTGTAAGATCCCAGGGTCGCCAGACCTTACTTATTTTGTCAGAAACGAAATGCATAGAATAATGTAGTGTTAGTATGTGCTATGAGTGTACGCATACTTGCTAGCTTGGATCGTAGGCCAATTTTTAAGTATGAGGTGCTAAAGGTCCACGGGAACAATTTCCATACATTTTCTAAATGCGCCCCCTAGCGGTCTGCCGTTCGATATATAGATACCAATTATTATTTTGGAAGCTTTAAAGCTTCTGGTAAAAATTACCGCCGTCGTTATGAGTCGGGCAGTATTATTTATGAATTGTTAATAATATTTTTTAAAACATACCTAAAAATCAGCACTGAGAATTCAAGAAAAGTTGGTACTATTTTTTGTTAAAAGTTAGTAACTATGTATAGTATACTAACACTACATTATTCTATAGTTTCTGAGAAAATAAGTAAGATTTGGCGCCCTGGCGGCCCTGGGATCTTGGACTATACCGAGATTAGCGTGTTCAGCCGTATTATTCGTTTTTAGATTATATTTCTTTTCTCTACTTGGCAAAAATAAATAAAACACAACATAGATTATTACTGATACAGTTTAATTAATCAAACAGTACAAAATGTATTAGAAACACTCAGTGTTCATAGCTTAATATGTATGTAATTATGTATTAACTTCTATGATATTGCTATATTTTGTGTGTACAATCAGCATAGCTATCAACCATTGATTCATAAGTTTTTTGTACTACAAGCAATTTTTATAGCATTAAAATTTTATCATAGACATACCAGAAATTCTACTGGTGATATATAAACTATATCTTGTAATTATTTTATTTAATATGACTATGATTCATTTTGCCAAAGACATTTGCATTCACAAATTGAAATGTTCTTAGAAAATCGAACACATATTGCAGCAGAAAACAATGACATTCATTTTATTTACACTTACTTTAAGAATGAGATCTCTTAATCATTTTAAAACTTAACATGAATTGATACTTATCTATTACCCTATCAAATTCTGTCCTTTGGACCTCATGCCAGATAGAAACATTCTTTCCCAGTCTTTATTTCAAAATTGTCTTCACTATCAAAAGAGTTTCACTTCATTATACCTTATTTATAATATACTAGCCGTTTCCCGCGGTTTCACCCGCGTCCTGAGGGAACTACTTCGCATACCCGAAAAACCCACATTTTTGAACCCCTATTTTTTCTAAAATAAAATATAGCCTATGTTACTCGCAGATAATGTAGCTTTCTAATGGTGAAATAATTTTTAAAATTGGTACAGTAGCTTTTGAGTTTATCCATTACAAACAAAAAATACAAATTTTTCCTCTTTATAATATTAGTGTAGACAGAGCTTATATGCAAGTTGTTAAATAAGTTGCACATTGAATAGCTGGTCACCAATATGAAAACATAGCTTTGGTGCAAGCCAAATATACCATTATTTTCCAGTTTTCAATTAGAACTTGACTTGGATTTAAGTCAAGTTCCTATAATCAATACATAAAGTTATTGATGTATAAAAACTTCTTCACTTTGGAGACCAAACTTAGCCAAGTTGAACATGGTGAAACCAAAAGTAAAATAACCAACTAATACAATGTTCACTTGCTGCTACTCATCAGTAAGTCAATATCCAGGATGCAGTTGTCCATATCTTCATCATCTTCTTCCTCATCACCCATACCACCATAGGGATCCACATCTGAAATTAAAGTATAATAGGGTAGTTTCCAGGGTCAAAATAATTACATTTTATTTAGTCCGTATTTTAGATTATATAAAAATATTGGACACATGTTTTTTCTTTTTTCGATTAAATAAACAATAACAAAGATATAGCCCATTAAAGATACGTGTGACGTCATCTAGTGCGAAAAAATACAGCACTGCGTGACATTATAATAATAATAATAATAATAAAGCCTTTTATTTCTTGCGTGTTAGGCATTCTATCAAAGTTTGATAACATTATTGTTGAGTCGCAAGAACCCCTTCACGGGTGAAGGCCTCCTCCAAAGCAGCCCATTCAACTCTATCAAGAGCTACTTCTGTCCACCTCAAGCCTGCAATCCTGGTGATGTCGTCCTGCCATCTTGCATGAGGTCTACCTCTGTATCTCTTTCCTAATGGACCATTCCACAAGGAAACTGTTCTTGTCCACCTGTCATCCTTTAGTCTTGCTACATGGCCAGCCCATTTCCACTTTAGTTTTTTCGCATGTTTTAAGGCATCTGTGGCTTTGGATATCTTCCTTATTTTTGTATGTCTCATTTTTTGCCTTTTGTTGATGTTTAGCATACTACGTTCTAAGCCTCTTTGACAGGTAATAATTTTGTTCTTGACTTCGTTAGAGAACTTCCAGGTCTGACAAGCATAGGTTAGGCATGGCAAAAGGCATGTATTCATCAATTTAGTTTTTATTGGTACTGGCATCTTACTTTTAAATATTTCTTTCATACTCCAATATTTGTTCCAAGTATTCTGTGCCCTTCGTTCTATTTCCATGATATTGTTTTTTCTGTCAAAGCCAATTTGTTTCCCAAGGTAGATATATTTGTCTGTATATGTAAGTACTTCATTATCCACTAATATTCTTATTTCTGTGCTGTTTGTCATTACCATTGTTTTGGTCAAGTTCATTTCTAGGCCAACTTCTTTACTAGCTTTGTTTAGTGAATGAATCATAAGTTGTAATTGTGTGCCTGTTTCTGATAGGAGCACCAGGTCATCAGCGAATCGGAGGTGGCTAAGGAATTTTCCATCAATGTTTAAGCCATGCTGTTTCCAGTCCAATTTCCTCATGATTGATTCTAGGATGGCTATGAATAATTTTGGAGATAGCGGATCGCCTTGTCTCACTCCCCTTTGAATGGGAAAATTTGGGCCAACTTTTTCTAGTTTTACTCTGCCTGTATTGTTCCTGTATATGCTTTTAATAACCTTTATGTACACATTTTGAACTCCCTGGTCTTTCAATGTTTGCCAAATGCTTGAGTGTGACACGGTATCAAAGGCTTTTTTGTAGTCTATGAAGGCAATATACAAAGCTCTCTGCTTTTCCTGATATTTTTCCATCAATAGTTCCAAGGTGTGAATATGGTCTATTGTTGAAAAGCTCTTTCTGAATCCGGCTTGTTCTATGGGTTGCCCAGCTTCTAAAGTACTACTGATTCTCTGATTTATAAGTGATGAGAATAGTTTGTACAAGCATGGTAGCAAGCTTATTGGCCTGTAGTTACTAATATCATGTGGATCTCCTTTTTTATATATTAATATGATGTTTGACTCTGACCACTGAGTAGGAGTTTCAGTAGTTTCCAGTATGTGGTTGAACAGAGCAGTCAAGGGTTGAGCTAGTAGAGTGTGGGCTGCTTTGATTGCTTCATTGGTGATGTTGTCTGATCCTGGACTTCTATCTGTTTTGAGTTTTTTAATTGCTTTTATAATTTCCTGTGCTTCAAATGGCTCTGTACATTCTTCGTTTTCGTTGTCTATAATGTTGAAGTTGCTTTGAACTGTGCTCATCTGTTCTTTAGAGGCATAAAGATTTTTATAAAATTCTGTTGCAATATCTATGACATCTTTGCGATTATTCAGTATTAAGTTTGCTTGATTAAGTCCATCAATCCATGTCTTATTTATTTGTAGTTCCTTATAAGCCTTTTTTGAACTGCCTGCTTGTGCCATATGTTTCTGTATAGTGTTGTGTCTGTATGTTGTATAGTCGTTTTTAATGAGTTTGGCTACTATCTTGTACAGTGCTGAGAGTTCATTCCTCATGGAGCGGGTTTTATTCCTGGTTTTTTGTAGTTCTTGTCTTCTTTTCATTAGCCTTATTGTGCGTTCTGATAGGATATTTTTGCTTTTGGTTTCTCTACTAGATAGACAGGCACTCTGAAGGCTTTGGGAAATAATGTTTATCATGCTATCATGATATGCTTGTACAGAAGTGGCGGTGCAGTCAGGTAAATCTAACAGTTTGGTTGCAATAGACTCCTTGTATTTTGTTATTTCTTGTTCGTTCTTCAGCAAAGAGTTTTGATTTTTGTTGAAACTAGACCTACTTTTCTTAAGACATGTTAATATTATTGTTGCTCTAACTGGTCTATGGTCTGTAGAGAAGTTGGTATTTAGTACTTCCACATTCTGTACCATATATGGTTGGTTGGACATAATAAAATCAATTTCGTTTTTATATTCTCCATTTGGTGAACGCCAAGTCCATGTTTTACTTCGCTTCTTTTTGAAAAAAGTGTTGAGGATGGAAATTTTGTGTTCAAGAGCAAAGTCGATTAATCTTTGTCCTCTGCGGTTTCTTTCGCCATAACCATTGGGTTTCATTATTAAGTACTCTTCTTGTTTTGGTTGCCCTATTTTTGCGTTTAGATCGCCCATTAATATAAAGGTTTTATGTGCTTGTTTGAGAGCTTTGCTAACATTTGAGTAGAAAATATCAATTTCTTCTTCTTTAGCCGCTTCAGTGGGAGCATACACTTGTATGAGTGATAGTTTATTTCCTTGTATGTTTAAATTTAATAGGGCAACTCTATCAGTAAAGCCTGTAAAACTTTCTATGTTTTTCTTATGTTTTTTATGTATTAAAAAAAAAAAAAAAAAAAAAAAAAAAAAAAAAAAAAAAAAAAAAACATTGACACAACACACAACGTGACATTATATGTAACTTTAATGAGCTATATCTTGGTCATTTCTGGTTTAATTTACAAATAAAAAAATATGTATCGCTTATTTTTGAATAATCTAAAGGACGGACTTATAATTTTTTTTTGTCAACTTGCCTATTATTTGCTACTTTAGTTTTGTAGGTTAGTTGTTTGTTTATTCTGTTAACACTAAAGCATAGAAGAGAAGTATTTTTGTAAGTGGCCCATAAGTTTACATTGTTTACATAGCTTTTTACTTGACACTATTTTATTTATTATTTTTATAGACTCACGTCTGTATCCCCGAAGGGGTAGGCAGAGGTGGTGCAGAAATAATAGACATTTTATTGTGCTACAAACAGGCAGATGTCTAGCAGAAGAGATATCAGCTATGTGCAGATAACCAGACACAAATTTTACTCCCCCTCTTGTCTAGCTCTTCTTAGATAAAGTCTCAGGCCTTATGCTAGATCATCATGATCATCAGCCTTTGATAGTCCACTGCTGGACTAGGCCTCTCCTTTGAAAGGAGGAATTGGCCTACTATACCACGCTGGCCAAGCGGGTTGGTACAGGGTTTGTATCAAGTTTTCCTTCTTTTACAGTGCTGTTCTCTGCATACTATGCTCCCTCTGTCGGCTCTTACGACACCCATGGGATGATATGGGGTGGTGACAATTCGTATTCTTAATCCGTCACCACACGGACATATATATGCTAGATACTTGCAACTAATTAGAATATATCAGAATAGACTATAAAAGAAACCCCTTAAATTTGAGTATTATAACATTTCACACAGCCTCTATATCATAAAAATATAAAGAAAACAAAAGTATACTCACTAAACACAGAATTGGTGACAGACAAATTAAGCTCCTCAGTGTTACACATGTCATCTTCCACTATAGCATTCAGTTTCTTGAGATCAAACAGGTCAGATGGCTGGATCAAGTCTTCTTCATTGGGCCGGCTTTCTGCCATTGGCTCATCAGTTGTCTGCCCAGCAGGTGCGCTTGCAGTTTGATCCTTATTTATCTTTGCCAGCAATTTCGCCCGCATGCTCTCAAGATTCAAGCGCTCAATCTGAAGAGAAAGGTAAATTTTAAATTAGATACTCACAGAATGCTTCATACTTACTAGTTAGAAGTCCAAATAATCATTAAAAAGTGCAGATATCTTGCTCTATTCTTCTCGTATATTAATATTATTATCATAATCTGAAGCATTTAAGCCGTGTGGTTGATGGCATAGAATACAAGTGTCACCACCCCCTATCTTCCCGTGGGTGTCGTAAGAGGCGACTTTCGACGGATCTTTGCGTAGAGACGGAAAACTCGACATCAAACCCTATACGACTGCCTCGTTGGTCTCGCGGCATAAATGTGCGCGTGGGATCGGGAGGTTCCGGGTTCGATTCCTGGGTCGGGCAGTGTTATTGGGTTTTTCTGTCACGAAATTCTCAGTAGCAACACGAAGTCTGGAAATGTGCCCGGTACGGCAATAGGCTCACCCCTTATTACGTGGGACTAAAGAATATCTGGCGAAAAGTGGGTGTAGAAATACACCTCTGCCTACCCCTTATTACGTGGGACTAAAGAATATCTGGCGAAAAGTGGGTGTAGAAATACACCTCTGCCTACCCCTTCGGGTTAAAAGGCGTGACGATATGTATGTATAATCCGAGAAAGAAGTAATAGTATTTCCTCAAAATAATGCCTAACCTGTAAACCATTTCTCTGTGCCTTTATTTTCCTCACAGCTTCTATTATCCATTTCTCTTCAGCAAGCAGCTGTGCTTCCTCAGCTATGCGCTGACTTAGCCTAGCAGACGGCTTATTGTGAGGAATTCTGGGTTTTGACAACATTATCACATCAGGATAACCAAAACAAACAATAATTTTGTTGTAGGTTTTTTACACTTTGACATACAGCAGTCACTACAGCACTATAGTCCGTTCACAGTTATTTTACCTCTAGCTGTTAGATTGGCCAACCTGGGCGTTGTGTTGCTATATTTGGTATATAATACTCCCATTTTAAATATACGTTATTGCTAAAAATGTACTTATTTTTTTATTGCCTAAGCGATCGTATTAAATATTTGGAAGTAATGTTTGTAACAAAACCTCTTGATATTGGCATGGCTATATGCATGTACATTTATTTTCTTACGAAATAACTAATTTCCTATGAAGATAAGTAGTTAAGTATAATAAAAATGTTGTCTATTTAATATATAAAGGTAAACGCATCATAATTACGCCAACGTGAGGTTCTAATAGGGCACATTACGCAAAGCTTGAAGCAGATGGCAGCATAAGCAACTACAGTAAACAAACTTTCGTAGCGCGCTTTCCAAATATTGTCATCAACAAGACAACAATATATCTACACTTATTTATATAGGCAAAACAGTTACAACAGTTGCAATTATCAATAACAATAAAACTGGTACGTTTTTGTTTTAGTGTCTTGTTTGAGATGAGATAATGAGATCGCACATCCAAACTTTGAAGTCTAAACGAGTTCTCAAGTTGTCACTTAAATGTCATACTTGCCAAAATTCATTGTTTACTGTAGTCGGTGATATGGTGGATGATCTGGTGGTTTAACTTGGCAGTAATCTTCCCTATTATCAAATACAAAAACTGCTAATTTATTTTGAATAAGAATGATGTGGATTTAATTTTACACCTCTGCCTACACCTGCATGGAAACTGGCGTGTGTCTATAAGAATGATCCATGTGGACTGCCAATGTTATGATGATTCGTAACTGCTGTCAGATTCTGTATCAGACTCAGAATTTAATTTTATTATGAACCTGTCCATTTCAGCATCCGTAGACCCATCTGTTTCACGAAGCTTGTCTTCAATGTGGTGCTCATGATTGCATTGTTTTTGTCAGTCTTCTGCAGTGATAGATTGAAAAACTTCTTCAGCTAAATTCATAATGTTGGTTGCCTCTTGTCCTAAATTTTTGCTTGTGACTCGCCTTTTAATGAGACTCCACATAAGTTCAATTGCGTTTAGCTTGCAGTGGTATGGCGGTAATCTAATCACTTTGCGGCCATGAGCTTCAAGCGTTTGAATTTTTGAAATATTTCCACTAATATTGGGTAAAATGTTATGCACGGGTAACCCTATTTTACATTCCTGTCATCACAGAGCAAAATTCCAACATAAAGAAAATAAACACCGACATCTGTCAGAGGTAAAATAACTGTGAACGAACTGTACAGCACCATGGAAGAATAACTAGAGCATGGAATGAACGATATTTTTATGAACAAATTGAATATAGCCACACTCTTCACTCATATGACAAATTAGAGTTGCCAGAAGAAGATGGCACTATGTTTGTCAGTTAGGGCTAAAGACAATTTGAACACAAATTTCGTAACTTTTTAATTTTTTAGTGATTGAGCAAATCCGCTATCGATATCGATCAAAGTTTCAATAATATAGGTTCAAAATCAAACAGACTTGTAAAAGTAAGTATGTACATGTTATACATTCCGTAAGTTTGTGTCCACAGCAGTCAGAACGCTAGTTACATACATACATACATAACGTCACGCCTTTTATCCCCGAAGGGGTAGGCAGAGGTGTATTTCTACACCCACGTTTCGCCAGATATACTTTAGTCCCACGTAATAAGGGGCGAGCCTATTGCCGTACCGGGCACATTTCCAGACTCCGTGCTGCTACTGAGATTTTCGTGACAGAAAAACCCAATAACACTGCCCGACCCAGGAATCGAACCCGGGACCTCCCGATCCCACGCGCACATTTATGCCGCGAGACCAACGAGGCAGTCGTATAGGGTTTGATGTCGAGTTTTCCGTCTCTACGCAAAGATGGTATTTGAATCGTGTTATCCCTTAGTCGCCTCTTACGACACCCACGGGAAGATAGGGGGTGGTGACACTTGTATTCTATGCCGTCAACCACACGGCGAGTTACAGAACGCTAGTTAATGGATAGTATTTATATAATTATTACACTAACTTGCATTTTTAAACGGAATCTATATTTTTTTGTTTCAAATGGGTACTCAGTAGCACATAATAATGAAGCGTGTTTTGTCACCAGCCGCGTGAAAGGTATTTTTAATAACACTGTTATTTTTCACGTGATCTAAAATTATCAAATCCTTCTTCACGATATTTTCGTTTTGCAAACTAGCAAGTATATATGGGCGCAAATTAATATATAATGATTATATTGTTACGAAAATGTTAATAATATTTAAGGTTGATATTTAAATAAGTATTTGTGAACACAGAACTGAGAACTTCACTACTTTAGAATATTAGACACTGTATTGACTGCTTCACTGTTTTATAAATATTGGGTATTTAATTTATCGCTTAATAATTAAGATAACTCCAGAAACTTTCAACAAAGTAAAATCAATTAGTATTAAATAACATTATTCTGATACTTTTATGTTAACGGTAATAAATAACCTGCGCTTATATTTACATCCTGTTGATAGCGCCATCTGTTGCGAATGTTGTAAAGCAGCGTTTGATTATTACAATAGATTTGTTATTCGTATAAAATAAATCATATGGTGTTGTGCAATATTCATAACAATATTAATGTTGATTTTTGATAATTAATTGTACAGTAATTTCAATTATATGTTGAAAAGGAAGTGGCAGTTGTTAACATTAAGTGTAATGACGGTTAGTTTATAAAAAGGATTGTAGGTCACATTTTAATTCAATTCTGTGCTAGAAATCGTCTCAAAATAAACCAAGTAATATTACGTGAGTCTTTTTATTATAATGGAGTCTGGACTGGACACGATAACCCTGGCGTATCGCCGACATATACGTGAATTCATAGCAATGTTCTTTTTCATCAGACGTTTAGAACGTTGTCTTAAATAGGTAATTAATTTTTAACAAGCTGCTCAAGGTGAAAAACTTCTTTTTGTAGTTTTTCTATTGTACGTAAGCAGGCCGGGCGCACTTCGCATTTTAGGTACAAACTTACAAGTACCTCGGCCGACCACGTCGACGTGGTTGGATTTAGTAGGTTGCCGCGCGCCGCTCACATTAGACGTCACGCAACGAGTGCGACCGCTCCGTATTCTCACGCGCCGTGTTCATACACTGTTCAAATTATAAACTTAAACGCCTTTAACAGCAAAAATGTATCATCACAAGTCAAATGCAAAGTATTGCTTAATTAACTGTGTGTCGAAAGCGACTTGAAAATTTGATTTTATTTATATTACGAGAGCAACTTGAAAATTTGATTTTTTGTTTGTTGAGATATCTCAACAATTATGGTGTCAAATTAAAGATTTAGTTCAAAAACCATTTTACCTGTTTGAATCATGTAAATCGGTCCACGCGTTTAGGAAATAACTAAGAATTTGTATAGTAAAAATGTAAACGACCAGAATTTTTGTGCTTTTGTTCTACTAGCTCCAATAGTGGGATAGGATAGTTATAGGATAATTATTTATTATTAGGTACGTGGTCAAGTAGGTAGATAGACGATGAATAAATATAGTAGCAGCGCCAAGTCAACAACCCTAGCGCGCCACTCCGCGCCAGACAGCGACAGCGTTATGTGTTAGAAAAGAACGGGAACTGTTAGCTTAATATCGCATTAGGCACTGAGTGCTTATGCGAGCTGAATTGAACTTTATTGCTTAGTACCAAGAGTCGTAATTTCAATAAATTGATTTGAAAAGTGAAGCTTCTGTACGTTAGTACTATTAATTATTCTGTGACGTAAGTGTTTAGCGCACACGATTTTCATCGCTTCTGTACCTACTGGCAGAGAAATTGCGCTCTCTATTCTGCCGCTGGCGCTGTCACCTCAGTGCAGAACTAAACTACACAAATAAACATCGAAATCGCTTGTCGCTTAGCGTGTCGTGGCTTTTCGTGGCAACAGTGTAACTGCAGGTAGCTAGCTGTATATTGTTTATAACATACATACATAGGCTCACGCCTGTTTCCCCGAAGGGGTAGACAGAGGCATATTAAACGCCCACTTTTTGCCAGACTTTTAATCCCACGTAATAGGTGGCGAGCCTAATGTTTTGTTTGCCAGAGCCTCATCCGTTGATAAGCAGGTACACCACTTGCAGGTGAGGTTGGCTTGGGACCCTGCGTTCTTGGTGGGAACCCTATGCACTGATAATAAAATTGTAGAAAATATTAAAATTAAATTATTCCTTTGGTCGAGACATCGAATGGAGCCCAAGATCCGACTCCTGTTTGGCGCTGCTACCCTAATAAAAGTAAAAGCAAGTAATTATTTAAACACTCACACTGATACGTTTAGAATGGAGGAGTAATGTTGGCACAGAATTTTCTTTTAGTCTGCGCCATCTGTCATTACTATAAAAACATTCCGCAGTAAAATGCTTGGAACAAATTCTATGGTGCTTTCTAGGCACCCAATTTTCTCTACGACATACTGCAGCAATCCACTTATTTTATAAATCTTTATGTGTGCGTCAGGATGGCTGGACCATGAGAGATTTTGGAGGTTTGAGCAATACCAAACTTTTGTACCTATTTTATACTATTTGGTACCAGACATAAAAAAATTAGTACCTCGCTAAAGAGGGAAAACTATTACGAGGAAAGTGGCCAGCCATTCTGACTTCAGAATGGCCTGACCAAACCGGTTTCACCTAGTTGTAGGCGTTATAGCTAGTTCATCTTTTCGTTAAAATTTAGTACCTCATTGGTACCTGAACATATGTTTTTCTTATATTTTTTCGATAAGCCATAAATAAGTTACACCTACAAGAAGAATTCGCACTTGCCCGGTTTTTCTACTCGACTGCGGCGAAGCCCAAAAGGAGTGTTATTTAAGCCAGTAGTGAAAAAATATTGTGAAATTGCATGGGAAATCGAAATACAATCAAAATAGTAACAATTTTATTTTCCCATACAAACTGTGCCCACCTATCAAACATTTTATGTGTGCGTACAGAAATTGAAATTACATTTAAGAAAACTTTATGACTATGTAAGTGGTAGGTAGTAAGTAGAAGTTGGCAGGTAGTAGGCAGGCAGTAGGCAGTTAAATACTTATTTTATTTTAATTTAATTGCTTATTTTTAAAGCGATCATCATTCTCTTAGCGTTATCCCAGTTTCAATCTAGAGTCCGCTTCCTAGTCTAACCGGATTTGGCTGAATATTAGCTTTTCAACAGAGCGACTGCCTGTCAGACCTTCGCAACCCGAAGGGATAGCGATATTCCATAGGTTAGACTAGTGTCAGTTTATTTAGAAGGTACTGACGCCCTGTAACGACTGTCAAAGATCTTCATGACAAACGGGACCGACAGCTTAACATGTTTTCCGAGGTACGGGACAAGCGATAATTAACAATTCATCATCATTCATCTCCTCACGTCTGTATCCCCGAAGGGGTAGACAGAGGTGTAATATTACACCCACATTTCGCCATGAATTTTTAGGTCCCACGTAATAGGGGGCGAGCCTATTGCCGTTACCGGGCACATCACCAGACTTCGTGCTGCTACTGAGAATTTGGAAAAACTCAGTAAGTAACAATTTTGCCCGACCCGGGAATCGAACCCGGGACCTCCGATCTGCAGTCGCATACACTATCCACTGGACCACGGAGATAGTTAACAATTCAATACGCACATAACTCCGAAAAGTCATTGGTGCGCACCGTGGATTCGAACCCGATACCCTCTGCATGGCAGTCTGTTGGTATATCCACTAGGCTATCGCTGCCTGTATTTTTAACGTGAATATAACTAAATATTCTGTGAATATTTCAAGTATCTACCTGTTGCCGATAACAATATCGAGCAAAAACAAATAACGTTTGTTGTATGGGAGCCCCCTTAAATATTTATTATGATTTCTGTTTTTTCGTATTTGTTGTTATAGCGGCAATAGAAAAACATCATCTGTGAAAATTCTTAGTAATAGGGCCCTGGTTTTACCCTCTGGGTACGAAACCCTAGAAAACAGCTATCCTATTACATATTATACAAGTTCAATACTTACTCGACCAAAATGTAAGAAAAAGCAGTACTACCTACCTACTACCTACCTACTACCTACCTACTACCTACCTACCTACTACCATAGTAAAAACAGAATAGTAGGTTAGCTAAGGCCGCTCGGCGAGTTAATTGCCTACTCTTGCGTTGACGCACGGGTTGTCACTTGTTTACACCGCGGCGCCGGCTTTGTCGGCGCTCTGGCTTTTCGCCGCTTTTTTAAGTGATCGCGCTGAATACTTCACAATTTAAGCTTGAATTTATTTTTTCTCAAATACCTACTGACTACCTAAGCGTTATATAACTATCTAAATGCCTTTTTTAATGAGAAAAAGTAACAAGTTAAATTTACTGTAGTTTAACACATTTTATATTATTAATAATGTTTATTACAAAACTGAATGTAAATAAACGATTCAAGCGGGCGAGCAGTGAAGTACCTACATGAATGTGCTCGAACAGACGCGCGGCGCATCCCGTACTGAATCCGCGCCGAGCTTGCCGCGCTCGTGAGATTGTGTGCGTGAAAAGTGCGTGCGTACACGGCGCCGGCGACTCACGCGTACATTCAAACCAGCGCGGCAGCGCGGCGGCCGATTTGTATGAAGCTATCTTACTATTCTGTTTTTACTATGCTACTACCTACCTACTACCTACCTACTACCTACCTACTACCTACCTACTACCTACCTACTACCTACCTACTACCTACCTACCTACTACCTACCTAATACCTACCTACTACCTAACTACTATCTATCTACTACCTACCTACCTACCAACCTACTACCTACCTACTAGTTACTACCTTCTGAAAGCACGCATAAAATGTTTGATAGGTAGGAACAGTTTGTATGGGAAAATAAAATTGTTACTATTTTGCTAAGACTATAGAATAAAAGGCAGACAGAGCGCGCGGAAAACTTGCGTGAGGCCACTAAAGCAAATACAAAATTGAAAAGCGAATACAAACTCGACTCAGTGCGCTGCGAAGCATCGCACAGTTCACACGCCACGATCGATCCAGCTTTTAAATTCATAAAATGCCGTCTTGCGTTTTTAAACATTGTAAAAGTTGTTTCTAAAAGCAAATACGGGAAGATGGAATATATTTTTACAGATAACTATGGATTATTTGACCGTTTTATAATATTATTTCGATAAAATTCGTATTTCTGCAGAAAATATGTAAGTGTTGCCAGTTTACGTCGACACCGTTTTCCCTGAATTAAGGAAAATGCACTTGTCAATTGATTATGTAGGTAATAATGATTGTCAAGTTAATGAAAAATACATTAACGTATTGTAAAAGTATATTGTAGATTATATTTTTTCTTATAAATATACCAATAGGATTTACATTAGTATATACATTGTTTTGAGTTCGATCCCCAAACGATCCAAATATTCGTGTACACGCGGCTACTTGTCAAGCTATACACTTTGACCTTTGTACCGTTCTTATGGCGTAGGGAATAAGTATCAAAATCGTACTTCGACTATTTAGCTTGACTTGGCGCCGTGTGTACATTAAGTACAGAAACAGAAATTATTGATTGTAGCCATTATTTATTTTTAATTGCAATTTTTTTTGGTTACGATTTATGATTATGATATTCATAATTTATTGTATGCATGACAAAATGTTTTTAGCTAATTAATATTTATGATGAAAGCCTATCTATTTATTTCTCAATTTACGAATAAAATTAGTTAAAACTTAACTCGGCGCCTACATTTTTTAAGAAATGTATTTATAAAAGCATACTTTAATGGTATCTTTTATTTGAATAATTTTCACAACAGCATTACATATTAAAAGCATTAATTAAATCTATGGTAAATTCTTCAAAACCACAAACGAATATAAAATATTACCTATGTAATATTTTTATATTCGTTTGCAAAAACTATATGCAAAATAGTGGGAGATTATTCATAATCTGGCAACTTTACACACACATAGACGCGCGTGTCCGTACAGTGCCAGTCTAGATGTGGGGAAAACAGTTACTTTTCGATCACTGTGACTGTCGTTCCAGTTACAGAAAAGTCACGGCGAAATATCACCGTGACTTTGTCACGCCAGTCACCTGTCACTCATAAGCGCGACGTAGGTTCCTTCTATCAATACTATACGTCTTGTTATTGACGTAAAGGCGCGCACAAACTATCTGTCGCGACTTACTGTCGCGGCAGTAAGTCGCGACAGAAGGGTATCTGGACAAGGAAAATCCATTCAAGTGTGCACACTATCGGACGTCTGTCGCGGACGTGAGCTTGAGCGTTCAGACGTCCGATAGCAATCTGGGAAAATGACATTTAACGTCCGCGGACGTTTACAAACGTCCGCGGACGTTTACTGTCATCCGTATATTGTCCATGGTACGGCCTTAATATTGATTTTATACCGAATATAGTCAAAAAATGTTAAATTCACTTTCAATTCAACAGTTCTGCTTTACTTCAAGATCTACCAATAATATAATCTAATAGTGCAAACTGCTAGTGCCCTGAATTAAGAAAATAAGCTCCTACCTAGCCATAGTGTATCGCATAGACAGCATGGCGTGTCTATGGTTGTATCGGACGCGGACGCGACAGAAAGCCGCGTCCGAAAGGGTGTGCACACTATGTGTCGCGACTTACTGTCGCGACAGTAAGTTGCGTCCGAACAGTTTGCGTGCGCCTTTATACTGTGATAGTTTTCGTCTAAAAACTTTTTAGTAAAAAGAAGCAAAGCTGCATGAACAAATTTAATTTATTACGTAAAATTTACTTTTCTTTTTACTTGTTTTTATTTGTGTTTACTTAATAAAATACTAGTATTTATTTAAGCCACTAAATTTACCAATTTATGGAAAAAATAAATGTAGGTACTTTTTATTAGGTACACAAGGTGCTGTAATTTGAAATTTGGATAGGTAACGATAATAATTGACGTTATCTTACGTAGGTATTTACATATTCAAATAAACAGTAAGATATGAAAAGTAAAAACAAAGTTGCTATAATTGAATTAATAAAATTTCATTTCCAATTTTACGACTACTTACAAAAGTGACATCTATACCTAGTTCCTAACAACCCGTTCGCGCTCGGTACCGTCCTACGCTCGGCCGGGCTCGGTTCGGCGGTCTTCGTCTCGTTCCGTCGTGACTCGTGAATGTCGTGACAGCCGTGACTGGTATGACGGACGTTCCGTTCTGGCTTTTAGTACACATGAAATAAGAGTTATTGTTGTTCTGAGTGAATAGTGGAGCGAAGGAACGACGAAGTATTTTGTAACGTCGTTCCTTCTTGGCAAGTCACTGTGATACTTTTAGGCGGCAGATAATCGTGATTTATTCATCGTGACGTTATTTATCGACCACCTCTATGCCAGTCGCCAAATGTCACGCACACATAGCTGTCAACGTGCCTCACTTAGTTGGACGAATACGCTACATCTGGTTCTTGTTTGTTAAATCTGTGCTATTTTGATCGTATTTCGATTTTCCATGCAATTTCACAATATTTTTGCACTACTGGCTTAAATAACACTCCTTTTGGGCTTCGCCGCAGTCGGGTAGAAAAACCGGGCAAGTGCGAATTCTTCTTGTAGGTGTAACTTATTTATGGCTTATCGAAAAAATATAAGAAAAACATATGTTCAGTTACCAATGAGGTACTAAATTTTAACGAAAAGATGAACTAGCTATAACGCCTACAACTAGGTGAAACCGGTTTGGTCCAGCCATTCTGAAGTCAGAATGGCTGGCCACTTTCCTCGTAATAGTTTTCCCTCTTTAGCGAGGTACAATTTTTTTTATGTCTGGTACCAAATGGTATAAAATAGGTACAAAAGTTTGGTATTGCTCAAACCTTCAAAATCTCTCATGGTCCAGCCATCCTGACGCACACATCTTTATCACGTGTACAAAGAATCTAAAAAATAACGAGATAAAAATATGCGGTGGATAGACATATCGATAAGATTTCTTACAACACTTGAAAAGTCGATATAAATATTATAAATTCAAAATCATGATAGTACTGTCATAAAAGATGAATCACTAAAGTTATATAATTTGATGGCATTAAATTGTCTAAATTGTATCTTACACGTCAGTTGACTGTGTTCAATTTTTCAGTACTAGGGCTACCTCTATGTAATAAATATCCAATCTCTTTGTACAGCACAGATCATTTGACAGAATCACAGATTTGACAAAACCACAAACAATTTTTTATAGTTTATATTCTCTGTGTTGTTGGCTTGTTGGCGATTATGAATAGATGAAAATACAACCTTTTGGCAGTTTTGGCAAAGAACAAAAAGGAATATTAGGATGACTAATTGTAATGAAACTATTGCACTTGAAAAACTTCTTTAATATTGTACACTCAGCAATACTCAATAATACAGCGACACTCGGACACAGTACACTTTATTCGACTACTCGGTAACGAGCTCACCAGCAGACTAACACTTATTCTAATCCCCCACCTCTGGTCTAACCGTCAATCTCCCCACCATCACCGAACGAATTACTGGATCATTTGAACGAATGGCTTGTGGGTCAATTGAGTAACTATTAAATAAGTTATTTCTAAACAAAATATAATAAATGAATTAACATAAATATACTTGCATGTATAAAAACGGTAATTACATTATCCTTAAAACTAGGTATAGCAGTAGGAGCATAATAATTGATCTAATAAATGGTCAATTACGTAATCAACTTAGATAAAATCACAACACTCGGCCATCCGAATGCGCGCTAACTCCTGTAGCGCGCACAAATCGCAACACTCGGAATTTGTATATTTGTTAGATCAATTATTAATTAGGTACAGCAAAATACTTGTAAATACAATTTATCATAATCACATCTATAAGGAAATTATTAAATACATTTTTAATATACATCATCTATATACAGTAATAAATTCTCGGACTTGTTATGTCGTCAGACTCAGAAGCTGACGATTCGGAACCAGATGATCTATTTACTTGTAAAGTCGGGATATGAATCCACGATCTCATTCTATCCGAAGCGATAATACTCCTATATTTATTAGTTTTAAAACCTGGCACGTTTGATATTTCGTACCGGTCATTACCTAAGCATTTAGTAACCCTGTAAGGACCAATAAACTTGGGTAAGAGCTTGTTGCTCCATCGATACCAATCCCTACCTTAATCTCATTTTTATCTAATGGTGTCAAATTGCTATCTTGTGTCTTAACAGCAAAGGTTTTGGTCTCCGTTATGGGACTGACTCGGGCAATTAAACTTGTTTGCCTTAAACTCTAAAGCAGAATTCGTCAAAGCAGTGACAAATATGTAAGCTTTACTATTATTGACTCTATAACATCCTTGATGCAAGTGATACTCCTGATTAGGACTCATTCTGGTATTCCCATCAGAGTAAATATCTCCAGAACAAGGCTCCTTAGTGTAGACTTCGATCAGACCACCCCTTCTTATTGTTACCTCTTGGAGAACATAAAGATTTAGAATCCTATCCTTCTTTATAAATTCGTCAGAAGAAGTATGATAAAAGAATAAGCTTTCTTTATCTTTAAGTACAGTTATTGACGCAAATTCTGTAAATTTTGTCCTATCAATAAATCTACTTGTAAATAAGAATTTTCAACAGCTAGAACAGTCAAGTCGGTCTCTATCACACCAATTCTAACGCTAATCAAAGAACAATGGCCACTTCCCATACATTGAATGACCTGATAGTGAATTATTGCGTATATAGATAAAATGTACGAAAACAAGTAGCTCTATGATCAAGAAATTATACTGTTAAGAAAGTTTTTCTTATAAAGGTCTAGAAATTACTTAATACACCGTAATTAGTTCGTATTAATTTGACAGTTTCCTCCATGTCCAATGTCACCGGCGGCGTCGTTAAGTCAAAAACGTTTCGGTGCATCCTTATCCAATGTTTTCAACGGCAGAAATACATTTATATTTATCTTTTTATATCTTTTGACATAAAAAGATACATTCATTTATGATCAGCTTTTAACAACTTGATGCAATTTATATATAAAATTAAGTTTTTAAGGGCCGATTTTTCAATTGTCAGATAAAAGATAACAAAGCAATAAAATATAACACTTACAAATTAAATACTACGGTTGTGGATAAAGTATATCAATGATGTTGCGTACTTTTCAATTTAGCCCGGTTACAGTTTAACTGTCAAGTAAATTTTAACTGACGATTGAAAAATCAACCCTTAGAGGTTTTGACAAAACCAGTCGATATAAATGTGGTATAAGTGAAATGGAACGTAGCTAAACAAGACACTATTATCGGGCACAGATAATATAACAATGCAGCGAATAAAAAATATTTTGTTAACGATGCGTTCACGAGTTCTAGAACATCTTTATAACCCAAAACTTTTCTTTTTACCTAGACTTCTAAAAAATGTAATTGTTAGTGAAATCATTACACTATAAAATTACTTTAATTTTAAAATAAGTTTTATCGCTATACATGTTTAGGTCAAAAATGGCCATTCTTCCTTAGGTGTAACAACAGTCTCCAAAGCCTCTTATAACTGGTTAATTTACATGGCATTGATTAAGATTAAGCTTTAGTGCAACAGAATATTGTATTAAACTGCAGTCACTAACAAAGTTTACGTATGCATAACCACGTTAACGCAAACCTTTTATTAAATTTTTGGCTCGGGTGATTTCCAACGCTTACATTATTAAAAGTTGCTAGTTTGTCAACTCCCTTGAAACTTTCATAATCTGATGAGGTATAGTTATTAATCTGTACCGCTTCTATCTGTGGCTTGATTATTCTGTCCGTTAATATGAGACTGTAGAGGTTTTCTCGTACAATTATCTAAGTTGTGCCCTAATCTGCCACATTTAGCACATTTTACTAAGGGTTTGGTACAATTGTGAGAAATGTGACCTCGCTCGTTACAATTGAAACAGACGAAATCAACACTTTTACTCGAATTAGCGCTATTGGAAGTATTGTTATTTCCGCGAAAGTCTCTCGTTTTATAGGAATTACTATTGTTAGTCAAGGGTCCTTTACTAGAGTCTTTGATTCGTGTTGGTTGTTGTGAGGCTAAATAATTCAACAAATCCTCTGGTTCCTCACACTTAAGAGCCTGAGCTCCATCATTCCTAATAGAACTATCAGTAATTCCATAAATAATGCAGTCTACTGCCTTTCGGCCGACAATCTCGCATCGACTTAACAATGACAGTTTATCATAAAAGTATTCTCTCAATGTTTCATCGACGCGAGATTTTCGGTTCAACATTTCTTCTAATAATTTACCAAAATTAACATCATTTGGAAAAGCCTTTCTCAATTTGCTCTGCCATATGTCCCAAGTATAATCGAGGGATGGAAGAGACTCATACCAACTTTTAGCTAGCCCATTAAGTTTTTGCAGTGCATAATGAATAGTTTGTTTATTATCCCAATTGTAAATGACTGCGCACTCATTAACCTTCCGTAACCATCTATCTATATCTTGGGACTTACTATCAGGGTTAAACTCTGGAACCACATTAGTAGTTGGAGTATTCTCACTTGAACTATCCTTTAAAGCGGACACAATCTTCATTAGGTCGTCAGCTGTTAGTCCTCTGGACTTCTTTTGCCTCATTCTGGGTGCCTCCTCCTCGTCCCTGGACTTGGATCTCGTACGTCTGCTACTTGGCCGCCTCGGAGGAGTATAATTCGCGTCGCGATCACCTGAAAAATATAATCGACAACGCTTCATGTCCTTTTTCCTGAATTCCCTTTGTCTACACTACTTATCTAAAGACTCCAACTACTGTCTAAATTACATGTACTGTGTACTTCTTCACTATAACTATATTACTTGTGAGTATATAGCTTTTGCAAAAACTGTCAGTGCACATAGCTGGTTACATACACCATTATTATGTCAGCATGCCTACATAGCTAACATCTCAGCGCACCTACATGGCTGGTAACTATAAAACTTAAGTAAAATAATAATATGTTAGCGTACCTACATAGCCAATATTCCAGCGCACCTACATGGCTGGTAACTATAAAACTTAAGTAGAATAATAATATGTTAGCGTACCTACATAGCTAACATTCCAGCGCACCTACATGGCTGGTAACTATAAAACTTAAGTAGAATAATAATATGTTAGCGTACCTACATAGCTAACATTCCAGCGCACCTACATGGCTGGTAACTATAAAACTTAAGTAAAAATAATAATATGTTAGCTTACCTACATAGCTAACATTCCAGCGCACCTACATGGCTGGTAACTATAAAACTTAACTAGAATAATAATATGTTAGCGTACCTACATAGCTAACATTCCAGCGCACCTACATGGCTGGTGGTGTTAACTATAAAACTTTAGTAATATATGTTAGCTTACCTACATAGCTAAGATCTCAGCGCACCTACATGGCTGATAACTAATTATACTATAACATGTCAGCATACCTACATAGCCAACAACTCAGCACACCTACATAGCTGTCTAGATAAGCAAAAGCACACCTACATGGCTGACTAAATAAGCAAAAGCACACCTACGTGGCTTACAAGCGTCTACTAAATCTCAGCACACCTACATGGCTGTTGAATTATGCAACTGCGAACACAAACTCTAGGCTAAGCAACGGGTGAAACTAGTACAAGCACAGCTATATGGCTTGGGCTAAGTAGAGAATAAGCTTAAGCACACCTACATGGCTTACAAGCGTCTACTAAATCTCAGCACACCTACATGGCTGTCTAGATAAACAAAAGCACACCTACATGGCTTCAGCAACGTCCATACAAACGTTGAACACTTACTGTCTACTGCATGTTAAACATGCGTGGGTATCTTTGAATCTATCAAATGTGCTAGTGAAAATTGTGGTAACTGGTTCATCTAAACTTATCTTGGTCTAAATACTGTATACTCCTCATCAACTACTTTGTATCTCGTCAAAATGACCACGTGTATTTTGGTTATAGGTTATAACCAATAATCAAATCGATTAATTTGAGGTTAAATAAAAAAAAAATATTCTGCTAACTACCACTTAGTAGCTATTACAGTGATAATACAAGAGTACTTACGGGTTTCATCAGACATCGCTGCTCGCAGGTTATGACCACTTCTGACTTGTAATGAAACTATTGCACTTGAAAAACTTCTTTAATATTGTACACTCAGCAATACTCAATAATACAGCGACACTCGGACACAGTACACTTTATTCGACTACTCGGTACCGAGCTCACCAGCAGACTAACACTTATTCTAATCCCCCACCTCTCGTCTAACCGTCAATCTCCCCACCATCACCGAACGAATTACTGGATCATTTGAACGAATGGCTTGTGGGTCAATTGAGTAACTATTAAATAACTTATTTCTAAACAAAATATAATAAATGAATTAACATAAATATACTTGCATGTATAAAAACGGTAATTACATTATCCTTAAAACTAGGTATAGCAGTAGGAGCATAATAATTGATCTAATAAATGGTCAATTACGTAATCAACTTAGATAAAATCACAACATAATATTTTTTTTTACATTATGTACTATCTTAGTCAACTTTAAATATTTTCTTTAACTCATATTATTATATAAAACTTAGTTTTATTAAGAATTTGCCCTAGTACATACATTTTCATTTATTAGTATGCAATAGAATATCTCTTATTAAGTCTTATTAACCTAACTTAATTTCTCTTATTAATATAATATAAAATAAAGCTCATGCGACATCCTAGTTGCAAACTCGATTCTCGAGAAAGTTGAACAACGATAATGCTGCGTAGCTAGAATATCATTCCATGATTTAAAGATTGATGGGTACAGTTTGTCTATCCTTATAGTTTGTGAGTTTGTCTATGGCGAGAAAATTCCGTAAATACCGACATTAGGGCCTATTTTTGGATTTTTATCGTATCGTATTTAAGATCGTACTGCTGCTTCATTTCAGTGTCAGTCATATTGGTGTCATTCTTAGAAGCGTACAGTGCTTGCTTTTATTTAAAATTAATATTAAAATAAATTACGAAAATGAGCTTTGATTACGAATCCGGATCAGATGCCGAAGGCAACTATGAAGTCTGTGCTATTGGTTCACAATCGGGATTGCCCTTCGATCCGACGAGTATAGAAAACATCATTCTCGCAATTAGCGATCGTTTTGATTTCCGCGTAGTTATGAGCGATAATAGAGCAAAAGGGGCTCTCCTGGTGACTACTGGACTGACGATCGCTGGCGGGCTGTTGGGACGTCATTACGGCGGCAAAGTTGGTGCAGCGGTTGGCGGTGCCATCGGTGGAGCATGTGGACTTGGTATCGTCAGTGAGTATAGTTTTTTTTACATAGATGTGTTACAATAGTGCAATCAATATCATCAATGCATCAATAGAATATTACTATTGTTCCGGTAACATGTAGTCTTTAGACTGCAAACATTAGAATTTAGATTTGAATTTATTGCCTAGGTAGTTATACCAAAATGTAGGTATACCAAAAAATTGCCTAGGTAGGTATACCAAAATGTAGGTACCTATACCAAAAAAACAACTCACATTTGAAGTGAACTAGGTACTACTATTTGTGGCGTTTATCACAGATCATTTAAACGGCAACTTGATTACTTTTTAGATTTAAAATATTGATTAAGCGTTTGTTGACCTTTAGGTACAACTTGTAACTTTTTAAACTACCCACATTTTTTATTTCAAAATCTTGAAACAGCCGTTATTTTTCAAAATTTTACATTATGGTCAAGGATTCCATACCAGCTATTTAGCTGACCGCAAGTATAAATTATACATTTCGGTTTTTCTTTGTTCTAGTTGTTTCCATGAGGAGCATATGGAATGACATCAAAGAAAGACTGTCGGAGCTGTTTGAAATGGTGTACGATTATTTAGCTGGAATGGGTTTGGATGATTACAAAAGAGCTGCAATGTTCCTCACTCAAAATGGTAGTAGCACACAACTTGCCATGATCATCTTGGAAACGGCGTCTGGCATTCTTGGCAAGAAGATATTATCCAGTCTAACAGCAGCTTGAAGATTTTTTGTAATATTAGGCATATAAAAGTTTTAAATTAATGTCATATAATTATTTTGTAAAGTAATGACTGACTGACAATAATTAAAATCGTTACTTAAACTATTTGACAAGAATAACTAAATTATGACTAACATACCTACTAACATACTTTCATTGTGAAGACAGAGTATTTTTTACATTGACATTGACCGACTTTTAATATTTAAGCCCAATAATCATGTTGATCGTGTTATTAAAACCTTTTCATTTTGAAATCCTGATGTACCTACTATTTTAAAATAAATGTTTTGTCTTTTAGCTTTGTATAATTTAATTTTAATTAGGAGTATTGTATTCTAGATAAGTGCTTATGAATAAAGATAATAAATATGTATATTTTGAGATAATAAATAAATAAAAGACAATGTACTGTATACATGATCTGTTATTTTATTTACATTGTAGTTTAAAATAGTGCTGTATTGTTAATTATCGCTTGCTAATCGGTGAAGGAAAACAACGTGAGGAAACCTGCATGTCTGAGAGATCTCCATAATATTCTCGAAAGACATGTGAAGTCTGGCCTTACCCTTCTCATAGTGAGAAGAGGCCCGTGTTCAGTAGTGGGACAGTAAAAAGGGCTGATGATGATGATACTATCGTACGTAACAAGGTTGATAGTTTTGCCATGTATTACTAGTAATATACTTGATAGTGTTGATAAAATAATAGTATCGTACATCCGGTATGTATGGTTTATTGTTCTTTCATCCTGATTAAACCTTTTGACGCGGTGAGCACTGATTAGCCAATAATTAAGTTTTGTATTTGAATTATTTTGAATCTTAGGGCCAAATAGGTATGTTTAAGAATACCCACATATCACCATTATGTCTGGTGGGGTAACCGTGACTAATCCCTATTATCAATATAAGTAGTACCTAGGTACTTAAAATGCACGAGTAAGATACTGTCTAGTGTACCAATATGGACATGAATATATATGTATGGCAGAAATTCCAAACGCAAGGTAAATCAACATTCTTGCCAATGTAGGTACTGTTTCTAAAATTATCTATCGTTAAACAAGATTTTAAACGTATTCAAATCAAATGTTGAATATTGCTCTCCAGGTATTGCCAAAATACCTGAAGACAAGTGTTTAACAGTGCATCTTACCGTGCATGGCTTATAGGGTCGAAAGTCGAAACGTGGAACATTATACGGTGAAGCTAGCTACCCCACCGAATTCATGTCGGTCGAGAGAGCTCAGAGAGCTATGGTGGGATCAAGTCCGGAATGAGATGCTCGCATCCAGCAGAGGAGCAAAGTAACTGACATACTTAGTTCAAAGTTGTAGCAAGCTGAAGTGATAATGGCTGACCACATTTGTCGCAGAATAGATAGACGGTGAAGCAAGCAGGTCGATCATCGAACAGAGGCCACGTTTTGGCAAGCGTCGCTTGGATGCCCTCCAACCAGATGGACCGATCACTTGAGGAGGGTGGCTGGTAGTTGCTGGATGGCAAAAACGGGAGATATAAGGTCTTGTGCCCTACCCTACTGGAGGCCAACGACCAGCAGTAGATTACACCTAGCCTCATATGAAATCAGAACAATGGCACGAGTGTGAATCAACTGGTTGTATTACGTACATCTTGTTCTTTAACAAACTTATTAAGACCTGAACAATACAGCAAGTCTCCTTCAACTGTATCCTTCCCGCTGCTCTCGAACGTTTGTACATGTACGTATATGTACCTGTGGCGTACTGCGTGCACATACCTACTTACACAGTACGCACAACCCTACGCAGCGTAATCAAGAGATAAGTGTGATACCTCATAACGGATAATAGATGATAACGCTTACGCTCGCGCGCCCGCGCGCGCGCGAGCGCCGTCGACATTACATGAATTACATCCGACTGGCGACGAATATTCGTGGCCATCGAGTTTTGTTAAGGCCTTGCCACACGGCACAATTTTACGTCCAACTTGACTAAATCACTTGATGAAATCGTGACGTGTAGACGCCAGTCGTCCAACTCAAGCTCATCGGGTGGGCGGTACGGTACGGAACGAAAATCAGTATTTTGATTGTGTGGTGTAGACTGGCAAAGCCAATTCGATTGAAAATTTGATCAGGGGTAAAATTGTGCCGTGTGGCAAGGCCTTAAGTGTGCCACTTTAATATAAAGTGTGCGTGAAGGACAGAGCGCTAGTTAGTGAGTTCACCGATGTAAATCAAATTGTGTTTATAGTTAGTTATAATATGTAGTCATGTAAGAACCGTTAGTTGTAAGTCTCCTGCTTTTATTGGTCAATATCGATATTGTGCTCATTGACGCCAGTAACCTCTCGGAATGTAAACTTTTATTGTATATAGCTTGCCATTATTTGTAAATAAATTATTACCACTTACCGATACCGATCTTCAAGAATAGTTTTATTATACTCGTCACGTCGCCGTCGTCAGTCTGAACAAGTACCTCGTCACTCTGTACCCAGTACCCAGTAACCCAGTACCTACCTACCTTCTATCCTACCATCCAGGAAATACCTATTAACAGCAGAGTCAGTAACGGATTTACGTTTTTTTGAACCGGGGCAAATCTTGTAATTGGCGCTCTATGTCGTGACATGATTTTGGCGCCCCCATCACGCTGCCGCCCGGGGCATGTGCCCCGGTTAGCCCCTACGTCGATCCGCCACTTGTAACTCTGCTGCAGAGTTACAATACCATTCATATAATGTCACTATATGTCATCATATACGTAGTTAACAAGCAAAGACATAATATTATGTCACGGGGTGCTAAGTTTGAATCCATGCTATTTCGTATCAATATAAAACAAACGGAAAAACTAAAAGAATAATAAAAGCCTAGCATTCAACCCTTAATACCATTTGTACCATTTGTATTTTGTATCATACAAACACGATGTCTTTGTGATTATGTGCCGTGTGGGGTGAACGAGGTCTCTGTGGAATAACAAAGCCGGTGGTCGTGTCTTCAAATGAAAAATTAGGAATGTCACCACACTAACCACAGATCACTACTAAATAAATGTAACTTATGTAACTGTTACTGTTACTGCAGTGTCTTTTAGCTTTTAGTGCTATCGGTATTGGTGTCAGTTGGGGCCAAAGAGTAAAATAATAATGGTCGGGCCGGACCAGCTAATGAAGAATCGCCTATAAATTAGCAGGGAACTGTGGAGGGGAATTACCGATCCGCCACCTTTCCGTTTCGGGGAATCACTTTTTTAATTACTGCATGTTATTATCATTAAGTAATATCTAACTTTTGGTCAGTCTGATTATACTATCGGTGTGACTTCTGGACTATCAGCCGTATACACGTAGGTATTGTAAACAGTGCGGAACAGCGGTATTTAGCAGCGGTAGCCCTTTATCGTTTACGTACTACTTTTCTATTTCGGAACGTAAACTCAACTTACCCAACGCACTTTTACGTCAAAGCAAAAGTGTGACGTTTATTTTTGTTTACTTGCCAAGAAGTTATTAGGTATTTTCGTTTCTACGATTCATTTCGTAATAATTTACTCACCAAACTTTGAATCGTAAAACCAAAATGCAGGTGCAAGTTTTCGATAACCGTGGTATTGGATTTGACCAGACATGGCTAGAAGAAATACTTTTAGAAATCGGTAAGTATTTGAAATTCATTTCTATCGTAGTCTGAAGTTCAATTTCCAAAAATTTGGAATAAATAGGTACCTATGTGCTTTTTATTTTGTTTAGCATTTCAAGGTTGTGTATTTATTACCTCCTCTTCATAAACAGATTGTTGGGTTCTCTGTATAGATTCAATAAGTTCTGTACTTATTCTAAAGTACAACATTGCAAAATTCAATTAAAGAGTGTTACTAAGAGCGTTACTTATTAAATTTTTGTAAAATACCATACAAAAAAAACCTACACTTTATAAAGAAAACATAGGTACACATGGCCACATGTCAAGCGAGACACTTTGACCTTTTATTCTTATTGGGCAGGAAATAAATATTAAAATCATACTGCAACTGTAGTTTGACCAGTCACGGTATGTATATATCTATATAATCAACCAAACCTTCAACCAACGCCAATGATACTTTAGTAATAAATTGCCCGTCTCTTTTTCCAGCGGATGTATTTGACATCCGGATAGTGTGGGACAGAGACACAGCAGTATGGGCCAGCGTGTTTGCCATTGCAGGAGGACTGGTGGGTGGTATTGCTGGAGGTCGGTTAGGGGCTGCGGTAGGTGCTGGCATCGGAGGAGCGGCCGGAGTAGGAGTCTCTAGTGAGTATTCTTTGATACAAGTCATATGGTGATATAGGCTGCCTCCGTGGCCTAGTGTGTGTGATAACATATACCGTATGATTATGGAAAGACTATGGAAAGAGTCTGCTGGCCTTCCTCGAAGAGCTGGGGTGGCTCGAATTACGACACCATTCCCACCCGCACGCAAAATACACGCCAAGACGTGGAGTTGGGGAAACAGCCCGTGCCATCAAGTATACCGTATGATATACATCTGCTGATTAGGAGGTACCTATGAGCTACTTGCCCTGTCTAGGTTCGATTCCTGGGTGGGGCAAGTGTTACTGGGATTTTCCGTATTGTCAGTCGCAGCACGGAGTCTGGCAAATTGCTTGGTAATGGCAATTAGCTCACCCTGTATTATTTGGGACTTACAAATTTAAACATGGGGGAAATGTGGGAGTAGTATTCCACGTCTGCCGACGCTTTCAGGGATTAAACAGTCTATAAAAAAGGTCATACTTACATTAGATTTATGAGTCGAAATATTCCTGCCTTATTGCAGTAAGTAAATGCTAAATAATTTTTTAAATAGAATTCGATAAATTGACTGCTTCATTCAGATTACAAATTAACATTTAAAAATGTAAAAAGTTGAAACACACTGTGACTTGTAAAGTGCATTCAAGTTGCAGTTCATTAATAAAGTTTGGCAGTGTAAATCAAGATTTGAATACAAACTTCACTATGTTGTTTAAATTTTAAGCTCTTCCTTAGAGCCAGACCACTTAAAATGCGGTGACATCCTTGTTAAAAATAAAATTATAAAAAATAGCCTTATGTACACAACATAATAAGTACAAGTATTATCTTTTCTTTCCAGCGATAGTTACACTTCGTGAAATCTGGGCAACAGTCAAGGAAAAGCTAATGGAACTCCTATACATCGTTTTCAATTTCCTCCGAAGGCTGGACCCAATCGACTACGTCCAGGGCTTCCAAATCCTCATGGCCTGTGCCAACAGCCGCAGAGAACTGGTCATGACTATTATTGAGTTTATCGCACAGAAACTTAGCAAAGAAGTCCTGTCTAGTTATTCCACTCACCGAGCTATTGAGAGGCCTTAGTAAATCTTAATCAAGTTGACAAGTAGGTATGTGAATACTTGGTATAGAGAATTTATGGTCTTTATTAAATTTTTTGGTTTATCGGATGTATTATGGTTAATACAGGGGTGTTAAGGAAGTAGTCTGATATAATATCTAATGTGGATAATTATAATAGTCAAAATGGCTAAGTATGGTGAACGATGAGGTATATATGCCCCAGGACTAGGCTTGGAAGGTACTCATAGTCTAAATATGGCAGCTATATGAATATATTGTTCCTGTGTAGTGTTGGCGGTCAATATTAGACATCGGTTTTCATTTGCTAAAGTCATCATCATCATCGCCCTAGCGTTATCCGAGACTGACACGCCTTGGAGCCGCTTACTGGTCTAACCAGATATGACAGAATATCAACTTTCCACAGAGCTACTGCCGTCTGATCTCCGCAACCCAAAGGGATAGCGATATTCCATGGTTAAGACCAGTATCAGTTTATTTGAGGGTACTGACCCCCATAACGACTGTCAAAGATCTTCATGACAACCAGGACCGACGGTTTAACGTGCTCTCCGAGGCACGGAACAAGCGATAATTAACAATTTAATACACACTTAACTTAGTTTCATTTGCTAAAGTGTTTGTGCTAAAATGACATGTCTTTACGACACTGCAACAAAACACTTGTGAAGCTAATATATTCTTATATGGGCCTATAAGCTATGCTGCCAATATTCTGTTATAACTGTTGCCAAGCTTATTGGCATTGGATAATTCAGGCATTTGCTGTAATACACACAACTGGCAGTAATCAATAACTTTGAGTATCTAACTCTGCAAAGTTTTTATAATGTTATCTGCTTTAAATAAAAACAAACATTATTTAATTAAATAGCAGTACGCGTTGCCGAGAATTGGGCTAAAACCATATGACAAGAGTTGCCATCAACATGAGAAGAAGTAACAATAAATTTTCAAATTATCTGCAATTTTAGATAGGCATCCATCTTCTTAACACATTGACTGCTGGCCTAAGATTCGTAAACGGCCTTTTGCTATGCGGCCAGTACGCATATCCTGCGTGTATCCGCCTCCGCAGAGCGTGCCCAGCCTCTCGTGCTTAACGGCACGCAACGCGCGTGCAGGTCGAGCGTGTGTCTGTGCTGACGCGACACGCGACGTACGAGTTGCTATACAAAAAAAACACACATGAGTGGTCGTCAGCACATGTGTGGTATGGGTATGATTCACGCGTCGCGTGTTTCGGCAGCACGCTTCTATATTTTTCCCTAAACACGACTATTGTGACACACACCACCATATACGTTTCCAGCAGTCAATGTGATCCTTGGTAGGGACAATATTTCGAAGGCGAAAAGTAATATAATTTCTTTAATCTAATTTTGTGTTATTATGATCAGGGTACTTGCTATTTATCAAAATGTTGAGCAATTGCAAAAAGTACTCTATAAAATGTAAACATTTTTATGAAAAAACGGGTAAAAATATGCACACTTATAAGTTACCAGCTTATGAAGTAAGAAGGAAAGGTTTGCGTGCTTGCTTAGACATACAGGAAGAAAAGGTGACTTCTATAGTAATTAAATCAAAATAAATTAGTCCAATACCCTATTGCAGGTTTTGTTATCTCATTTTAAATTGTAATCTTGTTTATAGAATATGTAGGTATGAAAAATATGTAAATCTATTTTCTTATTACTTTATGTTTGTTATTCAACAATAAATTGAAAATAGTTTTTCATTGTTTCATAATAATTTTAAAATGCATGTAAAACTATACCTACACATATTTTTTGTGAATATTTTTACATTAAGTATTTTCTTACCTATTTCAATATATTTTTATCTAATCTCATTTGAATTTCAAAGAATCAGCCCCGACTTTAATAATAATTAGTAATAGTTTACATAATTCTTTTGAAAATGTAATTGCAAATCAGCTATTCAAGATTTTGATCACGATTTATTAGTGAATCAATATTGTTATAAGTTGATAATAAATCTGAGTTTAAAAAAGAAAACTGTGCGCAGAAAATAGTGTGATAATTTTAATATATTGTTCAAATAATGTGTATATCACATAAGCTCGTATATAGCCGTCCAGAAACGCTGTGAACTGCATAATAATAATTAAAAAATTAACTATTACAGTTGCCCGATTTGCATACATAATTCAATTATATAATATCGCTCATTTTACACAAATTAACATTATTTATGAATAATTTTAAGAAAACGCAGTCTGTGATTAAATTGTAGTAAAGTTGTGATAGTAATTGTGTTGTTTTGTTACCTATTTAATGTGTGCCTTTTACTGGTTGACTTGTATAATAAATAAAATTTTAGAGTCTGTTATTGTAAATTGTAACTTTTCAATGCATATCAAAGTTTCTATGAAACATGCTCAGATTATATCTGAAGAAATATGTAACACAAAATAAAGTTGTTTTTGTCTGTTTGTCCGTTTGTACCGATTGATATAGGAAAAAGGTGAACCGATTTTCACTGGACTTTGACTGATGCTAATGGTATAAAAGTAAGCTACTTATTTTAAAACGAAGGACCCAAGTATAAAATAATATTTCTTCAATTCTGCACAAACAAAGTAATGTCAACAACACACCGTTTAAATAAGGCACTTCATGTTTAGATTTGTCTACAATAAATACAAAAAAATACAAAAAAAAATGTTGTCTTTTTTAATTTAGAATTATTATGATCTAGATTTATTTGTAGTCTTGATATTGCTGGCCTTCGGAAACCCCTTAGCTTTTGGTAAAAAGGTATATCTCTTAATATTAGGATTGTTTAATGTTAAATTGTCAATATGGCCACATCCTCAAGGATAATTGATGTCATCTACTTAAATTGGTTGGATTTATTTAATAAGAAATTTTTGGTGATGGGCATTGTATTTTAATTCGGTGTTATCATTATATTGTGTTCCTATTTAGTTTGTTAATACTCAAGGTTTTATATTTTAGTATCAAATAAATAATTTGAAAATGTGGATTGTTTTTATTCAATTAAAGAGAGTGTGGATAAGTGTGGAGAATCCAAGACCTGCCTCATAGAGTTAAGAGGTCCATGTTCTTTGATATACAATGTAGACTTCTCGCTGTCTATAAAAATATCTGGAACTGAAGGACAGTAAATGCGTATACATTGAATTTCATTTGTTACGTTTTTCCTATCTGACCATCTAAGGGGTCTAAGCAGGGGGACACTTTGGAATAATTGCTAGGCTAGCGAGCATCATTTCTGCTCTTTCATATAGCATACTACATAGGTCAACTACACTAGCGACCAAAACTATGTGGACGATATACCCGCGGCTTTCATTGCTCTATGCTTTAGTTCGTCCAACATTTGTTTAGTTCGCATCGTTTTCGTCCTTCGCGTGAACTTTCCTTTACAGTCCCTCAGAGCGTTATGATAAAACTAAACTGTGATTAGGTCATCATCATCTTAGCGTGATCCCGGTTGCATCCAAGGTTTACGTCTTGGGACCCGGGATCCATTTACTAGACTCGAAGGGATAGCGAAATTCCGTGGTTTAGAACATACACTGTGATAAATAGCTAGTAGGCATTAGTGTTTTCGGAACCGGTATTCTTTTTGAGAACCGGGAATTTCGGTACTTTTGTATAACGGAACCGGGATTTCCCGGTTCTTTCGGTATTTTCGGTTCTTGCTAGTTTTTGTTATAGAAAACGGAAAGGACCGAAAGGGACAGAATTGGGCACCTGTCAGGTGCCCAATTGTCCCTTTCTTGAGCAATACTCCCTTGTCACTTGCATTCAGTGTGCGTACTGATGAAACTTTGTTACCCCTTACCAAGGTTCGAGCAATCTTCCACGAGGCCTCTTTCTCTAGGCCTTCGATAAGTAACACATCGGTTCCCCTGACCCGAATTCCCTAGTATACAAACTGGTACAATCGTTTCCGACCGCGGGTGAAGAACGACATTCTTCACTTTACCTGAAGTTGCACCTTCCATTAAGACGTCTTCTGAGCCACATTTCAACACTCCCTGGTTAACATCGATCTCGCAGCGATGCTTCCGCATGAAGTCTAGGCCCAAGATGCAGTCGTCCACTCCCTATATCGGCCACGATGACTTTGTGACGGTAAACTTTGTTGCCTAGCTTCAGATCCACCTCCATTTCACCTCGGACGGTTATGTGCTGACCGGTAGCTGTTCTCAGTTTCACACATTCATTGCTCCTGAAGCAGCTCCGAAGAAGCCGTCTTGCCAGATGGAGACCGACGACTGTCCGCGAAGAACCCGTGTCCAATGTCAGCTTGCATGGCGTTTTATTAATTTCGCCTTGAATGATCAGCCTGTTCCCGTCACATGATTGCGAGATCGAGATACTTTGGGCTCTTCCATTAGCAGCCAGCACTCGCCCCGCAGTCCTGGCTTTTACTCGTTTTCCTGCTCTCGCTGCCTGGCAGGCACAGGAGACGACCCCTTTGGTGGAGACAGCGGTGCCACCACTCAGGCCTGTGCAGGATGCGTGCAATGGTGCGGGTGCGAGGGACAGTTCTTCTGTCCCTCGCAGTCGGGCGCGGTCGCGGGAGGAGAGGCGTGTCGGTGTTGCGTTGCCGCGCGCCCTATATCCCGCGACCAAATGGAGGCGCACCATCGTTGCGTCGCGGTGGGGCCGCAGAGGAAGAGGAGATGCGGTGTTGCGTTGCCGTCCTCCCTATCCTCTGCGGCCGCTGGGTGTTTTGGCGGCGGAGCCACACGCCTTCATCAGCCGCAGGCTCCGCCGCCAAGCCCCCTTGGCTTTTGTTCGGGGCCCGCCTGACCATCTGGCGGGCCAATACCCGTCGTGGGGTAGCGAGGAATGCTTCGGCGATACCAGACCATCTGACACATGGGTACATGAGGAATACGGGTTGGTATTTAGTCAGTAAGAGTCTGACAGTCCCCTTCGCCCTTCCCCCCAGGGCGGAGAGACTCCATGAGGATTTTCCAACCCGACACCAAAACACACGTGTCACCACTCCAGGTCGCGGATTCCATCCGTAAATGTTACGAGGTTCCCATCTATCGGCGCAGGCGACGACTGGTATGACTTCCTGACCAGCTTTTCCACCTCCAGAGCCCACTGCTGCAGAGTTTCTCCGGTGCGTTGTGTCCTGTCCTTCAGCTGAGCACGATACACATGTTCGAGGTGCGCGTCACCGTATCTCGCCTCCAGAACCTCCAGAAGGTTCTCGTAGGAAACGTCTTGCCCGAGTGCCCCCAACACCGTCAACGCCCGATCACGAACGCCCAAGGTTAGGGCGGTTAAGGCCTGCTCTTTATTCCACCCATTTGATCGCATCACAGCCTCATACTGGATCTTGTATGATGACCATAATGACGAGCCATCAAATGGTGGAACGTAATACCCATGAGGCTGCCGACGCTTTGGGCAGCTCAAGCGGATATGCCCTCTTTCCCCGCAGTTGTAGCACCGAGGTGACGATACAATTTCCCTGATGCGGTGACTTCACGTCGTACTGCTTCCACCTCCAGAGCGTGGACTAAGGCGTCCTTCAGATTCTTGAATGTGTAATCTACGCATCCAAGCCGCTCTTTCATAGGTGCCACCTATGAAAGAGCGGAAGGAGCGGCTTGGATGCGTTTCGGCGAAAACTGAGTGAGTCATGAGTGAACGAGAGATAGCGGCGCGCGGGCAGGGCATGCGCGGCGGGCGCGGGGAAGCTCGACACCGCATCGCAGTCGCGTTCCTACTTACATACTACTTGCCTTCCTTTCCTAGCAACAGCGAGCGAGTGTAAGTAGTTATTGGTTATAGCGAGCGCACCATTAATTTCGCACGTTATTTCTTTTAACGCTAAATTATTCAAGTTAGTTTTGAGTGTTTGAATAGTAGAAAGTGTGGAAAAGTAAAGTAAGAGTAAATAAGTAAATAGTAGTGTGAATCGCGTAATGAAAATAAAATTCCCGAAAGTACCGAAAGAACCGGGAATCAAATTTGATTTCCCGGTTCCGTTTTACTGACAAAAGAACCGGGAATTCCCGGTATTTTCGAGACCGGGATTTCCCGGTTCTGAACCCTAGTAGGCATTGTTTCTTGTGCCATGAATCTTCTTTATTTTAGAAACTAGGGTAGTCAAATGAAACAGCCAGAAACTTTAAATATTTATATTTCCGTGCACATTTGAATAAATAAATAACTGGCGTCTATCACATCTAGTAAGGCAACCGACGATAATCATTGTACCTCTCTTTATTAACACTGGCATCTAAAACAATAATGTAGTACAATCAGGCAAGCTACATGTGGCGACATCTCGTGGCCACAAACAGGCAGAGTTATACATACAAACAAGTAACGACATCTATAGGCGATTGATTGCAACTAAAATTTATCATAGACTGAGCATTCCTTTGACACTTGTTAAATTATTATGACAAAAACGTGCAAAGGAGATACTGTACGAGATATTGTGTTGTTTTCTATTTTTACTATTTTCAAAATCATAGGTATCATACTATACTTCTACTTAAAGAGACGGCAAGAAAAATACTTCGCTTGGTCTCTTTCTAGAATCATTATAATACCATAGGAACTATACAACGCATCAATGTTAACAATGTATTTTTAAACTTTCGCCAGAATAACAATGAGCAACAGAACAGAACCTAAACAGCCGTAGAAATCACATTTTATATTCGATTCGACCGTAGTTCCACTGGTTGGCCCATTTTCAATAAAGTGAACCAATCAGTGTGCACGCAACGTTCGAATCGAGTCGAAACGACATTTGGCTAAAACTCGTGCTAACTAGGAAAACTTTATGATAACTAAATTTTTATTAATTATACATTTTTATGTCAGATCTCTAAGTAAGTACATAATAACAGAATTAATAGTATAACTAACGTAGTGTAGTAAAAGACATCATTTAACCAATTCAAACTTACGGCTAAAATAAATACATAATAATAACATTTTATTTTAATTGTGGAGGGTAACCTCTATTTTTATTTTCTATACTGAAATTAAATGCACTTTAGAACTAAATTAATATTATAATACTGATAAAATTAGAGTTAAGTTCAGGTAAAGGGTTCAGGCAAGTAAAAAGATTGGTATGAAAAAGTCGGTATCTGCTATACCGTCTATTCAAATTCCGTATTAGAGTGCTTCAACAATATTTTTGTACTTGGTCTAAGTTCTATTCGTAACTAAAATAAATATAAAATAAATAAATTAATTAACCAATCCACAATCGTCAGTTTTAATAAATAGAAGTTCAATTCATTACAATTAACACTACACAACTATAGTTTAATCGACAGATCATTTTGTCTCTTTCACACTTATTAATTTAGAAAAGGACATCGCACGATCTGAATCGATTAAAAATACGGACTGTACCAGCCTATTTTTGGAATATTTATCTTGTATATTGTGATTCTGTCTACCCTGCTTGTGCTTTGCTAAAATGTATTTCTTTAAATGTATTTTGGTACAATCCGTTTAATATGGTCAGTTCTATAGGAATGTCTAAAGGTGCACTATAGAAGAAATACATGTAAAATGTTTCTTCCATTGATCTAAGGATTAACCATTTCATCATAAAAAACAATGATATTAAAAATTTGTATTTTTAATATGCCCGGTTTTAATGACCGCACTAGCAATAAATCCTGTAACATAGGGGATTTAATATTTTTTATATATTTTATAAGGAAATGGTTAATTTATGCTTAATACCTAACGTGTACACTTATAATTAAGTACTAATTTAAGTTTGTCATTACAACCTGTTGAAATAAATAAATTAAAATTATTATAATTAAAATGTTTAAGTTTTCACCATTAATTTTGTAGGTAGGTATCATTTAATATTTTAGCAAAGACAATTATCTGTCTTCGTTTTTGAAATTAAGTTTTTTTGATTGATTGATTGAGTTTACAATGCACTTTGATTGATAAATCAATCAAATGGGCAATATTATTTCATGACATTTTGTCCGTGTATCTTTCGGTAAAAACCATTCCAATTCATTTCAGCGGTAATATTTTCAAATAAAGTGTCATGAAAATGTGAGATTTCCTAATATTCAGCCTAAATAAATAATTTTGTGTTTATTAATCCAAATTTTCTAATTTTAATATATATCACATACGATTTATAAGATCCATTACAGTTTGTACTTTACCACCTACATAACTAGAATTACATACTTTATTTTATACTATTTTATTTGAGACTAAATGCTGCCTAAATTAATTATTTCGATTTTTAATATTATGCGGTGATTTGAGGCCTTTGTGTTATAAAATACATAGCGAATTTTAGTCATCCTAAAAAATAAGTTCTTGTTGAATTCTCTAAACTAAAATGAATCTATTTCTGTCTCTTACAGACACACAATGAGAGAAAAGGATAGGTGATACTAACAGCCTTTTCTGTGTCTAAATTGTGTGGTGGTAATTGAACTGACTGCGCTTTTTTTAAATGTCACCAACAACTACGAATAAAGTTTAGTAAACTACTAATTGAACGTTCTTATTTGTTTTCATTTATTTCTAATTACATCAATAAGAAATAACAATAGCAAGAATGGCAATGTATGTTAACATTTCCTAAATACAAATAATAATCCAGTTCTTTCAAGATACTATCTTAATATGTAAAATTCTTGCGTTACTGACTGACTGACAGACACGCTACAGCCGAAACTATTGGGCGCAGGAAGCTGAAATTTGGCATGTATGTTCCTTGGGGACCACTAAGAAGTAGGGGTGCACTAAGAAGGGATTTCTCGAAATTCCCACGGGATCGGCCAAAACGGGTAAATTGAAAAAAATGCAGGCGTAGCTGCTGGCGTCCTCTAGTATTATTATAATTTTCACATATTTTTAGTAAGAATGGTTATTCATTCGCTGAACCGCTTTTGAATGAAGACTAAAAATCTCAATGTATAAAGCAGTTTTCGTGCTCCTATTTATAGATGGCGAGGAATAATGCATCACTATTGCTTTCCCTACATTTGCCTCAAAAGTTGCAATTTTACCATGAGCTTAGGCATTCAGTGCAAACTTATGTATATTTAATACCCTTTCTAACTAATATACTTATAATATAGCAGTTACTTCAATAAGTGTTGTCAGCTTTAGCTAATATTTTTATGTGTAGTGACACTGGTTTACAGATAAATAAATAATATTTATTTTAAGCGCTATCTATTTTTGATCTGTGAAGATGTGAATTCTAGGGATTGATATTTTAAATTAAGTTATGAAGGGATATTAAATAAGTACAGTATTTATTTTACTTAATACAATTGTTTAACAAGGCTTTCGCATAAACTACGCAATCGTTTGCAGTTTGATCAGTAGAGGTCGCTTTTGGTACATGTAATGAAACCTATTTCTTGTCTTACAATCGCTTTTTGCTAATTTATCTTTAAAGGTACCTTTTATTTTGCACGTATCGACCGACCGACTGACTGACTGGTTTTAATACCGACCTCTGTTGACTACTAAGGTAGTTTCACAACTTCAAGCCTACTTACAAAGTATGTGCAGCATAGTAACTACATTCAAATTAATTTCTAAGTCACTGGTAAAAAAGCACAGCTATCAAAAACATTGCCAATGGACATTAGAACGAAGCAGGAGATATAATCCGCTGCGATTAAGAGAGAGATGGCAATATTTTCATAGTTGCGCTTGATAGAGAACATTATAGGAACATTTTATGTTAGGAATAAATAGTATTGTTAAGACTTTATGTATGAAAAAAAATCAGTTGATTTTTTCGGCAGATATAGCGTGGGTTTCAATTTTTTTATATTTGATCTATGTACATATATGTACTTTGCACCTACCAACCAAATACATTAGTCGTCCATTTTTACCCGACTACGGCGAAGCTAAAAGGAAGGGTAATGTTCTTTACTAACAAAATTGAAACCCACTCTGAGCATGGTAGGCGCAACTAAACAAACTGGCGTGCTGTTGTCTAAGTACTAGTGCGTGATGGCTCAGTCGTCATCCATGGCGTTCTTGAGCTCCATAGCGAGTTTGTACCCCAGCTCAGGCCGCCGGTCGCGACCTTCCACCATGGCTAGCACCTGAAATTATTTATATAGTATTCATTATTGGACCGATTTGCACTAACTTCAGTCTAAGATTAAATACAACTTTATTCATAAACAACAATGACTGCATCCCTGGTTCTGGATATAGCGTATGCATCTCCAGATCCTGGGTCGGGCACAAGTGTTACTGAGTTTTCAGAATTCTCAGTAGCAGCACGTAGTCTGGAAATGTGTCCGGTTACGGCAATAGGCTCGCTCCATATTACGTGGGACCTACAAGCATAACATTGCAAAATGTGGGCATAATATAACACCTCTGCCTAACCCTTCAGGGATACAAGTATGAGTCTATAAAAATAACCTCACTAGGATACTCATAAATAAGATGAAAAAAAAAAGTACTGAATGCATCTTAAGAAGTTAAGTAACGCCTGGTCACTCTAGTATTACAAAGGCAATGGGCGTTAAAATGTTTTCGATAAGTTCCTTGATTTTTCTTGATTTTAAAAATACAACTCCCGTACTAGGAAATAGGCCTGTGTCGCGGTGGAAGACATACCTACAGACGGACGCAATGTACACCCAGACGCGAATTAAAAGTTTATGAATCACCCAAAGTATTGTCTCGTGTGGAGATGGAACCCCTAACACTCGGCGCAGTGTTAAGCTGTGAGGCGGCCGCTTACACCACTACGCCAAGCGTGTAGTCAAAGTTGAAATTGAACTTTGCACGCGTTTTCATGAGTTAGACATTAGTCAAGTTGATATGGGAAATGAGAAAAGCATGAATTGTAGCGATTTTTGAATCTCTATCAGGTGCCCCCTGTACCCTCCCTTGGCGACGCCCTCGTAGGGATATACACTCAAACTCAAAATCGTTTATTCATTTAGGCCGCAAAGTCACGCTTATGAACGTCAAAAGTTAAAGTTAATTACTAGATGATTCTACATTTACATTTACTGCCACGTTCGCAATGCAATAGGTAGAACCACGAGAAAGAACGGGCAATAAAACTCGTGGCCACTCTTTTTAATCGCCAGTACTTATAATGGTTTTACATGTTATATTTGTAAGGAGCTGCAACTGTTTCACATTGTGAGTTATCTACTATTGTAAAAGTTAATAGTTATTGATATCATACTCAAGCAATAAATTATGTTCATTTATTAAGCCTCCCAAAGTGAATATGGTGAAACAGGAGCATCCACTTACGTCTTTTGATGTAAGCAACTCGCGAACATGACTGTTCTGATCTATGGTGGAACAGTATGTTCCGAAAAGTAATGGTATATGAACCTGCAGCAATTTACAATCTATTAGTTAGCAGTTCCTGACCACGAGTTACCCTCACCTTACAAATCCAATAAATCAAACTACTAAAACTAAACACGACTGTGTTATCTTAATATATAAAATCCTTGCGTTACTGACTGACTGACAGACACGCTACAGCCGAAACTATTGGGCGCAGGAAGCTGAAATTTAGCATGTATGTTCCTTGGGGATCATTGGTGTGCACTAAGAAGGGATTTCCCGAAATTCCCACGGGATCGGCCAAAACGGGTAAATAAAAAAAAATTCAGGCGTGGCTGCTGGCGTCCTCTAGTTCTGTATATTACTTATTATTGTAGTGCTGTGATACCTCATCTGAGTTGACGATGACGCCGTTGTTGTTGACGATGGTGGCCTTGGTCTTCTCGATGTCTGCGAGGTCCACCCCGCGAGATGCGTCGTCGATCAGGATGGCTCGGTACCCGATGGCTAGCGCGTCGGCTATTGTGGCTCCTAAAGTAAAAAAAAAGTTTTATTAAAGTAGGTTTTTTTAGATAGCGGGGCTAATAATTAAAGGTAGTAGAGCCTTGCTGATTTCAGCATGAATGGGCCGGCTCGACCGGGAAGTACTACCCTCTCACAGAAAATCGACGTAAAGTAACAGTACCTAAACTGTTGCGTTTCGTTCGGTGAGTGAGAGTGCCGGAGGCCCTAGCCCACTGACCTCTATAAAATACGCGTATTTTATAGAGGTCAGTGCCCTAGCCCCTATTCCTTCTCCCTCATCCCACTCCCCATCCTATCCCTTTTCCCAACCCCAAGGGGCGGCAACGCACTTGTGACTCCTGTGGTGTTGCTTGTGTCCATGGGCGGCGGTAATTGCTTATCATCAGCCGATCCGTCTGCTCGTTTGCCGCTTATGACCATAAAAAAAAAAACTGATGCCAAAATAACGTCATCGTCATTCATCCTCCTAGCGTTATTCCAGTTGCATCAAGGGGTCCGCTTACTACTAGTAGATACTATTGTATTGACACCCAATTTTACGATATGGCCAAACATGGCTAACCAAACCGTTAAACGATGACAATTCAACGGTCTGATCAATGTTAACAGGACATTTCATGAAATGATCGAGCATTTGACGAAAAATTGGGTTGAGGAGGTCAGACGGCAGTCGCTCTGTGGAAAAGTTGATATTCTGTCACATCTGGTTAGAGCAGTAAGCGGACCTCGGGCTCCAAGGCGTGCAAGTCTTGGATGCAACCGGGATAACGCTAGGGCGATACTGATTATCGGCCTAGCGTTATCCCTTTTCCATAGAGTGACTGCCGTCTGATCCAAAGGGATAGCGATATTCTACGGCCTAGATCAGTATCGATTTATTCCAGAGTACATACTGACTCCCCGTAATGACTGTCAAAGATCTTCATGACAACCGGGACCGACGGCTTAACGTGCTCTCCGAAGCGATAATTAACAATTAAAATTTTTGAGTTTCTAGAAATTGCCTTCGTCTTTGGCCTTTAGATTTAGATGTTTATGCACCTAAATGGCTTTACACTGAAGATGTTATGTAAATCCACGTACCTACACACACGTCGTAAGCAAGCCCACAGATGTATATATCGGTGGCACCGCGCATGCGCAGCTGTGAGCTGAGACTGGTGTCCGTCAGCTTCTTGTTGTCCCAGAACACTGAGTACGAGTCCACCTCGGGGTTTGTGCCCTTGTAGATCTTCACTGCACCTTCCACCGTCTGTGGAAAACGGAACGTAAAAAGCTAAGTGCAGGTTTGACTTACTAGAAAATGCCCACGTCTACGAGCGCACAATCTTTTTTAATTTAAACGATCCTTTCCGAACCTTTTCGAATCCATTTCAGTGGAAGATGGTTCCAGTGAAATGGATTCGAAAAGGCAGTCATTCCAGAGATTATGCCGAACAAACAGAAAGACAGACAATATTTTTTACAGTCGACAGGATTTTGTAGGAAAACATCATATATGAAGGTTATAATTAGTACCTTTATAGGTAGTTTTGGTATTTCTACAATAGCGCCACCGACCCGGTGGCGCTATTGTAGAAATACCAAAACTACCGATAGTGAAGCTGCAGGCAATCGCTAGTGTGTAAATATAGGTATGTACTTTAAGGTAAGCTGGCGTAATTTATACAGTACTTTTTAATATTCCTACAGGATATATACCACGTACCTTTGTTTTGAATAACCGAGTAGGGATAGTAAAAATTAATTTTTATAGTAGGTACATATACATACATACATTCACGCCTTTTTCCTGTCGGGGTAGGCAGAGACAACGCCATTTTTTTCTATCCTTACAAACCCCAAGCGCTTCCTCTACTTTCATTACTCTTTTCATATATGCTTCCCGGTTCCGGGTGTTCGAACCTTTCCGTTTTTCAAAACGCCACCAATTTGGTCGACAAATCACCTACGAGCCGCGACCGACTTGCACATACGTTTGCCTCATATATTTGGTGCGTCATTCTTTCTTCACTCATTCTCTCCACGTGTCCAAACCATTTCAGCATTCCTTTCTCAATTCTCGTCACAACATCTTCTTTTAGGCCACATCGCTCTCGTATTACTGCATTCGGAATTCTATCAATCAGTCTCACTTCACACATACTACGAACCGCCAGTACACCATTATGAACCGCCAGTTGCGCCTTCGGCACAGTCTGGCCGTTCATAAAGGCATGCAGCGCGCCATTCACACAGTTTCCCGCAGTCACTCTCCTTTCAATATCTCCTTCACATCTTCCATCTCTCGTAAACATGCTACCCAAATATACAAATTCTTCAACTTGTTCAACGTGTTCATCTTCAATCGCAATATTACACTCAGTTACACTTTCATCCTTCTCAAACACCATCACTTTCGTCTTTCTTGCATTTAATTTCATACCCTTCGCTTTAAAGGTCTCTTTCATGCAGTCCATCATTTGTTGCAACTCTTTCGCAGAGGACGCAAGAATGACTTGATCATCGGCGTAGAAGAGCACTTACACGCAATCCTACAATAACCATCCCGCATTCAATTTCCCTCATATCATTCATGCAGTTATCCATGAATAGATTGAACAACCAGGGCGAGGCTGCACACACCTTTGGAAACCCTATCAAACCAGACACACTACACAGGCTCTAGAACCCCTATATACAGAGATAGCCCCTTCCATAAATCCTTTCTATCCACTCTATCATAAGCCTGTTCCAAGTCAATGAACGCGCAACATACTTTCTGGGTTTTTGCCAGTAATTTTTCAGTTACGCAGCGCAAGAAAAAGACTTGATCTGTACATCCCATTCCCTTCCGAAATCCCGCTTGCACATCCCATATCTCGTCATTACTCACTTTTAGAATAAGGTATTTTCAGAGTATTTTATATGATGTCCTACCTTGAGATCTTTGTGCAGCTCAGCGCCCCAGGTGTCCTGCACGCAGTGTCGCGGCCACAAGCGCTGCTTCATTGGCGGCGGGCCCGCGAACACCACCGTGTCGTACGCCTGCGCCTTGTCTGCTGGTACCTTGGATAAGAGACGATATCGTTACAAAGAGAACCAGAGAAAAATAAGAAGTTCTGTTTTCAGTCATCGGCACGACCCGCACGTAAAAAAAATTCTTTATCAAGGCTATGTGGCTAATCATTGCTTACATGATACATGCATGATGGTATTTGAAAAATTATTTCCGAAACAAGAACTTGAGCAGACTAAACTGTTGCATTCTGTGTATGCTATTCTAGTTGTCTGTTGTTTCTGAAACTATCTATACTATTATAATAAAGCGGAATAGTTTGTTTGTTTGTTTGATCGCGCGTATCTCGGGAACTACCACTCGGATCTGAAAAAATATTTTTGTATACGATAGCCCAGTTATTCCGGAAGGCTATAGGCTATATAACATAACGCTTTGACCCTTTGGGCCGGGCAAAAGGCTAAAAGATAATGTCGGCTAATCTCAGGAACTAGCAGTCGGATTTTAAAAATTGTTATTGCCTATGATAGCCCAATTATTCCGAAAGGCTATAGGCTATATAAAATTACGCCACAACTTTTAGGGGCCAGACAAAAATAATAAAATAGTCAAACGAGAAGGGATGGGGAATCCAAATACAACATCTGTTTCGTGATTCAAGATGGTGGTAGGAAATCAAAGATGGCGGATGGGAAAAATTTAAAAATCAATATGGGTATCGTCTCTGATGATTTAAGGGATGGAGAAGCCAAATTTTATACAACATCTATTTCGTGATCAAAAATGGCGGAAAGGAAATCAAAGATGGCGGACGGGATATTTTTTAAAGTCGATATGGGTATCGTCTCCGATATTTTAAGGAATGGGGAATTCAAAAACACCATCTATTTCGTGATCAAAGATGGCGGATGGGATTTTTTTTAAAATCAATATAGGTATCATCTCCGATGTTTAAAGGGATGGGGAATCCAGATACAACATCTATTTCCTGATTCAAGATGGCGGATGGTAAATCAAAGATGGCGGATGGAAAAAATTGAAAAATCAATACGGGCATCGTCTCTGATGATTTAAGGGATGGTGAATCCAAATACAACATCTATTTCGTGATCAAAGATGGCGGATAGGAAAACAAAGATGGCGGACGGAGATTTTTTTTAAGGAATGGGGAATTCAATATTATATAAAAGCCTATGTTTGTTTGTTCATCATAATATATAGACTCTGAAATGATAAGAGATTAAGCGCTAAGTCAATGGTAAATTTGGAAAAGGGGCTTGGAAAAAAGGGAATTAAATAAAAACTCTTAAAAAGGCGATACGGAGTTCGCTGGGTCAGCTAGTGATGATATATGATCATTTAGAGCATCGCAAAGAAAACCAGACGATATTTTTGTTTCAGAAATCGAAACGAGGCCAAGGGTTTTTGAGAAGATATTTCCTAGCAACAAAATTGAAGTGAGATCCAATTGTTTTATCGGATGATGGATGCTTTCCGTGACCAGAAAACGCTGGCTTATGTTTTGAGGAATTAAGTAGTAATAGTGAAAGGCATTACCATTCAAAGGGGCAATGCTGCCAGCGGGGCCGAACCTTCCCTATGTGCAATGTGTGCGGCGCACACAGGCGCCAGGGTGACAGGGGCGCCGCGCGCCGAGATATGCGTTAATTATAACACTTGTTTTCGAAAAAGGATGCCAAAAAAGGCGCTTCACAGATTTCGCACACAGGCGCAGTGGCGTAGGAGGGGCAAATAATTTAGGCCGGAATTGTTAGGTAACGACTAAAAAAAAAGGTCATCCGCCCTACGCCACTGCACAGGCGCTTCATAGATTTCGCACACAGGCGCTGCATTGGGTCGGAACGGCCCTGGCTGCCAGTCTTCTGCGCACTCTGCGAGTCGACAAGATTGCGGAGGAATTTTGGATGCATTCTAGGCTTCTTTTTTATTTTTCATTATTGTTTTCCCCTTTTATCTCCTATTTTATTCGCAGTTTTAAATAGTTTATAGTTTAGTTGTAATGAAGAGAAGGAAAACATGATACAAACCCTATACCAACCTGTTTGGCCAGCGTGGGATAGTAGGCCAATTCCTCCTTTCAAAGGAGAGGCCTAGTCCAGCAGTGGACTATTAAAGCCTGATGATGATGTAATGTAACCTTCATTATAATTTTATGATAATAAATCTATAAATAATATACTGATAAGTTATTTTTAGCTTAACCTACTTCATTCGAAAGCGTACTCGAAACTGCGTAATTGCGGTAGTCAGAATCAATGGCATGTTTTTGTCAATAAACGTGCACAGAACAAGACGAACGAGAGGGCTTGAGTGGGCCGATGCGCCATCAATCGATTTTAAGTGGCACGCACAACCAAACCATGATGTACCTACTTATGCGTAGGGCTGAGTGAAATACAAGGAGATTGTTATATCCAGGGCCGAACCTTCCCTATGTGCATGTGCGCGGCGCACACAGGCGCCAGGGTGATAGGGACGCCGCGCGCCGAGATATGCGTTAATTATAACAGTTATTTTCGAAAAAGGATGCCAAAAAAGGCGCTTCACAGATTTCGCACACAGGCGCCGTTAAAACGACATCGACAGTTAGCCCGGAATTGTTAGCCATCGACGAAAAAAAAAAAAAGGTCATCCGCCAACTTCCGGGTTCCAAGCTAGCCTACGCCACTGCACAGGCGCTTCATAGATTTCGCACACAGGCGCTGGATTGGGTCGGAACGGCCCTGGTTATATCCTTGTAATATAATAAACAGACACAGATTTGACATCCGTGGGGTCACTGCAGGGTTCAGTTGAATATCAGCGTCAAGCTTCATCATCATATCAGCCAAACGACGTCCACTGCTGGACATAGGTCTCTCCCAAGGTTCTCCACACAGACCGGTCTTGAGCCGCCCGCATCCAACCTCCTCCCGCGATCTTGAAGAGATCGGCGGTCCACCTTGCGAGGGCCTACTTCTGCTGCGTCGTCCGGTACCTACGAGGCTCAAGCTTCAAGTCTGAGATAATTATGCGGAACTGATCACCTGATTGCTGTTGATGATGCTGAAATATGCTTTACCTGAAATATTTTTTCCTGTTTGTTTTGTTTATATTGCCTTCGTTTATTGTTTGCTTCTTATTTTAATTTGCATTTAGGTATATACATATAATAAATGTTTGTCGTTCTGTGTGTTGTGTGACTGGGGTAGCGATAGCCTAGAGGAGATACAATACAATACAAATCATCTTTATTGTACACCAAAGCCAAAGTAATACAATTTACTATACTTATTTGTAAAAGTTAATGTACAAATGAGATACCAACTAAAGCTTTCATCCCGGGAGTCTCGGTCTCGAAAATTTCGAGAGTCTCGACGATTTTGTTGTGTTTTCGAGACTCGAGACTGCTACCTCCAGTTTTCGAGACTATCGATACTTTCGAGAATAACGTGTCGTGACAGGGAAAAGCATTTAAATCAGTGCTATAATTATTTATTTTCTATGCCCCCAAGTAGCGTCGAAACATTGAGAGGTTTTTCTAACGCGGCGGGGTTTTTGTGTAATAAGATCAGATCCTCTCTATTTATCACATTGGAGGCTCTTTGTCTTCTACGTGCATATTACAAGAATTAAAAAAAAAGACTTGTTAATACAAACAAGTCTGTTGATTAATAAAGTCCATTATTAAAACTTATTGTATTAACTGCCTAAATTTCTAACTTATGAGTATTAACCTTTTTTTGAAAGAGTCTCGAAAGTCTCATTTCTTCCGGGAATTTCGAGACTGAAAGCCCTAATACCAACAGGCCGCCATGCAGATGCTATCGGGTTCGCATCTTTGACGCGCACCACTGACTTTTCGAAGTTATGTGCATATTAAATTGTTAATTATGGATTGCCTCATGCCTCAGCGAGCGCGATAAACGATCGCGTCGATCCCAATTGTCTGAAAGATCTTTAATAGTCGTAATGTCAGTGCCCTCGAATATACTGACACTGATCTACACATACATACATAGTCTCACGCCTATATCCCCGAAGAGTAAGGCAGAGATATATTGCTACACCCACTTTTCGCCAGATTTATTTTAGTCCCACGTAATAGGGGGCGAGCCTATTGCCGTACCGGGCACATTACCAGACTCCGTGCTGCTACTGAGAATTTCCTAACGGAAAAACCCAATAACACTTTGCCCGACCCGGGGATCGAACCCGAGACCCAATCCCACGCGCACATCTATGCCGCGAGAGCAACGAGGCAGTCTGACAACGAGGCAGACACTGATCTTAACCCTGTAAATACCTTTTCCTATGCGATGCGGAGGTCAATCGGCAGCGACTCTGTCTACGGACAGCTAATATCTTGTCAAATCTGGTTTGAACAGTAATCGGACTAATCGAACCTCGGGCTCTAACACGATAAGTTTTGGATGCAACCGAGATAGCGCTGGGACCGGCTGGGATGGCTGATCTAGTCTAAAAATAAAATTCTTATTCTTATTTCATCCTACGTAGAGTGAGCGTCCCATTCAAAAATTTAGTTCCACTGTGGGAGTTAATTTGTGATTACATGGTCAATAGAAAATACCTGCATCCCCACTACAATGAAACCACGGGTACAATAAATATTGAATTTGGCAGTTCCATGCCTGCGAGTCAAGTTAACTCTTCAAAGTTATGTTAAGATAGGGCTTAACCCATTCTATCAATGGCTAGCGAATACCTGAACCATCTTACCATGGCTACATTGTTAGATGATTCACAGTCATATTTATAGCCATGATAATAAGGCAGCGCTAGCCTAGTGGAGATACCAACAGACTGCCATGCAGAGCGTATCGGGTTCGAATCCACGGCGCGCACCAATGACTTTTCAAAGTTATGTGCGTATTATTGTTAATTATCGCTTGCCTCGTGCCTCGGAGAGCACGTTAAAACGTCGGTCCCGACGGGACCGACGTTTTAACATGACTCATGAAGATCTTTAACAGTCGTTACGGGGAGTCAGTACCCTCAAATAAACTGATACTGGTCTAAACCATGGAATATCGCTATCCCTTTGGGTTGCAGAGGTCAGACAGCAGTCGCTCTGTGGAAAAGTTGATAGTCTGTCATATCTGGTTAGACTAGTAAGCGGTCCTCGGGCTCCAAGGCGTGTAAGTCTTGGATGCAAACGGGATAACGCTAGGGCGATGATTTATATCAATTATAATATATTTATTGGTTACGCAAATACCATCTACAAATATAATGATAAACAACACTATACAAAAATGTTTGTAATATATTTATCACGCGTGATAAAGAATATGCTAACTCATCTTCGCATGACCTTGTCTAAGAAAAGTGTGTCATATTTAAAAATAGTAATATATCTCAGATTTCAATCTTAGATCGTTTTTCTAAAGATGTTACATACGATATTCATAGAGCTATAGAAAAAAATAAACAGTTATAACCCTGCCTGGACTGCTTCCGTGGTCTAGTGGATAGCGTATGCGATTGCTGATCGGAGCTCCCGGGTTCGATTCCCGGGTCGCGCAAAAGTGTTACCGGGTTTTGCCGAATTCTCAATAGCAGCACGGAGCCTGGTGATGTGCCCGGTAACGGCAATAGGCTCGCCCCCTATTACGTGGGACGTAAAGCCGAATTCTCAGTAGCAGCACTGAGCCTGGTAATGTGGCCGGTAACGGCAATAGGCTCGCCCCCTATTACGTGGGACCTAAAAAATCATGGCGAAATGTGGCTGTAATATTACACCTCTGTCTACCCCTACGGGGATGTAGGTGTGACTCAATAAAAAAAAAGTTATAACCCACTCACGTTTTGATTGATAAAATAATGGATCCTTTTGCTTTTGATAATTAGCTAGAGGATACCCACAGCTACGCCCGCACGTTATTTTAATTTACCTATTTCTGCCTGATCTAGCAGTATTTTCGCGAACTGCCTTCTTTGTGCACCCCTGCGGTCCCCAAGGAGCAGACATACCAAATTCCAGCATTTTGCATCCAATAGTTATGGCTGTGCATTTTCTGTCAGCCAGTCAGTAACACAAGAATTTTATATTACAGAAGATTAATTTATTAATAAGGGTGTGAAAAAACTAAATCAAATTTTTACCAAAACAATGTTTTGAGCTCTATTTGGAAACGCCAATAAATAGGTAGATTTCAAAAGAAGCAAAATTAGAGATAGGTTTTAGTAAGTACCTATTATAAGAGATTTTATGCGACTAATTACGATGATCATGTAATTGTTTTATCTTTGCAGATTGTCATGAACTTATCAATCAAGCGGTGTTGATGGGACGTCCCGATTGACTTTGAAGAGAATCAGTGAGAAATAATGGTGCAATTGATTAGTCACTATATGATCAGATTTTTATTAAATTTTAGCCTTAAACTCCGGGTAATGGTGATGGGTTAGTTCCAATAAAAGCGGTTTTATCTTTTGAATAAAGGAAGGTTAGACTGTGTTTTTCTCAGTGTGGTGACTGATTGAGAATACAAAGTGTCCTAAGAAGAGACTAAGGAATATACACAAAATAATAGTATATGGGGTAGGCAGAGGTGTATTACACGCCCACACTACGCCAGATATGTTTCGGTCCCAATGTAATAGGGGGCGAGCCTATTGCCATCTACCGGGCACATTGTTAAGCGAGCGGTAATTAATATTTTTAATACACACATAACTTCGAAAAGTCAAGTGTGGGTGAGTATTACACCTCTGCCTACCCCTTCGGGGATAAAAGGCGTGAAGATATGTTATGTTATGTTAATAGTATATTTGGAAAAAAGATGGCAAACGCGACATCGAACGCTATGGGCAAGAACCTCAGCATGTCCCCGAGAATTTTGCGTAGCAGTCTTTAGGCCACCCCATTCATCATCATGTTAGCGTTATGAAAAAGAAAAAAAAGTTATCTTACTTGCATTCTAGCCCAGGAGTCCGCGGTTCGCGTACTGGACTAACCAGATATGACAGAATATCAGCATTGCGACAGAGCGACTGCCGTCTGACCGCTGTTACGCAAAGGGATGGTGATTTTTTTTTTATGGTAATAGACGGCAAACGAGCAGACGGATTGCCTGATGGTAAGCAATTACCGCCGCCCATGGACACAAGCAACATCATAGTAGTCACAAGTGCGTTGCCGCCCCTTGGGGTTGGGAAAAGGGATAGGATGAGGAGTGGGATGAGGGAGAAGGAATAGGGGATAGGGCCTCCGGCACTCTCACTCACCGAACGCAACGCAATAGTTTAGGTACTGTTACTTGTTACAATTGATTTATTCTTTATTGCACACCAAAGTTAATTACATTTATACAGTGACTTAAAGCTAAGTTTCGTGTACAAACGGCGGCCTTATCGCCAGGGGGCGATCTCTGCCAGGCAACCTTGGGATGGACAGGAATGATCAAAGCATTTTTGTGGGTATGGTGTAGCTTAACCTCTCGTATGCTGGGTTACCAGACATAATTATAAATCTATTGTGTCTCGTGCAGATCTGCTCTTAAGCATACGAAAGGTTAATTTAAAGCGAAATTATCAATAAGATTATCTTAATATATAAAATCCTTGCGTTACTGACTGACTGACAGACGCGCTACAGCCGAAACTATTGGGCGAAGGAAGCTGAAATTTGGCATGTATGTTCCTAGGGGACCGTAGGGATGCACTAAGAAGGGATTTCCCGAAATTCCCACGGGAACGGCCAAAGCGGGAAAATTAAAAAAAAATGCAGGCGTAGCTGCGGGCGTCCTCTAGTCCTAAATAAAATACATATATACACTTACATTAACATAAATAAGTAAATAAATATGCCTTTTACTTACATACATAATATATTTTATAGAAATACAATTAAATATACTATCAATGTACTAAATAGCCGTGTGGTTGACGGCATAGAATACAAGTGTCACCACCCCCTATCTTCCCGTGGGTGTCGTAAGAGGCGACTAAGGGATAGCACGATGCAAATACCATATTTGCGTAGAGACGGAAAACTCTACATCAAACCCTATACGACTGCCTCGTTGGTCTCGCGGCATAAATGTGCGCGTGGGATCGGGAGGTCCTGGGTTCGATTCCTGGGTCGGGTAGTGTTATTGGGTTTTTCTGTCACGAAATTCTCAGTAGCAGCACGGAGTCTGGAAATGTGCCCGGTACGGCAATAGGCTCGCCCCTTATTACGTGGGACTAAAGTATATCTGGCGAAAAGTGGGTGTAGAAATACACCTCTGCCTACCTCTTCGGGGTCTTCGGCTCTTCGGGGGGAGACTATGTATGTATGTATGTATGTATGTATACTAAATAATAGTAAGTTGATATATTTTATCAATCCTTGAAATAGTGCTTCTTTACCAAGTCTTTGAAAATATTTATTGTGTTTGCTCTTCGAATCTCCAGTGGTAAAGCATTCCACAGTCGCACAGCCTGAACAGTTGGCGATATTTGTTGATAAAAGCCAATATCAGTATATTTAAAGGAACTGACTGCCTATTACGACTGCCAGAGCCCTTTCCGATAACCGGCACCGTTGCGTATTTACAGACTATACCTACAAGGCCAAAACGCAGCCATGGGGAACTGGTCGCGTACATATTGTAATGCTATATTTTAATCTGTGATTACAATATATACACGAATTTTGCGTACTGCTCGTGTATAGTTCGTAACGTGAATACATGCGTCCTAGTCCCGGACTATACTACATTAGTTACACCTGCCTGACAAGACAAGAGATAAAGTTTAGTGAAATAATGGGTGCATATATGAAATAATATTTGAACTTTATTAGTGGAGGGTTAAATTGTATGCAATTCAAATAACTAAATAGGTTATGTTAGGTTCTCTTTTGACCCTTAACCCAAACATAGGAGCCCTGCGAAGCAGTGCTCCGTCAACTTAGTTTATTAAAAACTATTTAATTGGACATAATGTCTACTTACCTACATAATTATTATATTTGTGATATAATATAATATAATGAATGCCTTACAAAATCCAGAATAATCTTCAGATCTATACACGCTTAGTCTGTATATTATGGTATAAGCAAGTCAGTTAGATCACTACGAAGTATACTCGAGTATTTGCGAACTAATCGTGTATAGATTGGAAGAACTCAGCAAAAAAGTTATTTCCAATCTATACGCGATTAGTTTCACACCTGCGTTCTGGCCTTGGTTATAGTGTAAATACGCGGCACCGTTAGCTTGGCGTGCTATCCTAGACATGAGGTTATTAAGGAATAATCCCTGCATGGCAGTTAGTTGATATCTTTACTGGGCTATCGAGCTTCTCATGTTCGTCTACCCTCCATCGATCGCTACAAAAAGATATGGTCATCAATATTCCATAAAACCCAAGTCTATACAACCCATATTTGCTTTAGCATCAGATAATTGATAACCGATCCGCCATTTTTTACTGTCAACATAAACTGCCAACCCTTGCCGATCGAGGTCAAGTTCGAGACCCCTGAAAAACTTTGACGTTAAATTTTTATAGACATATTTACGAGCAATAAGCTGAAGGGGAAATTTATCACTCGATCTTTATGGGCTCTTTGATTTTTCATTTAGGTACTGGATTTTTTATTGGGTATGTCTTGTTCTGGAGGAAGTTTATTTGGGACACAAGTGGTTGATGTTGGGATCGTTCGAGATTAAATAGTTAGATGGTTGGTTGCTGTTTGATTCCTTCACTGGAAATTATAGAAATGATGTATAGTTGATTGAATCAGGCGTTACTTGGCGGAACTCCATTGTAACCTAATGGAAGGAAGGAGGAACCCACCACGCACCCTTGGATTGACCACCCCAACTATTGCAATAGAAAAAGGTTGACAATACCGAACTCCTCTAAAAGGATAAGGGATATAGGAATAGTATGCATCCTCAGGAGCGATGGGCAACGACTCCGTAAGAGTCGATCTGATCGAGACTATAATTGTCAACATCTTAAATCTAATATTTTTGATCATTTTAATCTTGAAAGACAATTCCTGCACTAGAATCCATGTAATTCAGAAACATTGGTCGAAGGTGTATCGACGCAGAAACAGCAAACAAAGCTTTTATAAGAACCTCGTTGCGTCTCCGTTATATAACCGAAGGAGTTAGGGGCAGGCAGACGTCTGTGAACCTCTCTCTGTCTCTCCTGATGAGGTTCAGGGCCTACTCACTAAAACCACCGCTGTGTACACAACAAGTAAGTTACACTAAATAACGTTCACATTTCAAGCTGCAGCTACTCACCGGGCTGGAAGGATGAAGTTCCCTCATGTGCACGTTATCTATGAAGGAGACGTGGTCCGGCGGATGCCAGTCCAGGGAGTAGAACACGCAGTCGAACGCCACCGTTTCCAGCAGACGGTTGATCGGCTCCACCACCTGTAACAAGACAATACAATTGTAGATAGATAGAAATATTGTATTTCAAATAGATAGGATTAAATTAATTACCCAGAAGAAAGATAGAAAATTCGTAATTGTACACCAGAAAAAAATACAAAAATAAAACGATCAAATTAAAAGAACGTAAAACTAGTGGTAAAAGGGCGGTATTATTGCAAAATGCAATTTCTTCCAAACAACGAAGAATGGAATACATTTTAGAGTGACAGAGAGAAGGTACCCCTTCTTATTGTCTTGGTCTGGGTGTTTCTATGTATAATATGTATGTATTTACAAAAAAAAAGTATATATGTATGTTTATCCATTATCTAGTACCCATAGTACAAGCTCTGCTTAGTTTGGGACTAGATGGTGTTGTGTGAATGTGGTAGAATATTATTATTATTATTATGGGTTATGGTGTACTTCATGGAACAGTGTATTTTTTTTATATATTTGTGAGCTATACAACATACACATAGCCATATTTTCTCCGAATCTACCTTAAAGTGGTGCAGAGATTATTATTAGCTACTGTAATTTTCGTGGTGGACCTTCCGAAAAGTTAAGGATATGAATGCTTCTTTTTAGGCTCCAGCTCAAGTGAGGAATATCTAGGAAAGTTTTAAGGGGATCCCAGGCTCCGAGGCGATGGCCTTGCATAGCGATCGGAACGGCACTAGATTGATGGTCTAGGCAAGATTTAGTGATGTCATTTGTCCCTCAGCTGAGATACCGTCATCTTAGGCATGGGCGTTTTCGGATTTTTACGCAAACCGATAAATATCCGATTTCAGATTTTGAAACCGATTTCAAAAACCGATTTTAGAAATCGATTTCAGTAGCGGATGTTGGAGCGTAGCGTACGACAAACGTAAACAATCGAAATCTTTTTGTAGTTTAGGCATGAGACCAATCAAGTCAAATAAAACTCTCCAAACATAAATTCCTACTTAATAACTATTTGCAATTTTCAAAATAAACATTAAATAGTTGCATTCTGAATTTTACTTTGGAATATCGATACGATACGATTTCTGACTGCAATCGGATTTCAGATTTGTTTTGATATATCGGTCTCATGCCTACGTCATCTGTATCTCAGCAATTATGGAATATGCCTTGCCAGCGTGAAATGTGTATTCACTTTTAATATGCACACGTCATTTAAAGAGTTGCGATACTTTATCTCGGAATCTGTTGTGTGTCCTAGGTAGCCACACTCATGCACTTAGCTATTGGAGTGGAGGTATATCTCTGGGATATCTATAGCGTTAACTTGCAAGATTTACGCTCAGTTTCACCACTGCCTGAACATTTTACAGAAACTTATCAGACAGAAGTTTGTAGATTCTTTCGTCGGATGAAATATCTACTATTCTTTCATCGCCATGTAGCTGTGAAGTTACGCAGCTCGAGTGATGTATCATACATAACGCACATACATAACCGCATCCAGAATCCAAAGGATACCTCTGGGTATATACCTACATAAAACATAGCTTAGTTGAACACCTTTCCACCAGTGCTAAGCTAAAGAAATCAAACTCACCCACAGCTACGTAGCATATAGACATATCTGGCGAAAAACATTTTTTTTGTGTCGGTTTGGAAAATTCTCATGGAGTCCCTCCAAGGGGACTGTCAGACTCTTACTGACTAAAAACCAACCCGTGTTCCTCATGTACCCGTGTGTCGGAGGGTCGGGTATCGCCGATCCATTCGTCGCAACCCCCCGACGGGTATTAGCCCGCCAGATGGTCAGGCGGGCCCCGTACAAAACCCCCTTGGCGGCGGATGAAGGTGTTGGGCTCCGCCGCCAAAATCCCCAACGGCCGCAGAGGATAGGGAGGACGGCAACCTGGCAACACCGCATCTCCTCTTCCTCTGCGGCCCCACCGCGACGCAACAATGGTGCGCCCCCATTTGGTCGCGGGAGATAGAGCGCGCGGCAACGCAACACCGACATGCCTCTCCTCCCGCGACCGCGCCCGACTGCGAGGGACAGACAGAACTGTCCTCCGCACCCGCACCTTTGGACGCATCCGCCCACGTGGAGCGTCCACTCCCGGGATCTACCTTAGCTTTACCGCGGGTGTCCAGGCCACGGTTACTGAGCCCACCCCCACAACGACAAGATGGAGATCCCACGGGGATCCCCCCCGTGGGATCTCCACCTTCAGTAACTGGCGAAAGCTACCTTTGCAAGTTAAAATATTTGTATGACATGCCGTCAATAGTACAATTCATGAATTGAGATGCCAAATAATTGTGCTTAGGTATGTATAATTTTCCATGTACAACCATATACTGACAAATCAATTATTTGATTTGACTTAGAAGAGTAGGCATCCACAGAGCTATATGTAGATATTGTCCAAAACTGAAACTTTTATAGACAGTACCCCATTTTCATAACCCTACTGAAGTCTCCGACTTCTTTAATGTATGTTCCTCAGTAATATAAGTTGTCGTTTACATTGTACTTACGTTTAGTATCGAACAATCTATAAATAGTTTCAGTACGAACTTTAAGCTTTCAATAAACTGATCTTTGTCTGGTAATTAAGTTGGGAACTTAAGTGAGTCGATTAAAGTTTACTAGAGAACTTAGATTATATGTGAAGCAAGTGTAGCCATGGAAGAACGAGATGTGGTGGTGTAATAATGAGGATGCTTTATAGAAATTCTTCGATCATTTCTTATAGGATGATTGGTATCAACTGATGCTGAAGAGTAGACGTATATAGCCCTTCGGGTTTTAGTAAAGATGGTTCTTTTATGGTAATAGGCGGCAAACGAGCAGACGGATTGCCTGATGGTAAGCAATTACCGCCGCCCATGGACACAAGCAACACCACAGGAGTCACAAGTGCGTTGCCGCCCCTTTGGGTTGGGAAAAGGGATAGGATGAGGAGTGAGATGAGGGAGAAGGAATAGGGGCTAGGGCCTCCGGCACTCTCACTCACCGAACGAAACGCAACAGTTTAGGTACCGTTACTTTACGTCGATTTTCTGTGAGAGGGTAGTACTTCTCCGGTCGAGCCGGCCCATTCATGCTGAAATCAGCAAGGCTCTACTACCAAAACGTCGGCACGAACGTCAAATCTGGATAGTAAGCGGACTCCGGGTTGAAACTGGGATAGATCTAAGAGGATGGGCTCTAAAATAACAATAACCATTCGAAATAAATAACCATTGGAAAATAAAACCCTAGTCAGATAGAACGGTATACTAGCAAGGACTAATTGTTTCTTGTTTATTGCAGAAGAAATACGGTTCGAGAATTACAACTAACTAAAATCAATACGTGACGACAAGACTCGGATATTTCATCTCGTTGTACTAGTTGTAGTGTTACGGAAAAAAGGACAAATTAACTATTTATATAGGTACGTAATTTGAAACCTAAGACAGCTAGTGCAATTTACTAACATGTAACTTCTTAGCAAGAAAATGTCATGAAACAGTAACCTTTAAGTAAATACCGGTTCCAATGCGGTAAGGTCGTGTGCGGCTGAACGAGCGGTATAGATTTATTGCTAGTATTTAAACAGATTGTCTGTCGTCTGACCTTCGCTATCAAATTAGAGGCTTCTGCTAATATTAATCGATATCGTTAGTCTTTTTTTATAGACTCACGCCTGTATCCCCGAAGGGGTAGGCAGAGGCGTAATATTACACCCACATTTCGCCATGAATTTTTAGGTCCCACGTAATAGGGGGCGAGCCTATTGCCGTTACCGGGCACATTACCAGACTCCGTGCTGCTACTGAGAATTCGGAAGAACCCAGTAACATTTCTGCCCGACCCGGGAATCGAACCCGGGATCTCCGACCAGCAGTCGCATACGCTATCCACTGGACCACAGAGGCAATCTTTAGATTAAAACATTATTATCTGTTTCGTGACTGAAAATAGGATTTTCTAATGTCCTAGATAACTAGGTTATAGGACTGATTAGAGTTGTAACTTTTTTGTAGACTTCAACTTGTTAACAAGAAGGCTTACCTAGGTCAAAAAAGTAGATTACATTCGGCACGCCATAATCAGTGATGCCAAAAAAGGAAGACCGAAGTACACGCGGCCCTAAGTAATGTAAACATTACTTTGTTTATTAATTTTGGACATTATTTAAAACTAGCTGTTTCCCGCGGTTTCACCCGCGTCCTGAGGGAACTGCTCCGCGTACCCGGTTAATTTATAGCCTAAGTTACTCCTTGGTACATCAGCTATCCAGTGAAAGTTCCGTTAAAGTCGGTTCAGCCGTTCCAGAGATTAGCGAGAATAAACAGACAGACAGACAAAAATTGTAAAAAAATGCATTTCGGTACATGTACCGTGTATACATCCAGATGCATTTAGTAAAAAGCGGTTATTTTAATATTATACAAACAGACACTCCAATTTTATTTATGTATAGATGAGGACAATGTCGATAATAGTTTGACATTGTAAAAAGCGGTCCGCTATACATATATTATGTGCACCGATTTTTACACATTTATTACGTTATTTTCAGCAACCTTCTATATTTTCGTAACAATATTCTTTATAAAAATAAAAATTCATGGCGAAATGTGGGTGTAATATTACACCTCTGCCTACCCCTTCGGGGATACAGGCGCGAGTCTATAAAAAAAAAACTTTATAATACTACCAACCTGACCATTCTCAACCTCCGTTCAACGTGTACGTTACCCTAGCAGGAAAGTATCTCCTGGAGAGACATGAGTGGAACGTATAATTAGAGCGCAATCTGCTGATGATGTGCGCGAAATAAAAAATTAGTGCGGATAATAGTTTTGGAAAAAAATTAAAAATATCATTCCTGGTGGGGTAACGTTCTTCCAGCAGGAAGATTCTAAACGAATTACCGGAGAGAGAAACATTGTACATGGGCAGATAGCTTATATTAGTGGGACAATGTGCGCCGAAAATAAAATTAGTGCGGCTTCAGGTTTTCGAGATATTGGAATTCCTGCTAGGGTAACGTTTTGCAGAATCGTGTATCTCTAAAACGGTTGCATGTGCGGTTATAAAATAAACATGCACGAGTTGCTCTTAATTTGTGCGAATTGGTGAAATAATAAAATTTAACAAAATACATGGAATTTTCAAGTAATCGGCCTTCTTTGAAAACCCAAAAAAACATCGCAGCGTCGAAATAAGAAAACGTATAGGCTCACTGAAAACTGTTTTCTGTTCTTCTTGACAAATAAATTAACCATAAAAAGTTTCAAAAGTATACGTACATGTATACTTTTGAAACTTTTTATCGTTAATTTATTCAAAGAAGGCCGATTACTTGAAAATTCCATGTATTTTGTTAAATTTTATTATTTCACCAATTCGCACAAATTAAGAGCAACTCGTGCATGTTTATTTTATAACCGCACATGCAACCGTTTTAGAGATACACGATTCTGCAAAACGTTACCCTAGCAGGAATTCCAATATCTCGAAAACCTGAAGCCGCACTAATTTTATTTTCGGCGCACATTGTCCCACTAATATAAGCTATCTGCCCATGTACAATGTTTCTCTCTCCGATAATTCGTTTAGAATCTTCCTGCTGGAAGAACGTTACCCCACCAGGAATGATATTTTTATTTTTTTTCCAAAACTATTATCCGCACTAATTTTTTATTTCGCGCACATCATCAGCAGATTGCGCTCTAATTATACGTTCCACTCATGTCTCTCCAGGAGATACTTTCCTGCTAGGGTAACGTACACCCGTTCAACAGCCTTGAAACGTCAAACATTTCCGCTTACAAAAACCGAACGTCTCCATCACAATGCGGCTTATCAATGCGTCATGTCATCTGTTAAACTACGGCCATATTAAGGTACCATACATACTCTAAGGCAGCATATCCTAAACTATTTTTTTTTTTATTTAAACCTTTATATACAGAGCGTATACAGACGAACTTAATGCCGTGGGCATTATCTTCTACTCTACCTTTGAGTGGTGCAGAGAGAAAAGAAGTAGGTGCTATATAAATAAAATAATGAAGTGACTATTGTGTGGGTCCTGAAATGTGAGGCTACAGCGACTGACCAAAGATCTTCCCTTTACGCCTTTCTCCTCCCATTTATGTCCCCTTTTTGTCAAAAATAGAACTAAGAAGTGGGTCTCAAAATTAGAATTTTTGTTTGAGGGGTGAGAGCTAAGAAAACTTAGGGAACCACTGCTCTAAGTTCTTATTCATGCATGAGCTTTGGATATCAATATACGGGGTGTAAGGCACGGTGTACCGAAAACCGATACCATTGATTCAGTACATGATACTGAGGCCATTGGCGGTCGAATTTTCCGGAAAATTTTCATGAATTTGCCGATTTTTCTTTTGCATTTTTTGCCATATAATGTAATGAAATAGTAACCATAGACGACCCGTATTAATATTCTTGAAAAATTCTAAGAATTAAACCTGCAAGTACATAGCGCGTTTACTCTGACGTGACATCGGCCGCGGCGCGCGGCCGCAGCACAGTATGCGCACCAGTACCACAGAATAAACAGCCAGTACATCGTAATCACTGCCGCTATCACCCGCCGCTGTAGAGCCGTAACAGCTGATAGTGCGAGTTTGCGTGTTCCTATTTACATCGCAATTTTTTGGAAAATTGTAGAGTACTTAGATTTTGCCGGAAAATTCGACCGCCAAGGGTCTCAGTATAATGTACCGAATCACTGGTATCCGTTTTCGGTACACCGTCCCTTACAACCAATATAGTTGGATTAATGGCTGCGCGGTGATTAATTCTATGCGGTAGAATGTGTAATGGATATCTTGGTGACACGAGCGTCGTGTGGAACGAACGTTTGCTGCTGGTGCTTCATTGTGAGGTTTTCGGTTCAGTTCTGATAGGCAAAGTATTTTTTTTTTCAATTAAATTATACTGAGACCTTACAGACTTTGCACCGCGGTGGAAAAGTTATATCACCCATTGTATAAAACGCGGCGGCTTTCCTTGAAAAAATATATCTTTCTTTTTCTAAGATTCCCCTTATTAAAGAACCATTGGAAAATAAAACCCTAGTGAGATTGAACCGTATACTTGCAAGGACTAATGGTTTCTTGTTTATTGCAGAAATACGGTTCGAGAAATTCTTGGCTACCACAAAATACATACATACATACGTAGTCTCACGCCTAAATCCCCCAAGAGGTAGGCAGAGGTATATTGCTACACCCGCTACCATATACCACCGGCTTGCTACCACAAAATATCAACGAAAAAACTCACAACATCTATTAGCATCCATACTAACGATAAGTCTTCGTTCGGATCAACAACGATCTGAACTTAAACAACGAGCAGGCCAAAACAGCGAATTGTCGAGGGCACGTGTAACCCAACTCCATTAATTGCGTATTTTAGCTACACAATACAACAAAGCAATAAGCATTTAAATGCCGTATAAAAGCGACAAACACGGGTTCTGACAAGAATTGTACCATACACCCCCGCCCCATTGTCATTGTAAATTATAATTTCATTGTCGAAATTTACAGAGTTAATCTATTTCAGCACGTGGAGGCTTTTAAATATATTGGTAGGCTTTCATATTAAGCTTCTGTTTAAGGTTGTTTGACAATAGATTAAGGTGGATCAAGCTAATGGGTTCTGGCGAAATAACATGTGCGGTTGGATAACGTTTCATTTCATTACATTTAGTTTTTGCGTCATCTAGTAGACCTACTTATTTATGTAATATTTAATGCTAACTGGCTGTTGTCAGCTGATTAATGATTCTCAGATTTTGAAGCAGACTTAGTATCCCTATTTTATTCCCTTTATGACCATCCTCTTAGCGTTATCCCAGTTAGAACCCGGTTTCCGCTTTCTAATCTAACCGGCTTCGGACTAAATATTAGCTTTTCCACAGAGCGACTGTCTGTCAGACCTCTGCAACCCAAAGGGAAAGCTATATTCTGTGGTTTAGACCAGTGTCAATTTATTCTGAGGTTCTGACTCCTTAGAACGACAGTCGAAGATCTTCATGATAGCCGCGACTGATGGCTTAACGTGCTCTCCGAAGCAGAGAGAGCGATAATTTATAATTCACACGCCGTGGATTCGAACCCGATGGTGGTACCCGTTGGTATCTCCACTAGGCTTCGCTGCGTTGATTCCCTTTATCATCATGTGCTCTGTATATTACAGGTTTGGCTGGGCCGTAACTGTCCGTCTGCTGGGCACGGCCTTTTACGCACTACGAGAAAGGTTAGACCATAGTCCAGGGCGCTGGCCAAATGCCCCCCGACCGTATCCCCACGATGTTGTCGTTGGGGGGCTTGTGAGTCTCGATGATCTCTGGGGCTGTGCCGGTAGGGCTACTCATGCCGGATTGGTCCAAAGGGAGAAGCCAGACTAAGTGGGATACCAGTGGGAGTCCATTCTGGATATCCGGAGGTTGCTCTCTACGCGTCCTTTTGATCCATCAAAAGGCGTAGTGGATGAGCATGAGGCTTCCCTGGAGAGGAGAAGTTCCAGGCGAGTTCAGTGTGTACTTACTCTGTCTCTGAACAGATAGTGCAGGTGTAAGTAACACCACCCCTTCAAAATCTAACCACATGTCCCGATCGACCATCCGATCACGTGAGGGGCGTACACGACCGGGGACCTTTAGAGTTGCGAGGAAGACAACCTCTATAAAAATAACCCAAAGCCTAAGTTTCCGTGGCCCGGCGACGGGCTGTATGGCTGGGGGGAACCCAGTCACTAGGGCCACACAAAACTAAACATGATGTCGGGCAATACTGAGCAATTACCCCAGGAGGGTACCGGGCGCTCTGCGCTCGGAGAATCCCTTGCGGGTCCTTGTGGACCCGTCAGCCCCGCGTATTCTGGGGGGGGGGGGGGGCACCCAGCATCATTACCGCGAAGTACCGCGCCCTATCGGTACCGATAATTCCGCGACGTCAGACACGGACGCTGCAATGAGCGTCGGCTCCGACGTTTGCCTGAATAAGACGACAAAAGCAAAGCGGAGGCGGGGAAGAACTCGCCATACTAACTCTGAGTCCGATGGAAACTCCAGCGCAGCGCCATCCAACAAAATTCCCAGAAGCCAGAGCTGTGCTGTCACTGAAGGACCATGCTCTACTAAAATTGGCCCAGCGGCCGCTTTAAGACGTGAGGCCGGAGAAATGAGTGCTGAAGAGGAGGTGGCGCAACTAGCGCTGAAGGTCTGTCCACCCGGGGATGTTAACACCAACCTACCACTAGCGGACATGAAAGAGAGAGCCCTTGCAGGTTTAGCTTTGGTTTCCATAGTAGCCACCAAATCAAGAAACCTCAAGTGTACCTTTGTGCGCCACCTCAAACAGACTACGGAGGCTTTATCAAGTATAGTTGTGTCCATGGCGGATCTCTCAACGTCTGAGGAGACTAAGCGGTTGCAAGAGGCTAATGACCTTTTAAAAGCCGAAGTCGGTGAGCTCCGTAAAGAATTGGTCCAGTTAAAAGCCAGCTTGGAACGAGCTCAATCTGAAAATGTATGTCCTACCGCTGACAATCCTTTTCGAGAGGATCAACAAAGGGCTATCATGGCGATGATCGGGAGCTATGTGAATCCCTGCATCGCTGGCCTTCAAGATAGGCTCCTTCCGGAACCTAATAGAAGACCCCCGCTAGCAGCGGACTTGCGAAACTCATACACTGGAGCAGTTACTGCTGCCCCTGCGGGCACTACGAAGCCAGGACCAAGCAAAGGGCTTCAAGTACATCATGTAGCTCGAAAGGATTACCCACCCCTTCCAAAGGCTAGGAAAGCGCCGAAAGTGCCACCCAATGGCCTTCCGGGACCAAAATCAGCAAATAATGTTGCTGCGCCCGTTGTCTCCCAAGCACCACCTGCTGTGAATCAAGGGCAAAATCCTTCTTCGTCTGTTCCACAAAGCGAACAATGGCAGGTTGTTGAGAATAGGGCTAAAGCGAAGCGCAGATGGAGTAAAAAGGCCGCTAATGCCCGAGAGCTTGCCGCTGCAGCTAAAGCAACCGGCTCCACTAACCCAAGCGGGTCCGGTAAGAAAAAGCGCAGACGAAAAAGAAAACTCCAACCACCGAAAACAGCCGCCGTTGTTATCACGGTAATGCCGGAGGCGGCTGAGCGAGGCTTGACTTACCAAGCCGTGCTCACTAAGGCAAGGCAAAGTCTCGGTGATACCTGTCTGGCCGGAGGCGCCCGCGTGCGCCACACTCAAACCGGAGGACGAATCTTGGAGTTCCCGGGTGTCGAGGGTATTAAAACGGCTGATAGCATTGCGGAGAAACTTCGTGGCTTGTTCCCAGAGTCGGAAGCCGTCAAAATAGCTCGGCCCGTGAAGTGCGCAGAGATGCGTATCACAGGGCTGGATGACTCTGTGTCTGTCGAAAACGTCCGATCTGCGATTAGTACACAGACAGGATGCGCTATAGATTCCATCAGACTTGGAACAATCCGCCCCGGTCCCGGGGGTACTGGTGCGGTATGGGCGCAGTGTCCTGTTGCTGCAGCCAAGCAGCTTTCGGAGGCAGGCAGAGTGCGCGTGGGTTGGAGTTCAGCCAGGGTCCAAATCCTGGACGCGCGACCCACGAGGTGCTTTCGATGCGGATGTACAGGTCACGTGCGCCTTAAGTGCCCAGCTCTGGTCGACTGCAGTGACGCGTGTTACCGCTGTGGTCAGGCAGGACACGTCATGCGGGACTGCAAGAATACTCTACACTGCACAGCATGTTCTGAAGCAGGGCGCCCGGCTGACCATCTTAAAGGAGGAGGGGCATGTAAAACTCTGTCGTCTCAGCCCCGAAAGGGAGGTAATCCTGCGACCCCGGCTGCCGTTTCAAATGTTGGGCCGCTGTCGCAGCTGGAGATAATGTCGGATTAAATATGGACCCAGACCATGATTACCGCTTACTCCAGGCAAACATCAATCACTCTGTGCGCAGGACCTACTCTTGCAAACTATGGCCGAGTGGTCAATTGGTGCAGCCGTAGTCGTGGAGCCATATTATGTTCCTTCCTGCCCCAACTGGGTGGGTGACCGAGATGGTTCCGTAGCAATTGTAGCCTCCACAGAGCTTCGTTCTCCTCCCCTCTCGCCCAGAGAGAGGGGACCGGGATATGTAGCAGCTGTATTGGGAGGGATAACAATCTTTGGAATCTACTTTTCTCCCAATCGGAGTTTAGCAGAGTTCGAAGATTTCCTCAATACCTTGGAGGTCTCAATACGGCGGTTAACACCTAATCATATCCTTGTGCTGGGAGATTTCAACGCTAAATCAGTGACATGGGGATCTCCCAGGACGGATGCCCGTGGTGAGGCGGTCGGGGAGTGGGCTGATGCTTTGGGACTCTGCCTGCTTAACAGAGGCTCAACCAATACGTGCGTGCGACAGCAGGGATGGTCAATAGTGGACCTTTCGTTCGCTACCCCTGCTCTCGCCATGCGCGTGAGGAATTGGCGTGTCCTAGAGGAAGTTGAAACTCTATCGGACCATTTGTACATCCGTATGGAAATAACTTCCTCCCAACACGCTAGTAGTGGTCACAACCCACAGAACAGAAATTCTCGCTTTCCGCGGTGGGCCACAAAACGGCTTAATAGTGACCTTCTTGCGGAGGCAGCTATCGTTCAGGCATGGTTATGCTCTCCGACCCCTTCAGACGATGTAAACGCGGGGGCTGTTCATTTTTGCAATGCCATTACCTCGGTGTGCGATGCGGCTATGCCACGTTTGCGAGGACGACCGTCAAGGACAGGAGTTTACTGGTGGTCCCAGGAGCTGGCGAATCTCCGTGAATCCTGCGTTCGTGCTCGGAGGTCTTACACTCACTATCGTTCTCGTCGCCGCCGTGACGAGGAGAGGGAAAGTCAACTTTATGAGACCTACCGTGAAGCGAGAACGGCTTTTAAGCTGGCCATCTTTCGTGCCAAAGAGTTGGCGAGAAATGAAGAGCTGGAGAGTCTCGAGCGCGACCCGTGGGGCCGCCCATATCGTGCTGCCCGCAATAAACTCCGCGCCCGGGGCTCTCACTGAGACTCTCCAGCCCAACTTCCTTGCGCAAGTTGTTGAGGGACTGTTTCCCGACCGGCCGGCACACATCCCACCGACAATGGCCCCATTAGAAGACCAAAACCGGATAGAACTCTACCATTCCGCCGGTTACGGAAGCAGAGATGGGTGCAGTTGTTCTACTAACTCGCAATAAGAACACAGCCCCTGGCCCTGATGGGGTGCCAGCACGAGCCCTGGCACTAGCCCTGAATCATATGAGCGATCACCTCAGAGGTCTGTTTGACACCTGCTTAGTGTCCGGACGGTTCCCTCAGTGCTGGAAGGACGGGAAGTTGGTACTTATACCGAAACCGGGACGACCTCCTGAGTCAGTTGCAGCTTACAGGCCCATTGTATTGTTGGACGAGACAGGGAAACTGCTTGAGAGAATTCTCGCTTCCCGTATCGTCCGGCACCTGCGTACGATCGGCCCTGATTTGGCGGACGTCCAATTTGGCTTTCGGGGAGGACGTTCAACGATTGATGCTGTGTTGCACCTAAAAGCTGCGGCTCAGAGTGCAGTTGCCGAGGGAGAGGTGCTATTGGCGGTGTCCCTAGACATCGCGAATGCATTCAATACACTGCCATTCAGCTGCATTGAAGAAGCTCTTCGTTATCATGGAGTGCCTGTCTACTTGAAGCGGTTGATAGCAGATTACTTACGAGGCAGAAGTGTTCTGTATGAGATCCCCGAAGGACTGGCTCAAAGACCCAGGTCGTGCGGTGTCCCCCAAGGCTCGGTTCTCGGGCCACTCTTGTGGGACATCGGATACGATTGGGTCCTCCGCGGGGAGTTGCGATCCGGACTGAGCGTCATAAGCTACGCCGACGATACTCTAGTCACAGCCCGCGGTGATACTTTCGAGGAGGCCGCTCGCCTAGTCTCGATAGGAGCCACTCAAGTAGTCGCGCGTATTGAGGCTTTAGGACTACAAGTGGCACTTAATAAGACGGAGGCTCTAGTATTTTGTGGGCCCCGCCGTTGTCCACCCAGCGGCGCCTCTATAATGGTGGGTTCGGCACGCGTACCGGTACAAAGCCAGATGAAATATTTGGGCTTAGTCCTAGACAGGCGGTGGCGCTTCGACGAGCATTTCAGCCAACTTGCTCCAAAGCTCCTTGGCACTGCATCCGCACTTGGGCGGCTATTACCAAACTTGGGTGGACCCAGCGTCAAATGCCGGCGACTGTATACTGGGATCATCCGGTCGATGGCATTGTATGGCGCACCCATATGGGCGGACTCTTTGAACGCCCAGTGCAGGACTCTCTTGCGACGTCCGCAAAGAGTGATGGCGATCAGAGCAATACGCGGTTACCGTACGGTGTCAGCTGACGCAGCCTGCGCGCTGGCCGGAACGATCCCATGGGACCTGGAGGCTGAGGTGCTTGCCGATGGTTATTTCAAGGTCATGGAATTCCGAGAGGCCACGGGAAACTAAGATATTACGGCTTGGCGAATCCGAGCCAATCAACAGGCGGTTCAAAAATGGACGTCACGATTGGAGGCACCGACAGCCGGCCTTCGAATCGTCAGTGCGCTTAGGCCTTTACTGGCACAGTGGGCTGGGCGACAGCATGGGACCCTTTCTTTCCGGCTAGTGCAGGTATTGTCGGGGCATGGTTGCTTCGGCAAGTACCTGCACACGGTCGCTAGGAGGGAATTGAGTCCCGCCTGTCACCACTGCGATTGCAGCGAGGACACAGCTCAGCACACACTCGAGCTGTGTCCCGCCTGGGCGGTGCAGCGACGTGATCTCGTCTCTGTTGTCGGAGATGATCTCTCGCTGACAGCCGTGGTCCGAGCCATGGTAGAAAGTGAGGGTAAGTGGGCTGCGGTCGCATCCTTCTGCGAGGACGTCATCTCGCGGAAGGAGGCGGCGGAGCGGATTCGTGAAGACAATAGCCTGGCGGATCCGATCCGTCGCCGGCGGACTGGCAGGCGGAGGCACGCATTTGCGCGCCTGATACCACCGTAGCTAAGGCTGCGGGTGAGAGAACGGGGACTCTCTCACCCACCAATGGAGCCCATGAGGATGGCGTCGCCCTACAATTAGGGCTTCGTAATAATGAAAGTGCTCGGTTCTTACTTCGAGCGAGTATCGCTGGGTGGGTTGCCGAAGAGTGCGAAAGTTTTCCGGGGATCCACCCATAAAGCGATGAGGAGGCACTCCGTGAGGTTTTAGTCGGTATGCCGAAACAGCCGGGAGAGCCCGACATAACCCCACATTCTCCCCGTGAATGACGGGTTATGCGTAACGCATTTCCTCACGTAAAAAAAAAAAAAAAGGGCGCTGGCCAAATGCGGGTTAACAGACTTCACATATCTTCGATTTTGGAGAACTTTCAGACTGAGAGAGAAGCAGGCTGCCTCACGATGTTCTCCTTCACCGTGTAGTGAGCGATAATTATTATCTTTGAAAAGGTAATTATGTGAACGCCGTGGTTTTGGACTGGAGATTGCCTAGAGGAGAAACTGATAGTTTCTCCTCTAGGCAATCGCCTATCTACTACTATGATCCTCAACATCATCATCGTCCTAGCGTTATCCCGGTTGCATGAATTACACACCTTGGAGCCCGATCCGCTTACTAGTCTAACCAGACATATCTGGCAGTAGCTCTGTGGAAAAGCTACTACCTGTTCTTCCTCTTAGCGTTATACCAGTTTCAATCAGGGGTCCGCTTACTAGTCTAACCTGTTATGGCAGAATAACAACTTTCCACAGAGCTACTGCCGTCTGACCTCCAAAACCCAAAGAGATAGCAATATTCCATGGTTTAGACCAGTATCAGTTTATTTGCGGATACTGAGTTACTGACTACCCATAACGACTGTCAAAGATCTTCATGACAGCCGGTACCTACGGCTTAACGTGCTCTCCGAGTGCTCCGTGTGTCCGAAACGTGGCAAGCGATAATTAACAATGGAATACGTACATCATTCTGAAAAGCCAGTTGTGCGCTCAAATCCGCGCGCCGTTGAATCGAGCCTGATATCCTCTGCCAGGCAGTCTGTTGGTATCTCCACTAGGCTATCGCTATCTTCTATCTACTACTAGGATATCGCCAGCATTACGACCTTTAGAGCCTTGCTGATTTCAGCATGAATGGGCCGGCTCGACCGAGGAAGTACTACCCTCTCACAGAAAATCGACGTAAAGTAACAGTACCTAAACTGTTGCGTTTCGTTCGGTGAGTGAGAGTGCCGGAGGCCCAATCCCCTACTCCTTCTCCCTCATCCCACTCCTTATCCTATCCCGTTTCCCAACCTCAAGGGACGGCTACGCACTTGTGACTCCAGTGGTGTGCTTGTGTCCATGGGCGGCGGAAATTGCTTACTATCAGGCGATCCGTCTGCTCGTTTGCCGCCTATTACTATAAAAAAATTACTTTCTTTTTCTAAAGGAAAGTTTACAAACCTAGTTAGCGTACTAAATAAATCAATAATGAAATTTTTCATTGTCTTCATTCCGTCTGCAGTTGCAATGTCGTGCCAAGGCCGATGAATATACAAATATAAATTGAATTGCGCATTCCTGATTGCCTACTTACTATCTGCTAGTATCGATTTTACTAAGCAGCTTTAAGGCTTCAAACAGATGATAAAATGCTTGAGATTGTTCAACACACAAATTTCGAATAAAACGGGCTGTGACATACGGACGGACAGACAGACAGACGTGGCGAAATGATAAGGGTTTCGTTTTCCCCCCTTTTTTTGGCTACGGAACCCTAAAGATTGTTGTGCTACTGTGACACAAATTAAGAGACACTGAATTCCAGCATTGGACTGTAAACTGCTGCAAAGAAGAAGCCTGTGCATGAAAGAGTAACAGACAACCATCCATCTTCGAAAGCTTTCGCGTTTATAATAGTAGCCTTGATGATATCACCCTTCCCATAGTTAGAAGAGGCTTGTGCCCAGCCTTGGGATGAATTATAAACAAGGCTGAAGATTATTGTTGAACGCAAGTTGTTAAAAAGCTCTCGTTTCTAAAAAGGTATGGCAATTTTTTGGGACTTATCCCAGATCACCTGTGTAGCCATGTTTAGTAGCAGTGACCATTGAAGACACCGAGTTATGACACTCATAAATTCTCGAGGAAAGCTTAACTGTTTGAATTTGAATTTTAGTTTTTTAAGTTTGAATTTTATCAGAAGTTTATTAGAGGCGATGGAAAAAGCTAAAAATTAAAATACCTGGCAAGTTTAACAGGCATATTTCATTTTAAATTTAAAAACAGAACTTAATTAATTCTTTTTTCATGATTGCATTTAAACGAGACGCATTCGTGACGTTTAAGAAAAAATCATATTTTCCATTTTCAAATTCAAATTGGCTCAATAGAATAAAAAAATGATAACGTTAAATTTTCAAATTTAAAATAGTTCCACAGTAATAATAATAATATATTTATTTGCATCAAACATGGTATAAAAAGATGTTACAATTGTGAAAGAATGTTACACATGTTTTGCTTAACATAGCATGCAATACATTTAAAGCAGTCTAATAGCTACAATTTTTTATCAACGAATTCTTTAATACTATAAAAATTATTTTCATTAAGCCATTTATGTAATTGTATTTGAAATAGTCGATTATTTAACACTTTTAAGTGACAAGGTATCTTATTAAATATACGTATACACATAACTAGGCAGCTTTTATTATATTTAGTTAACCTTGCAACATCATCAAGCACAAGCCTGTGGGGGTCTCGTCTACTCCTTGGATTAACACTGTTTGCTGTCTTGAACAATTCTTTATATTTCTTTACAAACGTACAAATTTCATAAATATAGAGAGACGGTAGCGGCAGCAAACCAAGATCTTTAAATATCGATCGACACGTTTCATCAGGTTGTTTTCCACACATAGCTCTGATACATTTCTTTTGTGCGACAAATGCTCTGTTTATATCAGTACTGTTACCCCACATAATAAGTCCGTAGCGTAACAGTGATTCCACATACGCATGGTAACAAGTAGTGGCCGTTTTTAAATTTGTTACGTGTTTTATTTGTTTAAGCGCGTAAACAAATCTATTTACTCTGTTCGACACATTTTCCACGTGTGTCTTCCAATTTAAGTTTTCATCCAGTGTTATGCCCAGAAATTTGGTATGCGTAACTTCTTTGAGTTTTGGTATTCTTAGCTTAATATTGAAATTACTATTATAAGATTTATTAAATTGTATAAATACGGATTTATTTAGATTAATTTTTAAACTATTTATGTCAAGCCAATTAATTAATTTATCAATTGTATTATTAATTTCATTTTCGTGGTCATTAACAGTATTATATTTTTTATTAGATGTCACAATGATAGAAATGTCATCAGCGTATAATATGGTTTTGTGGTTTGTTATATTGATTATATCATTAATATAAAGCAAGAATAATACAGGGCCCAGCACGCTTCCCTGGGGAACGCCACACCTATTATAATTGTATTGAGAATAGTACGGTACCATATCTCTATTATGATTTATTTTTGTAACGACAACGCATTGTTGTCTATTACTTAAATAGGACGAAAACCACTGTAATGGATGTCCCCTGATGCCAAGATTCTGAAGTTTTTCTATTAGTATGTGATGTGACACCAAGTCAAAAGCTTTTGACAAATCGAAAAACAAACCAGTAGTCAAGTTATTATTATTTAAGTTTGCCACTATCTCTTTTATCGAGGAGAAGATAGCTAAGTTCGTAGATTTATTTTTCTGAAAGCCATGCTGTTCATCTCTAATAATATTAAATGTGTCACAAAAGCTTATTAATCTTTTATACATACACTTTTCAAATACTTTGGATATTATAGGAATCAGGGTAATCGGGCGATAGTTACTGATATCATATTTGTCACCCTTTTTAAACAGTGGCTTTATAATGGACAGTTTGAGTGCCTCCGGAAAAACACCGCTTGAAAATGATGAATTTATTAGATGTGTTAGAATGCCTGTGATTTCTTCTACACAAGCTTTAAGAACTTTGGTTGTAATCTCATCATAGCCCATAGTATTTGTATTGTTTAGTGACATAATTTCTCGTCTAACTTCAGATTCTAACATAGGTTTCAGGAACATTGAACTCAAAATTACTTTACTACTAAAACTATAAGTTGCATTTTTCTGATTAAAACCATCATTAATAAAATGAACATTAAAGGCGGATGCGATTTCAATTGGATTTTCAAGCATTACATTGTTGATTTTAATATCTTTCTATGTTTTGCTGATCCTTGATATCGTTATAAAAAGCCATAACGTTTTATCAAACCTAAATTACCCAATAGAACAAAAAAAATCATAATTTCGTTTTCAAATGTAAATCTCGGTCAATCGAACATTGCAGTTAACCGATCCGCAATCCTGACGTCACAAACGAACTTTACACCAAAAAAGCAATTTGCGAAAGCGAATTTCTCAACCCGTTGAATTGTGGTGGTACCAGGCACCGGCGGTACCATTTGATCGCCTAATAGCGATCACCACGGCAGGTGTGAACTTCAAGCTGTTCCGAATTAACCTTTACAACGTTATTTTTGGCGCCTTTCCCGCTTTGACAGGCAATTTAATGATTTAGAAGGTGCAAGCTTGGATAAGAAATTGGATGGTTTAATTTTTAATTGTTGTGTTGGAATTGGTTTTGGTAACAAGGTTTGCTGAAAATACGAGGGCACTTATCTAACTCTTAATACAGCTGAAATGAATATGAAGCAAATATACCTACTCATTTTTAAACGGTGATAAACAGCTATTAAAAGTTGTAAAACGCGAAAGTGTTTTAATAATATCTATAATTTTACAATTGATATCAGAGAGGATCCCTGTAGGCATAACAGCTATTTTTATTGAATGGTATTCTTTAATTTCGTCGTTTCATCTGGACCATATAAACGATAACTATAATGTCCACATAAGCCTGAACGTTGATGTACGATAACAAAAATGCTGATAATAATACTGTTGATTTTGGAAACATATCTACATAATTACACACAGGTCACAGATATAAAATATAAGCTTCTCAAGTTTAAGGCTGTGGCTTTTGTGGCGGTCAGCAAGGCCGCTAATTCAATATATTATCTTATACTAATATATAAAGCTGAAGAGTTTGTTTGTTTGGTTGAACGCGCTAATCTCAGGAACTACTGATCCGATTTGAAAAATTCTTTCAGTGTTAGATAGCCCATTTATCGAAGAAGGCTATAGGCTACATAACATCACGCTATGAGCTACGGGAGCGGAGCAGTGGCCTTAAATAACGCGGGTGTAACCGCGGGCTCATCTAGTTATCAAATACTTTTGGTGGTCTTAGATTTAAATGGTAACGTTATCGTTCCGCTGCCCTTGTTACCCTGTTCACCACTTCAGTCGCACCCTTCATTAAATTTTAATAATTAATGCCCTGCCATTCATTTGTATTTGAACAAAGACACATTTAATTAGAAAACACCTTCTGTAAAAACATTGTGTATACTTCTATGATTAATCGTGTTTCGGTGGTGTGACGTCGTAACAGTGTAAACACCGTGATGTGGCACTCGCTTCAATTAATTAAATTAATTTATTAGATTATCGCTACATAAATAGCATCGCTAAGTAAAACATGCAGGTTACATCAATAAATATGCTGATGCAGAGTAATATTTATCATTAGTAACGAATTTTATCATTCCTCTCCATCCAAAGGTTGCCTAGTAGATCGCTCTTAACCATAATTATGTATCCGCCAATACTAGATTACATTTACTTAATAAGAGTTTATACTGTACTCTAAAAAATCCATCCATCTTCCTAGCGTTATCAGACATATCATAGTTGCAACCCGGCGGCGTCTGCTTACTAGCCCAATAGGGTTGTTTCCAACTAGTCAAATCAAGCACTTTTAATGAAATGTCAAAAACGACCTTTGCTAAGGGTTTTGTATGAATTATGACGTAGTGACGTCATAGTGTTTTGCTGTCAAGTAGAATAATTATTATCAATAAATTATTTCAAGTTTGGTTTTACTAAGTATTTACTCAGAATGAGCTCAGTGTCCTTAGGTCTTCTAGTGACTTTGTTGTGTCAGGGTCCCAAGCTGGAGAAAGTTTCCAACCATCTTCCCTGTTGAAATTAGGGTGTTTTTTAATTTCAATAGCCTCATGTATCATCTGTGGAAGAAAACGGTGTTCTTTTGCGAGTGGTTGGTTCCTTAGGTATTCTACATGTTCACAGACAGCAGACTTCGTCGAGCGTTTTTGTTTAATGTCAGCTATATTATGTTCCTTAAGTCGAATGCTTCTCTATGCCTTCTCTTGGATTGTCCAATGTATGAGAGCCCACATTCACAGTCTATTTTGTGGACACCGGACTCTTGCAAGGGTAACTGACACTTGATTGTTGGTAAGAATTAACTTATCTTCGTTGGCGGCTTGAATAAGTTTTGATTGAAGCTCGCTTCAAGATGTAGCCAATTTTTGAAACCAATATAACGCGATAAAATCCGTAAACTGTAGTTTAATTTTAATGTGTAACATTTGCGTATACCCAAGAAGATATTAGACTAGTATTTATATCTATAATTCAAAACGCACACAACTCCGACAAGTCAGTGGTGCGCGCCGTGGATTCGAACCCGATACCCTCTGCATGGCAGTCTGTTGGTATCTCCACTAGGCTATCGCTATTCAACTTAAGGACACAAAAAAGCCTCCTGATAAAATTTTCTTGCCAATAAACTATTATGAAGAAAACATAGCTTCATAATCATTCGTATTATTTCAGACATTGATAGATAACGATTCATTAGGTAGAACAATGGTTCGTAGGTACCATACTCAGTACTTTACAACTTAAGTAGTTATAAACATATTTTATATTACCCTCGAGTACCTGCTTACGTAAATAAAAGACGTAAAAATTACATAACATACCATTATGGCTGTCTATATTAGAAAGGTACGGAAAGCTGAAATGTAGATCTACATATTTTGAAGTCTTTGCGTACTTTTTGGACCCCGATGGAAAGATAATTGCAGGATTGCAGGTCTCGCCGCACAGAACTATGTTAAGTTTGGAGCCTGGTGGCCAGACTGCATGCATAGGACTCCTGAAATAGGAACTTCTCGAACAGCGGCTGCTCGTTGTCAAACGAAAAACAATTCCAAGAGTTATCTTTGAATCTGTCGATGGTCACTATGATAAGATTGATAAGCTTAAGAACCTTTAAACCGACCTCACATTGAGCGAGCGCAATTCTCGAGCGGGTGCCCGGCGTGTGCTCTGTATGGCGGAGGCCTTAATCTTACTTTAGAACCTAATTATGTAATTTTATGTACGGTCAATTATAAGACAACTGCCGCACTAGGAATAAATTCTTTATAGCGGAGGCATTGATGTACAAAAAAGCGGAGGTCTTGTAAACATCAAGGAACGGGCACAAAGGGTACCTTTTAATGCGCATGTCAAACCATCTATGTATTATTGGGTATGTTACTGACAACTTTTATCACAAACTAGAGGACGCCAGCAGCTACGCCTGCATTTTTTTAAAATTTACCCGTTTTGGCCGATCCCGTGGGAATTTCGGGAAATCTCTTCTAAGTGCACCCCTACGAGCCCAAGGAACATACATGCCAAATTTCAGCTTCCTGCGTCCAATAGTTTCGGCTGTAGCGTGTCTGTCAGTCAGTCAGTAACGCAAGGATTTTATATATTAATATAACACAAATCAGAAGTATTCTGTATGAAGGTACTTCAGTAAATCAAACCGAAGCAGGCAATTCGTGTTCGCTAACGCGATTTTCAGTGGACGTGAATTATCTCAACACCATAAATCGCAAGGTTGCACACTGATAGATAATGGAGATGTGATCGCAGCCTTGCATACAGTCACACTTATATCAGAGGTAAAGAATATATAAACAGGTATTAAATAGATAATGGCGCCTAGCACTAATCTATACCTTTTTTAATAGTTACAGCCACAGATAAGAGAAGTAGTATCAGATGGAACGCGCGGCACAGTTGCGTGCGGCCACTAAAGCAAATACAAAATTGAAAAGCGAATACAATAATACAAACTCGTCTCAGTGCGCTACGAAGCATCGTACAGTTCACGCGTCACGATCACTTCACGCCACACTTAGTTGGACGAATGCGCTCTATCTGATACTACTTCTCTTATCTGTGGTTACAGCTATTTAGACATCTTTTATGTAGCGATTTAGACGTTTATATAGTACGCAAAGTATCTGACAGCACCTGGACTCAAAGAGCCAAAGATCGGGCTCAGTCACATGCCATTGAAGAGGCATATGAGCCTCCCAGACTATAGCGGGCTGATGATGATGACACGTTTACATGTATTTATCCGACTATCTTACGAACTTACAACCTGTCCAATGGTGAGTTGACAATGAACTCTTACAATGATGAATAGATTGTTAAGAATAGTCACGCGGACATTCTCGGTAATTAGTTACCAGTCAGTACCATTTGAGTGATATTTACCTACAATTGTAATGAGGTTACAATGCACGTTTTATGTGAGACATCTATCGTTTACTACAGTTGTGTATATGTCTGCGAGACTTTTTGATTTGAATGACTTTTTTGATACCTGGGTTAGTGGGAATATGGGGTGTTCCCGCCTTTTAGTTAAGGTTTAGTAGCAAAAATTCACACATAACATCGGATAAAAATTGGCTTTTCTACACTAATATTATAAAGAGGAAAAATTTGTATTTTTGTTTGTAATGGATAACCTCAAAACTACTGGACCGATTTTAAAAATTCTTTCACATTTAGAAAGCTACATTATCTGCGAGTAACAAAGGCTATAGGGTTTTTCGGGTACGCGAAGTAGTTCCCTCAGGACGCGGATGAAACTGCGGGAAACGGCTAGTAAATTATAAGTTAGCACAACATTGTTTTTAAAAGTGAGTTTTCACAGTGTAAGTGGCTTATAAATTTTTCACGTTTAAAGAAAAAAGTTACTTAAATGGAGGCAATAAGATATTTTGAGTTTGAGTGCATCTATCTCTATATTCAATGTTGGTAAAAATCTAACCACTATTAAAAGTATGAAAGTTTCAGACGATATACAGGGTGTCACAAGACCAATCACCAAGCCGAAGTCTATTCGTTGTGGACATCATGCCGAGTCATACTAACTAAAAATAATACATGGGAAACAATTTTTTTTTCAAGTTTTTTCATTTTTTAAACCGCAATTTAAAGCGCGCGCGTGCAATGCTCAAAATACGTAGGTCCATGGGGTCATAGGGCATCTAAAGAACATATTGGCGGGGTAAATGCATCGATTTTGTACCTAATTAGAAAAATTTCATACTAACTTTGAGCCTCAATATCTCCTGAACCAGTATAATTTCCCAGGTATGGTGCCGAAGTAAAAAATGTTCGTAGTGATTGGTACAACATGGGATTTCAGTTTTCGTTAAGGGTCTTTTTACACCCTGTATACCTATGCCGCAAAGGAACACCAAAACACTTAACACACAATTCGTTTTTACCCGCAATAAACATGAATGTTTGAATGAAAACATTCAGAGAAAGTTTAAAATATATTTTCGCAACAAAAAGTTGTTCGAAATCAATTCAAGAGTTCCGAACGAAGTTTAAGCTATCGTGCCAAACATTTAGCGAAGCCCTGTGTCAATGCTCACTGCAGATACCAAGACATGCAATCCAAATTATAGTTTTATATCCAACTCAGTGCCAATAAACAGTTTTTTAAAGCGTTAAATTGTAGTTTTCACGCGAGGTTTCGAAGGTTGGAGTAGATACTATCTGTGGTAACCTTGAGGTATTTTCATGGAGCTTCACGGTTGTGGCTTTACCGGGTAGGCAGGGATTATTGTACTTGTATTTTGCCAGTGGTTTTTGTTATATTGCTATCCCTGGCGTGCAAGTGAGGTCTATGATAAGTAGGTATTAGTTACAATATTAAGAATAACAAAAGAGGTCCTTGAAAGACTTTCATATTTAGTTATCTACCTCATCAAGTCATCATCTTAATATATAAAATCCTTGCGTTACTGATTGACTGACAGACACGCTCCAGCCGAAACTATTGGGCGCAGGAAGCTGAAATTTGGCATGTATGTTCCTTGGGGACCGCAAGGGTGCACTAAGAAGGGATTTCCCGAAATTCCCACGGGATCGGCCAAAACGGGTAAAGTAAAAAAAAATGCAGGCGTAGCTGCTGGCGTTCTCTAGTACAGGATATTTTTACACATAAATTTTCAAATATTGCCGTATAAATTATTTTTATTAAAAATATTGGTAAATATTAATAAAAACTCGCAGGTATTTAATACCCAATGACGATCTTAAGATCGATTGATTCGATCTATACATGGATTTGGAGATTAGAGATACCTACACATGTTTGACATATTTTGTTCTAGTTTATTGAATCAGACGTTACTTGGCGGAACTCCATTGTGACCTAATGGAAGGAAAGAGGAACCCACCACGCACCCTCGAATTGACTACCCCAACTATTGCAATAGAAAAAAGTTGACAATAGCGGGGCAACGACTGTCACTCGTTGCCCATCGCTCCTGACGATGCCTCGTGCAGAGGCGAAACACGTCTCGAAGAATAGTCGGCGCATACAGCGGGATACTGCAAGTCAGGTATCTTCCTGGAACCCATACCATTCCTATATCCCTTATCCTTTTACGGCCACTTGCAATATTCGACCCATACATGGATTTTGAGATTCGAGATTCGTGTTTGACATATTTTCTATTTTGTATGGAGCTTATGTCAAAAAACGAATCTAAAATCTACAGATTTATCTACAGATCGAATATTGAATTCCGTAGCTAGAGGAGTTCGGTATTGTCAACCTTTTTCTATTGCAATAGTTGGGGTGGTCAATTCGAGGGTGCGTGGTGGGTTCCTCCTTCCTTCCATTAGGTTATATTTTGTTCTATACAAATGCTTATGTTGTCAGTAATGTAATAATTTTATATATACAAATTTAAAGAAAGTGTATGCAAAACTGTATAATACATACAGGTTTAATATGTTTATACACACGCAGTGGCCATCGTAGCCCTCGATAATAAATTAATTACCTATACATAGATAGGATATTCTGGAAATTAATTTATTTACACATAAAGAATTAATTTACATTTCACTTGCATAATGAACACTGTCCGCATGTAATTTTGTATTTAAATCATACAAAACGATTTATTAAACAGAATAAATTTCGATTTCATGGATACTTGAAGACAATTATTTATAAGTTCCACAGAGCGGACTTCTGTCTGACCGCCACAACCCAACGGGATAGCAATATTGCCTGGCTTAGACCAGTGTCAGATTTTCAAAGGGACTGACCACCCATACTAATAATTGTCAAAGATCTACATGACTGCCTCTGTGGTCCAGTGGACTGCGTATGCGACTGCTGATCGGTGGTCCCAGGTTCGATTCCCGGGTCGGGCAAGTGTTACTGGGGTTTTCCGAATTCTCAGTAGCAGCACGAAGTCTGGTAACGGCAATAGGCATAAAACAAAATTTATTTCTAGTGATAACACAAGCCATACTACCTACTTCGGGTAAATCTCATTTTACCGAAGGCACTATCCCATATCATTGTACGCGTATTGTAAGAGGCGACTAGGCAATATATCTACACCAAGAACTTAGTATATTTATGACAAGACGGAAAACTTGACGTCAAACATTATACCAACCAGTCTGGCCAGCGTGGTATAGTAGGCCAAATCCTCCTTTGACTTACAATGCTACTGCGAAGCAGATTAGCAGAGGCTTACGTCCAGCAGTGGAATGCGAACGACTTTAAAGCAGAGAGAAACTAGTCTACATCATGACTATAATATTTTTTTATCCTCCTAGCCCGTCCTAGCGTTATACTTATCCCAGGTAAAACCCAGGGTCCGTTTCTAGTCTAACCGGATTTGACTGAATATTATCTTTCTACAGAGCGACTGCGATTAACTGACCTCGGAAACCCAAACGGATAGCTATATTCCATGGTTTAGTCTAGTGTCACTTTATTCATAGGTTTAAGGTTCCGACTCCCTAGACTTGTGGACTTGAGTGGGACTTCACTGACTGCTTAACATCAGGCAGCATGGAGTCAATTTGTTCGGCAGAAAAAAAATAGAACGACTATCAATGATCTTTATGGCAGCCGCGACTGACGGCTTAACGTGCTCTCCGAGGCGCGGGGCAAGCGATAATTAACATTTTAATACGCACTAAACTACGAAAAGTGAATGGGGAGCGCCGTGGATTCGAACCCGATACCCTCTGCATGGCAGTCTGTTGGTATCTCCACTACGCTATCGCTGCCTATAATAAATTTGTATTGCACTTTTTTATACGGAAACGACTAAAGCAATCACGTTTCTTAGTATTGGATGACGTAAGGGACACTCCCGCTGCACACACAATATATGATTATATAGCGGCGATGCGCTCGACTTGTCACACAATTGTGTACTGTATAAACCTATTTTCAATACGCACCAAGTATGAATCACTGCCGTTTTGAATCACCTTTATTTTCAATATTATCCGTTGATCTACGGATGAGTAACCTCTGAACCAACTGAACCGCTGCAGCGGTTTCGCACTACAACTTGTAAAATATAGCTTGACTCAAAAATGTATTGCCGACGAAACCACTTAAAATGTGTGAATTATCTCTTATACTTCGGATATTATTATTAATGTTTAATTAAATTGTTACTTGTTAAATATTCACCTTTCTTCAACGTGACTAGGTCAACCGAGAGTGTAAAACATATTTTATAAGTTAAATAATCGAGCGCTAATCCCGTCGACAAACTGCTATGCAGTTTGGTGGGTTTTATAAATTCTACTTTGTTTTTTACTTCAATAAAAATACTTTTATTATTATTATTAGAGCCAGATGGCTATGACACCGACGAAGTAACTTTGAACAAGCGTTATCTTCACAATATTGTTTTCGATCACCTAAATTTTCAATCCTTACGTGACAATTTTATGGCAACTGAAGCTCAATCTTCTGAATATATAAAATTATTGCGTTACTGACTGACTGACTGACAGACAACACACGACTAAAACAATTGGGCACAAGAAGCTGAAATTTAGCATGTATCTTCCTTGGGGGGGAGCGTAGGGGTGCACTAAGAAAAGATTCTGTTTTGGAATGCTCAAGGGATCGGGCAGATACAGCTAAATTAAAAATAAATATGTGCACCCGTGGCTGCGGGCCTCTTCTAGCTATTAATATTATCCTTTAATCTGAAATGAGTAACCTCAAAACTTGACCGAACCGTAAGAGCGGTTTCACACGAGGTATCTCTGATCCAGCTCCGGTAGAAAAACCCATTCCCGCAGCCCTCAGCCCGGAGCACATATTATTGTGTGGAAGTTGGCCACCGAGAAGGTTTTAGTGTGGTAATAGCCCTACATACCCCGCCCTTACTCTAGGAGATCGGTTAACCTTTCCACCTCGTAAAAAATATGGGACATCCGATCCAAACCCGTCATAATTCATGATTCAGTCATCAAAGAACTATTTCACAAATTTTTTTTATATCCCAAATTAATTCCGGGAAATCCCTTCTTAGGGCACCCCTACGGAACCCAAGGAACATACATGCCAAACAGCTTCTTGCACCCAGTAGTTTTGGCTGTAGCTTATCTGTCAGTCAGTCAGTCAGAAATACAAGGCTTTTCCTTGCGTTATTGACTGACTGAGAAACATATACTATATAGACTAGAGGACGCCAGTAGTTACGCCTGCATTTTTTTTAATTTACCCGTTTTGGCCGATCCCGTGGGAATTTCGGGAAATCCCTTCTTAGTGCACCCCTACGGTCTCCAAGGAACATACATGCCAAATTTCAGCTTTCTGCGCCCAATAGTTTCAGCTGTAGCGTGTCTGTCAGTCAGTAAGAAACGCAAGGATTTTATATATTAAGATTACGCATTAGATCCGACATTATTCATCCGAATTTTATCGAATTTGATGCGAGGTTTGCATTTTGACGGATTCTAATTGAATGTAGTGCAAAATCTATCATAAGATTCTAATATTGTCTTCAATCATACAATAGAATTTTTAATGCATTCTGAAGCAAATTACAGACCTGATTCTAAAATAAATAATATATGGAAAATCAATAAGTACAAAACTATTTTCTTGCATGTTACCAGAAGATATTTTGAAGAAATTGCAGCAATACATTACTTTGGGCAAATTGCATTGAATATATAAATGTTTATTGGAGTTCAATATTTCCTATTTGAGGAACTTAGACCGTAAAATTAGGATTAAGAATTTATAGAACGAATTGGATCCACCAACCACCATTATTCCCAAATTCCAAACGGCTGGTGATTTATTAGCACTTAATAGATGAAGAAGAAGAAAATGCATTTTACAACACACACAACAGTTAAATATTACATAAACACAGGCACTACAAAAGAAAAAAAAACATAATTAAAATAATAGCTTGCATAGATGGGGTGGGGAAGGAGAACTTAAGGTGAGAATAAAGAGTCCCATTAAATTATGATTTGGGACGATCCAATTCTATGGTCTTCAATCCAGCACTAAGAGTCTTACAGAACATCTCTGCGTCATCTATTCCTACCTTCCACCAAACAACCGTTTAGGTAAAGATCTTGTCCGTTGCTTCTGTACTGTTTAAGAATTTTTGAGTGATAGAAACAGGCTGATGGCAATATTAATGGGTCGATTAGGGGGGTACCACACATTCGCAGAGTGTAAAATAGCAGTTCTCCTACTGTTGCGGTTATTGCCTATATAAAGCCTAAACATAAGGAGTGGTTCAAGAGACGAGGACAGCTATCTAAGCTATGCAACACAGAAATGATTTATTTATTTATTTATTTATTTATTCTCTCAAACTCTTGCTACTAACATTACAGGACACTTATCCTAATGCGTTAGTGAGGCATTTTAAATATAACATATTTACAAAACAAATAACTTAAATACTATAGACACAACATAAATTTAACATTAAGAAAATAACAATACAATAATATGGCACATAAAATTTCCACTTAACCTAAAACTACTCTATCCTATAACATAATATGTATAAAATAATCTTTGCGAGTTCACTGAACTGACACGCGAATATATCTATAATGTTCTGGATTTCGTTAATCGTACTAATTGCTCGCGTCAGAGGCGTTTTGGCCAGTAGGTTGGTCCTGCCAGCTGGCACGGCTAGCAGTGGCGGACGCCGGCGCCTCCATACGTAGCGGTCCGGAACACAAAAACTCAAGCGCTGCAGTACTTCAGGATTGTGTTCCTTGCCGTGGAGTAATTTAATTAGATATACGACTAGTGTGAACTGTCGCCGCACCCCCAACTCGTTGTACCCTACCATACCCAGTACAAAAAGTGTGGGATACATCAACGGGTATACCGGGTATACCCCATACAGTCTCCAGTACAAATGGCGCGTGAACTTGTTCTGTACACGTTCCAGCATGACAGAGTACTTGGCTTCGTATGGAGCCCATATAACGCCACCATACTCCAGATGACTCCTGACTAGTGCATCGTATAATACCCTAATTGCTGTAATGTTAGTGAACCCTTGCGACTGCCTAAGTACAAACCCGAGGTTTCTGTACGCCTTTTTGCATATCTTTACGATATGTTCGCGAAACGTAAGATCTGGAGTAAAATGTACCCCTAGATCACGTACTTTTGTAACTCGCTGTAATACTGTCGCCTCTGCTTTGTACTCATAGCAGACAGGGTTGCGCGCACGAGTGAAGGATATTACCGAGCATTTGGATACATTGAAGTATAGCTTATTGTCATGGCTCCACTTCAACACTCTATCAATGTCACCCTGGAGCCGCTCACAGTCAGATTGATCCCTAACCTCGATTAGCAACTTGAGGTCATCTGCAAACAATAAACATGAACCATGTCTTACGACTTCCGGCAAGCTGTTAATCATTATGATGAATTCAAGAGGCCCCAAATTGCTTCCCTGACTCACGCCGGATCTTGTGAAGTATGGCTCAGACACGTACCCATTGTAATCAACATACTGCTGACGGTCCTGCATATAGCTGACAAAGAATTTTAATAAGTGTGGCGTACAACCCACATCTGCTAGCTTTCCTAGTAAGACATCGTTATCCACTGTGTCGAATGCCTTTTTGAAGTCTAAGTATGCTGCGTCTACCTGCCCGCCAGCATCTACGGCCGGTATAACCTGTGCCATGAAGTTAAGCAGATTGGTGGCAGTGCTGCGTCCCGGCCGAAAGCCGTGCTGTGCATTCGACAGCTGCGCTTGTACCTGTCGTTGTAGGCAGCTTTGGATTGCGGACTCAAATACTTTTGCCGGAGTCGACAGCACTGCCACTGGCCTGTAACCGCTGACATCCGGACCTGACTTACCCTTGGGCACTGGAACGACTCGTGTAATCTTCCAACTCGCCGGAAACGTCGACTGCTGTAAGCAGATATTGAAAATGTGATGTAGCGGGCCTACTAAAACTCTGGCACAATCCCTGAAGAGAAACGCCGGTATACCGTCAGGACCAGATGAACGCTTTGGCTTGAGGTTCATCAGCGCTGCCTGCACGTCTTTAAGACTCAAAGCCTCGATGTGTACGCGTGCACTGGTGGCGCTGCTTCGCGCCGCCGCCGCCTTTGCGTCTAGCCGCGGCGGTTCCCGGTTGTACACCGACTCAAAAAAACCTGCGAACTCCCTAGCACACTCTTCATCCGTGAGATTACGACCATCCTTTACTATACTTTGCCGATTAATTCTAGACTTCCTTGACGCTATATACTGCCAGAATGATTTTGGATCTTTAGCGAATCGGTTTTGAATTTTATTTTTGTGTTCTGTATGTGCCATTTCTATTACCTTTTTAACCCGGGCCCTACACTTGGCGTATTCATAGTAATCACAATCGCGTTTTGATTTTTTATATGTTTTGTGAAGGCTTGCTTTAATTTTAATGTCTCTGATGATCTCTCCTGTGTACCATTCGGGATACACGTACTGCGAATTTTGTCGGGTAAGCTTTCTCCTAGGTACACATTTGTCTAAAATATTAACTAATTTATCATAAAATATATTTAAAATGTCATCTAAGTCATGCACCATATACATTGAACTCCAGTCAGTAGAAGTTAACATCGAATATAATAACTGATAATCGGCTTTATAAAAGTTCCACTGTTGTCCGCGCGCGGTATTAGGTTCGACGGCTGGCGAGGACGACGCAGGGGCAAGGTACGCGGGCGCGGGGCGCACGGTCGCCGCGAGCGGCGGGTGGTACGCGTCGACGGGCACTAGCGCGTCGCGCGCCGCCACTACCGACACCTCAGCGCTAAAACCCGTACTCAAAACCAAATCCAGTTGACGCCCTAACACATTGGGTACCTTGTTACTTTGAGTGAACTCGCAATATGACATAAAATATTCATAATAATTACTAATATTTACAGGACAAGAATGTAAATTAAAATCTCCAATAACAATAACTTGGCTATATCTATCACACATATTTTCTATTAACCTAAACAGAATCATGTAATCATTCTCAGAACTCGCAGGTGGGATATAAACTACACAACATAAAAATAACAATCTATTATTTAAATGGACCGTTGCACTAACCAATTCAAACCCGCAGGTGTTTATCGACGCTTCCGATATATGTACTTGTCGCAGGTCGAACCGGTGTGTGGCCACGAGAAGCGCGCCGCCTTGCTTACGCCCATCAACTCGATCACTACGTATTATCTTATATCCTTGAGGAACAATTTCTGCGTCTTGAATGGATTCGTTGCAGCCGGATTCAGTAATAGCGTATAAGTCGGAATCAAATGATATTATATTGTTTCTGAAGACTTCTAATTTTGTACGAAGACCCCTTACATTTTGATAAAATATTTCTATATCATTGTTGTTCGTTGAACGTACTTTTGGTATATCTACGAAACCAAATCCACTCATTAAATTCTGCTTTGTCCGGCCAAACTTCTGCTTTATTTAACTCGCTATACATTTGTTCTGGTACTCCTATTATGAATGATGAATAGTCTCGTTCTGTTTTATGCTTTATTTTTTCAATTTTCGTAACTACGTCTTGGCCACAAATACTTTTAACGTGGTTAGTCATAGCCTCTACCGTGGTTTCGGGATGGAGTCGCCATACGTGTAGGTGTTTTTTTCGTTCTGCAGCGAGTATTGCTTTTATCTCAGTATTTTTTCCAATACTGACATCCTTAGATAAACGGCTGAATTTCTTGTTTCGCACGGTAGTCCATCCAGCTTGGTTTATTGCCTCGTTTTCCATGTCTTCCAAAGCATCCGTGATATTTACTGTATCAGTAATGTTCAACTGAGCTGACGACATAGCGGGTTTCGTGGCCTTACGTTTATTTACCTTTTGCGTTTTGGCGGATTGCTGGATACTCGCGATGTTGGTGGATTGAATGTTAGGTGAAGTATTTAGGGTCACAGCTTCAGCAAATGTGGTGGGCGAGCTCGTAGTTGCCTCTTCAGTAACTGTCTTCTGGGATTGGTGGTTCTGAGTCTGAGTCACTTTGGTTTCAATGACTGTTATTATTTTTACTAGATTGTCGAGGTCAGTTTTGGTCTGTGAAAATTGATATTGCAATTGCGCAATTGCATTCGCCTGGCTGTCTAAACGGGTAATAATGTCCGAACGAAACTGCCTTAGTTCAACAAGTAACGTAGCATCCACATCTTTATCCATCATAATAGGAGAGAACTGGGCCTGGCTACCGCGGTGGGTGTTCACATTATTTAGCGGTGTGGTGGTAATGTTAAAGTCAGCTTTGTCAGTTCTTACGGGCGTTTCCATGTTTCCACATTTCGGCTTCAGACAAATGCAATCCGGGCATACCCATTTCTTTTTATATGCTAGGGTATAAGCTTTAAAAGCACCAGACGCAATATTAAGACATTTTAAGTCATATCTTTTCTTGCACTTATCATTAGAACATTCCATGTAGTAGGTATCTATTATATGTGAACAACAAGCGCTACACTCGTTATTCATAGTTTTTCAAATATTTTGAACTAAGTATTCCCAAATAATATCGCTATCATGCAAAACCGTCGTCCAATATAATTGTGCAATGTTATCGTGCAAAATAGTTGTGCAAGATAGTCGTGCAAAGTAATGGTGTAAAATAGTCGTGCAAAATAATCGTGCGATTTAATCGTGCAATAGATGCGCATGTGTGTGTGAGCGTTTCTATTGGTCAGATGAGCAAGTGACGCTTTGCTATTTCACAAATCACAAATTTTCAGTTCATTGAATAAAGTGTTTTTGTTTAATAAGTTCACTGATCGTATGCAAATCACTTTTATAATTATAGAGACCACTGTACACAGTATTACACGTTTGTAGTAGGTTTTTGAGACTGTTTTGTTCACTTTTTACCACTGAAATGGAATTAAACTATAGAGGAACGGTCCCGCGGTCAGTGTTGCCACTTGCCAGTAATGATGACCGGTTGCCTTCTTTATCGTTAAAAGGTTACGGCTAGCAGCTTACCATGAGGCGGACCCAGTGGTAGAGCCAGGAGTAGGAGGGTGCTAGTGCTTCCTCCCCATGTCAAAGGTACAGGTATTTTGTTGGAAAGACAAATTACTTTTAATGTTTCATGAAAAAGTCATTCATACACACACAGTCAGGGTGCATAGGGTTCCCACCAAGAACTTAGGGTCCCAAGCCAATCTCACCTGCAAGTGGTGCACCGGCCGATCAACGGACGAGGCTCTGGCAAACAAAATATCCCGATAAGCGGCAATAGGCTCGCTGCATGTGCTTTTTCCCTTATAATATAACAACGAGAAGAAATAATCAACAAAGGAAAAGATTAAGCAGAAGACCCCCATCCTCCCTTTTCATTATCCGTGCAAATTACAGAAAAAAACCTTTCTATTCATTAGCGGGTGGTAATTTGATAAGCGATTCTAACTTGATGACTGCATATAACAAAGTTTTAAACTTTGTAGTTTGCAAACTGTCGCTTTAACGTTTCGAGTAAATAAAGGCCTCAAATTGTACTACGTTCACGCCATGAGGAAAATTATACGTTTATTTTTATGGTAGTTGAGTGCAGCTGTTATGACTTATGAGAAGCTAAAAAATTGTAGACTGAAAGAATTTAAAAAAAAATTGGCTTGTAATTGTTTGCGGTTGAAAATGTTCAAGGTTTGCTATGAAAAGATTAATTTAAAAAGTAGACTTGACTGTCCAACTGTCTAACATACTAAAAGCCTATTTTATTCCGAGTTGCTACTTGTCGTTCTAGGTATCAACATTTATAATTAAATTCGTTAATTCACTTGTATTGTAACGCTTATATAGGTGCATAGGGTTCCCACCAAGAACTTAGGGTCCCAAGCCAACCTCACCTGCAAGTGGTGCACCGGCCGATCAACGGACGAGGCTCTGGCAAACAAAATATACCGATAAGCGGCAATAGGCTCGCCACCTATTACGTGGGATAAAAACACTGGCGAAAAGTGGGCGTTAAATATGCCTCTGCCTACCCCTCTGGGGAAACAGGCGTGAGTCTATGTATGTATGAAAAAGTCAGTATCTCACCAGGTTCAAGTCCTGACCTAAACTATAATGCCTCATTTCAAAATGATAGTTTCTAATTATCAAAAATGTCTAAGACAACTCAGACCCACTTATAAGCAAAATTTACCTTCCCATAATACATATAAAGTGAACCATTTGTTTTCAATGTCCATTGAATTCCGTTCGGTTATTTACATAAGTGCATAACAAACTTAGAATACTACCTGGGCAAAGTAGATAACATTATCATGTAGGTACATAGTATGTGTATCTAGGCGATTGTATCAAAAATCTATAATCAGTCATCTCTCAGGAGATTGTATTGATTCAACAAAGTCATTGATGGCACGCAACGTGTGTGTGTATGTGTGTGAGTGCGTATGAACGTCATTGCATGTCGATATACAGGGCGTATCGAAAGTGTGGTCGAATTTTAGGGTCGCAATATGGTTGATAAAATGTCAAACTAAATATATTTTACATTGAAGTTAGTCTGTTTTATCGCAGCGAAAAGTAAGTTAAAATAAAATTGTTAAACGTATCGCCTTCTAAGACATGATTATGTGATTTTACAGTTATGTATTTTGAAATGGATTTCATTGTAAATTATTTTAATTTAGAACTGTTTCGATTGTATTTGACAAAGCAACTTGCTTACAGTTTTAGGAGTTTGACATTTAGATTATAAACCACTTGCAAAGTGTATATTCATTCGATTGCTCGATTAAAAATAGATGTGTCTACTTGTTTAAAATTTTTCAGAGAATAATGACCAACTCCTTAGTTGAGACGTCGAAAGATATCGGCTTAGTTGTCTGGACAGATAAAGAGTAGACCAATCACCTTCACAATTAGGTAGAATGTTTACTTTACAATTTATTTCATTGCTATTAAAAACAAAGTTAATATCAGATTGAAACATAACTAAGTCTTAAAATACTATACGAAGAAATATATACAGAACATACAAATCAGTATATACAAAACGAAAAGAAAATAATTTAGAGGGCGTCAGAAATTCATCCACATCGCCGTCAACTGGAAGCTGGCAGCATTGCCACGTTGCATGGCGATACTTAACTTCTGGGTACCCAATAAAACCCAGCCTTCTGGTCACGCGAGGCGTCGACCAGTCTTTTAGCAAGATCTCTACAAAGAGATCTCGCACTTGGACCCCATGGCCCCAACGTTTCGACCACAAACGACTCAAATACGTAATCCCTACTAGGTTTACGTAGGTATTTGAATGTTTAATGTTATATAATGTTTTGGTCTAAAAAATTTCATTAAGTATTTTGTTCAAAAGGTCATACAGTCATCGCCATATTCAAAATAAAATATTATATTTAGGGACGTCACGGCGTAACTTATTGTAAGTGTGCGTGTTTGTACGTTTGTATGTAGACGGTTGTCGTTGCATGTCATGTCGCTGTGTGCGTGTGTTTGTGTTCTACGTCATCGCATGGCCCACCGGTGTTAAAGGACGGAGGAACAATGACTCGGCGTAGCTGAAAATACGATGTCTTTTGGTAAAGAACGTCGATAGCTTATTATAAAAAACAGGTTAAATTAACAGTGAAAGAGATTTTCGGGATCGCTACTTTTCGCCACAAAATATTGCTTTGTATTTCTTTTTTATATACTCACGCCTGTATCCTCGGATGGCAGAGGAGTAATATTACCTCCAAATTTCGCCATGTTATAAATTTTAGGTCCCACGTAATAGGAGGCGAGCCTATTGTCGTTACCGAAAACATTGCCAGACTCTGTGCTGCTACTGAAATTCGAAATAAATTCAGTAACATTTTTTTACGCTACATAGACAGATATTGCTTTGATCGCGAAGAAATCCTTCGCCAAGACTGGCACGTGTTTCAAGTGCAATTGGTATCAAATCTTTCTTTTAGTTACGCCCTTGCATTGGTTCGAACATGGCACTAACACTAAATGTAAATGTAGAATTTTAAGTAATTAATTTATAAATTTGACTTTCATGGGTCACCTGGTGATCTAAGTTAATTAATTTGAGAGTTGTCTTTTAACCTTTCAGCCCCCCGATGAAAATATTTTCAAAATTTTGATACTTATGATTTTGTCAGCTCAAATCAAAATTTTGATTTATGTGATGGCGTCGAAAAAAATTGCGTTGTACAAAATATATTATGTATTAAAAAAACAATTTTGATTTCTTATTGATATCTAGAATGACAAGTAGCAATTCAAATTCTTCACATAAATAGGCTTTTAGTAAATTATTCTTTACATAGCAAACCTTGAACACTTTAAACCGCAAACAAATTCAAAAAGTCAATTCTTTTCTTACAATTCATCATGAATCTATAATTTTTGTTGCTTCTCATAATAGCTGCACTCAACTGGCATAAAATTATACGAATAATTTTCCTCACAGCGTGAATGAGGCATTCATTAACTCCAAGCGTCAAAGCGACAGTTTGTGAACTACAAAGTTTAAAACTTTGTAATATGCAGTCACCAAGTTAGAATCGCTTATCAAATTACCACCCGCTAATGAGTAAAAAGGTGATTGACTGTAATTTGCACGGGTAATGAAAAAGGAACATGGGGGTCTTCTGTTTAATCTTTTCCTTTGTTGTCTTACTTAAATTGGTAACTGCATTAATTATTTAAGTATTATGTATGTTCCCAATTACTATTTACAAGTAATTAATTACAATTATTATTATTAATTAGTTATGTGTGTATTAAAAATGTTAATTATCGCTCGCTTATAATGTGCCCGGTAGATGGCAATAGGCTCGCCCCCTATTACATTGGGACCTAAACATAACTGGCGAAATGTGGGTGTGTATACCCCTCTGCCTACTCCTTCGGGGATAAAAGACGTGAAGTTATGTTATGTTATTAATTACAATGTGAAACAGTTGCAGCTCCTTACAAAAACAAAATATGTAACATAACACTGGCGATTAAAAAGAGTGGCCACGAGTTTTATTGCCCGTTCTTTCTCGTGGTTCTACCTATTGCTTTGCTAATGGGCAGTAAATGTAAATGTAGAAGCATTAAGCATTAAGTAATGTACATTCAAATTTGAAGTTCATGAGCGTCACCTTGTGACCTAGATGAATAAATGATTTTTGACTTTTTTTTGACTTTGTCTTTTTATTTCGTTATTAAGTATATTATTTACTAGAAGACGCCAGCAGCTACGCCTACATTTGTTTTTGAATTTAACCGTTTTGGCCGATCTCGTGGGAATTTTGGGAAATCCCTTCTTAGTGCACCCCTACGGTCCCCAAGGAACATACATGCCAAATTTCAGCTTCCTGCGCCCAATAGTTTCGGCTGTAGCGTGTCTGTCAGTCAGTAAGTAACGCAAGGATTTTATATATTAAGATAAGGGGAAAAGCACATACACTTCTCTGATGCTAGTGCTGAATTTAAATGCTAGTCAAATATGTTGTTCAGTACTGTTACCTACATGTATGCTGAAACATGCAAAGACTAAATACTGCAGACTGCAGGAGACATCACATAAATTACCCTATCTTGCTTTATGCACTGTTTGCAAAAATAATAACATTTTCACGTCGGCCCTACCTATCGTGCAGCTACCTGTCCACTGCTGGACATAGGCGGCTCCTAATGCTCCTAATAGGGAAGTTTCCTGCAAGTGAAATAAATTATACAAGTATTTTTATCCAGTGAAACATGTCAAAATAATATTAGTTTCATTCATCAATTAATGTTATAACTTTATTTAACATTTTTTATCGTCAATTTATTCATAATAAGTACCTATTCAACTTGACAGCAAAACACTATGACGTCACTACGTCATATTTCATACAAAAGCGTCGTTTTTGACAGTTCATTAAAAGTGCTTGATTTGACTAGTTGGAAACAACCCTATTCTTGCGTATGAGGCAATAGGAAGATTTCTCTACTATGCCATGTTGGCCAGAGGGTTTGTTTTCTTAATCCGTCTTCATATGGACCATTTTTTTAACTATAGATTAAAGCTGCCGCTGCTGCTGATTAGCCGTGTGGTTGACGGCATAGAATACAAGTGTCACCACCCCCTATCTTCTCGTGGGTGTCGTAAGAGGCGACTAAGGGATAACACGATGCAAATACCATCTTTGCGTAGACACGGAAAACTCAACATCAAACCCTATACGACCGCCACGTTGGTGTCGCGGCATAAATGTGCACGTGGGATCGGGAGCTCCCGGGTTCGATTCCTGGGTCAGGCAGTGTTATTGGGTTTTTCTGTCACGAAATTCTCAGTAGCAGCACGGAGTCTGGAAATGTGCCCGGTACGGCAATAAGCTCGCCCCTTATTACGTGGGACTAAAGTATATCTGGCGGAAAGTGGGTGTAGAAATACACCTCTGCCTACCTCTTCGGGGTTATAGGCGTGAGACTATGTATGTTGATTAAAGCATCAGACAATATAAAGTATTACGTATTATGGACGTAATTATTGGTACCTTTCGCCATATTATTTTGGCCCTATAAATAATATAGGCTTAGCAATAAAAAATCTTAAGCCCCATTCCGCTAACGTCCTTGACATAGACAATTTCCGTACCTAATTTTTTTCCCGCGCAAAACAATAACACGCCGCGGAATCATTTTTCGATAAGGGCCCCTAATATGCTAATCCTCATAATATGGAGGGTAGACACGATAAAAGAGGGGTAAAGGGGAGAGGAGAAGGGGAAAATATGACATCTATCGGCCGAGCACGTCAAATTACATACCGTGAGGTATCTATATGAGAATGTTATGGATTATCGAAATAAACCAAACGTTTATTAGGACTATATTGAGGGTTATATTGGTTAGTTATGACGTTAAGCTATGTTATTGACGTAATGTATTGATGAGTGACCATTTTAAAAAGTCTATGTTGTTATAAGGATTATGTTGCAAGTCATATTGGTTGGATTTGAAGTTAAGCTATGTTGTTGAGACCGAGTTGAGATAGGAAACGCGGGAGATGCGCATCTTGCTTGCATGGGCTCTTTAAGGTGCCCCTTTTGACTTATCACCATAGACACCCCATTCTAGGGTAAGGTTACGTCCCAAACGACACTTCGTCATCACATGCCCGCTAGAAAGATTTTTATAAAATTAGGCGGATTCCTAAATCGGTAAGATAAGCGTATTTTATAAGTGTAATAGGATCAATTTCACTTAATGACTCCATAGGCCGATTCGATTTTGCCAACGTCGTGGAATAAGAAAAAAACCAATAGCTATATAAAATATTTACTGCTAATCGGTTTCTTACGGGATACATTGTGGAGGGCCATAGGAACTTCAAAGAATCAATTAAAAATAACAGGGTGTCACCAATTCCAGTGTAGAATAATAGTACAAAAAAACTTCAAGTTTTCAATATTTGATCGACGAATGCATTAGACAAATAATGTATCGTCTATTATTATGTCATACATAACCTTTGCACATTGGTATTTCGAAGCAATTACAATGTCACCTTGCAAAAAGAATAACGGGTAACATTGACCCATGGACAAACAACCTTTACTCATAGACAATGCAATGCAGTTGTAATACTGACCTCTAATATAATATCACTACAGAATACCCGTACATTTATTTTAAACTAGATGATGCCCGCGGTTACACCCGCGTTATTTAAGGCTACTGCTCCGCTCCCGTCGCTCATAGCGTGATGTTATATAGCCTATAGCCTTCCTCGTTAAATGGGCTATCTAACACTGAAAGAATTTTTCAAATCGGACCAGTAGTTCCTGGGATTAGCGCGTTCAACCAAACAAACAAACTCTTCAGCTTTATATATTAGTATAAGATAGTATAAGATTAATCCCTTTCTCCCCGATGCCGTGGGAATTTCTTAGTACACCTAGAAACATACATGCCAATTTTCGGATTCCTGTGATCAATATTTTAGGCTGTGCGTTGTCTGTCAGTCAGTCAATAAAGCAAAAAATGTACATATATAGAAACATACAGGTCTGTGAGCAGTAAATTATAGAATATATTTGACGATGAAGGTAACACAGCGAGAGACTATTGAAGAGATTAACAGACTGCTACGTAGAGGTTCTCGAGTTCCTCACGGCGCGCATCGCCTACCACCTACCTACCTTATTTTTCTTCTGCTGTGGCAGTGCAAAAGTGACAGCGATAGCCTATTGGAGATACCAACAGACTGCCATACAGAGGGTATCGGGTTCGAATCCACGGCGCGCACCACCGACTTTTCGAAGTTATGTGCGTACTGAATTGTTAACTATCGCTTGCTCTGTGTCTCGGAGAACAGGATAAGCTGACCATACAAGTTACCTCACAATGTTTTCCTTCATCGTCGATGGCCCAATAGCTCATCATCATCATGCAATCATCATCATCAGCCTTTTACAGTCCACCGCTGGACTATGCCTCTCCTTTGAAAGGAGGACTTGGCCTACTATACCACGCTGGCCAAACGGGTTGGTATAGGGTTTGTATCAAGTTTTCCTTCTTTTACAGTGCTGTTCTCTGCACAATATACTCCCTCTGTCGGCTCTTACGACACCCATGGGAAGATATGTGGTGGTGACATTCCGTATTCTTAATCCGTCACCACACGGACCATCATGCAATAAACATAATAAAATAATACACACGGTTTCTATTTATATAAAATCTTAACAAGATGACCCTTAAGATAAGATTCTATTCTAAGGACCATCGAAAATATCGAATTACTCAACAACTTAAAAGATATGAAGTATTTAATTCAGTCATAATATGTTCAATACTTTAAAATGATAATGTTATCATTATAAACTATGCTTGTTTAATTGTTGAGAAATTGCGCGTAAATGTTTATATTTTTATCTGTTTACTAGAGGACGCCAGCAGCTACGCCTGCATTTTTTAAAATTTACCCGTTTTGGCCGATCCCGTAGGAATTTCGGGAAATCCCTTCTTAGTGCACCTCTACGGTCCCCAAGAAACATACATGCCAAATTTCAGCTTCCTGCGCCCAATAGTTTCGGCTGTAGCGTGTCTGTCAGTCAGTCAGTAACGCAAGGATTTTATATATTAAGATTAAAATGTAGTATTAAAATGTAAATGTTTGTTGTTATGTCATTTGTAACTTTAAATCTGTATCAGCGATAGCGTAGTGGAGACTTTGAGAGACCAGCTGGGTCTCGGGTTCAAATCCACAATGCAGTTTATTTTATTCACTGCACAAAAAACGTTACAAGTTTTTAATAATTAAAAGTATAGAGTCTATAATGAACTTAACTCTAAATTGCAGCTCAAAACTTTCCAAAGTTTTGTGTTGATCGTTTGCTAAGGAATCATTTTATCTGAAAGATCTCCACAATGTTTTCGAAAGACATGTGAAGTCTGCTGATCCACACTTGGCAAGCGTGGTAGACTATGCGACTACAGACTAGCCTTAATATGCTGTTATGGAGTAAAGCCCTATACAAAGCAGTGGGACAGTTTATACAGGGCTGATGATGAATCTGTAGCGAGACTATATGAAACTGTAGTAAGATTGCAATTGTGTATTTACTTCGTATAGCCTCCTTATTTCTTTGCCGATGATAAATGTCTATAAAAATATCTATTGTCTGATGAAGTGATGACTTCATATTTTCATATTGAGATACCTACCTATACAAAATCTGGACGAATAACTTTTAGCAGGTCAGTTACAAGCAGGTATTGGTCAAGGTCAGTTGCAATATTACTCTTATTTCTTAGGGTAGATCACAAAAGTCCGCGGGTAAAAAATAATTTTCAGGGGAGACGTGACATCGGTTGTTATTATTTTTCTCGTTTAGTTCACGCAACACTTTGTTATTTTCATTTAAATCTCTGTGTTCATACTAAGGTTGAAACCAAAATTATTTTCATTCTTTACTATTCATAAAATATTTTGCGTTTTCTGTTTAAAATATAAGACTACACACTGTTATTAGCTGTACTATTGTATTGGGATTTATCCTGTAAAAATAGCAGCACGTAAGGCGAGTAAATGAATAAGGCGGTACAATTTTACCCCATTGCACCCTTTCCCGCTCACAGTTGTACGTGGTTGTACAGAAGCAAATCGTAGAGCAGCAATTTCCAAACTATAGGTTGCGGCCATATATTGAGTAGGACCTTTCTACGGCAATGCCGATTCTAAAGGATAAATAACTCAGCGTTATGTGGTGCAGTACTTGCCAAAAGGGAATCAGTGCATTTTACAAATATTTTAAGTCTCCCTTTTTCTTAGATAGCTAAGAGGTGGGTATCCATACATATAGGAGCTTTTGTTTGAGGGGTGTTGAGGCAGGACTGCTCGCACTTACCTCAGATCCGTCTTGCTGCGCGTTACACTTGCTGATGTTGAGTGTGCCGGAGATGAAGTCGTTCTGGACATCCACTATCAGGAACGCGCTCACTGGACGCACGATCTATGACAACAACACATTTTTAATCGTTAGTCTATGGCAGTGAAACGTAGTGGGGAATCCGTGGTCCAGTGGATAGCGAGCTATTGATCAGGAGGTCCCGGGTCTGATTTCCGAGTCTCTATTCTCAGTAGCAGCACGCAGTCTGGCAATGAGCCTGATAACGGCAATGGGCTTTACGTGGGACCTACAAATTCATAAAACGATGAAGATTGACTTTGAGTACCTACTGGACACCGATCCGCTACTAAATATTTCCACCGTACGAAGCGTATGCGTCTTGAAATACCTATAGATTCATCACGAAAAATTGTTAAAATAATTACGCACAAACCGACATATCCCGCCATGTTATCAGACGTATATTGATTAAAATTTCCTTATGCGATAACTTGAAAAGTTGCAATACAAATAGTTTTATATGATCTCGATAAATACAAGGAAACCGTAATGAATTACTTCCGGTGGTAATAATATTATGTAGGTAATAATATGTTTTTGCAAGAACGGATGACGAAGTGGCGAAGTGGTCGTATTCACCCATGGAATACAGAATATGATCTGTGGTGTCACCGTTTGGCAATGCGCTCGTGAGTTCGATTCCCACACGAGACAACAGTTTGAGTGAACCTTTGCCCAACTACTGATGCTAAGAAAATGGAATATTTTCACGGTAGTAGAGCCTTGCTGATTTCAGCATGAATGGGCCGGCTCGACCGGGGTAGTACTACCCTCTCGCAGAAAATCGACGTAAAGTAACAGTACCTAAACTGTTGCGTTTCTTTCGGTGAGTGAGAGTGCCGGAGGCCCCATCCCTTATTCCTTCTCCCTCCCACTCCTTATCCTATCCCTTTTCCCAACCCCAAGGGGCGGCAACGCACTTGTGACTCCTGTGGTGTTGCTTGTGTCCATGGGCGGCGGTAATTGTTTACAATCAGGCGATCCGTCTGCTCTGCTCGTTTGCCGCCTATTACTATAGAAACAATGGAATTTGGGCTGTGGGTTCCTTTATATGACGTAGGCAACCACTAAGGAAGGTTATTTTTTTAAATTACCTACTCCAACCTTAAAGGGTAAAATAAGGGTTGTAAGTTAAAAAAAACATATTTATGTTTGTTTGACTTTGAAGATTGGCCTGCAACGGGTAGTAAATAAAATACAGTGAGAGCCTTGCCACATGTGGGCGGAATAGACATCTGGTACGACTCTCACTATTGTGACATTATATTACGCATAGACATAAGGTAGGGACAAGAACTGATTATTTATTTTTTATGTAATAATAGGCGGCAAATGAGCAGACGGATCGCCTGTTGGTAAGCAATTACCGCCGCCCATGGACACAAGCAACACCACAGGAGTCACAAGTGCGTTGCTGCTCCTTGGGGTTGGGAAAAGGGATAGGATAACAAGTGGGATGAGGGAGAAAGAATAAGGGATAGGGCCTCCGGCACTCTCACTCACCGAACGAAACGTAACAGTTTAGGTACGGTTACTTTACGTTGATTTCCTGTGAGAGGGTAGTACTTACCCGGTCGAGCCGGCACATTCATGCTGAAACCAGCAAGGCTCTACACTACCGTGAAGTCTTCTGTGAAAGCTTTCGAAAAATTTAAAGCCAAAATGTGCAACAGTTGCACACTTTGGTTAGAACAATACTCATAAGTTGGTATAGTTCTCTGTTTCTATAATTCTGATAACCATAGAACTTAAGCGAAACAGCATGCCCAATCATTTGATTCTGTCTCTTTCTACAGAATGGTTAATTTTGTGCAGATTCCGCGCGGGAATTTCGAAGGATGAAGCAAGTGGCGATCTTTGCCTCTGCCTAACCCGACGGGAAAAAAGGCGTGAGTGCATGTATGTATGTTTTACGCAGTCCAGTGGTGGAACCAAGATTTTGATTTTGGGGAGTTCTTGATTCTGGTGAGAGCAGGTACCTGTTTTATCCAGAAAAATACTAGTGCCAAGTTTAAAAAAAGAAAGGCTTATCCCACTGCCGCTTCTTGTTCCCTTTTGTGGTGGAGGATGAGAAAAGGTAAGCGAGTCAGCGATAGCCTAGTAGAGATACCAACGGACTACCATGCAGAGGGTATCGGGTTCAAATCCACGGCGCGCACCAATTGCTTTTCGAAGTTAAGTGCGTATTAAAATAAATTATCGCTTGCCCCGTGCCTCGGAGAGCACGCTAAACCGTCATGAAGATCTTTAACAGTCGTTTCGGGGAGTCAGTACCCTCAAATATAAACTGATACTGGTTTAAAACCATGGCATATCGCTATCCCTTTGGGTTGCGGAGGTCAGACGGCAGTCGCTCTGTGGAAAAGTTGATATTCTGTCATATCTGGCTAGACACGTAAGCGGACACTGGGCTCCGGGCCGTGTAAGGTTCTTTTTTTTTTTTTTTGTTTTTTGTTCTTTAAAAAGACAACTCCCGCACTAGGTATGAATCCTGTGTCGCACGGGACTTTACAAAAATACAACCAACGGATACAATGAACAGCCAGACTCGAAACAATTTATGAATCACACAAAGTGTTGTCTCGTGTGGGAATCGAACCCACAACACTCGGCGCAGTGTCAAACGCGGAGGCGGCCGCTTAAACCACTACGCCAACCGTGCAGTCAAGTTTGGTTGCAACCGGGATGACGCTAGGGCGATAGTGATGATGATGATGAGAAAAGGTAAGCGGTTTAAAAGAAAATAACGAGCTTAGCTTAGCTATCTTCACCCTTTCTCTAGGGCTGGCAATAGTGTACCTTCATGCTTCTAGCTTCAGTAGTTTGGGTTCTGCAATGATATGTCAGTCAGCGAGTCCAAACGTCAGCGGTGGATGCAGAGGGAGTCTAATAGGCGCAACCAATATTCTCTTTTATTTTATTTTTATAGACCCACGCCTGTATCCCCGAAAGGTTCGACAGAGATGTTAATATTACACCCACATTTCGCCCTTTATTAAAGAACCAATAAATCTAACCAAGTAAGCCCTCGAACCCAAAATCCTTCACTGTCAGCAGACTACAGCCTATAAAAAAATAATATAAACTCACGACTTTAATCCAGTGGTTCCAGCAGAAAGTAAACTCCTCCTTGTCGATGAAGCCGTCGCCATTTTTGTCGAACACGTTAAACACGTGGCGCGCCCGCTCCTCGGACAGAGGGTAGATGTGCCCCTTGTCGTTGCGGAACAGCGCCTTGCAGATCACGCGGAACTCATCCAGGTTTAGTTTGCCGTCCCTGTGGGGGAAAGGATTAAACATTGAACTTGCTATACCTGTAGGGCATGATAACGTTATTAAATATTGGATTTGCCGTCCCTATAGGAAAAGGCGCGCGAATTAATATTGAAATTGCCGTCCCTGTGGGGGCGGGGCGTGATAAAGATTGATTTTGCCGACCCTGCGAGGGACGGATTAAAGATTGAAGAGGTTAACTGAAATCGCGACTGTACTATGCAATATTAAGGGGCTTTATATTGCTGGTTAGGTATTCGGACTGCGAGACAGTATTGTGAATGCATACTATTTGAAGAGCTCTGGAGTTGCGGCCACGTACCGGACGACGCTACAGGGGTAGGCTTCCCGCAAGGTGGACCGACGATCTGGTTTAGATCGCCGGAAGCTGTTGGATGCGGCCGGCTTAAGATCAGTGTGTGTGGAGAGCCTTCAGCGCGGCCTATATCTCTAACAGTGGACGTCTTTAGCTGAGATGATGATACAAAAGGGACTGAATGCGGTAACCGTTAACATTAGTCGTCGGCGTAGGCCCGCATGCGGCACTTTTGATTTTCCTGACCGCACATTTACGCAGTTGTTTTGAACGTGTGGTGATGCATAAACGTGCTGCATGGATCAATAATTGATATTACATACATGGAGAAAAGCAAGCGTCAATTCGTATTTAAGTACATTCGTAAACCGAATTTCTGCACCCACTTTCTTTAACAACTAAGGATTTTCTTTTGGTCATCTTAATATATAAAATCCTTGCATTACTGACTGACTGACAGACACACTACAGCCGAAACTATTGGGCGCAGGAAGCTGAAATTTGGCATGTATGTTCCTTGGAGACCGAAGGGGTGCACTAAGAAGGGATTTCCCGAAATTCCCACGGGATCGGCCAAAACGGGTAAATTAAAAAAAATGCAGGCGTAGCTGCTGGCGTCCTCTAGTCATCCCATATTTGGAGACGGAATCCCGTAGTACGACCGAGTTAATAATCAGTGAAAATGAACTTTTATGAAGGCTGCTACAAAAAATCCTGCCTGCGTCGTATTTGCTACATAGCGACAAACAAGCAATTAAGAGACAAATAACTTGATAGTTTTATTGAAAAATGTTCAGCTAATTAAATATGTTTAATTGAAAATATTACTAATTCTATTCCACCAAAGAGCAGGGCATTCTAGCAAAGCAGCGATAGCCTAGTGGAGAGACCGACAGACTGCTACGCAGAGGGTCCGGCTTCGAATCCACGGCGCGCACCGATGACTTTTCGGAGTTATGTGCGTGTTAAATTGTTAATAATCGCTTGCTAAACGGTGAAGGAAAACATCGGAGGAAACCTGCATGTCTGAGAGTTCTCCATAATGTTCTTGAAAGACATGTAAAGTCTACCAACCTGCACTTGGCCAGCGTGGTGGACTATGGTCTTACCCTTCTCATAATGGGAAGAGGCCTGTGCCCAGCAGTGGGACAGTATAAAGGGCTGATGATGAAAGAACAGAAATTGAAAGGCAGATGTACTGAACGAAAACTAAGCATCTTTGCACAGATTGAAACTCCAAGATAAAAGGCACCTGTGTTACACAGGACATTATTTTCTATTTTCCTTTCAGTTCTCTCTCTAGTATTCCCCAAAGCATAAAAACATACCCCAATAAACATTTTTACCAAATTCCACACATACAATATTTTGTTCTAACCCATGTGTATATGGTGGCATTTAATTTATAGGTCTAATATTTTTTATTTCATTCCAGTTTTTGCAGTAAATCAACACAGAGTAAACATAAATAAACAATACCACCTAAACTTTTTTCGTAAATCTGAAATATATATACATAAAGCAAAAGAATTCAACAGCCTTCTGTAAGGCTTCTGACAAAATGTATTTGAAGAGTTTGTACTATTGACCCACTTATCTTGGTTTTTCTAAACACAAATCATTTGTAAAGATAGTAATTTAAAAATATAGAATACTGTCCTTGTTTAGTTATAAACATGTGACCGTTGGAATAATTAAATGCTAATTATCAACGGACTATGCTAATAGACACACTTAGAAGTTGTTATTAACATATTTTAACAATTTTAAAATTTGTTTATTTTCATTATATATTTAATTTTATTGGCCCTATATTGATAGGCATTTTATTTTAGAAATTCTAATAGAATATATAAATTTTACTTTTCAAAAGTGATTACTGATGCAGATACATGCATTCAGTTTTCTATAAAAAAATTTGGCTTCAAATTTAAATGTTGAATATGCAACATTAGTAGAAAAGTCTAAAAAATATACAAAGTTATTTAACTTTCAAAGAGAAAGTTATTAATACTTGTTTTCGGCAACTTATATCCTGGGCAACCAAAAAATCGACCTAACAGGCCTCTCATACGTTGCTAAGAATTTTCTCCTACATTCAAAATATTTTTCAGTCAGAACTAGTGTGAAAATAAAATAAAAACATACCCATCTTTATCGAACGTCTCATAACAAGCGTCCATGTCGCTGCAATCGAACTCGTCGATAGTAGTGCCGTTACTAACGTCCAACATTGGTGGTTGGATCGAAATGAGCCGCCAACCATCGTGACGCCCGCTTATATGCACGTCCAGCATGACTACCGAACTAATACGTAACCTTATTGACCTACAACGTAAACAACACATTAAAACGCCGAAACTGACACAAACCTGCCACTTTCTTTATTCTAATTTAAAGCAAATTTTCACCAGTTACCTTTAAAACAACGCGGGTGGCGATTAGATTCAAGTTACGACGTGAAAATATTATGAAATATTTTGAAACTAAAATATTTCGCTAGCAACGAGACTGTTTGATGACTTCACGAATGAAAATGACATTGACATTCAATGTCATATCATTGTCACTCAGAAGCAATTCGATTCACGCAGCAGAATCATTAATTATGTACGGGTTCAAGAAAAAATGGAGAAACCCTGTGGTAACACCATGCCTTAAGCACCCATGATTACCAATTAAATATCCATAGTTAAGCAAAAAGAGAAAACTTGCAGTAAATACACGCTCTGATCTATAAATCTGTATAAACAAAAAATGAAGTCTCATTTAAAAATGTAAAATAAAACGGAATATATTGTTGAAGTGTACCATAGTTTTAGTTCCATAGACGACTAAGTACTAGTGTAAAATGTTTTACAAAAAAGGAGACCTGAGGTTTTCTTTTTTGTAAAACACTTTACAAATCTGTTCAAAAAACAGTGTTTGTTTGTTTTGTTTTTCGTGTGAGCGTGTGGCCAACTCTGGTGTCGGAGTTTTCAGACCGCCCGAAGACCTCCGACATGGCCTAACTATCCTTATCCTTGGACAAGAACCGGGACCGACAGCTTTACGTGCCCTCCGAAGCACGGTAGCGCTCAGATGTAAATGCCACACACGGTCAACCATCCAAGTGGTAACCTGTGCAAGCGTTGCTTAACTAACAGATTGGCAAAAAACAGTGTAAATGGTTTTAGAATTTTCTGTAATTTTATGATTTACTTTTCAAGATGCAGTAAAAAATGTTGATAATAATAAATACACACTACCCGTTCAATTAAAGGATAGGGTCAGAAGTGGGGCCGGCATTAAGCCGTTTCCGATAGCATCATGCGTAAAAACGCGCTACTGATTATTTATCTAACTTACCTGGTATCTACAAAGTTATTTCGCTACTTCATAAAGATTTGATAATTTCGTTTTTTTTATCTGAATAGTCATTTACTTATTTACTTGATCTGAGCTGATTAGTTTAATATTTTGATCATTCCTAATCTTATATTTTATCTGTGGAATAGAAAGGAGTAAATTTGATTATCTGTATGTTTTCATTCCTTTCACTCGTTCACAGATATAACATCGCAGTGTTGTTATTGATACGGCAATTGCCGTAATATACGGCAATCCACGTTTTATTTTCACGCAATACGGTATACGGCAAGCCTTTCGATGCCGTATCAAAAAATACGGCAAATGGCTGTAAGTGAAATGAAACGTTTTTAAAGTACCACTCACAGCCGACAGCCTGGGGAAAACCCGACTTGCGACAAATACTTAAAAATGCAATCTCTTTCGTTTTGGTTAAAAATGAATGAGACAACGGATTGAAGTAAAGTATTGGGTTTATATATGAGTCGTTTAATGGTGTGCCGATTCGATTATTTGACTAATCGATTAATCGATGATGCAATCTAGTGTTATCGATCATTAATAAATATTTTTCAATAATTAGTCTAGAATAAAAATGTATTTAAATTGCCATAAATTACGATCATAAAAAACAGAACATAAAACAACAGCACAAATTTATAAAAAAGAAAAGTGGACATCAAACAGAAATCAAATTCCAATACGCAGAAACGATAAGAAACCTTTATGGAAAAGAAACAAATGAGGAATAAACATTTTTAAATTATATACGGCATTTTAGTATTATTTCCCCAAAAATACGGCAAATCAGAATGTCATATACGGCAACCCAGATTTTTATGATAACAACACTGTAACATCGTTTTCAATCGTTTTGCATAGCCTGCGAGCGTCACCGCTATATTTTCGCAATTTCGAATTGCATTTATTTTCTTACTAAACATTGATATCATATTACGCTGTGTTTGCAAAGATTGAATTGTGAAGGCGAACGTTATGTGAAACTGCCGCGCCGGCTTGTTAATTTCTGTGTTAGCTGTTAGGTTACGCTTGTTTAGCAACTACCGACAAAAGGCAGAATCATGGTGAATAATGTGAATAATATCGTGATAAATAAAGTTTATGGTATTCAGGCCACTTCTATGAGTCTGAGCGACCGGTTTACGCTCCTGGCGAAACAAGCACCCGCTATTCGCCAACAACAACAAAGGCGCAATTCAATCGGGGCATCCTTTGCTCGGAATTTAAACTATGGAAGCTTATATTTAGTGGAGCAGCTTGCTAGGCGTTTGGATATGCAAGCCAAGAGGGTAATTATGAATACAATCACCTATCTTTTTTATTTTAATTTGGTAATTGGTAATACAATGGCGCGTAAATTAAAATCAAGCATCTTTTTAGTTAAACTACATGTGAAACCAAAAGAGGTTCTATATGTTACTAAATAAGCAGGAAATAATAACCAAGAAGGGTCCACTTTATGAGGTTCTGTAGAATTTGCTTACCCTAGGAACGCTGCTCAAGGTTATGGATCGGGAACCTTCTATTATACATTTTTTACCACGCTTGAACATAATGTTGTATACTTGAAGCAATTCAATGGTGTTTAACAGATTTGATCGATTTTGCTGTCTATCCCTCTGTAGTCTAGTAATGTTTAGGCAACTGAAAATCATGAGGTGCTAGGAGTTCTCCAATAACTAGGAGTCATGATATTCAGTGTTACATTACCCCTATCCTTCATATCTGAAAGCACTTAACGCTGTTGGACCTCTGCCCAATATCTACAGTCATCCCATCAGACTAAGAATAAGGGAGGGAATAGAGAGTGTGCTTTGCACATATACTTGGGCACTACAATGTCCCCCATAGGACCATACAAAGAGTTGTTTTGTATGAGCCATGTACCTATTTAGTAAAATGGCCAAGATGATACAAAATACCTATTATAATGTACCCAGCAAGCACTGGTCAATTGCTTTATAAATTGTGCTTATGTTTCTACTGCAATAGATATTTTTACATTATGAATGCACTGCGAAAGCCTTGTTATTTTTTATTTTTAATCTATTTCAACAGTTAATTATTAATTTATGAGTCAATACTCGAAAGTCATAATGATATTTTCTTCATATTATGTCTCTGCGTTAGATTTCTTTGTAAACTTTGTTTTATAAATTTGCATTTGCTGCAGTGAGATTCCTCTAAAAGCCTATTTGAGAGAATGTTATGCAGTGTCAAGTTTCAATCTACTGCTTACAACTCAGACATTTCAAAGTTAGGTGTAAATTATTAAAGATTGCTTTCTAAACAGTGAAGGAAGGACAGTGCCGGAACTTGCACGTCTGACATTTCTTCCTATTGGAGTGTCTGAGTCTTTACATGTATCAGAAGACATGTAAAGTCTGCCAACCTTTCTCACAATGAGAAGATGCATGTACCCAGCAGTGGGATAGATGAAAACTTTTAACGGTAGTAGAGCCTTGCTGATTTCAGCATGAATGGCCCGGCTCAACCGGGGAAGTACTACCCTCTCACAGAAAATCGACGTAAAGTAACAGTACCTAAACTGCTGCGTTTTGTTCGGTGAGTGAGAGTGCCGGAGTCCCTAGTCCCTATTCCCTCTCCCTCATCCCACTCCTTATCCTATCCCTTTTCCCAACCCCAAGGGGCGGCAACGCATTTGTGACTCCTGTGGTGTTGCTTGTGTTCATGGGCGGCGGTAATTGCTTACTATCGGGCGATCCGTCTGCTTGTTTGCCACTTATTACTATAAAAAAAATCTTTTAAACTTGATGACTTCACATAGTAATATTTATGTAACGGTTCTAAGTCACATAATTATTTGAAACAAAAGGTGAAATACCTCATATTTATTTCAATTTTTCAGCATGGGTTACACCAGCTATTATAAAACATGTTGTTGGCTTCATTTTATAATAAAAATATTGTTACAGGCTTTCAGACAACGCCTAGGTACGCCACAAGGAGGACTGAGAAGGTTTGGCAGTGAGAGTAATCTATCACAACTGCGACGTTCAAACAGCTATGGCAACCTCAGCCAGCAGAGCGTCAAGAGTAGGGTCGCTTGGACACCTAATAATGGTAATTTCAGGTTAGTATAATTGTTTAAACTATTTTTATTTATAGCAAGACCTTGCCTGCGGCTCTGCCCGCTTGAATTATGCATTTTCCTCAAGTATAAACTGTACAGAAATCCATGTGGTAATTTTTTTATTTATCGCATTCATACAGACAGACAGGATTATTTCCTTTGTTTGCAAACAGGATTATTTCCTTTGACTGCCTCCGTGGTCCAGTGGATAGCGTATGCGACTGCTGATCGGAGGTCCCGGGTTCGATTCCCGGGTCGGGCGAAAGTGTTACTGGATTTTTCCGAATTCCCAGTAGAAGCACGGAGTCTGGTGATGTGCCCGGTAACGGCAATAGGCTCGCCCCCTATTACGTGGGACCTAAAAATTCATGTCGAAATGTGGGTGTAATATTACACCTTTGCCTACCTACACCATTGGGAATACAGGCGTGAGACTATAAAAAAAAAATTGCAATGACTTTTTGTGAAACAATATTGAGACACAATTACAGCAGACATAGGTTATCCCAGAAATGCTTTGCAAATTGTAGACCATTACATTTGTTCAATTATCAAGTACTGCTCCGCCACCTCCCTATAGTCTTGGTTTTTCAAAGTCAAAGTCAAAAGGTGACGCTTATGAACGTCAAATTTTGGATTTGTTTCATTATCAAGTACTTCTGCAAACACCCTATAGTCTTGGTTTTTCAAAGTCAAAAGTAGACGCTTATGAAAGTCCAATTTTTAAAGTTAATTACATAATTGTGACATATTATTTTGTTGCCATTTCACTGCTATATCTAAATTTAATTTGCAGCAGGTCCCGATCAATAAACAGCCTGGCCAACGCCGCGTGGCGCGGGTTCCGTTGGCGAGGCGGCGGACAACGACAGATGCCAACACGATTCAGGTAAACTATAAAAAGATGTACCTATAATAAAAAACTTAAATAAGGTGTACTACATTTTCTCGATAATATTCTCGATATACTCGAACTGGCAGTCTGTTGGTATCTCACCAACAGACTGCCATTGTTGTTGTAGACAGTGGCGTAGTTAGCTTGGGTGGCACCCGGCGGAAGTTGGCGGATGACCTTTTTTTTTAGTCTATACCTAACAATTCCGGGCTAACTCTCGTAGTGCTGAGCTAGTGCCTATGTTGTTTGATATTTTTGTAAATTGTTCTTAAAATTGAGTTTTGGGTGTCACCCCTTTTTATGGATGGGTGGCAACCGGGGCGGACCGTCCCCGCCGCTCCCGTTCTACGGCACTGGTTGTAGAGGATATTGGGTTCGAATCTACCTTTGACTTTTCGGACCTATGTGCATATGCGTATTGAATTATTAATTATCGCTTGTTCCGTGCCTCGGAGCGCACGCTGCAAGCCGTCGGCGTCAGTCCCGGCTGACATGAAGATCTTTGAGAGGAAACCATGGAATATAGCGATCCCTTTGGGTTGCTGAGGCCAGACAGGCAGTTACTCTGTGGAAAAGCTAATATTCTGTCAAATCCGGTTAGATGAGAAAGTGGACCCCGGGTTCTAACTGGTATAGCGCTAGGAGGTTGATTCTCGAAGGACATGTAAAGTCTGCCAACCAGTACTTGGCCAGTGTGGAGGACTATCCCTCTTCATAATAAGAGAGGCCTGTGCCCATCAGTGGCACAGATATGCGGTACTAATGATGATATGTCCTCAGGGTGGACTATAGCTAACTTTTCTCATAGTAAGGAGAAGTCAGGGGGCCAATTCTGCTATTTTTATATGACACTAGCTGACCCAGCGAACTCCGTTTCGCCTTTTTAAGAGTTTTTATTTAATTCCCTTTTTTCCAAGCCCCTTTTCCAAAGTTACCATTGACTTAGCGCTTAATCTCTTATCATTTCAGAGTCTATAAATGCTGAACAAACAAACATAGATTTTTATATAATATTGAATTCCCCATTCCTTAAAAAATATCGGAGACGATACCCATATCGACTTTAAAAATAAATCCCGTCCGCCATCTTTGATTTCCTATCCGCCATCTTTGATCACAAAATAGATGTTGTATTTGGATTCACCATCCCTTAAATCATCAGAGACGATACCCATATTGATTTTTTTTTAATTTCTCATCCACCATCTTTGATCAAGAAATAGATGGTGTTTTTGGATTCCCTATTCCTTAAAATATCGGAGACGATACCCATATCAACTTTAAAAAACATCCCGTCCGCCATCTTTCATTTCCTATCCGCCATCTTTGATCACGAAATAGATGTTGTATTTGGATTCTCCATCCCTTAAATCATCAGAGACGATACCCATATTGTTTTTTTAAATTTTCCCATCCGCCATCTTTGATTTCCCATCCCCGATCTTGAATCACGAAACAGATGTTGTATTTGGATTTCCCATCCCTTTGAACATCGAAGACGATACCAATATAGACTTTTTTTAAATGTTCCCATCCGCCATCTTTTATTTCCCATCCGCCATCTTTGATCACGAAATAGATGTTGTATTTCGATTCCCCATCCCTTAAAATATCGAAGGCGATACCCAAATTGATTTTTAAAATTTTCTCATCCGCCATCTTTGATTTCCCGTCCGCCATCTTGGATCACTAAATAAATTTCATATTATTATTCAGCGTCCCGAAAATCTCGAAAACAATACACATATAGATTGTATCCTATTCGTTTAGCCTTTTTTTTGCCTTTGACCCAACCCTCCCCCTTCTCGTTTGACCATTTTATTATTTTTGTCTTTCCTCTAAAAGTTGTGGCGTAGTTTTATATAGCCTTTCGGAATAATTGGATTATCATACGCAATAACAATTTTTAAAATCCGACTGCAACTTCCTGAGATTAGCCGACATTGTCTTTTAGACTTTTTAGCCTTTTGCCCGGCCCCAAAGGGTCGAAGCGTTATGTTATATAGCCTATAGCCTTCCGGAATAACTGGGCTATCGTATACAAAAAGATTTTTTCAGATCCGACCGGTAGTTTCTGAGATAAGCGCGTTCAAACAAACAAAAAAAACAAACAAACAAACTCTTCCGCTTTATTATATTACTAGCTGACCCAGCGAACTCCGTATCGCCTTTTTAAGCGTTTTTATTTAATTCCCTTTTTTTTCAAGCCCTTTTTCCAAAGTAACCATTGACTAAGCGCTTAATCTCTTATCATTCCAGGGTCTATAAATGATGCAAGAACAAACATAGATTTTTATATAATATTGAATTCCCCATTCCTTAAAATATGGGAGACGATACCCATATCGCCTTAAAAAAAAACCCCGTCCGCCATCTTTGAGTTCCTATCCGCCATCTTTGATCACGAAATAGATGTTGTATTTGGATTCACCACCCCTTAAATCATCAGAGACGATACCCATATTGATTTTTGAAATTTTTCCCATCCGCCATTTTTGATTTCCCATCCGTCATCTTGAATCACGAAATAGATGTTGTATTTGGATTCCCCATCCCTTCAAACATCGGAGACGATACCCATATTGATTTTTAAAAAAAATCCCATCCGCCATCTTTGATCTCGAAATAGATGGTGTTTTTGAATTCCCCATTCCTTAAAATATCGGAGACGATACCCATATCGACTTTAAAAAAATCCCGTCCGCCATCTTTGATTTTCTATCCGCCATCTTTGATCACGAAATAGATGTTGTATTTGGATTCACCATCTCTTAAATCAGCAGAAACGATACCCATATTGATTTTTAAATTTTTCCCATCCGCCATCTTTGATTTCCCATCCGCCATCTTGAATCACGAAATAGAAGTTGTATTTGGATTCCCCATCCCTTCAAACATCGGAGACGATACCCATATTGATTTTAAAAAAAAATCCCATCCGCCATCTTTGATCTCGAAATAGATGGTGTTTTTGAATTCCCCATTCCTTAAAATATCGGAGACGATACCCATATCGACTTTAAAAAAATCCCGTCCGCCATCTTTGATTTCCTATCCGCCATCTTTGATCACGAAATAGATGTTGTATTTAGATTCGTCATCCCTTAAAACATCGGAGACGATAACCATATTGATTTTTTAAAACTTTCTCATCCGCCATCTTTGATTTCTCATCCGCCATCTCAAATCGTCGTTGTGTGAACTGTCAAAACTGTACTTATAACTAAAATATATATTTTAAAATCAAATAAGTTCTTAATTTAACTCAGATTTATTGTAAAAGTTGAATACAAACGTGGAAAAATCGACAGAGACGTTATAAAGTGAATTAAGATAAATAAATAACTAAAAACTACGTATTATAAACTAAGTGATACTTAAAACTACCTTAAAATAAAAAAAGTGAACTGGTTATTTACAATACAATATAAAAACATAATTAAGTGTATTCTGTGCGTAGATACTGGCTATAGCGTTGACTGTAAAACGTTATAAAGTGCTGTCGCGCCATCATTTCCCCATAAAACCATCGATCGGTACAACGCCATCTAGCGGACTCGAGAGAATACTGAATTTCACTACATTTTTTATATAAATTACCAATTATGGCTAAGTGTGGTGCTTGTGGCAAGTTTGTGGCTGCCAAAGGGGTTGCTGCTTGTAATGTTTGCAGCAATAAATATCATCTTGCATGCGTGCAACTTAAGGAATCGCCGAAGTCAAGTAAGTGGCTATGTTTTTCTTGCAAAACTAAGGCCGATACTTTAACCGCCACAGCAAAGAAGGTATGTGGCGATGGCAGCGAGAGTATAGCCTCTGATTCGGCTAGTACAATTGCTTCGTTTGAGGATGCGGCAGAACAAGAAGCTTATCAGCGGGATGACTTAGCCATGCACTCTCGAGTGGACTTGTTGCATGAGATGAGGTTGATAAGAAGCGAAATACGTAACATGAGGGAGGACTTGAAAAATGAGCTCACAGAGATTCGTAAAGAAGTGAGTGATATCCGCCAGACTGTGTATACGTGCCAGGAACGAATAGATGCCCTGGAGGGCAGGGTGGAGGCTCTCGAAACTCGGCATACTGATGATACCTCTACTAATTTAGAAAGTAAATTAGAACAGACGGTAAACCACCTTAGAACTGAGCTGAATGATCGTGAGCAGGAGTTGCTGTGCTCCGACATAGAGATCTCCAACCTCCCGGAGGGTAGTGGCGAAAATGTTGTGCACACTGTGGAACTGCTGGCCAGGAAGCTGGGCGTTACACTCGAAACTCGAGACATTGTCTTCGCCGAGCGGGTGGGACCTAAGCCCAGCGCGGAGACAACTGGGTCAACCGGAACGAGTGTAGACCACAGGCGGGGCGGCGCGCGGGGACGTCGAATTGTGGTGAGGCTAACGCGCCGAGAGCTTCGTGACGAGCTGCTGCGGAGCGCGCGGGTGCGGCGCGGCGCCACCTCGGCGGAGCTCGGGCTCGCCGCGCCCCCGCAGCGCTTCTACGTCAACGAGCGGCTCACCCGCGCCAACCGGCAACTGCTCTACCGCACTCGCCAGGCTGCCGAGCACCATGGTTGGAGGTATACCTGGACGAAGCGAGGGAAAATATTAGTCAGGCAGGCCGATGGTAAGCGTGCGCACAGCATACGCTCGGAGCATGATGTAGAGCGTGTTTTTGGCAGTGATTCCTCTAAGGACAGCACCATCTAAACAGCATTTTTTAACTGGGCACCTTGCCTGTACATGTATGCATAATTCTTGGACTTATTATATTTGTCTATATAGTGCTCCTGTTCCATTAAGTAAGGTTAAATATGATTATATCCTATGCAATTGCAAACTTCTGCCTTATCAGTTTACATTATCATACCTGGTAACATATGTACTAAAACATTATAATGACCTCACCTACCTAAGAATTGTACTATTTATAATGCTGCACAACTATTATGTGTATTACATTAGTTTGAAACATAACAAATTTCATAAAATTCAAAGCCTATTCAATTACATTTGCACATGTCTACATTCTAAACACAGTTGCTACTTCACAGAACAAATTTATCAAATATTTTCATACCTTGATACAATTAATATGGCAAAATCAATACAAAAATATAAATTACTCACAAATGGTTAGGGATAGCAAATTAAGTGTTGGACTATTTAATGCAGGGTCCCTGGGCTCGCGGCATGAGGAATTTGTGTTAGCTATGGAGAATGCTCAAATAGATGTCATGGCAATTAATGAGACCTGGCTTCGGGAAGGGGAGGAGGGCCGGGCGCCCAAAGTACCTCAATATAGGTTACGGCATGTACCTCGCCCGAAGAATATACGTGGTGGTAGGGGAGGTGGCGTTGGCTTTTATGTGCGAAGGGATTTACGTGTTCGCACCTTGCCGCACCCACCATCACCTATGGTGGAACAGATGTGGATCAGGATGCAGGTGAATACACTGTGTGTTGTTATTGGCACAGCCTATAGGCCTCCCTGGCTAGATGTAGACACCTTTTTGGATGCCCTTACTGACTCCTTGAGCTCATGTGCTTTTGCCGATAGGGTTATTCTTCTTGGTGATTTTAATATTAACTATTTGGATAAAAATGACAGAAAAACGAAATCTTTATGTGCCTTCCTCCAATGTACTAGCCTGAGGAATGTAATAGTAGAACCCACTCATTTCACAGATCACAGCGAAACACTCATTGACCTAATATGTACAGATGCCCCGGTGTGTGAAACATCAGTATTGCATATACCAGAGCTTGGACAACATGCATTAATCTCTGTCAAATTAAATATCAGGACACAGAAGCCTATTCCTTATTGGATCACCTTTAGGCCACTGAAGGATATACTGATTGATATTTTCAATAAAGACTTAGTTAAAATTGATTGGAATCACATATTAGGCTTTAGTGATGTCAATACAATGGTGGATAGATTTACGTCATATACCTTAAGTTTGTTTGATCTACATGCCCCTCATAAAAAAGTCTTGATTAGGGAGAGAGGTCACCCATGGATAACTGACACGGTTAAGGACATGGTCAGGCTACGGGACAAGGCTCACCAGCGGTACAAGTCTAGTAAATCAGAGACTCATTATAATGCATATAAAGAACTTAAAAGAATAGTTATAGCAGCAATAAATAGTGAAAAATATGCCTATTTTAAAACTAATATTAATATGAATGGAAGAGACCCCAAGAGACTATGGAATAGTATTAAATCAGTAGTTAATTATAAAAATAATCACCAGTTACCATACTATTGCAATGACCCCGAGGTTATCAATAGGCATTTTCTTAATGTCCCTGGCTATGCAGAAGTCACAATTTCAGATCTGACTTACTTTGAATTTAATCGCTATGGTTCAGGGTGCTTTCAGCTTCAGCCAGCCAGTGAAGGGGATGTCCTTAAGATCATTCAGGGCCTCCGATCCAATGCTCTAGGGATTGATGGCATATCACTTGACATGCTGGTTATGACACTTCCGCATACACTCCCAGCTATCACTGGTATTGTTAATAAATCAATTGCTTCTTCAACTTTCCCTGACTTGTGGAAAACTGCAATAGTCAGACCCATTCCTAAGAAGTCCACTCCAAACAGTATTAACGATCTACGTCCCATCAGTCTCTTGCCATGCATATCCAAGATACTGGAGAAGGTTGTCTCTTTGCAGTTGAGACAATATGTTGAAAACTGCCATATTCTTCCTGAGAGGCAGTCTGGCTTTCGGGTGGGTCACAGTACAACCACAGCCTTAATTGATGTTGTAGATAACATCCTGGAGGACAGAGACCAGGGCAAGGGGACGTTGCTTGCATTATTGGACTGTTCCCGGGCATTTGATACCATCAGTATTCCTCTTCTTCTTTCTAAGCTTGCATATTACGGATGTGATCACAAATCAGTATGTTGGTTTGCTAGTTACTTGAGTAACCGATACCAGCTGGTGCAGGTGATGAATAGTGATGGTAGCAAGTCATCATCTTCACTTGGTTCAGTTGTGAAAGGGGTCCCTCAGGGATCAATTTTGGGGCCACTTCTGTTTATAATATATACAGCTGACATTAGTAGAACTATAGCACACTCTAGGTTTCACCTTTATGCTGACGATATACAGTTGTATGTGTCCTGTAGGCCAGACAGCTGCTCTGTATCTGTGAATGAAATAAATCAAGATTTAGATAACATATCAGATTGGGCGAGCAGAAATTCTCTGATACTTAACCCCAACAAATCTAAGTTTTTGTTTATTGGCACTAGGGAGATGGTAAGCAGGGTACAGAGGTGTGTGCTGGATGTGAAGATCAAGGGTTGTCAAATAGAGCAGGTACTTGAAGCTCGCAATCTAGGTGTTGTATTTGACCAATGCTTACACTTCGAGACACATATTGCAGAGGCAGTACAGAACTGTTTTTACAGGTTGAAGCTTCTTTATCGGATTCGACCCTAAAATAGAATTTTGAGAATGACATCGCGTAGAAAACTTCACTTGGCCTCACTTCTTTTCGGTGTTGTCTCTACAGGCAGGCCCACTTACCTCTATAAAAAACTAACATGGTCCAGTGAATTAAATAAACATAATACTAGAGGGTCTTCTTACTTACTAGTTACACCTAGACACCGAACAGCTGCTTTTCGTGGTAGTTTTAAAATTACTGCAACACATTGTTGGAACGACCTTCCACCACCTATAAGAAACCTGAAATCAAGTTACAGTTTCAGTAGACATTACAAACTACATCTGCTAAATCAACAACTACAGATTTAGACACTTACCACGACTAAGCAAAACAATCCAGTCCCACTGTCTAGCCATTCAACCGGCCAGCGACGTGTTTAGTGTTTGATACATTATCTCCAAAGACCTAGTTTGTGAGTTATTGGATTTTCTGAGCAAAATTGTTTGTGTTGTGTTATGAGTCAAACTGTGTTATGCACTTCATTAAAATTATCATGTTCTGATGCACAATTAACACCAAAAACGTAGCACAAACGAGCCGATTTATATTGTTATGGTTCACAATACAAGCTTCCCGCGTAAAGAATTGTCTCCAATGTTTATTCAAAATTTCCTTCCTCAGTTTCCAATTTTCCACCATGGTGATCTGACATTGGCTTGGCGTCTATTTTGAACATTTGAACTCCGCGCGTTCAGCGCGTGCACAGATAATAAATAGTCGTGCGCGTACGCGTCATAGACGGGTGACCATGGTGGAGGTTTGTCAATTGCTCATTTTTGTAAGTTTATCTGGAATCTGAGTTATATTAGTTATGTATATTTTTATTGACTGGTGTCCATTATATATTATTATTTATTTTATTTATTTATTTATTTATATATAAAAACGGTCCCAACAGAATACCAGCGCCATCTTGTGTTGTAAGATGGCATTATGCTGAGTTGGGATCCGATTCTGTTTATGTTAGGTTAAGTTAGTACATAATTAAGTTAGTTCCGGTGGTTCCGGTACTAATCCCGCTATATGTTGTATGTGCCTTCATAAATAGAATAAATGTGTTTTTCTTTTCTTTTCTTTCTTTTCTTCCATCTTTGATCACGAAATAGATGTCGGATTTGGATTCCCCATCCCTTTAAATATCGGCGACGATACCCATATCGACTTTAACCCGGCGGGAGTGTGGTGACAAAATATTTCATCGAGTATGTGGCGGGGTATGACATGCCCGTAAATTAAACTGCCTGTATATGATTATAATAATCAAATTTAAATGAAATTTAAATTTTATTCATTAAAACACAATATCTTTACTTATATTTTTATGAAAAACTTAGTCATATTAATATATTTTAATAGTTTTTAATACCAAAGTTAAGGCACAAATTTTTGGTTACAAATCAAAACAGCCTTTCATAAGAAGCATCAATCCTTTTAACTAAACTAATATTACCAAAATAAACAAAATGAAAACTCTTAAAAACCTAAAAAACATGAGATCTAGAGTAAAAACCCTTTAAAATCTATAGTTATCATAAAGAACTAGATTCAGAATAAGCACAGTCTTTGCAGGAAAAAATTTCGTGTTCAAGGCAAATGGCCTTTCCACTGCTTATACATCGATGTTTGTTTTACGATCATTATCGCGTGAACATTCAACACATCGAACATAACGTCCTGGAGCACTCTGGACAACTGGTTGCAATGGTTCATTGAGTTGGGAAGATATTCGGTTACGCATATTTATGGGAATATTTTTTTGGTCAGACCGTTGTCGTTAATGCGGTTGTATCAAGCTTAGTCCCAAATTACGAAGAAATTCCATAAGTTTAGTAGTTCTGTATCAATATAGCATTCTTCATTTCTGCGGTAAAGAAAGCATTCTAATAATCAACTTCAGTTTTTGCATTTTTAGTATATACTTTCACTCCAGGGTGTGCACGGATTATATTTTCAGACCGTGTTCTTATATTAGTACGTGACACTCACTTGTACCATATTTGACCATCTTTAGATTTGTAATGAGGTGCGTGACCTTGAGTAGATGGACGACGAGTTCTAAAAATTGAAAGAAGGACATCATCGTCGGAATCTTGATCACTACCTCTCAACATTTAGCTCCTATTCCGTATCGGATTCTATATTGTGTTCACTGCAATAATCAGACACAGCCGACGAGCTCGATTCATCTAAAGAATTTTATGATATGTCGTATAACATAGACGTAAGTCTATTTTCCCTACAATTTTCACCCATGTTTGTCAAAAGCCTAAAAAAGATAAGAAATAATAAAATTAAATGTAAATAATGTTATGATTAAATGGACACGTAAACTATGTGGCGGGGTGTCACTTACCCCATGCACGTATCCTCGCGTGTATCTCGAACGCCGGCTGACGCCACGCTGCGATCACACCAATGTCCCCCCCTCATTACCTCAGCTCCAGCTACTCGAAGCCGCTAACACGTAACTTACAATAATAAAAATGTACGCCAGTAAAAAGAATTGGTGGGGTATGCCACACCCCACCACACTCCCGCCGAGTTAAAAAAAAATCCCATCCGCCATCTTTGATTTCCTATCCGCCATCTTTGATCACGAAATAGATGTTGTATTTGGATTCACCATCCCTTAAATCATCAGAGACGATACCCATATTGATTTTTTAAATTTTTCCCATCCGCCATTTTTGATTTCCCATCCGCCATCTTTGATCACGAAATAGATGTTGTATTTCGATTCTCCACCCCTTAAAATATCGAAGGCGATACCCATATTGATATTTAAAATTTTCTCATCCGCCATCTTTGATTTCCCGTCCGCCATCTTGGATCACAAAATAAATTTCATATTATTAATCAGCGTCCCGAAAATCTCGAAAACGATACCAGTATAGATTGTATCCTATTCGTTTAGCCTTTTTTTGCCTTTGACCCAACCCTCCCCCTTCTCGTTTGACCATTTTATTATTTTTGTCTGGCAACTGAAAGTTGTGGCGTAATTTTATATAGCCTATAGCCTTTCGGAATAATTGGGCTATCATAGGCAATAACAATTTTTAAAATCCGACTGCTAGTTCCTGAGATTAGCCGACATTATGTTTTAGCCTTTTTAGCCTTTTGCCCGGCCCCAAAGGGTCGAAGCGTTATGTTATATAGCCTATAGCCTTCCGGAATAACTGGGCTATCGTATACAAAAAGAATTTTTCAGATCCGACCGGTAGTTCCTGGGATTAGCGCGTTCAAACAAACAAACAAACAAACAAACAAACAAAAAAACAAACAAACAAACAAACAAACAAACAAACAAACTCTTCCGCTTTATTATATTAGTATAGATTGATATTATATTTTGAATGGATTCAAAAGCGGTATTCTGATTACCTAATGTCATTATCGTATAAAAAATAAACAGTTCGTCGTTGACACATACGATCTCGTTACAATTTCATTCAAATATCAGATAATTTAGAAGAATATGCTATTTGTGACGTAAGTATGACACTGACATGATATCGAGACTATATTTATTTAGCAGAATTGGGCCCCAGGTGGTTGACTATAGTCTAATCCAAGACCCAATAAATATAAGGTCTGCTCACTTCGTTGATAGAGTGTCGCAGAACAGGCGAAATGACGTCATATTTTCATCTTTATTTAAGAACTGCACCTACTACATGTTTCAAATTCAAAAATCCTTTATTCATTTGGGTCACAATGTGACGCTTATGAACGTCAAAATAATAAATTTATAAAATAATTACTTATAGACTCTACATTTACCGCCACGTTCGCAAAGCAATAGGTAGAATCATGAGAAAGAACGGGCAATAAAACTCACGGTCACTCTTTTTCATCGCCAGGTTTTGCATAATACACATAATTTACATTTTGTAAGGTGCTGCAACTGTTACACCTTCTATATCACTTGTATATATTTACTGTACATAATAATACTCAACCATAATACTTTTGATGTTCATTTGGTTAGCCTCCTCAGAATAGACATGGTGAAACAGGAGCATCTACTTACATTATATATACCTAATAATGCAGGCAATCCGCGAAAGTGATCAGAACCATGATGGAAATGATGCAGTTAAATATTAGAATCTAATACCAGCCCGCAAGACTGTCATCGACCAGTCATCGCAAGTAGCACCCGTTCACGAGTATGACGCATGTGCCAGCCATCATCCCTCTCGCCATATTAGAGGGATAGGGATGACCCGACACACGACGCCACCACAAGAAATGACATTTTAGTGAGCATGACGATAACGGTATACGAACCAGCAGTAAGAAACAATCTATTGGTATACTGACCATGATGCTTTCTCTGCATCACCCAAAGGTTGACTGGTAGATAATGCCTTTGGCATTAAGACCGCCTTTGTACAAATTTTGTGCATAAAGTTATAAATAAATCTATACATATAAATAAAACTGGAGTGTCTGTTTGTAATATTAAAATAACCGCTTTTTAATAAATGCATATGGATGTATACATGGTACATATACCGAATTGACATTTTTTACCATTTTTGTCTGTCTGGTTGCCGTGTGGTTGACGGCATAGAATACAAATGTCACCATCCCCTATCTTCCCGTGGGTCTCGTAAGAGGCGACTAAGGGATAACACGATGCAAATACCATATTTGCGTAGAGACGGAAAACTCGACATCAAACCCTATACGACTGCCTCGTTGGTCTCGCGGCATAAATGTGGGCGTGGGATCGGGAGGTCCCGGGTTCGATTCCTGGGTCGGGCAGTGTTATTGGGTTTTTCTGGCACGAAATTCTCAGTAGCAGCACGGAGTCTGGAAATGTGCCCGGTACGGCAATAAGCTCGCCCCTTATTACGTGGGACTAAAGTATATCTGGCGAAAAGTGGGTGTAGAAATACACCTCTGCCTACCCCTTCGGGGATAAAAGGCGTGACGATATGTATGTTGTCTGTCTGATGTCTATCTGTCTGTTTGTTTTCGCTAATCTCTGGAACGGCTGGACCGATTTTGACGGGACGTTCGCTGGCGGATAGCTGATGTACCAAGGAGTAACTTAGGCTATAAATTAACCGGGTACACGAAGTATTTCAGGACGCGGATGAAACCGCGCGAAACAGCTAGTAAATAAATAAATATTTTCATATTTTCATACACCGTGGCACAAAATCATAGACATTTATCGGATTTGCGCAGGCTTTATTTACTTGGGTCATGGTCTAACCCTTCTCAAAGAAAGAAGAGGCTCTCTCATAGTAAGGCGTATGCCCAGCAGTGGTACAGATAACCAGTACTAATGCTGCTATCTCCTCAGGGGTCGCGGCGTAGGCGGTGTGATGCGTGCCCGAATTCTGCAGCAACGTCAGCGCGCGAGGATGTTGGCGGCGCGACGAGGCAAGGGTAACTACAGGGGACGTGGTATGCAGAGGAATGCCACAGGTAACATATGTCTGTTTATAAAAAAATAAAATCTTGTGTGGAATAATGGTAGAAAAATAAATTTGTTTGAGCTCACTGCTAAATTGGTAAAAAAACTGTTCTATCTGCGCAGCCGATGTAGTGGTTTAAATTACTGTCTTACCGCTTGACATTGCACCGAGTGTTGTGGGTTCGTTCTCCAGATGAGACAACACTTTAAGTGATTCATAAATTATTTAGAGAGCGGCAGTTTACTTTTTCAAATATAAAAAAAATGTATATGTTTTTTGTTCTCGAAAGACATTTTGTGAAGTCTGGCAACATGCATTTGGTTGGGGCGGTTGCCCTACCATTCTCATTATGGAAAGAGGCCCGTGACCAACAGTGGGACAGTAGAGTTGATATATACGGGGCTGATGACAATGAGTTTATCTAAATTAATAGCTAGTTTTATAGACTCACGCCTGTATCCTCGCAGGGCTAGGCAGAGGTGTAATATTACACATGCATTTCGTCAAATGTTTAGGGCCTAAGTAATAGGAGGCGAACCTATTGTCGTTATCCGGTACATTGCCAGACTCCGTGTTGCTACTAAAAACTTGGTAACACTTTTGCCTGACATGGGAATTGAACCCGGCCCCTCGCTGTCCACTGGATCACGTCTGCTAGTATCTGTATCTTAACCACATGTCTTCCTATTCCAGGCCGCGCCCAACGCAACTCACAACCTCCTAAGCTTGTCACCAAAGAGGAGTTAGACCGTCAGCTGGACCAGTACATGGCTGGCACCAAGGCGGCCCTCGACCAGGAGCTAGACAACTATATGAAGAACGCCATGGAAATGGAGTGACCAAGCGATGTCGATTAGTTACTGTGTGTATTCATTTTAATATTGAAAGCAAATTACTTCATAAAACTACGCGTCACCCCAAAAGATACCATTTTATGATTACTTTAGATTTCAGATTTAAACGTAAGCTCACGGAATACCATTTAATATTACTTTAGCGCGATTTCTAATCTGGGTATCAAAAGGCCTCACGAGCCCTTTATTTCTAAATCTGGAGATCCCTTGGAATCCTTCCACGGAAGGTAAAGGTTCCTTTAAGTTACATTGCATTGTGCAAATACCAATTATGTCTTTAGAGGAGTCTTAGAACCCTTCCATCGCAGAATCAAAGTTAGATAACTTTATTCATTATATCGTATATAAATTAAAGCGTGTGTTTTAGTTTCGCTTAGCCCTGGGAATGCTTCCTTGGTGTCAGTGAAGTCGGCAGGGTTCCGTGAAATTAAATAATATATTGTATCGTACAAAGTAGAGAGCAAAATGCTCTCTCTATAAACCGAAGTTTATACGAAGAGCATGCGGGTGGTCTATAATAACAGAATTCCCACTATATAGCGACTATAGATCGAAAAGTCGTCTATATTAACTGACACGGACAGTAAACGCCTATAGGCGTGATAACAATAAAACTTCAATTGTGTCTCGTTTACTGTCCGTGAAAGTGTTAAACGAGATTGTTCACGTTTCGTCAACGATATTTTCTTTGTAGTGATGACAGTTGTCCAGCAATAAATTGATCATCTCAACTTATTGAGCACGAGCTCTAAACTACGGAGAAATGATTCAAACTAAGCGAAGCTATGGCGAACTTAATCGTCTAGAGGTAGCTCCAGTGGCGTAGCTAGCTTGGGTGGCACCCGGGGCGGTAATTGGCGGATGAACTTTTTTTTTTTTTAGTCGACACACCAAAAAATTCCGTGCTAACTCTCGAAGTGCTGAGCTAGTGCCTATGTTTTTGTACATTGTTCTTAGTTGAGTTTTGGGTGTCACCCCTTTTTTTCGATGGGTGGCACCCCAAAAAGGGTGCCACCCGGGGCGGACCGCCCCCCCCCCTTCCTACGCCACTGGGTAGCTCATAGATTAAGTTGCTACTGAAAGATTTTGAGAACTTTTTGAAGTCGGTAAAAAATACTGTCTTTCGCTCGCGCCCGGTATGGCCTTAGCTTGGACGATTCATTAATAATTGAATGTACTTTACTGTCTTATTGTGGGTACCATAAGTCCATAACCTTAATATTTTATTATAAACTGATTTAGAATGTGTGATTCATATTGACTTTTATACACTACAGATGTACTATAACATTTCAGTGTGTTTAATTTGTTACTCAGTGGCCTTGCATTTTTGTTGTTAAAAATATCAAAACACTTGAAAATTCATTTTGATGAAATGTTATTATGATTGAATAAAATAGTAAATATTAAAGTTTCCTTTCTTTTGTTTTGATAGCTACATCAAATAAATATAAATCGACATATTGGAATAATACTGATTATTTTGTCACAGTAAATGCCTTATTTATGCTAGTACAATTCTGATTAAAATGAAAGCCATTGAAAAATACATAGAAATCCCGTAAATGTGCTTTGGCTGGCATGGCTACTTTTGTGTGGACATCAAATATAAAATTAAATATCATATATAATTATCATCTCTCACAAATATTTTTAATATTTTCTCGTTATAATATTTAGTACATACTCTTCCAAAAAATCATCTCATATCATCTCTATATCGGATAAATAACTGACCTACACCTATAAACTACCTACTAGTCGACCAAGCCAACTAGACGAATGTCAACTTGACAAAATTCAACATAATTCAACAATTATAATCCAGAAATTATTTATCGTAACGTGCGTACGCGGCGTGTGAACGTACAATGCGCCTGCAATCGGTACTAGGAATTTCTGGATTATAATCGGTACTAGGAATTTCTGGATTATAATCGGTACTAGGAATTTCTGGATTATAATCGGTACTAGGAATTTCTGGATTATAATCGGTACTAGGAATTTCTGGATTATAATCGGTACTAGGAATTTCTGGATTATAATCGGTACTAGGAATTTCTGGATTATAATCGGTACTAGGAATTTCTGGATTACACATTGATTGGATAGACACTGGATTGACATTCGTCTAGTTGGCTTGGTCGACTAGTATCTGCCAACTTTCAGCTTCTAAGATAAGGTAGTTCGATTAAGCTGTTGATTTAGTAGGTTAAGCTGGAAGTCTCATGGCTTTGATTACAAAGAATATGGGAGGCATTGTGCGATAAGCACAACGATTTGTTTTGCGTCTGTGTTTAATAATTTATGTAAAATACGTATATATGTTAATTATCGCTTATCCCGTTTCTCGGAGAGCACGTTAAGCCGTCGGTCCCGGTTGTCATGAAGATCTTTGACAGTCGTTATAGGGCGTCAGTACCTTCTAAAATAAACTGACACTAGTCTAAACCATGGAATATCGCAATCCCTTCGGATTGCAGAGGTCAGACAGGTAGTCGCTCCGTGGAAAAACTAAAAATTAATAAAATATAAAGCTGAAATATTCAGCCAAATCCAGTTAGACTAGTAAGCGGACCCCAGAATGAAACTGGGATAACGCTAGGAGGATGACGTAAATATGTAGTATATAAGTAAGTTTTGTGTACAGGCTCTGCCTAATTTGGTATAAGATGGTCATGTGGTAATTTTCTTACGATATGACGATATAATTTTATTATAGTTTTGAAGACTTGCTTTGATCAGATAGTGATAGATAAGATACGCTTATATATTAATACTAGATGAGCCCGCGGTTACACCCGCGATATTTAAGGCTACTGCTCCGCTCCCGTGGCTCATAGCGTGATGTTATATAGCCTATAGCCTTCCTCGATAAATGGGCTATCTAACACTGAAAGAATTTTTCAAATTGCACCAGTAATTGCTGAGATTAGCGCGTTCAAACAAATTCTTAAGATTTATATCCTCCTGAGTCCTGGGGTAACTATTGTACGAATAATCTTTTGAAAATTTGGGCTCATGACAGTAATACAGTGTTGAGGCTAGGAAAAATAACGATTTTTTTTTGGAAATGTTAGATTTTCAAATTGCCGACATAACGTTTCTTTTCACGTACAGTTATTTTAACCTTAGCAAGCACAAATCGCACAGTATTTTATTTTTTAGACGTACCATATATGACCCGTCAGGCCTCAGGAGGATAAATTAGTATAAGATTTATGTGCTTAGGCATATATAAGTATGCTAAGCACTATCTGAGTATCTGCTGTCTATTTAAAATCAGGCGGCAGTATAATTTATCTATATTTTGTCACATTATGTTAGATGATAGTATATATTATATAGTATGGCGATTAAGCTTGACTCAATCTCTATATGTCGGAGATTCGATGCTTAAATTCTGCAGCACCAATATTTATACAGAAATGTAAAACTATGGCAAGTGACTTTGCATGTTATACATACATACATACACAGTCTCACGCCTATATAACCCCCGAAGTGGTAGGCAGAGGTGTATTTCTACACCCACTTTTCGCCAGATATACTTTAGTCCCACGTAATAAGGGGCGAGCCTATTGCCGTACCGGGAACATTTCCAGACTCCGTGCGGCTACTGAGAATTTCGTGACAGAAAAACCCAATAACACTGCCCGGATGTTATATTTGATACTAAAATGAATACACACATTTTCTCATTAAATTGAACACAAAAATGACTTAGATTAAAATAAACGTAGAAGTTATAAAAATTGTTGTCCCAATCATTCGTTTTGTTATAGTTATGTAAGTCTTAAAAATGAAGGCCGTTTTTTATGTAAGCAGTCTGATATGTACAATATGTATGACAATTTGCCCCATGTTACAAGTGGCATGTGAAACTATGTTACATGTAACATGTGGCATGTTGCAGTGTCATGCTATGTTATATGTTGACGAGCCGCATGCCAGATGCGGCTCGTCAAATTGTATGCTACAATAAGTTACATGAGACATTCGTATGCTACACTATGCTACTTGTAACATGTACCTATGTGATGTACTACATTGTGTTATGTGCAACATGGTGTATTCTTCATGAATCAAAATCATATTAAATATAGTGTTACAAGCAACGAATGTTTTATTTTGTGCTACTTGTTGCATAATATGACAGTCTTATGCAACAAAATCTACAACATCACTACATGCTACATGTAACACAGTGTTACATGCAACAAATTCTCATATATACCGTAACATGACGCTAAAGTTGATTGTTTATATTTTTAATTACCGACATTATGGCTCTGACAGATTGTTTTTTTTTTTCATTCTTTGTTTAAGTCTGATTAAGTGATCATTAAATGTTTTACCGAGTGCCTGAGTTTTTGCCTGTCTCGACCGTTCAACGAAAATATCTTGTAAGATATTGATACAATTTACTTAGTATTAATGCGTTTTGAACTACTGTCAACTGTTGCAAGAAAATTAATGTTGCTACGTCAATAATGATTTAAATCATTATCATCAGTCCTACATTTAAACTGTCCTTCTACTGAGCACAGGTCCCTTCTCGCTAATCGCTGGCCAAGTGCGGGTTGGCAGACTTGACATGTCTTTCGAGAACATTATGGAAGACAGACATGCAGGTCTCTTCACGATGCTTTCCTTTGCCGTTTAGCAAACGAATTCTCCATTCTAAAAAGACATGCGTAGTCTGCCAACCGGCACCTGGCCAGGGTGGTGGACTATGGCCTTACTCTTCTCATAGTGAGAAGACGCCGGTGCCCAGCAGCGGGACAGTATATACACAAGCCTGATTATAATTAACAATTTGATGAATATAAAACAAGTATAAAATCAGTTGAAAACATGACTTGTATGCATTAAACCTTCAATGGATAGCACAAAGTTCGATGTACGATTGGAATAGCACAATCGGATATCTAACCCGTAACACTTGGGTAACACTTCAGTTAATCAGTTAAGTCTTGTAGATCTCTGCGCTCCAACAAGCTCTTTATTCACACGTGAGACTTGGCCCTTCAAAGAGGAACCATAGCTATTATTACCGTTCAATAGTCGTCTGTTTTGTATTGTTAGTCATTTATTTGATCTATTTTTCCACATTGACATTGGCAATATCATCAATCCCACCGATGGAGGATAACTTCACGCCTTTATCCCCGTAGGGGTAGGCAGAGGTGTTTTATACCGAAACATAAATAACAGTGCTGGTGTGTACCAGCACTTCGCAAGTTATGTTTAGGTCCCAATGTAATAGAGGGCGAGCCTATTGCCATCTACCAGGCACATATAATAAACATTTTTAATTTACACATCGAAAAGTCAGAGTGTGTGGGGTACCAGGGGATCGAACACGAGACCATCTTCTCGACGGCTATCGCCGCTTTAACCATTGGATGGAGACATTTTAACCAAAATTGCAAGTAATAAGTTGGAACAGTTGACAGTACTATATGAGCACTTACGATTACCTTTGTATGTACCGTTGTTCATAATTTTAGTGTCGCTGACGGCCTAAGGCCGTATCAAACTCATTGTAAATATTGCGTATAAATATGCATAATAAAGAATTAAGAACACTATTGTGGTTATTTCATTTGAAGCGCCTGTTCTGGGCCTGTTTATATATAATTATATGTTATTGGCGATGCTAAGATTCTAATTAGCGTCTCTAGCGGCGAATTCGGAAGTTGTCCGGGTACGACACTTGACAGCTCAATACAATTACCACTATAACCTCCAAGCAAAGTTGTATTGAAAGCTGTCAAAATTGTCGTACCCGGACAACTTCCAAATTCGCCGCTAGAGGCGCGCGGATAATCTTTGTATCGCCAATAAATATTATTACTTTCATTAACTAATTCCAAAACACTTATTTAGTGAGCTCGTGAGGACAAGTAGAGAAGTCTCATTCTGTCATAAGGACATGAGAAGACTTAGTCCAAGTTTGGACGCCAAAGGATCGATCGCATTCGAGCCGCTTGCTGATTAGTCCATTGAAATGTTAATTTTTTTGGGCTTTGCGTGCATTTGTCAGAGGACGCAATTTTATTTTATGGGTGTCTAGAGGGGGTTAGTACAATGTTAAATCCAAGTTTGTGGGGTTGCAGCCCTTGTCCTGCAGCCGCCATCTTGAAAAGAGTGGTACAAATGGGTTTTCTAGGTTATCTGGCAAACTATTGCCTTTAAAATAAAAAAATCTAAATCTTTTTTATTGCACATAAAATTCTCTAGTTTTATTGCAGAAAAAGGGAAAAAGGCACGTTTATTGTATGGGGCCCTTAATATTTTTTAATTTTTAGTATTTGTTGTTATAGCGACAACGGAAATACCTAAATAATTTGTGAAATTTTCAGCTTTCTAGCTACCACGGTTTATAAGATACACAGGGCCGAACCGTCCCTATGTGCAATGTGCGCGGCGTACACAGGCGCCAGTGTGACAGGGGCGCCGCGCGCCGAGATATGCGTTAATTATAAATAACAGTTATTTTCGAAAAAGGATGACAAAGGCGCTTCACAGATTTCGCACACAGGCGCAGCGGTGTAGGAAGGGGCGGCGGCGTTGGCGGTCCGCCCCGAGTGCCCATCCAAAACAATTGTTATTCGACAAAAAAAAAAGAAAGGTCATCGGTCAAAAGGCGCTTCATGGATTTCGCACACAGGCGCTGGATTGGGTCGGAACGGCCCTGAAGATGGTGACAGACAGATAGACAGCGGGGGCTTAGTAATAATAAAGATATAACCTTTTATTTTTGGCTTTACAACAAAGTTGTAGAGAATTTAATTTGCAACAAAAAGCTCTTCCACTTGTTCTTTGTGCGGCTAATAGTTTACCAGATAATCAAGAAAAACTATCTGCACCCGCACTCTTTCCAAGATGGCGGTCGGGTAACAAAAGGTACGACCCCAGAAATTTAGATCAAGCTTAACAACCCTACACATCTGTAAAATAAAATTGCGTCCTCTGATAAATGTAACTTCTCAATGGACTAGATGAAAATCATTGGGCTATGATGAGAATATTGTTTTAAGCATTTTTTAATGTAGGTCGCTGCAGTTACACTGGCGTTAGTACTGCTTCGCACCAATCAAGGCAGCATAGCTTAGTGGAGATATCGACAGACTGCCATGCAGAGGGTATCGGGTTCGAATCCTAGGCGCGCACCAATGACTATTCGGAGTTATGTGCGTAGGTATTGAATTGTTAATTATCGCTTGTCCCGTGCCTCGGAGAGCACGTTAAGCCGTCGGTCCCGGTTGTTATGAAGATCTTTGACAATCGTTAGGTACAGGGCGTCAGTACCTTCTAAAATAGACTGACACTAGTCTAAACCATGGAATATCGCTATCCCTTCGGATTGCGGAGGTCAGACAGGCAGTCGCTCCGTGGAAAGGCTAATATTCAACCAAATCCGGTTAGACTAGCAGTCGCTCTATGGAAAAGCTAATGTGCAGTCTAATCTAGTAAGAAACAAACTGGGATAACACTAGGAGGATGGGATAACGCAAGAGGGGAGCCCCCACTATATGCATGAAACACACATGAAAGTGCTAATGCCAATTAGAAGCGTTAGTAAGCGGACCCGGGATTAGTAACTGGGATAACGCTAAGAGGATGATGAGTACTGCTTCGCACCGGTGCCTCATAGCGTGATGTAATATAGGCATAGCCTCTCTAGGTATTTGCTATAACCTTTCTCGATAAACGGGCTGTCCAATACAACACGAGGAAATATTCAAATCGCATCAGTTTCTGAGATTAGCGTGTTGATCCAAACAAACTCTCTGTATCTTATATAAACTAATATATAAAACTGAAGAGTTTGTTTGTTTGGTTGAACGCGCTAATCTCAGGAACTACTAGTCCGATTTGAAAAATTCTTTCAGTTTTAGATAGCCCATTTATCGAGGAAGGCTGTATAACATCACGCTATGAGCGACGGGAACCGAGCAGTAGCCTTAAATAACGCGGGGGTAACCGCGGGCATCCTCTAGTATACCTATGTTATAATCCTTACGTTACTGATTGACTGGTAGACTGACAGACAAGCTACAGCGAAAACTTCAGTGCAGAAAGCTGAAATTTGGCATGTATGATCCTCGGGGACCGTAGGGGTGCACTAAGAAGGGATTTCCTGAAATTCTTCACAGGATCGGTGAGTAAGTGCGAGCATCCTCTAGTACTTATAGAATATATGAGCCCAGAAAAAGACTAACGAATAATATTTGAGTCATGCATATCTAGTCCAAGAATGCTATAAACCTAGTAATGGATGGAACATGACCAACGATTCCCCACCGCGCGCGCGAGCAAAGCAGTTGTAATTACCTATGTAGTGTAGGTAGGTATGTAATTATTATTGAGAAGGTCAAGTTTGTTATTCACTACGTTCGTAGTGGTTCTATAGTGATATACATATATTTATGTGGTTCCGTATCAACGGGACCCTGATACTTAGGCTCCGTTATTTATATATTCCATCTGTCAGCGGACTCTACTTATGCTTTTAGATCCGTAGAAGAACGACCTTAGCCCAGCTGTTTAATAAATGAAACGCATTGGTATGTAAGAAATATAAATAGGCAGATATTGCCAGTGGTTCGGCAAAAAACATCTCGGTAGGTAGTGTTAAGCATGCTGCGATTAGTGAATCTAGGTGAGAGCGATCCAGTGCCTACTCAGTAGTATTGGACAGCAGATACCTATCTGTGTTCTCCTAACATAGAAGCGATACTATGGTAAGTGCCAAGCCCAATATCAACAACGAAGACCTTACAGGTAGTAGAGCCTTGCTGATTTCAGCATGAATGGGCCGGCTCGACTGGGGAAGTACTACTACCCTCTCACAGAAAATCGACGTAAAGTTACAGTGCTTACTTAAACTGTTGCGTTTCGTTCGGTGAGTGAGAGTGCTGGAGGCCCTATTCCCTATTCCTTCTCGCTCATCCTATCCCTTTTCCCGACCCCAGGGGGCGGCAACGCACTTGTGACTCCTGAGGTGTTGCTTGTGTCCATGGGAGGCGGTAATTGCTTACCATCAGGCGATCCTTCTGCTCGTTTGCCTCCTATTACAATAAATAAAAAAGAAACTAATCTAATATATAAAATCCTTGCGTTACTGACTGACTGACAGACACGCTACAGCCGAAACTATTGCGCGCAGGAAGCTGAAATTTGGCATGTATGTTCCTTGGGGACCGTAGGGGTGCACTATGAAGGGATTTCCCGAAATTCCCACGGGATCGGCCAAAACGGGTTTTTTTTTATAATATAAATGGAAAAAAGATCAGCTTTATGGCTAAGAGGGATTTCTAACAGGCAACTTTAGGATGGAGATATACTTGTTGGTACGATTGAATAGGGGAGAGGATGGCAGATGGGGTACTTAAGCTTTAAAGGTCAATAATATAAAAAATTACCTAGTTAAACAATTATATTAATTTTTTTTAAAACGTATTATTACTTTTCTAATATTTGGCACTTTTAGTTACACATTTAAGACAAAAAAAAAGAAAGGTATTTTGCCCCGTCTTGCCCCATGGTACTGGTAAGATGGGGTACCCCCCTGAGGTAAGATGGGGTGATGAGTATGATTACAGATAAAGACGATTATTTGGGCCGGCAGAACTCGCAGATATGGAAAACTTCGTCATCATCATCATCATCTATTCCCGCGCTGCTATTATGAGACCATCTTCCACATAGTGAGCATGATATACCCTTCAATGGAAACGGAATATACTTCCTGACAAAATACATGGCGTGTCCCTGTTAGTAGTGCGTTTGTAGTCACGAACCATTCTAAAAAGAAAACTATAATAAGCACACAAAAACAAAAGCATTTTTACGAAAATCAAGGAAAATCAATTTTTCCTCATTGGGAGGTAAGAATGGCCTGTTACCCCATCTTGCCTGCAGAGCCATTTTCTAGCAATAAAAACAAAACAAAAAAACAGTTAACTATCTTAAGGAAACAAAATGCTTACCTTATTAAAGGTTAGTTTAAGCGTCAATCACTGAAACACCTCATCAGTAAGCGTTATTTAACAAACAGCAATCACGTGTCAAACTAGAAGAAAATGTGAGAAACAACTTGCAGTAAAACACCTTTTTTTTGAAATTTTTCGACATGTAAATGGTTCGCAAGTGCATGCGAACCATTTACCACCGGGCGACTGACAAGTACCATTGTGGTGCATCGAACGATGAATGAACGAGCGTAATAGGTCAGTTTGAACTGTGAATTTAGCTGGGTAAGACGGGGTCTTACCCGCTGCCCCGTCTTGCCTCCTTCTCCCCTAGGTAGTTGTATGATATCTTTGTTGTGTAGGTATCTTAAAATATGTGACGTAGAAGCAGATACAGGATTCGGTAAGATGGTGGGCAGCGAAGAGTCTTGAGCAATGACAGAGGTAGGTACCCGCGTCTTTTCAAACCTTTTTATTAGGTAGATATATTTGTGTTAATGGAGTGCTTTACTTAAAAATTAGAACATCTTTTAAGTATTTAGCCTAGGTATCATCATCATAGTCAGATTGCGATAGTTGACTGCTAGATATGGGCCTCTCCTATGATACACCACTGCTACCGATTTACGGGTTTTCGTGTCCAGCCACGGCCAGCCACCTTGCGTATATCATCACTGCGCCTAGCCGGAGGGCGTCCTACACTACGTTGGTTTGGGATTTATCAATCTCTTATCCAGTATAAGTTCTTATGAATATCGCTTCGTGTTGTCGGCGTAGAACATCCATTATTTAAACACAACATCATTTTTATATCAACATGGTGGAGGGCCACAAATCAAGGCTTTTATTTCGTGAATAACGGTGCGGTACCTCCGCGAACCGTAACACTCGCCATTATAAGGCTGTGGGTTAAAGGCTGGTTATCCACTGTAACAATGGACTTCAATGGAGTTTAACCAGACACTTGGTTTAATCTTGTTTAAGTTATATGTATAAGGAGTATCTACTGCAGTTTTTCGCGTGCATTTTATGACCCTGTGTTGTTAGTTAGACAATCTATAAATAAATTCGGGCAAGTGGTAGTCTGACCCGCGCACCGAGGATCCGTACGCATTTTACCTTATTTGAGGTCGGTGCTAATTACGCTAGTCCTCTAAACCTGTATGAGCGCCCATACAACTTAGAGGACTCTTAAATGGAGTCTACTATGTATGTATGGGGACACCCTTAAATTTTCCACGTTTTTATTTTTTGTAATTTTTCCTTTATTTGTGCTGTAAGACCCTGCTTTTGGCCAAATTTCATGATTCTAGTTCAACGTGAACTACCGTATAGGTTTTCGACCCAAAACCTGTACCCGGTAGGTAGGTAGGTCGGCAGATACTTACGGTTGACCTAGAATTGTCAATTTTGGTTAAAACCAAGGTCTTACAGCACAAGTAAAGGAAAATGCTGAAAATTAAAAAGAGTTTAAAATTAAGGTTAACTTTGGTACATACAGTTTTCGCAAAAATCTAATTTTGACCATATCTTTTTATCGGGTTGACCCAGGACCCTGATTTTATACACCTAATAGGAAAATTTCAATTTGCTAGGTCCACCCGTTCCTGAGAAATTCGGTGGTTAAACCCGAACAGACAGACACATACAGACGGACAAGAAAGTGATCTTATTAAGGGTTCCTTTTTTACCTTGTGAGGTACGGAACCCTAACTAACAAAAGACCTTTTAAGTGTTTGCCCGGATCGTTTCTCAAAGTTCAACAGCAGGGCAAAATAATTTACACTCGTCCCTGCTTTATTGATTGCCTACGAAATTGACTCCATGTCGCCTGATCTTAAGCATCATGGACACCCATAGTTAAAGGTACCAATATTGTATCAATCATAATGTGACCTAGGGAACAGCTTTTTACGCCCGCTTTAAGGACCCAGGATCGAACCGGGAAGGAAACAAGTGAGTACGTATCTAATGAGTTCCACAACTTTATGTATAAGATAGGATTGTAAGATCGACCAAATTCCAAAGCGAAAAATAATTATCTGCGGTAGATAATTATTTTTCGCTTTGGAATTTGGAACTTGGCAGCATTCTAACAGACCCACAATTCACATAAGAACATACCTAGGTACTATCGCTACCGAAATTACTCTGAAAAACCTACACTACCACTTACTATCCACAGCATACCTACAATGGAAACTACTTCACAGAGAACACTTTAGTGTGGTTATGTCCTAAAGTAAAGTTCCCCGCACAATATACTATTGGCATTATATGAATGCGTGTACGAGACCTCCCATGTAAAGCCCATGTCTTGTTGATCCTTGTGATGATGTAGATTATTATCACAGATGGAAAATAGTTGCAGCCTAATGAAGGGGCTGAAGGACCTGGAGGTATAGCTCGATTTTAACCACCACACGGATTAGGTAGTAGGTACCTAACCTTGATTTGATTCAAGGCACAGATTACCTACTATATTGTTACGCCATCTATCGGTGAATGGGGGTACTAGAAGAGATTGAATGTATCGGTGGTTTAAAGGTAATTCAGCTACTCTGTACTAGATGGCGATTGCTGTATCGAGCATCGGACTGTTCGCGATTATTCGACAGTTTTGTGGAAATATCTAGAATACGCTAGTGATGTTATCCGGCCAGTATAAATAGAGCGGGAGCGAACGGACCGGACACAGTTCAATTGAATACGGAAAGCGATCAAGATCAAGCGAAGGGAAATAAGTCGGAAGTGTTTAGTGTTGTTCTATTGGTGTGAATAGTGTGTTTTATTAGTGTTGTGAAAATAAGTGTGTGTATCTAGTGTTATTGTGTTAGTGAATAAAGTGCAGTTTTTCTGGCATAGTGAGTTATAATTTATCGTCGAACCCCAGCTCGTAACAAATTGGTGTCAGAAGAAAGGGATAAATTATGCCGGTTATGCCGAAAGAAGAAACTGAAGGAGTGCGTACCAGGAACCAGCGCCAGCAAGACCTGGACCAGAGACGCTTCGGAGACGTTCCTACTCCATCGTCTGGTGGACCAGGCGACTCCGCGGCTGCAGTGGAGCCTGCAAGTGCCACACACTCCGTGACGGTGCCCGACATCGCGGCTCTGATGGCGTTCATGCAGGAGCAGGCCCGCCGTCAGGAGGAGCAGGCCCGCCGTCAGGAAGAGCACGCGCGCCGCATGGAAGAACAGCGACAGCGCGACAAGGAGGAGCAGGCCCGCCGTCAAGAGGAGCAGGACCGTCGTCAACAGGAGCAGGCTCGCCGTCAAGAGGAGCACGCGCGCCGCCTAGAGGAACAGCTGCAGCGCGACAAGGAGGAGCAGGCCCGCCGTTTGGAGGAACAGCTGGTGGTGATGAAAGACCTCAGCGCCGCTGTAGGGAAGGACCTGAAGGTGGTAAAGGAGGAGCTCCAGCAGCACGAGGCTCGTATCAGCGACGTGGAGAAGCTCGTACACGACCAGCTTGAGACTCGCGTCGCCTCTATAGAGAAGCGTGTACACGACCATCACGACACCTATGTCGCTGAAGTGGAGAGGAGATTACGTGGGCTCGGATCCAACGAAGTGACATCTGCGACTGTAGTGCCCTCACCTCGTGGGTTTAAGGTTCCACCATTTGATGGCTCATCATCGTGGTCTGCATACAAGGTCCAGTTTGAGGCCGTTATGCGAACGAATGGGTGGAACAAAGAACAGGCCTTCACCGCCCTAACCTTGGGCCTTCGTGATCAGGCCTTGACGGTGTTGGAGGTGCTCGGGCAAGACGTCACCTACGAGAAGCTTCTGGAGGCGTTGGAGGCGAGGTACGGAGACGCGCACCTCGAACATGTATATCGTGCTCAGCTGAAGGACAGGACACAACGCACCGGAGAAACTCTGCAGCAGTGGGCTCTGGAGGTGGAAAGGCTGGTCAGGAAGGCATACCAGTCGTTGCCGGCGCTGATAGATGAGAACCTCGTCCAGGTATTTACCGATGGAATCCGTGACCTGGAGGTTAGAGCAGCGGTAAGACTTAGGCACTTCAAGGCCGTCAAGGAAGCCTTAGCCTACGCTCTGGAGGTGGAAGCAGCACGTCACGAGGATCGAACTTACCGTATCAGGGAAGTTGTTTCTTCACCACGGTGCTACAACTGCGGGGAAAGAGGCCATATCCGCTTGAGCTGCCCAAAGCGTAAGCGGCACGTTGGTACCCTGTCTCCACCAAAGGGGTTACCTGACGTACCTGTCTGGCGGCAAGAGCAACGTAGCGCAGATGCTCAGACAGGTAGGGCTTACCCCGACCAACGCAAACACTGTGCAAGACAGGAAGCGAAGCCGGCAGCGCTAGTGAGATTAATGTTGAAGACGGATCTGAGCGACGGATGGAAAGAAGCTTTGCAGCGTGCTCAGCAAGAAGACAAGGACGTACAGCCGATTCTCAAATGGAAGAAATCAGGCGCTCCTAGGCCCAAATGGAGTGATATCGCAGCAATGAGCCCTGTCACCAAAGGTTATTGGGCACAGTGGGAAAGCTTGGTTGTCCAGGATGGAGTTCTGTGCCGCAAATGGGAAAACGCTCGAGGTAACCAATGCCATCTGCAAATGGTAGTGCCCAAGACTAAGGTGCCGGAAGTACTGCGGCTCTATCACAATGGTGCTTCGGGAGGTCACATGGGTGTTAAGAAAACGCTTACTAAGGTCCGAGAGCGGTTTTATTGGCTCCACTGTCGGAATGACGTCGAGGATTGGTGCCGCAAATGCACAAGTTGTGCGGCTGTGAATGGGCCACATACTCGTAGCAGAGGTGCATTCAAGGTGTGCAATGTAGAAGCTCCATGGGGGACGGGACGGCGGATGTCTGGGAGGATGAGGACTCGCTGCGACCGGAAGGCAAACAACAAAGGCTTCGATGAGGGATCATTGGTGTGGCTTCATAACCCAGTACGAAGCAAAGGCAAATCGCCTAAGTTACAAGCCAGATGGGACGGGCCATATCGCATAATTACCAGGATGAACGACGTCACCTATCGAATCCAGAAGGGGTCGCGAGGTGCACCGAAGATAGTTCATGTGGACCGGTTGGCTCGTTGCCATGGGTCCAACGATGTTCGAGACGAACACGTTTAAGAGGGGGGCAGTGTTACGCCATCTATCGGTGAATGGGGGTACTAGAAGAGATTGAATGTATCGGTGGTTTAAAGGTAATTCAGCTACTCTGTACTAGATGGCGATTGCTGTATCGAGCATCGGACTGTTCGCGATTATTCGACAGTTTTGTGGAAATATCTAGAATACGCTAGTGATGTTATCCGGCCAGTATAAATAGAGCGGGAGCGAACGGACCGGACACAGTTCAATTGAATACGGAAAGCGATCAAGATCAAGCGAAGGGAAATAAGTCGGAAGTGTTTAGTGTTGTTCTATTGGTGTGAATAGTGTGATTTATTAGTGTTTTGAAAATAAGTGTGTGTATCTAGTGTTATTGTGTTAGTGAATAAAGTGCAGTTTTTCTGGCATAGTGTATATAATTTATCACGAACCCCAGCTCGTAACAATATTTTTACTACGTAATTCAAGGACGGTTCCAAGGGAGAACGGTGCGGCTTTTATCAGTCTTTTGTTATTTTGAAGTCAAATTACTTTATAGTGTAGGTACCTATTCATAAAGGCCACCAGGTAAAGTACCTATACAGGTTCAAACCCCCCAAATCCAAATGAGCCTCCACCAAAACCAAATCTTGGATCCGCTACTGCTTCGATTCGACGATCATTCGGTATACCAAACTATAATATACTTATCTAATCTTATAGGTTTGTAGATACCTGAAAACTCCGTAATTTACAAATCGATATTTTGTTTGTTAGGTACTTTACATTTGTTCACATCGATGTTTGAGGAAACTAGTCGCTTTTTTGGAAGGTAATAAAATATTCTTCGTGGATTTAGGAGTCTTTTTCTTTGCATAATATCTGTATTTGTCAAAGAACAGTCAGCGTTATCATTTACTATTGCCTGACACCAAAATTATACACCGAGCCATTAAAGCTCTTTTTGTCAATTCTGTGAGAATAATCTTTGCTGCGGTTCGATCCCGTTAGCCCAGTGGGTGATGGCAAGGACGCACAATTAACGACGCTCGTCTCAGCTCAGCTATGTGCTTGCGTGCCTGTGTGTGTGGGTAAACAAGCGAAGTATACGCCACAGATGACTTAATATGTCGCTTTGTGAAGTTGTATGGAACGCAGTTGCATGCAGTTGAAATATCATGCTTTTGCGGGTTTCCAAGAATGGGTAAGACTAAGAGCTGCAGCGTTATCCGAATTGACGACTAGAGCCCGGTATGTTTGCTTTTAGGCAGAGTGATTGCCGCCTGATCTAAGTACCTAATCAAATCTAAAGTAGTAGCGATATTCTATGACTCCCCATTATGACAGCCAAAAATTTCCGTCTTAATCGAAGCCAAAATCGACGGCTAAACATGCATTTCGAGGTACCTACGGGGCAAGTGATAATTTTATTAACAATTTGATTGCCCAATGCCTGTGGTGCGCGCAATTGGTGCCGATGATCTCTGCTCTGCATGACAGTCTGTTCGTATCACCAATAAGCTATCGCTGCTTGTCTATTTAACTACAAATTTAAAGAAAAACTTAGCTAGAAAGACATAGAAGGATGGATATCTTTATTTTTTGACCAGACACAATTAACTGAACAGATTTTATTTAAATTGTACATTTATATATCTACTGGCGAAATCATGGCCAGCAGCTAGTCTAAAATAAGTGATGATTCGTATAAAATATAATGTTCTGTTGCTAACGAAAGAAAACCCAGACCTCCATAATCAAGTAAAGTATTGTGAAATATTTGTGCGCCGTCAGCTGTCCGGCAGTCCGGCACAAACTTGCGTCTAATACTTTCTCTTATTCTAATGTATGGTGACGCCCGTTACGGACGGCTCAGTTGGTTTACAGTAATGAAACAGGTCCCGCCGGGTTCGAACCCACTGGCCGCTAGCTAATATGTACCGTAATGTCCACATAATTATGCTTATTAGGTGAATCGGTTTGGTTTATTGGTGTAGCTTCGACTGTGGGTTTGTGCAGTTATATATATATATTATATGACATTATATATTTATTATATGATAGTTCCTTGCAGATTGGCAAGAACTGAATGGTAGTGTGCATAGCAAATAGGGCGCTGTGCCTAGTACAACAATTCATCTCTTTTTTAATTTGAATTGGAAGGATTTTGTGTAAATTAATAAATAGGCACTGTTCATTACTTTTTGTTACACAATAACATGAGGATTGATTAATATTTAATATTATACCTACAATAACTTACGTGTGGAGTGAGGGTTTTAAACCCTAGTTGGAGCCGTGCAGAGATAGAAGCTGGACTCTACATGAGATCGGATTAACTTTTGACAGTGTGAGCCATTATAATCTCGTCTTGGCAGCATTTTATATGACAACTGTTCTATTGCATTATTAAATTTTCCGATATTCTTATTGAAAAATTAGATAAAATCATGATATAATTATTAACATTACTTCGACTTCGTCTGTAGCTCTCTTTGCATATAAAAGCAAAGGGTCATTAATGGGTTAAAAGCATTTAATAATACGAAATCTCCTAAAAGACACATAAAGGCACAATGATTCTTTATTTCCCGCTACAGACAAACTATTTAATATTAGATAAACACAATAATATTCAAATTAATATTCATGGCTGGCATTCCAGGCCACCGTGGTTACTCAGAATAACATAACAGTGTAGTTACCTGTTCTAGAGACGTCTCATCATATCTGCGTCCTTGCCACTCTAAAGGTGGATACAGACTTTGCGAGGCATGCGCTACGAACGGCGCACAACGAATGCCTCTGTTTGAGGCGTGCGTGTTGAAAATCTATACCAACATATGCTCGGGTCGAGCCATCGCGTACGAAGCAAACGCCTCGTTTCTCTGTCTTCATGTTTGCTGCGAGGCATGTGCTACGCACACACGCGCGCGTGCGAGCCGCGCGTGTGTGCCGGCTCATTGCGAGCAGTACGTTGCGTTTGGACGGTTGTGTCCGCATCGCTGTGATGTTTGCACGCATTATGAACGAAAAATTTGAATTATACGAAAATAACCGATTGTCCAAAACATCATTATTATTATAATAAAAACAATAGAGAAGACATATGGCATTTAATTGCGAATGAAGTAACGTAACCGTCGCTGAGCTGAAAAAAAAATATCTTCTAGGATCTTATAGAAGGAAAAATCTCGAGAAAATAAAATATATTATAAAAGCAGCAGCGGATACGCGCACGCGATGCAAAGGTGCCATCTTGACTGCTGCTGTGTGGGTTGGATCGGCCCGAGCATGCGCTGCGCGCTGTATGGCCCGAACAAACGCAGTTTCATTTTCGCAGTCGAGGCGTACGTGAATATTGTACGCGGCGCACAGCTCGAACGGGCATGCGCGGCACCGTCCACAACTAAGGTAATGCTCGCACTGAGGCACTTTGATCTTGTAGCATTTGCCGACACTCGTTGGCTCGCCCTCGCACGTGCGTAGCACATGCCTCGCCACGAATATACAGGTACACACCTTGCGAGGCATGCGCTGTGCGCCGTGCGCAGCGCATGCCTCGCAAAGTCTGTATACGGCTTTACAAGGTCTACGTGACGGCGACTGATGAAAGCTGAGCGCAATATTGGGTAAAAGAAGTATTTATCCCTTAATACGAAAATGCGATTAAGATCCGTGAACCGTAATAAGCTATGATGATGTATGATGCTACAAAAAAATCGGGACTGTTTAAAATAATAATATTCTAACACATACACACATCACCATCTAGTCCCAAGCTAAGCAAAGCTTGTGTTATGGGTACTAGATAATGGATAAACATACATATATTCTTTTTTTGTAGGTAAATACATACATATTATACATAGAAACACCCAGACCAAGACCACTGTTGAAAATACATAGGTATTCAATTAATGTACTAATAATACTCATGCTGTATCCAATTGGCCATTAAAGAAGTGCGAGTATTCCCTTGGGTAATTCACTTACCTCATTTTGTCTTAAATGTCCTTTATTTCATACTAGATGAGCCCGCGGTTACATCCGCGTTATTTAAGGCTACTGTGCCGCTGTCGTGGCTCATAGCGTGATGTTATATTTTACCTTTAGCCTTCCTCGATAAATGGGCTATCTAAAACAGAAATATTTTTTTAAGGTAGTAGAACCTTACTGATTTCAGCATGAATGGGCCGGCTCGACCAGGGAAGTAGGTACTACCCTCTCACAGAAAATCAACGTAAAGTAACAGTACCTAAACTTGCGTTTCGTTCAGTGAGTGAGAGTACCGGAGGCCCTATCCCTGATTCCTTCTCCCTCGTCCCAATCCTCATCCTATCCCTTTTCCCAACCCCAAGGGGCGGCAACACACTTATAACGCCTGTGGTGTTGCTTGTGTCCATGGGCGGCGGTAATTGCTTACCATCAGGCGATCCGTCTGCTCGTTTGCCGCCTATTACCATAAATAAAAAAAAAAGAATCAGACCGCTAGTTCCTAAGATTAGCACGTTCAACCAAACACACCGATCCTGTGAATTTGTAGAGCGCATTATTAAAATCATATCCAATATCATCATATGCAACGGCAGTCAAGTGTAAGTAGCTTGGCGAATATTGTGAGTTAATAGGCGGTTTTGGCCTTCGACTACGTTGGCCAGACGGGTTGGTATAGAGTTTAATGTGGAGTTTTCAATCTCATCCCAAAAATATTATTTGCGTTATGTATTTTCCTAAGTTGCTCTTGGGGACACGCACGGTATGAAATCGTATAGTGATATGTACCTTTCTATAGTAAATTCGTCACTACACGAGAACTTACTTATTGCAATTAGAAGTGCAATTAAAAAAAAACAGGACTCATTTAACCCAATTCGTTGTCGTCACCGTAACATAGAGATATAAAGGATAGAGTGGCAGAGAGGGGCCAATGAGTGTCCGTCGCGCGTCGGTGCAAGAGAGAACGCTACAGTTAAGTAGGGCCTTTAATTCTTGCGTTCTCTCTCCCACCTGCAGACACGACACAGTATTGAGTTAGGTATTATTCTGCCACTCTATCCTTTATAATATCTCTATGCACCGTAACCATTAAAGAAACGATAGCTCGAAACTGTTACACCACTCAAACTCTTGTTTTCGCATTATCATTGTACTTACCTATAGTCTACATCAGTCTACATTGTGGTCACAAAGAATATATGCAAACTAAACATTACGCATAATGCTACTTTTACTTTTAAGTGAAGGAGAGTGCTGTCAATATTTGCCGATGATTTGGTGGTGCGGTCGCAGTGATAATTCACACTTATCACTCAGCGACAAAGAAGACTAACAGGATACATATTTGATGATCTTTTTGTTACAAAGAATTGGAGAAGTTCTATACCTTAGTGCCCCCTACACAGGTTGAAAACACTGCACGCACCACAGATTAGGTACTTTTTATTAAAAGCGTACCTATTAAACTGTTATTAATCGCTTGCTCAACAGTGAAGGATATCTGCCTATCTGGTTACTTTTTAACCACGCTGGTGAAGTTTGACTATTATGGTCAGCGATATGCTTAATACACTTCCAAATTTTTTATAATGAACGATTGAGGAGAGTTTTTTTTATTCGATTTTCTTTGAATTGAATTGTGTAGATATTAAGCGCAGAGGGCTTAGCTTGACTCAGAAGTACCTGTAGAATTCGCCTGCGGCTTCATGCGTGCAGTATTTTTAATAAAACCGTCCGGCTCTGCTATTGTAATAGACGAATATATTCCAAATTATTTATTTTAAACATATCATATAAATTAGTTCATAATTCCTGCGTGATAAAGTTTACACATAACTTTCACACTGCAGGCAAATAGGATTACAGAGACATGGCAACACGACATATGTAATGTAGTGACAGAATTTGTTGATAGATTGCCGAAATACGTGCAACTGTACATTGTATGTTTGCAGTAAACACATCGAAAGTCCTGACGTACGATTGAGCTGACACGATACTTCCCAATTCATGCTATCGCATATTTAGTAGGTATTTACACGCAGGGGAATAAGTAGGTATATTCACCTTATGATTTTGAGATACTTATAAGTAGAAAAGGTAGTAGAGTCGGCTCATCATCATCACTTTCATCAGCTATAGCATAATTAGGTACCTATGTATTTAAATATGTATATATTTATGTATTATATTTATGTGTGTATCATATCTATGAATAATTATATACTTACCTATATTTATAGTATATTTATGGTTTATAATATGTACTTAAATTATTAATATGTATCTAATACATAATTATCCTCCTTTTTACGACATGGCTAATGCACCTACCCCATCTATCTCTGCACCACCAAAAGGTTGACTGGCAGAAAATGCCATCCACCTGTGTATTATTTTTGTGCTTATAGAATAAAATAAATAAATAAATAAAATAGAGCCTTGCTGATTTTAGCATAAATGGGCGCCTTGATCGGGGAAGTAGGAACTACCTTCTCACAGAAAGTCAACGTAAAGTAACAGTAGGTATCTACGACTCGTATCGTATCTATACCTTTACGTTTCGTTCGGTAAATGAGAGTGCCAGAGGCCCCGCTATTCCTTTTCGCTTACCCTATTCCTCCACCTTTCCCTTTTCCCACGTTTGACTCCCTTGGTGTTGCTTGTGTCCACGGGCGATGATTATCGCTACCATCAGGCGACGTGCCTGCTCTTTTGCCGCCTCATCATCATCCCCCTAGCGTTATCCCAGTCTCAACCTGGGGTCTGCTTTCTAGTCTAACCGGCAGGCCGATTCAGAACGTCACGACAAGTAATCGTACGATATGTCAAATTATTGTCCTCGTCTTTTAGCCGCCTATCAGAGATATTTTGAACAACTATTCATTGAAATCGGTTTATTTATTAATTTACTTCATACTGAATGCATTAAATTGATAGGAAATGCGATAGTTTTGACAAAAAATGAGGTAGCCCGTTTGACAATTAACGGAATCGAATGTCAAATGAGATATCGAACGATTCTGAATCGCCCCTTTGATTTGGCGGAATATTAGGTTTCCCACGGAGCGACTGCCTGTCTGACCTCCGCAACCATATATATATTGATATTCCATGGTTTAGACTAGTGTCAGTTCATTTTAGAGATACTGACGCCCTATAACGACTGTCAAAGATCTTCATGACAGCCGGGACCGACGGTTTAACGTGCTCTCCGAGGCACGAGACAAGCGATAATTAACAATTCAATACGCACATAACTCCGAAAAGTTAGTGGTGTGCGCCGTGGATTCGAGTCGGGTTCGAATCCACGGCGTACACACCCTCTGCATGGCATTTCGTTGGTATCTCCACTAGGCTATCGCTGCCTTTGCCTCGCTCTTTTGCCGCCTATCACATAAAAAAACATATGACAGGGTCTATCAAATGGCACTAGTAGCGAAATTGTCATCATATGGATTCTCCTGAAGACTGCAAATATATAGGTACCAACTTTTCTAGACATCAAACCAACTATCAAAGTCGTCATAAACGGACGCATACAACGAAATTAAGACAATGTATGATACAAATATGTATCTCTTCGCCTAGCGCTCAACATCCGAATCGTCACCTGTATGTAGAGGCTATGGCCTATAATATTAATTATCTACAACACAGATTATCTAAAACACAAATTAAATAGGTACATACATACCTATCTTTTACATAAATCTTAAATAACATCTCAACGATAAAATATGTGTTTACTGTAATATGTAGATTAAACCTGAGGCACTAGCAATCTGACAACAGCCTATAAACGGTCTTGTTTATATACTGTGCCGTTGAATAGCCCATCATTATATCTATGAAAAATATTTATTGGAAATCTAACTTTAATAATAAATAGTCTCTCGAAGGTCTATATACTTACCTATATCTACAGGTACATAATCTTAATATATAAAATCCTTGCGTTACTGACTGACTGACAGACACGCTACAGCCGACACTATTGGGCGCAGGAAGCTGAAATTTGGCATGTATGTTCCTTGGAGACCGTAGGGGTGCACTAAGAAGGGATTTCCCGAAATTCCCACGGGATCGGCCAAAACGGGTAAATTAAAAAAAAATGCAGGCGTAGCTGCTGGCGTCCTCTAGTTTAACTATAAACAGACTATAAGAGGATCGATACATCACTTCGATGATTCTGATGGTCGATGAAAGTTTCGTGATGTGACGACCAATAGCAATGCATTATTTTGACAGTTACACCGGACATACATTAAGTCACTAGAATGACGTGTATATAGACTTTTCAGTCTGTCCATCCTAAGGTTGCCTGGAAGAGATCTCTTTTTCAGTCTGTCCATCCTAAGGTTGCCTGGAAGAGATCGCACTTTGCGATAAGGCCGCCTTTGTGCAATTACTATTTGTATAGGTACCTATTACCTACATTTAAGCTATTATATCTAATTTGTACCAACTGTATTTGCACAATAAAGATTTAACTATCTATCTATCTATCTAAAGACTAGACGCATAATTTTGACTAGTATTTGTATACTCTTTGATTTTGACATTTAGCTACGACATACGGACAGACCACCTTCGCGATTTGGCCAATAGCGACGCCCTATTTTGACAGTTCCCATCGACAAACAGTCAATCGCATTAAGACGTGAGTAAAATGCCATTTAACGATGAAACTGCACACATCGACTGGCTTAGACAAGACATCAACGTATTCTTAGAAATAGAACTCCCTTTGGACTAGTGGGTTTAAAAAAGAAAATATAATGTATCCGGTATTTACTCAGTTGCGAAAGTTGTAGTGTTGAGTTGTGTGGACAGGTCTCTGGCCCTCGGGGTCAATGGCCGCTTACTATTTATACGCAATACTGCTATACACTTATAGATATATCTAGTTTATCTAATCTATACTTCTAGTGATGGGAGGGGCTATAAGGTTCTCACGTAGAAGTTAGACACGGTGAAAATTAAATGAGCTGCGATCTAAAAAATACCTATATAAGTCTTTCGAATAACGACATATGTTTCAAATATTCATCAGAATATCTATTATAGCAATGTATTATCTCTTTCAGGTATTTGGGTTGAATTACATGAATCACATTATCAATATGAACTTATTCCAACTTAACTAGCGGGTTCACTTACTAGCCATTCTAGCAATTTGCGAAGACGAAACTCTTAGCTTTTGCAATGCAGACGGTTGAATTGTGAGCTTGTTCTTTGGTCATTAGATCACTTCAACACAAAATTGTAGGTTCGATCTCGTGCTGTGCATTTGCAGCTAGTAGGATGACCAAGGTTCATATGCCAGGAGCAGGATGCTAGTAGTTTATAATCTTAATATATAAAATCCTTGCGTTACTGACTGACTGACAGACACGCTACAGCCGAAACTATTGGGCGCAGGAAGCTGAAATTTGGCATGTATGTTCCTTGGGGACCGTAGGGGTGCACTAAGAAGGGATTTTCCGAAATTCCCACGAGATCGGCCAAAACGGATAAATTAAAAAAAATGCAGGCGTAGCTGCTGGCGTCCTCTAGTTTAACTATAAACAGACTATAAGAGGATCAATACATCACTTCGATGATTCTGATGGTCGATGAAAGTTTCGTGATGTGACGACCAATAGCGAGCTTGAATTGTGAGCTTGTTCTTTGGTCAATTTAGATCACTTCAACACAAAATTGCAGGTTTCATCTAGTGCTGTGCATTTGCAGCTAGTAGGATGCCCAAGGTTCATATGCTAGGAGCAGGATGCTAGTAGTTTATGTAACTATCCTTGCCGCTCTGGTGATTGCAGATCTGATATCGCAAAACTGTTTATCCAACAATAATTTCCTTACCATCAGGGGCATCAGGTAGTCTGCTAAGTTGTCACCTCAGTCCTTACAGAGCAGTAACTTCTACCCCTCATCATACGGTCTAAGCAGAAATCCATTCATAAACTATTTGGACATCCTAAGTGTACAACTAATATCGTAGCCATTCATGAAGTATCACATGGCTGCTTGGTGTCCACCGACGCAACTACACCGATCCCGTATTTGCCGTTAAATGATGGTAATTTGGACAAAGATTATGAGAATACAGATGAGCAAACCTGTTATAGCGACATCGTAAATATCAAAATAGCTTGCGGCCTTAGTGGTTCTTGTCTTTTTTCCTAGGTTCGAAAATGATTGGCACTCTTATTGGTTTGCTGCAATTTTTGACACCATCTGATCTTGAAGTGGATCCATCAGTGCAAATATATGTTAAAGTGAAGAGTATTTGCTGAAGTAAGTATTCTTTTCACGTCCTATAGCCTTAAACTCGTCTTTTGTCTTCCTTTCTCAGTTTGGTTTCCGTGCCGTAACGTTTAGTATTTAGCCAGACATAATCAAAAGGCATCGCAATTGGCTCTGGTCACCTGACCAGAGCCAATTGCAATGCCTTTTGATTTACGGAGGTCCGTTACTAAAAAAAATGCGTTTGCGAAGCAAAAAAAAAATTCGGGCAAGTGCGAGTCTGACCCGCGCACCGAGGGTTCCGTACGCATTTTACCTTATTAGAGGTTGGTGCTAATTACGCTAGTCCTCTAAATCTGTATGAGCGCCCATACAACTTAGAGGACTATCTTAAAAGTCTACTATGTATGTATGGGGACACCCTTAAATTTTCCACTTTTTTATTTTTTGTAATTTTACCTTTATTTATGCTGTAAGACCCTGCTTTTAGCCAAATTTCGTGATTCTAGTTCAACGGGAACTACCATAAAGGTTTTCGACCCAAAACCTATAGGGTACTTACGGTTGACCTAGAATTGTCAGTTTTGGTCAAAACCAAGGACTTACAACACAAGTAAAGGAAAAATTCCGAAAATTAAAAAAGGTTGAAAATTAAGGTTAATTTTTAACCGACTTCAAAAAAAAGGAGGTTCTCAGTTTGACCTGTATGTATGTATGTATGTTTGTCCGCGATTATCTCGCGTTTGGCTAAACCGATTTTAATGCAGTTTTCAGAAAAAAGTATTTGTTACACTAAGGAGAAAGTTTTAGTATTTTAACCAACTTCAAAAAAGAAGGTTCTCAGTTTTACCCATCACCAAGCCGAAGTCTACTCGTTGTGGACATCATGCCAAGTCATACTAACCAAAAAATAATACCTAAGAAACGATTTTTTTAAGTTTTCACACTTTTTAAACAGCAATTAAAAGCGCGCGCGTGCAATGCTCGAAATACCTACTTATCCATGGGGTCATAGGGTATCTAAAGAACATATTGGCGGGGCAAATGCATCGATTTTGTACCTAATTAGAAAAATTCCAAACTAAATTTGAGGCTCAATATATCCTGAACCTGTAATTACCCAGGTATGGTGCCGAAGTAAAAATGTTTGTAGTGATTGGTACAACATGGGATTTCAATTTTCGTTAAGGGTCTTTTTACACCCTGTATATTGGTTCTTAGTATGTTTGTATGTATTATGTGTGTGTGTTTGTACGTGTGTACGTGTGTGCGCGCGCGCGCGTGTGTGTATTTGTATGTGTACGTGTCTGTGTGTACGAGTGTGTGCGTGTGCGTGTGTACGCGTGTATGTGTCTATGTCTCTGCGATTAACAAAAAACAAAGAAAGTCGGTGAAAGAATCTAATGCGAGAGCATATTTCTCATTCTTGTCATTTCGGATAAGGCTCTGTTGTCGTGGGAATGGTTGAGTAATTTGTTCGAGTCAATATCACATAAAGCCATGCCTTTTAGGGATTTGACCCGCCTCATTGCATTGCCCTATAGCAAAGATTTTAGGCCCTAGGTCTGCGGAACTAAGTGTACATCCTTGCAACTTGTGTACCGTCACAGCCCAACTCAATATGACTGGCAACATCCGCCTCTCGATATCACCATAACCGCGATTGTTTTGATAGGTCGCTGTCACTGGAGCTATGTAAATGTATCCATCATCATCTTTAAGACGCAATGCTATTGATGGATCATCAAATAATATCAAAATGGCATCAGGCAGTTCACCTGGCTCAAGTTGATCTCTTCTTAGTGCCGGCCATTTAAATCCTTTAGGAACACCCATTGCCCCGTTCGCTAAGCCATCCGTTATTGACATGTTTCTCCGGAGCATAATACGAGAGCTCACAGCCAATTCAATTGTATGTACAAGACCACCGCATTTGTTTGGATCAGCCGGAGCAGCATTTGCGAAGGGCGTCCTTCCGTATGTGGCTGACTCCTTAGACTCATCTCTCTCTTCCAGCATCAAGCCTAAGCCCATAGGCACACAGAATAAAAGTAGGTACCTATGTCAAAGTCATGATTACAGACTGATACTAGCAGAAAACTTATCACTAAAATAATTGAATCTAACTATAAACAAACTATTAATTAGCCCAAAACTTAAAGTAAATGGAGTACCTATCACTAAAAAGTTTGAAATAAATAAAAGAGTAGTCAACACAAAACCTGAAGTAAACGAACGAAGTACCTAACACTAAAAAGTATGAAATAAAAATAATAATAAAAAAAAAACAAAACGAAAATGACAACTTAAAAATCGCTACAAAAATGTTAACTAGGCATTTAGTTTCTTTTAAAAAAAAAAGAACCGCCTTCAAAAAATCGACCCACTGAAAAGTACGAAATAATTTTTACATACGCTAATACATAGTATATAACATAAACAAAATACTTAGTTTTTAAAGTCGGTGCCAAACCATCAAAAACAAAAAAGAATACTGGCAAACATAGAAAATAATACGACGAATATAGCAAATCAATAAAGACTCAAAAATATCTGAATTAATAAAATTTAAAATAATCTACCTATATGCTCTAAAATCCCCGTTGCACAGCCTGGAGAAACTTATCATTCTCAGACAAATGGAGGGGAAGCGCGCTAGAGGAAGAGCGCCAGCTAGATGGGTGGACCAACTCAAAGAGGTGACTGGAGGCCGAATACAGGGAGCGGTACATATGGCGCAGAACCGGACCGAGTGGAGAAAATTGACATACAGTCACGATCCTCAGCATTGAGGGAACGACCAGAATGAATGATACTCTAAAAAGCAACAAATATATAAAATATATAAAAAGTATGAAATAAATGCTTAATTATAAAATAATTATACTTCTTAGCTATTTTGGGCTGTAAGTAGGTACTATGCAGATTGAATGCGCTGGTTTGGAAAGGATGACGCGCAAACAACAGGCTTTTAGAGGGATTTGGTTTGGCACCGACTTCAAAAACTAAGTATTTTGTATAAGTTATATACTATGTATTAGCGTATGTAAAAATTATTTCGTACTTTTCAGTAGGTCGATTTTTTGAAGGCGGTTCTTTTTTTATTAAAAGAAACTAAATACCTAGTTAACATTTTTGTAGCGATTTTTAAGTTGTCATTTTCGTTTTGTTTTTTTTTTATTATTATTTTTTGGTACTTACAAGTTTTCGCAAAAATCTAATTTTGACCATAACTTTTTATTGGGTTGACCCAGGACCCTGATTTTCATACACCAAATAGCAACCATAGACTACTACTATCTGGTATAAATTTCAATTTGCTAGGTCCACCCTTTCCTGAGAAAATCGGTGGTGACACACGGACAGACAGACAGACAGACAGTCAGACAGACAGACGGACAAGAAAGTGATCTTATAAGGGTTCCTTTTTTTACCTTGAGGTACGGAACCCTAAAAATGGTAAGTGAAAAGTTCAATAATATGTTACTGAACATTGTGCCAATGTAACTTACATTACTAGAACAATACTTCTCTAAATTTAGGAAAGAATCTCACACAAAATAACTACCTAGTTTTATATTAAGCTATTTCATGAACCGAAGTGCAGAAGCGTGTATGATTTGGTTCGCGTGGTCTAGGTATATTATGATGAGCTAGTAGTTATCTAAAAGCAATAAATCGAACAAGCAAATTCGCTTTGCTTGCAAAATGCACCAGAAGAGCAACCGTAATAATGACTCTTAACACGATACCCGCTTCGGTTGTATTGAAAAGCAATACATTCTCAGGACTTGGTGTCAATTTATAATATAACTTCTTCGAACTTACTTACCTACTTACTTTACTCTGATTCGAAGATCAGAGCGTTGTAGAAATCGGAGGACTGACCAAGAACAAGATTCGAGAGCAACCTACAAGAAGTACCATACAAAATAATGTAAACCTATACGAACAACAGCGTCTAGAAGATATCGATGGAAAACGCAAATCGAAATTCCTCGAGCCAGCTTTATTGTTTTTGTCACATCACAATATATTCACCTAATCTTAATATATACCTACAACGCTATTTTTTTATTAGTACAAAAACTTTAAGGACAGATTAGCGAAGATATTATTATCATATATGTGACGTAAGAATTTCATAATATCAATAAAGAGCAAAGTTATTATCATTTGTTTATTGTAGAAAATCTCACTTAAATCATAGTCATATTTTACAATCCATTCACTTATTAATTGATAATATTCCATCCTGCTCATTCGTATTCTCTCTGTCGCACTTATGATGTAGGTAGCCATAGAAAATAAAATGAAGGAAAATAATAAATGTAGGTAGATATTTTTTAATTTTGTTAATTCTACCCTCTCCTTCATACTTCATTCGGGCTTAGGACCGGTAAAATTTATCATTTAACAAGTAATTAAATACGGAGGTATGTAATTAGAAAGCAAACAAATATCAAAATAAAAGAAGGTGTTCTGGGCTAAAAGAAAAGAGTAATTTTGGCGTATTTATGAAGTTAGAATCATCTGCTATTTACAAATATTATTTTATCATCATCATGTCAGCCTAGAGACGTCCACTGCTGGACATAGGCCTTCCTCAAGGTGTGTGGAGAACACAGACCGATTTTGAGCCTCCCGCATCAAATTATTATTTACTTAAGTACGTTTTATTTACTAAACTTACAAGTATTTCCATTGTCCTTCGAAATATCCACCACCGTTGTCAAAAGCTTCCAATATGCACTGTTTTAATTGTTTGACACTGACCGAATCACTTTCGTACACTCACAATAAGATGTCCATGGGTACACAGCTGCACTCGCGATTTTTCCACTCAAAAAGTACGCACGAAGCATAGCTACATACTCACGTGATATGAACTGATATGATAGGCCATCGCGTCGTTCAAACGTAGACAAACAATTAACTTTTGCAACGAAATTAGATACGCTCACTTTAGCTAACAATTTAGTAGTTTGTCGCATCGTCGAGGCGTGGCGCAGGCGCAGAGGGGCGGGGGGGAGGCGAATTTATCAATGGTTCATTTTACTATGATACTCGTAGTACTCGGGTCGGTCATAGTATTAGTATTGCATTTACCAATTATCACGTATTTTTGTAGACAGTTTTGAGACAGTTTTGGGACTTAGTGTTTTTATTTTTTAACTACATAAATATGATCAGTTAAAGATACTTAGTGCTGTGTTAAATTTTTTGTACTAATTAAAAAATAGCGGTGTATATATATATATATATATGTCTAATCTGTATATTAAAGAAGTCGTAATACCTACTGTCTTTAACATTTCAAAGGTCCGATGGCGTTTGTTCTCTATGAAATGAACCACATATTTGTCTGATAGGTTAGACAGGGTTAGCAGCAATAAATTCAGAAAACACAGTATCACTACCAGAAAACCTTGAGATGATAGATTATTAGAGCATATAGGTCTGCAGTAACCTATGCAGACTCTACATAAGAGCCTATAGCATGTGATACTTGACCCTATTTTTGCATGGCGTGTGCTGTGAGCAGCTGCTCTACTATGTATATACATTGCATATACATTCTACCATCATACAATAAATTTAAAAAACAATTACATACAAACATAGACTTACGCCTGTTTCCCGCAGGGGCAGGTAGGTACTCGGGTCATTTGCAGAGATTCTGACAAACTTCTCATGCATGCTATGCGGTTTAGGGTACTTTTAACTTGTCCTTGGCATGTCTCCAATATGGCTAGGGAACGGCCACCTAGGTCTTTCCCTTCCGCCTGTCGCATTAAAAATAATTTGTTTGCATTTGTTTTGTTACAAAGCGGCTTTTGACGACTTATGCAAATTAGAATTTTATTTTGTTATATAGCGTTACTGACTGCTTAACAGACAACGCAAAAGTAATGTCATTAATACTATTTATATTGCGCTGATCATAAAATATTACAGACGAAATTATATTACCTACATTCATAGATTAGCAATAAAGCATGGTTAAAAATAAAGTTACATTTTTTAAATATCATTCATAAGCCACAAAGTAGAAAAAGTTATTGGACAACGGTTTTAATAATTAACTGTTATGGGGAATACCCAATGTCTTTTTGTTATTAACTACTTGACCGATAAAATTTAAACATAATTCTCTGCAACAGCATGACTTCTGGACTTAGTTTCTATAAACTTGAGCATGATGGAAGTTATATCTCTACCTAGGATATAGGTACAAAGTTAATGTGGATAATATACATTGCGACCAAAAACGCTATATAGGTACCTAGTAGTATTATTGCTTGTCATATAACAGCCGAATAAAAATGCATGAATAATACTTGAACGAATAGAGCTATCAAATGAATGAATAATACTTAAACGGATAGTGCTATTCATAGTAGTATCTAATAGTTACAAGTTGCTAATATCTCAAGACCAGTCATCAATATCTCGTCGATATCTTATGTAATTTTGTGTACTTATTCAAAGGCCCGGCAAGCCGGACAGCTCACAGTCGCAACTCGCAAGTCCGTCACATAAACTCACGAAGGAACCCAAACAGAGAACTTTCTCATCTACGTACTGTTCATTGGTGGGCGTCGCACGCACCAAAACACCTTTCTCAGCAGTGCGCGCGCGCGCGAGTCGGCTAGCGGTCGTCACGCCATGACACACAAGGCATCGCGCAGTGACAGTTGAACAGTGCACCATGATTGTGGCAAGACTCAGTGTGGCCTGTGGCCTTCTCCTCATCATCACACCCCTCGCCAACACCCAGGAAGTGTCCTCCTTCGCCAGCTCCCTGTTCTCCGGTGAGAAACGTTCACGCAAACATTTTGGGTCACCGCACCAGTGTACTTCGTGATTGATTTAAGAGATATATGTGTTTTTAGATTACAGTTCCGTTCTAGAAACATTTTCCCGTTTACGCTGAACACTGACGTGCTGAGAAAATATCAGCCGGTTAATTGTTATTTGAATAGAAACGTATTAAGTGCTACCACGAAAATAACGGTACGCCGACATATACAGACTTTCCAAAAAATATTTGTCGGCCGGCTGTTAATGAAAATAACTATATTGACTGGTTCTTTGACTGACAATTATCTAAGCGAGTGTGATGATTAATTTCTTTTCGCATAATTTCGGTGGGGAAATTGGTGAAGTTTCGTTTTATGCAAATACGCGCTTTAATTTCAAACGTGCAGAATTTTTAATGCTTGAATTTCCATACACATCCGGCATGAGAATCTTCACTGAATAGTTTCAATTTCTACACAGTCTGCACTTTTCGTTAAGTAGGACGCGGTTTGAAATAATAATAAATATTAATTGTCAGTATTTAAAAAAACTAAGTAAGCGACAATCAATAAAAATGTCTAACAATGCCAAAAAATTAGGACTTTAATGAACCTAAGGCAAAAATATAAAGTGTTGATAAATATATTTTCTCTTGTAGATTTTTTATCTTAACTTACGGTTACTTACTCTAGCGTAAGAGATATAGTGTAAAATTAACCGTAAGTGCAAGTTATGGACATACTTGATAACGCTTGCTGGACTCTATCTCGATTCTCTGTGATTTTAGATTTGTGCTGAATTCTATGGGAAGGTAAAGAGGAACGTTTTCGTGCTAATTCTCGCACGGAGCAAGTTAAAATGAGTTTAAGCTTTGTCGACAAATGGGATAAGTCTCTCTATTGTGGATATACAACAGTTGCTATAGATCTGTAGAAAATTAATTATCACTTAGAAGGATTCGTTACGGAGCGAACCCCGTATGGGGAATTTAGGAATTTTCTTTAATATATTAAAACAAGTCCTATAAAATTGTATACCTATTAAACTTATGGTGGATTAGAATTTTACACACAATTCGTGAAAATATAGACTGTCATTAATAATAATAAAAGGGCTTGTCTCACGTCTTTCGATAGCATTATAAAGAAATATTAGACATGCAGGTTTCCTCACGATGTTTTCCTTCACCGTTTTTAAATACGCTCTTAACTTCGAGGAGTCAGTCTCTGCGCGCTGTGGGTTCGAATTCAAGATTTACTTTAGCAGCAGTCTGTTAGTCCCTCCATAGAGCCACTGCTTAGCAAATATTTGATTTAAATCGATTATAACAATTGCTATTTGAATCTAAATATGTATAACAAAATATTAAAACTAGATTTTGCCCACGACTTTACTCACGTGAGTCGTTCCTGTACACTCCCGAACAAACATATATGCCAAAAATTTCAGCTTCAAGTGGGTAATAGGCTGTACGTTGTCTTTCAGTCAGTCAATAACGGAAGAATTTTATATACATAAATATTATTGGATATTGATTGATTTTAAAATCACAAAACTCGAATCTATGTACTTACGATCGCCTTCCAATGATATTTCAAACTAACCACGCATTCAAGCAAATAAAAAAGAAAATAAACTTTTCTTAAAATGTAATGCTTGGAAATTACGACTGTGCTACGTGAAATTCTAAAAAGAAAATATACGGTACACATATTTATGATAATTAACATGAAATATGTGTATGTGTGTATTGTGTGTGACGTATAACACGGTGACCACGCGATTTACTTTCGTTGTGTCCGTGAACAATACTTGAAACTTACTCGTTACGTTTTCTTTGTGTGTGTGGACAACTTAGATATCGAAGTTGGTTGATAAACTGAACATTTGTAACAGCCAGCCTAACGATTCCTAGAACAGAAATAAAGTAGGATCTGGGCAATGGTTGCGCTCTGTTTAAAATGTCATAACGCTTTCGAACATCAAAGTTTTCTGAAATGTAGAGCTGATAGAGCTGAGCCCGGACGTCGCAACTTCCGACTTTTTTTTTCCAAAAAATCAAACACAAATAGAGATACACGTTTTACGAGCTCTTCATCGTCGATGCATGGGTTTCATGAAGCTATTGAAGAGGTACTCAAGGAAAACTGGCCTAGCGGCTTTTTGCAATGGTTTTGGCAAATTTCAAAATGTAGTTATTTAGAATTACATATTATGTCAGTGTACGTATCTACCCGTCTAGCCAGGGTGGTTTAGTACACCATGGCAGGTCTTGTGTTTAATGTCGAGTTTTCGTCTTATAACGACTGTCAAAGACTTTCATAAGAGCCGCTATTAACATGCTGCACATAACACTAAAAAGTCGCGCGCGCGTCTTAGTTCTGATCCCGATACCCACTCCATGGCAGACTGTTGGTACCAGGCTATCGCAGCCTTAATCATCTATCATTTTATCTGTACATCTCAAAACCGCAAAACCAAATCAGTTGGGCGGCAAAACCCGCGATTTCTCGCGCAAGTATGCCAGAGATCTCGCCAGTGACCTGCGATGTTGGCCCTATTGTTGAGGTTATATTAAAGTGCAGCGTTATCCACGAGAGGCACAGATCACGAGGTACTCCCACGCATGTGCCAAAATTGAACAAGAGTCACTTTGTTCTCAGTTAACTTAATAAATGGTTTGTCCGCTACAATACGAAGCGCTATTACGATATGAAGATTCCTTTAAATATATAGAATGCATAGCTACAGTCTGCAACTTCGGTTATCGCAACAGAAGTCTATGTTTTTTTTTTATAGTAATAGGCGGCAAACGAGCAGACGGATCGCCTGGTGGTAAGCAATTAACGCCGCCCATGGACACTAGCAACACCACAGGAGTCACAAGTTTGTTGCCGCCCCTTAGGGTTAGGAAAAGGGATAGGATGAGGAGTGGGATGCGGAAGAAGGAATAGGGGATACGGCCTCCGGCACTCTTACTCACCGAACGAAACGCAACAGTTTAGGTACCGTTACTTTACGTCGATTTTCTGTGAGAGGGTAGTACTTCCCCGGTCGAGCCGGCCCATTCATGCTGAAATCAGCAAGGCTCTACTACCTTCGAAAATGTGCTATTGTAATGCTATATTAGTGCAAAATTTAATCAAAATCCATTAAATAGTATATACATAAGTTAGGATAAGACAATATTATTAGCTGTAGAGATTTTTTCGAATGCATAGGTCGGATCTACAGGGTGTCACAAGACCCATCACATTCCCATCGATTTTGTACCTTATTACAAAAAATGTTTGGTATTTTTGAGCCTCAATATCTCCTGAACCAGTATTTTCCCAGGTATGGTGCCGAAGTAAAAACTGTTCGTAGTGATTGGTACAATATGTGGTTGCAGTTTTCGTTAAGGGTCTTTTTACACTCTGTATGTATACCAGTCGTTACAGATTGAATTAACTGACGCTGGTCTAAACCATGGAATATAGCTAAAGTAGAAAGCAGACTGCAGGCTTCAAGACGTAAATCTGGGATGCAACTGGGATAACTTTAGGACTATGAGCTCAGACGAACTATCCAAAGACTGACTCTTATTGGCTTCAAAAATGATACAAATTTGGTCATGAACTAAGTGAACCAATTTAAGGAAGAAATACCTTTGTTTTACTCGTAGTCATCAATTATACATCCTGGATATCTGGCCAGTAGATAACAAGAAGTCAATCATAACTTGCATCCGAATAACAACATGCACTTCCGAATTAATAGCAATATAAATGTTCAGTCGGACAACGTTTCCTCAAGAAGCTGAAAGTATATCCAATTGATGTTTCTTGTTGTGTAACGTGCTTTCTGATGTTTGTGTTGTTATTTTGTTGTTGGAGCTGCTGTTTTGTTGTTTCGTTTTGTTGTTAGGTAACTGTTACGGTTGACCTCATACGGTATTGCTCTTTTTATGTGACGAACTTGCATACCCATTTTCTTTATCGTTAATACAGTTGTCTGGCAGTAATCGCAGTTTGCGATAAGACCGCTGTTTTATTATTAGTTTTGAGTAATTTATTTAATTATTGTTGTCCTGTATTTTACTGGTGTACATTAAATTATCTGTTATATGTATGCTAGTTGACAATATAGATATGTAATCTATATTGTCAACTAGCTAGGTGTATTGGGGGACTCAATTGGTGAATCATTGTGGTGCCGGTTGAATGAAGCCCTTACCTTCCTCACAGTGTCAGTTGACGAGACTACTAATTTAACAGCTCAGCAATTTCTACAGTTTTCATTACCTGCAAACTGAATATAAGAAAAATAAAATGTTTTTATATAGATACTAACTACACTTTGCTCACGGCTCCGCCCTTGTATTTTACCCATTAGGGTGCATATTTTCATAAATAATCTCTGAGTGCTCCCCTACAATTCCCAAGTAGCTTATATGCAAAATTTCATCTCTTTGCGCCCAGTCGTTTCAGTTGTGTGTTGCCTGTCAGTCAGTCAGTAACGCAATAATGTTTAAGTGTTTACAGAAGATATACAGGACTGTCCGTGTGGTGACGGATTAAGAATACGGAATGTCACCACCCCATATCATCCCATGGGTCGTAAGAGCCGACAGAAGGAGCGTATTATGCAGAGAACAGCACTGTAAGAGAAGGAAAACTTGATACAAACCCTACACCAACAACCCATTTGGCCGGCGTGGTATAGTAGGCCAATTCCTCCTTTCAAAGGAGAGGCCAGTCCAGAAGTGGACTGTTAAAGGCTGATGATGATACAGGGCTGATGATGATGATGCTGGTAACTAAAATAATTATCGGTACATATATCACGTAGGTACTTACGTGTATTTATTTTCTGGAATGTTAAATGGAACTTTAAAATAACAGGGAGATATTAACTTAGCACAGTAAGCATTTTAACTATAGTGCAGATCAAAATTGTTTATACTTATTATTTTAAAGTATGCCCGCAGCATTTGTTTTTTTTAATTGAGACGTTTTTTAGCGACCATGTGGGAATGTTCAGAAATCCCAATTCTCAAGCTCACCACCAAGGGACATGGCGAAATTCAGCGTCTTGCACCTAATAGTTTTGTCTTTTTTGTTGTATCTCATTTAGTAACCGAAGATTTTTTTATACAGAAGATATTAGGTACATATAAAAAAACTAGAGGATGCCAGCAGCTACGCCTGCATTTTTCTTAAATTTACCCGTTTTGGCCGATCCCGTGGGAATTTCGGGCAATCCCTTCTTAGTGCACCCCTACGGTCCCCAAGGAACTTACATGCCAAATTTCAGCTCCCTGCGCCCAATAGTTTCGGCTGTAGCGTGTCTGTCAGTCAGTCAGTAACGCAAGGATTTTATATATTAAGATATCACTTATGTATATTGACGCGTCAAAGAATTACTGTATGTAAGTAACAAACAAGTTAGTAAGTACACTTTACTATGTGTATGTGTTTGTATGTTATATGGGGCGCGGTAACGGTGCGCGGGCCGTTAAACGCCGCCGCACGCACGCGCCGCGCCTTATCAGCTGTGATAACAGTTATTATCATTTACACTACATTCGCTTCGCTAGTTTGATGGTTTTATGACAACTAAATTGTAATGATTCACAGTACTAGGAGATCAGTAGATGAATGCTTCACCCATCTGTGTGATGGATGAAAAGTATGTATTTTATACTAAAAACATGTTTAAAATATCGCGATGGAAAAGTTCAGGTTATTTTTAGCCAACCCACAAGCGATATATTTTTAACGAGCTAAGTTTATTTTATAATAATTTTCATTCAGTAAATATTATCGTCCGTGTGGTGACAGATTAAGAATACGGAATGTCACCACCCCGTATCATCCCATGGATGTCGTAAGAGCCGACAGAGGGACCATATTATGAAGAGAATAGCACTTTAAGAGACGGAAAACTTGATACAAACCCTATACCAACCTGTTTGGCCAGCGTGGTATAGTAGGCCAAGTCCTCCTTTCAAAGGAGAGGCCTAGTCCAGCAGTGGAAGCAGTGGACTGTTAAAGGTTGATGATGAAGTTTATTTTGTAATAATTTTCATTCAATAAATAATATCTTTGGCGAGTGATGGAATACTCGACATTGACTCCACTAACCCATCCTGTTAACGTGGTATAGTAGGCCAAATCCTTCTTCTGTGAATAAAGTGAGAGACCAAATGACTCAGTAGTTTGACGCATGTATGCAAAGACCTGTGTCCAGCAGTGGAAGAAAGTTGCATAATTATTGACGCAAATGCTTAATCTCAAAGGTATTTATAAGGTATACGTAAGGCACATTAGGCAAAAGGCTCGCCCCCTATTACGTGGGACCTAAAAATTCATGGCGAAATGTGGGTGTAATATTACACCTCTGCCTACCCCTTCGGGGATAAAGGCGTGAGTCTATAAACAAAAAAATATTTAAGGCAAAAATATTGGCATCTCATCAAAACTTTCATTGATAGGAGTTTCTGTACCAGTTTTAACTGTAACTTAAATTCTTAGTGTTATCGTATGGTATAATGCTTCTATAAATCGGCTTTGAATTTTAATTTTGTCTTGTAGGTACCTTGCTTGGGAAGGTAATTGCCTTACTCTGAAGAGATCTGGAATAATTGCGACTGATCTCTGAAACATAAAGTCTTACGCCTATAACCCCGAAGAGGTAGGCAGAGGTGTATTTCTACACCCACTTTTCGCCAGATATACTTTAGTCCCACGTAATAAGGGGCGAGCCTATTGCCGTACCGGGCACATTTCCAGACTCCGTGCTGCTACTGAGAATTTCGTGACAGAAAAACCCAATAACACTGCCTGACCCAGGAATCGAACCCGGGACCTCCTGAACCCACGCGCACATTTACGCCGCAAGACCACCGAGGCAGACGTATAGGGTTTGATGTCGAGTTTTCCATCTCTACGCAAAGATGGTATTTACATCGTGATATCCCTTAGTCGCCTCTTACGACACCCACGGGAAGACAGGGGGTGGTGACACTTGTATTCTATGCCGTCAACCACACGGCGGCTCAAAATATCTTTGCCCATAGAAAAAAAACCTATAACTGCAGAGCTTGAGGGTATAACAGTGTTATATTTAATAAACAGATTTATAAATATCTGCTCCCCAAGAAATGCCGCATCGTCGAACGAGTCTTTTGATTTCATGTCTCTCGATCTGAACACAAAATTAACATATCACTATCACTCAAGTGTGGCCACGGATTTTGACATATCTGTTGAAAATGTGCAATATATTCAATAAACTTTATCGAGAAAAATTACGCCAAATGTCTACATACCTTTGTTTGTTTTAAGTATTTATTATAATTGCAATGCGATTATATTGTTATATATAGGTACAGTAATGAATATACCTACCTAAAATTGTGTATATATTTCACTTATTTAATTTTAAAATAAGAAAAGTCCGAAATAAAAAATAAATTAAAATCATTTCAATATAGTTATGTGATAGTGCAAAAATCGGTGATATTATTAAAATAAAAAATATTTCCACAAGTATCCCATTGTAGCAAGCGAGCAAGCGACTAAATGATTTTGTATTTGAATTTGAATGAATGTATTTGTGATTCACGCTGACTTTGTAATAATTACACACTATGCGTACAGTTGGGCTTCGAATCAATGTTACTAGGTTTATAGCATTCTTGAACTAGTTGCGTCTACGGCGCGGGGACTCTTCTACGAATAGTTGGTGCGTACTAAAGACATCGACGCGCGCCTACGGGTTGAACGATTGTATGTATATAAATTAGTTACAAAAGTAATGAATACATACATACATAGACTCCCGCCTGTTTCCCCGAAGGAATAGGCAGAGACGCCCACTTTTTGCTAGTGTTTTGATCCCACGTAATAGGTGGCGAGCCTATTGCCGCTTATCGGGATATTTTGTAAGTTAAGTAATGAATAATACGATTTCATCGTCTTAAATTACTAAATAAGATATTTTCTTTGAGAAACAGGCGTAGGTATTAAATACCTCAAGTTGCAAATGGAATAAGGCTAGAAATATATTACTAAATTAAATATTCAATAAAACTTGATAATTTTTAAGTTAAGCTATTGAAAATTTTGCAATTTGCCTGAATGTTCAATAAGTTACTTTGAATATCCGTAATTAAACTGACACCACCCGTACTAAATATATTTATCCTTGACATTGATTATACAATTCTGATAAATATCAATATTTTCATACAAAAAAAGATATTTGTTATTGTAATTTCCAACAAAATTTATAAGATTGTTAATGAAATTTCTTTTCGACACATTTGAAGCAGTACCTACTTAAAACCACAAAATCTATATTACTTATCAAGTATTTATCTAGAACGATTTTTTTCTAAACACCGAATAAATTTTATAACAGCTACTCACAACTCTAAATACAGCTCCAATAAGATAAATTCCAGGAAAGCCAGTCACCCATCCGATTTGTAACCTCAGCAGGAAAAAGAAAGTCACAATGTTCTGTAGGTAATTAATCGGTATACGTTTGACATGCCAATATGTGTCACATATGATTCATACGAGACCGCGGTGACATTTCACTTCATTACATATGTATATTGTATATATTTATATAACGAAGAAATGTGATCGTTCCTGAGTCACTTTGTGCAGTGATTCAGAAATTTGCTATCACTTGGTTATTAGTTATTAGGAAATAAGATGGGATTGATTAATAGATAATTGTTTAGATAAGATTATAATGACTCATAGTTGTGTAATTTTATACATAACTAGAGTTCAACCTATATTGACAACTGGTTGGCGCCGCGGGAGTGTAAGTGACTGCTTCGCCGAAGTCGCGGGTTCGATTCCCGCTCAAGTCAAACATTTGTGTGCGTGAACATGGATCTTTGTCTTGGTCTGGGTGTCTCTATGTATAATATGTATGTATTTACACAAAAATATATATGTATGTTTATCCCTTATCTAGTACCCATAGTACAAGCTTCTGCTTAGTTTGGGACTAGATGGTGTTGTGTGAATGTGGTAGAATATTATATTATTATTATATTATCTGCTAAAATCGTACCAACTAAAATCCGTATGGTAGTTTCTGTGCGAGTGTTTTTGAGAGAGTTTCTGATCCCTCACCCTACGGACCTCAAGGAACATACATGGAAAATTTCAGCCTTTTGCGTTCAGTAGTTTCGGCTGTGTACTGTCTGTCTGTCAGTCGTTAACACAAGAATTTTAAATATACAGATATTATATCGGCAGAATCAAAAGCAAAAGTAAAATATTTTATAGTACCTACTTAATCAACATATCCTTCCAAATGCTATTCTCACTGTAAGCAGTAGGTAAGTGTCATGAATACAACCACGATACACTCCTTTTGTACATACAAAAGAACAAATAGAACTTTCACATTTATAACATACCTAAATATTATGTGCGAGGTTAAATGTTAAATACATACACTTTAACAAAAAATGAGAAATCAAACCTACTGTAATATGTTCAACTTAAAAAAATACGAAGTTTTCCTCAAATGGCAATAATATTTAAACATGCACTAGTAATAAATAATGTAGTTTCTAGATTCGGTTTAAATGTAATTACTTTAAAACCAATACCTATGATACGATAGCATCCGCAAAGAAATTTGCCGAAAAAATTTGGTTCGATCGCATGTGTAATCTATACATATTATAAAATGAAGTCTCCTTCCCGTCCTGTCTATATGTATTTTTTATAGTCTCACGCCTGTATCCTTGAAGGGGTAGGCAGAGGTCTAATATCACATCCACATTTCGCTATGAATTTTTAGGTCCCACGTAATAGGGGGCGAGCTCATTGCCGTTACCGGGCACATCACCAGACTCAGGACTGCTATTAAGTATTCGCAAAAACCCAGTAACACTTTTGCCCGACTGGACCACGGAGGCAGTCAGCTATATATATTAAGGTGATAAAAACAGCAACTACCGAATAGATTTTTACACTGTTTTAACCAATATTGATTCCTGTGGAAGGTTTAGGTTTACAATTTAAGCGGGCGAAGCCGAGGGCAATTTCATGTAACGGGTCTCGATCGCGTAAATAATTAACATACATAGTCTCACGCCTATAACCCTGAAGAGGTAGGCAGAGGTGTATTTCTACACCCACTTTTCGCCAGATATTAGTCCCACGTAATAAGGGGCGAGCCTATTACCGTACCGGGCACCTTTGCAGACTCCGTGCTGCTACTGAGAATTTCGTGACAGAAAAACCCAATAACACTGCCCGACCCAAGAATGGAAACCGAGACCTCCCGATCCCACGCGCACATTTATGCCGCGAGACCAACGAGGCAGTCGTATAAGATTTGATGTCGAGTTTTCCGTCTCTATGCAAAGATGGTATTTGCATCGTGTTATCCCTTAGTCGCCTCTTACGACACCCACGGGAAGATAGGGGGTGGTGACACTTGTATTCTTTGCCGTCACCCACACGGCAAATAATAAAAAATAGAGTAAAACACCTTATGTTAAATGGTCACGGCATGACTGCCACACTGTCACAGCAATTATGACCACGGCTGATAGATATTAGTACGTGTACAAATCTTTACAAAAAATGCGTATATAAATGATTTTTTAATATAATTGGCATAAAAATGCATCGACCTAAGCCCACATGGCCGCCATTATAACAGATTATTCAACCTCCATCACAGTCAATGTCGCGTAATCTCGAGCTCATGTCCATAGGTACGCTGAGTGGGGAGGAGTTAAGAGGGGAGATAGGGGGGTGAAGCTAAGGGGGGAGGGGTTTGGGAGAAAGTCCTGCAGACGCGACGACGCCGGTGCCGGCTCGAATATCAGACACGATGGTCAGTAATATTTGATATCGTACGCGTTTTGGCTTTAATCTGTTGACTGAAATAGATAATCTGTATTTAGATTTATGAAAAGATTAATATATACGTAGTGTAGTAAGAGATGATGTCACGTAATGTCTGTTTAGATATAAAAAATCAATTGGCGTTTTATAAAGTAAGGAGCAAATTACACCACATAGCGAAAGCCTAGTGGAGATACGAACTGTTGTACAGAGGGCATTGGGTTCTGATCCATCGCAGCATTGACGCGTGTTTACCTTATTGTTAATTAACATTTGCCCTGTGTCTTGGAGAGAACGTTAAGCCGTCACCGTTTGATAATCATTAATTAGAAGGAAAAAAAAACACCTCTGAATTAACTGACACTAGTCTAAACCATGGAATATCGCTATCCCTTCGGGTTGCGGAGGTCAGACAGGCAGTCGCTTTGAGGAATAGCCCGAAAAGCTAATATTCAGTCAAATCCGGTTGGACTAGTAAGCGGATGATGAGGAACGAATTACATCAAGCTCTGTGTTACGATTGTAGTTGAGTAGTAATCTATCTATTTAGGTAGAATACTACTCCACTTCACAAAGTAACATGTTTGTTAATAGATTTGTAAAATAATCCCTTTTACAATAAAAATAGCCATTATTTTTCGGATTTATATGACACCTGATTGAAATTTCATTTTGAACAAACTTCTTATTTATATTTGTCCACTATACCTATGCATCTTAAACTAAACCATTAAAATGTCCAAAACACGCACATGCAACAAAAATATCGCAGTATCCGAAGCATGTTATTAACGATATGTGATTATTATTTCACATAGTGATCTGAAACTCGGTGAAAACACACGCGACACATTCAATGAAAGTGAATGAATATGTAAAAGAGCCGAGACGATACGTACAATGTAGGGTTGCCATCACCTAAATTGCCGACACCGGATAAACACGGCAAAAATTTCGAACATTTGGGCGAAATATGGTTATTTTCACACCTCTAAAAAAGTACAATTTATGGATTATCTATAAAAAAATTGGATTTCCACAACAAAAGTGTCCGGGTTTCAAAAACCCCGGCCGGACGGGTCCTGGACACCCTTCAAACCCTATAGTTTGTAAAACCTGTGTTTGTGACGAAATCCGGGGAAATCCGGACGGATGACAGCCCTAGTACAATGTGCCACTATTTACACAGGCCGACGTTTCATTTACAGTAAGTTCCGGTATGCTCTGTATCGCTTTACTGTTAGTTCTAAGCGTTTATGGGTGTTTAGGTTTATTGTGTATGAGTTGCTTATGTTGCAGTAGTGGTTATAGATTATTTACGACGATGGCATTTTATTAAGAGATTTGTTAGTGACTTGCCCAGTTTAAATTTCAGTAGAGCACAGCTTTACGTAAGTACTATATTATATGTACTACTACAGATCATCATCATCCTCATCATCCTCTTAGCGTTATCCAAGTTTTCAATCTGGGGTCCGCTTCCCTTCCCTTAAAAGCTAATATTCAGCCAAATCCGTTTAGACTACTAAACGGATTTGGCTGAATATTAGCTTTTCCACGGAGCGACTGCCTGCCTGACCTCCGCAACCCTTAGGGATATAGCGATATTCCACGGTTTAGACTAGTGTCAGTTTATTTAGAAGGTACTGACGCCCTGTAACGACTGTCAAAGATCTTCATGACAACCGGGACCGACGGCTTAACGTGCTCTCCGAGGCACGGGACAAGCGATAATTTACAATTCAATACGCACATAATTACGAAAAGTCATTGGTGCGCGTCGTGGATTCGAAGCCGATACCCTCTGCATGGCAGTCTGTTGGTATCTCCACTAGGCTATGGCTGCCTTATGTACTACTACAGATAATAAAATATTATACTGGTAGTACTAGTTTGATCCAGTGTGAACATGTGCGCCGCCCTAGCCCCTTATCCGTTTTTTAAGAAATACTTTTAGTGTTTTAAATCGTCGAGACAGTTTTGTGTTGATTGGTTGAGGTTCAAGGTCAGGTCGTCGCAGGCCGACCGACCTGAGTGATGCAATCAGTACGTTTAACAGCGATCGAAGTGGTACCTATTTCATAACTGCGGCAATACTGTATTAAAGGTTATTACATACATATCGTCACGCCTTTTATCCCCGATGGGGTAGGCAGAGGTGTATTTCTACACCCACTTTTCGCCAGATATACTTTAGTCCCACGTAATAAGGGGCAAGCCTATTTCCGTACCGGGCACATTTCCAGACTCCATGCTGCTACTGAGAATTTCGTAACAGAAAAACCCAATAACACTGCCCGACCCAGGAATCGAACCCGGGTCCTCTCGATCCCACGCGCACATTTATGCCGCGAGACCAACGAGGCAGTCGTATAGGGTTTGATGTCGAGTTTTCCGTCTCTACGCAAAGATGGTATTTGCGTCGTGTTATCCCTTAGTCGCCTCTTACGACGCCCACGGGAAGATAGGGGGTGGTGACACTTGTATTCTATGCCGTCAACCACACGGTTAAAGGTTATTACTCAGCGGAATAGATCTGCATTTTCCAGAATGTATCGTTCTTGACTATCAGAGATAGTAGAGTCTTATAGACTTCAGCATGAATACACTGCAAAACTACTTCACCTATTACATAAAAATAGAAACATATCATGTCTCCAGTAACAAGCAACAGGGAAACATACAAATAATATGAATCGTTGTAAACAGCCGTGCGGTTGACGGCATAGTATACAAATGTCACCACCCCCTATCTTCCCGTGGGTGTCGTAAGAGGCGACTAAGGGATAACACGATGCAAATACCATCTTTGCGTAGAGACGGAAAACTCGACATCAAACTCTATACGACTGCCTCGTTGGTCTCGCGGCATAAATGTGCGCGTGGGATCGGGAGGTCCCGGGTTCGATTCCTGGGTCGGGCAGTGTTATTGGGTTTTTCTGTCACGAAATTCTCAGTAGCAGCACGGAGTCTGGAAATGTGCCCGGTACGGCAATAGACTCGCCCCCTATTACGTGGGACTAAAGTATATCTGGCGAAAAGTGGGTGTAGAAATACACCTCTGCCTACCTCTTCGGGGTTATAGGCGTGAGACTATGTATGTATGTAAACAGCAATATTCTAAACCATTCAATAGCGCTTCACGTTGCGTAGGTCACGTTCATTGTCAGTTCTTCCGTGAGAAAACTAATATCAGCTATCTGATTGAACTAGAAAGTTAACCTCAATACCAACGGTTTAAGATTATGAGCTATTGGAATTGCAAATGAATATTATTGTAGTTAATGTCTTTGGTTAAGTTTAATGCTTGTGTTACGCGCCGGTACACGTGAGCTGTGATATGAGGGGGAGTTATACACACGACTAGAGGATGTCCGCGGTTACACCCGCCTTATTTAAGGCTTACTGCTCCACTCCCGTCGCTCATAGCGTGATGTTATATATCCTATAGCCTTCCTCGATAAATGGATAGCCCATTTATCGAGGAAGGCTATAGGAAAACACTAACACTGAAAAAAATTTTCAAATCGGACCAGTAGTTCCTGAGATTAGCGCGTTCAACCAAACAAACAAAGAACCTCTTCAGCTTTATATATTAGTATAAGATTACAAGAACAACTTAGGCAAAGATAGTCAAGTGGATAAACCAACAGACTGTAGAAGCTATCCGGTCCGAATCCACGGCTCTCACCACTGACTTTTCGGAGTTAAGTGCGTATTGAATCGTTAATTATCTCTTGGCTCGTGCATCGGAGAATACGGTAAGCCGCTCAGTCGGTCTTGTCATGAAGATCTTTGACAGTCGTTATAGGATGTCAGTACCTCTAAATAAACTGACACTATTCTAACATACATACATACATAGTCTCACGCCTATAACCCCGAAGAGGTAGTCAGAGGTGTATTTCTACACCCACTTTTCGCCAGATATACCTACTTTAGTCCCACGTAATAATAAGGGGCGAGCCTATTGCCGTACCGGGCACGTTCTAACTATTCTAAACTATTCTAAACCATGGAATATTGCTATCCCTTTGGGTTGCGGCTGTCAGACATGCTTTCGCTCTGCGGAAGAGCCGTCAGACAAGGCATGGGCGTTTTCGGATTTTTACGCAAACCGATAAAAATCTGATTTTAGATTTTGAAATCGATTTTAAAAACCGATTTTAGAAATCGTTTTTAGTAGCGGATGTTGGAGCGTAGCGTACGACAAACGTAAACAATCGAAATCTGCAATTCATAAAACCGCCAAAATCCAAAACGATTCGCTCGTCGCAAAGCACAATTCGCTTCATCTCTTTCGCTCATTCAACGGATAACTAAGTTAGAAAGAAAAGGAAATGAAATTCACTCTCTCTCATTCTAACTAAATAGTCGTTTGCTAGTGTGAAAGAGAACGAATGAATATGAAAACTATCGGTAACGTAAGCTTTAGATTTACTTTGAAGTTTGGTTGCGCTTGCACCGTTTGGTTCGGATTTCTGTAGTTTGCGTTATCGTGGTATTGTTTTACGTTTTCTAAAATCGTTTTTCACATTGGAATATCGATACGATACGATTTCTGTCTGCAATCGGATTTCAGATTCGTTTTGATATATCGGTCTCATGCCTATTTTAGACTAGTAAGCGGACCCCAGGTTGAAACTGAGATACACTAGGAGTATGGGAAACAGAGCTGAAATCACTAATAAATAACGGCAAACTTATTGCCCAAAAACTACTTTAATAGCTCCTCATAATCTGTATATATAAATCCTTGCGTTACGGACTAACTGACACATATTTGGCATGGCATGCTTCTTGGGAACCGTAGGGGTGCACTAAGAAGGGATTTCCCGAAATACCCACGGAATCGGGCAAAAACAGCTAAATATAAAAATATATGTGGGTGCGTAGCCGCGGGCATCCTCTCGTATATAACATAAAAAAGGCAATATAACTCAAATACGACCGCACGAAAAGCACCAGCATTCAAATAAAATTATCATCGAACTCGGTTCACCTAGCAAAAAGGTTTGAGGTAACACGAACACACACACACACAACGTCACGCCTTTTATCCCCGAAGGGGTAGGCAGAGGTGTATTTCTACACCCACTTTTCGCCTGATATACCTTAGTCCCACGTAATAAGGGGCGAGCCTATTGCCGTACCGGGCACATTTCCAGACTCCGTGCTGCTACTGGGAATTTCGTGACAGAAAAACCCAATAACACTGCCCAACCCAGGGATCGAACCCGGGACCTCCCGATCCCACGCGCACATTTGAGCCGCGAGACCAACGAGGCAGTCGTATAGGGTTTGATGTCGAGTTTTCCGTCTCTACGCAAAGATTGTATTTGCATCGTGTTATCTCTTAGTCGCCTCTTACGTCACCCATGAGAAGATAGGGGGTGGTGACACTTGTATTCTATGCCGTCAACCACACGGCATTCAACCACACGGCACGGTAACACGAAATAAATAAAATACAGTTCAATTGAGAACCTCGAACCTCATAATCGTTATTCTGTAGCGTAAGTGTCGCAGCACTGATAACCGTTGGAGAAATGTAGTGTAAGTCACCCTCCGGCTAGGTGAAGTGACGATATACGGAACATGGCTGGCATCGGTTGGACTCGAAAAGCCAAAAATCGGGCTCAGTGGCGTGCCAATGGCGAGATCTCTAGCGGTAGATTATAGCGGGCTGATGATGATAATGAACCTAAGTGAATTAATGAATGTGAATCTTTGTTCACCAGCTTTTTGACTCCTATTCAACAGTGAGACCACGGTCAATCCAACTGCGACCAAGATCCAAAAACTCCCAACTCTAACAATCTATATTTTTCACTAACTAATCCGGCGATCTTCGTACCGCCTAGATTTTTTTTTAATTCTTTGTTTAATTTTTCTTTCCGTAAGAACCATCCTCGTACTTCAAGGAATATTATAATAAAAGAATTAGGGAAATTGGTTCAGGTGCTCTCGAGATTTGCGCTTAGCAACACATTCAGCGATTAATTTTTATATTATAGAAGATTGGTTATTAATACGCAGGTGTCCATTACTTCTCGAATGTACTGTAAACCTTTCAACAGTATGTTTGAGAAACACTGACCTGTGAAGTTATTTTGAGTTTTAAAATTCACAACACGTACCACTGACTTTCGGAAGTAATGTGTAAATTAACAGTAAAACAATTGATTGAATGGTTAAGTAAAATTTCAACGTTGCAACCCGGCGTTTACAAGTCTACCGAGATTTTATTGAATATTGGCTTTTCCACAGAGCGACTGCCTATTTTACTCAGAAACCCAAAGGGATAGCGATATTCCATGTTTAGTATAGTGCCAGTTTCTTCAGACAATACTCCTTACAACGACTTTCAAAGATCTTCATGACAACCGGAGCAGACGGCTTTAAGTGCTCTCCAAGGCACGTGGAGACATGTGGAGTATATCTACCAACTCGCACTTGGCCAGCGTGGTGGACTATGGCCTTATCCTTTAACCAGTGCAAAGGGGCCCGAGCCTAGCAGTGGGCAATATACAGGGTTATTTGTAAAACACCGTTAACTTCTCAGGACTATGTTACTAACATCATAATCAACAACTTTTGTTCTATAACTTTTAAAAATTCATCATAATTTAGTTCATCAGATTTTCATACAAAAATAAAAATATTTAAATTGAACGCTCTAAATGTTGCGAAGTCTATACGATAGAACAATAGCGAGGGGTGCGGGCAGGGCGCGCAGGCGTAGGTAGGTACAGCAAAATACACGAGTTGAAATGTGTTAGATAGGACAACGAAATCTTGAAGATTTGTTTTTGGTAAATGTATTATGTTTTGTAAAAAGTCATAGAACAAAAGTTGTTGATTATGATGTTAGTAAAGTAATCCTGAGAGGTTAACGGTGTTTTACAAATAACCCTGTATAAACAGGACTGATGATGATCTAATTAACAATGAGAAGTATTGTAATTTCTTTTATTCTTGAAGAATCCATTCGTGGGATTGTTTACATCGCGTGTCAATCACTATTATATTATACATTATTAATTTTATTAATGATCTCAAACACGCAAGCTAACAGAAAGCAATGCAGAGTTATTGTGAGTAAAGACTCCTGATACTTTATACTTATTCAATTAGCGTAATAGGTACCCAAAATATTACTAATATTATACTAATACCACATAATATTTTGAGACGTAAATAATATAATTAGTAGCTGATAATCGTCCGTGTGGAGACGGATTAAGAATACGGAATGTCACCACCCCATATCATCCCGTGGGTGTCGTAAGAGCCGACAGAGGGAGCATATTATGCAGAGAACAACACTGTAAGAGAAGGAAAACTTGAAACAAACCCCATACCAACCCGCTTGGCCAGCGTGGTATAGTAGGCCAATTCCTCCTTTCAAAGGAGAGGCCTAGTCCAGCAGTGGACTGTTAAAGGCTGATGATGAAGTCCTATAAAGGTTTATGGCTATTAGAAATTACCCTAACAAGCTTGTAATTAGCAAAGTCGTCGTATTTTTAATTCACAATCATTGCGATTGTTTTATACTACTTACTAGACGAAGAAGAAGCGCATATTTACGATCCACACATATTCAGTTTTTTTACCCGACACATAAAAACATAAACCTTAATTCCAAATAAAAACTAAATTTAACCAAATGTAAGGTTTAAACCGAATGTAATGTAATGTTCAATATTTACCGAACGCGTTGATGTCTTTTGTATGGGGACACCGTCGAAATATTTTAACCGATTGTAACGTCAAATTAATTGTTTGTAATGTTGTTTGCGAAACGTCAAAATGCGATGTCTCGTCACACGAAGTTATAACGCAGTTGTATCATAGTGGTGGCACCGACTTTCGCGCGGTCAACGACCCCTTAGAAAGCACCTTGCGAGTCGCTCTATCAGTTATTAAATAGTTATCGGTAAGAGTAAATTGTTTGTCAATATTTATTGAATAATAACATAGATATATACTTACATTGTAATAATATGTAATAATGGGTCATTCTAGTAAAAAAGACGCAACATTTGTCTAGGTTTGTTTTAATAAAATAAGACGTTATTATGCTGCGAAAATTTTTGTGCGTACCTAATTGTTCGCTTCTGGCGATAAACAGTACATTCTGCATAATAGTTGTATTTGCTTGTTGGTGAAGAAATAAAAATGTGCGGGTGTAGTTGCGGGAATTCTCTAGTAATTCATACATATGTTTCAAATAGACTGCACATCCATAACAAGTGTTTATAAAGAGCTACGCTTAGGTTATATTCAGTATGCTAAGTTCAGCTCTTTGTAAACGTATAACAAATATTTAATGGGTATATCTTTCAAAAACGTATAAATAGCTAATTACCATATAAATAGCTTTCAAAACCATATCCATGCCAATCTTTGATAACACTGAAATATCATCATAATCAGCCCTGTATATAAACTGTCCCACTGCTGGGCACGGGCCACTTCTCACTATGAGAAGGGTAAGGCCATAGTCCACCACGCTGGCCAAGTGCGGGTTGGCAGACTTCACATGTCTTTCAAGAACATTATAGAGAACTCTCAGACATGCAAGTTTCCTCACGATGTTTTCCTTCACCGTTAAGCAAGCGATAATTAACAATTTAATACGCACATAACTTCATTGGTGCGTGCGGTGGATTCAAACCCGAGACCCTCTGCGTAGCAGTCCGTCGGTCTCTCCACTAGGCTATCGCTGCTTACACTGAAATATACCACACCCTAATCCTGTAATAATAATCTCTTGTTGTCTGAACAGACCAATCAAAACATCAAATGCTGATCAAATATGTCTTACTAAGATACTACGCTGCACAAATGCAAGATTTCTTTATCAGAACGCACTGCGCAATGACGCCTAGCTTGTTTTCTATTATAACTCTACTTATAATATATAAGTAGAGTCTTGCTGATTCCAGCATGCATGGAAGGGCTCGACCGGCAAGTACTAATCTCTTACAAAAAATCGACTTAAAGTAACAGGATCTATACTGTTGCGTTATGTTCCGTGAGTGAGAGTGCGGAAGCCCCTATTAGACTTATCTACTGTCCTTCTCCTTCGTCCCACTTCTCTTCCTATTCCTTTTCGAATCCAAAGGGTAGCAAAAGACTTGTGAACGTTCAGGTGTTGCTTGGGCGGTGGTAAGGTCTCACCATCAGGCAATCCGTTTGCTCGTTCGCTGCCTATTACATAAAACAAAACACTGATCGAACCTGTCTTAATAAGTTACTACGCTGCATCAATGCAATACTATTTTAGCGGGATATACTGCTTTTCCAGGTAGTAGATCCTGATGAATGGGCCGGCTCGACCAGGGAAGTACTACCCTCTCACAGAAAATCGACGTAAAGTAACGGTACCTAAACTGTTGCGTTTTGTTCGGTGAGTGAGAGTGCCGGAGGCCCTATCGCCTATTCCTTCTTCCTGATCCCACTCCTTATCCTATCCCTTCCTTCGCAACCCCAAGGGGCGGCAACGCACTTATGACTCCTGTGGTGTTGCTTGTGTCCATGGGCGGCGGTAATTGCTTACCATCAGGCAATCCGTCTGCTCGTTTGCCGCCTAATACCATAAAAAAAATACAGTGACGCCTGACTTGTTTGCTAGTCAAAGTCAAAGTCAAAATCCTTTATTCATTTAAATCATAAAGTGACACTTAATGCTATAATGATGAACAACAATGAACTGGCCGTTATTGGCCCCGTAAGGCTTTTAGATCCTTTATCATCAGCCTAGATTTGTCCCGGGCACATAAGAGTCCGGTGTCCTCTTACTAGTTATAGAGCGGTTGATGTCTGCCGTCCGCATCCCAAAGGCATAGCGAAATTACATGGGTTAGAGCTGAAGCTGTAGTATACTATGGGCTTCTGAATTAAAGATTCTTAATAAAAATATCTACATATTTCTATAGAAGCATTTTGTATGGAATTCGCAATCGCCATATAAATATTATTGTCCAAGAAGCGAGCAGCAATAAACATTGAAACTCAAAATTACTAATAAGATTAATTATTAATTATCACTTGCGACGCTTATCCCGTATGTCACAACGTTGAGCCGTCGGTCTCGGCTCTCATGAAGATCTTTGACAGTCGTTATAGAGAGACATCTCTGAATATACTGACACTAGACTAAACCTTGGAATATCGCCATGCCTTTGGGTTGCGGCGGACAGAGAGGCAGTCTCGCCGTTGATAAGCGAATATTCAGTAAAATCCGGTTAGACTAGTAAGTGGACTCCGGGATGCGACTGGGATAACGCTAAGATCATGACTGTGCACCGAACTTACGATGACGCGTCCATACGTGGAAGGCCAACAATATTCCACTACTACGAAATATGATTTAAACTACGCAGTTATCTGTACCAACGTTCGCGATCGATGCCAAATGTCACTGCCCTAAAGCAGCCAAAAGAGGCAAGACGTGTCGACTAAAAAAGGAAAAAAACAAACATCCTCATAAAAAAAAACATCTCAGCTAAACATGTTTTTTGTATCAACTGACACAGGTTATCTTAGTTTTTGACAATATGCATGGGCTTATTAATTGTTCGGTTTTTTGTAGATACATTAAGAATTAAAATGAATCTATAAATACTAACGTTTCGAATATTCAACATAAGTATTTCAAATTGTTTGACTGTTCTGCTTAAATTAACAATTTAATCATAAAACGATGCGAAAATGTTTGAAGGTTGGTTCTTGCTTTGTACCTAAGTGCACGTGTTTGAAAGAGGGAAAATAGAAATAATAAATAGGTGGTACATAAATTATGATATTAAGATAAATACAATGTGCTATATCAAGCTCTAGAATTCCGAACTAAATGGAAAATTATGTTAGCAGAACCTTCTAATTGAAATAAAGACATAAGGTAAAAGAAAATAATCGTAAGATTGAGTGATATTGTAGAGTTTTACTTCGGCCGTGGAAGGCAATAAACGTTTATTATAATTGATGTGGTGCTTAATATTTTAAGACAAAACAGAATATGACACGCATTTATCTGTATTGCCCAATGTTCTTGTCTTTTACGCTTGACAGGATTATTTAAAGTTTTATCTTTTGCCGTGCCATAAACTGCCGTCAGAATTATGATGTCTCTTAGTGCCATTTATTTACATACATTGAAATATCAAACTAAGTTTGTGAGCGAGAACCGTTTACAATCCACCAGTAATTCCTTCCCATTGTCCAGGTACATATTCAGCCTTTAGGTATAAATTGCCTGCTGTAGGAATTATCAGGTGTCTGTCACCAAATAATTTACTAACATTAAAATAATGAACTAAACTTTCAATTAGACTCTAAATTGATGTATTCACATAAGTGATGTAGCTTCTAAAGCCATTGCCTCGCCCTAAAGTAATTTGTTTAACCATATTGTATGACACTGCCACCGGCAAAAGCCGCATCGAACTTAGGTATAGATGATGATGAAGATGATCTTTGAATCTTGGATTTTTTCTAGTTAATAAATGTAAAGTTGCCTGCAAGTGGCATACAACTGACGCCATCCGGGCAAAAGGAAATATCCATTTGTAGAAATTAAGCACGTGTTGTTAGATAACCGTGTGGTGATGGATTAAGAATACGGATTGTCACCACCCCATATTATCCCATGGGTGACGTAAGAGCCGACAGAGAGAGCATATATTATTATGCAGAGAACAGCACTGTAAGAGAAGGAAAACTTGATACAAACCCTATACCAACCCGTTTGGCCAGCGTGGTATAGTAGGCCAATTCCTCCTTTCAAAGGAGAGGCCTAGTCCAGCAGTGGTTGATGATGTTAGATAAGACTTTTATGTGGCAAACGAAAATGAGCTAAGAGCTGATGTCATAGGAAAAAAACACATTTAACAGTTAAGCATTCTGTACAAAATAAGAACAAAGTTAGTAACTTTTTTGTATGGAATTAATGTGCAGAACGCCGATGTTATAAAAAAAGGCATACTGTCAGACGGGCCGTCTGCCTGATGACGTAATGACGAAAATTGTCAAATTCTTAAAGAAAATAAGTGCGATATTGTTAGATGCGACTTTTATGTGGCGAAAAAATGCAATAAGCGCTACCTACCGAGCCCGAATATCAAAGTGAACTGAGGCGGCGTCTATTGATAGATGTCACGTTTTTGTGTCGAACAAGTACAAAGTGCGTAAGTGGCGTCTTCTACTTACCTTGTATACACAAGTAAGCAGTAGATTGTTTTTATGGTATGAGGCGGTAAACGAGCAGACGGATCGCCTGATGGTAAGCAATTACCGCCGCCCATGGACACAAGCAACACCACAGGAGTCGCAAGTGCGTTGCCGTCCCTTGGGGTTGGAAAAAGGGATAGGATGAGGAGTGGGATGAGGGAGAAGGAATAGGGGATAGGGCCTCCGGCACTCTCACGCACCGAACGAAACGCAACAGTTTAGGTACTGTTACTTTACGTCGATTTTCTGTGAGAGGGTAGTACTTCCCCGGTCGAGCCGGCCCATTCATGCTGAAATCAGCAAGGCTCTACTACCTATAGGTATCGCTGCATTCATTGTTAGATGCGACGTTTTTGTGTAGAACAAGTGCAAAGTGCGTAAGTGGCGCCACTCACCGACCCTGTTTACAAAAGTCTGCAGTGCTGGCGCGTCTATTATTAGATGCTACGTTTTTGTATGGAACAAGTGCATAGTGCGTAAGTGGCGCCACCTACTGTCCCTGTGTCCGAGTAGTTTCGGTGCGTCCAGTTTGCGCGCGGTCGCACACGCATGTACTTTCGTTTTCGGCGCTCGGCGGTCGATTTCACCGCCCGCCGCGCATTAGGTCATCGGGTAACGGTTGTATGCTCGACGGTGGCGCAAGATGTAAGAGCATCGTCTGTTTGACACGATAATACATTTACCGGTTGAAAGAACAAATTGATTTCTTCTTCACGACCCATACTGCGCCAATAAACAACTGTTTTTATTCAAACTACGTGTTAACACGTGTAAACTGTTTTTAATGCTCCATTAATGACGTAGTCGGTAGTGCCCCTTTTCTGAATCGGGCTATGCTTTCGTTACCGCTGCACCTATATACGCAACTAGAGGATGCCCGCGGTTACACCCGCGTTATTTAAGGCTACTGCTCTGCTCCCGTCGCTCATAGCGTAATGTTATACATATAACATCACCGAAACTACTCGGACACAGGGACAGTAGGTGGCGTCACTTACGCACTATGCATTTGTTCCATACAAAAACGTAGCATCTAATAATAGACGCGCCAGCACTGCAGACTGGGAAGGCTATAGGCTATAGCCTATAGCCTTCCTCGATAAATGGGCTATCTAACACTGAAAGAACTTTTGAAATCGGACCAGTAGTTCCTGAGATTAGCGCGTTCAACCAAACAAACAAACAAACATACAAACTCTTCAGCTTTATATATTAGTACTAGAGGACGCCAGCAGCTACGCCTGCATTTTTTTTAATTTACCCGTTTTGGCCGATCCCGTGGGAATTTCGGGAAATCCCTTCTTAGTGCACTCCTACAGTCCCCAAGGAACATACATGCCAAATTTCAGCTTCCTGCGCCCAATAGTTTCGGCTGTAGCGTGTCTGTCAGTCAGTCAGTAACGCAAGGATTTTATATAAAGATAAGATTTAGGTCATTTGAATTACGTTATAACAGAATCAAGTTACACAATTTTTTATCGGGTCAATTCAATGAGGGTGTTTGATATTTTTTCTACCACCAGACGGCGCACATAGGGGTATTTTGCGTTCCTAGCCGGGCGAAATTAGTAAAAACAAAGGACAATGGCAGATCTCCATACATCGAAATGTCTGAAATTAAATTGAAGCGCACAGTAATAAAAAATATTTCAAAAAATTCGGCGTAAGTAACAGAGTCTATAAATGATTCTATTTTCACTCGGGAAACCCGGAAAAATAAGATATCGGTGTTTTAGTTTTTAGTTAAGAATGAACAATGTAGGTACGTTTGAATTATCAAATGAAATTATGTCAGATTGACATCAAAACGCAGAAGTATTCGTAGCATCTAACTGTCACAGCCAAAGACAAAAGCAGAGATGCACATTTTAAATCGATTTTATGTGAAATCGATACAACATTAAAAATATGCTGTGACGTTTTTATTTGATTTAAAAGTTGTTTTGCTTCAAAAATTATTAGCTTATTGATATAATGTTAATTAAAGATTAAATAACTGCATTTTAAAAATTATATTTCAATAATCGATACGGATAAACAGCACTCACGTCTATTCCTGTTACACCATTGTCTATGGCAACAATCAAATAATAAAGTAGGTACCTAGTTCGTAATCAATTGGAATGCTTTTTGTCATCATAAAATACTCCAGCTTTAACGAGATAAAGTGAAAATATTAAAAATCGTAGAAAAAAAAACCAATTTGTTTTGTTCATATGAAGTTTAAGGTCGCCACAACAAACCCAGACCGAATTCTGCCATTGTTCTTTTAACACAAAAGCAAAAATTAATACTTGTCGGTGAGCCAGGTAGCTACTGATCAAAATACAACCCTTTACGGGTTCCTGCGTCCGCGCCAGCCTGCCACAAAACAATCGGAACTTGATCGTTGTCGCATGCGTTCGCGTCAGTTACTGGCTACATTAAAAACGTACCGTGTTTGAGACCTCGGTGCATTTTTATTGTGAGTTATTTAACCAAAACTACTATGGATTATCATAATACAGGTAAGAGCAAATTTATTTATTACGATTTACTAATGTTTACGTGTATTTTTAAGGTTCAAAATCAATTTATAATTGTCTCAATTTTTTTAACCGTTTTTTCCTGAATCGTGCATTTCAAAGTGATTATAGTTATCCTTCCGAGTGCTTCCGGGTAACGATTTCTGTTGTAACGTATGACAAAAACTGTCAGATGATAGATATTTTACGAATTGACTGCTACTTTTTGCTACTTTTGTCAAAACTTACACGTTAGTGCTGGAGTTAGCTAAAAACTATTAACCGTTATATTCAAGCAAATTATGAAATATTTTCGTTTTTATTGTTTTAGGGATACCAGGGGTTCAAACTACAAAGTTGTAACTAGAGAATACCTGTTCAATAAAATGCAACAACGAGAGTTACATACTTTTGACGAAAAAGTTGATTATTTGGAAAATTACCGTTTAACGTCTGACAACTTTAATGAAGAACAATTAAAGGTTTTGAAACATTTAATTGTTTGTTCACTTTTAAGAAGCTTCCGGTAAAAAAATGGCACGTGGGGTCAGATTCGGACAAAGCTACAGTTAGAGAAAGAAAAGTCAACATACAAAGAAGATTTAGAAACGAAACTAGATTAATTGTGGATGTGCCGAAAACTGGGTTCGGCAATACCAATGATGGCAACACCAGCAGGCGCTTTTTCGGTGACGATATCGATTACAACCTGATATTCAGACTTTAAATAATTCTCTAGGTAATTTCAAGCGGTCATAAAGTTGACTTAAAAATTTACTGGTTACTGTTGGGACACAGCAAAAATCTATGTCTCGCACTACGATTGGCATCCGATGAGTCAGACTATGCACAAAATTTTGATGCATGGTGCTACAGTAATGAAAAAGGCTTTATTGCCTATAGGACCACTATCGGAAGAGGCTGCTGAGCCAGAAATAAACATTTCAGGATGTATAGGTATAATTTTGCGAGGAAGTTTTTGAGAGTAGATTGCAATGCAAATGTAATAAATCGCCTTCTACTATTCTCTGATTCACTGCTCACAAGTCTGAGGCCAAAGCCAAAGAGCAGGATGCATTTCTTTTCAAAAGAAGTGATAGCTATGTTGTTGCCACCTTCTCCAGAATCTCAAGATGATTCCGATTCGGAATCTGAAACAGAAGAGGTCGGATAAAGTGACTATGTACCCTGGCATTCTTCCTCATCAAATTAGATTTATATACACTTTTTTATGTAATTAGTTAATCAATAAAACCTTCTCCAAATCAAGAATACTCCTTTATTTTATCATCATGTCAGTCCATAACGCTCACTGTTGGATAAAGGCCTTCCCAATCGTCGCCTGTAAATATTAGTAAGGCCTACCTACTTTACAGCAGAAAAAACCGCACTAATAATTTCGCCCGGCTAGGAATGCCAAATACCCCTATGTGCGGCGCTTAGTGTGCGTCAGGTCCAAACTGACGTCAGATGTGTACAGACGCGTACACACACATAATACAAACAAATACAGACGTACGAAAATATAGAGCTTTGACAGTTTTGATAGGTTTCTGGACCTGACCTGATGCCTCAGTGCTGCTGCATAGTGAGCGCCATTTCAGAAGACCCTCATTCTGCCCCGATAGCTGCTGCATAACTTTGTGCTTATTTTGATGATTTCCAATTTGGGGTGCAAAGTAAATCAGTACCCATATTAATTAATTTTGAAGATTCACCTCAGCTGATATACAATGTGATTTATGTGATGCCATCTAATTAATATCCTCTATACAGAGGTGATTAGCCGCATTGCCTAACCTTACAATAAGGCAAAAGTATTTATTTATTTAGGACAACCATTAGTTGTTACATTGTAATAAATTAAAAAAAAACAGAAGTAATAAGATTTAAACTAAATGTACAACATTCTAAGGTGTCACAGCAAGCACCAAAAGGTAACATTTACGTATACATATAAAAGAGAAACAGACAATTAAATATTAAGTAACTAAAAACTAAATTGGAAAACACAATGAGAAAATAAAATGTATATACAACGGTGTCATAAATTTTTACAAATGAGACAACATTATACAACGTACATTATTTAATTTTATATAAAATACATAAAGTCTTTTATTACACACATAAATAAAATAAATCAAGAAAAGGCAGATTAATTACTCACAAGTTAATATAACATTAAATTAATTACTCCACAGTTAATACATTAAATTTATTGCTATACAATTAACATTACATGAAATTAATTACTCAGACATTAAATATGAAACGCTTTCGCTTGTATTTTATGTTCGCGGCTCTTTTCCTTTCATTTGGTCCGAGACCTCACGCCACAGAGCGTGAGGTCGATTGGAAGAAAGAGAGAGGGGAGGGACCCATCCGTCTGTCGGGAGGAGGTAACGGCACTCCGTTTTAGATCACGATGGGAACATCGGAATGCGGCAACACAGGTTCTACGGGACTTAATAGGATAACCTTGAAATTGTTGGAATGAAAAAATTATGTTGCCAGTAAAAATATGATAGTTTAGTTGTAGGTTCGTTAAGCGGGTCGTTGTGTCGGTCTGTCTGTTTATGTATAGCTGTTATTAATTATATCGACGTGGCTGATGTTTTAAGTAGCTTAAATAAAGACGTGATATGTAAAGTTAGGCGGCAACCATTTTTGTGGTGACATCGTTTGTAATTTGAATTTGATGTTGGTTTTCCTGGTTCGTTTGCGTTTGTGTTTAGCTGGTTTTGGGGTCCTTGCTTCTTGATCTGTGTATTTTTTAGATATTTAGGCAATTCTGGCCTTTAAAAATGACTTGGTGATTGAATAGCCGTAGCGAGGAATTCATTAATAGGCTGAGAAGAAGCCGAACGTGTTCGCTTAAACCAAAAAAACAATCCGTTGCCTTAAAACTAAAACTTTGATTTTGGGAGATATTCTAAGGTTAAACTGCCCCATCTATGTAGCTGGGTATCTCTATCGCTATCACAGGAAACCTACATGTAATAATACTAGTTGATGCCCGCAGCTACGCCCGCATACTTAACCGTTTCTGTCCCATACCGTCGTATTTTCAGAAAATCACTTCTTAGTGCACCTCTACGGTCCCCAACATACACGATTACGAGATATTAGCTTATTGCACCTAATAGTTTCGGCTGCGCATTGTCTGTCAGTCAGTCAGTCAGTTAAGCAAGATTTTTTACCTATATACAGATATATTTAGATAGGAACTTTCATTTGGTTGGATGACATTTCACTGTAGAAATTGTACTATAGTAAGTACTAAGGAATCAGTTGAATAGGCTTATAGTTCGTAGCAGCAGGAAATGCTTAGTCTCGTCTGTATCCGCTTATTAGCTTCTTTTCTTATTTGATAAATTGTATAGAGCCGGGTATAGAGCGTTCCGATCTAAGTTGGTAAAATGTTGAACATAAATTACATTAATTGTATTCTACTTACACTTTAACAACTTTTGCAAGTATCTATAAATTTTCATTGAAATATTTATTGAACATTACCGCACTAGTATTTAATGCTACGTCGGCAGGGAGTTCAGGGATTATCAACGGACACAAATTACACATAAACTCGAATCAACAATTCGAATCAAGATCGAACACACTACCCTTGGTGCAGTGTCAAGCGATGAGGTGACCGCTACAGCCATTACGCCAACCGCGCAGTCCATTTGGGCGTTTGTCGAATTGCTTTATGTCACGTAATTTCTTGTGAAATCTTCCCACAGATGCAATCTCATTCACTTATTCAACCATCATCATTAGCCTTGTCTAAAATTGAGCCCACTGCTGCTAATTGTCCACCACGCTGGGCAAATGCGAGCTGACAGACTTAACAAGTCTTTCGAGAATATTACAAAGAACTCTCAGATATGCAGGTTTCCTCACAATGTTTTACTTATCACAATATTGTTTATTTAATAAGCACTTTTAACTTCGGAAAGTCACTGAACTCGAGATACAATGCGTACTAGTACGCCGGTAGTCTCTCTATTAAGCTATCGTTTTCAATCATTTAAAGAAGCCAAATGGTTGATGCTTGCATCTTGGCATAAAAATAAAACTCTATCTCTGGCAGTGGCACCATTCTGCTACGAAGCCACCCTGCGTAAAACCCTGCCACTACGACGAATTCGACCGTCGTTCGGCGGACTGTTTAGCTTTCCCCATGTTCAACAATGATCTGATCTTCAAGCGGCCGATCGTCGCAAAGTTATCTCGACGACGATATCGTCACAACATACTTAAGTGTTACAAAAAACAAACTAAAATGCACCGAAAAAGTTCTGACAAGTATCTGTTTATTTTTATATATTCATTAACAAAAGCATTCTTCTTTCTCCTAGCGTTATCCCAGTTTCAACCCGGGGTCCGCTTACTAGTCTAACCGGATTTGACTGAATATTAACTTTTCCACGGAGCGACTGCCTGTCTGACCTCCGCAACCCAGAGGGATAGCGATATTCCACGGTTAAGACTAGTGTCAGTTTATTCAGAGATAGGTACTGACTCCCTATAACGACTGTCAAAGATCTTCATGACAACCGGGACCGACGGCTTAACGTGCTCTCCGAGGCACAGGGCAAGCGATAATTAATAATTCAATACGCACATAACTCGTCATTGGTGCGCGCCTAGGATTCGAACCCCATACTCTCTGCATGGCAGTCTGTTGGTCTCTCCACTAGGCTATCGCTGCCTAAATCAACTGCCTTATTAACAAAAGCATTCAAAATAAATAAAAATGTCTCATCAATATTAATTATAGTTATTGCTATCTATAAACCCAACACATGTTCAAAACTTATGAAGATTTCAAAAAACTTGATTCACAACTAAAATTGGGTCACAACATTCCAATACATCTATACACAAATGAGTAAAACCCGAACAATTTACTCGTAACCTAGGCCTAAACTTAACCCACTGACCTCGGCCGCCGACCTCAAGTTGTCTGATAACTCCTAATTTCGTAATGGCCGCATAGCTTGGCAAGTTGGCTGTATACGCGAGTGCCTGTGCCGCTAAGCCGACGCGTGCGACGAATGTTAACGTGTAACGGAACGGTTTGCCGCCATTTAAGTACAGAATAATACTAATTATTTAGGACATCATTAGTACGGCTTTTAGGTGGTATTTAGGGCGGCCGAAACTGATGAGCGCCTGTGTAATAGAGATGTACCTACCTACTTATAAGAGATTCAGACTGCCTCGTTGGTCTAGCGGCATAAATGTGCGCGTGGTGCGTAGAGGGATTGGGAGGTCTCGGGTTCGATCCCCAGGTCGGGCAAAGTGTTATTGGGTTTTTCCGTTAGGAAATTCTCAGTAGCAGCTCGGAGTCTGGTAATGTGCCCGGTACGGCAATAACAATATTACGTGGGACTAAAATAAATCTGGCGAGTGCGTGTAGCAATATACCCCTGCCTACCTATTCGGGGATTTAGGCGTGAGAATATGTATGTATGTATATAGATTTATTCCCAGCGTTAACGATAGAGGTACAAAAAACGACAGGCAAACGGCAGGACCCATTAGACTATTAGAGCCTTATTTTATATCAAAATAAAATGGATAGATGGTAGATTGAAACGTATTTTTTTCAAATTCCCAGATTTCTTATACAATTGTTATAAATCTCATAATAAATCTTATAATGCAGAATGCCAGTGTGGTTCCTCAGCTCACACGCACAATATTAAATGTGGTCCTGCAATAGATATCTATCCCAACAATATTTTATGCGAAAGAGATTAAAGTAATTGCCACAAAAAAATACTTGCGAACGTATTCTCATAGGCTCACAGGCAACGTTACATTTCCATATTTCGCCGTCCACGGAGAATAAAATGATAACTACAAAAATGCAAATTTACAGGAAAAATAAAAAACATGTTTTCGTCGATTGCTCCTTAAACACTGGACGTAGACAGATGATTGTAAGCTTTTAAAGAAAGTTATTTTTTGTTTATTCTAAATGTTTTAGTGAAATACGCCTTATTATCAAAATAGAGATATTATTTCAAAAATAAAAGGTTAGTCAAAATTAGCCATCATCTAAGTTGTTTAACGGCGATTATCATTTTATTCTCCGTACAGCCTGACCAGAATCAAATATTGTACTCTTCACTTATGATTTTTCAAATCCATTACAGTCATATTACTAATACGTCTTATACAGTAACAGAGCGACTAGATGGTTTTGAACGAGAATAAAATGATAATTGCATTTATCATTATCTAGTCGCATATTTTTTTCATGAGAACATAATTCTATGACTGTTTGTCATACTAACAAGTGGGAATAAATTTTGATAATACTATATTAACACTTTATTCTCGTAATTTAAAACTTGTTTTAAATCTTTGAATACTATTGTAATATTTTGTAACTTCGTTAATAACTATAAAAATTTGGAAAAAAATTGAGCAGATGTATAAGCACCCACAGATCCCAAAAATGACATAACACTAAAACTTATCTACTCATGTGCTAAAACTAAGACAATGGCAGTTATCATTTTATTCTCCGGGACGGCGATTTATTAGTTTATTGATAACAATCTACATATAATGGTAGCTACACACGTTACGATAAATCGTTACGATTGGGTGGTAAAGTTCAAACTGCAACTATAAATCTACTATTAATGGTTTCTCGCAAAAAATTTGTTCATCACACGTCGTCGCCACTGCTGGCAATAAACCTTCCCCGAGGTTCTCCACACAAACTAATCTTAGGCCACTCGCATCCAATCAGGGCCGAGCCGTCCCTATGTGCAATGTGCGCGGCGCACACAGGCGCCAGGGTGATAGGGGCGCCGCGCACCGAGATATGCGTTAATTATAAGGGTTATTTTCGAAAAAGGATGGCAAAAAGGCGCTTCACAGATTTCGCACACAGGCGCTTCACTGATTTCGCACACAGGCGCTTTACAGATTTCGCACACAGGCGCTTCATAGATTTAGCACACAGGCGCTTCATATATTTCGCACACAGGCGCTTCACTGATTTCGCACACAGGCGCTTCACAGATTTCGCACACAGGCGTTTCATAGATTTCGCACATAGGCGCTTCATAGATTTCGCACACAGGCGCCGGATTGGGTCGGCGCGGCCCTGCTTCCAATCGCTTCATGCATTCCCAGCAAGATCGTCGGTCCACCTTGCGGCCGACCTTGTCAACTTTTGGGATGAGGAGGATGTGGAGGATTTAGCCAGCTTAGCACTATTTTCCTACCATCAATCTTGTAGGTACAGCCTAACGCGTTATTTTACTTGTAGTTTGCAATATCTCTGCAAAGTTAAGTTCTTTCAAAGCGGGCCTCAGGCTCCTCGCCTTAGAGTCCGAGGTAACTGTTACAGTAGAGGGAATGTGGATGAGACTAGTCTCAAAAAATAATTTATAATAATCCTCTTGGTTACAGGTCTACTAGACACGTTGGACACGCAGGAAGATGCGAAGAACTGCCCAGGCACGTGTATGCACGCGCTGGCAGCGCTCCTGTGCAGCGACGTGCTAGAGGAGGTGGAGTGCCCCAACCCCTCCATGAAGTGTTGCGCCGATGACGCTCGTAAGTACCATGATATTAAAACAACTGCCCGGGCACGTACATGCACGCGCTGGCGGCGCTGCCATGTGCAGCGGCAAATAGTGGATTGTATACTAATCGGCAGACAAACAGCCAGGAATCAAAGTAAGGTGCGGGATAGTGAGGAACTAAGACGAGGATACGTCGTGGACGCAGTATCCGTCCAATAAAACGGTCGCTTCTCGAACGCACCCTGTCTTTTCTGTGTGATGTCGATGCGACGCTTCTATGCACTTTGTATGAAAAGGACGCGGAATTAACAAATGTCCACGCACCGTCTGCATCTGTCTTTTCTATGTGTCCACCTAAGTCCTCGATACAAATAGTGCGAGCTAGTTTGTTTGACTAAACAGTCCGGCATCCAAAACATACCACTTGCTACCATTTTTCATCTTTCGCATTAAATGTTGTGTCTTTTTCCAGGCAACGAGACCCTAGCGACGACATCCCGGCCGCACCCTACGCGGCACACGACGCCCTCTGACGACGACTACGACGAACCAACCACGCACCCCCCCGCAGACAAATACAAAAACAGTGGTAATTATTAGGTACCCTACCATATTGACTATTAGGACTCCTATATACTACAAAGTAAGGTTTAGTTTTCATTGGCAAAAAACCACCATGCATCCCAGTGGTAATGAACTATTAGGCACCCTACCATATTGACCATACTCCTATATACTACAATTTAAGGTTTAGTTTTCATTGGCAATAAACCACCATGCATCCCAGTGGTAACTATTAGGTACCCTACCATATTGACTATTAGGACTCCTATGTACTACTGCTTAAGATTTAATTTTGATTGGCAAGAACGCATAACCCCGTAGACAAATACAAAAACAGTGGTAATCATTAGGTACCGTACCATACCGTACTTTTGGTAATATAATAATGTTTAAAGTTGTTTTTAGTTAATTTATAAATGACGCATCACGCGCGTCATGGGACACCCTAGATGTTTACTTATGACGCGCCAGAGGTGTCATTGGCCATGAACTGGTTAAAAAAGATTATTACACGTCCACTTCCAACATGCATAAGTATAAAAGTACCAATCACCCAATTTCAAATTGCAAATTAATTTTGCAATAACAGAAAACTTAATTTACTGTATTAGACTAAAAATGTTAAATGAAAGTTACCAAATATTATTTTTCAGGACTTACAATACAGTTGTTGTACTTTCTAAATCATATGACGTACTAATCTGTAATTCCAGGCAACATCGCATGTCCGGGCGTGTGCGTGGAATCCCGCCTGACGCAATACTGCGAGGCCTACCTCATGTCCTCGGACCTCTGCGTCAAGGGCCGGCTGTGCTGCGTGTCTAAGGATGTGTACGGAGACAGACCTCCACCGGACCTCGTGGTGCCTAATGAGAAGAAGTACTCCACTAAAAGGCCTACGACTGCTGTAAGTTGCTTTGATAACAATATTTCTGATGCATAACGATAAGCTAAATATGTTTGTAGTATGTATGTGCACCTGAAAAGTTTGATTCTGAGGATATTCGAAATTTATATCGCTTTTGTATGAGGGCTGCGATAGCCTAGTGGAGATACCAACAGACTGCCATGCAGAAATGTATCGGGTTCGAACTCACGGCGCGCACCACTGACTTTTCGGAGTGATAAATTGTTAATTATTGATTGCATCGTGACTCGAGTGCATGTTAACCCGTCGTGGGTTCCGGATGTCATGAAAGATCTTTAACAGTTGTTATACCTAGGGAGTAGACATCTGAATAGTACTTTTAGACACTAGTCTAAAACATGGAATATCGCTGTCCTTTTGGCTTGCGGTTATCAAACAGGCAGTAACTCTGTAGAAAAGAAATTCAGACAAATCCGGTAAGAGTAGTAAGCTAACCCCGGATCGTAATAAAGTATCATAAAACGATTATGAACGCAACATAAACCTTGAACTCTAGATCTTAAAAGACCTTCACTCTACGGGACCCCTGAGCAATATCCACTGCACCTTCCATTACAAAAAAAATATCACATTTCAGTTAACAACGACTCCATCTCCAAAGCCGAAGCCAGGCCGCAAGTGCCGCGGGGACTGTATCTCCGGCCTGTTCTCTCTGCTCTGTGACAACGTGGACGAGGACGCGGTGTGTCCTGGAGAAGGCGTGTGCTGCATCACCGAGACTAAGGCCGCGGAGACTACTACCAGGCGGCCTCCTACTACGCCTAGGCCTACTACACCGGTGAGTTGGTAGTACTATTTTAGACGTCGAACGACTAATTGAATTATCAGATCTTATGACTTGCTGGAAAGATGAAGTTGCCAAAGATCTAAATGAATTGGGGATGTCCACCTAGTCAAACTTGGTACGGAACGGAAAAGAATGAGCAACTTAACTTAATATTGGAGGCCAAGATCCACTTCGGTCACTCGGCTAGCAAGTTTAGCCACATAACAATTTGGCGGAATACGATCCATCATCTCTCATCCTTCCGCCTCCTACAATACCTCCAATTCCACTCCCTCTCCTATCCTAGGCGATCAGAACCCATCCCTATATAGTCCACAATATTAATAATTTTTCCAAATCGCCTAGGAACATACCGGTTTCGGTGTAACGCCGAACCACTTAGCTTGATTTGTGCAACTTTCTATTGGCTTCTATACCACATCACAGGCCACTGCAGAATTTTATTATATTTACTTATTTTGTTACTATTAACATTCCAGGCTCCTCTGCCGAGGTGTCCAGGCTACTGTCTGCACGGCATCATGCGCGCGTTCTGCGAACCCCCAGCCGTGCTGCTAGCGCATACCAACTGCAAGATGCAAGGGTTTATCTGTTGTGACAACACCAGGTATGTAATCACAAACCATGTTCCTTTCTGTCTTTTGGTGACATGACGCCTATAGGTGTCATGACAATAAAACTTCTATTGTGTCTCGTCTTTCAAAGCGTTAATGAACTAAGCTATATTTATTTCTATTCCTGAGGTTACGTCCTACGATTTGACGTTAGTATTTTGAGTAGAAGTTTTCGAAAAACTGAAGTCTTCGATGATATAACCTTCAAACGAACCTATGCTGACTTAAAACACTTCTTGATGATCTGCTTATCATCGCATCATGTCGCTTCTCTCCTAAAGACATCATGAGATCGGCGATTCATATCAAAAGGGTTCTGTAATTACATAGTATTATAGTATAATTAATCATCTGCCTCTTCTCAGAGTGCCACCCCGTACGACGCATCGACCCACCACCACGACGACGACGACTACGACCACCCCGGCGCCCGTCGACCCTCGCCCCGACTGCCCCGGGTCTTGCATCGTGTCGCTACTGTCCTTCACTTGCTTCCGTGAGTATACGACTGACATCTCTTGCAAATTATTGCTGCTAGGTAAATAAGGGTAATTTGGCACTGGCGACCATTGCTGGAAAGTGTTGGCACGTATCCGATTTAATAACATTTGTATAAAAGTAACAAACTTAAGAGTAAATGACTTGTCAGATAACTTTGTAGATTTTTTTTTTATTTAGACTTTGGAATTTCGTGTTGAGATGGCTGCCTAGTGTGTAAACGTAGTGGTTATTTATATTCTCTTTGTAGTCTATGTCTGCTTAGTCGGCAAAATGGGACAGCGAATAAATTTAATTATAGTTCTGGCTTAGGACGAAAATATGGTAAGATCTCCATCAACAAAATGCCCTTAAAATTGTTAATAGGAGTAGTTCTGCCTACTGTAATAGTTTACTCATCAAATTAATTTGCTATTTCCAGGCAATGCGGAACTAACGGACGTGTTCAAATGCAAGAAGGCGGGCACGCAGTGCTGTGCTCCGAAGTCCAAGGTCCTCGAAGTGGTGGGGGGCAGGCCGGCCAACGAGAGCGCCCCACTGCCACTGCCGCAGCCCGCCACCAACTACCAGCACTACACAACCGCGCTCATGCACACGCATACTACACCTATTGGTATGTACCAGATCAGGGTCGCGCCAACCCAATCAAGCGCGTGTGTGCGAAATCTATGAAGTGCCTTTTTGTCATTCTTTTTACCCGACTACGGCGAAGCCAAAAGGATTTACTTAAGTGCCCCACGGGCCTGGAGTCGTGTACGTTTGGCAACCTGTTTGGCAAGGTCAAATGCCATTCGAGTGGCCGAGTTTTGGGCCAAATCTATTTAAAGTATTGCCATCGTCATGATAACTAAACAAGGAGGCTTAGTGCTCCTTGTGGTCTTGTCACCGCGTCAATTTTTCTTTCTCGTGTCTAGGCGTCCTCTACGTCAGTGGGCCGAACGTTTATACATTTTCCTAACATAAAGGATTAATTTGTTACGCGTGCGCTGCAGCGCTGTCTTAAAGAAACAGAAAACATAATAGCCAAATAGCGTTCATCGTTAATTTTGCACCTCGTTGGAGTATTTGTGAGCTCTGTTCACATTGCTTGAATTTGTCAATTTTGTGCTTAATCATAAAAACCTTTAATATATTTTTGAGTATAATTTATCTTGATTGGTTAATGTAGGTAGTAAATTGCTAATGCATAGATAGTGTGATCAGACTACCATCGAACTAAAATGAAGTATAAAATAAATGTTTTTTATATTACATTTGATATATTTGTTATAATTATCCCTACATATAATATGCACCTACCTTGCTTGTCTCTGCACCACCAAAAGGTCCGACTGGTAGATAATGCCTTACGGCATTAAGTCCACCTTATGTACTATGTGTATTGTGCATGAAGAATAAAATAAATAAAATAAAATAAATAAATGTGGTCTTCTTGTCATTTTCCAGTTCCCTACGAGCCCAGCTACGGTACAACACTGACTTCGACGGAGAAATACAACAAATACGTCTGCGGTGTCAAAGGTATTGTTATTGATTAATATCGTACAATGTGTCAGGTGTCAGTGCTTGACTGCACCCTTTGCGCAATGGTTTGAATGGTTATTCATATCACAGCCGTGAGAACACTCTTTGTGATCCACAATTATTGATTCGAATCTGCGTAATGTAACTTGAATGTTTGCTAACTTCGCTGCCAACAGAAATGCGAGAAACTTTTCGTCAGTCTATATTTATGTAAAAAGATCCTAAAATAATGAAGCTAGAAACTTGAAATTTAGATAGGAAAGATTTTGGTTCGTAATACTTATACTCCTAGATATATGAATAAGCCGTCACATTATTTTCGTATAGATAATTTTCACCCCTGAGGAGATAAAGTAGGTATTTAACCGATTCTAGTAATGGCGGCGTACAAATATTTCATGACATGCCTGGTGTGCCAAGCGCCATAGAAGTTGATGACACGCCTAGAGTGTCATCAGCCACGTGTATAAAAAAAAGTTCCTTTCTGCTTTTTTTACTTGTTGAGACGTGATTCAGTTACGTAAACGGAAAGCTACGTTGTTTTAAGTGGTATTTTAGGCGATTAACGAAGTGGGTTCAGCAAAATGGAGGGCGAGTAATTTTTTCATATGCATGTTGTAAACCTAGAAAAAAAAGTAGGAATAAATCTGGAAATCGTAAATATATATTTTGATAATAAAAAGATTAAGTTTGATACAAACTTGTTAATTTTAGTTTGTTGAGGAAGTGTGTCTAACGAGCGAACGGCAAATTTAAATTCGTCTTAGAGCAATTATATTAAATCTATACTAAAATTATAAAGCAGAAGAGTTTGTTTGATAATAACTAAATAAGTGCATTTAAAAACATAAAATACCAGATATTGTACTTCTGAAGAATTGAAGAATGAATTAAAATTCGTAAACGTATTGGAGAATTCCGAAGATTCAAAAGCGTTAGTCATAATTGCAATGTGAATGCAATTTTTTTTTTAAGTGGAATATAATATCCAGAAATAAAGGCTTTGTGCATAATCTATTTTCACGACAACCGTTTAAATATCGGCATTTGGGCACGCACAACGAATCATAATTTTACACGCAGTAAAAGATTACACGGCACGCCGATCGTGTCATCCGCAACGAATCGGTAAAGTATGTTTGCAAATCCGCTTATTTTCAAGGTACTATCAAAATGAGAATAACAAAAGCTTTAGCTTTTAAGAATAGTGAACACCTATAGGCGTCATAACAATAAAACTTCTACTGTGTCTCGTTTACACATATTAGTATAGCGTTTGCTAAGTAAACATTGTGCATTTCCAGGCACGACATCCCGTTCGTCGCGTCGTTTGGGCCGCGTGATGGGTGGCGAGGACGGCGAGCGCGGCGAGTGGTGCTGGCAGGTGGCGCTGATCAACTCGCTCAACCAGTACCTGTGCGGCGCCGCGCTCATCGGCACGCAGTGGGTGCTCACCGCCGCACACTGCGTCACCAAGTGAGTCACCACTTGTACACTACAGCTTTACAGAACATCGGGGGCATCAGGAGACATAGTCCTAACCAGGAGCCAATTGATCCAGAATTGTCGCTGAGTGTCTCGTCGATGGGATAATTCTTCTATATGTATATTTGGAATGGAATCGATCCATCAATCCATCCATCGATGAAGGAATCGAATCTGATCTATTGTGGTCTAGCCCGGCAGCTATTCGTCAGATGATTTTTTTTAAGAATAGCAAATTAACGCCATGACGACAAATGACTTAAATATATGTTATGGTCTAATTTATCAGACAGTTAACGTTAATAATCGTTTGGACATCGCATGGAACTCTCAATCGAGAGACCACTAAGAACTCTTCTCTCTTGTAACACCACATAGGTACATATCTCCTATACTGCTTAACTAATAAATAATAATAATAAACTAGATCGGCAAGATAAGTAGAAAACAATATTAAGACACTCTTCGTGATTCATAACTAATTAAATGCCAAAAAATAATATTAAAAACTTGACATATTTATTTGTATTAAGAGCGTTTCATCCGTCGGAGGCGATTTTGCGGGTTTTTATTGTTATATTACGTTACGGATAAATAACAATTAATAGAAAAGATATAGAAAATATGAAAGTTCAGTTCTTTATCAAGAGAGTGCTAAAGATAAATATATGGGTTACCATAGTAAATATTTTAAAACGGATGAATTTAAAAAAGTCATTTTCGTAATTTCTGTAGTTTAGGCCAGCATTAATGGTCGCTAGTGCTATGAAAACTTATCGTTCTATAATTCTGTAAATGTAAACTGTACGAGCAAAAGCTATACAAGCGAGTCCCTAAAAAAGAAATTGTACTTTCATTCATAATTTTCAAGAAAGTCGGAGAACAAAACAGTGCATTTTGCTTAATTTTAGCCCGCAAATTTGCATTTATATCTAAAAAACTACTGTGATTATTAAAAAGATATATACATAAAAAACTACTGTGATTATTAAAAAGATATATACAAAAACCTTAAGATTCATTTTAAGTCATATAAAAAAATTGGAATCTAAACTTTTCGTTTGTAATTAATATGATTTTTTTAAAAAGACCCACAGATTTAAGACCAGATGGAGCGTATTCGTCCGACTAAGTGAGGCACGTTGACGGCTATGTGTGCGTGACAGTTGGCGACTGGCACTGTACGGACACGCGCGCCTATGTGTGTGTAAAGTTGCCAGATTATGAATAATCTCCCACTACCTTGTATATAGTTTTTGCAAACGGATATAAAAATATTACATATTTTATATTCGTTTGCGGTTTTGAAGAATTTACCATGGATTTAATTAATGCTTTTAATATGTAATGCTGTAATGAAAATGATTCAAATAAAAGAAACCATTAATGTATGCTTTTATAAATACATTTCTTAAATGTAGGTACTGAGTAAAGTTTTAACTAATTTTATTCGTAAATTGAGAAATAAATAGATTATGTTTTGTGATTAATACCCTCGATCCAGAAGAAATACTTATATAATACCAACTACATATATTTACGAATACCAATCATGGGGTTCAGATCTTAGATCGGCGAATATGTTGTTTATTTTTTGTTTAGATATATATATTCTCAGTATAGTATCTGGAACATACATACATACATACATAACGTCACGCCTTTTATCCCCGAAGGGGTAGGCAGAGGTGTATTTCTACACCCACTTTTCGCCAGATATACTTTAGTCCCACGTAATAAGGGGCGAGCCTATTGCCGTACCGGGCACATTTCCAGACTCCGTGCAGCTACTGAGAATTTCGTGACAGAAAAACCCAGTAACACTGCCCGACCCAGGAATCGAACCCGGGACCTCCCGATTCCACGCGCACATTTATGCCGCGTGACCAACGAGGCAGTCGTATAGGGTTTGATGTCGAGTTTTCCGTCTCTACGCAAAGATGGTATTTGCAGCGTGTTATCCTTTAGTCGCCTCTTACGACACCCACGGGAAGATAAGGGGTGGTGACACTTGTATTCTACGCCGTCAACCACACGGCAAAATGGAAATGTTTGGTTAATTGCAATAGGCTTGCGTCCTAAATATTAATTAGCTATAAACATTTTGTCATGCACACAATAAATTATGAATATTATGATTCATAAATCAAAACAAAAAAAATTGCAATTAAAAATTAATAATGGCTGCAATCAATGATTTCTGTTTCTGTACTTAATGTACACACGGCGCCAAGTCAAGCTAAACAGTTGCAGTACGATTTTGATACTTATTCCCTACACCATAAGAACGGTACAAAGGTCAAAGTGTATAAAGCTTGACGAGGAGCCATGTGTACACGAATATTTGGATCGTTTGGGGATCGAACTCAAAACAATGTATATACTAATGGAAATTCTATTACTATATTTTATAAGAAGAAAGATAATCTACGATATAATTTTACATTACGTTAATGTATTTTTCATTAACATGACCATCTTTATTACATAATCAATTGACAAGTGCATTTTCCCTAATTCAGGGAGAACGGCGTCGACGTAAACTGGCAACACTTACATATTTTCTGCAGAAATACGAATTTTATCGAAATAATATTATAAAACAGTCAAATAATCCATAGTTATCTGTAAAAATATATTACCATCTTCCCGTTTTTGCTTTTGGAAACAACTTTTACAATGTTTAAAAACGCAAGACGGCATTTTATGAATTTAAAAGCTTGATTGATCGTGGCGTGTGAACTGTGCGATGCTTCGCAGCGCACTGAGCCGAGTTTGTATTCGCTTTTCAATTTTGTATTTGCTTTAGTGGCCTCACGCAAGTGTTCCGCGCGCTCTGTCTGCCTTTTGTTCTGTAGTCTTAGAAAAGACCTATAAAACTCGAAGCGCGATGCTATGTCCGCCATTCAGCGCTGAGCGCTCTCAGAGGACGGACCTGTCGCTTGCTTCCGCGTCCGCCATTTTACGTAAATATTGCATTCCAAAACGTTTATAGCGCGGCTAAAGCATCTTGATCCTTATTTTTTTCTCAACGTTTTTTTTGTTTTATAAATATGAAAAGTTGATGTACTTAACTTTATTTATGTATTACGTATTAAACTAGTGTGTTAGTCGAGACATCTGGAGTGTAGTGGTTACTGGTTAGTATAGTAGCGCGGTCAACTAGGGGCTGGGCGAGACTGACTGAAACGGACCGTTAGATATAATTAGTGTTGTAAAAATACCGTATAATACCAAAAGGCTATGTACCGTAACCGGTATTTTATTATAACTTACGGTATTATTGGTATTTTATGTATTTTATATTCTGATTCAGTTTATAAGACCCTGCGATATTGCGACGAGTTCTAGTTTAAAACATTAAATATATTTTAAGTTTCGATTGTATTCTTTGTTTTAGAATTACTTATCAATAATTTTGGAATTTTAAATTTTGGAAAAATTAATTGCAAGGCCCGAAATCGCTTAGACAAATCACGTGTTTCTAAATTGATCTCGATTTACACGAATCTTCGTCTTCGTGACAGCACATTCGAAGTTAAAGAAAGTGGTGATGAAGATGATTCAGATGAAAGTAGGTACGTTTCTTCTAATACATTACTGCATCGTCATCTACCGAGGACGTAGCAACAGAAGAGGATTTAGATAAGGAGGTAGAGGATCCTCTATATCTCGGGTTTTCGAACTAGGAAGACAAAAGGCGTGTGCCACGTCTGTGCTTTTCTTATGGATCTTGTATTAAGGTTCGGGCTTTACGTGTCTGCACGGAGAGAAAAATTTTGAATAAATTTAAATAGAGGGATGATACAAATACGTTTGACCCTTTGCTCTAACGTAGGTACCTAAAAATGTTAAGTGTTTTTCTTAAAATCATATTTTGACTGCGTTTAGCTTGTTTTTATGGTAATATTGTTGTATCTAATAGTAATTATTAATAATACAAACTTAAAATATAATTTCTTGTTTATTCCTGTGCAATTCCACCGTATTCAGTATTTTTAATGATTACTAAGATCATTTACTTCAAAAATATAGAACAATTGATTTATACATAAAATACCGTAGTAAATGGTATAATACCGTATTATACGGTATTTTTCGTCTTATACCTTTCAGTACAAATGGTATAATACAGCACTTACATCTCTAGATATAATACCTTGCTGCAAAAATCAAGTGGCAATATACAGTATAAACAGGTACAGTAGTTAGACGCATTTGATCTTTGATGGGTGACTATGGGATTGGCTTGCAGAGCCTATATCCCAGGTTTATTTTCGTACAAACTACATAAGTTAATGTAAAGTAATTTACATCACGGTCATAGTATGGATGGGTGACCGACCGATGAATTTACAGAGCCCATGTATGAGGTTCTTAATGGGGGCAAAATTATGGTTATTTTTAAGCTAGGACGCGCCGTCGTTAGCATGATACCAATGTAATAGGTATTTACCTAAAACGTACTATGCAATGCAATTAAAAGCACACTTGAATCGAATATTATCTTACCGCAGCTTAGCTGATCCCCACGAGCTCGCATTGCAGGTACCTAACACACACAAGCCCCCCTACCTACTGTGCAGTCTTATTCTGCACCAGTTAACAGTTTATTTTGACTCAATTCTTTTAACTATATTTGTTCAAAATGCAGTTTCGATCTAATGTCAGTGTCATACTCCTGTCACAAATGGTATTCTCCTAAATAAACTGATATTGGAATGTTATCGTGACTAGATCGTTAATTGAACAATGTCATCATCATCGTTCTAGCATACCGTGGATTCGAACCCGATACCTTCTGCATAGCAGTCCGTTGGTATCTCCAGTAGGCTATCGCTGCCTGTTGTTAATTAAACAATGTGTCAACGTCAGTGAGAACAATAGAAGTCAAATGATAGTTGGTGCCACGAGAAGATAGACTTTTTGTAAACAAACATTCAGAGCTTCACAACCTTTTTTCGAACAGTTGCGTTTTAGATTTTATGCTTTTGAACAGTATTTTTTTTTCAATGCCTAATTATGCCACTACGTTTTTAAATTTATATTGTTAAATTTTACTGAAATAAAAATATTTGATTTTGTGTTTTAGTGGTCGAATGTTCATAAATTGGCCGATTTTTTTGTTGTTTTACACGTAATAATCTGTAAATTAATGAAAAATAGAGTACAATGTATGTTAATTATAGAGTACATACATGTTACTTTATTATTGACACGATTTAAAAAAAATCACTACGCAATAAATAATATTGCTCAAAGTAGCATATCTATTCTAAAATATTAAATTATTGACCAACAATGAATAATATAACAGATAACTAGCTAATACATTGCATAAACATTTCTAGGCATAGAGATTTTACGTTGTCTGTGAATGAAATCGTCAGAATGAACTTAAACAAAAACCATTAAACGTTACGGTAGTCTGAAAACGCAATTTCTTTTTTAGGTATAAATAATTTTCTGCCATCTGATATTCTGCACGCGCTTTTTCGAGATGCCGGCAGCGAGAAGAGCGTTGCAATCCTATAAACTTGTATTTAACTTAACACCAACCCCTTCCTGATAACTAAAAATTTAATTTTGTCCTCTGATAAAAAGATGTTAAGCCCAAGAATGTATCATTTCAATGAACTAACGCCAAATGTTGACACTCTAGGCGTCAGTACCTCAAAACATTAAAAGATCCGGTTGACAGCGCATAATATCGATAAAAACCCGATCCATTGACATATTAGTTTCCAATTATACGTATCTATGTATAGGTCGGTTCACGAAAGTTGACCAGAAATGGCGGCCGTCGCGCATATGTACATTCGTGCACCAAGGGCGTGGCTCCATTCTTGACGCATTTAGGGAATGCGTCAAGAACGGAGCCACACCATTGGCATTCCACCCGCGCCTCACCCCGCACCTCCACGGAGACCTAAAAAATGATTTCTGCGCAGTGGTCATCTTTCGTGAACCCGACCTATACCGTTGGTCTCATTGATTTGAAATTATTTGTTTTTGACAGAACTATCGCTAAGTCCCTTAGTAAAAATTCTTTGTTTACAAAATTTGTTCTCGTGACACGGACTCTAGATGATAATGACATTTAAATTAGAAGAATACCAATTCTGAGTCAATTTAAAATCTAATCTCATTTCGTTCAAAATATAATTTCAATCTGTATATATAAAATCCTTGCGTTACTGACTGACTGCCAGACACGCTACAGCCTAAAGTATTAGACGCAGGAAGCTGAAATTTGTCATGTATGTTCCTTGGGGACCGTAGGGGTGCACTAAGAAGGGATTTCCTGAAATTCCCACGGAATCGGGCAAATTGGGCAAAACGGCTAAAATGTGCAGGCGCAGCTGCGGGCGTGCACTAGTGTCATATAAAATACGAGAATTGGCCTTATCTATATAAAATTTTATAAAAAGAGGGATTTATATCATCGCACACTGTGTGAAATAATTTTAGGTGAATATGTATTGTATAATTACAATATTTTGTAAATACAAATCATCATATTGTATATTTTTTTCTTTCTTTTAATTAATTATTTTCTTTTACCCGACTCTTTTGGTTTTGTATTTAGTGTCATTCGTGGGTTTTCATGCATTAATAACAAAATAGATGTATATTTGAAATGTAACAATTATGTAGATGACAATTATAAATTATTTCTATCATACAGGGTGGCGCTACCATAGGGGCATTTATTTAAAAATGACGTAGCATTGATGCCTATAAAATGTTTTTTATATCATCAAAAAAGACCCTGGTGCCAAAATAAAAAAATAAAAATTTCAAACAAAATAAACTATAAAATATGAGTTACAAAACGAAACACCATTTGTAGACCAATATGACTTTAGGTTACTGACCTTTGTAAGAACGGCAACGTGTGCTATGCGGCAAATCTTCTCCGCTGCGCTCCGTTCTGTCTGCGCTGAGCCTAACTTCAGATGACGTCGAGGCGTACGTCGTAGTGAGTCGCGGCGCGCAATGTAGGGTCGTTGACCGTTTTGTATTAGCTGTGTGGAATTCAAAGCATGTGCAAAAATTGCGGAACTTAAAATCGATATTGTGGCTAAACTACTGCAGCGATTTAATTGATTTTTGGTACAAGGCTTCAGAATGTTGTAAGCTATGCCTCTGTTTAAAAAGTGCCCCTATGGTAGCGCCACCCTGTATAATAAAACAGCGCCAAATTATTATAAATAGTCGTTGTTATCCTGAGGAACATCATCCTACTAAACAAATATGTAATATCTATCTTTATTTGATACCTTTAAATGCATGTGCATTGAAAATAATTAATTTCAATACTTTCATATCATAATCGACGTATTACATAGACGAATACTGTTCATGTATGGCAAGACGGATCAAGATTATTATTCCACGCGATACCGTCATAGTGCGCCGGGTCTCGCATGCGCGGTGTGCGGGCGACCGCGGTACTAACCTAAACTCGAACCGCCTCTCGAGGCGTATACGCTCTTAACATGTCTACGGTGTTAATAGCAAGAGAAAACTATTTATTTATTTTCGTGTCATCATCACGGTAGCTTTACGTTTAGCTAACCACGTTCTTTATTCGCCAGCATCGTCCGTTCCGGCGACGCGATCTACGTGCGAGTGGGAGACCACGACCTGACGCGCAAGTACGGCTCGCCCGGCGCGCAGACGCTGCGAGTGGCCACCACCTACATACACCACAACCACAACAGTCAGACGCTGGATAATGACATAGCGCTGCTAAAGCTGCATGGAAAGGCGGAGCTCAAAGAAGGTGGGTGAAAATATAATAACGATAGTGATTTGTGTCTTTAGGTTCACTAGTAAAAAATAATTGAGGTTGTGTCATTTAAACATACATTGCCGCCCTGCCAAATTCTTCACCATTAGGCACTAGTTGTACTAACAAATACATTCTGGAAGATCATGCAGTAATTCTTTTACAAAATAAATAAAAGTTATACCTTAACACTTTGACGGACAGGTGACACTGATAGGCGTCATAACAATAAAACTTCTTTTGTATCTCGTTTACTGTCCTTCAAAGCGTTAATAATTATACAATTGACAGGAGTTTGCCTGGTGTGTCTGCCGGCGCGAGGAGTGAGTCATGCTGCAGGCAAGCGATGCACTGTCACCGGATACGGATATATGGGAGAAAGTGAGTACTGACTGTAAAATTATTTATATTTTTATTAAGAAACTTATTATGCATGGTTGGGTTACTAAGTGCATGATTCATAATCAAAGCCATAGTCTTAACTAATGCACTAAACTATACTTATATTTATGTTACGGGTCTTTATCGCGAATTATAAGGAGAGTGCAGTCAGCTACATAAGCCTATATACATTAACGTGATTTTCAATGGTTATATCATCCGGACTAACCATTATTCACAATATCATGTAGGATTTTTAAACAAAAAATTACCTTAATCACAACTTTTACGGTAATAAAAATAACGTACACGTAACGGACTGATCCAGAAGTCTTAATTCATAAAAGACTCAGGCAAGATTAGGTGTGTATAGGGACTTTTGTAGTTAAATGTTCGTTTACAGGCTGTATTACAAACTGTTTGCATAATTTTCCAGCGGGTCCGATACCACTCCGAGTGCGTGAAGCAGAACTACCGATCGTGAGTGACGCAGAGTGTATCCGCAAAGTGAACGCCGTCACTGAGAAGATATTCATACTGCCTGCCAGCTCCTTCTGCGCAGGTGGCGAGCCAGGGAACGATGCTTGCCAGGTTAGTCGATCCATAGTTACATTTCTAAAACCTTCTACAGTTGTTGTTACTATTCATATTATAATCTATAAACACCATTTCTTTTTTTCAAAATTGTAATAATGCAACTGATTACAATATTTAACATATCCACCAATTTACATCTTTCTCAAAGCATAAGTAGAAAGTCCTGTAAGATGTATTACACGCTCATTTCACCAGTGATAGCTTACATCATACCTAGATCACGTAGAGGTTCACTTTGCCGTCTATTGACAAACAAAAGCTCCATGAATTCTTTCATGGGGTGAATGAAACAAGAGAGATATGTCAGGATCGTTGCAAATGGCTTTCCGTAGTGTCTGCCTACCCCTTCGGGAAACAGGCGTGAGTCTATGTATGTATGTATGTAAAAACTCCATGATGTGATTGTACTTACAGGGTGACGGAGGAGGCCCTCTAGTCTGTCAAGACGACGGCTTCTACGAGCTAGTAGGATTGGTGTCATGGGGCTTCGGCTGCGGTAGACAAGATGTCCCAGGTGTCTACGTCAAAGTGTCTTCGTTCATAGGATGGATCAACCAAATCATATCTGTTAATAATCTATAGTCCACTACGCAGAAATACTAAAGAAACATTTTTATAAACCTCGACACAGTGGAAAGAATTAAACGTATTTTGGTTGGTCTTTGTGGCAGCAAGAAATTATTTTGAAACTGCAACACTACGCCGCTAAGTTTGATATTTACTGTGTCTGGGTTAATTTGTGCAACGTTATACCTTTTAAAATATAAGTACAGGTATATAGAATTTGGTTTTGATAACGACGTTATAGTTGTTTAAATGGCTCAAAATTCATCTGATATAAACATTAATTATGGACAAAAAGAATTGCGCAGCAAAGGTTACCGCCAATCTGCGCTACAATATTCCTGTAAACTTTTTAAGTTAATAGTTCGAAAATTCAATACCTACTTGGAAGTCAACTGAGAGAATATTACCGACTTTCATTTTTCATAAAAACATTTTATTTATTTTGCAATAATGATTTGGCATGATGTCTTATTAGGTAGTAACCTATTTATTTATAACGAAAACGACTGTATATCTGCATTTAAAAACTCGTTATTTGATGCACAGTATTCGGTACTACGCAATGTAAATAAATACAAAATAACTTGTTTAGTTTTAGGATAATCTATTTATTTTAGTGATTTAATATTTATTTTGTGTCAGCATTTAAATACTCCCACCACTTTACTTGTCACTGGTTTTATATCAAATTAAAGACATGATTTTCATTAGTCATCGTCATCAATAAGGTTTGAAAGTCGTACCGTTTTAATAAGCTATTAAGCAACTATTCAGACCAAGTGAAAAACTTGATACAGCGCGCCAAGTCCAAAAAGAAAGTCCTTCAGTAAATAAAATAAATACTTACTGCAATACAGCACGGCTACACTGCTTACAAACATAATAAAAAACAAATAAATGTCTACACCCTGTGTGCTTTCAAACTTTAGTAGTATTTTTCAAATAAATACCTACATTTGAAGGCATTTCAAATCTTTAAATCGGTACCGTAACGTCAATTGATTGAAATAGCCCTAATACGTAAAGATAGTAATAGTGAACAGTTAATCTTAGTTTTAGTACGAAAAACCAAACAATAACTATTATATTATATACATACACGTTTAGTATTTTAGTTATTTATATATAAATATTGTATGGAATAAGTATCTGTCTACTATTTTGAAAAATAATGGCCTGGAGCTATATAAATGTAGATCCTATCTTCCCATAATGATTTAGACGCTTTGGCTTTAATATACACCTCAACAAAAAAGTCTCGTAATGCTAATACACATCACCTTGCGAAACACATACTTTAACAACAAACTTATTGCTATAAATAAAGCTGTGCGTCCACCGGATCGGAATCGGAGCGTACGGAGCGGAAGGATTTGTTGCTTTGTATTAATTTCTATGAAACTGCGTGCACTGGATCGGCATTTCTACGCCAGAGACCGGTATTTGTGCTGATGACGTCATCCGCAGTGAACGCATCATTCGGATGCCGAGCGTTTCAAGTTCTGACGTGTTTGCGGCATTAAACTGTAGGCAAAAATACTTATTCACGATGAACGACGATGTTTTAATTACTTTAGTAGAGTCATATGAATGTACCCAAAAATCTATGATATTCATTATTTATGATATTTATCAAATGTATAATATTCTCCGAAAATTAATCTACAACAATATCCTCGTCACTATCCTCCTGCTTTAAAAATACCTAAATTGCCGATGCTGAATCCGAATGCAGTGGACGCACCCCATCGGCATTTTGTAAATGACGACGCTCCGTCCGCTCCGTACGCTCCGATTCCGATCCGGTGGACGCGCAGCTTTAGTTTATTAACTTATACAAAATGGAAATTAACAAATTAATCATACAAAATATGTTGAAACCTTTTTCATTAACTGTTATTCGCTACGGTCCTTGACTACGACTACCTTTCACATTTTATACACCACCCTACAAAGCCAGAGCATTTTCTCAAGCCAGAGCTATCAAACATTCAGTTATTTGTAAATGAGCTGGCCATTTTGTCTCCATTTATGTGATACTTGATCGCATTTATCTTGTTCTTAGAGAATATAGCCTAAGCACCTGCCTATTAATTGATATTAGGTAAATACTCGCATGGCTAAATGGGGATTTGCCCTTATTAATGAATAAGGACCCAGTGTAAAAACAACCGTTTAAATAATATTTTCAACCGATTCTACTGCGGTGGCAACACTGAATTTTTATCAGTTTTATCCCACGCTGGAAGCAAATATGTACAGAACCCAAAATATTTTTTAATTCACACAAAATTATGAAGAACACTCAATGACACCTCTAGGGTGCCATCTACACAGAATCGGTTAAAAGAAAGGCGTTATTTATTTCAATTTAATATTCAGTTCAAAGAATTACATTTACTAGAGGTCCTTGTTTTGTAGTGAGGTTCAAATTACTTAAAATTTTCACTAGTTTACTGGTTCTTTGTTCTAAATTATTTATTATATATTTTCAAAGGCTATGCTATTAATACATATAATATGTGTTTTTCGTTGAGTGTCAAGCCATAATTGTTGGAATATTAACTATTTAAGTAGTCTTACGCTCGGTTTCATCAAATTTCATGATGAGTAAAGCAAAATATTTCATACTTTAATTTAAAAAAAATAGATTTTTGGTGAAATCGGGTAACTCTATGTGAGGTTGTAAATAGAAAAGACTTTGTTCTGGCTGAATGGAATACATACATAACATAAAGTACCTCGAGTTAAAAAAAAAACAAAAATGGTGTTTACTTCTAAAACGCTAGTGTATTATATTCTCTTTGTTTGCTTCGTACACAAGTTTTGTACACTTTGCAGTTCTAGGACTTCTAGGTCCTTTTACATTAGCGTTTGTATTAGTCTAAGATCCGTAGAAGAAAGAACTTCATCCATATTTTTATGGATGGTAAATATATCATATCTATTTTGTTAAGAAAAAAAAAACCAAGATAGATAATTAAAAAAACATACCTACCTTTACAAGTTAATTTCTATCTTTCGCTTCGGCATCGCTTGTAATGAAAAGTAGGTACCTATATTATGTAACAATTACAATTCAGCCCGGACTAAGTCAAGGTACTCTGTAAATGTAAGTACTCTATTTGCTAATAAAATGCATTGAAAACTGACATCTGTTGTTTATTTTTTACACCTATTATCAGCATAATTAAAATATTAAAAAAAAAATACTTTCATATACTCTCATGACGAGTTTTTGACCAGTGTGTGTTGCCAGTGTTGGCTTATAAGTATATACACTCACTGTAGAGAAGACTCAAGGTTTCAGAGGACGATGGAGAGAGCTATGATTGAGGTTTCTGTCTTTGGTCGAATCATAAATGAAAAGATTCACAGGCGAACCCAAATCACCGACATAGCTGTCCGAATAGTCAAGATAATTTCACGATACAAGACAATAGACAAGATAAAGTGTCAGTGGGCACATAGCTAGAAAAGCCAATGGCCGTTAGAGCAGAAAGGTACTCAAAGAGTAATATATACTACGGAAAAAGGTACTGGAGTGGCGGCTACGCATTAGATGTCACGTCGTAAGTAGGCCTCCCGCAAGGTGGAATGACGATCTTGTTCGGTTCGCGGGTGCAAGCAGGGCAGCGAAATGGATGCAGGCGTCTCAAGGACGGTCTATGTAAAACGCTTTCAGATAGGTTGATATCCAGTAATGGACGGAATGATGAAATAAAGGCACACTATAAAGTTCGTAGCGCTCATAGCGAGACTTACCTTGTCGTTCGTAACAGAGCGGCAAAGTAAAGCAACGCTTGCACAGGTCGCCAGTTGGATGGGTGACCAAGTGTGACATTTACATCTGACCGCTACCGTGCTTCGGAGGGCACGTAAGCGTAAGAGTCGTTAGGCCATGTCGGAGGCCTTCGGGCGGTCGGTCTGAAAAACTCCGGCATTAGAGTTGGCCACACACTCACACGAAAAACAAAACAAACTATACAGTGATTAATTAATACTAGACAATTCGTGCAGTGAAATGGTAATACGAATGTCGGACACTCACCGGACTTAGCTGCGTCTCATGCTCAGTTTACCCTTTGGGACTTCTCACTCAATACTCTGATGCTTGACGGACTCCACTTTCTCTTGAAGTCTCCGCCTTGCTATATGATATCACTAAACACTTATCTCACAGCTGTCACTTTTGCCGCATCTCTCCTCAGCTCCTATCGCGTCCGCGTCTCTAGAACCCTCTCTCTCTATCTTCGGTATATTCCCAGTAGTTCTATCATCTGTGCTGTAGTTCTGTACACAAAAGTTCACAAAACTAATAGGAATAATCAAGCAATATCCTTTATCACCACGCTACCCGCCAGTTGACCTGCCGATGGCCCGTGCTCACACCCGTTTTCAATAGTCTATCTATCGATGGTTTTGGCTATTACAGCCCGGTCACGGCCTACAGCTGCGGGCGGCAGCGGCGAGCGTTTTCGATGTACATGGCGCGTTTACTGTGACGCAGCGCGCGGCCGGGGCCTGTTCACGAGATCGGTCTAAGCGGCGAGCGGCGCGGCAGGGGCGATGTACATGACGCGTTTATACTCGCGGCGCGCAGCCGCAACGGAGTAACGCGCGCCATGTACAATACATCGAAAACGCTTGCCGCTGCCGCCCGCCGCTGTAGGTCGTGCCAGGGCCGTCAGAGTAAACGCACCAGCACCAATGACTTTTCGGAGTTAAGTGCGTGTTAAATTGTTAATTATCGCTTGCTAATCGATAAAGGAAAACATCGTGAGGAAACCTGCATATCTGAGGGTGCCCCATGATGTTCTCGAAAGACATATCGTCGCCTTAGTAGTGAAGGGAGCTATGCCACACTTGATAGATTCCAAGATAAAGACAATTGAAATAAGAACGTGCCTACAAAAAAATGATTTTCGTTGTATCTCCTTTATTTGAATCCAGATTTCCATATTTTTGACGTGACAACGTCTTATAAATTGGTTTGCCGGGTGACACTTCAAGAAACTGCGTTACGCTCCGCTCACGTTATGCGCTCACAATGAGAGCGAGTGAGAGGCACGCGTCCCGCCTAAGAGCGAGAGAGACAGACATAAAAAGTGAAAGGCACGCGTCTTTCATCCTTCTTCCTACTATACGAATGAATATTCACATTAAAATTATTTTACCACTTAAAGTCGTTGTCACGTAAAACTTTCGCCCGTATACCGACTTTACAGGCAACCAATTTTTTTGTAAGAAGGTAATAAGTTAAGGTTTTGAAATTAAGCAAGTTCAATTAAGTACGCTCTTATAATATTTTAGAAGTTATTGAGAATATTTGGCTTAGCTCTTTTCACCACATTAAAAAACAAAAACAAAAGCAATGCACAATTCAGGAATGTGAATGAATCTAAGTGTAAGAGGTCGAGTTCAGTAGCCCATTCGAGCGCCCTCTCTCCATGCACGTTGTCACGGGTGTCACCCCACACTCTAGAGCGCGCGTTGAAGTCACCCAGGACAAACACCGGACGGGACTGGTAAACCCTAATGTGGTTGGCCAGCCCCTCGAGGTAGGCCTCAAAAGCGGCAAGGCCACTGTTTGGGGAGAAATAGCAGCTGACGACGATCGCAGGATCCCATTCGACAACGACGAAACCCAGCCCCTGATGGAACAGGTGGCAATGGGGCTCTCTTTCCCCCCAAGTACACAGAAGGAACCATCTGATGCCCCGAACCAACGAGGATGGTCCGCCACGAAATACGGCGCCGCTATTATTGCTAGGGCAACCAAACACTCTGCAATGGTCTGCGCAAGCAATTTGCTTGCGCAGCACGGCAGTGGTTTAGGTTGCCCTAAAGAACGACTCTCTTTCCCCCCAAGTACACAGCGACGGAGCCATCTGATGCCCCGAACCAACGAGGCTGGTCCGCCATGAAGTACGCCGCCGCTATTATTGCCAAACACTCTGCAATGGTCAAACTTTGCGCAGCACGGCATTGGTTTAAGTTGCCCTGAAGAACGACTAAAGGGGAAAAGGATTTTAAGCCTCCATAGTCTCCCCAGAGCCGGTAACCGACTCTAACAACCCAAAACCATTGCTGGTTTCGGTAACCGCCGTGGCAGGAGCGGCGTTAACCGCAGCCCGTACTCTACTACACTTCTTCTCAGGAGGGGTGCAAGCTTTGGTGCCCACCCGGTATTTGGCCGGGCGCCCTGCATCCGTGCACACATGGCACCGCGGAGCACTCTCCTCACAACCGCTTGCCTTGTAGCCCACCTGGCCGCGCTTCGGCCCCTATCACATGTGCAGCGGGCACGCACGTGTCCCTTCCCCAGGCACCTGAAGCACTGTAGAGATCGAGCCGCCAGGGCCTCGACACGGCCGATGACTCAACCCACTCGGAGCTTTCCTGCGGCCACCAACTCGCGGGCAGCTGTGAGCAGGCAGCGGACCCACGCAGTCCCCAAGCCCGCCGCGGGGGCGAATTTGACCAACCTTCACGTCGGCCTCATCGCAATTGCCCTCAACGGCAACTGCTTCGGCAATATCCTTATAGGGACTACTGCGTCGTCCAAGTCTCTCACCCGGATCTCAGCCATTTTTACGGGCGCCGCCACGATCGCGCACAAAATTGGTTCAATGTTTAATTTATTTCCATTTACAGACACGAGATAGTTTTAACAATGTTATCGTTTGTGGAAGTCTCTATACATTATCTATATATCGATAAACCATATCGACATTAGCAGTAACATCACTACTAACCTCTAATACGTAAATATGGAAAATTCCAAACTACGAAAATAACAAAATTTAGGCCATAACGAAGCTAAAACCTGTTAAATTAACTATAAAAAGAACCTCTTGTAACAATATTTTGTACAAATACTAATCCTTTTCAACAATATAAATCATGACTTGTTACTTGTGAAGTGTACATTTGTGTTGATTATAGCTTTATCTTGCACTGCACAGTTCAAATCAACACTTTGGCATGATTTTACGATCTCTAGGAAAGCCTGAAGCACTGATTCATCTGGTTTTTAGACATATTTATGCACAAAATCAAAATTATTATGTTCGATACACAACGATTTGACAGCAGATGTACCAAAAACACTTGGCAAGCAATATGGCGACACTGGCACGATTGACATTTCTGATAAAAAATCACTATGATCAGTGTATTCAGTAACCTATGGCTATCTCTTTTTTCTAACAGAGATATCGCTAAGTAAAAACGAGACAACACTATGTTTGGTGGCTTTATGTCGATTTCATATATATTTCTATAACGTAAAGTATCCATATGTATTATTTGTCCACTCCATATTATATTCTTTTCTCAAAGGCCTTTTAATGTAATTTTTCTGACAGCTGACATTTTTAGTTTTGCATTTTCGTTCGCGCGTTTACGCTAAGCTGTACTTCTACTATAATTACTTAAATAAAGTTATTATTGCTGTTTATAAATACTTAAATAAAGTAAATATTGCTGTTAATAATTACTTAAATAAAGTTATTATTTTAATGAGGTACACGAAAACGCGCTGTGAAACGTTATCCAGAGGAACCGGATGAAGGGGTGGGGCCCGGGTTAGGGCAAGGACGGCGGTGGTCTCTGATTTGGACGGAGAACTAAGTTAATTTTTAGACTCGTTAGCTTCTTCGTCTGACTTAACAAAACGCGCTCGCGAGATCGAGTAGCATTTAAAGGAACTGCGCGGGCAATCGACAGCCACAATACAGGACAAAGCACTCCTCTCTGTTGCCGTTGTGGAGAGAGTGGCCAAGGAGAGCCGCAGCCTGACGGGGGCCTTTGTTAAGGCCCTGATGGACGTGGCTCGGGACATCGCGGCCGCAATTGTGCCGGAGAAGGCGTCTAACGCCAAGCTCCACTTCCGCCTATCCTCCCTTAAGGCGCTCCGCGAACGCCAACGACGGAGAGCTCCCCGATCTCCGAGTCATCTTCTCTTCCGGTCGCGAGGCACCCGACAATGAGCTCACCAGCCATGAAGACACCAAGGAGTGGGGGCCTACTTCGCCGAGAGGAGTTCCCTCCTCTTCCCTTCCACCCCACCCGGGCTCAGAATAGCGATCGGGTCCAGCAACACGTTGTCGCGGTGCCTTATCTATGTGTGAGCCACGATGGCTCTATTTATACGGACCTGGCGTTGCAGATCTCGGATGCGATCTAGATGGATCGCAAGTTCGAAGAACTTCGGGCCGAGATCTTCCCGGACCGTCTGGCATGGCCGTGACTCGCGCGGTCAGTAGCCGTGGCACATAACGCCGCGCCCACAGCTGCAGCAGACGTGATTGCCGCTGCGTCCACTACTACAGAAGCAGTCACGCCCGTTGGCGGGAGCAGAAAGAAAAGATAGAGAAAGGCAGCGCCGCCTGCACCCGCGCTTGCCCCATTGTAAACCCTCAACCCTGTTGAGCAGGCACCTGTAGCTGAGTCCAGTGCCTCGTGGGCCACAGTGACAAGTCGCCCTACTGGCCACAGTGAAAACGCCAGGGCCCGGAAGAATAAGACCAAGAAGCCAGCGTTGCCCAAAGTGCCGTCCACGTCGGCGGCGACAGTGACCCTTCCACCGGGGTCCAACATCACCTTAGCCGAGATGATGAGCCTGGCCAGGGAGAGGGTTGACCTCAACGAGGTGCGGATCACTGAGGGCATCCGTCCGAAACGGGCGATCACCGGAGGTCTTATACTCTAAATTCCCGGTGAACAGGCGTCGGAAAAGGTTGAAGACCTTAAAAGGCGCCTTCAGACGGCGTTGTGTTGTATATTTACGTATTAGAGGTTAGTAGTGATGTTACTGCTAATGTCGATATGGTTTATCGATATATAGATAATGTATAGAGACTTCCACAAACGATAACATTGTTAAAACTATCTCGTGTCTGTAAATGGAAATAAATTAAACATTGAACCAATTTTGTCTGTACCTAGTAAAGGAAAAGCGATATTTGACAAACTTACTTTACTTAGATCTGATTACATAAAACCCAAAACCGCTGCATCCTGCTCTATCTTGAGGAAAATAAGCAGTTAAAATAATTATATTATGTTTTTTGCCAACAGATAACATGAACAGCAACTGTATGCGAGAATTCCTAGCAATAAAACGTTGAAGAAAATAATTTTATTTATAAACAAGAGGACGCCCGCTGCTACACCTGCACATTTTTTCAACTGTTTCTGTCCGATCCCGTGGGAATTTCAAGAAAGTCCTTAGTGCACTCCTGCGATCCCCAAAGAACATTCATGCCAAATTTCAGCTTCCTGCACCTTATAATTTTGGCTGTAGCTTATCTGTCAGGCAATCAGTAACGCAAGCATTTTATATATTATACAGATAAAAAACAAATAAATAACATGTATTAATCAATTATGATTTTTGTTACCTCCTTATGATATTTCAGTGTAGCTGTGTGTTTCATTACGGTATGTATGGTGCAAATCAGAAATCGCTGACATAAGGCCGGCGCGCACTGACGTCGCGGCATGGCAAAGGATTTTATTACTGATCAAGTAATTTTCGTTCTTATTTCAATGAGTTTAGAATTCATATTACTTTATTTCGATACAATCGTATCGCAGCCCGCCGTGGCACGCCGCGGGACGTTTGGGGCACGTCGCGGCATCGGCGGCACACTTGGACGCAGCGGCATGCCATGGCGTCTTGCAGTGTGCCACGACGTAATCAGTAGGTAAATAAGTTCCTGAATTCACCGTTAGTAAATCTTGTTCTCATAAATAATGTATCCAGAATTGTTTTCTCTTCGACAGATCAGTTTGTATTTGTCGCTCTTCATTGAAGATGAAGAACGACAAATAACAAGAAGTGCTATTGATACTAAATTCCAGTCAATTGGACGCCTCGGTATGACGCGGCATGATGCGAGGTGCCGAAGCGTCTTTCGGGCTAACGAAACACGTTCCGCGCCGTGCCATGCCATGCCGTCAGTCGGCGCTGGCCATTAGCTATCCGGATAGCCAAGCTGAAGGGGCAGTGGCCAGCGGACATAGCTCGAAGAAGCGATGGCGGCCTCGTACCGGACGACGCAGCAGAGGTAGGCCTCCCGCAAGGTGGACCGACGATCTAGTCAAGATCGCGGGAGGCAGTTGGATGCGGGCGGTTCAAGACCGGTCTGTGTGGAGAACCTTGGGGGAGGCCTATGTCCAGCAGTGGACGTCGTTTGGCTGATATGATGATGATGATGATGTATGGTGCCATTCATGTCCGGTACTTTCATTCACAGCGACACAGTATCGATATTGGCTACCAGAGAATATTTTGTTATATGATACAAGGGACATTTTCCGCTTTACCATGTTCGCCCGCATTTACATTATGGAATAAACTAATTTGGCAAAAAATCTAAAGTAACTTACTACAAAATATCAATTTAAATTCTTTCTAAATCTACAGTATTTACTTCTAACCGGCTCAATGTCGATATCGATTATATTCTGGAGTCCAACCCATAGAGATATAAAGGATAGAGTGGCAGAACAGTACCTAACGGTCCGCACAAACTATCTGTCGCGACTTACTGTCGCGACCGAAGGGTATCTGGACAAGGAAAATCCATTCAAGTGTGCACACTATCGGACGTCTGTCGCGGACGTGACCTTGAGCGTTCAGACGTCTGATAGCAATCTGGGAAAATGACAGCAAACGTCCGCGGACGTTTACTGTCATCCGTATATTGTCCATGGTACGGCCTTAATATTGATTTTATACCGAATATAGTAAAAAATGTTAAATTCACTTTCAATTCAACAGTTCTGCTTTACTTCAAGATCTACCAATAATATAATCTAATAGTGCTAACTGCTAGTGCCCTGAATTAAGAAAAATATGCTCCTACCTAGCCTTAGTGTATTGCATAGACAGCGTGGCGTGTCTATGGTTGTATCGGACGCGGACGCGACAGAAAGTCGCGTCCGAAAGGGTGTGCACACTATGTGTCGCGACTTACTGTCGCGACAGTAAGTCGCGTCCGAACAGTTTGCGTGCGCCTTAACTCAATACTGTGTCGTGTCCGTCGGTGCGAGAGAGAACGCTACAGGTTAAAGGCCCCCTGCATCTCTCTCTAACAGTACATGCACAACATCAACATTGCGCAATGGCGTGCTACCTGTAACTATTATTTATATCAGTTTATCAGTAATCAATAGTTTAAAAATATATCAACTTTTTTGTCACTTCAAACTATCTTCGTGTATCAATAAAAACAATTTTTAAACTATTGATTACTAATAAACTGATTTAAATAATAGTTACAGGTAGCACGCCACTGCGTAATGTTGATGTTGTGCATGTATTGTTAGAGAGAAATGCAGGGGGCCTTTAATGTTGCGTTCTCTCTCCCACCGGCGGACACGAATAGGCCCCACTCTGCTATCACACTCTATTCTTAATATCTGTATGGTCTAACCCAACGGCAGTCATTTTATTTTCCACATAATTTCGTAGGTATGCGCGCTAATTTCGTAGGTACGTCCAATCCATGTTATTCACAGATCTGTGGTTTATTACTAGAAAAAGTAAGAACCCTTCAAAAACTTAAAAAATATAGTTTTCTTTTTCATCTTTTAGCAACACAAATCGCATTCGCTAATACGTTAGCTTTAATAATTTCGACTTCTTCCTGAACCGAGACAACAGTGATTTTAGTGCTGGTATGAACGCTCTTATCGCAAGCTTTTAAAAGTGCTTACGCCAGAGTTCAACGCAATCGTTTTTTAAATCCTCGTGCGAATGATGCCTAAAGGTGCTATACTTTGTCGATAACAAAAAAACTTGTCGATATATGCTTTGCGTTGCCTAATATGCGCCCAACCCTAATGGACGCCATTTTATTTGCATACGTTTCGTAGGTATGCACGCTAACTTCGTAGGTACGTCCAATCCATGTTATTCACACATCTATGTAAAAGGCGATATTTCATTCAAGTGTTGCCAGAAATGGCGGAATGTTTGGAAGTTAAAATGTTTATGTGGCATACCTCTTTTCACTGCTTATTTGATTGAACTATTTTTCTGATACGAATAAAAGTGGTGAATGAATCTATGCAGCTAGCGCTACATTCACCACTTGATTTTGTGTTCCTAGTTTTATATACCTAGCTCCTTTCACGTCTTAACCCTTTTACTGGTAGTGGCAATATTTATGCCACCAACTTTTTTATTTTTTTTCTTGTACGACAATACTTTAAAAGTACCAATTCTGTGTGATAATGAACCTATCACAGATTATTAAAAAAAATTAAACATTGACACATTTGACACAGTGTTGCCGTTCTAGCGACTTTGTCGCTAGATCTGGAGGAATTCATGAGTGGTTAGCGGTAAAAAAAATTGAGTTAGCGACAAAAAAATGTTTAGAGACTTCTAGCGGATTTTGAGCCGTCGCATAATATGCGACTTTTTTTCGAAAACAATTGAAGAATAATTTGTTTTTAAGACCATCACTACACTTGAACAACCATAAACATCCGTTCCGGCACAAAATATCCTCAAATAGCCTCAACCCCAGTAAAACAAAGTCCGAAATCAAATTTCAGAAAAAACTTTGAACTCCATTCTGCTCATTAGAAACCGACTAAAAATTTAAAATAAAGATTGCTCGAGTTACGATCTGCCTGATGAAGTAATTAATCAAGTCCGAAAACCAATGCCCAAAGTAGCTGGTGTAGGCATCGGAGAACCTTCCACTGCCAGTGCCAGTGATACTGAATATCCAGTGGACATATGTTTTGATTTTGAATTATAGGTAGTAAATTATGTACTTCTTAGAAAACGTAACAGTTTCAGATTTTTTATCATCCAGAACATTTGTTGTGGATTTTTTAAATAAATATGTTGATTTATTTTTGTTATTTTTTGCGATAAATTTAAATGTTTGCCAAAATTAAACGATTGGCGCTCTCTAAAAATCCGAAGTTATAAGGCGCAGACTTCAAGTATAGATTGAACGTCAGCGATACGATTTAGCGACTTCTAGCGGATTAAAAAAAGAGATAATTACCAATATCTAGCGGATTTTTTATATGACTAGCGTCTTTTTAATTTTGTAGAACGGCAACACTGATTTGACAATTGTCAAGTTTTTGCACGGAGGTATTTTAAAAAAAATCATCAGTTTACGATCTGTATAAAAATCCAAGAATATCTTCATATTGCGACGTAGCCAGGTTACGATTTTATATTTATTGTAAAGTAAATGGTATTCTAATTATGCTATACTATAATTTTTCTAACAATAACTTCTAATTGTTCTCAAAATTGGCTCCGATCATGTGGCAACATGGTGGCAACATATATGCCATTACCAGTTACCATTACCATTGCACTTGTCCGGTTTGTTTTAGATTTGTATAGAAATATATAAGTAATCTTTACTTTTCATATTTTCTTTGACAATGAGTAAGCGAAGACAAGTATTGGCGGACAAGCAAATAGAAGAAGAGCTTGAAAATCTATCCGGTATACCAGATGGCTCTTTATCTGAAGATGATGAAGTAGTGACAGATACCGAGTGAGTAGAAGATTCAGACTTGCTTTCTGTGTTAGTAGGTGAAGATGCTCTGATTAGCTCAGCATCGGAACAAGTACAAGAAAGTCCCGGCCTAACAAATTCACCCCAACCGTCTACATCTAGAGCAGATGTTAAAATTTTTCTCCATTGGAAACTGCAAGATTTCAGTCATCTGTGTCTGAAGCCGGAGAAATCCCAAACTTTTCAGACTTTTCTTCTTCATCAGATGATGAATCGGATGCAGATGAGGTCAAATGGAAAAAGCAATCTTGGCAACAAAGTCCTAACTTGGAAAAATTCGATTTACGCTGTTCAAAAAAAACTATCAAATGCCCATTACTAATACCAGAATATACAAAACATATGGGTAGTGTCGATCGTTTCGACCAAAAAAGAACATCATATTCCGTGGGTAGAAGAAGTCGCAAATGGTGGACCCGAATATATATTTTTATAGATGTTGCAATAACCAATGCCCATATGTTACATCAAACATACACCCGAAAGCACAATGTTATGAGCCAAAAACAATTCAGAATTGCTTTTTCAAGGGAGCTGGTGGATAATAAAATCTTTAGAAAAAATCATTCCAATCAACGCCAAAATATGTAACTAAAAAAAAAGAATCGAGTGGAAGAGACTCATGAAAGACAAAAATAATTTACAGTGTACCAGAAGAAATCAGCTTTGAAAGATTAGATGAACACTGGCCTATAGAAATAGAGACTTATAAGAGGTGTCGCTACTGCAGCACTAAAGTAAATAATAAGAGGTCTAAAATAGAATGTGAACGGAGTAAAGTGGCACCATTTATACATCCATGTTTCAAATTATTTCACCAAGAAAATCAATGAACGATTCGTCGTTCATTGATTTTCTTGGTCCCTCACTGGTGCTGGCAAGGATATTGCCACCATGTTTTTTTCTTATTGTAAACATGTATAATTTTTTTTCTTGAACATTAATTATTAAACTACCCACAATGATTCCATAAAACGACATTTTATTTTTCTGACATAAAAAATGCTTCTGCCAGTGAAAGGGTTAATGAAAAACCAACTTCTAGTTGATCTATTACTTAGATCTCTTCACCAATAGAATCTCTGATTAACGCCAAGTATGGTGGTGTTCTTAACTCAATTCAGTAAAAAGTGTGGCTCAACTCTTTTCACCACCAAGGCGACGATATATGTGAAGTCTGCCAACCCGCACTTGGCCAGCGTGGTCGACTATGGCCTAACCCTTCTCATAAGTGAGAAGAGGCCCGTGCCCAGCAGTGAGACAGTTGTGAAACAATTGTCATTAGGTGACGAGTTACAGTTGATGTTCACAGAACATCAGGGCGCCATGCCATGGCGTGACGTTAGTTTACAAAAATATGGTTCGTGGTACTGGACCACCTTGTATAACTAGGTATCATAGGCATGTTTGTAAATAAGTCATATTTGATAAAAATTATGTCTCATTAAGTTATGTGATGGGTGAAGGTCGATCTTCCACGTCTCTTAAGTGCAGGCCACACCGCCAACTGACGGACGGAGGGAGCGGGCGAAGCGGACGACATCGTTTCACCTCTTTTACTTGGGTGTTAGTTGGCGGTGTGAACCCAAGTATGAAAAGAGGTGAAACGATGTCGTCTGCTTCGCCCGCTCCGTCCGTCCGTCAGTTGGCGGTGTGGCCTGCACTTAAGAGACGTGGAAGATCGACCTTCACCCATCACATAACTTAATGAGACATAATTTTTATCAAATATGACTTATTTACAAACATGCCTATGATACCTAGTTATACAAGGTGGTCCAGTACCACGAACCATATTTTTGTAAACTAACGTCACGCCATGGCATGGCGCCCTGATGTTCTGTGAACATCAACTGTAACTCGTCACCTAATGACAATTGTTTCACAACTGTCTCACTGCTGGGCACGGGCCTCTTCTCACTTATGAGAAGGGTTAGGCCATAGTCGACCACGCTGGCCAAGTGCGGGTTGGCAGACTTCACATATATCGTCGCCTTGGTGGTGAAAAGAGTTGAGCCACACTTTTTACTGAATTGAGTTAAGAACACCACCATACTTGGCGTTAATCAGAGATTCTATTGGTGAAGAGATCTAAGTAATAGATCAACTAGAAGTTGGTTTTTCATTAACCCTTTCACTGGCAGAAGCATTTTTTATGTCAGAAAAATAAAATGTCGTTTTATGGAATCATTGTGGGTAGTTTAATAATTAATGTTCAAGAAAAAAAATTATACATGTTTACAATAAGAAAAAAACATGGTGGCAATATCCTTGCCAGCACCAGTGAGGGACCAAGAAAATCAATGAACGACGAATCGTTCATTGATTTTCTTGGTGAAATAATTTGAAACATGGATGTATAAATGGTGCCACTTTACTCCGTTCACATTCTATTTTAGACCTCTTATTATTTACTTTAGTGCTGCAGTAGCGACACCTCTTATAAGTCTCTATTTCTATAGGCCAGTGTTCATCTAATCTTTCAAAGCTGATTTCTTCTGGTACACTGTAAATTATTTTTGTCTTTCATGAGTCTCTTCCACTCGATTCTTTTTTTTTAGTTACATATTTTGGCGTTGATTGGAATGATTTTTTCTAAAGATTTTATTATCCACCAGCTCCCTTGAAAAAGCAATTCTGAATTGTTTTTGGCTCATAACATTGTGCTTTCGGGTGTATGTTTGATGTAACATATGGGCATTGGTTATTGCAACATCTATAAAAATATATATTCGGGTCCACCATTTGCGACTTCTTCTACCCACGGAATATGATGTTCTTTTTTGGTCGAAACGATCGACACTACCCATATGTTTTGTATATTCTGGTATTAGTAATGGGCATTTGATAGTTCTTTTTGAACAGCGTAAATCGAATTTTTCCAAGTTAGGACTTTGTTGCCAAGATTGCTTTTTCCATTTGACCTCATCTGCATCCGATTCATCATCTGATGAAGAAGAAAAGTCTGAAAAGTTTGGGATTTCTCCGGCTTCAGACACAGATGACTGAAATCTTGCAGTTTCCAATGGAGAAAAATTTTAACATCTGCTCTAGATGTAGACGGTTGGGGTGAATTTGTTAGGCCGGGACTTTCTTGTACTTGTTCCGATGCTGAGCTAATCAGAGCATCTTCACCTACTAACACAGAAAGCAAGTCTGAATCTTCTACTCACTCGGTATCTGTCACTACTTCATCATCTTCAGATAAAGAGCCATCTGGTATACCGGATAGATTTTCAAGCTCTTCTTCTATTTGCTTGTCCGCCAATACTTGTCTTCGCTTACTCATTGTCAAAGAAAATATGAAAAGTAAAGATTACTTATATATTTCTATACAAATCTAAAACAAACCGGACAAGTGCAATGGTAATGGTAACTGGTAATGGCATATATGTTGCCACCATGTTGCCACATGATCGGAGCCAATTTTGAGAACAATTAGAAGTTATTGTTAGAAAAATTATAGTATAGCATAATTAGAATACCATTTACTTTACAATAAATATAAAATCGTAACCTGGCTACGTCGCAATATGAAGATATTCTTGGATTTTTATACAGATCGTAAACTGATGATTTTTTTTAAAATACCTCCGTGCAAAAACTTGACAATTGTCAAATCAGTGTTGCCGTTCTACAAAATTAAAAAGACGCTAGTCATATAAAAAATCCGCTAGATATTGGTAATTATCTCTTTTTTTAATCCGCTAGAAGTCGCTAAATCGTATCGCTGACGTTCAATCTATACTTGAAGTCTGCGCCTTATAACTTCGGATTTTTAGAGAGCGCCAATCGTTTAATTTTGGCAAACATTTAAATTTATCGCAAAAAATAACAAAAATAAATCAACATATTTATTTAAAAAATCCACAACAAATGTTCTGGATGATAAAAAATCTGAAACTGTTACGTTTTCTAAGAAGTACATAATTTACTACCTATAATTCAAAATCAAAACATATGTCCACTGGATATTCAGTATCACTGGCACTGGCAGTGGAAGGTTCTCCGATGCCTACACCAGCTACTTTGGGCATTGGTTTTCGGACTTGATTAATTACTTCATCAGGCAGATCGTAACTCGAGCAATCTTTATTTTAAATTTTTAGTCGGTTTCTAATGAGCAGAATGGAGTTCAAAGTTTTTTCTGAAATTTGATTTCGGACTTTGTTTTACTGGGGTTGAGGCTATTTGAGGATATTTTGTGCCGGAACGGATGTTTATGGTTGTTCAAGTGTAGTGATGGTCTTAAAAACAAATTATTCTTCAATTGTTTTCGAAAAAAAGTCGCATATTATGCGACGGCTCAAAATCCGCTAGAAGTCTCTAAACATTTTTTTGTCGCTAACTCAATTTTTTTTACCGCTAACCACTCATGAATTCCTCCAGATCTAGCGACAAAGTCGCTAGAACGGCAACACTGTGTCAAATGTGTCAATGTTTAATTTTTTTTAATAATCTGTGATAGGTTCATTATCACACAGAATTGGTACTTTTAAAGTATTGTCGTACAAGAAAAAAAATAAAAAAGTTGGTGGCATAAATATTGCCACTACCAGTAAAAGGGTTAAGACGTGAAAGGAGCTAGGTATATAAAACTAGGAACACAAAATCAAGTGGTGAATGTAGCGCTAGCTGCATAGATTCATTCACCACTTTTATTCGTATCAGAAAAATAGTTCAATCAAATAAGCAGTGAAAAGAGGTATGCCACATAAACATTTTAACTTCCAAACATTCCGCCATTTCTGGCAACACTTGAATGAAATATCGCCTTTTACATAGATGTGTGAATAACATGGATTGGACGTACCTACGAAGTTAGCGTGCATACCTACGAAACGTATGCAAATAAAATGGCGTCCATTAGGGTTGGGCGCATATTAGGCAACGCAAAGCATATATCGACAAGTTTTTTTGTTATCGACAAAGTATAGCACCTTTAGGCATCATTCGCACGAGGATTTAAAAAACGATTGCGTTGAACTCTGGCGTAAGCACTTTTAAAAGCTTGCGATAAGAGCGTTCATACCAGCACTAAAATCACTGTTGTCTCGGTTCAGGAAGAAGTCGAAATTATTAAAGCTAACGTATTAGCGAATGCGATTTGTGTTGCTAAAAGATGAAAAAGAAAACTATATTTTTTAAGTTTTTGAAGGGTTCTTACTTTTTCTAGTAATAAACCACAGATCTGTGAATAACATGGATTGGACGTACCTACGAAATTAGCGCGCATACCTACGAAATTATGTGGAAAATAAAATGACTGCCGTTGGGTTAGACCATACAGATATTAAGAATAGAGTGTGATAGCAGAGTGGGGCCTATTCGTGTCCGCCGGTGGGAGAGAGAACGCAACATTAAAGGCCCCCTGCATTTCTCTCTAACAATACATGCACAACATCAACATTACGCAGTGGCGTGCTACCTGTAACTATTATTTAAATCAGTTTATTAGTAATCAATAGTTTAAAAATTGTTTTTATTGATACACGAAGATAGTTTGAAGTGACAAAAAAGTTCCTTCCTTCCACTCGACACCACCAAAACGACACCATCGGTGGTGTCGTATGGAATCACTAGTCCATACGACACCACCGACTAATAGTGAGGTTACCTACATACAAAGTTGTTGATATGAAAACTCCAATTAAGTTCAAGCAGTTTCATTAATGAGGTATGTCATTTGATAAAGTTTATATTTATCTGTCACTCAAATGGTCATCTTGACATTGTTCGTTTCTGGACATCACTAGGGTGGTGCCGTATGGACTAGAGATTCCATACGACACCACGGATGGTGTCGTTTTGGTGGTGTCGAGTGGAAGGAAGGAAAAAGTTGATATATTTTTAAACTATTGATTACTGATAAACTGATATAAATAATAGTTACAGGTAGCACGCCATTGCGCAATGTTGATGTTGTGCATGTACTGTTAGAGAGAGATGCAGGGGGCCTTTAACCTGTAGCGTTCTCTCTCGCACCGACGGACACGACACAGTATTGAGTTAAGGCGCACGCAAACTGTTCGGACGCGACTTACTGTCGCGACAGTAAGTCGCGACACATAGTGTGCACACCCTTTCGGACGCGACTTTCTGTCGCGTCCGCGTCCGATACAACCATAGACACGCCACGCTGTCTATGCAATACACTAAGGCTAGGTAGGAGCATATTTTTCTTTTACTTGGGTGTTAGTTGGCGGTGTGAACCCAAGTATGAAAAGAGGTGAAACGATGTCGTCTGCTTCGCCCGCTCCGTCCGTCAGTTGGCGGTGTGGTCTGCACTTTAAGTTGATGTCCGCAGAACATCAGAGTGGCATGGCGTGACGTTAGTTTACAAATATGGTTCGTGGTACTGGACCACCATGTAGAACTAGGTATCATAGGCATGTTTATAAATAAGTCATATTTGATAAAAATTATGTCTCATCAAGTTATCTGATGAGTGAAGGTCGATCTTCCACGTCTCTTATATGATGTGGATATTATTTGTCGCAAGAAGCTTTTCATGCAAATGATTTCTCAAATTTCGCAGAAGATGCCTTATGGTACAAGTTGGAAGCCAGCCGCAGTTGTCGTCTGCGGCCGGCTTCCAACTCGTATCTTAACACTTGGCGAAGAAAAGTTTGATCCAGAGAGCTATGCCACTTAAACAGGTGCTCTTAGAAGCTTTTGAGAAGGTTTACACATCGAACTTTTAAATAAAACACAATTATATAGTACATTATTTTTATTCAGAGCGTACACTCTAGTAAGGCGAAAGAATATAGCGAATTTTGGCGGTTTAAATCTAAAATTATTTTATAAATAAAAACATAGTCTGAATCCAATATAAATGCTTAGCGCATAGTAAATTGAAAGATTTTAAATGAGAAAATAACATTACAATAATCCTTACATAGTCGTAATTTTCATAAAAAACATTGGCCGGCCATATCTGATTAATCAGTCGGTGTCTAACCAGTTTCAATAATAGCAAAGATTTTGTTGTTTGACTGTTTGCTGTTTGTCAGCATCTGCCAACCTCCTCATAATACAGAAGACACATATTATTCAGTAGTAAATTAGCACACGGCTGAGTTCTATGGAAATTAGCAGTAAAGTCTGCGCAAACGAGCGACAGTCCACCTCAACGGAGTTTGACTTTATTAAACGACGATTCGATCGTCATGAGGCTCACTGATTGAAACGCTACAAGAGCAGTTTTAGTAGTCCCTATTTGGAGAGACGCAGAATAACGGCGATCGAATTGAAGTGAAACGTGAATTCATACTAACCACCCAGTTTTGCCACCCGTAGATATTTACTCAGGCGATCATAATGATAGTAAGTTTTGAAACTACAAACATTTTAGTCAACTGAATTAATAAAGCCAATGGAGTCTTTAAATCTTCAACAATTTTCTTACAGCGTTCGTGCAAGTTTATAGTGACACATAATTGATATAGAAAAGATTAAATATTTAGTCATTTTGATAATTCAAAACATGTTTTATACGTAAATATATGAGTGAAACTAGAATAATATAATTATCTAAAATAATATAGCGTACGTTAAAAATCTTATCCTAATTAATAACATCAAATAACTTAAAATAAATGTAATAATAAAGATAATTTTTGCGTTTTTAATTTTATATCGAGTTCCTTAATTTTTTCATTTCTATTTGAAAACATAGTTTTATAAATGAATTAGCAATACTGATGTAGAAAGAAATGAACTATTAGAGAAAAATTTGTTGAAAACTAATCTTTTTGAATGACAATATTCTTAAAATATATGCACTAGAAGAAAGTGATATAGCTTATCTATAATGTTAATAATGAAAATCAATTCAAGGCATGGCAGCCAAACCAATACTGATTCTATTTATTTACTTGATATGATACCAGATATTTCGCAAGCTGTACTAAAATCGATTAAACAAGTCAGTTTATATAGCTAAAATAAAAAATATAATATCTAAGAGTACATCATAAAACTATAAGCCATAAACACACTGCATACATACCTACTTACAAACACAAAATATTATAATATAAAATTTATATTGGAACAAAATTTTAGCACTATAGAAAATTCGGTGAGAATTATACAATGGAGTAAGCTAGATATATAAGTTAAATGATTTTTTCTTACTAATGTTGGTAGAACAGATATACATACATTCATAGACTCACGTCTGTTTCCCGAAGGAGTAGGAAGAGACTACGTAGGACAGACTTGATTTGGTCTATGATGGTTATGGGTTAACAGCATATAAAATATAATATTGATAATCGCACTTGGACGAACGTCATTCCCTGATGAAATAAAACTAATGATTAATTATCACGTACCCCGTGCCTCAGAGAGCACGTTAAATCCCGGATTTCATAAATCTGACAGTCGTTATAGGGAGCAGTACCTCTGAATATACTGGCACCAGTCTAAACCACGGAATATCGCTATCCTTTGGGTTGCGGAGGTCAAACAGGCGGTGCCCTGTTTAAAAGCTAATATTCAGTCAAAGCCGGGTAGACTTGTAAGCGTATCTCAGGCTGCAACTGGGACAACGCTAGGAGGATGATGACACCATTGATTGAAAATTGCAAAATGCAGTTACAAGTTTTTTTGATATCTGTTACATAATATAACTTCACGCCTTTATTCCATTATACAAGGTTATATAGCGGTTATATGGCGGGACTGACCACGCACCGCCGCGACCACGGCTGAAGCAAGTCAGTCGAAACGTTGGCAAAAACCGAGGTATTTATGCCTTAAATATAATATTTATCGCGAGTAAGACCCGCTATATAAATATGGATAACACCCACACTTCGCTAGTTATGTTATGATCCTAATGCAATAGGGGGCGAGCCTATTGCCATCTACCGGGCATATTATAAGCAAGCGATAATTGACATTTATACACACATAACTTCGAAAAGCCATGGGGGTCTGCGTCTGGGGTACCTGGGGATCGAACCCGAGACCATCATCTCGGCAGTCCGTTACGCACACCACTATCACCGCTTATATCTGCTAAATTATAAACTTAAACTTTGAAAGAGGGCTACACATTAGCCTTCTATTAATGAAGAGGCAATGTCCAAGTGATACTAAGTAATATCTAGATACAAACTTTGATATATAAACTGTTTACCATCCAACCAGCCGTTTTTACCACATTAGTAGCCAAAAACAATCCTCAAATACCTAACAATTTATAGTAACTCCATTGTACTGACGAACACAACACCATGCTATCCACAAAAGGTACCGGACAGATATCTAGATATAAATTACCATGAGTACAGAGGGATATGCTTTGACGGCGTAGAACTATCGCCTTTAAAAGCCATTTAAAAAGATGCCCATAGCCACGAACACACATTTTGAGATAACTGTTTTCGCCGATTCTGTGGGAATTTCGGAATATCGGTTTCTAGTGCACCCTACGCTGCCCAAGCAAAATACATGCCAAATTTTAGTTTGTTGTTTATTTAGTAGTATAATAATGTAATTTTACAAAGTGTTTTCGCATTAAATCCTTTATTTTCTTATTTATATTATTTTTAATGCTTTTTTGATATTAAACAACAATTACATTTTATTAGTTTTTTTAATAATCTTAATTAACTATAATTACGAGTAAGTACCTTATGTACGTAGTACAAAGCAAGGTCCCTAATCAACTAAACTAAAATAAGCGGCTTTTAGTTGTGCGTTGTCTGTCAGTCAGTCCGTAACGCAAGAATTAAACAGATATTGCGACCCCTACTTCCTTTATTCATTTAGTGAAACTTCAATAAAAATGAATTTTGTTAGGTTCTGTCATTGCCAATCAAAGCACAAGACATCTTCAGGATCCTGAGGATATCTTGTGCAGGCGAAATACCTGTCAAAGCATAGTCGGCGCGTACAGATGGATACTGCATGTCAGGTACTTTCTTGGAACCCATTACCGCATTATTCCATATATCCCATAACCTTTTTCATCAGAGTTCGGTATTTTCAACCTTTTTCTATTGCAATAGTTGGGGTGGTCAATCCGAGGGTGCGTGATGGGTTCCTATTTCTTTCCACAAGTATATAATTTTGCTACTTTTAAATTGGTACTTTGTGACCCATACTAGAGGTTCCGCGAAGCCTTAGGGGCTAATCAACACACTTAGAAAAACACAACACTTAGTTCTTACGCAGATAAAGCATATATCTCTATATCATCAATCTGGCTAATGAAAACACTGGGCTAAGCTATTTTGCAATCAAAGCATATCTCTATAACATCTATGTGTACACGGTCAGTTCATGTTTCGTTCGACTAAAGGTTTCTTGAGCGATGAGGGCGCCGGCAGTTTGGATGGTTTCTTGTACGCGCTCGATCGTTCTGTATTCTCTTTGCCTTGCTCGTTGTGCTGTGGGAGGAAAGAGATGGAATGAGTGTTGTTAAGTCAACTTTTTCTAGCAGAGACTAGTATATGAGTGACACTATGTTTGCATGAACCTTTAGGAGCTTGCCATAAGACAATAACATACATTTTAAATGTATAATATATACAATTTTAGATATATAACCATTGTATCCATTTTCTATTAAAGAATAAGTAGTCATTAATATTCTCAGAGGCAGTTCTTTTCGTATTGTCTAAATAGATCAAACCTGTGTTAAGTTTTATTTAAGTTTTTGACATAATGCGTATCTGTAGTTATAGTTTATAAGTTTGTAATGATAGAAGCAAGTGGTGTTCCGTTGTCTCTGCCTACCCCGACGGAAAAAAGCGTAAGTATATGTATGTAGTTATAATGTTTACCCGTTTGATAGCATATATGTCGATCTCGGAGGAGCTCTTGATGATCTTGTGGTTGTTGGAGAGGTTCGAGCGGTTGGATCGGTTGAGCGTGTCGGGCGGGGACGGCGCCGCGAACACGACCGAGTCTTCTGATACAGAGCTCTCGCAGTCGCTGGCCGGCGCTGACTCTACCACTATACAGTCCTGCGAACAACATGAACGATTTATTATCCACTAGACTTCACCCGCCGCTCCTAAGCTTAACCTTCCTCAAGAAGACTCCACCTGCGTAAATTATACCCCTAAACTGGTGGTCATACAGACAGACAATACGTTGCAGTGACTTCATTTAATAAAAAATACAGGGTGTCACAAGACCCATCACCAAGCCGAAGTCTACTCGTTGTGGACATCATGCAAAGTCATACTAACCAAAAATAATACCTGGGAAACTATTTCTTTTTTAAGTTTTTATATTTTTAAACCGCAATTAAAAGCGCGCGCGTGCAATGCTCGAAATACCTACATATCCATGGGGTCAAAGGGCATCTAAAGAACATATTGGCGGGGTAAATGCATTGATTTTGTACCTAATTAGAAAAGTTCCACACTAACTTTGAGCCCCAATATCTCCTGAACCAGTAATTTCCCAGGTATGGCGTCGAAGTAAATGGGATTTCAGTTTCCGTTAAGGGCTTTTTTACACCCTTTATATGTAGATGTGAACCACAACACCCGGCGCAGTGTCAAGCGTAGTGTAAAATAGCTTACCTCATCGTTGTGCGTGCGCATGGCCCGGAACCTGGCGAGTATCCTGTCGTGCGGGGAGGTGGCCGCCAGCGCGCGCGGGTACGAGTACCTGCTGCGCATCGGAGTCTTACCTGCACACACATAAAACAATGTATAAAATACATCGTCTATTTTCATCTGTATACATATATAAAATTCTTGCGTTACTGACAGACCAGCTACAACCAAAACTATTTGGCAAAAGAAGCTAAAATTTAGCATGTGTGTTCCTTGGGGGGTATAGTGGTGCAGTAAAGAGGCTCTTTGGCAATTCCTATCCTACAGTCCTACGCGGAAGCCGAGGCCGAAGCCTAGTTACTTTTAAACTACAACTTTTTTGTGATTCGCATAGAGAACCCAGCATTCTACTACTGTAATGGGGACGATGCTTGGTAGGCCATTTTCAAATGTCAAATATTTTGTCAGTCACATCTAATAGCCATATAATCTGTCTGCTAGTAAACAGGGATGAGATCTATAGGGTTTTTAGGTTAAAAACAGAGGGTTTGACCCTCTGTTTTTAATATATGCTGTCTAGCGAAGGGCTTCACAAAACATACAACCAACGGACACAAAGTACACCTAGACTTATGGATCGCACGAAGTCTGGTCTCGCATGGGGATCGAACCCGCATCACTATGCGCAGTTATAGTGTGGCGCCGCTTTAAACCATTATGCCAACTTAGTAGTCAAAAGCATGTGACTATTGGTATTTCCAAACTAAAACCTACTCTCATCAGTCTCATCGGGTTCAATAGGGATGTTCATAATCTTTTTCTACGGATTTGTATGCAATATAGCATAGTCGCATTATAGCTTTTCCTGTCAAGTAGAGTACTAATAATAAATAACAATTTAAAAAATGTAAAATAGTTTTAACATTATTTGATGCATGAAACATTATCTTAGCATATTTTACTAGATAAATTATATAAGTTATATAAAGTATTTTACTTGCTATAAATATCCCTATGGCCTATTAGTATGGCTTCCAAGAAAGTTCCTGAATTCGTCGTAAGTTTAAGTAAAAGCACATGCACTTACCCGTAGGCGAATAAACCTTGTACTCATCACTCAAGTACTTAGCTTCCAGCTCCGCATGTGTTTGTATCGCGTTCGCTAACTGTTCCTGTAACGATTCCACTCTCGCCCGCGCTTCCGCTGTGTATGTGGAGTGGGTGCTGTGATGGTTCTGTGTGAGGGTTATCAGCTCTGATGTCGAGGTAGACAGGGTCGATAGTTGCTGCACTGCTGTCGCGTTAGTGGCCTGGAAGAGTAGAGATAGTTTATATATATATTTATATAAAATTATTGCGTTACTGAATGACTGACAGACATGCTAAAACAAAATAAAAATATACATAGAAGCACATTTCCTATGGGCGCTGTGAAGACAAACTTTCTGCGACTCAAATTACCGCTTAGCGGCGTGGCAGCCGTTCCACCTACGAGAGCACAAGAGACGGAGAAACGAAGCCAGCGCCGCCAACTACGAAATAAACTGGGGACAGACGCACTTGGAAGCGGTCTGCGGTTGTATAAATTTGAGTTCTTTGCTACAACCAAAACTATAACGCCACAAGAAGCTGAAATACGGCATAATGTGTTCCTTGGGGATCGTACTAATTTCTTGGTACTATCCCCGCAATTCGCGCAATTCTTTCGAATTGCTCGAAATTCCCACAGGATCGGGCAAAGATGTGCGGGCGTAACTGCGATCCTCTTGTAATATACGAATTTATACAGTGCCGAAATATTGGATACTCGAAACAATGGTACGTGGTATATATCCCGAAGGACAATTTGAAGTTAAGTTTAAAATATGTTTAGATTACAGATTTTGCTGTTCGTAGCTGTTTGTTAGAAGTTTATATATGGAGGACTAACGGCATTAAACCTGCTTAAATTAACAGTGACAAAACATAACTAAGATTGAAATGGTTTTGAAGTATTGCTTAATTTTCTTTTAGAATTTTCTAATCCAGGAATTGATTCAGTATCGTTGGGGACTATACAGAAATTTAAATAGCAAACACCCAGATTCGGCAGAAATCTTTGTGAATGACCTAAGTATTGTCTTATATGATGATCACGTTCTCAAAACTGGGCGCAATGGGCAATGCCGAACGTCCGTTTGAAAAACTATCCCATCCTTGCCCATTGCTACATCTCAATATTTTTAGTCGATAGTAGGTTAACTTGATCATAATAACCTCTGCCTCGCTTGAGCGATCTAAATAATTAGCTGCAGTGCTTCGACCGCGCAACGTGTCACATGACGAGCTGACGCGGACACCGTCGCTCCTTGTTCACCTCTGTGGCCTCTACTAATGTTTTTGTTCAACTTAATGAATGATTCTTTCATATGATCCGAAATACACTACGTTTGAATGAAGTGTTTACTTTATGCGAGGGGTTGAACCGGATGCTATGTAAACAATTACGACTTTTAACGACTTACTCGAAACAATTGCTTATCGTGATAACAATACGAGTCGAACCTTGGTTCTTTTTGTTTTGTTATATACCTGGTGATATTATCTAACAAATATATAAAATTATAGCAATACTTGCTTGAAAAGTTATTTAGATATTAGCATGTGAAAAAAAAAAATATTTAGCTGACTTTGCATTTTGCGCGCGAGGCGTAATTATGGATTAAAAACATCATTGTAAACAAATATTATAATTATATATGATACTTTTATGTTTTTATTGTGAATAAACTAATTAATTATGAAGTTACAGCAAAAAAAAAATATTGTGTATTACTTTAATTTAAGAGATTTTTACAAACAATTATCGTAAAAACGGCATTTCTTTTTCATTGCATGTAAATACATATGTATGTTGATAAGATTACATTTATGCTCTGTGTTATTTTTTTATTATGAGTATATAAATAAACCTATCATATGATGTGTTATACTCATATTATTCATGAGATATTGATTATCGAAAAATGTTGCGGATATTCAGGTTATTTTTGGCGGGAAAAAGTAAACAACTGTGCACATTCCAGTAAAAGTAATTCTTATCGGAAATGGTTCTTTTGCTTGGAAATCTATTTGGTAAGAAGCTTATGTAGGTTGAATCAGATATATAACATAAAAAGGTATTTAAAAAAATAAAATACGGAAATTGGCGGCAAGTAACAATCAATTCTTTGTTTATTTTTTTATGTTTAAAATTAAAATGTTTCTTTTAATTATATTTATTTCCTCTAAAAGTAAATTAAATAACCTTAACTAACCTAACCTAACCGTGTATAATACTTTTATACCTCCCTTAATAAAAACGACGAGAAAAGGAATATGTCAGAAATATAAAATCGTGCTCAAAAATGGCGGGAAAATATTTCTAATTTTCACTTTATACTGCCCTTGCGTGGACTACATGTATATTATTTAGTGTTATTTGGTATCATTCGAAAGTTCATTTCATTACGTGTCTATTGATAGGTATATAATATAGCGCAATCCGTTAAGTTTTAATAAAAGGAACATTAGTTACTTACGCGCAGTCGCCGGCTTCAGAAAAAAGGGACTTTTGTCCCTTTGAGCAATCAACGGATTTGGAAAAAAGGGAGTTTTGTCCCTTGAAACAATCGACAAGATAATAATGTCCTCCGACCGATTCCGGCCACGGTGGCTTGTCTATATATGAGAGTAGCCAACTGCGCGGGACATATTATTGTGTACAAGTGTGTGCGCAAACACAAGTGCACTCTCGATTCCCTCAACGGCGCTATGTGCTTAGTTTAAATTAATGAGCATATTTCCTATTTGTTTTTTACCTATTTTTATTTCCTGTTTACCTATTTGTTTTCATTGAAATATTTTGCGAATTAACATAATAACTTGCTTATTGTTTGGAAAATGTGTTGAACTTACCTCAATGTTAGCGATAAGTTGGTCAATCATGTGTTTGGTGGAGTCGATGATGTTGGCTAACAGCTCGTCGATGGCTTGCACGAATTGCTTGCTCGAGCTCTCGTCCTGACTTATTACGTTGTTCACCTCTTGCTGTAATTAAAAACATTATTGTTAAATAATAGAGTTTTTTTTAGATAATTCGCGCTTTAAAATACTGATTACTGATGTGTTGTCTTGAGAGTTTTAAAGAAGTCGTCAGATTCCCTTACCCAAAGGCGTGCCTTGTACCTTCGCCTACCAAATACTACTACTGTTTTTAATGTCTCGTGCCTTGTACCTTCGCCTACCAAATACTACTACTGTTTTTAATGTCTATCATTTAGATTGGGACCCGTTGTCTAATACTTTATAATGAACATAAATGATAATTTTAATAACATAAGATTTAGGGCCGGTTCCCCGCTGTCTAATCAGTTCCTGTTAAATAAAGATAACTCAAGCAATTTCGTACCAGTTTCGAAATAATCTGAAAAATAAGGTCTTTATAGAGAGGGCGAAACTGAGCCTTAGTAAAGTTGTACATACCTCAACTTGCGTCTTCGTATCGTCCAGCGCCTTCATGGTCTGGTCTATGAGATGCACCACTACTTCCACCACGTTAGTGCTGAATACTTCCATGTCTACGTTGATGGCGTTGGTGCCTACGAACACAACAAAAGAATGAGCATCCTTCCTTAGTAGCCGGAACCTAGTATCAAAGATGTCTTTACTAGCTAAAAAGCAGTAGTAATAGTAGTATAATAGTCTCAAGTTCGAATTGGTATTGGCTAACATGTGAGAAACACATAATATTACATAACTTCACGCCTTTTATCCCCGAAGCCGTAGGCAGAGGTGCATTACACACCCACACTCGCCAGTTATGTTTCTGTCCTAATGTAAATGGGGCTAGCCCATTGCCATCTACCGGGCACATTAAACGAGCGATAATTAAAATTTATAATACACACATAACTTCGAAAAGTCAGAGGTGAATGCCCGCGGTGACTGGAGATCGAACCCGAGACCACCGTCTTGGCAGTCCGTTACAAACACCACTGGGCTATCGCCGTAACTACATACAATTTAGTTTTTTTTAGAACTTCTTGTAGATAACTCCTGCACTAATACATGTATAGTATATTCCTGAGTAAAAAGACTTTAAAAACATTCAAACAACAGAATAGAATGAACACTCAGACTAAAAAATATTAGAAGATAATATGCAAAGTGTGGTCCGTCAAAAACCATCTGAGCAGTCAAAAGATTTTCAATAATTTGCTACTTCTCATAGAAACTAGAAAAACTGGTATTCAAGAAACAGAACAACTATCTACAAGTTAAGAGCGTATACGCCTCGAGCGGCGGCTCGAGTTTAGGTTTTTATAGTACCGCGGTCGCCCGCGCACCGCGCATGCGAGACCCGGCGCACTATGACGGTATCGCGTGGAATAATAATCTTGATCCTTCTTACCATACATGAACAGTATTCGTTTATGTAATACGTCGATTATGATATGAAAGTATTCAAATTAATTATTTTCAATGCACATGCATTTAAAGGTATGAAATAAAGATAGATATTACATATTTGTTTAGTAGGATGATGTTCCTCAGGACAACAACGACTATTTATAATAATTGGGCGCAGTTTTATTATATGATAGAAATAATTTATAATTGTCATCTACATACTTAATTGTTACATTTCAAATATACATCTATTTTGTTATTAATGCATGAAAACCCACGAATGACACTAAATACAGAACCAAAAGAGTCGGGTAAAAGAAAATAATTAATTAAAAGAAAGAAAATAATATACAATATGTTGATTTGTATTTACAAAATATTGCAATACATATTCACCTAAAATTATTTCACACAGTGTGCGATGATATAAATCCCCCTTTTTATAAAATTTTACATAGATAAGGCCAATTCTCGTATTTTATATGACATTGAAATTATATTTTGAACGAAATGAGATTAGATTTTAAATTGACTCAGAATTGGTATTCTTCTAATTTAAATGTCATTATCATCTAGAGTCCGTGTCACGAGAACATAGACATTTTGTAAACAAAGAATTTTTACTAAGTGACTTAGCGATAGTTCTGTCAAAAACAAATAATTTCAAATCAATGAGCGCAACGGTATAGGTCGGGTTCACGAAAGATGACCACTGCGCAGTAATCATTTTTTAGGTCTCCGTGGAGGTGTGGGGTGAGGCGCGGGTGGAATGCCAATAGTGTGGCTCCGTTCTTGACGCATTCCCTAAATGCGTCAAGAATGGAGCCACGCCATTGGTGCACGAATGTACATATGCGCGACGGCGGCCATTTCTGGTCAACTTTCGTGAACCGACCTATACATAGATACGTGTCATTGGAAACTAATATGTCAATGGATCGGGTTTTTATCGATATTATGCGCTGTCAACCGGCTCTTTTAATGTTTTGAGGTACTGACGCCTAGAGTGTCAACATTTGGCGTTAGTTCATTGAAATGATACATTCTTGGGCTTAACATCTTTTTATCAGAGGACAAAATTAAATTTTTAGTAATCAGGAAGGGGTTGGTGTTAAGTTAAATACAAGTTTATAGGATTGCAACGCTCTTCTCGCTGCCGGCATCTCGAAAAAGCGCGTGCAGAATATCAGATGGCAGAAAATTATTTATACCTAAAAAAGAAATTGCGTTTTCAGACTACCGTAACGTTTAATGGTTTTTGTTTAAGTTCATTCTGACGATTTCATTCACAGACAACGTAAAATCTCTATGCCTAATGTTTATGCAATGTATTAGCTAGTTATCTGTTATATTATTCATTGTTGGTCAATAATTTAATATTTTAGAATAGATATGCTACTTTGAGCAATATAATTTATTGCATAGTGATTTTAAAAAAATCGTGTCAATAATAAAGTAACATGTATGTACCTACTCTATAATTAACATACATGGTACTCTATTTTTCATTAATTTACAGATTATTACGTGTAAAACAACAAAAAAGTCGACCAATTTATGAACATTCGACCACTAAAACACAAAATCAAATATTTTTATTTCAGTAAAATTTAACAATTTAAATTTAAAAACATAGTGGCATAATTAGGCATTAAAAAAAAAGACTGTTCAAAAGCATAAAATCTAAAACGCAACTGTTCGAAAAAAGGTTGTGAAGTTCTGAATGTTTGTTTACAAAAAGTCTATCTTCTCGTGGCACCAACTATAATTTGGCTTCTATTGTTCTCACTGACGTTGACACATTGTTTAATTAACAACAAGCAGCGATAGCCTACTAGAGATACCAACGGACTGCTATGCATATATGCTAGAACGATGATGATGACATTGTTCAATTAACGATCTAGTCACGATAACATTCCAATATCAGTTTATTTAGGAGAATACCATTTGTGACATGAGTATGACACTGACATTAGATCGAAACTGCATTTTGAACAAATATAGTTAGAAGAATTGAGTCAAAATAAACTGTTAACTGGTGCAGAATAAGACTGCACAGTAGGTAGGTGGGCTTGTGTGTGTTAGGAACCTGCATTGCGAGCTCGTGGGAATCAGCTGAACTGCGGCGGTTTGTAAGATAATATTCGATTCAAGTGTGCTTTTAATTGCATTGCATAGTACGTTTTAGGTAAATACCTATTACATTGGTATCATGCTAATGACGGCGCGTCCTAGCTTAAAAATAACCATAATTTTGCCCCCATTAAGAACCTCATACATGGGCTCTGTAAATTCATCGGTCGGTCACCCATCCATACTATGACCGTGATGTCAATTACTTTACCTTAACTTATGTAGTTTGTACGAAAATAAACCTGCGATAAAGGCTCTGCAAGCCAATCCCATGGTCACCCATCAAAGATCAAATGCGTCTAACTACTGTACCTGTTTATACTGTATATTGCCACTCCATTTTTGCAGCAAGGTATTATATCTAACGGTCCGTTTATGTCAGTCTCGCCCAGCCCCTAGTTGACCGCGCTACTATACTAACCAGTAACCACTAGACTCCATATGTCTCGACTAACACACTAGTTTAATACGTAATACATAAATAAAGTTAAGTACATCAACTTTTCATATTTATAAAAAAAATACGTTGAGAAAAAAATAAGGATCAAGAAGCTTTAGCCGCGCTGTAAACGTTTTCGAATGCAATATTTACGTAAAATGGCGGACGCGGACGCGAGCGACAGGTCCGTCCTCTGAGAGCGCTCAGCGCTGAATGGCGGACATAGCATCGCGCTTCGAGTTTTATAGGTCTTTTTAAAAAAATCATATTAATTACAAACGAAAAGTTTAGATTCCAATTTTTTTATATGACTTAAAATGAATCTTAAGGTTTCTAAATATGTATATATCTTTTTAATAATCACAGTAGTTTTTTAAATATAAATGCAAATTTGCGGGCTAAAATTAAGCAAAATGCACTGTTTTGTTCTCCGATTTTCTTGAAAATTATGAATGAAAGTACAATTTCTTTTTTAGGGACTCGCTTGTATAGCTTTTGCTCGTACAGTTTACATTTACAGAATTATAGAACGATAAGTTTTCATAGCACTAGCGACCATGAATGCTGGCCTAAACTACAGAAATTACGAAAATGACTTTTTTAAATTCATCCGTTTTAAAATATTTACTATAGTAACCCATATATTTATCTCTAGCACTCTCTTAATAAAGAACTGAACGTCCATATTTTCTATATCTTTTCCATTAATTGTTATTTATCCGTAACGTAATAGAACAATAAAAACCCGCAAAATCGCCTCCGACGGATTAAACGCTCTTAAAAATTTACCTTTTTTTTTAAATATCTGAAGATTTACAAGCTCTGGTTACTTTTCATATTATACAATGGTGCATATTTACCTTCCTCAAACTCCTTGCCAAACTTCTGCATAACCTTCTTACTTTCTTCTCCCAAGTTCACACATTCCTCCAAATCTTCGTCTGCCATTTGCAATTCTTCTTTATCAGCCTCCAATTGTATATCATAAAGTACTTTGTAACGCTGCATTCTTTCTTCCAGAAGTTTCTTTTGTGTCTCTACTTCTGTGACTTTCTTGGCGAGTCTTGCTTCTAGAGCGTTCTTTTCGCTGGCGACGTGTCGCGCCAGTCTTTCTTCCAGAAGTCTCCTTTCTTCAGCCATCCATTCTTGGAGGCGAGTCTCCGTGTCTTGTCGTTCTGTTTCGATTTCTGTGAGCTGTTCGGCTAAGCGTTGCTCGAGACGGGCCGATTCTTCTTGCATTTCCTACGGTCAAAATAATTGAACTTCAATAAAATTGGTTAATTTATGAATTATTGGTAATAATCATGCGAATTTTATTTCTATTTAGGCTCATAACTTGTCGATTGTTTCAAGGGACAAATCTCCCTTTTTTCTAAACCCGTTGATTGCTCCAAGGGAATGTCTCTTTTGTCTGAAGCCGTAGACTGCGCACGAGTAACTTATGTCCTTTTTATTAAAACTTAACGGATTGCGCTATATTATATATCAATAGACGCGTAATAAAATGAGCTTTCGAATGATACCAACTAACACCAAATAATATACATGTAGTCCACGCAAGGGCAGTATAAAGTGAAAATTATAAATATTTTCTCGCCATTTTTGAGCGCGATTTTATACTTCTGACATATTCTTTTTTCTCATCGTTTTTATTAAGGGAGGTATATAAGTATTATACACGGTTGGAAAGGTTATTTAATTTACTTTCAGAGGAACTAAATATAATTAAAAGAAACATTTTAATTTTAAACATAAAAAAAATAAAACAAAGAATTGATTGTTAATTGCCGCCAATTTCCGTATTAATTTTTTTTAATACCTTTTTATGTTATAAACCACTATTTTTTAATTAGTACAAAAAATTTAACAGAGCACTAAGTATCTTTAACTGGTCATAATTATTTAAGTAGTTAAAAAATAAAAACACCAAGTCCCAAAACTGTCTCAAAACTATCCACAAAATAAAAACGTGATAATTGGTAAATGCAATACTAATACTATGACCGACCCGCGTACTATCATAGTAAAATGAACCATTGATAAGTTTCCACCCCCCGGCCCCTCTGCGCCTGCGCCATGCCGCGACGATGCGACAAACAGTGCTAAATTGCTAGCGAAAGTGAGCGTATCTAATTTCGTTGCAAAAGTTAATTGTTTGTCTACGTTTGCCCGACGCGATGGCCTATCATATCAGTTCATTTCACGGGAGTATGTAGCTATGCATCGTGCGTACGTTTTGAGTGGAAAAATCGCGAGTGCAGCTGTGTACCCATGGACATCTTATTGTGAGTGTACAAAAGTGAGCCGGTCAGTGTCAAACAATTAAAACAGTGCATATTGGATGCTTTTACAACGGTGGTGGACATTTCGAAGGACAATGGAAATACTTGTAAGTTTAGTAAATAATACGTACTTAAGTAAATAATAATTTGATGCGGGCGGCTCAAAATCGGTCTGTGTTCTCCACACACCTTGAGGAAGGCCTATGTCCAGCAGTGGACGTCTCTAGGCTGACATGATGATCATAAAATAATATTTGTAAATAGCAGGTGATTCTAACTTCATAAAAACGCCAAAATTACTCGTTTCTTTTAGTCCAGAACACCTTCTTTTATTTTTATATTTGTTTGCTTTTTAATTACATACCTCCGTGTGTAATTACTTGTTAAACGATAAATTTTACCAGTCCTAAGCCCGAATGAAGTATGCAGGAGAGGGTAGAATTAACAAAATTAAAAAATAACTACCTACATTTATTATTTTTCTTCATTTTCTATGGCTACCTACATCATAAGTGCGACAGAGAGAATGCGAATGAGCAGGATGGAATATTATCAATGAATTAGTGAATGGATTGTAAAATATGACTATGATTTAAGTGAGATTTTGTACAATAAACAAATGATAATAACTTTGCTCTTTATTGATATTATGAAATTACAGTGTTTTTTTGCTGTAACTTCGTAATTAATTAGTTTTCAAAATAAAAAAATAAAAGTATCATATATAATGATAATATTTGATCACAATGATGTTTTTAATCCATAATGACGCCCCGCGCGCAAAATGCAAAGTCAGCGAAATAATATTTTTTTCACATGCTAATATCTAAATAACTTTTTAAGCAAGTATTGCTATAATTTTAATAGTAGATTAGCAGCCAAGGGCTGTAAGGCATCAATTGCAGCCCGAGATATTTAGGCGCATGGCGCCTATAGCTCGAGGGTGCAATTGGTGCTTACACCCGACCTAACTATTCTGCTTTACATCTCGATTGTGAGGTAAGTAGAAAAAATTATTGGAGGCATTACAAGAATAAAGTTAGTTAATAAGTTTTCAAATATCTCTCTTTAGAAGTTTCAGACAAAATATTGTTAATTGCTGCTTCAGCTTCCATTTTCATTGAATCGGGAGTGCAGCTTCACTCGAACAACTCATGTTTTTTCCTAATTAGCACGTAATTATAAAAAAACAAACAAATACAAACAATATTTAAAGTAAAAGTTTTCTATTCCCGCCTTTTTTCATTAAAAAGAATCAAGTAAAGAACTTTTTAATGTTTTTTTTAAGAACGATATTGAGCTTCGCCGATATTTAAAAATTGATGACTACTTACTCACACGAAGACAAGGCTGAATAGCAAAGCGACCTCTTTGGTCATTGGGCTGAATGCATGATGTCTATTGCCAGTATGATGGTTAGATGTACGCGAACTTTTTGAAAGAAAGAAGTGATTTTTTTAATAACTTACCGCCCTAGGGCTTTTCTAGCTACATTATTACCTTAGAGCGCTAATTAGTCACCTACAAGCCCCGTTTGGAGGTAATAAGAACCTACTTACCGAACATGAGAGATGTAAATATTTGTTAAGATAATATCACCAGGTATATTACAAAATTGCATAGGGTTCCCACCAAGAACTTAGGGTCCCAAGCCAACCTCACCTGCAAGTGGTGCACCTGCCGATCAACGGACGAGGCTCTGGCAAACAAAATGTCCCAATAAGCGGCAATAGGCTCGCCACCCATTACGTGGGATCAAAACACTGGCGAAAAGTGGGCGTTTAATATGCCTCTGCCTACCCCTTCGGGGAAACAGGCGTGAGTCTATGTATGTATGTATGTATATTACAAAACAAAAGGAACCAAGGTTCAACTCATATTGTTATCACGATAAGCAATTGTTTCAACTAAGTCGTTAAAAGTCGTAATTGTTTACATAGCATTCGGTTCGGCCCCTCGCATAAAGTAAACACTTCATTTAAACGTAGTGTATTTGTGATCATAATTATGAAAGAATAATTCATTAAGTTTAACAAAAACATCACTTCAGCACTCTCACGCTACAAACGAATAAACAATGACTGATTTATTGAGCTCTCCCGTGTGCTCGGCGGCGCGTTGAGCCGTAAGCACTTGGGATTTTTTTAGGTACCTACGCGAAACTACGCAGCGGCTAAGGATAAATGTAACACATATATCTATGATTTATGTGTTAATTTTATGTTACAATAGTTTATTAATGGAGGAACTTGAAAATAAATTACGTCGATTAGTTTTTGTGTATTAATATAAAGAGAAATTTAGTTGACATCTCTGGTTTTTTTGGTAGTTATAGATGTAACAATAACTGGTGAGATTGCGGTAAAGAATACTAACAGTGATTCTTACGGCTGTGCTATTTTTTAGAGGGTAGATACCCAACGCCTGAAAGGGAGAGTCAATAACTACTCTTCTGTTTGCCTCAAGATGGTTAGTTGGGTTATCTGGGTGTATTTAGGAGCATAATATACTGACCGTGACACAAGTCTGTATCCTATTAGCCCTCTTCTCGAGCCGTGCTCGTCTGGAGTCCCGCTGTCGCCGCAGTGTTGTGTCAGTGTTCCCGCGCGCCTGTCCCGCGCGGGACGAGAGCGTGTGATGTGCACGTTGTAGGGACGTCACTCGAGCTGTTGCGCCGCTGCGCTGTGGGGAGAAAGATAGCTTGTAAAGAAAGAAAAAGCGTTTATCTCCGTAACACACGAAAGAACATGACATAAACAATGTGTATACCAGGTTGCAATTAGGTATGAATCAACATATGCCTGTCGTCTGTATAAAAATAGAAGGCAAGTTTAGCATATTGTCGGACACATACGGCCAGCGCTGGTTTTCAATTGGCTCCTTAATTGACCCGGTCGTCAAAACCAGTAAAAAAGAGTTTATTTACCATAACAGTAGAAAAGTAAAATTTTAAAATATTTTTTCAAGGTTCAAGTTCTTTGCCGTCTGCTCATCACCAACCTTTAACATTCCACTGCTGGACTAGGCCTCTCCTTTGAAAGGAGGAATTGGCCTACTATACCACGCTGGCCAAATGGGTTGGCATAGGGTTTGTATCAAGTTTTCCTTCTCTTACAGTGGTGTTCTCTGAATAATATGCTCCCTCTGCCGGCTCTTACGACACCCATGAGATGATACGGGGTAGGTACATTTCGTATTCTTAATCCATCACCACACGGACAAATCATGTGACATTATTTATGGATGACTTGGACAACAAACAATGAATATAAACATAGATAAAGCACTCACCCACTGCTGTACATAGTTGCCCACATTCCCTCCCACATCGACCCCTCTGGCCCGCTGCAGCCCCGCACACAGGTTGTGCACTAACGCGCTGAGTACGCTGGCCACGTTGGCACAGTGTGTGGTGACTGAAGATTGTAAGGCGCCGCGGTGGACCGCGCTAGTACTGATGAGTGACGACTGGCTTTCACTACTGCTGGTTTTTATCTGGAACATAAGTGGCGGTTATGAATCAATACTATAAATGCATGTGTTTGTTGTCCTTCTTTCATATCGCAACGAAGCGATTTTATGGTATGGTTTTTGTTTATGGAGATCATTTGGTTGTAACAGATCGAATCTGTGTGTTTTATGTACACATTTCTTGCCTTTCTTAAGAAGGCTTATTACTTCACCCCTTCCAACAAACTAATGGTGCGCGATAACCGCCGAACATGGGCACACGCAATCCAAGAGTAGTCACAATTGCGTTGCCGACCTTTGAGTTGGGAAAAGCATGCGAGGAGAAATGGAATAAAGAAGAAGGAATAGGCCCAGAAATTCTTGGATCAACGCCAGATTAAAGATGGTATCAGTGTACTTATATACAGTCAAATAAGCTCCCACTAGACCACCATAATGGCGAGAATCGCTCAGCAAGACATCGTCGCTTCCAGTGCTACTTTACACACACATTGACATATACCATAAAACCAGTTTTTAGTGTGTCTCTTCCAGCCTCGACTCTATGAGCGAGCCAAGGGATTTTTTTTTCAAACTGGTCCACGACTTATTTGATTGTACTTTACTTTTATAATAATTATAACTTGATTTAAGTAAAGTAAGTTATAATTACTATAACAAACATCATTTTGGTTAGTAAATCAGTAATGGTCATAAAAAGGATTTTTACCTGGTTAACGATGTCAAGGAATGTGTGCACCAAGCTCTCCAGCTGTTGTTTGTTCTGCTCCTGAGTCTTTACGCTCGACGTCGTGTACGTATCTAACAACATTATTACACACTTGATAAGAGACATTTTACGATTATGAATATAACCTTATTCTGACTATTATTTATGGATGGCTAAATTTAACCTGCGTGCAATCGCGACATTAAGTAGTGTTTTCGACAATGTTATTCTGATGTAAAAGCTAAATGACTGCAATAATTCGTACATCTGTTTAGAAGATTTCTGCATGAAAAAACTTACATAGTTCCATTACCGTCTACAACATTCGAAAATATAAATATTTAGACTCCCTCCATGGTCCAGTGTACAGCGTATGAGTCTGGAGAGGGGTCCCGGTTCCGGCAAAAGTGTTACTGAGTTTTGCTAATTCTCAGTAGCAGCACGGTGTCTTGCAATATATTCGGAAACGGTAATAGGTCTGTCCCCTATTACGTGGGAAATGTGTGTGTAATATTACACCTTTGCTTACTCCTACGCGCTTGTGTGCCACGCCTGTAAGCTTAGAATATACAGTTCACCTAGAGCGTCCTGCATGGTGTTGAGCACAGTGTCGACGGTGTGTGTGAACTGTTGCACGCCGGCCGTGAGGTTGGCGCGTTGCTGTTCCGATTCTTCGCGGTAAGTACGCGTAATCTCCAAGTTTGTTGACTCCACCGTTCTGCGGGACAAGCAGAAGAATAGACAACTTTTTTTACGGCAACTCCTGCATGAGGAATAACTTTACCATCTTATAATCAACGGACCCAAGGAATATCCAAATTCGGCATAACTATTTGTGGATAACATAATGACAAGATTTAACGACTTTTATCATTATTATCGCCCTAGCGTTCTGTAGGTTGCATTTTACACCTTCGATCTCGGGATCCGCTTACTAGTTTAAACAGACTTGACGCAATATTAGTTTTCCATAGAACGACTGACGTTTGACCTCTGCAACTCAAAAAGATAGCGATATTTCGTGGTTCAGACTATTATCAGTGTTTTCAAAGGTGTCAAAGATCCTGGTAGTGAAAGTTGGGTATGGCAGAAGAGACTTGAAAGTAGAATAAATACTGTAAAAATGAGAGCCAGAGAAGTATGTATGGTATATCTCTGACCGACAGAGTAAAATATTGTGTGATAAGAGAGTGGTGTAGGGTAAAAGAAGCTGTAGTGACAAGCATCGAAAAAGGCATGTTAAGATGGTTTGGGCACATGGAGAGGATGGATGATGAAAGACTGACAAAGAAGATATATAAGGAAAGTGTGAATGGGACAGGACGAAAGGGAAGACCTAGGCGGACGTTCTATGACCAGATTGGAGATATCCTAAAAAAAGGACAAGTCAGAAATATCCTAAACAGAAGAGCATGCATGAGAAACTTGATGGGAGTGAATGAACCAAGAGAGGTATGTCAGATTCGTTGCAAACGGCGTTCCGTAGTCCCTCTCTACCCCTCCGGGAAACAGGCGAGAGTCTATGTATGTATGTCAAAGATCTTCATAACAGCCGGTACTGATGGCTAAACGTGCTCTTAGAGGCACTGACTGACTTGGAAAAGTCAGTGGTGCGCGCCGTGAATACACATCCGATATTTTTAGCAACGCAGTCTGTTGGTTTCTCCAATAGGTTATCGCTGCCTTTATTACCGACAGTGTGTAAGTACTCACATGCGTTTATCCACAGTATCAAGCAGTTGTTGCGCATGTTCGGAACCACATCAGTCAGTATATCTCTAGCCTGCGCGCCCAGCACCTGGTGAGTGCTGGCGAGTGGCGTGCACTGACACAAGTGTTGCTGTTATGCTACTTGCGTACGCGACTACTATTTATCTATTAGTTTGACGCATCAGACTAATTGCTTGTCTATAAGCCTGATGCAGCATGGGTAGGCCTCCCGCAAGGTGGACCGACGATCTGGTTAGGATCGCGGGAAGCGATCGCTCTGTGTGGAGAACCTTGGGGGAGGCCTATGTCCAGCAGTGGACGTCTCTAGGCTGACATGATGAAGCCAGATGCATTGTCACTTTTAAACTACACCAAGTACCCAGTAAGTGTGTGGCTACTCACTTGCGTTTGTCCACAGTATCGTGTAGTCGCTGCGCATGTTCAGCAGCCACATCAGCGGCCGCCAGTATGTCCCTGGCCTGCGCGCCCAGCACGTGTTCAGTGTTAACGTGTACTGTCACCAAGTGTTGCTGCTCTTCACACGCCACCTTTGTTTTTGACAACTCCTGTGAAAAGAATATATGTGTGATCAAATATATTATAGATTTTGACGCAGTTTCGAAGACAGTTTTTGTATATATATAACAATGGATTAGAAATATAAAATGTAAATTTTGAAGACCAAAAAAAGAATTTTATTTTTCAACTCATCTTCTAGCTGTTGTTTTATAAATAAATTCTATATATTAGATAGATATTAGAGTCAAATACAAAATTAGATACAGGGAGCGGTACATATAGCGCAGAACCGGACCGAGTGGAGAAGATTGACATACAGTCACGATCCCCAGCATTGAGGGACCGACCAGAATATATAGACGTCAAATAATTAGTTATGAGCCTCTTAGATTATAGAATATAACTAATAACTAAATACAATATGCACTCTGCTATATAGCTGAGCACTCGGTTACACCCGCGTTATGGCTACTGCTCCACTCCTGTGGCTCATAGCGTGAAGTTATATAGCCTATATAGCCTGCCTCGATAAATGACTTATCTAGCACTGAAATAATTTTTCAAAATCAGACCAGTATTTCCTGAGATTAGCGCGTTCAACCAATTAAACAAACAAACAAACTCTTCAGCTTTATTAGTATTAGATAGTATAGTGTTTATGTGTAAACATTGTCAGATATGAATATCCGATTTTTCTTATACATATAAAACAACGAGATTTACCCCGCATAAATTGTACACAAATAGCGGCGATAGCCCAGTGGTGTACGTAACGGACTGCCGAGACGATGGTCTCGGGTTCGCTTCCCAGAAACCCCGGGCACACACCTCTGACTTTTCGAAGTTATGTGTGCATTATAAATTAATTATTGCTCGCTTAATAATGTGCCCGGTAGATGGCAATAGGCTCGCCCCCTATTCCATTGGTATCAAAACATAACTGGCGAAGTGTGGCTGTGTCATACACCTCTGCCTACCCCTTCGGCGATAAAAGGCGTGAAGTTATGTTATGAATTGTACACCTAAACCTTCCTTATGAATCACACTACTTAGTGTTGAAAACTGTATCCGTTGGGTAGTTGTTGAGTTTATCGCATTCATTTAAACTGACAGTATGAACAAGGGATGTCATTTTATAGTAAGTATAAAAAGCAACGTTGAGATACAAGCAAATGCGGTCAAATCAAACTGAACATAAACACTCACCTGACTGGTACTAGCCAACACCGCCTTCGTAGTCTTCAACTTGTTCACAGTATTCGCCAGCTCGTTGTTCTTAACCTCAAGCGTCTGGTTGAGCTCAGCGAACACGCTCTCCATGCGATCTCGCTCGTCCTCCATCGCTTTCTTCTTGAGGAGAAGCTCTTGTATCTCCTTGCGTTGTTCCTCATCTTTTAAAGTCAGCTCGGCGTAGGTTTCGCTGGCTAGGTACACACCTGGTAAAGGAAAAGAAATATTTACAGTAGAAGAATCAAATACAGTTAACAATACAAATTTATGTAAATCAGTTAGTAAACTAGACTAACACGTTAAATAAACTTGTATGGTATACAAATCGCGAATTTATATTTTTAAAAGACGTCTTCCGGACTAAGAATAAATCCAAATTCGGTGTCAGGGGCAGTGGCGTAGCTACCTTGGGTGGCACCGGTGCGCAAATTGACGGGTGACCTTCTTTTTTGTCGATACCTAACAATTACGGGCTAACTACCCCAGACTGACTGACTGACTAGTGTTTGTAGGCAGCCGCTTTAATCATTACGCCAACCGTTCAGTCATAATCATAATATATTAAGCAATGAAAATGGAGCATGCCGCTGAGGCCATTAAGGGCGGTTTCAGATTAGCGTATTTTTCTGCGCGTATACGGTCGTTTCAGCTTACGCGCTTACACGCGCGCTACATTACGCGCTTCAAAAAACCAGACTCGCGTAAACGGGCATATTTCAGCGTGTTCGCTCGAAACAGTAGTGACATCTTGTCAGTGTCAAAATGCATTCTGACGGCTCGCGCTTTAGAGCGGTTTCAGATTATAGCGTTTTATACGCGCGTATAAGCTCGTTTTTAGAAGCGCGTGTAGGCGCGTATAGGCGCGCCTTTTGGCACACGCGCAACTCGTACGAGCGTTGACGCGCCTCTAAGCTCGTATAACTACCAACCGTCAGAATCCATGTTGACACTGACAAGACGTCACTACCGTTTCGAGCGAACACGCCCGTTTACGTGAGTCTGGTTTTTTGAAGCGCTTAATAGAGCGCGCGTGTAAGCGCGTATGCAGAAACGACCGTATACGCGCAGAAAAATACGCTAATTTGAAACCGCCGACGCGCTTGTACGAGCTTAGAAGCGCGTCAACGCACGTACGATTTGCGCGTGTGTCAAAAGGCGCGCCTATACGCGCCTACATGCGCTTCCAAAAACGAGCTTATACGCGTATAATACGCTGATCTGAAACCACTCTAAAAAGAGCAAGTATCCTTCAAAATGTGATCGTTAGAGGCGATCGATCGATATAATTTAGGGCGAGCCAACGGTAAATGAGACGTGAAGTAGCTAAATTTAGTGTGTGTGTAAATTGTGCTCACTGGTGACGAAGGTATACCTCAGAACATCAGTGAGGGTCAATTTTAGATGCATGCAAAATACTATGTCATTTCGGTATATGTACCGTGTATACATCCATACGCATTTGGTAAAAAGCAGTTATTTTAATATTAAAAACAGACACTTCAATTTTATTTATGTGTATAAATGTATAGATACCATTCTTATCCCTAGAAGCCTGCAAATCCCTCTTCAGTCTATCGATCTCCTCAGCATACTCCTTCAATATCGCCTTCTTCGTCATCTTCTGGTTCACTTCCGGTTTGTTCTGTATGTTCTTGGCTCTATGCGCGTACTCTAGGGTGCTCATGGTTTCCTCCAAGTCTTTATGTCCGGGGGATATGGTGGCTATGATTGAGGTTTTAGTGCGCCCGCCCAGGGACTCTTGGAGAATGCGAGTTAGTTTTGATTCTCTGTAATTGAGAAGCAAAGATTTTTTAACAATGTATTGTGATCTTTCAGATATTCATGTGCCATTCAGGATGAAAACAAAAATTTTGTTCTATAGTTCATCTCAACTTTTCTGGGAAGTTAATTTTACTATCAGATCTGCGATAATCAAGTAATTTAATCTCCTAAAAGTGCCTTATGGCAATGAACTAATGATGAATGTGATGAGCAAGTAAATGACCCATTTTTTACTAGATTTTTTTTCATCACAATTTGAAAATGGGTTCATATAGATAAAGAATAATTACAGTTTACAACATTGTGTAAGATTGAAAGAAGGAAATAAAGATAAATTAATAGCTACTATAAACTTGTGCGCCTAACATCAGGTGTATCTAGTGTACTGGGGTACTTTCGCCCCTTGTATGAATCTGCCCCACTTTCCCCAATATACCAACTATAAAATTATACCGACGTAAATTTGCTGTGCCCTAACAGGGTTGCATGTTGAATCTAAATGTAACATAATTTAAGATCTTTGTACTTAACACATGAAAGCAATAAACATTTTGAGTTTGAGTTTGATATTTAATATTCAACACAATAACACATTGCTTTAATATTCAATAGCAAGTCTGGTGCCTAAAATACATTATCAAATAAAAGTACCTGTAAGGTATATAACCCTGCCGAGTCAGTAGAGACTAGTTAATAGTAACTCATTCTCTTGCCCGCTCCCTCTTCGCTGGGTTATCGGACCCCGCCTTGCTAATGTTCCGAGGATTCAAGAGAAAGCCTGGCACATATATAAACACTAGAGGACGCCAGCAGCTACGCCTGCATTTTTTTAAATTTACCCGTTTTGGCCGTCGGGTAATCCTTTCTTAGTGCACCCCTACGGTCCCCAAGGAGCATACATGCCAAATTTCAGCTTCCTGCGCCCAATAGTTTCAGCTGAAGCGTGTCTGTCAGTCAGTCAGTAACGCAAGGATTTTATCTAGTAAGATAATCAAATAATTTACCTGTAAGGTATATGCGGATGCCTCTCGACCAGTGCAGTTATAACCCTGCCGAGGGTCAGCAGAGACTGGTTGATATTCACGCATTCCCTCGCCCGCTCCCTCTTCGCAGGGTTGTCGGACCCCGCCTTGCTAATGTTCTCCGAACCTGCCAAGTCCACCAGGTTGAGCTTGCCAATCTTAACAAGCTCTTCGCCCTCCGGACTGTTCTCTTTCATGTGGACCACGATTGTGAAGACTGTGTGGGAGCGACTGCGGACAAAATGGATGAAATATATGTTTTTATTCTGTAAGTAATAGGAGGTTAGGAGGCAAGTAAGCAACGATCGTCTGATGGTAAGTGATTACCACCCATGGACACCCATAACTCTAGAGGAGTCACAATTACATTGCTACCAGCGACTGCATCGTTGGTCTCGCGGCATAAATGTGCGTGTGGGATTGGGAGGTCTCGGGTTTGATTCCCGGGTTGGGCAAAGTGTTATTGGGTTTTTCCGTTAGGAAATTCTCTGTAGCAGCACGGAGTCTGCGAATGTGCCCGGTACGGCAATTCCTGGCGAAATGTGGGTGTAAAATTACACCTCTGCCTACCCCTTCCGGGATACAGGCGTGAGTCTATAAATAAAATTAAAAAATAAGAACATAACCTTGACATATTGCACGCAACTATGACTAGAACTTAAGGGCATCCATATATTATGCTACAAGACTAGAGACTGTTGGAGGTCGGCGTAGTTTGACATAATGTAACAAAAGGTAGGCGAGAGTACAAAATTTTGTACGACATATTTCAATGTTCACCTAAGTATTAAAACACGAAATTTGAACTACCTATAATAAGGTGTGCCCATCGTGAAAATATAATTTTATTCAGTAAAACTCATTTCGTAACTGGTTTTAATTTATAAATCCAATGAGAAAATAGCAAAATATGTGAAGGTACACTAGCGAGGTGAAGGAAAACATCGCGAAGAAACCAGCATGTCTGTCAGAATCAGCAGTTATCCACAATGTCATCGAGAAGACTGTCAACCCGCACTTGGTCAGCGTGGTGGACTATTTTTTTTAATATTAATAGGCGGCAAACGAGCAGATGGATCGCCTGATGGTAAGCAATTACCGCCGCCCATGGACACAAGCAACACCACAGGAGTCACAAGTGCGTTGCCGCCCCATGGGGCTGAGAAAAGGGATAGGATGAGGAGTGGGATGCGGAGTGGGATGAGGGATAAGGAACAGGGCATAGGGCCTCCGGCACTCTCACTCACCGAACGAAACGCAATAGCTTAGGTACTGTTACTTTCGATTTTCTGTGAGAGGGGAGTACTTCCCCGGTAGCCGACCTTCATGCGACCGACATTCATGCTGAAATCAACAAGACTCGACTACCTGTAAGTGCGTTGCCGCCCCATGGGGCTGAGAAAAGGGATAGGATGAGGAGTGGGATGCGGGATGTGGAACTATGGCATTACCCTTCTCATAGTGAGAAGGCCCGTGCCCAGCAGTGTGGAAGTATATATACAGTGCTGATGATGACACTAGCGAGGGTCACCATTCACAAATGTGACTGTATTGTGACCAGGATGGGGAGGTAAAAAATCATTAAATTCGTGTAACATAATATATGGAGGACCCTTTAACTACGAACTAAGTAAATGAACTACATGTATTAATTTAGTGCGATGTTTAGTAATAATAATGATAATGGTGGTGCATAATTCTATAAAGCAAAAAGAACACAATGAATGCAAACAACAAGCATAATTCTATAACAAAATAAAATATGGAAGGAAATCTACATTACTTAAACATATAACACTAATTTGATTATGCTTCCTCAGCATAATATTGCAGAGACCGAACCCAATGGAAATAAATACAAATTCAAAAACTCCAAACTTTACAATAAAATGATTTGTCTATGTCAAGAAGAAGCATAAACATAAACAGTATGCATAATTGTGAAAACTCACGCCAGCTTATTTTTGCCATTGGGAAGGCCGCTGCAATATTAAAAAAATAATGAAATAGAATTTGCCAAAGATTTTACCAAATCGTTACCAGTAAATATCGCATTAAGTGCTTTATTGTGCGGGAATCAAACCCACAAGTGTTCAAGGGCGAAGTGACCGCGTTAACCACTACGCCTTATATGAGCTATCAGTTAGTACTGTTTAAAGTTGTCTGCTATAGAAATTCTAGTTTACCTAAAAGTGTTGATAGACTTGATCATTAAATTGTAACAGAAAATCAGCCATACACTCGTCTTCGTTTTTAAATTTGTCGAACTGAATGACCTCTAAAATGCTTTCGTTTATATTTCTGTAATGTGACATTCACAAGAATGTTCATTGTAAATGTATCAGCACCATAAGACAAAAAATTTCTACTTGTTACAAAATAATGTTACTAAGAGATTAAACACAGCGGCGATAGCCCAGTGGTGTACATAACGGACTGCCGAGACGATGGCCTCGGGTTCGATCCCCAGTTACCCCGGGCACACACCTCTGACCTTTCGAAGTTATGTGTGTATTAAAAATGTTAATTATCGCTCGCTTAATAATGTGCCCGGTAGATGGCAATAGGCTCGCCCCTATTACATTGGAACCTAAACATAACTGGCGAGATGTGGGTGTGTAATACACCTCTGCCTACCCTTTCGGGGATAAAAAACGTGAAGTTATGTTATGATGTTATGTTATGTAAGAGATTAAACAAATAAATACCTGGACTGAGCGTTCATGAGAGTGGACGCAACCCTCTTCCTCTCCTGTCCTTGTTCCATGATCTTGTATACTTCATTCTTATTATACACCTGTAATACACAACACAAAATTAGAATTCAAAGTTATTTCTAATGCTTCTGCTCCACCTGCGTCTTAACGCGTCAATTAGCGCGTTAATTTAGGCGCTAAGTAGATGTGGCCAACGTTTTAACGCGTTAAAATACTAATTTCCAATGCGAATTTTTAACGCGTTAACGAACGCGTTATTGGCCATTGTCATTAACGTTAACGCTATGGCAGGTGTAGCAGTAGCATAAAGCAATCTCATTATATTTGACCAAAAAACCAGCAGAGTTACAACAAGTATGCCATTTAAAAAATATATATATTTGTCATCATCATCAGCCTTTAACAGTCCACTGCTGGACTAGGCCTCTCCTTTGAAAGGAGGAATTGGCCTACTATACCACGCTGGCCAAACAGGTTGGTATAGGGTTTGTATCAAGTTTTCCTTCTCTTACAGTGCTGTTCTCTGCATAATATACTCCTTCTGTGGGCTCTTACGATACCCGTGGGATGATATGGGGTGGTGATATTCCGTATTCTTAATCCGTCACCACACGGACAATATATTTGTAATGGCTCTTAATTTCGTTGACACAAATTTTTAGATATATGAATAATATCACTGTTGGCTAGGAAGTTCCGGGAAGTTTACATCATTATTTCGGTTACAAGTTAGTAGACCAAAGTAAAAAACGAATTCAATAACTTGGTTGAGATTACAAACTTTTAAAATGTTTTCACATTCCATTCACAAAATATAAAAATCAATAATTATTATTAAACTAATCCTCAAGCATATAATTTTATTTTCTTCTGGTTCTACCTAATGCATTGCGATTATGGCAGTGAATATTAATGTAGTATTAAAGTCATCAAAAATATAATCACTCACAGTAATCTCCTCAAGTCCATTAACAATATTCGACCCCTTCCTCGTCACGTCTTCATATATCCTCAGCTTGGAGTTGTCCTCAGACGTGGAGAGTAGGTCGAACAGCTCTTCGTTGTACAGCTCCAGGTACGATACCCGGACCGTGTACTCCGTGTTGGTGAGACGGAGCTCGTCGAATAGCTGGCTTAGAGCGCGCGGGATTATACCGGCGAGAGGATCCTGGGGACAAGGTTAGTGTTTTAAGACAGTTCTCTTAATAAAGGACAATTATATCTTACTACAAAGCCACTAGTCCTAATACCAGGTTTAGAATGGACAAGTATTAATTAAAAGTAAATAATGTTTTTTAAAACACCCTAAATATATAATAGGATCAAAGTAAACATGAATACATGGGGTTGAGCCACCTTTCAGCTCCATCATCCGATTGGTTCTATGTCATCATAATACATTACAATATATGTATGTGTAATGAATGCAAAAATTCATCTCAATAGAAAAGTGGTAAAATATATCTTTGTCCAACACTATTCAATCATATTTTAGTTATAGTAGTTTTACAAAAATGAGCCTATAGTCCACATATAATCAATTTTATACAGGTAAGGCTAAATTAAACCGAGAATTATATATAGTCCATGTTTTGTAATAATGTGGGTTCTATTTAAACATTTCAACTGGCTTATTGGATGACAACTTTGACTTTTAAGGTCAGCTGGAGGTATTTGGTTCTATTCCTACCCAGGTTGGTTGCCATGGATGATTCCCAAGCTATCGATAGATCTGATAAATATTCAGAATGGATTCAAAATGTTTACTATTTTTTTTGCATCTTGCATCCAGTAGTTTCTGCTGTGCATTGTCTGTCAGTAACACAAGAATATTAAATACTAGTCGACGCCAGCGGGTTCGCACATATTTTCGAAATTCCCGTTTTGCACGATCCTGTGGGAATTTCAACATACATGCTAAATTTCAGCTTCTTGCGCCGAGTAGTTTCGGCTGTAGCTTGTCTGTCAGTCAGTCAGTAATGCAAGGATTTTATATATACAGATATTGATAAGGATGTTAACTTACGTTCTGCCAATTGGTATCGGTGCCAGAGTGTTCCCCGACCATGGTGTGCGTCTTGCCCGTGCCGGTCTGTCCGTACGCGAACACCGTGCAGTTGTAGCCATTGAGCACCTCCTCTATAAGTGGACTCACCACCTCTTGGTATACTTGGAGCTGTTGGCGAAAAACATAGGAATTAGATAAGATCAGTGGCGGCGGCGTGGGCGCGAGGAAGTAAAAATGTTTTACATGTTACCTATTTTTGTTTGGCCAATCATCCTGGCTTAGGTTACCGATCCCGAACAAATCGGAAAAAATGTAAGCAGATGATATTTAATTTATTATTCTAGTACTTTACGGGCGCTATTCAGAATCGTCCGTCTTGCAACACTATTAAATGAAAGTTTCACCCGAATGAGCGTTTTCACATACACTGCCCGACACGATAACTGTACTGACTCACTTAATTTAACGGTGTTTTATTGCGATGTAAAAGAGGCCTCGTCACCGATGTAATTATATGTATTATAAAGAATATCACTGGGCCTCGCAAACATGATGTCGCCGACGTCCACATGTGGTCTAGCGCCGTCGGTGGATAAGTTTACATGGTCATCAACATCTCAGCCAAAAGTCCTCCTCCAAGGCACTCCTCGAAGGCCGATCTTCAACAACCATCCGCTTCAAGGAAGGTCGATCGTGGTCATGGTCCAACCTTCGGCATACCTACGCGCAGACGCACATCGACGACAATAAGTGCTCAGGCATGCCGATGCCTTAGAAATGTCACCGTATTAGCCTAGTTCCTGGGTAAAATTTAGAATATAAGACCCAAGACTTCCGAGGTGCTAAGGCCTCCATAGGTAAACTTTATGCTGCTGAAAACTGTAAGGTATACCAAGGAGTACTTACACAGTCTTGACTTGTAACGGCCACGCCGTGCCGGTAGTGAGCGCCGGCCGGGCCTCTCGGTCCCTTCACGACCAGCAGCGGCAGTGATTTTGATATACAAAGGTCTTAGCCCACTTACACCACTCGCCTCTGGATATGGACGGCAACAATTTAGCACACAGCGAGCTATCTGGTAATTTATGTGCCAATGTAAAGAATACCTAAAGAGCAATACTTAAAGCTCATATTAGAATGACATTGTTTTGGTTGGATGTGAGGCGAGTCGTGTAAGTGGGCTGAGACCTCAAGTCGCACTCTACCTGTGGAGTAGGTAGCGCGGCCGATGTCGGGTCAGAGTAACGCGCCATGTAAATCGAAAACGCACGCCGCTGCGGCCCGCCGCTGTAGGCCATAACGTGCCGTAAGGAAGATATTTGTTAGATATGAAGCACATACCTGACTAGAGTTGGGCGCGAAAGCCCTGTCGAAGGTGAACTTCTTGGTGAGCGAGGTCTGCTGCGACTGACGCACCACCACTTCGCGGTTGTTCACCACCTCTATCACGCCCAGCGACTTGATGTCACGCTCGCGCTGGTTCAGTGGTCTGGAACAATCATAGGTGTAAGTTTGAACTATATTTTGATTTACACACAGTGGTGTAACTATAGGGTGGCAAGACTGAAAGAAAGTCACCGACCTTTGGCTTAAAAGGACCAATTAAAAAGGCGTGGCCCCGTTCACGAAAGCCTGAAATACTTTTACCCGACCACTTGACATGGCACAAACATGCATGTGCATGAGACATTGAATTTGACCTGAACCCTCAATAGCGTAGCGTTACGCCGTTGTTTACACAGTGGCCTAGAAAAAGTTAAGTCTTTTAAGGGTTCAAGACCAGTACAGAAGACAAAAATAACAGATATGTAATATTAGGCCTCTATTCTTCTAGAACGGGGTTGCGCAATTTTGGTTAATTCATTCAAATAGCCCATGGAATTGTGAAAGTGATGGTAACATTGTTACCATCACTAGGAAAGCTTTTAGAACGTCTCGTAGTTACCCGGCTTCTGCCGGGCGGTATAAGTTTTAGCGATAGACAATTTGGCTTCACAGTGGGTAAATCAGTCGACAGTCGACGCAGTTATATCGGTTAGGAAGATAGTCTCGTCATCAACGCTACACTATGTGCTAGGTATATTCTTAGATATATCTGGCGCTTTCGACAACACATGGTCGCTTTCGACAATGCTTTTACTTAAATTAAAGTCTCGTGGATGCTTTAGTAACATATATTCCCTTATTTATATGTATTTCCTACATGGAACAGCAAAGTTAAAATTAGGCCACCATGCTGTGTCGAAGGCGCTAACCGTGGGTTCTCCGCAGGGATTAGTGTTAGGCCCGTATTTATGGAACCTAGGTTTTGAAGACTTTCTAAGCATACCACTGCCACCAGGTTGCTCATTGACCGGATACGCAGATGACGGTCTTTTACTTATTCAATCTAATACTAGGGTAGGACTTGAAAGGTTAGCTAATCAATGTTAAGACACTTGGGGTGAACACAATTGTTTATATTTTTCTCCATAGAAAGTGTTTCATTACTTTTGAAAGGGAACTTAAAAACAACGCCACGAATCAAATTCAATAACATCACCATTAAAAACAAAGAATCAGTTTGTTATTTAGGGTTAGTTTTAGGCAGAAACTTTTCATTTGTCGAGCACATTAAAACAGTACCTAGGTGAAAAATCTAAAAGAAGTTTTTACGCCCTGTCAAAGATATCATGTCACCGTGTGGTGACGGATTAAGAATACGGAATGTCACCACCCCATATCATCCCATGGGTGTCGTAAGAGCCGACGGAGGGAGCATATTATGCAGAGAACAGCACTGTAAGAGAAGGAAAACTTGATACAAACCCTATACCAACCCGTTTGGCCAGCGTGGTATAGTAGGCCAATTCCTCCTTTCAAAGGCCTTTTGCCTAGTCCAGCAGTGGACTGTTAAAGGCTGATGATGAAAGATATCAAATGCGACATGGGGGCTTTCGTTCAAAACTTAAAGTAAATTATGGTGCAACATATCTGGGTTGTATGTGTCGCCTGCATGGGCTGATAGAGCTGCTATCGGTGCTGTACGACGTAAAATGCTACAAATTCAACGTCTCGCGTTGATATTTTTGTGCAAGGCTAATAGGACAGTTAGTACTGAAGCTTTGCCAGTACTGGCTGATGTATTTCCAGTCGATCTTGAGACAAAAAGATGAGCAGCAATGTATTACGTGACACGAGATAACATGGATCTAAATATTCTAACTCCGCGCGACAGACATGAGATCGCTAGATTGTTGAACCATCAATTCACAGTCTATGATGATCTTCTCAATGAATAGCAATGTCGCTGGAACACATCAACTAAGGGCCATCACCTCTACCAGTTCTTCCCATGCGTCCGAGAGCGACTGGTGAGGAACTCGTTGGAGGTGGATCACTGTGTAGCCCAATTTCTTACAGGTCATGGTAACTTTAAGACCTAGTTATATTCATTTAAGCTAGTTGATTCACCGTTATGCCAATGTTCAACATCTGACAACAATTATGAACAATCGGCTCATGACATTCTATGGGAGTGTACTCTTTGGAAAATCGAACATAATATCATGCTTGACGAATTAGAGGTAACTTCTGGAGTGGTGTACAATACGGATCTTGTGGCAAGTAGGACGAATTTCCTATATACATATTACTGGAAACAGGTATAGTCCACAATTTAGGCCCGCTTAATGCTTATGTCTGTGGTGCTTATCTTTTCTAATCATTATATCTCTTCATTGCTTGTCTCCCGCTTTGTTAACGAGGGAAGTGGACTGTTTATTTTCCAACTCCTCCAATATACTTCTGATTAAGTTCTTTGCGGGTTCCAAGACAGTTTCACTTTCCCCGGGACTTCACGAGTGTCAAAACTCGTTGTCAGCAATGGTCACTGCTGCTGAACCTGGCTACACAGCCAGGTGACACAGTAGTGGGAATGAGGGTTGGACTAGTCCCAAAAAAAAAGCCTATAGAATTAAACATAAACAGTACATACTATAATAATTGCATTTATCATTACTTATTATGTCTGTCTGTAGAACCCAAAACTTAACTGGTGATAACCATTGGTATTAAATCTGTCTCAACACTTATCATGCAGTTTTCTAAATGACTAAACTTATTAACTAGGCTCCACCTTCATAAATAAATAATTATACACCTTAAACTTTTCCAGGAATAACTTTGGTGAAATTCATTTAAAAATCTGTTGGTAGTTGATACTTGATTGCACGGGCTGTTTCCGCAACTCCACGTCTTGGCGTGTATTTTGCGTGTCTGTTGGTAGTTTTTGAGTTTGTTAAGTTCATACAGACAGCCAGGACGCAGTGGGTACTTTGTTACTCATAGGGTACAAACCCCACTCAAAGAGCTGGGATGACTTGAGTGACAACAGTTATCCCCCTGTATGCAAAATAAACACCAGAAGGTAGAGTTGTGGAAATAGCCCGTGCTACCAATACCAATTAAATAGGCAACAAACAATAAAGGTTCTTCTATAGACTAACAATGTTACTCCTTGGGATTACTATTCACCATTATTCCCAATGAATCACAGTGTGACTTGTGATGCAACAATGTAACTGTTAGGGTTGTTTTTACAAATTTCCCATATGCAAATTAATAATGCAAGTGAAGCTTAGGCTTAATCTAACCATTCAGTATAACCATGCAATCTATGAGTATCTTATCTAAAAACTAGTCAACGCCAGCGGCTTTGCATGCACATATTTTCGAATTTCCCGTTTTGCCCTATCCCGTGGGAATTTCGGGAAACCCCTTCTTAGTGCACCCCTATGGTCCCCAAGGAACATACATGCTAAATTTCAGCTGCTTGCGCTGAGTAGTTTTGGCTGTAGCTTGTCTGTCAGTCAGTCAGTAACGCAAGGATTTTATATATTCAGATGATATTGAATACCAATACACTATTTTAGAAATAGTAACACGCTTGCATGGGACAGGTTTTGTATAGCATGATTTGCATGTGCCTATACATAAATGTCTACAGAGCCAAAGAATATCCACATTGCTGAGAACAGTTTCAAATAGTAAAGTTTAGGTATATGAAGTACAAATACAGAACAATTGAAAATGCTTTCATACAGGCTTGTTGGCTATGTGAAACATCACAATACTATAGTCTACAAATTATAATCCCAAGAAGTAAAAAATGGTAATTTTGTTGTATTATTACTTTGTGTAAGCATTTACAAGATCTTATATTTTACCCTGTTTTTAAGTGCAGAGACTGACAGGAAATTAGTCAAGAATACCTTTAGACAATCTGTAGCTTCTACTTGAGTATTTGATATATTTAGGAGTATTTAGAAGCTTCGTAAAAAGATGATGTCATGTCCCAAGAAAAAATAATTATATCATCGGGCACTTTGTTTACATTGACCTAGTTATTTTTAACATGTTATAATCCTATCTCTAGATACTCCAACCGATGAATACATGTAATATAAACACGCCAGTATCAAACGAATTAGCGTTGTAAGTATTGTAACGGCAATTTCTTTATCACTATTTGGATCATAAAATACTTGGAACCTGGTTATATTTTAAAGCTGTATGTTTATTAACAGCATTAGGGTTTAAAAATGAGATTGATTAACTAGATAACATGAAAATATCACTGAAATTCTAGTGAGTCACGCCAATAACGAAATTTATAGGGTCATTGTTTTTAAAACTTACCTCAGTCGTATAAACACCTGAATATTCTGGTTTTTGTCCTTCCGAATTTTATCGGTCGTCATCTTGATACAATAATCATAAAATAGTCACAAATAAACACTTCACTACAATAGTTTTTAGGATGGAAATTCACACAAACCGTATCAATGAGTTCAAATCACTTCAATTTGTCAAAAGAGCCGTTGAACGTTGAGCTTCAAACTAAATTCAAATATTTGATTGCTGGTATCCGTGTCTGGATACCAGTATTTTGAGCTTACAGTAACTTTTGCTTTTTACATATGGGCGAACTAAGCGAACTAGCTCATTTTGCAAATCAAACAAAATAAATTTAAAAACTTAACGTATGTACCTAATTCATTATTTTAATATTAGTTTTTACTGGAGTTTTTTTTTTATTTTCACAAGCATGGCGCGTGTGCTGTCATCTATTGTTAATTTTTGTTACTAACCAGCGCCATCTAGGCGGAGTAAATAAGTTTTAGTAGATGGCAGAGTAGTTAAGTTTTCGCCTGCATGCAGAGTTATTATCTAAATAAGTACTAGTTCTAAATAATAGATGGCGCTACTTAACTTTTGTCTATATCAACTAAACAATAAAATTATTTGAACCAAGTGGAGGAAGGTCTGAAGTTTGAATAAAATTTGAACCACTGAAAGACAGAATACTATCTTTGGAAGAAAACAGATGCTTTTAGGGGAGAGCTAGAGTCAGACCGCCCTGCTGGATCCGTACCTACTTGTTTCCGGCGGGTCACTTGTACTTAATCGTGTTAGATTTCTTATTGTTCAGGGGCTCTTCGAAGAGTTCGAAGGGTCCCCGAATTATGTGGCACGATAAAGCACGATAGTGCTCCTCGTGCTTCGGAGGGCACGTAAAGTTATCAGTCTTGTCCAAGGACAAGAATTGTCAGGGCATGTTGGAAGTCTACAGACGATTTTTAAACTCCGATACCCGCACACCAAGAATAATAGAGTCCGCTTCAGGTATTTTGCCGTGCCGGGCACGAATAAAAGGTTTGCTGCTGAAAATTAAATCTTGTGTTTTGCCTCTTCAAAGATAGGATTTTATAAAATTATATATTGTTGAAGTAGCTTCGGAACAACAGGATCGATTTAAGAAAGATACTTGGTCAATAGAAAGCTACTTTACCAAGATATTATTACGCTTTAATTTATTTTTGGAAATGGCAATGATGTAACCCTAGATAACTTTGTCTGTAAAATTTATTATTTGGCTATTTGGCTGGAAAAAGTTCAATAAGTGTGCAATGCGAAAAAAAATTACCTTCACTGTTCATAGTCTACCCGTGTCATGACGGTACGGCGGGAAATGTCGTGAGGTGTTCCGCTGGGCATTAATTGGGCCGCTCTTAGGGAATGTTTTCAACGTCTACCAAACTGTTGGGGTGGCTGCCGTTATGTCAAAGTTGCAGCTCAATCTTTGGAACACCCTCTTAGGCATCGCAGCCGCGTTATCTAGTTACCATTTCACTATCAACACTTCTTCTGTCTATGGTCAGGAGTGTGACTTCTTGGAACTCCGCACCGTTTTTTTTAGTGCCCATTCCGAATTCGGACAAACTAAGTATGTACACTTATTCCCGACCCGGGACCGACCCATTAGCAGATGCTTACCTACTCTATCCACTGGACCACGGAGGAAGTCCACTATTTGCTACGTAAGATTTAAATGCACGCATTTATTCATAATCGCTTAGACATTTTCTGTTACAACATTTTAATAAAAAGAACACAAGCTCTAGAAACCACAAAGCAAACAAAATATGCTTAACAATTTAAATAGTTTTCCGCCACCACAACTGATTACAAGCCAAGAGCTGTTACAAGTTCTTATTAGAAATGGACTATCATTATGCCTACCGCTACTTATTAGATAGAACATACTTCAATCGTGTTTAATAGGTATGGGGCGTTTAAAACATTCCAACAAGAACTTTTTTTACATTTACCATCGAGCACAGAAAAATAAACTGGATAAATGAGAGACGTCATTATACAGATAGTTTTTGCGTCTGGCAACACTCATTACCTACACCATTTCCTCTCGCGCTTTCTTGAAGAAAATTAAAGAGTCGCCGCATTAATTCTATCCGTATGTCGCAACGTTTTTGCTTCGGTTAGCAACGTTATGGCGGCCCTCGTTCGGTTTTTGTCAGCGAGGAGATCTGCCGCCGAGCGCTTCTCAGACTCCGCGCGTCGGGCAAAAACTCGCCGTGCCGCCACCACTGGAATCTACACAAAAACTTTAACCCCGCTCAATAACTGGCGACGTCGATGAAATACTATGAGTTCCTTTTAGTTTTTACCGCTCGTGAGCTTTTTCCGCGCGCAATTTGCATCGGACGCACGCCGTCGGCCATTTTATAGTTTTTCCCGCGCAAACGATTCGAAATGATGGTCGCGTTCCGAAAATTGCGGTCTGATAAAAACTTACCGATGAAATTCTTGTTTGGAGAATGGGCGTTTATGTATAATGATATTTTTTATACCCGCTTTAACCCTAATATTATAAATATTTCATTTCGTATTTAATTTCGAGGAATCGTCTAAAAAGTGTAAGAAAAGGCATCGGTCCATATTTGATGTATAAATTATTAATTTTGAGAAGACGTAGAGAATTTTCCGAATGAAAAATAAAAAGTTTCATTGACGGCGCGTTATCCGCTTGAATAACTAACTCTTTTTATGAATAGGTACTTAATTCATTACTCTACTAAGTACCTAGAAGATATAAGTAAGGTTTAAATGGTCTTTTCCGCGATGCTTTTTAATATTTTGAATCCGATTTTCCTGAGGATCGTAACAATTTGTGAGCCCTATTATTGACTCTTAGTTTGGCTGTTTTTCATCGTCGATGCTTACAAGGTCCAAAAATGTACCATATTAGGAAAGCTGATAAGTAAAAAGCATAAGAAAAGTAAATAGACATATGCTCTAAATGAAGAAACTCTACATGGCTCTGTATCATACACAGTTTTCACCATCTTAAATATTGTTTCAGCGTTATCTGTTGGAGCCCAGAATTTTTTTTCTTGTGTAATCATATTTGACACAATATTATAAACTTTTCCAAAGAGTGACTGCCGCCTGACCTCCGCAACCCATATAGATCTATCATAATCATATAGCCTTCCACAGTTCACTCCTCCACATAGGCCTTCCCTAATTTACATCGCAATAAGATTGCGAATCAACTGGAGCATTTACAATTTTGCTAAAAGGCACTTGGTCAGCTTCAAATGTATTTAGAGAACATAGCAAACTCTCCGATGCAGATCGCCTCATTATATTTTCCTTCACCGCAAGCGATACTCAACAATTTAAAACGTTTGTATAAGTCAGTGTCAGTGATGAGCTCCATAGCTGGGATTGAACCCATGGTCTCATTAGCCTTATGACAGGGCCCCAACCTGGAGGAACATTCCAACCGTCTTGCCTGTTGTAATAAATAAAAAAATGTAGTTTCTTGATAATTTGGTTTATATGTACCTAATAATTAAGTGAAACCAATATAACGCGATAATATCCGTAAACTGTAGTTTAATTTCAATGTGTAACATTCGCGTAAACCCAAAAAAATATTTTTTTTTATTATAATAGGCGGCAAACGAGCAGACGGATCGCCTGATGGTAAGCAATTACCGCCGCCCATGGACACAAGCAACACCACAGGAGTCACAAGTGCGTTGCCACCCCTTGGGGTTGGGAAAGGGATAGGATGAGGAGTGGGATGAGGGAGAAGGAAAGGGGATAGGGCCTCCGGCACACTCACTCACCGAACGAAACGCAATAGTTTAGGCACTGTTACTTTACGACGATTTTCTGTGAGAGGGTAGTACTTCCCCGGTCGAGCCGGCCCATTCATGCTGAAATCAATGGCTCTACTAGGTACTTGTAATATGTACTACTACTACCTGTAATGTATATATTCTGAAATCTTCAAAATATGTTCAACAACACCGCCCACTAATTTCAGACCAAGCGTTAACTTTGATGGGATTGACAACAGGAACTTCTCTCAAATATCAATATGTCAAGATACTTAAAATACCTGGAATAAAGTCATCATAACATAAATTCACGCCTTTATCCCTGAGGACAGAGGTGTATTACACACCCACACTTCTCCAGCTATGTTTCAGTCCCAATGTAATATGGGGCGAGCCTATTGCCATCTGCCGGGCACATTACTAAACGATAGACAATTAATATTTTTAATACACCCAACTTCGAAAACTCAGAGGTGGGTGCCCGCGGTACCTAGGCATCGACACCCAGTCCGTTACGTGCACAACTAGGCTATCGCCGCAATTAGATTACAGTCCTTACACATAAAAATATGGACTGGGCACTTTCGACATAATCGCTCGAAGTACCTACCTATGACCAAAAACGTGTGAAAAAGATACCTACCCTTGCAAGTTGGACATGTTTTCTCTTTTTAGATTTCTTAAAAGCATGCACCAAAAGGAGTCTACATGCCTAATTTTCTCATTTTATCTTTCTACAAAAGTCGTGGAGCGAAAATTGGTTGGATTCCAATTGGAAAGTGTAAATTTTGTGATGACTTCTTAGTTCGTTACACACATTTATTGTCCTTTCTGCAGTCCATAAAATTAAATTAATCGTTTCTACATCTACGGTTAAGTCACAGAAATAAGCTAGCTACCCGCCATATTAACACAAGGTTACCACACTACAAAATTGGAATGAAATTCACTTTTTATCACTCAGTTTCAATGGTATTTCGACTAGATATCTCAGCTTGTCCGTTAGTCAAGACGAGTTGCTAAGCGCTCTGGGAGTGGAAAGCACTGTGAACTCAAAGTTAAACTAACATATGAAAATGTTTAGTCAGATATGCGTGGAATTAACAGCTTGTATGTAGACACGTGAAGCCGGTCACCGTGAGAAAATACGCATTGGAGACTCTCTTTAATGTATCAATGGGGCTTTGAAAACAGCGGAGCGAGAGGAGCGGAGATATACTGTACTGAAGATACTGTAGGCACAGATTTCAGAGATGGGTACTTATAAAATATTGATATCTGGGGCCCAATTCTCCTAAATAAAAATATAGGCTCGATATCATCTCAGTGTCATACTTACGTCACAAAAATCGTATTCTTCTAAATTATCTTATTGAACGAAGTTGAAACGAGATCGTTAATTAAAACAAGTGTCAAAATATGTGTCAATGACGAACTGTTTATTTCAAATTATACGATAGTGACTTTATCAGTATACCGTTGGTATACCGCTTCTGAGTCCATTCAAAATATAATATCAATGTCATACCTACCTATAAAAATAGGAGAATTGGCCCCTTTTCATACATTGGGCCCACCTATGTAAAATGAGTTAGTAGCTTAAAAGTATTTGCGTAAACTTGTATTAAACCTATAAGATATAATGGAATTTGGATGAAACTTAGCAAGTTCAGACAGTCAGGTGTAGAGCTCCCGTATTATAAAAAGGTGCCAAATTGCAATTGAAACTACTTAATATGTAAAAAAAAAAATACATTTACCGTTTGCGCCAGTGCTGCACCCTGTTTTTTTAAACTTATCTAAAGTATTTTTTCTGTTACTGTTCGCTCTAGTGCTGCTCTCTGGTGTCATAGGTTTGTAATTGTAAATAACATTTTCTATATGATTCCAAATCGAGTTGGATACCTATTGGCAACTGTGATAAAATATATTCTAATTAGTTGAATATCTTATATATATATATATATGTTCTAATTTGAGAGTAAGATCTAATTAGAATTAGATTACTTCGATTGTTTTGTATTAGTTTAGTCAGAATTATAATACCTACCTACCAGAACTAGAAATCTTATTAACCCTCGATTTTAGGGCGTTTTTAGTGTCATGCGGATTTGCTCACGCACGCGGGATTGGCCCGCATGCGTAAACCCCGCAAATGTCATTTTCATACAAGTATTTATTGTAATGCGTGGAATATGCACGCGGGACGCGGGGCGTGATCCTGGGCAGCGGCAACGCGCGGGGACCCCGCGTGCGTGAGCGCGTCTATGAAAACCAGTGTTCCAGCAAGAATCCTCCTTTCAAATAACAGGCCATACGGTGACCTTGTCTTCTTATTTTGTCTTTTGTGAATTAAATAAATGATTAACAACTTTCTGAGTTTGTCGTCCATTATACACAACCACAACGCATAGCAGCCCGCATAAAACTAGATCGTAGGCTACCGGGTTTCACGCTGCGTGAAATTTTACGCATGCGGGCCAATCCCGCGTGCGTGAGCAAATCCGCATGACACTAAAAACGCCTTAATCTTTGTATTTCCACATAGATATTCCTCATTCAAAGTATTTATTTTCTTTTTTTTACTCAAGCACATATACAGCTTCAAGTTCAAGCATTTTTATACTAAACAAGATAAAGTTTACGATACTCTTATTTATGATGCAATATACCTAAGTACATTAATTAAAAAGTGGATATAGTTCCAACATTAATTTAATAGTAACTTGCCCCTGTCCTACAGCTGGGCACGAGTTTTTTCTCACTGTGAGAAGGAAGGCCACTGTCTTTCACGCTGGCCAAGAGCGGGTTGGGGCAGATTAACTACCTCATGCTCAGGATGTTTCCCTCAAGCGATAATTGACAAGTGAATACGCATACACTCGTAGCTTGAAAAGAATTCCAAGTGTGGTATGTTGGTTTCCCACTAGGCTATCACAGTTCCTAGTTATAGCAATATCTATAGGTAAATAAAACTGGAGTGTCTGTTTGTAATATTAAAAAAGAAACGCTTTTTACTTATTGCATATAGGTAGGTGTAATACACGGTAGATATACCGAAATGAATTTTTTTACAATTTTTGTTTGTCTGTCGGTCTGTTTGTTCACGCTAATCTCTGGAACGGCTGGACCGATTTTGACGGGACTTTCACTGGCGAATAGCTGATGTACCAAGGAGTAACTTAGGCTAATAAATTAACCGGGTACGCGAAGTGGTATCCTCTAGACGCGGGCGAAACCGCGGGAAACAGCTAGCTTTAGTTATAACTCTAAAGCACACATATAAAAAGTAGTTTGCAAGACTATTGCATTCAAATAATTTTCTTTTTCCACATTTTCTAAACTAAGCTATATACTTATCATTAAACAGAAGTACATTTATATTTAAATGAGGTAACGGTGTAATGACGCTCACTGTCCGCCGTTTCTATAACCTCACTTTTTCTGTAAATAATATCCAACCGACTCATAAGGCAGTGTAGGTTTTTCCTTGAGCCGGTGAAAGGTTGTCGCAATACTAGATAACTAGAAATATGTCGATATGATGATAAAGCAACGGTGCTTCTGTGGGAAAACAGACACGGTGCCTACTTTTTGTAAGTATCGATGTGAAAAAGGCTGAATGCAACGCTTCCTAGATCACGGATAGAAAACACTGTGGTTATTATTTTTTTGTCTATGGAGCTTATCCCATAGGTTCGTAGATAAATAAAATAGCCGGATGGAAAGACAAATAGAGAGCTACACGCACACAGTGTCTCGGGTTCGAATCCGCGACGCGCACCCGCAGACTTTGGAGGGACGAAGATTGGAGGCAATGCTATTGTGCCTACGGAACTCTGGTTCTCTGCCTAACTATCGATAATTTTAAAAATATCATGTACATACCGCATCTGCAAATAGATCTAAACAATGTGGCCATTCAAGAAATTGCTATTGCCTATTAGGATTTTACTTCTTCCTATAGACAAAATAATAGATACTTATCTGGCAATTTATTTTTATTTATAGACTCACGCCTGTATCCCCGAAAGGGTAGGCAGAGGTGTAATATTACACCCACATTTCACCATGAATTTTTAGGTCCCACGTAACATAGGGGGCGAGCCTATTGGCCTACCGGGCATATTACCAGACTCTGTGCTGCTACTGAGAATTTCCTAACGGAAAAACCCAATAACACTTTGCCCGACACGGGAATCGAATCCGAGACCTCCCAATTCCACGCGCACATTTATGCCGCGAGACCAACGAGGCAGTCTGGCAAAATATAAACAAAATAATAGATAGGTGTAGGTATCTTGCAATACATAAACGTGAAAGCAACCAAAAGTTTAGAATTACTGAAAAACGCAGGTTCAAAGACTAAGATCATCCGGAAGGTAAGGACCATAATAAAATCATAAGAAACGCGTACTGCCAGCAGTACTCGCGCCCGTCTTCCAGCAGGACTTTAAGCCGTCCTTCCGTAAGCGCTTCTGACAGGACAAGTCACCGGGCGATCTATGGTTAAGCAGGCGGTGGAGTCCCATAGTGAAAGCGATCATCTCAATAACACAACAAAATGGCACGATGGCCCTCACCTTGATTACATAGAGCCATAGAGTAAAGCTTTTTCACGCCCCGCTTAAAAACGATTCTAGGATCAAAAGAGGGTGAGAACACACACAGTGGCCAGGTACTGAGTTCCATTTCATATCTTAATGTTACAGCATAAAACGTTTAGGAAGAAAAGGACATTTTCAAGGTTGGCGTCCTGCTTCATAATATACCCGGTAGATGGCGGTAGAGCTATTCTCTCTTGTGTGGAAACTACATAACTGAAATGATACTGGTCTAGAATGCATCTCCATCATGCCCTTAGACATACTTATAGCTACGTTTAATTTGACTCTTTATTTTGTTGAATGTTGTAAGACTGCCCCTGTGATCCAATGGATAGCGTATGGTTCCGGGTTCAATTCCGGGTCAGGCAAAATTGTTGCTGAGTTTACCGATTTTTCAGTAGCCGCACGGAGTTTCCCAATATGTCCAGTAACGGCAATGTGCTCTCCACCTATTACGTAGGACTTAATATTCATAACATGGCAAAATGCGGATATACCTAAAATTACATCTCTGCCTACACCTGCGGACAGGCGTGAGTCTATTTAAATATAAGATTGTAATTCTTTTGACTGCAAGTTTGACGAAGGCGGTATTCCCACTACGTCGTGACTGATTTGTCGTTGGATGACTGTCGTTTCTTACTGTTTCCTTGAGCAAACAAAGGTACCTACGTGCCTATATATCCGGCAAGACAGTTTAAAATAAGTTTAAATGACCACGAAAGCTTAAGTTCCTATATTGTTTCCTTGAGGTATACCTACTTATCGAGTATTTTGACTCTGCAAAATACTCGATAATTCGGAAAGGATAGTTTATTTTGTCATTCTATATTTGGTCTCGCGGCATAAATGTGCGCGTGGGATTGGGAAGTCGCGGGTTCGATCCCCGGGTCGGGCAAAGTGTCATTGGGTGTTTCCGTCAGGAAATTCTCAGTAGCGGCTCGGAGTCTGGTGATGTGCCCGGTACGGCAATAGGCGCGCCCCCTATTACGTGGGTATAAAATAAATCTGGCGAAAAGTGGGTGTAGCAATATACCTCTGCCTACCTCTTCGGGGATATAGGCGTGAGACTATGTATGTATATATGTATTGTAGAGTCTTGCTCAGGGCCGTGAAAGTTCCATACATGAATAAATTTCATAAAAATCAGCGCCATCTACCGATGATTGCAAGAACTAAAGAAAAAGCGACAACTGAACGGTCATTTCGCCAACGTGGAAAAGATTTGCGTGGCGCAGTGGGAGAGCGTGCTGGGCTCATAACTTAGATGTCCGTGGATCGAATCCACGCTGACCTAGAACTACATTTTGTGATTTTTATATTTTTTTAACTTTTAAATTGCATATTTTACATAATAGTTGTCATTTACTTATTTATTAACACCGAAATTCAACATATATTTTATTTTGAAAAATGAATCCACTACTAACGCCATCTATACGATCAGAATAAAAATAAAATTGTTTGTACGCCATCTAGAGTAGAGGATGCCTATTGAACTTTTTCCTTAGAGGGAGTTGCGCATCTATACCAGTATATATGTATAATCTATGGTCTTGCTCATTTCAGCATGAATAGGCCGGCTCGACCAAAGAAGTTCTACCTACCCGCTCACAGAAAATCGACGTATCGACGATCGTAAAGTAACAGTATCTTTGCTCTGTGGGTGCCCCATCCCCTTTTTCTTTCCTTCATCTCACTCCTCATATGCATCTTCCCATTAGAAAGGGCAGCAACGCACTTATGAATTCTATTCTGTGCTTGGTGTTGTTGTCCATGGGCGGCAGTAATCACTACCATCAGGCGATGCATCTACTCGTTTGCCACCTATTACATATCATCATCCTCCTAGCGTTATCCCAGTTTTAATATGGGGTCCGCTTACTAGTCTAACCGGATTTGGCTGAATATTAGCTTTTCCACAGAGCTACTGCCTGTCTGACCTCCGCAACGCGAAGGGATAGCAATATTCCATGGTTTAGACTAGTGTCAGTTTATTTAGAAGGTACTGACGCCCTATAACGACTGTCAAACATATTCATGACAACCGGGACCGACGCGACGGCGTAAGATGCTCTCCGAGGCACGGGACAAGCGATAATTGACACGCACATAACTCCGAAAAGTCATTGGTGCGCGCCGTGGATTCGAACCCGATACCCTCTGCATGACAGTCTGTTGGTATCCCCACTAGGCTATCGCTGCCTGCCATCTATTACATAAAAAATATATAAAAGAACTATATGTGAACACTCGATCGCGATGATTAAAACTTGTCTCTGCATAACCCGACGACAAAAAGGCGTAACTGTATATATGTAAGCCTTATAAAAATACACGACCATAACTTTTAGTTACATGTTACATACAAACGCAACATCCTCAAATTATCTTAACCCATATTCCGGGGCCATTTAACCCTAAATATAGATTTTTTGCATCACATCATCCTTGTACCGTTGTCGGACATAGAGATATAAAGGATAGAGTGGCAGAATAGTACCTAACTCAATACTGTGTCGTGTCCGCCGGTGGGAGAGAACGCAACAGTTAAAGGCCCCCTGCATCTCTCTTTAACAACGCATGCTCTACATTCTACAATGGGGTTGGCAACTGTCAAAGTGTGTTGTCGTTGTGTCCCCAAACGAATTTGTATTATGGTCAAATTTTTACAATATATACACTTTATTGTCATTTCAAACTATCTTCGTGTATCAATAAAAACCATTTTGAAACTATTGATTACTGATAAACTGATATAAATAATAGTTACAGGTAGCACGCCATTGCGCAATGTTGATGTTGTGCATGTACCTACTGTTAGAGAGAGAGATGCAGTCGGCCTTTAACTGTAGCGTTCTCTCTCGCACCGACGGACACTCATTGGCCCCTCTCTGCCACTCTATCCTTTATATCTCTATGTTGTCGGATCGCGATTTCAGTTTTTTTTTTTGCATGTTTCCAAGAAACCAGCGCTTTCGTATCTCCTCAGAATTAAGCTTGTGCAAACTGATTATCATTTTTAATTTGATACCGACACGAACGGACGGTGGTTTTTGTTAAAGACTGCTTGGAGAATGGATTAACGATTATCTACCTGACTTTTTGGTTTGGTATTGATTTCAAGAATCGGTTGGTCTACGGTAGTGGGTCTAGTTGTTTTTGCGAAACTGTTGTGAGAAAGACATATCAGGTGTTATATGTGTCGTAAGGTAATTATAACTATAGGTACATCTTAATATATTACTGACTGACTGACAGACACGCTACAGCCGAAACTATTGGGCGCAGGAAGCTGAAATTTGGCATGTAGGTATGTTCCTTGGAGACCATAGGGGTGCACTAAGAAGGGATTTCCCGAAATTCCCACGGGATCGGCCAAAACGGGTAAATTAAAAAAAAATGCAGGCGTAGCTGCTGGCGTCCTCTAGTATTATTATAAAATGAAGTTATATTTCCGTCCTGTTTGTTTGTATGAACGCGATAAGAGAAAGGCTTAGTGTATAAGTAATAGGTAGGGTTGTTTCCAACTGGTCAAATTAAGCACTTTTAATGAAATGTCAAAAACGACCTTTGCCAAGAGTTTTTTGCTGTCAAGTAAAATACTTATTATCAATAAATTGACGACAAAAAATGTTAAATAAAGTTTTAACATTAATTGATGAATGAAACTACTATTATTTTTCCATGTTTCACTAGAAAAATATACTTGTATAATTTATTTCACTTGCAGGAAACTTCCCGATTCAAGCGAATAGGGCCACGGGCGAAGTCTAATGTATTATATATTATTTATAAGCATCTGCCTCTAAATAGGATCAAGTGTCGATTCGTTAATAAATTTCTTAATAAATACTTTCCAAAAGGTCTAAGTAGGTAGGGACCGACTAGATTAAGTTGCGTGGTTAGTGACACAAAATGTTAACCTGGAGGTCGTGGGTTCTATTCCTAACCGCAACAAATCTTTGTATCACGACCAAAATCATTTGTTGTCTCCTGAGTTTTTAGAAACTGATGAAATAACAATATAGAACATTTTTGCGTAACTGACTAAGACAAAGCACAGCCAAAAGTATTAGGCGCAGGCAGCTGAAAGAACAATGGCAAGTTCCCATACAACACTTTATTTGAAATCGTTTCGAAGCGTCTATGTATGAAAAAATGTTAAAAACAAAGGGGTTCTATTACTTAAACATAATCATCAAGAGTTTTTATTTTAGGAGGCCGTAAAAAAAAGATACGAACATTGTTTATATTTTAAGGTTATGTTAATAGAAAACAACTTTGTAACTACACAAATGCATTAAATACTTTTAGATAAGGGGTGGTGATGTGCAAAAAGCATTGATAGGATATACCTAGACTGATTCAAGATCAGTGTCTAAACTTGATATGTACCTAATATTAAAAAATCAAAGTTCCATCACGAAATAGGGATGTAGACTATGTAGGATTTATGTAATCCTTTATCTTTCACAATTTTATTGAGTATTAGAGCCCCACCTCATTATGAGGCCATGGCGACGTCGCCAGCTACCGTACAATTTATATTGAAATGTATGGTACCTAACTCACTTGGCCACGGTTTAGCAGCCATAGGTACATTTCAATATAAACTGTTTGGATATGCAGCCGGCGACGTCGCCATGGCGTACAAGTGAGGCAGGGCTCTTAAGATTAGACGTCATGGCATGATGTTAGATCTCTCTAATAAATAGGTACAAGTCACTTGCTTTTATAAGGAACTAGCTTTTGCCCCCGTGGAAGTCGAATATTATCCCACAGGAACTCAATACCAGGATAAAAAGTATATTATATCCTATTCCAGGTTATGGCCTATCTGTGCGCCTAGTTTCATTCTAATCGGTTCAGTAGTTTTTTCGTGCGTAACAAACAGGCAAACAAATAAACATCGTATTTATAATATTAGTAAGGATAAGGATATGGGATCTCTCTTAGTGCGCCGCCAACAGGCATGAGAAACCTTATCTGAAGGTGACAGCTGCAAATGAAATAAAGGAATGTTTTTGTAATCAAATAGGTACTTACTCCATTATTGATAAAAAACAGACAATTTGTTTTAGATTGCTTTAAAAGAGACACCAATAGACTTATAAAACTCTTTAGTAATAAAACACTGCAAAAGGATTTATTATTTAATAAATACTAATTAAAGATTAATGGACCTGACGTGGTACTATTTATTTTTATTTGGATAATATTTATCATGTTCTGTTCGTACTAATGAACATCCACACAGAAGGCACACATTTCTATGGCCTCGTGGACACGGTCCAGCTTGTTCACCTTCATTAGCATCTTGCTGCAAACTCTGATTTACTCAATCCATAGCGAGTTCCCAACATGCTTCACAAACATAATCATCATCAGTAATCTAAAAATTAAGAAAAGCAATTATTACTACAGGCAAAGAAAACGCATCACACTACATCTACATAGACTAATGTTACCGAATTTTGTAATATTTTATACTGCTTTGAAAATTCACTGAAACTCCCCCATCAGCCTTTAATAGTCCACTGCTGGACTAGGCCTCTCCTTTGAAAGGAGGAATTGGCCTACTATACCACGCTGGCCAAACGGGTTGGTATAGGATTTATATCAAGGTTTCCTTCTCTTGCAGTATTGTTCTCTGCATTATATGCTCCCTCTGTCGGCTCTTACGACACCCATGGGATGATATGGGGTGGTGACATTTCGTTTTCTTAATCCGTCACCACACGGACACACTGAAACTTACTAACGCTAAATTGGTAATTAAGTATAATAATTAAAAACTTACGATTTGTGGATAAACCCAGTTGCAGAGCAAAGTGCAAACTCTTGTGTTCTGATCTAAGATGCGATATCGTCGGAGAGTATTGACGCAAATGTTACAATTCACGCACAATATATGCATGTAGGCCTGCTACTTCGCATCATAACAAAATCATAAGGCACAATCGAAGTCCGTGTAGAAAAAGCTATAGGTCCAGATGTTTTGAGCGCAGATAGTCCGTAAGAAAGCACAAGTCGTCGTATGGGGCAGCGAATTAAGTCCAGGGGGTAAGCAAGAATAAAAAATAAGGATAAATCAACAAAAAACTGCGAAAACAACGAGAACACTACCAAACAAGCTTTTCGGAAAGAAAAGAACGTTGACAATGTCACAGACTATACTTGGTGCCAAGAGAAGATAGACTTTTTGCAAACACACATTCAGGGTTTCACAACCTTTGTTTCTAACAGTTCTTTTTGAGATTTTATGCCTTAGTGAACTTTTATGCTTTTTGAACAGTAGTGTTTTTGTTTCAATGCTCAATTATGCTACTAAGTATTCCAATTTATATTTTATTATCTATGACTTCTTGTCGTGACAATTTTTTTTCTAATTTTACAAAAATAAAAATTATTTAATTTTGTGTTTGAGTATTCGAATTTCCCGGAAGTATTTTCATGAATTTGCCGATTTTTTTTAGTTTTTACACGTCAGTAGTTCTGTAAATGCAAGACAACAAAAGAGAGCCATGTATGTCAATAATAGAGTACAAACATGATACTCGATCGTATAGTCAATAGCTAAGCTATCGTAAAATATAAAAAAATACCACTAATGAATAATATTACAGACCACTAGCTAGTACATTACATTAAAATGTCTAGGCATAGAGATTTTACATTGTGTATGAATGAAAACGTCACAATGAACTTAAACAAAATCGTTATATAATAGTTTGCCATCTGGAATTCTGCACCCACTTTTCCGAGATACTGACCGTAGGACGAGCATTGCGACACCAAAAATATTCTTAACATCCAAAAAATATGTTTTATCCTCTGATAAATGCCTAAGAATGAAAAAAAATTAAAGTATTAACGCAAAATGTTGACATTCCAGGCGTCTGACATATTCCAGTACCATAAAACACTGTTGGCAGCGCATATATCGATAAAAAACCCGATCAATTGACATATTACTTTGCAATGACACATATTTGTGTACCGTTGCGCTCATTGGATTCGACATCATTTGTTTTTGACAGATCTGTCGCTAAGTTACTTAGTAGAAATTCTTTATTTCAAAAAGTCTATGTTCTCGCGGCACGGTCTGTAGGGATCATAGACAATGGCAAGGAGTAAGGATACTGACAATGTAGACATATTCACGTGTTGTCATTAATTATCTTTCAATTGCCTACTGATACCTCTAATTAAATGATATCTCAGACCAAGTAAAAAAGATATATTTATTTATATCATAAATAAAATCTTCTTTTTATATACTGGTAATATAAAATAATATACATAAACTATTTATTTTAACATTATCAGTTAAAAAGATTACTTACCTTTTTTCTATTAAACAAATACCTACGATTGTTTTGTAAATGGTAACTCTGAAAATGACATTAAACAAGCACCGGAAATGAATGCATTCAATAAATAGTATAATAAATAAATAATTTAACGTACGCTTTTATGCTTGAAACCAAAAACGTACAAAGTACTAAATAATTATATTAATAAGATTTTCATAAGTTACGTTTATAGACGCTTCTAACACTTCACAGGTATAATCCTGCCATTGTTCTTTGGCATGTATGTTCCTTAGGGATCGTAGGGATGCACTAAGGCGGAATTTCTCGAAATTCAACGGGATCGCCAAATACCTAACAGTTAAAAATAGTGTGCGAACTTAGCTGCGGCCATTCCCTTTGACCTACATATATAATTTCTAGTGATCCAGGAAGAATCTTCTTCTAACTTAATTATATCCTATTTATTTCGTATACAGGAAACTATTATTTTTCACCCCTATTACCTACATTGGGAACGAAACATAACTGGCGAAGTGTGGGTGTGTAATACACATCTGCCTACGCCTTCGGGGATAAAAGGCGTGAAGTTATATTATGTTATTATTTTTCGAGACAAGAACCTGACAGCGCTACGTGGCCTTCAAAGCACGGTAGCGCTCCGAGATCCTCTGCGTATCAGTCTACAGAGATAACCTAGTCTTTCTATGGCTAGGCTATATATATACAGGGCTGATGATGATGAATCATCAATCTCATAGAGCTGAATTTCGAAATTCCGTAACTCATCAGCTATTACAATCAATCCCGGCGACATCAGTCTAGCTATTTCTATTCATAAATTCATAATCATCCGACAGGACTAAAATATGAGTCTATCTTTATGTATCACCTGTAATCAAATCATTGCGTTACTGACTGATTGACATATTCCGTGTAGTGACGGATTAAGAATAAGGAATGTCACTACCTCATATCATCCCATGGGTGTCGTAAGAGCCGACAGAGGGAGCATATTATGCAGAGAACACCACTGTAAGAGAAGTAAACTTGATGCCAGCCCTATACCAACCCGTTTGGCCAGCGTGGTATAGTAGGCCAATTCCTCTTTTCAAAGGAGAGGCCTAGTCCAGCAGTGGACTGTAAAAGGCTGATGATGATGATGATGACTGATTGACAGACTACACACAGCTAAAATTGTTGGGCGCAAAAAGCTGAAATTTGGTATGTATGTTCCTTGAGGACCGTAGGGGTGCACTAAGAAGGGATTGCCCGAAACTCCTAGAGAATTGAGCAGAAACAGTTAAATTAAAATAAAATGTGCGGGCATAGCTGCGGGCATTCCATAGCTTGCAATAAAAATCCCATAGTCGCCTTAATAACCATTTCTGTTCATTATCAGACTACAACTTAAATATGACTCTATCTTTACATTACATAACGCCTTTTATCCCCGAGGGGGTAGGCAGAGGTGTATTATGCACCCAAACTACGCCAATTATATTTCGATCCCAATGTAATAGGAGGCGAGCCTATTGCCATCTTAATATATAAAATCCTTGCGTTACTTACTGACTGACAGACACGCTACAGCCAAAATTACTACTTATTGGACGCAGGGAGCTGAAATTTAGCATGTATGTTCCTTGGGGACCGTAGGGATGCACTAAGAACGGAATGCCCGAAATTCCCACGGGATCGGCGAAAACGGGTAAATTAAAAAAAATGCAGGCGTAGCTGCTGGCGTCCTCTAGTCTTTACATAATCTTAATATATAAAGCTGAAGAGTTTGTTTGTTTGTTTGGTTGAACGCGCTGATCTCAGGAACTACTGGTCCGATTTGAAAAATTCTTTCAGTATTAGATAGCCCATTTATCGAGGAAGGCTATAGGCTATAAAACATCACGCTATGAGCGATGGGAGCAGAGCAGTGGCCTTAAATAACGCGGGTGTAACCGCGGGCATCATCTAGTATCCTTTATAAGCTTACAATGTTAGTCAGTTACCAGACGTTAGCAGTAAGGCAGAGGACGAGGTATTAAGAAAACGAAAGTTTAATGCTTTCCGTTTGCAATATTACACGGAGCCTAATTAAATTGCACTCTTATTAGTTAGCAGTGGCGGCGCTAGACCACATGTGGACGTCGGCGACATCAAGTTCGCGAGGCCCTTGAAATCTATGGCGAGGCCCCGTTTACTTCGTAGAAAAAAAAAAGTTATAATTAAGTGAGCCAAATTATAAAATAATGTATAAATAAATAAATGACAATTCAAAAATTTTCACCCAAAACAGGTCTTGTCACGCACGTGTTTGAAAATAATTAAATTCGTTGTCATCTGCTTAGCTTTTTCCCGAATTGTTCGATGTCGACTACTTAGTATGTAACTTGTAAAATTTTTTGCGAGGCCCCCTCAGGCGCGAGGCCGTCGGCGGTCGCCGACGTCGCCGACGCCTAGCGCCGCCACTGTTAGTTAGCTTTGTTACGTAACTATCGCAACTGCCGGACGTTAGATTCATGGTTATATTCTATAAAAATCTCCTTAATGGAGTTTTTACATATTATTTTTATCAGTTGTATTGGAGCCAGCTCCGCTCTTTTCTGCTTTAGTGGACAGCCAGTCTCCGATTTTTTTATTTTAGGCATAGAAAGCGGACAATCCGGGTTTGAATCCACGGTGCGCACTGATGACATTTCGAAGTTATGTGCGTATTCAATTACCAGTGCCTTGGAGAGCACGTTAAGCCGTCGGTCCCGGTTGCCATGAAGATCTTTGACAATCGTTACAGGGCGTCAGTACCTTTTAAAATAAGCTAACACTAGTCTAAACCATGGAATATCACTATCCGTTCGGGTTGCAGACGTCAGACAGGCAGTCGCTCTGTGGAAAAAGTTGGGAAAAGCTAATATTCAGCCAAATGCGGTTAGACTAGGAAGCGGACCTCAGATTAAAACTGGGATAACGCTAAGAGGATGATGAGGAAGTAGACAATCAGACGAATCACTTCACAGTAAGCGATTACCGATACTCATTTACACCTCCAAATTTAGAAAAATGACAAGTGCGTTGTCGACCTGGAGGGGAAAAGAAATAGGAAGTGAAGTTGGATGAGGGAGAAGGAAAAGGAGTTGAGGCCTTCGCCGCTCTCACTCAATGAACAAAACGCAATAGTATAGATTCTGTTACTTTATGACGATATTCTGGGTAGTACCCATGCTGAACTCAGCAAGGCCTACCTACACTATGTGATTAGACCATGGGAGTCGCCAAAGGGGGGGCAGGGACGCCTACCTGCCCCCTAAGCCCTTAGAGATAAAAATCATACAAAATAATTTAGAGGGTCTTATTCGCGTTAACTTAACTTACTTAAGGTATAAACACCTATTTGATTCCGACGTTTCGCTCGTCTTGCACCGAGCGTGGTCGCGGAGAGACTAATGAGAGCGAAAATCCAAACAGTTTATATTTTCTCCATATCTTTCTCGTTTTCCATATCAACTGGCCCCTCTTCGTAAACAATCGTGTGGCGCCCTTGCCTCCCCCCTCCCTAGGCAATAGGCTGGCGACGTCCTTAGATTTGACTGAATATTATATTGCCACAGAGCGACTGCCGACTGACCGCCGCAGTACGTAGGTACCCACAATATTTCATGGCCTTTAGAATAGAATAGAATAGAATAGAATAGAATAGAATAGAATAGAACAGAATAGAACAGAATAGAACAGAATAGAACAGAATAGAACAGAATAGAACAGAATAGAACAGAATAGAACAGAATAGAACAGAATAGAACAGAATAGAACAGAATAGAACAGAATAGAACAGAATAGAACAGAATAGAACAGAATAGAACAGAATAGAACAGAATAGAACAGAATAGAACAGAATAGAACAGAATAGAACAGAATAGAACAGAATAGAACAGAATAGAACAGAATAGAACAGAATAGAACAGAATAGAACAGAATAGAACAGAATAGAACAGAATAGAATAGAATAGAATAGAATAGAATAGAATATTGTCAGTATACTTATCATATCTGTAAGTTGGATCATTATTGTCTAATCTTATTATTCTGAGAAGATTCAAGGTCATGGGTACCATTATTAATGTACCTATAGCATGTTTCGACACACATGCCGGCATACAACAGTTGGTATCCAGGGATGGTTCTACGAAGTAGACAAAGGCTCGTTAGACTATTAGTGGTTAGCCTCCAAACGAAAATAAAAGGAAAATAAATGGTTTTCATAATATCACAATATACATCGTACATTTTATTTACGTAGGAGGTGCTTTCCTATTTGTTTTGTTTAGAGCTCTAGCACTAGCCATTCTATAAAATATCGTAGTTCCTGTTTCAGGATTCAATACCGACTGAACCTATGGTGCAGTGGTTAAGAGGCTACATCGAAGGTCAAAAAATCGTGCAGAGGTAATCGCTAAGTGTTAGCTATAAAGTTGAATGTCGCACGGTTTTTGACATGGCATGCCATCACGAAACTGTCTGAAATCTTATTTCGTTCATAACTCAAGTAATAATCGTTTTAGAGAAAATTCGTTCAACCAGTCAGAGCAGTAATTTCAAGGTGAAAAGTTAAGTTTTTTTTTTAAACATCCGTAAAAATATTTAGAGTTAGCATGTTTTTCAAATTAAAATTCTATCGAGCGAAAATCTTCCAATCGTGTATCTGTCGAGCAGTCCCTAGATAAAGACCTGATAAATAATATATAAAATTTTCACTTTGCTGGTTTGTCTCACTGCTTCAAAATCTGTAATCAATAAGGACATACATTTTCGAGGTAGCGCCTTAAGGTAGCCTCTCACACAGCTCACTGTTCAACATTGAACACTTTGATCAACGAATTGTTGTTTCGAGCATGGGTTTTCTTTGTATCCGTTGATTGAAGGTTTGTAAAGTCCCGCTACATTTATTCACAGTGCGGGACGTGTTTTTAGGGTTCTGTACCTAAAAGGTAAAAAACGGGACCCTATTACTAAGCCTCCGCTGTCTGTCCGTCTGTCTGTCTGCCACCAGGCTATATCTCATAAACCGTGATAGCTAGACAGCTGAAATTTCCACAAATTATGTATTTTGGTTGCCGCTATAACAACAAAAACTAAAAATAAAAAAATAAAAAAATATTAAGGGGGGTCCCATACAAAAAACGTGTTTTTTTCGTATTTTTTGCTCAAAATTACTAACTGTAACAGGTAGATGCTTTAAATTTTCACAGAATATGTAGTTGTATATTAATTTTCAGAATAAATAATTAAATAAAAAAAGTAAATAATAAAGGGGGGCTCCCATACAACAAACGTAATTGTTAAGCAATTTGTTACTCGATCTTAATAAACAGGTAGAAACTTAAAAAGTATTTACATACAACGAACGTTATTTTCTTTTATAGAAGATGGTACGTAACCCTTCGTGCGCGAGTCCGACTCACACTTGCCCAATTTTTTATAAATAGGTGATATTATTGTAGATATAATGTACCTAACTACGTCCCTATAGAGCAGTGACGTAGCCATCACGTAAATGTCTACGTCAGTGCTCTACGTGCGCCGTAGACGTAGATCATGATCGTTTCGTCTCGCGCGGGGTTTATAAAAATGGGCACTCCCTGTTTAGCCCGAAGAAAAACATAAGTGGACTATTCAAGAACGAATCCGGATCCTGTCAATTGTTTAGCCTGAAGTCTACTACCAGAATATATTTTGTTACTTACTTACTTACTTATCGTCACGCCTTTTATCCCCGAAGGGGTAGGCAGAGGTGTATTTCTACACCCACTTTTCGCCAGATATAATTTAGTCCCACGTAATAAGGGGCGAGCCTATTGCCGTACCGGGCACATTTCCAGACTCCGTGCTGCTAGTGAGAATTTCGTGAAAGAAAAACCCAATAACACTGCCCGACCCAGGAATCGAACCCGGGACCTCCCAATCCCACGCGCACATTTATGCCGCGAGACCAACGAGGCAGTCGTATAGGGTTTGATGTCGAGTTTTCCGTCTCTACGCAAAGATGGTATTTGCATCGTGTTATCCCTTAGTCGCCTCTTACGACACCCACGGGAAGATAGGGGGTGGTGACACTTGTATTCTATGCCGTCAACCACACGGCATTTTTTTAATGTGTTAAATAATTATACAGTAACGTGTAAACTTTTTCTGAGTCTAATCTTGTGTGCAGTCGAATGCTGCCTCCGTAGTCCAGTGGGTAGCGTATGCGTCTGCCGATCGGAGGTCCCGAGTTCGATTCCCGTGTCGGACAAATGTGTTACGTTTTCCGAATTCTCAGTAGCCGCACGGCGTCTGGCAATATCCCCGGTAACGGAAATAGGCTCGCTTCCTATTACGTGGGAATTAAAAATTCATAACATAGCCAAATAACATAACATAACTTCACGCCTTTTATCCCTGAAGGGGTAGACAGAGGTGTATAACACACTCACATTTCGCCAGTTATGTTTCGGTCCCAATGTAATAGGGGGCGAGCCTATTGCCATCTACCGGGCACATTGTTAAACGAGCGATAGTTCACATTTTTAATACACACATAACTTCGAAATGTCAGAGGTGTATGCCCGGGGTACCTGGGGATCGAACCCGAGACCATCGTCTCGGCAGTACGTTACGTACACCACTGGGCTATCGCCGCTTTTTTTTGGCAAAATGTGGGTGTAATATTAGGTAGATCTCTGCCTACTGCTTGGGGGATACAGGCTTTAGTGTATAAAAAATTAACTAATGCTGGGTCCAATTTAGTTGTTAAAAGCTCTATCTTAAACACGGATTTTCAATTTATTATACACGTTTTTATTAAATGTTTAGCCTTTAGCAATGAAAGTAGGTTAGTATATGTGTCATTACTTCGTGTAACCTTTTTTAAATTTACTTCGAATCTTATTTTCTGTTGAGAATCACTGGCTAAAGACTCTACATTTTACCATTTATGTTACGTACAATGTTAATTTGTGACTTAATAGTTAATACACGGAGAGGGAAGATGATTGGCCACTTGACACGACACGACAAGTTCTTCAAAATAATACTGGAAGGCAAAATAGAAGGGAGAAGAGGAGGAGGACGGCCTCGACGTACCTATGTGACACAGCTGAAGGAGAAACTTGTAGTCGGGTAGTACCTATCAAGAGGTCAAAGAAAAGGCAGAAAACCGAAGCCAATGGCAATTGCTCCACCGACAAGAGCTACCTAGCTCTTAAATGGAAGAAGAAGAGTTAATACACACCAGAAATATACCTAAAGTTTTATATTTCCAAAGTTAAACTAATATTTTTCATGCTTCTTACTTAATTTCTTCAGGACGGTAAGCAAGCTTCTTCAGATTTAAAATGTTCATCCAGTCTTACCATGACCGAAAATTTAAAACAACTCCGCTCAATAAGAGCAGTAAAGTACTGATTTAAAAAAACACAATAATGATCAGCCGGCGACCCTCAAGTCGTACCCTTTCGGCCCCTCACACAAACACTCGCTTCTCACACACGCACACAATCAGACCTTTATGTTTTTTTACATAAGCCGAGGGCAAGGAAAGCGTGGGGCCACGTGGCCCCTCCACGCGTGGGGTGCTGGGCGGGGCGATGCAGCTGCACTAGGGCTCCGCCGGCGACGCCAGTCGTGCCGCGCGCGTCACGCACCACACGTCACGGCTACCCCTTACAAATTTAGCGCCAAAATATACGTTCGATACGCCATTGTCGAACCAACCTTTTTTAAAATTTTCAATTTCAGAACTGTGATATTTGACATGTAATTTTTTTTTTCGAACAGTTTTTCAAAAAGTTGCCAATATTTTTGTGTGAAGTTTTCGAATTGGCGGGTGTCGGGTTGATGTGTGCGAGCGAGAGGTGCGATATGGAAAGCCCGGGCGAGGAAACGGGACGGACAGCGCCCCCCGCGCCGCACACCCCCGCCGCCTCGCAGCCCAACGGATCCAATAAGATCATCGGACGAAATGTGAATGGGACCAGTAAGTCACGTAACGCAATTAATTTCTTAATGTTTCTTTTTAATTTTTTTACTCGATTTAAAATAACTGCGGCGCCTTTTAACGCATTCGCGGTGTCTTGAAACCTACGTAATTTTACGAGACGTGTGCTAAATTGCTCAAGTAATTTTATCGCGCCATAGTGTGTAATAGGCACATAGATTCAAAAGCAGCTAAGTGACTTCATATTGAAATAGCACGAAATGAAAAAAGCGTTTTAGTAGGTATTTTTACATTTGTAATGACTTTGGATGTAGGGCTTGTGATGTATAATAATAATAGGTTTTGGTTGTCTTTTTCTATGGTTGCTATCTAATAAGCTTAAAAATATCAAAAAATCGTATCACTTAGCTGTTTTTAATATGATAAAGGGCACTTTACTGTATTTGATCCTAAATTCAATTTTTGAATGTAATTTTAAGGGCCTTAGCCGGGTTTGTTTCTTGTTATAAATGTATGAAGAGATGATACTAACAGAACACTAAGTGTTCGTGTGTTAAGTCTTGATGTCTCCATACTTAGTTCATTTTTTGAAAATGTGGCACTTAGCTGCTTTTGATTCTATATGCCTCGTATAATTAAACTACGTTTATTTTTGCGAAATGTTTAAAAAATACTTAATTGGCTTCTAGCAAGACCTACAAAGAGTTCAGGCCACTTACCTTCACAACTTGACTTATTAAATTTTCTCATTTGCCGTTTTGTTTACCACGAAAATATTTAAAACCATCTAATTAGGCAATGACACATAAATCTCAGTACAATAGTTTAATTCAAGTAGCTTAAACTTTTTCAGGAAAAGAAAATATTTTCAGTTCCTTAATTTTCATACGTGGTATATTTTCCCGGTAAAATAACTTACGTAAAACCTACTTCTATTGCCTAAATATCTTTTAAAATTGCGTTATTTTCAACTCATCTTTTGACTAATTATTACGCTTTCGTAATAATCTAATTCTCCTTTAGTAAAAGTACTTACTAAAACGGGAACTGTCCCAAACATAAGCGATTTCAATGTGTTTTACCCATACACGCAGGTTAATATTAAAACAAATGATGTGGATAATTATATTTAACCAAGATAAGTGTGCCTGTGAATGTCTTATTCGTAAAGCACCCCTTGGTGAATAGCAACTATACATTAAAAAATAAATTGGCATAAAGTAGAGTCATTGTACTTGTATGAGAAACTTTCAGATATTAGAAATAAAACCAATTTCTAAATAAGTCAACGAAAACGTACATATCTAATTAAAAAGGACCTACTGTCTTTTGCCTTGACTTTTTACGTGAATATAATTATTACAATTTAGTACCTAATTAAGGAATTATAGGAACTTTAATTTAAAGGTCTGTACATCTATTGTAAACACTAATAAATAGGTTTACAATAGATGTCGCATAGAATCGGTATTATAAAGCCTAATTAATTAACACCTCGACAGTGATGATTTTTTTACTAAATATCTTAGATAAATATGTTAATTAAGGCGATCAATATTTATCTAAGAAATATTGGATCCTTTTCTACGGACTCTACCTCGGTTCATACGAATCTTGATATTTTTCAACATCTCAGATGCTTAAAACTTGAGTAGGTTCCCTTTATTTGATATAAATAATCATATTATTAATATCTAAAAAGAATAGCTTAAATTAATAACCGTAATTTTAGTATCCAAGATAAAATTACAGTTTAAAGTTAAATATCTAGTCTCTCTCTTTCTCGTACTTTATTTTCTTAGATTTTAGGAATTTAGATACCTACTTTACTAATTTAACGAATACATATTAGGTGCTAATGTTACAAAGAAATCTTATTATTTTTGGCGTAATTTATATGTAGGTACGTCAATTAAATTACTGTTGAATAATAAATTACAATTCTAATCCGAATGCATTTCTATCAAGTTTTATTTTTAAATAATAAGTAAAGACGATTTGTTTTGATAGTTAGGTTGTATCCCGTTTACGGAGTGACTCGCAAAACTCTGCGATCGTTTTAACAAATGCTATCAGTGTAGTAATTAGTGGTAACGTATGTTCTTAGTTGCCAACTGGCATATATTTTTAAGACAAATAAAGAAACGATAGACATTAATTAACGCGCTGTGTAGCAAGATTTTTCGACAAGATTTTTTTTTACTAAAGTTTTCATTACCACGCTGCTGTGAATATATGACAAAAGAACTTTTACCAAAACTTACATATTATGTATGTATACATATTGCTAATTAAATGCTCACAAAAACGATAGTTCACAACAGTCGATCCAGTTTTTCTTGTATCGCAGTGTGAGCGATGTTTTTCTTATGTTTCCACGGTTTTTCCACCAGCCATGCAACATGAAGTTTTTGTTGTCTACGGCGGCATTGTGTGCCGCTCGATGTGATTTGATACTTTAGACAGGGTGTTACATTCAACTTTTGAATGTTACTTCACTATTGTACCTACACCGTAACATTAAGTTTTTTTTATGTAATATCCTTATTATGAGTAATTAGTTCTTGAATGCTAAATATTGTATGGCACATAATGAACACTGAAATGTAACACTAAGAATGATCAAATATTTAAACAATTTACGGTAGTAGAGTCTTGCTGATTTCAGCATGGATGGGCCGGCTCGACCGGGGAAGTACTACCCTTCTCACAGAAAATCGACGTAAAGTAACAGTACCTAAACTGTTGCGTTTCGTTCGGTGAGTGAGAGTGCCGGAGGCCCTATCCCCTATTCCTTCTCCCTCATCCCACTCCTTATCCTATCCCTTTTCCCAACTCCGAGGGGCGGCAACGCATTTGTGACTCCTGTGGTGTTGCTTGTGTCCATGGGCGGCGGTAATTGTTTACCATCAGGCGATCCGTCTGCTCGTTTGCCGCCTAATACTATAAAAAAAAAAGAAATATAAGATTCAGACATTAATTGTACGATAGTTAGAAAATGTTTTCATATTTGGGTGCGGCAATCAAAACCACAGTGCTCATTGAAGTTGGTTGGCGAGCAATGGCAGTTTGATCTTTACTTGTGCTCAAATTCATATCAGCAAATAAGGCTGTAACATTATTCTCAAGTCGTAATTTTATTATCGCAGAGGAAAACATAGTACAACTTCAGCCCTTAAACTTACATGGATACTATCTTAAGTGGCCTAGTATAGTTTATTAAAACGTTCACATATTTTTAAAAGACCAAATATTTTTTAACCACGCATAAGCACAACACAGCAAATTAAGCCGGATATCTGCCGAAGGGCGGAACGAAGCAGGTACTGATCACAACCCCCCCCGTGGGATCTCCACCTTGTCGTGGTGGGTGAAGCTAATCGGGATCCCGGGAGGGGACGCTCCACGTGGGCTTGCGTGAGGCCTGCGTAGGATGCGTCCCAAGGACAAGGTCCCGGACTTTGTCCTTGGGACGCATCCTACGCAGGATTGCGGGGGACAGTTCTGTCTGTCCCTCGCAGTCGGGTGCGGTCGCGGGAGGAGAGGCGTGTCGGTGTTGCGTTGCCGCACGCCCTATCTCCCGCGACCAAATGGGGGCGCACCATCGTTGCGTCGCGGTGGGGCCGCAGAGGAAGAGGAGATGCGGTGTTGCGTTGCCGTCCTCCCTATCCTCTGCGGCCGCTGGGTGTTCTGGCAGCGGAGCCTAACACCTTCATCCGCCGCCCGCGCCTGACCATCTTGTGGGCCAATACCCGTCGCGGGGTAGCGAGGAATGCTTCGGTGAAACCCTACCCTCCGACACATGGGTACATGCGGAGTACGGGTTGGTTTTTAGTCAGTAAGAGTCTGACAGTCCCCTTCGCCCTGCCCCCCCCCCAGGGCGGAGGGACTCCATGAGGATTTTCCAATCACAACACCACGAATAATAATAATATAAAAAATATCAACATGTCAAAACATTTGCTTATCAAAACTATAAATACCAGTAGAAATGGCTTTATAATTGTTGTCAAAAGTTTTACATGGACTCAATTTATCGTTATCTACATCAACGTCATCAGTAATCGTTTGTGCCACAAGACCCGGTATCCCGTTTTCGCCATCCTTATCAGCGTAATTGTCTTAAACTTATATTTTATTAAAATAGGCAGCAGTAATATTTAAATAGATTTGTCATCGGTAGTTGTAGTCCCATGTAATGGTTAATTAAAGTGATTAACATTGCATGCATTAACTGAATTAAAAGTATTTAGCTTATGACAACTTTACGAGGAGGTAGATAGAATAAATAAAAATATGGTGTATTTATTAAAGGCAATATTTTTATTTGTGTAGCACGAAGTAGTAAATAATAATATGATAGATTTCTTAATTAACCTTACGTGAAATAATTAAGATATTTTTTATTTTGTAAACGAACATTTATTTGTTTACATTTTAATTAATCAAAGTTTTGGTAACTTTTCACTCGGTTTATATTTTTACATTTATAAATATGAATAGGAATATCAAATTGATTAAATAAAAAATTATACATTTTAATATACGAAAAGAAACGTCTCACAACACTACAAAGATTAAAAAACTAAAATTATCGAAAACCAACTTTTTTTAAATCTCATTTAACTTATGTTCAGATTAGCAAATACAATTCCTCAAGTATCAAGTCTGTTCTCTCTGAGCACAGCCATCAAGAAGCGGGGCATAGACAAAAAGCTTCATCCCAAGACGAAGCGTCGCCAGAGCCGGCGCAGAAAAACGCAAATTACACGACGCAACGGGTTCGATTCCCATCGCGTGCGACTTTGAATATCATGTTTTTGTGACTGCACATTCGTGTTCGGATTAAAAGATATTTTATTTGAATGATGCTTAAGTTTATTTCTATTATTATTTATCGATTTGTTTCCTTAAATATCTTCTTAATATATAAAATCCTTGCGTTACTGACTGACTGACAGACACGCTACAGCCGAAACTATTGGGTGCAGGAAGCTGAAATTTGGCATGTATATTCCTTGGGGACCGTAGGGGTGCACTAAGAAGGGATTTCCCGAAATTCCCACGGGATCGGCCAAAACGGGTAAATTAAAAAAAAATTGCACGCGTAGCTGCTGGCGTCCTCTAGTTTAAAAATAAAATTAGACTTGTAATTTTTGCTAAGTTGCATTAGGACCTTAAATCAAACTGAAAGCATTCTTAAAAGAAAGTTATGTTTCTGGTTATGGGTAGAATAAAACAGCTGCAGCAGCGATAGCAGAGGGTCTTGATTTTTCGAAGTTGTGTGAATTTTATTGTTAAAGATCGCTTGCTAAAACCTGCATACACGAGAGTTGTCCATAATGTTCATGAAAAACATGACGATAAGTCTGCTATCCCGAAACTGGTCATCGTGGCGGGCTCATATAACAGAGCTCTTGATCTTGCATAGAGAAGAGACCTGTTTCTAACAGTGGGACAAATTATAGACCAGGGTGATGATGTTGAATATGGCTGCTGTTTCAAATCTTATAGATTAAAGCATTATAATATACTAGAGGACGCCAGCAGCTACGCCTGCATTTTTTTTTTAATTTACCCGTTTTGGCCGATCCTGTGGGAATTTCGCGAAATCCCTTCTTAGTGCACCCCTACGGGCCCCAAGGAACATACATGGCAAATTTCAGCTGCCTGCGCCCAATAGTTTCGGCTGTAGCGTGTCTGTCAGTCAGTCAGTAACGCAAGGATTTTATATATTAAGATTTTGACATTTCAGGTCACAGAACATTAGGTTTACAAATTTCGTAGTCCTAGATACTTATCTACTCGTGATCTCAACTTAACAATCGTGCTGTAAAATTGTTTGCCACTGACAAGTAAAAAAAACATCTGTCAATAAACATTGAGTTTGTATCTATCATGTTGTCTATGATTTATTACGTAACACAGTAAATAATATATCACCAATGTTATAATAAGTCAAAGTAAAATAAAAAGTACGTGATATGAAATTAAAATGTATCCATATATATCGTTACATTGAATTTATAAACTTCTTAGTTCATAAATATAGATACTATTTTTATAGCGAATATTAATCACTTACAATTAGCTTTATTTATTAGGTACCTAGGTACTAGAGTTCCCGCAAAAGCGTCAAAATGACCGCTTTGTTCCCATAGATAAATAATTACAACCTTTTTTTTAAGTTTATTTCGTGATGAATATAATATGGCAGTAACTCACGGTGCACATCACTGACTTTTCGAAATTAAGTGTCTATTAAATTGTAAAATACCTCATCATCTTTTTGACCTGGTCTTGGGTTCAATTTATTTGAGGTCGGCGCAGTACGTCGTTCGCTTTCATGTTTCTCTGTCGCCCGTCATCTGATCATTTACCCCTTTCTCTTTCATATCCATCCTCACACAGTCCATCCATCTTTTCCTTGGCGCCCTCTCCCTTTCCATCCCTCCACCCACATATTCATGATTTGTTAATTACCTACCGCTCTCTAATCGGCGAAGGAAAACATCGTAGGAAATTAAAACAATAAAAACATTTTCCGGCATTAAAATCCAACTTTACTTCCTCGCAGTTTTAGTAAGTTAAGTGTCAACATCCTTTTTCATTGTAGCTCTAAAGTTCCCGTAAAAACGCCATTATGTAAAGTGGTTTCATAAAAATGCAACAAAAAATATAAAATTGTTGGTGAATTTAATCCAGCACAATAATAAAGTATAACTATGGTGGAAAAAAAGTAAGAACTTGAAAATGAAGCGAAATGGTCTGTGCTTGTAAAAAGCTTGAGAAGTTGGTACTTCGGGAGCAGGGGCCCGTAGGTTTTCAGATTAATCATTAAATATCTTCAATGAAATCTGAAAGTTACACTTTGAATGTTGAATGCAACGTGTTTCGGCGAAAAATCAATGTTCAATATATTCTCTATGTCTCTATAGGTAAATCAAGGTAGAGTGTAGACAGTTGGTACTATGTAAGATTATCGTCATTATTTAAATATGTATGTGTATTTTTTCGCGGCAACATCGTTCTGTATTAACATTTCCTTGTTACACGTGATGAAATATGACATGAAATGAAGTGTTTTAGGTACTTATATCTTTAATAACAACGTAGTCCAATCCTCATCGCGATAAAACAATTTTTTTTCAAAATAAAATAAAGTATTTAACACCTATGAAAGTGCTAATAAATAGATTACTTAATTTATGCTATGAACTTAATGGAATACCAAGGAGTTCATTTTAATGCTGGATTGAAAATTAACGAATTCTTTTTTTTTTGTAAAAAATAACACTGGTGATTTTTTAAACTTGGTTGTACATACATACATACAAAGTCTCACGCCTATAACCCGGAAGAGGTAGGCAGAGATGTATTTCTACACCCACTTTTCGCCAGATATATTTTAGTCCCACCTAATGAGGGGCGAGCCTATTGCCGTACCGGGCACATTTCCAGACTCCGTGCTGCTACTGAGAATTTTGTGACAGAAAAACCCAATAACACTGCCCGACCCAGGAATCGAATCCGGGACCTCCCGATCCCACGCGCACATTTATGCCGCGAGACCAACGAGGCAGTCGTATAGGGTTTGATGTCGAGTTTTCCGTCTCTACGCAAAGATGGTATTTGGATCGTGTTATCCCTTAGTCGCCTCTTACGACACCCACGGGAAGATAGGGGGTGGTGACACTTGTATTCTAATATGTCGTCAACCACACGGCTTGGTTGTACTTGGTACTTGGTTGTATGTACGCTTAATAATTTTCAGTGTGGGTAATAAGTTATGTTATCTTGATTAATAAAAATATTTGTTAGAAGCAGTTCGTGTTTAAACATGGAAATTAGTGTTACTTTTGAGTTGGTACCGTTTCGTGTCACATTTCATTTTTATTGTGACTGCTTTTTCTTTTGTCGTAAATCACTGTAAAGAGGTACATTTATTAGTTATGCTAAACATCTTGGAAATAATTACATTTATGTCAAGAATTCCTACATATATTTTGGCGCATATTTTTATTTACTCTACAATTGCCCAATATTACTTAGGCTCAGTCATCTAAGTAAATTTTTTTCACCTGCCGTAAGTTTAAAAATCATCATCGGCCTTTAACAGTCCACTGCTGGACTAGGCCTCTTCTTTGAAAGGAGGAATTGGCCTACTATACCACGCTGGCCAAACGTGTTGGTATTGGATTTGTATCAAGTTTTCCTTCTCTTGCAGCGCTGTTCTCTGCATAATGTACTCCCTCTGTCGGCTCTTACGACACCCATGGGATGATATAGGACATTCCGTATTCTTAATCCGTCACCACACGGACGTGAGTTGAATACTTAAACAATATTTCTTTCTTCTTTCTACGATATGTAGTTTTGTCGTAGAAAACATATCGTAACATCGTTAAAGAAACATGAAGCTTTTAGCTACATGACTTACACTTTCAAATCTACCACAAAAAAGTACGAATAGAATACGATTAATGACCAGACTCGGACTAAGCCTCCTCAGCATGTTAAGTTTGTAGCATTTTAGATCCAGTTAAGTAGCTAATCCAATGAATGTCAATGAAACACACTCCTTTTTATCTACAGGATACAGTTACCTGTATTCTGTAAACATCGCCGCGTTGACTAAGGAACCTTATGAACGCGGTGCGATACTTTTATTTTGCTAAGTTTTTTTCGCGAGTAGACTCGACGGAGCCGCGCCTTACTAACTAATGTACGTTAAGGGGTGTATGAGATTGTATGGAATTAGTCGCTTGCTTGTATGGAATTGTTAGCTCTTTATTTGATAAATATCCTAAATTGCATGGACCGGTTTATGTTCTTCTAAGAAGAGCTTAATTTAGGTTAAATTGATAAAAAGTCGAACAAATTCATAATAATTTAGGATTATCTATAGTAGGTATATAATTTGTATATCAATAGAATTTATGTATTTTGAACCGTTACAAAAATAAAATTTATTTTTATGCCTAATGACTGTCCGATTAACAGAATTATAGTCCTTTTATTTCTAATAAAATTTATCTATATATCTATGGTCTATTCTGGACATGCCAGAAATTTCATTCAACAATTTCAGCTTCTTGCGCGCAGTAGTTTTGTCTGTACGTAGGTACCTAAGTATGTGTGTTGTAAGGCAGTCAGTCAGAACCGCAGGAATTTCATATAATTTACTGATTTACGTAGATAAATAGACGAGAGTTTCGTTGTACTTCTTAAGGCACAATGATTTTATTTTCAGCTGCACAGAACCCTACAAAAGCTAAGAAAAAGGCTAAAGTAACCCACCTCAAAGGCTGGCACAACAAAATCTACATAATATGTAGATGCGAGGCAATTTTTACGAAACACTAGCATGATATCATACATAATATTTTAATATAAACAAATGTATGCCATTCGTGACTCTGTCCGTATTACGCTTCCTCTCACATTAATAAAAACTTTTCTTTTGAAAGAAAAATGTGCAGGATGTGACGACACGTCGCCATTTTTCTGATATTTGTTTATACATTCTTATTCTGTGATGCAAATCAAGTGTGGGAATAGAGTACGAAATTACGCGCCAAAAATATACCGCGTAGTAGGCAGCCCTAAGAAGAGGCAGCTATAGATTTGAATTTATTAAGATTTTTAACCATAAGGTTCTTTAACAGAAGTCTTCTTACGACATTCAATCATATATTTTTATGTTATCAAACCAATAGATAATGTGTGGTACCTAAATACGAATTGACAGAAAATACAATTTTGGCTAATTTTTTAATATGTAGAGTTCCACATTTTATTCCCATAGTGCCTTGAATGTTAAAGCGCAGCTAGCCAGCTACAACGAGCAATATGTTTCAATCTTATATAGGATGCGATAGGTAGTGCTAGGTAAGAAAAATAAGTAAGTAATAGAAAATCATGACCTGAGACGTCTAACCAGCATCTGTTGCCTCTTCAATGGAAGATAGAAGATAGAGTCTGAACCTAATTGAGAGACTAATTGGCAAAACATTACACAGTTACGAAGTTGAGGATCTTGGATTAAAACCAAAATATCGCTAGTGTTGTGTTGAATAGGATGAAAGAAGCGAATCTATTGCCTTTTTGAAAAATAAATCTGACAGAAAGCTCGGTGTTGCTACCAAAAAAAAGTAGGTACTTCTATTACTTTCTATCTTGACTTGGGAAACATCTCACATCCATAATCGGCACTTGTGCAACAGTCAATTGGCCTATTGGACCACCAGGCTTTATTATAGTTATCGAAAACATATTTTATTAAGTCTTCTGTTATTTATTACGCATTAATATAACCTTATGGGGAGTATCCCCATAAGGTTATATTGTAAACGGCGACCATGTAGGATGTATTGAGAATTTAACAACTTTTTTTCGAGAGAAAATTATTGCTGTAAACTGTTTATCAAATTAAAGCAAATAAGCAAAGGTGTAGGTCGTCGAGGAGTATAGAATTTTTAGGTACCTAAGATGTATATTGTGAGCTATTATTATTTTGTATATTTGGGAGGAAGAATCTGCAGACCAAGCGCCAAATTTTTGAATAATGTTAAAATAGGTACTCGTCAAAAGTCCCATATTATATATCTATATTGACTTTTCAAATATTACTAAAATAATTTTTATTCATATTGTTGCGTTGTTGTTGTAATAAGAGTGGTATTTGGGAACAATGTTATGAATGCTCTTACTTTATTTCGGACAACGCGTTGTGCGAACGGAGTAAAATAAAGATTACTTCGCATTCTTCCTTCTCTTCCAAGGGTTGGTGTCATGTAAGTGATGTGTGTTTGCCATCCACGGCAAACATGGACTACGGTTCTACGGTTAGTCTTTTATTATTAGGGCAAAGCTGGTTTGCGCAGTTGTAAATAAAAAAGTCACTGGGCAAGTTACCCCATAGGTTACTGGATGAATTGCAGACCCCAGTATGACTAACGTCATGTTTACGGAAACAGCTTACCGTAAGTTCGTTATCCGATTTTATCCAAACTGGTAGTTTAATCCTAAATGCTTACTAATAATAGTCAATGCAAATTTGCATAAAAGAAAAAAGAGTAAATCGACCTTTTTAAGCTTTATGATTTATGGTCCAAATTTTAACGTTGGTAAGCGGTATTTTTTACGATTTATTTTCGAGATCTAATCAAACGGTATGTTGTTCCGCCATTCATTTGTGTACGACTTTTTTGGCGCGCTACACACCCCCGCAGACAATACCTCCTCACTCATTCAATTCAAATAAAGAACGCGGTTACGCAAAGATGCGTTCGAAAACAGCGAAACAAACAATTAAAAAAAGAGCTCTTCTACTCCTTTCATTCGTTGAATCAAGTCATTAAACAATGCGGTCCGCTGTGTGAATATGCAAATCTTATAATTGTCTTGACGTTTTTACAATTTTTTGTTCGCTACTGTCCAACGACTCGAGTTGGAATGATGCATCTGTCATTTGTGATATTATAACGCACCGCTTGCCACATACGTAAAACGGAACATTATAATGACTGTTTTTTGTCGCATAAAAATAAACGTGCAACTGCACCGATGATGTATTTTTTTGTCTAAGACGTGATGAAATATCTCGAAAGGAATGAGGTCCGTAGTTTTTCAGGGCCGCTCGCTCGGATAATGCGTCGCTGAATTTTCATGAGTGGCAATATTTATCGTGTTTGACGCCATTACGGCCGCTGTGACCGGCGCGCGGGCGCGGGCGTAGGGCCCGCTCTACCCTTTATTTATAATACAAAAACTGTTCGCGACAACGACTATATACTTTTATCGAATCGTGTGTTTTTTTACCGTTGTTAATTCCGCAGATAATGGCCGGAGTCAAATGACCGGGCGGCGGTAAGAAACAGCGGGAATTTCAGCGATGCTCGCGCACTCTTTTAAGCGTGTTTTTTGTTTGGGACGAGTTCGGGCGGCGGCTCACGTTATTTTTTGCAAGTCCACCGATGAAAACCGTAATGGCATTTTATCGTGCATAAGAGCGGACGGAATCATTAATTATTTATAATAAGCGGCTAGCGCCGAAACGCGTCCTCCATCTTTATTTTAGTTCGAAAGTTGTGCACTCGTTTTTTTGGCGCGCCGCTATTTTCGCGCGCTTTATCCCACCACAGATTATTATCGAAGCCGTACCGTTGTTGATGGGAGCTGGATAAAAACAATTTAATTTCATACACAAGATAAAGATAAGCACGGCCAACATTTTAATTTAATTAAATTACCATAGCCCTGAAGACTGAGAAGGTTCTCAAAGTTATTTGAATTTCTGCGCAACTTTTTCTCCTTTACATTTTTACTCGATCCTTAGTAGTTAAGCCACGAAGTGTGCTTATTAAGGTTTTAAAATATTTTTCTAGTATTTGACAAAGCAAAATGATAAGTTACCTTTACATAAATAAACTAAATTAAAATCCGCGGCCAAGATAAGAACGAGGTCTCGAGTTGACAGAGCCAAAGGAAATCCATAGTCTTCCAGAGTCATATTTGGCTATCTCGTGGCGTGAATTACAGTCGATAGAGTTGGTTGACATATGATAGAAAAAGTTATTAAATTAACTAAGAAACTTTTAATAATAGTTCGTAGTGCTCGTACTTAAAAACATGAGTTCACTAGGTACTTATCTCTTGCAAGATATATAGGAGAAAGAATCCTTAAAATAAATACTGCAGAACCTCAATCCGTTCGTACCATAATGCACATACTCCGGCCGCCATTTTTTGTTGTCATACATATCGCAGGCGATTGTTAATTTTTTGTATTGCACGAAAGTAGGTTACCGCTTACGAGCACTAATGACACGACCCGATCACATCTGGGGCTTGAGTTGATGCTGTACCTCGATATTTACCAATTATGGGTACACTGATATTTTCTTGAGATTATGTTTTTCATCGTAGTGGCGAAAATATGGATTGTTTTTTGGTAGTGACGGCCTGACCTGACGGCATGCAGTGTGCGTGGTCGTTCTACTGTTTCTCACTGCGTTAAGATCATCATCTACAGCATCATCGGCTTTTTAGCTTAATTCCGGTTGCATCCAAGAGTTTGGGGTGGTTTGAGGTCCGCTTTTGCACTGCCCCTAGAGCTGTTGCTTTTGTAGCGACTACCTACATACCTACACGTGTCGACTGTATATTTTCACGTAGGTAGATTAAGCACACTATTCACCGATAAGTTAAGATTGTAATAGGCACGCATTATCATAGTATATAAGCCATATTGTACCCAAAATTAATCAGACGATATACCTAACACCTTGTCTCGGTATTTTTATTGCCATAACCATCTGGCAAAGTTTAATCACAAGGGACAACTTCTTTGAGATCCTTGTAGTATATGTTAGCAAAAATAGAGTCGATTTTATAATTTCTATCTGTGTTAATTAAATGAAGAAGGAATTAATTCTTATTCTATGTAATTGAGTAGGTATTCCTGTAGGATAGCAATAGCCTAGTGAAAAAAACAGGCTGCTCTACGATGAAACGCGTACGATGATAATGATGTAATTAAGTAAATATTTAGGACGCAATTTTATAAAACTTTAACGAGTTTTATCTCATATCGGTCACTATGTTCTCCATTCAATCCATGAGTATTTCTCAAAATGTTTGACCATAATTTTAAAAATCGTCTTAAAATACAATATGTATATTTAGGACATATTACGTTAAATACAGCTAGCTAAATCTAGACAGATTCTGAATTTCTGATTGGTTTTTTGTTTTATTAGAGATTTTATACAAAAAACCTGTAAAATATTAGTTAAGGACGAAATAAAAGTTCTTATTTTGTTACTTGGAAATGAGTAAAAACCATAAAGAAACACGCAGACTGTATTATACATTTATGTTTTTCTATGTAGCTCTGGATATACATTTGCCTACTAATAATCGAAATTTAAAAAACTTGTTGTATAATTAAATTATTAAATGTAGGCCACACTTTGACGCAGACAATAATACAATCTCTCAGTTGAAACTCAGTCCTTGTAAAGTCCTTCTATCCTGTTTTCTCCACCACAAAAATAAAAACACACTCAGAATTAGCTGCACTTAAGTCCTCAGGATATCCACTATCATTCTCAATCATACGTCAGTATTTTATTTCTAAACGTTTAACCCTTCCGGCACTGCGTTGATTTAGACCGGACAGGTCCGATATGATCGGCAGATGGGTGGCAGATGTTAGGTTGGACAATCGGAGCAGGGAAGTGTTGAATATAAGGGTATAAGAAAAATAAATGTATGTGTCTGTGGTTTTGGATGGCCGATGGATCATGAGTAGTTCAAACGGACAGTTTCCGTAAATCTGGTTGCTGATTCGATTGCCTAATAGTGTTTTAAGAAGAATAGTGTCTTCATTGTAGCTTTGGATGACGCAACAGTTAAAGCAGGCAGTTTTCGTAAAGCTAATTGTTGATTCGATTTTCAAATAGTGTTTTAATAACACACGAAGTCACTTCTCTAGCACTCTTCACCCAGTGATATGTATTTGATACCAGTGATCTTAGTTCGAGATTCATCTCTTTTCAATCAGCGTTCTGCGCACTGATTGGCTGGCTTCAAGTTTTGAAACTAACTGATTCTAAAGAGGGCTTCTTAGTGCGCAATGGCTGTCTATGGTCGAAGTGTAACGTACGCTGGCTAATACTCATACCTAGCCCTAGAAGAAAAACATTCCTTAATGGGTATGGTTAGTGTCCGTTGCTTAGAATCTTATCGAAGGAGTCGACTCACTTATTTGGATGAAAGACTTATTCAGAACTAATCGCCCTGATCAAAATATTACCAAGAGGTTCAAGACCGTCATTACTTTGTGCCAGAATTCAATTTTACGGGTAAATTTTAATGCCTTATGCACAATGAATAAAGAGGGACAGAAATACCATACACACAAAAATTGTTTATTAGAAATTGAACTTTAGAATAAAGGTTTAAGATTTATTTTCGAATGTGTTTATTCTCCATCCCCTTGAATTCGAGGGTCAATGACCGCTCCAAAATATTTGTATTTATTTGTTATCTGTATTGACAGGTGCTCTGTTTTCTGTTTGACATTTTAGTTTTTGAGTAACTGTTGAGTTTGATAAATTACCTAAATTGTCTTCAGTGAGTCCGTTTTGATTGACATTTTTATTTTCTACTTAATAAATCATTTTCAGTCAATTATTTGTGACTTTATTTATATGCTTAAACATAGTGTTTTATTTATTGTCTAACTTTCTGTTGAACTATACTTATACTAACCAATTTTTGGTTAGGTACAATAAAAGATTTGCCCAAACGTTTATGAGCACTAAATTAAAAAAAAACGTTAAATTTATGACTCCTCGCAAACGTTTCTTAACCATAATGACAATCCAGAAATATTTCTACCAGTAGCTCGTAATCTATTTGACATTGTCATCGTATGGATACAAAAGGGAACCTGACATAACCTTGACCCAGATTCTCGAAGGCAGGATAAAGTAGGCAAGAAAACTTGAAGTGATTGAAGGGAACAATATTTTTGGGAACATTGGGAACCTTGGAATAATGCTTTACTGGATAACCAGTACCAGTATCATGATAACATGATAAACATTATTATGGATAAGTACTGTAATTGACCATTTTTAGATAGGGAGAAAGTAGATGGGTGTGCTGTTTCTTTTTACATTATACATATGTATATTTTTAATTAAACCGTTTCTGCTCGCTCTTATGGGACTTGCGGGCAATGTGGTAGAATATTATCTTATACTAATATATAAAGCTGAAGAGTTTGTTTGCTTGTTTGTTTGGTTGAACGCGCTAATCTCTGGAAATACTGGTCCGATTTGAAAAATGATTTCACTATTAGATAGCCCATTTATCGAGGAAGGCTATATAACATCACGCTATGAGCGACGGGAGCGGAGCAGAAGCCTTAAATAACGCGGGTGTAACCGCAGGCATCCTCTAGTATATTATTTATGCCTTTCAGCTTCTTGTTCCCTGTAGTTTTGGCAATGAGTACTTCAGTTATTTTAAATAATTACATTGATGATGATACCAAAGAGCGAAGGATTCCAAGTTAAACGAGAATCTCTTTCGCATGTTTCTTGCCCTATTTACCTAAATTGTTTGACAGCTATCAAAAGATTATTGATTATCTTTTTATTTCGATGACGTGCTGTAAACACCTTGCTAGCCTTATCTACTTCACCCGCTAAGTATGAATGTCTGATTTGGGGTAGGCTGGATGAGGTGTATGAGACTCTCCTTAAAGACTATCAGATTCTCCGCACTAAAACCACCACAGTGGTAGTATTAAGCAAATCGCGGTTAGCAAACTTAAAATAAATAAAAAATCTGCCCCAAACAGATATAAAATACATCTTTCCATCAAACATCACAGCATCCATACATATTTATTTAGTGGTTAATCACTAAATAAATATGTTTTTTTTTACTAAATCAACAAACGATTCTCGGCTCATATCCTGTCATTACTATAATGACGAACTTTATACCGTCACAAAAGTTTACCTTCGCCATATTGTAGAAGCAATAAGGTCGATAATTGCATACATATTAGTTTGTTATAAGATATCTGAAGTTAGACCATGTCATTTGGGTCAAATGACAGTTGGCTTTGATTTTATTTGTTTTTCATTGTATTATTTAGCTGTGCTTAGCTTTTTTATGATTATTTATAAATCTAGTAGAATGTCTTGGTCTGCGATGTAGAGGCAATACCTACTATCAATCCCTAAACTGGACAAAGCTGCAAGATCCTAAATACTCGTAAAGGTCGTCAGATGGTCAGAGTAGGTCAGATCTGACTCTTAGTTTTACCGACTTCCACGCAGAATTTGAATCCGTCGCTACGCCGCATTAAGGTCTGACGTTGCGTTCTGTTAAGTAGGTATATTAATAGATACCTAAGTGTTCTTCTAAAGAAATTGTAACAATATCGTAGGACAAGTCACACATGATCATCTGTTCCTCAAATACCTAAATAGAGCATGCGCTACTAAATAACTAATAAACATAGGTACTTATGTATTTGTAAATACATACCCACCTACTTATTTGTATTGTATACAAACTTTATTAAATCCGGATTCAAAACCTTGGGAAGGAACTTACGATCCCGGCCAGCAGTCAGGATCACCAATCACTAGCCCCTATTGCTATGTGGTTAAATTTAAGTTCATCATATCAGCCGAAATACGTCCACAGCTGGACAAAGGCCTCCCCCAAGACTCTCCACAAGTCCACATAGACCGATCCCGAGCCACCCGCATCCATCCGCTGGATCACGCACGATCCCAACAAGATCGTTAGTTCATCGCCTAAGTTGCCTAAAAATAATTGTTTTTTTTTATACCTACGAGGTATCACAGTTCCATCCTGGGCATCTGTCTTAAATTTATTAACTTAGACTAGTATTTTCGAGTATTAGATAGACGTTCAAGAAAAATAAATCTTTTACTGAATCAAGTGAGTAGAACGTCTTGTTTTGTTAAAGGGGCTATACGATTATTTTAAATTACGTTAGTATGTTTAATCCTTGACCTTCGCTTCGATAGTTTGTAGTGGAAACAGCTGGAATATTAACGTTTTTGTTTTATTCCCAGGCATCCAGATTCCAATAGACAAAAAGACATACTCTGATTTATTTTTTACCGCTGTCATGACCACGGGGTGAGCTACACAGCCGCCGCCTGATGTCTTATTGAATAAAAAATATTATCGCACCGCGGGCGTAATAAATTACATCCTACATTACTTCCCATTCGATTTCAATATAAGTAGAAAAAGTTAACGCCTCAAGCAAAGGGGTAACTTTCAATTTTTCAACTAATTAATTAACGTACCTAACACATGTTTAGACATACATTTGTCACGCTTTCTCTATAGGCATTATATCTTAGAACCCTTTGCCACCTGTCGGATTAAAAAAAGAAAAATATATGACAGTTGTTGCCCGCCACGATTTGACGTTTTATTTCTTTTTAATTGCCGATCTGAGACATTGGATTTCGGATTCAGTCAAGGGTTAACTGATTTTAATGGCGATGCGTCGGAAGTGACATGTGTTGAAGTGTTCGTCATTATGTTTAATTTTATTGTTCGCTTCCAGTTTTTTGCTACTATCACACACCGTCGAGACATGGATAGACGGACAAATTGCAATGTTTATTCAATTAACTGCAGTTTATTGATAACACTAGTAGAATAACTTAATTAGTAATAAATATTTATAGCATTATTGCTACCAATAATGGAATTAATTTACATTAAGTAATGGTGTTTGGCATTTGGCACTAAAGTAGTGGAACTGTATCTTAAACAATACAGGTGTAGAAGACATGTACGTACATTCTTTACACCTTGTATTTATTTAAATATCAACGATAGTACAAGCAATACTGCAACAGGGAGTTGAATACAAACGGCACTATCAACAAGTTAATAATAGTCCCTATTCATAATTTAAAATCCAAAACAATTAAAACCTCAATTGAAAAAAGTATTGATGTATAAAAACGCGGGAACACACATCGCTGTACAGTCTATGGTTAGTACTTTTTTATAACGACACCTGTAGGCAAGGGAGGGCCGGAGGATGAGCCAAAAAAACTTAATGAAACGAACGTGAGAATGAATGTTTGATATTAAATGTGTTGCGGTGTGTTGAGTTTGATCAGTGGAAGAGTAAGCAGTTTTAAAAAGCAACCCAGAAAACAACTTCCCTTGTGTCTGGAAGAAAATTATACAATTATGTATTTACTACTATATATTACAAGGTCGTAATATTGACAAAATTTAAGCTCGCTTAATGATAAATAATATCAATACCTAACATTTTTGAAAAGCTATTTTAGGCGTAGTTACTATTTTAATTGAAATCTTTATTAATTTGAACGTTATAATTATTTTCAATTACTTATTTTATTTGTTGTTCCTCATTCGTTTTTACTTATTATTGACGTGAGGTAAATTTATTTTTGCGAGTGATCAGTTTTTATTCTTATTGAGTTCTTGTTAGGGTAACATTGGAACCCGACATTCTGCATGTCCCGATATGCACTTGACCTATTTTTACCATAATACTGCTACTTAGTTTTGTATAAAAATCTTCGCCAAGTAAGTTACTTAATAGCGTGTTGATGATATTAATCATATTCAGAATGACTTGTTTAAGCACATGTAAACGCAGGACTTGCTTAATGTATATTACACTAATAAAAATAATCTTTAACAACTGATAATTAGGCACTTACATCGCATTAAATTGCTGTCGTTAAATTAAAAAGAACATCAAAGCCACCTTTAAAATTCAAATCAGATAATATTCCATCAAACCTATTTATTATTCATTTCTAAGCGAAGATTTTTTACCCGACAACTGTCCACTCGCCCTCATTCCGTTTTTTCCACACTCTTTTTCTCTATGGTCATGTTTGACGTTCTCACGGAAGAGGCTGAATGGACTGATGTTCTCTAGACTAGATGAAAAAACACGGAAGGGTTGCCAGTATTAAAAATTATTAGTTTGTTTTCGTATGTAAGGTGCTGTGTCGGTGGGAAATAATGACCCTCTGCGTTATACATCCGGGAAGATGTTTTAGGTTTAATGAGAGGATATGGACTGATAAAAAGTTCATTTAGTGGACCGAGAGTGTTGGGTTACTTAGACCATGGTACTGAGCAGGGGATGGGGTGAAGGTGTGCTATTGTTTGGTTCAATTCTTGGTCAAGATTGACTATGAATAGGATTATCAAATTGTCCCTCTAAAATCAACGAGAGTGGTTTATTGTAAGTTATTTGTAACGGTTTGTCGTAGATTGTTCGAAGATAAAAGCAATTATGCAAGAGCAAAATTGTATTAATATTTGCGTCTTTGGTTTGTTCGGAGCTAGATTGAAACTTGCTATTTTGGTATTAGACGCCAAAAACATCATAGTACGAGGAAACTTCATCAGTATTCTTTGATTCAAAGGATACTGAAGAAGTGTACGTTACCTGGGTTTATCGGATATTTTGAAGTAGGTCTTAAGGAACAAGATCTGTTTATTAAATCTAGTCTGCTAATTTAAAGAAGTACCTTATACCATTTAATTTTAGACTTGAGTTTAAAACAGAAAGATAGCGATAAATAAAAACTTTAGATTTTACATTAGTTAAGAGCGATAGCTCAATAATCTATTTCAATATTACATATTTTTACATACGCCTATCAAAAATCGATCTGTAATCATCCGATCGAGTTATGGAATCCGTGAATGATCACATTGATGTATATGGGTACCTACATCAATAGACATGCTACTTTCAGGAGTTTTTTGTAAGATTAAAGTATTAGGTACTTACTTCCAAAAAAATATTTTATAACTACTTCCATGTCTACGAACCCTTTCAGAGTTAAAGGTTCATTTTGTTATAAAATTACGATTATTTCAAATAAAACCGCGTGTAAGTTATTAGAGCATGTCAATTTGGGCCAATGTAAACACAAGCGCCGTTGAAGGGTTGACTCGCGCCTGTCACTCACTGACAGATGGCGGGTAGCCGCGGCGAGTTAGGGTTGCGCGTCAAATTTAAACTTTTTATTCACTGATCCAAGGATATAAAAAAATAATTTTAAAGACGGAAGTGTCCGACTTCCGTCTTTGAAAATAGACGTTATTTTGTTTGATTTGAGAATCTGTCACATTGATGTTTTGTTAATAACTATCAAGTTAGTAAGTAAACTATATTTTACTTGGGTGATGTCGGGCATAGCAAGTATGCAATGGATAGAGAAATACGCACATAGACAAAACAAATTAGGCGCAGTAAGTAGGTTCGGTGCATCTAATACTAAAAGCTTTATTATGGTTGTATTTAATTAAGATACATCGCACTATGACATTTTTATTAGTTTATAATAGTTTTTATTAGATAACATTTATTACACATTTAAAACATCTGGGCCCAATATAACAATTTTTTTGTTTCAAATATGGAATTATATTGGGTCTGTTAGATTTTCATGTTATATCGCTGATTAGAAATATAAATAAAATTATCTACAAGGACTAGTGCCAGCCCTACCATATAACATAAATTTAACCCTACCGCCGCCGATAGTGGTCAAAATGGAGCGTTAATTATTTCGAACGCAATTTTTACGATAAATGTTATAAAAAGGTTCGGGACCGAGGTGCTAACTATGAAACCCGCCAGCCTTAGGGCTACGGTATCAATTAGACGCGATGTAATAAAACATGTGTAAATGAAAGTGGCGCTTGGGGGCAAAACGTTTTTGTGAAGTAGTTATTATTTATTGGTGTCTATTTTGAAGGAAACTTTTCCTGCATTTGATAAGTATCTTTTATAAAATATGGAGTAAGTCATTTTGCATATGCACAATGCACATATCTATAGATAATCCGTATGTAATATGTTTGCTAGAAAAGCAAAAATTTGTCAAATATGCTGCCTAGCAGTTAGCCGCAAACTACTGGAGCCTGGGGTCCACGGCGGCAAGTCTTGGATGCAACCGGCATAACCCTAGGATGACGATGATGATGAATCACATTGATTTTTTTTTTACACATATCATATGGTTATCCGTCACAATACGGGCCAAATGGTTTCGAAACTTTTATAAAGGCAAACTGAACAAAGACACCGTGCATTTACTTTTTTACTGGTAATTATTCACATTGTCTCATAAGTGCTAAGTTAATAAATGCAAGGTTTTTCATCAATACCCGTACATATTACACAAGCCTATGTTCCATAAGCACCGCAGACATAGGAACTTTTCTTATAAGTTTTACGCTCAAGTTATTTAAATAGGAATTGGAGGGTACTATTCAAATTTTTTAGGATTTGAGATACGGCCAAAACCAATACCTAATAATAACAAATAGTATTTTACGTTGTAGGTTGTCTTCTATTTTGTATTGCTTTTACAGTGACTTGACTAATTCGTAAAAATCATTGATAGCTTAAGCTTTGATGGATTGCAAACTCCTGCCTCAAAATGGTTAAGGTTTCAACAACTTTCGATCAGTTCCTAGTCCTACATAAATAAAAAGAGGAAAAGTCACAGATAATTACCCATTTGTCAATACTCCACTTTGTATTAGTTACTCAATTTATTCTTGACTCATTATAATATCTAACGTGTAAAAGTGAGTAACGTGACCTACTATAATCCTTGAATTCTTTGTTTATGAATGTAGAACTATTCCAAAGATTCTGAGAAATAATGCTAGTAATGGAATAGTGACGTATTAACCCAAATACAATTAAATCGATTTGTCCTCAAATGATATAACTACACGTGACTCAAATAACGATTCATGATGATTTTTTTATAGCATTGTAACCTAATTCTTGAATGTGGACTGAGTGATTGGACTTTAATACGAAAGAAGACACATAGAATTATTTACCCTGATGTTACGAGATGCTGTGATACATCATTAAAATAATTGTTTTAGGAAAAAAAGGCGAGAGTTTTAATGATTTCGTATTATAATGAATAAACAAACTGAGCAGAGTCTATATTATGGCTATCAGATCACTGATAAACATACTTATATTATATACAAATTAAACCCAGACATTGAAACAAAGATTTGTTCTGGGTGGAAATCGGACTCACGATCTCCGGCTTAGCACTCAGATTCACTAACCATTATACTAAGAGGCCAGTCAATCAAAAGTATCTACAGGTTTTTATCAAAAACACTCAAATAAACTGTCGTCTACTCTAAGTCTTGTCGTTTATTTGGCGACGGCATGAAGCCTTCTTTCAGGACGTCTTGACTCCACCTCGGCAATATGTGTATTATCGAACGAGTTCGGGGCTGGCGAAGGAGGTGTGTGAGACTCTCCTCTGATGATGTTCGAGGTCTACTCACTGATACCTTGGGGGGAGTCCTATACGTTCCTTGTTAGCGTGGCCACGCGAATTGCAGTTAGCATATTTTACCACAACAGCACAATAAAAAATATCAACGCTTTTTTATCAAAGAAGAAAGAAGCAAATGCATTTATTTTTGAAATATACACAAATACTATTTATCAAAGGAACTAAAATATCTTATCTTATAAACTAAGTCCTACATTGTCCCAGAGGCGCTTGTTATAAAAACTAGGTTTGTTTAGTTTAGTGGCGCACTGGGTCACTTCACTGAGGGGTCGACAAAAACCTGTTTTTTGTCGACGAGCAGTCGACACGGGTTATGGAGGATGAACGCACGGTTTAAAATAGGGTTGTCTAATATAAGTTATTGTTTGAATTTTTATGGTAATAGTATTTGGTAGCGCTCCTATTTTGTTAATAAATGGATCGGATAGTACAGTTGTTTAAATATTTTTAGATATATCTAAAGTTGAACTAATTTCAAGAAGTATGCAGTCAGTTTTTAAAAGGTTAGAGTTGAAATGATTTAGATTTTTTTTAACGGAATCATCTCAACCTCACTTAACGGCACTTAAAAATTGACTATTAGAATAATACCCTAAAGCCAAAGCGATTTCTTCAAGCGATTATCTTCTTTTTTCTATAGGTATACTTAGACTCTGTACCAACTCGTAAAACACGTATTGCTACCATTCCGGTATCCTATTCTATATTCAACATTACATACTACTCATAAAAAAATTAAAGATGGAATTATTCGTTTGTCACAGCCTAGTTTATAACTCTCAAAATTATTGGTGCCTTGTTTATTAGAAATAAATAAATTAAAGTTTACATTCGTGTGAACCCTACAGTCAGAACAAGGAAAGGAATGACTTGAATCTCTGACAAAACATTAGGGTTGGCGATTTATTGTCATCTGGGCTGGTCACCGAGATAAACTGACATAACTCACTTGATAAACATGTTATCAGAAACTTATCTTGAGGCTACAAATAACTGATATATTTTATTGACTCTAAGATTTATGTTGGGACCAATTTTTGAAGGCAGCCGTCTCAATGGTAATGCTTTCTGAATAGTAGAGTATTTGTTCAAACAGCGGAGTCAAAGACTGGACACAAATATTTTGCCTAATGTTTTATTTCGTATGATCCCCGAATGATGGCACCCACGACCTGCAACAGTCATCAAAGTTTGGCGTTCGTAATAGAACGGCTAAGATAAACAACGCTTGCACAGGTCATTTGCATTAGAGCGCAACCGTGCTTCGGAGGGCACGTTAAGTTGTTGGTCGCGGTTTTCGTCTCATGATAAGCATCGTTAGGCCATTTCGAAGACTTTTGTAAAGTCCGACACCAGAGTTGGCCTCATGCCACTCACATGATATGGAGGAAGAAAGTGCTAAACGGGGAGCTGATCGCTTAAACCACTATATTGTATTCGTGCAATCGTGGCAATTCATTTGTAATAAACTTATAACTAGGAAAGTACTTAACTACTTTACTTATAGTATAGTCAAAGTTCGTAGTTTTAATTTATGCACACTAAACATCTAAATCGATAAGCAATCAAACTTATGAACGATATCTCCTTAGACTTCGAGAAGAGGGAAGAACTTGTTATGAGGCTTATATCGCAGAGAATGTCCTTTAGGTGATATACTTAAACGACAGACAACATGTCTCACACAGACTCATGTGTCGTATGATATCAAACCCAAAATACTCACTGGCAAAGCAATAGTCATTGAAAACTACCGCACTATAACCAATCAATATAATACCAACAAACCTTTGTCATAATCATTCTAAATTCTAATCAAGATTCCAAATTCGACGTTCTAATTTAACCGAAAAACCGAATGCAAATGGCGGGTCGGACTAATTTCTTTATTATATTTGATTAACCCTTGAAATGTGGCCGCCGACTCGTAATTACCGAACAGATGCAAGTCTGATTAATTACTAGAAAAAGCGTTCAGCCGGTGCCACCTGCCCGACAAATCTCACTTTCGATCGATGAGATGTAAAAAAATATGGGCGAGCGTACTTGCGTGATTAGCGTTCCGTATGTTAGATTAGAAAGAAAGGACTTGAGAAACGTTACCACTGATGACCTATAAAAGGCCAGGCGAGAAATAAAATTTAGATAATATGTATCGCATACATACCTACATTTTACCGTATTTAGGTTTTTACTTTTGTGGCAATTTTATGAAACTTAATTTCGTCATTCAAAATTTTCAAGAGCCGTTATCACAACCTCTATACCTCTATCCTACACAATATCATCCAAATATTTAAAAAATAAAACATGTCTTGTATTACCAGTTCCTATTAATATTTTAATAAGAACTTGCGAGTAGGTATCTACTTATCTAGTAACCAAAGTTACTACTGCTTCCCATCTGGAGAACTTCTGGTTCTTCCACTAGCGCTAGTAAAAATAACACTCTATATTTTTTTCATACAAAAACTGTATCTAAGGATCTCTAAATCGTCCCAAGAAGTTTTTTGTACGTAATCTCATATGTAAATCGGCCAGTCATTGTCTTACGGAGTTTTTTCTGGACGCAACCTCAGCGGAAGTCATATGGGATTAGGACTCTAAGCATCAAGCCCTTTCGTTCACTGACATTCATTTTATTTGATAAAATGAAGATAAAAGTGATACTTTTGTTATTATCAGGTACTTTTTGCTGTGTCGTATATAAATAGTAGAGCTTTGCGTGAACGTATTGCGTCTATGCTGCTGCGTTTTGCTCGATGTATGACAGTGACGAAGGCCCCAGCCCCTTTTCCTTCTCCGCCATTCCACTCCTCCAATGCCTTGAGCCTCTTCTGGTTTTGCAGAGTTTTGCTTGCGTCCACGGGTCGCGGTAATCGCTTACAATCAGGCGATCCGTGTACCCTTTTGACGCCTATTGCATAAAAAAATCTTGAAGTGCAATATAAACTAGCATGATGCTTTGCGTGATTGCTCCAAATTGACGATTCAGGTTTAAAATAATATCTATTATAGTCTGTTTTTGTTTGCTCGCGCGTATCTCAGCTGTCGGTTGTATGTAAAAATGTTTCGTCTCGTCTTTTAGTAACTTATCTCAACCCTAACAGCGTCTAAAAAAACTTTATAATTTAAAAAGTTTAATGCACAGACACAAAATTCGCACGGAAGTTCGTCTCAACCAAAAAAAGCCTACCAAGGAACGTCAAAGGATCGTTAGCCGAACCTGCACAATAAGTACAATGCGTGTATTAATATTCATAAAACAGCATTGCGCATATCAATCACATTCGGTCGTAGTGCAAGTGCTAAAAAGGATCTAATAGGATGCGCGGGCACACCCCGACATTTTGTCTTCACGCACTGTCATTAGCGCCTTTTGATATCAACCTCTTTGTTGGGACTTATTCAAATTTTTTGACAATGGCAACTTTTTGTTTCGCAACCCGTTGACGATCTTGGTTATAAGCTTATATTTTTAATCTTTACGAGGGAGCGGTTTGATTGTATTGACGATTCGTCGTTAAGTCTTTAATAAGCTTATTGCAATGACAGGGATATCAAGAAATTATGGACATTTTAAAACACTTGAATATTTTCTATTGATTAATGACCTTTTATCTTATGTAGGTCCTCGGCTTTTCATGCTGAAAATATCTATGTCTTAAATAGGTATTATGTAAGTACGTGTGCAGATATTTTTTTGGTACATATCAAGTAAGGTTAAAAAAGGTTTTTATTGGCTTATTAAATTTTTAAGGTATGTAATATTTCATATTTTTATTATGATCGACTGCAAATAGAACTTTTAGTCTTGTAAATAATTTTACATCTTTTGCATTAATACAAAACAGTAGACCAGAATACATACATAGATACATAGACACACGCCTGTTTCCCGGAGGGGTAGGCAGAGACTACGGATCGCCATTTGCAACGATCCTGACATATCTCTCTTGCTTCACTCACTCCCATCAAATTTCTCATGCATGCTCTTCGGTTAAGGGTACTTCTAACCTGTCCTTTTTTAGGATGTCTCCAATCTGGTCAGAGAACGTCCGTGTAGACCAGAATATAACTATATAAATGCAATTCTATAGCTCTCTTCAATAATCCACTTAATTTTAATCCTGCTTTAAGATTTTATTAACATTGATAATTTATTTTGAGCAATGATTATGAACAATAGACAATACCGCCAAAATGAAGCCCCGTTCTCAAAACGCCCTCGAACGTATTTCAAAAAATGAACACATCAATTCTTTTTTAAATTGGATTCAACCCTAACATGCTACAGGCTAATTATTACTTTCGAAAATGAGGTCATGTGTCTTTCTTTAGTTCATGTGTGTTACTTTATTTCATGTTTTCGCACGGTAAGTTCCTCACCAAGTTGTGGTAATATAGAAGGTAATTAGATAGGATGTTATTTGTTATGATAATCGTGTCTTTTTCGGCAATTAGAAACAAGTTTGGTGTCATTTGATATTAATTTATTTGTGTTTATAAGGTGTGGCTGTGTGACTTATGAATATGTGATTTCATTATTTGGGGATTATTAGCTCTTGATTAGGTTAAATAAAAGGTGGAATAAAAATGTGAAAGATGTTGTTGATCAGTATTTTTTCAAGTCTCATGTGTGTAGCGCATTGAAATGGAGGCAACAAGAAAGTTGAAACATTTTGATGATTGCCATTTTTAAGGTTCTGTGCCCTAAGAAGTAAAACAAAAGATTTCAAAGATATTTATTTTTATAGGATATAACTAGCTGTTTTCCGCGGTTTCACCCGCATCCCGAGGGAACTACTTCGCGTACCCGGTTAATTTAAAGCCTTAGTTACTCCTTGGTACATCAGCTATGCGCCAGTGAAAGTCTCGTCAAAATCGGTGCAGCCATTCCAGAGATTAGCGAGAACAAACAAACAGACAGACAGACAAAAATTGTAAAAAAAGTCATTTTGGTATATATTATTATTATGTACCGTGTATACATCCATATACATTTAGTTAAAATTGGTCATCTGAATATTACAAATAGGCACTCCAATTTTATTTATATGTATAGACTAGAGGACGCCAGCAGCTACGCCTGCTTTTTTTTTAAATTTACCCGTTTCGGCCGATCCCGTGGGAATTTCGGGAAATCACTTCTTAGTGCACCCCTACGGTCCCTAAGGAACATACATGCCAAATTTCAGTTTCCTGCGCCCAATCGTTTCGGCTGTAGCGTGTCTGTCAGTCAGTCAGTAACGCAAGGATTTTATATATTAAGATTAGGGGATCCTGCCGTTTTGCCGAAAAGATTTTGACAAAATTTCATTACCCAAACAAATTTTAGCAACCTTTTTTTATACCATTGCAATATTTCGAATGATTTTAGTACGCATATTTTTATTTGGTCAAATTTTTACTTGGCAAAATATTACCAAGTTTAATGTCATTATGGCATGTGGTCTTTAATCAAATGATTTATAACAGCAAACAATCTTCAGACAATAAACATTTGGTGAATTGATTTGTTAAGACAAAAAATATTAAGGCAAAAATAAGATTTTTTGGGAATTATATAATAAAAAAATGCAGTTTTATTTTAATATAATCATTTGTTTAATGCAAATATTTTTACATTACAATTTAATATTTTTTGCAATGGATATTAGCAATTTCAGACTATTCAGACCTGAGTATTGGAGTATTCAGACTTGTGTTGCAGAATTCGATTGGGTAGGTTATGTTAAATTTCCTTGTAACCCTGTACCCAAAAATAGGAGCCCTGCGAAGCAGGGCTTCGTCAAATTAGCTCAAAAGACGTAACCTAGTTGGATGAGCTAGGTAAATTTTTCCAACTGAAATATTTGACTAAATAAAAAATGTTAAAAGTACTAGTTTTTAAACCAGTTATAGTTTTAACGTTCATTTCCCAAACATTAGGTTTTCGTTACAATTTTTTGTGAATAGATTTTTTGCTAAGTAATAATTTGGCAAATGAAATCATGCGAAAAATTTTTTGGGAAGTGAAAATTTGTCAAATTCCTTTCGGTCAAACAAGGGAGACCCATAGATTAGATATGTTTACAAACGTTTAGGTACATAAACAAATATTATAGACGGTCACTGATTTAGGGAAGAATGAAGAATCGTATTCGACCAAGCAGGCAAGGGGTATAGATTAATTATAGATTGAGATAAGGTATAGATGTGTAGGTAGGCTAAGATACCTACACAAAGTTGTAGTCGACGTGTAGCCATTGTTTAAAATAAAATACACACCTGACTTCTGTTTATCATAAAAAGTATTTCCATTAATGTCTGGACGTCTAAGAATTTCTTGTCTATGGTTTTCCTATAGTCAACAGCGACCCCTCATTATCTGCGTATCTAAGAACCGTGACCGCAGTTTTATAGCTTTTGACGTGTATATGTGTTAATTTGTTTTATTTACATGAATACTGTGTTTTTTAACAGCTCGTTTGTTTTCAACTGATGCTTTAGTAAGAGAAGCGTTTAGTAAGGTATGTTTTAGTTAGCATTATTTAACTGGTAACACTACATCTATATTAGCTCTACCTTGTTGAGAAAACCGTTGGACTTCTTCTTAAAGTAGCTTTGTAAATGATATCCCATTCCACGCATTCTGACTTTTCGTTGCGGCTTACTAAGTTATATTGGCCAACCATATAATAGGCAATTATAATAGACTAGAGGACGCCAGCAGCTACGCCTGCATTTTTTTTTAAATTTACCCGTTTTGGCCGATCCATAAATCCAAATTTCAGCTTCCTGCGCCCAATAGTTTCGGCTGTAGCGTGTCTGTCAGTCAGTCAATAACGCAAGGATTTTATATATTAAGATTACTACTATTTTTACAATATCTTACACACCTTGACTATAAGCTTGTTTTCACGTGAAACGACGAAACTAAACGTCGAGGACACCGGGGGGGTTTTAGTGACAGGGCAAATTCAGTCAACAAAGTTTAAAAAAAAAGGTTTAAAATGGAATCCTATTCTAGCAACCAAATAAAATAAAATTGGGCAAGTGCGAGTCGGACTTGCGCACGAAGGGTTCCGTACCATCATCTATAAAAGAAAATCACGTTCGTTGTATGTATACTTAAATACTTTTTAAGTTTCTACCTGTTTATTAAGATCGAGTAACAAATTGCTTAAAAATTACGTTTGTTGTATGGGAGCCCCCCTTTATTATTTACTTTTTTTATTTAATTATTTATTTTGAATGGTAATATACAACCAAATATTATGTGAAAATTTAAAGCGTCTACCTGTTACAGTACGAAAAAAATACGTTTTTTGTATGGGACTCCCCTTAATATTTTCATTTTGTTATTTTTAGTATTTGCGGCAACCGAAATACATAATTTATGAAAATTTCAGCTTTATAGCTATCACGGTTTATGAGATACAGCCTGGTGACAGACAGACAGACAGCGGAGGCTTAGTAATAGGGTCCCGTTTTTTACCTTTTAGGTACGGAACCCTAAAAACCGAAGATCTTAGACTTCAGTAATACTTAAAGCACAAGACCACCTAGCAGACAAGTTTATGCAAGCGTATTTAAATCAGTTTACTAATTACATGCATATCGACACAGAATATGCCTTTTATACTTTTTGCCGCCAATTCACGTTTCCTCTCAAAACCGGAGCAAATCGCACGCCTTTGCATAAACTCAACTTGCTAACACTCTGGTTGTATATGATCAACGATTGACAAAAATGGACGCCATTCCAGTTTGGTAAGCAAATTCCATTGACTTTTGTAGTCCCACATTCCAGTACAAACCCAATTGGAATATAAAAAAAAACGACAAAAAAATACAAATAATGTAAGCGCAAAATATCATTATTGCGACATAATTAAATGTTTTTACAGTGTCATGTTTATTTGGTTTTCGATTTTGATAAAAATGCGGATTCCGCTAGTGAATTAATAGGTATGTATGGCTAAATGAAAGTGAACTTACCCTTAGTAAATTGTTTTGTATGTAATTCATTACGGGATTAATCAGAATCGATGTCAGTTAAAGAGAAAAAAAGATAATTGTTATTAGAGTGAACTTTTATATAAATGGAATAAAGAATTTATTTAATCGTAATGAGTTAATAAGAAAATAGTATTATACCTAACTGTTTTTTATCTTAGTCTTCTTCGACTTATAACTATATAAGTCAATATAAGTTGTTGATATACCAACATCTAAGAATTCATTCTGTGCCGTTCCTGGCTTTTTGCAATTTTATAATATTTCGTAAAAAATATTTTGAGTATCAGTATCAATGTTGAAAAAATTCCAGTTTAACTATCATTTTGTTGAGGATCTTTATCATAAGCCAGACTTTTCAAGAACTTAGTAAACACTAAGAGCTACATTAATTTACGTAGATCATGATATTTTCATATTTAGGTAACCAAAATTACTCATATGAGGGCAAACAGTAACAGCAACCCGTTGAAAAGAAGTTCGAACTCATATTATTACCAATTAATTTATTTAAGCTAAAATATATATGGCTTCCAACTAACCAAAAAGATCAAGAAAAGTAACTCCTCATAAAAAAGAACCTCTCCATCAATTCATACATTGTCAGTTCTTATTTGCAATATCTTAAATTTTTTACTGTATCTTTAATTCGACCATATAATTTTACAATCTCATTATTTTTATACGACAAGTGTAATAAAATGTACGCATTTGGTCATCGTCGCAAAAGTACTTACGGCAAAAAGTTCTTAAATGTCCAGCTACAAAGTAAATGACATAGGCTGCGTGTCGCCACTTTTTCTATAATTTTAATTTAACTTATAGGTATTGCTTCATGACTTTTCTTATATTTGATAAAAATCGCCCATTATTTACTCCGTGCCGAACCTCAATTTTGGTACCACGCTAAGAATTTTATAAATATTCCCAACGGAAACAAAGATATATTTGGTCGAAGAAATTGTCGATTATAGTTAAGTCGAATTAAAAGATTATAATTACCAAAATGCACCGTCAGCCGCCAAAACCAAAGACATACCTACTAAAAAAACTCTCACCCACATAAACCCAGATATTATTATTTAAGTTACAATACCGAATTACTAACACAAATAAATTGTAACTATAATTATAATGTTAAGTATTATAATAATAACACAAATATTTCAATAACTAAAAATAACACAAGATACCAAGACAAAAAAGTTGCCATAAAATTTATGTTCTCACGTCTTCTGCAACTGTTGTGAAGAACTAATTAAACAAAAAGTTTTTTCTATGTCTCAAACTAGTAGCTGCACCTTGTACTAGCAAAAGACAAGTATAAAAAACTTCTTACTAATCAGCAAAAAACTTGGAAGATAGCGTGAGAGATGCATAAAATTAACTTATAATAAATACACGTATGCAAATTTTCTACGTGACCACTTTTTAAAATAAAAAAAGACAAAAGTATTTACCATGGTCGCTCTTACCCTTTTGAATCATATCCAAATTTGCATACTCTGTGGCGATTTTTTTACTTAAAAAGATTATGTAAATTAGTTTTTTGGACATCGTTGCGTAGTGGCAACTTTTTTTGGCTTTATAAAAGTTGCATCGGGTGAGCTAGGGTTAAGTTTGAGTTTAAGAAACAAATGTGTTCCCATGCGTTTTTTTTACTTTGGAATAAGAATATTTTAGCGATATTCATTTTATTTATGTTTTGTTTACATCAAAATGTTTACTTTTATTTGTGATTATTAATGTTTAAGGTTATCTATGTTAATACGTTTATTTTATAAAATACCTAATAAAGAAACGCTAGAAAATATATAAAAAAACAACAGTAACTAATGATATCAGTACTAATATCATAATGTATATTGCATGATATACGAATGTGATACTTACACTATAACGGTTATTACACATTATCTATTTCAAATTTGTTGAAAAATAGTAATGACAAAATAAAAACATCTACTTCGCGTCGTAAAACGGTAATATACAATTTACTTCAAAAATTAAAACATAAATGTTACACAACAAACGCACACATACATAAAACATCAACCAATAAAATACGTATACTCAACTCAACTTATATAGTGAATTTACTATACAAAACTATATACAACCCATTTTTCTAGAATTTTTTGCTTCATATAAACAGTTTTTACCTGCGCTTAGGGTGGAGTCTACCCACCCTTTTTTTAAACACACAAAAACCAATAGCGCACATTAAGGGTGGCAACATTTTTTTTTGACAGCTCGATCGATATTTTTCCCGCGCACACATCGCATTGGTTCATAGAGCCCATAAACTATAGCTCAACCCGTGCGATAACAAAGGGGTCTTTATGTAAAACTTATTCATTTATTTTTACTTCGGTAACGGTCTTCGCTATTCTTTTCGGTAATAAGGGGTTGCATTGAAAAGGGGTTATTTTTTATGCTCGTCTCTCCTCACGCGATTTCAGACGGCATTAAATCGTTTGGAGCACGCAAATGATCGGTTTTGGTACTTTCGAGACCGTTTTTGGTTGCGTTTTATGTTTTATTATTTCGATTTTTAAGTTTTGACACGGAATAGATGCTTGCTCAATTTGTATGAAGGTTACATCTCTATATATTCTATTTTATCTTAATACCTACTCCTTAGTTTAAATGTGGTATACCTGTCTATTTTTTACGCATTTTGGGTCAAATATGAGTAATTATGACTATATGGTTATGTTCCTGATTATATCCTGACTTGAGATTATCTCTGTAGGAAGGATATTGATTTATAAAGTTACTCCATTGTGTAAATTTGGAGCTATCGAGTTGAGTTTCTTTCACTCCGTAGCTATAAATATGTATTTAATGAGGCCAATTTAGTTTATATTATGGTCGATTGAGATCTTTCAAGATTCGTGTTCAAATGTGATAAAGTTGCTGCTGACGACAAATATATAATTAGTTTTGCGATATTCGGTTATGCACAAACCAGTAAAATGCCTATTTATTCTCTACTCTTTCTATAACGGCAATTAAACAGAGCTAGTAAAATTCGGTTGTAGTTGACATCTGCCTGTCTGTGCCAGGATATAGAGGGCATTTTTTTGCCTTTGTATGGCGGCGGTCATGTGGCAGTCGCTCTGTGGAAACTGATATTAGGTATGTCATATCTGGTAAGACTAGTAATTGGACCTCAGGCTCCAAGGACTTGGATGCAACCGGGATAATCCTGTAAAGAATTCGAAACATCGTCGGCTAGTAATAAAAATGTAGTTTTTAGATCATTCGGTTTAAATGTAATAACTAGTGAAACCAATATAACTCGATAAAATCCGTAAACTGTAGTTTAATTTCAATGTGTAACTTTCGCGTAAACCCAAGAAAATACTAGCTATATATAAGTTCGTATTTAAGACATCTATTCAATCAAATCGTTTTCTCTTAACCTCCACTCATAATTTTACTAAAACCACTAGCGATCCAACACTTACATTTAGTGCTGGTCTCAGCTCATCTCATCTAGTCTAGTAGCCCACATTTTAATACAACTAGATTTTTTGTTTTTTTTACATTCACACAACACCATCTAGTCTCAAACTAGCTTGTACTATGGGTACTAGATAATGGAGACACATACATATATATTTTTTTTGTAAATGCATACATTTTATACATAGAAACACCCAGACCAAGACAAACATCCAAGTTCATGCACACAAATGTTTGACTTGAGCGGGAATCGAACCCGTGACCTTCGACGTAGCAGTCGCATACTCTCCCGCTACATCAACCGTCTTTGTCAAAATATCCGCTTTACCCGAAATAACCGTATGACCTGCTTTTTTCATGGTGATCCAAGTACTAACTCCATATTTTTTTCTGATTCCAGTGGTGGTGACCTCAGCGCCCGCAAACGAAGCTGAGTTACAGCTATACAGGGTCATGCAGAGGGCCAGCTTGCTTGCCTACTACGATACCCTGCTCGAAATGGGTTAGTATTCTACCAATTAATATTTAATAATTTGAAAATAAAGGTTATATACCTTGTCTTTACGTGACCATGGATGATTTAACTCAGGCCGAACCATCGTGGCAAATTAAACTTTATTTTAAAATTAGATTCTTGGATCCAAAGCAAAGTAAAAAAAATTGGCTATAAGATAGAGTTTAATAAGAATAATAAAAACATCAGATTTACTTGATGCTAAAACAAAATGTCTACATCAACAGAATCACCCACATGCCTTTAGTAATCATTCAAAATTAAAGCAATCAAAAGAAAATAACATCTCCCTACTTACTAATACAGATAGGAACACAAGAAAAAACACTTTCTCATAACTAAAAGAAAAGTAAAAAACAAAATCTCCATAAAGCTAAAAAACGCGCGCACAGCGTCGACATGCAAATTACTTTTTTAATATTTTACTTTTTAATACCGCCGATTACTCGAGCTAAGGAAGGGTTTGGCCAGTCAGCCTTATCCTTTTGTTTTTTTTCTTGGCGCCCCTTCGCAAAATGGTCACGTAGATATTTGCATATTTGCCTAAATTAAAACTGGTGTGTGAGTTTATATTTTTTTGGCGTATCTCACGTTTTTGTGAGGAACAATGCTAGCGAAATGAACTTGCGCCACAAGAAACTTTTGCATATTAATATTTATGGGACTAATCTATCTGTTTGCAACAATAGTCCAGTTTTTTCTGTCTTGTGAATGTAAAGAAGTTGTAATGCCGCGGTCCGTTTTTTTGGACTTTGAGAAATCATGATTATCTTTGAATACTCTTGAACTTTCTTGGATTATGTTTTTTTTAAACAATAGTTGATTACGAGCTTTTTAAGGCTCGCTATTGTATTGTCGATATAACTTAATGTGTTTTTTATGAACAGCCAGATGATGCATTTCATGACTGATTCATTGTTTTTATTTGATGTACTTAGTAATTATATATTAGCTTCACCCGTGGCTTTCCTCGCATTGACTGATTAATATGCTAGGTAGGTTATTAGAAATTATTTTCATGGGTGTATTGGTTAGCACACAATACACTGTACTAGTTTTACAGACAGTTAATATCGCAGTAAACTGTCTCAGAAAATCTTATACTAATATATAAAGCTGAAGAGTTTGTTTGTTTGGTTGAACGCGCTAATCTCAGGAACTACTGGTTTGATTTGAAAACTTCTTTCACTGTTAGATAGCCTATTTATCGAGGAAGGCTGTAGGCTATATAACATCACACTATGAGCGATGGGAACAGAGCAGTAGCCTTAATAACGCGGGTGTAACTGAGGGCATCCTCTAGTTAACTATATTCCTGCGCTGTTTGTAATTGCTTGCCATGGCTTTTATCATGGCAGGATGCGTAGGTCAAGGTTATTTTGGGTTACGTATATAAGACTTCGAGAGTACTATGATATTATAAAAAATTCTTACATATAAAAAAAGCAACTTATACTAATTAAAAAATATATACCTATTTCAGGTGGAGACGATGTACAACAGCTGTGTGACGCTGGTGAAGAGGAGTTCCTAGAAATAATGGCCTTAGTAGGCATGGCGTCCAAGCCTCTTCACGTCAGGCGTCTGCAGAAAGCTCTCCAAGAATGGGTCAACAACCCCGCCCTCTTCCAGATTCCCATCGTCCCAAACATTTGTCCCACCGAAAACCCTTTCATCCAATGCAACCAAAGACTTTTAAATATACCTCCATCGATACCTAATGTTCTTCCAAGAACGGTAGCGTCTCCGGAAAGTAGTAGACCAATGTACAGTCCGTCTCCTGGGGCTCCTGATAACAGCTGTGGTTCCACAGCATCAGCTCCTAATGTCAGTCCCGTCCATCAAGCAAATACCTTCACAAAGATAGTTCTACCACCGTCGCCTGCGCCAGCCGCTCCAGTCACTTCCACAGCTACTAGGTCCTTCTCTCCTCAAAGCGCGTGTCCTCCTGCATCAGCTGGGTCTAGTCCAAGTTCAGTGACCTCACCAGTCCAGTTAACACCAGTGCTTCTAGATGTTCACGTGCAGAAGTTGGCTTCAGCGGCAGAGAAGTTGAGCAAACATTTGCCTCAGCTGGAGCCAAAGCCACAGAACACAAAGAAGAAGATGTGTAAAGACCTGGAGCTGGTGATGATGATGCCGGAGTCAGACCCGAGGAGAATGGAGGAGATTAGGAAGTACGCGGCGATATATGGACGGTTTGACTGTAAGAGAAAACCGGAGAAACCGTTGACGCTACATGAGGTAAGCACATTATTGCTTATATTATGAGATAATAATTATAATATATGCATAGGCACATAACTAATATAATAATATAATATTCTACCACATTCACACAACACCATCTAGTCCCAAACTAAGCAGAGCTTGTACTATGGTACTAGGCAATGGATAAACATACATATATACTTCTTTTTTGTAAATACATACATAATTATAATACATACAAATATCGTATAAAAGATCAATTATAAAATATGCAAAGGTAAAAGAGGTCGGTTGACGGCCATTTTGATTGCATTGCATTTTATGACTTTATTCTCATTTAATTTTGTAGTTAATATGTTTCTGCAATTCTTTATTACTTGTACCTATAGATGTATGATAAATAGGTACATAACTTACTTACATAAATAACATACAAAGTCCCTCGTTTTTCTTCTCTGTCCAATTTATTGATTAGAACTACCGGTGAATTCTCCAAAAAAAATTGTCAAACCTGGAGGTGATCATCTTTTTTTAACATTCGCCTATTAATTTTCATTTACACATTGAAACATGGATTTAGGTACTTACCTACATATTATTATGGTATAAATTGATTCATACATAAGCCATAGTTTTTCAGTCGACAAGCTAATCTGCTTTACCCACCAAAACGGGCAGAAGGCCATAATTTTACGATCACCTTTCTGCCCAAACCCTACGTACTTTACCTAATATCACTGTATTCAACTCTTCAGGTGATGGTAAACGAAGCGGCGGCTCAGATCTGCCGCTGTGTGCCCGCGCTGCTCACGCGGCGCGACGAGCTGTTCCCACTGGCGAGGCAACTCGTGCGGAGGGCGGGACTGCACTACTCTAAGCATGGGTGAGTTTTTGAACATCGGTTGTTTTTTTCTAAAAACTATTGTTTTTAGGAGATTTAGTCGTGTAAATTCTTTTGTATGTAGTAAGTAATAATGTATGTAGTTATGATGCAACGTAGGTTGCTTGAATGCAAATTATGTGTTATAAAATAAGAAGCCAATGTTAAGTAACTGTGAAAACCATCCATGGCATACATACACCACATAAGTTTAAATGCCTGACATTATATAGTAAAATATCTGTCAGTTCTTTCTGTAAGGACAATTTTGTTACAGACTTTCTTTTTTGTCTCTCCGTAAGAACCATCCTCGTACTTTAACCTGAATATTATAAAAAAAAGAATAAGCGAAATCGGTTCTCGAGATTTGCGCTTAGCAACACATTCAGCGATCCATTTTTATATTATAAATTAAACTTACAATAGTAACCCTCTGAAGGATAGGTTCTTTCTCAAACACCATAATTTATTGAGGAAAGAAGAGTCGTCTAGTGTTTACACTTAGGTACCGGCCGCAATAGATTAGTTGGAACACCTTTACTTTGACTCGATTTTCTACCAGAAATTGCAACTAATCAGTAATCCCTTTCAAGCCGGTCCATTCATGCTACCAACGTGGCTCTATTACTATGTTTAAGTTTTTATGCTTAGCTATTTGTCTCAGAGTCGTCCTATAAATTAGTTAGATCATTAAAATGCAGTCGTCGACAAATCCTTGTGACTCATCATCATCATCCTAGCGCTGTACCGGTTGCGTTCCAAAACCTACGTCTTGGAGCCCGGGGTCGCTTGCCGGCTGAATCTCCTCCACTTCGCACGGTCTGCAGCATCCTTGGTGGTTAGTTGATTGGCACGCATATCATCCCTTACGACGTCAAGCCAGCATTTCTTTGGCCTTCCCCGTTTACCGGGGCCAGGCGGAGGTAGCATGGCAAGACATTTGTTACCCACGTAATATGCCGGGTATATGCCGAAATTAGTTGAAACACCTTTGCTTTGACTCGATTTTCTACCAGAAATTGCAACTAATCAGTAATTCTCTTCAAGCCGGTCCATTCATGCTACTAACGTGGCTCTATTACTATGTTTAAATTTTTTTATGCTAAGCTATTTGTCTCAGAGTCGTCCTATAAATTAGTTGGTTCATTAAAATGCAGTCGTCGACAAATCCTTGTAACTATCTGATATAAATTTTCCTCATCGAATACCAATAAGCGAATACAAAGATATCGATGCATCTATGTGATGTTATTGTTTAAGATCTTTATGATATTATTGTCTTCCGTTTATGGTGACAATATTCTTTTACGTATTATCCTTGTGAATTTTATAATTACGAAAACTTTGACATGTGTTTATAGCTATACAACTAGACTAAAAAAAATACAAAAAAGTGATTACAAGGTTGAAAAAAAATGAAAGCAGCAACGGCTTTAAAAATAATAAAGGATTGTTATTATAAATACAACAAGTAAATATTAAAAACAAAGAAGGTCAAAATAGGGTAGTATTTAATATAAATTTTAGTTCTAATAAACACATAGCATAGTTGCTGTGAATAGGGCCAGTTCAAACTCAGGGAAATAGGCTTTTCCTATTATACTGTCTAAATACCTTCATATTCTTATAAAGAGGTTAAATTATATAATCATCATGACAACGCTTCATTCCCTAGTAGTGGTGATTTTTCGCAAGAAGGCTTATCCTGAAAATTACCTACGTCATCACGTTCATGCCCTATACTTTTGTTAATGTTAATATTTCCGTTTGTTCCAGTCTACCACCAACAGCGTCAACGGGTGACGATCGAGACCGGGATGACGACGAGGCGCCGGCGCCCAAACGTCCGCGACAGGTCGCGCCCACAGCTCACGTAGATCTCACCGACTAACCACAATTTACTAACATACTCACACATGTATCTGTGGGTGTAGCATTGGCTGTAGATGAGAATAATAATTTGATTAATGGAAATGATGAGAATGGAGATGATGCGCTACCTACTAATATCGCATACAGATTGCTACATGATGAGAATGGGGATAAACATAACTAACACGATGACGATACAGATGTAGTGCTAAATATGAGAATGAGAAGCTAATTAACATGATGAGGATATGCATATCGCATACAGATGTAATGCTAGATGTGAGAATGGGGATACAGCTAACTAACGCATAAGCGATACTAACATACTCACACTTGTATCTGTGGCTGTAGCATTGCATAATGAGAATAGGGTTAAACCTAACTAATATGATGGGGATATACTGATATCGTATTCAAATACTAACATAATACCTATTAATATCGCGTACAAAATGCTAAATGATAAGAATGGGGATGAAGCTAACTAATATCATTATATTATTAGATGTATCAGGGTATCTTACTCATGATGACATGATGAGGATTTACTGATGTCGAACAAATACTTACATAATGAGGCCCCCTACTAATATCGCATACTGAATACTAAATGATAAAAATCGGGATAAAGCTAACATGATAGGGATATACTGATGTCGTACACAGATGCAATGCTAGATATGAAAATGGGAATACAGCTAACTAACGTAATAAGCATACCGACTAATATGGCATACAAAATGAAGAGATTTGGGATGAAGCTAAGTAATATAATGGGGATATACTAATATTGCGTGGGGCCGCACCCTTAAATGATGAAGGAGATGAGGTTGAAGCTAACTAACATGATGGTGATATATTAATATTCAATCTTGATCTCACTGCTCAGCATGATCTTTGAGATAGGTAAAGAAAGAAAGAAACTATCGATATAACTTTCAATTCGTGTGTGAGTCTAAGAATACGGTTCCTTATATCACTTATATGAGAGAAACGGCTGTGAATCACACAAACAGATAGGTCAACTGGCTAGACTAAACTCGGGCAATACAAACATTTCTGTAGTACAGTGGTCAACGCAACTTTTATGTTGTTGAAAAAGGTATTAAATGCCTCTCGGTATATCATTAATGTTGTGTAGTAAAGCAACAAAATTCAAGTTGCAGTGTCTCAATTTCCAAATAAAAATTGAAATAGTACGGACCTCTAAATACTTATTGGAATTATAATGATCTTTAAATTCATCTACACACACCATTAAACGATAATATTTAACAATCTTATAGGGATCGATCTTATAGGGATAATCAAAGCCATATAATATTTCTTATTAGGAAATCTTATGAGACTATTCAAAATGAGTTGTATATAAGCTGCGTAAGCATTTTTAGGCACAATTAAGCGTTGTTTGTTTCATATGTTTTGGTCCTATATAGGTTCCTTGCGGCACTCCGTATATTGTTATATGCGGCTCTCGAAATTCTTTTTATTTGCGTTTATTTTACTTACTTCTTTACATTTCTTTTCTTAATATAGATAGAAGTACTGCATTATGTACAATAATTTGCATTTTATAGTACAGGTAAGCATGAAATATTAATCGAAAGCCTGAGGTAAATATAATAATTATGGTATGCACTGTAGTTTATTTTGTTTTAGAATGGTAATGGCATTTCAGTTCCGGTAAGTGGTACACTTAATATTCTATTTTATTTTGCATGTGCTTTTTATAACATTTCGTTCTTCAAATAAATTATGTTTTTATTTAATTATTAGGCATATGAGGACTACAATAACAATAAATACACATAACTAACTTTATAGGTTAAAAGAAAATAATATCGTAATTATAGCAAATGCTTTTCAAATGCAAAATTGGGATATTAAAAGAATCACTGTCGTGTGTGTGAGAAAATAACATTTTCTAAGACTAATTACTAGATAAGTCAATTAAGTGATTAGCCTAATATAATAAAAGCCAAGTGCATGATTATTAACATAATTTCTCATGTCCAGGAAGGCGATGAAGGTAATGGCGTCCGAGCCAGTCCCGACGCGGCAAGAAATAACTCCAATAGGTAATATATTTTTAGAAAACTGATTGATTTTGTATTCTGACTGCTATCTCTTAAAAGAAAATTACTCTAGTTATATACCCTTTGGGGCATTGTTTTCGAATGAATACCTGTGATTCGTCGTATGGGCAATAAGCGTATCAGCAATATATTTTATCTTACGTTTACACCTCGAAGAAGTGAACAAATACTTCGATAAGCTTAAAATTATATCCTATTTTTCTTTACAATAATTATTTAAATTAAATAACAGATAGCTGCTAGAAATGCCATACCTTTAAATTGTATTGGATTTCATTTTCACAATAGTATCAGTTTGCCAAAATAAATAAATTCCCACAAAATATTGTTATACTGTTACATCGTAACGTTACTAAACTTTTGTTGAAAGTATTGAAACAATATCTATGTGTCGTTTCAGCTGGTGGGGTGTGAAGGCCGAGAGCGACGACGCTGACTCCAGGTGTTCATACTCTAGCACTAGCACGCCGCCACCAGTGAGTTTCTCTTATTTCCTATTTATCATCATAAAACTTCCTACAAGTGCGTTTGTTCGTTGTTCTTTATCACCTAGAACGCATTATCAACGTAGCTTTTTATTTATTTTTGCTACATACACACTTTCATCACTTTCATCTTTACTTTAAATGAAAATGCCACATAGCGATTTTTTCAAATATGACTTAATACAATAATTAAAAAAAAAAAGGATTGAATTTTGCTTCCAATACGAGTAATGCAAAAAAAATAGTCTATATGTTTGTTTTTTTAGTGCTACATTATCATTAAATATTTGAGTTTTCAGTCATTATGACTATTTATAGCAGTTCATGAAAAGTTTGATTCTTGTATGGAACTCAGTGTTCATAAAAATGGTTATTGTTATTTCTATTGATCAGAATAGGATGTGTCTAAACATGTAATAAACCTTCTGCTACAGAATTCTAAATGACTTTATGCTTCTCAGGAAGCTGAAGAATCCCGTCCACAAGTGGTGGCGGCGCGCGGCGACAGCATCATCGCAGTCGCCAACCCTGCGCTCCACCCCCCGCACCTCCCCCCGCATGCAGCACACACACCGCACCCCGCCAGGAACCACTCTAATTAGACCATCACCATAGACAATGGTTGAACAACTTGTACAGTCACTCCACCAGAAACCACTCTAATTAGACCATCCGGCACTTTAGACAATGGTGTAACAAATGTCACTTGGAATAAGCCCCTGGATTAAATTATAATTAGAAGACCATCATTGGCCATGGTTACAAAATTTGTACAACCACTCCGTCAAAACTCATTATTATTAGACCATCCATCAACTTAGACTTGTCTACGCTCACCAGAGCAAAACACTCGAAAACATATAAGTCACTGGAAACAGTTATAATAAGATTACCGTCATAGGCAATGTTGGTGTATAGGCTCGCCAGAAACCGTTCTAATTAAACCATCCATTGTAGGCATTGGTATAACACTCTTAGGAAACAAATCATCACTTGAGCAAAAAAAAGGCTCACTTGCAACCATTCTTATTAGACCAGCCATCATAGTAATTGTGAAACTTAATACGAAAACTAATAATATGTCAATGACTATTGCAAACAAAAATAAAAGACTAGCTAGCAACCATTCTTGTTAGGCGACCATCATATTTAAACGATGGTGGAGCGAACTTGGAAAATTGTAACGCGAGCAACATCAACAACTCTAATAAGAAAGAAAGGACACGCCACTCGTCAGAAACCATTCTAACAATAAAAACGTCATAGACAATGGTGAAATAAACATGGACAACTAACAAGAGTAACAACTCGAATAAAAAGGAGCTAAAAATCATTCAAGTTAGATCATCAACATATAGAAAAAAGACACAATTTCCTTAAAAATAAAATTGAATAAAAATGCTAGCTTTCAGTAGTTTCCGTTCTACTTAACTATACGTTAACTACATGTACTACATATAGCACCATCAACATGATGAAAACGACGGATAATGGCAGAACTGCGAAGATAACGACAGATCCAGGATTTCCCTGCAAAAAATTCACTCACGCGTTTACTCTGTAAAGTGCCTGACATGTGTCATCACACTGTGATTCTGCCAGTCCTTTTTTTAATTTTCTCCCTTAGAGTCAAAAAACTGCTGCCTGCTCAGAATAATTCTCATTCGTAATACAATATTGAAATAAAAAAATATTGAAAGAAAATAAACTGTCGGGATATGAGTATATATATATATATATATTAAGAGCACGGTCAAAGGGATAAAAAAAATCACAAAGTATGCTGGTGACAATACCTTAAAATGGCTTCTACAAAATGAAATTATCAGTTCCTTTGAATAAAATCCAGTTACCCTTGTTTGTGAGCGGAACTGTTCAAAAACTTTATCATTGAAAAAATTTTTTAGTAGGCAAGTATACTCTTTTACGGATCTCCTCTCATCAAGATTTCATTTAATGATTTCTTATTTCGCTTTGTACTTATTTATTCATATAAATGTATTGATTTATTTACATCTTATTTGCGTAGTTGTTCATCAAGAAAACCTTAGGCACCACCTGTAGGTCACCACTGAAAATAATTTGAAAATTATTATGACCTAAACACTCACAATCAATCTTCAAGGGGCTGATTTGATAAAAAAATATGCTAATAACGGTTTTAACAATCGATATTCCTATTGAATGCCTATTTTGTTTTGGGTATACAATTTTTCAACAGATATTTATACTATCTTATAAGGGTAGTGCACACGAATGATTTTATCTGTGTCCATTTGGTTACATTGGTAAACATAGGCCTGTTTTCCAAAGGCGTAGATCTGTATTGATTCATTTTACGATTTACTAGCTTAAATAAATTAATGCAAGACTCGTTTGGTTAGTTTTAAGTACAGTAAATCTTAAACACCTGAGCCAATCAGAAAGGCCAACACCGATCTTTTCGCTGCAACAGCGCTGTACGTAAGTATGGTACTTGGCAGGCCTAAGTTAAATTGTTGAATAAAAACCGTATGATGTGTTTAAAGAAGGTATGGAGAGCCAAATTAGTTACAGAATTAAAAACCCTTCGTGTGCACTATCTCTGACCAAACCTCATGGAGATATGCACTGCCGGACAGAGTGAGTTATTAATTAGGTATACCCGATTCCATATGCTGTCTCTTTTGTTTAACATGACCATTAGGTATGTAGAAAGAGATAGTGATAGTGCTGGGGCACCCTGTCTCTTTTTGTTTCGCAAGACTATTCAGTAAAAAGACGTAAACAAGGAATTTGAAATCCTATCTTTTTGCTCTAGGATTTTCATAACTGACTAACACCTGCTCATAAGGCGGTCTCTTTATCACGTTTTGGTCATTATTATTTGACAGCTGTCAAGGGACTGTTCAATGGTTCAGTATATGTTTTTATATCTGTAGTATACGTAAGAAGCAATGTAATATGACACAGAGTGTACAAACATACATTCCACCAAAAATATATTAATTTATATGACGATGTAAATATATAGTTTTAGTAGTAGATGTAAGGAGAGAAGCCATAATATGCCTTGTAGTCATTATTGCTATTGGTTTGAATTTTAGAACGGGTTGCAGCAAAGTTCAGTAACAATTTGGTATCGTTTTATTTCCCCCTAACATTACTTTTTTCTACAATGAAATTGGGTAAAGTTGCTCCTTCTATTCCAGCTATTTGCCAGTAAACGTCTCGTCAAAATCGGTCCAGTTGTCTCGAAGATTTTCTGAAATATTTAGACACTGTTAGACGAACGATTAGTTGTGTATTTGTGTTGCATAAGTATATTCTTTTTCACAAAGGTGATTATATTTAATTTAATTTATTTTATTGAATTTTCCGATATAGCCATGGTGATAGGAAGATTAAGGTGTAATATCATTTAGTTTTCCTGTGACTACAGATACTGCAAGTCAGCAACTAAAAAGTCGAAAAATATGACTTAAAACTAAATAAATACTTACTTAAAAGGCATTAGTATTTTCGGTGTTCAGATCAATAACTATAATTATTTTAACACCTTCGCTGCAAGTATTTATTGCATTTAATTGTTTGGTATTACATAACATTTTCATTAAATACAGGGTGTAAGAAGACCCTTAAAAATTGAAATCCCATGTTGTACCAATCAATACGAACATTTTTTACTTCGGCATCATACCTGGAAAACTACTGGTTCAGGAGATCTTGAGGCTCAAAGTTACTACAGATTTTTTTTTACTGCTTAGTTACAATATCGATACATTTACCCCGCCAATATGTTCTATACTAGTCGACCAAGCCAACTAGACGAATGTCAACGTGACAAAATTCAATAAAACTCAACAATTATAATCCAGAAACTATTTATCGTAACGTGCGAACGCGGCGTGTGAACGTACAATGCGCCTGCAATCGGTACTAGGAATTTCTGGATTATAATTGTTGAATTTCGTTGAATTTTATCACGTTGACATTCGTCTAGTTGGCTTGGTCGACTAGTAGATGTCCTATGACGCCATGGATAAGTATGTATTTCGGGCATTGCACCCGCGCGCTTTTAATTGCGGTTTAAAAAAAGTGTCTACTTAAAAAAAATCGTTTCCCAGTTTTGCTTAGTATGACTAGAGCATGATGTCCATAAGGAGTAGACTTCGGCTTGGTGATGGGTCTTGTGACATCCTGTATAATGAATGATGTCCCGCCGATTAATTTACAAGTTACATAATGATCGATTTAATAAATACACCGTAAAGTCGTTTTATGCGTCGCAATATTAAATTGATATATTACTCAGTATTTATAATATAATTATATTTATTTGCATACATGTTGTAACTTATATTAATGAATCTTGCTGCAACCTCGTTCTATAGAGTCTTTCAAATGATTGTAAAGTGATGTTTGTGTTTTTGTGTAGGTACTCATATGAAAATACACTAATATTTATGTAACATACCTACATATATAGGCTCACGCCTGTGTCTCGGAGGGGTAGGCAAAGACTACGGAACGCCATTTGCAACGATCCTGCCATACCTCTGTTGCTTCATTCACTCCCATCAAGTTTCTCATGCATGCTTTACTGTTTCGGGTACTTCTGACCTGTCCTTTTTAGGATGTCTCCAATCTGGTCAGAGAACGTCCGCCTAGGTCTTCGTCCCGTTCGTCCTGTCCCAGTCACACTTGCCTTATATATCTTCTTGGTCAGTCTTTCGTCACCCATCCTCTCCATGTGCCCAAACCATCTTAGCATACCTTTCTCGATGCTTGTCACTACATCTTCTTTTATCCCACAACACTCATGTAACATTTATGTAACAGGTTTAAAATTTCAATTTTTAAACTTTCCAAACCCTCAATTATTTGAATTTAAGGGTAGATTAGTCGGGATAAGTAGAGACTTCTAATTACCCGACGTTTCGACATGGGTTACATAAAGGTCGTAATATCATTCAAATATGGTCTTTAAATATTGCTCCTTAGGTATTTTTTACATTGGCACATAAATTAAGCGACAGCGAGGCGACTGCTAGCAGTCACCTCGCTGTCGCCGTGCAGAATGAATACCTAAGGAACAATACTTAAAGCCCATATTTAAAAGATATTATTTTTGTTGGATGTGAGGCGAGTCGTTTATGTGGGCTAAGACCTTTAATCGTCAATTGGGCGGTCACAGGATGACTGATCATAATTATGTAAATATAAACATTGTAATATTTTAGCAGCGCATCAATGGCGCCTAGGGTATCAAAAATGCCTACAGTGTAAATAAATTTGGATAGGAACTTTTTAATACCGAAAAACGATAATTTAATAATGTAACATCGCTGACATTATTGTGTAAAATGATCGTTTCTCAAAGTAACATTATAATTATAGTGACCCCACGGGCGCACTAAGAGAGATTCCCCGATATTTTTCCTGTCACCTGGACATAAAAACACAAACAATGAACACACACAAAATATAAATAATATGTAAATAGTATATGATAGTAGTTTTAGTAGCGGTTACTGACGATTGCGAGCCATAACGTGTTTATAAATAGACAAACTGTAAGAAATAAATACTATGTTTATACAATACTTTGGTTTTATTTCATCATCATCAGCTTTTCACAGTCCACTGCTGGATTAGGCCTCCCCTTTGAAAGGAGGAATTGGCCTACTATACCACGCTGGCCAAACGGTTTGGTACAGGGTTTGTATCAAGTTTTCCTTCTCTTACATTGCTGTTCTCTACATAATATGCTCCCTCTGTCGGCTCTTACAACACCCATGGGATGATATGCGGTGGTGAAATTCCGTATTCTTAATCCGTCACCACACGGATCAGGTTTTATTTATTCAGTTTTAAAAATGGATGAGAAGAAATAGGGATTTCAGGGAAAAGACATATGGTTGGCTAAGGATGGATATAAAAGAGAAAGGGGTAATTTATCCAATGACGAACAACAGGAAAATTGGGACCAGAGCAAGAAGATGAGAAGTCCTCGTTGAACTGTCCTAAGGAAAATGTAACCTTGTCCTGAAGCGACGCACATGTCGAAGTATTGGAATTTTAAGACGTGAAATGTTGCAAAGACTGTGGTGGTCATCACAGGGAATCAACGTTATAACCTTTTATACGTCTTGGATATGTGATGAGTTAGAATAGAAGATCTTTATGTCAAACTGGAGTTGTTGCATTCTTACGGAGTTAAGCACCTAGAGTTCACATTATACCGAACAAGGCATAGGGCCTAGGACCCCTATTCCTTCTCCCTCACCCCACTCCTCATCCTATCCCTTTTCCCAACCCCAAGGGGCGGCAACGCACTTGTGACTCCTGTGGTGTTGCTTGTGTCCATGGGCAGCAGTAATTGCTTACCATCAGGCGGTCCGTTTGCCCGTTTGCCGCCTATTACTATAAAAAAAGAACAGTCTGGATCACATCTCATCATGGTCAGTCTTCCAGTTTTCACGAAGCTAGTCCAGTCCACCTAAGGCCAGGCGGTGCTAGGTAGAGACAAACTGTCTGCCTTTAATACTGGAAACAGAGATTCGTGAGGCCATTAATTACACAAACACTGTAGCTTCTATCATTGCCACTGAACGGGTAAATACACATTGTAACAACGGGTCCGGCATTGTAACAACGGGTCTTTATCTCTTCAAGTCATCTTTATGTTAATATCATGAGGTACAATCAAACAAGTCGGCGGTGGACCAGTTTGAAAAATTATCCCTTGGCTCGCTCATAGACTCACTGTATAATTAGTGTATATGAGTGTCAATGTGCGTGTAAAGTGTGCACTGGAAGCGACGATGTCTTGCTGAGCGATTCTCGCCCTTAAGGTGGTCTAGCGGAAAGTTGTTCGACTGTACATATAATACTGATTACATGCATTGATGAGTTTGAACTAAAGTCATGTTCTTACTTTCCTTACGTCATACACTTGATATGAATACTAATGTCATGCATATGCACACAGTTTAATATCATCTTCATTAAGATTATAGCGATGGCATTACATACCTTTATCATTGGCCTATTACTAGATCCTATGTCCGTGTGGTGACGGAATAAGAATACGAATTGTCACCACCCCATATCATCCCATGGGTGTCGTAAGAGCCGACAGAGGGAGTATATTATGCAGAGAACAGCACTGTAAGAGAAGGAAAACTTGATACAAACCCTATACCAACCCGCTTGGCCAGCGTGGTATAGTAGGCCAAGTCCTCCTTTCAAAGGAGAGGCCTACTCCAGCAGTGGACTATTAAAGGCTGATGAGCTTGAGGTAATATCAAGACATTTATAAAATTGAAATACAGCTTAAGTATATTAGCCTTTCCACAAAGCGACTGCCGTCTGACCTCCGCAACTCAAAAGGATCGGTATCGCTGTTACGGGCAACTTGAGAAGTCTGGTCCATACATAACGCCCATGTCACATAGGCAATTTGATTAAAATTTCATGCCTAATCACTTTTCCCGGTCAGTATAATAAGGGCAAATACGTTTTGGGCAAAATAATAACACAAATGAAATGAAGTTTAGGTGAGACTGTAACTCAAGTAAGTAGGTTATTTTAGGTTCTCTTGTGACCCTTAATCCAAAAATACTTAATGTCTTTTTATTTAAAAATTCGGTCATTTACCAACTCATGCTGGTAAATCTTAGGATTTACTGGTAAATCTTACTGGTAAAAAAACACTAAGTTGACGGAGCCCTGCTTTGCAGGGCTCCTATTTTTGGATTAAGGGTCACGGTGGTCACAAGAGAACCTAACATAACCTACTTACTTAAGTTACAGTCTCACCTAACCTTACGGGCTTACGCTGCTATTTTTAAATGGACCACGGGCTGTCGGGCATTATAATATGGACCGGTCCAAGTAATTAAAATACTAAAATTTGTCAAATAGCCTGAAGCTCTCGGGAACTATTCATAATAGGTACTCGGTCCTTATTAATGCGGCCCTGTTAGTCACGTTGCCCGTAACATCGCTACCTTTATATTGGTTTTAACTAGTGTCAATTTCTTCAGACTCCCCATTACGACTTTCAAAAATCTACATGACAGACGAGACCGATGGCATAACGTGGTCTCCTAGGGACGGGGCAGGCGTACTGTACCGTGTAATAGTACAAATGCTTAATGAAGTCACGAGAAGCTAGGACATGAATAAGATCTTTCTAAAACATAATTCTCTCGAAATGGCTTTAGAATTGGACCAATTTACGAGTCGACGCAATAACTCGTTTGAAAGTAGTCTCCTAAGTACTGAACCCGTTGAGTTCAACGCGTTGGTAATCCCGAGTATACATTCCCGAGTGCTGTAACTCACTTGTCACTGTTTTCCTTGTAATATTATATTGCGATAAATAATGATAAGAAACGAAAGATCAGATTACTGGTTAATGATTTAAAACGAAACTCTCTACGAATTGAATATGATGATTTATGACTCTCTCTACGAATTGAAATTAAATATACATACATACATAGACTCACGCCTGTTTCCTGGAGAGTAGGCAGAGACTATGGCACGCCATTTGCAACCTGACATACCTCTCTTGCTTCATTCATTAAAATTAAAAAAATATACCAAAAATATTCTACTGCATTTACTATTAATAAATAATTAACTAAGCAGACTGCCTGCCTCTGACGTCCAGTGACTGCCTCCGTAGTCCAGTGGATAGCGTACGCGTCTGCTGGTCGGGAGGTCCCGGGTTCGATTCCTGGGTCGGGCAAAATAGTTACTGAGTTTTTCCGAATTCTCAGTAGCAGCACGAAGTCTGACAATGTGTGTGAAGAATGCCTATTAATTAATTTTTTATAAAATTTACACTTCTCTTTAAAACATACAGGGTGTAAAAAGACGCTTAACGAAAACTGAAATCCCATGTTGTACCAATCACTACGAACTTTTTTGACTTCGGCGCCATACATGGGAAATTACTGGTTCAGGAGATATTGAGGCTCAAAGTTAGTATGGAAATTTTCTAATTAGGTACAAAATCAATGCATTTACCCCGCCAATATGTTCTTTAGATGCCCTTTGACCTCATGGATAAGTAGGTATTTCGGGGATTGAACGCGCGCGCTTTTAATTGTGGGTTAAAAATGTGAAAATTAAAAAAGAAATCGTTTCCCAGGTATTATTTTTGGTTAGTATGACTTGACATGATGTCCACAACGAGTAGACTTCGGCTTGATGATGGGTCTTGTGACACCCTGTATAACATAAAAAAATTAAATATATTAACATAAATGTTTTTACTTGCAACCAAAGTTGCACGGGAAATCTTGCTGATTCGTATTAGTTTATAACACAATAAAATATTATTTGAATTATAATAACTTTACTTTTTTTAGACTAATCTTACTGATTCGTATTAGTTTATTGACTAGACACAATAAAATATTATTTGAATTATAATAACTTTGACTAGCCATTACCTTATATTCGCGGCATACCTATCAAAATAATCGAAATGAACATTTACAAAAATTCAAAAGGAAGGAAAAGCCAAAAAATTTTTGAGGAGGGATTCCCAGCAAAGTACCCTCACGGTTTTTTAAATAAGTTATAAAGTTCGGTGACATTACCGTACAACCAGAACTTATCAACTTGTTTGCGCACATGGCGACTGTGCATATCGCCGGGGTCAGTGTTCACGAATGTTATGACGAAGTTTTTTGTAATACAAATCTTTATTTCAAAGGGGAACAATGTTCGCGTTCCGACACTACACTAAAAACTTCAACGAGTAAAAATACCCACAGGGTGTAAAAAGACCCTTAACGAAAACTGAAATCCCATGTTGTACCAATCACTGCAAACATTTTTTACTTCGGCACCATACCTGGGAAATTACTGGTTCAGGAGATATTGAGGCTCAAAGTTAGTATGGAATTTTCCTAATTAGGTACAAAAATGATGCATTTACCCCTCCAATATGTTCTTTAGATGACCTATGAGCCCATGGATAAGTAGGTATTTCGAGCATTGCACGCGAGCGCTTTTAATTGCGGTTTAAAAAATGTACAAAACTTAAAAAAGAAATCGTTTCACAGGTATTATTTTTGGTTAGTATGACTTGGCATGATGTCCACAACGAGTAGACTTCGGCTTGGTGATGGGTCTTGTGACACCCTGTTTATATCCTATTAAGATAATCAGCAAATTAGCATCCCGAATATAGCAGCGAAAGCCTAGTGGGGAGACCGACAGACTACCCATAGGGTCTCGGCCTCTCGGGTTCGAATCCATCGGTGCACCAATGACTTTTCGAAGTTAAGTGCGTTTCGTGTTAGATAGGTACCTAATTATAGCCAAAAGGCTAGTCAGACTATGGCTGCGATTCACATAGACTGCACAAATCATCATCGTCCCAGCGTTATACTGTTTTCAACCAAGACTTTTCGCCGTGGAGCCAGTAGTTCGCGTACTAATCGAGATACAGTCTTATAGTCTCACGCCTTTTATCCCCGAAGGGGTAGGCAGAGGTGTAATATTACACCCACATTTCGCCATGAATTTTTGGTCCCACGTAATAGGGGGCGAGCCTATTGCCGTTACCGGGTACATCACCAGACTCCGAGCTGCCACTGAGAATTCGGAAAAACCCAGTAACACTTTTGCACGACCTGGTAATCGAACCCGGGACCTCCGATCAGCAGTCGCATACGCTATCCACCGGACCACGGGGGCAGTCTAGATTTGGTGGCATATTAGGTTTCCACAGAGCGACTGTCGTCTGACCTCTGCAACCCATAGGCACAATAAACCATCGTTTAGATCAGTTTTAGTATATTCAAGAGTACTGACCCCCCATAACGATTGTCAAAGATCTTCATGATACCCGGTAACGACTGACTGTTTAACGTGCTTTCAGATACACGTAATAAAAATAATATTTCATCTTCTTGTATACCTATTTTGATGCGGCAGCCGAAAGATAGAGATCGGTTTATGTGGCGAGCCTTCGTCCATCGCGAAAGTAATGCTAATACCTTAGGGCTAATACAGTTCCCGTGGCCGCGCCATCGAATGGGATATAAAACCACTATGGTGGTCACCAATGTTTTAGTGAGTAGACTCGATGCTTTTCGTCGGGAAGCCTCCACGGGGCCACAAACTGAGGTTTCCACCATGCGCCAAAAAGGTTTGTTGTGATGATAACGATGTCTCCATCGGTAATTGACTGGTTTCAAAGTTACCTGTTTGGTCGCCGGCAACGTGCCCGCGTTGAAGATACTTATTCCACTTGGTTTAACACGAATGCAGGTGTACCACAGGGTGGCGTGCTATCCCCCTTACTCTTCGCAGTATTTATTAATGCTATTCCATTATCAACCTACAACCTTTACGCAGATGATTTACAAATTTACACGCAAGCACCCTTTGAAAAGCTAGCAGAAGCCTGTAAGACTATTAACTCGGACCTCGAGCGGATCTGTGAATGGACTCAGAAGTATGGAGTCGTAGTGAACCCCGGAAAAACCAACTAATTGTTATTGGCAGCCCTAGAATATTGGCTAAAATTGTCTGGTCTGATCTACAACGAATCAGTTTTAATGGCAAGGATCTATCACTTAGGAAAACCGTTAAAAATTTGGGTATCCATATAGATGAAACAATGTCTTGGCGACTTCAGATACAAGATACAAATCGAAAACTGTTTGCTTCAGCCGCACCAATACCAAAATTACGCAATTTTCTTCCAACTGCTACTAAAACTGCTCTTGCACTGTGCTGCTGTTGATCCTTGACTACGCTGATGTCAGCTATATTGACCCCACAGAGTGAAAGAGTGAGAGAAAGTGTGTTAATTGGCCGTCGCTAGCCACCAGTGGCTGTGGTCGGTGGCCTGTTTGCACCGACCCTAAACAAACTTGAGCGTCTCCAAAACTTCTGCTTTTGTTTTATAAGTATTTGGTTTACTCAAATATGATCATTTTTCACAATTCCGCAACAGGCTCAAGTGGCTTCCGATTCGCCTTCGCAGAAATACTCATATTCTTACATTATTGTATAATATCCTGTTTAATGCCAATAGTCCCTCTTATCTTAAAGAACGTTTTAAGTTCCTTCATGACACACATTCAAGTCCTTGAGGTCGTCTGTGGACTTGAGGCTGGAGATGCCAATGCATTCCACTAATTATTTTGACAGATCTTTTACTGTACAAGCTGTGCGCCTGTGGAATGCATTGCCTCTAGATATTCGTAGAGCAAAATCGCCTAGTATATTTTAAAGGGTTGTTAAAAACGCACTACCTTTCATCCATATGACATCTTTCATTGTAGTTATTATTTAATATGTTTATATTATATATATTTATATGTGTAGGTATATGTATATGTGTATGTAGGTATATGTATGTGTGTATGTATATATGTTTCTGTATATCTATGAACTACTTATTTACCATCTGTCCGTGGCAGAGATTGCTTTTAGCGATAAGGCCGCCACTTGTACATTCTGTTTGTGTTTTGTGTTTCTTTTGTTCTATAATGTAACACTTTGTAAGGTGTACAATAAAGAATAATCAATCAATCAATTGTTCCTATATTGTATACCTATTCCACCTACATGATTATAAACTTATGTTTTATTTTTCGATACTACAGTACCTCGGGTCAAGGACTAAGAATAATAAATATGAAAGGTAATACATTGAATTGATCCAATTACTAAGCCGCCCACATAACATGACTCACAAGAGCGCAACTAACAACTAACAAGGAATTACAGCCATGATCCATAAATCTCGACAGTTCCGTTTGTCAAGTGTACACTCTTAAATTTCCACTTATTACCCACACAGTAAATCGTATTTGTACTTATTTGTAAAACCTTTCTGATTAATAACACATTTCCATAGGATTAATCATTTTGTTGGCCTTGGTGGTAAAACCTAGTCATAGTTCTGATATTTAGATTTCTGCAATATTGTGAAACGTTGAATATGGAGAGAGGAATAAACTTTTTATTATAATCAAGTCCGTTTCTAACTTGTCCCATTGCTTTTTCTCGCTATGATAAGTGTTATTTCATTGTCTACCAACCCCTGACGTAGTCGTGACAAGGTATGCTAACCACGGTTCGCGTGACAATTGAGGACACCGCAGTTATATTAATACGTAAGCAAAAGAACGAATTTTAGGGAGAGTCACACGCACCGCCTTCGCTAGCCACGGAGAAGCTGAGTGACCGCGAGAACAAGACAATGATTCTTGTTAGTTTTTTTTTTGTTGGCTGACAAATTTTCTCCATGCCGCCTGATCTTAACTACTCATTGAGTCCCATAGCAAAGGTCATCGTCTCAATATCATATCAATTAATATGGCATGTTAGCGAAAAGCCTTAAACCTAGAGTCCAGCTTAAAGGACTCGGGATCAAATAAAGAAGGGTTTACCACGCTGATCATGTTTCTCTAGCACGCTGGTCACGTATCTCTAGACTCCAAAGTTGAGCAAATTATGGAGAATCAGACATGCAGGTTATCCCAACATTTCTTCATATGCTGTAGCATCATTTATGTATGTACGTGATAATCACTTTATTCTTATTCTTAAAAAAAGAGAACTCCCGCAGTAGGAATAAACCTGTGACGCGAGGGACTTTACAAACATACAACCAACGGTCACAATGGACACCCAGACACGAAACAACCATTTATGGATCACACAAAGTGTTGTCTCGTGTGGGAGTCGAACCCACAATACTCGGCGCAGTGTCAAGCGGCGAGGCGGCCGCTTAAACCTCTATTCCAACCGTGCAGTAATATTAGGTATTCAAAAGATATTCATTACTTACGTAATGAATATCTTTTGAATAACGACGAACAACATTGTTTTATTGCTCGATAATTATGTGGTGTGGTGACGGATTAAGAATACGGATTGTCACCACCCCATATCATCCCATGGGTGTCGTAAGAGCCGACAGAGGGAGCATATTATGCAGAAAACAGCACTGTAAGAGAAGGAAAACTTGATACAAACCCTATACCAACCCGTTTGGCCAGCGTGGTATAGTAGGCCAATTCCTCCTTTCAAAGGAGAGGCCTAGTCCAGCAGTGGACTGATAAAGGCTGATGATGATGAATTCTGATGAATATCTTATTAGAAGATGATTGTTTTAATAAATTATTGTTATTTCTTTAATAAATCTAATATGTAACATCAAAGAACCTCAAATATGGTCAATTGAAATTTCATTTTTTTTGGGATTAGCGTGCATTTGTCAGAGGGCGCAATTTTATTTTATAGATGTCAAGAGGGGGTAAGTGTAAAGTTAAATGCAGCTTTGTGGGGCCGGAGCCCTTGTCCTGCGGCCGCCATCTTGAAAAGAGTGGTACAAATGGATTTTCTAGTTTATCTGGCAAACTATTGGCCTCGCAGAAAAATTTCAAAATGCAAATTTTGTTGCAAATTAAATTCTCTACAACTTTGATCCTTTAGCATTTAGTCGTAAAACTAAAAATAAGACCAAAGTTAAAATCGAAAATCGAAGGAAATTTGAAAAAAAAAATCTATATTATAATTTTTTCGTCGTCAGTACCTAATAAAAAATACATTTAATTTGTATTTTCTTCTTCGAAAACAAGACCTAATCTTGCAATTTGAGACTTCGTAGTGCCATAAGGTCCAATTTTTACTCATCACCATGACTAAATACTGGGGCTGAAAAAAAGACAAATTCTATTTCTGGGTATCTGAAATTAATAGTCTCCTCAGCCAGAGGATACTGCAATTTGTTTTGCAGTGTCTAAATGTTCCGGGGACACCTGCAGGAAAATTATCCATAATCATCATCAGCCCTGTATACAACATGTAACAAGTTTGATGCACATCTTGAAAGTACTTTGTTCAGAATCAGCTACTGAATCCATTTCTGACATTTTTAATATCATTTTTTTTTTAATCCTAAAATAATTAAAATTACGTAAATTATAGTCACTCATTGCTTTGAAAAGGCGAAATATACGAAAATAAACCTTAAGTCAACGTAGAACGGCTTCTTTTTAAATGCATTTGTTTAGTGGTTCCACGTACAGGAACGCAACATTAATACAACATAACTGCCGGTACAAGACAATAACACACAATTGACCACCAAAATATCTATCATCTTTCTTTCGCTTACGTATTAACAGCGGGAAAGAGCGAGACGTAGTGTGTCTCACTTGTCACCGTCGCGTCGGTCGCCCGCGCTGGTAGGTACAGCGCCGGCCGGGCGGCCATTGTTGCGCTTAGATAAATAAAATTAGTCATCTACCTGGATTCTCTGTGAGTGTAGTGAAAAAAAATGTTTAACAAGTTTACTTGTTTATTTACAAAATGTTTATTATCAACATGATGGTGCCCCCGCGCGTTTTACGTAGAACGTTCGAGATTGTGGGGTATTGTATATGTGTGAGAATGCTGCGAATGCAAATTGTAATCGTGTGCGTAAGGTGTACCTATGTACCTATGTATCGACTTTATGAAATAAAATAAATATTCAGTTGGCTTATAACATCCGAGCGTTTCACTTGTCTCCACCTAAATTACCCATACACGTACACACAGTGCACTACAGTGGTGACCCCGACGAAGAAAAAATACGACTTACAATGTACCCCGCACCGACGCCGACAGCTTCGACGCCAACACCGCCAACTCCGTCAAGCGTCGTGAAGGAAGAACAACATGCCATCATCTCTAGCCTGTCAGTTGCGAATAAAATACCCAACTTTTGGCCCGAAAACCCGCGACTGTGGTTTGTACAAGTGGAAGCAATTTTGGCCCCGCAGAAAACATCCGATGCTAACAAATACTTCATGGTGGTGGCAAAGCTCAGCAAAGAAGTCATACAGCAAGTAGCAGACATCGTAGCCAATCCCCCGGAGAGCGACAAATTCGGCACTTTGAAAAAACGCCTTCTACAAATCTATGAAGAGTCGGAGACAAGACAGATACAAAAATTAGTGTCAGAAATGGAGCTAAGAGACCAGAAACCCAGCCAGTTGCTACGTCGCATGAAGGCGCGAGGAAAGATAGAAGACGACACTTTGAAAATATTATGGCAAGGTCACTTACCATCGTCAGTCAGAGCAGTACTCACCGTCACGTCGACTAAGGACCTGGGAGAAGTGGTAGTGATAGCAGACAAGGTCATGGAGACTCACCAGTCACCGCAGGTCAACGAGGTAGCGCGCAGCAGTCCAGCAACATTCGTCCAAACCTGCGACATAGCAGCGATAATGGCGGAGATAGCGAAGATCAACCTAAAGATAAATGAGATGGACAGGGGAAGACCAAGGTTCAGGCACAGAAGGGACAGCGGATACAAGAACTTCTCACGCAGCCATCGTGAAGTCGAATACAAGGAGCGCTGGATCGATCGCGGCGGTCCTGTCCAGTAGCCTCCTAGGTCGCCTGACTTGACGCCCCTGGACTTTTGCTTTATGGGGACATACCTATTAAACCACTAGTTCATTGTGTCGAGACAACAAGTGCCGGGGAGTTAAAATATGATAACAGCTGCTTTTAAAACAGTGAAAAGAAACATTGTGTGTGTGAACTAAAGGAATATTTAAGCCGGGTGGTGGACACCTGATGTCAGCATTTTAAAAAGAGGACGCCGAACAAGTGACATTAAGCCTGTGAGTCATTTGGTTATTCTTTTATTGTAAAAAAAATATGATTCACAACTTTAAACACGCCGTTCTTCTTTAATTCTCTCATTGATACCCTTTCACTTTAATTTCTAATGTATCAATAATGCTAACTAGGTATGATTATTATGATTAAATTAGATAGTCACAATAGCCACTAACGATGTTAAAAAATGATAGACCGTAACGTATTTCGCTGTCGTTTGTTTACCACAGCAAACGTTTCGTGTGATTGTGTGCGTGCGCAGGTTTGTAGTGACCACGCATTTTACTTATTATTAAGTTAATACTTTCGTTCAAAAACAATGTTTAGGCTAATAAAAAAAATATTTCAATGCATGCATTATGATAATAACAAGGTTTTCTAATTGGAGTGTCTGAGGATGTGCGTTATTTCCCTTACACGTTGTATACACCGTCCCACTGCTGGGCACGGGTTCGATGCCTGCTCAGGTCAAACATATGTGTGCGTGAATATGGACGTTTGTCGTGGTCTGGGTGTTTCTATGTATCATCATCATCAGCCCTGTATATAAACTGTCCCACTTCTGGGCACGGGCCTCTTCTCACTATGAGAACGGTAAGGACACAGTCCACCACGCTGGCCAAGTGCGGGTTGGCAGGCCTCACATGTCTTTCGAGAGTTCACCGCACAGATATAGATCTACATAGATAACGCAACTATCACGATTTGTATTGAAACCAAGCGTGCCGACTTTTTAATACCTACTGTGACGTTGCCTGTATCACGAAGTCGAAGCGATGCGCGACAGTATCGCTTGTGCGATATTCATCGTCTCCTAATACACAACGTCAGATCAAACGTCCGAAGCAAACGCGGCAACGTAATGTCATAGATAAATATAATACTTTACAGTAGTAATGTGAATAAAGTTTTACTTAACGGTAAAACGGACGCGCGGGGACTGAAGTTAGTGGCGACCAAGCTCGACGCTTGGTCGGAGTTCAGACACGCGAAGTGCATGCATTTGCGTTATCTATGTAGATCTATGTCTGTGGTTCACCGTTTAGCAAGCAATAATTACAATTTAATACACTTTCGCGCAGCTTCCAAGCCCGCGTCGTTAGTCGGTTGTCATGGTTGTCACCACTCGCGCGCAGAGCGATTTTTGGTATTAAATTTGCTAATAACATGAATTTTAATAGTGAACAACAAAAATGTCTCATGTTTTCACTTTGTTATTAACATTGATAATAATTTGTAAATAAATAAAGATGATTATGATTAAATTGAGTAAAAAAGAGTACTTATTTCAAAACTTATTTTTATTTCAATGGGTCATTTCACACACATTATGCGTTGTATGTTAGACCTACCTATAGTTGCAAAACTTCTGAAAAATTCGGAATAATTCCGGAATACTTCTGGGAAAGTTTCTTTCAATCAGAATTATTCAAAATAAATTTAATTAAGATTTATTAATTTTTGTGCTGAAATATCGACTGCCACGAGTCGTGCATGCAGGCGATGGCGGTGCGGAGTGCGGTAAGAGGGGAGATGCTCCCCGGAGAAGTTCCCCCCCCCCGGGAGAAAGATTCGTACCCCGCAATCGAATGTTTCCGCCGAATATTCGCCCGAATAATTCAATGGGAATAAACAATAACAATAATATAATAATAATAATATTCTACCACATACACACATCACCATCTAGTCCCAAACTAAGCAGAGCTTGTACTATGGGTACTAGATAATGGATAAACATACATATATACTTTTTTTTTGTAAATACATACATATTATACATAGAAACACCCAGACCAAGACAAACATCCATGTTCATGCACACAAATGTTTGACTTGAGCGGGAATCGAACCCGCGACCTTCGGCATAGCAGTCGCTTACACTCCCGCTGCGCCAACCGGTCGTCAAAATCGCGAGTATTCGCGAGTCGCATAGGTAGGTATTAATCCTTCTACTTAACGCGTATAATAGTCCAGTCAATAAAAACAAATAAAGGCAAACCTTGCAAGCAAACAAAGATAATATACAACTTCCAAGCGCGAAATAGTTAGTAGGGGCGATTTTCCTTTCCTGTTTTTTTTTGACAGTTGAAATATTCCCAAAGTTTCGGAATATTTCGGAATACTTCCGAAGTATTCGACGGGAATGATTCGGAATGTTTCTCGCCAGCATCTATAGACCTACCCACCTACCACTTACTTATCTGCATATTTAAGATAATCGTATTGTTTACTCATAAAATTTGATTCCTCGAAATTTTTAGTTTAAAGTAAATTATAATTCCTTAAGTAAGTAAGTAGTTACATACCTAGACTCAGAATTGACTAATAGCCTGAGTAATAAGGTGCAGTTACTTATTTATACCTAGCGAAAATACGAAAAATACTACCTAAGAATTCGTCAAGCCAACTTGAAGTAAGTCATCAAAAAATATCACTAAGCATTAAACAAGGATACATCTAGGTTTGTTTTAATTTAATAAAATTTACCATGTAACCATACACATTAAACAAAGGATAATTATTTTTATTATTATTACGTGGTCAAGTAGGTAGATAGATGATGAATAAATATTATAGTAGCAGCGGCAAGTCGACAACCCTAACGCGACAGCTAGTACGTCACTCCGTGCTAGACAGCGACAGCGTTATGTGTTAGAATAGAGCGGGAACGGTTAGGTGAATATCGCAGTAGGCACTGAGTGCTTATGCGAGCTGAATTGCAATTTGTTGCTTAGTAGCAAGAGTCGCAATTTCTTTAAATTGGTTTGCGAAGTGATGCTTCTGTACGTTGGTACTATCTATTCTGTGCCCGGACCCTCTGCGTAGCAGTCTCTCGGTCTCTCCACTAGGCTATCGCTGCTCAGTCATTTTTTAAACTATTGGTTACCTATATTAAAATTAATTGAGGAAAATGACTAAATACCGACAATAATGCCACTTTCCTCTAAAGTTCTTCCTCATAATACCGCCGCTTGATCAAACTCTGTGCCAAAGCTCGGCTCCTCTCAAAGACTGGGCACATAGTAATAATGAAAAAGCTTAGCTTTAAATTTGTAAAAATACATCAATAATACAGGTGTACTGTTATTTTATTCAGTAAAACACTCTCAAAAGTTAAACTGGTATTTATTAAACAATCCAATTACAGTATCCTTGGTTTAGCAATTACTTTTAGAACATACATTGTTATTTTCTTATGACAGTGAAATGCGAGGGAATTGCATCATCTTCGTAAAACCAGAGAGAACGTAGCTACAACTAGAGTGGCAGTGTTGCCACTGTACAACATCCTTTCTTGTCTTTATACAACATGTAACAAGTTTAATGCACATCTTGAAAGTACTTTGTTCAGAATCGGCAACTGAATCCATATCCGTCATTTTTAATATTGTTTATTTTTAGTCTTAAAATAATTAAAATAACGTAAATTGTAGTCACTAATTTTTTAAAAAATTGAGCTATTCGAAAATAAACCTTAAATCAAAGCAGAACGGCTTATTTTTAAATGCATTTGTTAAATGGTTCCACGTTGACTTACACAAACGCACACATTAAAACAACACAATTTTAAAAAAAATTGAGCTATTCGAAAATAAACCTTAAACCAAAGCAGAACGGCTTATTTTTAAATGCATTTGTTATATGGTTTCACGTTGACTTACACAAACGCACACATTAATACAACACAATAGACGGCAAAAGACAATAGCACACAATTGACCACCAAAATGTCTATCATCTATCTTTCACTAACGTAGGTAATAAACAACGGGAAAGAGCGAGACGTAATGTCTCGCTCGCGCTGGCGCATGACAAGCGCAGCGGGCGATGCGCTTAGACATGTTATGACAAGTACAACTGGGAATATCTATCTGATTCTATCAGTGAGTGCTGTGAAAACCTTTTTAAAAGTTCACTTGTTTACAAAATGTTTAATGGTGTATAATTTAATCATTCAACAACAAAGTGAAAAGTTCAACATCATCTTGATGTTGACTTGTCACCCATGGACTTTCTCATTGTGGAGAAATAATAAATCACCAGTTTATTGTGACGACAGAAAAAGTGCCGAGTAGTTAATTAATTAAGATACTAGCTGCTTTTGAAACAGTGAAAAGATGTGATTTGTGAGGAAATACTGAAGTGCTACGTGGACGAAAGAATTGTGATTTAAGCCTGTAAGTTATTTTATTATTCTATTATTGTAAGTATTTAGATTCACAAGACAACTTTAAACACGCCGTTCTTGTTTATTTCTCTCATTGATATTCTTTTATTTTATCTGATTAAGTTAAGATAGTCACAATAGTCACTTACGACGTTAAGAAACAATAGATCGTGCATATTAATAACAAACAATAAATGATTCGACTGTCCACACCATAGCTTAAAAGTGTGATGGAAAGAAATACTCATAATATCTTTGGTAATATCAACACTAGCCGACAAATTGTTCAAACATCATTTTTGTAAACCCCACTCTATCAGAGTGTGGTTTACAGACTGAATTTCATACATTTTGTTATATCGTATCATGTTTCGTTCCTATCAGATCGCTGTTGTTTGTTTACCATAGCAACCGTTTCGTTTGTGTGCGTGCGCAGATTTAGAGTGACCACGATTTTCACTTTTAATTGAGTTAATACTTTCTTTAAAAAACATTATTTACACAAATAAAAAAAATATTTCAATGCATGCATTATGATTGTAACAAGGTTTTCTAATTGGGGTGTCTGAGGATGTGCGTTATTTCCATTACACGTTGTATAAAAAAAACTGACTTCCATTACTGACAACAATCATATGAAAACCTTTGAACTTAATAAGACTTTACAAATTAGAAAATTATACAATTTTAAAATACCAAAAAATCAATCAAATGGAAACTCAGAACTTTATCACAATGTACAGATCAAGCTTTTTTGGCTTGTTAATTTTTCTTCCAAACCTACTAACCTGGCTCTCTCGGCCCTCTTCATTCGCCATACCTCTTTCTGGGGATGTTTGGTGATTTGGTTCTGCTGTATTTTCCTGTTGTCGATTTTCTAGCTGAATCTTCTTTTTCTCGGTGTTCTCCTTTTCCTGCTCTACTTCTTCAACAATACACCTCTTCTTCGTCTGGTCAGGTTTATTTTCATCTAGCATCCAATCTTCATGTGGTTCTTCATTCTTAGCACTACCTATCTCTGTCTTCCTCTGTTTCAGGTGGATTCTATTTCAGCGATATCTTCTCCCCTCTACTTCCAGCAAGTAAGAGCGTGAATCTAAACGCTTTAAAACCACTCCTGGTTTTCATATTGGATCATTTATCCCGCTGGGATTTAATAATACTCTAACAGATTCACCCACTCTAAGTGATGGCAAATCTTTTGCTGAACTGTCATATGTCTTTTTATATTTTTGCATTTTTCTATTTAGCTGTTCATGAATTGTATCATAGTTAACTTCTTCCTTCAATCCTTCCTTGGTGCTGCATAATGTAGTTCTTAAACTCCTACCAAAAAGCCTTTGTGCTGGACTTGTTGTCATTCCTGTTGTAGGTGTGTTTCTCCATACCATTACTGCTGCTTCCACATCTTCCCCTTTTCCTTTCAACTTTAACAACCTCTTTACTTGCTTGACTGCAGACTCAGCCTTTCCATTGGATTGATGATGGTGGGGTGATGATGTTTTCAAAGTAAAATTCCACTCTCTGGCAAATAATTTAAATTCTTTAGAGCTGTAATTAGTACCTTCATCTGAATAGACCACATGTGGTACCCCATATCTCGCAAAAATATGTTTTAGTGCTGATATTGTGCTCTGAGATGAGACATCACGTAACCTTTTAAATTCAAAGAAGGATGAAAAATAGTCTACCACCACCAAATATTTATGTTTATCATATTCAAGAATGTCTGTGGCTACTTCTATCCATGGCCCTTCTGGAACTTTCCTTAATTGCAGTGTCTCCTTCTGATTTCTCTTAACATCCAGATCTTCACAAATTTCACATTTTTGTACTGTGTCTTTTATATCTTTTGCCATATGTATCCAAAAAACTCTAGACCTTGCATACCTTAGACAGGCCTCCAACCCTTGGTGTCCTTTGTGAATTTTATTTAAAATATCACCTCTCATTTTCTTCGGAATATATACCTGTTGGTTCTTTAAAATGATCCCGTCGCATATAGTTAATTGTTCATTAACTTTCCACCAATCTTTCATCAATTCTTCTGGAAGCTTCTTCTCTTTATCAGGCCAGCCATTCTCTATATAAAATTTTAATCTCACAGCAACTTCTTCTTCATTTAAATGCTTCCTGATTTCATGTAATGTTGTTACACTAATTCCCGTTTCGGTTAGGCCATCACTTTGTTCAATAATTTTAGCCACTATAATATCCTTTTCTTCCATATCCCTAGCAGGTAGTCTTGACATAGCATCAGCAATATTTACATTAAGCCCTTTTATAAAATTTACAACAATATCATAGCCAACCAACTGAAGCAATATTCTCTGTATTCGCTTAGGTGCATCACACAAACTCTTTTTAAATATTATTTCAAATTTTTTGTGATCAGATTGAATATGGATTGTTTTTCCAAACACATATTTTTCAAACCTTTTAACACCAAACAAAATCGCCAGTGTTTCCTTCTCTATCTGAGCATATTTCTTTTCACAATTAGTTAGAGTCCTTGATGCGTAAGCTACTGGATGTCCATCCTGTATCAATGCCGCACCCAAACCATATCCACTAGCATCAACTTGAATTTCAACTTTTTTTGACTCGTCAAAGTATTGTAAAATTGGGGCCTCTTTCAACTTACGTTTTATCATTTTCCATGCCCTCTCTTGCCTAACACCCCACGTGCTAAAAGACTCTCGCAGCGGAGCTGCAATAGTTGATAAATCCGGTACAAATTTTGCCATGTAGTTAACTAGACCTAAGAAAGAGCGTATCTGGGATTCGCTCTCTGGTCTTCCCATGTCTTCTACTGCTTTAACCTTCCTTTGATCTGGCTTGATACCTTTATTTGTAAATAAGTGTCCCATATACTCTATTTCTGTTTTCCTTATTTTGCATTTTGTCTTGTTCAATTTCAAATTTCTCTGTTCTACCCTCTGTAACACTTTCTCCAATTTTATGTCATGGTCTTTTAAGGCTTCCTCCATGGTATCTCCTTCTCCAAACACCATGATGTCATCAGCAATGGCAATAACACCTTCTATATCCTCCATAATTTGAAACATTCTTCTTTGGAATTCTTTAGGTGCTACAGACAGGCCAAATGGGCAACGCTTAAAGCAATATCTCCCATATGGTGTCCAAAATGTGGTCAGTTCTTGTGAATCAGGATGTAACTTCATTTGATGGAATCCATTTTTTGAATCAAGCACACTAAAATTTTTGCTTTTGATAACATAGGAGTGATTTCTTCTACTGTTGGTGTGATGAAACGGTTTCGTATCAGATTTTCATTTAACTTCTTAGGTGCAATGCATACTCTGTTTCTTTTGGGTGTTACAACAAATACCATGTTTGTGGTCCATTCTGTTGGATGTTCCACTTTACGTATCACATTTAATTTTTCCAGTCGCTGTAGCTCTTGTTTAATTTGTTATCTCACTCCGACAGGAAACCTTCTGGGTGATTCACAGACTGGGACCGCACCTTCGCGAACCTCCAACTTCAAAGTACCTATGTCCCCAATCTCACTTTCATCAAATATTTGTGGCAAGTCCTCAATATCTATCTTATTAATTATAACCTCCTTTGCTGGGTTGATCAATCCCATTTTTAAAGAAGCGTTTAATCCTAACATAATTCCATTGTGCCGAGTAACATAAAACTTTACTTTGTATATCTTACTGTGCACTTCCATTTCTAAGATGCACTCACCATCAACCATCTCCTTCTCACCATTGTAGCATGTTAGTACTTGACTAGAATTACTAACCTTTGACTCACAATCCCATTTACTTAAGTCTTTCCAACCAATTACATTACATGTCGCACCTGTATCTATTTGAGCTTTAAGCATGTTACCATTAACCTTTACATCTGCTAACAATTTCTGTGCTTTCCTTGAAGAAGCAATACTAAGCACACTGTCAGATTCACTGGAACTGTCTAGCTCTTTTCCTACTTGCTTTACATACATTTTACACATATTTTTAAAATGATTGAATTTTGAGCATTTTAAACACTTTTTACCATATGCTGGACACTTTTCTTTCTCAAATGGGTGTTTTCCCCCACAATATCTACAAGTTCCCATGTTGCCTCCACTTCTGGTTTTGGTAATTTTTGTTGATTTAGATTTCTCAAATTTATTAACAATCTCATCTTCTAATTTAAAATCTGGTTTGAAATCCGGTTTCATTTTTAGCAATTGTTTCTCTGTTTCTTGAACTGTCATCGCTTCATCAATTACTTTCTGAAGGGTCAAATCTCTCTGTCTTAAGAGTCGTTTTCTAAAATCATTGTCTTTCATACCTACTACAAAACGATCTCTTATCATCTCGTCTTTGAAGTCTTTGAACTCACAACTAATAGATCTTTCTTTCAATATTCGAATAAAGTTCATATAATCCATTTGTTCATCTTGCACAGTAGAGAAAAAGACATACCTTTCATATATGATGTTTTTCTGGGGTATAATCTCAGCATCTAATCGTTTTATTATGTCTTCTACTGAAGTTATTTCATCTGCCCCTATTTGCCGTAACAATCTCACCCCTTCGGCTCCAATGACTGTTTTGAAAATTGCTGCTCTTTTCTTGTCTTCCTTCTTGTCGAGATCAGCCGCCAATTCATAATTCTTCCAAGTTTGTTTCCACAAAACCCAGTTTTCCACAATATCTCCTTTTGACTCGACCGGAAGTGGAGCCGGCAAATTCATGATATATCTCGTTACCGTCTATTTTTCTTCTGACACCATGTTATTTTACTCAGTAAAACACTCTCAAAAGTTAAACTGGTATTTATTAAACAATCCAATTACAGTATCCTTGGTTTAGCAATTACTTTTAGAACATACATTGTTATTTTCTTATGACAGTGAAATGCGAGGGAATTGCATCATCTTCGTAAAACCAGAGAGAACGTAGCTACAACTAGAGTGGCAGTGTTGCCACTGTACAACAAAAGTTTCAGGACCAAAGTTGTAGAGATATTCATTTGCAACAAAAACTCTTTCAAATAATCTTTGTGCGGCCAATAATTTGCCACTCAAGAAAAACTGCCTGCACCTGCGCTCTTTTCAAGATGGCGGCTGAGGGACAAGAGGTACGATCCCACAAATTTGGATCTAGCTTAACACTAGACCTCTCCACACATGTGTAAAAAAAATGTCGTCCTCTGATAAATGCGACCCCGAATGTAAGTTTTCAATGGACTAATAGTTAGTGAATAGGTTTTGAACTTTTGACAGAACAAAATGACAGTTAAAATGTATAGCTTGATCCACTTTATCTCTTTCCATGTTTGTCTTACGATTTCACGGTAAAGCCTCTGATCCGATTTGGAATGAATTTGGATCCGGAATAGGTTTGAATACCTTAAAACGACAGCGAATTTTCATTTACCCATGGAGGGGGTAAATGAAATTCTACACAGTCACGGGCATATTTTATTACACTCTTATTTATTTATTTTATTTATTTAAAAACTTTATGCACATACATACTCAGTGGCGGCGCTAGGCGTCGGCGACGTCGGCGACCGCCGACGGCCTCGCGCCTGAGGGGGCCTCGCAACCTTAAAACTTTTGGTTTCGCCACTCAGCCTAGTTTAGGTATCCGATGCCTTTTATAATTTTCGAACACATTCGTGATGGTAGTGAGTAGTAATTTCGCCTATTTGGCCTATTCGAGGAGCACGATGAGCCAAGACAGACTATCTAAGCTTAAATAGCGGCTAATCTTAGCTACATTGACCCACAGAGGAGCAACTAAGGGTCGGCGCAAACGGGCCACCGATCACAGCCGCTGATGGCCAGCGACAGCCACTTAACACACTTTTTTCATATATTTTGTATAGACGCGCCGCACACGTGTGGCCGGTGGCGTCCACTCGCTAGTCGCTTCAGAAGTAAAATATAATGAAAAAGTGTGTTTAGTGGCTGTCGCTGGCCACCAGTGGCTTTGGTCGGTGGCCTGTTTACGCCGACCCTAAACAAACTTGAGCGTCTCCAAAACTTCTGCTTTCGTTTTATAAGTATTTGGTTTACGCAAATATGATCATATTTCACAATTCCGCAACAGGCTCAAGTGGCTTCCGATTCGCCTTCACAGAAATACTCATATTCTTACATTACTGTATAATATCCTGTTTAATCCCAATAGTCCCTCTTATCTTAAAGAACGTTTTAAGTTCCTTCATGACACACACTCAAGGTCCTTGAGGTCGTCTGTGGACTTGAGACTGGAGATGCCAATGCATTTCACTAATTATTTTGACAAATCTTTTACTGTACAAGCTGTGCGCCTCTGGAATGCATTGCCTCTAGATATTCGTAAAGCAAAATCGCCTAGTATATTTCACTATCTTTCATCCATATGACATCTTTCATTGTAGTTATTATATAATATGTTTATATTATATATATTTATATGTGTAGGTATATGTATATGTGTATGTATGTATATGTATGTGTGTATGTATATATGTTTCTGTATATCTATGAACTACTTATTTACCATCTGTCCGTGGCAGAGATTGCTTTTAGCGATAAGGCCGCCATTTGTGAATTCTGTTTGTGTTTTGTGTTTCTTTTGTTCTATAATGTAACACTTTGTAAGGTGTACAATAAAGAATAATCAATCAATCAATTGTTCCTATATTGTATACCTATTCCACCTACATGATTATAAACTTATGTTTTATTTTTCGATACTACAGTACCTCGGGTCAAGGACTAAGAATAATAAATATGAAAGGTAATACATTGAATTGATCCAATTACTAAGCCGCCCACATAACATGACTCACAAGAGCGCAACTAACAACTAACAAGGAATTACAGCCATGATCCATAAATCACGACAGTTCCGTTTGTCAAGTGTACACTCTTAAATTTCCAGTTATTACCCACACAGTAAATCGTATTTGTATTTATTTGTAAAGCCTTTCTGATTAATAACACATTTCCATAGGATTAATCATTTCGTTGGCCTTGGTAGTTAAACCGAGTCATGGTTCAGAACCAGACTTATGCAATATTGTGAAACGTTGAATATGGAAAGAGAAAGAAACCTTTTATTATAATCAAGTCCGTTTCTAAGTTGTCTCATTGCTTTTTCTCTATATGAGAAGGGTTAGTTCTTATTAGAATAGCCAAGCTCACGACGGAATCGCGACAAGGTATGCTAAACGTGATTTGCGTGGCCGTTGAGGACACGCAGTCATTTTAATACGTAGGAAAGACGAACGACTTTAGGCTGGTTTCAGAGTCACGCGTTTGACCGGCGCCGGCCACATGCGCGCGCTTGCAATTACACTTGATTAGTAGTAGCATTTCATAGTCACGCAGTTCAAACGCGTTCATACATTGCAAAGAGAAACGCGAACTCGTTTCAGGCTGGTTTCAGAGTGACGCGCGCGGCACGCGCCGTCGGCCAGCGCGTCTCAACAGCGCGCGCATGACACGCGGAACACTGAAACGAGTGCGCGTTTCACGTAGGAGGAGCTCGGGCGGTGCGCGTCTCACACGCCGCGCGTTTGAACTGCGTGACTATGAAACGCTACTACTAATCTAGTGTAATTGTAAGCGCGCGTGTGTGACCGGCGTCGGTCAAACGCGTGACGTGAAAGGCTGGTTTCAGCAGCCTTTACAGTGGTCCGCGCGCCAAACGCGCTGTTTGACCGGCGCTGGCCGACGGCGCGTGCCGCGCGCGTCACTCTGAAACCAGCCTTAGAGGAGAGTCACTGTGAGACTCGCCCCTAAATTCGTTCACCGTGAGACTCTCATGCACCACCTCAGCTAGCCTAAATTCTAACCAGATGTAACAGGATTTCCACCGCGACAACAAAATATAGCAAACCAAGCTGTTTTATGCGGGTCGGCAGATTTCAAACATCTTCGAGAAAATCATGTAGAAAACTCTGACATGCAGGTTATCTCAAGATATCTTCTTTCGTTGCGGCGTAAATATATAGGTACACTAGCTTTTTCCCGCGGCTTCGCTCACGTAAATTTGGGGTTCTCTAGTTATAGTAGGTAAGTATATCATCGATGTTCGGGGTAACACAAATCTCCTTTATTGGGCGGATACTATATAACTATCAAAAGTATTTACACATATAAACTACCTAGTACTAAGACTTAGTAATATGTATAGATAAATTTACGAAAGTTGACCACAAATGGCGTTGCTCCATTCTTGACGCATTTAGGGAATGCGTCAAGAACGGAGCCACGCCATTGGCACTCCACCCGCGCCTCACCCCGCACCTCCACGGGGACCTAAAAAATGATTTCTGCGCAGTGGTCATCTTTCGTGAACCGACCTTATCTGGTATCTGTGACATTTCGCGAGAGTGACCAATATGGTGACTGTTATTTGTAAGTCAGAACCATTAGAATTTAACAAAATACTCGACAATCCGAATTTTGCGGATATATGTTGTCGACTCGAAATCTTTATTTTTTAATGTTATTCAGGTAAGGTTTCGATGTACTCCTTGACGAAATTATTAATATAAGATTTGACACTGCGATAGCAGCGCAGTCTATCGGTTCCTATGTGAAACATTCCGAAATCCACAACAACTTACAAATTAAAAATTAAGTAAAATATCATTTTCCAGTGGACTAAATTGTGAATCTAAACCATTCTCAGGTTCCCTTGAACACACACAAAAAAATTCACCAACATCGGTCTAGTCGTTTAGGAGGAGTTCAGTGACATACACACGCACACAAGAAATATATATATTAAGATAAGTTATATTTATTACTATTTTTTAGTAAAAATAATTATGATGACTATCTTATTAGAATCAAGTAGTGAATGTCGTTACTTTCGTAAATTAATGTTAATGCATAATACATGTATCTAATAAAGTGTTAACAGAATAATATTACATTTGATAGAGCGCGTTAGGCTTGGTCCATGTGGACCAAGCCTAACGCGCTCGCAGGCATGTGCCTTATCTACCATGTTTGTCTTCCGATTTCGCGGTAAAGCCTCTGAACCGATTTTCATACCTACATTCAGGTTTGGAACAAATCTGTATCCTTAAAAACAACTATGTATTTATATTTGACCATGTAGGGGGTACCTATATCGAATTCTACACGGGCATCATTTATACTCTCTTGTTGGGACATTGGCCTAAGATAAATTATTAAATTACTCCATATTAACAAAAATCAACTTTATCAACACTGGAGTAAACTCACTTTTCAAATACAAAATAATTGAGAACCATTTGAGAACGTTATAAGTTATAATATATCAAAATGAGTTGTAATGATTGATGGTTTGTATGTTTCTGATCACAGAACAACAAAATTATCACAACTCATTAGCTTAAATATAGATGCTCATATTCCATATGTACCATAAAACTATAATGGTGAATAAGGTACAGAAGCAGTGGGAAACGACTTTTTAAGAGCCTGAGACTTTCACTCCAGGTCAAAGGTCTAACCACTTCTCTTCCATACATCCCTGTCATTTACCTCTTGGACCCAATCCATGATAAAGGAGTAGACTCCTCAGCTAGATCTCATCCTGCCATCTCCGTCGGTACACGATACTTTAAAGAAAATTATTTATCTATAACGCAACTACCTATACTAAATCTATTTTAAACTTTCGCGATTTGTATACATCATACAATTTTATTAAAGCGGGTAAGACCCGCTTTAATAAAATTGTATGATGTAGGTATACTAAATCTATTTGACTTCTCATCATCATCAGCCTTTAACAGTCCACTGCTGGACTAGGCCTCTCCTTTGAAAGGAGGAATTGGCCTACTATACCACGCTGGCCAAACGGGTTGGTATAGGGTTTGTATCAAGTTTTCCTTCTCTTACAGTGCTGTTCTCTGCATAATATGCTCCCTCTGTCGGCTCTTACGACACCCATGGGATGAGATGGGGTGGTGACATTCCGTATTCTTAATCCGTCACCACACGGATTTGACTTCTACATAATGATAATTATCGATTGTTAAGCGGTGAGTGAAACATATAGTGAGGAAACCTGCATTTCTGGCAGTTCTCCTTAGTCCTTCATGTTGTCGAAAGACGGATTAAGTCTGCCATTCCCCACGTGGCCGGCGTGGACTGACTTTTAGAGACAGTTTATAATATACAGACCTGACGACCATCATCATCCTCCTATACTTACCCCAGTTGTAGCCCGGGGTCTGCTTACAAGTTTATTTATTTTATTTATTTATAGACTCACGCCTGTATCCCCGAAGGGGTAGGCAGAGGTGTAACATTACACCCACATTTCGCCAGGAATTTTTAGGTCCCACGTAGGTAATAGAGGGCGAGCCTATTGCCGTACCGGGCACATTACCAGACTCCGTGCTGCTACTGAGAATTTCCTAACGGAAAAACCCAATAACACTTTGAGCGACCCAGGAATCGAACCCGAGACCTCCCAATCCCACGCGCACATTTATTAGTCAAGTCCGCTTACAAGTCTAACCAGATTTTACAGAATATTAGCTTTTCCTCAGAGCGACTGCCGTCTGACCTCCGCAACCCAAAGGTATAAAATTAATCCATGGTTTAGACTAGTGTCAGTTTATTTATTCATGACAGATGGCTTATCGTAGTCTCCTAGCCACGGGACAAGCCTTACTTAATTAAAAGTCCAAGACGCTCATTGAAAAGTACCGCTCATTTAATAGCTACTTCATGGTCATCCTAACTTCAAAATAAAATCGATATAACAAAAAAAAATTACAATGCGTTAAGTAATATTAATGTTTATGTTTAAGATGATTCTTTCTGATTTTTCTGATGCCAGCTGCCGTGGGTACCTATGGCACTAAAGTCATAAAACAGTCGAACGTCCTTACAATAAACATTTAGTTATCTTTTTACTGTAAGTAGGGTAGACCGGGTACAATTGTACCAGGGGAGGACGATTGAACCATCGCAAATATCTTCTAAACTAAGCGTCGTACTGTTGTGTGAGTTTGAATCAAGCGCGCCCCCCAACGCGGGCCTCTTAACCGCCAGTCTCGCGCGAAAGCGGGACGAAGTGGGCATGTGTGGCGGCAAGAGGAAATTTCTGCGCATCAAAAGTAAGATTTTTGTTGTAATATTTTTCAGTTATATCAGAAAATCAATGCTTTATTTTTTACCTGGTGATAGTTTAAACGCTTAGTATAATTAACAGCAATGTATTTTAACAGTTTTTGTGTCATATAGAGCTCGTATTCACAAGTAATTTACCTTTTCTGGCAAAATGACCTTGAGGGGACAATTGTTACAATTTTTTGGGTATGGTTGTACCGGTACAACTGCCCCTGTGGTACAATTGACCCCATAAGGCCGTTAAATTATGTAAGTCTTCTAATTTATTTATACGGGACAAAATTTTAAAAGGTAGTAGATTAAATACATATTACCCGACTTTTCGGTTGAGTTACATCAACTGTGGTCGTGGGGTAAATGAATAGATTTTTTTTCTGTCCAAATATTTATATTTTGAGTATAATAATATAAGGAAAAAATAGCCAATTTCTGAAAAACATGCAACTAGCCTATTGCACCAGGGGATAGTTGTACCAAAGGGACAATTGTTCCATGTCCCTTTCCATACATTATGATAATTGATTATTTGTGTGCTTTTTGTAGTTCATCACAATTATAACAGCTATATAGTGGCTTCTATGGCTTAATTAACCATGTTTTAAAGTCCTTACTATAGAATTTGTTGCTAAAGATGAAAAAAAAATATGTTTTATGTTTTTTCAAGTCAACGAAAGTTTTTTCAGTTATTTGTGTAAATTGTTTTGTTTTTAATTTTATTTACATAAAAGTTTGTACCGCCGAGTTAAAGCCATAATTAGAAATACATTTCTGTGCTTAAAGACAGTGTTTTATTTCCTCAAATTATGGGGTAAATTGTACCAATTTCCGAATTCTGTTCAAAGACAAAAATAATATGATTATACTGTTTCTATAGCCATAAAAATAGTTCTATCCTCTAGCTAATTAAAATAGCTATCGTTGAGTATTAACACTATTTAATAAATATCAAAAAACAACTAGCAATTCAACGCCAAAGTCTACCCTATATAAAAATGTGCTGCTATTTCCACATTCCACTCGTAGTGAGCTATCTATTTGATAAAAGAACTGTCCCTTTTAATTCAATTCGAGATTCTCTCGAAACGTTGACAGCACTTGGTAATGTAAACTTTGTATCTTGTTTTTAGTTTGATTGCAGATACAAATTTAAAACATCGTAATGTCCTGACTGTTATTTCACTGACAGCAGAATCTAAAGAACTGAAGCAAGAGAAGAGAAATGTGGCCATTGGGGTCAGTGGGTACCTTTTATGATGAAGGGGTGCCTTCACAAAGGAATCTTGAAGTGCCAGAGGGCCTTCTCCAATTCCTTCACTCGCATCCCACTCCTGCTATTCCTTTGCCCAACCCAAAGATAACAACGCACTTGTGACTCCTCTGGTGTGGTCTGTGTCTCCGGGCGGTGTTGATTGCTTACCATGATATATCTTTATATATATATTTCTTGTGTGCGTGTATGTCACTGAACTCCTCCTAAACGACTGGACCGATATTGATGAATTTTTTTGTGTGTGTTCAAGGGGATTTGAGAATGGTTTAGATTTACAATTTAGTCCAATGGAAAATGTTTTTTTAGTCAATTTTTAATTTGTAAGTAGTTGTTGATTTTGGAATGTTTCACATTGGAACTGACAGAATGCGCTACCATCGCAGTGTCAAATCTATATAAAGTAATAATTTCGTCAAGGGGTACGGTAGACTCGATCGAAACCTTACCTGAATAATAAAACATTTAAAAATAAAGATTTCGAGTCGACAACATAATTATATCCGCAAAATTCGGAATGTCGAGTATTTTATTAAATTCTAATGGTTGTGACAGACAAATCGCAGTCGCCATATTGGCCACTCTAGTGAAACGTCACTGATATCGGATAACATGTTGAGTACTACAGACTACTAAGTCTTAGTAATGTGTCTAAGTAGTCAGTATGTGTAAATACTTTTTGCAGTTATATTTCTTAAACAGTTAAAACGACAATAATAATTATAGAAGTATCCGCCCAATAAAGGAGATTTGTGATACCCCGAACACAGATGATATACTAGAGAACCCCAAATTTACGCGAACGAAGCCGCGGGCAAAAGCTAGTTTTATATATATTTTATGGCGTAAAATTGGGATTAAAAGGTCGTTTGAAAAGGCGCTAATTTTAAGGTAGGTAATGCGCAGTCTCAATGTCTATCTGTGTGGAAATCCTTGAGCCATGTTCAGTAATGGGCGACTTCAACAGCTGAGATTATGATGATTCACGGCTATGAAGAGACGGGTAACAGCTACAAGTTCAAATATAAAGCTTGATTATCTTTAAAACTTTTATTTATAATGTAATGTTATTTATAAACAAGGAAAACCAGTTACAAAACATTTGCGGTTTTAATACAGCTACTCCTGTATTCACTTTTTGTGCTAAATAAGGAAAAAGTGCATATAAAATATTTTGTTGTCAATACCAGGTCAATTCAGGTCTTTAAAGAATCGGAAGTATTAAGTGTTAGAAGACTGTATATTTTAAATCTCGTTCTGTTAGCACATAAAAAAGCACTGAATAGTCCGAACAATATCTAAATATAGTTTTTAAACGACAAATCAAAAGTATCAACAACTTTTGGAACGCGATTCTAGGGATTTCTTAAGTGCTATACTCGTAACTAAATTAATAAGTCTCTGGATACTCGACATTTAAGTGTCAGGGAATTAAAGCATAAGTTGAAAAATGTACTGCATCAATGGGCATGCATATCGTCACGCCTTTTATCCCCGAAGGGGTGGGCAGAGGTGTATTTCTACACCCACTTTTCGCCAGATATACTTTAGTCCCACGTAATAAGGGGCGAGCCTATTGCCGTACCGGGCACATTTCCAGACTCCGTGCTGCTACTGAGAATTCGTGACAGAAAAACCCAATAACACTGCCCGACCCAGGAATCGAACCTCGAATCGAATCAATGGGATTACTATTAAACCGAAAAATGTTTGCACACAAATCTATGAGCCAGGCCAGCCACACGCGTTCACATGCACACTCTATACACACATACTGCAGTAAAGGGAAAAAGAACAAAAAGAGCGAAAAGAAATTGCTTTAAAGATATTGAAGGGAAACAAAGGAAAGGTTATATTAGGTACAATATGATTTTATTTTTATTTAGTTTTTTTTAGACATTCTTTTTAAACATAATTTAAATGATTTATTAATTACTAACCTAGTTAATTAACAAAATTTGATGTACTGTAGAGGTTGCTATGGATCACGGATGTTGGAAGTAACTGAGTTTATAAATACAGGAATTACTCAAATTCAAATTAAATTCAAATTCAAAATCCTTTATTCATTTGGGTCACAATGTGACGCTTATGAACGTCAAAATAATAAATTTATAAAATAATTACTTATACTCAAATTTAAAACATTATTACTGTATGCTTCTACATTTACATTTACTGCCACGTTCGCAAAGCAATAGGTAGAACCATGAGAAAGAACGGGCAATAAAACTCACGATCACTCTTTTTCATCGCCAGGTTTTGCATAATACACAATTTACATTTTGTAAGGTGCTGCAACTGTTACACCTTCTATATCACTTGTATATATTTCCTGTACATAATAATGCTCAAGCATAATACTTTTGGTTAGCCTCCTTATAATAGACATGGTGAAACAGGAGCATCCACTTACATTATATATACCTAATAATGCAGGCAATCCGCGAAAGTGATCAGAACCATGATGGAAATGATGCAGTTAAATATTAAAATCTAATACCAGCCCGCAAGACCGTCATCGACCAGTCATCGCAAGTAGCACCCGTTCACGAGTAAAGACATAAAGCCATATTTATCTCTGCATTTTGGTTGTTTACAACACTTATACATGTCAAAAACCCTATTCTAGATGAAGCCGTAGTAGAAGTATGACGCATATGCCAGCCATCATCCTTCTCGCCATATTAGAGGGACAGGGATGACCCGACACACGACGCCACCACAAGAAATGACATTTTAGTGAGCATGACGACAACGGTATACGAACCAGCACTAAGAAACAATCTATTGGTATACTGACCATGACCGCCAATTACCTCCATTTTCCAGATCGTTATTATTAACATAAGTTAGTGGAACGCGTGAAGGAATGCAAATGTAGAAAGAATTTTGTGAAGGTGACAAGTGAACAATGATATGATCAGGGATAAATAATGTTAAACTACATTCAACAAATCATAAATATATCCAAATCCTGCAAAAATCATGTGTTCACGAGGCACCTCCACTTAACATGTAAATAAAATAATCGTGAGTTAAACAAGCCTAAGCCTATCCCCACGGTGTCTTATCATTTAAAAACTCCTTAATAGTGTAATAACCCCTTTGTAAAAGAAAGTTCCTAATTGTCCGTTTGTATTTGTGCATGGGTAAATTCATTATTTCAAGAGGCAATTTGTTGAAAAATCGTATACCAATCCCCGCAAATGAGTTCTGAACTTTATGTAGACGGTAGTTAGTTCCCACCACTTTATGCTTATTCGTAGTGTTCACTTTGTCCAAATCACTATTTTTGCGGTATAGAATTAAGTTTTTCTTAATGTACATTAAGTTAGCATATATATATATTGCGATGCAACTGTCAATATATCTACTTCTTTAAATTTATCACGTAAAGAATCTCTAGCACCTAACTTATAAATTGCACGTATTGCCCTCTTTTGAATGACAAAATAGTCTGTATATCAGCAGCTGTACCCCATAACATTGTTCCGTAAGACATTACGCTGTGAAAATAACTAAAGTAAACTAGTCTAGCAGTATCTATATCTGTGAATTCCCTAACTTTTCTAACTGCAAACGCTGCAGAACTAAGTTTTACTGCGAGACAGGATATTTGGGCGCCCCACTGAAGCTTACAATCTAAAGTTACACCTAAGAATACGGTTGGTTCGACTAGTTGAATTGTTTCCTTATTTAAAATTATATTAGTAGGAACACTTTTGACATTAGGCAAAGAGAATTTAACACATTTGGTTTTGCTTGAGTTGAGTACCAAATTATTTGTCGAAAACCAATCTAATACTTGTGCAAGAGTGTTATTGACGGTATCAAAGTTACTTAAATTACGATCAACTTTAAAAATTAGTGACGTATCGTCGGCAAACAAAACAATATCACATAAAGTTTATACAAAGAACGGCAAATCATTAATATATATTAAAAAAAGAAATGGACCGAGAATAGAGCCCTGTGGAACGCCCATTCCTACTGGCAAACCTAGAGACCTTCTCCCATTAACATCGACATACTGAATTCTATCACAAAGGTAGCTGGCAACAAGATTGAGTGCGGTATCTCTAATACCATAAAGTTTCAATTTAAGTAAAAGTGTATTATGTTCCACACAGTCAAAGGCCTTTGATAGGTCACAAAAAACACCAATGGCATCCTTCGAGTTTTCCCAAGCATTAAAAATATGCTTTAACAAAGTTACACCGGCATCAACGGTGGAGCGACCCTTAGTAAAGCCATACTGTTCACTGTGAAATAAATTATTTGTGTGAAAGTGGCTCTCTAGTTGATGCAAAATAATCTTTTCATAAATTTTACTAATAGCAGGCAAGATAGAAATTGGCCGAAAATTACTAGGGTCGCTCTTTGATCCCTTTTTGAATAATGGTATTACTTTACTGTGTTTCATTAGATCAGGAAATACTCCTGTATCTACGCATCTGTTGAATATTGCAGCTAAATATGGAGCTAAGCTAGAAATAATTTGTCGCACAAGTTTAACAGAAATGCCCCATAAGTCTACAGATTTTTTATTATTGAGCGTCTTGAATACCTTCAGTATGTCATTGGTGTCAATATATTTAAAATTAAAAAGCACATCACACTCATTCACATTGCCCCTAACCAACATTTATGCTTTGCTTGGACATGAATCTAGACAGCTGGTTGTGTTCACTGGTATGTTTATGAAGAAATTGTTAAATGTCTGAGCATCATCAGTTTTCCTAGTTATAATTTCACCATTAAATTTTAATTCATATCTACCAATTTAGCTCGACCAGTGTTAATAATGCTCCAAGTAGTTTTAATTTTGTTCTTGGATTCTTTGATTTTATTGCTTAAATATAAGGATTTGGCTAAAGCACATGTCCTCTTAAAAACCTTTGAATAATTTCTAACATATTGAATAAATTCAGGATTAAAATTGTATTTCTTCATACCATATAGATCATACAATCTAGCTCTACTTTTATATATACCTACTGTTGCCCAGTCACAAAAATTTACTTTAATGCTCCTCGCGAACGTCTTCAGTTTAAAAATTTTATTGTATTCATTATTAACGATTTTAAATAAGCATTTATATAATTCATCAGGATCATCAACGGTTAAGGGTAGGTTAATCTTACGCACTTTAAAAATGTGAAAAAGCTAAGGGAAGGATTTTAACATTTAATAAGGCTTTAACATTTTGAAATTGCAATTACTTCCTCATTACTACGAGGACAGATTACCATGGCTCTCACTTAATAAATAAGACAATATGATTGATATTAAGAGGTTTTTCAAACAAATCGGGGATAATATACTATTGTTGTATATTATTGTTGATGGTTTAATATCTACACAGTATGTATTAGCACTGGCCATGTATCGTACTGGCCATCTGTCTTTTATTGTCACTAGACATATAGACATGTATTTTAAATTGTGTGTTTACTTCTATAGTTAGAAATAAAACATTGTCAGTCTTTGCCACTCGTCTCTGGGAATACGTCGTTTTATTCTGGCGACTGGCGATCTTGGCAGCAACATCATTACTAAAGTGTTTGAGGCGAGCAGAGGTCATTGGCCTACATGTAATTTCTTGTACTTTAGGGGTTGTATTAGTTGGAATTACAACCTTTTGCCCGCAGTGATCCGATGTCAAGTCAGTTAAAACAGCCTTACTTAAATAAAGACAATTGCAAAAAACATTATCTAAGCATGTAGCCGAATGTGAGGTTATTCTGGTTGGTTCAGAGAACAAAACATTTAAATTAAATGACCTAAATAAGCTAACTAACCTAGTACAAATTGGTGATTTTTCTAACAAATTGACATTAAAATCGCCACATACGATTATAGACTTCCTACTAGAAATTATGTGTTTTAAGACATAGACAGCCATTCCAAATGTTACACCGGAAAACTCCACATCAAGCCCTAAAACACAGAAAGACAGACAGACAAAATTCTTAAAAAGGTTGTTTATGTATTGGTTTCGTGTAACAAGATCGTGAACAAGATGAACTAGTTTGCAGGTATGCATGCCCTGCATGTCTATGAGGCCAGTCATCCATCACTCTACCACGCTGGCCAAGTGCGAGTTGACTTACCCATATCTTTCGCGAAAATTACGGAGAACTCTTAGACATGTAGGTTTCTTCACGATGTTTTCCTTCACCGTTTAGCGAGCGAGCTTACTCTCTCAAGTCTCATTCAAATCTGTATAATGCATATTAACTTTGCATAGTGTCCAATTAAATAAATTTATTTATTTTTAAAGATAGGTAAAGTACCTACCTATACATTCTTCTATTCCTGTGTGTCACTGAACTTATAATCATATTAACCGTAACGCATGTAACTGTGTGATGCGATATCGTAACGTTCGCAGAAAACGATAAGCACTTCTACGTAACCTGTCATCTGAACGGTTACGTTCAGATGACACTTGATGTTAATCAACGCACGTCACTGCGGGATCTATGCGTCGTCGTATTCGGTATGCACGTGCAAGGTAGGCTAAAATTGATCGCAGTGCATGTCGTGGCTGAAATGTGTATTCATTCTGGACGCCATTACGATTCTAAAGGCATGTATGTTCCTTAGAGAGCGTAAGCACTAAGAAGGTATTTCCCGAAATTCCCACGGGATTTGGCAAAGATTAATCTTCTATACTTATAAATAAAATTGGAGTGTCTGTTTGTAATATTAAAATAACCGCTTTTTACTACATGCATATGGATGTATACACGGTACATATACCGAAATTATATATTTTACAATTGTTGTCTGTCTGTCTGTATGTTTGTTCTCGCTAATCTCTGGAACGGCTGGACCGATTTTGACGGGACGTTCACTGGCGAATAGCTTATGTACCAAGGAGTAACTTAGGCTATAAATTTACCTTGTACGCGAAGTAGTTCTCTCAGGACGCGGGCGAAACCGCGGGAAACAGCTAGTATAAAATAAAACTCCTGCTTTACTGACTGACTGCGGACAATGTATAGTCAAAACTATTAGGCGCAGGGAGCTGAAATGTGACATGTATGTTTCTTGGGGACTGTAAGGAATTGCCAAAAATACTCACGGGATCGGGAGAAAAACTGAAATAAAAATATCCAGTATAGTTGATTGAATCAGGCGTTACTTGGCGGAACTCTATTGTAACCTAATAGAAGGAAAGAGGAACCCACCACGCACCCTCGGATTGACCATCCCAACTATTGCAATAGAAAAGGGTTGAGAATACCGAACTCCTCTAAAAGGATCAGGGGAATATGGGAATGGTATGGGTTCCAGGAAGATACCTGACTTGCTTCCTCAGGAGCGATGGGCAACAACTGAGCCTCGTGCTCAGTATAAAATCACTTATAAAATCACTTATCCTGACTGAAATATTAATACAAATACAAATAAATTATTTTCTTTTTTCGTTTTGTTTGTTTTGTATATACATATTTCGTAGGATAGTATTTTAACATTTAAGTTATGTTTAATTAAATAGGTATTTAGTGGTATCTGAATAATATTATGTACTTACCTACATTGTTATGAAAATGAATAAATAATACAAATTCTCAAACTGTGCTTCGTGGAGCCCTGGGGCTCCACGAAGCACAGTTTGAGAATGGCTGGTATACAGTAATAAGTTGGCAACCATATTATAGAGTTATAGACGTTATTAAATATAATAATACCATTGAGTCCGAGTGTAAAAAATCTCGGCCTACACCTTGACACTACCCTTGACTGGCGCACTCAGGTAGCGAGTGTTAGTCAGAAAGTCACGAGTACACTGCGTTCTCTCTATAGCCTAAAGAACTTCCTCCCGACTAAGACGAAAACAATGCTTGAGCAAACCTTAATTTTCCCATTAGTTATCGACTATGGTGATGTATGTTATCTCGACTTGAATGCAGATCTGCTCAATAAACTCGACCGACTTCTTAACAATTGCATTCGATTCATTTTCAATCTCCGTAAATATGACCACATATCCGCTTACCGTTCACAATTGCGATGGTTGCCTATCCGTCAACGACGTAATCTGCGGACGCTGACTACTCTCTATTCTCTTTTAAATTCTTCAAACGCTCCCTCTTATCTTACACCTCAATTCCAATATCTATGCAGCAGTCATGTTAGGGACCTTCGCTCTACCTATAATCTTCTTCTTCTTTGTCCGTCCCATAGCTCTACTCTTGTTCATTCCTCCTTCAATATACAGTCAATCCTTCTCGGGAATGCACTCCCTCTTGAAATCAGGATGTCTTCTTCTCGTGAAATTTTCAAGGCCAGAGTCCGTCGGCAGTATAATGAACAGTTGGCACAATCTTCATAGTGTATTTTTATAATCGTAATTACTATATATATTTATGTATATCTATATGTATATACATCTTTATATATTTAATTGTCATTATTAGTATATATACGCATATTTATATTTTTTTATATATATTAATATGTATTAAATTCAAATTCAAAATCCTTTATTCATTTGGGTCACAATGTGACGTTTATGAACGTCAAAATAATAAATTTATAAAATAATTACTTATAGACTCTACATTTACATTTACCGCGACTTTCGCAAAGCAATAGGTAGAACCATGAGAAAGAACGGGCAATAAAACTCACGGTCACTCTTTTTCATCGCCAGGTTTTGCATAATACACATAATTTACATTTTGTAAGGTGCTGCAACTGTTACACCTTCTATATCACTTGTATATATTTACTGTACATAATAATACTCAAGCATAATATTGATGTTCATTTGGTTAGCCTCCTCAGAATAGACATGGTGAAACAGGAGCATCCACTTACATTATATATACCTAATAATGCAGGCAATCCGCGAAAGTGATCAGAACCATGGTGGAAATGATGCAGTTAAATATTAAAATCTAATACCAGCCCGCAAGACCGTCATCGACCAGTCATCGCAAGTAGCACCCGTTCACGAGTATGACGCATGTGCCAGCCATCATCCCTCTCGCCATATTAGAGGGACAGGGATGACCCGACACACGACGCCACCACAAGAAATGACATTTTAGTGAGCATGACGACAACGGTATACGAACCAGCAGTAAGAAACAATCTATTGGTATACTGACCATGACCGCCAATTACCTCCATTTTCCAGATCGTTATTATTAACATAAATTAGTGACACGCGTGAAGGAATGCAAATGTAGAAAGAATTTTGTGAAGGTGACAAGTGAACAATGATATGATCAGGGATAAATAATGTTAAACTACATTCAACAAACATAAAAATATCCAAATCCTGCAAAAAATCATGTGTTCACGAGGCACCTCCACTTAACATGTAAATGAAATAATTGTGAGTTAAACAAGCCTAAGCCTATCCCCACGGTGTCTTATCATTTAAAAATTCCTTAATAGTGTAATAACCCCTTTGTAAAAGAAAGTTCCTAATTGTCCGTTTGTATTTGTGCATGGGTAAATTCATTATTTCAAGAGGCAATTTGTTGAAAAATCGTATACCAATCCCCGCAAATGAGTTCTGAACTTTATGTAGACGGTAGTTAGTTCCCACCACTTTATGCTTATTCGTAGTGTTCACTTTGTCCAAATCACTATTTTTGCGGTATAGAATTAAGTTTTTCTTAATGTACATTAAGTTAGCATATATATATATTGCGATGCAACTGTCAATATATCTACTTCTTTAAATTTATCACGTAAAGAATCTCTAGCACCTAACTTATAAATTGCACGTATTGCCCTCTTTTGAATGACAAAATAGTCTGTATATCAGCAGCTGAACCCCATAACATTATTCCGTAAGACATTACGCTGTGAAAATAATAAGTAAAGTAAACTAGTCTAGCAGTATCTATATCTGTGAATTCCCTAACTTTTCTAACTGCAAACGCTGCAGAACTAAGTTTCACTGCGAGACAGGATATTTGGGCGCCCCACTGAAGCTTACTATCTAAAGTTAGACCTAAGAATACGGTTGATTCGACTAGTTGAATTGTTTCCTTATTTAAAATTCTATCAGTAGGAACACTTTTGACATTAGGCAAAGATAATTTAACACATTTCGTTTTGCTAGAATTTAGTACCAAATTATTTGTCGAAAACCAATCTAATACTTGTGCAAGAGTGTTATTGACGGTATCAAAGTTACTTGAATTGCGATCAACTTTAAAAATTAGTGACGTATCGTCGGCAAACAAAACAATATCACATAAATTTTGAACAAAGAACGGCAAATCATTAATATATATTAAAAAAAGAAATGGACCGAGAATAGAGCCCTGTGGAACGCCTATTCCCACTGGCAAACCTAGAGACCTACTCCCATTAACATCTACATACTGAATTCTATCTCTAAGGTAGCTGGCAACAAGATTGAGTGCGGTATCTCTAATACCATAAAGTTTCAATTTACGTAAAAGTGTATTATGTTCTACACAATCAAACGCCTTTGACAGGTCACAAAAAACACCAATGGCATCCTTCGAGTTTTCCCAAGCATTAAAAATATGCTTTAACAAAGTTACACCGGCATCAACGGTGGAGCGACCCTTAGTGAAGCCATACTGCTCACTGTGAAATAAATTATTTGTGTGAAAGTGGCTCTCTAATTGATGCAAAATAATCTTTTAAAAAATTTTACTAATAGCAGGCAAGATAGAAATTGGCCGAAAATTACTAGGGTCGCTCTTGGATCCCTTTTTGAATAATGGTATCACTTTACTGTGTTTCATTAGATCAGGAAATACCCCTGTATCTACGCATCTGTTGAATATTGCAGCTAAATATGGAGCTAAGCTAGAAATAATGTGTTGAACAAGTTTAACCGAAATGCCCCATAAGTCAACAGATTTTTTATTGTTAAGTGTCTTGAATACTTTCAGTATGTCATTGGTGTCAATATATTTAAAATTAAAAAGCACATCACACTCATTCACATTGCCCCTAACCAAAATTTCTGCTTTGCTTGGACATGAATCTAGACAGCTGGTTGTGTTCACTGGTATGTTTATGAAGAAATTGTTAAAAGTCTGAGCAACATCAGTTTTCCTAGTAATAATTTCACCATTAAATTTTAATTCATAATTGTTATCTACCAATTTAGCTCGACCAGTGTTAATAATGCTCCAAGTAGTTTTAATTTTGTTCTTGGATTCTTTGATTTTATTGCTTAAATATAAGGATTTGGCTAAAGCACATGTCCTCTTGAAAACTTTTGAACAATTTCTAATATATTGAATAAATTCAGGACTAAAATTGTATTTCTTCATACCATACAGATCATACAACCTAGCTCTACTTTTGTAAATACCTACTGTTGCCCAATCATAAAAATTTACTTTAATGCTTCTTGCAAATGTCTTCTGTTTAAAAATGTTATTGTACTCATCATTTATAGTGTTAAATAAGCATTTATATAATTCATCGGGATCATCAATGGTTAAGTCAATGCTGGCGATCTTGGCAGCAACATCATTACTAAAGTGTTTGAGGCGAGAAAAGGTCATTGGCCTACATGTAATTTCTTGTACTTTAGGGGTTGTATTCATTGGAATTACAACCTTTTGCCCGCAGTGATCCGATGTCAAGCCAGTAAAAACAGCCTTACTTAAATAAAGACAATTGCAAAAAACATTATCTAAGCATGTAGAAGAATGTGAGGTTTTTCTGGTTGGTTCAGAGAACAAAACATTTAAATTAAATGAACTAAATAAGCTAACTAACCTAGTACAAATTGGTGATTTTTCTAACAAATTGTCATTAAAATCGCCACATACGATTATAGAATTCCTACTAGAAATGATGTGTTTTAAAACATCCTCTATAATGCTTTCAAACTGAGTGAAGTCGCTTTGTGGTGGTCGATACACACACACTATAATATGTTGTTCAAGCTCAACACAAGCAATCTCAGCAGTGCGCTCGATAGAAAGTTTAGCTATATCCTTACGTCCTTTACATTTCAAACTATTACATACATATATTAGAGACCCACCACGAATAGCCTCCTTTCTTACGAATGCACTTATAACTGAGTAATGTTGATAGTTAAATATTAATTGGTCACCTCGCAACCAATGTTCCGTAATACATAAGATATTTATCTTATGTTTATTTAAAAATAAGTCTATTTCTAATTCTTTGCCAGATAGGCCTTGTATGTTTTGATGAACTAAGTTTAAAACACACGAATGCCTATCTGTTGTCTCATCTAATAGTTTAAACTAATAGATGTGTCAATACTACTATTGGTATAACTATTATCTTCCAAATTCCTAAGTACTTTAGTAATACTCCTGTCAGTATATAAATTAAATGCTAATAATTTAGCAAGTTGTCGCCTATGTACATAAGAAAGATTCATAGTATCTTTTGTTAAAAAGAAATTACTAATAAAAATGTTAGTGTCAAAAAATAAAATGCTGTCACTATGACATGTCCTATTGTATAATAATAAATTTAATTTGCCTATCTGCCTGTTTTGGTCATCTGTGAGAGCATATGAATAAGGCAATGCACAAATAATAAAGCTACATCCTATTTTTGTGCTTAGATCTATCATTAAGTCTGTTAATTCTATGAGACTGTTTTTGGAGACTAATGAGCTGTCACCATATAATATGATGACAGTAGTTTGTGCATTCAAGTCGGCATTCTTAATCTTATCAACTAGGGTACAAGACTGTGCTCCAGGTGAACAAAAGTTCTGTACTGGTCGTTCAGTGTGATGATCAATTAAGCTACCCAAACCCACGCCCAGTTGGTCTGAAAAAATTATTACATTCTTATTGTCAGTCTTTACTGGATGCAGTTTGTTTTGTGTATTATACTGACATCCATGTGCATTCAATTCTATTGATTCAGCAGGTGTAGTCGCACACTTAGTTGTGCAACTGAAACAGTAATTACTAGAGTTGGATAATTATGTTATGTATATTAGGTAATATACACCGCTATTTTTTAATTAGTACAAATTTAACAGGGCACTAAGTATCTTTAACTGATCATATTTATGTAGTTGTAAAATAAAAACACTAAGTCCCAAAAACTGTCTCAAAACTGTCCACAAAAATACGTGATAATTGGTAAATGCAATACTAATACTATGACCGACCCGTGTACTATCATAGTAAAATGAACCATTGATAAATTCCTCCCCCCCCCCCTGCCCCTCTGCGCCTGCGCCACGCCCTGACGATGCGACAAACAGTACTAAATTGCTAGCGAAAGTGAGCGCATCTAATTTCGTTGCAAAAGTTAATTGTTTGTCTACGTTTGCCCGACGCGATGGCCTGTCATATCAGTTCATATTAGGGGTCGCAAACCGGGATCTCGAATTTCGAAAATACCGGGATACCGGGCCAAATGTTGGTCTTATTAATACCGGTTTTAATTTCTCAAAAACCGGGATATTCGGTATTTTTGGTATTAGAAAAATAAATAAAACACAAATGGAAACAGAACCATCTAAATAGAAATTAACAGATTATTTTACAAGTAACTTTCAGTTGTTTTCTTACTTCAAATGACCAAAGACATCTGGCGCAATCTGGCCAGAAATTGTCAACATCATCAAATTCGATTAAAATATTGTGAAGAAGCACGGTGAAATTGTAAAATTATCCCTACCAGCATTCCTGTCCTCGGTCCACAGCACTGCAGAATTGACCAGGAAAATCTTAGCACCAACACTGGTCGATTCTGAGGTGCCGTGTAAGACCGATGCCATGAATGCTTGGAGAAGTGCCTGTCCAAGCACTATCCTCGACCGAGACCTATCCTCTCAGAGGCAGTGGGATGGACCGCTTTGCAGCAGAATACGAAAAAATCTTCTTAGCACATCGTCTAATGCTGCAGAGCGTGCTCGTCTGGCTGTGGGAGAGTGAGAGTCGGGCCTCTGGCTTCAAGCACTGCCATCGTGGACGATAGGACCTTCCGCATCGCCTCTCGCCTCTGTTTAGGCGCGCCATGTGTTTCTCCACATCGCTGTCAATGTGGAGAGGCTGTCGACAGCCTTGGTCACCATGGCCTGTCATGCAGCAGGAGCGCAGGTCGTATTTCACGACACGGCAACCTTAATGACATTCTTCGTCGGGCTCTTGTCACCGCTGGCATTCCAGCCCACCTTGAGCCTCAGGGCCTGGTACGCGACGACGACAAAAGACCAGACGGTATGTCTTTACTGCCATGGAAGTTGGGTAGGCCTTTGGTATGGGACGCAACGTGCGTCGATACCCTCGCGCCATCACATCTTCCTAGCACAGCGGGTTGTGCGGGCGCTGCTGCTGCTACAGCGGAGACCCTTAAACGGCGTAAATACGCAAACCTAGTAGGGGATTACGTATTTGAGCCGTTTGGGGTCGAAACGTTGGGGCCATGGGGTCCAAGTGCGAGATCTCTTTTTAGAGACCTCGCAAAGAGACTGGTCGATGCCTCGCATGACCAGAAGGCTGGGTTGTATTTGGCCCAGAAGTTCAGTATCGCCATACAACGGGGCAATGCTGCCAGCGTTCCGGGCACGCTTCCAGTTGAGGGCGATGTGGACGAATTTCATGATGTCCTCTAAATTATTATTTTTTCCTCTTTCTGTATATATTTATATAATATTATATATTTCTTTGTATAGTTATTTTAGAACTAGTTACTTTTTCTTTATACCTATTTAATTTTAAGACATATTTAAGTTACTTGAAATATTTAAGTTATTATAAAATAAATAAAGTTTTTTTGATGGATTAATCACCCCCTCTTTACCAACTTCAAAAACTAAATAATGACGGAGTTAAGGTCTCGGTGACTCTAGAATCTAGATGGACTAGTTCAAGTAATCGACGTTTTATGAATGTCGATGTGCATCGTTCGTCAATTTTGTCAATATCTGCCTTGTAAGAGTTATTGGGAGTATGCCAGCCAGAACTTGCTTGCAGTTGCTGGAGAAAAGATTGTTAGCATTCAAATAATAATTATCCCTGAGACACGACGTAAGTTGTACCACAACTGACGGTGGTTCTGTAATGGTAGCCTTTGGCCGTGATGCATAGATTCTCCATCAACAGTAAGTACCTTGCCATACTAGATGTCTTGTACAAAATAAAGAAAATTGCCAATCTCGGATAATTGAAGTCGATGAGAATAATGACACCTTTGCTTCCGATGATGATGATTAAGATGATTATTATGGTTTTCTTGTAACTGAAGAACGAGAATTGTTATAGGTAATTGTAATTGTAGAACTAATCAAAACAACGAATTTAATTTCAAAGAATTAATAGAAAAAGTCCGTAAAATTATGAAATTTTTAGAAAGTTGTCAACAAAAAAATATGTAAACGAGGAAATGAATAGTGAAATTAATTTGATTTTACGAAATATAATCATTTACCGACTATTCCTCTGGAAACGGACTTTATTAAACTAAATGTAAGTACCTACTTTATCTTAATCTCAGAAATATCGATAATACCGGAATACCGGTATTTGTCGGGGGCCAGTACCGAAAATACGGGTTTTGCTTAAATGATTCGGTATTGCGACCCCTAGTTCATATCACGGGAGTATGTAGCTATGCTTCGTGCGTACTTTTTGAGTGGAAAAATCGCGAATGTAGCTGTGTAGGTACCCATGGACATCGTATTGCGAGTGTACAAAAGTGACCGGGTCAGTGTCAAACAATTAAAACAGTGCATATTGGATGCTTTTGACAACGGTGGTGGACATTTCGAAGGACAATGCAAATACTTGTAAGTTTAGTAAATAATACGTACTTAAGTAAATAATAATTTGATGCGGGCGGCTCAAAATCGGTCTGTGTTCTCCACACACCTTGAGGAAGGCCTATGTCCAACAGTGGACGTCTCTAGGCTGACATGATGATGATAAAATAATTTGTAAATAGCAGATGATTCTAACTTCATAAATACGCCAAAATTACTCTTTTCTTTTAGTCGAGAACACCATCTTTTATTTTGCTATTTGTTTGCTTTCTAATTACATACCTCCGTATTTAATTACTTGTTAAACGATAAATTTTACCGGTCCCAAGCCCGAATGAAGTATGAAGGAGAGGGTAGAATTAAAAAAATTAAAAAATAACTACCTACATTTATTATTTTTCTTCATTTTATTTTCTATGGCTACCTACATCATAAGTGCGACAGAGAGAATGCGAATGAGCAGGATGGAATATTATCAATGAATTAGTGAATGGATTGTAAAATATGACCATGATTTAAGTGAGATTTTCTAGAATAAACAAATTATAATAACTTTGCTCTTTATTGATATTATGAAATTCTTACGTCACATATATGATAATAATATCTTCGCTAATCTGTCCTTAAAGTTTTTGTACTAATTAAAAATAGCGGTGTATATTGCGATATTCAGGTATATATTATATTTTCAGTGTCTTTCACATTAAGGCTTACGCACATACCTTGAATTGTCTCTGCACCACCCAAAGGTTGACTGGCAGAGAATGCCACAGGCATTAAGTCCGCTGGCTGAATATTAGCTTTTCCACGGAGCGACTGCCTGTCTGCCCTCCGCAACCCGAAGGGATAGCGATATTCCATGGTTTAGACTAGTGCCAGTTTATTTTAGAAGGTACTGACGCCCTGTAACGATTGTCAAAGATCTTCATGACAACTGAACCGGGACATGGGACCGAAGACTTAACGTGCTCTCCGAGGCACGGGACAAGCGATAATTAACAATTCAATACGCACATAACTCCGAAATGTCATTGGTGCGCGCCGTGGATTCGAACCCGATACCCTCTGCATGGCAGTCTGTTGGTATCTCCACTAGGCTATCGCTGCCTAAATATTACATTATTATTTCATTTATTAATAATAGATAATAAAAAAATACATTATTATCTATTATTAATAAATGAAATAAATAATTAACACAGAGCCCAAACGCCTACAGCTAGAAATATAAAATTGGACAACGGTTTCTTTTTTGTGCTGAAGATATACACTAAGGGTTTTTGTATATCTCTTTTAAGGGCGTAAGATAGGAGTGTCTTGACAGGCAAAGCAGCGGGCAACACCTAGTCTTGTTATATGAATGAACATAACAATGTCAAAATTGTCTACTCCTAGTATAATAGGTGCCTTGTATGTATTCATATTTTGTAGTACCTTATTATTTTATCTATATACTAGCTGAACTAGCGAACTTCGTACCGCGTAACAGTCGATTCTTATTTTTTTTTCAGAGGACTATATTGTGAATCTAAACCATTATCAAGTCCCCTTGAACACACACAAATTTCATCAAAATCGGTTCAGTCGTTTAGGAGGAGTTCAGTGACATACACACGCACACAAGAAATATATTTACAAAGATCTTCACAGCAACGATAAAGTTAAAAACAACATCAGTTCTGTAATTTAGCTGATAACTGGGATTTTTTAAAATACGTCGTAATAGAGGTTATCAAAGCGACCCGTATATATGATATAGTTAGAATTGATTAAAATACGCATAAATGTCCCCTTTTCTGTGTCGCTGAAAAACCCGAGTTGCAATGAATCTGTCTAGCACTTTTGTTATGTCTTTACGAAGGAAACCCAAATTACAAGGTCATGAGGAACATGGGGTTGGCAGAGTGAGTATGTGTGTCTCTCCTAAAATGCGTTCGGGACCTCTATAATAAGGGAGAGGTTATTGGATTCGATTCCACGGTGCGATTAATTAACTCTTAAGTAGCAGTTATTTTTTTTATTTTATAGACTCGCGTCTGTATCCCCGAAGGGGTTTCATTACATACATTTCCGTCATTATATATATACGAAGTGGCAATGTTTGTCAAAACAAACCCTCAGTTGTTTCCACGATTATCGGATGGTAGGCAGAGGTGTATTACACCCACATTTTGGCCTGAATTTTTAGGTCCCACGTAATAGGGGGCGAGCCTATTGCCGTTACCGGGCTCATCACCAAACTCCGAGCTGCTACTGAGAATTCGGAAAAACCCAGTAACACTTTTGCCCGACCCGGGAATCGCATCCGGGAGCTCCGATCAGCAGTCGCATACGCAATCCACTGCACCACGGAGGCTGTCCGTGGTGCAGTGGATTGCGTATGCGACTGCTGATCATGATCTGAGTTATGTGCGTTTGAAATTGTTACTTATCGCTTGCTAAACGGTGAAGGAAAATATAATGAGGAATCCTATATGTCTGAGAAGATTGAAAAATTAAAAAGCTACTTTGCCTCACGCTCGAATCAAAATCGCGTTTTGTTCACTGTTGTTTCGCAGCAAAAGCGGCATGTTTGAGCTGCTGTGGTGAAATAGTTATTTGTGCAACAAGAGAGCAAAGTTGTTTTTTGTTTCGAGTGCTTATTTTGAGTCCCGAGCAAGCGAAGGATTCTATGATTGATTCACGAGCGTAGCGAGTGATTCAAAGTTAGAATCCTGAGCGTAGTGAGTCCCTTGTAGTGTGAGGGGCTTGTGAATGATACGACATCTTGGAAACGACTGGTTTATTTTAGACACACCCTCATATTAATTAATATAATATACTAAAGATACCCACAACATCTTCCCCCCACAACTTCAAATAAATTACAATTAATACATAATTACTACTTATTGTATAACATGAGCTATCAACTTATTTACCTTTCAGCAAACAGGTGTAGACTAATTATACTACATGCAATTAATTTGTTTTATGGTAATGTAACTTAAAATCTAATCTCATAAGCATTAAGTAACTAGCCTTTTATTCTTCCTTCTAAACATTTATAAGTAACAATTGTTTTTTCTATCTTTATGTTCTAATTTGATTTATGGCTTTACTAAACATTAAACATAATTTGCATGCGATTGTTAATCATTCCTACTTCAAATTTATATATACATACTCAAATATTTTCTTTTATTTATATATACCAATTTTATTTTTATATAACAGTAATTTGTATTGTATATATTTATTACCAAAATTTAGATTTAAAAAAATATATAAGTAAGTATTTTCTTTTATTCTTAACATATTTACAATTTTAAATTTCTTGTATAAAACGTTTAGGGGCTTTGACCGTTCTCCCACTGCGAGTTACTATTACAGCATTACCGGTGGCAGTGCTACCCGTGTCCCGAGAAAACTGCACTGGAATCGAACCCGCACTCGAGGCGGATGAGCGGTCCAGCTGATTAGGTTCTGTGATATTAACATCTTCAAAGTCGACCCCTACCGGATTCGAGCTAAGCCCCGTCTTCTTTTCTTGATTTGTTGGAAGTTTTAGCAAATGTTGCCTGTTCCTGCGTAAAATGTTACCATTTTCATTTTGTACCCAATATGAACGCTCACCACGAGCTTTATTTATTATTTTAGAGTTTACCCATACCCCTCCTTGTCTCATCTTTACTGGTTCGTTGGGTTCTAATTCTTTTAGTATCCGCGTTCCCCTATCATAGTCTTGTTTATATCTCTGTATTCTTTTCTGTCTATCATCTTTTGCTTTTTGTTCATTGATTACTTCCGGTGTTAGTGTTTTATTATTTACTGGTAATCTTGTATTTAAGCGGCGGCTTAGCAGCAGCTGCGCTGGTGAGTACTGTTCTCCAGTCAACGGTGTGTTTCTAAAATTAAGCAATGCCAACTGCCAGTCTTCGCCACTCTCTAGCGCCTTGGTAAGAAGTAATTTTATTGTTCTAACATTCCGTTCGGCCAGTCCATTAGACCTCGGGTAATGTGGGGAGCTGGTGACGTGCTCGAATTCCCACCCTCTGATGAACTCTTTGAACTCCTCTGATGTGAATTGTGTACCGTTGTCCGTTATTAATTTTTTTGGTATTCCAAACCTACTAAACATCGTTTTTAGCGCTGCTATAGTATTACAACTTCTAAGGCTCGCAAGTTGTTGAATTTCTACGAATTTGGAGTAATAATCTACTACTAGCAAGTAATGTTTATCTCTGAACTCAAAAATGTCAGCTGCAATAACCTCCCAGGGGCGCTCGGGCACGGCGTGCGGCGCGAGCGGCTCGCGCGGCGGCGCGGCGCGGTGTCGCTGGCAGGTCTCGCAGCGCTCCACCACGCGCGCGATCTCCGCACACATGCCCGGCCACCACATCACTTCCCGTGCTCGTCTCTGGCATTTTTCAATCCCCATATGTCCCTCATGAATGCGTCTTAGCATCTCTTTTCTAAGATTTTCTGGCATGACCACACGCTCGTTTCTAAATAGAATTCCATTTACCATATGTAGCTCATTATGTACATCCCAATAAGGTCTCGATATCGGTAATGTTTGTTTTTTATCGGTTGGCCATCCATTTTTGTAATATGCACATAATGTTTTCATCACTTCATCCTGTCCAGTTTCAGCTTTAATCTTATTTAACATCTCCGGAGTCGCCTCAACGTTTTCATACAAAGTGTTCACATGAACTTCAACTTTTTGACTCAACTCGTCTTCCATAGTCGTCTCTACGGCAGCTCGTGATAATGTGTCTGCTATGAATAATAACTTTCCTGGTTTATATTGTAATTCGACGTTATAATGCTGTAGTTTCAGCATTAAGCGTTGCAATCGTGCAGGTGTTTCATTCAGTTGCTTTTTAAATATTACTTCTAACGGTTTATGATCCGTTTCTACCGTTACTTTGTCGTGTCCATAAATATATGTATGAAATCGAGTACATCCAAAAGTCACCGCTAGAAGTTCCTTTTCAATTTGTGCCCATCGCATTTCAGTGGGCGTGAGCGTGCGCGCAGCGTACGCAACGGGCCGCCCGCCCTGCAGCAGGCACGCGCCCAGCCCGCGCGAGCTCGCGTCCACCGACACTGTTACCTGCTCACTTGATGAGTAATATCTCAACACTGGAGCTGAGCTTATTTTGGCTTTCAGTAGCTGAAATGCTCTCTCGTGTTGCTCCATCCATTCAAATTGCATATTTTTACCTAACAGATTTCGTAACGGAGATGATATTTCCGAATATCTTGGAATAAATCGCGCCAAATAATTAGTAACACCGAGGAACCTCTCGAGTTCTTTCTTATCTGTTGGTTTAGGCATTAATGAAATTGCTTTTACACGGTTAGTTTCCGGCCTCATGCCATTAGCATCGAAAACATGACCCAAAAACGTTGCTTTGGTTGCGCCGAATACGCATTTGTCTTTATTAAACTTAACTCCATTTAAACTAGCCCGGCGCATCACTTCTTTCAGTCTACTGTCATGTTCTTCCTTTGTTCTTCCATGGATCATTAAATCATCGATATATATTTCTACTCCCTCCATTTTGAATATATTATACATCTCTTTATGAAAAATCTCCGGCGCGCAATTTATACCAAAGGGCATACGCAAAAAACGGTACCTCCCAAATGGTGTTGAGAACGTACACAACTTGGAACTAGCTTCATTTAACCTCAACATCCAAAACCCGTTCTTCGCGTCACATTTAGAGAAGTATCTAGCTCCGGACAGATTACTAGCAATCTCTTCCAATGTGGGTAGCTGAAAATGGCTTCGCTTTACAGCTCTATTTAAACATTTTGGATCTAAACAAATACGCAAACTTTTATTTGGTTTTTCTACGACAACGATGCTTGACACCCAATCAGTTGGACCTTCCTCTTTTTTAATGATTTCTAACCTCTCCATATTATCTAACTCTAATTTCAAACGTGAACGAATTTTAATCGGGATTTTTCGGGTTGCATTAACCACCGGCGATACTGACTTATCTATCTGAATATTACATTCGTTTGGCAAGCAGCCGATCCCTTCAAATAGGGACTGATCGATCTCAATGTTATTTACATGAAATTGGTCACCTCTTTTTATTAATTTTAATTCTAAGCACGCCCTGAGTCCTAATAAATTGTTACAATTTACATCTAATACATAGATTTTTTGTTGAACATTTTTGTTTTCATATTTTAACAAAGCATCAAAATAACCTACCACCGGTAATTTGGTTTTATTTATTTGTCTAATTACAGTACTGCATTTTTTAATTTGTTTTATATCAAAGCCCGATTTTATATAACAGTCTAGTGATATCACGGAAGCGTCCGCCCCACTGTCCAATTTGAATTTTATTTCGACTCCATTCACGGCTATAAAAACACTCCACGAATCAAACGCACTGTCATCGGCATCTATGTTAATATTGTACATCAATAACTCACCGTTTTCACCGCAACTTTCCTCACCAGATTCATTTTCGTGCACGATCTCTCGCGTAAATTTCGAACGACAACACTTCGCGAAATGCCCTATTTTTTCACACCTATAACAGTGAACCGCACTAGCTGGGCATGTTTCAACTGAATTATGATCATAGCCACATTTTCCACACACTTCACTTCGTCGTCGGTCAGATGACGGGCGCGTGCGCGCAAAGCGGGTGGCGCCGCGGGGGCGCTGCCGGCCCCGTCCTCGATCCGTGGCTGGGCGCGCGCTGGCCGCTCCGCGCGCCAACGTCTCCACGCTGCGCTCGGCGGCGCCTGCGCTGGCTCCGGCACTGCATACCGTGGCTTGTTGTCCCGCTCGTTCTGCCGCTCGACACAACTGAGTCGCTTCCTCCAGTGTTAATTTAGTTTTTGCTAATAATTTCTGTTTCATTTGTACATCTTTTAGACCTCGTATCATCTGCGTTAAAATAAGGCTACTTTTTAGAACTCCAAACTCACAATCTTTACTTTTAACCTTCAATACACCCAAAAACTTATCGAAACTACTATCATTCTGGTTAGTTTCAAAGAAAACATGCCTTTCGTAGTTGATGTTTTTTGTTGGGTCGCAATATTTTGCAAATTGATCGCATAACTGAGCGTAATTGTTCTTGCTGGCTTCGGCTATGTCTAACTCTTCAAATATTTCTCTTCCTTGTTTTCCTATAACATGCATAAACAATGCACACTTTTCTTTGTCCGACACGCTATCCTTTCCCGTCGCTATCAGAAAATAATCAAACGCAGCTTTCCATTCTCGCCAGTTGGTAGCCATATTGCCCTCCTGTTGCAACGGCGCAGGTTGTTGTATGGCCTCGAACATCGCGCTTTGTTCCTTCTCCGTCATTGTTTTATGTTTCTCTCACTCACTTTTACTTTATTTATGTTCACTATTAACTTTTTTAACCGATTAACGCGAAATTAGCCACACCTGACACCATGTAGTGTGAGGGGCTTGTGAATGATACGACATCTTGGAAACGACTGGTTTATTTTAGACACACCCTCATATTAATTAATATAATATACTAAAGATACCCACAACACCCTCAACAGCACGAGATGCAAAAAACTTTGCTCTCGTGAAGCACACATAACTTTTCACCTCAGCAGTAAGAACACATATTACTTAGGAGACGTAGAAATGAACAGGAATAAATTGAAATAACGTTTAACACGTTACGCTATACGCTATCAGCATCAGCAAAATTTATATTCCCGCTATTTTTTTAAATCGCGTTTTGATACCGCGTCCCTGATGTTCATTTTTCAGATGTATCATTGTTAAAATTCCAAATAAAAATGTATTGATTAAATACCAATTTTATACTATTAATTACATTTATTTTTATTAAAATCCAATAATTAATTAAACATATAAACAATAACTTTAAAAAAAAACGTAATTTCTTCATTACAAAATATCTTTAAATTTTATTTTATTTTTAATTTTACGTACCTACGCGTTTCCGAACGTGTTTTCTTCGAGGTCGAATTCCAAAATCGAATTTCGAAGGAGTTTGTTTATTTCATTCGCTTTTTATATGCATGTGAAAGAGACAGAGCACAGTAAAATTCGAATGTTTCAAATGTATGGCTGAACAATGTAAATTCGTTGCACTGACGATTGAAAAATTAAAACGCTACTTTGCCTCACGCTCGAATCAAAATCGCGTTTTGTTCACTGTTGTCTCGCAGCAAAAGCGGCATGTTTGAGCTGAAAATATAATTTCAATGTCATACAAATTTTCATCAAACTCTGTTTAGTATTTACGGCGTGAAAAGTAACACATATGCAACACTACCTCCTTTCAACTTTTCCGTTAATTATTAAATAGCAGGATTACAAATGAAATCTTGGATACCATAGGAATGCGATTAACATTTTGACCATCTCTTAAAATACTAAGAACAGGAATAAAATATTTTATAGTAATGTTAATGAAATCCCCGTCGCGCCCAGTCTTTCTGTAGTGGCGTAGTTTATTTTAAAGTAAATAAGGACGTGTTTGGACGTCGACGGGGTCAAGTAAGAGGGAGAGAGACGCGCGGGCGGCCAAAACCAGTCTCCAGCCAGATACGCCAACGACGACACTTGCGCACTAGTTTCTTTGCCGCACTATTATAGGGTCATTCTTCAAGGCCTCGATTTTGGTGGTCACACGGCAGTATGTCAATAGTTATTGAAGTTATGGCTTTAAACTATTTTTTATATGTTTCTTTATATAATACGGCAACCAAAAAAACAGTTTTACTGATATCGACCATCAATAAATAGCCGATATCTAAATCCAAAGACTGAAAACGGGGACAATATTGCTGTTCTCCGCATGTCACACTCATTGTGTAATTCAAACAATCGTGTATAATTTTATATTCCCTTTACGAATTGCTATGTATTATACCTTAAAATATTTGTCCCGGGTAGTAGTTTTCGAAATAAATATGGACTTACATAAATGTTATAATATTTAAGAAATTTCATATAAAATGTATCGGTCACACGATTTTGGCACTCGTGTGAACGCGTGATTCAACCCTCAATAATTCGACTATTGAATGACTTTCGGCATCTTATTTGTATTCACGCGCATCACCAGTCAGCAAGCGACAGCTGAGGGAACCACACATGATTCTCGATGGCACATACGCGACAGCAGGGGTACGTAATTATTTCGTCAATATTTTTTTTACCTACGTAGGTAAGATTCGTGGCTACTAAGTTTTAATGATTCATAGGATTCTCAACAGTTCTTATTTATTGTAATAATGGTCTGAATAGGTAAGATTGCCATAAGAGTTCTTGAATTACGATAATGTTTTACATTAAATAGTTATTTAGGAATTACAAAAATTTCATCAGATTTGTGGCATCAGATTCGTGTTCCCAGTACCATGAATCTGACTCATTGAACCACGAATCTGATTAGCAGCTTTTTAATACCGTGTAATTTAATTTTAAACGTTATTTTACGCGATATTTTTTTTTTTACTTACCGCCGTAAATGAAATCGATATTGGAGGAGGTGGATTGTATTATTTGATTTCTTGTTGTCTTGGTGACCTTTTAGTTAATACTTTGTTTAGATGGAACATATAGACGACGCAGGCTGTTTTTATATCTATAACTCATTATGCATTGTGTAACATGTATTATACTTATCAATAAAACTATCTTTATTACAGATCAATCTACATCTAGTCAAACATACCGCGACGTAGCCAAGAGGAGAAACTAGATCTTTCTTTGGCCATCCATCCAATTATAATCCAACTAAATTCAAAATTAAACATCTGGTACCTAGATGATGAAACCCTAGGCGGTGACGTAGAGTCTGTGTACCAAGATCTAGCACTTCTGAAATAAAATTTTTTATCCATAGGCTTAGAACTGAATACATACAAATGCGAAATTTTTATTAATGACAATTTAGATAAATCCTCTATTCTTTAAAAATTTCAATATTTGGCTCCCAATATCACTCAAGTTGAAAAAAGTCCTCTTCGCTTCTGGGGTCCCCAATTTTAGACGACGGTTTTGATTCCTTTATACAGCAAAAAATTCAAAATGTTAGTGAAATTTCTGACAGGCTACTCAAAATTAATATACCTACATTCGGCTTTCACTATTATTCGATATTGTCTTTTTGTCCGTAAATTTACGCACGCATTACGGTGTTCACCTTTTTGGAAAAATCCAACTCCACTCATTCAAATTGACAAAATTTTGAATGTGACCCGGAACGACCTGGTGTGGCACAGGCGTCCTTACCTGTGCGCTTGGGCGGCCTCGGCGTTCGCAAAATTACCGACGTAAGCCTGCCAGCGTTCTTGTCATCGGTCCACAGCACTGCAGAATTGACTAGGAAAATTTTAGCTCCCACACTGGTTGATTCTGAGGTGCCGTTTAAGACCGATGCCTTGAACGCTTGGAGAAATGCTTGTCCAGGAACTGAGTTACCCCGAAACTTATCCTCCCAGAGGCAATGGGATGGGCCGCTTTGCAGCATGGTACGAGAAAACCTTCTCAATACATCGTCCAAAACTGCAGAGCGTGCTCGCCTGCTGGCTGTGGGAGAATGAGAATCGGGCCTCTGGCTCCAGGCACCGTAGGTACCTCCAATATAGGTACCGTGTTAGACGATACGACCTTTCGCTTCGCTACTTGCCTCCTTTTAGGTGCGTCATGTGTCTCTCCGCATCGTTGTCACTGTGGAGAGGCTGTCGATAGCCTTGGTCACCATGGCCTGTCATGCAGCAGGAGGCGGGTCGTATTTCACGACACTCCAACCTCAATGACATACTGCGCCGTGCTCTTGCCACAGCTGGCGTTCCAGCCCAACTTGAACCTCAAGGCTTGGCACGCGACGATGGCAAAAGACCAGACGGGATGTCGTTACTGCCGTGGAAGCTGGTTAGGCTTTTGGTATGGGACGAAACATGTATCGATACCCTTGCGCCATCTCATCTTCCCAGCACAGCAGGTTATCCGGGCGTTGCTGCTGCTACAGCGGCGCAAACGCTGCTCAAACGGCGCAAATATGTAAATCTAATAGGAGATTATGTATTTGAGCCGTTTGGGGTCGAAACATTGGGGCCATGGGGTCCAAGTGCGCGATCACTTTTTAGAGATCTCGCAAAGAGACTCATAGACGCCTCGCGTGACCAGAGGGCTGGCACGTATTTGGCTCAAAAAATAAGTATAGCCATACAACGAGGCAATGCTGCCAGTCTTCTGGGCAGGCTTCCAATTGACTGCGATGAGTTTAATGACGCCTTCTAAATTTTATTTTAATTTTTTGATTTTTCTCTTGTATCTATATATTAAATAGTTCTTTTTAATTATTTTAAGACTTAATCTAATTATATTTAAATAATTATTGGATAATATGCTCTTTGATTAATGTTTAAATAATCATTAATCAAAGACTTAATAAAATGTTTTTGTTAGTGAATTGCAAAAAATACTGTGATTTAGTAAGCTGTGCTAGATATTAATCAAAAGAAGAGTCAACGTTATATTCTTGTTGTAATTTTTTTTTCAATCCTTCTTTATGCCAGTGTGATTGTAATTAATAAGACTTTTACTTTTAATGTTACGATAATCATAAAGACTGATTTATAAAATAGCTAGTTACTTTTATCAGACAATTATAAAGTAACACTGTCATGTGTGAGCTTATGCAAGATTGTAATTATACTGTACATGTTACATTTGTATTGTAACTTGGGAACATCATAAGTCAGTATGATTGTAATTATTGAACAGTATATTTGTGTTAGTTATTGAATTAAAGTGAAGTCATGTTAATAATTGAAATAAATATTACTTTTTGATTGTATTTGAGATATTTCATTAATGTTCAAACAACCTTGCTATCTTAAATGTTTTATCAGTGTGCCTATTGACATTGCAAATCTGAAAACATTAATATCTCATTGGATGATGACTATAATATAGACCTTCATCCTTTATGTTCGCTTAGATACGATTAGACCAATAGCTATGCAAGCAGTGACGTGTAAACTATTCCAAAGTGTGTATTTCATAGGCATATCACATAATAAAAATCTAAACTTAGATGCTTGCTTGATCTTACAGCTTATGAGTCTGTTAAACGAGCTTAAGCTGTTGATTTTAACATCAAATTTTATCATGTCAGATTCGTGGTTTGCTACGTCAGATTCGTGGCACCGACATTTTAAAAAGTGAATATTTCCTTTATTTGTCGATCGATTTTGGTGTAATTACACCATTTGGTTTGTATTGTTTTAAAGTTTGATAAACAGAAGCCAATTTTGTAAAAATATGAAATAAAAAAAATGCCACGAATTTGATGCGAAGAATCTTGCGCGAAGAATGACCCTATAATAGAATATTGTAAATAACTAGTAATCGTATACTGTATTACATTCCTAGCGTTTACCGTCCGCTGTTTTAATACTGCGCTGGAATCCCCAACATATTTTGGTCCTTCGAGCCGGATGAGTTTCGAACAGACGAGTTTCGAATAAAATCGTGATTTCTGTAAACTATGTATTTTTCAGATAATGATAAGCCAGGCCAAGTGATTGAGGGAGCTGGCAGTGTCGCGGCAAATTAGACGTCGACGCACACCATCGTAGTTTTATAATGACCCGGTGGCGTAGCGGGAATATAAGCGAATGCCGAAAGTTTCGGATTCGATTCTCGCTCAGGTCAAACATTTGTTTGCGTGAATATGGACGTTTGTCTTGGGCTGGGTGTTTCTATGTATCATCATCATCAGCCCTGTATATAAACTGTCCCACAGCTGGGCACGGGGTTCTTCTCACTATGATAAGGGTAAGGACATAGTCCACCATGCTAGCCAAGAGCGGGTTGGCAGACTTCACATGTCTTTCGAGAACATTATCGAGAACTCTCAGACATATAGGATTCCTCATTATATTTTCCTTTACTGTTTAGCAAGCGATAAGTAACAATTTCAAATGCACATAACTCAGATCATGATCTGCAGTCGCATACGCAATCCACTGCACCACGGACTGCCTCCGTGGTGCAGTGGATTGCGTATCCCTCCCTCTTACTTAACCCCGTCGACGTCCAAACACGTCCTTATTTAATTTAAAATAAACTTCGCCTGCTGCTCTACGAACCGCGAAATCGCACTATCTACTGGTGAAAGCTTTACAAAAATTCGTGAGGTGGTTTTTGAGGTTATCGCGTTCAAACAAAAAGACAGGGTGCGACGGGGATTTCATTTATATTACTAAACATATTTTATTCCTGTTCATAGTATTTTAAGAGATGGTCAAAATGTTAATCGCTGCCCTATGGTATCCAAGATTTCATTTGTAATCCTGCTATTTAATAATTAACGGAATAAAAGGAAAAGAAAAAAAAGGAAAGGAGGTAGTGATGGATATGTGTTACTTTTCACGCCGTAAATACTAAACGTAGTTTGATGAAAATTTGTAGAACCAGTGGCCTAATTCTCGTATTTTTATATGACATTGAAATTATATTTTGAATTGACTAAGAAGTGGTTTTCTGATAACCTAATGTCACTATAGTATAATTTGAAATAAACAGTTCGTCATTGACACATATTTTGACACTTGTTCCAATTTAGGATCTCGTTACAATTTCATCAAATATCAGATAATTTAGAAAAATACGCTTTTTGTGACGTAAGTATGACACTGACATTATATCGAAACTGTATAATTATTTAGGAGAATTGGGCCCCTGATCTATAAGGTTCTTGTGCATTAGAGCACCGCATAGGCTACATACTGTCGTGATTCCGACACCCACGGAATAGGGTATTACCATCATACAGCTTTTGTAGCCCACAGCTGGGACTTAGGCCTTTCCAACATTGTGAGCCAATAGGAGGTTTAGGCTTACTATTATATTTATGCAGGCTAGGTGGGTTGGTATAGGGTCCACTGTCGAATTTTACGTCTCTTCGCAAAGATACTGATTTAATTTTTTTATTCATATACACATACGTTTCCCCACACTTTTTTGTTCTTGCTTCTACCCTTACAAACCTCATGCGCTTCCTCTACATTTTAATTAATATCTTGAAAAATGATCGCGGTGCCGGGTACTTCGGACCTTTCCGTTTTTCAAAACGTTCCCAGCTATCGGCAATCTGTATAATTATATAAAATCCTTGCGTTACTGACACACAAGCTACAACCAAAACTATTGGGAGCAAGAAGCTGAAATTTGGCATTTATGCTCTTTGGGACCAGAGGGGTGCACTAAGAGGAAATTATTTCGGGAAATTCTTTCTTAGTGTCGGTTAAAAAATAATGTGCGCACGTAGCTGCGTGGATCTTTTCATTCAAAATGTGATAAAAAAAAAATTGCTAAAAGCTAAATTTTTATTTACGTATTTTAATTTTTATTAAATAAATAATACATTTTAATTTATAGTCTTATTTTAGTTTATAGTTTTGATGTTTTTCTTGGTTTATATTTGACATACTTAATACACATTAAAAAAAACATAATGTAATAATAACATTCGAACTGTATGTAATCTTATCTGTTTATTGTGAAGCCTAAAATCTATTCATTTTTAACGTTCATGCCTAAGTTGTACTTGTTGTACGGAATGTCACCGCCCCTATCATCCCATGGGTGTCGTAAGAGCCGACAGAGGGAGCATAATTATTATGCAGAGAACAGCACTGTAAGAGAAGGAAATCTTCATACAAACCCTATGCCAACCTGTTTGGCCGGCGTGGTATAGTAGGCCAATTCCTACTTTCAAAGGAGAGGCCTAGTCCAGCAGTGGACTGTTAAAGGCTCATGATGTGATGCCTAAGTTGGTAAACCGTAGTTTAACTACTCATTCACCTAACAAACTGTAATGTGCCTTTAAACTATGTTGAGCAATACAGATTTGATTGATTTATTGACGTCATGTTACCGTGATTTAACTCGCATAAGCTTGCAGTATCGAATTTAGCTAGACAAGCGGGCATTGGAGGCAATTCTGATATGCTCTCGTTTCGCGGAGATTCCGTATGACGTAGCACTCTTGATATAAATAAAGATGTAAGCGGCGCTAATGGCCAGTCTGAAAATGACCGGGGTCGGCTACACCCCACTGTGACTTTTATGACTTGTTTGAACAAGTTCAGTGATAATGACGAAGACTCTGTGTGTGTTGTTCCTATGTGTATGTTTACGAGATGTGCTCTGTCAGACAGGTAAGTTTAATTAATATACGTATAATAAAATGAAGTCCCTTTTAGAACGAGATCCCGTGACAAATTAGTGCACTCATCGAGTTTTCGCTAATAACCAAATTTTTATGTATATTTATTTATGATTAGGAGAATGTTTATCTACTAGGTTGCCTATTAAGATGTGGCCGCAAGTAAGTATTTTTAAGTAATTGCGGATACTGCCCATAGCTCCAACTAAGTATCGGTATTAAAATCTAGCCAATACTCTATTATGATGTTACTGCAAAAAATCATTAATAAGCGTTAAGTGGCTTTTGCGAAAGAGTAAACATCGGTTTTTACAAACTTCTACGTTTATAAAAGTAGTAGAAAAGAAATACTCAGTCAATTTGTTGTACTTCTTGTAATTGTTTTATTTCGTGTTTCTTTCGATGTATCAAATTATGTAACTTTATATAAATTAAATAGGCGAGCGATTTTGCGAGTGCTGCTGCTGCTTCAGCAGAGACCCTCAAACGGCGCAAATACGTACCTAAATCTTGTAGGAGATTATGTATTTGAGCCGTTTGGGGTCGAAACCTTGGGGCCATGGGGTCCAAGTGCGTGATCCTTTTTTAGGGATCTCGCAAAGAGACTGATCGATGCCTCGGGTGACCAGAGGGCTGGCACGTATTTAGCACAAAAGATAAGCATTGCTATACGAGTACAACGAGGCAATGCCGCCAGTCTTCTGGGCACGCTTCCGATGGACTGCGATGCGGATGACTTTCATGACGCCGCCTTCTAAATTTAATTTTAATTTATTTTTCGTCTTGTATATATTAAATAGGCTTATTTTAATTTTAAGACATAATTAAGTTGCTTTTTATGTAATAGTTGATTTTGTTTGGAAAATAAATGATCTCTTGCAATTAAATTGTATTATTATATTGTTCTTCATATCAATTCTGTTTGTTAAAGCTCTTTTTTAGCAAAGAGGTCTTAAATAATTATGTTAGCAAGCTTAGCAAGCTATATTCAGGTATCTGTTTAATCAACTTGAACACCAAGAAAATATTATAAACTGCTGCAAATTGTGTGGCCGATTATAATAATTACGAAAAAAGAAAAAAAGCTCATGAAAATGTCAACTGCCTCTTGCCATCGCAATTACACACTCGCTCGCCGCATCTTGGCGTGACTTCGCCTACTTTTCGTTGTGAATGGAGAAAGTTAAGCAATGGTAACACATGTCATTTGGATGGTCCATCGCTTGTTGTAGCATTGACTTATGATTTTGGTATTTTGTTTATTTATTGAGCTCTATATACATAGGTACATACTGAACATAGTGCATAGCTACGGATGGTCTTAATGCCAAGGGCATTATTTTAGTGATTAACCTTTACTTATTTATGGACAATCCATCGAAAAATATCGATTGATATCCTAAAGTTTAATTATGTAAATTAATAATAATATATATTATACCTATATGGTTATATACGGTTTACACAAATATGATCATATCTCTGAATTTCGCATGAAGTTCAAGTGGCTGCCTAAGTATCCGCCTTCGACGGAATATTCACATTCTGTCTTCTCTATAATATTCTATACAATCCTTCATTTCCCTTATATCTCAAAACACGCTTTGAATACCTTCATGACACACATACGAAGTGCTTAAGGTCATCGGAGAATCTTAGATTAGAAGTTCCTTCACACTCTACGGTTTTCTACGACAAATCTTTTACTGTACATGCTGTACGATTGTGGAATGCGTTGCCTGAAACAATCAGACATGCTCAGACTACTTGGCAGATATTCCTTGACTGTTCTTTCAAACTTGCACTAATATTGTATATATTGAAGGTATCTATTTATATATTTTATAATGTATATATTTATGTATTTAGTAATATTAGTATGTAAGTAAATAGTATTGTTATGTCTTGCTGAGCTCCTATGAATACACTGTTCCATAAAGTACACCATAATTGTTGGGCATCGAACCCAATACCACCGCGCGAGTACATCAGCGGCGCGCGGCACCGATACACCGTACCAGTCGATGTCATCCGAACCGGTCGCCGGCGCGCCTCGGGCGCGGTGGGGCGGCCGGCCTCCGCTTATTACTAGACCTGCACTCGCGAACACCACCGGCAACGGACGATCCTCTTATATATACACCATGTTTTCCGGGAGACCGATTGTGATGTGAAGGCGAGAATAAACCAGCAGAAATACAGTCCACTTTTCATTTAACTTCCCCTAGGACCCTAACAATAATCTACCCACTCTCTCAGTCACTAAATCATTGTATTCTATTATTGGTTGTCTGAAAGAAATCGCATTTTCAGATAAGACCGCCCTTGTACCAATAGACTTAAGTTCTTTATTTGATCCCTGTATTCTTGTTTTTTTCTGGTGTACAATAAAGAGTTACTAAGTATATATCTATCTTTCTATCTAAATGTTAATTACATAAATTAAAAGAAATGATGAGCAATTTTCTTTCTATCTATTCGTGTGCTTGTGTGGCCAACTCTCGTGTCACAGCTTATAGACCATCCGAAAACTTCCGACATTGGACATTGTCTAATGATTCGTGACTCAAGAACCGCGGCTGGCTGCTCTTCGTGCCCAAGAACGGCTTAGATCTCTCGGTACCCTGATGTAAATGCTACAAGAAGTGATCGCCCATGCAAGTGACATGTGTAAACGTTGCTCAACTTTCTCAATCCATAACAAAAGTTATGGCATATAAAGGCAGCGATAGCTGAGTGGAGAGACCGACAGACTGCTACGCAGAGGGTCTCGGGTTTGAATTCACGGCACGCACCAATGACTTTTCGGAGTTAAGTGCGTATTAAATTGTTAATTATCGCTTGCTAAACGGTGAAAGAAAACATCGTGAGGAAATCTGCATGTCTGAGAGTTCTCCATAATGTTCTCGAAAGACATGTGAAGTCTGCCACTTGGCCAGCGTGGTGCACTATGGCCTTACCCTTCTCATAGTGAGAAGACGCCCGTGCCCAGTAGTAGGACAGTATAAAGGGCTGATGATGATGATAAACGAAAGTTAAGCAAAGCCGCGCCATGATGCGGCGAGAGTTGTGGGTTAGAGGCAGATGACATTTTTTTACACTTTTGTTCCTTACCCTTAGTAATAAAAGGGTTTGATGTCTTTTTGATTCAGTTAGTACTGCTTTGACTAGGTTATTTCATAATCAAAAAACTGTAATTACAGTCATAAATTAAAATCCGCTGCTCATTGCGAACGGAATAGATTATTTTCTGTATGAATACATATTTTGCAACTGCGGGACAGCTTATATGCCGTCACATCGGTTTGCACTAGTGCTTAAATTGTTAATTATCGCTTGCCTCGTGCCTCGGAGAGCGCGTTAAACCTTCGGTCGCGGCTGTCAGGAAGATCTTTGAAAGTCGTTACGGGGAGTCAGTACCCTCAAATAAACAGATACTAGTCTAAACGATGGAATATCGCTATCCCTTTGGGTTGCGGAGGTCAGACGACAGTCGCTCTGTGGAAAAGTAGATATTCTGTCATATCTGGTTAGACCAGTAAGCGGACCTCGGGCTCCAAGGCGTGCAAGTCTTTGTTGCAACCGGGATAACGCTAGGTCGATGATGATGATCTGTTTATACTAGTGCGCAGATCTTTGCACATAACTCCGAAAAGTCAGTAGTGCGCTAGGTTTTCGGATTTTTACGCAAACCGATAAAAATCCGATTTCAAAAACCGATTTTAGAAATCGATTTCAGTAGCTGATGTTGGAGCGTAGCATACGACAAACGTAAACAATCAAAATCTTTTTGTGTTTTAGGCATGAGACCAATCAAGTCAAATAAAACTCCCCAAACATAAATTCCTAATAACTATTTGAAAAATAAACATTAGATAGTTGCAATCTGAATTAGATATTATCGCTTCGTTATTTAGTTTAGTTTTTTCTATTCAATCTGCAATTCATAAAACCGCCAAAATCCAAAACGATTCGCTTGCTTGGCGACAATTCGCTTCATCTCTTTCGCTCTTTCGATGGATCACTAAGTTAGAAAGAAAAGGAAATGAAATTCGCTCTCTCTCATTCTAACTAACTAGTCGTTTGGTAGTGTGAAAGAGAACGAATGAATATGAAAACTATCGAAAACGTAAGCTTTAGATTTACTTTGTAGTTTGGTTGCGCTTGCACCGTTTGGTTCGGATTTGTCTAGCTTGCGTTATCGTGGTATTGTTTTGCGCTTTCTAAAATCGTTTTTTCACATTGGAATATCGATACGATACGATTTCTGACTGCAATCGGAGTTCAGATTCGTTTTGATATATCGGTCTCATGCCTATGTTGCGCGCCGTGGATTCGTATCCAATATCCGCCGCACCTGCATCCGGCGGACTCTTTTTATCTCCTTCAGGCTAGCGCTGCTTTTAAAATAATACATACATAGACTCACGCCTGTTTCCTGTATAAAATAATATCATAATTAAACTTCATGTGCCGTTAGGGCGCAGATAAAGATGTTTTAAGATTACACCAGTCAACTCATGGCTGACATTCAAGTAATTACGGCAGTAACTACTTATTAGCCAGTTGAACAGGTTTGAAATGTCAATCTTATTTATATAAACATTTATGCATTTTATTTGCATGTATTTTATCTACATTTTTAATTGAATGTTAATTATCGCTCGCTTAATGGATAATAAAAATATCGTGAGGAACCCTACATGTCTGTAAGTTCTACTTAGCGGTCTCGGAAGATTTGGGCAGTGTGGTGTAGGTAGTAGGTACTATGGCCAAAGAGCTCAGTTATTTACATAGGTGCACATTGCCTATGGGCGCTCTGAAGATAAACTTTCTGTGACCCAAATTGCCGCTTAGCGGCGTGGCAGTCGCGCTGTGACAGCTGTCTCTATGAGAGCAAGAGAGATGAACGTTCCTCCTGTGTATCTTAACTACGAGAGCAAGAGAGACGGAGAAAGACGCCAGCGCTGCCAACGGCGCCAACGCCAACTACGAACTAAACTGGAGACAGTCCCCACTTCGAATCGACACACAAAATCCTTAAGAACTGTGCTTCTTTGTAAATCTGTATGCATTGCTATGGCCCAACTCTTCTTATAGAGAGTAAAGGCTTGTGCCCAGCACTAGGACTATTTATATATAGTTTATAGAGAGTTGATAGATGATGTTCTCGATAGGTACGTTATAAAAAATAACATCCGTGTTTGTTACTGTTGCACGCTCATTTCAGAAACTATTGAACGTTTGACGAAAATTTGCAAAAATATTGTTTAGTCACCTGTCAAAAATGCGATCGTGATCAGAACGGCCGTTTTTTCACATTGTTTTTACACATTTTAGCTTTTTGTTTGCAGTTCTAATATCTTTTTTATGACTGAATATCAATTACTGGTAAGTATTATTAATAATAATAATAAACCCCTCTGGGGCAGTCGTTATCTCATCATGACACTTACGCAATCTCAGAGGGCAGAGTAACAGCTTTCAAACATCACCTTCGTAATATAAACAAAAAAATGTATTACAAGATGAAAAGAAAGCTTACAACCGCAGGGCAGCTTTGTGGCGAGCTGAATGTGTGTGGCGACTAGGGTTGCCAGATACGGCCGTAACATTTCCGGGACAATTACACCCCCCCCCCCTGCTTTGGCTAGTGTTTAAAAAAGTAACTTAGAAATAGATCTTTTATACATAGATAATAATGCGGGTCGGGACTTTATGGATTTTTTTAATACTTGGAAATGATTGGTTTGACTTTTGCAACCGGAGTATCGTAACTTTGTGAAAAAACTAATATTTTCAAATTCCGGGACAGCAAGGTAAAATTACTGGACACGGGACAACACGCCTAATTCCGGGACAATCCCGGAAATCCCGGAGAACTGGCAACCCTAGTGGCGACACTGCGGTCCCGAATGCTTCAGGGAGTCGGTCAGGGCCTCGGCTCCGGCTTGCCTTTATTGGATTGGCTGGTTGGAGTGGTTTTCCAAGAGCACCCGCAGGACTCTCAACTCTGGCTTGCCTTGGTCGGCAGGCCAGAAGGAAGCAGCAAGATCTGCTAGCTCGGGGGTGAAAGTGTCATTCTCAAGGGCGTTACTACGGTACCCGCTCCGGGTCACGAGTCTGGTTATTCTTCTAACATCAAAAGGTTAAAAGGGAAACAGTAATACTAATATTCTACCACATTCATACATCACCATCTAGTCTCAAACTAAGCAGAGCTTGTACTATGGGTACTAGATAATGGATAAACATACTTATATACTAATTAACGGCCATGTCGTACCTGCTCCTATCCAGGTTGGGAACTCTACACTCGAAGTTGTCGACAAATACGTCTACCTGGGACAAATGATCCAATTGGGTAGGTCCAAATTCGAGAAAGAGGTCATTCGTCGTATCCAACTCGGTTGGGCGGCCTTCGGGAAGTTACAGCATATCTTCAAGTCCGATATCCCGCAGTGTCTCAAGACGAAAGTCTTTGACCAGTGTGTGTTGCCAGTGATGATCTACGGCGCTGAGACGTGGTCGCTAACTATGGGCCTTATCCGAAAGCTCAGTGTCACATAGAGGGCGATGGAGAGAGCTATGCTCGGAGTTTCCTTGCGAGACCGAATCAGAAATGAGGAGATCCGCAGGAGAACCAAAGTCACCGACATAGCTCTCCGAATAGCCAGGCTGAAGTGGCAATGGGTAGGGCATATAGCACGAAGGACCTTGGCCTTTGGGCAGGCGGGTTCTGGAGTGGCGACCACGTACCGGATGACGCAGCAGAGGTAGGCCTCCCGCAAGGTGGACCGACGATCTGGTTAAGATCGCGGGAAGCGGTTGTATGCGGGCGGTTCAAAATCGAGAACGGGTGGAGAACTTTAGGGAAAGCCTATGTCCAGCAGTGGACGTCTCTAGGTTGACATGATGATGATGAATTGATGTTCAGTCATAATAAATATATTAGAACTGCAATCAAGAAGCTAAAATGTGAAAAACAATTTCAAAAACGGCCGTTCTGATCACGATCGCATTTTTTATTTTTTTTTAATAAATTTTAAGAGCTAGCCTAGTAAGTTGACTTCGGAAAAAATGCTACGACTTTCACCGACAACTGTGTGGTCCTAAGACCCAGTATCCTATTGGTGTAGAGTACCCCGTACTAACTTGATTCGTTCTTTCATTTACGGACCCACAAAGTGGTAGATTTAGCCCAAAGATCGTCAAACATACGACAGACATGACCGGTCCTTTAATTTGCCTGCTTTTTGGGACACTTCTGCGATTTGGGTTTTAGAGTGCAGTGTAGTATTTTGGACTCGGTCTACAAGTTTAACCCCTTTTCAAACCCCGAGGCTGGACTTCTGATCTGCGGTCAAAGACCAGGTTTGAGCACCATACCGTGTGAGGATCACATATGGTCGAAAAAGTGGATAACGCCGTTTTAGAGACAGGCCGGTTGCCTTTCAAAGGATCTTTCATGCCTACAATTTATATAATTTAATCGATTTTAAACTTTCGCGATTTGTATACATCATCCAAAATAAAATTAGCGGGTCTTAATCGCGTCCAATTAACTTATTTAAGGTATAAATACCTATTTGTTTCCGACGTTTCGCTCGTCTTACACCGAGCGTGGTCGCGGAGAGACTGATGAGAGCTCAGTGCCGTCTTGTGGAAGTGCGGGTTTCGGCACCTACCCTCACTTGGCCTTTATTTAAGTTTGCAATGTCGGTACTCCGACACACTACACTAATGACGTCTACACACTGTTAAGATTTAGTCCCAAACTAAGTACAAGCTCTGCTTAGTTTGGGACTAGATGGTGTTGTGTGTATGTTGTAGAATATTATTACCTATTATTACTATTATTATTATTTATCACTGCGGCGGTGTTTACATTTGCTGATGACTGGATTCCAAGTAGCCGATAGTCTATATCCATCATCATCGTCAGGAACAAATATGTATGTATTCATACCTTAAATAAGTTAATTGGACGCGATTAAGACCCACTTATTTATTTTGTATGTTATATAATTTATATAATATGGATGAAATCCGTATACAAGTCTGTCAGGTAGTTTTTGAGTTTATCACGTTCATAGAGACAGACAAGACGAAAAGGAGTCTTCATTTTATACATGAGTAGAGGACGCCAGCAGTTACGCCTGCATTTTTTTAATTTTACTCGTTTTGGTCGATCCCGTGGGAATTTCGGGAATTCCCTTCTTAGTGCACCCCTACGGTCCCCAAGGAACATACATGCCAAATTTCAGCTTCCTGCGCCCAATAGTTTCGGCTGTAGCGTGTCTGTCAGTCAGTCAGTAACGCAAGGATTTTATATATTAAGAAGATAATTATAGTATAGATACATATGCAGGGTTTAAACGCCCGTAGATGAAATCATTGCGCATTAGTTCTTACGTTATGTTACACAAATCTTCGGCTAATTTTAGGAAATGATAAATTGGTGCATTGACGTCTATTATTTTGTGTTTCTGGCTCACGGCCAATGATCACGATAAACAGTCCAGCAATAAAAGTGAATGTAATAGATTAAATTAGAAAGCTTTCTGATAAAAAAATGTAAATCTTATAACAGCTTCGAATCAGTTGTCGGATCGCATCGGCCCTCGTTTGCTCTATTATGTTTATTTTCAAGTAGTACGCATTAGCCTCCTAGCGTTATCCCAGTTGTGACCCGGGTTCTGCTAACCGGGTTTGATGGAATATTAGCTTTTCCTCAGATCGACTGCCTGTGTGACTTCCGCAACCCAAAAAGATAGCTATATGCTATGGTCAGACCAGTTTTAGCATATTCAAAGGAACTACCTATAACGACCCATCTTCATCGCCCTAGCGTTATCCCAGTTGAATCCAAGAATAACACGTCTTGGTGCCCGAGGTCCGCTAACTGGTCTGCCCAAATATGACAGTGTGGAGGATACAGGTGTGGTGTTCCTCCAACTAGAGGGAGGAGCCTCTAACCAAGCTGGGTGGTCGTGCTTAGTGGCCTGCAGGCCGATGGACATTCTTTGAAAGTTGTATATATGCCGCGTCGCTCGCGAAAGTTGATATCGCGGTTCAGGATTGTTTGAATATTTCCCGCCTTGTTAGTAGTCGTTGCTGTAGTGTGTCGTAGTAGTTTCGTCGTCATTGGGTAGATGGCGCTGTGCGGGTGTTATGTAGCTGGCCGCTACATCACTCCTCCCCAAGACCGGAGGTCGTTCTTGACGGTGATGGTCAGTTGTCGTGGCTTCTGTAGTCGCTTGTCACAGTGTGCTTCGCAAGTCCCACGGTGATTCGGAGAGAGGTTGCGAAGGTGATGTGCAGTCGGTGATGAGCAGTAGGCGATGAGCAATGAGCGATGAGCAGTGAGTGTCCCGCAGTGAGTCGGGGAGTTGCTGCGTAGTGGCTGCGTCGTGGCTGCGTAGTGGCTGCGTAGTGCTGCGAAGCGTTGCGTAGTGGCACTGCTGCGTGTACGGGAGCGATGTGCGCTGCTTACGAGGACCGTGTGTGCAGTGAGGCGTGCCTTGGCGCTGGAGAGGCTGCAGGGAAGACCAGGCATGCAAGTCTGCATGGCCTACGGTGGGATCCTGGCTTCGAAGATGCTGGCTGGCGGCGACTTGATTGCTGACCATCAGGTGAAGTGCGGAGTGAGGTGAGGTGGAGATGACGATGATGCTGCTGTTGCGGATCTGACCGGTGAGGGCTTCTTCAGATCACGTCGGGAGCTGCTGGTAATCTGACCGGTTGCTTCAGATCACGTCGGGAGCTGCTGGTAATCTGACCGGTGAAGGTTGCTTCAGATCACGTCGGCAGCTGCTGGTAATCTGACCGGTGAAGGTTGCTTCAAATCACGTCGGGAGCTGCTGGTAATCTGACCGGTGTAGGTTGCTTCAGATCACGTCGGGGTCACCAATGTGGAGGATAAAGGTGTTATGTTCCTCCAACTAGAGGGAGGAGCCTCTAACCAAGCTGGTTGGTCGTGCTTGGTGGCCTGCAGGCCGACGGACATTCTTTGAAAGTTGTATATATGCCGCGTCGCTCGCGAAAGTTGATATCGCGGTTCAGGATTGTTTGAATATTTCCCGCCTTGTTAGTAGTCGTTGCTGTAGTGTGTCGTAGTACTTTCGTCGTCATTGGGTAGATGGCGCTGTGCGGGTGTTATGTAGCTGGCCGCTACAACAGAATATCAACTTTTCTACAGAGCGACTGTCGTCTGACCTCCGCAGCCCAAAGAATAGCGATATTCCATGGTTTAGACCAGTATCAGTTTATTTGAGGGTACTGACTCCCCGCTATGACTGTCATAGATCTTCATGACAGCTGGGACCGACGGTTTAACGTGCTTTCCGAGGCACGAGGCAAGCGATAATTAACAATTTAATGCGCACGTAACTTCGGAAAGCCATAGGTGCGCGCGTGGATTCGAACCCGAGACTATTTGCGTAGCAGTCCGTCGTTCTCTCTAATTGGCTTTCGCTGCCTGTTCGCTATCGCTGCAATTTCGTATACAATATAGAATTTCCTACATTTCTATGAATTATTTATTAATTATTAGGCATCGCTCACTTGATTATTCTTCTTGTTGCAGAATCGTGCACAAGACCAAACGGAGCTAAAGGCGACTGTATAGTTATTTTCAACTGTGAATACTATGTAAACGTTCTTAAGGAGTTCGGCACGCTAGTCAAAGACAGGATGCAGAGGGTGCACTGTGGTTTCGATGGAGATCAAGCAAAGGTAAAATTATTCGATATTCGATGGTATCATAATATAAAAGAAAAAAAAGAATTTTTTTTTATTTGTATCTCCAAAACAATACAGTAAGTATATAACAATAACATGCAGCCAGTCGATTCGTGGAGACCAAATAAGGAACCTGTGTCAGCTCTTGTTGCAGTTGAACTGCAACTCTGATATTCTCACAAGATCTATTATTAATATTATTATAAACTATAAATATATAATAAATAATAAAATAAAAAAATTATGCTAGTGTTATACACAGGCGTGCTCTAAGTAGCTGTTTTACTTAGGTCTCGTATATTTTCTAGCGTGATGTTCAGGCTTAAGCCGAGCGAAGACTCTTTGGGACATATAACATTTTTAAATAGATAATTTCACCTCAGAATTTCGGAAAATCCCTTCTTAGTGCGACTCTACAGTCCCGAAGGAACATATACATGCCAATTTTCGGCATCTTACGCCTTGGCTCTTAGTTTTGGTTATTCAGTCAGTAATGCAAGAATTTTTATATATATAGATTTTCTATTTAAATTGCTATATTAAAGTATAACGTACCTTAAGCAGGAGGGCCAGCTAGGCATTTGCCCGTGTGCCCTTATGGTAACGACGATACTGATGATGTTGATTAATTTTACTCGTGTAATTAATCTGTCCGTGTGGTGACGGATTAAGAATACGGAATGTCACCACCCCATATCATCCTATGGGTGTCGTAAAAGCCAGAGGGAGCATATTATGCAGAGAACAGCACTGTAAGAGAAGGAAAACTTGATACAAACCCTATACCAACCCGTTTGGCCAGCGTGGTATAGTAGGCCAATTCCTCCTTTCAAAGGAGAGGCCTAGTCCAGCAGTGGACTGTTAAAGGCTGATGATTAATCTAAGGAGTAAGCGTGGTCTATCTTGTCACGTTCTTTTCCATGTTTAAAACATGCCGTTAGATTCACGTGACGTGCAAGTAATCTTTTAAAAACGTTGTCATAAAAATATTCGAATATTGATCTTTTTAGCATTATTTCTATATGTAAAGGGATAGATTCATCGTCTGTCCGTTTTTCAAAGGATTGACACCGCTTGAGTAATCTGTAAACCACGGAGGTGCGTCGCTCTTTGCTCAACCGTTGTTATGTAAAAGTTAAAAAGGAAATCTTTACTCTACTTCGTTCTTTTCTCGTAGGTATGCTGTCCTATATCAGCTGCTGCCACCTCAAATCCTGTCACCCCAGCAGCGGGTCCCGCGCCAGATCTGGTATCTAAGTCTGGGGAGAATGATTTCGTCCCGGCTTTCCTCGACCCTCCTGAGTGTGGACTCAGTAACGCATCCTTTAGCAGGATCGTCGGAGGTGAACCAGCTCAATTGGGTAAGAGACATTATATTTTTAACTAGATGAACTTGTTACACGAACGTTATTTAAGGCCAGGGCTCCGCTCCCGTGTCTCATAGCGGCATGTTATATAGCCTTTCTCGATAAATAGGCTATCTAACACTTAAAGAATTTTTCTAATCCGACCAGTAGTTTCTGAGATTAGGAAACAACAAACAAACTCTTCAGCGTTATATTATTAGTATAGATATTACAATTCTTTCTATATATATATATATATATACTTGCTGCAAAACAAAAAAATACTTTCGTAATCGGTAGGTAAATGTAGGGGTTCTGAGGTCCTCCCCGTGGGATCTCCACCATGTCGTGGTGGGGGGGCTTAGTAACCGTGGATTTGATTTTCACCCACGGTGAAGCTAAGCGGGATCCCGGGAGGGGACGCTCCATGTGGGCTTGCGTGAGGCCTACGTAGGATGCGTCCATAGGTGCGGGTGCGGGGGACAGTACTGTCTGTCCCTCGCAGTCGGGTGCGGTCGCGGGAGGAGAGGCGTGTCGGTGTTGCGTTGCCGCACGCCCTATCTCCCGCGACCAATTGGGGGCGCACCATCGTAGCGTCGCGGTGGGGCCGCAGAGGAAGAGGAGATGCGGTGTTGCGTTGCCGTCCTCACTATCCTCTGCGGCCGCTGGGTGTTTTGGCGGCGGACACCTTCATCCGCCGCCAAGGGGGTTTCGTTCGGGGCCTGCCTGACCATCTGGCGGGCCAATACCCGTCGGGAGGTAGCGAGGAATGCTTCGGTGAAACCCTACCCTCCGACACATGGGTACATGAGGAGCACGGGTTGGTTTTTAGTCAGTAAGAGTCTGACAGTCCCCTTCGTCCTTCCCCCCCAGGGCGAAGGGACTCCATGAGGATTTTCCAACCCGACACCAAAAAAAAAAGGGGTTCTGAGGTAACAAATGATGTTCATGAGCGGCGGTAGTCGCTCAATTACCATCAGGCGATCCGCCTGCTCGTTTGCCTTATTATCATAGTTTAAACCTGCCTCGTTTGTGATCTGGGGATTGTACCGGGCTATTTGTTTTCCTTTTGATGAATAAATCCTGTGTTGTCCCGTGTTGGAACCGAACCCACAACACTTAGCGCGACGTCAAGCGGTGAGACAGCTGCTTAAACCGTGCAGTCTATATCTCTAGTATAGTTGTTGTAGTCTATAACATTATTAATGTTTCTTTTCTAGATGACTTCCCTTGGATGGCTTTACTAGGCTACAATAGTAGTGTTGGAACCAATTGGGCATGTGGTGGAGCGCTGATCAGCGTTCGTCATGTGCTTACTGCTGGCCACTGCATTCACAACCTTGAGGAAAAGCTGTAAGTATCATTTTAAGATATATTCAATACATGCAGCCTTTTGTAGTCCACTGACGGACATGCGCTTCATTTATTTGTTTTATTCTGTGCCCAAAGGTTTGTCAGTACTGCGTGGATAAACCCATAGTAAATTTACACAAAAAAGTATAACAGCTGCACATTATTCCAGTAATGTTCGGGTTTCCTTCAAATAATGTTTTATGTTTTAGATACGTGGTTCGACTGGGAGAGCTTGATTTAGCTCGCGAAGACGACGGAGCATTTCTATCGACTTTCTAATCAAGGCAATGATGAAACACGAGCAATACAACGCTAACACCTACGACCATGATATCGGAGTACTGGTACTTCGTAATGACGTACAATTCACAAGTAAGGACCAATCTGCGTAAGAATCTATTTTACTGAAGTATGTATCAAGGGACTTCGGGTTATTACATAAAATAAGCATCTAGCGAATGCTAGAGAAGAAAGTTAATTTATTTAATTATTAATGGTACCATACTAATTAAATTATTTTTATTGCTAAAATCAGAATTATTTCCGCAATGAATAATAAATTAAGCAACATTGCAATAAATATTCAATTTTTGTTATTAATTTTTACTTCTACTAAGGGTTGGTTAGATTAGACTGTTAACTAATTTAACTTAGGAAAGAGAAATAGAGGTCGCGCCCAGTAATCTTAATATATAAAATCCTTGCGTTACTGACTGACTGACAGACAAGCTACACCCAAAACTATTAGGCACAGGAAGCTGATATTTGGCATGTATGTTCCTTGGGGACCGTAGGGGTGCACTAAGAAGGGATTTCCCAAAATACCCACGGCATCGGTCAAAACAGGTAAATTTTAAATAATGTGCAGGCGTAGCTGCTGGCTTCCTCTAGTGTAGTATAAAATATGTCGCAAATGGACTTTTATCTGATGACGCATCAGGTACTTAACTCGTCATTTATATAGGCTAGAGTGCTAGTTGGTCTCGCGGCATAAATGTGTGCGTGGGATTGGGAGGTCTCGGGTTCGATTCCCGGGTCATGCAAAGTGCTATTGGGATTTTCCATTAGGAAATTCTCTGTAGCAGCACGGAGTCTGGTAATGTGTCCGATACGGCAATAGGCTCGCCCCCTATTACGTGGGACCTAAAAATTCATGGCGAAATGTGGGGGTAATATTACACCTCTGCCTACCCCTTCGGGGATACAGGCGTGAGTCTATTAATAAAAAAATAAAAATATAATGTCATTTATAATGCATATAGCGCAATCAAATGCCTGTCATAATATTCTTTCTATTTTCAGAGTCAATTCGTCCCATCTGTATGCCGAAGGCCAGAGAATATAGGACGGAAACTTTTGAAGAGTACAACCCACTGGTAGCTGGATGGGGACGCACCGTAGAGAGTATGTATAGTTTGAGTTTTATACTGCTAGATTTTTACTAGCATATGCTTTAAAAATAAGTTCTTCGGTGTTTACTTCTTAAGAACCAACTTCTTTAAGAAACAATGAAACATACCTAATCATAATCATTTATTCGCATCAAACATATATGAAAGGGTGTTACAATCTAAAAAAGGTACAAACATGTTTCGCTAGATTACAGCATGCAAAAAATCCTATTTGGACTATTTATTTGTAATACATAAAAAAACAATATTAAAACTTTGTGTCCATAAATTATTTTACATCATAGAAATGATATTCATTTAGCCAAGTATACAACATTTTCTTAAATAATCTTAATTTTAATGCCTTGAAATGTTTTGGTAGTTTAATAAAAATACGTACACACATTGCAAGACAGCTTTTGTTATACTTGGTTAGTCTCGGGGTATCATTTATTACGGGGTATCAATCTAAGAGGATCTTTCCTATGTCGGCAATGCACTTCATCTGCTGTTTTCAACAATTATTTATTCTTGAACAAAACATACCTATTTCATAAATGTAGAGAGACGGCAAAGGAAAATTCAGTTCTTTGAATATTGGCCTGTATGAATCACCCGGTTTATGGCCATTTATAGCCCTAATGCATTTCTTTTAATTTAATTTATTTTCATTTCTTCAAACAGCTAATCCTTATCTCAAAAAAATTTACCACTCGCCTAATATCGAGGAAAAGTCTCTTTTGACTTGTTGCTAGCTTTTCGTCGAGTAGCAGATACAATCAATGGAGCGCTTTTTATCTTGCCGTCTGCTTTTCACTTTGCCTCAAGATACTCTGCTGTGACGGAGTTTTCAGAACACACGAAGGCCTATATATATATATATATATATATATATATATGAAGGCCTCCCGCATGGCCCAAGGATTCTTGTACTGAGCCAAGTACCGACTGTTGAAAATGCCACACGCGGTTACCCATCTATGTGGTGATGCCCATGCAAACATTGCTTAACTCTCCCTACTTATGACAAACTAGATGAGCCCGCGGTAACACCCGCGTTATTTAAGGCTACTGCTCCGCTTCCGTATCTCATAGCGTGATGTTATATAGCCTATAGCCTTCCCCAATAAATATGCTATCTAACACTGAAAGAATTTTTGAAATCGGTCTAGTAGTTCCTGAGATTAGCGCGTTCAACCAAACAAACAAACAAACTCTTTAGCTTTATACATTATTACCAGATGAACCTGCGGTTACACCCGCGTTATTTAAGGCTACTGCTCCGCTTCCGTGTCTTATAGCGTGACTAGAGGACGCCAGCAGCTACGCCTGCATTTTTTTTAAATTTACCCGTTTTAGCCGATCCCGGGGGAATTTCAGGAAATCCCTTCTTAGTGCACCCCTACGGTCCCCAAGGAACATACATGCCAAATTTCAGCTTCCTGCGCCCAATAGTTTCGGCTGTAGCGTGTCTGTCAGTCAGTCAGTAACGCAATTTTATATATTAAGATGTTATATAGCTTATAGCCTTCCTCGATAAATAGGCTATCTAACACTGGAATATTTTTTTAAATCGATCCAGTAGTTCCTGAGATTAGCGCGTTCAACCAAACAAACCAACAAACTCTTCAGCTTTATGCATTAGTATAAGATGGCGTGGCAATTCACGCAACAAAAAAAAACAACATGAAAATCCATTCACTTAGTAATTAATGCAGAGTCATTATCCATCCTCAACTTTCGCGTTTATAAAAGTAGTATGTATAAACGTTATAATTTTTCAGAGGGACCATCAGCCACACATCTGCAAGTGATACAGCTGCCAGTATTGAACAATAACGCGTGTGTCGAGGCATACAGGAACTATAAGTCACGGCGGTTTGACCAGAATGTGATGTGCGCTGGCTACTTGATGGGAGGCAAGGACGCGTGCCAGGGTGATAGTGGCGGCCCCTTGATGCAGCCTCTTGTAAGTTTTTTCATCATTTTCATAAAATTTCTGAATCAGCAGTCAGCCTGATTTGACAACCTGACTCTGACAGCCTGGCAATAGCGACCATACTCTACGAAATGCGAAGTTATATTAATTACAGTCAAATATAATTTTGACTGTCTGTGTGGTGACGGATTAAGAAAACGGATTGTCACCACCCCATGGGTGTCGTAAGAGCCGACAGATGGAGCATATTATGCAGAGAACAGCACTGTAAGAGAAGGAAAAATTGATACAAACCCTATACCAACCCGTTTGGCCAGCGTGGTATAGTAGGCCAATTCCTCCTTTCAAAGGAGAGGCCTAGTCCAGCAATGGACTGTTAAAGGCTGATGATAATTTTGCCTTCACGGTTGGCGCAGTGATACAAGTTGCCTTCTTGTCGCACTGAGTGTTGGGTTCGATCCCCACTAGTATTGTGTCGAGTCTGAGTGTACTTCTGGACTTTCAACGGTCATAATTTGTACCGTTCCCATAGCTGGTGCTTCTACATCGACTGTTTTCCCGATCCGTCCAAAGAGACAGACGTACCAATGGCAGTACAATTCATACGCCACCGTTCTTATTAAGACGGACCGAGAAAACAGCCGTTTTCTCGTAATGGGAACAGGCTGCTGCCCGTAAAAATATCTGAAACTTTCTTCTCCTCCCGCAGTGGTCAGACGCAGACAAGAAGGCGTACTTCTACGAGATTGGACTGGTCTCTTACGGTAGAGGCTGCGCCAACGCCCAGTTCCCTGGCGTCTACACCAGAGTCACTCACTACCTACCCTGGATAGAAGAGAAGGTGCTAGGACGCGTCATCAAAGTATGAGCAGCTTTAACTTATTTATTATTTATTACTTTTGAACTGAAAGGTATTTCTTCAAGTATTTTATTTTGTAATGTATAAGGAATAAAACGAATGCATTTATAACTTTATTTCTGTGTTTTTATTACGAAACATCTCGTTCAAGTGTTTTCCCGCTGCTATCCAAAACTTTCACCTCTGAGAATCTATGTTAGGGTTAGATGTTTAGAAGTTAGAAACAGTATTCTTCGCGCTGCCTGATTGGTTGGCCTCGAGTTTTCCGACCATCATCATCATCATCATCACCTTAGCGTTATACCGGTTGCACCCAATACTTAGCCTGGAGCCTAGGGTCCGCTTACCAGGCTTTCCAGATTTGTCAGAATATTTTGCTTTTGCGAGGAGTTTGCCGCCGAAATGATTATGAAACGGGCCAATCAGTTTGCCACGTGCCGTTCCTATTGATATGAGACATGCAGTAAGCAGGCTCCGAGTGAGCTGGACAAATCGAATTGATATTTCGCCACTGCGATAGCGTCACTATACCACAGAATACTAAATAGTTACTTCGTAACAGATACATCACTCCCATACAAAAGTGAAAATACATACCTATAATCACCTACAAAATCTTAATAATAATAGCCGTTGTTCGCAGTGATGAGAAATGTACCCTAAGTACGCTAGCAAAGAGTTGCAGATTGTGTGACTGTACGTACAAGCGTGTCATCGAACGAAGGCGCTATAGGGTTGTTCTTATGATGATTTTGGTAATAAAATGAATGTTGCGAAATAACCATATTTTTATTTGCTAAATACTTACCTATATGTATATACACGAGTCAGTTAGTAAATACATATTGTTAATATATGGGTCGATCTCCAGAGGCATATTTTCGTGTCGGGCGGGATAAAACCATTTTAAAATCGAAAAACGTTTCCAAAATATTTTTTATGGACAGTTCGGTGTCTAATATATATGGCACAAGGTTAATATTATGAATAAATTTATTTTGATTATTAGAAAAAAAATCTTAAACCCTCAAATCCTGATCGCTCTGGGTTGACCCAACTCCCGATTGAATGAAAAAAATATTTTTTAACTTTTTAATGAGAAGGATGACATCAAATTACTCATTTATATTACATAACAAATAGTTAATCTTCATAGTAATAAAATATTTTATATTAACAATAATTTTGTCACAATTTGAATTTAAAATCGTGACCGGGCATTTTATCTCATCGCTCTGCGTTGAGGTAAACCATCGCGCTCATCCCTAGTTACGCGATATAGGTACTCTATTCCCTTCCCACGGAGTAACGGCAGTACATTTTATTTCATTTATTCACAAACAATTATACAATTGTTTTTAAATTTTCACTTAAAAAATAGTAATAAAAGTCAAATCAAATTAACAAAATAAAAAAAGTAAACAATATTATTTGAATAAAATTAAAATAGCATATCAAATAAAGTTAATTAAATAAAAATGTCAACAATATTAATTAAATAAAATTAAAATATCAAATCAAATTAATTAAATAAAAATGTCAACAATTTAAATTACTATAACAACTCAGTTTCTTATGTTGGAGTCTATAAAATCTAATACCGAGTAATATGTATGCTCCAACAAGAAGGCCTTAAGTTTTCTTATAAACATATTCGTATTATACACAAGATCTTTTATTTCTGTAGGTAAACAATTAAACAGCTTCATCATTTGAAACTGAACACCATTTTGTACAATATTTAAATTTGGTCTTATGTTTTGTTTCAAATGTTTCCTTCTCGTACTTTCTCGGAGTAGCCTTTCTTCCTCAGTTTCATACTCATTGATATGCTTTGATAAATAAGTAAGAGTTGTTAGCATATACAAACTAGGCACTGTTAGTAGAGAAAGATTTGAAAAATGTTGCCTACAAGATTCTCTTTGAGAAATACGGTTAATAGTTCTGATTGCTCTTTTTTGTAGAATGAATGCTCTGTCCCTATTACATCTAGAACTATTTCCCCAAAATTGTACGCTATATAACAATCTTGGCATTATATACCGTTTTATTTACTAAGGCATTATATACCGTTTTTAAGGTGGCAACATTAACTTCGTCTCTTAAACTTCTCAGTGCGTAGCAAGCAGAAGAGATAGTTGCGTCAATTGCCTTCATTTCTTCCTTCCACTTTAGAAAAGAATTTATGTATACCCCTAAGAATTTTACTGAGTTTACAAGTTCTATTTTATCTCCATTTAATATTATATTTAGGTTATCTGTGTCTCTAACCGTTGATTTAAATAGAAGAATGTTTGTTTTCTTTGTATTTATGATAAGCCTATTTGCAGTAAACCAATTGTGGAATAATTCAAGGGATGTGTTTATTTTTAAATTTAAGGTTTCTAACGTATTTGAACTTATAACGGCATTAGTGTCATCCGCAAATACAACAAGACCAACATCAGACTTATATTTGCTTAAATAATTTAATAAGTCATTGGTAAAAAGTATGAATAAAATTGGCCCTAGAATAGATCCTCGCGGGACACCTGTAATGACATTTTGAATATGAGATCGGTATACCTTTTGACACTGGTTTTTGTCTATCTCCTTCATTTCAACATATTTTTTTCTGTTATGGAGACATGATTGAAATAATTGTAGTACCTTGCCTCTTATACCATAATGCTCCATTTTCATTATTAGCAGCTCACAATCCACTGTATCAAAGGCGGAACTCAAGTCCAGAAATATTCCAGCTACCTTCATTTTAATATTAATGTTTTCTAATACATCGTTAATTAAAGTGTTAACAGCGTCTGTAGTCAGTAATGGTCTAACCGCCGAGGATGATACTCCGTGTGCCACGTTCCCCCGTTTCAACATTACGAAGGTAAGTTTATGATTGCTCTGGATTTGGTTCTCGAATTTATCGATCGCTATGGCATATTATTTAAATGCAGTAGTAAGCCTTTGAATATGTTTGTTATGTGAATTAAGTGATCGTTATGATGTTTTTTATGAGACGAAGTCACAACTTTCTATTGCTTTTAAATTCGGCTATATTTATGATTTTGTGACTTTTTCTGATCGATATGACCCTGATTGCTCGGTCCAAAAAGACCAGAGCGATGATATTTTGCATTACTTGTGCGTTATAAATCTATGTTAAGTAGTAGTACCCGACTGTAACAATGACAAACGATGAACTATGCATATAATATTTTAATTTATAACCTTTCCTGGGTTTCTTCGGCAAACCTACACCCAAAAACAGATTTCGACGTATAAATTATTTTTTATAAAAGTTTCTTATTTTTGATATGTATGACGGATAATATGCCTCGAATTTTCTAAAATAATACATTTCTCTTACTGATCTTGTTATACGTACACTGAATATGACTGAAAACGGTTAAATAAATAATATTTTATCAATATTTATATTTTTGTTTCAAAGATTTCACCTTTTATGATCGCTCTTGCACCAATTATGATTGCTCTGGTCGCGAAATATTTTGAACTTTAATATTTCCGAAACTGTTTGTGTAAATTGAAGGCCAATAGTAAAAATCTACCACTTGAATATCATTCTTTTAAATGAGATACATAATTACCATTAAATATCAATATCTGAAAAGCACCAGAGCGATCACACGAATACGCTCGTTTTGGAGATTGATCCATATTTAATAAAATTTACAATAATTAATATGTTATAAAATAAATAAAATTTATAATAATCGTACGTAGTTGGGGGCCTATTGCCTAGTTCCGTTTATCGGGCACAATACTAGACAATACAATAAGTAGGTACGTACATAAGATTCTGACATTAAGTAGACCTTATTTTATAAAAAGAACATTTATATTTATTTCTAACTAACTGCCGCCCGCGACGTCGTCTGCGTGAACGCTATACAGCACCAAATTATTAAATAAATACCTACGATTATACCTTTTAAAATAACATTTATTTACCCGTTTCCTCTTTATATTTAATATCTGCAGAAAGTGCAGTAATAGAGGGACTGTCTTTTGTAAAATTGACCTTCAAAAAGTACTGATTTTCAGCCTGTTTAAAATAAATGACTTTATGGTGATTCTGCTGAATTAAGTCATAAGTTGTGAGTGAAACAGATGGAGAAAATAAGGAATACAGAATAGGGTAAAAATACATACTTATAGGAAATCTCGATAAACAACATTAGTGGTTTGGCTCTCCGCAGCGACGTACAGCTGCCCGTGTGAGAAGCAGCTCGTCCTGAGTTCGACACCCGCTGCCCTCAGTGTCTGCCCCTGCGACTTATTGAGGGCCATCGCGAAGCAAACACTCACGGGGAACTGTACGTACTTGAACGGGAAGTTATGAGGTATGAGGGGAATGAGTGGTATAAATACTGCCTCGCCGACGCCACAACCCGTAAGAATTTCCGCCTCAATGGTGTGTCTGTGGAGCGAGATGACTTTAAGGCAGAAGTTCAGTCAGGAAGTTCACTTGCTGACAGGGAGCTTAGAAATTCCACGGGATGATGTGTGGCATCATCTTGCTGGACGACAGTGTTTACAAAGGTGTAGACCACTTCATTTCCCATTATATCCGAGTGAATGCATTCGTTAATTGCTACAGCTTGGTCTTTTTTGGTCCTCAAAATAGTCCGCTCACACACCCAACTGATGTCCCCGTACCCACAGCAAATGAGTTCTTCTAAGCTGGATACAACTCTACTGAGAGACTCTAGAAGCACCACCTGTCCACCTCTCTCCTCTGGTAGAGTGCCTACGCAAAGACTTAGAAGGACATCGGATAATTGTTGAGCACGTGCATTGACGCCGAGCCGAGCTCTCATATTAATGGTCAAGCGCAGCGTACGAACTCTTGACCACAAAAAAAATCGTTTCAACGAAGCACTCACCTTGTCAGCCCGCGATCCCTGCGTCACCACGGGAAGCGTTTGTCGGAAATCGCCACTGAACAGAACTGTGACCACCCATCAAATCAGACAGCTCGCTGCGGATGTCCTGCAGAGTTCTGTCCACGGCCTCAACTGCCTTCCTATTGGCCATCGTACGCTCATCCCATACGATCAGAGAGCAAGCCTTTAGCACGTGTCCCTTATCACTGTTACATGACACACCACAAACGGGCGTTTTGGCGCTCTCTAAATCGATGGGAATTTTAATGCTGTGCTGTCTTGCCACCCGGAAGCAGTCTGGCAGCGATTCCCAACAACGCTACGCGGCAAAGGCAATTTTGCCTTCCTTCTTGACCTCTGCAAGTATGCCAGTGGTAGGAAATGTTTTTTCTGTTCCACCAGGAGCATCGAAGAAAAACATTTTACCCTGGCTTTGCCCAACGCTTTCAAAGATGGTGTTATAAATTTCCTATGGTGGTCATTTCACCCGGATCGTAAATTGTCTCAGCGTTATACACCCAATTGCCATGGTCTTGATGCGGTGATGATTGGGAATCTGCTAACCCATATTCGACCAGTGGATTGCCGCTGATAGAAATGACCACGTCTTGAAGTGAACTGAGACAGGTGTTCACCACGCGTTCATCAGTTACTTCGACTTTGTCTCCAGTAGTACGCCTCAAAGCTCGAAAAAAAGGCGATACTTTTCCCCCAAAACTATCGTGTTCACGAATCTACAAAACACCAAGATGACAGTGACAGACCCCGTCACTGACGCTCGCCTCCGCGAGGCTGTCATCCCAGTTTTGGTCACCGTCGAGAAAGTGACGTACTCCACGCCATCAAATGTCCTCAGAAAGGCGAAAGAAGTTGGGCCTCGGACCGTGTGAAGTAACAACCGCAGAAAATAGCGTTCGCCATTATTCGTGTGTACGGTATAAACTCTACAAATTGCGGCGTCCTTGAAACTTTCCGGAAAAACTTCCACAGCACCTCCTCGTCGATGTCGGTTAAATATATCCTTTTGCTTGTCGTACGTATAATATGAAGGCATCTCGTCATACGTAAGGGACCTCCCAAACTGGTCGACTTCACAGAGCCTGAAAAATGCCAAGAGAGTTGTTTGGCGCGGATTTTCCAAGCGCTCAGCAACGCTGTCGGGATCAAAATATATGCGCTGGCCGTTCTCTAGGATGACGTGTAAATGCATGACGGAAGGATGCCTGTCATGTATAGAGAACACCAGTACTCGCCAAACCCTTCAGACGTAACAATAAAATAAATGGCTGTGTGTGAGTAAAAAAATCTAGCTAGTTCCATATCTCACTAAAGTTTAGGTATATGCGACATGAATATATATTAATAAAAAGCAATAATTACACCAATGTGGCCAAAATGTTTATTTTGTACTATATCTATTACTTTTTATTCTGTACTGTTAAAAAATAAGCATCTCTTATCTTTAAGATATATATATGGCATGCTTATTATTTTCCTCTCACTTCGTTATTTAGTTCAAATTGCTTACAACAATAGCGTGCCGTTTTCGAGTTTAACTTTTGTTAGAAATCTATGCAGTTATTTTTGAGGTCTGTTTTTATTAACATACAGACAAATTCGATGAATTTTATAAGACACTAGCTGACCCAGCGAACTCCGTATCGCCTTTTTAAGAGTTTTTATTTAATTCCCTTTTTTCCAAGCCCCTTTTCCAAAGTTACCATTGACTTAGCGCTTAATCTCTTATCATTCCAGGGTCTATAAATGATGCAAAAACAAACATAGATTTTTATATAATATTGATTTGCCCATTCCTTAAAATATCGGAGGCGATACGCATATCGACTTAAAAAAAATCCCGTCCGCCATCTTTGATTTCCTATCCGTGATCTTTGATTTCCTATCCGCCATCTTTGATCACGAAATAGATGTTGTATTTGGATTCACCATCCCTTAAATCATCAGAGACGATACCCATATTGATTTTTAAAATTTTTCCCATCCGCCATCTTTGATTTCCCATCCGCCATCTTGAATCACGAAATAGATGTTGTATTTGGATTCCCCATCCCTTCAAACATCGAAGACGATACCCATATTGATTTAAGTAAAAAAAAATCCCATCCGCCATCTTTGATCACGAAATAGATGGTGTTTTTGAATTCCCCATTCCTTAAAATATCGGAGACGATACCCATATCGACTTTAAAAAGATCCCGTCCGCCATCTTTGATTTCCTATCCGCCATCTTTGATCACGAAAAAGATGTTGTATTTAGATTCGCCATCCCTTAAAACATCGGAGACGATAACCATATTGATTTTTTAAAACTTTCTCATCCGCCATTTTTTGATTTCCCATCCGCCATCTTGAATCACGAAATAGATGTTGTATTTGGATTCCCCATCCCTTTAAACATCGGAGACGATACCCATATTGATTTTTTTAATTTTTCCCATCCGCCATTTTTGATTTCCCATCCGCCATCTTGAATCACGAAATAGATGTTGTATTTAGATTCCACATCCCTTTAAACATCGGAGACGATACCAATATTGATTTTTTTAAATTTTCCCATCCGCCATCTTTGATTGCCCATCCGCCATCTTTGATCACGAAATAGATGTTGTATTTCGATTCTCCACTCCTTAAAATTTTGAAGGCGATACCCATATTGATATTTAAAATTTTCTCATCCGCCATCTTTGATTTCCCGTCCGCCATCTTGGATCACTAAATAAATTTCATATTATTAATCAGCGTCCCGAAAATCTCAAAAACGATACCCATATAGATTGTATCCTATTCGTTTAGCCTTTTTTTGCCTTTGACCCAACCCTCCACCTTCTCGTTTGACCATTTTATTATTTTTGTCTGGCCCCTAAAAGTTGTGGCGTAATTTTATATAGCCTATAGCCTTTCGGAATAATTGGGCTATCATAGGCAATAACAATTTTTAAAATCCGACTGCTAGTTCCTGAGATTAGCCGACATTATGTTTTAGCCTTTTTAGCCTTTTGCCCGGCCCCAAAGGGTCTAAGCGTTATGTTATAATAATATAGCCTATAGCCTTCCGGAATAACTGGGCTATCGTATCCAAAAAGAATTTTTCAGATCCGACCGGTAGTTCCTGAGATTAGCGCGTTCAAACAAACAAACAAACAAACTCTTCCGCTTTATTATATTAGTATAGATAGATGAAGCAGCTTCAATTTATATAAACACATTTTTTAAATCGCCTTGCTAAACGAATTAACGATAAAAATTTTAAGAAGAAAATGCACAATTATTTATATCCAAAAAGGGCTTACACATTTAATTCAACTTGATGTTTTTGAACTCTCATAGATGGCGCTGTTTAAAATTGTCTTGATACTACTTATATTCATGTTATTATGTTTATCAGCCAAATTAGTTATATTGCGTTATTTTTATAGTGTGAAGCTAGCTTATAGCATGGTTAACATAATAACAACATTCAAATTCATTCTAATAATATTCGTGCCAAATTTAAAGTAAATCCATGCAGTACTTTTTGAGTTTATCCCGGATATACAAACAGACAAATATTCTAAAAACTATATTTTTGCCTTCGATATCGATTGTAGATCACATCCCAAGTATTCTTTCAGTTCAGTTTTGACTTTTCTACCATTTTATTATATGTATAGGATACATAAAAATATACTGACCAAATTAAGAATCGCCTCCTTTTTTAAAGTTGAATTAATACCCGTAAAACACTTTGAAGCCAAACGAAAAGACCTATTTAGACTAACTATACTTTCACTAACAAACTTATAATGATCATAGATGGCACCACATATAACCAGTTTTGGATGATCCCTGTTTTGTTTGGGACTACGAACAAAGAAGAGGTCAAGCTGTACACCGAAAACCACTCAACTGATTGTGATTTCACATATACTATTTTATAGGTTTGAATATCCTTTGTACATGAGTGTAAGTTTTATTGATATCAATTTCGCCATTTTAGAGATCTTTAGCAACATAGGGAAAGACGTCGGACAGACAGACAGACATAAATTCAAAAAATTATCAAGTATTGCTTTTTAGCATTTTCCTAGATTTTTTAGCTAATTTTCGTCAAAATATCTTTAATGTACAGACCATAATTCTCTCATCTGTGGTACAGACTTTTTCACCTCTACAGTTTTATTATATATTTCTAATTTCTAATAACCTAAAGTTATCAATTTACGAACATTTACATAGGTACTTAGTATTTCCTTTCTTACCTTTGTTCTAAATAAATAAATGGTGTCAATTTGTAGATGAAATTTGATATAAGTACCTACTTATATCAAATCTTATACCATTATTTACTACGTAAATCCATTAAATTAGGTAATAATTCAATGCGTAAATCATTGTTTGTCCTTCGGCAATAAAAAAAACAAGCTTTCATTTGTTTTGTGCCTTTAACACCCATCCACTGCAGAATAATTTAGTGGTTTCGGCATTTCTGTAAGAAAGCGCGGGAAACGAGCCGTGCGTACACGCTGCCGGGCGTGCGGCGGCCCTCTGTCGTTTTTACCGACGCGCGACGGCGGTACACGAAGCGGTAGGTATTTATCGCGCGAATTTGAGCCAGTGACGGGGGCCTGACTATACCAAGGCCGTTTCTAAACAAAGTAAAAAAGCACTGCAGAGTGCAGGCTGCTAGTTTCCTCAAGAAGTTTTCCTTCACCATTTAGCAAGCAATAATTAGGCATTACCTGCGCACTTAAGGCTACTTAGGGCAACTACGCACTTATGGCAGCGATAGTCGAGTGGATATACCAACACACTTATGGCAGCGATAGTCGAGTGGAAATACCAACAGAGTGCCATGCAGAGGGTATCGGGTTCGAATCCACGGGTTTGAATAACTTTTCGAAGGTATGTGCGTATTAAATTGTTAATTATCGCTTGTCCCGTGCCTCGGAGAGCATAAGCCGTCGGTCCCGGTTGTCATGAAGATCTTTGACAGTCGTTACAGGGCGTCAGTACCTTCTTAATCAACTGACACTAGTCTAAACCATATCGCTACCCCTTCGGGTTGCGGAGGTCAGACAGGCAGTCGCTCTGTGGAAAAGCTTATATTCAGCCAAATCCGGTTAGACTAGTAAGCGGACCCCAGATTGAAACTGGGATAACGCTAAGAGAATGATGATGAACTACGCATTTAAATCTGAGTCAGTGATGTGCGCCATCTGTTGGAAGTCGAGGCCCTCTGCGTAGCAGTCTGTATACAACAAAGGTTGTTTATACATAACTAGCTCAGCATTATCTCTGCGTAGCAGTCTGTATACAACAAAGGTTGTTTATACATAACTAGCGCAGCATTATCTCTGCGTAGCAGTCTGTATACAACAAAGGTTGTTTATACATAACTAGCTCAGCATTATCTCTGCGTAGCAGTCTGTATACAACAAAGGTTGTTTATACATAACTAGCTCAGCATTATCTCTGCGTAGCAGTCTGTATACAACAAAGGTTGTTTATACATAACTAGCGCAGCATTATCTCTGCGTAGCAGTCTGTATACAACAAAGGTTGTTTATACATAACTAGCGCAGCATTATCTCTGCGTAGCAGTCTGTATACAACAAAGGTTGTTTATACATAACTAGCTCAGCATTATCTCTGCGTAGCAGTCTGTATACAACAAAGGTTGTTTATACATAACTAGCGCAGCATTATCTCTGCGTAGCAGTCTGTATACAACAAAGGTTGTTTATACATAACTAGCTCAGCATTATCTCTGTGTAGCAGTCTGTATACATCAGAGGTTGTTTAATAACTAGCGCAGCATTATCTCTGCGTAGTAGTCTGTATACAACAAAGGTTGTTTATACATAACTAGCTCAGCATTATCTCTGTGTAGCAGTCTGTATACAACAGAGGTTGTTTAATAACTAGCGCAGCATTATCTCTGCGTAGCAGTCTGTATACAACAAAGGTTGTTTATACATAACTAGCTCAGCATTATCTCTGTGTAGCAGTCTGTATACAACAGAGGTTGTTTAATAACTAGCGCAGCATTATCTCTGCGTAGCAGTCTGTATACAGCAAATGTTGTTTATACATAACTAGCTCAGCATTATCTCTGTGTAGCAGTCTGTATACAACAAAGGTTGTTTATACATAACTAACGCAGCATTATCTCTGTGTAGCAGTCTGTATACAACAGAGGTTGTTTAATAACTAGCTCAGCATTATCTCTGCGTAGCAGTCTGTATACAACAAATTTTGTTTATACATAACTAGCTCAGCATTATCTCTGCGTAGCAGTCTGTACACAACTAAGGTTGTTTATACATAACTAGCACAGCCCATTTGTCGGGTAAGGTTATAGAGTTATAGACTATTTAACATGTCACTATGAGCCACGGATGCTGAGCCCTTAATAATGCGGGTGTACTCTCGGCCTCCGCTACTTATAAATATGTTTAAATTTAGAAATGTAAGGTATGTAATATTATAGTCGTCATCATCAGCCCTGTATGTAAACTGTCCCACTGCTGGGCACGGGCCTCTTCTCACTATGAGAAGGGTAAGGCCATAGTCCACCACTATGGCCCAGTGCGGGTTGGCAGACTACACATATCTTTCGAGAACATTATGGAGAACTCTCAGACATGCAGGTTTCCTCACGATGTTTCCTTCACCGTTAAGCAAGCGATAATTAACAATTAAATACGCACATAACTTCGAAATGTAATTGGTGCGCGCCGTGGATTCGAACGCGAGACCCTCTGCGTGGCAGTCCGTCAGTCTCTCCACTAGGCTATCGCTGCCTTGTAATATGTGTACCTATTTCGTAATATTTAGGTAATTTGTGTAGGTATTAAATTATGTTATCTATGCAGGTGGACAAACAAGGAAAACTGTTAACAAACGTCAAAGACACGCGGGTCATTTGATATCTGGATACGAATTGCTAATAATAATGATATTCCTTAAATCACAATGTACAGATTCTAACACATATACAATTTTACAGATTTTTTTTATATTACATTAAAAGGTGGCAAAAGAGCAGACGGATCGTCTGATGGTAAACAATTACAGCCGCCCATGGACACAAGCAATACCACACGTGTCACTTCACAAGTGCGTTGGATGAGGGAGAAGGAATAGGGGATAGGGCCTCCGGCACTCTCATTCACCGAACGAAACGCAACAGTTTAGGTACTGTTACTTTACGTCGATTTTCTGTGAGAGGATAGTACTTCTCCGGTCGAGCCGGCCCATTCATGCTGAAATCAGCAAGGCTCTACTACCTATTAGTACTAATATATTGTGATTTGAAAAATCTATATAGAATATTCTTGCTTTACTGGCCAGAAGAAGCCAAAATTTGGCATGTATGTTCCATGGCAACCGTAAGGATGTACTAAGAAGGGATTGACTGAAATCCCACGAGATCAGGCAGACACGGTTAACTGCGGCCATCCTCTACTATCATCATCATCAGCGTTCAACAGTCTACTGCTGGACTAGGCCTCTCCTTTGAAAGGAGGAATTGGCCTACTATACCACGCTGGCCAAACGGGTTGGTATAGGGTTTGTATCAAGTTTTCCTTCTCTTACAGTGCTGTTCTCTGCATAATATGCTCCCTCTGTCGGCTCTTACGACACCCATGGGACGATATGGGGTGGTGACAATCCGTAATCTTAATCTGCCACCACACGGACGTATACGATAAAATAAAATTCAAGGACAATTCACACACGGTTGTGAGAACACTAAAAACCCAGCAATGTAAATAAATAACTAAACTTTAATATGTTCTACTGACGCCTTACGACCTTCTTCTCAATCCAGGGTAGAAAGTGGGTTACTCTGGTGAAGACGCTGGGGAACGAGGCATGAGCGCAGCCTCGCCCGTACGAGATCACGCCGATCTGGTAGAAGTATGACTTGTTGGCTGCGTTTGACCACTGCAATAGAGAGAGAATAAGTATTAAATATTAATTAAAATATTACAAGAAGGATATAAATTAATTCCTCAAACTTGATGGGGATTAAACGGAAAGAATATAATAGGCAAGTACTTTCTATATTTGTAGATAAATAAAAGGAAATTGAACTAACAAATCTAAAAGTTTCAAATTGTGGTTGGTAAGTTACTATATCAAGACATAAACAGCCTATTTTTTTTATTTTCACGACTGTCTGTCTTTCTAGATGTCCGAGGTTTGTAATCTCGAAGATGGCTAAACCAATTCTGATAGGGCTTTCACTGGAAAATAGAGGACCTTGTAGGGCTATATATTATTTGACCTAGACCGAGTATACTGATCGTCAGCACATACATTTTCTTATATCGGGCCTAGCAGTTACTAACCGTACAGTAGAGGCCACTACTGCTTTTAGAAAACGTACGAAAGCATCATCATCATCATCCTAGCGCTATCCCGGCCGCGACCCAAAACCTACGCCTTCCGGCTGTATCTCCTCCACTTCGCACGGTCTTCAGCATCATCGGTGGTTAGTCGATTGGCAGGCCATACAGAAACGTATGAAATATAGCCATTGAAAATGACAAAACTTACAATAGGTTGCATCAAGGGGCCGCCACTGTCGCCCTTACACACGTCCCTTCCTCCCATGAAGAAGCCTGCACACATCACCCTCTGATCGAAACTCCGCGACTTATATGATCTGTATGCTTCGACACACGCGTCGTTTTCTAAGACTGGCAGTTGGAGCATTTGAAGATTAGAAGCTGGTTTTCCATCTGAAACATTATTATTAAGCCATGTTATCCATATTGATTCGCCGTGTGCTAGATTAATACAATAACGCATTCCGGGTACTATTGGGGCTTCTGCGGTTTTATACCGCTTCAAGCATGTTTGCTGAGGCAAACATAGACAGCTTTGAAGCGGTCATATCCAAGAGGACTGAATATTTGATGAGCAGAATGCGCAGAAGCCCCAATAGCATCCTTCTAAATATTACAAGGAAACCAGCATAACCAGACTGTCCATTCCTGATGCACTGGTCCCGTAAACATTGCTGCGGTCCCGGTGCCGAGGGAAGATTTTTGAATTAGGCACAGTGCTAATTTTCAATTCCCAAAAATTATGGTCACTAATGTATTTTGTTCTGTGTTTTTGTTACTAATGTATTTGTATGAATATGGAAAGTTGCCGAAATAATTGTTTATTATTATTTTTAAGAATATAAAGTGTCACTACCCTTGAACCCTTTGTCTTAAAAGTGTCTTAAGAACAAAACGCTAAACAAATAGCCCTTGCGTAAAGACGTAAAATTTGACATCACATTCGATATCAACCCGTCTCATATACTGTAGTTGATTTATTCTAGACTCACGCCTGTATCCCCGAAGAGGTAGGCAGAGGTGTAATATTACACCCAGATTTCGCCATGAATTTTTAGGTCCCACGTAATAGGAGGCGAGCCTATTGCCGTACTGGGCACATTACCAGACTCATTGCTGCTACTGAGAATTACCTAACGGAAAAATCCAATAACACTTTGCCCGACTCGGGAATCGAACCCGAGACCTTCCAATACCAGGCGCACATTTATGCCGCGAGACCAACGAGGCAGTCTATACCGTAGTATAGTAGGTAAAATCCTCTTATTGACTCACAATACTACTGGGTCGCAAATTAGTATAGGCTTAAGTGCAGCCGTGGACAAAAAGTGTGTATGATGAATGATAAGGACAGAATTTACAAGATAGAGTGACCAGGGCCGTTCCAACCCAATCCAGCGCCTGTGTGCTAAATCCATGAAGCGCCTGTTGGGTGGCACCCGATTTTTAGTCGATTAACATTTTCTTGGATGGGCACTCGTGGCGCCGACTCGCCGCCCACTACTGCGCCTGTGTGCGAAATCTGTGAAGCGTCTTTTTTGCCATCCTTTTTCGAAAAAAACTGTTATAATTAACGCATGTCTCGGCGCGCAGCGCCCCTGTTACCCTGGCGCCTGTGTGCGCCGCGCACATTGCACATAGGGACGGTTCGGCTCTAAGAGTGACTTAGGTAGAATAGCTCGTCTGAAGATGCACTGGTTTCTCGCTGAATGGTATCGGAAAGGCGACGAGGAGCAGTAAGGCGAACGGGCCATACGTTGATATTCAGTGAGCAGCTAGTGGTCCCTGGATGAACCTGTTGGTTAATTCAATCATTTCAGTGATAATATGACGGAGTATGTTCGGCCTCATCCTTCTAGCGTTATCCCAGTTATAACCCGAGATTCGAGCTTAACCGGTTTTTTTTTTTTTTTTTTCCAGGAATCGAACCAGGGACCTCCGATCAGCAGTCGCATACGCTATCCACGGACTACGGAGGCAGTAACCGGATTTGACGTAACATTAGCTTTCACAGAGCTACTCCGCAACCCAATTGTTTGAACATCGTTCAGCAATCAAATTACACGTACTTTCTTTGGTGAGGCCCCATCCAGCAACAAAAGGATTATAATCTTCGTAAGTTGCCATCCTAAGCTCTTTGGTTATCGGCATACAAATGGGATGGATTGATTCTAAAAAAAAAAAGAAATATTATATCAGGCTTTTGATTGTATTACACGAAACTACTACGCTATAACTTTATTTAATCTGAGGAAAGTATTAAGTATTCTTAAAATTGTAACAGTACCTATAGAAAAACGAATTATATAGCATAAAAAATTTATACAAATCAGAGCTGTTAAGTCTTACAGGCGACTTCTATCTACGGCATGCCTCAAGGCACAATCCTTGAAACTTTATTAATAACTCCCTAATGCGGCAGATACATTCAAATTCTCTACACATAATAAAGCATAATTATATACTAAGTTACGAACAAGGACTATCATAAGATCAATCATTACAAAGGAACCTATTAAAAGAAGAAATATCCTGTATTTCAGTGATTTCCATTCTTAGCGGATGCTTTAGTAAACTCAGTTAATTTAAGTAATTATAAAGATAGGCCTTAAGAATATAAGTAATTAAAATTGGATCTTACTTGTGAATTTGACATCATTTTGAAGTATGAGTAGGCCGATATCGTCGTTGTAGGTGTTAGCACTGTATTGCTCATGTGCTATCATGGTCTTGATAGGAATATCGATAGGACGTGCACCCTCGTCATCTCTGGATATATCAAGTTCTCCCAGTCGAACGACGTATCTAAAATAAAAATTGTTTATAGGAATCTCAAACTATTATAATATATAACAATAGAAAATTATAAAAATAAAAGTTAAATAATAATAAGTAACTAGCATTTACTTAAATGCACTAAAATGAATAAACGGGGTATTCCTAAAAGCGCCTATTTTTAAGCGCAACTTTTTTAAGCGCAACTACTTTAGTCCACAAAGCGCAACCACGTCTAAAAATAGTGAAGGGGCATAACAGATTCATAAAGGACTATTTACTATCGATAGGATTTTTAAATCATCTGCCCATTTATTATTTATTATATTATGGTGATCGTTTTCAAAAGTTCCAGGATAACAAAAATTAATAGAGGTTAGAAGTGTTTATAGAATCTGGTAACAAAGTTATCAATCAGTAAAATGTTTTGAAAAGTACCAGTGTAACATAAATGAACAGAAGTTAGTAGCCTAATAAAAATCCTGGTTTTAGAGTCATGAATCAAAAATAAGGCACTGCATGGTATAGGTACAACTCAGGTGCACAGCAACAGCTCTGCCCTGTAGTCACTGCTCCCCGCAACGCATCCTGCTCCCCGCTGCATTGTATTATTTTAATATTTTCATATCCATCAAATGTCATAAAGTATACTAAAATGTCCTGTCTTATCACATATCGATATTTTCCGTTTTAACCAGCACTATTGCATCTTGATAATTAGTTGCGCTTTGCGGAATAAAGTAGTTGCGCAGGAATACCCCGAAATAACAAAACATATTTTAAAACTATTACCGTCAACTTATAACGTCATAACACATTTTTTGCGATACAAAGGTGTATTATTTAATATATTTGCCATATTTTGTATGGAGCTTATGTTTAACTAGAGTTAGAGTATGCCCGGCCCACAGCTACGCACGCGCATCCGGTCTTAGATACAACATACATGCCAAATTTTAGCTGCCTGCGCCCAGTAATTTTGGATGTGGCTTGTCTGTCAGTACCACCAGAATTGGATATAATTATACAGATATAAGTAAATAACCAAATCCATCGCTAGATGAGACATCGGGACGGGCCGTTAGGCTCCGATCGTCTTTAGTGATGTGTCTCAAAATCCGCCTCAACTTGTCTTAAACTACACCTTTAACTGACGGAAAGGTAAATCCGCAATAAACTTACACAGTATTAATATCAAAGCACTAATTAACCATACAACCATCACCATAGTTTTCACTATTGTATACACAGTCCATAAAGACCACGTTAAGCCGGCGGTCCCGGTTGTCATGAAGATCTTTGACAGTCGTTACAGGGCATCAGTACATTCTAAATAAACCGGCACTAGTCTAAACCATAGAATATCGCTATCCCTTCGGGTTGCGGAGGTCAGACAGGCAGTCGCTCTGCGGAAAAGCTAATATTCAGCCAAATCCTGTTAGATTAGTAAGCGGATCCCAGATTGAAACTGGGATAACGCTAAGAGGATGAGGATGATACACAGTCCTTAAAGCCGAAACATTACGTGCTCAAAACGTCCATAATGCGTGCTACGACCAACAACCAATGATAGCGAAGATAATACTCTGAATATTAAATAATGCATCTTGCAACCTCAACCTTTAATGGACCGTTTTAAAAACATATGTCTTCAAAGTTGATGCTCATGGCTCGTACCGCGTTCTAAATGCATTAGTTGCTAATCAAAAATGATACTTACAGCATGTGCTCAAGGTTGTGAATGCAGTGAGCAGCAGTTAGCACGTGACGTACGCTTATCAACGCCCCACCACACTTCCAAGGGTTGCCATCGTCGCTTTTGTACCCCAATAACGCCATCCAAGGAAAATCATCTAATAAAAGTAAAAATTTTTAGCAAATCATAAATATATTCTCCAAGTTTTATTTTATAAATGTACATACTAATTCAATTGATGGACTGCCTCGTTGGTCTCGCGGCATAGATGTGCGCGTGGGATTGGGAGGTCTCGGGTTCGATCCCCGGGTCGGGCAAAGTGGTATTGGGTTTTTCCGTTAGGAAATTCTCAGTAGCAGCTCGGAGTCTGGTAATGTGCCCGATACGGCAATAGGCTCGCCCCCTATTACGTGGGACCAAAATAAATCTGGTGAACAGTGGTTGTAGCAATACACCTCTGCCTACCTCTTCGGAGATATAGGCGTGAGACTATGTATGTACTAATTCAATTATTTTTCTATAACGAGATAAACTAAAAATAAGTAAACTTCTGTTACAATAAGTATTCAGCCATGATGATGTGGCATATGTCTATCATTATCATCTTATATATATGATAGATCAATAATTCCTATACGACAACATCGCCCAAATTTCAATAAATACCTAAATCACTAGATATAAAACGTTAACAAAACTTTCCCAATATATAAAAGAAAGTCGTGTTAGTTACACTATTTATAACTCAAGAGCGGCTGAACCGATTTGGCTGAAAATTGGTGGGGAGGTATATTAGATCCAGGAAAAACACATTGGATACAATTAGTAGCAAAAAATAGACTGGGAGGGATAGTAGGGAGGGTTGAAGTTTGTAGGGACAAATCTACCTATTGAAAGATACAACTGGATACAACGCATGCGCAGGAAAAGTACCAGGGGAGCATAAAGCTAGAGACATTTTTTATTTTCTTAGAAACTTCCTGCAGCTTTAAAATATCTCATGGTAGCTTAGAATATTGATAAGTATTGAAAGAAACAACGCATGCGCAGGAAAAGTACCAGGGGAGCATAAAGCTACAGACATCCTGCAGCTTTAAAATATCTCATTGTAGCTTAGGTTATTGAAAAGTACCACGGTAGCATCATTTTAGAGAGGGTCGAAGTTTGTGGGGTAATTAATGTATTAAATGATAAAGAATGAATTTTTTTTTATTTGTATTTCCTATTTATAAAATCCAAGATCTGCTTATTGATTGCCTCTAAGGCGGAACAGAGTTCGCCGAGTCAGCTAATACTCAATAAAATTGACATTTTAGAATTTTTAACGTAGACGTCATAAAACTGCGTTGCTATTTTCAATTTCCTTGTACGTTTATAGATTACAGATCGTTATTATCGAAGTTGTGTTTTCGCAGTTCTAAGACTTTTGCTCTGGAGCAACACGGCTGTCCCAAATCAAAACACAGTAAGGGACATTTTTGTCGAAATCAAGATTTTTACACCATGCTTTTAACACAGTAAATGCCCACAATATGCAAAATCCCTTTTTTCAATAAAGGCCTCCATTCCCAATATAGCGAAACCACAAAACCTGTTAAAACAAAACAAAACCTGTGTCAACCAAAAATCAAATCAAATCAAATCAAATTGCAAAGAATATCGCTAGTTCATATTTTAGTATACGGGGTCACACATACGAGTGCTTGCACGCCACACACCTGAACTGTGACTGGCAAAATTTAGAGTACGTCAAGACATTTAAGTACCTCGGTCTGTGGGTGGATTGTAATGCTAACTGGAAGACGCATGTTGATACGGTGTGCACAAGACTCAGGGCAGTACTTAGTAAGTTTTACACATTAAAGGCGCCATTAAGTAGAAAAACACTACGCATTGTTTATTTCGCATTAGCGGAGTCCCTAATAGGCTATGGATTAAGTACATATGGTCGAACATTTAAAACGTACTTAGATAACATTAAGTCACTGCAAACACGCTTTTTAAAATATCTCATTACGCCAAAGACAAAACGTACTTGTAAAGGTAATTACGAAAAACTGTTTCTGTTATGTAAAGTTTTGCCTGTACATGAAAGGGTTAAGTACTTTGTGGTTCTTGAACAATTTTACAATGATAATTATAAAATAAAAATAAAAAATACTTACAATACAAGACGTGTAAGAGAACAGAAACTGGTGCGTCAACCAATAAAGAATTATTATGGTAAAAGAACCAACAAGTATTTGATACCTACGTTATATAATAATAATGAATGGCTGAGAAAATATAACAATAAAACCAGTAAACAAACCTTAAAAACTAAGCTAAAAAAAGTTTTACTTGCCGAGTACGGCGTGCATATGCATAATTAAGTTGTTATAATATGATTGTCAAATTTACTGTTACCTACCTTTTGCTATATTATTTGAATAAGATTGGGCAAACTGCATGTATATATATTGGGTATGTATAAACATGTAGTTTGTGTTTTTAGTCATTAATTAAAACCTTTGTTAGCTTATATTTTATTTTATAATGTATAAATAGTTAAATACCAAATGTTTATCGAGCGCTATTCCCGCCGACAAACTGACACTCAGTTTGGTGGGTGTAATTATTTTGTAAAGTGTGTTGAAACCAATAAATGTTTTAATTAAAAAAAAAAAAAAAAAATTGTAAGTGCACAGACTAATCCGCAAACCCCAAATTAAAAACCTAGTAACAGCTGATAACCAGTTCAAAACACAGCAAGGCACACGTACTTACTTTGTTTTGGATTGGGAATTTCCACTTGCTAGGTATTTGATTTGGGAATTAATATGTCTAAAAGACCATAAAATCTAAAAAAATACACAGTATAGCACACACCCGTCGGAGTTTCTATCTCCAGGAATTAGTGTTTAAATTAATGAGAAAACATCAAATTTCGTATTTTGAGTTTATCTGTTTTTGTTATTAATTCCTCGTTTTCTACTATAATTTGGAACTTTTCACATTAAATTACTTCACGTTCTAAGAATTTGAATAATAGGTAAACATGGTTAATTCTCGTTAATGTGTTTTACTGCAATATTTATTTACTCATTTTCTTTATCATAACTTTTATCATAACTAAAAGTTTTCAAAAAAAACAAATCCTAATAATGTCTTATTACTTACTGTGTTTTGGTTTAGTTTCCATGGGCAATGGTTAGTGTTGGATCCCATTCCAAACTTAGTAAGTGGTATACAACGCGCATCGAATTATATTTTTAAAGTTTTAGTATGCAAAAATGTAGACAGTAATCTTATCTATCATCTCCAAGAATCATATTCAGCTGTAGATTCATAGTTTGGTAAGGCATAATAAAATCAGCTTTTTTGCCCTCCTGTAAAATTTGTTCGAAGTCCCTTACTGTGTTTTGATTTGGTACAGCCGAACAGGTCCAACCATACATTGCAGAATAAAATAAATCCACAGAATTATTGCCACCGGTGGTGATAGCGATATTCTATGATATGGACCACTGTCAGTATGACAGTCAAAGACCGCCATGACAGCTGGCACCGACGACTTAACATGATCTGTGAAGAACTTAATAAATCAACATATTCCTAGCGCTGTCCCGGGTGCGAGCCAAAACCTACGCCTTGGAGCCCGGGGACGCACAGAATAAAAGTTTATAATAATAGTATTTAGTTTCTAGATCATTCGGTTTAAATGTAATAACCAGTGAAACCAATATAACGCGATAAAACCCGTAAACTGTAGTTTAATTTCATCTGGAATAATTTTTCAAATAGGACCAGTAGTTCCTGAGATTAGCGGGTTCAAACAAACTCTTCAGCTTTATAATATTAGTCTAGATGTGACTCACCCAGTTGTGCGTTCTCTCCACCTACCACCTTGTTGAAGGATGCGTTACTTACGCCACACTCAGGAGGATTGGGGAATGCGGGGATGAAGTCTCCCTCTTCTGGGCCGGGAATCTCATTTGTAACAATATCAGATGATGGTGCCGCTGAAATAGGATATAATAAAAAAAAATATAGCCCTTGTGGTGACGAATTAAGAATACGCATTGTCACCACCACATATCATCCCATGGGTGTCGTAAGAGCCGACAGAGGGAGCATATTATACAGAGAACAGCACTGTAAGAGAAGGAAAACTTGATACAAACCCTATACCAACACGTTTGGCCAGCTCCTTTCAAAGGACTAGGCCTCAGTCCAGCAGTGGACTGTTAAAGCTGAAAAAAATATATTCATCGACACGTGTATATGAGCATATTCGTATTGATTTATTGACATGGAGCGATAGCCTAGTGGAGACGCCCACAGAGTCCACAGACAGCTACGCGGACGGTTTCGAAACAGGGATGTAGCTAGAGTCAAATTTAAGGTAGGGCAGCATTGGTTAGAGGTAGAGCGGAAGTAAAAAAAATATTGAAACTGATCTGCACCGAAGCACGTTCTTCAAAATTTTGATATTTTTAAGGTAGGGCATTGCGATTTCAAGGTAGGGCATTTCCCCATAATGCCCCCCCCCCCCTAGCTACGGCCATGTTTCGAAAGTTGAGTGCGTATTAAATCGCAGGAGATTATCGCAAGGGACGCCCTATCCCCTATTCCTTCTCCCTCATCCCACTCCTCATCTTATCCCTTTTCCCAACCCCAAGGGGCGGCAACGCACTTGTGACTCCTGTGGTGTTGCTTGTGTCCATGGGCGGCGGTGATTGCTTACCATCAGGCGATCCGTCTGCTCGTTTGCCGCCTATTCCCATAAAAAAAGGGAGCCGACATGTTTGACTTCGCCAAAATATTCCCGAAGGACATAGCTGTAAGGTCTGCCAACCCGCATTTGGCCAGCGTGCCCATACATATGTTCATATTTAGGAGAAGCCCGTGCCCAGAACTGGGCACAAAGTTGATGATGATATTTTCACCCAGGTGGATAGATGATGACTTTAAAAACATATTTTTGCTAAAGATTTTTAACCATTTTGTAACTGCGTATCAACGAGAACAATTTTCAACGTAATTTTAGCTTCACTTATATATAAAAAAATATCTTACCGTACTCACCACTGCACACTATTTGGAAGACCACGTGTAGAAAAAGCACCGAAAACAGAAAGCCACACGTTGCCTTCGACATTATCACAGCTTAGTGACAAGAAGTAGAGGATGTTAATCCGACCTCGGTAGATTCCAGACTGGCCATGAACACAACTTACATCCTTATTTATACGAATCCCAAAACGTCGCAATATCAAAATAATTTATTAACCAAATTTCCTACAATTCGATACCTACGCTACGAGCTTATTAGTATAACTTACTGTACCTACTCTTATTATCCTTAACAATTTTTATTTATTTTATTTATTTATAGACTCACGCCTGTATCCCCGAAGGGGTAGACAGAGGTGTAATATTACATCCACATTTCGCCAGGAATTTTTAAGTCCCACGTAACAGGGGGCGAGCCTATTGCCGTACCGGGCACATTACCAGACTCCGTGCTGCTACTGAGAATTTCCTAACAGAAAAACCCAATAACACTTTGCCCGACCCGGGAATCGAACCCGCGACCTCCCAACCACACGCGCACATTTATGCCGCGAGACCAATGAGGCAGTCCTTAACAATTTTATCGTGGAAAAGCTCTTACTCACCATCGTCTTACCGTTATCCAGGTTGCACCCAACTTACACGCCTCGGAGCTCAGCGTCCGCTTACTAGTCTAACCTGATATGACAGAATATCAGCTTTTCCTCAAAGTGCTTGCTCTCTCCTCCGCAACCCACAGGGATAGCGATATTCCATGGCTTGGACCAGTATAATTATTATTATTATTATTTTTACTACTGATAGGCTAGCGTTTGACCATGATCTCACCTGATGTTAAGCAATGATATGGTCTAAGATGGAGCACGCTTACCTAGAAGGTACCTATTCACTCGCGACTTGAAAACACTCAGGTTGTACACATCAGGAATCACAGACTCGGGTAAACAAAGAGTTCCACACCTTGGTGGTACGCATAAGAAAGGAAGAAACAAAGCGCTTCGTGCGTATAAGCGGGATATCCACCATGTAACGGTGACGCTGACTCGTTAGTCTGGTCGTCCGATGGAAGAAAGGGGAAGGAGGAATCAGATTATGTAGTTCCTGTGCGCACGCTCCAAAATGTATCGGATAGAATACCGATAGACTGGCGACACTACGGTGATGCTCCAGGCTTTGGAGTCCTGCGTCAACCAATTGGTCATTAGTTTATATGAGGGCACTAACTTCTCCTAGCGACTATCAAAGATCCCCATGACACCCAGAACCGACGGCTTCACGTGCTCTCCAAGGCACGGGGCATAGACTATGCACAGGGCAAGCGATAATTAACAATTTAATACGCACATAACTTCGATAGGTCAGAGGTGCGCGCCGTGGATTCGAACCTGATACCTTCCTGTGCATGGAAAAATAAATAAAAGAAAGAATAAATGGCAGTCTGTTGGTATTTCCACTAAGTTATCGCTGTTTTAAAGAAGCTCTTGATTCGAGGAATATGGAATCCGAATCACACCATCGCGTCGATTGGTCCGTTCGGTAATTTATGAGTTTACCGCAATCATACAGACAAACAGGGTAAAATATTAAAATTTAATTCCTTAAATATTTTCCTTATTTAAAGAAAATGTTTACAGTATTCCCAAATTAATAATGCGCATGCAGATCTTTGCTAATTGTCGTATTCCCGGAAACACCCGAACCATTGAATCGTAAGAGCCCTAAACAATGCGCATGCATTTTTTTTTGTTAGTACATACATACATAACTTCACGCCTTGTATCCCCGCAGGGGTAGGTAGAGGTGTATTACACACCCACACCACGCCATTTATGTTTTGGTCCCAATGTAATAGGGGGCGAGCCTATTGCCATCAACCGGGCAAATCATTAAGCGAGCGATAATTAATTTATAATGCACACATAACTTCGGAAAGTCAGTGGTGTGTGCCGGGGTACCTGGGGATCGAACCCGAGACCATCGTCTCGGCAGTCCATTACGTACACCACTGGGCTATCGACGCTTCTAATGTTTAAGTTCGGTATAATAATACAATTTTAGGATTCATTTCATAAGTACGGACGTAAAATAATTCGATGAATGATTTAAATAATATTTATGTTGGTTTAAATTGCATTTTTTTTCGTTTTTTTTCGGTTTTAAAAAGACAAATCCCCGCATTAGGAATAAATCCTGTGTCGCGGAGGACTTTACAAACATACAACTAACGACACAATGGACACCCAGACTCGAAACAACAATTGATGAATCACACAAATGTCGTCTTGTGTGGGAATCGAACCCACGACACTCGGCGCAGTGTCAAACGGCAAGGTGGCCGCTTAAACCACTACCTACACCAACCGTCATGCAGTAAAATTTTGTTTAAATAGCGTCTGTTTTCGCTTGGTCCAAATTGATCTACCGCCTTACACTGCGGGCCAGGCGACCGATAGGAATTTCCGCCGCTTTTTTTGTATGTGTCGACTAGTTGTTGGCTGCAGATGACTTTGACAACTTTATGCGGAGTGTGGGCAAGCGCAGATAGTCCATTGAAAAGTTACATTTGAGGTTGCATTTATCAGAGGACGCAACTTTATTTAACAGATGTGTAGGGAGGGCTAGTTTAAAGCTAGATCCAAAGTGTGGTCGTTGGTGCATCTTTTTACTACATTCTCGCAACTTTGATCCTGAAACTTTTGTCGTAAGTCATGTCTTTATTATTGTTGCATTTTGGCAATTTTAATATTTTCTATTATAACTTTGTCCCCAGTGTTTGAAATGAGACAGGATTTGGCACAGGGTCTGATCAAGTGCCAGTGTACAATTTTTGATGAAGAACGATTTTTGAAGAAGATATGAGAGTCGCAATTTTGTCAATAATTTATGATTTTCCTCAATGAATTTTGATATCTCTAATAATTTTCCTGCTGGTATCCCCAGAACTTTTAGGCACTGCAGAACAAATTGCAGTATCCTCTGGCTGGGCAGACTATCAATTTCAGGTGCCCAGAGTTAGGATTTGTTTCTTTCTTTAACCCAAGTCTTTGGAAATCAGTGAAATTTGGACCTTATGGTACTGCAAAGTCTCAAGTTGGAAGCCTGGGCCTTAATTTGGAAGAAGTAAAGTTGAAGTAAATGTATTCTTTATTCCTGGCGACGAAAAAATTATAACACATTGAAAAGAAAATTTGTTGCAATTTTCATTCGATTTTCGTTTGTTATTATTTTTCATTTTACGAGAAAATGCTTTAGAACTAAAGTTGTAGAGAATTTAATTTGCAATTTAGATTTGTTTCTGTACGGCCAATAGTTTGCCAGATATACTACAAAACCCATTTGTACCACTCTTTTCAAGATCGTGGCCACAGGACAAGGGCTGCGATCCACAAACTTTGATTTAACTTTACACAAGAGGGGGACCTCTTGACATATTTAAAATAAAATTGCGTCCTCTGACAAATGCACGTTACGTCCAAGAAATGTAATATTTCAATGGACTAAGAAGGCTCTCATCTCAACCCGTTGAATTTACGGCGCGCTTGAAGGTTCCTGCATATGTGAATTACTTTCCCGTCGGACTTGCGCCCGTCGAAGTTCGGTTGACGACAAAGTATGATGTTATTTCGGCAAAATTGTTGTTACTAATTTGAATACCAATGACTTTCTATAGTTATGTGCGTATTAAATTGTTAATTATCGCTCGCTAAACGGTGAAGGAAAGCATCGTGAGGATAACTGCTTGTCTGAGAGTTCTCCATAATGTTTTCGAAAGAGATATGAAGTCTGCCCACCCGCAATTGGCCAGCCTGATGGACTATCAGAGTCAGGCGAGCAAAAGTAATTGCTCTTCTTAAGCCAGGCAAAAGCCCTTCAGACCCAAAAAGTTACCGTCCCATATCATTACTTTGCCACACCTTTAAGCTCTTTGAGCGTATGCTGTTAAACCGCCTCACACCGGTTTTAGAACAGGTATTAATACCAGAACAGGCTGGATTCCGACCAGGCAAATCCTGCACTAGCCAAACATTGAACCTCGTCCAGTACATTGAAGACGGATTCGAAACCAACAAAATTACCGGTGTTGTCTTTGTTGACCTAACAACTGCATATGACACCGTAAACATCAGAAAACTGTTGTCAAAAGTTTACGATACAACACAAGACAAAGGGTTTGTTGACATCTTGAGTGTGGTCTTAAATAACCGGCGGTTCCAAGTGCACCTGAATGGAGAAAAGAGCCGATGGCGGACGCAAAAAAACGGGCTCCCACAAGGCAGCGTTCTAGCTCCTTCGTTATTTAATATTTACACAAACGACCAGCCAAAAACACCGCGTACCAAAAGTTTTCTGTATGCTGATGATCTCGCACTAGCAGCTCAAACATCGAGCTTTGAAGATGTAGAAATATCGCTCAAGGTAGGATTGGACGCGCTTGACAAGTACTACGCCAAAAACGCCTTACGGCCTAATCCGTCAAAAACCCAGTCTTGCGCGTTCCACTTACGTAACCGGGATGCAAAGCAAACACTCTCATTATCATGGCGAGGCGTTAACATAGAGCACTGCCCTCGTCCACGCTACCTGGGCATCACCCTGGACAGAGCGCTAACATACAAGGCCCACTGCTTAAACACCAAGCAAAAAGTCTGTGCGAGGAATAATCTGCTGCGACGTCTAACTTCAACAGCCTGGGGAGCGGCCCCGCATGTTCTCCGAACCACAGGGCTCTCACTTTCGTATTCCGCAGGCGAATACGCGTGCCCAGTGTGGCACCGATCCGCCCACGCAAAGGAAGTAGATGTAGCCCTAAATGAGACATGCCGAATCATAACGGGCTGTCTGAAACCAACCCCGCTCCATTTGCTATACCCTCTAGCAGGCATCGCTCCACCGAATGTGCGACGGGAAATAGCCTGCGCAGTGGAGAAACATAGGTAAGAAACAGACCTGCGACACTCACTGTATGGCCTCACTGTATGTACACATCTGTATGGCCATGAGATGCCTCGCGCCCGCCTTAAAAGCCGAAAAAGCTTTTTAAGAATAACTGCTGCCACAAATGACAACCCAAAATTGGCAAGAGAGCAACTGTGGGGTTCTAAGTACCCGGCCGCACTAAACTTCCCTGCAGCGAAAGAAAGCCTGCCTCCTGGTCACAACTTGCAGTGGTCGACCTGGAAATCGCTTAATCGCTTGACAACTCAGGTCGGGCGCTGTAGGAAAAACATGGCTAGATGGGGATTTATAGATCACTCACTGGTCCACTGCGACTGTGGAGCTCCATCCCAGTCTATGGCACATTTGCTTTCTTGCCCCCTTTGCCCATCTACCTGCAGCAAACAAGACCTTAAAGTGGCTTCAGACAATGCCGTCACCGTGGCCAAGTTTTGGGAAAAGAAAATTTAATGTGCACTATTGATACGAAGAAGAAGAAGAAGAAGAAGAAGAAGAAGAATGGACTATGGCCTTACCCTTGTCATAGTGAGAAGAAACCCGTGCCCAGCAGTGGGACAGTTTATATATAGGGCTGATTATAATTATATGGAATTGGAATAACATTACAGACACAATCAAGTTGCAGCTCGGTCGCGGCATTTCAGCATAAATGTGTTTGGATTCTAAATTCTAACTCATAATGTAGGCTGACGTCTGACCATCCTCTCTCTCTCTCTCTCTCTCTCTCTCTCTCTCTCTCTCTCTCTTCAATTAAAGAGCTTTGTTCTTGTCGGTGGAGTTTACGCTATATATTTCTATCGTCGGCCAGTACCTTGACCTCATTATACGACATGACCTTTGCCTTTTCGTTAATTTGATCCGTGTATGGCCTCCTGGCTCGACCTCTTCCTCTCTTTCCTTCTATTTTACCTTCCAGTATGTTTTTGATAAAGTCCTGACCATCCTAATAGACTAAAAAAAACAGTGTAGGTAAAGTGTTGTCACAAATTTTTAAATTGCAATTTATTTAAAGTTATTTCGTTTTTATAAGTACCTGAATGAGAAACAAAGCTATTTTATTTCTAATCAGACTTCGCCCGCGTCTTCTGTTCGGTAAATACAGACAGGAACGGCGCACTCCCCATGAAGGGGACTGTAAAAATGCAGAGAGATGATTCAATTTGCAGGAGCTTCCCTCGGGGACTCCACAGGATGGAAGCTTTTCTAAGTGACCTGTGCTAGAGCGTCACAAAAGCCTTGGCTGTATCGACGCTAACAGCAAGAGTTTCACTTCCGCTCTCCAGAAGACTACCAGCTAAACGACCACGACGGAAGCAGTTCCGCATACGTACTTATAGATTCTTTAATTTATTATTCACTTCATTACCTTGGAAATTAGAGTTGTTAATGCTATGGGGTCGTAAGTTGACGGTTCTGACTCGTCACCCTTTTTAAAGATCACGTGAACAAGGGTTAATTTAATTGAGGATGGAACCTTTTCGATTGCGTACGACATACGGTACAGGCACGTCAGATTCCGTGACCAGTCAGGGGTGCACACGTCTTCAGGATTACTGCTGCGTCCGTTCCACTTGTAAATGTTCAATTTTTCAGCTTACTCGACCGTGGGTTGCGTAATAATTTCTGACAGGGAGCTCCAACACCATAGGATGGTGATAAGATAGAGTGACTCAATTATTATCCAAAGTCCAGTCCGAGGCAAATAATGGGACCAAAACCAGCCCTGTCCTTTGCAATATGGGCCAAACTGACATTGGATTTACGCAGTGGTGGAAGTTAGATCTAGCCGAAATTTCTTTGGGCATCTTTGACAAGCGACCAGGAAGCAAGACTCCCAGTAAAATATCTTCTAAGTAGTTCCAAGTCACTCACCAGCTTTGGCAATGTGTTTCGCCTTGGCTAATATACTTCCTTGGCAATAGACTTCTTGCTGAATTTTGAAGAGTCGTAAAATTTCCGCTTGTCCACGATCCTAGGATCTCGATCAATACTGTCTTTACCACACGGGGCACGTGCCCTGTGCACGTACCTCGAGTGCCTAGGTCACACAAATATACGATACAAATCTAATACTTAAGTATTATGACAGTTTACTACGAATATTGTAATAATAAATTCATAGAAAAATATGTTTACATATTACTCATTACCCGACTACGGCGAAGCCAAAAGGAAGGGTAATGTTTTTGGCAGTTTATGTATGTATGTAACTATGCATGTTTGTATGTTCCACCATAGCGCCTAAAATACTGACCCGATTTTAATGAGTGGGGTGTCAAAAGATTCGTAATAATAGCGCGGGTGACAGAGGCTATATAAATTTTATCTAAATTTTCTATTACGAAATGAATACCTCAGATTCCAACATAAAAAAAAAAAAACAGATAATCATTACGTGTTTGGTATCAAAGCAAAGGTATTGGTGAGCACATTACAAATATATACATACTAGCTTTCGCCCGCGGCTTCGCCAGCATGCAATTTTGATAAAGGAGAAAATGTACTACCCCGGGTTGCAGACTATTCATGTCAAATTTCATCACAAACAGCTCTGCAGATTAGCCGTATAGCATATAATATATAAACAGATTATACTTAAAAAAATACTTTTGTTTTCATAATCGTCGAACTTCTGGTAAAGATTAGGATGTAGCTTAGGTATATTATTGATGTTATGAAGAGCTTATACTTATGCCTACTGAATATAACAGCAGCAAAAATTAAAACTGAAAGCATTACCACAAAGTACATATCAAACAGTCCCTCTACCCCGCTGTGCATAAGCGCGCCAACTCATAGTTTTATTATGTTGTTAGGTTATGTAGTAAAAGCTAAAAAGTAATTCGGTAAGTCCTAGCTACCAGATCGCACCAATCTTCTCATCAATCAAAAGGGGTATTGATCAGACAAATATAAAATCGTTGGGCAAGTGAAATTTCTATCATAATGTTTACTCTGGCTACGCCCAAAACATTTTTTTTTAGTTATTTGTATTTTCAAGTTTTTAGTTTTGTTATTAGTTGATACTTCTCATTATATTTTCATAGTGAGCCCTTTTTTACCAATCAAGTCCTGTCATTCAATACCCATATTGAGGTATTTGTGGAAAATATGTAACCCGCTATTTTGCGGCGACAGCTCTCTTGAATTTTTCATAGTGAGCTCTATTCTACGAATCAAGCCCTTCCATTTGATACCAATATTGAGGTATTTGTGCAAAATAGGTAAACCGCCATTTTGTGGCGGCGGCCATCTTGGATTTTTCATAGTGAGCTCCATTCTACCAATCAAACCCTTTCATTTGATACCCATATTGAGGTTGTTGTGAAGATATGTGATCCGCCATTTTGTATCGGCGGCCATCTTGAATTTACAATAATTTAAATATTATCTTACATTGTCATCAAGATTGAGAGTGTATACCAAATATCAGATCAATCTGTCATCAGGAACGGGGTAAAAGTCCAATTCCTAAATTTGACGCAAGCAAACAAAGATAATATAGGATTTTTGCCGACTTAGTTGATACTTTTCCTTATATTATGGCAACATTATACAAAATCCTTATAAATTGTAGCCTATGTGTTATTCTGATGTATAAACTATATTACTGTAAAGTTTCATCCAAATCCGTTCAGTAGTTTTTGCGTGAAAGAGTAACAAACATCCATCCATCCATCCATCCATCCATCCATCTATACATACATCTTCACAAACTTTCACATTTATAATATTAGTAGGATAGCATACTGCTTGAGTCAAAATATAAGTTTAAAACGCGGTTGTACTTACAATTCAGACGCTATGCGTTAGGTTCCTATTTTTCTTTCTTTCTTAAAATGTGACAATGTAAATATTGCATGGGTTAGTTTACATACCACTTCGGAATACGGAGAAGGATTAAATAAAAAAATAAGTGTAAAAACTATAACCCGACTACGTAAAAAAGGGGTCTAAAAAGGACGAAACAAGAAATAGCTCATTCAGATATAAATCCAAAAAAGTATAAGGCTGGTTTCAGAGTCACGCGTTTGACCGGCGCCGGCCACACGCGCGCTTTCAATTACACTAGATTAGTAGTAGCGTTTCATAGTCACGCAGTTCAAACGCGCCGCGTGTGAGACGCGCGCGCCAACCGCGCTGCCGAAGCTTCATACATTGCAATGAGAAACGCGAACTCGTTTCACAGTGGTCCGCGCGCCAAACGCGCTGTTGAGACGCGCTGGGCGACGGCGCGTGCCGCGCGCGTCACTCTGAAACCAGCCTAAGTACATAAATGCTCAAGCTAGAGCCGTGGTCGCGCCTCCGATATTGTATAACGATTCTTGTTCTGATAAACTAAACTTGTTCTGAGAGAAGTCATCATCATAGTCATAGTATTAATTATTGTGAACAATAGGTAATGTACATAATACAGTTGATGCACTTTTTAAAATAATCCAGTTCAGCTATGTTCCGCCCATTGGGCATACAATAGTTACATTAATTAAACTAGGTGGGTCATTGTCAAACCTAAGATTTTTTTCGTAAAAAAATGAAACACGTTATTTATAAAAATCAAAGCTATATTATTACTCTACTCTTACTTTAAAACAAAAATGAGTATCTGTCTGAGATCTATAATTCGAAAATAGGTATTTATAAGGAAATAACGATATTTCGATTCAACCGAAAAGACTAACATGTCCACCGAGTGGACTAAAATGTTAAATAATAACAAAAAAACGAAACAAAATGCAATTTACATCTTGAACAAAAATAATGTTAATTCTATCTTCGTATAATTACAATCTTATAAATAAGGCATATTACAGTTTGAAGGATTATTTTGATGACAGGAGCGCTTGGAAGTAGTTCTTCGCTTTTGACTAGGTCAATAATTAGTAGTTTTATTTTATAGTGTAGTTAATTACGATATTCTCATTTCATACGATATTTTGCATTCATGTTCCACACTTTCATTATAACTTTGCGGATTTGTAAAATGTGGGTAACTCGTGGTCATGGGCTAACTAATAGGTTGTCGATTGCTTTGGTTTCATAATACCGTTACTTTCTGCTTCATTCACTTCTACCATAGTTCTGACCATGTTCACGAGTTGCCTACATTAAAAAGACGTAAGTGGATGCTCCTGTTTCACCATATTTACTTTGGGAGGCTTACCATATGAACATCATTTACTGCTTGAGTATGATATCAATAGCTACTAAAAATTTTACTAGTAGATGTCTACAATGTGAAACAGTTGCAGCTCCTTACAAAAATAAAATGTACCACCATTATATTTGTTTGAAAAGAGTGGCCATGAGTTTTATTGCCCGTTCTTTCTCGTGGTTCTACCTATTGCATTGCGAACGTGGCAGTAAATGTAAATGTAGAATCATTAAGTAATTAACTTAAATTTTGACGTTCATAAGCGTCACTTAGTGGCCTAGATGAATAAATGATTTTGATTTTGATTTTGATTTTGATTTTGAACAATCAGTCACTTAAAACCAATCATAAAGGAAATAAAAAATGTTTTGTATCTGTCTACCAAAAAGACAATTCATTTCGGTGGTCAAAATATGTCTTCGTCGTCAGAAGACCATCAGCGTTGAACGCGTTCATTCATGCAAATACGGTTTGGGGGCTCTTCTAATTTTGACGTTGACGTATCTGAGCTGTTAGAATATACGTCAGATCTGAATCGTTTATGAACACTATCTCCAATCAGCAGTGATGGACTGCACTCGCCAACATTCAATGGTTGCTGCATCGAGCCACTCGAAATTGGACTGGACCATTGGCTTGCCACTGGACGGTGCATAGGAGTCAGGATTATACTTGGTGAATTCATCCTCTCGGTGGGAGCTGGTGTGTCATTCCGGGTAGGACTATGCAGAGGAGTCGATTGGACTGGACTTGATAAAATAGGGACATTATTTTGGAGTGGTTTGGGACATGGTCCAATGTCAAGTTTTTACAACCTAAACCGTAATGTACACAAATATTTTCTGGACTACATTTCATACAACTCAACCTACGAAACTGAAGAACTATTGGTTTACGGCGACTCCAAGTAACCTGATGGACTTTCATGCTTCCACGAAACGGTGTAATATTACTGTTTTTTATTTTACTCTCAATAGACTCCACATGCGTCTCATCTACTCTAATGACTTCAATGCCTTTACAATTTTGAACAACACACTCCATGAAGGCATCCAAATTATGGACATCATTCCCATGCGCAACATGCTTATCAGCCGTACGCTTAAGACAACCACCCACGCCATCAGGGGCTCCTTTGCCGTGTCCACTTTCACTATAATGCCAGATTATATCATCTACATTAGACTCCTCGCTCAAGTAAGCGGCAATTAAGTAAAACATTGTCTTATTTCTATATTGAGTTGAAGGACCATCACTCAAAAAATGCAACCGTTTCAAATTTGGAACAAGTGTTTTTATGACGGCTATAATAGGTTTTAAATGGACACAAATATAAATTGGATCGTGATTCCTATTCTCACTCACAGTACAAAATGATTTTGCGACGAGCCGGTTCTCTTCCGTAGTAGCGTCCACATAATAAAAAACACATGTATGCAATGACAACTGAGCTTTTGAACCTCCAAAATGAGCTGATTGTGTTTCAGTGGCATACTTGCAGTTATAATTTTCAGAAAAGTCTACATTCAGTAAACCTTCGTTCTCAGACATAGCAACTTTAATGCTATTGACACTTGTATGTTGATGCAGTACGTTGCAAGTATGTTGCATAAACCGTTCTATATTATCCAGCAAATGGTTAACTAATTGACGTTTGGATGTGTTGACGATTTCTTTAAAAGTCTTCTGACACATTTTTTTTTGTCCCTTTACTATTTCACATACCTTTTGAGTAACCCAGCGTTCATATCTTACCGTGTCTTTAGGGTTGTACTCATTGAACTCAATTTTTTTATGTTTACATTCAGTGCATGTTCTTTCGAGACAGTTTTCAGTCATATTTGTGCAACAAATCGACTTGCTAATTGCCATAGCATTATTTTCGTTAATTACTCGCGCGTTTTTAAGGGCCTTTGCAACATAATCCATGTTAGTATGACTGATACACAAACAGGTTTCGCGTGCTGCAGTTCTGGGATCTAATACCCAAAATGGTCGGTTCCTACAAAAAGTTTTGTAGGATACTTTTTGCCTGTTTGAATCATATATTTTTTATGCAGATTTATAAGGGAATCATTGAGAAATCTTATTTGTTTTTTTTGTTTATTGCGTGTTATTGTCTCTTTTTTGCCAGATGTAAGACGACTTGATTCATCGTTAAGTAAAAATTGCTGTATATTTTCTCTTAATTCCTTGACCTTCGTAGAACTTTTATTCCTTTTCTCTTTTTGTGTTTTCTGTACATTCTTTTGTTTCTTGTTCTGTAATCTGTGTAATCGCATTCTATACTTAGCAAGTTTACATTCTAAACTCATCAACTTCTTTTTCAGTAAACTGTTCTCTACTTTAAATTTTCTTCTGTTTCTCACTGCAATACGTGCACCACTTTCAGCTCTTGATGATACTGAAGCTACTGGACGTGAGGGCGGTGTTTCGCAAGCAATGTACTTTTCAGCCTCTTTTTGTATCTTGACTTTTTCTCTGCGTCGTCTGTAAATCTTTTACAGTTTTTATTTTCCCTTCAGCTTTCTTTCTATAGTAATATTCTCTGTCCTTTCTACGCTTTTCTTCCAATGCTTCTGGATCTTGTTTAAGTTTCTCACGCGCCTTTCTCATACTCAGTGTTTTTGCTCACGGCGTCGTTTGTTTTTCTGGTTATCGGTTAGTTTACTTCTCGTTTTCGCCATCGCCTGAAAACCCACAATAAGCCATGCACACAAACGAAAAGAGAGTAAAACTGTGTAAAGAAAGAGTAAGAAACTTTTGCATAAAAGAGGTAAGCCATAAACGTCCCACTACTGGGCAAGGGTCTCCTCCTACACAGTGAAGAGAAATTAGCCTACGCTGGCCAGACATGTTTGTGTACATACATAAACACCCAGATCAAATCAAACATTAAATGTTCATGCACACAAATTTTAAACTTGCGCGGGGATCAAACCCGCGACCATCGGCGTGGCAGTCCACTACACAAACCACTCCGCCATCCGGCCATCAAGTTTTAAAAGTTATATTAACAAAATAAACCTTAATCAAGAAAACATTCCACTCGGTGGACATATGTCGTTTCGGTGGACAAAAGTTCCACCAAAAAGATGTCCACCGAATGGACTTTTATCTAAAAAACATTCATACCACCCGCCATTTATAGCTTATGTTACAAGCCAATATATATTTGTAATGTTTAATTTTTAACTAGTTAATAAGCATGTTTGATAAATTTTAAGTGATTTACTTACCAAAATACAGCAGTAACCGAAAAGACAACTCAACTTTGACACCACCAAATATTTTTCTTAATATAACAACAACGTGTTCTGCGCACGACTCACGGCAAAATGGCCGCTGACAGGGATAGTGCAATATTGGATGCGTTCAATCTTACGTTCCGTTCCATTCATGTGACATTTCCTTCATTTAAGTCAGGAGCGAAAGTAATGTCCACCGGAAAGACAAAAAATGTTGTGACAGTATTCAATTATGCAAAAAGTGAGTTTAATTTTTATAAATTTTTTTGATACTAGTAATGCTAAAATTAAAATTCATGTAGATTATGAAAATAAATCATATTTGTATACAATAACAAAATACATATTTTTTAAGAGCTCCATTCTATTGAAAGGTAGGTTCTGAACGGTCCACCGAGGTGGACTTTCAGTTGAATTACAATGATATAAATTTAAAAAAATATACATTTATAGTAAATCTGTTATAGTATATTGTAATACGTTTCATTTACTTTATTATTATGATGTTATATTTAAAATAATGTTAAAAGTGTCTTTAATGATTCGTATGAACAGTTTTTTTTAGGGTTATGACAATGACCCAGGTACATTAATATATTTTAGTAGTTTATGTCAAAATTAATACAAATGTCACAGAAATCACAATAATCGGGTAATAATTATGTAGAAGTAAAATACTGAACACATCATGATCAGGTATTCTAATGATACATATTATGTAGCGAAATGGAGCAGTGATTTATCATTTATGTAGTATTTTACTGAGTAATAACATTTGCTGATTAACAAGTCCTGTACCTAATTGTTTTTTAAATTTAATTATTTCTGTTACCATTCTGATTTCTTTCGGTATATTATTAAAAATACGTGACGCTGTACAAAATAAACTTTCGTGCATCATATGTGTTTTGCTAGGAACCATTTGTAATTTGTCTTGATGTCTTAAACGGGTACGATAATTGAATAGTTCAGAACTATTTTTAACAAATAATGCGACCTCTAGAATATATAAACATGGCAAAGTTAAAATGTTAAGGTTTTAAAAATATGGTACGCCTGAATCAGTTTCGTGCAGGTTGAATATAGCCCTCAAACACCGTTTTTGTGCAACGAATGCACGGCCTTTGTGTGTACTGTTATCCCAAAATATTACGCCGTATCTTAGGGTTGAACTGACGTAGCCATGGTAAGCGGTCAACAAAGTTTCTTGATTAGCTATTTTTCTCAATCTGAAAGCATATGAAAACTGGCTTAGTTTTTTACAAACATAATCAACATGTGGTTTCTAATTAATTTTATGGTCGATACGTAACCCTTGGAATTTTGTAACTTCGGTTTCTTGTACATCACTGTTTAAATATCGGATTTTTAATGGAGTTGTGCGTTGAGTGCGTATTTTTTTTTTTAATTCATTGTTTTTGTTTTATCGATTTTAATTATTAAATTATTGTTTGTAAGCCAGTCTACTATTTTTATTAAGGTTTGATTAATGTTAAGTTCTAAATTAGTTGTAGAGTAGGTAATTAGTTGTCCCCCCCGTGGGATCTTCACCTTGTCGTGGTGGGGGGGCTCAGTAACCGTGGATTGGTCACCCGCGGTGAAGCTAAGAGGGATCCAGGAGAGGACGCTCCGCGTGGGCTTGGAGGGGCCTGCGCAGGATGCGTCCAACGGTGCGGGTGCGGGGGACAGTTCTGTCTGTCCCTCGCAGTCGGGTGCGGTCGCGGGAGGAGAGGCGTGTCGGTGTTGCGTTGCCGCGCGCCCTATCTCCCGCGACCAAATGGGGGCGCACCATTCGATGCGTCGCGGTGGGGCCGCAGAGGAAGAGGAGATGCGGTGTTGCGTTGCCGTCCTCCCTATCCTCTGCGGCCGCTGGGCGTTTTGGCGGCGGAGCCCAACACCTTCATCCGCCGCCAAGGGGGTTTTGTTCGGGGCCCGCCTGACCATCTGGCGGGCCAATACCCGTCGGGGGGTTGCGAGGAATGCTTCGATGATATCCGACCCTCCGACACATGGGTACATGAGGAACACGGGTTGGTTTTTAGTCAGTAAGAGTCTGACAGTCCCCTTCGGCCTGCCCCCAGGGCGGAGGGACTCCATGAGGATTTTCCAAACCCGACACCAAAAAAAAAAAAACTGCATGTATAATTTATTTCACTTGCAGGAAACTTCCCTACTCTGGTGTCAGTATTCAGACCACCCAAAAGCCTCCAACATTGTATAACGATTCTTGTTCTGAGAGAAGAAACGGGGCCGACAGTTTCAAGTGCCCTTCGAAGCGTGGTAGGGCTTTGGTGTCAGCCGTGGTCACCCATCTAAGTGGAGACCTGTGCAAGCGTTGTTTAACTTTGGCGACCAGTTACGAACGGCAAGTCACGCTGTTCTATGCATTGTTGGTACTGGTAGTCTACCTCTTTGGTCCAGCGGTGTAGGTAGCTGCGGATCAGGCTGCCCGGGCGCGGTTATCAAGTCGAGGAAAATGTGATATTGGGATTTTTTACCAAAAATTATCTTATAGACGCTTGGTATTAATTAGTAAGTTGGCAGTGTTACACCACCGTGCCTCCGCAAGCACGTTCTGTTTATTCGCCGTTTTGTTTCGTGCCCTTGTGTTATGTACGTTTGCGTTTTTGTGCGATTATTACCGCTGCTTACTGAGCGGAGCATAATATGTATTTTATTTTAACTTTATCTTGCATACGAAGCAAATAGGTAAAAAAGTCAATTTAGTATTTACCTTAAATCGTCGTCATGAAAAAACCCGAGTGGCCGTTGACATTCTACATATCTTATACGGACTTATGTTATGGTCTACAACCATTCGCCAAGCAATGAGTACATTTTTTTTTAATAGACTCACGCCTGTATCTCGAAGGGGTAGGCAGAGATGTAACACCCACATTTCGCCATGATTTTTTTGGGTCCCACGTAATAAGGGGCGAGCCTATTTGCCGTACCGGGCACATTACCAGACTCCGTGTTACTACTGAGATTTTCCTAACGGAAAAACCCAATAACACTTTGCCCGACTCGGGAATCGAACCCGAGACCTCCCAATCCCACGCGCACATGTATGCCGCGAGACCAACGAGGCAAGCTAGGCAACTTTTTATGTATGGACTTAACAGTCAAGACATAAAGGAAATAGCTTTTCTGTAAAACAGGAAAGCTATCCTCAATTCATACTACTATAAATTACTTCTGTCATACACTACAATAGAATTGTCTTAACCCATGTTTTTATTGAGATAGTAATTGGAGAGCAATTTACCATATATGAATTATTTTGAAATATTTTCTTCACTTCATTAATTCTGTTTCTTACAATAACCAATCTAAACCGTATAAAATTCACATAAATCTTTTTGCATTTAGTACTCAAAACATAAATAAAGTTGAAACCAGGAGTAAATTCTTGTGGTTGGTATTTAACCAACATGAAATGCTGAATTAAAGGATATTTTGGCATTGTTCAAGAATTTGTACAATAACAAAATTCTATTAATAGTATGAATTTTCATTAATGAAAACTAAATCATTGTGATTTAGGGATCTAGTCTGTCCACCCCCGCAGAGCCCTTTACGGGGGTAAGTTGGATGTCAGCTGTGCCCTGTGACCACCAACACAGGCACCCTTCGTTTACGACCAGCTTGCCCTCTGGCCACGAATCCCTCGGCACGGGTCGGTTCACACCTAGGTCGGGGTTTTGTGTCGGGTATGCTCCCTGAAAGTTGATTTAATTTCGGAGTTTTCCTTCTCCTAGACAGATTGCCAACCAAGGCTAACGAGGCCCATCTCCCCGAAATTATTTTCTTTTCTATTTTGTATGTTCTATGAATATTTATTTTATATATATTTTAGGTAACGCACGTATTTGTAAAGTATTTAAAAATAAGTAATATATTGTTGTTATTACAAAATTCAAATTGATTTCAAATTGATAATGTGAGTGAATGAAGCAAGAGAGGTATGTCAGGATCGTTGCAAATGGCGTTCCGTAGAGACTACGGAACTCTAAGCTACGGAACTAAGCTTACCCCTGCGGGAAATAGGCGTGAGTCTATGTATGTAATTATTTTGAATAACTGCATGTGGTGATGACGTTGTTCAATCAGATGACGTGCCAACACGAGTCAGCGTAAAGAGTTCAACATACGTATTCAAAAATAATACTATGAGGGCTCATCGTTTGCCGTATCAAAATTTACGACTTCCAAAATTCTTCGGGAAGTAAATAAAGTATAATGACGATGTTCTGACGTCTATCTATTAGCTATCGAAGTATTGAGGTGATGTTCCACATCCTAAAGCGCCCGAAGCCGGTAGGAAACCACTGGGGTGGGTTTCGCCCTGATCACGGAACCGTGATATGCGTGCCAATTGACTAACCATACGGAACACCGTGCGATGTGGTGGAGGTGTATGTGTGGTTGGAAAGCGGAACCCTACCTTCAAGGCGAAACTCATTGCTGAATTTAAAAATAAATATGAGTGCCACATTATATTGTATTTTGCTGAGAACACATTTTGTGTTTCCCCGCACCGATCGCCCATAGCTACGCCAGTCGTCCGTTAGCCTCCTAACTAGAATAACGTGTTAGCGTAAGAACTATTGTGAAAGCGAATAGACCTTGTGTTTGACCAAACTCTAAGTTTCATTTATGTCCAGAAATAAACCCTCGCCACCGTAACTCAGTGAACACGCAGTAGACAATCAGATAGTAAATTCATACACACAGTGAACTGAGTAAACACGCAACCTTGAACCGCTACTACAATCATAGGACATTTACTTTACAATAAAACAAACAAACATAATTATATTGTGAATATTTATTGCTAAAAATCACTTGGACGTGTCTTCAAAGTATAAAAACACCTTAGTCACAAGAACTATGAACAATAAAATACATTCATAATCTAAAAATAATTAAAATAACAATTGTCAATACTTAGGGATTTAAATTAAAACCTTATAATTATTTGAGAGCAGATATGACACTTATTATATAACTTGTTGAGATGATATTGTACATTATATCTTTAGTCGGAACACCTCAACTTTGAGCATAATTTTATAATCAGCACGAAGTGCATAAAAAAGACAAAAGTGGAATAATAAGAATAATATTCGTAACCTAACTCATAATAAATTAAATACAAAAGAAAAGTGTTGGAGATTTTAGCAGTAGAGAAATACATAGTATACACAAAGTCAACACTTAATATAATAAATATATTGTTTATACGTAGCTTACGCAGTTGAAGTTCGGATGTTTCAATAATATTTTTATCAATTCTATAGTTTCGGACGGACCTTGAACATGCACCCTGTGCCATTCTGGTCCTGACTTGGCATCCTTAACTGACTTATCAAGTATTAAATAGGACTTTCGCGGGATTGAAATCATCATTTTGTTTATTGCAAGCGTGTCTAAAGCATGTTGCTCATTACAGCCTTACTCCATGGAAAGTTTGTTGACGGCGTCGAATGCTGCCCGCTTGACACCATGAGGTTATCACTGAGATGCAACTGAGATTTGAGATTCAACTGTATAACTTATATTACAGGTAACTATAACGGTAACAACAATATAGAGCCAAAGACGAAATGACGACTCGAACCTAATATTGCAAATAAAATAACAAATAATTGTCAACTACTATTATAAAAATATACAAAATGAATGTAGTTATATACACATACATTATAATAATAGATGCACATATTTTCATGTCAGTTATAAATTAATACTTTCTACGAGGCATGCTCGACTAAAGCAAATAACTTATTTAAAAATATTCTAGACATTGAATCACACGATTGTTAGAAGGATCTTCTAGAATCAAATTCACATTTATCGTGGACCAATGACTTTTGATTCGATCCAGGGCACGAAGTGTGTGACTCGGGAGTAGACGCCAGGGAATCCTGCCTCAGCGCACTTCTTGCCGTAGGATACAACTCCGATTTGGTAGAAGAACGTCTTGTAAGTTGTCGATGACCACTGAAAAAGAAATAAGAAAATAAAATCAGCTATTCATTAATAGATTATTAATACAATAAACTTGAAACCGAATTTCTCAAAATAAATAATGATTTTTATCACATTTCATTTAGATTTTTATAAATCATAATCATAATTCATTTGTTTGCTACGAATGTAGGTAACATTATAAAAATTGTCTTAATGTTGACAACTTTTATGACTTAATGCTTTATTTATGCATTAAAGTTTTGAAATATGGATTTCAACTTAGTGACAAAATGGCAAACAATACCTAGTGACAGCTATGTTTGCCTTATTTACATTTAAATTGCTGGTATCGATGCCATGGATACTGCATCCATAACATTTTGGCGAGTTGCCATACTGAAGTAAAGAATTCGGAGGCGATTTTGTTATATATCATTCTGTATTATCATCAGAGACTAGTTTAGTGCTCTGGCTCTCGAGTGTATTGTTGGCCTTACAATAGGCTTGTGTCCACTAAGCAAAATAAGTTTGATTGTGGTATCTATAGATTCATTATGATTTTAAGATGTCAATAAAGTTTATTATCTTAATATATAAAATCCTTGCGTTACTGACTGACTGTCAGACACGCTACAGTCGAAACTATTGGGCGCAAGAAGCTGAAATTTGGCATGTATGTTCCTTGGGGACCTTAGGGGTGCACTAAGAAGGGATTTTCCGAAATTCCCACGGGATCGGCCAAAACGGGTAAATTAAAAAAAATGCAGGCGTAGCTGCTGGCGTCCTCTAGTTTATTATAAAAAGGTAAGATTAATGTTATTTTTAGGATTCTAAAACTAAAAATAATGTATTTACTCTTGTGACAGTGAACACGAATCAGAGAGCATTACGTCAAACAGTACGTCCGCCATTCATGTTGTTGACGTTTTAGTAGTAAATACAACTGAAACGTAAAACTTTCTACCTGTCAGATCGAATATAACAAAATAAAAGTGGGTACATCAGACCAGACTTCATTCACGGTTTGTTTTGTTTTGGACTTTGTGATATCACTCAACCGCCATGATGGTTTACAGCGTTTTCGTGTCAAATTCAAAAATGTTTTTAAAAATCCGTAATTAGTAATGTTGCTGAACGATTTATGAAGAAAAATCAGGTACAGTTTAACATCTAATAAAGGAACGAACCTATCGCTAATTACATATTAAGACACAAGCCTATTCAGTCCAGCCTTTCGACATCGTTCCGGTTTCATTTGTATTCTCATTTCTTTTTAAATATACTTACAATAGGCTGCATGAGTGGTCCACCACTATCTCCTTGGCAAGCATCCTTGCCTCCAGCCTTGAACCCAGCGCAAAGCACTCGCTGGTCGATCTTCTGCGCCTTGTAAGCTTTGTATGCTTGTGTGCAGAAGTCGTTGCTCACGACCGGCAGTTGTAGGACTTGTAAATGAGTTGCCGCTGGACCACCTGTAAAGTAACGTAAGTAATGAGTTAGGTGGTTTCTTTCTAAATTTCACTATACAAATAATGAGGGTTGATGAAAAACATATTACTAAGTGTAGTAATTAGTTTTCCAAGTTCCAAAACATCAGTGGATGTTTTGGAATTTATGCTAGTCGCCTATTTGGAAAATCGCCGACTATTCTCTCTGCTAAATGGGTGGAGGTGTGAGAAACTCTTGCTCATCAAACCGGTGTCCTCGAATGTCGGTTAGCGTTTATTATTTTTTTTTTATTTACTTATGTAATTTTGATTGATAATAAACAATAAGTCAATTATTAATCATCACCAGCCTGCTATAGTCCACTGCTGCATTTTGGGCTCTCAGGCAATTATTGCCCGTTGCAAAAAATAATACACTTACGGAATTCTGTGTGTCCCCATCCAGCTATCAGCGGATTGTAGTCTTCAAATGTATTTGACCTCAGCTCACTGTTTCTGGGGATGCATATAGGCCTAATGGAGTCTGAAATAAAAATAAAAGGTAAGATATATAGAATTATAGATGTACAACACTGTATCATTTCGTGTATTGAATTTTGCGATACGTCTGAGACCTCTGATAAGTTTACACATACAAAATGCTTGAGAATGCTTAAGTATAGTATTTATTTCGATTATTATCTTAATATTAGTTTCATTACACTTACTTGGGAACAAAATAACAATTAATATAAAGCATTTAATTTGCGCCGTATAACATTTTCTAGTTCATATAACCTATACATAATGGGTATGCCACAGGGCACTATGCTCGTACCTACCTATATACACAAGATTATTAGAACTTGATCTTACTTGAGAATTCCACGTCCTTTTCAAGAGTTATGATAGCGATGTCATTAGTGAAGGCTGAAGCGCTGTACTCCTCGTGCTTTATTTTGTCCTTGATGAGAACGTCGATAGGATGCGCACCTTCGTCCTCTCTGGCTAAGTCCAGCTCACCCAGACGAATGACGTAGCTGAAACAAGACAGATATTCAATTTCTAGTAACTGTTAAAAAAACTGAAAACTCGCGGTCACTAGAGGATAGTGCTCTATATGTTTTGGCCGACTGCTTTTCACGGCAAATCCACCGTGATAATTCATAAAGTGTGAACAAGGTCCCTTATTGTATGCTACAAATGATATAATTACACCGCTGACGATACAAATTTGTCATCACAATGTTTACAATTCAAGGCATGAATTGAATTCAGTTCCAAGCGACATAAATAAAACCGTGATTCACGTCGTTTGATCCGGTTTTATGTGTGACATGGCTGGATTTTTAATGTGGTCCTTAAGTTGTAACCCCGCCTGTTTTCCTGTTTCTGTCGAGAAAATTGAAAATACATTACCCTCAAACCAGTGGCGGATCCAAGATCTTAGTTATAGGGAGAGCTAATCTAAGAAAATAATTTAGATAAAATTATTTATAAATTTCTCAATTGCTGAATGGTTATCGAAGTTTTAGTCTTCATGGTGCCTATACAGATAATCAAGAGAGCATACGACTTACCGACGAAACAGATCGCAATTACAATTGTATGTTGATCTACGGATCGATTTCTAATCCCATAAACATTAATCAAAGTTCACTGCAGTTGTATTTAACAAGTAGTGTTACCTATACTACTCGTACTTGTATGTTTTAATTCTCTCCTATGGGATTAATCTTGACTGCGGCCAAACTCTACGCAGTGGCGTAGCTACCTTGGGTGGCACCCGGAGCGGAAGTTGGCGGGTGCCTTTTTTTGTTTTTAGTCGATACCTAACAATCACAGGCTAACTCCTCCAGGCTACCCCAAAAAAGGGTGACACCCGGGGCGGACCGCCAACCACCCCCTTCCTACGCCACTGACTCACTGACTCTACGTATAGTGGAAAGAGTAGTAGCCATATCCCTGCAGAGTCCATTATCGTCTGAAGAATTTCTTTACAGGACTAACTTAATTGTTATTTATCGCCGTGAGGATATTTTTGAAGTGTCATAGGTTTTATATTTTCTTTGTCTTTTGAATACAAACAAACATTAAGCCACATACAAATTAAAAATCTTATTCTTCAACCAGTAAAAACATCTCATTAAAAATAATAATAACAATGATCCGAGATTGATAAATCAACTTATCTAGGAATTCTGACTACTTAGCTAGACTTGAACCAATCTAACATTTAACCCGAACCAAATGCTACAAACATAGTTCGAAGAATCCTTGATCGACTTCCAGATACACCGAAGTTACTGATAACCACACGTATTTATTACGTCGCAGCAATGTGTGTCAATGTATGCGCTGGTCAAGTGCAACAAGGATATAAATATAGGTAAACACTGCGTCTTGCGTGTGCACACGACCTTGTTGTACAGGCTGATAGGAAATTGGAGGCGTTTTTATCGAAGTTAATGATAACTCCTTGTGGGAGTGGTAGACCTGTCTGAATTCGACCAAGTGGTGGAAATCCTACGGAATAAGGGGACGAAACTCTTCAAGAAGCGAGGATGACCTTTGAAAATATTGTTGCTTTATTATCAGTAACAAACTATTTTTCTGATGGTGAAGGGTGAGCCAAGCTAGTGGATATCATGCTCGGATTCATGCTTTGAATAATGTTGTGGGCACCCCTCGAATTTGTTTGTGTGCATAAAATGTGAGCAAAAGTGGGTACATTTTCTATTTTAAGAAATATTTTATTAACATACACAAAAGACATACACAAAAGGCATACGCAAGATGGCAATTAGAGTATATTTACAACTACGAATTAATTAGACACAACAGTAAAAACTCCAACTATACTATTACGACTTATTGCAGACATATTTTGTGCAGGGGTTTTTAAATTCCTCTAATATTGCAAGTGTCCATAAACTTCGATAACTGACCTTCAGCTACTTCTTCTTCTGCCTGTCCCCTTCTCATATCATTTGAGGTTGGCGCAGAATGTCTTTCTCTTCCATTCTCTTCTATTAGATATCATCTGAACATTCACTCCCTTTTCATTCATGTCATCTTTCACACAATCTTTTCTTTGGTCTCCCTCTTGCTTTATATGTCTCTCAACTCTTAAATTCATCACTTTTAGCTACGTTATCAGTAAAAAGCGAAGCACGCTGTATGTACCGTATGACATTGCCAAGTACTTGCACAGTGGCGTTGGTTCGGACACATCTTACACAATTAACTAACCGGTTCGTAAGGCGACGCAATATCCATTCGGAACTTGATCGTGACACTGAGTTTCCGATGTCGTCCAATGCATATATATTTTTTGTGAAATATCACACTTGCATTATAGTTCAATTTCAAAATAATCAAAATTCTAAGCGATTAGAGAAAATGTCCGTATCTACGCCCAAACGTTTCTACCCCATCAAGTGGGAATTAAACTCACAACTTCCAATAGAATAATTTGACCATATTATACTCACGCCTTTTTCCCGTCGGGGCGTAGGCAGAGACAACGGAACGCCACTTGCTTCTATCCTTACAGACCTCACGCTCTTCCTATACACTCATTACTCTTTTCATACATGCTCGCCGGTTTCGGGTACTTCGGACCTTGTCGTATTTTAGGACGTCCCCAATTTGGTCGAGGAATGTCCGACGAGGTCTGCCGCGACCGACTTGCCCACACACATTTGCCTTATAGATCTGATTCGTCATTCTTTCTTCACCCATTCGCTCCACGTGTCCAAACCACTTCAGCATTCCTTTCTCAATTCTAGTCACGACATCTTCTTTCAGACCACTGTTCTCTCGTATAGTTACAATCGGAATTCTATCAATCAGTCTCACACCACACATACTATGCCGTGATCGCATCTCAACTGCGTTAATTTTACTTTCATACTTTTTCTGCCATACCCAACTCTCACTTCCATACATAAACGTGGGGACAAGCACTCCATTATGAACCGCCAATCGCGCCAACAATTAATGACTGATAAAGTTATCAGTCAACTATATGACCTTTTAACCTATGTACTTTATTATTGATGTGAGTAAAAACCTTCTAGACCAAGAGCTACAAAGAAACATAAAAACAATAGATTCAATGAACCGCCATGCTCGCATGAGACAATGAAATAATAACATCAACGTGTTTCCTTATTGTAGTTTTTTATTGCGCCATGATTTATTCGGATTTCAGAACGATCTGCAAATGTTAGACTAGATTTTGATCGATAAATTGAAGATGGATTAAAAAAGAATGAATATGTCACGAATATTTTGGAAGTCCTCGATGTTGTTTATGAAACGGCATTCATCAGAGTTTAAAAAACATATTGATATTTTTTTTATAGACTCACGCCTGTAGCCTACCCCGGCAGAGGTGTTATATTATACCCACATTTCGCCATTAATTTTTAGGTCCCACGTAATAAGGGGCGAGCCTATTACCGTTACCGGGCACATCACCAGACTCCGTGCCGCTACTGAGAATTCGGAAAAACTCAGTAACACTTTGATAATTGTGATTATGTAATTATAATAGATGGCAGTCCAGCGACTGTGGCCGTAACGTCCCAATCAGACCCACTGGTCTCGAGTTCAAGCCCACGGCTCGTGCCACTTGCTTTTCAAAGTTAAGTGCGTGTTAAATTGTTAATTATCAAAACATCCTGAGGACACATGTTTGTCGAGGACTTCTACATTATATTCTCATTAAGATATAAAGTCTACCAACCCGCACCAGTCAACCTCCACCTTTAGCCAGCAAGCGTGGAGGACTGGCCTAACCGCATAAATGACATACTGAGAAGCGGCCAGTCTCCAGCATTGGGACAGTTTATAAATATTATGTAATTCTCGAACTGATTAACCTTGTAAACTATACTAGCAGTCGCCTGCTGCTTCGTCCAACCTAAACGTTTAACCTTTATTTAACCTCCCTGCCCTATCCCTCTTCAATGATATGTCAGTCAGGATAAGTGATTTTATTATGATGATTCGAAGAAGCCTTGATGTCGCTAAATACTGTACTTGTATTTTATGAAATAATGTTATAATGAAAAACCCGTAGTAACCACAGATATCTGGTATTTATTTTTCTACTTCTCATAATAAGTGCATCATGATGATGACTATTATTACGGATGCAGAAAATACAGTGTCATTATATTTGTAGTAATAGAAATATTTTGCTGCACTTCGAAATCATATAATTATTTGTTTAAAGTAATTGATGTGTTTTTTTACAACAATAGTAGTAAACAGACAGAGCTACTCTATGGAAGCAGTTATTCAAACATAATGTACTATTGATGTTTTGTATAGAAAGAGACGGAAAATAATAGAGCCTAGCTACCTCGTAAGCAAGAACAACCTTCGAACAAGAGGACTTTTGTTTTCTACCTAGAAATCTGCAAATGCAAAAGAACACCACTAGACTTGAAATGTCCATGGTCGTCCTTATCATCGTCTCAGCTTAGAAACATGTACTGTTGATCATAGACGTCCCGCAAGGCTCTCCATACAGACCGATGGGGAGCCGCACGCAACCGCGCACCGCGAATCATTTGCTGTCCCTGCTGTGTCGTTCGGTCGTCAGAACCCTCTTGCTTCAACGGCCAATAATTAGTGATTTTGGTTCTCTTGCGAATCTCCTCATTTCTGCACAGTGGCGTTTCCATCTCGCAGGAAAACACCAGTCATATCTCTCTACATCGTGTGACTGACTCTGACTAGTGACCACGTCTTAGTTCCGTAGGCCACACTTACTGGTCAAATACTTTCGCTTTGACACACTATGGAATATCAGTCGTCTGCCTCTTATAGCAAAGGAGAGATAAAAATCTATAATTATCCAAATAGGTATATAATGTAGTAAGTACTTACAGGTCATCCTCATGGTTGTGTATGCAGTGAGCGGCGGTGAGCACGTGGCGCGAGCTGATGAGTGAGCCGCCGCACAGCCAGCTGGTACCACCGCGCCGACTCTTATAGCCGAGCAGCGCCATCCATGGGAAGTCGTCTGGACACAGGAGACAGCAGATCAGTAAAAAAGCGCGACTTGCCAATCGGCAAAGTTAAGCAAGTGGGAGAAGTCACAAGATGATTTATACAATTTTTGCGACTTATCAACAGCCTTTGATTGTGTATATCATGATACTCTGGTCAGGAAATTGTATCATTACGGCATTAAAAGCTCTTAATCACTTGGTTTCTTAGTTGGGCAATAGAATCCAGAAGATCCAGATTAATGGTAAGACATCTCCAGATTCTGCCTTAAAAATAGGCGTCGCGCAGGGTTCAATACTCAGACCATTTCTAATTTTGATTTATATTAACGATTTACCGTATTACATAAAGAAGAATCATGAGATTGTGTTGTTCGCGGATGATACCTCCTTAATTTTAACATTAACGACGATAGTAATTTTGACGAAGTAAACAACGCACTCTCTAAAGTTGTTAATTGGTTTAATGTTAATAATTTATTACTTAATGATAACAAAACTAAACTCTTAAAATGTCAGTCAATGCAATAACGAGAATAATACCTAATCATGAACGGTTTTTATCTTACAGTCTAACTTAACAAACGATTAGGAAGCCATATCTATAAATCTATTATGTTTCCAAAAAGGATCTGAAACTTAGGAGCAAAACTTCAACGAAATCAAAATATAGTATAGTTTTGTCAAACATCAAGGTTTGTTTGATATTAACGAGACTGCAATGTTGGACAGTCATATATTAAAAATATACAGAATTTTTTGACTATGCAGCTAGTCGCATCAACATTACGACCAAGTATTAAACATTGACACGACTCTACAAACATAATGTCACAGGCATTTTTTGCATTAAAAATGACTTTGATCTACACTCTAAAAATTAACTTTTAGTACGATTATTCCGGTTATATAATAATCTAACTATGATCACAGGCATTGTGATAGTTTATGAGATAGATTAAATTAAAATCCGTTTTTTATTTATTTTATTTTTATGTGACTACATATTTGAAAACATGTTTGCGTTACATATACTTACATATAGTTTGCAAGTGTACTGATGTATATGGGTACTCTTTCTTGGACACCCTACTAACTAATGTTGCAGGTTAACTGGTACAATTGAAGAAGTTTTACAAATTCTTATAATAACACAGATCCTCACCCAACTTCGCGGGCACGCCTCCCACGACTCTGCCGAGGGACGCGTTGCTGTAGCCGCACACTGGTGGCTCAGGCAGCGCTGGTACGTAGTCCCCTCCAACTGTCTTGGTGATCGGCGTGGGGGATGGCGGCGGCGGCGTGGTACTGGTGGTAGTGGTGGTGGAAGTTTGGGGTTGGGGAGCAGACGTTGGGATGCCTTGGCGGGGACAGCACACCTGCGAATAAAAATTTATTGAAATACATAATTATACATGGGTGCATAGGGTTCCCACCAAGAACTTAGGGTCCCAAGCCAACCTCACCTGCAAGTGGTGCACCTGCCGATCAACGGACGAGGCTCTGGCAAACAAAATATCCCGATAAGCGGCAATAGGCTCGCCACCTATTACGTGGGATCAAAACACTGGCGAAAAGTGGGCGTTTAATATGCCTCTGCCTACCCCCTCGGGGAAACAGGCGTGAGTCTATGTATGTATGTAATTATACAAATGTTGGTTGTTGCACAGACGTTTCTGGATCGAGTTATGTCGATCGAACATTTTTGTGAAAGCCCTTCTTCATACATAATGACGCGGTTCCACCTGCGATAAGGCCACTGCTCCGCTCCCGTGGCTCTAGCTAGATGTTATAGTTATACATATTATAGTCTATAGTTTACCCTATAAATGGGCTATCATACACAAAAATAATTATTCAAATCGAACCATAGTTCCTGGGATTGGCGCGTTCAACAAAACAGACAAACTCTTCAGTTTTATGATATACTAAACTTCGCTCGTGGCCCCCGTGAATTATACACAAACTTTCCCTGAAAATAACACTAGGTGTCTATTGGGGAACACCGGGTAACATAGGGCAGCGATAGCCTAGTGGAGATACCAACAGACTGCTATGCAGAGGGTATCGGGTCCAAATCCACGGCGCGCACCAATGACTTTTCGAAGTTATGTGCGTATTGAGTTGTTAATTATCGCTTGTCCCGTGCCTCGGAGAGCACGTTAAGCCGTTGGTCCCGGCTATCATGAAAACCTTTGACAGTCGTTATACCAAAGGTCAGTACCTACCAAAGGTACCTACCTCTAAATAAACTGACACTAGTCTATACCATAGATATCGCTTTCCCTTCGGGTTGCAGAGGAAAAGCTATTCAGCCAAATCCGGTTAGACTAGTAAGCGGACCCCAGGTTGAAAACTGGGATAACGCTAGGAGGATGATGATGATCTATTGGTGAACACCGTTCAAAAATCCATACAGTTGTTTTTGAGTTCACTGCGTTTATACAGCCGAGTGCCAGAACGCGGCCCGAACCTCATTTTATAAAAAGTAAAGAAGTTTACATTACACCCACGATAATAAGAAAAAAGACGTGTGGCACTCGGAGACTGCCGCGGTAAAGCTATTGCATAGCATTTTTTATCAACTTATGCAATTATCATAATATATTTATTTTATTTATGCAGTTTTTTTTTCTTTCATATTAATTCAAGTTACACTTTGAGCGTGGTGACCGATAAGAAAACATTTTTTTTTTCTTTTATTAAATAAATGAGAAGTTAATATTGTTGAAAATATTTTTATTATCTTTTAATACATGTCGGTTCTTCAGAAATATTTATCATTGAAACTATGTTTATGGTAACTGAAATAAGAAACATAAGTTTGAGACTTGATATCTTCTAAATATCTAAATTTAATATGCCCTTTTGACGTTCACAATTTCTTTTTCTTTTTAGCTCTTTTTAGCTCTTTATGCTTTTCTTCTCTATAAAAAGAAAATATCTAGGTATAAGTAAATAATAGGTATAAATAATTAGTTATTAATAGTGTAATTACACACCAAAATAATTATTCATTCAAAAAAATTGAAAAAAAATAACGATATTAAGAGTTTGATCATCGAATTTCGCGCAATGTACATTTATATAGATATAATATCATAATACTTTCTCTGCGCTGCATTAATGTGTATTACCTATAGGTACATAATAAAAAACAATTTTTTTGTTAATCATGCGGTGGGTTTAATTTTGGTAGGAATGGTAACTTTGGTAGAAATGGTACTTTTGATAAAGATGGTAGTTTTGGTAGCAATCGTAAGTAACATGCTACCAAAACTACCATATAAGTATGCCAACCAAAGAAATTGGATAATATACATAGAGACCGTCCTAGTACTCCCAACTTGAACACAGTCAACTGACGTGTAAGATACAATTTAGACAATATTATGCCATCAAATTATATAACCTTAGTGATTTATTCTTTTATAACAGTTCTATCATGATTTTGAATTTAGTCGTATAATATTTATATCGACTTTTCAAGTGTTGTAAAAAATCTTATCGATATGTCTATCCACCGTATATTTTTACCTCGTTATTTTTTAGATTATATGTGCACGTGATAAAGATTTATAAAATAAGTGGATTGCTGCAGTATGTCGTGGAGAAAATTGGGTGCCTAGAAAGCACCATAGAATTTGTTCCAAGCATTTTACTGCGGAATGTTTTTATAGTAATGACAGATGGCTCCTCCCTTCTAAACAAATCAGTGTGAGTGCTTAAATAATTACTTGCTATTATTTAAACTATCAGCAACAGTAATAAATTCCGAAGCTTGTTAGAATCCATCATATTACAAAAAAAATTAATGCACCTATAGAAAAAATCTGATCTTTCTTTACAAAGACAGTAATATTTAAAGGACAGTAATTTGAAGGTTTGATAAGAATTTTCTGCTTTCATAGTCACGACTACTGAGTGGATATGCATCAAAATAAGGGAATCTTCATTTGAAAGAAATTTTGTTAAATGTCATCTACCCAGAGACCAAAACTTGGTTGTTCTTGTTCAACTAGTGGACTAATAATGTGCCGATCCCAAGATAAAATCGAAGGGCTAGTCTAGCCACAATTTTTTTCTCTCTAAATATTCTGTGTGTCACATGTATGATCGAAAAGTGTCCGATCCCGCACATACATATTTTACACATAGATTTGTATTACCTACACTATGTAATGAGAAAATTTCAATAAAGTGATTATTGTTAATAACAAACCTTTGGGCACTATTCAAAGTTTTGTCTGATTTATCTATTTTAAGTAAATTTTTATGTTTTTTGCTTGATAAAATCCATGTCGACTATCTCCTATCCTTGTAAAGAATTAATTTGGATATGCCATTCTCAGTTATCATAATGCTTAAGCTATGAGTTTTGCTTTTATCTTAATTATTTGCTTTCTCTAATAAAAATATGTTATTCAGATTAGAGAGAGAGTAGGGGGTGATGATTTATTTTTTTAATATTTATTAACCCCACTTACAGCTTTCATTACAGCTGAAAAACTAACTATAAATAAGTATAAATCAAAGTAGGCCAAACCTCCACCACGGAAGGTTAAAGACCAGCAGTGGACTTGAAAAGGCTGTTGATGCGTAAAGAAAAATACCATGGAAATTAGAAAATAACGCCTCGAAAGATTATATGTGCTACTGAGTACCCATTTGAAACAAAAATATATAAGTTCAGTTTAAAAATGCAAGTTTGTGTAATAATTATTTAAAGACTGTCCATCAACTAGCGTTCTGACTGCTGAAGTTACGGAATTTAAAATGTATAACATATAAATAATATACTTTACAAGTCAGTTTGATTTTGAACCTATAATGAAGCTTTAATCGATATCGATAGCGGATTTGCTCAGTCACTATTAAATTAAAAAGTTACGATATTTGTGTTCAAATTGTCTTTAGCCCTAACTGACAAACATAGTGCCATCTTCTTCTGGCAACTCTAATTTATCATATGAGTGAAGAGTGTAGCTATATTCAATTTGTTCTTAAAAATATCGTTCCTTCCATGCTTCAGTTATTCTTCCGTGATGCCAACAATACAATTTCTACCAAAACTACTATTCCTACCGAAAATACAATTCCTATCAAAATTACTATATGTACCAAAACTACTATTCGTATTAACACTATCATATCTACCACTTTTTTCAAAACTACCATTTCTACCAAAACCGCCGGTGCTGTCAAAAGAACCATTTCTCTCAAAACTACTATTCTTACCAAAGCTACAATTTCTACCATAATTACCACTTGTAATATAATTAATGACAATAGTACGTCCTACTATGAACCGCTGTAATATGATCCACATAAAAAAAATACCTTTGTACAAGTAAAACATTTTATTCTAAACTAAACCTTAATTAGTAAGCAGTAAAGTTCATTATACATATTATCAACTTGGCGCTTACGCCAAATTGATTAATACGTGAAGGGTGTTAGGTATTTTTTCGTTACGGAATTTCTTGATTAGGTCGCCGCGCTCAAGCCCGCGATAAAAGCTATGCAATAGCTTAAAAACATGATAGATTCTAAATAGATACATGATCTTTGAAAAAGGATAAGGTAGACGGTTGATTTTTAGATGGTAATTCGCATGTAATTCAAGTCTGCTTACCTTGGGGTCATTTCCCTCAAATCCACAATGCGCTCTCCTCAAGATGTTGGTGGCTTCAGCCCTGGACTCCTGCAGGAGCTTCAGATAAGGAGCGCAGTTGTAGAGAGAGATGCAGCTACCTAGTCCACCGTCTACTGTCTGACAGTCTTCTCCTGCAACAAAAGACTTCGGTTAAAATGAATACCACTTAACGCGTTCATATTTATACAAGTTACTAGAGTCGCCCTCGGCTCCGCGGGTCTATTTAACCCCCGAAGAGAGAATGAAACATAACAACATAACACATAATATAACTTCACGCCTTTTATCCCCGAAGGGGTAGGCAGAGGTGTAATATTACACCCACATTTCGCCATGAATTTTTAAGTCCCACGTAATAGGGGGCAAGCCTATTGCCGTTACCGGGCACATCACCAGACTCCGTGCTGCTACTGAGAATTCGGAAAAACCCAGTAACAATTTTGCCCGACCTGGGAATCGAACCCGGGACCTCCGACCAGCAGTCGCATACGCTATCCACTGGACCACGGAGGCAGTCTATTAGTAATATTAGTATGCATATGTTACAGTCTAATGAACATTGTCACATAATAACATATTATATTCTCATACTATCGTAAATAAAAGCGGCGGTAGCCCAGTGGTTTACGTAACGAACTGCCGAGACGTTAGTCTCGGTACCTCGGGCACACACCTCTGACTTTTCGAAGTTATGTGTGTATTAAAAATGTTAATCATCGCTCGCTTAATAATGTGCCCGGTAGATGGCAATAAGCTCGCCCCCTATTACATTGGGACCTAAACATATCTGGCGAAGTGTGGGTGTGTAATACACCTCTGCCTACCCCTTCGGGGATAAAAGGCGTGAAGATATGTTATGTTATCGTAAATAACAAATTGGCACAACAATAAACACATTTAAGTAGCAATATGACCCCTACTTAAATAGATAGTTAAGTAGTTTGTTGCTACAAAGGCGTACGAACAGGTTTTTATTGAGAACATGTCAATAAAATTCTTTTATGCATTTTCTATTATAAGGTTTAAAAGTTGTTGGTGATAAAGGTGAAAATTAGGCAAGTTCGATTGAGGCACCAAAAATACCCTACGAAATGTTACAGTTTATAATGTTTTTACATCAATCAAATATATATACGTAACTCTTCCGTTTCCGAATTCCGAATTTTGGCTATTCCACCCCTAAGGTTGTTTAAAAGTGTCAGGGAAGGAGCAGCGGCCGAAATGGAACTATTGTATGCCATCTTATTGCTCCCTTGGACTCTCCAAGGAACATAACCTACTACAGTCCGAATCTCAGCTTTTTATTTATTTATAAACTTTATGCACAGAAAGAGAACAGAGGCTGTGCGTAGTCTGTCAGCCAGTAAATATTGATCGATGATAACATTTCTTAAAATGTTAATGTTCGTTAATTAATCAATAGAATAAATAATTAAAATATTCTTGAAGGCAATCAACACCTACATGGAAAACTAACAAGATCCTGTAAGCCTTATCAAGAATGTATGCGCAATAGAACATTACGATATAATTATTTAAAATAATTGCATCACACATTAATTTGTGTTTTCTATGATGTATGGAACAGCGGAATCTCTGTTTCAAGCGTAAACACTATTGCAGATAAATTTATTATTAATATTTGCAGCCTAACCTGTCCCACTGCAGGGCAAAGGCAGTTCAATATACGAAAAAGTAGTAACAGTTTGTTTTTCTTTTTCATATCTAGTATTACGCGGCAAACGAGCAGACGGATCGCCTGATGGCAAGCAATTACCGCCGCCCATGGACACAAGTAACACCACAGGAGTCACAAGTGCGTTGCCGCCCCTTGGGGTTGGGAAAAGGGATAGGAAGAGGAGTGGGATGAGGGATAAGGAATAGGGGATAGGGCCTCTGGCACTGTCTCTCACCGGACGAAACGCAACAGTTTAGATATACTGTTACTTTACGTCGTTTTCCTGTGAGAGGGTAATACTTCCTCGGTCGAGCCGGCCCATTCATGCTGAAATCAGCAAGGCTCTACTACCTTTAATAAGTATAAACAATAAGTATATACCTATAATAAGTGTTGTGCAGTTGTGATTATGTTTATATATTTATGTAAGTATATATGTATGTATAGTGTATGCATGTATATTTTATTTAAGAATTATAATATTATATTATTATACGGATTATACCTATATTATAATTATAGTAAGTATTTAATACACCTACTACGTTTCTCAGCACCGCTCAAAGGTAGACTGGCGGATAATGCCCAAGTGTACACAGTTCAGTGTATAAATAAACAAATAAATAAATAAGTATAGTTCTCTAACGGCCGATCGCAATATATTTGATATATCTCCACGAATTTGGCTACTAGAGGTAGGTACTATATTTGAGATATGTTCTACACATTTTATTTATTACGTGGCAGAAAATCCCCCCGTATATACGGCTCTAAGGTAAATAAAAGCGAGTAATATGGTTTTGCCCATGAAAACCACCTCGATTGCCGACCAAAGACACCCTACGGGAAGAAGACAGGGTATAGGAGCCCTCCCATTGCGCCATGTCCAACTAAACCCAACCTCAGGAAAGACTACAAGCCCAATCCCTTAAGCAGGATGCTTAAGATGACATGACACTTAACATAACGAACTCCGTTTTAATCGAATTTTCCCACTAGGCATCCCAGTTATCCCTCAAGCTTGCGCATCTGCGCCCAGGATCTGCTATTCATCATCATCATCATATGAGACAAACGACGCACTGCTGGACGCAGGCCTCCTCCAAGGTTCTCCACACAGACCGGTCTTGAGCCGCCCGCATCCAACCGCCTCCCGCTCATCCGACCCTCCTAGGATCTGCTATTAGTTGTCCAAAATTAAAAAGTATTTTGTGATCGACGTAAATACTCATATTTATTATATGACCAAGCACACTGGTGCTTACTAATGAATGAGTAAGCCCAAATTTTTATCATTGTAAGTAATTCTAGCCTCTATGACAGCTATTAACCTTTTATTTGTGTGGATGTGTGGTCTACTTTGGCGTCGGAATGTATAGACGTGCCCTCCACAGTCACGCTTTGACGCACACAAGTGGTCACCCATCCAAATAATGATCTCTGTCAACGTTATTTAATTTTGCCGATCCATTACGAACGGCCAGTCAAATGACGCTATAAGTGATACCAAAGAGAATATATATTTACATAGACTCATAGAGGCGCATTTTCTATGGGCGCTCTGAAGACAAGCTTCCTAAGACCCAAATTGCCGCTTGGCGGCGTGGCAGTCGCGCTGTGACAGCTGTCTCTACGAGAGCAAGAGAGACGAACGTTCCTCCTGTGTATCTTAGCTACGAGAGCAAGAGAGACCGGCGCCAACTACGAACTAAACTGGAGATAGTCGCCACTTGGAATCGGTACACGAAATCCTTAAGAACTGCGCTTCTATGTAAATCTGTATTCATTGGTGCTACCGACACATCTCATGCCGACTTATGTACACATTGTCTATTTACTTCAACGCGGACTCAACAAGACTTTTTGCTCATCATTTTCCTTCTCAAAACACGTGTACAACTACGTAAGTGCCAACTTTAATTTATAAAGCAATAAAACATAAGCAAAACTGGTATGTTAATACAACGACAAGTTAATTGTTTTGTCGTACTAATACTACTAATTGCCTCAATAAAATAATGGCCACCTACATACGCTAGATACCTAGGCACTTAATACAGTACCTGATTAATTATTTGCTAAGCAATCGATCATAGACAAGGACTATGCATATCCGTGTTTCGCGCCAAATTCGCTACATATGTCTTAAACAAAATGGCGGCATGTTACACCAAATAGATTTTCGCATCACCAAGCCGAAGTCTACTTGTTTTGGACATCATGCCAAGTCATACTAAACAAAAATAAAACTTGGGAAATGTTTTTTTTTAAATCTCATTTTTTAAGCCGCAATTAAAATTGTGCACGTATAATTTTCGAAATACCTACTTATCCATGGGTGCATAGGACATCCATAGAACAGGTTGGCATGGTAATTGCATCGATTTTGTACCTAATTACAAAAATTCCATATTAACTTTGAGCCACAATATCTCCTGAACCAGTAATTGCCCAAGTATGCTGCCGAAGTAAAAAACGTTCGTAATGATTGGTATAATATGGGGTTTCAGTTTTCGTTAAGGGTCTTTTTACACCCTGTATTTAAAATTTTTCCTATGTACATATGGCCGGTTCCAATATGTGATCTATTTGGCTATCAAAGATACATATTTAACGTCAGCACCATACAAAATTTGTCATTTATTTATCTCTAGTAGCTAAAAAACTTTGGATAGGTCTACTATTGGAAGCGGTCCTTGATCGATTTAAACTTTCACGACTTGTATACATCATAAAACATTACTTAACGGGACTTTATCTAGTAAATTTACTAATTGTGTATTTTTTTTATTTAAAGACTCACGCCTGTATCCCCGAAGGGGTAGGCGGAGGTGTAATATTACACCCACATATCGCCATGAATTTTTGAGTCCCACGTAATAGGGGGCGAGCCTGTTGCCGTTACTCCGATCAGTAGTCACATACGCTATCCACTGGACCACGTTGGCAATCCTACTAATTTTTTAGGATAAGGATAATTGAAATTAAAAGACAATGGAAACGATTGGCCCAAACAATTTAAACCCCTTGTGCAGAATTGAAACCTATGCTAAACGTAAGTCCTAGCCATTTATTGCAACTTTTACTATGGGGCCAAATAAATCTAACCCAGTAAAAAAAGATACAGAGTAACTAACGTTTTTAAAATATGTGGATTTTTATAATAATTTGTTGCAGCGGCAGCTAGTGTCCCCGCTCCGCTCCTCCCTCCCACGCCCTATCTATTGCGGCAGGGAATCATTTTATCTGTCTCAGTTATATTATTTTTTATTTTGAATCCTACCTGTAACCTATCCTATCCTACGTCCTATTTTTAGGTGCTCTTATCTCCATTAAGTTTGCAATTGGCAACATTTTAAATCTGTTTAAAACAAAAAAAGCCTATAATTAAGTGATAAAAAATAAGCACACTTTTTAATACTTTGGTTACCCTGTATCTTTTTTTACTGGGATAGATTTATTTGGCCTCATAGCAAAAGTTGCAATAAATGGTTAGTACTTTCGTTTGGAATAGGTTTCAATTCTGCACAACAGGTTTCATATTTTTGGACCAGCAGTCAAATGAAAAGTTGCATTATCTTTTAATGCTTTGCAATTTGTAAAGGGTGGTCCCTTGAAACCATATGGCCAATTAAACCGACATTCGTGCCATGCTACAATTATATATGACTACCAAAGTAAGCTTCCACTGTAGATTCGCAAAAATTAAAAAGAGAGCAGTTTCTACATTTTTCTGTTATTTTTTTACGTTTAAGTATATGCATGTAATTTAAGTGGCAAACAACCTGATGATGAGCCATATATAAACACCGTCATGTTAAACTGGTTGTAAATCAGTTGACTCATTCGCTACAAACAAGAAAGTATCCAACCAGGTAAAACCTGAGTCAAGTCCTTTAAAGAAAATGCGCTATTCCAAAGCCTAAGGTAAATTATTAATACCTTAGGCATCGCAAGAAGGGATTGCAGATTCGTTGCACAATTTTCCTCATCCCTCACGAAAAATCTGGTAGCGTATCAAGCAAAGTTCGAAAAGTCTTACGTAATATTTGTTTTGTACACAAACGGACGCAACATACATTACGCAACGGTGTAAGCGTCAGCTCGGCGATATTACGGGTACTTTTGACCCGAACTGACCAACCGGTCGACCTTCAATCAGTGTACAGACATTATACGATTAGTTCTGTGCCAAACTAACAATACTACCCGTCTATACCAGTTCCACGATTAGGCATGGATTAATTATGTTATCGAATTATACAGGGCATTTGCGGTTTTGGTTCGGTATTATGGTGATTGGTATTTTTTAAAGATAACTCCAGTGTTAGGAGTATATCCTGTATGGCGGTAGACTTGAAAATATACATTAATTGATAGACAAAAAGAATACCCAGACTCGAATCAACAATTTGTGAATCACAAAAGAGCCCCGTGTAGGAATCGAAATCACAACACTCAGTGCAACTCAGTGCAGTGTTGTGAAGAAAAAAAAGGAAGAGAAAAAAAATTGTTTACGATAAAAAAACTGCGTAATTTTAAATACTATTTTAAAGTCATCTTGTGGTCACGACTGCTGCAACCCCCAAGCCTGCCAAAACATTGTAACAGATGGAAAATAATTTAAGTTACTTACACGAACAATTGTGCAATATTGACAAAGGTTTCGTTCTCGAAAGCCACGTGAAGTCTGCCAACACCCACTAGGCCAGTATGATGAGTTATGGCCCAACCCTTCTCATAGAGGAAAAGTTCTGTGCCCAGCACAACGATGTTACAAGTAAAAAGCAGTAGATACGTTATAGGCGTACCAAAAGCAGGACGCTAAACATAAGCCAGTTGGCAAGTCTGACATATTATGTGTGTGTGACGTCGCGAGCCGGCGTCGTAGTGAAACTGACACATCATTTCAACCGAAAATAAAATAAAATATGGAGTTATCGATGTGTGCGTTAGTGTACCGTTTCTACGGAATGATTACTACGTAGCTAACGTATCTACTTACTTACGACTTTTCTAATATCATTGGCCCAGCAGGACAGATTTTGAACACGGCAAATATGATTGCATATGTAAAAATATCTCAGTTAACAAACTAATGCTCTAATCTTACAGTTATATACATACACATCGTCACGCCTTTTATCCCCGAAGGGGTAGGCGGAGGAGTATTTCTACACCCACTTTTCGCCAGATATACTTTAGTCCCACGTAATAAGGGGCGAGCCTATTGCCGTACCGGGCACATTTCTAGACTCCGTGCTGCTACTGAGAATTTCGTGACAGAAAAACCCAATAACACTGCCCGAGCCAGGAATCGAACCCGGGACCTCCCAATCCCACGCGCATATTTATGGCGCGAGAGCAACGAGGCAGTCGTATAGGGTTTGATGTCGAGTTTTCCGTCTCTACGCAAAGATGGTATTTGCATCGTGTTATCCCTTAGTCGCCTCTTACGACACCCACGGGAAGATAGGGGGTGGAGACACCTGTATTCTATGCCGTCAACCACACGGCCACAGTTACATTTTAACTAAAATATCTTTTAGCATTCGCTTTTCTCTGATGATAGGTAACATGACTCAGTTTAATTAACGTGTGCTTGGCAAACCCCGCGGCCTCGTACAACTAAATATATAGAACAAATATTACTGAGGTCAGATCCGAGGTTGTATAAGTCATCGACAATATATTTAAAAGATTTAACTCTTTCTATAAGCAGGCTTTTTTTGTACGTCACAGGGCTATCGGTGAGACATCAATTTCTATAGTGAGACACAATGTATTGTACGAATTTCATGTTATTGTTTACCTACATTTGATGGATGTGGCAAAAGTTTTATTGACATTTAAAATTTTGTATTTGAATAAATTGTTTGTAATTAAAGAGAGATGTGATCATCCAATGGAGGTGGCTGTTGTGACCCGTAGGAAACCGCGCGACAAATATTAAAACGCATTTCACTTCAAATACCTATCAAATCTAGCATTAAATTTGTTTATACAAGGTTATTATTTTTGGCCACGTCAACTTATAAATAAAACATTTATGTTAAAAAATATAGTTCTGAGAAATTTGACAAAACTAAACATTGAAAAAAAGAATGGCTGTCCAAGAAGTAGCGTTTTCTGATACCCTCAACAAAGCTTTTCTCCTAGGATTATTCAAGGTAGTAGAGCCTTGCTGCTTTCAGCATGAATGGGCCGGCTCGACCGGGGAAGTACTACCCTCTCACAGAAAATCGACGTAAAGTAACAGTATCTAAACTGTTGCGTTTCGTTCGGTGAGTGAGAGGGCCGGAGGCCCTATCCCCTATTCCTTCTCCCTCATCCCACTCCTCATCCTATCCCTTTTCCCAACCCCAAGGGGCGGCAACGCACTTGTGAGTCCTGTGGTGTTGCTTGTGTCCATGGGCGGCGGTAATTGCTTACCATCAGGCGATCCGTCTCGTTTGCCGCCTATTACCATAAAAAGAAGGATGGAAACATTAAGATGAAGATTACGTATATGAGTAATGTCGATACTAAAACCCATATTATCATTGAAATTAAACTACAGTTTACGGATTTTATCGCGTTATATTGGTTTCACTTGTTTTTACATTTAAACCGAATGATCTAGAAACTACATTTTTATTACTAGTACCGTAAACTGTAGTTTAATTTCAATGTGTAACATTCGCGTAAACCCAAGAAAATACCATATTATCATAATAATTACGATAGAATAGATAAATTATACTCGACGTACTATCATCCCACAAAGATTTATCTGAGGTGAAAGTAGAATCTGTAACCTCCGGCTTATCAGCCAGACTTATCAAAAGACTATCATCCTAGAAACATTTACCGACAACAAATAAAAACAAGAACATGATGGATTTCATCCAATGGACCATCGTTTTGTTCATCTTGCAAATGTTATCTACTTATACCACATTTTCTAGTTATGTTAATGCCATGTTGATTTTACTTCAGCTAATAATAACTTAAACAAACCGGTCGTATTTAGATACTAGATGCTAATGTATGGTATGGACAGGTAAGATAATTATCTAAAACATGTAGCTAGGTGGTCAACTTATGACTAAGTTATATAGCTATAATATTATATAATGCTAGAGAAATAATATTGCAAGTACAAAATATCATCATCGGCCCTTTATATAAACTGTCCCACTGCTCGGCACGGGCCTCTTCTGACTATGAGAAGGGTAAGGCCATTGTCCACCACACTGGCCTAGTGCGGGTTGGCAGTTTTCACATGTTTTTCGAGAACATTATGGAGAACTCTCAGACATACAGGTTTCCTCACAATGTTTACCTTCACCGTTTAGCAAGCGATAATTAACAATTTAATACGCACATAACTTCGAAATGTCATTGGTGCGCGCCGTGGATTCGAACCCGAGACCTCTGCGTAGCAGACCGTCGGTCTCTCCACTGGGCTATCGCTGCTTCCATTATATTTATATATCTATTCTATTAACTACAAAATATATTCTTTACTTATTAGGTACCCCATTTTAGCATCACCATCCCCCATGGCTAATCCATTCCGGGGTCCGCTTACTAGTCTGAACAAATTTGACAGAATATAATTGTTTGAAATAGAATTAGTTTTTATTATAAGTCAAATCGATTAGATCGATTGAGTAACATTTTGTTTAGTCTATTGAAAATTTCTGACAATGGTCACACTGAACTGTCACTTCCGTCCTTCCGCTTGAAAAATTAACACGCTTTTTGCAAGCTCGCGTGCCTTGTACCTAAATTAAATTGATCGCCCTTTGAATTAACGCGAATTGAATCAACTTGTAATTAACTTAATACGTACAGTCACGAGCATAAATATATTACTATGGGCAGATTAGCAAAAATATCTGTCCCAAGAATGAGTTCAATAAATCTGTCTGCACGAACGCAGCAAAAATATCTGATGTTATCAGGCAGCATATTGAAGTGGCATCAAAATTATGTGATGAAAATGTCGAAGCATAAATATCTGATGTCACAGGTGGCAAAATTTTATGATCCGTTGTGGAGAGCAAATATATGTAATGTTTTATATTTCTGTAATTTGCATTGATTCCGCCCTAAAAGCATAAATATGTGACACCAACTAGGTGGCAATAATATCTGACATACAATTTATAAACAATAAAATATTTTATATTATGTATAGCGCCGGTAAAATGGCTTAACTTACGAATTCATGCGTAAAATAATAAGTAAACAATTACCAAACGCCATGTGCACTCTGATTGGTTGAATAAATCACGTGTTTTTTTCCTTCCTCTCCGCCATTTTTCGCCACTTTATCGAATGAACTGGATCTATAGCGATGTTTATGAGCCTAAGTTAACGGTACCCTGTTTCGCAAGGCTCCTATTTTTCTGTTCAGGGTCACAAGAAAACCTAACATAACCTATTAAGTTGAATTGATACCGACCTTCATTATCACCAACCGACCAATCAGAGAGCAGAATGTTATTTGCCGTATTTTAAAGAAACTTAAAGGTAAATGGGCACCTTAGTATGGAAACCATACCCATGGCGGACACAAATGAAATATATCAGAGTATCATCTATGGCTCTCATTTACTATGGCATTAGTCGCATTAATGTGAGCTACAGGAATCTCAAAAAATTCAAGTGTTTTCTCTGTATATATCCATACTCTTTATCTCTGAAACTACTGATCCGATTTGAAAAAATCTTTTTGTGTGATAGCCACATTCATGAGAAAGGTTATAGGCTACTTTTTAGCGGATTAATAAGCGGATAAATAATGAGAAAGGTTATAGGCTACTTTTTAGCGATTAATAAGCGGACGCCCGTGACGAAGTCGCGGGTCCCCGCTTATTAATCGATATAGGTAAGAAAAATAAAATGCTTATTCATTAAAATATTTTTTATTCAATTTGATCCAAAGCAATCATAAGATCATTTAAAAAGGCAGCGTGTGCGCCAGTTGCTTCCTGGTGTATGGCCCAAGACAGATAATAAACAAAGCTCTAGCGATATGGGCGCAGCTATTAAATGTGCGAAAAAAAATCCTGTTCGATGTGCGAAAGAGACAGCGTATAACATATCTCTAAACATTAGCTCATTTCAATATTAGTTTTATGCCTTTATAAGATGAAATTAAAACCTTCGATACCGTGTGTTTTCTGTTTTAAAGGATCCTACAGTACATTTTTCTCCGACGATTTTTAATCAAACAATTATATGCAATGAAAGGTCATATTATTTCCCTTTGTTTAAAACTATTGTGTTTAATGTCCGCCACTGTTCGCAAAGCGGGTCAGATATGCCCAATGACCTTAGTGTGAAACTTCTGTGATTGAACCGTTTAGAATCTTACGAATTGATATCCGGTAGTTTATAAATTTACCACGAGCCGTCGCAAATTGATAAATTTGCAAAAATATGAGCGTAAAATAATACAATTTATCTCCCGATTAGAATTGCTTAGTAAATTTATAAACTTGCGGATCTTGTTATCTTCCAGTGAAATCTAATTAAACGTAATGAATTAAAATCGAGGACATCCACGATTTGCATCATTTCATCCTGTAGCCTCTTTTGCATTGTAGAATTATATTAGCACACACTTACGAGCCTCGGAGTGACTCCCAAATGTCAAAGGTGTGACAACGTAGAAAATCAGGGGTTCCAGCCGGAGTTGGGTCCTATTGTTGAAACATTGAACTCCACAGATTCTCAATGGGATTCAAATCAAGGCTCTATGAATTGATTGACATTAAGACCTCTCTTTGAATATTAACTTTTAAACCACTCACGAGTTATTCGAGAGCAATTAATGGAATATGTGCATCGAATAGTATCCATGTATGTCTTCATAAATGGATACTGATCGATAACTCATCGTCAATCCTAATGAATTCCAAAAAAATAAGTAAGGTCTGGGAGCCTGATATAATACTATAAAAACAATAGGGGATCGGATAGTATTAAAAATAAATTGCAAATTATCATTTATGAATAAGATTGTCTCAAATCACCACTATAAATATTCTTAAATTTTAATTTTACTCTTACAGCAAATTTCATATAAATAAAACCATAAAATAGTACAGCAGTTGATATAATACTAAGCAGGCGTTTCGACGGGTGACAAAATGTTACTGATTTAACTAGGCAGTCCGATATCCATTATATCATATTCATATACGTGTCCATTCCTAAACTATTACTTGGCAGCCGTAGATAAAATAGATCTACCCACTACAATAATAAATAATTTAATTTGGTCGTAGTATTGGATAATTGTCAAGACATAAATACAGGGTGCCACAAGACACATCACCAAGCCGAAGTCTACTCCTTATGAACATCATGCCAAGTCATACAAAGCAAAAATAAAACCTGGGAACGATATTTTTTTAAGGAGACACATTTTTAATCCACAATGAAAAGTGCACGCGTGCAATTTTCGAAAAGCCTCTTTATCCATGGGTGCATAGGACATCTATAAAACTGGTTGGCGGGCTAAATGCATCGATTGTGTACCTAATTACAAAAATTTCATAGTAACTTTGAGCCTCAATATCTCCTGAACCAGTAATTTCCCAGATATGGTGCCGAAGAAAAACATGTTCGTAGTGATTGGTACAACATGGGAGTTCAGTTTTCGTCAAGGGTCTTTTTACACCCTGTATAGTATAAAACGACAGCCTGTATTAAAACAATGTAAAGTAACATTTGTTTTCTTTTAACTATTTCGTATAAATTTTAAATTTAATTGAAGGTAAAATAATTTCAGATATTATTGCCACCTAGTTGGTGTCACATATTTATGCTTTAAGGGGGGAATCAATGCAAATTACAGAAATATAAAACGTTACATATATTTGCTCTCCACAAGGGATCATAACATTTTGCCACCTGTAACATCAGATATTTATGCTTCGACATTTCCATCACATAATTTTGATGCCACTTCATTATGCTGCCTGATAATGTCAGATATTTTTGCTGCGTACGTGCAGACAGATATTATTGAACTCATTCGTGGGACAGATATTTTTGCTAATCTGCCCATAGTAATATATTTATGCTCGTGACTGTAATTGCCGCTTTTGACTTCCGGCAAGGTTTGTTGTAAATTGATGACATATTGAACTTTTGTGAAAAGTTTTGTGAACCGCTAACGTGCATCGTGGTCTGGAGAAGGACTTCGCCGAATTGTAAACTGGTATCTATTGATTCTCTTGTTATTTTGGCCAAAATTATAGGTTAATCTATAGGTCCACTTCAAGAACATCACCAGGAGCTATAAGGTAAAATTTTCATATAACTACATTATAATTTTTCATCGCTGAGAATCTCAGCAATATATGTCAGACATTTGATTGCTTTAGGACAACTGGATGAATATAAATTAGCTTCCACTGTGCCTACAACCAATTCCCAGTAAGCCTACGGTAATTCTAGACAATAATTTTTTCCCACAGAGCGACTGTCGTCTGACCTCCTCAATCCATAAGAATAGAAGTATTCCATGCTTCAGACCGTAGTCTCAATATAATGAAGGGTCAATTCCCTGTAACGACTGTTAATGATCTTTACAACAGGGTTCGACGGCTTAAAGTGCTCACTGAGGCACGGGAGGTACGTTTTTTTTATAGTAATAGGGGGCAAACGATTAGATAGATCGCCTGATGGTAAGCAATTTCCGCCGCCCATAGACACAAGCAACACCACAGGAGTCACAAGTGCGTTGCCGCCCCTTGGAGTTGGGAAAAGGGATAGGATGAGGAGTGGGATGAGGGAGAAGGAATAGGGGATAGGGCCTCCGGCACTCTCACTCACCGAACGAAACGCAACAGTTTAGATACTGATACTTTACGGTATCTAATTCATCATCATCAGCAGCCGTAGTCCACAGCTGGATATAGGCTACTCCAAGGGCCAATCTACGCCCGATTTTTCGCTCATCTCTCTAAGTGAAAATCAACAATATTTTTGATGATGAAGAAAATATTTCAAAGGTCCTCTCAAACTTCGTAAGACCTGTTGAGACAGCGCTTACCAAAATTGCCAAAGTTGAAACTGTTCCTAGACTCTGTGTCAACCACGGGGGCTGGTGTGAGGACTGGTAGAGCCGTGGTGGTTTCTTCAACTACAGGACTTTCTTCGAAGTTCACAGGGTCGTTCGGAGGCATTGCGGCGTTCTCTGTTAAAATAAACGTTAAAGCAGCTTTAATTTTTAAGGAATAATTTAAACATAGCAAAAAAGCCAATTGGACAAAACTGATGAGTGTAAAAATTAATATCTTTATATCCCAGGACACCTCACAAAAGGTCATAATCTCAAACTATGCAGAGCTTGTAGTATAGGAACAGATAAACATATATAAATATTCTTAAATACTGTACATATTATAGATAAACCAGAGGACGCCAGCAGCTACGACTGCATTTTTTTTTAATTTACCCGTTTTGGCCGATCCCGTGGGAATTTCGGGAAATCCCTCCTTAGTGCACCCTTACGGTCCCCAAGGAACATACAAGCCAAATTTCAGCTTCCTGTGCCCAATACTTTCGGCTGTAGCGAGTCTGTCAGTCAGTAAGTAACGCAAGGAATTTATATGTTAAGATTACATCTAGACGCAGAACGAAATATCATCGTGCACATTACACAAATATTGCCCTAAGTGGGGATCGAACCCTCGGCCACCGGCTTAGTATGTCAATCAGCTAAAAAATTATATTGTTCAGTTCAGTTCTAATTATAAATTACAATGTTATTCTATGCGTTAAGTAACGGTAGTAACCTTTAAAAGAAAATGTTAGGTAGCATAGACGTAAAAAAAGTTACAAACGAACCAATTTTTTTAGTTAGATTTGATTAGTAAAATTACTTTGAATTTTCCTGTTTCATGTTCTGTTAGTAAGTCATGCAAATTTTAGATTAAAAATTAAGCTATACAAGGATCGTAGTATTCATTATCATTTTTACATGGTCTCTACGGATATACAGGGTGTCACAAGACCCATCACCAAGCCGAAGTCTACACCTTGTGGACATCATGCCAAGTCATACTAACCAAAAATAATACTTTTTGTAATTGAAATTTAAATGAATTTTTTTTGAGTTTTCACATTTTTTAAACCGCAATTAAAAGCGCGCGCGTGCAATGTTCGAAATACCTACTTATCCATGGGATCAAAGGGCATCTAAAGAACATATTGGCGGGGTAAATGCATCGATTTTGTACCTAATTAGAAAATTTTCCATACTAACTTAGAGCCTCCATATCTCCTGAACCAGTACCTAATTTCCCAGGTATGGTGCCGAAGTAAAATATGTTCGTAGTGATTGGTACAACATGGGATTTAAGTTTTCGTTAAGGGTCTTTTTACACCCCGTATATGTATCCCGAAAGATAATGTAGAACTTATCTTAGTAAGCTGTTAGTCAATTCGACCTTTTGGGATAACAAAGGCTCAATATATCATTCGCATAAAATATAATGCTATCCAGATGACTGAACTCACAATCATAAAGGCTTATTAAAAGTCGTTGACCACAGCGTAAATAATTTAACACTATACGCCATTTGACTCTAATAATTTACCAAAATTGCTCTGGTTTATCCAAAGATATCGTTGACACAATGTCAACTACAAAAATGTCTGGCAAATTAGCATGTTTTTTTATATTTTTATTTTCATTTCGTTCATCGGTTGGAGATGAGTGGCTCGCTAGGTATATTTGACACAATCCGATGGACATATATTAATAATATTCTAGGACAACATTTACACGCGAGCATCTGATCCTAAACTAAGCAGAGCCTGTACTATGGAAACCAGGAAACTGATCAATCTTAATATCTAAAATCCTTGCGTTACTGACTGACTGACAGACACGCTGCAGTCGAAACTATTAGGCGCAGGAAGCTGAAATTTGGCATGTATGTTCCTAGGGGACCGTAGGGGTGCACTAAGAAGGGATTTCCCGAAATACCCACGAGGTCGGTCAAAACAGATAAATTTAAAAAAATATGTAGGCGTAGCTGCTGGCGTCCTCTAGTATAATATAAATTTGGAAATAATAAAATAGCAAAAGATTACACATTATAAATATATAAATTACAGTAAGACGCCGAACAAATATGCTCATAAGGACAAGAACATATGTCCTGGGTAGGAATAGAAGCCACTAACACCAATGACATAACAACGACCAACAGGCCATACCTAATTGAACTCCCATGCAAAAATAAGCTAAAGCTGTTAATTAAAAAAAGAATTGTAAACTCACCGTCTTGTCCATTGTTATCCTGGGTTTCATCAGCAGATGGCTGGTTTTCACCTTCAGACGGCTGATTATCACCATTAGATTGCTGATCATCACCGCCAGTTTGCTGATTGTCACCTCCACTTTGCTGGTTGTCACCTCCAGCCTGGTTATCACCAAAATTCACAGCACCCTCATTATTCGGCTGGAAGCCTCCATTTGGTGGATTTACATTAAAACCTTGATTTCCATTCGGCTGGAATGGCGGGAATGGTTGGTTCTCATTAAAGAACATTCCACCATTCCCTTGATTTGGTTGGAACCCATTCCCTTGATTCGGTCTTTGGAAGTTCACATTTCCTCCCCTATCTTCTTCGACCACTACGTATACATTTTCTTGAGGGGGTCGCTGGTTCATCACCGGTCTTTGGTTTCGGTTTGGATTGAAGAAACCCTGGAAACCTTGTTGTATCCTGTTCGGTTGTTGGAAGACGCCATTGAAGAAACCATTCTGGTTTTGGTTTTGTCTCGGTTGAAAGAACCCTGAGGAAGAATTTATTTTTTGAGATTGTGGTGATTTGAGATTGTTTGTTTTAATCTCATTCTGTTTTACGGGAACCGGGGTATAAAAATAATCGCTGCTCAAATCAAATTTAGAAATAACGATGTAATAAAGACTGCACTAATAACGTGACCTTTTCTGTCTTACACCAAGTGTTGCATTAGAATTGTCGATACTTTTTTCAGCTCATTTAATATGCCAAATCGAAGTAGAGAAAATTTACAATAAACTAGTGTCGTTTCTACATGTAGGATCTTACCTACCGTAAAATGGTTTCGTAACATTATAATTCTAAGTTGTGGCTACATATAAACTTGTCTAGGTATATCATAGGAATCATATTATACCTATCCTTTATCATCACAAAACCGCAATCATAAAACCACAAAATTTGTAGTCGAATATACGACATTTAATTTATATTAATAAGACATCATCTTTAAAATTGTATTATACTTGTTTTTGCTACATCCCACTGCCCACGATTTCGTCCACATAGAAAAGCTTTACCGCATTTAAATCTTTGAAAACTAATTAGGGATGAATTATGTTGTGCAATTTTGGAACCTCATTGATGATGATGATGTCCTCCCGACCGATTTCGGCTACGGCGGCTTGTCTATATATGAGACTTGCCAACTGCGCAGGACATATTTTAGTGTACAAGTGTATGCGCAAGTGCACTCTCTATTCAAAAGTTAAGTGTCAGCTGTTTTCAGGAGAGAGATGGTTGCCAAGCTGTGAAAATCTAGGCAAAATCAATACACGAGAGAAGACCACTTAAAAAAATCAAAGTACCCCGCGTATTTAGCTATGTGTTGACACATTCGTCTCAACGAAGTAGGAAAATACATTCTAAGTACCACCTAATTACATCATATAATACACTAGAATCCGGCATCTAAATCTCGGAATTACCTATATCATGTCACCGAGAAAAAACGTATGACACAACAATACATGATATATGATTAAGGTTATTTCCTATAGCCGTTCCGGTTGCTGACTGCTAGCAACATGTCCGGGGCCACGTAAAGAGAATAAATATATCACAACACAGGTGAAAAAATACCTAGTCAGAACACACGTCCATAAAACACCAGTGACATGTGACAAAAAATGGTACAGAAATAGATGACCGCATCTTTAAAGGATTGTTTCCACTTTGATTAGTGCGACTGCAAGAAGGCATTATAGGTGCATAGTGATAAGCAATGTGAAGTGGACAGAATTAGGAATGATTACGTTAGAGGTAGTACAAGTATGACCCCTTTGATGAAAAGGTAAAAGGGAGTCGATTGGCCTGGTATGGACATGTTATGCGGAGAGATGAGATGTATGTAGGTAAAAGAAAGTGATGAATATGCATGTGGAGGGACGAAAAGGGAGAGGACGGCCAAGGAAAAGATGGATGGACTGTGTGAGGATGGATATGAAAGAGAAAAGGTTAAATGATCGGATGACTGGTGACAGAGAAGTATGGAAGAGAAGGACATACTGCGCCGACCCCAAATAAATTGGGACCAGGGCAAGATAATGATGAGTGTTAAGTACTGTAGGTACATGAGTGAACAGCAACTTATTAGTGCGAGAGTCCAATAATGATATACTAATCACTTACAATACTAAGTCATCACTAGCCACTCATACTAATCGAAGTGGCAATGAGCGTTATTGTAGCTTTTTAAGCAGCTGTGGCGCCGATTGACATTGCGTCGAGTGTCATGTGTCGAATCCTACACGGTCCAATATTTTGTGCGATTTGATTTTTGTTTGTTTTTCGTGTGAGTGTGTGGCCAACTCTGGTGTCGGAGTTTTTAGACCGCCTGAAGGCCTCCGACATGGCCTAAAGATCTTTATCCTTAGACAAGAACCGGGACCGACAGCATTACGTGCTCTCCGAAGCACGGTAGCGGTCAGATGTAAATGCCGCACTTGGTCACCCATCCAAGTGACGACCTGAGCAAGCGTTGCTTAACTTTGCCGATCTGTTACGAACAGTAAGGCAAGTCTCGGAATGAGCGCTACTCACAGACATAGAGCGCTACTCTTGCTATGAGCGCTACTCTCGCTATGTGCGATTGCTTTCTTGCCGAAATCACTGAATTTTAGAGCAAGCATGAAGGACAAAATAGGACATACGCTTATTATTCTCTGGGACAACTGAAACGGCAAAGCCACTGTGCCATTTAGTTTGCACTATATACAAATGTAAAAAGCAGAGTCTGCGTGTCACGGAGAAGAACATGCTGCGCTGGATGGGTGGAGTCACGCGGAAGGATCGCATTAGGAATTCCCGCATCCGGGGAAGCCTTCATGTCCGTGACATTCCTGACAAACTGCAAGAGTGTCGTCTACGCTGGTGTGGCCACGTCTTACGTCAACCGGCTTCTTACGCGGGTAACAAATGTCTTGCCATGCTACCTCCGCCGGGCCCCGGTATACGGGGAAGGCCAATGAAATGCTGGCTTGACGTCGAAAAGTATGATATGCATGCCAACCAACTAACCACCAGGGATGCTGAAGACCGTGCGAAGTGGAGGAGACACAGCCGGAAAGCGGACCCCGGGCTCCAAGGCGTGGGTTTTGGAACGCAACCGGGACAGCGCTAGGATGATGATGATGATATACAAAGGTAAAAAACACAGAATACGTACAATATAAAATTTTTTGAAAGTTCTAAGAAAATGGCCTTTTGGCAACTTTTGAAACCACGAGCTTCTGTGTAGTGCCCTAACTAATTCAAATACACACCATTAGAATTTGGGTAACAGGAAAAAATATATCTTCTTATTTGTTCGATACAAGTAAATAATAAGTATTTCTGTACACAATCTGTGGTTACATACCTAGTGTTAAGTTAGCAGATCAATTGACGTCATATAGAAATTCCAAACTCATGTATCCGTGAATGTGACAGACTATTAAAATTGTTTAGCAGTAAAAATTACTAACATACATATACTAATCAGTAATTACTAACCTATCCGGTTGCTATATGGGTGACCCGGATAAAATTATACTATCAATATAACATACACACATAGACTCACGCCTGTTTCCCCGAAGGGGTAGGCAGAGGCATATTAAACGCCCACTTTTCGCCAGTGTTTTGATCCCACGTAATAGGTGGCGAGCCTATTGCCGCTTATTGGGACATTTTGTTTGCCGTCACCTCGTCCGTTGATCGGCAGGTGCACCACTTGCAGGTGAGGTTGGCTTGGGACCCTAAGTTCTTGGTGGGAACCCTATCAATATAATTACATTTATTATCCAATACCTTTAATATACTTTAGTCTGCCAAGACAATTAACTTTCCTTAACATTTAACGAGTGAAGAAAGAATGACGAATCAGATATATAAGGCAAATGTCCTCATCGGACATTCGTCGACCAAATTGGAGACAAACGGAAAGGTCCGAAGTACCCGAAACCGGCGAGCATGTATGAAAAGAGTAATGAGTGTAGAGGAAGCGCGTGAGGTTTGTAAGGATAGGAGCAAGTGGCGTTCTGTTGTCTCTGCCTACCCCGACGGGAAAAAGGCGTGAGTATATGTATGTATGTTAAAGAGTGTCAAAACTCGGTATCTTCTATGGTCACGGACTGCTGAACCGGGAACTACACGGGTACTTAATACAGTAGTGGAAATGTCGATAGAAATAGTCCCAATTTTTTATTAAAATGTTTCCTTTCTTAGTTTAGAGGTGCCGATATTTCGGCCTAGGAAGTTGATGATGTCATTTAGGAGCAATTAAAACCGTCTTCCCTCGAGAAAGAGATTCTTATATTACGTTTACGGCTAATTTTAAAACTCTTATCTATACACATAAATAAAATTTGAGTGTCTGTTTGTAATATTAAAATAACAGCTTTTTACTAAATGCATATGGATGTATACACGGTACATATACCAAAAGACATTTTTTACAATTTTCGACTGTCTGTCTGTCTGTATGTATGTTCTCGCTAATCTCTGGAACGCTGGACCGATTTTGACGGGACTTTAACTGGCGGTTAGCTGATGTACCAAGGAGTAACTTAGGCTATAAATTAACCGGGTACGCGAGTAGATCCCTCGGGACGCGGGTGAAACCGCGGGAAACAGCTAGTATTAAATTTTCTTAAAGTGGAACCACATGATTAGAACTAGGTACTACATTCAAACTCATAATTAATTTCCAACCTTGTCCAAGCAGACCACAGTAATAACAGGCCTCTCCCAACCTTGGAGTGACCAATGTCTGTATCATAGGTATTTTGTTATTAATCAGCATGCACTCAGTATACACATAACAAGGCTATCTATGTCATACGATATATCTATGTCAAACGGTAGTTCAGTGATTAAGGAGACGAAACTGTAATCGGGTGTACATATTGTTTATTTATTTAAAATACATAAATACATAGACTCACGCCTGTTTCTCCGAAGGGGTAGGCAGAGGCATATTTAGCGCCCACTTTTCGCCATCGTTTTGATCCCACGTAATAGGTGGCGAGCCTATTGCCGCTTATCGGGATATTTTGTTTGCCAGAGCCTCGTCCGTTGATCGGCAGGTGCACCACTTGCAGGTGAGGTTGGCTTGGGACCCTAAGTTCTTATTTAAAATAAAGGTAATTAAAAAATAAATATCTATTCATACATATACATACATATACGTACATATACATACATAGGTACATATAAATAAAATTGGAGTGCCGTTTGTAATATTAAAATAACCGCTTTTTACTAAATGCATATGGATGTATATACGGTACATACCTATAACGAAATGTCATTTTTTTTTGTCGGTCTGCTGTCTATCTGTTTGTTTTCGCTAATCTCTGGAACGGCTGGACTGATTTTGGCTGGACGTTCACTGGCGGATAGTTGATGTACCAAGGAGTAATTTAGGCTATAAATAAACCGGGTACGCGAAGTAGTACCCTCAGGACGCGGGAAACAGCTAGTTGAAAATAAAAGCATGAAAGTTTGCAAAATATCTGTAATTGGATGGTTTGGTTTTTGATGTTCTGTACCTACGCATAATATTACTGCCATTTGAAATATTTTTTTAATATAGATTTATGAAAAATAGCCAGTCGTGTGGTTGACGGCATAGAATACAAGTGTCACCACCCCCTATCTTCCCGTGGGTGTCGTAAGAGGCGACTAAGGGATAACACGATGCAAACACCATCTTTGCGTAGAGACGGAAAACTCGACATCAAACCCTATACGACTGCCTCGTTGGTCTCGCGGCATAAATGTGCGCGTCCCGGGTTCGATTCCTGGGTCGGGCAGTGTTATTGGGTTTTTCTGTCACGAAATTCTCAGTAGCAGCACGGAGTCTGGAAATGTGCCCGGTACGGCAATAGGCTCGCCCCTTATTACATGGGACTAAACTATATCTGGCGAAAAGTGGGTGTAGAAATACACCTCTGCCTACCTCTTCGGGGTTATAGGCGTGAGACTATGTATGTATGTATGCATGTAGTCATATCAAATAGACAAGCTTTATTGCAATCGATGGAGCCGTTCTGAAGATTAAATCGGGCAGACGAACCGCCAAAAAATAATGATTGTGTGGTTTTGTTATTGCCTTTTAATAAGCTTGGTTTGGAAAATGACACCGAACTTATTAAAATGCAATCATTTCGACATCACAAACGGTATTTTTTATAATATTATCTGACTAACTCGTTTGTCTCGCGGCATAAATGTGCGCGTGGGATTGGGAGGTCTCGGGTTCGATTCCCGGGTCGGGCAAAGTGTTATTGGGTTTTTCCGTTAGGAAATTCTCAGTAGCAGCACGGAGTCTGGTAATATGCCCGGTACGGCAATAGGCCCGCCTCCTATTACGACCTAAAAATTCAGGGCGAAATGTGGGTGTAATATTACACCTCTGCCTAATACCCCTTCGGGGATACAGGCGTGAGTCTATAATAATAATGATAATTATCTAGCAGTGGCCGCGGATTCGCCTGCCCTAAAATTTTAACCTTTATTTTACCCCTTAGGGGTAGCATATCCTTCTTCCTGGTAGCCTACGTCATAAAAGGAAGCCATTGTTCAAACTTCATGTTTCTAAGGGTCAGTTTGGGCTCTACCAGAGTGCACAGTCGAACAACTTCCCGCTAGACCACCATAAGGGCGAGAATCGCTTAGCAAGACATCGTCGCTTCCAGTGCTACTTTACACACACATAGACACTCGTATACAAAACCAGTTTCTAGTGTGCCTCGACTCTATGAGCGAGCCAAGGGAATTGTTTTCAAACTGGTCCAGCGCTGACTTGTTTGATTGTACGTTGTAAGAAACATTTAAAACTATGTTTAGTGGCCATGGTTTGCACTCTTTGTTACGTTACTTATAATCAGACGTATGTCGTTTTACTTCATTAAGTACCAAGCAATAAATTATGCTTACGTATAAAACGGAAGCATTATTTATCTAAACTTGAAGCTGCTCAGAAAATAAAACACGACTTTAATTTGATTTCATCATCAGCTTTTAACAGTCCACTGCTGGACTAGGCCTCTCCTTTGAAAGAAGGAATTGGCCTACTGTACCACGCTGGCCAAACGGGTTGGTATAGGGTTAGTATCAAGTTTTCCTTCTCTTACAGTGCTGTTCTCTACATAATATGCTCTCTCTGTCGGCTCTTACGACACCCATGGGATGATATAATAATAATAATAATAATAATAATAATAATAATATCTTCTTTATTTTGATATGGGGTGGTGACAATCCGTATTCTTAATCCGTCACCACACGGTCGATTTGATTTAGGTACCTTTATTTCTTTCGTAAAGATACAGGGCTTGTTACAAAATACAGTATCAGGGGTAAACACTAAAACCTTTTTAGTAGGTACCATTTGAGGTTAACGATATTTACATAAACATGGCTATTAATTTTTAGTATAATGCAAACCACTTAGCGGCGCCGGCGGCTCAAACTAATCGACATCGTTCTGATTTTGAAATAATCCAAATTCAATAAAATTATCACATAAATCTTTTTAGGGTATTATTATTATTATTTTAAACGTAACTAAGTCTTAAAATACTATACAAAGAAATATATACAGAACATACAAAAAAAATATATACAGAAAAAGAAAAAAAAAAAATTTAGAGCGCGTCATGAAATTCATCCACATCGCCGTCAACTGGCAGCGTGCCCAGAACGCTGGCAGCATTGCCACGTTGTATGGCGATACTTACCTTCTGGGCCAAATACAACCCAGCCTTCTGGGTTAATTTGTTACTTGATTTTGGACATTATTTTAAATAAAAGTAAAGTCGATATTAGTTTGACAGTGAAAAATGCGCAGCTCTGCACTTCGTTATATTATGTGGCCTTAAGGATTTTAGTAGGACTCTTTTTACGAAAAATCAGCTGTTTCAATTTCTAAGAGGTTGGCATTATACGAAGAATAACGATTAACGTTGTATAGCAAATACGCCTGCGACGTCAAATTATAAACCTCTGCCCGACGACAGACAACAATTTATAAGTCAATAATCTTAACGTCAATATCTCCGTCTATCATTCCGTTTCCTGTTCGTATAAATTATCGCGGTGTTTGTCAATAACCAATCAATACGTACCTACCTACTCTCTAGGTCAGAGAGCACGTTCTCAGATATCAGAACATTTACTAAGTATATGTTTGCCAACATAGATTTTCATATTTTGTGGTAGGTATAGGTGGGTCTCCCTTGTTTGACCGAAAGAAATTTGACAAATTTTCACTTCCCAAAAAATTATTCGCATAATTTCATTTGCCAAATTATTACTTAGCAAAAATCTATTCACAAAAAATGTTAACGCAAACCTAATGTTTGGGAAATGAACGTTTAAACTATAACTTGTTTACCAACTAGTACTTTTAACATTTTTTATTTAGTCAAATATTTCAGTTGCAATAACAGTTTTTACGCAAAATCAATAATTATCCTAATCTAAATAGTTCAGTTCTAAATAGTTCGGGTAACCTACTAAAAACAATCTCTTTTTCTATTAATGCAAGTCGTTTCTGGCACTCGCCGGCCGCTACCGCGGCATCGCTCGCTTCGCTCGCTCGGCTCGTGCGTAGGAGGTCACAGCTCTAACCTAACCTTTTTTTTTTTTTTTTTTTTTTTTGGTATCGGGTTGGAAAATCCTCATGGAGTTCCTCCGCCCCGGGGGGGAAGGACGAAGGGGACTGTCAGACTCTTACTGACTAAAAACCAACCCGTGCTCCTCATGTACCCATGTGTCGGAGGGTAGGGTTTCACCAAAGCATTCCTCGCTACCCCCCGACGGGTATTGGCCCGCCAGATGGTCAGGCGGGCCCCGAACAAAACCCCCTTGGCGGCGGATGAAGGTGTTGGGCTCCGCCGCCAAAACACCCAGCGGCCGCAGAGGATAGGGAGGACGGCAACGCAACACCGCATCTCCTCTTCCTCTGCGGCCCCACCGCGACGCAACGATGGTGCGCCCCCATTTGGTCGCGGGAGATAGGGCGCGGGGCAACGAAACACCCACACGCCTCTCCTCCCGCGACCGCACCCGACTGCGAGGGACAGACAGAACTGTCCCCCGCACCCGCACCATGGGACGCATCCTACGCAGGCCTCTACCAAGCCCACGTGGAGCGTCCCCTCCCGGGATCCCGCTTAGCTTCACCGTGGGTGGCTTCTAACCCACGGTTACTGAGCCCCCCCACCACGACAAGGTGGAGATCCCACGGGGGGGAGCTCTAACCTAACCTAACCCAACCATTTTTTTTTAATTTAACCTACTCTAACTACTTCCATAAATAAACTAATATCACCAAACGTTTATTGTCTGAAGATTGTTTGCTGTAATAAATAATTTGCTTAAAGACCAAATGCCATAATGACATTATACTTGGTAATATTTTGCCAAGTAAAAATTTGACCAAATAAAAATATGCGTACTAAAATCATTCGAAATATTGCAATGGTATAAAAAAGGTTGCTAATATTTGTTTGGGTAATGAAATTTTGTCAAAATCTTTTCGGCAAAACGGCAGGATCCCGGTATAGGTACCTGGGTTAACTGATTTTCTTTTTAGAGTAAAAAGTTCACGACAATGTTTTTACTTAGTAGAACTTCATTGCATAACTTGGCTCATCATTCGTAAAAGATCTACTAAGCTATGTAATGTTTGCACAGGTCATCGCTTGGATGGGTGATCGCTTACAGCAATAATTAATCCTTAGTGGTAAGTCGATAGGCACGCATAGCATCTCTTACGTTGTCAAACCAGCATTTCTTGGGCGAAAGCTTTTTGTACTAATTTTCCATAAAACTGCACGAAAAAAAATATCTTTGTGTCTTTTCATTGCATATTGGTTAAGTCGCGCTCGAGATCGGAATTATTTCATTATTTTCCGTACCATTTTCTTTTGAAAATGTCACAATAATATGTAGGTTCTCCGCGTAATTTTAGGAAAACACAGTAGCTGCAAAGATTTTGCTTGACGTATAGGTAGATACGATTTCAATAGGTTCAAAGGAAATATTGCAAATTTGCCAAACGAAAGACTAAAATCTTTTTAGTCTAATTTGCAATAAAATTTTATGTCAAATACCTGGTTTTACCAAGTCAAATCAATTCTAAGCTGGAACGAGCGGTAATCACATATGGTTTGATCTGAACAATATGTGACGTAGGGGAATCACACAAGAACCGGATTTCCATTGAGTTTTTTTATAATGATTACCTCCACTTAGCTATTAAATCGTAAAGCATGGTTTTTTATACATTAGTGTTGTTTATCAACAAATATGCGACCTTTGAATATTTAAATTGTTTTAGAACTCTTTTTGATATCATTTGGCTCCCAATTCTAAACGATGATAAGGACGTATAAAGGGTACGTTTGCCTAAAAGTTTTTTTTTCACTCTCGACTTTTAAACTGTCAAACGCCTGCAGAATTCTGAATTGAAGCAACGACCAGCATCTTTTCGAAATGAGAACCCGCAAATGAGATAAGCTAACTTTTATTGCTGATGAAAACTTTCTCCTTTTGTCCCCGCGTTGCGACTGGTATACATCCGTCGCCTTCCCGTGAGTGATGTCATATGTAAGTTGGTCGAAACATTGTGACCTTATACCCGTAATATAAGTGCCAACAAACGCTACCAATAGCACTTAATAAATCTGTATACCTATATTAAGTTCTTGCGTTACTGACTGACTGACAGACTAGGCACAGCCAAAAGTATTGGGCACAAGAAGCTGAGATCAGACATGTACATAATAATATGTTCCTTGGCGGCCGTAAGGGTACTTAGTTTCCCGAAATTCCCGCGGAATCGGGAAGAAACGGTTATAGGAAAGAAATGTGCGGATGTAACTGCGGGAATCCTCTAGTTAGTTATATAACTAATATAAAACAAAACGTTTTGACACAAGAAACACATGAGTAGCAGCGATGATAATAATTACGTATGACCTCGACCACGAGTACCTACTTGTTACGCCCGTGAACTCAGATAACGCATCTATCGACGCGACGTGAATGTTTTACGTTTGAGATGTGTTGTGTTTTCCTTAGCACAAGTATTTGAGTTGCACGAAGCTTCTTTGAACCTCTTAGTTCTGACGGAGAGTTGCACTGGTCCTTTTTTTATATAGATATAGGCGGCAAACGGGCAGACAGATCACCTGATGGTAAGCAATTACCGCCGCCCATGACACAAGCAACACCACAGGAGTCACAAGTGCGTTGCCGCCCCTTGGGGTTGGGAAAAGGGATAGGATAAGAAGTGGGATGAGGGAGAAGGAATAGGGGATAGGGCCTCCGGCACTCTCACTCACCGAACGAAACGCTACAGTTTAGGTACTGTTACTTTACGTCAATTTTCTGAGAGAGGGTTGTACTTGCCCGGTCGAGCAGGCCCACTCATGCTGAAATCAGCAAGGCTCTACTAAAATTTATGTACCTTTATGTATTCGTAGTTGGTATTTTGAATCAAATGCAATATTTTCCATAATAGGCCCTTGATAAGGCCTTGCAGTGCAAATGGCAACGTTGCATTTTTGAATTTTTTTTGTATTTCTTTATTGTTTATCTGATTCTGTTATCTATGCCAAAAATATTTAGATCAAATTATGTGTACCTACCTAATAGAAATTAATGAGGGTAGTATTTTACCTTCCGAAGCTTTTCATCTTAAAACTATATTGTCAGCAAAACCGTCCCTATACATATACCATGTAAAGGGACGGTTTTGCTGACAAATTACTTCAATGTGTAACTTTGTACGTTTTAAGCAATTTTTGGTACCTATTGTAAAGGAATAAAAGAAGTCGTTGTCCTCTCTCGTAATTATATGTATTTCTGGTATAAATTACAAACTTTGCTATTTATGCAAAACTATAATATAAATTATAATATAAAGGTGAAACTGTCTGCAGTACAATGATTACGGATACGGTTTACAATATTCCAGTACGACTTTCAACTTCAGCTGCTGACCAAAAAGAATGAATCCGCGCTGACCATTTAATTATCATTTTTTATTTCTCCCCCCAAAATCCCCGCCACTAAAAGTGCCAACATAATAAGTGTATGCCAACATTATAAATTTCGAATCGACTACCGACCAAATATTGCCAGTTTAAATAAATTGAATTTAAATAAAATCGAATCACGACTTCTCACATCTGTGCACGTCACTATGTCAGTAGATAATATAGTTAATATGCACAAAAGCTCTATCATTGACAAATCGAGGTTTGCCATTAAGGCAGACCTCGAGACAAAGCCACAGCGACTCTGTGGGAAGAATTCCAACAAGATCAGTTCTAAAAAACTTTACTAAAATATTTATTTACCCTACTAGTTACAGGCAGAGACATAATGTTACCTTTAAATATGCAGATTTCTCACAATCGCGATCTGATCAAGAATTTAAATAGCTTATTTTACGTGTTATGAGTAGCAACGACGATAGCGACCTCTGTCTTCAATGTAAGTAATATTTACCTAATGTTTAAATTTGTATTTAAAACAAACTATGTTAACTTTATTATTTCTTCCTCTTTGCTCTATAAGTGTAGGAGGAGAGGAGTTTCTGGAGTTGCCAGACCTCCCGAAGGTATCTGACATAACCTAACGAACGATTATTGTCAATGAGACAAGAAAATAAAGAAGGCAAAAGGTGGGTGTAGGAAAAACTACTTATAATTAAACGTATAAAAAAGGATATATATGTACAGTACCTACTCCCAAATTAATAATGCGCATGCAGATCTTCGTTAATTGTCGTATTCCCGGAAACACCCGAATCATTGAATTGTAAGAGCCCTAAACAATGCACTTGCATTATGCACCTTGTTCGAAAGAAATAGGAGTGAATATTATGTGTACACAATCGAAACAATTCGGGCTGTCGGCGGCGGTCGCCGGTCCGTCAAAGGTCCGTCAGTCGCAAGGAGCAAGTATACATGGAGTGATAGCTTTAAGCATAAACAAGAAACCTATCGTTATTTCTTTTTACTTGTATAAAATTTCATATGTGTAACCGAGACAGATGTATTGTATTTATTACCTCTTGAAATACTCATGTCGCAATTTTTTCAAAAGAAGAAATGACTGTCAATAGTGATGTACTTATGCATTAATCTTTTATTGGTATTGGTATATAATTCGGTATGTAGAGACAAGATAAGCATTTGATTAAGTAATATACCAGTAGTATATTATTTTACGAGCTTTTATTTAGATATTGTATTATAGCTTTTTTAGATATTATATTATAGCTTTTATTTAGATATTATTTAGATATGATATATAGTATAGTACTTAGGTGCCTACAAAGAAACAAATACTGTAAAAAGAGAGGTAATAATAAGATATGATTGATCATATCTTATTATTACCTCACTTTTTACAGTATTTAGGAAAGTAATTGAAAAAAAAGTCTAAATAGTCAAAATCATTTATTTATACCACAAAGTAATGCACACGATAACTGCCCGGCAGGTCTGATAATATATGTATTACCAAAATGGGATGTACATGGGCGGAAACAGTTAACATTTACGAAAAATATTTTCATCCTGAGTTCCAGAAGTGCAAGCCATGTTCACTCTTGGGGCTTTATTATCGCTTCTAAAAATAAGGTTTCGTTATTTCGGACATTTCTGAAAATTACAACACAAATCTGTTTATGATATACCTACATATATGTATATATGATTACTATAGCATATTTTAACAGTTACAATGTTGGTATATATTGATTGATAAAAATATAAGTTAATAATAATAAAGTAGTAGTACCAACCTCAGTATTAGATATCTGGTTAGTAAAAATAGTAGGCACAGCATAAGAATGCAAAGCTTTTCTTTGAAATCCTTCTTGATAACAAGCAGACACAAAATCAAGCGAACAAAGTTTAGAATAATAAGACTGTTGCCATTCTCCCTTTCTCATATTTCGGACCCAATTTAGTTTCAAACCTTCATTCTTTGGAAATCTACAAAAAATCACAATTAATAACCAATTATTCAAATTATAATCTTTCAGAAACTGGTTTTCTAACTGACAATTGTATTACAACACTATCCTCATATTTTTTATCGAAATATTTCTATTATATTTATTTCATTGTGACTATTAGAATAAAAATATCTGTCAACGGTGGTCATTATCTTTATCTTTAAGTATAAGTTTTACAAATATCATTGTAGAATTATTACGGCAGATATCTACAATTTTACTTATTATGACTTACCAGTGGTAAGATATTTTTTGACCATTTTCGGTCAATAGTCCCATTTGGCTTTTACATCCGACGGCATTACAAACTATGGTCATTTTTTAATGTTTAGAAGTGGTCATATCTACAATTGTAATATTTTGTAGCAATTAAAATTGCAATTTATTTCGACACGGCTTTCACTCCAGCTGGACGAACATCGACATGACATAACATTTTTCTTGGCATATGTCATTCAAGGCTGTATAAAAGCTCTATGGCTATCATACTCGAACATATGCAGTTTTGTAATTAAAGAGAAAAGAGATGCATATACGTTTTCTATTCATTTTGAAATGCTCCCTCCATGTATACTTGCTCCTTGGTCAGTCGTCTTTAGATAATGGTGGTGACTGCACGTGTTCTCTCTGTGTGGAATTACAAAGAGTATACAAATACTACGTAAGATGGAATTATATAGAGCTGCTATTACACACCCTTCTTGGTTTTGGTTTCAAAGATGAATTTAATTATGTTATTCAAATTTAAATATAGTTTATTTTGTAAAATAGGTAAATATACTAACATTTTTCACGGCTTGTTAATATTAAAAAATTAAAATACCTACTTTAAATACATATTAAGTACTAGAAAAAACATTTTAAAAAGATACACACAATAAACAAATTGATATAGGAATAAATAATATTACAAAGTATATTATATAGAAAATAGAATATTATATAGAATATACAAAATTTAACCCAAGAATCGATAGTTTTTGTCATGAAATGATTATTTACACAGGTGATAGCAGTGAGGAAAGTGTCAATGAACAAGAGCATAATGAAAGTTCTGATGAATCTACGATGTCAGGAATAGAGATCCTCCCTGATTCTGTTTTTTTTTTTTTTGTAATTGTAATATTATTCTGGAATGATCACTGCTGTAAATACTTTTGAACTGAGATGTTATGATTAGATTTCTAAGATTTTAATGTAACCTGTGTTTGAAACCATTTTTCTTCTTCTAATATAAACCTTGTATTACTTAAACCTTCTTTTCTTCCATCATTACACCAGCTACAGCAAGACACTTAAAAAGTATTATAATAGAAGTAAATCAATTCAACAAAAACTGTAGCATATTCGCTATCGTGTGGTTTTCTTCACTATTTACTTATATGGAACTATCAAATCAAATTTCTTTACTGATAAATCAATATTTTTTTTTTTAGCACAAAGAACATAATTTTACTAAATTATGCACTTAACAACTCTATATACATATCGTCTTCCGATGCTCGGGGAATACGACCGTTGCCGAACAGTGACGAAGATTTCTATGCGCATTCTCACTTTGGGAGACCTGTATATTACTAGAGGATGCCAGCGGTTACACCCGCGTTATTTAAGGCTACTGATCTGCTCCCGTCGCTCATAGCGTGATGTTATATAACCTATAGCCTTCCGCAATAAACGGGCTATCTAACACTGAAATAATTTTTGAAATCGGACTAGTAGTTCCTGAGATTAGCGCGTTTAACCAAACAAACAAACAAACTCTTCAGCTTTATACAGGGTGTCACAAGACCCTTAACGAAAACTGAAATCCCATGTTGTACCAATCACTAAGAACATTTTTTTACTTTGGCACCATACCTGGGAAATTACTGGTTCAGGAGATATTGAGGCTCAAAGTTAGTATGGAATTTTTCTAATTAGGTACAAAATCGATGCATTCACCCCGTCAGTATGTTCTTTAGATGCCCTATAACCCCATGGATAAGTAGGTATTTCGAGCATTGCACGCGCGCGCTTTTAATTGCGGTTAAAAAATGTGAAAACTCAAACAAAATATTAATAGACTTTGGCTTGGTGATGGGTCTTGTGACACCCTGTATATTAGTATAAGATTATGTATTTTGTACAATTCATACAACACAAATTAAAACCATTGCATTGCGATTTTTTATTTATGATACATTACGATGAGTTATTACTTTCATCCCTCATGTTTTTAAGTAATAATTGAGGCAATAATTCATAATTGGAATTAAACATTCGATCAAGTTATTATATTTAATAACAATATTGATTACTAATTATGCTCATAAAAAGCCGGTATTTCTAGTTGTATACGCGAATACTGATATGTTTCATAAAATTATTTAGTTTTGCACCAGTGACGTAGTGGTTTTTCTGGTCTTATGGTCGATGGCATTAGGTCACGTGTCGTTGGTTCGATTACCAAACAGGACAGATTGAGTGCAAAATATTTTAATAATACAATAAAGACAGTATACTTAGTTACCTAATATTATTTGAAACAGTGTGCGCTGATATAAAACCCTATTTACCATTAAATGTTACCTAGATAGTAAATCAGAATTAACTGGTAAATTGTGCAAAATAAGACTGTATCGTGCAGTTACTGTAGGTACGCGTGCTTGTGTGTGTTAGGCATCTGCAATAGTGATCAGCTGAGCGGCGGCGGTCAATAGACAGCTGATCACTATTGCAGTTCCCACGAGTTAATTTTCAGAGTGTATGATGACGAAAAATTTTCTTAAACTTTTAGCGACTTTTTTTTTCATATAGTTCAATTCAGCTGAAGTAGTACATTAACTCCTTAAAATATTTTGCAAATGCAAATCATCACCCTGTATGACATAAGCCCAAAACAAAATCAGTCTACTTTGTCAATCTCAGTATGTTCTTTCAGCATGCGTCCCATGAAATATAGAATAACCTTTCTGCTGCCTACTTTCAGTGGCGGCGCTAGACCAAATGTGGACGTCGGCGACATGAAGTACGCGAGGCCCTATAAATCCAGGGCGAGGCCCCTTTAACTTCGTAGTAAAAAAAACGCTAAAATTAAGTAAGCCAAATTATAAAATAATGTTTGGATAAATAAATGACAAAACAAAAATTTCACCAAGTACCTACCTACATATATCGTGTCGGGCAGTGTGTGTGAAAACGCTCATTCAGGCGAAAGTTTAATTTCATAGTGTTGTAAGACAGACGATTCTCAATAGGTAACCGTAAAGTACCTACTACTCGTACTCACTTCACTCTTTTTTTTTTGTGTCGGGTTGGAAAATCCTCATGGAGTCCCGCCGCCCTGGGGGGAAAGGATGAAGGGGACTGTCAGACTCTTACTGACTAAAAACCAACCCGTGCTTCTCATGTATATACCCATGTGTCGGAGGGTAGGCGGGCTCCGAACGAAACCCCCTCAGCGGCGGATGGAGGAGCCCAACACGGCTCCGCCGCCAAAACACCCAGCTGCCGCAGAGAATAGGGAGGACGGCAACGCAACACCGCATCTCCTCTTCTTCTGCGGTCCCACCGCGACGCAACGATGGTGCGCCCCCATTTGGTCGCGGGAGATAGGGCGCGCGGCAACGCAACACCGACACGCCTCTCCTCCCGCGACCGCACCCGACTTCGAGGGACTGACAGAACTGTCCCCCGCACCCGCACCTTGGGACGCATCCTACGCAGGCCTCACGCAAGCCCACGTGGAGCGCCCCCTCCCGGGATCCCGCTTAACTTCACCGAGGGTGTACCTCAAACCCACGGTTACTGAGCCCCGCCACCACGACGTGGAGATCCCACGGGGGAGACTTCACTTCACACTTGCTTTTTCCTGAATTGTTCGGAGTCGGCTACCTAGGCCAGGATGATTGGCGAAACGAAAATAGGTAACTTATGAAACTTTTTTGCGAGCCCCCTCGGGCGCGAGGCCGTCGGCGGTCGCCGACGTCGCCGACGCCTAGCGCCGCCACTGCCTACTTTCGTAATAATTACTATCTACGGGTAATTTTCTTTCAAAATCCTATCCTAAATTCAAAGTTTGTAAGTTTGGATGTATGAATAGTTGTTTGTCATTCAAGCTAAGACTACTGAACCGATTTTGATGCAACTTTGCAGAAATGAAGCTTATACATTAGAATAGCACATGAGCTACCTTTTGTTACGATTACAAGCACCCATGCAAACAGAACCCCGGTAAGTCACTAGTCATCACTTAAGTATATAGAACAAGACCTTACATTTATACGGCAATTCTGTATCATATAAATACACGATTATTTATCATTATCTAAGTAGTTCACGGTTAAGTGACAACTCCGTAAACAAGTTTACGAGACTGTAAACTAAGACTAAGAGTAAGACTTATGCCTGTACTGTACTTCCCCGTAGGGATACACATTTACACGTCTGATTATTAAGAGCACTCGCCACGCATATGTTGTGCTTGTAGATCAATTCGTTCGCTCTATGATTACGTCAAGTACACCGTATCGCTTCTCAAGTGAAGCAGCCACATCTTTGTGCTCTCCTTTTACCCAGTATAAAGCTAGTGCTCGTAGCATGACTTGACACGTCGTTTATGATAGACTAATGGTTGCCCGCAGCTACACCCGCACAAATTTATTTTATTTAGTCGAAATTTCTGGAAATCCTTTCTTAGTGCACCACTATGCTCCCAAAAAAACATACGGCTGTGCGTTGTCTGTCAGTCAGTCAGTACCTACCCCAAAAATGTATATACTGAATCGCAAAACTTTTGTGCAAATGTACAAAAATATTGGCGTTCTTAGGAACGTAAATATATGGATCTCAATTTTTATTTTAAGGCAAGAATCTTTAGGTCAATGAGGAGGTCTTCGCGGGCTACACACTCTGAAGCCAGAGCTGGACACACACGCACACCAAACTACGAAAACCCAGGGTAAAACGAAAGAACGCAAGACGGTATTTGCTGCGACTTGCGAAGCATCAAATCTATAAAACTGATGAACGTGATAGCGTAGCACTATAGTGTAAAAACTGCAATTACGTATATATTTAATATTCCCGTAAATTGCCAAATGGTGCCACAATTATCCAGTGTCCAAACACTGGAATATTCTAACTGTTACTATTCCAGAATTAAAATTCTACCTATTGCTTTGCGAACGAGGCAGTAAATGTAAATGTAGAAGCATTAAGTAATGTACTTTAAAATTTGACGTTTATAAGCGTCACCTTGTGACCTAGATGAATAAATGATTTTGACTTTGACATTACTTTAAGAGTGTTATAACTATTACATAGAGTAAAGAGGAAACACAACAGCGGTTTTTCCATGCAAAAGTGATCCCCGTTTCCTTTCTGGATTTTGCCAATGGAGCAATCATTTTCCAACAAATTTATGGCCGATCGGCATATCCCTATAGGTATTCTTTTTTTTAAATAATAAATTTTTAACCTTATATATTTCTTAGGATAGTAGGTATATTAAGATTATTAAGTTGAATTATATATCTGAATAGTGTGTAGTTGTGTACATTGTTATAAAATGAATAAATAAATTGATTTATTGATAAAAAGCAAAAAATAAATTATTAACCTTTACAAATCTTAAAAGCTGACTAGATTGTCTGCTGTGTTCAAACATCCAGAAATCAAATTTGAGTAGATCATTTAAAAAACAAGATACAAGAACCTGGTCAAAGCCATGTCAAAGCCTTCCTTTATTTATTAATGAAAATATTGTGGTCAAATCGGTCAAGTTTTGGAAGAGGAATCAGGAGACTATGAAATGTACTTAATGTTGTCAACTTTTAGTACCTTCCTTTTCCCTTTGTCTTTCCTTTTAAGCTACTGCTAGTTCAGGTCTTTCTGTACCTTAAGACGCACTTTTCAAAAACTTCGTTTTCTTTAAAATCTTCGTTTTGGGCAACTCGTTTTTGTAAGTTACAATTTCTATAAAAATCTATACAAACATTTAAAAACTAACTAAAATATATTCAACAACTAGTGATAATCTACAAGCACAAACTTAATCTCACACGTAATTACATCTGATAATATCACGATAAAATAAATATTTACTTGAATAATTACATAATACTTTTTCCATCCAACGACCTCACGCGTTCCTGGCACTTTTTTTAGACAAAGAAAAGAACAGACATACGTTCTTCAAGATCATCGTAATTTAACCGTTTTTAACTAATTATACGAAAACATTTTATTGCATTAATTTACCTAATCAAAAATATAAGGTTGTATCAATGTCACACTAGGTATTTTTTGTTCTGTGCTGAAATGGTATTTTTACAAAACTTGTTTGAATCTACAGATGAATTAATTAGAGAGGTAAAAGTTGTTTTCTTACTTATAATATATTTGTTTGTCTATTTTTATATTTTACGAGCGTTAGGAGTGTTATAAATCGCCACAAACACAGGTTTATCCTAGTTCAGGCATTTAATCTTATATCAGAAACCTAAATTTAGCTTTTGTACTCTAAATAAGTAAATTGTACCTTTTTATTAAACAGAATAAATTGAATTTGAATTGTGTATCTTGAAACAATGTCATTACAGGTCCATGATTTTATTAAGTTTTTTTATATGTACGGTCGCGGTCTAAAAATGTTTACCACTTTTCAAATTACATTCTTTGTCACACTGGGTTCAGCAAGGTCTAAAATGCTATATCTGAGTACTTATTACTTTTCAATCATTGGCAAGGCATCGATTCAAACAAAAAGAGTATGAATATTAGACCGCTAGACCAACGAGGCAGTCTTAAGGTGAACGCCGACTTGGCCGCACCGCACGCGCCGCAGTATTCGCATTCGAATTATTTATATGAAGTTCTATGCAACCTCGCACACCCACCCGCGCCGCAGTCGCCGCAGTCGCTGAAACGAACGAACTCCCCAAGCCGCAGCTGATGACGTCACCAACACCGGCCCGCACGCAGCGGACGCTGCGGCTAGCGCGGCGCGGATGACGCTGAATGAAAGAACAGTGTTGCCAACACTGATTTTCAAAAATACGTAGATCAGAGTTAAAAAGTACGTTGATCTACGTACTTTTAATATTATCCTAGATAAAGGGAGTAAAAAACTGTAAAACGAGTGTTTCAAACATCGATTCGAGCCTGTAAGCAAATATTATTGACTTAAATTGATCGATATGTTTTAAGTGTGTACTTGTTAAACTAATTGTGTACGAATAAACATGCAACAAAGTATTAGCTACGTCCATTATTACGTGTGGTTTGTGTTTAATAATGCTTATTTCTTAGTAAAATTCCGTTATTTTGCTAATTTGTTAATTTGCTGCAAAATACGTAGATTCTGGGCCAGAAGTACGTAGGTTCGCGAGAAGGGTCCAAAATACGTAGATCTACGTTAAAAGACGTAGAGTTGGCAACGCTGTGAAAGAAATCAAGTGCGATGCGTGCGGCGACGGGAACGACTGCAGTGACTGCGGTGCGGATAGATGTGCGAGGCCATTAACAAAAAGCGATGACTGTGGGGACTGCGGCGACTGCGGTGCGGCCAAGTCTGCGTTCACCTTTACGCTAGACGATATAAATATTGTATTTTTTTTCAAAAAGGTTTTATATTCAGGATGTCGTATTTTCGCCAGCACTTTCATTATAATCTGTCAATCTAAAAGTCATTTGATAAACGTATTAATTACAAATACCAAAATCGTAAATAGCAAGTTTAAAATAACATTATTTGAAGACTACAAATATTTTAGTTTCAGTGTAAATATAACGCTTGTAATTAAATTAACGTATATTATATATGTGGAATAATAAATCGTTTTTGACACCAGTTGCTACGCAACGCATGTTATCATAGATTGGTTGCCTAGTACAATATCGTCGTCCTTTTGTTATTGATGTGTTCATGCAATTATAAGCCTTAAGGTAGTAAACACTTTCAGACCGCGACTGTACATATTTTTAAGTAACTACATGACATGTATTCAACCCCAATTTTACACAACTTTTATGCGTCTGGATTCCGGCTCAAAAAAGTTTTAGGGCCCGCCATCTTGGATATTATAAGTAGGTATTATACATATTTGTAAGATATTTAATTTTTTATTTATTTATTTATAGACTCACGCCTGTATCCCCGAAGGAGTAGGCAGAGGCGTAATAGGTATTACACCCACATTTCGCCATGATTTTTTAGGACCCACGTAATGGGGGGCAAGCCTATTGCCGTTACCGGGCACATCACCAGACTGCGTGCTGCTACTGAGAGTTTGGAAAACCCAGTAACACTTTGCCCGACCCGGGAATCGAAGCCGGGACCTCCGATCAGCAGTCACATACGCTATCCACTGGACCATGGAGGAAGTAATTTAATCTTTTTTCATCTGCCAATTAATTTAAACAAAACTTATCAAACGGTGGTAAACCTGGCTTTAAGAGATCCTATCAATTTTATTTTCTTATGTTTTTAGCATTACAAAAAGCCAAGTGCTTATAATATCTACTGTGGCCACAGATTGACCGATAGCTACACTAAAAAACTTAGTACAATGAAACAAATTGTGCATTTTTACACTTTATTACTTGGAAAAGCCCATTTTTTGCAAACAAGATTCGTAATGCAATGTTCGCTTTGCTTGTTTTCAACTACCTTCAGGTATATTTTTTGCTTTATTTGTTTACTTACGTGTTTAATATTTTTTAACGTGTTATAAGTGCCTGCATAAAAGTCATTAATTAAGTAACTTAATAAATGGGGAATAATTTTCCAGCTATTGAAACATAAAAAACAAAGAAGGTAGGTATCCTACCATAAATATAAATTAGATTTGCTGATAGATTATTAATTTTGAAATTTTTGACTATATACATTGCTATCTTACATAATCATAATATCTAGAATATATATATAGGTACATAAATCTAAAAATAAATTGATTTCATGATTGTATTAATTTTGCCTTTTATTTATTTGTTGACTTCAATGTCATTTACGTAACTTAAAACACAAATCTAAATAAAGCAATTTTTATTTCTGTCTATGACGCACCCAAACATTTTTAACAAACCAAACTATTAAATTACAAACCTGTTCCGAAATTATTTTGGCTCAACTAGACAACAAAATTTAAAAAGATACCTATATAAAATGTAAAACTGTGTATAACTTTTTATCAAACACAGGCCATCAACACGAAGTTTGAATTTCGAACAACAAAAAAGCAAACTTTTTGACCATCAGTTCCCGCGCATTTATTAAAAAAAAAAGAAATATTCGTTCAAAAACTCACCGAACTGACAATACACTGCTTGTAAAATAACACAGACATAAAATATCACACACCGAGTCTTAGCCATTTTACTTAACACGTTCGCGCGCCAACAATCATGTGATAATGCGACGCGGTATCAACACCAGTCGATGTAACACTGACGGTCAAATCCTACTAGATGTTTATTTATTAAGCTCGATACACGTCACGGCATTAGTAATTGAAAGTATCAAAGGAAATTCTCATAGACGTATGCGTAATATGGAGGCTGTATGACTTTTATTTAATCATTAAAAAAATCCAGACGTAATACGTGAGCAAATAGGTAACTATTACATACGTCGACATACCAATATTAATATTAGTAAATCATATTATATGTCAAATAAAATATTATGAAGGTCACAAAGTAATAGTAAAGGCTTTGAGAGTGTTTACTCTGCGCGTCATTTTAAATAAGGTATTGCTTCTCTTGTCTAAATGCATCGACTAATAAAATATTTTAGGTACCTAAGGTACCTGAATCCCATTAGAGGATGCTGCTCCGGATAACCATACATTCTTATATATTTCTAACATTAAAAAATCTTGTCCATCTCTCGTCAACAGAATAAAAATATATACATTGGAATTACGCTATACTTTCTGTGCCGGCTAGTATCTCACACGGCTACACATCGCTAGACACTTTGACCTTTGTACCGTTCTTATGGCGTAGAAAATAAATATTGACATCGCACAGCACACAGATGAGAGAATTAGTATCAGATGGAACGCGCGGCACAGTTGCGTGCGGCCACTAAAGCAAATACAAAATTGAAAAGCGAATACAAACTCGTCTCAGTGCGCTACGACGCATCGTACAGTTCACGCGTCACGATCACTTCAACTTTTAAATTCTCAAAATGCCGTCTTGCGTTCTTAAACACTGTAAAAGTTGTTCCTAAAAACAAAAACAGGAAAATGGAATATCTTTTCACAGGTAACTATTGATAATTTGACTGTTTCCTAATTTAATTTCGATAAAATTCGTATTTGTGCAAGAAATATGTAAGTGTTGCCAGTTTTTGTCGACGCCGTTCTGCCTGAATTAGGAAAAATGCACTTGTCAATTGATTATGTGATAATGATTGTCATGTTAATGAAAAATACATTACCGTATTATAAAAGTATATTGTAGATATATCTTCTTTCTCATAAATATAGTAATAGAATTTAAATTTCCATTAGTATATACCTTACATAATATTGTTTTGAGTTCGATCCCCAAACGATCCAAATATTCGTGTACACCCTGCTACTCGTCAAGCTTATACACTTTGACCTTTGCACCGTTCTTATGGCGTAAAGAATAAGTATCAAAATCGTACAGCAAATGTTTAGCTTGACTTGGCGCCGTGTGTACATACATACTTATGGCGTAGGGAATAAGTATCAAAATCGTACAGCAACTGTTTAGCTTGACTTGGTGCCGTGTGTACATACATACTTATGGCGTAGGAAATAAGTATCAAAATCGTACAGCAACTGTGTAGCTTGACTTGGCGCCGTGTGTACATACATACTTATGGCGTAGGGAATAAGTATCAAAATCGTACAGCAACTGTTTAGCTTGACTTGGCGCCGTGTGTACATACATACTTATGGCGTAGGGAATAAGTATCAAAATCGTACAGCAACTGTTTAGCTTGACTTGGCGCCGTGTGTACATACATACTTATGGCGTAGGGAATAAGTATCAAAATTGTACAACAACTGTTTAGCTTGACTTGGTGCCGTGTGTACATACATACTATTTATTTCTCAACTAATCGACGCCAGCGGCTTCGCACGCACATATTTTCGTATTTCTTGTTTTGCCCGATCCCGTGTGAATTTCGAGAAATCCCGTCTTAGTGCACCCCTACGGTTCCCAAGAAACATACATGCTAAATTTCAGCTTCATGCGCCGAGTAGTTTCGGCTGTAGCTTGTCTGTCAGTCAGTCAGTAACGCAAGGATTTTATATATACAGATTTACGAAGTAGTTAAAACTTAACTCGGTACCTACATTTAAGAAATGTATTTATAAAAGCATTAATTAAAGCCATGGTAAATTCTTCAAAACCGCAAATGAATATAAGAATATTACATAACTATATGCAAAATACTGGGAGATTATTCATAATCTGGCAACTTTACACACACATAGACGCGCGTGTCCGTACAGTGCCAGTCGCCAAAGGTCACGCACACAGCTGTCAACGTGCCACACTTAGTTGGACGAATGCGCTCTATCTGATACTAATTCTCTCATCTGTGGCACAGCAACTGTCAAGCTTGATTTGTTGGTGTGTGTATCGAAGGGCTAAGTTAAAACTAGATACATTTATTAACTACACCTACCTATGTGACGTCAGCTATTTTCATATCTAACGCAGCAGGAAGGATTTTATAATATTTTCAAAATATTTCTTGTTAGAAAACTCCAATAATAGTCTCAGTACCTACAAAGCAAAGGATTCCGGATCCTCATCTTAAACTACAAACTTAGACACTAACTTGTGCGAAAACCTAACTAGGTACCCACTGCTGCAATCGTGAAATATATAGATACCTATTTAACTTTTTACTCCACACGTACCTACCTGTTAAAGTTAAAGGAGGCTGATGATGATGATGATGACGTACCTACCGTGCCGGTGCATCTAAAATATGGTTAGGTTTATTGATAGAAATAAATCTGCAGGAAGTCTGTGGAAAAGAAAATATTAAGTTAAATGTGGTCAGACTAGTAAGCGGTCCCCTGGCTGCAACTGGGACAACACTAGGACAATAAAATTATAACTTTGGACAAAATTAATAATGTAAGAACCAACATTTTTTAAAGTGGTTTGCCACTAGGGAATGCAAATCTCGCGAGATTTGGGCTCAAGCGAGATCTCGCGAGATTATGAAGCCAATCTCGCGAGATCTCGCCAATTTCGAGATCTCGCGAGATTGGCAGTTTTGTATGTGTTTTTGTAAATAATCGCAATATTTGAATAAATTAGGACAAAAATAATGACCTTTTAAGTATTATAAGATAAACATCATATCCACAGATTTTTCAAAAGACTTTTATGCTTCAAACATTGTTTGACGTACCTCCCTATCTGTCTGCAATATTTAATAAACTTTTATAAAGTAAACTTTTACGGACGGATCTGTCAAATAAGAAATGAAAGAAACAACCAGTCTTCGCTTCTTAATTTTGAGTAATAAAACATTTCTTTTATAATAAACAAAACAACGAGAGGTAAAAAGAAAAAACTTACTTATCATCTATTAGTAACATACTTTAACTGAGGTATTATTATCAATTAAGTAAATAAAACTATATCTACTCAGTAGACCTTTTAGATATTACAGATTAATCAACAAAATATACCAATAAGGCAGACTATTAGAAATTACAGATCCTAATTAAGAAAATATACCAATCAAAGGAAAGATTGGATCAGTTCAAATCAGAAGCCATTATTACAAATTATTTTCAAAGTAGCTCCTTCAGAAGCACAAAATGTCTAGACGATTCGTCTGATAAACGGCTTCCTCTTTTGTTGGCTAGATAACCAGCCGCTGAGAAGTCCCTTTCGGATTCAACGCTAATTGAAACCTCAGTTCTCAGGCAGACATCCACGAACTGCAAAAGTTTGCCTTTTGACCCCCCGGACTCGTATAAATTCATTTCATTTTTTATTAATGCCGATACCGACAGATTGCAATCCGTCCGTATCAGTTCGCGCTTCGAAGAAGACGTTTTGATGCTCGAGTGTAATCTCGTAAATCTCGCGAGATCTCGCCCTTTTTTCGACCGAGATTAATCTCGCTCAAAAAGGCCGAGATCTCGCGAGATCGAGATTGCATTCCCTATTTGCCACCATGGTCCTACAGTATAGAATGAAACAGTGAATCACAAACAGCTACCCTAATTTTGGCATGTAACCACCATAATAATTAAGGCTTTCGGAGTTGGCACGTAGGTACGTTATTATTTCATCTCATTGAATACTAACTTTCGCTCGTGGCCTAGACCGAGTTCGAATCTCGTTCGGAAATGAGATCACACATGTATCCACAAAGAGTAAGCAGTAGTTATACACATGAGTAGTATTATACACATTATTATTGCCTAAAAACGTGAACATTTCTGATGCTAGATGGATGGATGCTTGTTTCCCCTTTCATGCAAAAGCTTTTGAACGTGGTGAAACGAAGAGGATGTGCAGTATCCAATATAGTGCTTAGGTATAATATGAAAGCAAAGTCCAAACCTTTGGTTTTGATGAACGACATCAATGTATGACTTTTGTTCTTTTCTATGCTTATGATCATTCCACCGCTATCACAGTAGCATCCAAGAATTTCGCATTACCCGAATTCCGCTTTCTAGTCTAACCAGATTTTAAATACGTGGGCCACAGCGTGGGGCACTCAGAAAGTTTGGCGACACTAAAAAAAATGTTCTATAAGTAATCATATTTTAAGTAAATTATAAGTAATTATAACCGACCAGTCTCACATGCATAAAAACTTTTTGTCGCAATACTTTCTGAGTGACCTGGTTACAAGCTTTACCACAGTGTGACTGCTTCCTGATCTTCGTAACCTAAAGCAATACCGATATTCCTTGGCTTAAACCGGAATCAGTAGGTCTATTCAAGGGTAGGGACTCCCCATAAGAATTGTTAAATAACTTATCAACAGCTGGAATTGATGGCTTAACGTGCTCTCCAAGGCACTGGGCAACAAAGCTAAATAATTGTTGACGTAACTTTAAAAAGATGCCGCGCTGCTACTGAGAATTCGGAAAAACCCAGTAACACTTTTGCCCGACCCGGGAATCGAACCCAGGACCTCCGATCAGCAGTCGCATAATCCACTGGACCACGGAGGCAAACCCCTTCGGGGATACGGGCGTGAGTCTATAAATAAATAAAATAAAACAAACACTTTGAAAAGTCTGTGGTGTGCGCCGGGACTGATATCCTCCTCCTTCATCATCCTCTAAGCGTTATCCCGGTTAGAACCCGGAGTCCGCTTTTTAGTCTAGCGAGATTTTACTGAATATTAGCTTACACACAAAGCGACTGCCTGTCTGCCCTCCGCAACCCAAAGGGATAGCTATATTCCATGGCTAAGACTAGTGTTAGACTATACAGAGGTAATGACTCCCTATATCGACTTTCAACGATCTTCATGACAACCGGGACAAACGGTTTAACGGGCTCTCCGAGACACGGGACAAACGATAATTTACAATTAATTCGTTCTCTGTTGTAGACCAAACAATATTGGCTAATAAAGCTCTAAGACAAAAAATTTCAATGCAAACAAGATACCGCTAGAAAAAATATAAATGTAGTAATACAAATCATTGTCTGTTTACCTACATTCCACTCACCAATCATTTCATCCGTGTGGTGACGGATTAAGAATACGGAATGTCACCACCCCATACCATTCCATGGGTGTCGTAAGAGCCGACAGAGGGAGCGTGTTCTGCAGAGAACAGCACTGTAAGAGAAGGAAAACTTGATACAAACCCTATACCAACCCGTTTGGCCAGCGTGGTAAGCCAATTCCTCCTTTCAAAGGAGAGGCCTAGTCCAGCAGTGGACTGTTAAAGGCTGATGATGATGATGATGAAACAGACAAAAATAGGTCGGTTTACGATTTTATCAACATTGAAAATTCGCCAATAAAAACTCACAACAATAAAAGATTATCATCTTTTTCGTACTTTTGACACTTGATAACCTATGACCAGACTTCATCAGAAAGGCCTTGTGCAAGGCCGGATGTGGAATAAAATTAGGTACACGAATAGTTCATTTGCTTACGCGGTTACTTGCTGTATGTAAATGTAAAATAAAAAAAAGTCGGCGGTGGACCAGTTTGAAAAATAATCCCTTGGCTCGCTCATAGATTGCAGGCACACTAGAATCTGGTTTTGTATACAAGTGTCAATGTGTGTAAAGTAGCACTGGAAGCGACGATGTCTAGCTGAGCGATTCTCGCCCTTATGGTGGTCTAGCGGGAAGTTGTTCGACTGTACACTTCTTCGGGGTGGGGTTCTTTATGTTATTGGTTGAATTTTTTAGTACCCCACGATCAAGGAATATGTCAGGTCCACAATAAAAATGTGTATTCTACACCTATGTAGCGAAGCAACAGTTTAAGCCGGTGTAAATGTCGAAGAAAAACAAAGTTATTTATACCTTAAATAAGATAGTAAACAGTTTGTCTAGCAGTTTAATTACTCAATCACAAATGGCAGAAGGGTAACAACTGCAAGCTAAAATAAAATTAGCCTACCATTCTACCAGACCTCGTCTGCTACTACCACTGAATACAGATTTACATAGAAGCGCAGTTCTTAAGGATTTCGTGTGCCGATTCCAAGTGGAGACTGTCTCCAGTTTAGTTCGTTGTTGGCGGCGTTGGCGGCGCTGGCGTCGTTCTCCGTCTCTCTTGCTCTCGTAGTTAAGATACACAGGAGGAGCGTTCGTCTGTCTTGCTCTCGCAGAGACAGCTGTCACAGCGCGACTGCCACGCCGCCAAGCGTCAATTTGGGTCACAGAAAGCTTGTTCTTCAGCTTCAGAGCGACCATAAGTAATGCGCCTCTATGTTATGCTACTACCACCCAAAAAGACAACATGAGTCATGTCAACCGTTAACAATGAAACGTCCATGACAGGCCTACGTCATTACGTGCTGTCTAAATCAAACGGCGCACGGCAAGAATTAATTATTATTAATATCTAAAAGAAAACCCCAATGGCGAATGACCAGGAAGTTGAAGCAGAGAAGTCAAGATCAGTGGTAGCGTAAGCATTGACCCACTTAGACTACAGAGTATTAATTCTTTTGGGTGATGAGATTATTCATTCTAATAACATTATACTGCCTCCGTGGCCCAGTGGCTAGCGTATGCGACTGCTGATCGGAGGTCCCGGGTTCGATTCCCGGGGAATACTCAGTAGCAGCCCGGAGTCTGGTCATGTGCCCAGTAACAGCAATAGGCTCGCCCCCTATTACGTGGGACCCAAAAATTCATGGCGAAATGTGGGTGTAATATTTACACCTCTGCCTACCCATTCGGGGATACAGGTGTGAGACTATAAATAAAAAAAAAATTACATTATCTTGCTTAAAATATGTTATAAAACAAAATATACAAGACATAGTGAAATAATATAATTGGAATAGATCGCTTTTATAGGTTGCCTGTCGTAAAAAAATGCAATAGATTATTTTATTGACTTCTTCCTGGTAATCTGGTGTTGCTAGGGACTTTACAAACATTCAAACAACGGAGACAAAGAACAACCTTTAGCTGTGAATCATATGTGATTCATGGGACTGGGAATAGGTTAAACTACATGTACCATTAGGTATAAGTTTATTTTTAATTTTTTATAGTAATAGGCGGCAAACGAGCAGACGGATCGATCGGCAAGCAATTATCGCCGTCCATGGACACAAGCTACATCACAGGAGTCACAAGTGCGTTGCCGCCCCCTTGGGTTGGGAAAAGGGATAGGACGAGGAGTGGGATGAGGGTAAGGAATAGGGGACAGGGCCTCCGGCGAGAATGTGATCTTGTGCATGTTTCAACTTAATTTTATTAGAATTCATAGTGTGACTTGGCTTGTCGTTCGTTTAATAGATCGGCGCCAAAGTTAAGCAACACCTACACAGGTCAGCATTAGGATGGGTGATCGCATGTAGCGTTTATACCTATCAGAGCTCTATCGTCCTTTGCAGGGCACGTAGATACAGTACCGGTGATTGTCTTAGGATAAGCGATTTCTATCCTAGACCATATCGGAGACCTTTGGGGGGTCTGAGAACTCCGACACCAGAGTTAGCCATAAGCTCTGACGTAAAAGAAGAACTTAGTTTTAAAATAGATATTGTATTAATAATTTTGAATCTGTGATCTCAGAAATCTAGTCACAAAATTCACACCTCTACGTGAAGTGCACACAGCAAAATCGGAAATATACTGTCATGAAGATGTACCTATCCATCGTTACGAAGCGATCAGAAACTCAATATCACACTTGTCTTAATCATGGAAAATGGCTACCTCATCTATACCAAAGAGCTCAGATATTTACATAGAGGCGCATTTCCTATGGGCGCTCTGAAGACAAACATTCTGTGACCCAAATTGCTGCTTGGCGGCGTGGCAGTCGCGCTGTGACAGCTGTCTCAACGAGAGCAAGAGAGACCAACGTTCCAGAGACGGCGAACGACGCCAGCGCCGCCAACGGCGTTAACTACGAACTAAACTGGAGACAGTCCCCACTTGGAATGGGCACACGACACACTTCGTGCGCCGCTGCCCACTGAGCTATCGCATTAGAAGAAAGGTTTATTGGAAATTCCCTCCCTAAGGGGTTAAAAAGGGCCAAGCTATACTCAGCTTCAGATTATCCCACGATATCATAATTATAATCGGTCGTGTAGCAATTTAGCGGCCTTTTAATAAATCGGACGGAAGAATTGGCAGAATCTTCAAGACGAATAGATTTATGTTGTCTTAGTCTGGGTGTTTCTATGTATAATACATACATAGACTCACGCCTGTTTCCCCGAAGGGGTAGGCAGAGGCATATTAAACGCCCACTTTTCGCCAGTGTTTTGATCCCACGTAATAGGTGGCGAGCCTATTGCCGCTTATCGGGATATTTTGTTTGCCAGAGCCTCGTCCGTTTATCGGCAGGTGCACCACTTGCAGGTGAGGTTGGCTTGGGACCCTAAGTTCTTGGTGGGAACCCTATGCACCCGATGCTCTATGTATAATATGTATATATTTACAAAAAAAAGTATTTAAGTATGTTTATCCATTGTCTAGTATCCATAGTACAAGCTCTGCTTAGTTTGGGACTAGATGGTGTTGTGTGAATATGGTATAATTTTTTTTTATATAGACTCACGCCTGTATCCCCGAAGGGGTAAGCACAGGTATAATATTACGCCCACATTTCGCCATGAATTTTTAGGTCCCACGTAATAGGGGCGAGCCTATTGCCGTACCGGGCACATTACCAGACTCCGTGCTGTTACTGAGAATTTCCTAACGGAAAAACCCAATAAAACTTTGCCCGACCCGGGAATCAAACCCGAGACCTCAATCCCACGCGCACATTTATGCCGCGAGACCAACGAGGCAGTCGTATAGGGTTTGATGTCGAGTTTTCCGTCTCTACGCAAAGATGGTATTTGCATCGTGTTATCCCATTAGTCGTCTCTTACGACACCCACTGGAAGAAAGGGGGTGGTGACACTTGTATTCTATGCCGTCAACCACACGGCTATATGCCGTCAACCACACGGCTATAGCTATATAACTAATTAACTATTACTGCTATTACTACTAATCTTAAAGATGATGCTTGCAGTTATTGCTAGTCATCAGCTTCGTTGTAATTCAACAGTGTGGAGAGCATTCATCAGTTGATACAAAGGTCAACAGTACCTTCAATGTTACGTCGCTCGAATCAAAACGGTCAGCCGGTTAGTCATCTCGCCTTGAAAATTTTTGTTGGATCGGACGCTTTTTTACACAATTTTTGTACGTTTTCCTTATATAACGTATAATGTTTTGTTAACGTTTATAAAACTGGTTTGTTTTAAGTACCCATGGAACAATTATATTTGAACAACACTAATAAAAGTTACAGGTTTTTAATTACTTATTTTTGTATGAGTGTGTGTCTTGCTGGTGTCTTTATAGACGAGGCGTCCAAAATGGCCTAATAATTCTAGTTCTCAAACAACAAACGGAACCGTTATCGGAGTGGTCAGGCTGTAGTTATGCAAGTAAAACCCCTGAATAAACCGACTCAGGTCTGTACTCCATGGATACAATTTTGTAAGTAGCAAAGCCTTGCGGCTTTCGGCATGAATGGGCTTGACCAAGGCGGTACTACTCTCTCACAGAAAATTGACGTAAAGGAACAGTATCTATGAAGTTCCGGTTTCTTTCCGTAAGTGAGAGATCCAAAGAGCCCATCCCCTTCTTCTCCCTCATCCTGCTCCTATGCCATCCCGGTACTAAACGCCTTTGTGACTCCTTCGGTGTCGTTTGTGTCCATAGCCAACGGTAAAACTTACTTATCTGGCGAAACCTCAGCTCGTTTGCTGACAAATATTTATAAAAAATGTGTCATGCAATTTTTCTGATGCTAGCTTTTGCTGCTAAATCTGATTTGGTTATCTATATATGGTATGCTCTTGAAATCTCGGGGATAGAACCCGCTAAACGTCGCCTGCTAAACTCAATGCATTTGCAATTGATTATCTCTGTGCACCAAAGAGGTCGTTACACAGTCATCGGTCGATGACCAGTCTTTAGTAGAGAACGATTATTACATTATTAACCTTGACAATCCTTAGTGTAGCATAAAAAATAAAATGACAAATATTTTTTTTTATGTTAGACTTGAGCGGGTATCGTACTCGCGTCCTTTGCTGATTTCAGCATGAATGGGCCGGCTCGACCGGGGAAGTAACTACTACCCTCTCACAGAAACCGACGTAAAGCAACTGTTACCTAAATTGTTGCGTTTCGTTCGGTGAGTGAGAGTGCCGGAGGCCCTATCCCCTATTCCTTATCCCTTCTCCCTCATCCCACTCCTCATCCTATCCCTTTTCCCAACCCCAAGGGGCGGCAACGCACTTGTGACTCCTGTGGTGTTGCTTGTGTCCATGGGCGGCGGTAATTGCTTACCATCAGGCAATCCGTCTGCTCGTTTGCCGCCTATTACCATAAAAAAACCGCTACGCCAGCAGGTCGGAAATGAATGTACTACATACATTTCACCAATATTGACGAAAATGTAACACTCACATTTTTCATTTAATCCCCCCGCTTTTAATTATCTCCGTGAAGTAACGGAATACAAAGTGCCCCTATCCCACTTCATTCCGTGAGGGTATTGTATTGTCTTTGGTGGGGTGTAGTAAGAAGCGTATAAGGAAAATACACGAAGCAATTAATAGTAAGACTAAAACTAAGCCTGCCTCCGTGGCCCAGTGGATAGCGTATGCGACTACTGATCGGAGGTCCCGGGTTCGATTCCCGGGTCGGGCAAAAGTGTTACTGGGTTTTTCCGAATTCTCAGTAGCAGCACGAAGTCTGGTGATGTGCTCGGTAGCGGCAATAGGCTCGCCTCCTATTGCGTGGGGCCTAAACATTAATGGCGAAATGTAGGTAAGTATAATATTACATCTCTGCCTAGCCTATAGACTCACAGTGCTACTGAGGAGTAAATGAGGAGAGAATGATGTCCAGCAGTGGACTGCAATAAGCCGATGAATTTGATGATATATGTAAATACAAAGAAAATTGTAAGATTGCAAATTACACATACCAAGTCAATATTTTTACAACCAGTAACGCCATCTGTTTTTGTAATATGAAAATAAAACCAGTATATAAATAAAATTGGAGTGTCTGTTTTTAATATTAAAATAACCGCTTTTTACTAAATGCATATGGATGTATACACGGTACATATACCGAAATGAAGTTTTTTACAATTATTGTGTGTCTGTTTTCGCTAATCTCTGGACCGATTTTGACGGGACGCTCACTGGCGGATAGTTACCAAGGAGTAAATTAGGCTGTAAATTAACCGGGTACGCGAAGTAGTTCTCTTTTTTCATCAATACGAGAAATTTACTATTCGAAATCAAGAACGCCTGATGAAATTTAATTTTTGCTAGTTACACATGTACGAGACGGTGTTTGTTCATTTAAATAAACTGAACCTGCGTAATATTATATGCCTGTATGCATTGTAGTGAAGCCAAATAAATAATTATATTGTGCCAATGTCTACTTTTTCTGAGGTAGTCATCGAGTTGCAAATACATATATTGAGACGCAACCAATGAACTGCAAGTAAATTTCGAGTATTCTTACGAGTATAAGTGCAACCATTAGTTGCGCCTACAAGTTGAAATTCAAATATTAAATAACTAGATGATGCCAGCAATTTCTGCCCGATCCCGTGGGAACAGGCAGAAATTGCTGGCAATGGCTGGCCCCTCAAGGAACGTACATACTTTTAATCATCAGCCCTTTATCCTGTCCCACTGCTGGGCACAGGCCTCTACTCACTATGAGAAGGGTTAGGCCATAGTCCACCGCGCTGGCCAAGTGCGGGTTGGCAGACTTCACGGTCTTTCGAGAACGTCATGGAGAACTCTCAGACATGCAGGTTTCCTCACGATGTTTTCCTTCACCGATAAGCAAGCGATAATTAACAATTTAATACGCACTTAACTTCGAAAAGTTATTGGTGCGTGCCGTGGATTCGAACCCGAGACCCTCTGCATAGCAGTCTGTCGGTCACACCACTCGGCTATCGCTGCTTACTTTTGATGTAAAAAATATACCGACTCTTTGGCAGGCGTACACGGACACATGAGTCCAACGCGCAGACACACTTAATTTACATACGGCCCACTTGCACAACGATTCTTAAATTGAATTAAGATGTATTTAACGAGAAAAAAAATATTAAACACCACTAGTGTCTTGCACAACGAAAAATTTGTCGAGTAATATGATTTAAGAACTGTCAAAATTAATTACCGAAAATCGGCTGATTAGTGGCTAATTTCATTTAAGAACTGTCACACTGATGTTGGCATCTTGTCATTAGCGACGAAAATTATCAATAATTATATAACTAGACCGGACGACGCAGCAGGGGGAGGCCTATGTCCAGCAGTGGACGTCCCTAGGCTGACATGATGATGATGATGATATAACTGATAACAATGTACCTACTTGTGTTATTGTTAACCCTAGAATCCTACACTATTTGGTGCACATGTTATTCCTTCACTGGGGTGCTGGATCACCCCATACTAAAATGACTGTAATCCTTAAAATAAAAAAACAATTCATGAAAATACGTTTTATTAAACATAATCGGTAACTTGAGATCACAAATCAGCCTTATTACACAAAGTTAAATGTAGTTTGAGCAACAGCGCTTGTAGGATTTGGTCCTTTTTTGAGGATCACTGCAATGGACTAAGTTGGCATCCGGTGACGGTCCTCCAAATGTTCATGTATCAGTTCCAAACCTAATTTCAAGACTGTCTGCTGAAACTTTATATTTGGCTTCTTATTTGATCTTGAACACTTGTAAAGAACCCAGGAATTACAACTGGTTCCAACTTCTATCTCTTCCTCGCCAGATTTGTGGTCTAGAATAGAGCTTATTTCTTCGTATTTCAAAGCTCTGACAGCCATCCGAAACAAAATAAATAAACATCATTGAATTTTACCTTCATAATATCTAAAAATATCTGTATTTAATTCATATAAGACTATTGTTTTAATAAATAATCAAATTTAATAACTTATTACATACAAATGCATCAATCGTAATAAATAAATAATCTTACGATTTTACTACACTGGGGTACTGGCGTACCCCACAGCACTTATACAGGCGACCACACAACGCGGTCCTTCGTCACGGTGTTGACGTAACGCGAGCGGTTGACACCAAACTAAAATACTCCGACGCGCGAATTCATTAGAAAACAAATCGGTGTGGGGTGCACCTGCACCCCATGTAGGGTTCTAGGGTTAATGCTCAAAAGTTTCTACTTATTATTTGTCAATTGTCATTTCGTTGCTAGGCGACGACAATGCGTTTTGTTTTATGCTCAAAGTATATATAGTCTAAGGTTTAATGCGAAACCATACGCATAACATCGTTAAAATCGTAACAAAAAGGCTTCATGCCATGAAACAAAACGTAGAAACTACTTTACCGACCTCATAAAATGTTTAACTAAATCTAAGCGTTGTTGTCGTTGTGCAAGAGGACGCTAAATACTTTTAACTTAAATTATTTTATGCTGATAATTCTGTTCAACAAATTTAAAGTAAGGAGTGACTTAAATCAAACGTTACGCAAGTGGGCCTAGTGTATAAAATAGACTTTAAACAGGTATTAAATCTTCGACGCAAATCACACATAACTGACAGAGTAATTTCGTATTTAAGTGTTTACCTAGAGCCCTAGACAAATGGTAGATTACTATAATAGCTACAAAGTGCGATGTACTAGTTGCACATCATAAATCACATTGCACCATTATCAATACACCACAAATACACTATAATGTATATAATAATATATCGTATATTTATGTTTGCACCATTTGCGCACTTAAATATAAATTATTTGCATAGGTACGTAAACTCTTGAGTTGATCCTCCTCAACACACACATCATCAGCCTTTAACAGTCCACTGCTGGACTAGGCCTCTCCTTTGAAAGGAGGAATTGGCCTACTATACCACGCTGGCCAAACGGGTTGGTATAGGGTTTGTATCAAGTTTTCCTTCTCTTACAGTGATGTTCTCTGCATAATATGCTCCCTCTGTCGGCTCTTACGACACCCATGGGATGATATAGGGTGGTGACACTCCGTATTCTTAATCAGTCACCACACGGACACCCTCTCTAAGTCTCATCCTCGTCAATACAAACATATATTTATGGACTCATCATCATCCTCTTAGCGTTATCCCAGTTTCAATCTGGTGTCCGCTTACTAGTCTAATCGGATTTGGCTGAATATTAGCTTTTCCACAGAGCGATTGCCTGTCTGGCCTCCGCAACCCGAAGGGATAGCGATATTCCATGGTTTAGACTAGTGTCAGTTTATTAAGAAGGTACTGACGCCCTGTAACGACTGTCGAAAATTTTCATGACAACCGGGACCGACGCCTTAACGGGACCGTGCTCTCCGAGGCACGGGACAAGCGACAATTAACAATTCAATACGCACATCATTCCGAAAAGTCATTGGTGCGTGCCGTGGAGTCGAACCGATACCCTTTGCATGGCAGTCTGTTGGTATCTCCACTAGGCTATCGAAACTATTTATGGGCTATAAATATATTTTCTATTGAGTATTGAATGCAATATTTTTATAGAGCATCATCACCATCTTAGCGCTGCGCTGTCCTGGTTTCAATTGAATAGCTTCGCCTTGGGGCCCCAGCTGATACTATTTATAGATATAAGTATCTACTTTTTTCACAATCACTGCGTGATAGACTGTGTGAATAAATGTTCATTCAACACACTAATGAAAACGTAAAAATAAACAAAACGTGGAAACATAAAAGAACAATTTATATTTAAATTGAGGAAACTTAATCTTAACTTATTATGCCGAAGCCTACTTACAAAATAAATGACAACGGTGTTAAGGGAATTCCATCGATCTCAAAGGTAAACATGTGCATGTTATTTTCCATAGTAGCTCTTATTTTATCGCTTGCAAATATAAGTTTAAGTTAATCGATTATTACTGGTTAATTAGTAAAGTCTAATAAGCCATTACAATATTCATTTGAAGTTTATTTCCTTTGACAGTTATGTCACTATAAAACATACTTAACACACACTCAAATTCTGCGGTTTAAAGGACAGATGGAGGGGACGCTTTGCAATAAATGTTTTTTACTAAATATATCGCAAACAGATCCCTGAATACGCCAGGAACCATAGGTATAGCAACCAAAGATGCAGTAGTGCAAAGGGAGACGCGATGCTGGGTTAATGGACGAGCAAAAGCTAGTGAAGTCGCGTTACCCGGCTAGTAAAATACAAACCACTTACCTCCACTTCGTCTGCTACGTTTCTTCCCAATCTTCGTCTTCTTAACCACAACCTGGTACCTACTCTTCGTATTGTACACCTGGTTTGGCGCATAACTGGTCGTAGACACGTTATTCAACGCATAAATGTTCCCAGACTTCAGAGCATAGCTTGGATACCCCTGCAGCCCAGAACCGTACGTATTATACCCGTTGCCGATAGTATACACGTATTGGTAACATGGCTTGGAACTGCTACCCCACTTCTTTCCATAGGAGTACTGGCAGCTAGATAAACTGGTGCCTGGATAGAGGTAACTATGATCAGTAGCTCCAGGACTACCATGATTTGTATGTCCTCCATAAGTGCCGTGGCTCCCGTGACCTCCGTGGCTTCCGTGGCTGGCGTGGCCAGCGTATATTCCATGGCCCCCTGCCCCACCTCCATGGGAACTATGCCCATACAGACTCTGGAATAACGCATCCAGAGCTTCGTAATACTCCGGAGAATGCGTGGGAGTCGGAGGCTTGTATATTAAAGGAGTCTTAAGACACCTCTGCGCGTTTTGCGCTAAAATCAAAAACACTGGAAAACTCTGTATTATATTGCATACAGTCCCGTCTTTGACAGTCATCTTGTCTGTATCAAGTATGAAATATCACTGAGGGAAATTTTGGATACAGTTGTGCATCCAAATTTGGGTTATCTTTTCAAATCTATGAATTATTGAGTAAATTTCTGCCTCATTGTGGTCGATGTTTCATATAATTGTTTATAACAATAGTGTAATGTAATATTCTATATTATGATTATATCAAATGATCTGATGGCTTGTTGTGATAAGAAACTTTCACTTTAACAGGTCAGGGTAATATTTGTTTGGAAGCGTTTTGGTTTCCTCTGGATTTTTCCGTGAGTTTCTGAACTTTTCGCGTAAATGACGCAAGTTATTAAATGTGAAGTTATTAATATTTCCTGCTTTGGCTGGGGAAGTATCATTAAATATAATTCAGTTTTTTATACAAATAGTAAATGTATTCACTGACCAATCGGACTATCGGTGCGGTTTGGGTTCGATTCCAACTCGAGACAAATCTACATAAGTGTGATGAGCACGATCATTTGTTCTGTTTGAGTTTAATTTATCTCTAACTAGACGTCGCCAGTGGCTTCGCCCGCGTCAATTATACATATAAACCTTTCTCTTGAATCATTCTATCTATAAAAAACCGCATTAAAATCCGTTGCGTAGTTTTTTAAGATTTAAGCATACAAAGGGACAGACAGACAGAAGACAGACATTGTTTTATACTATGTTGTGATGATATCATCGTCATCAATCATCATGTCCCGGTTGCGTCGAATACCTACGGCTCGGAGCCCGATGTACGATAAAATTGATCTCTACTGTATCTATGTAGGTATGTTATTATATAATTAAGGATATAAAATAAGGTTAAGAGGAAACACTACGGGCGAGAGAATTGAAAAATAGGTATGTGTAATATCTATTGCTGTCGCGCATCCACAAGCCTCCCCCCACAGAGCGCGATAGAGACAACTGCAGCTTGGACCAAAAATACCTATTAAATCTACACAAAATCAATATTTCGTATTCCCTTGATTACTTTTCCAAAACTTTATCGATTTAACTAGTTTTTTCATATTAAATTAAAGAAAGGTTTTGGCCGTGTTCCTATGTTTTTCTTTTTTAAATAATCTAGCCAAATTTGTTTTTTGGATGTTTGAACACAGCGGAAAATCTGGCCAATTTTTGAGGTATTTGAAGGTTCATAACTTTTTTAATATTTAATTTATGAGAAAAAGGAAAACAGGGACAGGGACATGCCAATCGGGGCCATACATCTTTTGGAAAAAAATAATTGCTCTACTGGCATTATCCAGGGAGAAAACAGGAGACTACGTTTGTATGGAAAAACAGCCGTTGTTGTGTTTCCTCTTAAGTGCTACAAAAGTACAAGGCCTATCTAGTTTGGAACCAGATTACTGAGTGGGCGTTGTTATAATATATTATTTTTATTAGGATAAGCCGTTACAATAATGTGTAGCTTCGCTGCAGGTAACTTCACAGTACCATGCATGCTTTCTCATGGATACATGTCCAATAAATTTTCTTTTTTTTATCGTAATAGGCGGCAAACGAGCAGACGGATCGCCTGATGGTAAGCAATTACCGCCGCCCATGGACACAAGCAACACCACAGGAGTCACAAGTGCGTTGCCACCTGGGGTTGGGAAAAGGGATAGGATGAGGAGTGGAATGATGGAGAAGGAATACGGGATAGGGATATTCAAGTCTTCATTGAGTATTTCTTAAGACGTCCCAAATTATTTAAGCATAGCCACCATCTTTATTTTGGCAACTTTTTCTATAAAACTGTTCATTTTATTCAATCCTAGCCAACGAGTTTCTGCTCTATTAGCGAGTACTAACAAATAAACCTAGTCTAGGCGTTCTATATCGAGCTCATCTCAATAAATAAACATCATAAAATGCTGTAAGACAACCCTTAATACTTGTTCCTTCAAGGGCAGCCAGCTACAATGTCAGGACATCGCCCTTTCACAACCTCCTTGCGCCCGGTCCGAACTATTTAGACGCTTTCAGTTCGTCAACGGCAGAACAACTCTTGAAAGTACTTACTGTATATTTTTAAATAATAATATGTTAAATATAATGGCAAAGACTCTGTGTGTTATATTTGTTATCTGTGTTAATTTTCAAACAGTGTTGTCTAACCCACAATTGGGTAAAGGTAAGTTTTTGAACGAAGTGTTTTATTTTTCTTTCCAGTGTGGTAATATAGAATTCATCATCATCAGCCTTTAACAGTCCAATGCTGGTCTAGGACTATCCTTTGAAAGGAGGAATTGGCGTACTATACCACGCTGGCCAAACGGGTTGGTATAGGATTTGTATCAAGTTTTCCTTCTCTTACAATGATGTTCTCTGCATAATATGCTCCCTCTGTCGGCTCTTACGACACCCGTGGTATGATATGGGGTGGTAACAATCCTTATTCTTAATCCGTCACCACACGTACAATATATAGAATTAATATTTGTTTTTAGTATATTCGTTAATCAATGATTTTTAATTTCTAAGTTTCTTTTCAAGCATCAATATCAACCTATAACTGTCTATCAATACGACCTTAAACTCTTATGATAAATCTGCTTCAAGGTATTTAAAGTTTGAGTCATTAGATAACAATTATATGCTTGGGATTAAAGAATAAATGAACCGAAATTTCAAAAAAATATTTTTAAAAAGCAGCAGCAGCCACATCCTAACGTTTTTTTTTTTATAGGCTCACGCCTGTATCCCCGAAGGGGTAGGCAGAGGTGTAATATTACACCCACATTTCGCCAAGAACTTCTAGGTCCCACGTTATAGGGGGCGAGCCTATTGCCGTTACCGGGCACATCACCAGACTCCGTGCTGACTGAGAATTCGAAAAAACCCAATAACACTTTTGCCCGACCCGGGAATCGAACCCGGGACCTCCGATCAGCTGACACATACGCTATCCACTGGACCACGGAGGCAGTCATGTCTGTTCCTAATGATGGTAGTTTAAAGTAAATGGAGTTTGGCAAGGAATTAAAAAAGTTTACAAGATTTATTAAAATATTGCGTGACCTAAGTATATTTAAATGGATGTATTTTCCTGTAGTAAAAAAAGCTTGCCCGTGAATTCCAGTACTACTACTCCTTCGTAGTTCGTTTCTTTGCTTGACATTTTAAACTGGTACGTCAGCTTGTTCAAGGGATTGAAACATTTTTATTTTATTAGTATTAGGGAGTATATCTCATCATTCGCACTGTCCCAGTTGAGGCCCAAGATCTGGGCCTTAGAGCCTAGGTTCCGCTGAATCTGTATCATCATCATCAGCCCTGTATATAAACTGTCCCACTGCTGGGCACGGGGCTCTTCTCACTATGAGAAGGGTAAGGCCATAGTCAACCGCGCTGGCCTAGTGCGGGTTGGAAGACTTCACATGTATTTCGAGAACATTTTGGAGAACTCTCAGACATGCAGGTTTCCTCACGATGTTTTCCTTCACCGTTTAGCAATGATAATTAACAAATTAATACGCACATAACTCTGAAAAGTCATTGGTGCACGCCGTGGATTCGAACTCCGACCCTCTGCGTAGCAGTCTGTTGGTCTCTGCACTAGGCCATCATTGCGTCTCTGAATCTGTATTCCTATGTCTTAACTGGTCTGAATCAACTCATAAGTTGTTGAGTATGCTTAGGCCGATTGTGAGATCGTCAGTTTGATTTCCGAATAGCGAAATTTTAAGCCAGCTCGCACTTCAAAATTTCTGAGTTGAATTTTTCATATACCTAGCACTGTGTGCTTTAATTTGTAGTATGTAAATAATTATTAGAAAGCTTGTAGGCAATAACCTTAATTTTTATTTTATTTAAGTACCTCTGACTGGAACCAAAATAGTATTGCAAGGTTGTATTCATAAGGTGCTAATAAACTCGAGCATTCGCACGTAATGAGCATTCCTGCGTATTCCACGTAACAAAAAATAAACGAGAGCGTTTTAGCGAGCATTCTAACGAAAGGTCAGCTTTGATCTTTAAGACGAAACAGATTAGTTTGCCACCATCTTTTACCTACATAATTTCTATGTTTATAACATATCCCATCATCATCATCAGCCTTTAACAGTCCACTGCTGGACTAGGCCTCTCCTTTGAAAGGAGGAATTGGCCTACTGTACCACGCTGGCCAAACGGGTTGGTATAGGGTTTGTATCAAGTTTTCCTTCTCTTACAGTGCTGTTCTCTGCATAATATGCTCCCTCTGTCGGCTCTTACGATGGGATGATATGGGGTGGTGACATTCCGTATTCTTAATCCGTCACCACACGGAAAAATCTTATAAACTTAAACAAAAATAACATATCTCATTGGTAGGTATAAATGCAGCACATGCGAACATCAGATACATCGTGAACAATATTTTTTGACGAGCATTGACTATAGCGTTCGCTAGAAAGATCATAAAATGTTCGTAGCGATTTTGGCTGTGCTTATTGTTAACTCAGACAAATTAAAAACGGTTCGATGTTCTACAAGTGAATACTCAATTATTCATCAAATTATGCGCAACATCAAACGGGTATAGATAATACAGAATAGGGAAGTTTCCTGCAAGTGAAATACAAGTATTTTTATCTAGTGAAACATGTCAAAATAATAGTAGTTTCATTCATCAATTAATGTTAAAACTTTATTTAACTTTTTTGTCGTCAATTTATTGATAATAAGTATTCTACTTGACAGCAAAACACTATGACGTCACTACGTCATATTTCATACAAAACCCTTGGCAAAGGTCGTTTTAGACATTTCATTAAAAGTGCTTGATTTGACTATTTGGAAACAACCCTATAATACCTTTGCATACCAGTAGTTTGCAAAGGTTTCAAAATCATTAGTTTCTGATGTCTATTTTTTTTTTATACCCGCAGGTCTGTTGGGTGGCCTACTCCAGGTAAAACACGATTTGGTACATCAAACTGTCAATACCGTCATAAAGCCTCACTTAGATCACGTTGGAATTAATCTAGGTAAGTACAAGAAGAAACGTTTTTTTTTTTATAATAATAGGCGGCAAACGAACAGACGGGTCGCCTGATGGTAAGCAATTACCGCCGCCCATGGACACAAGCAACAAACGCCACAGGAGTCACAAGTGCGTTGCCGCCCCTTGGGGTTGGGAAAAGGGATAGGATAAGGTGAGGGATGAGGGAGAAGGAAAAGGGGATAGGGCCTCCGGATTTTAAGTCATACACGATATTGGAACTTCTACCGCTGCAATAACTAGTCAGGCACAGAAGCGTAGGCGCGTAGGTACGCCTGACTAACGCATAGATAATTAGTTTTCGCGCTCCAAACGATAAAAACTTTTTCGTTTTCGTCCACAAACTTCTATAGCGAATTTGCTGGCATCTAGCAGCCAATGTCAAAACATCTTAGAGATCGCAAAATCCTCCTAGCGTTATCCCAGTCTCAACCTGAGGTCCGCTTTTTTTTTCAAAATTCAAAATTCAAAATCCTTTATTCATTTGGGTCACAATGTGACGCTTATGAACGTCAAAATAATAAATTTATAAAATAATTACTTATACTCAAATTTAAAACATTATTACTGTATGCTTCTACATTTACATTTACTGCCACGTTCGCAAAGCAATAGGTAGAACCATGAGAAAGAACGGGCAATAAAACTCACGGTCACTCTTTTTCATCGCCAGGTTTTGCATAATACACAATTTACATTTTGTAAGGTGCTGCAACTGTTACACCTTCTATATCACTTGTATATATTTACTGTACATCATAATACTCAAGCATAATACTTTTGGTTAGCCTTCTCAGAATAGACATGGTGAAACAGGAGCATCCACTTACATTATATATACCTAATAATGCAGGCAATCCGCGAAAGTGATCAGAACCATGATGGAAATGATGCAGTTAAATATTAAAATCTAATACCAGCCCGCAAGACCGTCATCGACCAGTCATCGCAAGTAGCACCCGTTCACGAGTATGACGCATGTGCCAGCCATCATCCCTCTCGCCATATTAGAGGGAAAGGGATGACCCGACACACGACGCCACCACAAGAAATGACATTTTAGTGAGCAAGACGACAACGGTATACGAACCAGCAGTAAGAAACAATCTATTGGTATACTGACCATGACCGCCAATTACCTCCATTTTCCAGATCGTTATTATTAACATAAGTTAGTGGAACACGTGAAGGAATGCAAATGTAGAAAGAATTTTGTGAAGGTGACAAGTGAACAATGATATGATCAGAGATAAATAATGTTAAACTACATTCAACAAATCATAAAAATATCCAAATCCTGCAAAAATCATGTGTTCACGAGGCACCTCCACTTAACATGTAAATAAAATAATCGTGAGTTAAACAAGCCTAAGCCTATCCCCACGGTGTCTTATCATTTAAAAATTCCTTAATAGTGTAATAACCCCTTTGTAAAAGAAAGTTCTTAATTGTCCGTTTGTATTTGTGCATGGGTAAATTCATTATTTCAAGAGGCAATTTGTTGAAAAATCGTATACCAATCCCCGCAAATGAGTTCTGAACTTTATGTAGACGGTAGTTAGTTCCCACCAGTTTATGCTTATTCCTTGTGTTCACGTTGTGCAAATCACTATTTTTGCGGTATAGAATTAAGTTTTTCTTAATGTACATTAAGTTAGCATATATATATTGCGATGCAACTGTCAATATGTCTACTTCTTTAAATTTATTACGTAAAGAATCTCTAGCACCTAACTTATAAATTGCACGTATGGCCCTTTTTTGAATGACAAAAATAGTCTGTATATCAGCAGCTGTACTCCATAACATTATTCCGTAAGACATTACGCTGTGAAAATAACTAAAGTAAACTAGTCTAGCAGTATCTATATCTGTGAATTCCCTAACTTTTCTAACTGCAAACGTTGCAGAACTAAGTTTTACTGCGAGACCGGATATTTGGGCGCCCCACTGAAGCTTACAATCTAAAGTTACACCTAAGAATACGGTTGATTCGACTAGTTGAATTGTTTCCTTATTTAAAATTATATTAGTAGGAACACTTTTGACATTAGGCAAAGAGAATTTAACACATTTGGTTTTGCTTGAGTTGAGTACCAAATTATTTGTCGAAAACCAATCTAATACTTGTGCAAGAGTGTTATTGACGGTATCAAAGTTACTTAATTTACGATCAACTTTAAAAATTAGTGACGTATCGTCGGCAAACAAAACAATATCACATAAATTTTGTACAAAGAACGGCAAATCATTAATATATATTAAAAAAAGAAATGGACCGAGAATAGAGCCCTGTGGAACGCCCATTCCTACTGGCAAACCTAGAGACCTACTCCCATTAACATCTACATACTGAATTCTATCACTAAGGTAGCTGGCAACAAGATTGAGTGCGGTATCTCTAATACCATAAAGTTTCAATTTAAGTAAAAGCGTATTATGTTCCACACAGTCAAAGGCCTTTGATAGGTCACAAAAAACAGTTTCAGTTCTTTCTAGTCTAACCGGTTGGCGGAATATTGAATAATAGCTTTTCCACGGAGCGACTGCCTGTCTGACCTCCGCAACCCGAAGCGATATTCCATGGTTTAGACTAGTGACCGTTTATTTTAGAGGTACTGACGCCCTATAACGACTGTCAATGATCTTCGTGACAGCCGGGACCGACGGCTTAACGTGCTCTCTGAGGCACGAGACAGGCGATAATTAACAATTCAATACGCACATTACTCCGAAAAGTCAGTGGTGCGCGCCGTGGATTCGAACCCGATACTCTCTGCATGGCAGTCCCTTGGTATCTCCACTAGGCTATCGCTGCCTTTTTGAAACTACTAAAGATATTGACTATTAAAATCCAGCTAGTTAACCATGCGATCTTAAACTAATGAAATAATGTTTGTTCTTATTAAAAAAGACGTCGTTCGATCTTTACTTTAGCTTACTTCATCAATACTTATTTCTCAGGCAACACACAGCAACAATCTGAGGAGATAGCGATTCCCTCTGGCTTGCCACAAGGCTTAGAAGATGTGCTGACTAGAAGCGGGAACAGCTCTGCTCTACAAAGTAAGTATCGTCACTGAAATTATTATGTTGACATTTTCACAGATAAAATCAACTCAGAAGATTTTTAGATTCCAAGCAATTGGTGCAACATCATCTACTAGTGTTTCGCGACGCCATAATAGGTACTATTGGAAGAGATTTTATTACCGAATGAATTTCGACGCAGCATCTTCTTAATATATATAATCCTTGCGTTACTGACTGACTGACAGACACGCTACAGCCGAAAGTATTGGGCGCAGGAAGCTGAAATTTAGCATGTATGTTCCTTGGGGACCGTAGGGGTGCACTAAGAAGGGATTTCCCGAAATTCCTACGGGATCGGCCAAAACCAGTAAATTAAAAAAAAATGCAGGCGTAGCTGCTGGCGTCCTCTAGTTTAGATATAATATTGCTCACGTCAGCACGCTGCCAGAAAAATTGTAAGTATATATCCTCGTCCTGCCCAAGCAAATTAGAACCTGTTTGGTAATTCTGCCCACTGTCCTCTTCAAAGTACAAAATCTTACAAGTGCTTCCTGCCCAGAATAATTAGATCAAAAAAAAGGTCATGCATAAGATATATACATTTTTAAATTTTTTTATGACAGTAAATAGATCATAATGAAACGATTCACGCTATTTTTATAGTCATACATTTTATTTTGATTTTTGAAGGACAGTGGCCAGAATTTAGAATTTAACAATATTTTAGATAGGCAGGAACCGTGAAGTATGTTTTGTGATTTTGAAATCACAATGGGCAGGACGAGGCTATTGTAATCTCTAGTGCCCGCAGATAAAACATTTTTGCATCAATACTGCTATTACAATAATAATTGTTCCACTAGACTTCCTATCATTTTTGACTGCCATTTATCCACCACACCACATGTAACTTAGCAAGGCTCTACAAGGTAGTAGAGCCTTGCTGATTTCAGCATTAATGGGCCGGCTCGACCGGGGAAGTACTACCCTCTCACAGAAAATCGACGTAAAGTAACAGTACCTAAACTGTTGCGTTTCGTTCGGTGAGTGGGAGTGCCGGAGGCCTATCCCCTATTCCTTCTCCCTCATCCCAGTCCTCATCCTATCCCCTTTCCCATCCCCAAAGGGCGGCAACGCACTTGTGACTCCTGTGGTGTTACTTGTGTCCATGGGCGGCGGTAATTGCTTACCATCAGGCAATCCGTCTGCTCGTTTGCCGCCTATTACCATAAAAAAAAGAAAAAAAAATGTAAACAGGAATAAATAAATATTTCACATTCACATAAATGAAATCACACTGCCAATTTGCCCATCTAACTACCACACTACAAGCACAGAGAAGAAAAGATGAAAAATAATTCACAGAAAATCACAAAACCAATTTACATGGTACATATTTGGCTAAAGATAAAAGCAAATAACAAGCAAATGACAAAACTGCCAACTTTATTAAAACGTATTCTTATAGCCAACACATGCTTGACGGCGGATGGCGAACTGGGAACGTGCGGTTCGATCCACAACTGCCCTTCATTCCTGAAGATCATTAAAGAGTCCAAAGAAAAGGCCACGGAAATAATAAAGAACCAGCACTGCGGTGTCGATGAAAAGGAGAAGATGGTGAGCCTGTTTTTATTTTTACTTAGACTTCTACTGTGTGTATTTTAATTTCAAAGGTAATAGAGCCTTGCTGATTTGGGAAGTACTACCGTCTCACAGAAAATCGACGTAAATAAACTGTTGCGTTTCGTTCGGTGATTGAGAGTGCCGGAGCCTCCATCCCTTTCCTTCTCCCTTATCCCACTCCTCCTCCTATCCCTTTTCCCAACCCAAGGGGCGGCAACGCACTTGTGACTCCTATGGTGTTGCTTGTGCTTATGGGCGGCGGTAATTGCTTACTATCAGGCGATCCGTCTGCTCGTTTGCCGCCTATTAAAATATATATATATATATATATATATATATATATATATATATATCGGATATCAATTAAAAGTAACCTTTTTAAAAATAAGCAGATCCGCTGACCATACTAGGTCATCGGCTCTGCTACATCTGATACTTAGTCAATATTCTATTCTATTATATATATATATATATATCGGATATCAATTAAAAGTAACCTTTTTAAAAATAAGCAGATCCGCTGACCATACTAGGTCATCGGCTCTGCTACATCTGATACTTAGTCAATATTCTATTTAATTTAATAAATAGTTCAAACAAGCATTTAGTAACGAAAATGTGAGGTAGTTAATATTTAATACTGCAAGGAATTGTTTCACAATGAAAGGCAAATAAAATAGAAAAATTAGATTTTTAATCACAAACCGACATAGGTTCTACTTACAATGTTTCTCTTCCAAAAGTCGGCAACGAGCTGAGCCTCCAGCTCACCACGCTACCTCTAAATAACGTTCACAACAACTTGACCGGAAACACGCTTTAAGATTTATCACAAAATAGACAGAGTTATAGGTTTCAGTCTTAATAATAAGTTTTACACTCCATAATTTATGAAACAATTTTATAAACGTAATTTAGATTTTATTACAGTGTTTTACGAGTAATTATAGTAAAAGTGTTTCATGAAATATCACAACAAACACGTGGAATCAATAAAAAGTACAGAGTTATAAATTATGGTTTAGCAATTAGATAAGGCTTCCATAATTCACAACATGATTATACAAACGTAATTTTGATTTTATTACAATGTTTTAGAATACAACTGTCCTATAAAATATCCTCACAAAGTGACGTAATCAATAGCATTGTTAAACGTCCACGACTCCTACGGTGGTGTCAAGTAAAACGTATGTGTTGCGCGTCCATGACCCCTACGGTGGAGTCATGCAAACCTCTTTGTGATTGGACGCCAAATCCTTTTTAGCATGTTATTAGATTACATCTAAAATACACGAGAAATAATTAGAAGTAACTGATTGAATAATTAACAAAGTAGATCAATTTGTTTTAAAATAACAAAATGAATCCTCGCGGCGACATATATATAAAACACCTGAACCTTTCCTGGGAATTCCAATCTATTGGTGAAAACCGTATAATAATCTGTTCAGTAGATTTAGAGTTTATCGTGTTTTTATAAACAGACAGGACGCGACGGGGTTTTCATTTCATCATATCAGCCAAACGACGTCCACTGCTGGACATAGGCCTCCCCCAAGGTTCTCCACACAGACCGGTCTTGGGCCGCCCGCATCCAACCGCCTCCCGCGATCTTGACGAGATAATCTGTCCACCTTGCGGGGGGCCTACCTGTGCTGCGTCGTCCGGTACGTGGCCGCCACTCCAGAACCTTTCTGCCCCAACGGCCATCGGTTCTTCGAGCTATGTGCCCTGCCCACTGCCACTTCAGCTTGGCTATCCGGAGAGCTATGTCGGCGACTTTGGTTCTACTGCGGATCTCCTCATTTCTGATTCGATCTCGCAGGGAAACTCCAAGCATAGCTCTCTCCATCGCCCTCTGAGTGACTTTGAGCCTTCTGATATGGCCCATAGTGAGCGACCACGTCTCTGATCCGTAAGTCATCACTGGCAACACACACTGGTCAAAGACTTTCGTCTTGAGACACTGCGGGATATCGGACGAGAAGATATGTCGTAGCTTCCCGAACGCTGCCCAACCGAGTTGGATTCGACGATTGACCTGATTTCATTTTGAATTGAATTGATTTGAATTGATTTCATTTACATCTATACATATAAATAAAATTGAAGTGTCTGTGAAAGTCTGTGATTTCAAAATAACTTTGTTTTTTCAAGTGCTTAGTGTTTTACACGATACCCAACTATTTTTTAAATTTTGTCTGTCAGTTTGTTTTACTATTTGTCTGGGATTGTCTGCTGTCTGGCTGAAACGATTTAAATGAGACTTTTACAGGAAGAAAGAGGACTCTTATAGGGTTACAGGTTACATATAGGCTACAATTGGACACTGTAGGTGGCGCTGTTGTCACGATACCAAAAATAACGCGTATGAATAATAATTATGTATAACAATTGCATCGGTAAATACAGATACTTATAAATCGAAGTCGGGTAATATGAATACATTCAAGTCGTCACTGCGTCATATCTGTAGTCATCATCATTATTTAAGTGCCTTCTATTGACAATGCGTTACGTGTCGTGGGTTTTAAAACGGGGAAATACTTCGTGTGATCCACAAGTGTTACTGATTCCTGAATCCACTGGCGTCTGGTGATGTGCCCGGTAACGGCAATAGGCTCGCCCCCTATTACGTGGGACCTAACAATTCATGGCGAAAAGTGGGTGTAATATTAGACCTCTGCCTACCCCTTCGGGGATACAGGTGTGAGTCTATAAAAAAAAAGTTACAGGAAGCAAATAGTACCTACTTATACGTCTGGCCAGCGTGGTACAGAAGGCCAAATCTTCGTTGACGTGACTCATAATGTAATTAAAGCGCAGTGCCGTGGATGAAGTCTATATATCACAACATGTATGCTGTCTAGCAAAATATGTATAAATAACCAAATTTGTCCATCCAGGTATGCTGTCCCGGTCCGAAACTCTCTCCAGCGACTGATAAGACTACAGTGGCTGCTCTGCCCGACTCACCGATATGTGGCGCCAGTAACGCTAGCTTCGACAGAATTGTTGGTGGCGTCGATGCTAAACTAAGTAAGTATACTTCACATTCGGTGCATTTTGGATATTTGTATGTCCCAAATGCTCTACTGCTGCTGTATCCAAAATAATATATCAAGCTTTCACAACCATTTCCAATTTATATACTCCAAAAACATCTTTTTCATTTGTGACCACAAGGAAACAACAGAAGAATTTTTAGATCAAAATACGTTACAGCATAGTTACTAAAAATATATCCTTTACAAGAACTCAGAAGTTTCACTCACGTGGTACAAGATGGGAACTTTAAGTTCTTTGTTTTGTTTTGGTGAAGATGCATATCTTATATATAGGCCTATCCACTTATAAACAACGTTCTTTTTTAGTTTTATTTCCGCAAAACCACTCACGATTTCATGAAATAGAAAAATAATCCTTAAAAGCACTAGGACCGAAAGATTGTCTCCCTCATTTAGGACTTCACAGCAGAGTGACGTAGACACCGAGTGACAAAACTTCCTCACTTATTTAAAATGTAGGTACATTAGTAAGGAGCGGATTACAAAACAGACCCAGTAAAAAGTTTTCATTGGCTAGCAGTGGCTAAACACGAAAAGCTGACAATAGAGCTCAGTGATTATTATAGAGGCCTATATCCAACAATGCAAGAGAGCAAGTTGATGATAATCATTATCATCTTCCTAAAAGCATATTGCCATCGCTTTTTGTATTTTGTCACAGAATAGATTCCGTTCTCAGCAACTCAATGAAACTGTGATTACTTGAAATCTAGTGGCAAATACATACTTAAATAGACTAACACCTGTTTCCTCGAGGGGTAGGCAGAGACTACGGAACTAGTGGCAAATATTGGCTTAACAAAGTGTCTGAAACACGCCAGCTGGACATTTTCCCCGTTCATACTACACAAAAACACACTAATATTTATGTAACGAGTACCAATCGGAGAGGCTTATGTCCTGCAGAGGACTACGGCAGGCTAATGATGATGATGAGTACCAATCGCCTTACAATAAGAAAAATAAAATGATCTTCAAACGACCTTTTCCAACTCTTTTTTGTAAATCTTTCTCACCAGACCTCACTTCAAGGTTTCTAGAAGCAACGCCTATCTGCCTTCGTGGTCCAGTGGGTAGCGTATGCGTCTGCTGATCGGTCCTGGGTTCGATTCCCGGGTCGGGCAAAGGTGTTACTGAATTTTTCCGAATTCTGAGGACGGAGTATGGTAACAGCACTAGGCTCGCCGCCTATTACGTGGGACCTAAAAAGTCATAAGCTGAAATATGGGTGTAATACTACACCTCTACCAACCGCTTCGGGGATAATTACGTGAGGCCATTAGTAAATAAATAAATAGACAGTTTTCTAACCAACGTTGTCCCTTCACAGATGACTTCCCGTGGATGGCTCTGCTGGGCTACAAGTCATCCCGGGGTACAATCTGGCCGTGCGGCGGCTCGCTCATCACCTCGCTACATGTGCTAACAGCCGCACACTGCGTCGCTAGACTCGAGAAATCTTTGTAAGACTTGCTAAAAATGAAAATCAAATTCGAATTTGGTTAACTTTTAAGGGTAACGTAAAGGGCCAAGCAGCGTTAGTATCCATCATATTTTGGTTACCCCCTTCAAACTTACTGAAGTTTTATTTATTTATTGCCTTGTAGCTAAAGTAACTTGCAAGTAGAAACTTTCATTTTCCCCTATCCTAAAAAATAAGAGGTTTCCTTAAAAACCGAAACTCCAAAACCTAACACCTTTATTACAATTTTACCAAGTATTTACACTTGTTAGGTACGCATTAATGCAATGCAGTTAACAACACTGTAACTTTAGTTACTTAGCTAAATACGTTGCCAAAAATATCATCATCATCATCAGCCTTTGACAGTCCACTGCTGGACTTGGCGTCTCCTTTGAAAGGAGGAATTAGCCTACTATACCACGCTGGCCAAACGGGTTGGTATAGGGTTTGTATCAAGTTTTCCTTCTCTTACAGTGCTGTTCTCTGTATAATATGCTTGCTCTGTCGGCTCTTACGACACCCATGGCATGATATGGGGTGGTGACATTCCGTATTCTTAATCCGTCAGAACAAAAATATAGGCGTTAAGAAACATTTAAACTTAATTGTGCACTGTATATATCAAATGAACCATCATATCCTTTCTCCCTCACGTGATTACATTTAGCACTAGGGTGAAAATCATTTAAAATGACCATTTTGATAGCAAAAGGATAAGTTGCAACTTCCATATAAAATTACCCTACGTCCGACAGCAGAGAAAAATATCTCAAATAATAGATAAAATTGAGTATTAATAAATTGCATACCTCTGATTGTCATCCTTACTGGCTATCATACTTAGAAATTGCTCCAAATATTGTTTCAGGCGCAGTATTAAGTACTTATCTTAAAAATATTTTACTTTCAATCATGCAATACCTACTACTCTAAGACCATAAAAAAGCGGAATAAAGATTAAACAAATGAACATATTTTTTATAGACTCTAGCCTGTATCCCCGAACACATTTTCTAAAAGCGCCCCTAACGGAGAAAAGCGATCGATAGAGTCCGCTAGGGGGCGCATTTAGAAAATGTATGGAAATTGTTCCCGACGACTAGGCTATCGTCCACCTTGACGATCGAGTGCAAACTCGTACTAGACCCTCTGATATCATAATTAATTCCTCATATGTCTCGGAAAATCATATTAACTTCTTCGCTAGTTGCTTCCAACCTCGCAAAGGGAACTCTGCTGGTTTAGATTATGTTCTTCGACTTAATCTGCTAACAAGTTTGGATTAAGCATATATTGTCTTATTGATTGACAAAACTCTTCAGTATATATATGCTTTATTACTAACCTAGTATAATAACTATTATCAAACGTGAGTTATTACAGTGTTTAATTGCTTTTTAATCCTATTCTAAAACTAAAATCAGAAGTTAGTATATTACAGGTTTTCTACTCGTGAATTAATATTTAGAGCAATTTTTTTACGTGTTAGCCAGTAAAGATGATTAACGGAAGTATATAATTTTTTTATAGTGATTTTTAGCGATTTTTTGAGATACTTATCTTTGCAGTCGGAAGTGGGGCATTTTTGCTACTTCTTCTTTGTCCACACCCGATATTTTATGATACAGTTATTTTTACTATGTAAAAACTATCTATTAGTACTCTGATGTATATCATCTAACTATATAACACACACATCTATATCTGTTGCGCATATTTCATTCATTATATTCCTTCGCTCTCATCAAAGTCGGATAATATCCGTACAAAATAATATGTCCTCTTCACGGGCTGCGTGACAAAAGTTATCTGAATAAATTTATTAGCTACAGTATTTACCTACTTATTGATGAACTTTTTGTCAAAACGTTGTTAATGGCCCTTGATTAGGGTAATAAATAATTTAAATTTATTACTAAAAAAAAAAAAATTTCGAGTACAAAATAATGTCCATTATTTTGTTCATTTTTGCTATTCATTTTTGTAACGTGCAATTTGGTATTATTTAGAATTTGTAAAATGGCATCACTCAAACTATAATGAGCCAATCACATGCCGAAATCTAATAGCGCGGCCACACATTGGATTCAACTTTGCGTCCAAGCTGGACTCAAATTTCAAATGACCAGTATTGAACCCAACTACTGCACCTCACATTGGCTTCAATATGTAATTTGTAGCCAAATACTGGAAATAGACCAAACATTGGACACGTCTCAGTTGTAGTCGCAGAGCGACAAGACGATGGACGAAAGTCGAAAACTTATTTGCACTAGCCGCTTATGCATATGGTTTAGGTACATATGCCTATTATTTGCATTGTACAAGAAAATAACGAAAAAAAAGGAGGTGGCGGCAATGACGTATTATAACATAGACGCGCCATACTCCCACAAAGCGGGTCTGAAAAACGGCTACAAAAACCAAATAATATCTTGTATGAATAAAGAAAGAGTAAGTAAATAAATACTACTATAGGGACACCTGTTGTTAGAGAGAGATCATTTTAGTTGTTTTTTAAATTCTTACACACAAATTATTGTTACGGAGCGTACTATCACAACACAGGTTCGCGCGTAACTAAACGGAATGGCGGCAATTGCCTTCATTTCAGTTTGCTATTTTAGTGTGCGGGCAACGCATCTATAGTTTTTATATATCTTTGGGTGGCGGGTGATTAAATTGCACTCTTCCGGAATAAAGTTATATAATATTATTATTACTAGACAAGTAAATGGAAATGTCTATTCCTACCCAGAGAAATACATTTTAACTGTTTTTTTATAGATAAGGAAATAATTTACTGGCGGAGATGCTTCATGAACCTTCAGGACATTTTGAGAATTTCTGCAGAATGTCATCTTCTGATTTTGAATATCTGCTAGAAAAATCAGCCCTGATTTAATCGATCTCTTTCTTTTATTCCAATGATATCTATATGTTGTCATTAACGACTCCTTTTTTCTTTTAATTTTTGCAATGGTGACACCAGAGCCGGATTTAGAAGTCTGGAGGCCCCGGGACAATGTAGCTGTGGGGGCCCCTATTTATTGTCCGTATATATTTTCCCTTAAACTATTGAAAAAATACACTGTCAGCAAATTAAACTTCGGGAAATACAAAAATACGATTAAAAACGAAATAACTGTGTTAATGTGTCGTGTTAATGTAATGGCACTATGCGAACTTTTTTGGATGAAAAGTCGTCGATTATGTCGCTGAAATCTAGCTCGCGGAGTAAATCACTTTCATTATTATTAAGGGTTAGTTTCGATAGCCCGTTTTTGTTCCATCGTTGTACGGAGGCAGCGATAGCCGAGTGGATATACCAACAGACTGCCATGCAGAGGGTATCGGGTTCGAATCCACGGCGCGCACCAATGACGTTTCGGAGTTATGTGCGTATTGAATTGTTAATTATCGCTTGTCCCGTGCCTCGGAGAGCACGTAAAGCCGTCGGTCCCGGTTGCCATGAAGATTTTTGACAGTCGTAACAGGGCGTCGGTCACGACCCTCAGATATGAGGAATATGACTATGAAGAAGAAGACAGGGCGTCAGTACCTTCTAAATAAACTGACACTAGTCTTAACCATGGAATATAGCTATCCCTTCGGGTTACGGAGGTCAGACAGGCAGTCGCTCTATGGAAAAGCTAATATTCAGCCAAATCCGGTTAGACTAGTAAGCGGAACCCAGATTGAAACTGGGATAACGCTAAGAGAAAGAAGAAGTTGTCCGGAGCCTATTCTTGATCATTTTCATTTTGAAAACGCGCGCTCTTCGGTGAAGTTGGACAACGCTAATACCAAGTACGTTCTGAATGTAATTCCATGTTCGGGAAAGTAGCTCAGCAATTCTGATTTTCAAGAATGCGATTATACAACAGTTCATTTGATTGGTCAATTTCACAGTTCTGTTTTACAAGTCTATTAAAGATACAAATTGTACCAACTCATTGCCAAGTGTAGATTCGAAATCGTCTTTGTAAAATTTTACTAATTCCCCTGCAGCGGCATATAAACTTGCGACGTCCATCTCGTCTAAGTGGTTGAAGAATCCAAATCTCAATCGAACAGCTTCGTATGCTTGCAATCTTTCTATGAAAGAAACACAAAGTTGATCGATAACTGGGCTAAAATCAGTCGCTTTATTTTTTTTTCTTCGTGATAAATTTCTGTACTTAGTGTAAGGAACGTATATAAATTCTGAATAAACTTGTACTGCTGATGCACAAGAGTTAGCAACTGCTTTTCCTACTAAATTCAGTGAGTGACCACAGCATGGTACAAACGCTGATAAATGCAGATTTTTACCTGCAAAATAAGAGCTTGCAATTTGCATCAGTTTGTATGTATTTTCCAATCATATTTGCAGCATTATCGTACGATTATCCACGGCAACGATTGTCCACGACAATCAAGGATATTAATTTCATCATCATCATCAGCCTTCAACAGTCCACTGCTGGACTAGGCCTCTCCTTCGAAAGGAGGAATTGGCCTACTATACCACGCTGGCCAAACGGGTTGGTATAGGGTTTTGTATCAAGTTTTCCTTCTCTTACAGTGCTGTTTTCTGCATAATATGCTCCCTCTGTCGGCTCTTACGACACCCATGGGATGATATGGGGTGGTGACAATCCGTATTCTTAATCCGTCACCACACGGACATTTATTAATTTGATGGTCGACTAAAATAAATATTAAAGCATTTGCTGTTGCTTCATCAGTATGACCGCGATTAGTTAAAAATATATATATCGAACAACTATTTTAAGTTGATCGATATGAGATGCATCAGGAGTAGAATCCATTGAAACTGAATAGTGCTAAGATTTTTTTATCCTCGTTACGATTTCATTAAGTACTTGATTACACATGTAACTTATCAGTTCTTCGCATACCGTTGAGGAAAGCTAATTGACCTAACGGCTCACTTTGTTTGCATGTCGGTTTAAATGAATGCCAACTTTGGTTCGTACTCAACTAGCAATTTCAAAATACCCAGAAAATTGCCATTTCTCGGTGATTCAATGTTTTGTCGTGTACTCTGAAGATTAAGCCCCGTTCAGCGATGATGTGCTGTGTCTCCTGCGTCGCTAGCTCTCGGTTAATAAATCCCGTGCCTTCTCTCCGTGGCCTAGACTAATCACTGACTCCAAGTGAGACTTCGATATCTCGTGCTCGTATAGGCGCTCCGTTGCATGCTTGCTGACACTGAAGTGGACTCCACTTAACTTAAGTACAAGCATCGCAATATATTTCTCAATATATTTTAGTATTTTACTCGTTGTCAAAGAAAAACATAGCTCGAATCGATTGACAGTCTCTTAATTTTGATTACGACGTATAAACATATTTTTGTACATTGCCGGAAAGTTTTTTTTATCTCGCAATTATTGTAGGACAGAATTCTGGAGTGAGACTTCATCACAATTTTGCAGTGTTGCGGAATCGTTCTTGACCAATATTTGATCATTCCTTCAGTTATCACGACGGGCCAAAGGCCAATGTCATTTTTAAACCCTTATCCACTTCCTCTTGATTGTGACTACATGATTTTAAAGGTTTTATGGCGTCACCTTCCTCGAGACTACCATCGACCTTATCTCGATGTACTAAATCTTCTGACATTTTGACAGAATCGTGTGGAAGTTCTTATTTGGTTATAATTATGAAATAGTTAGTCAATTATATATTAATATACTATCTTTTAGCGTTTTAAGCATTGCGCGTCCTGGCGATTATTTGGTTGTTTTTGAAAATATACCTACTTACTTCAATCCTTACGCCAATAAATTACCTATGGTTTTTAGAATATTTATTCGTCATTTTATTGTATAAAAATATGTGTTTGACTAAATTACTAATTTATTTAATTGGTATGAAAATGTAATTATGTCGATTATTTTTCAACATAACTTGGATTTACGATTTTCAAGTTCATTGCATGAATGTCTTTGCGGATTGAAGTGAACAAATGCTGATATTTTTTATCTCTGTTGTGGGGGCCCCTCTCATGTGGGGGCCCCGGGGCCATTGCCCCGCCTGCCCCCCCTTAAATCCGGCCCTGGGTGACACCACTTTAACTAAACGATGAGCGTATTCTTTCCCATGCATCTGCTAAAACATTTCTGTTTTTATGGAATTTATTGGTTGAATCCCATAACGCTGGTTCCCCTTGGTATAATTCAATAAACTCCAAAACATGTTCATTTGACCAGTCAATCGACAGCGTTGTCATTTCGAAAATAATTACGCACCTACACAACCAAGTAACACGTACGAACAACAGCGCTGCTCGCGACGAATGAACAAACCAATGTGTGGCGCGCGAGCGGCATTTTGTCCAAGATGCCCGCGCGCACTCCCCCTTCATACCCCTCGCCTTTGAACTTACTTCAAAAACCGACTCGAAACGGGTCGGTGTTGGACATTCAATTGTGATTGGACGCAATGTTCACATTGTATCCAAGACTGATCCACACATTGGTGTGTTGGACCCAATACGTAACATTGGTGCAAATATACCCAATGTGTGGCCGCGCTATAATATGAGTCGGCCATTTTGTCCTCGAGTGAAAATAGCAAAGAGTTTGGACGTTTAGACTAGAGAGAACATGCCCTATAAATTTCCATAAACCGAACGTGCAACATGTAATGTCAGTTGGTCTTAGTTGGTTAATCATAACGTCAAATTACGCGTCTCATTTAAAGAGGCATAGACTCTTTACATACTCATATCTTTGACTACATTCTCTAAATAGCCGTGCTGTGATCTGTCATCAGTGTAAAATTTGTTGGGCGTTTGTGTTTACATTTTTAATAACTTTTTGCATTTAAATAGTAAGTAAGCTTATAATAATTAAATAGTGTACTCATTAATTAATACACATCGAGTATGTGATATCGGGATTTGGATGCCGCTATTCTCGGAACGGAAATAACAGGAGAAACTTTATCTTCTAGCAGTGAGTCGGAATTTTTCCAACAAATTTATTTACTTTTCTCGTATTAATGCTATAATGAGTGTTAAGTTTACACAATATCATTGTGTTGCAAATCAATGGAACAGCTTGCATACGTATGTGTTATGAATTTAACTCACAAATTGTTATTTTGTACATTTATTGATTTAATAGCCTTAGTGATGGGATTTGACAGTGAAAGGAGATATCGATGTTTTTTCATTGAGGGATAAATACGGAAACTAACTATCGGACATGAATGTAAAACTGTCGCTGGAAGCGACAGCGGGTAGCCGCGGTTGCTAAGTTGGCAATAACCAAAGACGTCCAGCGGTCTAATTTTCTATCGCGCGTTTGATAGTAAGCGCAGTTTAATGTACATAATTTACTTAGATACCTACCTTAAAAGTAGCGTCTATTAACCTAAAGCCAAGTGTTCCAGTGTACGCGCGTGTGTAGGCTTACATTTTTGCATCTATAAAATAGTAGATGGATTAGGGATGTGAGTAGCATTTTTTATTATTAAGAAGGTGTTTTATATTACAGGTTGCCTATTAATGACGTCTCAAGAAAACGTTGGATAAATGCCGTTGGACGGCCTAGTTTGATTTAGCAGAAGTACCACCGTATTTGTTCACGTCATTTTGAGAAAGACTGTTTTTAAAGACAGAAAGCACCTGGCGTCGTTTAAAACCGAAAGCTCTGCCTACATTACATTTATGCCCGGACATTGCACACCCGGTAGAATTATTTATCCAAAGCTAAACAAAAAGTGTGTAATTTTAGTTTGAACATATTAATAAAATATAATAATTACAACGATTTTAATTAATCTACCTACTTCTATATTATTTATCATATTAGTGCTATCCTGACTGATCAAAGACGTCTTGCCTTGTAGTCCGCTACATAATATTCTACCATAAAATATAATATTCTTTCACATTCACACAACATTATCTGGTCCCAAACTAAGCATATCTTGTACTGCGAGTACAAGATAATCGATAAACATGCATATATACTTTTCTGTAAATATATTACATATTATACATAGTACCATCCAGACCAAGACAAACATCCATATTCATGCACACAAATGTTTGACTTGAGCGGGAATCAAACCCGCAAGCTTCGGCGTGGCAGTCGGATTACCTACAACTCTAAAAAAATCGAGCAGTGTCCAACGTTAGCGATAGCAAGTAACGTGATATGATGCGACGCAAACAAATTGCCAAAGCCTGCCGTGCCGCATTAGCCAATCTGGTATAATTCGTACAATACATAATCTAAGTTACAGTTTCTTAGCATCTCATCGCCACGCATCGCTCATTAGTTTATGAATACTTTTTGTCAATAGATTTTATGGCTAAAACGAACAATTAAACACGTGAATTATTTTAGTACTGTCTGTCTGGCAAGTCTTTGCAAAGCACTGTCCTGCGTCGACAGCAAAAACTACAATTTCAATATTTTAGTTCTTTACTTCTACGGCTTAAATATATCGACACATACTAAAGTTAGACATTTGACCAAAAATATTTATCGATAAATCATCACTGTTACGAACAACACTCGGTTTCCTAACTCTATGTTTTGTCTACTGTTTGCCTACCACGCGGCTGCTATAAGAGCGTGCTGCTAAACCTATCGACAGCTCTTTCTATCATACTGCATGTGCCATTAGAAAGAAGATATTAATCATAGCAACCGCTGTTGTTATTTAGTGTTACTTCTATGCCTTAGGTTATATTTCTTTGGAAAATAGTGAATGACGCGTGTTTTTTTGTCAGCGAGCAAAATTCCAATTTTAATTTGTCAGTTTTGTTTTGTTTCCAACAACGTGAATGAGTGAATCCTTATATTATTAAATTAATCAACTAAGTACATTAGTGTCTTCATTTATTGAAATGCAAAGTGGTTGTAACTCACTGCGATTTCTGTTTGGCTTAACGTATTTGAAATTACTTTCAAAGTACAACGGTTTTTCATTTTTGTTATGATTTTAGTTATGTTACAAAAAGGAAAATATAACAAAAATGAAGTAAAGTCGCAATCACATTGCTGATAAAATTTTAATTATTAAATTTGTGAGTGTATTTTTGTTGTATTTAATATGAATCCGTATGTCTTTCTGTTTGTTCAAATTTAATTCATAAAACAAATGATAAAAAAATACAGTGTTTTATTGCGAAACACCATAATTATACTAAATCAATAAAATAAATAAGATTCGGATAATATATGGGAATTGTAACCGAGCCCTAATATTTCATTTTTGTTATTTTTTATTACGCGTTTCATCTTTGTTACATTTTCATTTTTGATTCATTTTTGTCACAATGGTCATTTTAAATGATTTTCACCCATATTATGCGAATTAGTTTCATTGATATCGGTTAGTCCTTTTCATTATAAGATACCTACTTGGGTATTAAAATTAAATTCTTACAGATACGTAGTCCGTCTTGGCGAGTTGGATATAGCTGACGAGAATGACGGTGCGCACCCCATCGACGTGCTCATCAAGAGTATGATCAACCACGAGAAGTACAATGCCAACGCATTCACTACTGACATCTCTCTGCTTACTCTCCGCAATGAAGTGCAGTTCACTGGTAAGAACTACTCATACATATTGAATTTTTTTCTTGACTTTGGTTGTTTCTTGTGTTTATTTGGTATGTGCTCCACACCGGTAGCTTTCTGAATTACGTCATAATAATATAACTGTTGATTTCTTATTCAATAGACTCTTTCACAAAATCAGTAAATATAACTTACATACATACATACATACATAGACTCACGCCTGTTTCCCCGAAGGGTTAGGCAGAGGCATATTAAACGCCCACTTTTCGTCAGTGTTTTGATCCCACGTAATAGGTGGCGAGCCTATTGCCGCTTATCGGGATATTTTGTTTGCCAGAGCCTCGTCCGTTGATCGGCAGGTGCACCACTTGCAGGTGAGGTTGGCTTGGGACCCTAAGTTCTTGGTGGGAACCCTATGCACCACTTATATCTGTTATAACTGAGATTGTCGTGTTGCAATGAAATACAAGTCTAAGATAAGAACCACAATTAAACTTTTACTAAGGATCAAGAGTAGCACCCTGTGACACACACATATAATATCAAGAAACAAAATTACTTAAAACACTATGAGATGCATATTATTATAGCAATTAATACATATTTCAGGAACCTAGATTGCCTACAGTAAAATAACTCTGGCTTTCTGAATAAAAAGTTATCTACTTGCCTGTTGAACACAGTCAAATGCCTTCAACTATTCTATAATTTGGTGCACTGAAATCTGCAGTTTGTTTTAATTTCAGAGGCGATCAAACCGATATGTCTTCCTAAAGTGCAGGAATTGAGGACAATGAACTTCGAGGGCTACAATCCTATTGCAGCTGGTTGGGGACACACGCAAAATAGTAAGTGATCCCGTTTTGGTTATTCTTTTAATATTATTTTTAATAAGCAATCACTGTAGATTTTAGATGGTACTTCCTGCACGATTGCATCGAAGACAATTAAATTGTAATCGAGTGTCTTCAATTTGGAACAATATTTATTGACTCAACTTATAAGCAGGAGATGGGTTCAAAAATATTCCTTTACCGAAATATTAAACTTTATTGGTTAAGGACAAAAATCATCCAACATTCACAAAATAGAATAATAATCATAAAATTTACATATCAAGTAATCATCACCATACATCTGCAAAAATTGTACCTAGGCATCATCTCCATTACGTCACCGTATAAAGTAACAATCATTTTATTAGTTTAGGACCTACGATGCCACAGACCGACACAGAGATGCGTCAAACTTATAACACCCATCTTTTTTAAACGGTTTTATTTAGCTCACCCCGTTTGTTTTATTTATTATTCTTGGGTCAAATTTAGTAATTCAAATTTCACCCTCTTCCTGTCAACCGATTAATCTGAAATTTTGTATACACTTTGGATTTTGGTGACAATACAATTATGTTTATTCATTATCATTATAAATTCAAGATGGCCGCCGCTACAAAATGGCGGATAATTTATGTTTTATTAATCCCATCAATATGGGTATCAAATGAAAGGGCTCAACAAGCAGAATACAATATACTATAAAAAATTGAAATCCAAGATGGCGGCCGCTACAAAATGGCGTATAACGTAGGTTTTATCAATCCCATCAATATGGGTATCAAATGAAAGGGCTCAACAAGCAGAATGCAATATACTATAAAAAATTGAAATACAAGATGGCAGCCGCTACAAAATGGCGGATAACGTAGGTTTTATCGATCCCATCAATATGGGTATCAAATGAAAGTGCTCAACCAGTATAATACAATGTACTAAATAAAATTAAAATCCAATATGGCGGCCTCTACAAAATGGCGGATAACTTAGGTTTTATCAATCCCATCAACATGGGTATCAAATGAAAGGTCTCAACAAGTAGAATACAATTTACTATGCAAAATTGAAATCTAAGATGGCCGCCGCTACCAAATGGCTGATAACAATTTTTTATCAATCCCACCAATATGGGTATCAAATAACGCACACGAAATGCAGACAATGTGGATATAGCTACTATAATACCAGCTGATATCAACAAAACTGGGGGTTTACCAGCGGAACTGCAAATATTTGTGGGGGCAAAAGTCATGCTACGGTCCAATATTGACGTTTCAAAGGGATTAGTAAATGGCGCTATAGGCTACATCAACGAAATCGTTTGGCCTCAATTTCGTCGAACTCAGATGTATGCAACAGATGTACCTTCCGTCCGAATTGATTTCGCAAGAGACGGAGTACATCTTATACACCCGAAAGCCATACAGTTTCCAGCTAAGTACAATTACGGGACGGCTGAAAGAAGAATGTTGCCTTTAATACTATCATGGGCTTCTACAATACATCAAATGCAGGGCAGCACTGTGGATCACGCAGTCGTATACTTAGGTGCGAAACTGTTTGAAGAAGGTCAAGCCTACGTGGCTCTTAGTAGAGTAAGATCTTTGCAGGGACTACGTATAGAGGAGTTGGACTGCAATAAACTAACGGGCAAGAAACCTTGCAATAATGAAGAACTAAATGAATTAAACAGAATGCGAAATAAAAACTAAAAACTAGAAAATAAAAATAGGTAAAAAAACTTTTTAAGTTAAACGGTTTTATGTTAAACATACATTGCAATGTTTAAGATAAATGTACTAAAAACCAAAAAATAATAAAATAGATACAGTCGTGGGAATTATAAACATATGCATAGACTAGACTAAAATAAAACCGTGGGGCACGTCAATTGTCTACAATCGTTGATTAAAATGTTTGTTTTGTAATGTTACACTATAATTAGGCAGTTGTTCAACCGACAACGATGGACGTGTGATAAGTAGGGCTAGAATGTGGAAACAAGCTAGCAAGCTCGATTATAAGCGAGTTTTAGGGTTTCATAGTGGTGAGCGCGTAGTACTTTTATCATATGTTGTGTCGATTAAAGACAAACTACGAGCAGTGAAACGATTCCTCGCCAGCCAGCAGTGTGAATGTCCAACAATAAACTAGTTGAAACATCTCTTTTATTTACATGGAGTGTATAACTATTGGAATTTCCATGAGCAAGAAAATAGTAAGTAATTTCCTCACCGTCTGCGGGCCAACTGCCTATTTTAACGACGAATTAAACGATTCTTCTATCGCACATTAAGTCGATAATTTGTACACAATTGACGTGCCCCACGGTTTTATTTTAGTCTAGTCTATGCATATGTTTATAATTCCCACGACTGTATCTATTTTATTATTTTTTGGTTTTTAGTACATTTATCTTAAACATTGCAATGTATGTTTAACATAAAACCGTTTAACTTAAAAAGTTTTTTTACCTATTTTTATTTAGGGTTAAAAATAAACCATATCTATGGTATCTTTAAGTTCAGTAGTATCAATTAGTATCCTTTGGGTTCCCATTCGGTGCGTTTTAATCCTTACATGCTTGTTATATACACCTACGAATTGTTTTTCATCCATGAACATCTCTGAATTCCCAGAGGGCAAGCCATCATCCCACCTAAAAATGGTACAGGTCCCTGTTCTGAGCAACGAGGAGTGCACCAAGCAGTTCAGTAAGAAGGCCACGAAGCGCCTCCCAACGGTGGACGAACGCGTAGTCTGTGCTGGACATCAAACTGGAGGGAAGGACGCCTGTCAAGGGGATAGCGGTGGTCCTCTGATGCAGCCCGTGAGTGACAAGATTTTAAATTAAAATTATGTTCTAATTTATTCCTATCCTACTATCTTCTTGGGTCTACGCGAATGTTTGCATTGGAATTAAACTACAGTTTACGGATTTTATCCCGATAATATTTTTATCCTACTTCTATCATCATCAGCCCTTTATACTGTCCCACTGCTAGGCACGGGCCTCTTCTCACTAAGAGAAGGGTAAGACCATAGTCCACCACGCTGGCCAAGTGCGGGTTAGCAGACTTCACATGTCTTTCGAGAACATTATGGAGATTAGCAAGCAATAATTAACAATTTTGTACTTCTATTATAAACGTGAAAGTTTCCGAGGCCTTTTACGCATAATCTTCTTAACGCATGTGATGAAACTTGGCAAGATTAGGTAGATATAGCTTATACATCAGAATAGCGCAAATTTCAACTCAGTCTTCCGTGACCAATATTCCTGTAAATAAATCCGAAATCGAAACGTCGGATAGCAATATCTAATATGATTTATTGATCATTCGATTTAAACGTTTTTAAACCAGTACATAAGTAAATCGCGATATAATCCGTAGTTGGATTTCAATCTAAAGAATAGTTTTGAGCTATCCATAATCATGGATTTTTTAGTTTATGTATTTTGTAAAGCTGCTGAAATCGGTTTTAAAGCAAAAAAGTTTGTAATTTGCACACGTAACAATTCACAAAAATCAGTAGTTCGCGCGAGAACTCGCCATTGCTTGGCAGTTTACTAATTTCTCCTTAAATACATAATATAATGAATAACGTGTATAAGTAAAAAATATTATGCCATTAAATATTAACAATTATCTTCCAGTGGTCCCCCGACAGTTCAAAGGCGCACTTCTACCAGATCGGAGTGGTGTCTCTGGGACTGGGATGCGCCGCCGCGGAGTCCCCCGGAGTCTACACCCGCGTCACCACCTTCCTACCCTGGATCGAAGAGAAGGTGCTGGGAAAATAAGAAGAAAAAAGCTTTTTAGAAAAGACTTCCTAATACTCTTATACATTGTAATCTTAGTAGGTAGTTATATTTTTCATTTAAGGACACATGCTTATTAAAAATAGGTAAAAAAACTTTTTAAGTTAAACGGTTTTATGTTAAACATACATTGCAATGTTTAAGATAAATGTACTAAAAACCAAAAAATAATAAAATAGATACAGTCGTGGGAATTATAAACATATGCATAGACTAGACTAAAATAAAACCGTGGGGCACGTCAATTGTGTACAAATTATCGACTTAATGTGCGATAGAAGAATCGTTTAATTCGTCGTTAAAATAGGCAGTTGGCCCGCAGACGGTGAGGAAATTACTTACTATTTTCTTGCTCATGGAAATTCCAATAGTTATACACTCCATGTAAATAAAAGAGATGTTTCAACTAGTTTATTGTTGGACATTCACACTGCTGGCTGGCGAGGAATCGTTTCACTGCTCGTAGTTTGTCTTTAATCGACACAACATATGATAAAAGTACTACGCGCTCACCACTATGAAACCCTAAAACTCGCTTATAATCGAGCTTGCTAGCTTGTTTCCACATTCTAGCCCTACTTATCACACGTCCATCGTTGTCGGTTGAACAACTGCCTAATTATAGTGTAACATTACAAAACAAACATTTTAATCAACGATTGTAGACAATTGACGTGCCCCACGGTTTTATTTTAGTCTAGTCTATGCATATGTTTATAATTCCCACGACTGTATCTATTTTATTATTTTTTGGTTTTTAGTACATTTATCTTAAACATTGCAATGTATGTTTAACATAAAACCGTTTAACTTAAAAAGTTTTTTTACCTATTTTTATTTTCTAGTTTTTAGTTTTTATTTCGCATTCTGTTTAATTCATTTAGTTCTTCATTATTGCAAGGTTTCTTGCCCGTTAGTTTATTGCAGTCCAACTCCTCTATACGTAGTCCCTGCAAAGATCTTACTCTACTAAGAGCCACGTAGGCTTGACCTTCTTCAAACAGTTTCGCACCTAAGTATACGACTGCGTGATCCACAGTGCTGCCCTGCATTTGATGTATTGTAGAAGCCCATGATAGTATTAAAGGCAACATTCTTCTTTCAGCCGTCCCGTAATTGTACTTAGCTGGAAACTGTATGGCTTTCGGGTGTATAAGATGTACTCCGTCTCTTGCGAAATCAATTCGGACGGAAGGTACATCTGTTGCATACATCTGAGTTCGAAGAAATTGAGGCCAAACGATTTCGTTGATGTAGCCTATAGCGCCATTTACTAATCCCTTTGAAACGTCAATATTGGACCGTAGCATGACTTTTGCCCCCACAAATATTTGCAGTTCCGCTGGTAAACCCCCAGTTTTGTTGATATCAGCTGGTATTATAGTAGCTATATCCACATTGTCTGCATTTCGTGTGCGTTATTTGATACCCATATTGGTGGGATTGATAAAAAATTGTTATCAGCCATTTGGTAGCGGCGGCCATCTTAGATTTCAATTTTGCATAGTAAATTGTATTCTACTTGTTGAGACCTTTCATTTGATACCCATGTTGATGGGATTGATAAAACCTAAGTTATCCGCCATTTTGTAGAGGCCGCCATATTGGATTTTAATTTTATTTAGTACATTGTATTATACTGGTTGAGCACTTTCATTTGATACCCATATTGATGGGATCGATAAAACCTACGTTATCCGCCATTTTGTAGCGGCTGCCATCTTGTATTTCAATTTTTTATAGTATATTGCATTCTGCTTGTTGAGCCCTTTCATTTGATACCCATATTGATGGGATTGATAAAACCTACGTTATACGCCATTTTGTAGCGGCCGCCATCTTGGATTTCAATTTTTTATAGTATATTGTATTCTGCTTGTTGAGCCCTTTCATTTGATACCCATATTGATGGGATTAATAAAACATAAATTATCCGCCATTTTGTAGCGGCGGCCATCTTGAATTTATAATGATAATGAATAAACATAATTGTATTGTCACCAAAATCCAAAGTGTATACAAAATTTCAGATTAATCGGTTGACAGGAAGAGGGTGAAATTTGAATTACTAAATTTGACCCAAGAATAATAAATAAAACAAACGGGGTGAGCTAAATAAAACCGTTTAAAAAGGAAGAAAATTGAAAATAAATTTTCATACTTTCATTATATAATAATAATAATAATAAAGCTTTATTTATTTCAGACTATAGATCCATTTTGTTAGTAACAATACACTTAACCTAATGTTAGTAACACATACAATTTAACACATTACATATACATAAACACAGCACAGAGGACAGATATGAAAAACGACAGACATGACCACCAATCATTGCTGCACCGTCCCATTAGAGACTGTGCAGCAACGGTTGACAAACAAACAATCAAGCCGGTTCGCGATCATGCTAAGGATGCTGTTGGTACTGCCACGTACTCTGCGCACCAGGGAAGCGCATCGTTTTCGCATAGTGGCGTAGAAGCAATCTACACGATATTCTGCGAACATTCCCGAGGCACTACAGAATCGCGGCAGCCCCATCAGCACCCTAAAAGCATTGTTATATTGGACCCGGAAGGCGCCGTACGTTTCTTAAGTATATCTAGCCCACAAGTTGCACGTGTAAAAAGATATACAGAGTGATCTGTATAGAGTGGTTTTCACTTCAACGGAACAACGTGCAAACCTGCGAGCTATCATGTTCGCTCTCACCGCCAGCGCCCTCCGTTCCCTTTCGATATCGTCATTGTCCTTGAGGTCAAAGCGCAATATATGTCCAAGGTATTTAAATTTGCTTACTTTCCTTAAGGCTGTACCCGTAAGCATTACATTCGCCAACTGACCTATATCTTCCTCTTTGACCCCAAAGACCATGACCTCACTTTTGGTAGGGTTGTATTTCAACCCATGCCGTTCAATGTAGGCTTCACAAATGGCGACTAATCTCTTTATTCCAGAAACGGACGCACTCAGCAGCACCATGTCATCCGCGTAACTTATGTTATTAACATTTAATACCATCTAATATGACAGCCGATACGGGTGCCGCTGAGCGCAACTACTAGGTCATCTTAATATATAAAATCCTTGCGTTACTGACTGACTGACAGACACGCTACAACCGAAACTATTGGGCGCAGGAAGCTTAAATTTGGCATGTATGTTCCTTGGGGACCGTAGGGGTGCACTAAGAAGGGATTTCCTGAAATTACCACGGGATCGGACAAAACGGGTAAATTTAAAAAAAACTGCAGGCGTAGCTGCTGGCGTCCTCTAGTTCATATATAAATTGAATAGGGTCGGTGAGGACAAACAACCCTGCCGCACCTCACTTTCCAACCTATACCATTTTGACATGGTCCCGGACCATCTCACGCTATTGACCTGGTTCCTATACCAGTACTTGCAAATATTTATGACTCCAACCGGCGAACTAGTACCAGCACAAACCAGCTTTTGCCATAGTATATCATAAGAAACCAGGTCAAAAGCTTTTGAGAGGTCGAGGAAGCACGCGTGTACAGGTGTATCTCGTTTCGTGTAGTACCTAAAAACATGCTTAACACACAACACTGCGCTTTCCTTAAAAATCTTTCATTAAAAAGCTTTTTATTATTTCATAAGAAATGGGCATTTAATCAAATTGTAATTTCAGTGCCTGCCTCCGTGGTCCAGTGGATAGCGTATGCGCCTGCTGATCGGGATGTCACAGGTTTTATTCCCGGGTTCTAAAATGTTATTGGCTTTTCCAAATTCTCACTAGCAGCACTGAGTTTAGCAAAGTGCTCGATAACGACAATAGGCTCGCTGTGGCCAACAAATTCACATGTGCGTGTAATATTACACCTCTGCCTACCCCTTGGGAGATACAAAAGTGAATTTATAAAAAATCAGTAGACATTATTTTTTACTTAATGAAGAAGCATTGCACTACAAGTAAGCTAGTACCGACTCTTAAATACTGGATATTTTCCCTTGAAGTTAAGTGAATAGTTGATATTTCAATATACTATCAACTATTCACTTAACTTCAAGGGAAAATATCCAATATTATTCTTAACCTTGTCCTCATTGTAACGCAAAACATAACAATTAAAATATAATAAGCACACAAGCACATGTGCACTTTTACGAAGGCTAACTAGTGCCAGGAAACAGAAAAACTGTCACTACTACAAATAAGTATTGTAAAGAATTTAAATTTACAACAAAAGTTGGCTCCTTTGGCACAAATAAAATTACACAAATATGAACTGTGCTGAAAATATACTAAACTAAAAAACTTCCCGGGGCCAATTTTAGAAAAAAACATTGGTGCATATGTGTGCTAAGTAAAAGGATTTTTTTTATCTGTACTGAAAGAATGTCGCAAAACCACGTATCTTGCACAATGAAACGAATAACGCCGAAAGGGCCGTTCTTCAGAGGGAACGTTATACACATACAATAATTTAGCCACACTGCGAAGGAAATACCATTGTCCTATATACCTACGGACCAAACAACCAATAGATATTAATAATATTAATAACCTTCCAAATCCATGAATCAATACCTTGGCTCAAACCAAAACCAATAATGCGATTTAAATCAGCCTAGACACGTCCACTGCTGTACATAGACATCTTAAATTTAATAACAAGAGCAAAATCACTCCCCATAATAACGCACTTGTTTGTTTTTTTTTTTTTTTTTGTTTTTCGTGTGAGTGTGTGGCCAACTCTGGTGTCGGAGTTTTCAGACCGCCCAAAGGCCTCCGACATGGCCTAACGACCCTTATCCATAGACAAGGGCCGGGACCGACAGCTTTTACGTGCCCTCCGAAGCACGGTAGCGCTCAGATGAAAATGCCACACACGGTCACCCATCCAACTGGTAACCTGTGCTAGCGTTGCTTAACTTTGCCGATCTGTTACGAACGGCAAGCCAAGTCTCGCTATGAGCGCTACTATACTATATGCAATAACGCACTAGAAGCATGATTATAACATACCTAACTTGGTATTTATCTAAAGATGGCCAAACAACAAACATTTTAACAACAATATCTTCACGCGGAACATTATAAATTAATACTTATAGATTGACAAAGATAACTGCTCGGTTATCTGATAATAACGAATTCGCCATCAGTGTGACAATGAGCCAACTGATGGCCGAAACGCGAGTATTGTTACTAAATTTTATTATAGATATATTATAATTATAATGTAAATAATAGTTACAATAATCGTAGAAACTTATACAATTTACAAATTCGTTAAAAGTTAATTGTAAAAACTAGTGAAACGCTCTTTAAATGTTGTCAAGTGTGAACGGTGAAAAAATCTCATTTGAGGTTTGATTATCATTGGACAGAAGTTTATAAACAAAGTCGGATAATTTTAGCTGCCAGAAGATCTTAAAATTGTGATTTAGGATTGGAAGTGATGTGTTATATTTAGTGGAGTAATATTATTTTATGAAGATGATGCTCAAAGGAGATACCAGTAAGTATGTAATTTAAAGAAGCCTTCTAAAATTATAAACAACTAGCTGCAGCAACATTTAAACCTGCGTTATCTAGGGCTTTTTATTGCTCCAGACCCGCAGCTTATATATGTATAGTCTATGGCCATCCTCAATAAATGCGCTTTCGCTAATACAAAAATAATTTGTGTACTGTGTACACACAGTACTGAGAGCCCACTTTTATTTTTGCGGATTTTTGCAGTTTAACTAACAACAGTGCTTAGTAAAAGTTGTGGAAATATTTGTAAAAGGAATATTAGTAAAGACATAATTCAAAAGATATATCGCCTTAAGTGGGTCCCTCAGTTCACACACATAAGCTCCCAAATCTAGATATATAATGAGTTCACCAACAAATTTTGGTTTGGTATTCAAATCGAAGGAGTAGTTGCAGAGATTAGCGTGTTCAACCAAACAAGGAAATTCTTCAGCGTTGTAATATTAGTATATGTATAGATATCAAGATGGATTTTAATGAATCGTTGCAGGAATATAGCTTATACATATCATTTAGGCTAAGTTTTGTCGCGATAACTGACATCCACGCGGCCGTAAAAGTGTGCAAAATTTCGCATTACATTTTGAAGAGTGTTCAATTGTGCTTCACAGATATTAGACAACACAGATATGAGAATTAGTCATTTCTCATATCTGTGTTGTGCTTATTCCATGCCACATAGAATGTAGTCCCCGTTGTACGTGTATAGCAAGGGATGCTAAAAACGTTTTATTAATAAGATAAAACGTGTCCTAAGATTTATTTATTTATTTATTTAATTTATTATGGAAAACCAACAGCTAACAATAAATGAATATGTAACTAATATAAATTAACATAAAGCCAATTACAGGTCTTCACGTATAATTAACGAAAATACATAACAGATGTTTCTCGATAACGAAAGTACACGAATTTAAAATACCAGTAATGCAAATTTAAAAAAGGGAAATAGGTTGTAAATTACGAAAAGAACTTAAGGTTCAGCTGCCTTCTTGCCGAATTGCTGTTCGCGTTAAATGGATCAAAGGAGAATTCTTTACACAATTTATTAAACTCACAACTTGCTCGCACTATGAAAGATCATTTACATACTTTTGTGGTTCTTTTTTTTTATAGTAATAGGCGCAAACGAGCAGACGGATCGCCTGATGCTAAGCAATTACCTCCGCCCATGGACACAAGCAACACAACAGGAGTCACGAGTGCGTTGCCGCCCCTTGGGGTTGGGAATAGGATCAGGGAGAAGGATTAGGGGATAGGGCCTCCAGCACTCTCACTCACCGATCGAAACGCAACAGTTTAAGTATTGTTTCTTTACGTCGATTTTCTGTGAGAGGGTAGTACTTCCCCTGTCTAGCCGGCCCATTCATGCTGATATCAGCAAGGCTCTAACTACCTGCTAAACATTCACACGAATTGTTGTCCTGCGTTGGGATGGAACCCTCAACACTGTTAACTGTGACGCGATCACACCTTCCGACTTTCTTGCTGTCAAACAATCTGAATGCGTTACGAAAATCCCCTTTGGAAAATCTCAATAGTACCTAACATGACACATTTAGATTGGAACTATATTCGACCAGTGGCGCGTCGGGGATTTTGATTTGGGACAGGATCTTAATGGATTTGAGAGAAGCTTGTACCTGATGAAGAAAGTTTTATCCATGGAAACACTACAAAGTGATTTTTCTTTGGCAGAAAACAGGGTAACCTAATGGAAGGAAAGAGGAACCCACCACGCACCCTCGGATTGACCACCCCAACTATTGCAATAGAAACAGGTTGACAATACCGAACTCCTCTAAAAGGATAAGGGATATAGGAATGGTATGGGTTCCAGGAATATACCTGACTTGCAGTATCCCGCTGTATGCGCCGACTATTCCTCGACACGTGTTTCGCCTCTGCACGAGGCATCCTCAGGAGCGATGGGCAACGACTGAGCGCTTTCCTACCGTGAGCGTGTCTTATAAACGATTGTACTTTCTAATTCCCTCCGCCGCTCGACTGATGTACGTCCTTCCATTAGGTTACAATGGAGTTCCGCCAAGTAACGCCTGATTCAATCAACTATAAGAAAACAGGGGATTTTGTGGGGGATTCTCGCTTGAAGTCTTAAATTCGATCATCATCATCAGCCCTGTATATAAACTGTCCCACCGCTGGGCACAGGCCTCTTCTCACCATGAGATGGGTAAAAGCAGAGTCCACCACGCTGGCCTAGTGCTGGTTGGCAGACTTCACGTCTTTCGAGAACCTTATGGAGAACTCTCAGACATGCAGGTTTCGTCACGATATTTTCCTTCACCGTTTAGCAAGCGATAATTAACGATTTAATACGCACATGACTCCGAAAAGTCATTGGTGCGCGCCGTGGTTTCGAACCCGGACCGTCTGCGTAGCAGTCCGTCGGTCTCTCCACTAGGCTAGGCTGGCTAGGTATATTCGATCGGCAATAAGCAATCGCCATTTTTATTATTGCTAAGTAAATACGGACAAATTATCAACCTTGTTACGCACAGGGGATCGTATGATACGTCAATAGAAATTAAGTGCACTCAAACACTTCTTCACACTATTGTAGCGATTTCAAGTGGTGATTATCTTAATATATAAAATCCTTGTGTTACTGACTGACTGACAGACACGCTACAGCCGAAACTATTGGGCGCAGGAAGCTGAAATTTGGCAGGTATGTTCCTTGGGGACCGTAGGGGTGCACTAAGAAGGGATTGCCCGAAATTCCCACGGGATCGGCCAAAACGGGTAAATTAAAAAAAAAACTGCAGGCGTAGCTGCTGGCGTCCTCTAGTTTAATATATCAGCGCTGTACACAAAATGTGTCTACCTACCACTAGTAGGCCGTACCCGTATAGATAACCGGGCAATGTTTTTAATTTTCACAGAATTTACTTCTTGTAGGTACAATGAAAAATGGCAAGTGCCAAAATTCCTTGGTCACTTTCACAATAGTTGGGCGGGGCTGCAGTACCTACCGAGTTTCATGGCGGCTCCTTATACAGGGTGTAAAAAGACCCTTAACGAAAACTGAAATCCCATGTTGTACCAAACCAATCACTACGAACATTTTTTACTTCGGCACCATACCTGGGAAATTACTGTTTCAGGAGATATTGAGGCTCAAAAGTAGTATGGAATTTTTCTAATTAGGTACAAAATCGATGCATTTACCTCGCCAATATGTTCTTTAGATGCCCTATGACCTCATGGATAAGTAGGGATTTCGAGCATTGCACGCGCGCGCTTTTAATTGCGGTTTAAAAAATGTGAAAACTTAAAATATAAATCGTTTCCCAGGCATTATTTTTGGTTAATATGACTTGGCATAATGTCCACAACGAGTAGACTTCGGCTTGGTGTTGGGTCTTGTGACACCCTGTATATTATGTATATTCTATCTTTGTATAAGTTCTGGTTGATTGTGTGGCTTTATGTTTGACCTCCCAACCCCGAGAAAAAGGCCTAGGTATATTATAATTTTGTCCCTTATATACCACCAACATACACTCCAAATTTTAACAAGCCTCGGAGTATATTTCCAGCAGCTCATTTGTAACGATGATCGGTCGCAAGAATACTCATTGCAGCTGCAGATATTCATATGTAATTAGGGAACAGGCACTATACTCAGGTTTGTGGAAATGTAACCAGTGCAGCGTTCTCCTTTCTCAATTTCTCTGAGCAAATGTCATAAGTAGGTAAATTATATTTGTAAGTATACAGGATGTCACAAGACCCATCACCAAGCCGAAGTCTACTCGTTGTGGACATCATGCCAAGTCATACTAACCAAAAATAATATCTGTGAAACGATTTTTTTTAAGTTTTCACATTTTTAAACCGCAATTAAAAGCGCGCGCGTGCAATGCTCGAAGTACCTACTTATCCATGGGGTGTTCTTATGATCTTAAGGACATATTGGCGGGATAAATGCATCGATTTTGTAACAAATAAAAAAAATACCATACCAACTTTGAGCCTAAATATCCCCTGAACTAGTAATATCCCAGGTATGGTGCCGAAGTAAAAGAAGTTCGTAGTGATTGGTAGGTACAACATGGGATTTCAGTTTTCCTTAAGGGTCTTTTTACATCCTGTATAATTAAACCGACCCACACAAAACGCGAATCTGATATAACTACTAGTAACTAATTTATAAATACGTTGATATAAATAGATTACTATGTAAGATAATTATACGTAATCACTAATTACGAATATTTAAATCTTAAATCCTAAATATATTGGGATTTAAATCTGAACGGAAGGCTAAATTCCATAGAGGTAGGTATATAAAAAGATCAAGATACTTAGTATCATACAGTAGCGGCGATAGCCGAGTGACATACCAACAGACTGCCATGCAGAGGGTATCGTGTTCGAATCCACGGCGCGCACCACTGACTTTTCGAAGTTATGTGCGTATGCAAGAGAGCACGTTGTAACCGTTGGTCCTGGCTGCCATGAAGATTTGACAGTCGTTACGGGGCGTCAGTACACTCAAATAAACTGATACTGGTCTAAATCATGGACATGGCTTTCCCTTCGGGTTGCGAAGGTCAGACAGGCAGTCGCTCTGTTGAAAAGCCAATATTAGTTAGCCAAAGCCGGGTAGACTAGTAAGCGAACCACGATTGATAATGGGATAACGCTAGGAGGATGATGAAATGATGTTAATATATTATTTAACATATCTTCACGCCTTTTTATCCCCGAAGGGGTATGCAGAGGTGTATAACACACCCACACTTCGCCAGTTATGTTTTGGTCCTCTGCCTTTTCGAATCGCTCGCTTAACAATGTGCCCGGTAGATGGCAATAGGCCTGCCCCCCATTACATTGGGACCGAAACATAACTGGCGAAGAGGGAGGCCTATATCCAGCAGTCATTCAGCTGATATGATAATGATGATCTAAAAAGACAACTCCCGCATTAGGAATAAATCCAGTGTCGCAGAGTACTTTACAAACATACAACTAACGGAGCGGAGCGGAGCGTAACGCAGTTTCTTGAAGTGTCACCCGGCAAACCAATTTATAAGACGTTGTCACGTCAAAACATTTCTTTAGTAATAATAAATATAAATTTCTTTTAAAAACATTAATACTATCAATATCCTTAAAACTGATTGGCAACTTATTATAGATATGTATCGCCTTACAGTATAGGTACATTTTCACTAAATACATTGACTCTGCTTGGGTATGAGCAGTTTATGAGTGTGTCTGCCTGGTCCTCGCACAAAAACACAAATTTCGAACAGATACAAGCTAGCAAGTTGTATTGCCAACAACAAGTCATTATAACAGGGTTCGACGTCGAGCTTGCCGTCTCTTCGCAAAGATGAGACGCATCTTAAGACACTCACGGAATGAAATGGGATAGTGCCACATTTTTTTTTATTTATTGACTCACGCCTGTATCCCCGATGGGGTAGGCAGAGGTGTAATATTACACCCACATTTCGCCATGAATTTTTAGGTCCCACGTAATAGGGAGCGACCCTATTGCCGTTACCATGCACTTCACCAAATGTGCCGCTACTGAGAATTCGGAAAAACCCACTCTTTTGTCTGACCCGGGATTCGAAACCGGGACCTCCGATCAGCAGTCGCAAACGCTATCCACTGGACCACGGAGGCAGTCTTTTTTTGACACTTTGTACTTATTCTTAATTCGTCACCACACACTTAAGCGCATAGTGAGCAAATCCTCTCATTACCTCACAATGCTCCTGTTACACAAATAAGAAGATATTATGTCTATGTCCAGCAAAGGACTGCGAAATTCTTCAGTAGGTATGATGATTATATAATATATGTATAATGACGCATTAAAGCACTCTTAAATTTCGACAAGCTGTTTCCCGTGGTTTCACCCGCCTCCTGAGGGAACTACTTCGCGTATGTACCCTGTTAATTTATAGCCTAAGTTACTCCTTGGTACATCAGCTGCTGCTATGCGCCAGTGAACATACCGTCAAAATCGGCCCAGCCGTTCCAAAGATTAGCGAGTACAAACAGACAAGATAGACAGACAAAAATTGTAAAAATTGTCATTTCGGTATATGTACCGTGTATACATCCATATGCATTTAGTAAAATGCGGTTATTTTAATATTACAAACAGACACTCCAATTTTATTTATGTGTATAGATGACGCATTAAAGCACTCTTGTATTTCCATTATACAAAAATATCTGATATGTATTTACATAATACTACACCCACACAACAGATTAGCTTAATCGGTTTAACTACACAGCTAATCACGATGATATAAGTTTATTGTTATCTCATGTTATTCATATTCAAATTTTTTATCGTCAAAGCAGAATTCGTAGACCGAAAATATCTATAAGCTCTGACGGCGTGAGGTGGTTATCCAGACAGAGGATAGACTATATCAGACTACTAGAAGCTATGTTTCTGTAAAATAACATCAAAATCTGTTTTTGCGTCGGACAATATCAACAATCCATTCTTATCAACGACAACCCAGCCTATAATGCTACGGCCACACTACCTTACCGTCTACCGGGCTGTTACCGCTTATGGCAATAAATTACCGTTTAAATTACTACGTGAAGTCGTGTGGTTACACTAGAGTTTACCGAGATATGTCAATAAATTAGGCGGTAAAAATATCATTTTTCAAGATGGCGGTTGAAGCTGCAGCTGTTTGGTATTTTATGAGTGCCAATTATTTTAACATGTATCTTTTAAATTTTTGGCTTTCTGTCTAGTATACCAAAGAGACGGTTCGGATTGGAATAATTCCAAAAGTTCGAGCGCTTTTTCATTTTACCACTCCATATCGGTAGATACGTGCGTCGTCGTCGAACTCGTGTTGCACACTGAACAAACGGTAGTGTGGCCACAAACGCATTAATTACTGCGGTAATCTTCGTTGATGTGCGAAAAAAGACCGCCGCCGGTGCTATTGCCTACCGCCATATGCCATATTGATTGGCATTGTAAAATTATGGCCATAAATCGTGGTTACACCTAGGCGTTGTTGAAATTATGGCAATAATTATTGGCATATAACGGTAGTGTGGCCGTAGCGTAAGACACCTAATGTTTTCATTTCTACAAACAAACAATTCTGTCAAAGCGGTGAGGTATGCGGGGCGAAGGGGGCTACAAAAATGCATTCTTATTGGCCGGTTCAAATTTGCGGTAAGTACATCATAATTCATAACTAGTGTTAGGATTGGTCTTATGTAAGACGTATAAGTCTAACGTGTTGTCAGAAAGTGTTCGCCTTACGTCTGCCGTCTAGTAGGCTGGGTTGTCGTTGATTCTTATAGACTGTCGCGTTTACAATGGTAGGATTCTAGCTTGGTTACATATACCTATGGCCAGCCTTTGCATGTATAATTTTGTCAAAATTATTATTTAACTGCTACAGGACTGTCGCCGTGGTCCATTGGATAGCGTATCCGTCTGCTGATCTGGAGGCGCCGGGTTCGATTTCCGGGTCGGGCAAAAGTGTTAGCGAGTCTTTTCGAATTCTCGGTAGCAGCACGGAGTCTGGCAAAAGTGACCTGTAACGGCAATAGGCTCGCCTTACGTGCGACCTACGAATTTACATTGCGAAAAGTGGATTTATTATAACACATCTGCCTACTCCTTCGGAAACGGGTGTGAGTTAAAAAAAGCTAATAAATGTCTTTGTCCTCAGTATTCTATAAGCTATGGTACTTCCTATCAACGTACGTGCTGACGCTGAAGCGGTTCGACTTGTTCCTCCAGGGGGCGCTACTGATCACTATACTGCTGGAGACGAATGTATTCCTTCTGCTGAAGAGAGATGCTGGGGAGGGGTATCTGCCGAAACTTGTAGAAGGTACGTCCTCTATTTGTTTCTTTTAATGTGATTTTTTTTCGGAAAATGTGTCAATTTGTAGTGCTTAGTTTCGCGTTTGTGTGTGGTCAATCCTCGTATCTGAATTTTCAGAACGCCCGATGGCCTCCGTCAGGGCCTAACGATTACCTCGAGACAACTGCGTGGTGGCACGACAACGATCTGGTGTACATGCCACACGCGGGCACCCATTCGTTTAGGAACCTGTGCAAGCCTTACTTAACTTTGTCGATGTGCAAGTCAAGTCATGCTATGCCATAAAATCGAATTTCGCTATCTTGAAACACGAGTAGTCCTTAGAAGATTGCTAAAAGCATTTACTGCGACTGCTAAGGAAATCCTCAATATCGTCATTCGCTACGCTTGCTTTAAAATCTTTATATTCTTTGAATACCATACATGTGGGTGTAATATTTACACCTCTGCCTACCCCTTCGGGGATACAGGCGTGAGACTATAAATAAATAAATAAAAATATACCATTTTCAGCTTAGGACTAATGAGTTTGCGCCTTCAATTCCTTCTTATTATTATTCCATCCCATTTCATCTTGGCCACTTAAGTCTTAGCTTGTTCAGCAATCATTTCAATTTCGTCATAATATTTTACTACCCAGAGCCCCTCCTACTATATATATAACATTCTACCACATACACACATCACCATCTAGTCCCAAACTAAGCAGAGCTTGAACTATGGGTACTAGATAATGGATAAACATACATATATATTTTTTTTGTGAATACATACATATTATACATAGAAACACCCAGACCAAGACAAACATCCATATTCATGCACACAAATGTTTGACTTGAGCGGGAATCGAACCCGCGACCTTTGGCGTAGCAGTCGCTTACACTCCCGGTCGTCAAAGGTACGGTAGGTAAGCTATGTCACCTGATTGATGGTAAAATAACTGTTTTTCCTTTCCCACTTCCAGAATGGGTGATGTTCGGCGCCGCAGGTGTGGAAGTATTGCTGGGCGCTGTGGTGGCGTGGTGGGGTAGGGGACGAAGACAGCTGGCACTGTCGTGCTGGCTGGCAGTCACGTCTGTCTGCGGCCTGGTCGTGCTCGCCTTCCCCTTTGCGTATTCTGATCCAGTTGACGTTGGTAAGGAGTTGTCTTTCTTTAAAGACCATTCCCACTCTAGGACTAAAAGCTGTGTCGCGGGGGACTTTACAAACACACAAGGGGCCCGTTAGTCGTTTTTTTTCGTTGTTCGATTCCCGGGTCGGGCAAAAGTGTTACTGGGTTTTCCCGTATTCTCAGAAGCAGCACGGAGTCTGGTGATGTGCCCGCTAACGGCAATAGGCTCGCCCCCTATTACGTGGGACCTAAAAATTCATAGCGAAATGTGGGTGTAATATTACCTCTGCCTACCCTTTAGGGGATAAAGGTGTCTATAAAAAAATATTTTATCTCTCACCTAATCACTTTTTATTTCCAGAACTCTGCGGCGGTGGTTCCATATCACCTCTGAAGACAACTGACGGCAACATCGCCGGTAGAACAGCTCTCCTGGTAGTAACTGCGCTACTCTGTGCTTTGACAAAGATCAGCATCTGGTCTCACGGATTGACCTACCTGGATGACCACGATCCTCAGAATGGACCTTATTTTTATGGTGAGTTGAAGAGCATTTCTAGTTTCACATCGTATACGGATGTATTTAACGAACTGAAAGGCTCAGGTCTTAGGCGTCTGGGTAGACGTACAATAACGCGTTCAGGGCAGTACTGGGGCTGCCTAGTTACTGCAGCGCTTCTGGTATGTTTGTGGAGGCGCGCACCAACTGGTTTCACACCACGATGCGCAAGCGGTGCGCGTCCTTAGTGCGCAGGGTGAGGGCCAGCTCCAATACAGTCCTGACTATGATAGCCGACAGAATTGACTGTCCTTTCATTCGGAATTGTTGCAGTAGGCTTGTCTACGTCCATGGTAGCTAAATATCAATGAGGGCTGCCCAATTTATATTTGGCAATTATGTAGGTTTGCTTTGTTCTCACTTCTCTGTGCTTTTAAATGTCTTTAATGCGCTTTGTTGCGTACTTTGTGAACACATATTAAGTATGTGTACTTTGTGCTTTGAATGTAATGTTGTTTTTGTGCTTTTCAATCTGTTTTTTTGTATGTGTCCTATATGGGTTATGTGACCTGAAATAAAGGTATTTTACTTATTTATTTTATAATAAATTTAACTTATGACTTTTTAATGTTAGCACATACACACATCTAGTCACAACTAAGCAATGAACTTAAGATAAAACCTATCTTCTTCTCAAAGCAAAATAGAGCCCTCCCCTTCACTGAAACCAAATTCCTGAAATCGCAGCTGCCGGTAATTGTTAAGACAAATCTCTTTCCTGCAAAGAATTCGTTTAAGTACAAAAAGGAGACCTGATTGCGACAGCATATATTTAGTTCGGCTGTTTTTGGTCTGAGCAACAATACTGCAAGTAGACTTACAAATGAAATATGCCATCAATTACCTATTTTCTTTTTTCAATAAGTGCCCTACAAAACAGACGTCAGGCAGCTCTTTAAAACAGCTAACTTGTGCCAATTTTCATTTCGGCCCCTTTAATTTTCCAGGTATCTTAATCTCTATTCGCCTGTCCCTGGGTTTGTCCGGTCATAACTGGTTGCGCCCGAGTTCTGTCCGGGACGACTGGTGGGAGGCCCACCTGTCTCTCTGCATGCTGACCCTCATGTTTGCCATCCTGTTCACGCTGTTCCCTAGCAGAATGAAGAGTTGTGAGGAGGCGGAAGATATATGCGTTGATACTAGTAAGTATTTTGGTAATTCGTAAAGAAGTAGCAAGCAGTCGCAATAGAGAAGCTGTATGTAGTTCCCATATATCTACTTCTTTAGATTTAATCATATATTGGGCTAATAAATTGACGAACGTCAAAAAAATGTACTCCCAAAATTGCTAAATTATATTTATACTTACTAGCACCCAGACGCCGAACAAATGATGGTGCTCATCACACAAAGATAATTAGATTCATAAAATAACAGCCGGTCGTCAAAAAAATTACCCTCTAGATGGCCTAATTATATTTTATACTAGCTGTTTCCCTAGGTTTCACCCGCGTCCAGAGGGAACTACTTCGCGTACCCGTTGAATTTATAGCCTCAGTTACTCCTTGGTACATCAGCTATCTGCCAATGAAAGTCCCGTCAAAATCGGTTCAGCCGTTCCAGAGATTAGCGAGAACAAACAGACAGACACACAGACCGACATACAAAACTTGTAAAAAATGCCATTTCGGTAATGTACCGTGTATACATCCATATCCATTTAGTAAAAAGCGGTTATTTTAATATTACAAACAGACACTCCAATTTTATTTATGTGTATAGATTGACACCCAAGCGCCGGATAAGTCATCGTGCTCATCATATAAAGATTTTTTCTGTGTATCGAACCCTTCCGAGTTGGCAGATATGATCACTAATCAATAAACAGGGGCCACTAATCACTAAACCAACAGGCCAGTCAGTGCCAGTCAAGAATCTGAGCTCCCTGTCCAGGTTTCTTCGCATCTGTGAACCGGATAGTCCGCAACAAAGCGCTGGTGATTCAGACCCTGGGCCTGTCGTTCCTCAGTGCTGCTGTGTTCTGCTTCGTGCATTACGATAGCGCTTATGTGCAGGTATGTTTCATCACGGGTAGAGATATATATAGAGATAGGTATAATAAAGCTTAGTATAAATACATCTTGCAGTACAGATACAGCAGTAGACTCCAGGGTTAGGGATTGGGTACGGTATTTTATTTTAGTACGGTATACTTACAGGTTTTGCGGTTTGCCGAGCCTGTGTTAAGCCAGATATTATCAGGCTCAGCAGGCCTCAAACTTTTTCAACTCCATAGAATTTTCTCGTCCATCAAAATTTTCATTAATTTACATATGACGAGATAATTCGTCTATTCTTTCTTTCATCATGCCAAATTAAAACGTTTATGGAGCAGATAAGGCATAATCTGTTTCGATAAAATGGATGTGGTTTTTAATTGTCACGAATTTAATTCTGATCTTGATTTAGCAGGCTTTCTCTTACGCTGTTGCAGTTGCATTTATTCACATGTTTTGAATCGTTCACCAGGCTAAATTCCACGTGGAGACGATACGACAAGATCCTCGTACATCACGAACCCTGACTGATGTGTTCCGATCTCTTGTCATCATCTTCTTCGTTATGGTAAGTTGATGCTTACAACCGTAGTATGTAGCGATAGCTGAGTGGAGAGACCGACAGACTGCTACGCAGTGGGTCTCGGGTTCGAATCGAAAAGGCCATAGTCCACCACGCTGGCCAAGTATCGGGTTCGAATCCACGGCACGCACCAATGACTTTTCGGAGTTAAGTGCTTATTAAATTGTTAATTATCGCTTGCTTATCGGTGAAGGAAAACATCGTGAGGAAACCTGCATGTCTAAGATTTCGCCATAATGTTCTCGAAATACATGTGAAGTCTGCTAACCCGTACTTGGCCAGCATGGTGGACAATGGCCTTACCCTTCTCATAGTGAGAAGAGGCCCGTGCCCAGCTGTGGGACAGTGTAAAGGGCCGATGATGATGATGTAGCGCTCATTGGGTGTCTTAACTTGGAGTTTGTTTACATCAGAGCGCTACAGTTCTGTGCTATTGCGGGCACGTGAAGCTGCCGGTACAATTTGTCGTCGTAAGACATAAACCGTCAGGCCATGTCGATGACCTTCAGGCGGCCTATAAACTCTGACAGCTACAAGGTCTACCATCTTCCTACCCTTCATTTTCCGTTTAACGTAACAACATAAAGTAACTTCACGCCCTTATCCCCAAAGGGATAGACAGCCTCGTTGGTGACTGCCTCGTTGGTCTCGCGGCATAAATGTGCGCGTGGGATTGGGTGGTCTCGGGTTCGATCCCCGGGTCGGGCAAAGTGTTATTGGGTTTTTCCGTTAGGAAATTCTCAGTAGCAGCACGGAGTGTGGTAATGTGCCCGGTGAGGCAATAGGCTCGCCCCCTATTACGTGGGACCAAAATAAATCTGGCGAAAAGTGGGTGTAGCAATATACCTCTGTCTACCTCTTCGTGGATATAGGCGTGAGACTATGTATGTATGTATGTATGTGGGTAGGCAGAGGTGTATCTATTACACACCCATACTTCTTATTTTCCGTTTATGACTTCGCCAAACAAGGTAGCACTAAAATTAAAAGGCATATGCATACATATTTGTGTCGCATTCATTTATGAATCATACACAATTATGTAGTTTTCCGTTATTACAGAACACACCATTGCACCGTTTATACAAATATTTTGTCCCTTATTACAAAACTACCATTGTACGATGCGTGTAGTTTAATTTAGTTTTGGGCTATTATTCGCAGAACCGTGTAATTTGACTACCGATCTTCTTTGACCTCGCTCTTTTGCAGATATTCCGTGTCCGTTTCTCAGCGCGTCGCAGCGATGGTGTCAAGGCGAACACAGCGTCCCGCGTGGCGGGAGTGGTCGCCATTTTCGTCGCCATCTTCTTCGCTGTCATGGCGATCATCAGCTGTGACCTAGGTGACGTGGCGGGAACTGACAGCGGAGGATTTACGCAGCCTAGTTGCAGTGCACAGTGCGGGTAAGATGGTCAAATTGAAGGCACTGATTGTGATTAATTACCGAATTTTACATGAGACCCTTCAAAAAATCATATTTAATATGATAAAGCTCTACAGGTTTTTGTGTTTTTGATTGAAAGTGTTTATCTCAGGGACTTCTGGATTATAATAAATCAAAAATTAGTTTGTGTTGGATAATTCATTTATCGAGAAAGGCTGTGCCTATAGGCCATAAAACATCACGCTATGAGCCACGGGCAAGGAGCAGAATCCATAAAAAAAACATAATGATGGTATCACCGCACGCACAGCTGGTCATTATTATGTTTACAAATCCTATAAGGATGGTTTGAAAGGTATTCATGAAGGTATCTATTGTTATTCCAGGTGCCAATCTGAGAAGTACGGCTTCAGTCCAGTGTGCGCCCTGGACAATGGTGTCACGTACTTCTCTCCATGTAACGCCGGCTGTACCGACTCTGAAGATCTCAATGGCTTCCCGTAAGTATACAAGACAAGATGATTTAAATTGAGATACTTATATGTCAAATTGGACTTCCACGGAGAGACTTAAATTGACCGTAGTAATCCAAAGTCTTTCACGGTCAGATTCGAGACGGGACAATAGGTAGTAGCAAAGAGCTCAGATATTTACATAGAGGCGCATTTCTTATGCGCGCTCTGTAACAAAACTTTCTGTGACACAAATTGCCGCTTGGCGGCGTGGCAGTCGCGCTGTGACAGCTGTCTTTACGAGTGCAAGAGAGACGAACGTTACTCCTGTGTATCTTAACTACGAGAGCATAAGAGACGGAGAACGATGCCAGCGCTGCCAACGGCGCCAACTACGAACTACACTGGCGACAGTCGTCACTTGGAATCGGCACACGAAATCCTTAAGAAATGCGCTTCTATTTAAATCTGTATTCAGTGGTAGTAGGTATACCAAATTAGACCCAAGGCATACCGATTTCCCGCAACGACTGTGATTCTTTTTGACAACCGCCTCTAATCACCGTACAGCCGAAGAGGCCATATTATTCGTAAGTGATCAGAGGCGGCCGTAGACTACGGCATGAGGCCAACTAATATACCTACTATAATGTATATAATTATATATCGATGACTACAATCATGAATTTAACTCGCAGTGAATAAGTATCTTCACGGGACTATATGACAATTGCTGCTCCATGTCAATATATTTCTGAATAAATGTCCCTACGTACTTTTCCAGGCTATTCCTGAGCTGCTCATGCAGTGTAGGCACTCAGCGCGCGGTCCGAGGCGCTTGTACCCTACTGTCGTGTCGTCTCGCTTTCTCCGCGTACCAAGTGTTCTATACCATCATGCTGGCTACTTCTGGTGAGAAATCTTTTTATTCATAACAGACTTATTCGGTCTGTATGATGCCTATGTCCAGCAGTGGATGTCTCTAGACTAGTCTAGACTAACATGATGATAATGATTCATAGCAGACAGGGCAGTGGCCCACTTAATGGTAAGTGGTAACCTCCACTCGTAGACATGGCTAGGTGCGAAAACACAACCAAGCCGATGCATATCGCGAGGATGGGTTAATAGAATAGTAATTGAGTCGAGTGGTGTGGTGTCGGATTAAGAATACGAAATGACACCACCCCATATCATCCCATGGGTGTTTTAAGAGCCGACAGAGGGACCATATTATGCAAAATATACAAGGAAAACTTGATACAAACCCTATACCAACCCGTTTGGCCAGCGTGGTATAGTAGGCCAAATCCTCCTTTCAAAGGAGAGGCCTAGTCTAGCAGTGGACTGTTAAAGGCTGATGATGATGTTGAATTGAGTCGAAGGAAGTAGGAGGGGGTGCGGGATGAGGGAAATAGAAAACGGAACGTGGATACCCACCTTGGATACACTACCAACAAACTCTGAACCATGGGTGAAAAGTGGCCATAAAAAATTGGAATGGCTGTAACCGCGCACACCGCTAGTCAGTAATACGTGTATAAATCCTGTAACATAACATAACTTCAGAGGTGTACCTATTACACACCCACACTTCGCTAGATATGCTTTGGTATATAGGTAAGGTATAGTGTGTAGATATCGCCTCTGAAAAATAAATAGGCCAATATAACCTAAGGTTTACGAGTGATACCTTTTTAACGTCACATTTTGAGCTATTATAAAATACATTGAGAAAATCTATGTATGGCGTACTACGTGCACAGTACGCACAACCCTACGCAGCTTAATCACGAGATAAGTGTGATAGCTGATAACTGATAAGAGCTGATAACGCTTACGCCAGTAGGTACCAGTAGGTACCTTTCTATTCTACCATCCAGGAAAGACGTAAAGTATAACAGTACCTAAACTGTTGCGTTTCGTTCGGCGAGTGAGAGTGCCGGAGGCCCTATCCCCTATTCCTTCTCCCTCGTCCCACTCCTCATCCTATCCCTTTTCCCAACCCCAAGGGGCGGTAACGCACTTGTGACTCCTGTGGTGTTGCTTGTGTCCATGGGCGGCGGTAATTGCTCACTATCAGGCGATACGTCTGCTCGTTTGCCGCCTATTACTATAAAAAAAAAATGAAGTGAAGGCTTTTGACTCTGACTTGACTTTATTAAGTCAACTTTTTAAAATGTTTGTAGCGGCGTGTTTCCTGATGCAAGGTATGGTGGTGATCCGCGCGGTTCGTTCTGCTGACAAGGCGATCGCGGTTGGCGCCTCCTTCGCCGTGGTGGCGCTACTAGCCTTTGTGTTTGGACATCTGCTTTATCTGGCTATCAGTTGTACGTATTATTTTCTTTTCGTTTTGCTTTTTATATCTTATATATTATACTAATTTAAAAAGCTGAAGAGTTTGTTTTTTTGGTTGAACGCGATAATCTCAGGAACTACTGGTCCGATTTGAAAAATTCTTTCAGTGTTAGATAGCTCATTTATCGAGGAAGGCTATAAGCTATATAACATCACGCTATGAGCGACGGGAGCAGAGCAGTTGCCTTAAATAACGCGGGTGTAACCGCGGGCATCGTGTGTATAATATTCGTAATACGAATAAACCCTGTGTCACGGGGAAATTTATAAGTGTTGTATTGTGGGAAGTGAGCCCACAACATTTGACCCACACACAAGTACTAAACGGTGTAATCGTGTAAACCACTACGCCCGCGCCATACGTGCAGGCAAAAATTATTTCATGAAACTCTTCTTCTAACGAAGGACTATACCTAACTGTCATAACTGTATAGTGGGATATCGTCAATTACTTGAGCTTAGAATAAAATAGTGTTTCAGTTCCAAGCATACACAGTCTAATTACATCATCATATCAGATGAAAGATGTCCACTGCTGGACATAGCCCTCCCCAGGCTCTCCAAATGTTAAGCCACCCGCATCCATCCGCTGCCCGTGATCCAAAGGAGATCGTCAGTCCACCTTGCACAGAGACCTACCTCTGCTACGAAGCGCGGTGCGTCGTCGCCACTCCAGAACCTTTCTGCTCCAACGGCCATCGGTCATACATATATATCGATGTCATTGGTTCTTTTGGCAATGTGCCCTAACCACTGCCACTGATATCATACTTAATCATTATTAAGTGCACATAGTATTTCAATAAAAATATTAATTATCCTTTCAGATGCAACCTGCGCTTACTTGAACGAGGGTGCGTGCCTACTTCACAATCAGTCGATCTGGATCGCGCCAGCTACCAGCTCCCTGCTGGCAATACTGGCAGCCATCACAAGCCTCGTCGCGAGTAAAGCGCCCGCCGCCACACCAGACCCCACCACGGAGTTATGATTCTTTAGAGAAAAGTATTAAAGACAAAGCAAAATATGTACAAAATGTGAAATAAATACAACGGAAAAAAGAGAATAAGTATACTAGAATATCTGTGTTTATACCCAGCAAAGAAGACCAGACAAATATCGAAAAGACAAACACAAAATGTATAAAAATATTTTTCTATAGTGTTTTATACATAAAATGTATAAAAACACTATAGAATAATAATTTTTCATTCGCAAAATTTTCATAATTATATGCACATTGTAATATTTTGAAAACATAGCGTAAAAGGGGCAACACGCCCAATTACTTGCCCTGTTTCAGATAGAGACAGGGCTCAAAATATTACAATTTACATAATTATGATACCTTATATGAAAGTAGGTACTTATTTTGGTCATACCAACTCAATTATTTGTAAAGCTTTTCCCCTCATTTTAATTCTTAAGTAGATTATTTTGCATGTACCTAATAATTATTGAGTACCTTAGTGTAAATGGAAATGTGAATTAGTAAGTAGAAACAATATGAATTAGTGAATTAGTAAGTAGAAATAATAGTAAGTACCAAACTGAAAAGGAGCTTAATAAGAAAAAAAGAAATAAAATGCATTATGTTCAATAAAACATTTATTACAACAGTTTCACTACCGGATGGCACATCACTTATTCTATCTCAACAGCTACGTACGAGAACACTATGAATGAAAAAGACTTTCATCCACAGTCAAAGCTCTTTTGACGATATGTCAAACATAGGCAAGCTTGCACTGCATTTTTAATCTGTACATGCAAACGTCAAAGTTGTCAGATGACCACAGACCAGAGTCTTTTCATAAGAGTACAAAGGCATTTTTATACTGCCTTATGTTGCATTACACTGCTAAACTCTCAAGTATTAAAATAATGATTAATTAATGACAAGTATTTCTTCCTACTCAATTATGAAATAAAAATAAATTTATCTTAATGTGTAATAATTTAATTTCCAGTTTAGTCAAACAGTCATTGTCAGATATATAAGGCATAATACGTAATCATATTACCTAATAAGGTAGGTATAATTTTAGCACATACATTTTTAATAGGTGAAAAATATATTAAGTAATTTTTAAAGTCTACCAAAAACAAGTAACTTTTAATTTTTTTCTATGACGAATGCTACCCCAATGAATGACACAACTGGCAATAACTGTTGTAACCAAAGAGTATACAAATACTACGTAACAAAAAATATAATAAAATTATAATAATAAAAAAATAAAATTCCTCCAATATGAACACAAAAACCATTAAAAAGAAAATTGTAAATAATTTTATTTATTTTTGGTACATCCCTTTTGATAATCATCAATATAACAAAAAATATTTTTTTAATAAACCAATATAAAAATAATTAAATATATTATTTTAATTTACGTCAATATTAAAAAAAATGTAAGTTAAAGTTCTACGTAATTTATAACTATTTTTATGTATAATATATTCGTCTATACGATAATTGTGCTACAAAGATTACGAGATATTTCTATGAAACGAAATGGAAATGTAATAAAAAAAATCTACGTATTTACGTCCTGCGCAAATACAATTATTACTATACCTAACCTAAGATTATATAAATTACTTGTGATTATAAAAAACTTCAAGGTTGTTTTAATCTACTTACAACAATATGTACTTAAAAATTTAAATATAAGTTTACTAGGATCTTTGCTTAGTATATAAATATTTCCATGTAATAAAGATTATTTAAAAATTATACCGAATAGCAAAGCCGAATAAAAATAGAAACCTTGCTGAATAAAATCTCTTTTTTAAATAATTTTGACCAAATTTTAGAATACTGGCAGGCACTACAAAGTTTATAATAAAAACAAAGCGCTGCTGAAAAAGGTTGTGTCAAATTTTGGCGCCATTTTTGGATAACCTATAATTACATTTTTAGTAGTAGGTACCTACGAAATAATGGACTTTAGGATTTGGATACATTCAGGATACTGATAATGATCAAAGTCTTATAGATTAAGTTTACACTGAGGTGGAGTTATAATGCAGTCAGTATAACCGGCGACTGCAAACTAACAGCACTAGGGAGCGATTTGGTAATATTACCGAAAATAATCTAATAATCTCACACATCCTCAATATTATTTATGGGTTGGGCGGATAATTCGATTGTAATCGCGTGGCGACTAGCGCGTTTTAATTTCGTGACATATACATTTAATGTTGACATTAAAAAAACATATATTTTTTTAAATAGTTTACTACAAATATTCAAAAACGCGTAATACGAATTACACCCACAACGACCGCAAATACTAAAATATTTAATCGAATAACAAACTTCGAAAACCAATTCGTTACCTACTATCAATAACCAATAAGTAGCTACCTCCTATAAACAACCAGATTCAATTCGATTATTAAGAGGAAACACTACGGGCGAGAGAATTGAAAAACAGGTATTTGTAAAATCTATTGCTGTCGCGCAGCCTCAGGCCTCCACCCGCAGAGCGCGATAGAGACAACTGCAGCTTGGACCAAAAATACCTATTAAATGTACACAAAATCAACGTTTCGTATTCCCTTGATTCCTTCTCCAAAACTTCATCGATTTAACTAGTTTTTTCATATTAAATTAAAGAAAGGCTTTGGCCGTGTTCCTATGTTTTCAATAATCTAGCCAAATATGTTTTTGGATGTTTGAACACAGCGGAAAATCTGGCCAATTTTTTAGGTATTTGAAGGTTGATATCTTTTTTAATATTTAATTTATGATAAAAAGGAAAACATAGGTACATGCCAATCGGGGCCATACATCTTTTGGAAAAAAAAAATGCTCTACTGGCATTATCCAGGGAGAAAACAGGAGACTACGTTTGCATAGAAAAACGGCCGTTGTGTTTCCTCTTAAGTTCAAAATCGTATATCCCACAACCAAATATTTATTCGATTATCTTCAGTAATTCTTACCACTACTATAATGTGTTCTACGCAAATTACTGAAAGAGACATCTAGTGGTCTAAAATGCGTAGGTTTCCTGACACGATTTTGTTCTCAAGAACAGCGCCAGATGGTATGTCGATACGGTCGCCGTGATTGGCGATGATGATTACTGTACCCTGGAAACGAAAGAAATTATATTTATATTCCTATAATAGCAGGCAAGATTGGTCTGTTTCTCATATCGTTAGAGACTGAAGGCCTATTCAAACCTGAGCGATATTCGCTGCTGCTGTGGGTAGAGGTACATACCGCGCGGGTTTCGCTCAGGTATTTGGTATCAAGTACCGCGCCTAGTTCTTACCTATCTGAGCGAAACTCGACTACCGCGCGTTATTCTACCCAGAAGGATAGCGAATACCGCTTAGGTCTGAACAGTAATATTACCGCATACCCAATGGGTTTTCTCTGCCGCAGACGGCAGCGAATACCGCGTAGGTCTGAACAGGCCTTTAAACTGGTAAACCAATTTCAGTAAGTTCTACTGACTAGAAAGATACTTTATCCAGATGTAGCCTGGGTTTTATATAATTTGCATCTCTTATTAATCAACTTATTTAAGGTATAAATACCTATTTGTTTCCGACATTTCGATCGTCTTGCACCGATCTTGGTCGCGGAGAGAGAAGATCGGTGCAAGACGATCAAAACGCTAGAAACAAATAGGTATTTATACCTTAGATAAGTTTATTTTACGCGATTAATACCCGCTAAATTATTTTGTATAATAGGAGACCTAATTATAAAAAAAAACGTTAGCCTCTTTTCTTCTGAGAAATTAAGTGTTTTCGCCCAGCCTGCTTGATAACTTACTCTCATTAATCAAAGTAAGCAAAGATTACAAAACGACTTAAATCAAGTTACAAAATTGTTCAACTCACCTTCAAAGCCACTCCTCTTCCGAAAGTCACATCACCAGACACGGTCAAGTGATCCAACTCAATCAGATCAGGTATCGTCGCGAACCTGTTCAAAAACTCCTTTACTTTCGCGAAATGATTGTCACCGAGCTTTACCAAAGGCGTAGACGGGAACATTCTTTGTGGGGACATCACTAGCGATCCGTGTGATAGACTGTACAAGTTGGACATCACTAGTAGAAGATCTGAAGTCTTTTTAACAGGCAAGAATCTGCTTCGAGGTACATTGACACCAATTCCACCTTCGAAACATTTCATTGCAGCACCTACAGCTGTTTCCAACTGGATGACGTTCAATCCATCAGCCAGATGCTTATTATTGACAATGATCTCCATGTTCAAAGACCCTCGTTCCACTACCCTCTGAACAGCATCCAGTTTCGCCCAGAGGTTATTAGTATTGAAGAATTTGAACTGACTGACTGACTTGAAATCGTCGACGTGCTCTTTAGGGACCTGGGCAATTTCGAGCAATCTTAGTTTGTCTTCATATTGGATAAGTGTACCACCCTTAACATCGGCTCTGGTCTTGTCAGTCACTTCCATAACGAATTCTGAGCCTGGTTTCTGATGGTCCGGGTTGAGGAGTAGGTTCAGGATGTTGAGATCGACAGTGGCGCCTAAATTGTCGATGTTGCTGATGAAGCAGTAAGTCCTGCCTTCTTTGATGAACTTCTGGAGTAGACCGGAGTTGTAAAAGGATTCGTAGAAGTCACCGTGGCCGGGTGGGTACCATCTGCAAGAGAAGTTTGTATGTTATGGCAACTGTTGAAATGTATTGGATGAATTTTTGAAGTGCTGGATGTCACCATTCATAAATTAAAGCTACGATAAAAAGCCTCAAAAGATCTGCCTAGAATTTAAATGATATTGCGATTGGCATAATATATGACAAATAGATTCGTTAAATTGGCAAAAGTGGCCGAAAAATGATTATCTTACTCATAGGGCTCAAAGTATTCAAAGTAAGTCAGAAAGAGCAAAAATATTTTTAGAAAGAAAGAAAGAAAGAAAAACTGTTTATTTCCCACAGATACACACACAACAAAAAACAGGGTAAAAACGTTTAAACATATAAGTAAAAAAATAAACGTGCGATCTGTGGTGAATTTGGTACGCCCTCAGCATAATGCTCCACTGTGGTCCACAGGGCCCACAATAGAACGCTGTTTTTCAGTGCGACCATTTGGTGTCGCACGGACGCAAAAATCAGCACAGAATTAAATTGCTACAGCAATGGAAACAAATAACAATAAGCAATGGTCTGGTTGAGCGCATCAGCAGAAATGGTTCAAAATATGCATATATTTTCTAAGTTCCGGTGTTACTCTAGACAAAGGGACTGCTAGAACCTGGTCTAGCGGTTGGGAATTGTATGAATAGTCAAAGGTTACTTACGCTTCGATATCATCATGCACATTGGCGTGGTGGGGCACCGGCAGTAGTGACTCCCGGTTGATCCTGGGGTGGCACGACTGGTTGAACGTATGGATCTCTAGCTTGAGCCCCTGGTACTTGCGGATCACCTTCTGAGTGTCCTCGTCCGTGTTGAACGAGTTCATCAGGACTAGGGGCACGTTGCATTTGTAGGTTTTGTTCAGATGCTGGAAGAACATGTTTTGGTATAAATGGATGAATAAAGGGTAATGCAATGTATGACGTCTGCAATACGAAACAAACTAAGAAAACCAAACTCGGATCCCAAAAAATATATATTTAATCGGCCTTTCAATGTGTCCCAGTGCTGGGCAAAGCCCTCTCCCCTTGACTACTATGTTTCGATGTCCCAAAATTTGCTTATAAGAAATTTAATAGTCTTTTTCTTTATTCAATTTATTTAGGAAATCAAACATTTACACTGATAGCTTGCACAATAACAAAAGTATAAAGGTTTCTTGCAGTGCAGTCTAGAAGTTTCGTATGATCTAAATCAGTTATTGACTAAAATATAATTGAATAGCCAGGAAATTTGCAAAGAACGTGTAACATGCAAGTATTCGTATTGTACAAAAATTAAAAAAAAATCCTCCTTTTCACACATGTTTCTTTCAGCCATAGATGCATCCTCCTGCCCAAAAAATCTTAAGAATATTTTCGAAAATCCTTACCTCAATCTGCTGCACAGTCAAATCCAGAAAGGTCAGTTCATTCCTGACCTGTATCACAGACTTAGGGCCCTTACAACCCATGGATGTGCCCAGACCACCATTGAGCTTCACCACCACCAGTTTGTCCAGCATGTGGTGGACATTGTCCGTGGTAGGAGTCTCTAAGGATGAGTAGTCGATCACCGCTCCTTCGGGGAGCTTTTCTATCTTGTCCCATGTTACCGAGGGTCCCTCTGGAATGAAGAAGAAGGAAAACTTTAAATCTTTAGGTCCTGGGGCTTTTGGTTGAGGTGCTCATGAAGAAACATTATACCCGTAGCATTTTCCTAGTTGCATCACGGCGTCCGCTTACTAGTTCAACCAGAATTGACAGAAAATTTGCGCAAGCCAGGATTCCACTTTCCGCTTAGTCTAACCAGCTTTGAGTGAATATTAGCTTTTCCACAGAGTTATGCCGTCTGACTTCCGCAATCCAAAAGGATAACAATATTTCATGGTTTAGACTAGTGTCAGTTTATTATCTGATATCGCCACAACGCTATTGCTACTTCTTCAACCCGTCTACCATACCAGGCAACAAAACTGAGATGGAGAGAGAGCCAGAAAAATTTTCAATGAAACCGCAAATACATACCATGCATGCTCGACATGGTTTCCGTCTAAGTGCAGGGAACAGACTACAGAACATATTATTTAATGTGACTGAAGTACATATGACTCATAAGCTTCCAGTAAATTGCCAGATAAACTTGAGCGGGTATTGTATTGGCTTGTCAAATAAAATAGATCATAGTATACTGGATAGGATGTGGAAAGGATGTCAGGGTTACCAGTCTGCCATATTAGAACCCGATCTAGAAAGGCTGATTGCGTACAGGTCTACTGGTAAATGTACGAAGAATCATTGAAATAAGTCACCCCTTACAAGTATCAGCAATAGGCTTGTGTCCTAAAATGTAATTAGCGATTGATTCGTTCCTTTATTAGATGTTAAACTGAAATACCGTGATTTTTTCATCAAAAATCGATCAGCAACATTCCTAATTACGGCCTTTTAAAAACCTTTTTGAATTTGACTCGAAAACGCTGTAATAAACTATCATGGCGGTTGAGTGATATCACAAAGTGCAAAACAAAACAAACCGTGAATGAAGTCTGGTGTGATGTACCCACTTTTATTTTGTAATATTCGATTTGACAGGTAGAAAGTCTGACGTTTTAGTTGTATTTACTACTAAAACGTCAACAACATGAATGGCGGACGTACTGGTACTTTTCGACGTAATGCTCTCTTACATTATTTTTAGTTTTAGAATCCTAAAAATAACATTAATCTTACCTTTTTATAATAAAATAATAAACTTTATTGACATCTTAAAATCATAATGAATCTATAGATACTACAATCAAACCGATTTATTCTTGGTGGACACAAGCCATGCGATGCTGTGCAGGAGTTGATATCAAAATGGTAAGGGGCAAAATTGTATTGTCTACAAAATAATACGTTGTTCGTTATTACAGTGCTAGCAAGTCTTGCAGTAAGGTGCTAGAGCCCGCTTCAAATCTAACCAGAGAGAATATAGGTTTTTCTTAAGTGACTGCCGTCTGACATCCGCTATTTTATTTATAGTTTTCAGGATATTTGGTGGAAATGATTACGTTTAGCCTTTGCCAAAGATCTGCATGACAGCCGGGACTGACCTGAGCGTGTTCTTCGAGGCACGGGGTAAACGATAGATAACAATTTAAAAGTCTGTGATGCGCACTATATTTGACCACGAGGCTTTCTTTAACGTGACATTGAGCTACCGCTGCTCCTCAAATAATGCAACAAGTATTCCATACAAGATAATATTTTCGATATTTATCACCAACATTATCTATGTTACATTCAAATTATTTCGAAATAACTTGAAGTTATATTTGGTGGCAACCCTAGCACTTGCATAGACTATCATGTAATGTTTCAGGAAGTTTATAACAATACCTAGAATTAAACAATATGCATAAAAAGTAACTTTAACTGTGCTTTTAGCTGAAGCTCGGGGGATACCCTAACATACTTAGTAGAAAAATAACACACAAGTAGATCTCACCTTTTTCGTGTACAGACAAGTCCGCATTACAATAGACAAATCACAGGTTTGAGTCTTGGATGAAGTAGTGTAACTGGATATTTGCATTGGAAAATGACTGATTACGAGATAGTAGAAACATGTGTGAGTACTATTCATATTGAAAACATTTTATGTAAAATTTACCAGTGTGCTACTTTTACGAGAATACGTTTTATTTTGAAACTCAATGTCAGTTTTTTTTAATCATATAAGTAAGTTACGATGTAACCCTAAACATCAACGATATATATTTTGTTAATGACATCGCATTGCATTTAGTGCCAACTTCGTAAAACCACAGAAAACAACGAATGGTGGCAACGAAACTCAGGATTACTCTTTTTAAATGCCATTTCTTTATAATCTTAATATATAAAATCCTTGCGTTACTTGCTGACTGACAGACACGCTACAGCCGAAACTATTGGGCGCAGGAAGCTGAAATTTGGCATGTATGTTCCTTGGGGACCGTAGGGGTGCACTAAGAAGGGATTTCCGGAAATTCCCACGGGATCGGCCAAAACGGGTAAAATTAAAAAAATTCCAGGTGAAGCTGCTGGCGTCCTCTAGTAAATAATAAACTAAATTATTTGTAGTTCAACCGCCTTTATGATCGTCCTAGCGTTATGCCGGTTACATCAAGAGGTTCCCTTTGGGACTCAGGGCCTCCTTTTTTTATAGTAGTAGACGGCAAACGAGCAGATGGATCGCCTGATGGTAAGCAATTATCGCCGCCCATGGACACAAGCAACACCACAGGAGTCACGAGTGCGTTGCCGCCCCTTGGGATGGGAAAAGGGATAGGATGAGGAGTGGGATGAGGGAGAAGGAATAGGGGATAGGGCCTTTAGAATGTAACCAGGTTTTGAAATAAACTAAGCTCAGCCGTAAAGCGACTGCCGTCAGACCTATCGCGTTTCAAATACTTATCAGAATAGGATTAGTCTACCACTTTACGTAAGAACACAGTCAAAATACCAGAAAACAAAATTCCATTGACCTACTGATAATTAAATAATCCTCGTGCTTGTTTATCAGCCGGTTCAATAATTAGAGATAATGCGATACCTGATAACGCGACCGATTTATGTAGTATGTTATGTAATTTTGTTCAAATTCATACGTGATCGAAACACGTCCTTAACATGGTCTGGTCATCTTGAGAATTAGATAACGGGTTATTGTTGTGCGTAAAGAAGTTATATTTGGTGGAAAACGATAATGTTTGCACTGAAAATGATTCGTATTTTACTTGAGCATAATTATATGTAGTTAATGAGTTGTTTCTTAGTAGTTAGAGTAGTCGGGCTCTTTTAAGAATTCCTATCTATTTATCCGTCCGTGTGGTGACAGATTAAGAATACGGAATGTGTCACCACCCCATATCATCCCATGTCGTAAGAGCCGAACCCTACCAACCCGTTTGGCCGGCGTGGTATAGTAGGCCAATTCCTCCTTTCAAAGGAGAGGCCTAGTCCAGCAGTGGACTGTTAAAGGCTGATGATGATCTATTTGACCCCTATCTCTTTTACCCCTAACTGACTATAAGTGGTCAAAATTTTTACCAACTTACAAAAATGGCAAGAGATCCTGAAAGCTGTTATTTTACACTCGAACACGTAGCTAAATTAATAAACCTTTCTCACTCGTTTTAAAATACACAAGGAATTACTTTGATTGCCAATCATTACAATGATTCCTGGTCTGTAAGTCGGATCACTGAGCTTGAAAGCAATTTAGAACAGGCTTTGTTAAAGGTAAAATCGTTAGAGGAAACGGTGCAGGTACTTAACCGTGGTGCAACACAGAACCTTTATTCAGAGGTTTTAGGTGATAAATTATGCTTAGGGTCTAATAGACATAGTATACAACTAAAAAGTTATGTTAAAAATTTTAAGCAACAAAGGAAATTATGTAACATAAGCAAAAATATTAGTAAACTAGTACAGAACTTGAAACAGTATAATAAATCAAAAAATATAACAAACCAATACAAAAATTTAGTTTCTGAACGTAAGGAATTGTTACAGGACCTAGAAAATTATAATATAGAATTAATTAATGGTACGATGTTATATGATCAGCATACAAGGGATCTCAAATCACAAATCAGAGCTTTAGAGTAACAACTAAATAGGATGAATATCCAGTATGAGAAAGAGGTTCAGGTATATATAAGTAAATATGATGAGATTGCACGAATTGGTAAGAATAATATGGAATATGTAAAGGCCTTGACAATTACAAATAATTACTCAAATTGTTCAAAATCATGCTTGTTAGGTAATGAATCTCTAATTATAGGTGATAGTGATCCAGGTTCAAGTTCTAGTTCTAGTACAACCAATAGTCCAAAGGATAAGACACCCTTAGTTGATAACTCTGGCACAAAAAAAGTTTACATGTTTTCAGATAGGTTAGGTGTAGGTTTAGGTAGCTTAATGAGTAGTCATTTACAGCAACAGAAAATCATTAATTATTGTTATCCAGGGTCATCTTTTTCACACTTAATAGATAGTTTAAAACAAACAACATTAGATAGACATTCAACAATAATTATTATATATGGTGACAGCCAAATTGTGAACAAAAAAGATATTTACAATTTAACAGAAGTAATGTTATCACTTCATAAAAAACTAGGATGTCAATTTATTACTTGTGCTTTACCTTATTCAAGTATATTAGATGAAAAGGTAAATCAACATATATTTGACCTAAATTTGTGTTTATACAATATGACATGGCAGTATAAAGATATTATTTTATATTTTGACATAAATAAATTCATTAATAAATATAATTACACATTGACCAAAGATACTATGTATCTTTCACTATTTTATAAACGACAAATTGCTAAATTATTAGCATATAATATACAATATGACACAGGTACATGCAGGGTATCCAAGAAAATGGTTTCTGTAAATAATTCTGTCTTTACCATTCCTTCTATTTTAAATACAGACACGAGTTCTTTAAACTTAAGAATAGGACAAAGGATAGACATTGTCAATTGAATGTAGCACATCAAAATATACAGGGTCTATCTGGCAAACATTTAGAATTAAGTTTATACTTAGAAAGCCACAATATTAAAATTATGTGCATAACGGAGCATTGGTTAAAGGATTATCAAATTAAATTTTTAAATAACATGCATTACACTGTGCAAAGTGCTTTCACTAGGAGTCAAGCTATCCATGGTGGATCCTTGATACTAGTTTCAAATACCATACCATGTAAGGAGCGAAAGGACATAAGCACCTTGTCTGTAGAACGAACTATAGAAATGTCCTGCATTGAGCTGGAACAGTATATTGTTATATGTGTGTATCGCCCTCCTTTAAGTAACTTTAATGTGTTTGAGTCTACTATGGAAGACGCAATTGGTAAAATTAGGACCAATAAAAAAGGTATCATAGTTTGTGGTGATTTTAACATTAATTTATTAGATAGTTCACCAATGACTAGTAGGCTTTTAAACCTTTTTAAATCATTTAATTTGACAAATTTATTTTTTGAACCTACTAGAATAACAGCATCATCTTCCACTTGCCTTGACAATATATTTAGTAATCATACAGTATCACATATATTAGTTACTACTGACTTAACTTCGGATCACTGTGGTCAATTGGCAGGTTTTTCATATATTCATGAAAAAGTCGTACATAAGGTGACAGTTAGGCCATTACCTAGGCGTAAATTTATTGAATTTAGGAACAAAATTTTAGTAGGTATTAATCCTGATATGATGGAGCTTAAATCACCTAATAAGATTTATGATACTATGTTTAATATAGTGCAAAACGAATTTAGAAGTACTTTTAAGACCAAGGAAAAAGTAATCAAGGAGTCTAGAGCATTTAGTGAGTGGGCTACTGTAGGTATTCACAAAAGCAGAGCAAGGATGTATGAGTTGTATGGTATGAAGAAATACAATTTTAATGCGAGCTTCACTGAGTATGTCAGAAATTATTCTAAAATATTTAAAAAGGTATGCAGTATAGCTAAGGCAGTATTCATTAGTGACAAAATTAGGAAGTCTTCTAATAAAGTTAAGGCCACCTGGCAAGCTATTAACGAAGCAACGGGCAAGACAACCTTAAGGAACACCAATGTTAACTTGCTAGATAATAATAAAATTATTAACAATAAAGAAGAAGTTGCACACACATTCAATATTTTTTTTGCTAGCATACCTATTACTACTACTAGAGGTCTAAACTCATCAGCTTCAGGTGCAGAAAATTTATTAAAATCAAGTGTACAAAAATGTGATGTAATATTTAAATTCAGCCCTATTAGTTCTACTGACATTATAAACACCTTTCAATCTCTAGAGTCTAAGAATACAGGTGATCTCTGGGGAATATCTGTTAAGATATTGAAAAGTATAATAGATATAGTAGCTCCTTATCTTAGTAACTTGTTTAATAAGTGTATAGAATCAGGCGATTTTCCAAATTTAATGAAACATAGTAAGATAATACCTCTGTTTAAATCCGGTAGTAAGAATGATCCTAGTAATTATAGGCCAATTTCAATACTACCTACTTTTAGTAAAATCTTTGAAAAGATCATACTCAAGCAACTTCTGAAACACTTTAATTTAAACAGCCTCCTTCATACTGAGCAATATGGTTTTACTAAGGGTCAATCGACGACGGATGCAGGAGTAGCGTTACTCAAACACGTCTACAATGCATGGGAGAAATCTCAGAATGCTATTGGTGTGTTTTGCGACCTTTCGAAAGCATTCGATTGTGTCTGCCATGATACGCTCTTGTGCAAACTTAAACATTACGGCGTCCAGACTAAAGCATTGGATGTTATTAAGGCATATTTAAATAACAGAATCCAATATGTCGAAATAAATGGCTCAAAATCCAGTGGTTTACCAGTACAATTGGGAGTGCCGCAGGGTAGTATCCTAGGGCCTTTCTTGTTTCTTGTTTACATTAATGATTTGCCATTTTACCTGAGAAACATTTGTGACGTGGTATTGTTTGCTGACGATACTTCATTGATATTTGAAGTAGATAGAAATAAGGAAAACTTTACCGAAATAAACAGTGCTCTTATTCAGGTGACTAAATGGTTTACTGTAAACAACTTAGTACTGAACGCCAAAAAAACCAAATGTGTTAAGTTTGCTTTGCCAAACGTCAGAAACCTTGGTACTAACATCGTTTTAAATGGTGATGTACTGGAAACAACTGAATCTACGTTGTTTCTAGGAATAACACTTGATTCAAAGTTGCAATGGGGCGCACACATTACATATCTGTCAGCGAAACTTAGTTCGGCTGCTTATGCCATTAAGAAGGTGCGTAGTTTAACAGATGTCGATACGGCTAGGCTGGTATATTTTGGCTATTTTCATAGTGTTATGTCATATAGCATATTACTACGGGGTAGAGCTGCTGATATCGAAAGTATTTTTATATTGCAAAAAAGAGCAGTTCGGGCCATTTACCAATTACGAACAAGAGTTTCGCTCAAGGAAAGATTTAAGGACATCGGTATTCTAACTGTAGCGTCTCAGTATATTTATGCCAGTGTTTTGCATGTGCGTAGGAATATAAATTCATATTCAAAGAATAGTGATATTCACTCTATTAATACAAGAAATAGACATAAATTATGTGTTCCGTATTTCCGTTTGTGTAAAACTCATAATTCTTTTATAGGACAAAGTTTACGCATCTACAACAAGAACCTATATGTATTTTAGACTTGCCGTTTAGCGCATTTAAGACAACGATTAAAAATAACCTAATGCAAAAGGCTTATTACAATTTAAATGATTACCTTAATGACAAATGCGCTTGGCAATAATCTGTTTTAGTATTCACATAATTATTGGGTAAGTAGGTAGATAATATTAAAATTTTCATGACATATAATAAAATATGATTCTATTCACAATAAAATTATATAAGTAAATGATGTTTTTTTGAATCGCCACCACATCATTAGATGTCTTTCATGTCGTTAGATACTATTTATTTATTATGTTTAATTTTATTGTCTTGTACTCAATCAGTTGGATTGGTGGTTGTATTTCAAAAGGTATCACGTCAATTAAATATGGGTACTACATTTGCATTTCTTCACACGTTTTCACAAATTTATGCTATAATTAATGATCTGGAAAATGGAGGTAATTCGCGTTCATGGTCAGTATACAAACAGATTGTTATTTTTATTACTGCCGGTTCGTATACCGTTGTTGACATGCTCACTAAAATGTCATTTCTTGTGGTGGCGTCGTGTGTCGGGTCATCCCTGTCCCTCTGATATGGCGAGAGGGATGATGGCTGGCACATGCGTCATACTCGTGAACGGGTGCTACTTGCGATGACTGGTCGATGGCGGTCTTATGGGCTGGTATAATTTTTTATTTATATTTAACTTCATCATTTCCATCATGGTTCTGAACATTTGCTCGGATTGCCTGCATTGTTAGGTGCATAATGTAAGTGGATGCTCCTGTTTCACCATGTCTATGTTCAGGAGGCTAACTAAATGAACATCAAAATTTAACTTGATTATGCTTGAGTATCATGTAAAGTAAATATATACAAGTAACATAGAAGGTTTAACAGTTGCAGCACCTTACAAAAGTTTAATTGTTATGTATTATTAAAAACCTGGCGATGAAAAAGAGTGACCGTGAGTTTTATTGCCCGTTCTTTCTCATGGTTCTACCTATTGCATTGCGAACGTGGCAGTAAATGTAAATGTAGAATCATACAGTAATAATGTTTAAATTTGACGTTCATAAGTGTCACTTTGTGATCTAAATGAATAAAGGATTTTGAGTTTGAGTTTGAGTTTGAATACCTAGAACAGACCATCAATGGAAATTCGCACATTTTTTATCACGAGTGGAAGTCACTATTTGACTTCAGTAATTCTCATACCATACAGCCTTTCACAACACACTGCTGGAAATAAGCGTCTCTTTGCATCTTAATATAATTGTGACGGCTCAAAATTATACGTAAATTTTCTAAGGCGAAGTTATAAAAAAAATTAAGGCAAAGGCAACTCACGTTCAGCTAAGAATCTGCCAAAGAGGTTCTTGAATCCCCTGAACTCCTTTTCGACGTGGGGCCTCTTGTTCTCCGGTACGGCGGCCAGGAGGCGCTCGAGCTCCACTTCCAGACGCTTGAGGGCATCGCGCTTGGTCGCTTCCTTGAAGTCCCGGGAGCCCGACGGAGTGCGCTGGTGACTGCGGATCTGAGCAGAGAAAGGGATAAAAGTTAGGAATTTTGTAAATGATAATAAAACATGATGTCTTCTACAGACCTACGTAAGCAGTACACTGTAGAATATGATAACGGGTCTAGTCTAATATAATACTGTCATGCCGTAGTTACTTATACCGAAACGTCGGCGCAAATAGAAGGTAACCTATATTTTTAAGATACAGTTTATAGTCAAACTTGAGAGTAAAATCTTGTTTGCTGTAAAAAACTAATCCCTACTAATATTATAAATTCGAAAGTGTGTGTGAAGTTTTCACGCTAAAACGGCTGAACTGATTTTGTTGAAATTTAATATAGAGATATATTGGACCATGGAGACAGACATAGGCTACCATAAGTTGCAAAAAATAAACTGTGAGGGATTGTAGGGAGGATAGAAATTTGTACGGCAGAAATTTTCCTCTTGGAATTAAGAACGCATGCGCGAATAATTGAGTGCTGCGCATGTGCTATCTGTCAGTATACTGTCACATCATACATAATTTTATTATTGTACGATTATTGTCATATTGTGCACGGTGATTACATTGTTCGCAAACCTAAACTAATAATTATAATTATACTACACTCAAACGGCTGAAACGATTTTCTCTACCTACTAAAATTATAAATGCGAAAGTTTTTATAGATATGTTTTGGACATTTATTGTTACATGGCTTTGACATTTGTCATGGATACTGACCGAGTTACTATGTACGCTATATAGCTTCTGATTCTTTAGAATCATTTTAAAATAATCAGGAGTGTCTTCACACAACTTGAGACTGAAAGTAGATACCTATGTTTTACCCCAAATGTAACGCGCGCGAAGCCGCGGGCAAAAGCTAGTATTACATAAAATTGTATTCAACTTCAATGTTTGAAAACCTTATGCAATACAAGAACGTCATTACTTTAAATATATTTAAATGCAGCGATAGCCTAGTGGAAGATCGACGAGCTATGTCTCGGATTCGAAACGAACTTAACATGCCTTTCGAGAACATTATGAGAACCCTGATATACACAGATTTCCTTACGATGTTTTCCTAAAACCGTACTTAAAGAAATTACTATCACACCATTATGTAAATGGAGAATGTTTTTTATCTACCAAGATGGCGTAAAAGCAGGCAGTATGCCTGATGATTTATCAATCGCCGTAACTTATGGTCGATTGTGTGATACCAAGGGATCACACGCGCGTTGCGAATGCTTTGGTGAAGAACCAAGAACCCATTTTATGATAAGCTGCTAACTCGGATGCTACAAGAGATAAGCTAGCTAGATGAAACTGATGCTTCTTTTTCTTTTGTTTTTAGAAGACAAGTATTTCACTAGGAATTAATCTGGTATTGCGGCCAGTCACGGGGAACTTGACGTAAACAATGGCCAGACTCGACAGGATTCGAACTCGCAACACTCGAATTAGTGTTATGCGGCGAGTTGAGCCTTCACATGTTATGAGCAGTTTTGCGAATGAGACATTGCGAAAAAAAAAAAGAGCTTTTAGGGAACATTTTATCGAGCGATCTGGCGAGCATTCTAGGGAAAAGACAGTTTTGCTTCGAACGTTTTGCTGACCAGACCGGTCGCTGGGAAATCGTTTAAGGCGCTGTACCTAGTCAAAATAGGCTTCACAAAACAATTTTTTAGCCAAATGTATACATTTTAGAGCAGCTAAAAAATATATGTTAATCTTGATCATATTTATGGGGGGACCATTGTGTTCAAAACACGTTTTCGGTAAATTTTCTCGATAAAAAAAAACCATAAAATAACCATTTAAATTGAAATTGTAGCAATTGTAACTGTATTATTTATAAACTAATCTTGATAATATTAATAACAGTGATGTAATATATAATAATAAAGGGAACTGTTGTTTTTATTTATCGATTGGAATAAGATATTTGTAAGGATTAATGTATTTAATGATAAATAACTCGTTCTGAACGTCCCGTCGTCATCGCGCTTCTCTTTCTTATGTATACAATCCGACAGTGACAGCAACAGCTGAACTCAGTGTACTGTACACAGCGCCTTAAGGCCGCCCTCATATCGGCGTCGTTGTCAACGCAGCGTCACCTCGGCGTTGTCTCTCGGCTGACGCGACGTAGACGCGGCGTAGACGCAGTGTCTACGCGGCGGCGACGCCGCGTCGCCGCCGAGGTGCCGCTGCGTTGACGCTGACGCTCAATGTGAGGGCGGCCTAAATGTTCGTTGCGATGTTTGGGTCTATGCTTGGTTCTGTTCGTTGTTCAGTTTGGCTAATTTTACAAAGGCCGATGCTCGATGTTCTGATACACGTGAATGCTCAGGTCTATCAGCACCTTTAGATTACAAAGAGCTTAGATAAGCCAGTTCTAACTCGGAAAGTCTAGAACCATCATCATCAGCCTTTAACAGTCCACTGCTGGACTCGGCCTCTCCTTTGAAAGGAGGAATTGGCCTACTATACCACGCTGGCCAAACGGGTTGGTATAGGGTTTGTATCAAGTTTTCCTTCTCTTACAGTGCTGTTCTCTGCATAATATACTCCCTCTGTCGGCTCTTACGTCACCCATGGGATGATATGGGGTGGTGACATTCCGTATTCTTAATCCGTCACCACACGGATAACATCTTAATATATAAAATCCTTGCGTTACTGACTGACTGACAGACAAGCTACAGCCGAAACTACTCGGCGCAAGAAGCTGAATTTTAGGATGTATGTTTCTTGGGAACAGTAGGGGTGCACTAAGACGGGATTTCCCGAAATTCACGCGGAATCGGGCAAAACGGGAAATTTGAAAATATGTGCGTGCGAAGCCGCTGGCGTCGACTAGTTATAACTATAATAGAACGGGTTAATGAACAAACCTTACACTTTTACAATAAAACAGTTAACTATTTTATCGACTTCCTATTAGTATTAAAAATAATTAAATTGCTTTCCAACTTTTACACGTACAAACTTCTGATAAGTTAATTAAACCATTAAAAAGCTATTAATCGATTATTTCGCAATTTATGTTAAAACATATGAAACTACTGTTGGAGTTATACCTAACTATATTGAATTATGAACGTGTGAATAAATATAAGTCTATATACTTTTATATACCGACGACGCGATGATAAAATTAAGTAAACAAATTGATATATTCCGTGTGGTGACGGATTAAGAATACGGAATGTCACCACCCCATATCATCCCATGGGTGTCGTAAGAGCCGACAGAGGGAGCATATTATGCAGAGTACAGCACTGTAAGAGAAGGAAAACTTGATACAAACCCTATACCAACCCGTTTGGCCAGCGTGGTATAGTAGGCCAATTCCTCCTTTCAAAGGAGAGGTCTAGTCCAGCGGTGGACTGTTAAAGGCTGATGATGATGATGATGATGAAATTGATTTATTCAACTGTTCTTTAAATTAATTTAAATGCAGTAAATTACTTTTTGATTGTGACTAATATACGTATGGTTAGTGAATATAACCTACAATGTTCTATTAACCCTTTGACCGCAATTGACGCTTTAAAGCGTTAATTACGATTTCACTTCAGACGCCGATGACTCTTTAAAGCGTCAGTTATTAGCCTTATGTTTGACATTAAAATACACAGTAATGAAAACTACTTTGCATAGTTTTAGCAACACATCACGCTTAAGCATAGACTAGGCCTTTATTCTCAATGCATAAAAATCTACAAAAAACCCTATTTTAATAAAAAAAATACATGAAAAACAAAAGAGTACAATTTGAGTTTTAAAGCATTACACTGAACGCCATTGACGACTTAAATCGTCATGTAGTGATGTGGCCATTTGTACAAAAATAAAGATATAGGAGGTAGATCTAAAATAAAAATCCCCACCAAACAACTCGAATATTCTACCAGACCCGTAAATAATAAATAGAAGGTAAAGATCTCCATCTCATTTCTTGAATGTTTCCACAAGCAACTGTTAACTTCCTAATTGAATTGGTGCGTGTGTGCATTGTTAAATATGGAAAAAAATAGAGGTAAGTTGTTTTAATCATATTTTAGATATACCTAAGTACGTAATTGTCTAATAGATAAAAATAATAAGAACATTTTTTTACTTATGGAGCCGGTATCACCCAAGTGCAGTATTTTATCCCTTTGCACTTCTTTCTATCTTGAGTTAGAATGGGCCATTCTTTTGAAGAGATTCTTTTATTTCAGATTTGAAAAGACCGAGGGCATGGACGGCCTCGCCAAATATTCTTGAGGCCGATAATCAAGATCTTTATGAAGCATCTGTTGCAACTAAGCAGGCGGCAACAAAAAATTCTAAATGTAATGATTGTGAAACATACAATTCAAACGACAACCAGAATGAGCATTTTTCTCTATTATTACGTGAAGAATTTAGCTATATACAACCTTGCATACGTACCAGTTGTTTTATTAAAATTTTAAATTTTTTAAATGAAGCTAAACATAATCACTGTCATGAAATAGATATAAATACATAAAAATAATAGATTTTGTGTATTTTTTTGTCACGGTACAAAATAAAAAAACGAGTCAAATTTGTATGTTATTTTCTTTTAAGAACTACTTAACTTCTCAAATAAATAAATAAAATGAAACAAAAAACTAAACCAAATATATAATCACAAACCATAAACTTATTTATAAAACAAGTGTAGTAGGTATTTGAAATGTCATATTACTAGAATGTGGGTAAATGAAAATAAACATCGATATATCTACCGTACCTCACTATTTCATGCACACTTATCCATATCGCGAACGCCAAAGACGCTTTAAGTTGTCCGCCAGTGACGTCATAAACACTTGCCTCGTTCTTATTAATGTGGGGACATGTCGGTAGAGTAAAATAAAATCTACCTTCAAAGGAAATTATAATATTTAGTTATTATTAATTTAAGGTAAATTTTATTCAAGTCTACCGACATGTCCGTTTTCCAACACAAGTTTCTTTTCGACGTACCAGTTGCTAATTGGCATCCGCACGATTTTTTTCACTATTTTATAATACAAAATAGACACTGAAGAACTTATTCGCATTTTGAAAGGCGTAGACGACAACGAGGTCGTGTACATAAATTCATCTGACTGCGAAACAGAAAGTGAGAGAGAGGTAACATATTTATTTTCTATTTAATAAAAAATGTGTAAAGGCTGAAATAATGGTAGACAAGCACCGTGACAGTTATTACTTTTTTGTATTTTAGGAGGAAGTTACAGAAGAAAGTCAGGGTAGTTCGAGCTCTGAAACTCAGTTCCAGTGGACGGGACTTCCGAACACAATGGATAATCAGGCATTTAACGACTTTAGTAGTGGTATTTTACCATCGTTACAATTGTCACCATCATCAAGCGAACTTGAATATTTTGAGAAATTCGTGGATGAATTATTAGTTTCTAAAATTGTTTATTATACAAATCGATATCATCGACACTTTGTTTTAAATACTGATTTAAGAAATCACTCAAGGTTACAGGCGTGGCAAGATGTTACGATATCAGATATTTATATATTTCTGGCTGTTACAATGTTAATGTTTATGAATAGCCGTATAAGTATCGAAGAACATTGGTCGACTAATCCATTATTAAACTCACTATTTTCACAACTCTTATGAGTAGAAATCGATACACTACTTTGTTGGGCATGCTACATTTTTCCGAACCAGGGCCACAGCAACCGAGGGATAGCATCTTACATAAAATAAAAGGCATAGTTGATGCGCGATGTAAATTTCAAGATTACTTTATACCGTATCAAATATTATGTATTGACGAAAGCATGGTTCCATTCAAAGGAAGGTTATTCCAAATAAAAGAAATCGTTTCGGAATAAAGCTTTTCGTTTTATGTGATGTCAGTACTAAAATTATTTTAGATTTTATAATTTACACGGGTAATGAGGCTGAAATAGTGCGAAATACTGATTTAGGCATAAGTGGATCGGTTGTTACTACTTTAGTACAACGATACACAGTCAAATAATCCATACAGTCGTTCGACGAACGCGTCTAGACGGGTCAATCGTGCGGGGGACAAGAGGTGAGACGCGGGTAGAGCGGTACCTACTTACGTATGTCGCCTTAGTTCCCAACTAGGTACATGTTTTTGGGGGCTGGCGCGTGCTTGTTTTTTGTTCGTTACTTATTTATTTGCTTATAAATATTAATTAAGATGGTGCATACGACTTGTGCTGTGAGACATTGCAATTCTTCATGCTGCTTAAAGATAATAAAAAATAAGGATTTAAAAAATCTGCGATTTCATCAATTTGCTTACACCAATAATTAAAATTTAATTAATTATAATTATATTATTTTGAAACGTATGTACCTATAATCACTTCAAATAATGTGCACGTACTTACTAATTTACTAACTTTTTACATTATCTCATGTCTGGCCAAATCACAGAATAAAGTAGTAATTACTCTACATAAACAACATGGCAGACGTAAGAAAATTTAATTATAGTTGTAAGCATTGATTTAAATACTAGTTGTAAGGTAATATTCTATTCAAGCGTGATTTTAATTTCATGCAATAACCTTCGTATTAGGTAAGTATATAACTATCAAATATTAATATGTAACTTGGTAACGGCGCGTCCTAGCTAAAAAATAACCATATTTTTGGCCCCCTTTTATAAACCCACACATGTTCTCAGTAATCTCATAGCCCGGTCACCCATTCATAAAATGACCTTGATGTCTATTGCTGTACCTTAACGTAGTTTGCTCGAAAATAGATCTGCAAAATTCTTCATATCGATAACATAGGCTCTGCAAGCTGATCCCATGGTTAGCCATCCATTAAATAACGACAACCGCTACGTCAATTGCTTTATTTTAACTTGGTTTGTATGATAACGACCTAGTATATCTGAAAAAATGCTTCATACCCTTAACCGCCTCCCACGACTCTTGCGGGATGAAATAAGTGCTGACTGGCACTTTGTATGCAAAGCTGTCACCGCACGAAAAATTGCCAACTGTTTTATAGTAATTATATATCGTTAATTATTTTAATATAATAAATAAGTGATTTACACTATAATATTCATGTAGCGTAGCAATTGTAATATTTTCTAAAATAAATAGACGGTGTTTGAATAATTAGGTATTGTTTAAACGTGGCAGCCCTAGCCTCCTTACCGTTGTCTAGACGTTGTCGGCTTTTTCTACGAGATCAAAGGCGTCGAACTACTGTATGTCTTTATACTGTGATACTACTTTACTAACAGAAACATCTATATGGATAACTGGTATAGCAGTCCTAAATTATTTAATTATTTGAAGTGTCACGGTATAGGTGCTTGTGGAACAGTGAGAAAAAATAGAAAAGCAATGCCAGTGTTTAAAAAATTGAAAAAAGGAGAAAGAGACGCAAAATATACTTCCAATATAATGGCTTTAAAATGGCATGATAAAAAAGATGTGCATATGTTGACTACATTCCATGAGGATAGATTAGGGCCAAGTGAAAAAATCGACAGGTCAACCAGTTTACCAGTAATGAAACCTGAATGCATTTTAGACTATAACAAAAATATGGGTATAGTCGACACGAACGATATGATGCTAAGTTCAATTAACTGCATGAGAAAAACAGTGAAGTGGTATAAAAAGCTTTTTTTTCACATAATCGACATGCATTTGCTCAATTCCTTCTACTATTGCAAGGTGTTAAAAAATAACAGTTCATTATACTACCACAATTTTCAGTTATCAGTAATTAAACAGATCGTTGTCAAATACGCGGGTGGCAGGTCACTTCCCATGACTAACCGTGCATTTGAAAATCCGGCTCGTTTATTAGGTGACAATACTGCTAAACATATGCCAGCATATCTTCCACAGCAAAAAAAACTACGCTGCAAATTATGCGCTCATGTGTATCGTAAAAGGCGTGACTCGCGATTTTGGTGTGAAGAGTGCAAAATACCACTTTGCGTAACCTGCTTCCGCCCTTATCATGAAAATAAAAAATAATGCACGTTTTTAAGTCAGTTTTCGATATTTTTGAAGTTACCTTACAGTTACAATTTACCGTCATGTACCTAAAACCTGTATTAATATAGTGATTATGTATAATCCTATTACTTATGAACATTGTTAAGTAAATAATTCAATAAATTCATTAGCAAAATTGAAAGTTATTTTATTCCTACAACATAAAACATTATTATTAAATTATAATATCGATAACAGTTACGAACAACACTATTAATTTAATGAAAATGTGTTGAAACTACCATTTGGTGTCGCCGTTGACGTCTTAGGGCGTCGACTAGTTGCGTCAAATTTCTGAATTGTTTATTACATTTGATAAGCAAAAATTGATATTGTATTGTGTTCAGTCTTAATTTCATGGCACAATTAGCTGTCTGTTATATTGTTATACGTTTTTAATTCATCGATTTAACATAATGTATAGTATTAATCATAAATAAACTCAATATATTACGTTTAGCAATAATTTTATCGTTAGAAGGGATCACATCACTACAGTATCATGCGAGAAATTATAGCAAAAATAGGCATGGCGCTGGTGGTCAGGTTTTTAAGATTGAGCGTGGCGGTCAAAAGGTTAATGAGTAGGTATCATCTAAAAGGTTATGGAAGTGACCCGACTCGCGGTTTAGCTTCAAAGGACCCAGGATATTGCTTCTATTAACTTACTAGCTGTCGTCCACGGCTCCGCCGGATTGGATTTTCTTTATCTTTCGTAAAAAATATTTTTTTGTTTTCATAAGAAGTATCCTATATACAAACTTACATTCACATTTATACTCAATATATTAGAAGGGATATTACAAAGCGCCTCTAAAAGTGGTTTCGAGAACTTTCGACCATTCTTGAAGTGAGTCAACGTCAAACACAACAAAAAATCTTCATAAAGAAGTCGTGCGAAATAAATACCCTTAAGATGAACCCCGTACCTCACAATTGACTATCACAATCAGCAACTCATGCCAACGAGGCATTTTCCATTACATTGCGGCGTAATTACTTTATTTACAATCAAACACATATACATACATACATTTAAAAGCGTTATCGTGTTGGCCTTGCATTGCTTGATAGCACTCAATACGGATTTTCTGAGAGAAAATTCAAGTTCAATTAGATTATCTGGACAAATCAAAATTACAGGTTGCTAGCACCGGTAGCTTGCGATTTATCAATTGCGTGGAAACTGCATTGTATTCTTGGCTAATGTCTACAGGCCAGACTTCTTTAAAGACCACACTAAGAAACGCCGATCCGGCCGATCCAGGCAGATTTAGGGGTTTTGCCACCAAAAGAATATATTTTCTTCCAAGGACAAAAGACTATAGTGTATTTCCCTGGATTCTTCTTCTTTGTGTCAATGGTTTTAGCTATATGAGACCCGCATAATATTCTGTCACTCTTATTGCGTTAGGAGTGGCCTCCCAGAGCTCAGACACAGTGCAGGTGCACGGACCAGAAGGACTTATCAGCAAGTGGTCCATTGTCTGCTCCAGCTCACCACATTCACATTCGGCAAGATTGGTGTCCCTGAACCCCCATCTACACAAGTTTGCTCTGCAGCGGCCAACAGGCGTGCGCAGACTATTTAGGGACTCCCACACGGGCCGGGGCAGGTTGTGCCCATGTTGTAGGGATTCTTGTGGCTCATGGCTCGTTCCCTGGGTGAAACCTTTCTTCACCTGATTCAACCCAAACCCAAACATGACAATTAGCCCACGCCCTCCTAAAAAAATAATAAATCCTGGGTCTGCCCCTGCTAGGTAATGACTTCGTATCGCAGGACATTTTACAAACATTTACACAACGAATTCGAATCTATCAATAAATCGTTGCTTAATTGTATAATATGTAAGATTAGGCACATTTATCGTTAATTACGATTGATCTGTGCATACAAATTGCGCTATTTAGCTACTGTATCGGTACTGCAACTCATATTGGTGGACACGTGCGATCGTTTAGTGAATCTTAATTGCGTGGTTTAGCAACCATTTAATCTTTGTTAAGGGGTAAATGCGTGCGATTGCAGCATACATTAAGTTGTGTATAAAGATTATTTATCGTCAATTTAAAAACATATTTTTGGGGTATACAAATCTACTGCCTCCGTGGTCCAGCGTATAGTATATGCTGATCGGGAGGTCCCAGATACGATTCTTTAATCGAGCAAAAATGTTACTGAATTTTTCCGAATTTTCAGAAGCTGCACGTCTGCTCGGGAACGGCAATAGGCTCGTCCCTGGGACACAAACAGTCATAACAGGGTGTAATGTGGATGTAATATTACACCTCTGCCTACCCATTATCATTCATATTCATACAGGCGTGAAACTATTAAAAAATAGCCTATCCACTCGTTTTCGAATTTCTGAATAATAACGATTTCGTGACTACGAAAGGTCACCGATAAAATATTAATAATATCCGTTTATAATTATAAGGTTTTGTTTTAATTACAATATACATCGGAAGGGCGCACGTTTTAAATAAACAAATATTTCCGGAAACAAATTATCTATCACGATAATATTAAGTCTACTGCTATGCTGTTTGATTTTTCTCTCCAAAGGCCTCCAATAACATTGAAAATTGGAAAATTTCATGTAGCCCCCGACGCGACGCAAACAACAAACCCGAAACAACGATTTATGAATCAGACAAAGTGTTACCTCATGTGAAGATCGAACTCCACACTCGGCGCAATATCAAGCGGCGAGGCAGCCGGTTAAACAACTACGCCAACTGTGCAAGTTAAAAGTCAAGTCTTTTGATTCATTTTGTAATAGGTACTTTATACTTCCTCCGTGGTCCAGTGGATAGCGTAAGCAACTGCTGATCGGAGGTCCCGGGTTCAATTCCCGGGTCGGGCAAAAGTGTTACTGGGTTTTTCCGAATTCTCAGTAGCAGCCCGGAGTCTGGTGATGTGCCTGGTAACGGTAGGTAATAGGCTCGCCACCTATTACGTGGGACCTAAATGGCGAAATGTGGGTGTAATATTTACACCTCGCCTACCCCTTCGGGAATACAGGCGTGAGACTATAAATAAAAAATACTTTATACTTCAGTTTTTTGTAAACAACTTGGGTTGAAAAACAGAAAAATAAACCGTCTAATAAGGGTTGAGCTACACCTATCAGCACCGCATCGCACTTTCCTATGCTTCTATCCTTTTCTATCACTTAGGACCGTCATTTACTAGAGCGAGAAAGAGAGAGGGAACGCCGCGGAATCGATCGTGCCGATAGATTCCGCGGCGTTCCCTCTTACTTTAATCCTTTTCTGTCACTTAGGACCGTCATTTACTAGAGTAGTAAGTGACAGAAAAGGATAGAAGCATAGGAAAGTGCGATGCGGTGCTGATAGGTGTAGCTCAACCCTTACTCTACATCCTTGATTATTAGTATTGATTTTTAATTTAAGCCGTCATACTATAATAATATATTTGACGACCGGTTGGCGCAGCGGGAGTGTAAGCGACTGCCACGCCGAAGGTCGCGGGTTCGATTCCCGCTCAAGTCAAACATTTGTGTGCGTGAACATGGATGTTTGTCTTGGTCTGGGTGTTTCTATGTATAATATGTATGTATTTACAAAAAAAAAAGTATATATGTATGTTTATCCATTGTCTAGTACCCATAGTACAAGCTCTGCTTAGTTTGGGACTAGATGGTGTTGTGTGAATGTGGTAGAATATTATTATTATTGGTAGAATACAGTAGGTATATGTATCGTATCGACACAAAATACATATCTATATTTAGTAATATTCACCGACACGCACAACTGTTTGTGTATGCTATCTTATCTACGAAATTACTATATCTATGTGATAACAAATCGTCACAAATCGACATAATGATTATAATCACAAAGGATAATCACACTACACTCTGATAATTTCCGTTTAAATTACTCGTTAGATAAAATCAGACAAGTGTTGTTATATTTTTATACACTAGATGAGCCCGCGGTTGCACCCGCGTTATTTAAGGCTACTGCTCCGCTCCCGTGGCTCATAGCGTGATGTTATATAGCCTATAGCCTTCCTCGATAAATGGGCTATCTAACACTGAAAAAAATTTCAAATCGGACCAATAGTTCCCGAGAATAGCGCGTTCAAACAAACAAGCTCTTCAGCTTTATATATAAGTACTAGTCGACGCCAGCGGCTTCGCACGCACATATTATCAAATTGCCCGTTTTGCCCGATCCCGTGGGAATTTCGGGAAATACCGTCTTAGCACCCCTACGGTGCCCAAGGAACATACATGCTCAATTTCATCTTCTTACGACCAGTAGTTTCAGCTGTAGCGTGTCTGTCAGTCAGTCAGTAACGCAAGGATTTTATATATTAAGATTAGATTAGATGTGGCAAATATTCCCTTACAAAGGTGATGGCATTTCAGGAAATCTCTTCTTAGTGTACCCTACGCTGTACAAGGTAGGTAGGTACATAAATGCACATTTCAGCTTCCCTTGCGTCTAATGGTTTTGGCTGTCGCTTGTCTATTAGACAGAAACGCAAGAATTTTATATATATTATTAAAAGTGCAAGTAATTAGTTATATTATGTAGCAACAATAGCCTAGTAGAGAGACTAATAAAGTGCTTCCCAAGGGCTCTTCGATTCATAATACAAGGCGCAGCTGACAGCAGTCTAAATTGTATCTTCATCATCATCATCAGCCCTGTATATAGGTAAACTGTCCCACTGCTGGGCACGGGCCTCTTCTCACTATGAGAAGGGTAAGGCCATAGTCCACCACGCTAGCCAAGTGCGGGTTGGCAGACTTCACATGTCTTTCGAGAACAGTAGGTATGGAGAACTCTCAGACATGCAGGTTTCCTCACGATCCTTCCTCCTTATATATTATATCCTTTTTTCCTTCACCGTTTAGCAAGCGATAATTAACAACTTATTAACAATTTAATACGCACATAACTCCGAAAAGTCATTGGTGCGCGCCGTGGATTCGAACCCGGATCCTCTGCGTAGCAGTCTGTAGGTCTCTCCACTAAGCTATCGCTGCTTTTTTTATCTTCATAATGTACTCGAAATACAATGACATGTGAAATGTGGCTAACCTGGTATACTTATATTATTTACTATCCTTCCTTTATGTAATACATCATTTTGCACCCCACTGCCTCTTCCAAGAGTAGCGCTGTGAGTCAAGAGGAATAGACCTACTATATCGCGCTGGTCAGACGGGTTGTTACAGAGTTTGTTGTTTTTTACATCCACGGCATGAATTGGGGCAGTGACATTTTATATTCTAATTCGTCACCATATCAAATCAAATTCTACAGAGTATTAAACAACAGATTTTTTTAAAAGATAAAATGTCTTCAAAATTGTAGTGCGAACGTTGTTTATAAATCAAATATCGGGTCTTTGGACATGTCAATTCATCATTACATACATTGTAAACAGTGTGTCCTCCATCACGCAAAAACATCGCCAATTTAATTTGTTTACCACATACACACTCATAATACTAGTTTCCTAGTAGGTACCTCGTTAATACGTACTCGCGACGACATATTTAAATATTTAAACTAACAACGTAATAGGTTTGTTATTTACAATTTACATTCATGGAAATAAGCGTAGTAGGTACTTGTGTATACAAATGTTAAAACACAATATATTCTAAGTGACATATCATCACAGAACTACCGAATCTAGAAACGTAAACTGTCGACAATGTATTATTTTTATGATGTAAGCTTCTACTAAGGCACATTTTTTGTATTCCACATCTATGGATGTAAACTAGAGCTGCAAGTTGCTTGTAAAGAATTGCGACAAAAGGTATAGTACGCGGCGAAGTCTACACGCACATAAAGACATCACGCGCAAAAAAAAACACATAGACCTCACAAAATTTTGGACCTCACAGTGTGGGAATTGAACCCTCGATACTCGTAGCGGTAAGTTTAACCAACCACTGTAACTATTACGTCTACTCTGAAGTCAAATTGCGAACTTCACCTGATAAACAATTTAATTATCATTTTTTATTGCAATAGCTCATTTAAGTCTCTTTAGAAAATAGCAATTACTTATCACTGTTTATTAACAACAGCACTTTATAATGACACTCCATCAACATACCCAAGAGCGATATAAACCCTCGCCGTTCATGTCCAGATATTTAATACACGATCTCGCCCGGCAACAAATTAATACACGAACTAAGTTGACACGACAAACGTACCACGGCGTCTGCCGAATACTGACTCGATTAGATATAGTTATTGGCCGATATCATATCGCTGAGGACGCACCTCACACCATAATTATCATAAAAAATGTGTTGAGTCACTATAAATTTATTTTACGTAGATTTTTCGTGATAAACAATGTTTGTTTGATTTTCTATTCATAGATTTTTGAAGGTTATATAATAAATATTCATGTTGATTTTATAATGGTGAAACAGTATCATCTATATTTATATAGGTAATGCTTTGTTTACGCAAACCATATGTCTGAAATTTATAGTTTGACGACTAAATAAGTGATGACTGTGATGAGCATTATGTATTTACACGATAAAATATTTTGATGAAAATTCACTGTCTGGTACGGGTACAATTTATTCCGTGTTTGTGGCAAGAGTTGGTGTGAATGCCATAATTTTTGCATAATTATGTTGTCAAGTAATTAAAATTGCGTCTACGGCGTAGCGACCTGCGCTCGAGCAAAAAGTTTGAGGCGACCACCGATATTATTCTCATCATCAGCCTTTAACAGTCCACTGCTGGACTAGACTTTGAAATGAGGAATTGGCCTACTAGGTATACCACGCTGGCCAAACGGGTTGGTATAGGGTTTATATCAAGTTTTCCTTCTCTTACAGTGCTGTTCTCTGTATAAAATGCTCCTTCTGTCGGCTCTTACGACACCCGTGGGATGATATGGGGTGGTGACTTACCGTATTCTTAATCCGTCACCACACGGACGAGATTATTACTTTAATGTTTTTTTTATTTTTTTGGTTAAGTTAGTGATTTTTTACATCATAATCATCATCATAACTGTAATAGTCACTTACTAGACACAGTTCTCCCCTAAATCGTGGCACAATAACAATAGTATTGTGACCATCGTAAGCCTGGAGGAGGATTTGATCTACTATAGTCAAAGTCAAAATCATTTATTCATTTAGGCCACAAAGTGACGCTTAGGAACGTCAAAAATTAAAGTTAATTACTAGGTGATTCTACATTTACATTTACTGCCACGTTCGCAATGCAATAGGTACCTAGAACCACGAGAAAGAACGGACAATACAACTCGTGGCCACTCTTTTTAAGTGCCAGTATAATGGTTTTACATGTTATCTTTTTAAGGAGCTGCAACTGTTTCACACTGTGAGTTATCTACTAATGCAAAAATTAATAGTTATTGATATCATACTCAAGCAATAAATTATGTTCATTTGGTATAGGTAGTCATTTTGGTAATTAAGTAATTTTGGTATAGGCGATGGGTACGACGCTGGCTAGACGGGTTGTTATGGACTTAGATGTCGAGTTTTCCTTCTCTTCGCAAAGATGGTATTTGTTTGGTGAATTCTCCTAAGTCCCTCTTAGGAAGATGAAATGTGACATTTTGTATGCTTAATCCATTACTTCACGTTGTGTTTGATACACGTTGTAAATAAACTCATCTGTATAAACTATAAACGCAGCCATCATTGGTCACAGTAACGCCTGTAATTCTTCGGTATTAGAAAACAATTAGTTTTTGATTTATTAACTGTTTATTTCTATGTGATTATTAAGATTATAATATGAAAACGGCTATTTCGACAATAGTTAATATTCTGCGAAATTTGGTTGGACTACAAAACGGACTCTGGGCTAAAATTTGGAATCGATGTAGGTAGCCGGAATAATGCCAGGGCGACGATAAATGTAGTTATTGCGACCATACGCGTTTAGCAGAGAATATCCCTAATTTTCTTGTAAGACGCACTAGATTAACAAAATTTCGAAAATGTATGTACCCCCAACTGAATTCTTCAGAACCGGAGCAAGCACCAAATTCAATAAAAATTAAAATATTCGTCACTGAAATTCGATCAAGATATTATACTGTCTTGTAACAAAATATTAACAAAGAAAACATTGCCTTAACATTTTGAGAAGGTTTTTTTTATAGACTCACGCCTGTATCCCCGAAGGGGTAGGCAGAGGTGTAATATTACACCCACATTTCGCCATGAATTTTAGGTCCCACGTAGAAGGGAGCGAGCCTATTGCCGAACCGGGCACATTAGCATACTCCGTGCTGCTCCTGGGAATTTCCTAACGGAAAAACCCAATAACACTTTGCCCGACCCGGGAACCGAATCGAATGCGAGACCCCAAATCCCACGCGCACATTTATGCCGCGAGACCAACGAGGCGAAGAGAAGTTTTTAATTTCCTATTTGATAAGTCCGACGTAAATAATCTTAGGAAACCCTACTCTGCGAAGCAAATTTTTATTTAAGTAAAGATAGATTTGCTTAAGATTTTTTTATTCCTGCGAGTATTTTTTTGTAGCAGTAGTTTATATAGTTACCTATTCGTGTAGGCGGAGATTGTTAGGAATAGACATGATGAGCGTTGCAAGACATGCACAGGATGTAGCAAATAAATAAATTGCCACTATCTAGTTCACTCACACTACAGATCCAGGTTGAATTAATATTAGCTACACTCTGTACGAACTTGAATTGTCCTAGGATTAAAAACCGGTCAAGTGCGAGTCGGACTCGCGCACGAAGGGTTCCGTACCATTATCTATTTAAACGGCAAGAAACTCTCACGTTTCTTGTTTTTAGTATTTGTTCTTATAGCGGCAACCGCCATACACCTGGTAACATAGACAAACAGCGGAGTCTTAGCAAAGGGCCTCGATTTACCCTTCGGGGACGAAACCCTAAAAATCTAACGTAGTCTTCAAGGTATTTAAGCAAGACCTTTTTACTTAATGACAATTATTCCATAGAATAATTAATGTTCTATGGAAGAGCAACGAAAGTCCAATGGGACAAATTAACATACTTTCACGCTCAGGGTCTTGGGTTCGAAACCACCATAGGTCTTGGTATGGTTAATGATGCAATATAACAGAGATCAGACACATGTCATGACGTCATCGAAACGATTCTACACAAATGACAACAAACGGTGGCAGGATATGATTCCTTACATTGTAGATGTTTATAACATTTGCACGTGTAGGGCTGTCAGCATTTACTTTACATTAACTATTAAAATCTCAACATGCAAAGATTTACGCCTACTAAAACTGCATAGTGCATACCACTTCGAATGAGAGTTTTTATCTCTCTTTCAAAGAACCACTAATTTTCAACTCATAAATCAAACTTTGGTCTATATAGGCGCATACAGAAGGGGTGTGCTGAGGGCCTCAAGTTTCTCCCACTCCCCCATCCAAAAGCATCTGAGTTGAACATAAAAAACACTTTACAGTAAACCCTCAACAGGGTTTACTGTAAGGGTTGAGCTACACCTATCAGCACCGCATCGCACTTTTCTATGCTTCTATCCTTTTCTGTCACTTAGGACCGTCATTTACTAGAGCGAGAAAAAGAGATGGAACGCGTCAGCACGATCGAAAAGGATAGAAGGATAGGAAAGTGCGATGCGGTGCTGATAGGTGTAGCTCAGCCCTAAAGCCACACACTACAGAAGCCTGTGCCCAGCAGTGGGACAGATTATAAATAAGGTCGATAATGGTATCATACGTCGCTGCGTAATAGACAACTTGTTTTTTTTTTATTGTTTGATTAATCATGTGAAAATTGTGTGAACTTCAAACCTAACGTTATTTTGCCTGTAGTTCACGTTTGGAAATCGCACTTGAAAATAATTTTACAACTCGTAACGTTCCCATGTGATACATTTCTGCTTACCTACGGAGTTATAGCGTGCATATATGATTTTATATTTGTCCAGGCCGTTTGATTGGCATGTGTAATTGGCCTCAATAAAATAGTTGGCTTGGTTAACTATGTATATCGGTCTGGTATACTGACGCGATATGTTAAGGATGGCGAGTTAACCATATCGAAGAACAAAAATATTTTATCATTATCATTGAATTGTATAAAACAAAGTCTGTCTTCTGTCTGTCTGTTCCTATGTATGCTTAAATCTTAAAAACTACGCAACGGATTTTAATGCGGTTTTTTTAATATATAGAATTATTCAAGAGTATTATTGACGCGGGCGAAGCCGCTGGCGACGTCTAGTAAAACATAATATTTTTTTTTATTATTATTATTTATAATAAAAAATATATGTTTTACAAAAATGTTTTGTAAAACATAAATAACATAATACTAGATGAAAATTCTGAGGCCAAAAATATATTTTTTTGGATTTTACGTGTCCATGCAGAAATCGGGCCACCTGATACTTACTGGAGCTCTTGAGATCAGAATCACTACTACCCGACAAGTTGAAAAAGATTTCATTTTTGACATAAGCTCTATACAAAATACATATGTCAAACATATACCTCGAATCTCCAAATCCATGGATAGATCGGATATTAAAACCGGCAGAAGGAATGGCAGAATTATCACAATTATTTTGTGCCAGTTTTATATTTATCTGGATGGTAATGCAGCTCCAGAGGTGAAGCTAACTCTGATATAAAATTACCAGTCACAAATTGGTGCCAAAATATCCTTTTTTACTCATGGTGGAAACCAAACAATTTACGGGCTGACCCCCCAGGCTGGGCCCCTCAAGGGGCTCAGTCTAGGGAGAGTGTGGTGACTCCCCGACGAGAAGCGCCGGGACTACCCACTAAAACCACCATGGTGTTCCTCTAATTCCGATCCCATTGAATGGCGGGGTCACGGGATCTACGTGCCAAAACATCCTAACCAAACCTTAAATCTAGAAATCACGATTGACAAACGAGAGATAAAGGATAATTTTAAAACATGCAACTAGATATAAGTAAGTAAGTAGATCAAGAAAAAAATATTTGTCTCGCAAAATCTCGAAAAAGTTAGACCGATTTGTATAATTATTTTTATTGTGTATGCGGCTCAATTCTGTTTCCTAAAAGGTAATAAACAAACCACCAGGGATGCCGAAGACCATGCGAAGCAGAGGAGATAAAGTAGAAAAGCGGAGCCCGGGCTCTGAGGCGATGGGAAACAGTTGCAGCTCCTTACAAAGGTAACATGTAAAACCATTATACTGGCAGTTAAAAAGAGTGGCCACGAGTTTTATTGCCCATTCTTTCTCGTGGTTCTACCTATTGCATTGCGAACGTGGGAGTAAATGTAAATGTAGAATCATCTAGTAATTAACTTTAATTTTTTACGTTCATAAGCGTCACTTTGTGGCCTAAATGAATAAATGATTTTGACTTGACTGGACTTGATGGCCTCGGATTGCATCCCGGACTAGGATGATGAACTGTTCCCTAAAAGGAAGCTCAGAAAAATCCAAGGAAGCTGCCGTATAAACCAAAACACCAAAATTGCCCATTTGTATTAAAACTTCGATAATTAATTTGTCAGAACGATGTTTGTTAATTATAATTAATGTTTATTTAAGTTTCTGTTGCTACCGAGTTTACCGCTTATCACGCGTACAAACAAAGTAATTTAATTTTAATTTATGATAATCATACGAGCTGCATATTTTAATTTACATTCATACACATGTGGGAAATTAAAGTCAAACAATTTATCAAGAATATTTGCGGTATTTTACGGGTAATAGGGCTGTCATGAAGATCATTGACAGTCGTTTCGGGGAGTCGGTACCCTCAAATAAACTAATTGCGGTCTAAACTATGGAATATCTCTTTGGGTTGCCGCGGTCAGACGGCAGTCGTTCTGCGGAAAAGCTAATTCTATCATGTACAGTTAAAGTAGTAAGCAGACCCCAGTCTCCAATTCTTGAATGCAACAGGGATAACGATAGGACGATAATGATCATTAGGGTTGATGAGGATTCCTCTTCCTCATCCTCAAGATGCGGAAGATCCTCATATTTCTAAAAATCTTCCTCCTCATCCTCATCCTCTAAAATCAAAATGAGGAATTCATGAGGAATTGGTGAAACAAGTGTCACACGAAAAAAAATTGTATTAATCGTGTAAATCGAAACGCAAGGTGACGGAAGAGACTCCGCTCCAACAAGTTAAGAGGCAGATGTCGTTACAGGAGGCAATACAGAGGAATCAATACTGGGGTTCCTCCCATGAGAAAAGCCGCGAACTGGATAATTTAATATGTGAAATGCTAGCCATTCAGGATTTGCCTTTTAATTTTGTAAATCTCCTAAAGCCTATCCCGCTTTAGGAGATTTGTTCATGCCGCACAGTTGTGTGTGTGTGAGTGTTCTTCCTCATCCGCATCCTCTTCCTCTTTGTAAAATCCCCATCCTCCTCCGCATCCTCATAATTTAAAAGTTATAATTCCTCATCCTCTTCCTCATTTATCCATCCTCATCAACCCTAATGATCATTATTATACGGGACATAAAAAGCCCGATAGGACCCGACAAAGTACACTCTTAGGTGAAAAGTACAGTACAGAGAAACTTGCTTTCTGCTAAGAACCAAAGCTTGGATAGTGATTAACAGTCCTTGCAGTGCTATACTATCGCAGTGGACACCACAAACGACGCGTAGTCACTTGGAGCATGGCTTAAGCCTAAGCCAAAAAAAAAACAATGCGACTTTGTACCAGAACGGCTTATCATTAAATAAAAATGACAATAAACAACCCTAGTGAACCTATTTTATTCACACATGGTCGTCTATTTGAATGACATTGCAACTATAAAACGTTTAACTCGTAGTCTATGCAGTATTTGAACACATAAACAACAATTACTTAAACATTACTCATCTTGTGTTTTACTGAGGAACTTATGCACAAACCTATAGTTCCCTTGGTAAAGGTGAATTACCTATCCATTTTAAAAATTTACGTTAGAATCTAGACTACGACCAAAATAAAAATAGGCTTAGGTGTCGTAGAATCTCAAATCGTTTTGACATATTTTTAACTGATTTCTTGTAAATTATCAACTGGATTTTCTGATCGAATTATTGATATCAGAAAATTTAAATATTGGATAATAAAATAAACTTACGCGAAACATCGAGGTTTGTATCATAGTAAAATAAACTGCTTTTATATTCTACGATAATAGTTATAATTATAAATAATGTAAAACAAAATAGTAAGTAATTATTCATTTCGGACTATAATTGTTTACCAGGTAGGTAGTAAGGCGTAAATATAAAATGCAGGCAATTACATGCATACTATAAAAAATAAATATGACAACAAGAAATAACTAATGTTACAAATATCAGTAAAAACGTTATATTACCAACTGCATGCAAATTAACTTTATTTAAAACTGCTATCTAGGTATAAATTATTGAATGAGCATACTATTTACCCGATTTATCATAAATTATAACATATCTGTAATACATCTATATCTACATATCATAAGGTCAGAGTTAGCTATGTCAATGAGATAAAAATTCGCTGCACGCATCAATGACAACACTACGCAGCGAATACTACTCGATCCCTATCAGTTACTGAATGACCGATGCGCACATTAGAGGTCAAATTAATTCAAATACTAAAAAGCAAACAAACCTTGCTCAACAAATCCATTGCACTGAATTTCTAATTTAAAAAATAAATAAAAAAAGCACTGTCACTTTAGTTCTAAATTCAAAATATTGTTTTGGCGGGAGCAAAAGCGAGTTGTCACTCCGGACACGTAATGGCCGACTACTCAGAACTATGATTGCGACAAATAATATATAAGTAAGCAGTTGATAACTTATCGTTGTGATACTTCTGTGCCATTATTAACTCAGATGATTTTATGTATTGCCTATTAACTGTTTAATGAAAGAGGTTGTGTACTCGACAAGTTACTAGTAAATTCGAGACCGCTCGTCGTCAAGCCGACTGCACGAGCATTCTATTCACAATTCGGCAAAACATGTAAGAAGCTACTAGATATCAGTCTGCAGGTATTTTAAGGGATCTATTAATAAGGTTCAACGGTTACTAGGTGCATTCTCCATATCTTTAAGATATAAAATCAATATAAATAATAAAAATATAAAGAATGGTTCTAAAAAAATGCACTACCCATTTTTTATCACGTGTAAATTGCTGAGTAATTGCACCAAAAATTCTAATAAACTACAAACATGCTGCTAATCCCTAGTGGATTAGTAAGTACCATTGATTATTTAGCACCCGAAAATGTCGAGATAGTCCAAATTGCCGTTGCCTTCTTGATGGCAAAATTAAATGTCTTTTACTAGCATCGCTACTTGCCCGTGTGGTGACGGATTAAGAATACAGAATGTCACCACCCCATATCATCCCATGGGTGTCGTAAGAGCCGACAGAGGGAGCATATTATGCAGAGAACAGCACTGTACATAAGAGATGGAAAACTTGATACAAACCCTATACCAACCCGTTTGGCCAGCGTGGTATAGTAGGCCAATTCCTCCTTTCAAAGGAGAGGCCTAGTCCAGCAGTGGACTGTTAAAGGCTGATAATGAACTAGCATCGCTACAGTACACATCATACAGGCAGGGTATATCTTCGGCAGCGGTAGTCGAATGGAGATACCAACAGACTGCCAGACAGAGGGTGCAAATCCGCGGCGAACACAGAGTTATGTGCATATTTATTTGTTTACTAGAGGACGCCAGCAGCTACGCCTGCATATTTTTTTAATTTACCCATTTTGGCCGATCCCGTGGGAATTTCGAGAAATCCCTTCTTAGTGCACCCCTATGGTCCCCAAGGAACATACATACCAAATTTCAGCTTCCTGCGCCCAATAGTTTCGGCTGTAGCGTGTCTGTCAGTGAGTCAGTAACGCAAGGATTTTATATATTAAGATTATCGCTTACCCAGTACCTCTTTCGTACGCCAGTTCGTATCTCCACTAGTTTATCGCTGCTTGTTAACTACTCCAAGAAGAGTTTAAAAAACCTCAGAAGGCGTTCTCCAATTAGTTGGCATTGTTATCAATGCATGTAAACAGCGTTTCTAACAAGCTCTGACACACTGTTCAGGTAAAATTAATCTAATCTTAAGCACCGTGTCACTATTATTCCACTTCAAACTTGGTGACTGATTACTAACACGAGCAGATGAAATTATGAAGGAAACATGTAGTGCATAAAATAGGGCACTGAGGTATTTCTCTATCTCTACATCAATTAAATCATATTTTTCCCTACTGAGTATTGAGGTGGCGTTGCAGGAATATTAGCGCTATCTGGTCGATAAAAAAACTGATTATTAATGGCCGCTTCCAATAATTTACCTACAGATGGATTTGGCCACTAGATATATAGGTATATTTGACAATAATAAAATATGTCAAATAAATATCTCTCGTCAAATCCGTCGATAGATAAAATATGTGGAAGGGCTCTATTACTAGTTCATGTCCTTCTTTATCAAAATTAATTAAATGCGCGAGTCAAGTCAGCACTATTACCTACTTCACTCGGAGCTAAAGAGTTAGAAAGGAAAATAGAGTTTAGTAATTTTACAAGTATATTTGACCCTTTTTTACTCATGATGGAAACCAAACAATTTACTGGCTTACAAGGCTGGGCCCCTAAAGGGCTCAGCCTAGGGAGAGTGTGATGACTCCCCGACGAAAAGCGCCGGGACTACCCACTAAAAACCACCATGGTGTTCCTCTATCCGATCCCATTGAATGGCGGGGTCACGGGAACTACGTTAGCATTACTGCCGCGACCAAGTATATCTGACCCATCAAAATAAGTCCAACCACGTTGGACACTGGCCTAAACAGCAGACAGAGAAAGAAACACAAATGTGTACAATAGCTTTTTGCGACAGTTGTGGTAAGTATATAGATATAGATTGATGACAGTTCGCGATCAATGGTCGCCCAGCTTATTACATAAATTGAGAGCATCGATTAAATGCAAACGGAATAATTGTTACTTCCGTTTTAACGAACAATTAGCTAATAAACGTGAGAATCGAAAGAGGTCTGATGCTGATGCATGCAATACCAAGACCAAAAGAAGCAGTAGGTACTTTACGATATTTGTTTGAGAACATAATCTGAACTTTTTTTTTTCATTAGCCTGTACTGTCACACGGCTGGGTAAAGACCTCCCCCAAATCTTTCCATACTTTGAACTTTTATAACCTTCAAATTAAACCTTCATCAACTTTTTCAAATTGTTTACAGATAGACTCCTTTATATTGTAGTTGCTTATTTGGGCTAATATCTGAAACGGCTGGACCTATTTTGACGAGATTCTACTCGTATTGGTCGGTCTCCAACCCTTCAACTCAGAATAAAATAATAGTTCTCGTCTAAAACTTGCGTTACTGACCACAATCTTATGGACTTTAACTAATTTGTGACTGGGAAGTATGAAACATACATTTCAGTGCAATAAATGAAAAATTAAAAAAAAATCTTTCGGGACATACACCAGCTATCTAAGTTTTGAGTACTTATATCCTGGAAAACAATAAAAAATCAACTATTCTAAAATCTCAGTGCATTTTAGCGCTAGAAGACCATTCAATTTCATCATCCTTGGCGCCAATCCATCACACAAACCGTTTTTACTACATTTTGTTGTCCCTCACAAGTATTTATTTTTAACACCAAGAAAAACAATATTTCTTGATTAGTGGTCAACAATTTTATTATGCCCCAAAATATACAAACAACAGTTATACTTAGAAACTTTTAAACACTCGCGTTGCATGTTTAAGAATATATATATATAGACGGGAATTAACGCGAACATGTAAATTAGGTATTTACATACCTTATTTTGCTTGACGTTTCGAGACGTTGCACGTCCCGTGGTCGCAAACTGACTGGTGTGGCGATGTCACGTCTCGGAGTGCGAGGTAGAATATTCTATTTCTACCCCCGGGTCGTTGATATTCGAAGTACCGGCGCAAAACACACTAACCGTATCTGTATATTGAACATTCGCCGACTGCGCGTTAAAGTGGGGTGTTGTTAGCCGAATCACAGGATTCCACGCCGATGACAATTTGAAGCCCTCTTCCCGATTGAAATTTTTATGTTTTCTGATTTCAATCGCTTCACGCACAACTCTTGGGTAAAAGTGGCGTTCCGTGGAGAGGACTTGGGGACGATGAAATTCAATCCAGTGATTGGTGCCCGCTTGAAGTAAATGTTCCGCAATCGCCGATTTGTTCGTTTGACGGTTCTTTACAGCTGCGATGTGCTCCTTTATACGTTCAGCGATAGTCCGCTTCGTTTGCCCTTTGAGCTTCCGCAGCTGCAGTTGATTTTATACGGGAAGAGGGCTTCAAATTGTCATCGACGTGGAATCCTGTGATTCGGCTAACAACACCCCACTTTAACGCGCAGTCGGCGAATGTTCAATATACAGATACGGTTAGTGTGTTTTGCGCCGGTACTTCGAATATCAACGACCCGGGGGTAGAAATAGAATCTTCTACCTCGCACTCGGAGACGTGACATCGCCACACCAGTCAGCTTACGACCACGGGACGTGCAACCGTCTCGAAACGTCAAGCAAAATAAGGTATGTATATACCTAATTTGCATGTTCGCGTTAATTCCCGTCTATATATATATTCTTAAACAGTTATACTTAATCAAAATCAAAAATATATAAATAAACAATCATGCTTGGTGAGGTCATTTTCGAAGGCATTTTTTACTGTCATGCATGATTGTCCTTTAGGCACAGCAACATATCTAGTAAATGTAGATGCAAATCTTTTGCAAATCTGATTATTATTTACCTCAGAACATCAGATGTTGCATCAGCACGTATCATTTGTTTTTCCTACAAGGAACTTGCACCGTCATACCCTCGATCGTTAGTATCAATCAATGCTGACGTAATTTTGGTGTTAAGTCACACCACCTAATCTACACTAATATTATAAAGAGGAAAAATTTGTATTTTTGTTTGTAATGGATAAACTCAAAAACGCCTGGGCCGATTTTAAAAATTCTTTCACCATTAGAAAGCTACGTTATCTGCGAGTAACATAGGCTATATTTTATTTTAGAGAAAATAGGTGTCCGTAAGATATTTGAGTTTTTCGGGTATCCGAAGTAGTTCCCTCAGGACGCGGGTAAAACCGCGCGAAACGGCTAGTGTTTCATAAAGAAGTTGTAGGTAACGCTCAGTCTTTATTTTCGGGATTGGAGTATGATATGAATATGTCTAAAGATGGAATACTGAGCGTTCTGGAAACGAATGCACCATTTTGCATAGGAATGAATGGCGTCCAACAACCAACTTTGATATAGGTAAACGTAGCTATGGCTTTGGACTAAAAGTCCTCTTTATTACTATTCACCACTGTACTATTTGAGTATGGGCTGGCTCAGGAGGCGTGTGAGGCACCTTCCTAAAGCCTCGGCCCTCGGGGCGTTCTCACTAGAACCACGACGGGATCCATCGACGTTTCGTAGAAGTAAGACTTATTTCTTGGATTTACTTGTAAGGAATGGGTGCATAGGGTTCCCACCAAGAACTTAGGTTCCCAAGCCAATCTCACCTGCAAGTGGTGCACCTGCCGATCAACGGACGAGGCTCTGGTAAACATGATATCCCGATAAGCGGCAATGGGCTCGCCACCTATTACGTGAGATCAAAATACTGGCGAAAAGTGGGCGTTTAATATGCCTCTGCCTACCCCTTCGGGGAAACAGGCGTGAGTCTATGTATGTATGTATGTATGTATGAAGAGAAGCCGCACTGTCATCCAGCAATCTTAAGATAATTGTTTATCTGAATGCTGACGTAAGTTTGGAGGTAAGTGATTACAGCTCCAAATGTACCTATTCAGCTTATCATGTTCAAAACAATTTAGTCTTTGTTTTCGAGATTGGTGAATGATTATGGAAACGAAACCGCAATATAGCTTAGGGACGAATGGCGAAGAACCACCAACTTTGCTATGAGCAATCGTACCTTTGTTTTAATTCAAAAAGTTTTCCTTCTCACCCTCCATTACTTTGCTATTCGAGTTTGGACTAGCAGTAATGTGTGAGACTTCCCCCTGAAAGCGTTAGGGGTCTACCCACTAAAACCACGGAGGGATCCAACAACGTTTCGGGGAATTAAGACTTATCCAGTAATCTTAAGAGACCAGTAATTTACGCATCTGAATGCTGACGTTATTTTGGAAGAGAGTGATAACACATCTCCAAGTGTTTTCTATTCGGTTTGTCATGATCAAAAAGCAATTCATTTTTTGTTTCAAGATTTCACATTGTATTTAATGAAATAGCAATGAATTGAACGGAATTGAAGAAGATGATTGGTATAAATATGCGTTAGGAATACTAGGCGCTCTGGAAGTGAAACCACTGTTTTGCTTGGTATCGAACATAATGCTGCTAAGGGTAAAACGTAGCCATATATTTTAGACTGGAAGTCACTTTTCCAATTCGAATTTGGGGCTTAGTATTCGTCGAGGTCGTAGTTCGTGTGGTGACGGATTAAGAATACGGAATGTCACCACCCCATATCATCCCATGGGTGTCGTAAGAGCCGACAGAGGGAGCATCATCATCATCAGCCTTCAACAGTCCACTGCTGGACTAGGCCTCTCCTTTGAAAGGAGGAATTGGCCTACTATACCACGCTGGCCAAACGGGTTGGTATAGGGTTTGTATCGAGTTTTCCTTTTCTTACAGTGCTGTTCTCTGCATAATATGCAGAGGGAGCATATCATGCAGAGAACAGCACTGTAGGAGAAGGAAAACTTGATACAAACCCTATACCAACCCGTTTGGCCAGCGTGGTATAGTAGGCCAATTCCTCCTTTCAAAGGAGAGGCCTAGTCCAGCAGTGGACTGTTAAAGGCTGATGATGTGATTCGTTGAGGAGACGTACGACACATGTTTAAAACGTCAGAGGCCTACTCACTAAAACTATCGAGTCATTTGACATCATCCAGGACATGAACGAGGGACTGGAAGCCCATTTAAGGTCATGTCGTTCGAGTTCATCGGATCAGTGTACAAGTAACCATTACGTTAAATACAACGCTGACTGGTCAGGACAATGTCTCGTCACCAAAAAATTTATTAACCTTCGACTTTCTAAGGATTTGCTGTGGTTCTCAAACACCTTCTGCGAACATAAACCGCGGTTCCTATCTTACAAATTCCTTCAGAATTTCTTAACAGATATATAAAAGAATTTACTTGAAGAAGTCTATTAAATAATCATTATAAGTAAGTCAATATTAGTTCAGCTATTACTCGCTTATCTGGTGTTTATTAGCCGGCGTGTTATCGTTGCATTCTATGTAGAGTGCTGTGTCGATATGAGCACATGTAGATACAAATATAACTATTTGTTCAAATGGTGTAAATGGGATGGCCCTGATGGTGACATAAGAACGAACATCCTAAGTTAATTGAAGTGCTCTTTTTTTCGAATAATTCGTCTGATGGTTTGTTCAGATTCCTCCAACGAACATCAAATGCACATTGCATTTATTTTTACTGCTGTTAGAGTTTAGAGGTAGGTAATCTAGTCTTACACGTGATGGTAAGTGGGACCGCATAAATATGGCTGTATTTGTAACAGCTTACGACATAAATCCTAGAAATCGTTGCGAGCCAAATCAACTAGTATTTATGGATATTCTCAGATCAACCAAATATAATCCATTGGCGAAAACCTATTAATGGCTATATGTATTTTCAGGAATCACTGTCTATCATGTTTGTAAAGCTGTTGGTTTTCCTAAGAAAATAAATAAATAAATAAAAATAAATAATAAGACTATGCCCCTGCTCCCTTAGCTATGTGTATCCGCATTTACCTATAACAAAATACCTATTCACATCAAAAAATTAAATGTAAACTTATTTAAAACTAAATTAAATGCTTGGCTAGTTGAACATAATTTCTATAGTATTAAGGGATGTATCGATAAGAGATTTTAAAACGTACCTAATTATCAATGTATAATTAAGTCAATGAACAATGTAGGTATGCTGTAGAACTATATCAAAACATGTGATCTAAATGTATATTTAACATACTTACATACCGTGTTTTATGCAAATAAATAAAGAAAGCTAAGGAAAGACACACAAGCCATTGGCTACTGGGAAATATGTATAGGTCTGTTCACGAAAGATGACCACTGCGCAGAAATCATTTTTTAGGTCTCCGTGGAGGTGCGGGGTGAGGCGCGGGTGGAATGCCAATGGCGTGGCTCCGTTCTTGACGCATTCCCTAAATGCGTCAAGAATGGAGCCACGCCATTGGTGCACGAATGTACATGTGCGCGACGGCCGCCATTTCTAGTCAACTTTCGTGAACTGACCTATACTTAGTACTAGCAGTATGTTGAATGATGAAGGGACGAACGAGACTCGAGAGGACGTCGTGCGCTCTCTTACTAGTCACGTCATTTACTAGGGCAAAATACTAAAAGTGTACACTTATACGCGAGGCGGGCTTTATTCTACTTCTTTTCGACTCATCAGCTCCTTTATACTGTCCCACTGCTGGGCACGGGCCTTTTCTCACTGTGAGAAGGGTAAGGCCATAGTCCACCACGCTGGCCAAGTGCGGGTTGGCAGACTTCACATGTCTTTCAAGAACATTATGGAGAACTCTCAGACATGCAGGTTTCCTCACGATGTTTTCCTTCATCGATTAGCAAGCGATAATTAACAATTTAATACGCACTTAACTCCGAAAAGTCATTGGTGCTTGCCGTGGATTCGAACCCGAGACCCTCTGCGTAGCTGTCTGTCGGTCTCTCCACTCAGCTATCGCTGCTCCTACTTGCTCTCTAAAATACTGCCAGGACCCTGGATTGGCTACTAAAGAGGATAGTACAAAATGCAGCAAGACTAACTGAAGCTTTTCCGGTGCTAATCGGCAAAATCCGGCATTTTGGTGTTTTGGTGGGTCTTCTGATATATTTTGTGGTTAAGTACCTATGGCAGCTATGAACGCCGCTGGCAATACCTACTAGCCCTACTAGATAGGCGCGAATAAAATTGAACTGCCTCGTCAATTTGACTGCAAGGGTGGCGTAGTACCTAGTTTAAGCGGCCGCCTGGCCATTTGATACAGCGTTGAGTATTATGGGTTCGATCCAATTCGATCATCAGTTTGATCAGTTCCTAGTAATGTTTTAACTGACTGGCTCGTCTGAAGATTAAAGGCAATTAACATTATTTAAACAGTGCGACTGCATGCAGACAATCCCTTTGCAGTGTCGCTATGGACGTTTTAAATGATTAAATCGCGCTATTCAGATAGCCTAGTGGAGAGACCGACAGACTGCCACGCAGAGGGTCCGAGTTCGAATCCACGGCGCGCACCAATGACTTTTCGATGTGCGTATTAAATTGTTAATTATCGCTTGCTAAACGGTGAAGGAAAACATCGTGAGGAAACCTTCATGTCTGAGAGTTCTCCTTAATGTTCTCGAAAGACATATGAAGTCTGCCAACCCGCACTTGGCCAGCGTGGTGGACTATGGCCTTACCCTTCTCATAGTGAGAAGAGGCCCGTGCCCAGCAGTGGGACAGTTTATATACAGGGCGGTGATGATGATGATTCAGATACAGCATCAAAAGTTTCTACACAGGCGGTGCAATTTCGTCAAGTAAAGCATCAAGATAATATTTGAGTTATTTCACAGATAGAGAAATAGCTAAAGTAGTAATCGAACAACTTCGCCGGGAGAAAAGTTATGAATTCGATCTGCGCAGGGAAGTCGCCAGCCGATTGCTTAGGGGGGGCAAAGTCGCCAGCCGGTGGCCTACGAGGGGCGGGTCAAGTTGATATGGAAAATGAGAAAAGTACTGAGAAAAGTATGAATTGTAGGGTTTTTTGAGTCTGGGGGGAAGCAGCTGCCCCTTTCTCCCCTCTTGGCGACGCCCTTGGATTTGCGCATTGCGCATGTATAATAAAATGTTTGATGTAGATCACGAAAATGTATAGTTCGAGTAGGTAACTAAAGATCATTTTTTTATACTTTGTACACAATTTAATAGGCGATGACAAGTAAAAATATAGTCATGCCTATGAGACTGTAACTATCAGAACAATGTACCGTTTTAACACAGTGTTTTCACATTCTATGAAACTGTTCAGGCTTGTTATATCAGTACAAAAATAATTTATAGAGCAAAATACGGTGCCAGAAAATAGACACGTCCACAAGTGTGTGCAACTGTGCATACCTACGTCCAAACATGATGCAAATGCGAAAATGTAGTACGCAGATCTGTGGTCACATTGTATGCTGTACCAAGTATTGGACATGGTCTGGACATGGTCTGACACGAACCGATCTGTGCCGATGGACGAGGCGAGTTCTGGAGGGGAAACCCTATACTCGAAGGAGACCGACATTCGCATATACAGGAGTTGTCTTTTAAAAAATAATAAAAAAAGAAATAGAGGCCATGATTCAATCTGACTGGCTAGTTAAGATAGGAAAGAGGTTTATTTACAAGAATGGATTAATCATAAAATGATAAGTTTTCCAATGAGACACCACCAGATCAATAATACACAGTTAGTTAAAGTAATTAAAAGTTAGTAAAGTGGTTTCACATTTATTGTTTGTCAATGTAAAAAGGTTCAATGTAAATTTCAGTCATGTCAAAATTTTATGTCTTATTTAAATTAATAATTGATGTTTAGAGAGCCTATCTTTACATCAATTATTAATTTAAATGAGACATTAAAATTGGTGTCCCCAACATAGCAATTATCACTTAACAGAAGTTGCTCTATTGTAGCTTACTAAATTACCACTTACTTAATAAATGCAGAGTAAATATAAAGAATATTTAAATATTCTATTTAAAAACAGAATTCTATTATGATTGAATGATATTAACATATTTTTAACACATATTGTAGGTTAATCAAGGCAGCTAAATAACCAATGTTATAACTAATTAATTAAAAAAAATATTAGTCTATGTTATAAGGCTTTAGAAATGATTAACTTTATCATGCAATAATAAATGGCCAAAATATCTAAGTCTAATTACTATGTTATTAATTAAATAATGATTATATTTTGTATTATGACAGACAGTTACATAAATAAAAATATTACCCACCATAAACAACATAACAAATAACAGAATATATTTTTAATGAACAGATTAAATTTTAAACTAAATATAATAATACCAACAGACCCACTACACATCTAAGTAAAGAGTATTAGTAACATTTGAACATAGAGTTAAGCCAAGGAAGCTTACCGCTGGCTTCAGCCTGTTGTTGTCAGCCTGCAAGGTTTAATTTATTAAAAAGTAGTTAAGCAATAGACAATTCATACATTATTGTGCAGAGAGTAGAAGGAAACCCATCAAATTGTGTTATACCTACTTTCATTTATCATTTTAGTTATAAAGCATTTCTTACTTAAATATACCTAAATTTAGTAAGCTTTTATAAAACTACTGCAACTGGAAAAACACACAAAAGTTTCACAACAGAGTTAGATACCTATAATTTTATTTGATCCCATCTAATCAAACTTCATCAACAAATATAAGTCTGCAAAATCAATCCTAATATTGCTTATACATATAATCATGATATAGCATTTTTTAAGTACCTACTTAGTGAATCATGTAGAAGTTACGTAAGTTTCAAGGATAAAGGCATTAGGAAATCATTTTTATAATAAAATTACCTAGGTGTATTATTTCGTGCTTTTAAACTTGAGCAACAACTACATGCATAATAATTATACCTATTTCTCAATGAAATGATTTATATGCTTTACTCGTGTTTCAAATCACGTAATAATTATTTGAAGAAGTGCCAACTCAAAAAATTTCGTCAATTTTAGAAATAGGCGCCAAACAGTTTTTACGTAGTGTTTTTTTTTTACATGAGATGTCAAACGCACAGTGCGGCGGCTACTTCCTGGTTATAACGCTTGCGTTGCGTGCGGCGTCTTAACTACCTAGCAATTAAAATATGTTGTATTTTATCCTATTATGCTAAGGCTGACGATTATAAATGACCCATCATTGACCTCTAAGTTGCGGCAAGGTCATTAAAGATAAACAAAATACAAGAAACAAACGTATTGGCACTTGTAAGATAACGCACTTATTCACTAACAATATAGATAAAAACTATTTATTACCTTCTTATCTCCGTCTCTGGCTTCGGACATTGTGGCTTTTGATAATATTATAGTACTAATAAGATACGAGAAAATCACAACGAACCAAGAAATCAAGAAACGCGGTGTTTGAATTTGTCAATTTTGACAGTTTGGTCAACAGATGATTGTCAAAAACGTTTCGTTTCTTGTATGCATCATATTACATAACACAGGAATCAAACAACACCAATAACAATAAAATTAATGAAGGACACAAAAATATTACAATATTTTTGTAACGAAATTTATAATTGAAAATTAATTTCAATTATAAATTTCGTTAAGTACGGCATTTATAAATTAACATGCAATTCGAAAGAAATCCAAACAATCAAGGTTGAGTAAATAGATAACTAAGTAATGAAATACGGTACCTAGGCAGTGTACATATTACACGGACAACGCTCTTTGTCGTTTTAACTGTAGATGAAGTAATCATGTCTTTGCATGCATCATTTGCATTATGGGTAAGTATGTCATAAAACTCATAATAATGTCATGGGCGTCGCCAAGGGGGAGCAGGAGAGGGCAGCTGTGTATATTTATACTTCTCTCAATACTTTTCTCATTTTCCATATCAACTTGCCCAAGGCCACCGACTGGCGTCCTTGCCCCATAGACAATCTGCTGGCGACGACCTTGCTAGTGGTCCCATAGTGTATGCCTAGCTATAGGCACAGCCAGAGCCGCGCCGATCCAATCCAGCCCCTGTGTGCGAAATCTATTAGCCTGGCGCCTGTGTGCGCCGCACACATTGCACATAGGGCCGATGCAGCCCTGGCCACAGCCACGATTGAATGCACGCCGTGAATGCGACTGTTGATAGCAGTCGAGCTGTCGCCTCCATAGGTCGCCTCGCTGATTATACGATATTTCTGGAGCAATAACTGTCACTCATTACCACACAATAGAGGTAGATCTCCGACGTGTAGGTAAATGTTAGTAACTTTTACTGAAGCAATGCCCAAACACTTTGAATCCCTTATACATGCCAGTAGGTGAGGTGACTGTAGGACAAGAGGTGGTTATTGGCAGGGCCGAGCCGTCCCTATGTGCAATGTATGTACGCGGCGCACACAGGCCCCAGGGTGACAGGGGCGCCGCGTGCCGAGATAACAAAGCGTTAAATATTAAAGTTATTGTCAAAAAAAGATGACAAAAAGGCGCTTCACAGATTTCGCACACAGGCGCTTCATAGATTTCGCACACAGGCGCTGGATTGGGTCGGCGCGGCCCTGGTTATTGGTTATAATGAAGTTTATGAAGGTTTATTAAACGCACAAAAGGAAAAACAAATAACTTTTTAGTATTTTATTGGATCAGTAACAGGTCGACTTCCACTCCTTGGCAGTACGAACGTCTTAACTACCTAGCAATTAAAATATGTTGTATTTTATCCTATTATGCTAAGGCTGACGATTATAAATGACCCATCATTGACCTCTAAGTTGCGGCAAGGTCATTAAAGATAAACAAAATACAAGAAACAAACGTATTGGCACTTGTAAGATAACGCACTTATTCACTAACAATATAGATAAAAACTATTTATTACCTTCTTATCTCCGTCTCTGGCTTCGGACATTGTGGCTTTTGATAATATTATAGTACTAATAAGATACGAGAAAATCACAACGAACCAAGAAATCAAGAAACGCGGTGTTTGAATTTGTCAATTTTGACAGTTTGGTCAACAGATGATTGTCAAAAACGTTTCGTTTCTTGTATGCATCATATTACATAACACAGGAATCAAACAACACCAATAACAATAAAATTAATGAAGGACACAAAAATATTACAATATTTTTGTAACGAAATTTATAATTGAAAATTAATTTCAATTATAAATTTCGTTAAGTACGGCATTTATAAATTAACATGCAATTCGAAAGAAATCCAAACAATCAAGGTTGAGTAAATAGATAACTAAGTAATGAAATACGGTACCTAGGCAGTGTACATATTACACGGACAACGCTCTTTGTCGTTTTAACTGTAGATGAAGTAATCATGTCTTTGCATGCATCATTTGCATTATGGGTAAGTATGTCATAAAACTCATAATAATGTCATGGGCGTCGCCAAGGGGGAGCAGGAGAGGGCAGCTGTGTATATTTATACTTCTCTCAATACTTTTCTCATTTTCCATATCAACTTGCCCAAGGCCACCGACTGGCGTCCTTGCCCCATAGACAATCTGCTGGCGACGACCTTGCTAGTGGTCCCATAGTGTATGCCTAGCTATAGGCACAGCCAGAGCCGCGCCGATCCAATCCAGCCCCTGTGTGCGAAATCTATTAGCCTGGCGCCTGTGTGCGCCGCACACATTGCACATAGGGCCGATGCAGCCCTGGCCACAGCCACGATTGAATGCACGCCGTGAATGCGACTGTTGATAGCAGTCGAGCTGTCGCCTCCATAGGTCGCCTCGCTGATTATACGATATTTCTGGAGCAATAACTGTCACTCATTACCACACAATAGAGGTAGATCTCCGACGTGTAGGTAAATGTTAGTAACTTTTACTGAAGCAATGCCCAAACACTTTGAATCCCTTATACATGCCAGTAGGTGAGGTGACTGTAGGACAAGAGGTGGTTATTGGCAGGGCCGAGCCGTCCCTATGTGCAATGTATGTACGCGGCGCACACAGGCCCCAGGGTGACAGGGGCGCCGCGTGCCGAGATAACAAAGCGTTAAATATTAAAGTTATTGTCAAAAAAAGATGACAAAAAGGCGCTTCACAGATTTCGCACACAGGCGCTTCATAGATTTCGCACACAGGCGCTGGATTGGGTCGGCGCGGCCCTGGTTATTGGTTATAATGAAGTTTATGAAGGTTTATTAAACGCACAAAAGGAAAAACAAATAACTTTTTAGTATTTTATTGGATCAGTAACAGGTCGACTTCCACTCCTTGGCAGTACGAACAATAAACAACCGATAGTTACCTACCTATTTTTAGATGTACCTAGGTAATGGATGGCTGACTATCATGCCTACCACACAGATGTATTTTTACTTGATCTGGGGACTACCATACCATTACGGTGACGCTGACACGTTTGTATGGTCGTCCGATGGTACCTACAAGCAGACAGACAGACTGGCAATATTCCTATGATTCGTCACGCTGGAGCTTTGCGACAAACAGTTGCTCATCACCGCAGCTTTGCTTGGCTCTTCTCTAAATTGAGTAATGAGCCTCCAGCTGGCGTTTTGCTGAGCCAATCCACAGGTAGGAGCAGTAGGTACATACTTCATGCAGGATCGGGTTAATTGTACGTTGTACAGTTTATCAAGCAACAATCACTGCGTAAACTGCCTTCGTGGTCCAATGGATTGCGTATGCGGCTGCTGAACAGAAGAGCCTGGGTTTGGTCGGGCAAGTGTTATTGGATTTTTCGGAATTCTCGGTAGCAGCAAGGATTCTGGCAAAGTGCCCAGTAACTACAATAGGCTCGCTCCCTATTATGTGGGATTTATAAATTCATACACCTCAGCCTACCTCTTCGGGGCGCAAGCGTGAGTCTATAAAAAAAGTAATATCCCTGCGAAAAGTCGACCTGGTCTCCGATTGGGCTCATCGTAATCTGGTCACTATTAACCCCAAAAAGACACAGGTTTGCGCGTTCACCGCACAAAAGACCCTCTTTGTCGATTCTCCAATATTTCAGAGCACTTCCCTTTATATTAAGCCGGTCATAGGGATTCTCGGAGTCGAGATAACGCGAGACGTCCAATTTCGCGGTCATCTGGAAGTTATGGCTAAACTAGCCTCCAAAAAATTGGGTATCCTCAATAAAGCAAGTAGATGCTTCACATCAGTGCAGCGTCTCTTGCTTTACAAAGCTCAAGTAAGGCGCCCCACATTGAGTACTGCTGCTATCTTTGGGCCGGGGCACCTCAATACCAATTGCTTCCATTTGACCGTGTCCAACGTCGAGCGGCTCGAGTCATCGATGACGCGGTCCTTACAAACCGGCTCGACCATCTTGACCTGCGTAGAGATGTTGCGTCCCTCTGCGTTCTCTATCGTATGTATCATGGGGAGTTTTCTGAAAACCAGTTCGACATTGGAATCTTCAAGAAGCGAGCATATTCCTTTTTAAAAGGTAGGCAACGCACTTGTGATCCTTCGGGCATTGCAGGTGTCTATGGGCGGCGGTGATTACTTACCATCAGGAGACCCGCTTGTTCGTTTGTCTTCCTACACTATAAAAAAAATGTAGGCAGATGCAGCCTCTGGCAATTTGCAGTTTTAAAAACATTGCAACATATTAAAAAAAACATCAGAGCAATTATTGAAAACAGCAATGGGAGTTTCAAAAATAAAATACTATATGCCATATAACACATTTAATTACATCAAAATAATTATATATTAACTTTCATTCCCATGCCTTAAGCTACGTATAATCAGTGCACATGTAGTAGCCACATTGCTAACCACGACTTTGTAACAAAATACCAAGGTTCGATAAAATACTGTTCATTTTAAATGTATCTAAAAATTTTTAATACTCGTGATAAATATTGAGCATTAAGTATTGAATTACGAGATACAGTATAGAAAAGTCGAAAATGTACATGAACTGTTCCGAAAATATTGGGCCCAATATAGATGAACTTTAAAGTACCTACCTATAGCTATAGATTTAAGTTCTGGCAATATATAAAATATAATTTATTCTGACTGGCGATACTTTCTAAATTAAATAAAAATTAAATAAATAAAATATAAATCGTAAATTTAATTTTTAACCCACCGTAACATTTAATAATTGCTACACTATATGCAAAACTAAACAAAAATTCGTACTTTTAATGTATAATCTCTAATTTCATTTTCAAAACCAGTAATAGTACTGAATACTACTAGGCATTGTAAAAATGTAGTGTCATCGCAGAGTGGCTACAACATAAATAAATAATATATTATCTAACACATAATATACACATGGTACATTAAATACGATAAACATTGCAAAAATATCACTTAAGTAATAAACATTTATAGTTAGATATTATAGTGGACTAAAGTAACCCACTCAACAATATAAATACAACAAAAGAGGTTTCGAGCTAAGAAGTTTATACAGAGGTTACCATAGCTAATGCAAAAGATATGTATCCATTAGAGGGGTACATGGGTCGAACGGTTGCCTCGCGACGCGGTAGCGTATAAGGGTCAGCGCAGACAGAACGGAGCGCAGCGGAGAGGATTTTGTTAACGCACTTGAAAATAAACTTTAAAATTATTACAATAAAGTCCATAAACGGATTCCCGCGTATCTTCGAGGACGCGCGAGCATTTTTTGACAGGGTCAAGCATTTATGCACTTTATTTGAATCATTTTAAAGTTGAATTTCCAGTGCGTTTATAAAATCCTCTCCGCTGCGCTTCGTTCTGTCTGCGCTGACCCTAAGGAGATTCCGACTCAACTTCATGCTTCTACCTCAGCTTGAAGCAGCGTTTCTTCCAATTTAACGATTTTAAAGTTTCGTCATTTGTTAACAATACACAAGGTTATTTAGCGAGTCCCTCCGCGACCACGATCGGAGCAAGTCAGTCGAAACGTCGGGCAATTCCAAGGTATTTTTGTCTTAAATATCTTAGTTATCGTGAGTGAGACCTGCTAAATAATCTTCCAATTTATTTCAAGAGAAATTATTCATATACATGTTACAAAGAATGTAGAATAGCATCAATATTTTCTTCTTGAGTTTTCCTTTATATTGTTATGTCCCTTAAATATTGTTGTTGAAGCTTTCTACTTGTATAAACATCTTTAACCTTTCCAGTGATAAGGATTTCATAAACATAGTACAAAAGATAAACTGGAATGCGGGTCAAAACGCGATATTAAACTTTATGGCAGTAGTATACAGTTCATTATCGCTAATGCAGATAATTACAGCAATATACACATATATCACGTGAATGGGTTGAATGTTACACACGATTGAAGAAGCCGATTGTTTTATATGACTTTTATACTACTGTAAAAGTTGGAATTTCAAAATAAACATTTCTCTTTACATAGCTCTGAAAACATACTGCCTAAATGTACACACATTTAACAAGATAGAATTGTATTACATTAAAAATAAGGTTCAATATAAGATAAACAGTGTTAGCACAACTTTAGTAAGCTTTTAGCATACTATAAATTTGTTGCGAAATATTGTGTTTAAACATTAAAGTGAAATTGTAAACAGGTTTAAACAGCAATCAGAAATATTGATATGTACAAATAATTGCTGAACCTTAGTCGGACACAATAGGGTTGTTTCCAACCGTTTGTTGTATTTGCAAGTTAATATGGAAAATGAGAAAAATATTGAGAAAAATACAAATTTTACGGTTTTTAGCACCTCTAGGGAGAGCCAGCTGCACCCTCTGCCCTCCTTGGCGAAACCCATAAACTAGAATTTAATTTTAAACCAGCTATGCATTACATTCTTTAATAAGAATGACACATCACTTAAAACTGCGGCTCTGTAAAGTCGAGAATATTTCTAGATTCAACACTTACTTTTATAATAACATTGATAACCAATGTTGTGATATTTTCAACTATATGCTATTGAACACTTTGATCAAACTGAAATTAAGTGCTATAAAGTTTTCACTTTTGGTGCCAGTACACAATATTGAACAACTCTGGCAACACTGTGTGTCTAGTCTATGGTTGGGATGACAGTTTGTCATGTGGTCCAGGATCAGTTCTTGTATTTATATCTCTCACTCTTATCTGCCTTTTCATTCTGATCACTGCTCCCACCGGGGGCCGGATCTCAGTTAGCCGTCCACTGGAAATAAAAATATAAAAAAATTATATGAAAAAGAAATAAATATTTAGAAGTCATAGACTAAAGATTTGATGTATTTCTTTCTTTCTTTGTTTTTCTTTTTAAACAAGAAAACTCCTGCATGAGGACTAAATCCTGTGTCGTGGGGGACTTTACAAACAAACAACTGAGGACACATTGAACACCCAGACTCGAAACAACAATTTATGAAATACACAAAGTGTTGTCTCGTGCGGGAATCAAACCCACAACACTCGGCGCAGTGTCAAGCGACGAGGCGACCACTTAAACCACTACGGCAACTATTTGTATAAGATTCACAATACTAGTTTCATTAATTCATTGCAAGCCAAGAGAGTTGCTGCCTTATAAAATTACAATGGCAATATAATTATGATGATGTGTTGGATTGCACATTTAATTAAACCTCTATATATAATATACCTAAGTATAATAATATATCTCTTTACCAATAGCAACAATACCTCATACAATATTATTTAGCGGGTCTTAGTCGCGATAATTTATTTATTTCAAGGCATAAATACCTCTGTTATTCTCCTACCTTTCTACCGGCTTGCAACGGTTGTGGTCGCGGAAGGAGTCCCTCCGTAATATTGTATGATGTATTCAAATCGCGAAAGTTTAAAAAAAGAAACAATACCACTGATAATTTTATTGGAAGTATTATATTAAATTAAATTTTAGTACCTTTAAAGAAGCACCACCCTGCTTGCTAAGTTCTTGCTCCCGTTTCTCCATTTCCTCACTTCTTTGCTGCATTCTCTTGATCTTTTCCAAGTCTTTCACTCCTCTGCTGGCCTCCTGGTTGGCTCTGCGTTCAGCAGCCTCAACCTGTTGTCGGCGTCTGGTCTCCTAATTAGAAGTAAATGAAATCATATCAGTTTTAGAGTATTAATAATATACAATTATTGATAGAGTTCTATCGTCAGTCTCATTAGCATATAAAAATGTTAGCATCAAGGTCAACGATTCATTACGCAAAAACTTCTATTATGTATATTATATACCCATGACAAAAATAAAAAAAGTACCTACTATGTATGTCAAACAAAGAAAATACTTTTTGTTTATAGTATTTTTTATGTAGACAATCATGTATACTCTTTGTTAAGGCTGGCTTAAACGGATTACACTAGGAATTCATTAAACCTTTCACATTTTTTACGTTTCTAGAAACAACAACAGATATCAACAATCATTTTCAGAGATGTCTGAGTCAAAATACGATTAGAATTTAGCAACTTACAGCATCAGGAGTTAATACTTCCGAAGCCGATGGTCTGCAGCAAGATGTAATAAGCCCCATTTTTTGAGAATACTTGTGTTTTTTTTACCAGTAAACAGAAAAAACTAAATTCACCCTATCTTATCAATAATACACATGTCAAACTTAATTGACGTACAGTTGTACGTTTTGAAAACACATGTAGGTATGTTTATATGTATGTATTTACGTTCAAAAATTTATTTTGACATTGAAGAATACAGGCAGGCGCGTACGAGCAAACTGTCACGAAATACCGCTTTGGTCATGAAAACTAAAATGCTAAAATGTCAAACTTCTAGCAGATATTGTTAGAAACTAGCAATAACACAGCTATATCGAATTAAAGGTACATTATTTATGTGAATGGTCTTACAAACAAGACCTTTTGAATAATTCAATTCAACGAACCATGCGCTTCCAAATCCAGTGTATGTTAGCCATGACAAAGAAGCAGCTGTTCACGTAAGTTCTTGAAAATGAATTCAATGATTTGCGCAAAGTAAAATAGAATAAATCTAAGGACACAACATAAATAGGATCTGCCCCAGATGATTATTGATTTTACTAATATGACCACGTAATAAATCAAAGCTGAACCAAAGGGTACAAACTTTACTGATACAACTTTAGAACCTAATAATTATTCATTTAGCTAGGTACCCTGACGAAAATTATCACACATTTGATAAATTAAAAGTTTTAAGAAATTAGAACTTTGTTACAATCCTATTCGATATTTTTGCGAGTCGATCGACTATATAGTGAAGTAATGATAGTCACCAAAATCGATCGAAACAGTGCAACACTAACGCAAAGTACATTTTGCTCGGGGACTGTCGAATTTAGTGAATATAGTTACTAAATAATTGGTGCAAAATGCTATCACGCGTAGCTTTGCGTTCAGGTATGTGTAATTATGTAATGGAACCGGCAGTATAAGTCTTATAAGGTAACAATGTTTCATTTTTAACCTTAACCCTGGTTACGGAGGTTTATGTAATCACTGATTTGACGGGTGTCTCCGCACTTGCAGAATTTATTTTCACGAAACTTGCTGTGTTTACTGATAAATAGTTAGTAATACTTTAAGTTAACACTGCAGCTGCATTTATTTAGTTATATGAGGCTGTTATCAATACTTATAACCTAAAATATAGAACAGTTTCAGCAGCTGATTGATTTTGATTTAAACAGTCCTCGGCGAACTCGTATCAGTGTCCTATATCATATCAATCAAACATTGTTTCTTCTATTATCATAGCACTCCTGTGCAATCCAATATTTACATAAACCATTTTTACTGCAGTTCTTGTATTATTATGTTATGTATTTCACTTTTATTTGCAAACTACATCATTCCATCCATCTTTATAAAGCCCACAATATGTAGCTGATAGACATAATACAACAACAAAATTGGTATCAGAATTGACCAGTGAGTCAAAACTCTTAAAATTATCAATTTATCTCCATAGCTGCGGCCAGACAGTCCACATGCACAGCGCTTGTGGCCCGGGGCTCTGCCTCGGATGTGAGTGGAGTCCGCGATGAACAGAACTTCCCTAGACCCGTCAGGGGGGAACCTGGCAAAGTCAGGCTTGGCTTTGTGCCTGAAGAATGGTAAGAAAATATTACTTTTAATAGAGTGAATTCTAACAAATACAGCAAAAGCTCATTAATTGTGTGAAATACAATCAACAATACAATCTTGTACATTTATGAGATTTATTGAGATAAATAACGCATCTTAGCATTATTTTCCATATGAGTATCATCTTGCTATTGACGTTTAAGGTTTTAAATTATAATCACAAACTTTAAATTTTGCCTGATAGTTGATGTCATCAGCATAAACAGCACAAAAACACCTTCAGACACCAATTTCTGTTATCTTGTTTGTGTAATAGTACTATAGGTGATTTTCTCAAATGATTAGTATCTCAACGATTACACATGAATGTTATTGTATGTCTCCTAATAGTAGGTATGCAGTTTGTGCTGCAAGCTACAACATATTTAATGTTCAGTGAAAATTTGGCCTGGTCCTCCAAAACAGTGACATGGAGTTGTTCTATATGTATAGTGTCTTTTTTGCGACAATTACCATTTGCTAGGCATCATTCTTAAAAGCCATAATGCTGCTTACAAGAATCAAGAAGTTATAACAAAACTTCTATTGTGTGTTGTTCACTATCCCTTAAAAGGGTTAAGGTTTTCTGGCCACATGAATTTGCAATTTAATGTCTGTACTTCGATGATTTTCATGGAATCAGGCAGAAATGGTTAAATAAAAAAATCACCTTATTAACACCTTCATCTACCTCTTCCAGGTTCCAGTTCTTCCACGCCAAGACCGGTGTGACTGGTCCGTACACATTCGGTGTCGGTCTGGCCACATACTTGTGCAGCAAGGAGATCTTTGTCATGGAGCATGAGTACTACACCGGCCTGTCTCTGCTGCTGATGGTGTATGTTGCCTCAAAGAAGTTCGGCCCAAGCATTGCCTCTTGGTTGGATAAGGAAGTTGACGTGAGTATGATTTATTTATGGTACAGTTCTTTATGAAGTTGGAGTTGATGGCAAGGATTAATAAGAACAAAAAAAAATTAGGTGAAAATAATGTTGTAATCCTTTTTGGGGTGTTTTCTAAATAATTTAGTTGTGCTGTGTTCTTTATAGATTTGTGTGTATTAATTAGCATCTCATCTATGTTTACATTCCTGAAAATGTGCAAAAGCACTACATAGTTACAGAGTACCACTACCAAAGCTTCAATGTATTAATACCAGAGACCCTTTACATCTTGATCTTCATTACTGAAGGTTCTTTCGGTCCTGAAGTGCTCTAACGGAATTCTAAAACAGCTGTTTCCATGCCACCCAGTCTCTGATTTGTCTAAGTAACTAGAAAGCATAAGGTCCGTTATTGTCCTGATCCATTCGGACTAGGGAGTAGGTGATATTTTACAGTCGAGGTTCCTGCAGTAGTAGCGGATCCACAGACACACATTTGATAATATTTTATTAATATATATTCTTCTATAATTCCAGTCCGTAGAATCCCAGTGGAACCAGAGCCGCGTGGACAACATCAAGGCCCTCGAGGAGGCCGTGGAGGCGGAGAAGACCGCCCAGTGGCGCGCGCAGGGCCAGGAGCTGCTCATCCAGGCCAAGAAGGAGAACGTACTGCTGCAGCTAGAGGCCGCCTACAGGGAGAGGCTCATGAACGCTTACTACGAGGTCAGTATATTATGAGATTTCTTGCGTTTCCCGTTTTGGTAACTTCTAGTTTTGGCGGGGAATATTTCGTGGCTTGCTTCTAATTAACTGCTGCAGCTTAGAAGTGCATATAGCAGAAACTAGAGTTGCTGTTGGATGGCTATAAACAGGGCATACCTAGTAGTTTCAATCCTGTATCACAAAGGCTTTTATAGACATTCAACCTTGACAACACAAAGAATACCCTACTTTGTGTCAAGCATCTGGGGATCCCATAACTTTTTTTCTTGTATCACACCCACAACACTTGACTCCGTGCTAAAGGCCGGTGTAATCGTAAAAACTGTAAATTTTGGATTGTCGAGTACAGAAGAGCTGGATTATCAACAAATTTCGCTAAGGCCGCGATAAACAGAAGTTTATAAATGACAACATACTCGTATTATTGTACACTGCTCTACATAATAAATGAATTACTCAATGGAATATTATGTTATTGTATGCACACTGACTAATTTGCAACTACCCTCAAACTAAAACTAACTCCCAAACTTTCTTCGTTTTCCAGGTCAAGCGTCGCCTAGACTACCAGATGGAGAAGTCGAACGTTGAACGCCGTCTCGCCCAGAGGCACATGGTTGACTGGATAGTGACCAACGTGACCAAGGCCATCACCCCGGACCAAGAGAAGCAGGCCCTTGACCGCTGCATCGCGGACTTGTCAGCCCTTGCTGCCAAGAAGTGAACGAGATAGTAGATGTTATTTATCTAATCTGTGTATAAAGTTATGAGTAAATGAAAGATCGAGTTAGCTTTGTGGTGTTTTATTTTAGTTTATTCTAGTGGTCGAAATTTTAGAAATAAATTTTCTTTTTTATGCTCTGTTTCTGAGTGTTTTTCTTTAAGACTTCGCTCCAAGCAGAGTACGGAGTAGTTCTTATTAGGGACATAGGCCGAGCATTGCTTATTTTATGCCTAAAGTCTGGAGAAAAGAAATTAACCCTTTCACCGCCACGTCAATAACGAAAAACTGTGTTCCCTACGCCACGCCACAGATCCCTTCTTAAGAGGGTCTTGGGTACAAAGCCACAGCGAGCACCGCGCTGATATCGAAGTTGTGTACCTATGTAATTGTGCTTGCTAAACGGTGAAGGAGGCGTTGTGAGGAAACCTCTATTTCTGAGGGCCGCACAGTGTGACGCCCCATATACATAATTTAAAAAATGAAGTATTTATTATACATGTATAGGGTATGGTATATCATTAGGTAGAAACCAGACAACGTAATGGCAACACCAAATCATAGATAAATATAATACTTTACAGTACAGATGCCGCAAGTCGTCCATAAAAATTGGCCACGTTAGATCCTTAATGTTAGACCTTTATTTTTATAAGTACTTGTTAATACCGTAAATAATACAACAGATGGCGCTAGCGACGAAAAAAATGGGAGTCGATGGTAGCGACATCTTACGTCTCATTTTGTAAGCAATGTTATTTTAAATTAAAAAGAAGAGATGGCGCTATAATAAAAAAGCATTCTGTCTTAAATGTAGAAATATTATGATATTTCACCTTGTCACCCAAGCGTGCCTCATTTCAAGGTTATAACACGATCAACCGATCTAGTAGGTACCTATTTTACGGATGTACCGGTGGCGTTAAAACATCTAGCGATATTTTTATGACTTCGTGTCTTTCCGTTCAAAATTTGGAATGCACTTTGTACACTGTTCCATAAAGCTGATATTTGACATACTTACGTAAGTTTGGTGGCTATGTTACGGTAACATTGAAATGGTGCAGTGATGAATGACCTTGTGAATGCACCTTGGTCTGATGATGAAGCCGGGAAGATGGTTACAGGAACTTCTAAACTACATATTATGATAAACTACTCGTGTTTGGGCTCGTTTGAATTGACTTGACAAAACCTATGACCTTGTGAGGTTGCCTTGGTCTGATGATGAAGCCGGAAGGTGGTCACAGGAACTCCTAAACTACACATGATAAACTAGTCGTGTTTGGGCTCGTTTGACAAGACTTGACAAAACCTATGACCTTGTGTGATTGCCTTGGTCTGATGATGAAGCCGGAAGGTGGTCACAGGAACTCCTAAACTACACATGATAAACTAGTAGTGTTTGGGCTCGTTTGACAAGACTTGACAAAACCTATGACCTTGTGAGGTTGCCTTGGTCTGATGATGAAGCCGGAAGGTGGTCACAGGAACTCCTAAACTACACATGATAAACTAGTTGTGTTTGGGCTCGTTTGACAAGACTTGACAAAACCTATGACCTTGTGAGGTTGCCTTGGTCTGATGATGAAGCCGGAAGGTGGTCACAGGAACTCCTAAACTACACATGATAAACTAGTTGTGTTTGGGCTCGTTTGACAAGACTTGACAAAACCTTTGACCTTGTGAGGTTGCCTTGGTCTGATGATGAAGCCGGAAGGTGGTCACAGGAACTCCTAAACTACACATGATAAACTAGTCGTGTTTGGGCTCGTTTGACAAGACTTGACAAAACCTATGACCTTGTGTGATTGCCTTGGTCTGATGATGAAGCCGGAAGGTGGTCACAGGAACTCCTAAACTACACATGATAAACTAGTCGTGTTTGGGCTCGTTTGACAAGACTTGACAAAACCTACGACCTTGTGTGGTTGCCTTGGTCTGATGATGAAGCCGGAAGGTGGTCACAGGAACTCCTAAACTACACATGATAAACTAGTAGTGTTTGGGCTCGTTTGACAAGACTTGACAAAACCTATGACCTTGTGTGGTTGCCTTGGTCTGATGATGAAGCCGGAAGGTGGTCACAGGAACTCCTAAACTACACATGATAAACTAGTCGTGTTTGGGCTCGTTTGACAAGACTTGACAAAACCTACGACCTTGTGTGGTTGCCTTGGTCTGATGATGAAGCCGGAAGGTGGTCACAGGAACTCCTAAACTACACATGATAAACTAGTAGTGTTTGGGCTCGTTTGACAAGACTTGACAAAACCTATGACCTTGTGTGGTTGCCTTGGTCTGATGATGAAGCCGGAAGGTGGTCACAGGAACTCCTAAACTACACATGATAAACTAGTAGTGTTTGGGCTCGTTTGACAAGACTTGACAAAACCTATGACCTTGTGAGGTTGCCTTGGTCTGATGATGAAGCCGGAAGGTGGTCACAGGAACTCCTAAACTACACATGATAAACTAGTCGTGTTTGGGCTCGTTTGACAAGACTTGACAAAACCTATGACCTTGTGAGGTTGCCTAGGTCTGATGATGAAGCCGGAAGGTGGTCACAGGAACTCCTAAACTACACATGATAAACTAGTTGTGTTTGGGCTCGTTTGACAAGACTTGACAAAACCTATGACCTTGTGAGGTTGCCTTGGTCTGATGATGAAGCCGGAAGGTGGTCACAGGAACTCCTAAACTACACATGATAAACTAGTTGTGTTTGGGCTCGTTTGACAAGACTTGACAAAACCTATGACCTTGTGAGGTTGCCTTGGTCTGATGATGAAGCCGGAAGGTGGTCACAGGAACTCCTAAACTACACATGATAAACTAGTCGTGTTTGGGCTCGTTTGACAAGACTTGACAAAACCTATGACCTTGTGTGATTGCCTTGGTCTGATGATGAAGCCGGAAGGTGGTCACAGGAACTCCTAAACTACACATGATAAACTAGTCGTGTTTGGGCTCGTTTGACAAGACTTGACAAAACCTACGACCTTGTGTGGTTGCCTTGGTCTGATGATGAAGCCAGAAGGTGGTCACAGGAACTCCTAAACTACACATGATAAACTAGTAGTGTTTGGGCTCGTTTGACAAGACTTGACAAAACCTATGACCTTGTGTGGTTGCCTTGGTCTGATGATGAAGCCGGAAGGTGGTCACAGGAACTCCTAAACTACACATGATAAACTAGTAGTGTTTGGGCTCGTTTGACAAGACTTAACAAAACCTATGACCTTGTGAGGTTGCCTTGGTCTGATTATGAAGCCGGAAGGTGGTCACAGGAACTCCTAAACTACACATGATAAACTAGTTGTGTTTGGGCTCGTTTGACAAGACTTGACAAAACCTATGACCTTGTGAGGTTGCCTTGGTCTGATGATGAAGCCGGAAGGTGGTCACAGGAACTCCTAAACTACACATGATAAACTAGTTGTGTTTGGGCTCGTTTGACAAGACTTGACAAAACCTATGACCTTGTGAGGTTGCCTTGGTCTGATGATGAAGCCGGAAGGTGGTCACAGGAACTCCTAAACTACACATGATAAACTAGTCGTGTTTGGGCTCGTTTGACAAGACTTGACAAAACCTATGACCTTGTGTGATTGCCTTGGTCTGATGATGAAGCCGGAAGGTGGTCACAGGAACTCCTAAACTACACATGATAAACTAGTCGTGTTTGGGCTCGTTTGACAAGACTTGACAAAACCTACGACCTTGTGTGGTTGCCTTGGTCTGATGATGAAGCCGGAAGGTGGTCACAGGAACTCCTAAACTACACATGATAAACTAGTAGTGTTTGGGCTCGTTTGACAAGACTTGACAAAACCTATGACCTTGTGTGGTTGCCTTGGTCTGATGATGAAGCCGGAAGGTGGTCACAGGAACTCCTAAACTACACATGATAAACTAGTAGTGTTTGGGCTCGTTTGACAAGACTTGACAAAACCTATGACCTTGTGAGGTTGCCTTGGTCTGATGATGAAGCCGGAAGGTGGTCACAGGAACTCCTAAACTACACATGATAAACTAGTTGTGTTTGGGCTCGTTTGACAAGACTTGACAATACCTATGACCTTGTGAGGTTGCCTTGGTCTGATGATGAAGCCGGAAGGTGGTCACAGGAACTCCTAAACTACACATGATAAACTAGTTGTGTTTGGGCTCGTTTGACAAGACTTGACAAAACCTATGACCTTGTGAGGTTGCCTTGGTCTGATGATGAAGCCGGAAGGTGGTCACAGGAACTCCTAAACTACACATGATAAACTAGTCGTGTTTGGGCTCGTTTGACAAGACTTGACAAAACCTATGACCTTGTGTGATTGCCTTGGTCTGATGATGAAGCCGGAAGGTGGTCACAGGAACTCCTAAACTACACATGATAAACTAGTAGTGTTTGGGCTCGTTTGAATAGATTTGACAAAACCTATGACCTTGTGAGGTTGCCTTGGTCTGATGATGAAGCCGGCAGGTGGTCACTGAAACTCCTAAACTACACATGAGAAACTAGTAGTGTTTGGGCTAGTTTGAATAGACTTGACAAAACCTATGACCTTGTGAGGTTGCCTTGGTCTGATGGTCGGTGGTCCCAGGGTCTGTGGTGCATGCTACAGATAATATAATAGGTACATTACTATACTAGGTGGTGCTTTCCCTTGAGTTCTGCTTCGTGAAAATTGTTATTCTTTATTTGTATTATTATATTCTTAATTAAATTAGTATTCAGGCGAAATTAATGTAACCTAAATGGCGAACCCCTGGCGAAGCGAACGTCGAGATTGCAAAAGGGGAATAGGTAGCTAATTATTAAAATGTAGAAATGAAACAACAGTTCATTTTATTTTTTTATTTATGAAACCATGATACCTCGTCAACTAACAAAAAATCTTGCAAAAACGTTGGAATTTTTTCTCTTCAACTTTCACGGGAACGAAGTCGCGCGCAAAAGCTAGTCATTACAATTGGTTTATTAATTCGGCCTTACAAGCAAGTTATGCAAACGTGCAAGTTAGTTATTTAGATAATTAACTCAAATCCAGATGTTGGCAAATTAATATTTTTAAATTGATAAATTAGGTCGTTTTTTATTCCTCCATTAAAGTGGATAAACAGAATTAGATAAAAAACTAAATTTAACTATTATAAAATGATTTATTTTGTAGGATTCGTAATTTTGAAGCTGATTGTAACGATTTTTTTTAAATACTTGCAACACTTTCAAAGTATTTCTTACTTGAATTAAACGTACGCGATCGCGTCTCGCGTTTTGCCGATCCACGATCGTAACGGAGTACTTTTACTTTCATGGGATATTATTCCTTACCGCCATACATTTACGGGACTTTGTCGCGCAAAACACTAAAATATTTGCAACACTTTCAAAGTATTTTTTACTTGAACGTACGCGAACACGTTTCGCGTATTACCGACTCCCGACCGTAACGTAGTAGGGTAAATACGCTAAATGTCGGCATCCTTACGGTTTTTCTGTTTTGGATTTGGAATCGGTCTGGCACCATCAATTTGCAACGAAAGGATAGCTTCCGATGCGGTTTTGGATAGTTTGATAAATATATTTCATGTTTATGGGCATAAGGTTGACATTTCTACTACAAGGAAAAAGTACTAAGGTTTATATGCGTCGAGAACGAAAAATCCCTAAAGTCGGCCATTCACGGGCCATGGTCAGTCGCGTTTTTCCCAAATATCGGCCGGGTATAGAATGTTTTAAATTAAGACGGATAAATATTATCAATATGATTTATTTTGGCAGGAGTCTCACTAAGTATACGTTATTAATCGTATTTGTTTAATAGTAGGTAAAGTATTTTTTTATTTGCACTTAAATAACGTTAGGTAAGTATTACAATTCATAACAAAGTAAACATCAAAATAATTATAATTAGTTCTGGATATCTTTTCAAAAATAATTCATACCATTTTTGGCCCAGAGTATCATTATTGAATATATTTATATTTTTAAGCTACGTAATTAACATGGGTTAAGGTAGCAAGTTCCAAAGAGCAATTTATATCTTATATTTCCATACCATAATAATCTAATATAAATGTTTTCAATAATATCAACTCCTACATTTAAACTTAACTCTTTATATTATAAATAAATAAACGTATAATAAATATTTAATTTTGAGAAAATAAGATAAGTAATCATCCTGTATAGTTGGGCTCGAATTCGAGGCTGGTCGACATTACGATCTTTAATGTTTCTAAAGCCAGCCTCTATTTTGTGTACATTGTTTCTCGAGATTCAACTAATATCACCCCGGCCGGTATTTGGCGATTAAACGTAAAATAGATTTATTTGCCTATATGCGTTGCAAATTCTCTTATTAAGGCAATGGAATTAGTACAATTGGAAATTATAAAACAGACTGCATTTACTTTTAGTCAGCCACGGACGAGAATCCGGTTTTAATTCAAAATTGGTATTCTATTGGCGGCCTCCTATTTTCCCTTAAAACAATACGTTAAACATTGAAAAATCTATCTCAAAATATAGTAAAAATCACTAATTACTAATAATAATGCTTAAAACAATAAAAAAAGGAATGTCTGACCGTTCTAATATCAATCCCCGAAGTGTGGGTATTCACAGCAACGCTTCGACGGCGCAATCGCTACTGACGCTCAGTGTGCGAAGAGTGTGTAACGTAATCGGAAAGTAACGGTTGTTTATATAGATTATGAACTAAGATTGTAATTCGAGTGGCAAATTTGTAACTTCAATACGTTTTAAATGAACGCAAGCCGAAAATGTGCAGACGGCCGAAGTTTGGGGAGGGGCCGACGTATGGCGTATTTACCCTATAGATACTTTTATGAAATAATATTCCTTACTGCCATACATTTACGGAACTTTATCGCACAAAACACTAAAATACTTGAAAGTATTTTGAGTACTCAGGAATATAATAATTGCAAGGTTTTGCGCGACAAAGTGCCTTAAGCATATGGTAGTAAGGAATACATTTCCATGAAAGTATTTAGAAAAGTCCTTTACCAAATTTTGCGATAAACATCCTTACTCATTTTAAGATAAGGTTTATTTTTCAATACAAACTTGCATTACCAGGGCGTCACACGAAGTTTTCTATACTCGAGTGCCCAAAAACTTGCAAGTATATTGATACCTGGTTTTCGATCCTGGTATTTTTATAGAGACGCACATGGTGTACTTGGTACGCGATTTTGCAATTGTGCGACTCATGAAGTCATGACTATCGGCATAGATAAATTTAATACTATACCTATCGGGAACCAAGCGAATGAGTTCTAGACTTCTAGAGTAGTCGGCTATCAAAGTTTAAAAATGCGTTTTGTTTTTTTCATTAGCTTGATTTACAACATACTCAACATCAACTGTTTATTAGTTGCTATTGTCTGTTCAAGATACCTACGAAAAAAATAAAAGGTAAAAAATATACAGTACCTATCATTTATGAATTGAAGGGACAGGCGTATTTTTGTAAAACTAACTGCATCTTTCGCTTGGAGTATTTAACTTAAATCTACTTTTGTTGCGAAGGCGACATTAAAAGAACCATTTTATGGTTTGTTTACATTTTATTTTTTCGTACCTATCTTGAACAGACTATAGGTAGGTACCTATAAATGTAAGACGCATATTGAGTAACATAATTTATGAAAATTTATTATATGATACTACTACAAACACAGTAAGTTTTTATTATGTATAAAATTTAAATTACACTACTTTTACGTACTTAAATGTAAAAACAAAACGCAATCGCTCGACTAGGTACCTATACAGGTACTTTTTAAAATAAATGCTCATGGCCGTTCATTGGTTAACATAATATCTTACTTTTTCAAATATTTGATGTTTATTTAATAAATATTTATTTATTTTACCATCTACAGATTAATACCAAATTAAATAAAAATAAATATATACATACGTAAAAGCACCATCTATGAATGCCGAGTGAAAGTTAACTCATTGTAACGTTTTACTACAAGCTAGTACGTATTTTGGCCACCAGAGCAACGAAGTGCACATCATATTTTTCAAAAATATTCATATTCAATTATATGTTTCATTTTTTTATTTAATCGTAATAAAGGGATTTTTTAATTAATAAATATCATATTTTAGAACTTTATTTTCTTATTTATCATTTATGCATGAAAGTTATCAATAACAATCGATACTACTAAAGCCATCTGTTGAGAGAGTTAAGAATGACGGAAAACGTTCTAAGGAATGAGACCCCATGACCAAATCAAACATTTTTAAGCTGCGCGTCCACCGGATCGGAATCGGAGCGGACGGAGCGTCGTCATTTACAAAATGCCGATGGGGTGCGTCCACTGCATTCGGATTCAGCATCGGCAATTTAGGTATTTTTAAAGCAGGAGGATAGTGACGAGGATATTGTTGTAGATTAATTTTCGGAGAATATTATACATTTGATGAATATCATAAATAATGAATATCATAGATTATTGGGTACATTCATATGACTCTACTAAAGTAATTAAAACATCGTCGTTCATCGTGAATAAGTATTTTTGCCTACAGTTTAGTGCCGCAAACACGTCAGAACTTGAAACGCTCGGAATCCGAATGATGCGTTCACTGCGGATGACGTCATCAGCACAAATACCGGTCTCTGGCGCAGAAATGCCGATCCAGTGCACGCAGTTTCATAGAAATTAATACAAAGCAACAAATCCTTCCGCTCCGTACGCTCCGATTCCGACGCGGTGGACGCACAGCTTTAACCCTTTCAAGACCATAAGGATATGGGACTAGATATTATGGTAAAAACTGTACGAAACAGTTAATTAGGCATCAAATAAACATAATTTTAACTTAAAATATTATAAAATGTTTTGGTTTTTTTGGAATTCTTTGGGACATATATGTCCCTCCGGTCGTTGGTGGTAATTTTTGTTCTAGAAAATTATATTTTACGTTTTAGAGATTTTATCAGTTTTTGAGGTATCGTATATACTAAACTGCAAATTCATCACAGAAAAATTGTTTGTTTATCGATAGGTATATAATTTAAAGAAATAAGCTATTAGTAATTAGGTAGAATCCAGTGAAACATTTCCATTCATTAGTGTAGAAAAGGTGTACTCTGCAACACAATTACTATTTTTTCGGATTTCTATTATACATTGAATAAGCTGACACATCTCTTCCAGAAGTTTGGTTATCAATGGTGTGCGTTGGAAACTGTCTTCGTCTGACAGATCTGGGAACTGAACTTGATTTTGAAGTAGGAACATCATGCTGCCTGACAGAGAAATCGTTTTTCCAACTTGAACTTGTCTGAACTGCAGGCTAGTTTTGATTTCATCGTGAAGTTTTGGGTAGACAGTATGCGCATTATTCACTAAGATATCGACTGCAGCAATTAACATAGTCGGTACTACATTTTGGCCATTTTTGTTTTATTGCATTAGAAGTCTTAGAATGCCTATATATTGAACCTCACGAAGTATAAAACTTCAAAAACGATGTTTTCTGTATTTTTCATCTTGAAAAAAGTCGGATGTTTTTGTGACGCTCGACTAACAATGTAGGTAGTTATGTTACGACGTTCTTACCGGGGCGCGCAGGGGTTGAGGCGACACGTGCGCCGCGCGGATCTGCCAGTACCCACAATATACTTATCTATGTCTGCCAGTTCCCACATAGTTAGCGGGAAAAGCGCACGCTAGTCATTTCCCCGACCAACTCGACCGTTTTAATGTAATTAGTGCAATTTTGTTAATTTTAATGATGTCTCTGTCTAGACATGCGATAGACTAGTTCAACGACATGATCTGGCTAAAGAAATTATATTAAAAACAAATTTAAACGACACCAGAGTTCAAACACGGTCCGGCCAGAAGAGAAACAGTAAGTTTAAAATATTTTCTTTACATTTTTCTTAAATCTATAATAGATAATGAGTTATATTTGTACTTTCATTATCTTTAATCATACTTTTCAAATTGACTTATGGCGACAAGCTCGCTCGATTGTAGAGTGTTAGCGAAACCAACAACGTTTGGCAAACGAATTTGATTTGAAACGGGCCTATGAAAGACATTTACACAAAACACTTATGGCAAAGATTTGACCGATCTCTGCAGAACGAGAATTATACCCGATCGCTTTCAAACATTTTATTTTAACTTACCTAAAACTGATGCTGCCAATTATGTTAATACTGAAGATGATGATGATGATTTGGAGTGATTTAGTAGGTTGATTAGTAACCTGTGCCATAACAAAGACTGTGATTCAACTGAGATAGAAGATGATGTATTTCGAAGAATTTATGTTATATTCATTCCCGGGAGAAAATACTGTTTTAGTTTAGTATTTTTATTTTGTTTAGTAAAATCTAAAAATGTAGATAATTTTGACATAGTTAGGTGACCTATGTCATAACACTCATAATTCATAATAATTATCTACATTAATTTTAGATTTTATCGTTGATTATTATTTCTTTTTTTTAGGAAAGACTTTAGAAGTTCCCTGCTTAAGTTAGGTTTGATAATTGCTTATTTGTGTTTGTTTTTTATAATTGAGATTCACGAAAAGTCCTTCAATATGCGTTTTAATAGTTCCTTTTCTATATTTCGGTACCTAATTCAGACTTACTTAATTGTCAAGTAAACTGAAATATTTTTGAAAAATAAATTTATTTTCATTCCTACATCACAATTCTAATTCAATAATACCCTGGGAGAGAATGCTCACAAGTAGGTACACTCAAGGGTATATGTGGCTCAAGGGTTGCTGTGTGTACTTCATACAGCAGACGTAGTTGTATCGAACACCCCCCGTGGGATCTCCACCTTGTCGTGGTGGGGGGGCCTAGTAACCATGGATTGGTGACCCGCGGTGAAGCTAAGAGGGATCCAGGAGGGGACGCTCCGCGTGGGCTTGACGGAGGCCTGAGCAGGATGCGTCCAAAGGGGCGGGTGCGAGGGACAGTTCTTCTGTCCCTCGCAGTCGGGTGCGGTCGCGGGAGGAGAGGCGTGTCGGTGTTGCGTTGCCGCGCGCCCTATCTCCCGCGACCAAATGGGGGCGCACCATTCGATGCGTCGCGGTGGGGCCGCAGAGGAAGAGGAGATGCGGTGTTGCGTTGCCGTCCTCCCTATCCTCTGCGGCCGCTGGGCGTTTTGGCGGCGGAGTCCAACACCTTAATCCGTCGCCAAGGGGGTTTTGTTCGGGGCCCGCCTGACCATCTGGCGGGCCAATACCCGTCGGAGGGTGGCGACGAGTGCTTTGGTGATGCCCCACCCTCCGACACACGGGTACATGGCGGAAGTCGAGGTGGTTTTTAGTGGAAACACCACATACTCCGGCTCTTATTTCCCCCAAGAGTCGGAGATCCGAAGGGATTTTCCACCTCGTGAAACAAAAAAAAAAAAAGTTGTATCCAACAAGATATGAAATATTTTGAAAACTTAGAATCTGAGTTACAGCAGATGTTTAATTAAAAATAGTATCTTGATGTAGTATCTACGTGATAGTGAGTTGACAATGTGCAGTTAACTATGTAGGTTATCCCACTTCCAACATAGCCGATAGTTAAAATTCCGATAAATATTGTAGGATATACCACATCCGACAAAATCAATTAATATAACCCCAATGAATATTGTAGGATGTGCCATTTCCGACATTTTAGTAAGGTGTTGAAACGGTTAATAATGTAACATGTGCCTTTTTTCAGCTTTTCTGAATATAATTTCAGTTTTCACTTAATTATCTTTTAAAGTAACTTAAACTATTTCATCACATCAAATATTGTATCAATCCCCGGTTTTATGTGGATTTAATACATCTTAAAAACTTCATTTGGCCGTACTGAAAAGTGTACGATTTCAATTCCGACATTGTTAATTGCTGCAGTCGATATCTAAGAGATCGAAAAAATATCGAAGATAGTATTTTGTTTTCAATCAGCAATATATTTCATGACACTATGAGATCAATACGTAGGTCCTGAATATAATCTACTCCTCCTATATTTTTGTTATATGTTATACAATTTAAGAGCATTTCACTTTTTTTCGCTGATCCATGTTTGCGTCGTCTTCCAGTGTCTATATCTAAAAGTTTCAGAAAGTTGATCAATAAGTATATTCCTTTCTTTTCCATCAACTTTACACACGATATGCCCCAAAACTTGTTGTGTACATGTCCCTCTCCTTATGTCAATGCTGTTTTTGGAAGATGTTTTCGATTTGTTCGAACGATTCCATATGCCAAAGAGAGTCAATACATATCAGCATCAACTATTTGAAAAATCTATACTTCGCAGCCATTATATTTCACATCACAAAAATCACAAAAAATATTTGGCACGTATGTTCCTTAGTTCCACTTGAAAACTAATTTTTGATTACTTCGTGCTCCAGTTATGGGTAAAAGAGTTGTAGGCGTCGATGGTACAGATTCCAGACTTATTGATTCCTGAAATTGAACAGGCACATCTTCAATTCATCAGAAACATCAGAAACCCCTTGATCCTATATCAAACTCCTTTGACCTTTTTCGTCAAGGTGTAAATCATCTTCTTCATCACTATTATCATCCATCAAAATTTATAAAAGTACCTACATCATCCTTGAATTCAAATAGCTAAGATAATCTGCCACAATATCAATAAAAATGAATATAATTAACAAAATCATCAGTTGAATAAGTTAACAATTTATTACAAATAGTGTCCCTTCCGGACCACTGGGACACTGGTGTCCCTTTATGTTTATGATGTCTTATAACTATAAAAAACATAAGTAATGGTTTTATTAATGAATATAATTTAAATTTACTTTCCAAGCAATGATTTTAGCACAACAAAAACAATATAAAATATTTTGAAGTTCCTAAAAGCTTTTGAGAAATAGGGCAAGTGCGCGCTTAGCGAACAGTCATATTACATTTTTTATAGAAAATATATCGTACTACCTAGGTTGTACCATCAATGAAAAAATTATTAATAATATGTTTAATAACAAACAAAAAAATCATAATTGGTAATAGGCTTCATAATTATTAATATATTTTCAAATTATGGGCTAGGGACACATATGTCCCTTGGTCGTCAAAGGGTTAATTAATGAATGTACCTAGGGTAAAAAAAAAAAAATTTTGTAACTTTATTGAAGGTTTAAAAAAAAACACCTCATTATATCTTTTTACATTTTTTTTACGCGTAGAAACACAATTGTACGTAGGTATATAATACATTAGTTTTATTTGCCGAACTTGCCGAAATAATAGTTATATTTTTTTAGCGAGTACGTCGAAAGTGACTTTAAAATCTTGTTTTGAAATCACTGAAAATATCGCGAAAAATGAAAAAGTAGACGTGATTACCAATCATATACAAGATGTTTTTGGTTTGTATGACATCTCCGACCACGTAAAAAACCAGTCTACTCAAATCTGCCCGATTTATTTTAATGAAAATCAGCAAAAAGTGGAATGAAAGTCACCGAACAAAAAACACTTTTTTAAGCAAATATAGTGACTAGTTAGAGACTGAAGTCAAGTTGGAAGATTCAGTTCTTCAATATATGTTGGAACCAAGACCTGGGACAAGCGGTACATGTCGGCAAAATGGAAGACCTGAGAAAGATTTTTCAGAATTAAGCACTCCGTCTTAGAAGCGCAGAGTAGATGATCTTCTTAAAAATAGAACCAGTGATGAGTTAGAATTCGCTGCTGGAGTATTACGAACATCTGATCCTGCACTGCCCTCCGAAGAACGTAGGTCCCTTTCAACGCTTCGGGTTTGGGTCTACTAACGACGGAAACACAGCCCGACGTTTTTTTGATAATCCTGCTTTAATTTCTTCTATAACTGGAATCAACCCTAATTTAATTTCTAATTTGGCCATTATATTAAACGTAATTGCAAGTGGTAAAAGTATTAAAATGGATACGTTCCCCACAGTTTTAACTGAAACTAAGAAAATAAGTATACCTTGAAAATTATAATTGGTATTATATGCCTGTGAGTTTGCATAAAATACTAATGCATGGCCCTGCTATCATTACATCGTTTTTCGTGCCAATCAGCATTTTATCAGAAGAGGCTTTGGAGTGCAGACATAAAGATTTTAGGCATATCCGTGAACATAACACTCGAAAAACTTCACGATTGAATACCAACAAGTATATTATGATGGCACTCTTACTAATATCTGATCCGGGTATTGCTAAGTATCGGAAGATAACTTCTTATAACAGGTTTAGTAAAGATGTTGAGGCCTACATCGAAACTGACGAAAACCGGGATATTTCGCTATCAGGAAGTTCATCAAACAAAGAAACTTCTTCATCAGATGGTAAATGACTTTTTTTTTCTCTTTTTTTATATAAAAAATTATTGATTCCTTTCCTTAGTTTGTAGGGTAAATACGCTAAACGTCGGCCCCCCCCCCAAACTTCGGCCGTCTGCACATTTTTAGCTTGCGTTCATTTAAAACGTAATGAAGTGACAAATTTGCCACTCGAATTACAACCTTAGTTCATGCTCTATATGTACAAACCGTTACTTTCCGATTACGCCACTCACTCTTCGCACACTGAGCGTCAGTAGCGATTGCGCCGTCGAAGCGTCAATTTTATATTAAAAGTACCTTACTTGCTATGAATACCCACACTTCGGGGATTGATATTAGAACGGTCAGACATTCCTTTTTTTTGTTTTAAGCTTTATTATCAGTAATTAGTGATATATGAAATTTTTACTATATTTTGAGATAGTTTGTTCAATGTTTTACGTATTGTTTTAAAGGGAAAATAGGAGGCCGCCAATAGAATACCAATTTTGAATTAAAACCGGATTCTCGGCCGTGGCCGACTTCAAGTAAATGCAGTCTGTTTTATAAATTCAAATTGTACTTATTCCATTGGCTTAATAAGAGAATTTGCAACGCATATAGGCAAATAAATCTATTTTACGTTTAATCGCCAAATACCGGCCGGGGTGATATTAGTTGAATCTCGAGAAATAATGTACCCGAAATAGGGGCCGGCTTTAGAAACATTAAAGATCGTAATATCGACCAGCCTCGAATTCGAGCCCAACTATACAGGCTGATTACTTTTTCTTATTTTCTCAAAATTAAATATTTATTATACATTTATTTATTAATAATATAAAGAGTTAAGTTTAAATGTAGGAGTTGATATTATTGAAAACATTTATGGTAGCTTATTATGGTATGGGAATATAAGATATACATTGCTCTTTGGAACTTGCTACCTTAACCCATGTTAATTAGCTTAAAAAATATAAATGGTTGGTCGTGAATATTTCATTCATTAATTAACCTGCATGTCACAAAAAGCTGCCCTTAGAATTAATGCTTTTAATTTAAGGTACTACAATGACAGCAGGGAGATCCAGGGCCTTCACGAAAACAAAGAAAATTATGCAGTTACGATCGCACAAAAATAAAGGAAGCACTTGAGGCAATAAATAATGGAATGCCCATTCGTGCAGCCTCTAAACTATTTGGCGTCCCGCGAACGACGACGTTGCAGGTTGGCTGGTCGCATAGACATACATACATTTAAAACGCGACGTCCTTCGGTTTTGAATCCAGCCAAAGACGAAATACTAGTTCAATGGCTGATACAATTCGCGAAGTGCGGTTTCCCAAGAAAAAAAACAGATTTAATTAATAGTGTAAAAAAAATATGAAAGCCGAAAACAGGCAAAATCTATTCAATGATGATACTCCGGGCCAAAAATGGTATGAATTATTTTTGAAAAGACATCCAGAAATAATTATCATTATTGTGATGTTTACTTTGATAAAAATTGTAATACCTAACATTATTTAAGTGCAAATAAAAAAAATACTTTCCCTGCTATTAAACCAATAACTACTAATATACTAAGGCCCACTTGCGTCACGTTTGATTTAAGTCACTTTAAATTTAAATTTGTTGAACAGAATTAACAGCATAAAATAATTTTCACTACAGCAGCTCAAACATGCCGCTTTTGCTGCGAGACAACAGTGAACAAAACGCAATTTTGATTCGAGCGTGAGGCAAAGTAGCTTTTTAATTTTTCAATCTTCAGTGCCACGAATTGACATTGTTCAGCCACAAATTTGAAACATTCGAATTTTACTGTGCTCTGTCTCTTTCACATGCATATAAAAAGTGAGTGAAAAAACAAACCCCTTCGAATTCGAAATTCGATTTTGGAATTCGACCTCAAAGAAAACACCTACGGCAACGCAAAAAAAAAGATATTTGTTTTTTTTTTTATATGTTATTGTTTACATGTTTAATTTATTATTGGATTTTAATAAAATTAAGTCTAATTAATAGTATAAAATTAGTATTTAACCAATACATTTTTATTTAGAATTACAACAATGATACATTTGAAAAATAAACATCAGGGACGCGGTATTAAAACGCGATTTAAAAAAGTAGCGGGAATAAAAATTTCGCTGATGCTGATACAGTAGGTACCTATAGCGCAACGTGTTAAATTATAATAATATATAAAATAATCTAAAAAGATGAGTGAAACTAGCGATGATGACTGAACTTTAACACCAGAAGAGTTAAATCAACAAGTGATTATGCAGAATTCAATCTATTCCTGTTCATTTCTATGTCTCCTAAGTAATATGTGTTCTCACTGCTGTGGTGAAAATCTATGTGTGCTACACGAGAGCAAAGTTTTTTGTATCTCGTGCTGTTGAGTCCCTCACCACCTCAGGATTCTTACTTTGATTCACTCGCTACGCTCGTGAATCAATCATAGAATCCTTCGCTTGCTCGGGACTCAAAATAAGCACTCGAAACAAAAAACAACTTTGCTCTCTTGTTGCACAAATAACTATTAAGTTAAAAGTATTTAGCGTCCTCTTGCACAACGACAACAAACGCTTAGATTTAGTTAAACATTTTATGAGGTCGGTAAAGTAGTTTCTACGTTTTGTTTCATGGCATGAAGCCTTTTTGTTACGATTTTAACGATGTTATGCGTATGGTTTCGCATAAAACCTTAGACTATTTATATACTTTGAGCATAAAACAAAACGCATTGTCGTCGCCTAGCAACGAAATGACAATTGACAAATAATAACTAGAAACTTTTGAGCACTAACCCTAGAACCCTACATGTGGTGCAGGTGCACCCCACACCGATTTGTTTTCTAAATATCTCAATTTCTTTAATATCCACGAATTCGCGAGTCGGAGTATTTTAATTTGGTGTCAACCGCTCGCGTTACGTCAATACCGTGACGAGGGACCGCGTTGTGCGGTCGCCTGTATAAGTGCTGTGGGCTACGCCAGTACCCCAGTGTAGTAAAATCGTAAGATTATTTATTTATTACGATTGATGCATTTATATGTAATAAGTTATTAAATTTGATTATTTATTAAAACAATAGTCTTATTTGAATTAAATACAGATATTTTTAGATATTATGAAGATAAAATTCAATGAAGTTTATTTATTTTGTATCGGATGGCTGTCAGAGGTTTGAATTACGAAGAAATAAGCTCTATTCTAGACCACAAATCTGGCGAGGAAGAAATAGAAGTTGGGACCAGTTGTAATTCCTGGGTTCTTTACAAGTGTTCTAGATCAAATAATAAGCCAAATATAAAGTTTCAGCAGACAGTTTTGAAATTAGGTTTGGAACTGATACATGAACATTTGGAGGACCGTCACCGGATGCCAACTTAGTCCATTGCAGTGATCCTCAAAAAAGGACCAAATCCTACAAGCGCTGTTGCTCAAACTACATTTAACTTTGTGTAATAAGGCTGATTTGTGATCTCAAGTTACCGATTATGTTTAATAAAACGTATTTTCATGAATTGTTTTTTTATTTTAAGGATTACAGTCATTTTAGTATGGGGTGTTCCAACACCCCAGTGTAGGAATAACATGTGCGCCAAATAGTGTAGGATTCTAGGGTTAACAATAACACAAGTAGGTACATTGTTATCAGTTATATCATCATCATCATCATGTCAGCCTAGGGACGTCCACTGCTGGACATAGGCCTCCCCCTGCTGCGTCGTCCGGTCCAGTGATATAATTATTGATAATTTTCGTCGCTAATGACAAGCTGCCAACAACAGTGTGACAGTTCTTAAATGAAATTAGCCACTAAACAGCCGATTTTCGGTAATTAATTTTGACAGTTCTTAAATCATATTACTCGACAAATTTTTCGTTGTGCAAGACGCTAGTGGTGTTTAATATTTTCTTTCTCGTTAAATACATCTTAATTCAATTTAAGAATCGTTGTGCAAGTGGGCCTAAGTGAGACTCCTGCCAAAATAAATCATATTAATAATATTTGTCAGTCTTAATTTAAAACATCCTATACCCGGCCGACATTTGGGAAAAAAGGCGACCGACCATGGGCCGTGAACGGCCGACTTTAGGGTTTTTTCGTTCTCGACGCAACTAAACCTTAGAACTTTTTCCTTGTAGTAGAAATGTCAATCTTATGCCCATAAACATGACATAGATTTATCAAACTATCCAAAACCGCATCGGAAGCTGTCCTTTTGTTGCAAATTGATGGTGCCAGACCCATCCCAAAACAGAAAAACCGTAAGGTGGCCGACATTTAGCGTATTTACCCTAACTGGGGAAAGGGGAAATAGGTAATAGAAAAGATTGAATAGTTTACAAATTATAATATGCCCTTAAAATAAACTTATGATTTTTGAATGTTTCTCACATACATTTGTTACACTGTGGGCCGGCGAGATTGTTTCCATTGTCAAATTATATAATATTATCAAAATTTCCTTCTTTTAACAAGATTCCTGAGCGGTTCGAAGCGACTGCACGCAATTCTTTCAGTCGCTGGGAACCTCGAATAACTGCAAAACTAAATAATGATTATCATTAAAATAATATCCAAAATCAAGTTACAACAAAATTTATGAGCTGATTGACTCCCTATATTCAGAGAAATGTTCTTTTTCTGACATGATAGATTATTATGGGACTCTTTGTTCAGCATGAAGGACGCTTCCATTCCATTCCGCGGCAGTGTAAACTAATCCATTGACATATCATTTTACTAGAGGACGCCAGCAGTTACGCCTGCATATTCTTAAAATTTACTCGTTTTGGCCGATCCCGTGGGAATTTCGGGAAATCCCTTCTTAGTGCACCGCTACGGTCCCCAAGGAACATACATGCCAAATTTCAGCTTCCTGCGCCCAATAGTTTCGGCTGTAGCGTGTCTGTCAGTCAGTCGGTAACGCAAGGATTTTATATATTAAGATAACAGGCAGAAGAAAGATGGAAAAGTAGTTGTTAGACTCACCAAAAATTTTCTATGATTTTTTTTTCTTTTGCCTGTAGGTCGGTACTAATAAATTAAACAACAAATATGTTACAATGATTTATTTTACAAATACAATAATTAGCTGGACAACAGTTCTCATTTTAGTATGTTACGGTGGCACTACGCCACAAGTTAAAGCTCTCCTTACATTATTGCACATGCACTCGAATACGATGGCTCGCGTTGCGAACTCAACATGGACGACCACTGATATCAGAGAGATATATGTCTTCACTGGGGAAGCATAGCTCTTTTTTTTATAGTAATAAGCGGCAAACGAGCAGACGGATCACCTGATGGTAAGCAATTACCGCCGCCCATCGACACAAGCAACACTACAGGAGTCATACCTAAGTGCGTTGCCGCCCCTTGGGGTTGGGAAAAGGGATAGGATAGGGCCCCTGCACTCTCACTCACCGAAAGAAACGCAACAGTTTAGGTACTGTTACTTTACGTCGATTTTCTGTGAGAGGGTAGTACTTCCCCGGTCGAGCCGGCCCATTCTGAAATCAGCAAGGCTCTACTACCTGTGAAGGCTCTCAAGGCATGACTTAGCATGGCATATGCGTAACAGGTCGGCAAAGTTCAGCAACGCTTGCACAGGTTGCCACTTGCATGGGTCACAGCGTGTGCAAGGGCGTCGCCAAGGGGGGGCAGCAGCTCCCCTCCCGCCAACGATAAAAAACCCTACATTTCATACTTTTCTCATTTTCCATATCAACTTGCCCCTCCTTACGCCATCGGCTGGCGACGCCCCTGATCGTGTGGCATTTACATCAGTGTTATCATGCTTTGGTGGGCACGTATAGCTGTCGGTCCCAGTTTCAAGACACGAATTGTAAGACCATGTCGGAAACGGACTATAAATTCATTCATTCATACAACACACAAACGAATGGATAGATGGTGTCGTGAAAATATCCGCCAATAATGGCTAATAAGACATATCTCCCGATAGCACTGGTCGCCAAATACCTATATTGGTATACTAGCGAGCTCGCAATTTACGAAATTATTTTCAGTAATTATGTACAGAGTCCAATATTTGTAGTATGGTCATGTTAACATAGCAACTAAGGCGTATACTGACTGATGGCTATTACAAGTGGAAGGTTAATTTCTTAGATATTAAACATGAAAACCAGTCAAATTTATTGCCCTTGCATTGCTATAAAGTAGTATAAAGTTACTACCATACCACTAGGTTTACATTGAAATTGCATTTTTTAAACATTGCTTGTAGGCTCAAACAAAATAACTCACAGTCAGCAAACGCCTTAAAAATATAAAAAGATTCAGCACTACATTTTGAATATTAGTCTTTTGCGACGTTGCTATGTAAATTTTACCAGCAAATAATTTAAATATTAAAATAATAATCCATTTAGCCAGCGCGCATTTATAAACCAGTTTTCATAATAATTATTCAATAGATACATTCATAAATTATATTTAGATACTGTAAGAATTCACAACACAAAAAATACTGTTACTGGCTTTAAAATATTTGAAGATGCTAAAAATAAATTAAATGTTGATTCCATTACACATATTTTTACTTTATTTATAAATTATAAACAAGTTTGCGTAGAAAGAGGCTTGGTCTATAGTTAGTTAGATAGCTTTTTGCAGAACAAAATCATACAACATATTAAAGTAAGTATATGCAATTTTAAGCATACTAAATTCTTAACAGACGTTCATTCTTTATGGTAAGTCAGTACTTTTGAATATACCGACGATACCGAAGAGCTCAGATATTTACATAGAGGCGCATTTCCTATGGGCGCTCTGAAGACAAACTTTTTTTGACCCAAATTGCCGCTTGGCGGCGTGGCAGTCGCCCTGTGACAGCTGTCTCTACGAGAGTTAGAGAGACCAACGTTCCTCCTATGTATATTAACTAGGAGAGCAAGAGAAACGGAGAACGACGCCAGCGTTGCTAACTATGAACTAAACTGCAGACACACGAAAACAACTGCGCTTCTATGTAAATCTGTATTCATTGATGATACTGGTATAAACTCTAGAATATCGTTTGGGTTACGGAGGCCAGACTGACGCTCTGTAGAAAAGCTATTCTGTCAAATCTGGCTCCACTAGAAAGCGGATCCCGGACTCCAAAGCACAAGAAAGTCTTGGATGCAACCGGGATAACGCTAGGACGATGATTCTGGCCACTTACTCTGATAGAAAGACATTAAACAAACGTTTGACCAATCCCCTTTCCAAGACAAAAATAAAAACATATTACTTAAATTATCATCTAAAGTATAAAGCTGATAAAAAACAACTGTTGTTGATATTTCTCTCTCTTTCTCTCTACGGTTCATTTTAAAAGCTAAAATCGATATAAAATCATTGTAAATATGTATCAAAACCACTTGTGCACTAACTAATATACACGTTTAGCAAAAAATGTGTAAAAACCAATACTATGATATAAAAATATATATATCTCTTTTTAAAATTAACTTACAAAAACGATAGTGCATTATTTGATTTGAGGTGATTTCAAATTTTTTTTTGCTGGCAAGGGCATTTCTTAACCGTTGGTATAATACCTATTTTGTGCCTAGTTGCAATCTTGTTGACTCTACATCATGAGATTTTATTCAAATTTTAATTACATCTTATAATTATATTTACCATTATTTCACCTCTAATCAAATAATTCACTTCATGATATTAAATTGCCGAACAGTGCGCCTGCTTCAAAACAATCATTTGCATAGAAATTAAATGTACAAAAATTACAATAGTAATACCAATTATAATATATACCACCATTTTGACACTGATTTGAATGGTTATTATACGGTCGTATGCGTCGAATAAAATCGTAAATGCATTTTTGAAGTTTAATTTATTTTCGCAGTTACGATTTTACTGGATTTCTGAATCGAAATGTATGTAGAAATGTGTAATTATATAAAATCGACTAAATCTATTGAACACACATTTATTAAAGGGGAAAACGATTACATATTTATTTAAATTTCTATACAAATGAAACATTTAAATCCATACGACTAGCGCTAACCTAAAATTAATTATATCGAACGACAAAAAATAACAAAAATATTTTATACACATTAGTATTTGGTTTCTAGGCGCCTATTCATACGTACAAGTATTATTTTTTTATAATTTTCCACACATTTCATTTAAATGTTATTCTTTATTTTTACACAGTCAATCATTTTTATTTTTTGTGATTTATTTTAATCAAACGCTGACGCATTATAGTGCAGACCATAAACTAAATTAAAAATTATTTCTGCTTTTTGCTGGTAAGTGGTAATTTGACCATGTTTGTATACACTAAGATAATAAAAAAAAAAACAAACAAATAATATTTTATTTATACGAGTTTATTATTCAGAATAAACTCTTATTATCATGAAAATTGGTTCTATTTTCCTGATTTGCCACTTACCGTTATACCTAATAAAAAGAAATTTAACTTTCAACATAAAATATTCTGTTTTGTAATAAATAATATAATTAAAGAAATAAATATAATCTGAAGTCAAGTCGTTTTACAGAAGACATTTTAACAAATTATAAATTGACCAGTTGGTGGGATCATATCCCGCGAAAATTGTGCGAAATTATCAGCTACGAGCACCATTTTATAAAAATTTTTAAAAAAGCAATCAAGTGTGGTTATTTGTCGAAAAATATTTTACACGCACTTTGGGAGGAAACAACGTGTATTTTAATTTTATTTTATAAATTATAAGCAATCGTTTGCTTTTGTAAACTTTTTATGATGTGTACATATAAAAATTACTATTTAAAGCTTAAATTTTTATTTATTTATTTATATATAGACTCACGCCTGTATCCCCGAAGGATAATGATTTTTCGGTGTACGGATAAACTGTCGATTGAATTACCCTTTTGTGATGAAATTTATAAAAATCGTTTCTGCACGATTGATGAGTAAAAGTGCGTGCAAAAACATTTATTTTTTATTAGCTACCAATGATACAGTATGAAAGAGTAATTAAGCCACATTTACATAAATAAAACTATTTTTACATACCGATTCACGTTGTGTACAGAAGTGCTACAAATGCATAATCTGTATTTAATCATGTTTTTGTAGCGTTTATTTTAATAGCAAGCCGATTAAGAATTGTCAGATAACTCAGAAATTTACGATTTTTCATTTCTACTATGTACTTACTTTTAACGCGTTTTAAGTATTTTAGACTTTTTGTAATTTTACTCCTTTTGCTGAGACAGAGCCGTGCAAAACTAATACCGATTTTCTGAAATCGGATTTTTCTATTTTTACTTTTTCTGGCAAGACTATTGAAATATTCTCCTTGGTTACGTTTTAATTCTGATTTTGCAGCCTGATTTATTATTTATTTACTCAATTGAACACTTATACAGTTTTGTGTGATGTTTAATTATTATATTAAATATAATTTAACGATACATTTTATCGTAACCCGTCAAATCGTCTCCGTTAACTTGAATCGGTCTGCGGTGTGGATCGCGCGTAAACAAAATAATTTCAGAAATTATTTTTGGTATTAAAACCTAAACGTTAAAGCATAATTTTGGTGTTATGTTATAATTTAGACATCTGCTACATAAGTATGGCACCATAGCGAAGAAAGTAATAGTACCGATGTTGTCACGTAAAAATAAATAAATGGAACCTTAACAGTTGCCTATAGACAATAATTTGTTATAAAATTGAAGAATAAAATGCCCTTTTTTCTGGAATATTTGGCAAGAAATGTACTATTTCTTTCACCCTTCTTCTAGATTTCATTTCATCTCCCTTTGATTGACGTATCTTTTAGAGACTGAATCTAAAATAAATTGCTGTGGTTTGAATTCGGTATTATAGTCATATTCTTCAATATTATATCAAATACTTTACAATAAGTTATCACATTTATCCTTAATCAAGAACAACATAAAGTATATAATGAAGTAACTAATAATGGAAACAAATAAATATCTTATATGTAGAGTAAATAAGAATTGTTGAATGTTTTACAAAATTAATTCTAATTACAGACATATTATATGTAATGATATATATTTATATTACAACCTAAGAATACATTATAGAGATGTACAAACTTTTGCAATGAAATACCATTTGGTCATTTCTAGAGGCGCTCTAAGCGTATGAGATCAAAAACGATCCCAGTAAGTTCTTTCAGAAACCGAAAATTACCAAAATAGTATCTTAGTTGAGTTGGTACATCTCTAAAATAAAAAAGTATCAGAAAATAAATAACCAAACTCTTTCGCAGCAATAAAAAATAAAAAAACGTAATCATCGGAACGGCGCGAAAATTTGAATGTAGAACACGAACTCACCATACAAATTGTGTGTTACAAAATAGTGCATCTCTTTTTCTTGTTGCTACCGTAGTCGGATTTGATGTTGATGCGTTCTGCCTCTTGGAAACGGCGGACTAGTCTGACAAGCTCGTGGAAAGCTTGGTCCACGTTAGATCTGGACTTCGCACTGCACTCAATGTATGGTACTTTCAGTTGGCGGGATAAGGCCTGTGCTTCTTCTAGTGATACCTATAAAAGTAAAGATTTTTTGTTTGATTTAAGACTGAAGTGTTGAAAAAGTGAGAAAGACTTTGCAGTAATACAGCTTATTTATCAGAATAATAAAAAGGCTGCCTCGTTGGTCTCGCGGCATAAATGTGCGCGTGGGATTGGGAGGTCTCGGGTTCGATCCCTGGGTCGGGCAAAGTGTTATTAGGTTTTTCCTTTAGGAAATTCTCAGTAGCAGCACGGAGTCTGGCAATGTGCCCGGTTCGGCAATAGTCTCGCCCCCTATTACGTGGGACTAAAATAAATCTGGTGAAAAGTGGGTGTAGCAATATACCTCTGCCTACCTCTTCGGGGATATAGGCGTGAGACTATGTATGTATGTACAAAAATGCTAATATTTTTTGCGATTACCGACACAAACAGATGGAACATAATTTGTTGTGTAATGATGTTTTCTGCCAAGTAGGTAATTCATCGTGGTGAAATTGATAAGTACCTATTGCTTGCCAGCCACAGCAACGGATAATTTCGACCAAGTTAGTTTTCGTTAATAATAGTAAAAACCTTAGTATTATTTTAAGTGCGAAATGAGGTTGGATAGTTATGTATGGACGATTGTTACTTTTTCGCGCAAATGCTATTGGCGATGCAAAGATTATCCGCGCGCCACTAGTGACGAATTTGGCAGTAGTCCGGGTACGACACTTTTGACAGCTTTCAATACAACTTTGCTTCGAGGTTATAGTGGTAATAGGGTATTTGACTAAAAAAATCGAATTAGTCCGTCAGTTAGATTATCGAAAAATATTGGATACGTATTTTTTGTTTTATCAAATCAGTAAAAAAATACGAAGATAAAACGCATCAAAGGTGGAGAAACGTCTAAGAGTGGGGGCTTGTAACGTCACTTGCCAGTAAAAAGTGTACTGGCAAGTGACGTCACACGAGTTTTCAGCGAAGTTAGTAGGCTTCATTTTTTGTTTACGTGACTAAAGAAAATATACGTGTCCAATATTTTTCGATAATCTAACTGACGGACTAATTAGATCTTTTTAGTCAAATACCCTATTGTTTTGAGCTGTCAAAAGTGTCGTGCCCGGACAACTTCCTAATTCGCCGCTAGAGTCGCTAGTTAGAATCTTTTAGATTTGTACCATTCGCTACCTTTTGTCCTGAAAACCGGCGAAGCCATGAGTAAAAGTTAGTCTACTATTTTGACTCATCTATATTTAAATGAATGAATGATTCTTATTCTACGTAAATAACTGACCTCGTTCTTATAAGGTTAGTTAGAGGCTAGCGGTATCGGGGATAACAAATGTGACTAATACAAGGAAATTTGACATCAGTTCCATGCATCCATCGTATAGTGATCTCATGGGGTGTTGACCTTTCTACTTGACTTATTTTTCTACCATTATACGTCTATAGATTCACAAAAGTGGCAGATCTAACATTTTATTTTGGGGGATAAGTCGCCATGGCTTATTCTCGTTTGGAGGCGATAAAAAAAACACTAAAAAGTCATTTGTCCTTGGAAGAAGATGACAGCAAATTCACTACACTAGCACGCTTTACACGCCAAAATAATAGAACACTATGAGCTGAGGTGGCGATGGGCAGGACACAGGTCTGAGAGGTGTCGGGACATGACTGTTCTGGAGAGGCCAAGCAAGGAACTAACTATACCGTCCATATATCCGTGGTAGGCCCCCCGAAATGTTGACATGGATTTTTTTGGGAGCGGTTGGCATCGAACGGCGCAAGATCGACCGGCGCGCGGCGTGGAGAGTTTTGGAGAGGCCTATTTTCAGCAGTGGACATCTGTAGGCTGAGATGATGACTACGAGAAAGGGGATCTTATCCGAATGAGGGTCTTCTGAAATGACGCTCACTATGCAGCAGCACTGAGGCATCAGATTCAGAAACCTGTCAAAACTGTCAAAACCCCTATATTTTCGTACGTCTGTGTTTGTTTGTATTATGTGTGTGTACGCGTCTGTACATATCTGACGTCAGTTTGGACCTGACGCGTACTCAGCGCCGTCTGGTGGTAGAAGAAATATCAAACACCCTCATTGTGCAAGACTGTGTTTTATAATATTTACTTACCACTCTCTGCGTCTCCAAGTCCGATTTATTTCCCACCAGCAGCATAGGGAATTCATCTCTGTCCTTGACGCGTAGGATCTGTTTGTGGAACTTGTATAGCTCGTCGAAGCTCGCGTGGTCCGCCACTGAGAATACCAGGAGGAAACCCTCGCCGGACCTCATGTATTGTTCACGCATCGCACTGAACTCCTCCTGGCCGGCTGTGTCCAGGACTGGAAAGAGTTTGAAGTTAGATTTAGTGTTGCCAGTTTCAAGTACTAAAATGGTATACCTAATTATGCTATGAGATATAGGACTAGTTTCACCACTGACCAATAAGTTTCGATTAAATTAGGTACCTACTAGCAAAAAATACACACAAATTTCGTACTAATTTTGAATTTACCTGGAAGATAACGTTTAAGTTGCTACCTGCCGATGGTGAAACAAGGCCTAATGTTAAGTACTTATGCAATGAAAGTCTTTATTTCGCGTAGTAAACTTTTTAAAATTATTTCAATAAAATGAGGCGGTTCTCAATTCAGTTGTAATTTCTATGTCTGTTACCTCAAAATATCGTAATTTATTAACCGATATGATAAAATATTTTTAAGCACATACTTCCTCTTTGGTCACATACAAGTTTGAGGAAGGAAATTTGGCAATTTATTTGTTAAAATATTAATTGATTATTATTATAATATTTTTATCCTACTCTCAGTTCAAGACGTGTCTACTGCTGTGAATATCTGGCAAGAAACTTAATATTTTAATAATGGTTGGTCATATAAGCATATTCTCTCCTACTGAATTAATCCTGTTCAGTTCGCTATATCATAGGGCTAGATGAGCCCGCGCTTACACCCGCGTTATACTGCTAAGCGTGATGTTATATGGCCTACAACCTTCCTCGATAAATGGGCTATCTAACACTGAAAGAATTTTTCAAATCTGATCTGTAGTTCCTGAGATGTTGAGTTGCGTTGTATTGTATGTTCCTGAGCGCGTTCAAGCAAACAAACTGTTCAGCTTTATATATGTAGGTACATATTTTACTTTATATATGTACTCTTCAGCTTTATATAGGTATGTATTAGATGCCGCGCTAGAAAGGGAAAGTCCCTATAATACTTATGTCTAAAGACCCTACCAGACAAGTACCTATGTGAATAATTTATATTTTATTTACCGTTGATGCTGTAATACCGAATAACTACTCAATATAAAAATCCATGTGAGATTTTATTAATGAATTATAAAATATCTTATACTAGACATCTTTTGAAGTTATTATTTAATTACTCTGCTATTGAGGTTCTACCATATTCTCCGGGAAGGAGAAGGGTACGACGCGACATCAATCAGATGTCTCAGTTTAATTAATCACCAAATAAAGTAATCAACACTAAATACGTAAGATAGCTACAAAACTACAGCCAATGTTATCCACTGGTGACATTCAAAGATGTAATAAAACACGAATTCCATGCATGAATTTGAATTGATTGCATCGATTGCAAGTAATGACGCCGTTATTTTATCTGTTCTCATTTCAGAGTGGTACAAGGCGAATACATGTGTAGATACACAAATTTAATATTGAAGACTGCCTCGTTGGTTTCGCGGCATAAATGTGCGCGTGGGATTGGGAGGTCTCGGGTCCGATCTCGATTCCAGGTCGGGCAAAGTGTTATTGGGTTATCCCGTTAGGAAATTCTCAGTAGCAGTAGTAGCAAGTCTGGTAATGTGCCCGGTACGGCAATAGGCTCGCCCCTATTATGTGGGACTTAAATAAATCTGACGAAAAGTGGTTGTAGCAATATGCCTCTGCTTACCTCTTCGGGGATATAGGCGTGAGACTATGTATGTATAGACAAACATCTGTGTGGCTTTGGTACAGGTAGAGGCAAGGGCGGATCCAGCTTTGGCGCCAGGAGGGGGTCACATAGTCGTGGTCAAGTCAAGAACTTATAATTTAATTTTGATAACAATAGATACAAGTAAAAAGTAGGTATTTAATTAATGTACGTAATAGACCAGTGCAGATACGTTAGACAACGGTAAAAAGTTAAATAAAATTACAGTAGGTTGAGACCCATTGGAGAAGGAAGAGAATATAGCGATCATTAAAGGAAAAATAAATTACGGGCGATCTGAGATCGGGAAGTGGATGGGGTTGCGATTTTAAGGGTAAAAAGGGTTTAACTCGATTGCCAGCAAAACTACAAGTCCTACGGAAAAAACGTCAGTGGCAAAGTTGTAGGTAATAAAAAGATCTACAACTTTCGTATTTATATTTTATTCACACAACGTCATAATTTATGTGAAAAATTCAAATAACCAAGTTTTTGGTTTTTTATTTTTAACTTTTACAATAGTTTTTTCTTTTACACGAAATTTGGTGAAAACTTGCCTTTTTATGTTCCAAACACATTGTTTATGTTTTTTATTTAAAGTATTTATTTTACGCCTTATTTTGACTTAAATCGAAATAAAACCCTTATTTTCAATTGAAAATTTTCACGTCAATATATTAGCTTTTTTTTTAATTGTTCGGCGTTTTGTTCGTTGAAATCTCTACTTTCTGAATTTTCTGATGGTGTGAATAAAATATACATTACTAAGGTAAACGTTCTCAGAAACGGCAACGAAATGAAACAACCTCAAGACCGATTTTTTTAATCATAATGTACAATTTTGAGCTATTTATTAAAATTAACACTTTAATTACTCGAAAAACGTAAGATTCCATGCTACATTGATAAATAAGAACTTAAAAATCGATATAATATACAACTAAAATTAACAACCAAATGAGTTAATACTACTGTTAATGTTGTTACTACTGCATTGGAATTGCAAATAAAAAACAATTTCATTTCATTTAATTTCATTTAATAATTAATAAGACATCTACAATATTTTGAGAAAGTTATAGAATCTTCTTTAAATTACAGCGTCAACTCCTATTTATCGCTATTTTAAGATAATGTATAGGTATACCTGAGTGACCCACAGACAATTTGAGCCCATCAATAGTTATTTTAAAGAGAAGTGTGGAAGGGCTAGGTAGGTACCTGACCTACATACATTATCTTAAAATAGCAATAAATAGAAGTCTACGCTGTAATTTAAAGAAGATTCTATAACTTTCTCAAAATATTGTAGATGTCTTATTATATAGACTTATTTGGTTGTTAATTTTAGTAGTATATTTCAATTTGCAAATTCTTTTCTATTAATGAAGCAAGGAATCTTACATTTTTCGAGTAACTAAGGTGTTAATTTGTAATAAATCGCTCAAAATTGTACATTATAATTAAAAAAATCGGTCTCGAGGTTGTTTCATTTCGTTGCAGTTTCTGAGAACGTTAATCTTAGTAATGTAGGTATATTTTATTCACACCATCAGAAAGTAGAGATTTCAACGAACAACAATTTAAAAAAGAAAGCTGATATATTGACGCGAGAATTTTTAATTGAAAATTATGGTTTTATTTCGATATTAAGTCAAAATAAGGTGTAAAAATAAATATTTTAAATTAAAAACATTAACAGTGTGTTTGGAACATAATAAGAGAAGTTTTCACCAAATTTCGTGTAAAAGAAAAAACTATTGTAAAAGTTAAAAATAAAAAACCAAAAATCATCCCGTGACCACGGCTGATGTAACCCATGCCGAAACGTCGGGACAAATAGAAAGGTATTTCATCTTTCTTTTCGTTTATTAACACGATTCAGACCCGTTACATAATTAAAAAAAAAACAAAAACTTGGTTATTTGAATTTTTCACATAAATTAAGACGTTGTGTGAATAAAGTGTAAATACAAAAGTTGTAGATCTTTTTATTACCTACAACTTTGCCATTGACGTTTTTCCCGTAGGACTTGAAGTTTTGCTGGCAATCGAGATAAACCCTTTTGTACCCTTAAAATCGTAACCCCATCCTCTTCCCGACCTCAGATCGCCCGTAATTTACTTTTTCTTAAATTTTTGCTATATTCTCTTTCTATTCCAATGGGTTTCATCCTACTATAATTTTCTATCGTTTCAAAAATTATCTACCCAGGTCTAAAACCTTTGCCATCATACAAAGTTAATATAGTTTTTAACTAATTAAATATTGAAGGTAACTATGTAGTTACATTAAATCTTTATGGTGACAAAATATATACTTAAATAAAATCTTTATGTTTAATTAGTGGTCCACCTAAGTCCTGGAACCAGCCCAGGGGGGGGGTCATGACCCCCATGACCCACCCCCTGGATCCGCCCTTGGGTAGAGGTAAATTTGACTGCAGGTTGGTGTAGTGGTTACAGCGGCTGCCTCGTGGTTTGGCGCCGAGTGTCGTTGGTTCAATACCTACCCGGGATACACTAATTGAACCAGAAACAAAATATCCCGATAAGCGGCAATAGGATCGCCACCTATTACGTGGGATCAAAACACTGGCGAAATGTGGGCGTTTAATATGCCTTTGCCTACCCTTTCGGGGAAACAGGCTTGAGTCTATGTATGTATGTATGTATGTAACCAGAAACCGTTGTTTCTACTGTCTGCGTGTTGTTTGAATATTTTTCCGTAAAGTTGTACGCAATGGAAGGAAATTCCTGAGCGACTTTTGCCAGGAATAGCACGATTATCACGGGTATATATTTTAAACAAACAAATTAATTTTATATCGGGGTTGTTATTATTGCGGTTTAATGATACCAGCTGCAATACCTACCCCAATATTATGATCTTAATCTGACGGGCAAGAAGAATGTGATAGGATAAACCTCCGTACTCACATACAGTTTAACTCGATAGAGTCAGACTCGAAGGCTCGCTTAGAGTAAAACTACAGTGTATTTGATGTCATCGAAGTGCGAGTTCTGCAGTCCACGCGTTGATTTTTACTCGTTTTCGAGTAAAACTATCGAGTATAACCGTGTCGGTACTAAGCATTATATGACATGTGAAATATGGCAAGTTAAAGGCGAGTGAAAAACCACAATTTGTTCCTAATTCTTCGACTTTGCCTCTATGTATAACTGGTAACGAAAGAGCTGTCAGATGCTACTGTGATTTTAAAGGATCAATCTAATAAACCTTTTCTAGAGCATATGTGCCATAACAAAAACAATTTTGCAGCCATTGAGAAGAGCGATAGCGGCTGCAGGAAAAAGTGCAGTTATCGCTAACGTCACCGAAGCCTTGTTTTTTTTTTCATAATGCGCCTTTCTTTACTATTCTTAAAGAAGAAAGAATTGGAATATAGATTTGGGCCTTTAGTGCTTTCAGTCACCGAAAAACACCACAACCACGATGGGGTTGGATCCATGGGCATGAGGGTCGGACCACTCGACACTCGTTTTTAAAACAAGAACAACATGGTTCCCAGCAATCTAATTGAGACGAAAGACAAGAGACTCTGTTAAGAGAAGGACAGGTGAGAAATAACCATGATTTAAAATCTGACAATAATGATTATTAGCATAATTATATAACTTCACGGCTTTTATTCCCGAAGGGGTAGGCAGAAGTGTATTACACACCCACACATCGCCTGTTATGTTTCGGTCCCAATGTAATAGGGGGCGAGCCCTATTGACATCTACCGGGCACATTGTTAAGCTAGCGATAATTAAATTATAATGCACACATAACTTCGAAAAGTCAGAGGTGTGTGCCGACCGGGGTACCTGGGGATCGAACTCGAGACCATCGTCTCCGTAGTCCGTTACATACACCACTGGGCCATCGCCACTTTATGATTATGAGTAGGAAAGTAAAAAACTTAACTACATAATTATTAGGTACCTATTAAAAAAATATATTCACAAAAAATGTATAGGTAGCCAATTAGATGCAGGGTTACTTTATTGTTATTATTTTACTGTTGAGCCCTTGAGTGCTACACCCTACCTGGCTTTCTTTTTACTACTCTGGCACTAGAAATGAATCCTGTATATAAATCAAGAGCAATTGGAGAAAGCTATTAAAAATAAATACAGGCAATCTGTTGAATAGATCACAATATAATATTTTTCAATAATATTCTACCACATACACACTACCATCTAGTCCCAAACTAAGCAGTTCTTGTACTATGGGTACCAGATAATGGATAAACATACATATATACCTTTCTTTTTGTAAATACATACATATTATACATAGAAACACCCAGACCAAGACGAATATCCATGTTCATGCACACAAATGTTTGGCTTGAGCGGGGATCGTACCCACGACCATCAGCGTAGCAGTCGCTTACACTCCCGCTGCGCCAACCGGTTGTCATTATTATTTGATTAAGTATCATTGTCATCTTAGCATGCAAAGTTGCATCTCAAACATTCCCTTGGGAGCCTGGCATCCACTGCCTAGTCCAACAATACTTGACAGAATAGTAGCTTTTTCGCAGCAACTGTCATCTGAGTTTTGGAATCCAAAGTAATGGCCATCCATTACTTTGGATTCCAAAACAATTCCTATACAATTCCATGGCTTAGATCAACTAGTGGCAGTTATATTTTGATTGACAATCTGATGATAATCCTTTACTGTTTAAGTTGTCAATTAAGATTTTTTTACTGAATGTTATATGTAAAATAAGAAACCAGGAAATTAGATAAATAATATTAACTTTATTTCCGTTTAAAGGCAGTTATCAGTATATTTAACTTCATAAACTTCTCTCTCAACTCAACAGTCTCCAAGCAAGCTTTAAAACATATAATAAGGAAGGAAAGGAAATCTTTCATTTGTAACACATGCTGTGTTAATTACACAAGAAACTATGGAAGTTGTGCCCTTGATAGTTTTTGTCACCACATAATATTGTTTGTTTGAAACACCTACAACTTTTTACACCAGGATGAGATAATATCAAACAGGTAATACTCACTGTCCAATTTGGCTGGCACATCATCAATGACACACTGTTTTGTGTAGCTATCCTCAATGGTAGGGTCATAGTCTGTCACAAAGTAGCTCTGGAAGAAAAAATATAATAGTTTCAGCACCAGATGCGGTGACGACAGTGGGCGGAGTCGCCTTCAAACAGGCCTTGACATAGACTGCCTTAGATACACTATTTATAAGCATGAACGCACACTTGGTCGCTCCGAGGATGCACTCGACCATTTCACACAAACATTACAGGAATACTTAGGATGTTCTAACATCTGTTCCGTAGGCGTATGTCGACCAAATACGGCGATAAATACCTGAATAAATTGTATTGTGATTGCACTTTTTCCCACACCACCGCCGCCGACTACTACAAGTTTGTAAGTCTGCGCTTGGTTCGGTCTCTCGCCGGCTCGCGACATTTTGATTTCACTGGATATAGATGAATAGAAATAATTATTGTTATAAAAATAGTATAATTTCTACAATTTATGACAATCAGCAGCACTTCACTCACTGAAGATGACTCAAATTCGACTGTGCTGTGAGTGATTGCGATGGAAAACCCAAAAACGCCATTAGAGAGAACGAGAGAGAATGATACATATGAAGACGTTTCTTTCATAGTTCATACTTAAACGAAAAACAAAGATACAAAAACAATTAATTTAAATAGATTTTTAGGCTTAGTACAATATCAAATTTAATAAATACATTCATTTTCGAAGCCTTAAGGCATTTTCATGACGAAAACTAATAATAATAATTTTGTAGAGTTTTATATATTTTGCATGAAATGTAACGTTAAAGTCAGATGGGTCACTAAGTTGCCATTAGAAAAACGAGAAAGGTGGAACTTCTGAATTTTGAAATAACTATATCAACAATTTTTATTGAATATTATTTATCGCTTAATCGGTTTGGAAATGTATGATTTCACTGCATTTTACTTTATTTTTAGCATTATCAATGCAGTTGTCCCAAATAGTTCGTTCGTCACTTTGACACTAAAATAACCTATGTCTACTGTCAACTGTCAAAGTTATCAGAATTAAATTGACTCGGCCGTTTGCCGTTTGTTGTGGGTGTCGACTGTTGTGGTTACAAATAACGAGTAATTTGACTTTAATTGCAATTTAATAGAGGTGTGATAAGAATACACTACGTGTTTTGTGCTCTGAGGCACTCGGAGCTTTGGTGTCCAGTGGACATAAGAAAATACTTAGTTTTCTTATGTCTGTAAACTTAACGCGTGTTATTGTATCTATATAATATGTTTTCAACAAGCTCTCAAAGGAAGTTCTGGACATTCAGCGACGAGAATGAATTGGCGCGATTGCGGGAGAAGCACAATCTCACGTTCATTGCAAAACATGGAGCACACATAGAAGAATATCAGCGCAACAATGTCTTCTTATCACCAGACGAGGAAAGACTACTTCTGAAACAATACGAATTGCACCTGAAGGAGTTTTGCAAGCGATTTTCACCTCCAATGCCCAAAGGAGTCAATGGCACAGCATTCCATTACTTCAAAAGATTTTACTTATATAATTCTTCTATGGATTACCATCCTAAGGAAATCCTGGCAACTTGTGTGTACTTAGCATGTAAAGTGGAAGAGTTTAACGTTTCCATCGGACAGTTTGTTGCCAATATTAAGGGAGACAGAGACAAAGCATCAGACATTATATTGAACAATGAATTACTGTTGATGCAGCAACTGAATTACCATTTGACAATTCATAACCCATTTAGACCCGTAGAAGGGTTTCTCATTGACATAAAAACTAGATGTAGTTTAGCAAACCCAGAGCGTCTGAGGGGTGGCATTGATGAGTTTCTAGAAAAAGTATTTTTGACGGATGCCTGTCTTATCTATGCTCCGTCACAGATAGCATTAGCTGCTGTACTTCATGCAGCGAGTAAGGAGCAAGAAAACCTTGACTGTTATGTGACTGAGATGTTATTTAGACATGCTGGACCAGACAAGTTAGCTATTCTCATAGAAGCGGTGAGAAAAATAAGATCTATGGTGAAAATGGTTGAGAGCCCTGCTCGGGAAAAGGTCCGACTGATTGAAAAGAAGTTGGACAAGTGCCGGAATCAAGAAAACAACCCAGACAGTGAGATTTACAAGAGGAGAATGAGGGAGTTGTTGGATGAAGATGACTTGCCTCACACTGGAAGTAGCAGGATGTCTCTGGACAACAGTGGAGTCGGACAGGTCCTGTCTCCATCAGCATCTTAAGGAATTATATCATATAGACTGTACTGTGATCTTATTATATTCTGTTGACTTACACTATGGGAGTTTTTATCTTGTTTCGGCAAACTGAAAAAGAAATTATGACCTGTCCATGTTAAAATGCCCATTATAATGAATTGTGTATAAGTTATTTGCTGACAAAATTTATATTCGGCATAGTTGAATGCACAGACATAGACCTACATAGATAACGCAAATGCATGCACTTCGCGTGTCTGAACTCCGACCAAGCGTCGAGCTTGCGTCGAGCTTGGTCGCCACTAACTTCAGTCCCCGCGCGTCCGTTTTACCGTTAAGTAAACTTTATTCACATTACGTTGCCGCGTTTGCTTCGGACATTTGATCTGACGTTGTGTATTAGGAGACGATGAATATCGCACAAGCGATACTGTCGCGCATCGCTTCGACTTCGTGATACAGGCAACGTCACAGTAGGTATTAAAAAGTCGGCACGCTTGGTTTCAATACAAATCGTGATAATTGCGTTATCTATGTAGATCTATATCTGTGGTTGAATGGTTTCATGAATAATTTTGACCTGTCTGGTCTTGTTCTTCATTTTTCTTTTCATCCATAGATATTTTGTCTAACAAAGAAGGACTGATTCTTATAAATAATTGATGACAAATGCCTAAAAGAAAATTGGAATACACCTCTTTTCCTTAACTAAGAAAAATCCTTTGATAAAGTTATATATTGGTAGTAAATAAAACTATTTGAGTCTTATATTTTGTACTGGACTAGGTCCTATGTCAAGAGGTTGTTCTTGGACTTTAGCTGTAATTGTTAGCAAGAATGCATGTTTAACCAACCATTTAAAATACAGATCCTTTACCGTAAAATGGGGTGAATAGAAATCGTGGGGTGAATAGAAAAAAGTCCGGAAGTTTGATATTGTTGACTCTAGCTTGTTATTTAGCCCTATAACGAATGTTTTTCTCTGTGATTTTCTACGTGGCAACATGTTTTTTATAGGCTCACCACACACAAATTTACGTCAAGTTGAAATTTCATATAGATTTAAGCGCGTAGACAGAGAATCCTATAGACACCGGCAAAGCGTGTCACAGAAAGAGACAAACATAGTACGTCACTCTAAATTCAGGGTTACCGCGTAAGGCAAAAAATACCCCTATTTATTGATACAATTAGAAAATAATATGAAGTCCGAAAAGTAACACTGCCTTATTGATTTTATCGGCATAGGATAAATATAAGATACGGGGATGATAATATTATGCTGTAAAACGCAAATTAATTTAGTTGTTTCGTCAGTCAAAAATAAATTATCTCGACTTTTCAATACAATAAAATATTCAAATACTATCCCACTTTCATTCATTATTTTGATGATATACTTAATTTTCGAATTGCTCTAATTAATTTACATAAAATAAGTAGGTATGCTATTTGACGCAAAAATATGATGACATCATATGTTGCTATTTCAATGCAAAATTCATAAAAAAGTATCGTTTTTGACATTTCGTTGTCTGTAGTTAAACTGCCATTTCATAGGTGGTTATGTATGTACGTCCTGGATTTGTGAACAAATAATACCTATTTGACGCAAAAATATGATGACATCATATGTTGCTATTTCAATGCAAAATTCTTAAAAAAGTATCGTTTTTGACATTTCGTTGTCGGTAGTTAAACTGCCATTTCATAGGTGGTTATGTATGTACGTCCTGGATTTGTGAACAAATAATACAACATATTTATTTATGATTAATTTTTATGTATATTTGATTGTACACATTGTTGTCCTTTGAATAAAACAAGCTTCGTATGAAAGTTTCTAATTCTTTGCTTGGGTTCAAAATAAGGCATGGCAATGGCCTTAATAAGTAAGATTTATGGTTACCAATAAATGGTTGACTTTCAAAATGATCCAATATAAATAAATCCTGGCATCGTTTAAAAGTCGTGAAAATAAGTTTTTGTAACATATTTTTTTCGGCAAAGAATGATAATCCTTCAGTAGAATGGACCTTGAATATTCTTTCTGCCAACTTACATACTATGACAACGTCACGGGAAGGATAAATAAAGCCACCATCTTTTTTAAATATAATACCTAAATAAATCCTCATGTTCAGGAAAACTGAAACAAGCCATTCAAACTATGACATACTTTTTTAATAGGCACTGCAAATCTCAAAATATTATACCCTATTTTAATTACCCTCAAAAGAGGGTAATTATTTAAAGAAAAGTTGGCAACACCAAAGATTTAATTTATTGAATTATTTAGAATTTATTATTGTTATTTTAGTGCTTTTAACACAAGTCTCAATAGTTCACAACACAATATAGCTTGAATTACTTTATTTTAACACGTAAAAACTGTATTTTTTATGGAGACGATAGCTGCCTACACGTCAGCTGTCAAACTTTGTTTAGCTAAGTAGTTAGCATACCTACAAAAAAGTGGCACGCTCGGTGAAACAAAAAATCGTATCGTGCTGTTTCATTTCTTTACATTACATCGGCATAAGTTGCTCTTTTTCCTGTGTGAGTGCGACAAAAATATCACTTAGTCTATAGGATTCTCTGTCTACGTTTAAGCGGTTAAAGTGAAGGTGTGAAAACAAGTAATTTTTGCTCTTTATAAATTTTCCATAAACATCAAGTTACTGGTTGTGTTCACCCTGTAGATGTGTATTATTCGATACATACATTTCCCATCTTTAAGAAAAACAAAAGAAAGTGTCCGTGTTTGATTATTTTACATTCTTTTTCTATTAAAATTGAGAAGCTAGCTATTTTGCTGGAATTCGAGGTGAATAGATACGGGAAGGGGGTTAATAGATACGCCGTTAGGGTCAATAGATACGCCATTGGGGGTGAATAGATACGCGTGAGAGGTTAATAGATACGAGAGGGGGGTCAATAGAAATATGTTTTTTAGGGTTGTCAATCCAGGTTAGTTCATCATACGCACCTTTTTGTCAGATAACCATTGAAAATATTGTTTATATTTAGGCAGGTGCCTACCTGTATGATTAAAGAGGTAAATGTTGATATCTGGTTTATTAAAAAAATACATAGTTGTCTGATTAATAACAATGTTAATATATTGAATAAAAATATAAGTTGATTTTGACAGCCCTAGCGTTTTTTCTCTATTCACCCCCTTCCCGTATCTTTTGACCCCTGTTTCAAGGTAAATAAAAAACGCTTACTTTTTCTTAATTTACTTATTAATGTCCTGTTTTTACTAATTTGTAGCACAAATATTGAGTAAATTACAACTTAACTCATGATTTCAAAATGCTTCAATAATGACTCTCATTCAAAATATCTAATAAAATCGATGTTGAAGTTGAAATCTGTGTCTATTCACCCCATTTTACGGTACTAATTTACAATACAAAATCTATGATATATTCTACAGAAGCTGTGCTATAGGTAATTACCTACTTGGTTTCAATTAAACTCAGTGTCTACATTTAGACCAAGGATATTGTTTGAAATAATTTATAGGTGGATACATTTATTCATGACATGTTAAACATAAAATAGTAATAGAAATATATCTTAAGCTGACTTTTGCTAAAATAAAAGTCCTATGTAAAATAATTGCTGTTGTCATTATTTCTTCATATTCGACTTTGGGCTTGGGGCCAAGTCTAAAAGCGCCCCTAGCAAGAACTATCTATTCTGTGCCCTAGCGGTTATTAGTGTCCACTAGGGGCTCTTTAAATACAAGTATGCGAAAATATATTCCCAGCAACGCAACGTCGAGTGCAAATCCGACTAGGTTACTAACAACAAAGTTACTAACTTTCGTGTTCTATGAACACAAAAAAATCGGTACCTCTACATCCGTGAACATGGCGCTCGCAACAGTGCTCAAATATATTATCGGTTATTCGATACAATTTGGCACGTGGTATATATCCTTGTCGCACGAGTGATTGATTTCCACGGGATAGCCGGGATCGATCACTCGCCGAGCAATTAAAGGGAGATAATTAGGTTGTCTTACGGGAAATAAATAAAAAATATCACCAGGAAAGTTTAAACTCGCGTTCACAGCTCGCGTTATATTTCAGTTAAACAAAAAACTGACACTTGAGATTAGCCGACGAGACAATTATCCAGGGCGTGGTGGTAGGTTGGCACTTCACAGGTCTTCGGATGGGTACTCAGCTTTGTCGTGTTCGCCGGTGCAGAAAAAGCGCGAAACCTCGTGTGTCCCAGGTATTTATAAGGCCGCGAGGAGGAGTGGGCGAGGGGGGCGGCCCACTGCTGTGCGTCACTCGTAGCGAGGCTCGCGGGCGCCGGGGCGCGACGTCACATCCTGTAGGAAAATGTAAAAGTACCTAACTGAAGTGGTCAGTTTTTCTTTGGAGCAGATTCAGTTTAAAGTAGGTAGTACCAGTATATCTGTATAATCTATGATAGGTAGGTTGCCTTCAACAACTCTTCGCCCTCGCTTGGTGGAGTGACGATATATTATTATGTAGGGTGACTGGCAGCGGCTGGACACAAAGAGTTACAGAGTAACCGTTGGGCGTTCCATCGGAAAATCTCCGCAAAAGCCTATAATATCCAGTAGCAGACTTTAGCAGGCTAATGATTATCACATCACTGACTAATACTTTTATTAGATTACTAGTGGACGCCAGTAGCTACGCCTGCAATTTTTTAAAATTGAACCGTTTTGGCCGATCCCGTGGAATTTCGGGAAATCCCTTCTTAGTGCACCCCTACAGTCCCCAAAGAACATACATGCCAAATTTCAGCTTCCTACGCCTAATAGTTTCGGCTGTAGCGTGTCTGTCAGTCAGTAAGTAACGCAAGGATTTTATATATTGAGATAGGCAGCGATAGCCTAGTGGAGATACCAACAGACTGCCATGCAGAGGTTATCGGGTTCGAATCCACGGCGCGCACCACTGACTTTTCGAAGTTATGTGCGTAATTATCGCTTGCCGCCGTGTATTGAAGCGAGCAAGCCGCAATCAAATGTTTGATTTGCGGCTTCTTCCCAAACCACAACTCGTACGGAGACTTGTGTTTCACAGAAGTTGGTCCTGTTCTATTCAGAATATACGTCGCTGTATTTACCAACTCTGCCCACAGTTTTTGAGGAAGCTCTTCATGAGCATGCATCATTGCTCTGGCCATTTCAACAATCGTACGGTTTTCTCTTTCACTGCACCCGTTCTGTTCTGGAGTATATGGCATAACTAACCGTTGATGTATTCCGTACTTCTGTAATTCTTTTTTGACTTCCACATTGTCGAATTCCTCTCCATTGTCACTTAGAAAGTCCTTAATCGTGTGTCCAACTGCCTTTGCTTCAGCTAACATCATCCGCAACTTTGCAGGGACTTCTGACTTCTGTTTCATACAATAGACATATCGATAGCGAGTGTATTCGTCTTTAAAGAGTACAAAGTATCTAAACTTAGAGCCTGAAGATGGGAACGGACCACAGACGTCCGAATGTATGCGTTCTCCTGGACTACTTGCTTTTTCTCTAACACCAAACTTCTTCCTATGTGTTTTTCCGAAAATGCATCCTTCGCATAATGTCCCATCATTCTTAGTTTTCACATTCAGCTCTTTCTCTATTACATCCTTCACATGACGTTTATCCTGGTGACCCATACGTTCGTGGTAAAGCTGCAGCGTATCAACCGTATTAACAACAACGCTTCTATTTGGTTGTATTGCCTTGCAGTTTAGCTTGTATAGTCCACCATATCTCCGTCTATCTCCAGTAACGGTTACTGTTTTATTAACTTTCAATGAGCAGGTAATCATACGTGACTGAAACACGCTTCTCGGATTCATGTCCTGCGCTGCTAGTACCGAAAACAGGTTTGTAGTAATCTGAGGAACATACCAAACATTTCTCAAATAAAACGATACCTCATTCTTGGTTTTCATCAAAATGCTTCCTTTACCCAAGGCATCAACTTGCTTTCCATTAGCTGTTGTCACTGTACATGGTTCCGTAAAGCGTTCAAATTCCTCAAACAGGTCGCCTCGCATTGTAATATGGTGTGTGGCTCCGTTGTCAACATACCAATCATCACGACGTTGAGCGCAATCTGTCGCATTAACCTTTACTGCCAACATACTTGTTGTAGGACCTTTCTCTGGAACCTGTTCTTTCTTAGGACAGTCCTTCTTAAAGTGCCCGACTTCCTTACAAATGTGACACCTGAAAGCCTTTTTGTTCTTCTCTTTACTACCTTCACCATTACCCTTCTTGGTGTTTCTACATTTCTTGGTACCTTTCACAAATAACACATTCTCTGACGTAGACTCAGACATGTTCTCCTTAGCTAACAATGCCTTCTCGTGAGTACATAACTGACTAGTAAGGTTCTCCATGGTTCTATCCTTCTTAGACATGAGTAACCAGCTCGATTTAAAGTTGAAATAGCTTTCTGGCAGGGTTTCCATAATCTTGCATATCAATAACAATTCTGGTAATTCTTTACCTTCGTCTTTGATAAGCTCCTGATTTAAACTGTGCCATAAGTTTTTCATCTTTGAAATATGAGCCTTCATATCATTTCCTGAAGTAGATTCCCATTTGTATTGAAAGAATTCCATACATTTCCTGTATAAATGGTCTTCAGATACACCATCGTACAATCTATGTAGTTCATCCCATACTTCCTTAGGATTCGTGAACCTTATTACTTTGTCGAGAGTCTCGTCTAACAAATTGTTCGTAATCAATAAGAGAGCTGTACTTTCCAACTTGTAGTACTCGGCTAAGTTCGTTCGATATGTAGCGATCGCCGCTTCAAAAGCTGTACCTTCCATAGTATCACTCTTTGCAGGCTTCTCTGGTTTACTTATCTTTCCCTGAACAATATCCATGAGACCGTCCATGCCACTTAACATCGCCGACATGCGGTACTTCCATGATACCCAATTTTCGCCGTCAAGTTTCGCAATCTGAATTTTCGATAGCTCCATTATTTACAACAATTTTCGTGTAGGGCGCATAACCACTTAAAGTTTACAATAATTCCCCTCGTGCTGGGCCCATAACCACTTAAAGTTTGACGAGTGGAAGATTAATAAAACATGTTAGTTTAGCAGACATGAAAATATATGTAATCTGGTTACCATGCTTCTTGACAAGACAGTGGTTATTCTACATTTAAAATCAAAAATCATAGTATAAAAGCACCACGAAGAAAAAGAAACATATCAGCCTAGAAATACAAAGAGGTTTCATATCGCTACTTCAACAGGAGTTGGTAAATACAGCGACGTATATTCTGAATAGAACAGGACCAACTTCTGTGAAACACAAGTCTCCGTACGAGTTGTGGTTTGGGAAGAAGCCGCAAATCAAACATTTGAGG